>CM056721.1:116181463-118779858 GCA_029844215.1 Przewalskia tangutica | reverse complement strand
AGTGTCGGGGTTCGAATTTGGGATAGGCCCAGGGTTCGTCCCGCGCCGATCCCGATCCGACCCGCCCAATCCCAACCCCGCCCCGTCCCGACCTGTCCCATTGCAAAAATAGTTGTTGCACAACAATAAAAATAAAAAATGGTCGTTGTGCAACAGGTAAAACGGTTAAAATGACCGCACCATAGTAGTATTATTTTTAACCCCTAAATTAGTATATTTACACTTTAACCTTATTTTTCAACTATAAATATCATCCATCTAGCAAAGTTTCAATTTTCAACCTCGATTACACGTCAACGTTATATCAAAAGTCTTATCCTGGTTTTATTCATTATGTTAGAGAAATGTATATACATTATGCATTATATCATTTTAACGATTTTCTTAGATCAACTATTAGAAGAGACATTTTTAAATTTGCACATGAATATCAACAATATTTACGTTATGCATTATATCATTTTAATGGAAAAGTGATTCTCACTTCTGATATAGATCGTAGTACTAACGGTAATGATAATTTAACTATAATATGTCATTGGATAGATCATAATTGATCTATGCAAAAACGTATTTTAGCATATAGATATATTGATGATAGGCACACTGAAACTTTTATTACAAAAATATTCATGAAATTTCTAATTATTATGGAATAATTGGTAAAATTATGACTATTACATTAGATAAAGCTACTTCTAAAGATTATGCTATAAGACTTTTAAAAGTTCGATTAACTCCATCTTTTTCTGATCATTTTCATATAAGATGTGCGTGTCATATTTATAATTTATTTGTAAATGATGACCTAATTTTTTTTTGAAAACATTCTTGATAAAATACAATTTTTTATAAACCTTATTTTTAAAGGTAATAAAATACAAAGGTGCAAAGAGTTTAAAAAAACTGTCACGATTGTGGATTACCTTATAGAAAAATTTCTGAAGAAGTAGCTGTCACGACCCGAACCCGGGCCCGTGACTGGTGCCTTACCCCGGGCACCCTAGTGATACAACATCAGAGAAAACCAGCGGAAATAAAAACTTAAATATATAAAACAGTGAAATAAGAAAGCAGGCTAACCCAACGGTTACCTTTTTGTACATAAATTAAAACTTGAACAGTTACATCCCTTACAAACCTGCCCACAACAGTGCTACAAACCTCTAAGAATTTTGAAACCATAATGACGGGACAGGGCCCCGCCATGCCCCTGAATATACAAAAGCCTACTACTTGTGGAACTGTACCATAGGACAAGCTTAGGAGATATGGAGCTTCCGAGAACCGAACAATGATCCTAAGAGAGTGGATCGCCAGTTATGTACCTCAACTGCGGCATGAACGCGGCCCGGGCGAGGTCGATAACAGTACCAAGTATGTGAATCGTAAAATCAGAAATGAAATCATAATAGTCTATATAAAGCGGGAGACATGTATGATAACCAAACTACAAGATACAACACATAATCCGTCAAATCGTGGACTCACGCCCGTAAAGTCATCACTCAAATACAACCCGAATTTAACTCAAGACAATGGCCATGCCCCAAGATCTCACCTCGGTATAAGCATGGCCATGGAACCATCCTAGTGGGCCCATACCGTGGACCATCCAAGCGTCGGTATGCCCAAAGGAGTCAACAAGATAACAATCCTCGTGGAAGATACCGGGCCACCCAACGCGTCGGTATGTCCAAACAACTAACGAGATAATACTCACCGTGGACGATACCCGTGGGCTACCCAACATGTCGGTATGTCCATCAATCAACCACAAGATAATACTCACGTGGAAGCATACCCTGGCTACCCAACGTGTCAGTATGTCCACCAACCAACCAGATAGCCGGCCCTCCAACGAGAGACGCGGTAGCACAGCAATACAACACTTGCACAACAAAAGCTATCACAACAAGCATAGGCCAGTTCAACGTACTTTCATTCCTTCAAAACAAAGACCTCTTTCTACGCAAACGCCACCCGATACTAACACCCGTAGTATCGAACACATTCAGGTTTAAATCACGCACTCTAAACACTTTTTAGCACAACGTCAAGTATCCCAATCTAAATCCAATTATAAAAACCATTCCTTTGTTTTCGTAAAGTCGTTATAATTAACTTTCCATAAAGCTATTATAACACTTTATGTTTTAAAACAATACAAGACAAAACCATGCCTTTCTTTTAAAACAAAACACTTCCAATTCTTAAATCTCTTTTCTTTTAGAAAATCGAATTCCTTACTTTGGAATTTTTAAGTGGATCAAACTCGATTACAATAATTCTTATTAGAGCGACCATGATCTAGAAATGTAATACAATTTTGTCTTATCTTAGCTTATGCGGATGGAGGTTCTCTGGTTTTAATATGATTAATTGTCATTACTTCTTTCCTTTATCGACGCTGCATTGGCTTGTTCGATCCTTATTCCTATTTCCGAAATTTGTAACATTATTCTTTTAAAAACCAAGTATTCATTTCTCACGAATTAGGTTTCACACTTTTTGACACCATTTAAGTCAAATCACTTGTCACGTCTCTTATCTTTTGAAATCAACAACCATTCTTTTAGCTACATAAAGTGGTTATAACAAACTTCCCATAAAGCCGTTATAACACTTTATGTTTTAAACCAACCAATTACCACTATAAACATTTATGAGACCAAATAGGGCTCATTCTTTAACCACCGAGTACCCGTTACTAACATATAAGACTTTACTACTCTTTCCACACAATGAAGCCCTTAACACTTCATATCAAGTCAAGACACAAAAGGGAAATCAAATTCCTTTAACACACGTGCGTCTACCGCACTATATATTTTACAAATAGTCATGCTGAAGAGGATAGGAAGAATCACATACGTCGCGACGATTTATCGTGATAAGCAAAATGCTCCAATACTATCTCCTTAAGAGGAATATGCTACACGTAGTACTTCAATCCTATAAGGTCATAAAACGTCTATCAATCTCTAGCTTCGAACGTAGAATAAACTAAGTGCAAAGTCCCTAAATCCTACGACAATTTGGACGGCACTTCCTTTGTTTCTACTAACTTGCCACCTCTTTCAAGGTCGAATTCAATAACAAACGCCCACAATAATACAAAATAACCCAATACTTTCCATGCCATACTTGGCCAACCATAAACCAATTCTTAATCCCTTTCAATTCTTTCCAATCCAAGTTCTTAGGCCTAACATGATATCTAGCCCTAGACATCTTTAACAATTACAATCTCCCTTTACAACATGCGACGTCCCAATTAGAAAACCAATTGAAGTTACAATCATAAGGCTAACGCCCATTTCGCTTTTTAACAAGACAACAAGATCCAAATCTATACAATATAAAACAGCTCAGCTCAACTCTATACTACTACAATATAACAAACTTAGGCTCAACTCTAAACTACTAAAATAAAACAACCTCGTGCTCACATCTATACTACTAAAATAAAACAAATTTAGGCTCATAACCAAGAGAAAGGAAACATTTACCTTAAGGAATAGCCCACAAAGCCCCTTTTTCTTCCACCTCTTTCGTCAAAAATCGCCCACCAAATTACTCCACAAGTTTACCACACTTTTTCTTCTTGCCGCGCTCCAACAATCTCCTCTAAAGCTAGGTTTCCTTCCAAAACTAGAGAGAAGGAGAGGGTTTTCGGGAGGGTTTCAAATGAAATGAATGGAATGGCCAAGTCTTCCAAGACTTGGCCCTAAAAAGGACCACTTTCGATAAAAGGATGGGAGGGACACTTGTCACCCTCCCATAGGTTTTAAACAAAATATCTCCTGCTTTTTCGCTGCTTCGCAAAAATCCGCCTCGCGCGCCGCTTGGCCATGCCAGCCCACTTCCAAAATAAATCTTCCGCATGCGGCCGCGCTGCATTCAGGCATGCGCTGCAACCCCGTGACTTCCCGATAATCGCCATGCGCCGCGCCGCGCACATGGCTGCATGCACTGCAGACGCTGCACTGATCGCACACCAAACTTGTAATTTCCATAACTTTTGACTCCGATGTCCAATCGACGAACGGTTTGTTGCGTTGGGATCTAGACTTAAGGAACTACACATTAGGCTTTTAAACACCTCGAAATTATTAACAACGGGGTACAACACTCCAAGGTAGACTCAAAATCCGTCTAACACATGTTTGTCAACTTATCTTATCTTCTCGAATTTACGGGGTGTAACATTCTCCCCTCCTTAGAAACATTCGTTCCGAATGTTCCTTCTAAGTCTCCAAAACGCAGACGCCGATATAGTCTTCACTACTCCACTCATGAAAGAATCAGTTATGCCACTCATGGACTTATCACTAGAAAAAAAAAAAAAAAAACTCCCCACATACTATGTACTTCCGACAAGGATCACTGTAAAATCTTTTACTCTAGCCGGCCTTACCTCTAAGGTCTCGATTGTTATAAATTCTAAGGTTCAAAATTTCTCATCCCCAGACTTACCATTTTCACTAATCAGGCCTCTAAATCACTTTTTTTTTTAACCCAAAGTTATCCGAACATAACACTCCGCATGTATCTACCATAACCACATAAACAAGTCTCTTAAGGGCTAAAGATATCTCCGCAACTACTGCCTCACTTTCCCTTTGTCGCTCTAATCATAATCCCACTGCAGGCGCCTAGCTAAATAAGGCGATGAACCACCACCGATCCCGGCGCCGAGTCATCCTCTCAGATCCCTCCTACTTGGACATCCTCCCATCCCACGGCCGACGGCCACAGTATAATAATCTCCCAAACTAGCACGACACCTCGAGGATCATCCTCACTCTCTATCCATAGAACTCGCGAATCGCAACTCAAGAAATCCCAAGTCTCGACATCGAATCTAGGGTGAATCATCGCATCGGAACCACCGCACTGCCTCGTTCTCATTCCTAGCCACAAGCCTAGCTAGTAATCGGTCATTTCTTGTAACTCATATCTCGCCCGGTCGTGAAACGGAGGCTCGGTATCGTGGCCTCGTGAGAAATCGCGCCGCTCTAAACTCTCTGAGGCTAGCGCCATAAAACTCGCTGTCTCAAGTACTATCTCGTAATGATCGCCTGTGCCTCGTAACCTCGTGTTCTACTCGTAGCTCCTCTCACGCTGCCTCCCGGGCTCGTTGCCTTGCGTAGGCGCACGGTACATAAGAATACGCCGAGGAGTCCAACTTATAACACAGCTCTAAGGCACGATCTCAGAGTGAAAGAATGGAAACCAATCCTAAATATCTGGTAGCCTCCTGATTATAGATGTGGTGCACAACACACCGATAATCAAGACTCTACTAGATACGGTCTGTAGACACTTTCCGAGGACTAACTGCTCTGATACCACTTTTGTCACGACCCAACCTGCCCGTGGATCGTGCCTTACCCCGCACCCTAGTGATACAACATCGAGAAACCAGGAAATAAAAACTTAAATATATAAAACAGTGAAATAAGAAAGCAAAGCTAACCAACTGTTACCTTTTTGTACATAAATTAAAACTTGAAGCATATCCCTTACAAACTTGCCACAACAAGTCTACAAACCTCTAAGAATTTTGAAACCATAATGACGGACAGGCCCCGCCATGCCCCTCGAATATACAAAAGCCTACTACTTCAGGAACCGCATCACGTGACAAGCTTCCGAGATATGTAGCTTTCGAGAACCGAACAAATGATCCTAAGAGAGTGGATCAGCAAGCTATGTACCTCAACCTGCGGCATGAACGCAGCCCCCCGAAGGAGGTCAGTACAACAGGTACCAAGTATGTGAAACTGTAAAATACTGTAAATGAAATCATAATAGTCTATATAAAGAAGGAGACATGTATGATAACCAAACTACAGTACACAACACATAACAGTCACGTCAAATCAGGGACTCACGCCCGTAAAGTCATCACTCAAATACAACCCAGGAATTTAACCCGCACAATGGCCACATGCCCCGGCATCTCACCTCGGTATAAGCATGGCCATGGAACCATCCTAGTGCGCCCATACCCGTGGACCATCCAGCGTGTCGGTATGCCCAAAGGAGTCAACAAGATAACAATCCTCGTAAGATACCCGGCCACCCAACGCGTCGGTATGTCCAAACAACTAACCAGATAATACTCATCAGGACGATACCCGCTGGCTACCCAACGTGTCGAGATGTCCATCAATCAACCACAAGATAATACTCACCGTGGAAGCATACCCGCTGGCTACCCAACGGTCGGTATGTCCACCAACCAACCGGATAGCCGCCCTCCAACGAGACGCCAGAGCACAAAGAATACAACACTTGCACAACAAAAGCTATCACAACAAGCATAAAGCGGTTCAACGATTTTCATTCCTTCAAAACAAAGACCTCTTTCTACGCAAACGTCACCCGATACTAACACCCGTAGTATCGAACACATTCAGGTTTAAATCAAGCACTCTAAACACTTTTAGCACAACGTCAAGTATCCCAATCTAAATCCAATTATAAAAACCGTTCCTTTTTTTTCGTAAAGTCGTTATAATTAACTTCCCATAAAGCTATTATAACACTTTATGTTTTAAAACAATACAAGACAAAACCATGCCTTTCTTTTAAAACAAAACACTTCCAATTCTTAAATCTCTTTTCTTTTAGAAAATCGAATTCCTTACTTTGGAATTTTTAAGAGGATCAAAACCTGATTACAATAATTCTTATTAGAGCAGCCATGATCTAGGAAATGTAATACAATTTTGTCTTATCTTAGCTTCTATGCAGATGGAGGTTTCTACTGGTTTTAATATGATTAATTGTCATTACTTCTTTCCTTTATCGACGCATCGCTTGTTCGATCCTTATTCCTATTTCCGAAATTTGTAACATTATTCTTTTAAAAACCAAGTATTCATTTCTCACGAATTAGGTTTCACACTTTTGACACCATTTAAGTCAAATCACTTGTCACGTCTCTTATCTTTTGAAATCAACAACCATTCTTTTAGCTACATAAAGTGGTTATAACAAACTTCCCATAAAGCCGTTATAACACTTTATGTTTTAAACCAACCAATTACCACTATAAACATTTATGAGACCAAATAGGGCTCATTCTTTAACCACCGAAAATTCGCATTAACAGATAAGACTTTACTACTTTTCCACACAACGGCCCTTAACACTTCATATCAAGTCAAGACACAAAAGGGAAATCAAATTCCTTTAACACACGCGCGCTTCACCGCACTATATATTTTACAAATAGTCATGTCAAGAGGATAGGAAGAATCACTTACCTCGCGACGACTGTCGACAATAAGCAAAATGCTCCACAGTACTATCTCCCTTAAGAGGATATGCTACACGTAGTACTTCAATCCTATAAGGGTCATAAAACGTCTATCAATCTCTAGCTTCGAACGTAGAATAAACTAAGTGCAAAGTCCCTAAATCCTACGACAATTTGGACGACACTTCCTTTGTTTCTACTAACTTGCCACCTCTTTCAAGGTCGAATTCAATAACAAACGCCCCACAATAATACAAAATAACCCAATACTTTCCATGCCATACTTGGCCAACCATAAACCAATTCTTAATCCCTTTCAATTCTTTCCAATCCAAGTTCTTAGGCCTAACATGATATCTAGCCCTAGACATCTTTAACAATTACAATCTCCCTTTACAACATGCGACGTCCCAATTAGAAAACCAATCAAGTTACAATCTTAAGGCTAATACGCCATTTCGCTTTTTAACAAGACAACAAGATCCAAATCTATACAATATAAAACAAATTTCGTGCTCAACTCTATACTACTACAATATAAATGACCTTAGGCTCAACTCTAAACTACTAAAATAAAACAAATTTCAGGCTCACATCTATACTACTAAAATAAAATGACTTTTGGCTCATAACCAAGAGAAAGGGAAACATTTACCTTAAGGAATAGCCCACAAAGCCCCTTTTTCTTCCACCTCTTTCCGTCAAAAATCGCCCACCAAGTACCCACAAGTTTACCCACACTTTTTCTTCTTGCCGCGCCCAACAATCTCCTCTAAAGCTAGGTTTCCTTCCAAAACTAGAGAAGGAGAGGGTTTTCGGGAGGGTTTCCAAATGAAATGAAATGGAATGGCCAAGTCTTCAAGACTTGCCCTAAAAAGGACCACTTTTCGATAAAAGGATGGGAGGGACACTTGTCACCCTCCCATAGGTTTTAAACAAAATATCTCCTATTTTTCACTGCTCTGCAAAATCCCGCCTGGCCCATGCGCTCCACTTCCAAAATAAATCTTCCGCATGTCGCCATGCGTTCAGATTCCGGCTGGCTGCAACCCCGTGACTTCAAGATAATCGGGCGCCGCGATCGCAGTCCCCGTACGCTGCACTGCATCGAGAATCGCACTGACTGCACACCAAACTTGTAACTTCCATAACTTTTGACTCCGATGTCCAATCGACGAACGGTTTGTTGCGTTGGGATCTAGACTTAACGAACTACACATTAGGCTTTTAAACACCTCGAAATTCTTAACAACGGGGTACAACACTCCAAGGTAGACGCAAAATCCGTCTAACACATGTTTGTCAACTTATCTTATCTTCTCGAATTTACGGGGTGTAACAGTAGCGACTATGTTGAATTCTCTATATGAACAACTATTTGTTGCTTATAATTATAGAAGACCTATAACTTTATTATTTAACGTCCATAATTAAAATCCAAGAGATATGCTTGTAGATAATGATTGGAATTGTTTTAGAACTTATTGAATTTTTAGAGAATTTTTTTCAAGCTACTAAATAATTTTCTAGTATTTATTATCCTTATTTCAACTGTGTTATTGTATATAGCTCCAATATTTTTGTTACTTAATGAATATATAGAAAAACAAATTTATAAGGCATCTATTGAAAAATGTTTATAAAATTAAAAAAAATACTTTTTTCTATTCCCACTATTTATATTATTGGTGTTGTATTAAATCCGACTATTAAAGTAGACGGTTGTAAAACACTTGTTGAAACAATTTATGATTGTATAACAGTACTTCCACCTCCAAGTCCAAATGAAGAACCAACTAAAGAAGAAGTTATGTCTAGCCTACACAATTAATGCAAAAATATATATATGTATTACCAACAAGAAAATGCAAATAATCAACCAGCTTCGGTATCATCTTCTTCTACTTCACTGCAACCTAATAAAAGACATGTGGTTTCTGCTGCTAGTGTTCAAGACCTTAGAAATAGAATGTTTAGTGCTTCAACTTCTCACAAGTTAGCGAATTTGATGTTTATATTTTGCAGGGTGTTGTACATTACGAATCAATTGTCAATGAAGATGGACGTGAAGACTTGCTGAGATACTGGAGGGAGAACGCGAAGACATTTTTGACACTAACAAAGATGGCCCGAGATGTGTTGAACATTCAAGCGTCATCAATAACGTCTAAAAGCGTCTTTTCTGCTGGAGGATTTCAAATAGGAAAGCACAAACACTTATTGGTGGGAGACACCTTGGAGATTGTAGTTTTATTCAGAGATTGGATTCGAGCGGAGCGTAGAAAGTGCGGTCAACCAGAGATCAACGACGAAAATGACTACGACTACAACAAAATCCTGTCCGAGGGAACAGGAAGCAACGTCGAACAATTTGATAAATAACTTGCCCCACTCCGCCCAACTCACTGGCCACCCCTACTTTGACATATCATGAAAAAGAATATTTTTTTCTTATTTTGTTATCCTTAATATTATTTATTTATTTATTTCTAAATTATCTTTAAAATTTATCATGATTATATATCAATTAATATAAATATTATGATAAAAGTGTATTTTATTTATTAATTTTTAAGAGACATGCAATTAAAAATGAAAGAGAAAATATTTTTTACCAGTATAATATAATGCCAATGATGTCATATTTGGCAAAACATATTGAGTTTCTGGAAGGGGTTTGGTGTATCTTTTACCCCAATTTGGGTATTCTACTTATACAAACTAGACGTTGTAAAGATTTACGTTTTTTAATTTGTATAAGATAAAATAGAAGGGTTGTGATATATTAGGATTAGGTAAAACTAATCTAATTTGAATCAAAGTGAATTTAAATGATTCATGGAGTGGATAGCAACTGCAAATACGACTGAGGTGCAATTGATCGTAGGATATTATAAAAAGTAATGCCCCATATATGATACTTTTGTTATTTTGGGACGTCAATGTTTAACAGTGCAATATTTATAGGCAGTTTTAATAATTTAAATTTATTAGCTATTTAATTATAAAAACATGATATTTTCGTGAATAATGAAATTTTACTGAATTTAAATTCACATGACATTCAGATTATATGTAATTAAGGATAACTTACTGACTATATTTTAGGAGCTTCTAACCATTTATAGCTATATTTTTCTTGTTTACCATTCCTGGCTAGTTTTAGGCAATTCGTGTGTATTTCAATGTATTTGAATACACTATTCAGTTGTATCCAACCATATTTGATGTCGTGTGTATTTGAATGTACTTGAATGCATGCAACCCTAATTTCTTTGAATACATGTGTATTCAAAATGATTGCATTTCAATTTATTTAAATACACGAAGGAGTTATGTATTTCAATGTATTTATATATTAATGTATTCTTTTTTTGTTGTATTTGAATGTATTCGATCTCCGATCAACAAAGTTATCGCCGGAAATCGCAATGTTGAATATATTTTACTGTACTTAAATGTATTTCAATAAAATTTCAGATACACTATATTTATCCGACAAAATTGTATATAGATCATTCAAACAACAAGTCAAATACATTTAGTTTGTTCCCAAATATAATTAGCCAAATACATATATCTTATATTTACACTCTAAAATGATAAAGTCACTCAAATAAATTCAAATCTGAGATACAAGAAGGAGAAGAAGCCATGGATTTCGGCCAGGCGAATACACTTAGATCTGAGATACAAGAAGGATAATAAACCGTGAATTTCGGCATCTCCATCCAGATCGGTGACAAGAAGGTCTTATCGTCCAACTCATCACTGGCGGCTATATCGTGTGTGTGTGTGTGATTTTAGATATGGAACTTTTTTACCGACGCCTCCGATTCTCTAGCTTAGGGAGAAGAGAGTGATGTGAGGGAGAACTTTGATAAAAGTATGTATTAAAGTTATAATGTGGCAATTAAAAATTCACTGTAGTTATGAAAAGTAATTAAATAAAATAGTAGTTACTAATTATAAATATCTCTTAGAGTTAACTATGGCAGGTAAATATTTCTTTAATTAATAGTCCGATTTTGTTGGGCTAGTTAATTGATTTGGGCTACAAATAATGAGCACACTTTGACAAGCCTAAGATGTCATCTTATCCAAGAGGCTCGCTTTGGTGACATGTGTCAAATGATGTGGCACACCACTCAAACGAATGAGCCAATAGGATCATGCCACATGTAAAAATGACACAACATGCCTAGTCAAATCAAAGGTCAATGAAAATGTGTCATATGTACAAGTGACATGTTCCGACCAATCAAATATTGTCATATCAACTTAAATCTGATTGGCTGAAAGAAGTATTTCCTTATTATAACTTCACCATCCTACAACTATAAATAGGGACCTCATAATACATAAAATGGATCAAAATTCTAACAAGAAGTCAGAGAGAGTTAGTGGATTAAAGTCGAAGATTTCTATACAAGCTACAAACATTCAAGCACACAAGTATTTCTCTACATGTTCTAGAGATCAAGGCAAAGATTCGAGATCAAGCTTCAGCCATTGAATGCAAGAATAAGTCAACATCAAATCTGTCAAGTTCAAGATCAATGTCAAAGGCCCTTGAGTATATTATCGAAAAGAAGAATCAGTGAAATCATAGAGATTGTAACACTTATATTTGAAATTAAATATGATGATTGTTGTGATATTTTCCGATCTTGATTATTATTATTATTCTCTCGACATGAATTTTATTATATACAAATTCTGACATGCCTAGTGGGACAATCACTACCTCTCATCTAAAATTTTCAATCATCAAAGTTCAAGAACATTGAAATGACTTCAAAATAGATCAACTCCAAATCAACTTCCTCTAAGTTGTTGATGTTGACACCCAATTTTGACCCTCCCGTCCAACCATTAACTATAAAATTACACTAATTTTGTAAAATAATTTTTTAGGATTTTTATAATAAAATACAACAATAAAACATAAATACAGGCATTGATAATTAATTTAATAATGACATCGCGTCTTACGTAGAGTTTTAAGCACTTAGAGTCCCGCGCCCGCATTTATTAACTTTAAGCTTTGTCGTAATTCTTAAATAATTAATAAATGCATAAAATAAATAATTTAGCGATAACGTCGTGTCAGGTAGCATAGCCGCATTTATTAGTAATCATTGGTAACTTTAAAATCAATTTTAATCTAATACATGCATTTAATAGCGTCGCATTTATAAAAGCTTTAAACAATTCTTAAAAATCATATTTGCATTTAGCATTTAAATAATTCAATCTAAGCTCATTTTAATTTTAATTTAATTTTGCAATAATGCATAATAATAAGATTCTAAATAATAGCGCCGCATTCTAGAGCATTAAGCATTAATTAAATAGCACGCCCGCATTTATTTATTATAACAATTAGACTAATTTAGCACCTAAATAATTAGACTAATGTAGCACCTAGATAATTATAATAAAGCACCTAATTAATTTAATCACATTTGTTAATTAATTAATAATACACTTACCTAGAATTAACTAGCCTAAAACTATTAAATAAATAGCTAATCAAATTAACTAAACTAACACTTAGTTAAATACCTAAAATTAACTCCTAATTAAAAGCCTAATTAAAACTACTTAAACTCTACCCTTTACTAACTACCCAGCCCTTAAATTACCCGTCGCCCCGGCCCAAAACCCGCAGCCCACACGCCCCATACCCTTTTTCCTTATTACCTGAAGCCCACGCCCAGATCCCCCTGGAGCCCTATTTTGCCCATCGTCCCTTTCCCCTTAGAAAACCTAAAACACAAAACCCAACCAGTTCGCCGCACCTCGCCTCTTCACCTCCCCATCAGAATACCAGAAATTTCGAGATTCTCACGAGAATCTGAGCCTTCCTTTACCCTCGCACTCCACCAGGCCGCCTCTTACCATAAACCAAAGACAAAATCTTGCCCAAATCGTGTCAATCATTCAAATTTTCATAACCAAACAAATCATTACCTTATCGACCACATCGAATCTACCCAAATCTTTTCAAATCTCAAGACTAAATCAAGTTAATATCAGCCTTACTATTTACCTAATGAGGAACCCGAAGAGGGGCTAGATAAACACATGCAATAGAACTCAGTCGAGGTATCGACAGAGAGGGGTCGAGCACAAGAGTCAAGAACCATCGCCTTTGAGTGGGGAGCACCTTCAGAAGCCCGAATTCGAATCACCACGAAATAGCAAGAACACAGAGCAGGGCTCATAGAAGTCCAACAGCAATCGAGAGAGCATCGACAGAGGTCGAGAGGGTACCCATGCATATAAGAGAGCTCGGGATCGAATTCGGGGCTCACCGATAGATAGCATCGAAACCAGAGCACAGTAGTTAAATACAACCAAGGGAATCAGCGAGCAAAACCTTCCCCTCTGTTTCGCATCGCAAAGCCCAAAACCCGTCGAGTGGCTCCGACGACTTGATACGCTGCCCCGGGTCGCTGTCCGGAGAAGGTAAAATCAACTCTCTCGATTTCGGTTCATTTCGCATTTACGTGAAGTCTCAGATTTAAATAATGTGTTAAATAGTCAAGATAATGTTGGGAGATCGCGAGGTAGATAATTATCTGTTTGTGTGGTTTGCTATGGTGTCGAGGATGAGAAAATTCTGAAATGAGTTTGAATCGGGTATGTATACTTTGACGCTTAGTCTGCTTAGCAAGCACCACCAAATTCATGTCCGCTTATTGTGTTATCTCGCCTCACTATCTTAATATTTGTTAAAATCGATGAGATTAGTTAAGTGATTAATCGGTGTTTGTCTCGATCACGCTTGCGCCAAATAAATGTCTCATCATAGCATGTTCAAACACCTTCATAATCGAATGAATATTGTAGAAAAAGATTCAGCTATAAATATGCTGGCAGGTGGCTAAAAAAATTGTAATAAGGAATTGGAGATAATATTTGTTTGTCCTTGTTGGTTTCAGCATGATTTATGTATGTACTACTGTGAGATTACCTGAGTATATTGCCAATATACGCATTGACTAATCCTTATAGCCGCTTTAAGGAAATCATAGCCTAGATAAGTCCCTTCTATGAACATATGCCTATCGTGTCCTGCAGAGTTGACCTCCCTACAATACATATTTGGGTCTTACCATACGCTTGTAGTCGAGCTCGCTTAAATATTATTTGGAATGGCTTATTTGATTGTTATGGTCTAGCATGCTTACTAAATCACCCATTATTTTCTAAAGTGAATGCTTCTCCGATCAATCTACGATTGTTTAAACCGTAAAAAGGGGCATATATGTCTCTATTTCATCTCAAAAATGCTTACCCATCGCTTTCAAACAAGTGGAAATGCGCATGTTTGATATCCGATTCTTATCCATCTCTACCTATATTTTAAGCCATGGTCCTATTTGCGTGATCACCAATATTCCCTGCTTGGACGAACATTTGCTTGGTTCGCTTAACCGCCCATTCTGTCCCGTCTCTCGCATGCCCGCGAGCGGTTAAGTGTTGTGTCCACTTTATATGTGATAGCAAGTCGCGATCCGAGTTCCCTGATAGCATGTCCGCCTCTCTTAAGCTCTTTTGTGTCTATTAGTACTTAAGTGAATGGTTTGGTTGGGTTTAATCCGCTTTTGGATGATAACATGCTCAATGTTGTTTGACAAATATGTCAATGCTATAAAGAACATTATTGTGGCATCACTATGCTTCATATAGTCCGAATTGGGACCATACATGTTTAATTCACCTATATGATAACATGTTGTTTCTTTTACTTAAGATTGAACACGACACGCACTGCTAGCCTCTACCATCTATATTCCTTTTATTTGGGTGGTTATTTTATTATCCCTTCAGATCTTCTGCACTCATCCAGCAGCTTGGTCCCCTGTTTTGACATCAATTTAGTTTTCCTTTGTGGTCCAGATATGCTTACATCGCCTCTTCCATATTACTTGTGTGAAGATACAAAGTGTAGATATCTAGATATCTTTAGACGAGCAATCGAGCATCGTATCTTGGTATGCTTTAGATATATCATGCATATACTATGAATGTTTAATGGTATGTCTACGATTAGTGTCGAACGTGAATCGTATGTTTCGCAACCGCTCGACACGCCGCTTTCGACTGGACTTGTCCGCTTTCTCCTACCTCCTCCTCGCTTTGTTTGTTAAGTCCATTGATTTCAAATTGCGGACTGTTTTCATATTGTGCCAGCAGTTATTGAATTGCCTGACCTATAATTTAGGTTGTATGTTTTGGGCCCTTTTTCGCATTTCGCTTAATCGCCATTTCCAGGCCCAAATGATCGTGGGCCGCTTTCTTTATTTTCTTGGGTCATTGTGACATATTTATATAGTAAACATATGTGCTCGTCCTAATTATTTGTATCAATTACAACTTGGGTGTATACTAATCTTTTTCTTCTCTCGTTTTACATGAAAACGCATTGGAGCAATCTCATTACGAGACTCATCACAAGCTGCAACAAACAAGGACCTACATCTATGTGCATCTTTACCTCCGCACCACCAACTCCAAAACCATAGGCGAGATGGCCTCGCCGCTTCTCGAGTCACTTATTAATTCATATCCTCCCCCCTATTATTTGTTGTAATTATTTGTCTAACATTACACTATTAGTAACACATTTAGAATAATTAAACTTTGGGCCTGACGCTAGAAATTCACTTTTTCTTAAATTAGTTATTCTTATGACTAGTTATACATTGCCTAAGCCATACTAAATGACATTAAATATCCACGTAGTTAAAGTGTCACTCTATTAAATCCTTAGCATAATAAATGAATTTCTTCATAAACTCTTACTAACATTCATAATTAAAAATTATTTTGTTAGCCTTTGCATAATAGATATTTCACATCTTATTTTTATAAGTATACATTTTATCATAATAAGATTTTGCATTATTACAACACATGTATCTTATCTGGTGCGTCATAAATGCATAAATCATCTTTACGCATAATAATATTTTAGCTAGAACTAGCTTTATATATTTTAAAACAAAATCTCACATTTTTATGCTAGCAAAAAATACTTCCCCTATTTTACTTAAATACTTTTCAAGACATGATTACACTCTTAGCATAATAATTACCTAGGTTTGGCAGACAACCGCAAGTTAGCGGATCTTGAGGTGCCTAACCCCTTCCTCTAGATTAATAAAGAACCCTTACCTAATCTCATTAAGTTTAGCAGACCATTAAAATGGAGTTAATGTTTTACTTCAAACTAGTTAAACATTTAGGTGTCCTAATTCACCCAAACTAATTAGGTGGCGACTCCGCGAACCCTTAGCATTCTAGCAACCCTTCAGCATTTAGCATCTTTTGCACTTTTAGCTTCTTTTGCAATTTTGGCATCCTTTAACATTTTTCTTTTTCTTTTAGCATCCTTTTAAACTTTAGCCCTTTTGCACCTTTAGCACCTTTTAAGCTTTCAAACATCTTTTGCAATTTTAGCATTTTAGCCTTTAGCATTTTAGCATCTTTTGCACTTCTAGCACCCTTTAGCTTTAAAACTTCTTTAGCATTTTTAATACTTTAAACATTTCTTTAACTTTCTTTTAGCATTTTATTATTTTATTTTCTAACTTTTTAAAATGAGCAGGAGTTTAGAAAATAAAATGTCGCGGTCGAAAATGGGCGCGACAGTTGACTCCAAGTTCTCTGATGAATTGGAAAGCATCCTTGGTGTTACCTTTGGAAACCTTGGATAAATTATGAGGAGCAACACAACCATGGGACAATAAACGCTCCAATAGTTATCCATATCAACTCCTGTTTCATCTCCAAAAGGAGTAAGACCCTCTACCAATGCATTAGAAGGAGGAAGCAGCGCTGATGAAAATATTAGAAAGTCTCCAGCTTTACTTGATCTCTCTGGATCCAAGAACTCTGTCATGAATAAAGATGATGATACTTCAAAAGACGAATCATCTTCACTCACACCACATGAAGTAACCCAATCAAATATCAACCTATTTGACAATCCATGCTATTCTTTGTCACGACCCAAGTCACGAGTCGTGATGACACCTACTCTATTCCCCCGAGTAGGCGAACCATATTCTCAATAACAAGTTAAATCAGTGAAAATAAAATAAAGAAAAGAAATTATAAAATCTTAAATACTTAATTCCCCAAAATCTGGCCAAAACGGGTACAAGAGCACTAACAAGTCTGGAAAAAAAACAAAAAGGTAGAAGTCTGAAAGAGTGCCCGAAGGCTACATATTGTCTGTCAATAACCAATGAAAAATAAAAATAATAAGAAGCCCTTCAGGGGCCAGGGACGACCAAGTAGCTGTTAGGCATATTTCATATACCTATTTTGAGTCATTTTCGATTGGTATTTTACCCATTTTTGTTGTATCTAGTACAATTTTAGGGTTGTTTTTTTTTCTTTTGAGTCACAGCGGTTCAAAAAGGCAAAATGGCAAAAAGAAGCGAAAAATGGGCATAAAAGGAGGTCCCGAGGCAGAAAAAGGTCGAAAATCGATGACTCGGAAAAATCACAAAGAAGACCGGTGTCAAAACAGCAGAACTCGCAGGACTTTCAAAGACCGGTGCATTCGCATGTAATCACGATGCCATTTATTCAGAGATCTGCATGAGTTTTGGTACATGCACGACCGACTGCAAACCGCAGCTTGCAGTAATTTTTCGCCCGAGTTGGAATTGGCCAAGGGCAATAGGGTCCCTAGGGCACGAAATTGATACCTATTTAAAGCCCTAGGGATCAGTTTTTAGATGGGGAGTCCATTCTTGAACACAAGACACTTGGAGCAACAATTGGAGACTTTAATCATCGTAATTTTCTATCTTTAGTTTTTATTTCAGTTTTATGTTGGATATTGTGTTAGTTCGTAGCATGTCTATGGATAGGAACTAAACACTTAATTAGGGTTTTCCTTATGATTCACTTGAACCTTTATTCATGATTTGATGCAATAGTTTGATTACTTCTTCAGTTGTTAAGATCTATTCAATAATTGATGTGAATGCTTGATAGTTAATTGATCACTAAATATCATAACATATATGATTTCGAATCAACAACCGAGATGAGAGATTTGAATATGATGTAGTTGAATAGATATAGGTTAAAATCGTGGACGACAGTACCCCGATACTTGTGTAGCTTTATAGGTTACTATTCTTAATCCTCATATGTGGTAAATCCTATCATAGAAATATAGAAGGGTTCTGCACTGGAGTTGAGTGATTATATATCCTAACCGGAATATAAGACAGTCTAGTTAACCGCTATCTTAACATAGAAGAATAATCATTCTAGAACGCATTAAAGATTGAATAAAGTGGATAGTTGATGATTTTGAAAGCCCTAATTCCTTCATAATCTGAATACAACCTAATTAGTTTACTTATTTCTTGCAATCATTCCAGTAGTTAAATAAAAAGCCCAATCAAAATTCGTTCGCCAAATAGATAACACAAAATAGATGCTCGGTACTTAGAAACCAGTTCTGTGGACGATATTCGATCTTACAGACTATATTACTTGAGACGATACGTACACTTGCGTATTGCGCGTATGGAAATCGCCTAACAAGTTTTTGGCGCCATGTCGGATCGCGATATTTAATATCGAACCATCTATTTTCAATTTCTAATTTGGTCGCTCCCAAAACAAGTTTTTAGCTTGTTCTGAGAGCATTCTTTTTATCACTTTTTGTTGTTTATGGAATCTTGCAGGCAAGGTCAAATCTAGGTACATGGACTATCACTACCAAGGGCTGCAGGACTATGACCTTGGTCCACTGCAGCAACTCAGACCACAGGCTCTGCAAGGTGAGCGAAATGAGTTACAAGAAGCCTTATGCAGGCTTACTGAGTGCCAGAGTCCTCAAGGGTTCACTCATCCACCACAGGGTTAGACTCCATCAGGACAGCTAGATGACATGGATCACTTACATGGCGCTCTCAAATGCCCGACCGTTCATGGAGGAAACGAGGTTATCCATCAGAATCTAGAAGGGCAAATGGGACAGCTAGCAAGTCGAGAGATGATACGCAGCGACACGCCCTAACAACATCGGGGCAGTCCACGAGCGCTGCATGCTTGATCTGACGAGTGGTCAGCAAATGGAGACAGGTTCACCCCAACTATGCCTAGAAAAAAAGGGTGAACCCGACAAGGTGATGGAGCCCAATGATGCAGTCAGTGACACACCACATGTGAAGATACCGTATCCTCAGAAACTTAAAATGAATTCTCTTGAAAAGCAGTTTTCTAAGTTTATGGAGGTCTTTAAGCAACTGCACAACAACATTCCATTCGCTGAGGCCCTAGAACAAATGTGGAGTTATGTAAAGTTCATGAAAGAGATTCTCAGTAAAAAGAGGAGATGGGAAGAGTATGAAACAGTGGTGTTGACTGAAGCATGCAGTGCCATCCTACAGAGAAAGTTGCCTCAGAAGTTGAAAGATCCGGGGAGCTTTACCATCCCTTGCACTATAGGGAAGTTTGAATGTCAGAAAGCCTTGTGTGATTTGGGAGCGGGTATAAATATGATGCCTTATTCGGTGTTTTGCAAACTCGGAGTGGGGGAAGCACGACCTACAACCATCACTTTACAGCTAGCTGATCGCTCTATTGTCCACCCTAGAGGAATCATCGAGGATGTGTTGGTGAGGGTGGACAAGTTCATCTTCCATGCTGATTTCATTATCTTAGACATGGAAAAAGATGAATAGGTTCCCATTATCCTTGGCAGACCATTCTTAGCCACAGGGCAGACACTCATTGATGTTAAAGAGAGGTGAGCTGAGACTTCGGGTTCAGGAAGAAGAGGTGATTTTCAATGTATTCAGAGCAACAACCTTCCCAGAGGCAAGTGATAACTGTTATGCTATTGATATGATTGATGAAACAGTTGTTGAAGGTGATTTTAGGAGTGCAGATGCTCTTGAAGTAGTGCTGACACAAGGAGACGAGGGTAGAATAGATGAAAAAAAATTTGTTGGAGTATGCGAGTTGGTTGGTGTTACACCTCGTGAGTTAATACAAAGATTTAGAACGTCATTAAGGATTGAGATTTCCAATTTTCGAAATTATATATATTTTTTACATACTAATACGATTTAATTTTTGGCAACGACGAATGTGACGCCGGAAATTCCTTTAGAAATGGTGGAATAAATAAATAGGTATTTTTCCGTTATGAGATAGTAAGGTAATTAAAGGTACGATGATAAGAAATTAAGGCTATGAGAAATTAGATTAAAAGAAGTGGGGGTTGATTTAGTTAAATAAATACTTAGAGGGGGCAAAGTGTGGCATTTAAGGGGGTCTTAGTGCATTTTTTAAAATCTGAAAATTAAATAAAACTCTTCTAAAAACCTTCATTTCTTCCACACAAATCAGAATTTTTAAGCTCCCATTTCTCCCCCCTTCTTGAACGAAAATCCCCACCCTTTGCAAAGAAAATTTAGCTTGTTATTCCATCTTCTTGGGGTAAATTATCCCACCATCTTGAGGCGAAAGTATCACCCCAAAACAGTGGGGTTCTCGGCAAAGCTGGCCGAATTTTAGGGCAGTGGATTTTGGATTTTTGGACAAGATTGCTTGAAGGAAAAGGTGTAAGAATGTTGGGTTAACATAGTAGAATTATTGCATGTTGGATTGGGGTTGAAGAAGTGAAGATTGGCCAAGAAAAATCGAATTTTGTGAAAGAAAAATGGGAAGAAAATTCGCTGGTTACTGGCAGATTTTTAGTCAAATTTGGAAGGGAATATATCCTAGCATATTAGGAGTTTTTGGGTGTTTCAAAAGCCTAAAATGAAGTTCGTCGAGTCTAGTTTCCAACTCAACAAACCGCTCGTCGATAGGACACTGGAGTAGAGAGTTATCGACGTTACAAGTTCAGCCGACGAAGCAGTCACTAAAAATCTGGACAGTCACGTTTTTGGGGACTGTTTTGGACGAATTCGAGGTATAAAATTCTTCTTTTATAGTTTAATGACATTGCATGTTGTTGTAGTTGAAGATATGAATTGGTGTTAAGATGGAATTGGAAATATGAAATTTATGTGATTGTATTAAGGATATATACACCGATTTAGAACCTATTTTTGGCGTACGTTGGAATTGAGTAATTGTGTTGGTATGTTATTACTAATTGCATGTGAAAATTTAGATGAAACCTTGATGTTTAAAGTTAAAGTTGTTAATTGAATTTTTTGGGAGATTAATTGGAAAGTAAGGAATTTTGGAAAAAGCTTTGGAATTGTAAAATATTGATATGACCGGAAAGTTAATAGAAATTGTTGAAAATTTCGATAATGTATTACGGACTGAACTAGTATGTAAATAAGCTACAAACATATATATGTATTGCAATAAGATACCTATACATGCCTCGAAAGGATTAAGTGTAAGAAAGGTGTTAATTTTATATATTCTGGAATAAAGGGGAAATTGTTGGTTTGAATTGAATTATTGGTTTGAATTGGATTGTTGGTTGATTGGATTGTAGCTGGAGTTGAATTGTTGGTTGATTTGGATTATTGGAAAATTGTGGATACGCACATAAACAAAGGAAATGCTGCCCAAATTTTTGTAGAAATAAGGGAGCCTTTAAGCATATAACTTACATTAGGAACCATAGAATTGACGAACATGCTGTTTCTTATCATAGGTTGAAGTACTAGACGAGGAATACTTTAATACCAAGCTGATTAGTTCGCCTAAGAGGTATGTAAGACCTTTCTATCTTTCTTTTGGCATGATTTTTAGTAAAGTACGACGGACGTACTTAACTCCTACCAGTTCAGTTTTAAAAATGATTATTTACTAGTTATGGTTTCAGTAACAGAGTTTATGGTAGTAATGTTGTTGAGAGTCACAAAATGATTTTAGGTTCATACAGTTGCTCATGATATCTACTCTTGCTAAGTGTTACTATTTCATTCCACTGAGTCCCGGGCCAGATCATGATCGTGCACAGCCAGATACAGATTTCATCGAGTCCCTCACTAGAGGGCCGAGACACGTATATATATACAGATTACATCGAGTCCCTCATCAGAGGGCTGATCGGTGTATTTTATATACACTTTTCGAGTCAGTTTTAGTAAGTCTTTTGTCCCTTTTTGTACAAATAAGTGTCGTATTAGGATAGTTTTTCTTTCTTTTGAGTCAAAGTGGTTAAAATGGCAAAATGGCGGAAAAGGAGCTAAAAGAGAGCAAAAGAGGAGGTTCCAGAGCTAAAAACAGAGAAAGTGGCGAACGAGGCGAAAACCCAGACCAGCGCCGCGGCGCCCAATATCCAGAGAGGCTGCAGAAGACCCAGCGCCGCGGCGCCTCATGTCAACAGGTGCAGGGCCGCGGCGCCTAATCATCAGAGAGGCTACAGAAGTTGCAGCGCCGCGGCGCCTCGCATGCCAGAGGTCGGCCGCGCGCCAAATCACCCGGCGACTGAAGTTCCGCACGACGCGAAAAATCGTGGTTTTGACGATTTTCCGCCAGCCTAAAGCGGAAAAGTTAAGGGCGGTTTTCACTTATAAAAGGAGAACCCTAGGAAGATTTTATGGTTCGCCTTCTGCACAACTCAAGATTTCTTGCTTGAGATCGAGACCATAATTTAGTACTTTCTTTTCCTTTTTCTTTTCTTTATTTCAGCTTTTGTATGATGACTTTTGAATTAGTTCTTGTCATGTCAATGGCTAGAACTAATTCTCCGATAGGCTTTCCATGTTAATTCTCTAGAAACTTATGTTATGAATTAACGCATGTCTATGGTTATTATTCTTCGAGAGATTTATCCAATAATTGCTTTGAATGCTTGGTAATTAATTGACAACTAATTATCACTATATGATTTCTAATTTACTTCAAAGGAGAGATTGTGAATATGTTGTAAGTTGGGTAAACATTCTTGGATCGGGGATGAAAATACCTCAATTATTTATGTAGCGTTAATGAGGCTTAAAACCCTAATTTTGCGCATGGTGTGGCTAACTAGGTTTTGTTCTTAATCCTCCTATAGAGTTATCCTTATCACCAAAGGTAGGTAAGGTGCAATATGGGTCGAGTGTTTATATATCCTTAACGGGAATATAAAACGATTTCAGAAACCCGCTTTCTCCTAGAAGAAGTCCATAATTCATTGCATTAATAAATAACATAAGCGGATAGTTGAAGAGACATGGAAGCCCTATTCCCATCACATCTGAAGTAAACTCATTAGTTAAATTAGTCTTTATAATTCTTAGTTATAAACAACAAATCCAAATATCAATTGCCAAATAGATACCAAAAGATAGATAGTTGATACTTGAACCCTAATCCTTATGGACGATATTCGGTCTTACCAGGACTATATTACTTGTCACGATAACGTGCACTTGCATTTAAGTGTGTGCATCTTTTCGCGCATCAAGTTTTTGGCGCCGTTGCCGGGGACTAGGCATAGTTCAATATCAAATTTATCTATTTTTAATTTCTAATTTGGTTTTTATTTTTATTTTTAATTTTCACATTTTTTTTATTATTTATTTATTTATTTCAAAAAATCAGGGTGCCGTGATTTGTTGTCTGTTTTTTATCTATTTCAGGAAATCAGTTTATGCGAAGGAGAAGAGGGGCATACACTCTTGTTCCCTTCAATCCAGAGATTGAGAAAACTCAGAAATGTAATGTAAAGAATCACGATTTCAACCTTGATAGAGATGGATGGCGTGTAACAACAAATGATGAAAGAAGGGTTAGTGAAAATCAGCCAATCTAGAATACCTCGCAAGTACCTATGGATGTCGAGGAAAGAGTTCAGATCCAGCAGTTAAGCTTGGGAGACTATGTGTTGCCTAGAGTGAATGGAGCACGACACGTATTAGGCTCCCGCCATAGAGCAAACAACTTCGAGATAAACCGCGATTCTGAGTATGGTACAACACACGGTGCAATTTGGAGGGTCGCCATCTGAGGATACACATATGCACAAAGCTAATTTCGAGCTATGTGTAACTTTCAAATATAACTGCGTATCGATGATGTCAGATTGAGGCTCTTTCCTTCTCACTCGTGGATAGAGCAATAGTATGGTTGTATTCCCGGCCGACCGATTCGATTTTTACATGGCAAGAGCTGGCACAGAAATTCCTAGCCAAGTTCTTTCCCCCATGCAAGGCAGCAAAACCGAGAGGGGAGTTGAACAACTTCTACCAAGCAGATGGAGAGTCCTTATACGAAGCTTGGGAAAGGTTCAAAGACTTGCAGAGAAAATGCCCACACCATTGCATTGAGTTGTGGAACTTGGTCCACATCTTCTATAACGGGCTGAGCAGTACAACCAGAACCATCATAGATGCAAAGAAGAAAGGGGCATTCATGAGGAAAACACCACGACGCCACGAGTTACTGTAAGATATGGCCACCAATAACCATGTCACGTAAGAGGTCGCATGTGGGAGAAGAATGTGGAGTCCACGAAATAGATGCTATTATCGCCTTGAATGCCCAAGTGGCCCTTTTGGCGAAACAACAAAGAACATACAAAGGTCGTTGAATGCGTGCAGATGCCTAAAAGTTGTGAAATACGTGGTGGCCTACATACATTTGATAGGTGTCCTTCACTGATCCCAATAATATACCAATGGAGCAGGCAGAGTGTCAGGCCGTGGGTAATTATCAGAGGCCACAGAACAATCCATACTCCAACACTTATAATCCAGGGTGGAGAAATCACCCAAATTTCTCATGGAGAGGAGACCAGGGGCAGCAGAATCAATACAGGGGCCAATATCAACCCCAGCAGAACCAAAATCAGCAGCCCTTTACTCGTGCCCAAAGATCCTCAATGCGATCAATGCACCGGTTCAAGAAGAAAATCCAGACGAGCTAAAAGCAAATGGACAAGACTTGCCAACGCCTGCACTCGGGCCATGATGAAGCTAGATCCTCGTTTAGGAACTTGGAGACACAAGTGGGTCAGCTAGCAAAGCAGGAAAACAGCAGGCCACAAGGTACATTGCCAAGCAACACAGAGGTAAATCCAAGGGAGCAATGCCAGGCAGTGCAATTGAGAAGCGGCAACAATGGAGCAGCGGCCACCTCACCAAGAGTTGAGAAGAAGGCGTATAGAAAAAGAGAAGGTGATTGAGCCTAGCCCAAGAGTAGAGAAAACCTGCAGAAGGAGTATACGCAGAAGGTCCCATTCCCCAGAGACTACAAATGAAAGCGGTTGATAAATAATTCTCCAAATTTTTGGAGACATTCAGGAAGCTGCATATCAACATACCTTTCATAGAAGCATTAGAGCAGATGCCCTCTTATTTCAAGTTCATGAAAGAGATCTTGGGGAAGAAGAAGACGCTGGCAGAATACGAAATAGTAGCACTGACAGAAGAGTGTAGTGCTATCTTGCAGAAAAAGTTGCCACCAAAACTAAAAGATCCGGAGCTTTACACTACCTTGCACAGCCAAGTGGTGACATGCAACAGAGCTCTGGTGATTTAGGGCAAGTATAAATCTGATGCCCTTATCGCATTTAAAAGATCGAGTCATGAGCCAAACCAACCACAAGAAGTCCGCACCGGCCGACAGATGCTGGTTCATCCAAGAGGCAAGATTGAGGACGTGATTGTGAAAGTAGGAAAATTCTTCTTTCCTACAGACTTCCTCATTCTTGATATGGAAGAAGATGCGGAAATCCCTATCATATTAGGGAGACCATTCCTAGCAACGGGGAGAGCTTTGATTGATGTTGAAAGAGGAGAGCTGACATTAAGGGTGGAGAATGAAGAAATGGTGTTTAAAGTTTTTAAACACATCATTGAGCCACCAACCATGAGTGGGTGCTTTGCAATCAGCACCATCAAACCCCCCTGCGAGCCAATACAAGTCAACCAAAGGGAGATGAGCCCACGAAAGCAGGCATGGTTTGCCAAACCCCACGTGGTGGTATGTGTTCTCAACTCCTCACCGATAATGCTAAGAGGAAAAGAAGAAAAAGAAAACGTAAAATGTGGAGAAAATGGATTAGTTGTGGGCTTGACCCACCCCACGTTTATTAAAATAAGGAACTTGCGTCCGGCTAAAAGACGTTAAAGACAGCGCTACTTGGGAGGCAACCCAACGTTTTCAATTATGTTATTTCAATTCCTGTCTTTAGTATATTTTATTTTGTCTAGAACAGTCTCACGGTCTTGGGTTCTAGTGTTTGTGTTGTGATTGACAGGTATAGGCAAATACATTGAAGGGCGAAAAACTGAAGAAAAACGAGGATTTCGTGAAAGCGGGTAGCGCGCGCTCCGGGAAGCGCGCGCGCTAAAAGAATCGAAAAGCTGAAGTTTAAAGCGCGCGTAAATCAAAATTTGCTGTTTAGCGCGCTTCTTACATGCAGGCGCAGTAAAGTCCCGGCGAGTGCAGAACATTGGGCGCCGCGGCACCAAAAGCAGGCTAAATCCGAACTTAAAAACGCCGTAATCGATCGCCCAAATTCAAAACCAAAACCTAACCCCTCCTCCAAAACACACGAAAATCCAAAAATTTGCCCACAAATCCTCCACAAATCCAACCCAACCACAACAAAAACTCTTAAATTCCTAAAAACCCTTAGCTATCTCAAACAACAAAGCTCCATTCCATAGCCTCAAACCACCATTAGAAACAAGAACAACTTGAATCTTCTCTCATAAAAGGTAATCTTTTCTCGTTTCAGATCTTTATTGAAGTCACAGGAGGTAGTAGTTTGAAGGAGTATTGTAGTTGTGAAGTAGTTTGGGTGCTGAAAAATTGATTGTGAAGTTTGGAGAAAGAGTAGAAAAGGAGGGTGTGTGTATTGGGCAGTAGAGTTGAAGTTTGGGGTGTTGTGTTTAATCGCTAGTTGTTGATTGTGTTGGAAAACATTTGTGCCACTAAGTTGTAAGTCGCAGCTGTTTTAACCATGGCCACCGAAGAGAAGAGCCTCCACATCCACCCCAAACTCCCATACGATAATACTAGGTTTGTGAGCTACAAGCCTTCCAAAGATACAAAAGCTTGATACTGCACTTAATCCTCGAAGGGAATGGACTATCAGAGGGAGTCGTTTGGGGAAGAGGATGTTTATTAGCCCAATCGGGCAAAGATTGAGTTAATGGGGTGGAGGAGATTTTTAAATACGGAGAAAAAATCACCAATGAACACAACAAATGTGCGTGAATTCTATGCCAACTTTCCAGAGAAGGTGGAAAGGGGATGCTTTGTAAGGGGAATTTATGTGCCTGTGACAGCAGAGAATGTAAATGCATAATTGAAGACGGTTGATGTTGAAGAAAGAAGTGATTGGAATCACTTTAGAACATGGTCTAGAAGCACCGACCGCATCGACTGGAATGCCGTTGCAAACACCGTGAGCTACCCTGGGGCTGCTTTTGATATTGGAAGAAATGGATCAAGAGCACTGAGCAGGTGCCAATTCAACAAAGCATCCACGGCTTGGCTATATTTCGCCGCTACGCGTGATTCCATCCACGCACTTCACCGAGTGCGTAAGATAGGATTAAACTGATATATGGAATTATGAGGGGGATGACGATTGATGTGGGGAAAGAGATAGTGCAGAGCATTGAAGAAATCAGCAGGTTGGTGACAACAGGTGGATTGGGACACGACTCACTTATCACTAATCTATGCGCCTTCCGAGGGGTCCCAACCCTACCCACTGACACTCATGAGAGAAACCAACTGCCGGTGTCCTGTGGGATAGTGCACTCTTTCCCAGACCCAAGCCCCCCAGCAGCCAGACGAAGAGTACAACCACCAGCAGCAGCAGCAGCAGAGGCCGCAACGAACGAAGATGAGCCTGAAATAGGGGCTCAATATGCGGCAGGACCTAGCCACCAGCCAACCACAGAAGCAGAACCTCCAGTGCCTATGATGGAGCAAGTGCTCCAGAACCAGAGAATGATGATGCAACATTTCGACACAATGATACAAGGACAAAATGAGTTGAGACAGGGACAACATGAGTTGCGCAAGCGGCAACAGAATTGAGGCGAGCAACAACAATTGCACCAGCTTGACGAGACGAGTTCCTGTTCAACCAATGGTCGATGCATTATCCACCGCCACCACCACCATTTTAGCCAAAGTCTGTAAGTGTCTTATTTTTTTTATTGTCTTTGAGTCTACACACATTGGGGACAATGTGTTGTTTAAGTTTGGGGGTGTTTTATTTGTGTCTTGTTATGTTTTATTTAAGTCTTTTTATTGTTTTTATGTATTTTTGAGTCATAATTGCCTGTCAAAAGATCATGTATGCTGTAGTTGCTAGAAACACCTAGTGAAGTAAGGTGGAATAATGTAATGGAATAAAAGCAACTATCTAAACACTTAGGTTAGATATGCCAAAAACTCACAAAATCTGTCTATTTGGAGTTTCTTGCTTGAAATTGTGCATGCTAAATGATGAATACTTATGTGTTATGATTGCTTGCTATTTGAGGCGAAATAGTTAGGATATGCATGTTAGGGAGATGACTCATGCATTTCTTTGATAGTCAATTCTTACCATTCTTTTCTATCCCAGACTTTAAAAATATATCCCTAGTTAGCCCCATTGAGCCTAAAAATTGAAACTTCTTCTTTGACACCCTATATTCCCACAGATTGTGCCATAAGTAAAAATGTGAAGTAGTGGAATCAATTGTGTTAAAAAAAAAAAGTGAATGAGCTTGTTGCACCCCAATAAAAAAAAAGTAATAAGAAATAGGCAAAAGCTTAAGTTTGTGGGTGCTTGTCATTATTATATACTTCACTCTCCCAAAACAAAAGAGGGAAAAGATAGAATCGAAGTGAAGGAAAGAACAAAAAGAAAAGGGAAATACTGAAAAGCTAAAGATTTTATGGTACACGAAATGAGCCTAAAATGCCTATTTTTACCTACCTATACCTAAGCCTACATTACAACCCTTAAAGACCTGAAGGTCTCTTTTATGCATATCCAGGATTAGTGGAGAATAACAAGTAAGCATGTCATAGGATTTTTGAATTTATATGCATGATTTAGTATATTGACTTCCATTAAGCATGATAACTATGAGTTTGCGTAATATCTAGCTTAATGTGTTTAGTGTGCTAAAAATTTCATGTTATATGTTCCTGCATATTATTCTGCTAACCTTCATGTTTTTCTAGATAACACTAATGCAGCAAAAGTGATCAATGTCAGTGAGTCTTTTATTTTCGTTTCTTGAGTCTTTTAGTTCTTTCTTTCTATCTTTGCTCGAGGGAGAGCAAAGGTTAAGTTTGGGGGTATTTGATCGATGTATTTTATATACACTTTTCGAGTCAGTTTTAGTAAGTCTTTTGTCCCTTTTTGTACAAATAAGTGTCGTATTAGGATATTTTTTCTTTCTTTTGAGTCAAAGTGGTTAAAATGGCAAAATGACGGAAAAGGAGCTAAAAGAGAGCAAAAGAGGCGGTTCCAGAGCTAAAAACAGAGAAAGTGGCGAACGAGGCGAAAACTCAGCGCGGCGCCTCCCGCAGCTGATGCTGCGGCGCCAATATCCGGAGAGGCTGCAGAAGACCCAGCACGCGCGCCTCATGTCAACAGTGCGGCGCCTAATCATCGAGAGGCTATGAGTTGCAGCGCGCGCTCGAACCAGAGGTCGGGCGGCGCCAAATCACCCGAAGGACCACAGAAGTTCCGGCGCCGACGCGGGAAAAATCAGGGTTTTGACGATTTTCTGGGCCAGGCCTGCAGGGAAAAGTTAAGGGCGGTTTTCAGCCTATAAAAGGAGAACCCTAGGCAGATTTTAAGGGTTCCCCTTCTTGCACAACTCAAGATTTCTTGCTTGGAGATTGGAGACCATAATTTAGTACTTTCTTTTCCTTTTTCTTTTCTTTATTTCAGTTTTTGTATGATGACTTTTGAATTAGTTCTTGTCATGTCAATGGCTAGGAACTAATTCTCTTATAGGGCTTTCCATGTTAATTCTCTAGAAACTTATGTTATGAATTAATGCATGTCTATGGTTATTATTATTCTTTGAGAGATTTATCCAATAATTTCTTTGAATGCTTGATAATTAATTGACAACTAATTATCACTATATGATTTCTAATTTACTTTGAAAGGAGAGATTGTGAATATGCTGTAAGTTGGGTAAACATTCTTGGATTGGGGATGAAAATACCTCAATTATTTATGTAGCGTTAATGAGAGGCTTAAAAACCCTAATTTTGCGCATGGTGCGTGACGGTTAACTAGGTTTTTGTTCTTAATCCTCCTATAGAGTTATCCTTATCACCGAAAGGTAGGTAAGGTGCAATACTGGGGTTGAGTGTTTATATATCCTTAACGGGAATATAAAACGATTTCGTAAACCTGCTTTCTCCGATAGAAGAAGTCCATAATTCATTGCATTAATAAATAACATAAGCGGATAGTTGAAGAGACATGGAAGCCCTATTCCCATCACATCTGAAGTAAACTCATTAGTTAAATTAGTCTTTATAATTCTTAGTTATAAACAACAAATCCAAATATCAATTGCCAAATAGATACCAAAAGATAGATAGTTGATACTTGAACCCTAATCCTTGTGGACGATATTCGGTCTTACCAGGACTATATTACTTGTCACGATAACGTGCACTTGAGTTTAAGTGTGTGCATCTTTTCACGCATCAAGGGCCGAGACATGTTACGCGCGCAGATACAGATTCCATCGAGTCACTCCATAGAGGGCCGAGACATGTTTTACAGTTTTTATATACAGACATGAGCACGATGTTTTATGATTCAGTATACATGATATGCTTTGAGACATGATTCTCGCTTTATACGCTTGATGACTCTCTATTTTACTTTACGATTGTTAATCGCTTTACAAGATTTTATGTTTTACATACTCAAGACATTATCTCAGATCGACCCCCTTCCTCGGGCTGCGCTCATGCCCGCAGTTCGTGAGTTCGAATAGCGACCCTCCGCCTAGGATTCACATGCGGCGGTTGAGAGCTCCTTTGTTCCAGAGCCGCTATTTTTGGTACAGCACTTTATTTTTCGACTTATGCATATTTTGGGCACGACGGGTCCTGTCCCCATATGTCGATATTCTCTTAGAGATCCTCAGACAATTGTGGTTGGATGTTTGTACTTCGTTTTGGGTTTTGATGTCGTTATTTAGTAGCACTTCGCCGCTTGCGTATTTTAACTTATGCCTTTGCGCGTGATGTGGTTGGCGGCTGAGTCGGCCAGCCTATTATGATTGTTTTGTTGTTGTTTTGGCACTTTGTCGCCGCCCGCTTAGGATATGTTGTAAAAGCAGCCAGGTCTTGCCAAAATTTATGTAGACGTCAGATTAATTGGATTAAGAGTGACAAAGTCGCGAATGACGTCCATTAGACGTTAATCACGGCCCGCCGGCCGGGTCGCGATACTGGATTCCATGAGCCATGCTATAAAAAGAAATATGAAGAGTTAGCACAATGCCGAGAGACCGATGACGCCCACAGAGCAAGCTCCGAACTAGAATTCAAGACTCGCGGATCATATGCACTACCAATATCTAGGTAAGAACCAATCCTTACCAGTGATTGTCTCATGTCATCTGTCCAAGTTGGAGGTTGAAAAGCTGTTGAGAGTATTGAGGGCTCACAAGCTCGCGATTGGGTGGACACTAGAAGATATTAGGGGGATAAGTCCTTCTACAGTGATGCATAAAATTCGCTAGAAAGAGGAGCACCTTCCATTGAGGCACAGAGGAGACTGAATCCAACCATGAAAGAGGTGGTGAGAAAAGAGATCCTGAAATGGCTTGATGCTGGGGTGATTTATCCTATATCTGACAGTGCATGGGTAAGCCCTGTGCAAATGGTCCCAAGAAAGGTGGCATGACTGTGGTGACCAATGAAAAGAATGAACTTATTCCATCCAGAACAACTACAGGGTGGAGAATGTGTATTGACTACCGCAAGTTGAACAAAGCAACCAGGAAAAATCATTTTTCTTTGCCTTTTATTGACCAAATGCTTGACAGGCTTGCAGGACACAACTACTATTGCTTTTTGGATGACTACTCAGGGTATCATCAAATTGCTATCTCTCCTGAAGATCAAGAGAAGACAACCTTCACATGCCCCTTTGGTACGTTTGCTTTCAGGAGAATGTCATTTGGGCTTTGCAATGCACCTGCTACTTTTCAGCGTTGTATGATGGCTATATTTTCTGACATGGTGGAGAGGACCATAGAAATCTTCATGGATGACTTTTCTGTTTTTGGGTCGTCATTTGATGAATGCTTAAGGCATTTAGAAACAGTGCTGCAACGGTGCAAAGACTCGAATTTGGTGTTAAATTGGGAGAAGTGTCACTTTATGGTGCGGGAAGGCATCGTTCTTGGCCACAAGATTTTCAGCAAAGGCATTGAGGTGGACAAAGCTAAAGTTTCAGTGATCGAAAATCTGCCACCTCCAGTATCAGTAAAAGAGATCAGAAGTTTTCTTGGGCACGCAGGATTCTACAGGAGGTTCATGAAGGACTTCTCAAAGATCTCTAAACCTCTGTCCACCTTGTTGATGAATGGGGTTGCGTTTGAATTCAATGAAGAATGTCTGACTACTTTTCAGACACTTAAGGAGCGGCTAACCTCAGCACCTATAGTCATCGCTTTGATTGGGAACTCCGCTTGAATTGATGTGTGATGCAGTGACTACGCAGAGAGCCGCTTCGCGTATAATTGATAAGGTATTCAGGTCTATTTACTATGCTAGCAAGACCCTCAATGATGCTCAGATGAATTATGCGACGACATAGAAAGAACTGCTAGCCATAGTATACGCATTTGAGAAGTTCAGACCATACCACATTGGAAACAAGGTGAGAGTGTACACTGACATCCATTAAGTATTTGATGACCAAGAAGGATGCTAAACCTCGACTTATACGATGGGTGCTGCTACTACAAGAATTTAATATGTTGATCTGTGATAAGAAGAGGATTGAAAATGTGGTGTCAGACCACTTGTCCAGGCTTGAAGTGGAAGAGAGCCAGAACACCAAGGATGTGCAAATAAATGACTCATTTCCAGACGAGCAATCGCTTTGAGTAGCATCGGTGGAATTACCTTGGTTCGCTGACTTGGTTAATTTTCTTGTAGCAAAAGTATTGCCTTCAGGGTTGACAAAGCAGTAGGTGAAAAAGTTCTATTCAGAGGTAAACCATTACTACTGGGAAGAGCCAATTCTCTACAAGCACTGTGCTGACCAGGTCATAAGGCGGTGCGTACCTAAGGATGAAATGCACCAAATTCTCACTCATTGTCACTCATTGCAATATGGTGGGTATTTTGGGGCACCACAGACAGCAACCAAGGTATTGCAGAGTGGATTCTATTGGCCAACCCTATTCAAAGATGCCAACACCTTCGTGAGGGGCTGTGATCGTTGCCAAAGAACTGGGAATATGTCCAGGGAGATGAAATGCCTCTAACGGGGATCGTTGAAGTAGAGTTGTTTGACGTATGGGTGATTGACTTCATAGGCCCGTTCCCGATGTCCTTTTGAAACCAATACATTCTCCTCGCTGTGGATTATGTGTCCAAATGGGTCGAAGCTATGGCTACTAGAGAAAATGATAGTAAGACTATTTTGAAATTCCTCCAGAAAAATATTTTCACAAGATTTGGCACTCCAAGGGCCCTCATCAGTGACGAAAGGAGCCATTTTTGCAACAAGCAGCTTGACACTTTGCTGGCACATTACGGATTCTACCATCGCACTGCTTTTCCATATCACCCTCAAGCCAATGGGCAAGCTGAAATTTCGAATAGAACAGTGAAAAACATATTGGAGAAAACAGTGGATGGCTCAAGAAAGAATTGGTCTTCCAAGCTGGATGATGCACTCTGGGCCTATAGGACAACTTTCAAGACCCCCATTGGGATGTCACCATACATGATGGTCTATGGGAAGGCATGTCACCTACCGGTGGAGTTAGAACATAGGGCATATTGGGCAATGAGAAAGCTGAACATGGATGTCAGAGCGAGGCGAGAAAAGGCTATCAGAATCGAACGAGCTAGGTGAATTTCGAAACAATGCCTATGAAAATGCAAAAATCTACAAAGAAAGGTCCAAGACATGGCACAACAAGAATTTGATTCCGAAAGAACTACAACATGGGCAACAAGTACTCTTATTCAATTCAAGGTTGAGATTGTTCCCAGGCAAGTTGAAGTCCAGGTGGTCAGGGCCATTTGTGGTGGAAAGAGTGTTCCCTTATGGTGCAGTCGAAGTTAGAGGAAAAGGGGGAGCACCATTCAAAGTGAACGGACAGAGGTTGAAACCATACTTGTTGAATAACATGGAGCAGATCAACTCTACGATCTGTTTCAAGTAACAATAAAAAGGAACTTGTGTCCGACTAAAAGACGTTAAAGACAGCGCTACTTGGGAGGCAACACAATGTTTAAATTCTGCAATTTATTTTAATTAGGACAGTCTTACTTTTGGTGTGTTTGTTATGTTGTGATGCCAGGTGAAGGACTCAGAGGATGGAGCATGAAGGAAAGGGCGAAAAGACACGAAATTGAGTTAACATCGCGGTACCGATCTGCAGCACTGCGGTGCCGAATCTTCACGAAATCCTCAGTACTTTATGCACCACAGTGCCACAGAGGCAAAACCACGGTGCCAGTTCACGATCCCCAAAAATATGAAAAGTTCCGGAATCGCCAAATCTCCTCCCACAGATACCGTTACAATGCAATATTCGCCGCCACCACCACCATTTGAGCCGTTGTACGTCTGTAAGTCATCTCTGTTTCATCTTTGAGTCACACATTTGGGACAATGTATCAGTTAAGTTTGGGGGGTACTTGTATTTTCTTATAATTTTGAGTAGTTGATTTGTGTCTTTTATGTGTCTATATGAGTCACAATTTTTTTTTATCAAGCATGATGTAGTTGCTTGAAACGCCTAGTGAATTAAGTAGGAAAATGTAATGGAATGATATGCAAATATCTGTGTGCTTAAGTTAAATATGTCAAAGATTATGAAAACCTGGTTAGTTGGAATATTGTGTGCTTAGCCTGTGTATGTCAATTGCAAAAAAATGTCCTGCATGCTTGCTATTTGAGGCGAAATAAATAGGATGTACATGTTAGGGGGAGGATTCAGGCATTTCTTTGTTAGCCTTCTTACCTTTCATTACCTACCCTGACAATGAATTGTATCCCTAGTCAGCCCTTTGACCCTAAAATGAAAAGCTATTTCTTTGACACCCAATTCCCGCATGTGCCATAAGCAATAACTGATGATACGGAGGAAAAAGAAAGTGAAAAAGAAATACAAAAGAGGGCAAAAATAGATTATGCACCCCAATTAAAATATGAAAATCTTAAGTTTGGGGGTGTCAATGTGAATGTGTATGTTCTGCTCTCAACAAAAAGAGAAAAAGGAGTAATGGGTATGAACTAAAAAGAATACAGCTAGAAAGAGAAACAATTTGAATGAAAAGCGCTTATGGTACGTAATTTGAGCTTAAATGTCTATTTTTACCTACCCCTGCCTAAGCCTACATTACAACCATGAAAAGTCCTGATGATTCCTAGTATGCATGTCCATGATTAGTGGAGAATAACAAGTAAACATGCTATAGTACCTTGACAAAAATGCAATGACATTGACATGCATAAGTTAGGTATTCATGCTTCCAGTGATTGTGACTGAAATGAATCTGCGAAATATCTAACTTGAAATTCTAGATTGTTTAATGCATGCTACATCTATTCCTACATATTGTCCTAACTAACGTTCATGTGTTTCTAAGTGACATTTTGCAACTGCTTGACGTGAGTCTTTGAGTCTTTTTAATTTTATTTCTTTGTTTTGTTTTCTTCTTTGCTCGAGGGCGAGCAAAGTTTAAGTTTGGGGGTTTGTTAGGCATATTTCATATACCTATTTTGAGTCATTTTCGATTAGTATTTTACCCATTTTCGTTGCGTCTAGTACAGTTTAGGGTTGTTTTTCTTTCTTTTGAGTCACAGCGGTTAAAAAAGGCAAAATGACAAAAAGTAGCGAAAAATGGGCATAAAAGGAGGTCATGAGGCAGAAAAAGGTCAAAAATCGATGACTCGGAAAAACCACAGCAGCACCGCGGTTCCCAGAGGCGATCACGGTGCCAAACAGCAGAACTGCAGACTTTCAAGATCGTGCATTCTCGAATCTGCGGTGCCATTTATTCAGAGAGCTGCAGGAGTTTCGGCACGCTGATCTTGACTGCAGAACCACTCTTTGCATGGAATTTTTCAGTTCCGAGTTGGAATTGGCCACGGGTAATAGGGTCCCTAGGGCACGAAATTAATGCCTATTTAAAGCCCTAGGGATCAGTTTTTAGATGGGGAGTCCATTCATGAACACAAGAACAACACAAGGCACTTGGAGCAACAATTGGAGACTTTAATCTTCGTAATTTTCTATCTTGAGTTTTTATTTCAATTTTATGTTGGATATTGTGTTAGTTCGTAGCATGTCTATGACTAGGAACTAAACACTTAATTAGGGGTTTCCTTATGATTCACTTGAACCTTTATTCATGATTTGATGCAATAGTTTGATTACTTCTTCAGTTGTTAAGATCTATTCAATAATTGATGTGAATGCTTGATAGTTAATTGATCACTAAATATCATAACATATATGATTTCGAATCAACAACCGAGAGGAGAGATTTGGATATATTGTAGTTGAATAGACATAGGTTAAAATCGTGGACGACAGTAGCCCGATAGTTGTGTAGCTTTATAGGTTACTGTTCTTAATCCTCATATGTGGTAAATCCTATCATAGAAATATAGAAGGGTTCTGCACTGGGGTTGAGTGATTATATATTCTAACCGGAATATAAGACAGTCTAGTTAACCGTTATCTTAACATAGAAGAAGAATCATTCTATAATGTATGAAGGATTGAATAAAGTGGATAATTGATGATTTTGGAAGCCTTAATTCCTTCATAATCTGAATACAACCTAATTAGTTTACTTATTTCTTGCAATCATTCCAGTAGTTAAATAAAAACCCCAATCAATATTCGTTCGCAAAATAGATAACACAAAATAGATGCTCGGTACTTAGAAACCAGTCTCTGTAGACGATATTCGGTCTTACAGACTATATTACTTGAGAAGATACGTACACTTGCATTTTGCGCGTATGGAAATCGCCTAACAGTAGCTCACCTTGAATGACTAGAAGACGTCCACCTCGCGAATCAGCCACGGGGCGTAGAACTGGAACCTGGATCGTACTCTGCACTAAATAAAAGTGCATCAAGAGTAGTATCAGTACAACACTAGTACCGGTAAGCATCATAGGCCGAAAGTGATTAGATAACGCATGGAGAGTTGAAACTAACAAGTAGCACATAGAACAAGCAGGCATGGTTACGTGTCCTATGCAAGTCAAAATATAAGCAATTATGAATTCAACCAAGACAGATATAATTTCACCAACAGAGCAGTTAAAACTAAGAGTATATGGAAGCAATGGAATACAATAGTCACCTCTCCCTCACTCCACTCTCGTACACACATGCTAAGGGCAATGCCACGAAGCCATGACCCGTGGGGGACCCGCGAAGTCCATGTACCACTCGTGCTCTCCGGCTAGAACCTCGGAGACTATCAATCACTCGTAATCTCCGGCAAAGACCTCGGAGTTGCTCAATCACTCTCAATCTACGGCAGAAACCTTGGAGTTTATCAATCACTCTCAATCTCCGGCAGAAACCTCGGAGTTTATCAATCACTCTCAATCTCCGGCAGAAACCTCGGAGTTCATCAATATAATCACAACAATAATATAAAAAGTATGACATGCATGATATCAATCTCAACATGTATCAAAAATATATAATCGACAAGTACAAGTCATATCAGGTGATGATCACATAAAATAACACATATGGCGACAAGCCCACATAAAAGCTGACGAAACCAACGTAAATGTAATTTATCTCCACTTCATTCCCGGAGGCCTATCATGCTATCCCTGTCACTTCCTACAACTACATATGATTCTCTAATCAGAGTCTAACTCAAGTAAACCATAATCTACCTCAATGTCGAGCGGGTGTCACGGACAATCAAACCAATGCCTTTTCCTTGCGTACAACCTCTGAACGATTAAAATCTAGAAAATATGTGAACTACATTATAATACGAATCTAAGGATACCAATATTGCTATATTGATATTAACAAGATCTTTACCATTCCCATTGTATGACTAAACTCATACCCCTATAAAATTATTAGCATAGATTCAGGACAAACAAGTAATATTCCTTTCTTTTAATGTTCTCGTATCACCCGCTTGTAAAGGATATAACATTAAATTCGTAACTCCAAATCAGGTGTTTATTGTACCACATCGAAGGCAACACTTGGATCTATTATTATGCCGAATCTCACCTGATAATACTTAGTGTATATGGTGAAAATTTACGAAGGAAACACCCCTATGAAATCTGTGTCGCCAGAATTTTTATAAAGCAAGGCAGAAACTTCAAACAGTCATAACATTCAAACCATAAGTCGGATTTATCTTTCTAAGATATCAAACTGACGGCAACAGAGTAATATACAACTTTCATTCAGTCCATATTTCTATATTCCTTACCTATTTGTACAGTTTTCACGTTTTACATGCTGTGTTGCCTGGGTTTCGGTAAAACGAGAAAAAAACTTTAAACAGTCATAACTCTCAAATCATATGTTGGATTTATCTCCGTAAGATCTTAAACTGACGGTAACAGAGTAATATACAACTTTCATTCAGCCCATATTTTCATATTCCTTACGGATTTATACAATTTTCACGTTTAAAATGATGCACCCGAAATAAATTCTATTGACTAACAATCATACACCCCTTAACTAACAATCATTATCCAATGATTTCTCCAATCATTAGCCTAGTCAATTGCCTTAAGAATTATAATCATGTGACCCCTTAATAATTAATGAACAAAATATGTGCTATGGATACCTCAAAGGAATCATACCTGAAGCTTGCAAAGGATTTGCTTTCACCGTGTCCCTTTTCTTTTCTTCTTAGTGTTAGGTTTTTTTTTTCGTTCCTTCTCTCTTTTTTTGTTTGCTGCTTGTATACGTTTTTCTTGGTTTTTATTTTCTCTTTGTGTTGCTGCACATTCCCTTGTTTTTCTTTTGCTATGCCCACGTTATTCCCCCTCCCCTTTTTTTTATCATTGTCGTGCCCTACACAAGATTAGTAGGCTTGGCCCACTTAATCATTCACTAATCTCATGCATATATCTTATATTATAAATCATATAATTAAATACCCTATCGTCCCATACTTTTTCGTGGTTTTAAAGTGTTAAACGAATAACGGGTCGTTACATTAGATACCAATCAAACAATCGATTGTCCTCGAGCGACAAGGGTATGGGTGGAGGAAATGAGGTACCTGAACTGTCGAACAACTGAGGATATCTACTCCGCATATTCGTCTCGGTCTCCTAAGTGGCCTTCTCAACCGGACGTTGCTTCTACTGAACCTTGACTGACGCAATCTCCTTGGACCTCAACTTCCTCACTTGCCTATCCAAGATTGCTACCGGCTCTTCCTCGACGGACATGTTCTGATCAAATAATATTGAATTCCACCGAATGATATAAGACCCATCTGAATGGTACTTATTCAACATGGAAACATGGAACACCGGGTGAACACCTGCCAAACCTGGTATCAACGCTAACTCGTACGCCACCTCGCCAACTCGACGAAGAATCTCAAAAGGCCCAATAAACCTAGGGCCCAACTTGCCCTTCTTCCCGAACCGCATCACACCCTTCATGGGTGAAACCTTCAATAGGACCTGCTCACCAACCATGAATTCTGTATCACGAACCTTCCGGTCCGCATACTCCTTTTGCCTACTCTGAGCTGCCAGAAGCTTTTCCTGATTAATCTTTATCTTGTCTAAAGACTCCCTCAGCAAATCTGTACCCCAAGGTCGAACCTCAAAAGCATCAAACCACCCAATAGGAGAACGACACCTCCTACCATATAAAGCCTCGAATGGCGCCATGTCAATATTGGAATGGTTGCTATTGTTGTACGCGAACTCTGCCAAGGGTAAGAAACCGTCCCAATGACCATCAAAATCAATAACACAAGCCCTCAACATATCCTCAAGCACCTGAATAGTCCTCTCAGACTGATCATCTGTCTGTGGGTGGAACGCGGTGCTAAGATCTAACTGAGTTCCTAATTCATTCTTCAAAGTACTCCAGAAATAGGAAGTAAATTGAGTGCCTCTGTCGGAAATGATGGAAATAGGAACCCCGTGCAATCGCACTATCTCTCGGATGTAGATCCTGGCCAACTTCTCCACGTTATAAGTAGTCTGAACCGAAATGAAGTGCGCTGACTTAGTCAACCTATCCACGATAACCCAAATCGAATCAAACTTGCCCAAAGTGTTCGGAAGACCAACCACAAAATCCATAGCGACCCTTTCCCATTTCCATTCGGGAATGGGCATCCTCTGAAGCACACCACCTGGTCGCTGGTGCTCATACTTAACCTGCTGGCAATTCGAACACTGAGCAACAAACTCCACAATGTCCCTCTTCATTCTACCCCACCAATAATTTTGCCTCAAGTCGCGATACATCTTTGTTGCTCCTGGATGAATGGAGTATCTGGAACTATGAGTCTCTCTCAAGATCAACAGAATCAAATCACCAACTCTAGGAACGCAAATGAGCCCCTTAATCCTCAAACACCCTCATCATCAAGAGTAGCCTCTTTGGATTTTCCACTTAGCACCTTATCTCGAATCTTGCACAATTTCACATCCTCAAACTGCTAGGCCCGAATCTGCTCTAAAAGAGACGACCTCGCCTCCACACAAGCTAACACCTTACCGGGTTCTGAAATATTGAGCCTCACCATACTATTAGCCAAACACTGAACCTCCATAGCTAAAGGACGCTCTCCCACAGTCAAACGCGCCAAACTGCCCATACTCACTGCCTTTCGACTCAACACACCGGCTACCACATTAGCCTTTCCCGGATGATAAAGGATAGTAATATCATAATCTTTGAGCAACTTCATCCATCTACGCTGCCTCGAGTTCAAATCTCTCTGACTAAACACATGCTGAAGGCTGCGATGATTCGTGAAGACCTCACAATGAACTCCATACAAGTAATGCCTCCAAATTTTCAAAGCGAAGACCACTGCAGCCAACTCCAAGTCATGAGTGGGGTAGTTCTTCTCGTGAACCTTCAACTGTCTCGAAGCATACGCGATCACCTTACCCACTTGCATCAACACACATCCCAAGCCAATGCGTGAAGCATCACAATACACAGTAAAGTCCTTTCCCTCCACTGGTAAAGCCAAAATCGGAGCTGAAGTCAATAAAGCCTTAAGCTTCTAGAAGCTCTCCTCACACTCATCGGACCACTGGAAAGGCACACCCTTTTGGGTCAACCTAGTCAAATGGGAAGCAATAGACGAAAATCCCTTCACAAATCGGCGGTAATAACTCACAAGGCCCACGAAACTCCGAATCTCAGTCACCGAAGTAGGCCTTACCCAATCTCTAATCGCCTCGATCTTTTTGGGATCAACCATAATCCCATCCTTGGACACAACATGTCCCAAAAATGCTACGGAACTGAGCCAGAACTCACACTTGGAAAACTTGACATACAATTCCTTCTCCCTCAACAGGCTAAGCACGATCCTCAGATGCCTCTCATGGTCTTCCTTACTCCGAGAGTACACCAGGATGTCATCAATAAACACAATCACAAATGAATCCAAGTAAGGCTTGAAGATTCCATTCATCAAATCCATGAAGGTTGCAGGGGTATTAGTAAGCCCGAAGGACATCACCAAGAACTCATAATAACTATAACGGGTCCTGAAAGCGGTCTTCGGAACATCCTCCGCTCGAATCTTCAACTGATGATAGCCCGACCTTAAATCAATCTTAGAAAATATCGACGCACCCTGAAGTTGATCAAATAAGTCATCAATGTGGGGTATTGGATACTTATTTCTGATTGTAGCCTTGTTTAATTTTCGATAATCGATATACATTCTCATGGTGCCATCTTTTTTCTTCACGAACAGGACGGGAGCACCCCAAGGAGAAATACTAGGTCTAATAAATCCTTTGCTCAACAAGTCTTGCAACTGCTCCTTCAACTCTCTCAGCTCTGCCGGAGCCATTGATGCGCGATTTAATGCACACACTTTAACGCAAATGCACGTTGTCGACTCAAGTAATATAGTCTAGGTAAGACCGAATATCATCCTCAAGGATTGGTTTTCAAGTACCGATTATCTATCCTATGGTATCTATTTGGTTAACGTAAATTGAATTGGAATTCTAACTAATAGTGCAGGAAATAAACTAATTATAAAAATACTTCGATTTAAATCAGTTATGATGGATAATTAGGGTTTCCAAGACAATCAACTATCCACTCTATTCAATTCTTAATACAATTAGACTGACTTCTTCTTCTACGTTAAGATAGCAGGTTTACTAATCCGTTTTATACTCCCGTTAAGGCTATATAAACACTCAACCCCAGTAGCGCTCCTTTCTACCTTTCGGTGATAAGGATGACTCTATAAGAGGATTAAGAACAAAAACCCTGTTAACGTTTACGCAAGTAATTTAGGTATTTAAACCCCCGTTAACGCTACACAAGTAATTGAGGTATTTTCATCCCCAATCCGACCTATGATTACCCAACTACAGCATAGTCACAACCTCCTCCTTTCGAAGTTTGATTAGAAATCATATAAATAATGATAATTAATGATCAAGTAATTACCAAGCATTCAAAACAACTATTGGAATAAATCTTAAATAAGTGAAGAAGAAATCAACTAATATATTAATTCATGAATAGAGTTTCAAGTGAATCACAAGGAAATCCCTAATAAAGTAATTATCTCCTAGCCATTGTCACGCTAAGAACTAATACAATCTCCATACATGAACTGAAATAAATAAAGCAAAAAGAAAGAAAAGAAAATACTCAAGAACGAGTCTCCAAGCCTTCTAGCATCCAAGGGTTGTGTTGTGGAATATTTACAAGATGGATTGGTGGATGGATGGATGTAGAATGGTGAATGGTGGAATGGAGAATGAATTCTTCTAATGATGTAGAGACTATTTATAGACCAAGAATCCTTTAGGTGAAGGGTTAAGGATTTATGTAGGTAGGAAAAGTTATTAGAATCCTTTTAGGTAAAGGTTTTAAGGTAGGAAAAGTTATCCCTTTAGGTAGAAAAAGTTATCCCTTTAGGTAGGACAAATTATCCTTTTAGGATTCTGAAAACATGTCAAATTTGGCCCAGAACTTCATAAATCCTGCGGCGCCGCTACCGCAATCAAGGCCGCGCTCAAAATCAACAACTTTCTAACTTTCAAGACATTGGCGCCGCGCGCCGCTAAGAGCCGCGGCGCTGAGGCGTTTCGCGGATTTTCATTTCGCCGTCCTTTTTCGTCCGACTTTCGATCTCCTCTATAATTCCCTAACTTAGACTTCATTTCTTGGCCCTTTTTGTGTGTAATTCCATCTCATTTATGCTCATTTCATCTCCTTTTCGTCATTTCTCTATTTTTGACCGCTGTGACACAAAAGAAAGGAAAACGACCCTAATACTATACTTAACATAAATGAAATGAGTAAAATACTAACTAAAAATGACTCAAAAAGTGTATATAAAATACACCGATCAGCCATCCGATAGGGTGGAATAGAAATAGGTCGGGTGCCTGGCTCCAAGTCAATACAAAAGTCAATATCTCTATCAAAGCGCATACTGCATAAATCAGAGGGAAAACCTCTGAGAACTCACAAACAACTGGCACTGACTCTACGGAAGGAGTATCCACACTAGTATCCCGAATATGAGCCAAAAATGCTAAACATCCCTTATCTATTACCTTCTTTGCCCGAAGAACTGATATGATCCTCTTAGGTTCTGGACTAGGAGTACCCTTCCACTCTAACCGTGGAATCCCTGGCATGACCAACGTGACTGTCTTGGCATGACAGTCTAAAATAGCATGATAAGAAGATAACCAGTCCATGCTCAAAATAATGTCAAAGTCCACCATATTAAAAATAACCAAGTCTACCCAAGTATCATACCCTATAAACGTGACCACACAAGACCTATAGACCCGATATACTATCACAGAATCCCCGACAAGAGTAGAGATACGAATAGGTACCTCAAGCATATCACAAAGCATATCCAAACTCGTAGAGAAATAGGTGGACACATAAGAGAAAGTAGAACCTGGATCAAATAAAATAGAAGTTGACCGGTGACAAACCGAAATAATACATGTGATAACCGCGACAGATGCCTCGGCTTCTAGTCTACCCGGAAAAGCATAGAAATGGGCACGTCCACCCCCGAAGTGTGTTCCTGCATAACCACCACAGACTTTCTGAGATCCTCCTCTCACTGACTGAGCACCACCTCTACCTGACTGATGACCACCTCTGCTAGGCTGGTGGCCACCCCTGCCCGACTGCGAACCCCCTCTACTAGAATGTCCCCCTCCTCTGGCTGGTAGTGCTGGAGGCCTGGATGTCAAAACTCTGGAACCCTGTCTGGATCTAGAACACTCCTTCACATAATGCCCTGTTTCGCTGCACTCATAACATGATCCCTTAGCCATAGGCTGCTGAACTGTCATAGAAGAACCTGAATATCCTCCACGGTCTGAAGGTCGAGAGTAAGATCCTCAGGAAGTCTGCCCAGAACTGTGACCGCTATAACCTGAAGAACCACCTGCTGAAACCTGTAGTGATGACTGGATGGGGCGGCTGTAGGGATGATGACAAACCCTGTCATGGTGTGCCCCACCTATCAAATCTACGAGTTGTCTTGTCGCCACCACCACTACGTGTCTGACCCATCTCTGACTCAACCCTCCTGGCATGCTCTACTACTGACTGGAATGAGGCCCCAGAAGCCTCCAACTGCAAGGTCTCCAGCCGAAGCGGAAGGTCCAAACCCTTCACAAATCTCCCCACTCTCTCAGCCTCTGTGGGAAGTAATGCCATCGCATAACGGGACAACGCGAGAAATCTGGTCTCATACTCCGCAACCGAACTACCCTGCTACTCCAAAGTCGAAAATTCATCCTTCCTGTTGTCTCTCAGAGTACGAGGGACATACTTCTCCAGGAACACCTGGTAGAACTGGGTCCAGGTCAAAGGTGGCGATCCAACTGGTCGACACTCCACGTACGATCTCCACCACTGCTTGGCATCCCCAACTAACTGGAAAGAAACATAATCAACCCCGTGAGACTCCACTATACCCAACTTATGAAGCATCTCATGGCACCTAACAATAAACTCGTACGCATCCTCCCCGGGAGTACCATAGAACCAAGGAGGAGTCATTTTGGTAAACCCCTTGAACAATTTCCGCTCCCCAGCGGTCAACACTGGCCCATCCATAGGCCTTAGAACAAAACTAGGCGCTGGAGTATCATCAATACGGGGAGCCACTGCTGCCGCCGGCAATACCCTCGGTGTCCGAAATCCAAGAGCAACTGCAACATCGGGAGTCTGACCTCCCACTCTAGTCTGCGAGCCATCCGGAGCAACTGGAAGCATGCCCGCCTAAGCTAAAATGTCAAAGTACCCCAACACCCGAAACACAGCCTCCTAAAAGTCAGGAGTAACAGCGACCCCAGGCTGTGCCTCAGCATCTCTAATCTCCTCTTCCAGAATGTCGTCATGCTCCAGAGTCAACTCTCTATCCGGGTCCTGAGCAGGTGCTGGTGTCGGTTCCTACCTGGAATAGTTGCACGGCCTATGCCTCTGCCACGTCCCCTGCCTCGCCCACGAACAGCTGCTCTGGCAACGGGTATGGATGCCGGTGCGGGTGAAGGTGCAGCCTCCTGGCCTCCAGTAGCAGTCGATCGCGTCCTCACCATCTATGAGAGAACATAGAAATGAGTGTAAGATACTAATCTGAACAATGTCGCACGAAAAGAATGAACCAGATACCAATCAGATTGAACTAGGACGAAAATGTAAATAAGTGAAGTGTTTCCTAAATGTCCTATAGCCTCTCGAGGATGGGTACGGACGTCTACGTACCAATCCGCAAGACTCTACAAGACATTGCTCTTGTACTCATTAGACCGATTAACCTAGAAGCCCTGATACCAACTTTGTCACCATCCAAGTCACGAGTCGTGATGGCACCTACCCTATTCCCCCGAGTAGGCGAACCATATTCTCAATAACAAGTTAAATCAGCAAAAATAAAATAAAGAAAAGAAGTTATAAAATCTTAAATACTTAATTCCCCAAAATCTGGTCAAAACGGATACAAGAGCACTAACAAGTCTGAAAAAAACAAAAAGGTAGAAGTCTGAAAGAGTTCCGGAAGGCTACATATTGTCTGTCAATAACCAACGAAAAATGAAAATAATAAGAAGCCCTTCAGGGGCCACGGACGACCAAGTAGCTCACCCTGAATGACTAGAAGATGTCCACCTCGCGAATCAGCCACGGGGCGTAGAACTGGAACCTGGATCGTACTCTGCACTAAACAAAAGTGCATCAAGAGTAGTATCAGTACAACACTAGTACCGGTAAGCATCATAGGCTGAAAGTGATTAGATAACGCATGGAGAATTGAAACTAACAAGTAGCACATAGAACAAGCAGGCATGGTTACGTGTCCTATGCAAGTCAAAATATAAGCAATTATGAATTCAACCAAGACAGATATAATTTCACCAACAAAGCAGTTAAAACTAAGAGTAGATGGAAGCAATATAATACAATAGTCACCTCTCCCTCACTCCACTCTCGTACACATATGCTAAGGGCAATGCCTCGAAGCCATGACCCATGGGGGACCCGCGAAGTCCATGTACCACTCGTGCTCTTCGGCTAGAACCTTGGAGGCTATCAATCACTCGTAATCTCCGGCAAAGACCTCGGAGTTGCTCAATCACTCTCAATCTACGGCAGAAACCTTGGAGTTTATCAATCACTCTCAATCTCCGGCAGAAACCTCGGAGTTTATCAATCACTCTCAATCTCCGGCAGAAACCTCGGAGTTCATCAATATCATCACAACAATAATATAAAAAGTATGACAGGCATGATATCAGTCTCAACACGTATCACAAATATATAATCGACAAGTACAAGTTATATCAGGTGATGATAACAGAAAATAGCACATATGGCGACAAGCCCACATAACAGCTGACAAAACCAACATAAATGTAATTTATCTCCACTTCATTCCTGGAGGCCTATCATGCTATCCCTGTCACTTCCTACAACTACATATGATTCTCTAATCAGAGTCTAACTCAAGTAAACCATAATCTACCTCAATGCCGAACGGGTGTCACGAACAATCAAACCAATGCCTTTTCCTTGCGTACAACCTCTGAACGATTAAAATCTAGAAAATATGTGAACTACATTATAATACGAATCTAAGGATACCAATATTTCTATATTGATATTAACAAGATCTTTACCATTCCCATTGTATGACTAAACTCATACCCCTATAAAATTATTAGCATAGATTCAGGACAAACAAGTAATATTCCTTTCTTTTAATGTTCTCGTATCACCCGCTTGTAAAGGATATAACATTAAATTCGTAACTCCAAATCAGGTGTTTATTGTATCACATCGAAGGCAACACTTGGATCTATTATTATGCCGAATCTCACATGATAATACTTAGTGTATATGGTGAACATTTACGAAGGAAACACCCCTATGAAATCTGTGTCGCCAGAATTTTTATAAAACAAGGCAGAAACTTCAAACAGTTATAACATTCAAACCATAAGACGAATTTATCTTTCTAAGATATCAAACTGACGGCAACAGAGTAATCTACAACTTTCATTCAGTCCATATTTCTATATTTCTTACCGATTTGTACAGTTTTTACGTTTTACATGCTGTGTTGCCTGGGTTTCGGTAAAATGAGGCAGAAACTTTAAACAGTCATAACTCTCAAATCGTATGTTGGATTTATCTCCGTAAGATCTTAAACTGACGGTAACAGGGTAATATACAACTTTCATTCAGCCCATATTTTCATATTCCTTACGGATTTATACAATTTTCACGTTTAAAATGATGCACCCGAAATAAATTCTATTGACTAACAATCATACACCCCTTAACTAACAATCATTATCCAATGATTTCTCCAATCATTAGCCTAGTCAATTGCCATAAGAATTATAATCATGTGACCCCTTAATAATCAATGAACAAAATATGTGCTATGGATACCCCAAAGGAATCATACCTGAAGCTTGCAAAGGATTTTCTTTCACCGTGTCCCTTTTCTTTTCTTCTTAGTGTTAGGTTTTTTTTTTCGTTCCTTCTCTTCTTTTTTTGTTTGCTGCCTGTATACGTTTTTTTTTTGTTTTTCTTTTCTCTTTGTGTTGCTGCATGTTCCCTTCTTTTTCTTTTGTTATGTCCACGTTATTCCCCCTCCCTTTTTTTTATCATTGTCGTGCCCTACACAAGATTAGTGGGCTTGGCCCACTTAATCATTCACTAATCTCATGCATATATCTTATATTATAAATCATATAATTAAATACCCTATCGTCTCATACTCTTTTCGTAGTTTTAAAGTGTTAAACGACTAACGGGTCGTTACATTCTTCCATATCCCTAATTATCATGCAAGCAATGATAACTAACACTCTATGGAGGAGACACTAGCAAACTTGACAAAGGCAATCAACGCCTTGGCCAAGCATTTTGACGAGGCCAAAATGAAATGATTTTAAGTCTATGATATCGTCCCACGGAGATTGAAAAATATATGCTACAAATTTGTAACTTACGAAATTCTTGAAACTACTATATGTAATTAGGGGGTATTTGATGTGATGGAAAATATTTTCTATGTGAAAGTCTTTTATGGTATTTGATTAATAAAAATGTTTTATGGGCTGAGAAATCATTCTTTTTATATCTAGAATGTAAGCTTCATAATACTTCAAATAACATCTAGTTTAGTATTAGAAAATTTATCTAATAATCATTAATATTTAATATATATATATATATATTCCAAGATATTTCCACTTAAATATCTTTGTCATATACCAGACTAATTGTTAATCAACTATGCAATTGGTGCTAAACACATGAACTCCTTCAGCTATATCAAACGAGTTCATTAATTACTCAATGAAGTGCACTGGTACCAGTATTAGTGCTCGTCACCTCACTAATATGGGAGTCTCAATTCCCAATTACTCTCATTAATTATTAAACTAACACATAAACACTATATTAAGGTCTAGTAAGACTCAACTTGCTTTATTATGAATTACAAAAGCTCACGAACGACTCTCGCACAAAATAAGCCTCCCGGAATCTCAGTCATGTACAAACTCACTGAACAAATTCAATCTAGTCAAATTAGTAATATACAATGTTAGACGAATCCAACGATACCTACGTTGCTATACTTTATTTTGGAACCCAAAATTGGATCCAAAAAGTCAATCGCGAGCCTCGAAGGTCAAACTGTAATTTTGTTGTAAAATCGAGTTACCCATATCCCATAGGTTATAAATCCATAAAATCAATTGATTTATCATTTCTCAACTATAGGGCTCAAAACCCCCAATTTCCCAAACCAAACAATGATTAAAATCGATAACCGATGAAAATAAACTTAAAGAAATGTCAAAATAAATGTTGGATACTTAACCCCTTGTTGAAAAGAGAACAACGCCGAAAAAATCACCTCAGTCAGAACTCTAGAACTCAAGTTATGCTCAAAATAGTGAATGAACACAATCTGATTTTTAATACACAGTGATTTCGGCTTCGGTGGACAAATTCCCACCCCGGTAGATCTGCTTCAGCGTTCGAAAATCTGCCTCAGCGCACACAAGAAATCAACAATTTTCTCGAAACTAAAATGAGCATAATTCCCTCATACGATATCAGAATTCGATGATTCAAGTTGCTACAGATCACTAATTTCGATACACATCTAATACAACAATCAAAACTCAATTCCAAATATCAAATGAATATAATGGTACAATGAATCATCAAAGGCGAGCAACATATGCCAATGACTCAACCACCTGAAGTTGACAAAAATGAAATCAACATCCAATTACGACAGTTCATACAAGTCATAAATGATTATACTAAGCTACTCGAACTCTCAATACACCCAAATGGATCCTTCTTGACCCGATGTTGACCGTGGCCAACTCATAACTATCTCAAAAGTTAGTTTCTCAACCAACCACCTTAATCACATTTGAATCTCTTGGGAAATGAACCAATGACTCGACTAAGTCATAAATCACATTCCGGATCTAACGGAATCGATGAAACTTTAAAAAAGACGCATTTACCCAAAAGTCAACTTTTGGTCAAACTTCTTCTTTTTTAACTTAAAGCTTCCATCTTGCTAAACGTTATTTGAAACTCACCTGATTGCCTTGAAAAGCCTGTCACTCATTCCCACAAGTCATAAATAGCGAGTTAAATCTACGGGAAGGGTATTCTTGGGAAAACAAGTCCAAAAGTTTAAAACGATCAAAGTAGTCATTACATCATCTACCACTTAAACACACGTTCGTCCTCAAACGGTAAAGAAAAGTACTAAAGCTGTCAGTAGCCAAAAAACCTACATCATAAACCTTATTAAATACTTCACATGCAGGAATCACGCTGATAGCACTATTTATTTGCTTTACCAGTTATAACATCTCTTGACTTACCTTTTAAAACCTAAAATTTCTTCCACAGCTGATTTTCTTATATTTGAACTGACTCCACTCAAATCCCTTGACTTTTATTTTAACCATACCTCTGAACACAATTGATTGATTCCATAAATTCCATCATGAACACTCCAATCCTTTAATTGTAGCTACAATCCATTACTAAGTTTGTATCGGTCAAATACTCCAATCCCACTTGTCTTTGTCCACACAATCCAAAGTCGTCTTTAGTACTATGAATTCATAGAAAATATGTCATCGTACACCGTGAGTATAAATCATGACTCACTCTCGTCAGAAAGAATATGTTTATTCTAAGACAACTACAACCTTTCTATGTTAAACTAACCTTATCCAAGGCCAATTGCGCACATCCAAATCCGTTAGTTTCATTTTATCAACTTGAAACTATTGAGATAACTCTCATCATCCAATTCCTCTTAAACCTCTAAATTTCGTAATATGCACATCATCTCAGTGACTATCTTGATTTTCCAAATCTGTAGAAAATTATCTGATCATCCCAAGGTTCCCTATATCCAGTTGTACCTTCCCAAACCATCACCAAGTACCCGCATAGACCATTAGAACTGTCTGAATAGTTATCAACAAAATATTGTCAAATTAACTTGCACACTTCAAATAAAGTTCGATAACTCTGTCATATCACTGTTCGAAATTGTAAATCTATCAAATCCTCCAAAAATGGATTACTGTACTAATCATAAATCATGACAAGGTAACCATAAGCTATCCCTCTATAGATGAACAGTCTTGATCTTGTGCAAAGTGCACAACTCATCAAATGTTGCCAATAGTCACCCAAACTGGCTCTAATTCTTTACAAAACCAATCATAGAAGTCTCATAGGTTTGTGGTGACCAATCCCTATCTGTTGCTCGTGAATACTCAATGATGTGATGTCATCCATAACTTTAAAGGCTGAACCCTAACCAAGTCATCAACGTAATAAACTACACCTTATAACAAAAATCTTTTTATTCTCAACTCACAACTGATATGAAAGTCTAACATAACTCCATAGAGTTTAAATACATCAAATCTTCCTTTTTGCGCTTTCACTTAACTCATTCACTACTCTCAATACTTCAACGCAAGGCCTGGAGCCTTATACTCCCCCTTATACCCATTGAATCTTTGATTGTAATACCCTTTTTACGCTTTTAGAAAATTCAAAAGTATCAACTCTTGCAATTCATTTGTCTTACCACACACAAATACTCTCTTGCCATTAATACTTGGTGTACTCAACTATAACACTTTGAGATAATCTACTATCACGAATACAATTTTACTTCGAAAATATGACTAACATTCACACTTAAGAGATTTCAATCTTCTCTCTTGTTAATCAACTCTAGCTCATTAATTCATGAATGATATGAAATTAACCACCTTAGTACAATGAAAGTTGTCTTTTAATCAACCTTATCACGTCAGTCATGTGAAACCAGTACCTCACAGTTGTCAATCGCAAACCCCCATGACACTTAGCCATAAAACTTAGTCAAATTTTATAGACTTCCTTCAAGCATACTTAATAATTATCTTCCATCTGAATGATTTGATATAATCCTACCATAATTCATACTTATAAAAAATAATCCTATTGATTCGAACCAAACAAGTCTTTATCTTAATTCTTCTGTTTCATATTCTATCCAAAATCACATTCTTCGCTATCGACCGAAATCACTCAAACCCACTCAAGAGTGTACCGAAATATCATAAATCATTAAAAATAGCTAAGTCAATCCTAGAGATAGTAGTAAACCACAAACTCGAACAACTGAAGGGTTTCTTGCCTCACTCGAATCTCAAAACTGAATACTTATCTAAATCAAATGCATCATATGAACAATCCTTCATGAAAGCTCCCACCTGAAATACCGATCAACCTCTGTTACCCTCATCAAGATCTATTATTGTCGATGTAGTATTCCAAACAGTCATTGCATGCCTATAAACTATAGGGCAATCTCACTTACCATTCACAGATTTCTACTAATGCTCTTATATGGTTCCATGTCAGCATCATTGCATATGGTCCCTTAACTAAAAAATCTTTCTTCTACTTTGTCCTACAAGTCCATTAACCAAATATGAATACACCAAGTGCTATAATGAATTCACTTTTCTTGGTTTCAACCGTTATCACTGATCCTTATTTTTTTTCTGAAATGTACTTCAAAACTCAAGTCAGTTAACATCTACCATTGATCTACCACTTTAAATATCCTTATCGACTAACACCTCATTCAAGGGTCGTTAACCGATGCCTGCCTGAAAAACCATCTCTCGCCTTGTCTCATCAAATTAGAATGCCACTAATAAATCATGAAGTTACCCTCCTCATTCCACAAACTCAAAAAATTACCACACTATCATTTGCGAAAACTTGTGTTGCCCTACAATAAGTACAATGCCCACTTCCTTGTCTTTTATCAAATTCTCTTCACAACATTACCATGGTCTCTATCCTCTTAAGTCTAATCTTGTCTTCAAGATGTCAACCTATGAACGCTTTTGTTACTGATTCATCCTCATCACTAAAATGTCACTTGACTTTGATACACCCTCATAACAATACTATCATAATAAATTTAAATGACATTGAAGTATTTCCACATCAATCACACCTCAAGTAAAACATCCTTAATATTTAAACCTTCTCAAGTGTAGTTCTCAAATTCATAATGATTATTACTTTGTTACTTCGCTAACCGTATGAATTTAATTATCCAACTCCTTCCCCATTACCTGTGATACCATATATGTACCTTTTCAACCTTATAGTAACTAACTGTTGAAGATATAGAGATAATGCAGTCCTTCATACCATCACTCCCATTTTCTAGGGATATCACTGAACCACAAATCTGAATCACAACCCTGCTCAACTGAGTCTTCAAATCATAGCTCAAATCTGAACTCAATCTTACATCTTTATCACAGTGACACATCTCATACTATATCATGCGATGTCACATCCATCCGCTCATGGGAAATTTTGAGAATGTGTCATTGTCGTTAATGATAGGTTGAAATGAAAAAGTTTAGGCCTTAGACTGAATCACATACACATGATAAGGAATGAAAGACTGAAAGTTTCCAAATTTTATATAGCCACTCGAAGATAGGTACAAAACTCTTCGTACCAATTCGCAAGACTCTACTAGTTAAAGCTCTTGTAGAGACCAATGCACCTAGTGATCTGATACTAATTTGTGACTACCTAAAACCTCATTGTGTCGTGACGACACCTACCCTACTGATGCGTGATTTATGCACAAACTAACGCAAGTGCACATATCGTTACAAGTAATATAGTCTAGGTAAGACCGAATATCGTCCTCAAGGACTGATTTTCAAGTACCGATTATCTATCATATGGTATCTATTTGGTTAACGTTAATTGAATTGGAAATCTAAACTAATAATGCAGGAAATAAACTAATTATGAAAATACTTTGATTTAATTCATTTTGATGGAGAATTAGGGCTTTCAAGATCATCAACTATCCACTCTATTCAATCATTAATACAATTAGACTGACTTCTTCTTCTACGTTAAGATAGCAGGTTAACTAAGCCGTTTTATACTCCTATTAAGGTTATATAAACACTCAACCCCAGTATAGCACATTTCTACCTTTCGGTGATAAGATTGACTATAGAGGAGGATTAAGACCAAAAACCTTATTAATACTACACAAGTATCGGGGTACTTTCGTCCACGATTTAACCTATGTTTATCCAACTACATCATATTCACAACCTCCCCTTTCAGATTTCGATTAGAAATCATAAGAATTATGATAATTAGTGATCAATTAATTATCAAGCAATCAAAACAACTATTGAATAAATCTTAAATAAGTGAAGAAGAAACCAAACTAATATATTAATTCATGAATAGAGTTTCAAGTGAATCACAAGGAAATCCCTAATAAAGTAATTAGCTCCTAGCCATAGTCACACTAAGAACTAATACACTCTCCATGCATGAACTGAAATAAATAAAGCAAAAAGAAAGAAAAGAAAATACTCAAGAAGGAGTCTCCAAGCCTTCTAGCATCCAAGAGTTGTGTTGTGGAATATTTACAAGATGGAATAGTGGATGGAATGTAGGATGGTGGATGAAGAATGGTGAATTGTGAGGAATGAATTCTTCTAATGATGTATAGACTATTTATAGACCAAGAATCCTTTAGGTGAAGGATTAAGGATTATGTAGGTAGGAAAAGTTATTAGAATCCTTTTAGGTAAGGGTTTTAAGGTAGGAAAAGTTATCCCTTTAGGTAGGAAAAGTTATCCCTTTAGGACTCTGAAAACATGTCAAATTCGGCCCATAACTTCATAAATCCCGCGTCAGCCGCGCCATACTACCAAAATCAGCAACTTTCGAACATTCGAACATTGATGTCGCGCGCTGAGGCGTTTTTCTGGCGAATTTTCGTTTCGTTGTCCTTTTTTCGTCCGGACTTCGTCTGATCTCCTCTATAATTCCCGGAACTTCTTAGACTTCATTTATTGGCCCTTTTTGTGTGTAATTCCATCTCATTTATGCTCATTTCATCTCCTTTTTTCCATTTCTCCATTTCTGACCGCTGTGACACAAAAGAAAGGAAAACGACCATAATACTATACTAAACATAAATGAAATGAGTAAAATACTAACTAAAAATGAATCAAAAGGTGTATATAAAATACACCGATCAAATACCCCCAAACTTAACCTTTGCTCGCCCTCGAGCAAAGATCAAAAGAAAGAAATAAAGACACAAGGAAAAAGAAAATAGAAAGACTCAACGACATTGATCACTTTGCTGCATTGGTGTTACTTAGAAAAACATGAAGGTTAGCAGAATAATATGCAGGAACATATAGCATGGATTTTTAGCATTCTAAACACATCAAGCTAGATATTTCACAAACTCATTTTAATCATGCTTAATGGAAGTAAGAATACTGAATTATGCATGTCAATTTCAAAATCCTATGACATGTTTACTTGCTATTCTCCACTAATCATGGATATGCATATAAGAGATCTTCAAGACTTTTCAGGGTTGTAATGTAGGCTTAGGCATGGGTAGGTAAAAATAGGCATTTAGGCTCATTTTATGTACCATAAGCTCTTTTGCTTTTCAGTTCTTCCCTTTTCTTTTGATTTCCTTTCTTCACTTCATATCTATCTTTCCCCTCTTTTGTTTTGAGAGAGTGAAGTGTATTATGAATAACAAGCACCCCCAAACTTAGGTTTTTGCCTATTTCTTATTACTTTTTTATTGGAGTGCATCAACTTGTTCACTTTTTGTCTCTTTTTTATCGCTTTCTATTCCAATCATTTCACATTTTTACTTATGGCACAAGTGTGGAAATATAGGGTGTCAAAGAAAAAGTTTAATGTTTAGGCTCAAAGAGGCTGACTAGGGATATTTTTAATGTCAGTGATAGGAAAAAGTGGTAAGAATTGGCTAACAAAGAAATGCCTGAGTCATCTCCCTAACATGCATATCCTAACTATTTCGCCTCAAATAGAAAGCAATCATACACATGGGTTTTAACATTTAACAATGCACAAATCAAGCAAGAAACCCCAAATAGACTGATTTCATGAGTTTTTGGCATATCTAACCTAAGTGTTTAGATAGTTGCTTCTAATTCCATTACATTATTCAACCTTACTTCACTAGGCGTTTCAAGTAACTACAACATGCATGATCTTAAAAAAAATAAAAAATAATGACTCAAAAATACTCAAAAACACACAAAACAAATCAAAAAGACTCAAAAACAATAAAACATCCCCCCAAACTTAAATCACACATTGTCCCCAATGTGTGCAAGACTCAAAAAAAATAGAGACAACTTACTGACACAACACAGCGGTCATAACGGAGGTCTAGGAGGAAAAATTCTAAAATTTTCACGGAATATGGCTCTCTGATGTTCGGCCACACACGATTCTCAAGCGCCGCGCTCGACGACGCTTTTTCCTTTTTCAAGATTTTTTGCTCATTTTTCTCGGACTTAGTGTCACGACCAACCTCAAGCCTGCGGATCGTGCCCTACCCGCACCTCCTACCTTAACAATACAAGTAGATCATGGATTGAAATAACACTTTTTTCTTTTAAAACAAACGTGCGTGCAAGGGCAAAGCCGATGCGCCGCCATATATACATAAACAAAAGACACTATACCGCATACGAGTCCAATCCCACATATGAATACGCACTCTAGGAGTTAAATCAACTATGACGACAAGGCCCCGCACTCCATAAATGTACAAAAGCACATCACGATGGAACTATACCAAAATGATAAACTCGAACAAAGGGAGCTATCCAAAAAACCCGAGCAGATCCTACACTGCCGATCACCAAACAACAGCATTTACACTGCGCAGATTTAACGCACTCAAGGAGGTCAAGACGAAGAATGTACAAGTATGTGAACGAAATATCAGAAACAAATCATAACAGTCTAACAAAACAGGAGACATGTATGATAATCAAATTACAGTTCACAATACATAAACAGTCATATCCAGTCAAGGACGCATGCCCTCAAAGTCGTTACTAAAACATAACCATGGGTCTCACGCCCATAATATCAATCATGCCCGTGGAATCCTTCCTCACTGTCGGCAATCTATAATATAATATAACCTCAAGTCCCACCGGTGGTATAGCATCTTGGGGGTTTACCCCTCACTTATACTCTTACCCCGGGAGTATGGTAAAGCGGTGGTATAACATCTTGGGTTTACCCTCACTTATACTCTTACCCCGGAGAAGGTGGTATAACGCCTGGGCTTGCCTCATTTATACTCTTACCCTATCTCAACCTCCGTCAAACAACACATAAAGCAGTGGTACATGGCCTGGGGTTTACCCCTCACTAATACTCTTACCCTGGAGGAGGTGGTATAACGTCTTGGGGCTTGCCCCTCATTTATACTCTTACCCTATCTCGACCGACCATCAAACAAGACACAAGCACAACCATGTCTTTTATAAAAATCCGGGAATTTAACCCAGTACTACAATAACGGAAGCATACCCGTGGAATCCCACATCACCGCTTGCAGACGTCCATGTAACTTATAACAAGACAGCCGGCCCTCCAACCGAGAGTCGCGGCAACATAATAAAACATAATACTTGTACTCAAAGGCTATCAGCAGCACACATAGGTTAATTCTCAATTAACCAAGCCAAAGTACTTATCAAGGCACACTTAGACAAGTTCTCAATTATCAAGCCAAAGTACTAATCAGGGCACACTTAGACAAATTCTCAATTTATCAAGCCAAAGTACTTAATCAAGGCATACATAGAATAATTCTCTTTTAACAAGTCAAAGTACTTATCAAGGCACACTTAGACAAATCCTCAATTTATCAAGCCAAAGTACTTAATCAAGGCATACATAGAATAATTCTCTTTTAACAAGTCAAAGTACTTATCAAGGCACACTTAGACAAATCCTCAATTTATCAAGCCAAAGTACTCAATCAAGGCATACATAGAATAATTCTCTTTTAACAAGTCAAAGTACTTATCAAGGCACACTTAGACAAATCCTCAATTTATCAAGCCAAAGTACTTAATCAAGGCATACATAGAATAATTCTCTTTTAACAAGTCAAAGTACTTATCAAGGCACACTTAGACAAATCCTCAATTTATCAAGCCAAAGTACTTAATCAAGGCATACATAGAATAATTCTCTTTAACAAGTCAAAGTACTTATCAAGGCACACTTAGACAAATCCTCAATTTATCAAGCCAAAGTACTTAATCAAGGCATACATAGAATAATTCTCTTTAACAAGTCAAAGTACTTATCAAGGCACACTTAGACAAATCCTCAATTTATCAAGCCAAAGTACTCAATCAAGGCATACATAGAATAATTCTCTTTAACAAGTCAAAGTACTTATCAAGGCACACTTAGACAAATCCTCAATTTATCAAGCCAAAGTACTACGTGACGACATTCCTTTATAAAAGACTCCTTTCTATGTAAAGCCCCAAGATACTAACACCGTAGTATCAAGGCGTGTCTATTTTTCAAAGTAAGTTACTACACTTTTAGAAAACTCATTTCAAAGCTTGAAATCAAGTAACTCCAAATTTTCACAATCTAGGCAACTTATGCCGATTTAATCAAAATAGACAACTTTCTAAACCTTCCATAAAGCCGTTATAACTAACTTCCCATAAAGCCGTTATAACCCTTTATGGTTTTAGACGATCCATTCCTTCAATAACCAAGAGACTTATACTATGAAAACCAAGTATCACATACTTACAAATCAAGTTCTTAACTTTCAAAATACTTCAAGTCTCTAATAGTTAGAAAACAAGTTTTCTTCTACTTTTAAACCTCAAGTAACTTCACCCTTAACGCAGTTACTTCTCTTAAATCATGTCATTTCTCCTCTTTAAATCAAATAAGTAAATCACTCCTTTGACTCCCTAAAGTCATTATAATGACCTTTAGGTTTTAGAACAAGGCACTAGCCAAAAGATTTGAAACCACTTCCTTTTAAGTCTCTATGTACTTTAAGAAAAATACCTTCACTTTTAAGAACCCAAACTTCATCAAGAAAATGGATTCTACAACTTACAATTTAAACATCAAGGTACACTCAAGGAAGTACATAGAACAAATTCTATTTTAGGCAATACAAATACAAGCAAGGAATGGATCATTCAAGAGTAGAACTTACTTTCTTTATTCTAAGGAATCATGCTGAAAGGAGATAGTTCACATACCTTTTCGCTAAATCCACAAGCTGCCGAATACGCCGCATTTAGAAGTTGTCAACCTATAATGGTCACAACAAGGCTATCAACTTCTAGTCTCTATGTAGAATAATACTAAGTACTTAGTCTCTAATTCTACGGAAAATCTGCAAAGACTTCCTTTATTTCTACTCACTTTGCCACCTTTTCAAGGCCGAATACAATAACCAACAAGCCACATTTAAGGCTCCAAACAACAACCAAACAAAGGGATTACACGCCTTACACTACGTGTAAAATTCCGCCCATAATTCATAATGAAATAGTAATATACTTCACTAGCCATTCTCGCCAACATACAACCAACATCACTAAGTCTTTTCCAACCCTTTTCCAAATTCCAAGTTCTTAGGTCAACATGTTATTTAGTCATGACAACATCAACAACTACAATTTCCTTTTTATTCAACACGCGACGACTTAAACTAATAACCAACTTGAATTCCAATCTTAAAGCTAAACATGCTAGATTTCGGATTAGGGTTCCAATAGTCAAAATACTTATCAAACTTCATACAATATAACACATGCTTGCTAAAATCCATAGCTACAACAATAAGTAAGTCTTAACTACTAAAACGACAAAATTTATACCTTTCCAAGCCCTTAAAATTTCCAAGATCCAAAGTCGCGCCTTAGCAATTATTAGCTCCTTTCCTTAAGCTCCAATCCGCTCCAAGCACTCCTTAGAGGCCTATGAAGAACCCATCTTCAAGTTCCAACTTCAAAGTTGAAGAACTCCCTTAGTTTCCGCCTTGCGACTAACGTAAAAATACGTTTTTTCCGAAATCTTTCTATTGAGATATCCTTACAATACCCCTAGGGACATTGGGTTAAAGTCTTGTGGCTAATGGATCAAAACTATAAAATTTTTGTGTGGGAAATAACATGAAAGCCGAGAGCTTCACTTCTCTCTCTAAGGGTTCTAATTTTTCTAAGTGTAGAAAATGCCAAGTCTTGCACTAGTAGGATATATATAACACATTGGAGGGTTAAGATTGCAACACATGAGTGGTTAGGATTTAAAATCACATGGATCAAGCCTAAGTGGCAAGTTGACTAGTCAATAATGTCAAGCTAGCAAGACAAATCTTCCAAGGTGGTCAATGACCATTTTACCCTCACTCTAATTTCGACCAAGACCTTGTGGGGGTGCCACGTGTCGCCCTCTCATTCGTCCATAAAATTCCGTAACCCTCGTGGTCCCCACAAAACGTAAAATTCCTCGGGTGGGCCCCACGTGACCAAATCCGAACAAAATAAATTTCCATAATAATAAAAAGTTCTATACTTTACAAATAATACATTTTGAGAATCCAATTCTCAACAACGAACATTTTTCCTTTCCGACGTCCGGAAGACTTTCCGCTGAAAAACAATCCTTCCTTTCGCACTAATTCCAAGTCTTGTGCTCTTACGCATATTCACTTACACATGTCCTGAACTTACTGGTGTAACATTCTTCCTCTTAGAAACATTCGCCCCCGAATGTTCTTAGTCGATTGTCAAGCTATATAAATTTCTGCATAAACTCTATAATATGCTTACCAATCAAAATCGCATAAGACTAACGATGCCACACTGCCATCGCCTAACATACGTAAACATAATAATGGACCTTCCGTCCGTGGTCCCTTCTCACAAAACTCAAAGGTTACAATTTTCCCAAACACGGATCCTTAAAGGTTCCTTTCTTTCCTTACTTGTCATACTTTCTCGTACTTTCAAACTCGCCTAGTACACGATAAAATCTCAAAAAATTCTGTTCTCCAATCTGGAGTTACTATCCAAACTTAGCCATATTGTTACTTACTTTCCCGTTAAGGCTCTTTCTCGGTCCTTACGACGAAACTGGAACGATCCACAAACTCGTACCACAATTAACTAAACTTGGCCTTGCATCCCTGACCCTATCACATAATCTGACCCTTTCTAATCGACATCACCCCATTCCATACTACTGTGACCCAGAATGAGTCCATAACCCGACTCATCGTCACACTTAACTTCTCATTCTTAGTCTGAAATAAATCTTTCTCTTATCTCAAGGTACTTCTTACCCTATCCCCTATTTACTGGAGGTCGTCTCATATGCCAAAGTATTCCTACTGCACAATCTTCCCTAACTGTCTTACACCGCTGTGGGCATTACAACTTGTGAACTTTATACAACTATAGTCTCTTCACCTATCATTCTTGTCAACGTTTACTTCTCACTTTACTAATCAAAGTATCCCTACCTGGGTACTATCACTTACAACGCTAGCACCGCTATCTTGGTCAATAACATAATCGCTTCCTCATGACTCCTATAGTCTTCTCCTAACCGAGAAACTGAGGCTCAGTGCCGAGGCCTCAAAACTCGCGCAGGTTAACTTGCCGATCGCGAACAACATCCGTATACCCTGGGCATAAGCCCTATCAACTCTCTGAGTCTGACTAGTAGCTCTTGCTACTCCTTTGCCCTCCTGGGCGGCCGCTCTCCTCGAGGCATAATCAGAACACAACAATACGCCGAGAGGAATTTTCTTACTAACACTTTCTATGGCACGATCTAGAGTGAGAAGAATGAAACCAACTCCTAAATGTCCTGTAGCCTCTCGCATGGGCGTGTGGCGCAACACACCGATAATCAAGACTTACTAGACACGGCCGTAAACATTCCGAGGATCGATCGCTTCGATACCACTGTCACACGACCCAACTCGGGCGTGATCGTGCCCTACCCGCACCTCCTACCTTAACAATACAAGTAGATCATGGATTGAAATAACACTTTTTTTTCTTTTAAAACAAACGACGTGCAAGGGCAAAGCCGATGCGCCGCCATATATACATAAACAAAAGACACTATACCGTATACGAGTCCAATCCCACATATGAATACTGCACTCTAGGAGTTAAATCAACTATGACGGACAAGGCCCCGCTGCACCCATAAATGTACAAAAGCACATCGATGGAACTATACCAAAATGATAAACTCAACAAAGGGAGCTATCCAAAACCCCGAGCAGATCCTACACTGCCGATCACCAAACAAATGCATTTACACTGGGCAGATGAACGCAGCTCAAGGAGGTCAAGATGGGCACGTACTGGCATGTGAATCAAAATATCAGAACAAATCATAACACTAACAAAACAGAGACATGTATGATAATCAAATTACGACAATACATAAACAAATATATCCATCGAGGACATGCCTCAAAGTCGCATTAAAACATAACCACGGGTCTCACGCCCATAATATCAATCATGCCCGTGGAATCCTTCCTCACCGCTGCGATCCATGATATAATATAACCTCAAGTCCCACCGGTGGTATAACATCTGGGGTTTACCTCACTTATACTCTTACCCTCGAGTAGGTGGTAAAGGTGGTATAGCATCTGGGGTTTACCCTCACTTATACTCTTACCCTCGAGAAGGTGGTATAACGCCTGGGCTTGCCTCATTTATACTATTACCCTATCTCAACCGGCCACAAACAACACATAAAGCGGGTGGTACAGCTTGGGGTTTACCCTCACTAATACTCTTACCCTGGAGGAGTGGTATAACGTCTTGGGGCTTGCCCCTCATTTATACTCTTACCCTATCTCGACCGACCATCAAACAAGACACAAGCACAACCATGTCTTTTATAAAAATCCGGGAATTTAACCCAGTACTACAATAACGGAAGCATACCCGTGGAATCCCACATCACCGCAGACGCCCATGTAACTTATAACAAGACAAATACTCCAACCGAGAGTCGCGGCAACATAATAAAACATAATACTTGTACTCAAAGGCTATCAGCAGCACACATAGGTTAATTCTCAATTAACCAAGTCAAAGTACTTATCAAGGCACACTTAGACAAGTTCTCAATTATCAAGCCAAAGTACTAATCAGGGCACACTTAGACAAATTCTCAATTTATCAAGCCAAAGTACTTAATCAAGGCATACATAGAATAATTCTCTTTTAACAAGTCAAAGTACTTATCAAGGCACACTTAGACAAATCCTCAATTTATCAAGCCAAAGTACTTAATCAAGGCATACATAGAATAATTCTTTTAACAAGTCAAAGTACTTATCAAGGCACACTTAGACAAATCCTCAATTTATCAAGCCAAAGTACTCAATCAAGGCATACATAGAATAATTCTCTTTAACAAGTCAAAGTACTTATCAAGGCACACTTAGACAAATCCTCAATTTATCAAGCCAAAGTACTTAATCAAGGCATACATGAATAATTCTCTTTAACAAGTCAAAGTACTTATCAAGGCACACTTAGACAAATCCTCAATTTATCAAGCCAAAGTACTTAATCAAGGCATACATAGAATAATTCTCTTTAACAAGTCAAAGTACTTATCAAGGCACACTTAGACAAATCCTCAATTTATCAAGCCAAAGTACTTAATCAAGGCATACATAGAATAATTCTCTTTTAACAAGTCAAAGTACTTATCAAGGCACACTTAGACAAATCCTCAATTTATCAAGCCAAAGTACTCAATCAAGGCATACATAGAATAATTCTCTTTTAACAAGTCAAAGTACTTATCAAGGCACACTTAGACAAATCCTCAATTTATCAAGCCAAAGTACTACGTACGTACATTCCTTTATAAAAGACTCCTTTCTATGTAAAGCCCCAAGATACTAACACCCGTAGTATCAAGGCGTGTCTATTTTTCAAAGTAAGTTACTACACTTTTAGAAAACTCATTTCAAAGCTTGAAATCAAGTAACTCCAAATTTTCACAATCTAGGCAACTTATGCCGATTTAATCAAAATAGACAACTTTCTAAACCTTCCATAAAGCCGTTATAACCAACTTCCCATAAAGCCGTTATAACCCTTTATGGTTTTAGACGATCCATTCCTTCAATAACCAAGAGACTTATACTATGAAAACCAAGTATCACATACTTACAAATCAAGTTCTTAACTTTCAAAATACTTCAAGTCTCTTAATAGTTAGAAAACAAGTTTTCTTCTACTTTTTAAACCTCAAGTAACTTCACCCTTAACGCAAGTTACTTCTCTTAAATCATGTCATTTCTCCTCTTTAAATCAAATAAGTAAATCACTCCTTTGACTCCCCTAAAGTCATTATAATGACCTTTAGGTTTTAGAACAAGGCACTAGCCAAAAGATTTGGAAACCACTTCCTTTTTAAGTCTCTATGTACTTTAAGAAAAATACCTTCACTTTTAAGAACACAAACTTCATCATGAAATTGGATTCTACAACTTACAATTTAAACATCAAGGTACACTCAAGGAAGTACATGTAACAAATTCTATTTTAGGCAATCCAAATACAAGCAAGGAATGGATCATTCAAGAGTAGAACTTACTTTCTTTATTCTAAGGAATCATGCTAGAAGAGGAGATAGTTCACATACCTTTTCGCTAAATCCACAAGCTGCCGAATACGCCGTGCACGAAGTGTCAACATATAATGGTCACAACAAGGCTATCAACTTCTAGTCTCTATGTAGAATAATACTAAGTACTTAGTCTCTAATTCTACGGAAAATCTAAAAGACTTCCTTTATTTCTACTCACTTTGCCACCTTTTCAAGGCCGAATACAATAACCAACAAGCCACATTTAAGGCTCCAAACAACAACCAAACAAAGGGATTACACGCCTTACACTACGTAAAATTCCGCCCATAATTCATAATGAAATAGTAATATACTTCACTAGCCATTCTCGCCAACATACAACCAACATCACTAAGTCTTTTCCAACCCTTTTCCAAATTCCAAGTTCTTAGGTCAACATGTTATTTAGTCATGACAACATCAACAACTACAATTTCTTCTTTATTCAACATGCGACGACTTAAACTAATAACCAACTTGAATTCCAATCTGAAAGCTAAACATGCTAGATTTCTGATTAGGGTTCCAATAGTCAAAATACTTATCAAACTTCATACAATATAACACATGCTTGCTAAAATCCATAGCTACAATAATAAGTAAGTCTTAACTACTAAAACGACAAAATTTATACCTTTCCAAGCCCTTAAAATTTCCAAGATCCAAAGTCGCGCTTAGCAATTCTTAGCTCCTTTCCTTAAGCTCCAATCCGCTCCAAGCACTCCTTAGAGGCCTACAAGAACCCATCTTCAAGTTCCAACTTCAAAGTTGAAGAACTCCCTTAGTTTCCGCTTGCGACTAACGTAAAAATACGCTTTTTCCAAATCTTTCTATCGAGATATCCTTACAATACCCCTAGGGACATTGGGTTAAAGTCTTGTGGCTAATGGATCAAAACTATAAAATTTTGTGCTGGAAATAACATGAAAGCCGAGAGCTTCACTTCTCTCTCTAAGGGTTCTAATTTTTCTAAGTGTAGAAAATGCCAAGTCTTGCACTAGTAGGATATATATAACACATCGGAGGGTTAAGATTGCAACATACGAGTGGTTAGGATTTAAAATCACATGGATCGAGCCTGTGGCAAGTTGACTAGTCAATAATGTCAAGCTAGCAAGACAAATCTTCCAAGGTGGTCAATGACCATTTTACCTCACTCTAATTTCGACCAAGACCTTGTGGGGTGCCACGTGTCGCCTCTCATTCGTCCATAAAATTCAGAACCTCGTGGTCCCCACAAAACGTAAAATTCCTGTGGGCCCCACGTGACCAAATCCAACAAAATAAATTTCCATAATAATAAAAAGTTCTATACTTTACAAATAATACATTTTGAGAATCCAATTCTCAACAACGAACATTTTTCCTTTCCGACGTCCGGAAGACTTTCCGTCGGAAAAACAATCCTTCCTTTCGCACTAATTCCAAGTCTTGTGCTCCTTACGTACATTCACTTACACATGTCCTGAACTTACGGGGTGTAACACTTAGCTTTCAATCCACCTGTTATCCAACAACACAAAACAAGAACCGAAGACCGTGAGACTGTTCAAGATAAAAATAAAACAAACTAAAGACAAATTAAAATAACATAATTAAAAACATTGGGTTGCCTCCCAACAAGCGATGTCTTTAACGTCTTTTAGCCGGACGCAGTTAACCTTTACGAGTGCCCATTGGATCCTTCTGCGAACTGCTTGCAATCCGCAGAGTTATTGTTGCAGGTCTCACTTCAACTACAACAATTGCTTCAAACAAGGGCCTCAGATATACGATTATCCCCCAAGTGAACAAGGCATGCTTGTCTTTTAGGCTCTCTATAATGTAAGGATCAGTGAATCTCCCTACATCTCTCAACTATAGGGGGTGCCCTTGATGGTATGGACTTCCTATTTGGGGATCAACAGTGACAGATGGTGGTGTTTCTTCTGCAATAGGTACAGGAAAAAGAATCTCCAAAGAGTCCAAAAAGATGAATGATTGGATCTCAGTAACCTTTTCCTTTTCTACACCAATTATCCCTCCAGATTCCTCAACAGTTGGGTGTGGTTCAGGCTCCTCAATTTGCTTACCACCTCCCATAATGATGTCGCTAGGTAGATTTTCTTGAAGTGTATTGCTCATCCTATCCATCAGTTGCCCTATGTGGGTCTCCAATTTTTTGAGGGACTCCCTTGTCTCAGCCATAAACTGAGTCTGGCACTTGGTGAGCGTGAGTATGCCTGCCTGCAACTCATCTAGATCTTCCTCTAGAACCTGTGGGTTATGCTATTGTTGATGACTCCATTGTCTCTGATAGTAGTAGTCCATGTGTCCTGAGTTTTTTTATTTTTCGAATTTAACCTGCAAAATAAGAAAACAACAAAAGGTGATAAAAATATGTTCGCAGAACAAGTTAGAAACTTGTTCTTGGAGCAACCAAATTAGAAATAAGAATAGATAAATCGATATTGAAAGTACGTCAATCCCCGGCAACGGCGCCAAAACTTGATGCGCGATTTATGCACACACTAACGCAAGTGCACGTATCGTTACAAGTAATATAGTCCAGGTAAGACCGAATATCGTCCTCAAGGACTGGTTTTCAAGTACCGATTATCTATCCTATGGTATCTATTTGGTTAACGTCAATTGAATTGGAAATCTAAACTAATAATGCAGAAAATAAACTAATTATGAAAATACTTTGATTTAATTCAGTTTTGATGGAGAATTAGGGCTTTCAAGAGCATCAACTATCCACTCTATTCAATCCTTAATACAATTAGACTGACTTCTTCTTCTACGTTAAGATAGCAGGTTAACTAAGCCGTTTTATACTCCTGTTAAAGTTATATAAACACTCAACCCCAGTATAACACATTTCTACCTTTCGGTGATAAGATTGACTATAGAGGAGGATTAAGACCAAAAACCTTATTAATACTACACAAGTATCGGGGTACTTTCGTCCACGGTTTAACCTATGTTTATCCAACTACAGCATATTCACAACATCCCCTTTCGGATTTCGGTTAGAAATCATAAGAATTATGATAATTAGTGATCAATTAATTATCAAGCAATCAAAACAACTATTGAATAAATCTTAAATAAGTGAAGAAGAAACCAAACTAATATATTAATTCATGAATAGAGTTTCAAGTGAATCACAAGGAAATCCCTAATAAAGTAATTAGCTCCTAGCCATAGTCACACTAAGAACTAATACACTCTCCATGCATGAACTGAAATAAATAAAGCAAAAAGAAAGAAAAGAAAATACTCAAGAAGGAGTCTCCAAACCTTCTAGCATCCAAGGGTTGTGTTGTGGAATATTTACAAGATAAAATGGTGGATGGAATGTAGGATGGTGGATGAAGAATGGTGAATTGTGAGGAATGAATTCTTCTAATGATGTAGAGACTATTTATAGACCAAGAATCCTTTAGGTGAAGGGTTAAGGATTATGTAGGTAGGAAAAGTTATTAGAATCCTTTTAGGTAAGGGTTTTAAGGTAGGAAAAGTTATCCCTTTAGGTAGGAAAAGTTATCCCTTTAGGACTCTGAAAACATGTCAAATTCGGTCCAGAACTTCATAAATCCCGCGTCTTCGCAGATCAGCCATGCGCTCAAAAATCAGCAACTTTCAAACATTCGTAACATCATGCCGCGTTACGCCCGCGCCTGAGGCATTTTTCTGGAGAATTTTCATTTCGTTGTCCTTTTTTCGTCCGGACTTCGTCTGATCTCCTCTATAATTCCCGGAACTTCTTAGACTTCATTTCTTGGCCCTTTTTGTGTGTAATTCCATCTCATTTATGCTCATTTCATCTCCTTTTCGCCATTTCTCCATTTCTGACCGCTGTGACACAAAAGAAAGGAAAACGACCCTAATACTATACTAAACATAAATGAAATGAGTAAAATACTAACTAAAAATAACTCAAAAGGTGTATATAAAATACACCGATCACCTACCCATAAGCGAACCATTAACATCCAAACGTCAATAATATAAAGCAAATATGGAAAATTAAGAAAAATAACATAAGTGTTATTAAGTCTTAGGACTTAATACATGAATCATGAAATAAAACCCCAAAATCTGGTTGTCATGAGTACAAAACTACAAATGGAAGTCTGGAACTTTAAATACAATAACTGTATGAAATATAGGACAGGAAAGTAAAATAACAAGATGAATAGTTCTAGTGTCGGGATGGAATCTACGGCTCACCCTAGACTCCCAAGATGAATCTACAAGCTATGTACCAAGCTCCTCCACTGGCATTCGGCTCGGTACCTGCCCACAGAGTGCAACAAGTGTAGAATGAGTACGGAAAGCATATGTACCTAGCAGCATCGTCGACCGACCCTAATTATAGCGTTGGCGAGTGTTGGTTCTCCCAATACTTCTCTTCCTACTTGGTTTGTCAAATTATATAGTTTCTAAATAATTCAAGCATTAAAGTAAAAAATCTACAACCACACCAAGCCATAAAGTCCATTGCTCTTCATAGAACTTAATAAAGTTTTTAGTTTTACCTCAATTAGGAATGATATATCCATAAGATTCCAACATACACCCAAGAAGACATCTAAATCCTCAAGATTTCCTCATTTCATTAATTAGAATAAGTTCTACTCCTAAGGGACCAACCCTTTCACGAATTGAGGCACAATCATAATTAAGTTTCAATCTTTTAACCCAAACAAACAAGTTTACCATAAAAGGTTCAATATTTTAGTTCTTATATTAAGGAATACATAGAGATCCCATCTCTATATCATTTCTAGCAATACATGTCATAAAAATCTCATCTTTATATGATCATCATACAATATCATATTTCCTTTTTTACATCAAGTATAAGTTACAAGGTACCAGTAGTACTCTCTGTCAAAGTATCAACACCGAGTACACACATATATCAGGTTTATGAATGAATTCAATGTTGATGATATGTATGTATGTATGTATGCAATGTTCATATGTACCTGGTATACACACACTACTACAATAGATGTCACATGACCCATGTAGGATTCGTGAGTTCCATATACCCATCTAATCCCATTGGATATCAGCTCTGTGGTTGTAATATCATAATCTTCCAGGGTTTCTTATCGAACCCCAGCTATGTGGTTGTTGTATCATCATCTATCATCACTCTCGTATCATGTACCATATCCAATGACCGCCTTCCCAAGCCTCTCTCAGCAATATCTCACAGTTCAATTCCAAATATAATATGTATAAATGATATGGATATTTGTACACCATGCAATCAGCATAATCAATGCAATCATTATTTATCAGTTTCTTTTCAAGCATTTAGACGAGATGTGCAATGATGAATGCATGATAAGTTCAATCAAAGATATAATAATCAAGAATGGCTACGAGCCCAAATAATCAGTAAACATACCAACCTAAGCGGATTTATGCACCACGCCCGTGACCCAAAGGCTAAACATATAAACTCATTCAGCTATATCAAACTAGTTCATTAATTACCTAACTAAGTTCACCGGTACCCATATTAGTTCTCGTCACCTCACTAATACGGGACCCCCAATTCCTCATTACTCCCATTAATTATTAAACAAACACATAAACACTATAGTAAGGTTTAGTTAGTCTCAACTTTCCTTATTATGATGTCTAAAAGCTCATGAACGACTCCAAGCTCAATCCGCGTGAAGAATAAGCCTCCCAGAAGCTCCATCATGTCCAAACTCACTGAACGAGTTCAATATAGTCAAATTAGTAATCTACATAATTAGACGAATTCAGCGATATTCATATTGCTATACTTTATTTTGGAACCTAAAAATAGACCCAAAAAGCCAATTCCGAGCCCCGAAGGTCAAAACTATAATTTTATTGTAAATGCAAGTTACCCATAGTCCATAAGTTATATATCCATAAATTCAACTAATTTCATCTATGAAATTAGTCCTCAAATCAAAGGTTTATCATTTCTCAACTCTAGGGCTCAAACCCCAATTTTTCCCAACCAAATATGGATAAAAATCAATAAACAAAGGAAATAATATTGAAGAAATGTCAAAATAAAGGTTCGATACTTACCCCCTTGTTGGGACGAGAACAACATCGTGAAAATCACCTCAATCGGAGCTCTAGAACTCAAGTTATGCTCAAAATAGTATATGAACACATTCTGATTTTTAATACATAGTGATTTCTGCTTCGGCGAACCAATTTCCACCCCGACGGATCCTCTTCGGCGTATGATCCATCCCGGCGCACAGCAGAAACCAACAATGTTTCCCAAAACTAATATGGACATAATTCCCTTATATGATATCGGAATTTCTACAATTCAAGTTGCTACGTATAAAATATTTTGATACGCATCTAATACAACAATCAAAACTCAATTCCAACAGTAAATGAATATAATGGTACACTGAATCATCGAAGGCGGGCAACTTAAGCCAACGACTCAAACAACTGAACTTGACCAAATGAAATCCAAATCCAATTCCGAAAGTTCCTATAAGTCACAAATGATCATAATAAGCTACTCGAACTCTCAAACATCCAAATGTATCCGTCTTGACCCAATGTTAATCGTGGTCAACTCCATCATATCTCAAAAGCTAGTTTCTCAATCAACCACCTTAATGACATCTGAACCTCTCGGGAACCAAACCAACGACTTAGGTAGATTTTTCAGGCAGAAGTCATCTGCGACTTCAACTTTTTAATTCCTTTTGTATCATTTTGTAAAATTGTAAAAGAAGGAATCTATTCAATTGTATACATATATATACAATACTTTAGGTCACTGACCTTCATAGGTTATATAATGTAAATATTAAACTTTTGTGTTGTTTATTATTTTCGTTGCAATTTACTCTTCAAAGGTTTTTATGTTTTATCGAAGTGTTGTCACTTGTGACTGACAACATTGTTGCCGACATTTGCAAATTGTATTAGCATTTGAGTTAGTTTATTTTCCAGTTTATTTTTATTATTCCATAGTATACCCCGGGACCTAAAAAGTTATATCAAAGTCAACACTTAACACAATAAGTGTTTGGTCCTATTATTCAAAGCTATGGATCCGACTAATCCAAATATTGATAGACTTTTCATTTTAGATGGTACAAACTATGCCTATTGGAAGATTCGTTTACGTTCTCACATCAAATAAATTCATGTTAGGGCATGGATATTTATAACCAATGGGTATGTTGTTCTAATGTTACCGCTAGATGAGGAAGGTGACATTCTTGTTAAACCTGAATCCGAATGGACGACAGAAGAAATCAATAATGCTAGCTTTAACGAAAAAGCCTTAAATGTAATTTTTGGATGGGTTGATCTTTACATGTTCAAACTCATTCAAAACTGGCCAACGGCTAAGGATGCATGAGATACTTTACAAATTCATTGTGAAGGTAGCTCAAGTGTTCGTCGAACTAAGCTACGCATGCTCATGAACAAATATGAACGTTTAAGAATGGAAGAAGCGTATGATATTAAATCTTATTTTGAAAAGTTAATTGACATCTCTAATGAATTTCAAGTGCTTGATGAACCATTAACCAACACTCAACTTTTTGAAAAGGCTCTCCGTTCTCTTCCTGAAAAGTTCAATTTAAAGATTTGTGTCATTGAAGAAGCTCACAATCTTGCTACTATGGACCTTCATACCTTGATGAACATTCTCAAAACCTATGAGATGAACATTGAGAATCAAATGGAACTATATACGAGCAAGAATGTGGCACTTCAAGTTCAATCCTCAGAGAATCAAATCAATAAAGAGGATGAGAATCTTGAAGAAATTGGTGAAGGTGTTAATGTTGTCTTACTCACTCGAAAATACAATTCAATTGTGAAGAAGTTCGACAGTGAGAGAAATAAATCTAAATTCAAACAGTATCAAAACCAAAGCTTCAATCAAAAGTCCACCAAGTTCCTTCCAAGTACTCAAAAAGGAAGTCCACTAAGACGAACCAATTCAGATCATACCAAATCTGATCCCAAACAACTAGAGTCTGTGTAATGTCATGCATGTTCAGGTTGGGGTCATTATGCTAATGAATGTGTAAACCCTCTTAGGAAATTTGGTAAGAATATATGGGTCTCACTTAGTGACAATGAAGGAGAAGAGGAAGGAGATCAAGAAGTTGAATCACAAGCAATGCTGGCCACTGTTTACGAATAGTCTCTGTCTGATAATGAAGATGTCATCTGTAATGTTGTCTCAGATGTCATGACATTTCAGGCAATACCTACAACAACATCTACATTCCCAGCAACATCTGAAAGGTATGAATTCTTTAACTATCCTGATTTTAATTGTTTTAGTGGTTTTATTCCTAGTCGTGAGGTTGAGTGTATGGATCAAGTTGAATGCAACGATGACATGATTAATGAATTACAAAGCATTTGTAAAGCCTTAATCATAGAATCCAAGCAACTTGACACTAAGGTAAAATCTATAACTCGTGAGAATGTAGATCTAAAGGCACAATAACCCGACTAGAGGTTGCACTTATCAAAAAGAATACTGAATTTGATAATATTTGTGCAAAATTGGATTTAGCCGAAGCAACCTTCCGTAAGCTCAACTCAGGGACTTCTAAATTGAATGAAATACTCAGCTTTAGTAAACCTCCACATGCAGTTATTGGGTACGAAACTCTCTTAAAACTATATGCTCTAGTTTGTTTGACAAAAATGAGAAAATATGTTTTGTAAAAGAAAGAGAAATAAATAATAGGTTCTCATATATGTCAAAGAATATGAAGTTTATGTGTCATCACTGTAACTCCCGTGGACACTTAAAACCATGTTGTTTTAAACATCAAGATTCTTTGAGCAAAATGTTGCCTAAAAGTCTGTCCAACATCTCAGACAACATTCCAAGCAACATTTCGGAGTCGAAAGGTAAAAAAATGTTTTAAAAGAGTTTGGGTTCTCAAAATGGATATAACTTGTAATGTTGCGATTACTGCCTTAAGAACTAACATTGCATGTTATTGGTACTTTGATAGTCGATGTTCTCGACACATGACATGTACACATGCGTTTCTAAAGAACTATGAGTCATTCAATGGAGGTAACGTAACTTACGGAGGTGGCAGTAAAAGCAAAATAATTAGAAGAGGAATCTTGGATAATCCATAATTTCCAACTTTAAGAAATGTCTTACACGTTGAAGGTTTAATGACTAATTTGATTAGTATTAGTCAATTGTATGATGACAATCTTGAGGTAAAATTTAATAAGAATTACTGTAAAGTTATGAAGGAAGCTGTTACACCCCGTAAGTCCAGGACATGTAAAAGAGAATGTACGAAAGGAAACAAGACTGGGAAATTAGTACGAAAGGAAGAATTGTTTTTCCGACGGAAAATCTTCCGGACATCGGAAAGGAAAAATGTTCGTTGTTGAGAATTGGATTCTCAAAATGTATTATTTGAAGAGTATGGAACCTATTGGCATTATGGAAATTTATTTATTACGGATTTGGTCACGTGGGGCCCACCCGAGGAATTTTACATTTTTGTGGGACCCACGAGGGTTACGGAATTTTATGGATGAATGAGAGGGCGACACGTGGAACCCCATGTGGTCTTGGGACGAAATTGGTAAGGGGCAAAATGGTCATTGACCACCTTGGAAGATTAGTCTTGCTGGCGTGACATTGTTGACTTGTCAACTTGTCATAGGCTTAATCCAAGTGAAATTCATCTTAGCCACCCATTTGTTTAAGTCTAAGCCCTCCAATATGTGTTATATACTAAGTTAGTGCAAGACAAGCTCATTTTACACTTACAAAATTTAGAGAACTTGAGCTTAGCCTTAAGAAGCTCTCGGCTTTGTCAACTTTCCCACACAAAATTTTGTAGTTTTGATCCATTAGCCACAAGACTTTAACCCAATGTCCCCGAGGGTATTGTAAGGTTATCTCGATAGAAAGATTTGGAAAAACGCATTTTTACGTTAGTCGCAGCGGAAACTAAGTGAGTTCTTGACTTTGAAGATGGAACTTGAAGATGGGTTCTTCATAGGCCTCTAAGGAGTGCTTGAGCGGATTGGAACCTAAGGAAAGGAGCTAAGAATTGCTAAGCGCGACTTTGGAATCTTGGAAATTTTAAGGGCTTATAAAGGTATAAATTTTGTCGTTTTAGTAGTTAAGACTTACTTATTGTTGTAGCTATGGATTTTAGCAAGCATGTGTTATATAGTATGAAGTTTGATATGTTTATTGGCAATTGGAACCCTAATCCAAAACTAGCATGTTTAGCCTTAAGATTTCAATTCAAGTCGACTTTTGGTCTAAGCGTCGCATGTTGTATAAAGAAGGAAATTGTAGTTGTGAAGTAGCTTATAACTATATAACATGTTAGACCTTGGAACTTGGAATTTGAAAAGGGTTGGAAAAGACTTAGTGTTGCTATGTAAGTTGGCCGAGAATTGGCTAGTGTCATTAGACTACTTGTATTATGAATTGTGGGGCGGAATTTTACACGTATTGTAAGGCATGTAATCCCTTTGTTTGGTTGTTGTTTGGAGCCTTAAAAGTGGCTTGTTGGTTATTGTATTCGCCTTGAAAAAGGTGGCAAAGTGAGTAGAAACAAAGGAAGTGCTGCCCGATTTTCCGTAGAATTAGAGACCAAACACTTAGTATTATTCTACGTTGAGACAAGAAGTTGATAGTCTTGTTGTGACCATTATAGGTTGACACTTCTAAATGCGGCGTATTCGAAGCAGCTTGTGGATTTTAGCGAAAGGTATGTGAACTATCTCTCTTCTAGCATGATTCCGTAAGATAAAGAAAGTAGGTTCTACTCACCAAATGATCCATTCCTTGGTTGTATTTGGATTGCCTAAAATAGAATTTGTTCTATGTACTTCTGAGTGTACTTTGATGTTTGGATTGTAAGTTGTAGAATCCATTTTCTTGATGAAGTTTGGATTCTTAAAAGTGAAGGTATTTTTACTTAAAGTACATGTAGTCTTAAAAGGAAGTGATTTCCAAATCTTTTGGCTAGTGCCTTAGTTCTAAAACCTAAAGGTCATTATAGTGACTTTAGGGGAGTCAAAGGTGATTTACTTATTTGATTTAAAAGAGGAGAAATGACATGATCTAAGAGAAGTAACTTGTGTTAAGGGTGAAGTTACTTGAGGTTTAAAAAGTAGAAGAAAACTTGTTTTCTAACTATTAAGAGACTTGGAGTATTTTTGAAAGTTAAGAACTTGATTTGTAAGTATGTGATACTTGGTTTTAATAGTATAAGTCTCTTGGTCATTGAAGGAATGGATATGTCTAAAATCATAAAGGGTTATAACGGCTTTATGGGAAGTTGGTTATAACGGCTTTATGAAAGATTTAGAAAGTTGTCTATTTTGATAAAAGGGCATAAGTTGCCAAGATTGTGAAAATTTGGAGTTACTTGATTTCAAGACTTGAAATGAGTTTTCTAAAAGTGTAGTAACTTACTTTGAAAAATAGGCACGCTTGATACTACGTGTTAGTATCTTGGGGCTTTACATAGAAAGGAGTCTTTTATAAAAGAATGCGACGTAGTACTTTGGCTTGATAAATTGAGAATTTGTCTAATTGTGCCTTGATAAGTACTTTGACTTGTTAAAAGAGAATTATTCTATGGATGCCTTGATTAGTACGTTGGCTTGACAAATTGAAAATTTTTCTATTTGTGCGGATAAGTACTTTGGCTAGTTAAATGAGAATTTATTCAAATTGTGCCTGATAAGTACTTTGGCTTGTTAAATGAGAATTTATCCTATGTGTGCCTTGATAAGTACTTTGGCTTGGTTAATTGAGAACTTGCCTATATGTCTGTAATAGCCTTTGAGTGCAAGTATTATGTTTTATTAAGTTCCGCGACTCTCGGTTGAAGTCGGTTGTCTTGTTGTAAGTTCTTGACGTCAAGCGGTGATGTGGGATTCCACGTATGCTTCCGCTACTTGTAGTACTTGGGTTAAATTCCCGGATTTTCATAAAAGACATGGTAGTGCTTATGTCTTGTTTGATGGTCGGTCGAGATAGGGTAAGAGTATAAGTTAGGGGTAAACCCCCAAGACACTGTACCACCTGCTTTATGTGTTATTTGTGGTAGGTTGAGATAGGGTAAGAGTATAAATGAGGCAAGCCCAAGACGTTATACCACCTTCTCCAGGTAAGAGTATAAATGAGGCAAGCCCAAGACGTTATACCCCGCTTACCACCTCGCCGTGGTTAGAGTATAAATGAGGGTAAACCCCAAGACGTTATACCACCGCTCGCTTGCCTACTTGGCAGCAGTTTTAGAACACAGTGAGACTTGGTGTTCATGTATGCCTATTGGTGCTATGTTATATCATGGGATCGGCGGTGAGGAAGGATTCCACGCATGATTGATATTATGGGCGTGAGACCCATAGTTATATTTGAGTAGTGACTTTGAGGGCTGCGTCCACGACTTGATATGATCGCTTATGTATTGTATCGTAGGTTAGCTATCATACATGTCTCCTGTTTTGTTTAGACTTATGATTTTATTACGCATTTCATCGCTCACATACTTGGTACATTCTTCGTAGTGACCTCGCCGGTTGCGTTACACGCCGCAGTTTAGGTGTTGTTTGGTGATCTAGTGTAGGATCCTGCTCGGGGTTTTGGATAGCTCCTCTGTCCGTGAGTTTATCTTTTGGTATATATCCTTGATCTGTGCTTTATGCAGTTTTGGGTGCAATGCCTTGTCCGTCATATTTCATTCAACTCACAAGTGCAGTATTCATATGTAGGATTGGACTCGTATGCGATGTAGTGTCTTTTGTTTATGTATATGATATGGCAGCCTAGTCGGCTTTGCCTTGTACGTACGTTGGTTTTAAAAGAAAAAAAAATATGAGCTGTTATTAATTTCCGCAATATACTTAGTTGTTAAGGTAGCAGGGTGCCCAGGTAGGGCACCAGTCACGGGCCCGGGGTTCGGGGTGTGACAGAAGCTAATGAATGTGTCATGTCAGGTACTAGAACATGTGATAATTGTTATCTTGTTGCAAGACAAGAAACATGCAATAATGTCAAGATAGACGACATAACAATATGACATCAAAATTTAGGACATGTCAACTATCGCAATCTGGAAAAATTGGTCTCATATGAAGTGGTTAGAGGCTTACCCAACCTTAGCCAAAATGGTAAAACAGTGTGTGCAGATTGTCTACAAGGTAAGCAAATCCGTGTTTCCCATAATGTTGTCCAGAATGACGGACAACATTCAGGTACGTCTCACTGTTTTCAATTATTGCACATGGATCTTATGGGTCCGTAGACAGTAAGGGAGGCATAATGTATTTCTATGTGATAGTAGATGATTTTTCTAGATACTCTTGAATATATTTTTTGAAAGAAAAATCATAAACTTTTGTCATGTTTAAAATTTTGCACTCTAGAATTAGGAAATTGTTCTATTCTCCTATTTTTTCTGATCAGGTCCGACCATTGAAAAGAATTTGAAAATAGATCTTTCACAAAATTTTGTGAGAAAAAAGGAATTTTCCATGAGTTTTTGCTCCCAAAACTCCTCAACGGAATGGGGTAGTAGAAAGGAAGAATAGAACATTGCAAGAAATGACTAGAGTTATGCTTAGTTCTAAAACAATTGTCAAAGTGTTTTTGGGCTGAAGCCTTAGACTCTGCTTGTCACATCACTAATATAGTCTATTTAAGGCTTGGAACAAAGATGACACCCTATGAGATTATAAATGAAAAGAAACCTAACTTGTGTTACTTTTATATTTTTGGGTGTATTTGTGTCATAACCCGAACCCCGGGCCCGTGACTGGTGCCCTACCTGGGCACCCTTCTTCCTTAACAACTAAGTACATTGCGGAAATTAGTAACAGCTCATTTTTTTTTCTTTAAAAATAAAGGTACGTGCAAGGGCAAGGCCGACAAGGCTGCCATATATACATAAACAACAGATACTACACTGTGCATGAGTCCAATCCCACATATGAATACAGACCTCTAAGAGTTAAACTGAACTATGACGGGACAAGGCCCCGCCGTACCAAAACTGCATAAAGCACATCAAGGATATATACCAAAAGATAAACTCTGAGCAGAGGAGCTATCCAAAACCACGAGCGGATCCTACGCTGCGATCACCGAACAGCGTCTAAACTGCGGCGATGAACGCACTTCAAGGTCAAGAAGAATGTACCAAGTATGTGAGCGAAGAGATCTTGTAATAAAATCATAACGATCTAAACAAAGCGTGAGACATGTATGATAGCCAACCTACGATATAATACATAGCGATACATCAAGTCGTGGACGCAGCCTGAGTCATTACTCAAATATAACCATGGGTCTCACGCCCATAACATCAATCATGCGTGGAATCTTTCCTCACCGCCGATCCATGATATAGTACAACACCAATAGGCATACATGAACACCAAGTCCCACCGTGGTATAGATCTTGGGGTTTACCACTTATACTCTTACCCCGAGAAGGTGGTAGCGGTGGTATAAGCATCTTGGGGTTTACCCTCACATATACTCTACCACGAGAAGGTGGTAAAGCAGTGGTATAAGCATCTTGGGGTTTACCCTCACATATACTCTACTGGAGAAGGTGGTAAAGCAGTGGTATAGATCTCTTGGGGTTTACCCTCACATATACTCTACCCTGGAGAAGGTGGTAAACCAGGTGGTATAGCATCTTGGGGGTGTACCCCTCACTTATACTCTTACCCTATCTCGACTGATCATCAAACAAGACATAAGCACTACCATGTCTTTTATAAAAGAATCAGAATTTAACCTAAGTACTACCAATAACGAAGATACCCGCGAATCCCACATCACCGTCAGACGTCCCAAGAATCTTACAAACTGCATGACCACCCTTCAACCGAGAGTCGCGACAACGTAATAAAACATAGTACTTGCACTCAAAGGCTATCACCGGCACACATAGGCAATTCCCAATTAATCAAGCCAACGTACTAATCAAGGCACACATGGAATAATTCTCAATTATCAAGCCAAAGTACTTATCAAGGCACACTTAGAATAATTCTCAATTAACAACCAAAGTACTAATCAAGGCACCAATAGGATTATTCTCATTTAACAAGCCAAAGTACTAATCAAGGCACACTTAGACTAATTCTCAATTAATCAAGCCAAAGTACTAATCAAGGCACACTTAGACAAATACTCAATTTATCAAGCCAAAGTACTAATCAAGGCACACTTAGACAAATACTCAATTTATCAAGCCAAAGTACTAATCTTTTCAAGAGACTCCTTTTTGTGAAAAATCCCAAGATACTAACACCCGTAGTATCAAGACGTGTCTATTTTTTCAAAGTAAGTTACTACATTTTTTTTGAAAGCTTATTTCAACACTTGAAATCAAGTAACTCAAATTTTCTTTTACAATCTAGGCAACTTATGCCGATTAATCAAAATAGACAACTTTTTAAACTTTCCATAAAGCCGTTATAACCGACTTCCCATAAAGCCGTTATAACCCTTTATGGTTTTAGACATATCCATTCCTTTTATAACCAAGAGACTTATACTTATTAAAATCCAAGTATTAAATACTTTCAAATCGATTTTCTTAACTTTTAAAAAAATACACTTAGTCTCTTAACCTTTAGAAACCAAGTAACTTATTTTATTACTAAACCTTAGGCAATTGATGCCTTAAAATCAAGTTGCCTTTTCATTAAAATCGAGTCATTTATCTTTCCATAAAGCAAATATAACCAACTTCCCATAAAGTCGTTATATTCACTTTATACCTTAGCCAAATACAATTTCCTATCCGAGGACTTATACGCTTAAAACGGAACAAGTATCACATACTTTAAAACTCTTTAAGTCCTTAACTTTCAAAACACTTCAAGTCTCTTAATATGTAGAAAACAAGTTTCTTCTCTTAAAACATGTCATTTCTCCTCTTTTAAAACAATTAAGTAAATCACTCCTCGACTTCTAAAGTCATTTTAATGACCTTTAGGTTTTGGAACTAAGGCACTAGCCAAAAGGTTTAGAAACCACTTCCTTTTCAAGACTACATGTACTTTAAGTAAGATACTTTCACTTTTAAGAATCCAAACTTCACTAAGGAAATGGATTATACAACTTACAATTTAAACATCAAAGTACAATCAAGCACATGTAACAAATTCTACCTTAGGCAATCCAAATACAACCAAGGAATGGATCATTTAGGGAGTAGAACATACTTTCTTTATCTTAAGGAATCATGCTAGAAGAGGAGATAGTTCACATACCTTTTCGCTAATTCCACAAGCTGCCGAATACGCCGCGTGAAGTGTCAACCTATAATGGTCACAACAAGACTATCAACTTCTAGTCTCTACGTAGAATAATACTAAGTATTTGGTCTCTAATTCTACGGAAATGCGGGCAGCCCTTCCTTTGTTTCTACTCACTTTGCCACCTTTTCAAGGTCGAATACAATAACCAACACGCCACATTTAAGGCTCCAAACAACAATCAAACAAAGGGATTACACGCCTTACTATACGTGTAAAATTCCGCCCACAATTCATACGAAAATAGCCTAAGGCACTAGCCAATTCTCGGCCAACTTACATAGCAACACTAAGTCCTGTCCAATCCTTGTCCCCTTCCAAGGTCTAAGGTCTAACATGTTATAGAGTTATAAACTACTTCAACAACTACAATTTCCTTCTTAAACAAATACGCGACAATCTCAAACGAATAAACAACTTGAATTGGAATCTTAAGCTAAACATGCTAGTTTTTGGATTAGGGTTCCAATAGCCAAAAGACATATCAAACTTCATACTATAACACATGCTTGCTAAAATCCATAGCTCTGACAAATAAGTAAGTCTTAACTACTAAAACGACAAAATTTATACCTTTATAAGCCCTTATAATTCCAAGATTCAAAGTCGCGCCTTAGCAAATTCTTAGCTCCTTTCCTTAGGTTCCAATCCGCTCCAAGCACTCCTAGAGGCCTATGAAGAACCCATCTTCAAGTTCCAACTTCAAAGTTGAGGAACTCCTTTAGTTTCCGCCTTGCGACTAACGTGAAAATGCGTTTTCCAAATCTTTCTATTGAGATAACCTTACAATACCCTTAGGAACCTTGGGTTTAAATCTTGTGGCTAATGGATCAAAACTACAAATTTTTCTCCTTTCTTTCTTGCAAAACCAGAGGTCTCTCGTGAAGAACACAATGTGCAAAATTTTCTAAGTGTTAAAATGCCAAGTCTTGCTACTAGTTGTATACTTATAACACAATGGAGGGTCATGACTTCAACAAATGTGAGGCTAGGATGAGTTTCACAAGGATCAAGCTTATGTGGTAAGTGGACTTGGTCAACAAACTCAAGCTAGCAAGACTTATCTTCCAAGATGATCAATGACCATTATACCCTTGCATAAATTTCGACCAAGCCATGTGGGGGTGCCACGTGTCGCCCTCTCATTCGTCCATAAAATTTCCGTAACCCTCGTGGGCCCCACAATTCTGCAAAATTCCTCGGGTGGGCCCCACGCGACCAAATCCGTAAAAAATTAAATTTCCATAATATTAATAGGGTCCATACTCTTCAAATAATGTATTTTGAGAATCCAATTCTCAACAACGAACATTTTTCCTTTCCGACGTTCGGAACATTTTCCGTCGGAAAAACAATTCTTCCTTTCGTAACAATTTCCAAGTCTTGTTTCCTTATGTACATTCTCTTATACAAGTCCTGGACTTACGGGGTGTAACAATTTGTTACATCTTAAATGATAGAGAACATTTGACAAACTTTGACTCTAAAAGTGACAAAGGAATTTTTGTTGGCTATTCACAAAATAATCATGATTACCGAATGTACAATCTAAGGACCAAAATTGTACAAGAGTTTGTAAATATTATTTTTGATGATTTTTTTCGTTTTACAGGAAATGCAACTGAAAATAACACTATAGTTTCAATGGAAAATGTACAGACTGCTGAAGAACAAGATGTTGCCCCAAATGTTACCATATCTGAAGCAACATATGAACCTGAACCTGAACCAGATATCACAGAAGGTGCGGATGAGGAGTCAAATGTTGAATTGCTAGATCAAGTTCGAACGGACCCTCATCAAGGATTAGGAAGAATCATCCAACAGGCCAGGTGATAGGGGGAGATTTTAGGGAATTAGAACAAGAGGGAAGAACCACTCAATTACAGAGATATGATAAGGTATGTGTGTATGTTTACCATATATCAAAAGTTAGTCTTTCTTGTTTTATATCTACTTAGAACCAAAAAATGTTTCAAAGCACTTAAAGATGATTTTTGGTTTCAAGCAATGCAAGAAGAGCTTGAATAATTTTCTTAAAATGAAGTCTGGACTTAGTTCCACATCCAAACAATTCAAATGCAATTGGAACTAAGTAGATTTTTTAAAATAAATCAGATAAATCAGGAACCGTTGTTAGAAACAAAGCTCGTCTAGTTGCACAAGACTATACTCAGGTTGAAGGAATCGATTATGATGAAACCTTCACACTTGTGGCGAGATTTTAATTAATTAGATTGCTTCTTGTCATTGCCTACTTTCTAAAATTACTTTACACCAAATGGATGTAAAAGGTTCATTCTTAAATGGTTTTCTAGATACGGAAGTCTCTATTGAATAACCAAAAGGATTTGAGGATCCTTACCATCCACGCTATGTATACAAGCTTAAAAAGTTTTTGTATGGATTGAAACAAGTTCCGCGTGCATGGTATGGTCGTTTAACTAAAAAAAATCTTGAATTTGGTTTTAACCATGGTGAAGCAGGATCGTACTTTATTCATTAAACATCATGGTGTAGATATTATTATTGCTCAAATCTATGTAGATGACATAGTTTTTGGTTCGACCTCACAGTCTTACCTAACAACATTTGTTGAAGCAATGTCATCAACATTTGAGATGAGCATGATTGGACAACTAACATTTTTCTTAGGCTTGCAGATTAAACAAAGTGAAGATGAATTTTCATCTCCCAAAATAAATATGCCAAGAATCTAGTTAAGAGGTTTGGATTGGAAAATGCTAAATAGATAAAAACTCCAATGGGATCGTCGCAGAAGATATGTAAGAATAATGTTAGGGAAAATGTCGACCCAACATTATATCGATCTATGATAGGTATCCTTCTATATCTTACTGCTAGTCGTTCTTATATAATGTTTAGTATTTGTGTTTGTGCTCGGTTCCAGGTCTGTCCCAAAATCTCCCACTTAAATGCCATAAAACATATCATTAGATATGTTGTCGGCACATGTGAGTTGATAATTTAGTATTCCAAAGACATTAATCCTAATTTAATAGGGTATAGTGACTCGAATTGAGCTAATGATGTGAATGATAAAAAGAGTACAAGTGGATGATGTTTTTATCTTGCCAATAATCTTGTTTCATGATATAGTCTTAATAAAATTGTGTCTCACTTTCAACTGCTGAAACTGAATATATAGCAGCTGGAAGTGTTGCTCTCAATTAATATGGCTACGACACATCTTAGACGATTATGGTTTTACTAATAACATCTTAGTTTTGTATTGTGATAATCTGAGTGCTATAAATATTTTCAAAAATCCAGTTCAAAACTCACGTATAAAACATATTAATAGTAGACATCATTTTTTAGGAAATTTAGTGGAAAACAGATGTCAAAATTGAACATGTTGATTCTACTCATCAACTAGTTGATATTTTTACAAAAGCTTTAGACTATGAGAGATTTTCAAGTTTGAAGAAATCTCTTGGTCTCTGTAATCTCTAAAAAGGCATTTTTGGTAAATGTCGACTGAAATGTCTTTAATATTTCGGGTGACATTTACCTATGTCATATCATAATATGATTATTGTTGTTGTATAGTGTATTACTTTTGGTCACACAAGCATGATCCTTTAATAAGAACCTGATTCCAACGTGATATCGTTCTCTGCGATGATATTAGATATCATAAAAAAAAGTATCAAAATAAGGCAAAGCCTTTACAATTTTTTTGACAACTGTGCAAAATGGACAAAGACCTTGAAAAGATATTGTTCCTATTCTATAGGAGTATCGAGTGCTATAAAATAATTGTGAGAATGCTAAATCAGCGGAGCCTTGCTGAAGCGCCACGACACCGACGACGGAAATAAGCGGAAAAATTCAATTTTTAGTAAGGGTAAAAAGGTCCAAGAAGTGTTTTTCGGTATATAAGCTTTGGGAGGCGGATTTTAGGGATTATCACACTTTGGAGCAAAGGAATCGGAGGCTAAGAAGCAATTGGAGACCATTTTTGTTCAAGTGCTTTTCTGTTTCTTTTCTTTAATTCAGTTCATGTTGGATATTGAGTTAATTAGCGTTCTTAGCATGTCTATGAGCTAATTACTTTATTAGGATTTTCTATCGATTCGCTTGAACCTCTATTATGAATTAATGCATTATTAGTATTTCTTCTTCACATATCATTATCTAATCAACTTGTGTTAATTAAATGAGAATTGATTGGCCATTAGTTTTTATTACTCATATGATTTCAAATCAAGATCTGAAAAGAGATATTTGAATATACTATAGTTTATTAGACATAGGTTTAATCTTGAACGAGAATATTACGATTGTCTGTGTAGCGTTTTAGGTTATTGATCTTAATCCTTCTATGTGGTAGAATATATCATAGAAATATAGAAAATTTCCATTTAGATTGAGTTTTTATATGTCCTAACCGAATTATAGAACACTTCAGTTAACCTGTTATCTTGATAAGAAGAAGAATAGCTAGTCTTGCATTAACGAATAATAGAGGGATAGTTGATGAGATTGAAAATCCTAAGTACCTTCATTACTGAACTAAACTCCAAGTATTTTCATTCTTAGTTTATTCCTGCTTATTACTTTAGTTGTTAGTTCTTAGGTTAGAAATCAAAACTGATAAAATTTTGCCAAATAGAAATGAAAGGTTAGTTAATTGGTACTTGATAATTCAGTCTCTGTGGACAAAATTCGGTCTTATCGAGTTTATTACAAATTGCGATACGTTCACTTGTGTAGCATGTAGAAATTTCCCAACAAGTTTTTGGCGCTGTTTCCGGGGACTGAAGAATTATCAATATCAACGTAATTAACCTTATTTCTAATTTGGTTTTGCTTATAACACATTGTTTGCCTTGATCTGCGTGTATTGTTTTTCATCAATTTTAGGTAGCTTTGTTTTATGCGAATCAGATAACCTTGTCCCTCTGAATCTAGATATTGAGAAAGAGTACAAGCAGAACAGGAAGAACAAAATAATAGTTGACTCAACCACGATGGTAAATCAACATAAAAATAATGGGTTGAATGGAGAGGTTCCAGAATAGTGCAGGCACAAGCTTAGAATCCCGCTGCAAGGAGCTTACGGCATGACATATTGTCAACCGTTACAGGAGTGCAGACATGCATAAGGCCACTAGCTGTGGAGGCCAATAATTTTGAGATTAAGTTGGCAATCATGCATATGGTATAGAGAACATTTCAATTTGGTGGGTTGCCTTCAGAAGATTCGCACATGCATTTAGCGAACTTCTTGGAATTATGTGCGACCTTTAAATACAATGGTGTTACTGATGATGTCATTAGGTTGAGGCTCTTCCCATTCTCACTCAGAGACCGAGCTAAAAGCTAGTTGAACTCTCTTTAGGCAAATTCAATTACTACTTGGCAAGATTTGGCATAGAAATTTCTTGCCAAGTTCTTTCCTCCATCAAAGGTTGCGAAGTTAAGAAGAGAAATGAATAATTTTTATTAGCTTGATGGGGAGTCCTTATATGATGCTTCAGAGAGGTTCAAGGAATTGCAAAGGAGATATCCTAACCGTAGGATTGAACAATGGTTTATGTGGTACTACTCGTACCATAATTGATGTTGTTTCTGGGGGAATGTTGATGAGAAAGAGTGCTAATGAGGCATATGAGCTGTTGAAGGACATGGCAATGAATAACCATCAGTGGTCCGGTGAAAGATCGACCAATAGCAGAAAGGTGGCTAGATTACATGAGTTAGATGCTATCACTGCGTTGACTGCTCAGGTTGCTTTTTTGACGAAGCAATTGAAACAGAATACAATGTCCGCAAATGTTGTTCAGATGCAAGTGGTTTGTGAAATTTGCGGGGGTCCATATACTTTTGATAGGTGTACAACAACGGATCCAAATAAAGTTCCTATGGACCAAGCTCAGGTTCAAGCATCTGGAAATTTTCATAGGCCTTACAACAATCCATTCTCCAGCAATTATAATTCTGGGTGGAGGAATCACCCTAACTTTTCATGGAGAAACGACCAAGAAAAGCAGTCGCAATTCCAAGGGAAGTACCAACAGATTACTCCACAACAACCTATGAACCAAGCTTCACCTTCTCAGCACTTTAGGCCACCATCCCCACTAGAGAAGCCTGATGAATTGAGAGCAGCTTTGTTGACCTCACAAATTCTCAAACCCAGTTCATGACTGAAACAAAATCGTCTATCCGGAACTTGGAGACACAAATGGGTCAACTAGCAAATATGTTAAACAACAGACTGCATGGGAATCTCCCTAGCAATACTGTTGTAAATCTGAAGGAGCAATGTCAGACTATATATTTGAGAAACGGTAAGCAAGTTGAACCAGCTGCAGCCCAACCACTTATAGAGAAGAATGACAAGTTGGGAGAGACATCTGGTTTAGAAAAAGAGGGGGTTACTGAATAACACCCTATTTTAGAGAAAGCACCACCAGTAGTTATTATAGAACCCCAAATCAGAATTCCATACCCCCAAAGACTTTAGAAGAATTCTCTTGATAAATAGTTTTCCAAGTATTTAAAGGTGTTCAAGAAGTTGCACATCAACATCCCTTTTGTTGTAGCTCTGGAACAGATGCCCAGTTATGTCAAGTTCATGAAGGAAATCCTCTTTAAAAAGAGAAAGCTAGAAGAGTATGAGACAGTGGAATTAACTGAAGAATGCAGTGATATTTTGCAGAGGAAGTTGCCCCAGATGTTGAAAGATCTAGGAAACTTCACCATCCTATGCACTATAGGGAACTTTGAGTGTCATCAAGCTCTATGCGATTTGGGGGCTAGTATCAACCTGATGCCCTTATTGGTGTTTCATAGACTTGGGTTGGGTGAAGAAAAGCCTACAACCATTACTTTGCAGCTAGCAGATCGTTCAATCAAACATCCCCGATGTATAATTGAAGATGTGCTGGTGAAAGTGGGTAAATTCATCTTCCCTGCTGATTTCATTATTCTTGATATGGAAGAAGATGAAAATATGTCAATCGTCTTATGGAGACCATTCTTAGCTACAGGGCGAGCACTTATAGATATTGAAAAGGGAGAATTAAAACTCCGAGTTCAGGAAGAAGAAGTGATCTTCAACGTCTTCAGGGCAACAACCGATCCAAGAGCAAGTGACAAATGCTTTTCCATTGGAGTAATTAAAAAAGTCGTTTCTGAGGAAAGCTTCAAGAGTACTGATGCTCTTGAAGTGACATTAAAACAATGCGAAGAAAATGACAGTAAGGATACTGAGCTTGTGGATGATGTCAAGGGAGTGAACCCTTCTGAACCCCTCTCCGAGAAAAGAAAAAGGAAAAAGAAAAAGAGAAAGATCATGAAATGGCTATGTTGCGGGGGTAATCTACCCCTTGAATGAAGAAGAAATATACGTTTGGCTAAATGACGTTAAAGGCAGCGCTACTGGGAGGTAACTCAATGTTTTAATTATGTTATTTTAATTTATTTTGTTTTGAACAATCTCACGGTCCTGTGTCTCTTGGTCTATATTTTTGATGTCAGGTAAATTAGGGGCTAACTCCGAGTGGAAAAGGGGCGCGAAATGATGAAATTTGAAAAAAAAAATGGATCGAAGTTCCAGAACGGTCAAGCGTCGCGACGCCCAGAAGAAGGGTCGTGACGCCTAAGGGGCAGTGAGCAAAAGTTTTTTTTCGGATAGCGAAGCGCCGCAACACCCAGATGAAGGGCCACGGCGCCTGGGAGGCAGAGAACTGGGCAACTTTTTTGAATCGCTAGATGGTTTTTGGTAAGTCTTCGTTCCTTTTCTTTATTTTTCACATTGGGGACAATGTGTTGAATAAGTTTGAGGGGAAGTCTTATTGTTTTGTGTTAGTTGTTGTTATTGTTTTGTGTAAAGTAGTTTTTAATTGTTAATATTTAGTTATTTATTTAGCGTCTTGTGTCAGTCTTGTGTCAATGAATCAAGTTAAAAATAATATCCCATGAGATTGAGTGAACATACGTGATAGAATTTGATGTTATTGATAGCCATGAAATGCATAAATATGTGTGCTTAAGTTTGATAGTTTTTTAGTTTGCTTTCTGTTATTAATAAAGATGAAAACTTGATCATGACTGTTAACTTTCTTGTACTCAATTGTTCAGGTTATGCATAATTGAATTTTGGTTTGAGGAAAGATGGTGATTTTTTTTAGAACTTGGTTGTTTGTTACTTGAGACGAAATCCTAGATAATGCATGCTTAGGAAAATGATTTAGGCCATCTATTTTAACGTTTGAGCTTTTCAAGCCACCTTTGATTACATTAATTCCTAGTTAGCCCTTTTGAGCCTTAATGAATCCTTCTTTGTTGATTAACACCTATCTTTGAGCCTACTTGAACCTTTTATTATTGTTCCATTCCCTTGAATTACCATAAGTATAGAAGCATATAAGTTTGGGGTTGAATTCTAATAATAGTATTTTAGACTGGTTATTATCACTAAGAAGTGTAAATGATTGAGAAAAAACATCTAAAAATAAACTACACATCTCTTGTACATACAATGAAAAATAAGTTTGGGGGAGTATTGTAGTTCGGAAAAAAAGTGAAATTTCTCATTCTAGAAAAGAAGAAAAAATGAGATTGCTGTGAATTATAATGTGATATCAAGTTGGGATTGGTTGGTTCCTATGCTTATGGTAATCTTGAGCCTAAATGATATTTTATCTATCCGTGCCTAACGATATAACCTATAAAAGTCCTATTGATTCTTAAACATGTGTGTCTACATTAGGGGAGAGTAGCAAGTTAGCAAGCCTATATATTTTGGCCTGATGGAAAGAATTCATTGTGCATAAACTAATATTGAGTACATGTTTGAGTCAGTAATCACAATTAAGTGATCATATACCCTAATAAATTTAAGCAAACTTGATGACTATAGGACTTGAAATTCTAGATAGCAAATTAATGGCTAGAATGTTTCTGAAAATGATATTGCATGTGTTCATAATCTTTGATGCATAATCTATTGTGATTGACTTGATTCATTTTTAGAGTCTATGTGTGTTTTTATTTTTAGTGTGTCTAGAGTTCTTTACTCGAGGACGAGTAATGTTTAAGTTTGTGGGTGTTTGTTAGGTAGGTGTTAATACTATTTTACAGTGTGTTTAGGGAGTCTTTTGTTTGTCTTTTAATTGTTTTGTGCATTATTATGCGTGTTGTTTTGTGTTTTCAGGTTTTAAGCGATTCAGAAAGGAATAAGGTGAATTCAAAGGAAATAGGCGGTTATTGAGGACAAAAAATCATATCTGATCACAAGATATAAGTCAAAGAAGTCATGAGAAGCCGCGCGTGGTTAATGGTTAATTCAAAAAGCTCCAAAATTACACCGTAGACCCCTCGGGCTCTACAATCCTGATTTGGCAGAAGTTGCTCGGAATTAGCGACGCTGCGCCTCATTGGCAGAAAGTTCAAAGGGAATTAGCGTAGTGGCGCTCCAAACTTACACTATATACTGCATGGAGTCTACAGACACAGAGCCGCGGTGCCTGTCTTTAGCGCCGCGGTGCCTCACCGGCGGTGAGTTTCTGCCCAATCAGCGTCGCGGCGCCTACGGCGAAAATAAGCGAAAAATTCAATTTTAGCTAGGGTAAAAGGTCCAAGAAGGGTTTTTTGGTATATAAGCTTTAGTAGGCTGATTTTAGGGATTATCAAACTTTGGAGCAAAGGAATCAGAGGCTAAGAAGAAATTAGAGACCATCTTTGTTCAAGTTCTTTTCTGTTTCTTTTCTTTAATTTAGTTCATATTGGATATTGAGTTAATTAGCGTTCTTAGCATGTCTATGAGCTAATTACTTTATTAGGATTTTCTATCGATTCGCTTGAACCTCTATTATGAATTAATGCATTGTTAGTATTTCTTCTTCACATATCATTATCTAATCAACTTTTGTTAATTGAATGAGAATTGATTGGCCATTAGTTTTCATTACTCATATGATTTCAAATCAAGATTTGAAAAGAGAGATTTGAATATGCTATAGTTGATTAGACATAGATTTACTCTTGAATGAGAGTATCAGATTGCCTGTGTAGCGTTTTAGGTTATTGATCTTAATCCTCTTATGTGGTAGAATTTATCATATAAATATAGAAAATTTCCACTTCGGTAGAGATTTTATATGTCCTAACCGGAATATAGAACACTTCAGTTAACCTGTTATCTTGATAAGAAAAGGAATAGTTAGTCTTGCATTAACGAATAATAGAGGGGATAGTTGATGAGATTGGAAATCCTAATTACCTTCATTACTGAACTAAACTCCAAGTATTTTCTTTTAGTGTATTCTTGCTTATTACTTTAGTTGTTAGTTCTTAGTTCTTAGTTTAGAAATCAAAACTCATAAACGTTTGCCAAAATAGAAACGAAAGGTTAGTTAATTAGTACTTGATAATTCAGTCTCTGTGGATGATATTCGGTCTTACCGAGATTATTACAAATTGTGATACGTTCACTTGTGTAGCATATAGAAATTTTGCAACACAACACTCTTCTCAAAACTTACCAATGCAAACATCCCATGTGTCAACACCAATGTCTACCAACACACCCATGAGTACTAGCCCTCCTTTAAACACTAAACCTCAGCAACATTTCCAGTCATCTTCTTCACAGTTTATAGAGGACTTATCTAGGGCCATAGTATTTGAGGGTTCAGAGGAACCTTTAGATATAAGCTACCCAGGAGATGACAACAACCCAATAGATATTGATGAAACATCTGACATTTCAGCCATGGGCAAACGACCTAGCTCCTCCACATTCCCTACTCGTCGATCGAGTAGAATGTTTGAAAAATCATTTCGAGTAGAATCAAGCAATAAAAGGTCCAGATTTAAAATGCTTATACCTGTTTGTTCAAGCAGTGACAGTGAGGAAACAACCTTTGAACTCTCGACTAAAGAAAGTGAAGAAGAACAAGCTACTTCTGTACCACAAAATGTGCCTCCGGAAAAGGAAATCCCAGATGAAACCCCCTTGAAGCAATTCTTTACACATGGAGTTCCTAGGAGTACAAGGCCAAGTACTGCTCAAAATGTTGCCACAACATCTCAGGAAATATTCCAGCCAACACTTGAAAAGGCACACACCCTAACTTCCTCCACTAGTTCAAACATGTCTGATTCTAATCTTGAGGTATCTATCTACTCAGACAAATTTTATTCAAAAACTAACTCTGATAATTAGGTACAAAAATAGAATTATTAGGTCTAAAAAAGTGTTAGAAATTGCCTCATGCTCTAAATATGGTTTGATAGAGTTCTTGAAAGAAAGACAGCTTCTCGGATCTGTTACTGAAAAGGGACCATATATTGATACAATAGTTAGGTTATTTTATGCAAATTTGAGTACTGATATAGGGTATACATCTTCAAAGAAGTTTGGGAAGGTATATATGTCTATAACAGAGTATATTCTTTTACACCTGCTATTATAAACCAATGTATGGGAGTAAATGTTTAAGAGGACGTTAGAGAAGCAGACCCTGTAGTGGACAATAGAGATAAAGTAATTGAGTAGCTCACATGAGGTATAATGCATAAGTGGATATCTAGGTGTCCTGCCTCTAAGTTAACAACCCTGTTTGCAACCCTTCACAAAATTGCTATACACAATTGACTTCCTTCAATGAATGAGTCAATTGTAACTACAGAACAAGCCACCCTACTATATAAAATAAGGAAAAGGTTGAGAGTTGATCTTGGCACAACAATCTTCCATCAAGTTTTCAACTTGGCACAAAAAGAATCAACCTCAATCCTCACTTATCCCTCTATAATATTCAAAGTTTTAACTACCCAAGGTCTTAATCCTAAGAGAGAGGACACATTAGGGAATGATCCTGAACTGTACACATTAAACAAAGCATTTTTGAAAAGTAGAGATAGAGTCATTGATTTACCCTGGAAAAAGGAAGGAAATAGTGTAGATGTTGACAGGAATATTACCAATATTCTTGGCAACACTGGTACCACCCAGACAGTCTCCACTGACTACTGCGTGACTTGTTTATCAAATTGCAAAGATCAACCAACAAATCTCTGAGGTTGATAATGTGTGGAATAATCTGATTCAAGCCAGAGACCACTTCATGTTACTACTTTCTTCACAAAAAGAGGGAGAAAATGAAGTTGGTGAAACTGCGGAAGCAAGAGGAAGGGCTGATACAGTATAGGGGTAGGAAACTGATAGCAGAAGAAGAATGCTAGAGACTAATGTTTTGTGCATAAAGTAGAAAGTTGTTGAAAGCTACTACTGACGCATAACTAGCTAGGAAGAACAAGCTAATTTGTTAACTGAATCTTGTGTTGTCTAAACTACTGAACAATTTTTTTTTTATTGGCTGTTTTAGTTAACTAGATGTTTGAAAAATTGGTGTTGAGAATATGGTTTTGTATATTTAATGATTTGTGTATATATGTTTCTTCTAGTCCTATATGATGTGTGTATATCTATGTTTGTGCTAACATTGTGTTTAAACATATATAGTGTTATACACTCGTATACATATGATTGTTTGTATGCCATCATAGGTTAAGGTGGAGCATTATTGTAATCATAGATGTTGGGACAACATCTATGACATTGTTGTAAGTCACTTGCGCAGATTGGAATAAGTTTTGTGAAGAAATGCAAAAGGGGGGAGAATGTTAATGTTGGGTTTGATGTTGTGATATTTTGCCCAACATATCATTTTTAGTATTAAGTTAAAGTTAAGAAATGTTGAAACAAATGTCACAACATTCGGACCAACATTTATGTGAATAACAGTTTTGCCTTACTTCACAGACTGAAGGAAATCTCGTGGATATTTTACCACGATGGAAAAGTGACTTGACAAGGTGATTAGGAGCTGATGAAAAATATGGGAAGAACAAGTCAAAGTTGTTGCTAAGCTTGGGAACAAGTCCAAGAAGTTAGAGGATTTTGCTCCATGATCTTTTCCAACAAACCTTATCGGCTGCACACATTTCTCTTAACCTCTACAACAAGTCGATGAACTTTTCAAGGAAGACTCTCTACTATAAATTGAGAGGGAATAATAGTGAATTGATATCAAGAGAGCTCTCGAGAATTCATCTCAGAAAATTGGATCACAAGTGTTGTCTGAGCGTGTCGACAACATTCTGTCCAACATTATAATTGTTGATTAGATTCTAGATTTGTTCTTTATTGAAACAATTAATGACATGTTGTCTATGTCTATTTAGGTAGATTTTTCAGGCAGAAGTCATCTGCGACTTCAACTTTTTAATTCCTTTTGTATCATTTTGTAAAATTGTAAAAAAAGAATTTATTCAATTGTATATAAATATATACAATACTTTCGATCAATGACCCTCATATGTTATATAATCAATATAACCTATGTAAATATTAAACTTTTGTGTTCTTTATTATTTTCGCTGCAATTTACTCTTCAAAGATTTTTCGGTTTTATCGAAGTGTTGTCACTTGTGACTAATAACATTGTTGCCGACATTTGCAAACTGTATTAGCATTCGAGTTAGTTTATTTTTCAGTTTGTTTTTATTGTTCCATAGTGTATCCCGGAACCTAACAATAAATATCAATAAAATAAAAGTGAGTATTACATCGCTAGGTACAAAGAGAATTAGAAAAGCAAAGTAAGTAAACAAAATTGAATAATTTTTTAATAGAAGTTCAAATTTATAAAGGAATGCTGTTACAGATTCATCAAGGCAGGCAGGATGCCTAGCTATTTCCTAATAGGAAATACCAGTCTTCTTAATCCAGTTATCTCGGTCAATGAAGTAACTAGGTACATATTTTTCAGCTTCTTGTGGTGAAATATTTCTCTTGTAACCACCCCACTTAACCCTTTTATCAGTGTTTGCTCCTGGTCCCTTGTTTTGATACTCTGCATAAAACAATGTGTTTAGAGCAAAGTTACCCATCCATGGAGCCCATCCTTCCGGATCAATGAACGAATCAATGTAAGTTTGCATGATAATGGTCCTCGAATACTCCTTCCATGGACGTCCAAGATATGCCTTGATTGGTGGTTGTGTGCTAGTAAATGCTGGCTCAGCCGTGATTTCACAGTTCTGCAATACGATTGCACCGACTCCACGATGGTCTTTTCTGCCTTGAGCAGTGACCATGCAAGCTTGGTTTTGACCTGGTTTCCTCACAATCATCTTGCAGTTTTGGAACACGGCAGATGCATCGCCAAAGATGAAGTCGATCGTTCCTGTGATGGTACAGTCCTTGTAGAATTGTCTGTAGGAATGGGTGTATAGGGTGTCTTGGTACCCGTCAATTTTGCAGTTGTAGAACACTGTTTTATCAGCTGACACACGGAGTGCAACTGCTTGGTGCTTCATTGCTCCTGCTGTGTTCTCGAATCCTATATCCCTACTTAAAATCATCTCCATTCACAGCTACACATTTTAAAAAAGACTTTTAACTTTTGTACACTGACGTCATTTGAACACCGCTTAAAATGAATAGAATTAGGAAGTGTGAAATTGTATTCATAACTGAAGAGTTTAGGTTATGTATACTGACAGTGTAAAGACCTTTACACTTACTATATCAGGATTGAAATGAAGAGTTACCTGTTGTTGTAAGTCAACTTAACCTATGTTGAAATTTAATTTAACGTTGTACGTGTACGAAACCTAAACTCATTATTCACAAAATTGATGAATACTTACCAACGGTGGCAGTATGATAAGTGCCAGTGCCATCAGCAAAGTTCTTGTGGCCAGTAATCTTGGTCTTGGTTGGGCCTTCACCGATAAACACAACGTTTGTCATACCTCTTGGGATATCAACCATCTCCTTGTATACACCTGCCTTGATTAAGATAACAAAGGTTTGGTTGTTCTTTCGGGGCACAGCTTTAAGGGCTTTTTTGATGGTCTTGTACTGTCCACTTCCATCCTTAGCAACCACAACATTAGGCTTGACATTAGAAACTTGAAGAAGCCTACGAGAACCGGCTTCAACGAATGATGAGTAGTCATTATCGGTTGTCAATAATCGGCGGTTAATGCCAGGGATATGCAAATCAGTGAGCATTTCACCAAAGCTAGTGATCATTGCAAGGCCATTGCTAGTAAGCTCCCCTGCAGTCTTCAATAATTTCTTCATTTTCTCACCAGTGTCACCACTTGTGTTTGAAAAAGCATCTAAACAAGTTTCTTGATAAGTAATTGAAGCACTGATCCATGTCTTGAGATCATCGGTATAATCCTTGATCTTATTGATATCAAAGCTGCCAACTTTATCGAAAGATCTTCTTAGATCATCAATAGACACATCAAGAAGACCTTCACAAGTTTGTAAAGCCTCTTTGGTTCTTGGATCTTTGGCTGCTTCCTTGATCAAGTCAGTGTTTTTTATGGCATTTTTTATGTCAGTGATAGTGGATTCAAATGCAACTTTTATAAGTTCCTTTGGGTCAGTAGTGTTCTTGGCTGATGCAAGACTCTTCTCACAAGCTTCTTTGTAATCAGTAGGTTCGCACATTGCTTTAACAGATTTTGAAGAGGTTGAAATGTCACCACCATCACTGGATGAATCACTGCTATTATTTTTGCTAATGGTGACTGCTGCTGCCACCACACAAGCCACTACAAGAATTGAGGCTAAGCCAGCAATTGCTATTTTGTTAGCCATAATATATTTTTTTTCCTTTATGTATTTTCCCAAAGTAAAAGAGTTTTTGTTTTGTGTTATTAATACAGAGCTTTTGGGGATTTCTTATTAGAGAGGATGCCGCCCCTTGGCTCTGAATCATATGTTCCCTAAAAATGGAGAACTTATTTATAGTGTATAGGAATAAGTAATTAACGAAATTATAGTTTGTTTCTGTTGAGGATGTGAAATGGTCTAAGAAAAAGACAAGGTCGTTAGTGTTCATTTTTCCTACAATTAAGGTTTGCGAAATAGAATTTTACTGTTCAATTCAATTTGTTTCAAACTAGTGAACAGTATTTCTTTATCCTTTCAATACCACAACTTATAATTACTCTATTTTAAAATAAAGTACATCCGTCGTATTTTAATTTCCCTGAAATTTGTAAAGAACTTGAAGGAACAAGGTTAAACCAGAATCACATACATAAGGGAATATCTTGTTAACCGTACCAACAATGACTTTGGAGAATATTCAGCAAAATAAAATAGAGAAACTTAAGGAGAGCATATATATGACCATATTATTATCTTACTTCATATTACTGATAGAAGTATTACTACAACAATAATATACTCAGTGAAATCTTATAATGTGGATCTGAAGAGGGTAGAGTGTACGCAGACCTTATAGGTAGAGTACTGATAGAAGTATTAAAACATATTAAATTAGATAACACACTTTAATCAAATAAAGTAATAAATGAAATGTTTCAATGCTGGCCTTTCCTAATGAAGAACAATTTGATCAAATGCATCATATATTTTTTGGAAAAAATGATTGAAAACACACTTGTTTAAGATTATTACTCCTGTCCCTAAAAATAAAGTACATCCGTCGTATTTTAATTTCCCTGAAATTTGTAAAGAACTTGAAGGAACAAAACTATGTCTAAAATTTATTAAGGTTTGTTACTCTGAGAAGATAATAGTAGAATAGTAGAAGTTCAAAGCTCATTTTCACCATGATTATTGGCTACTTTGTGCTCCATAGCCTTCTCTTTTTCATGCTCTCTGCCCTCTTTTCCCCAATAATCTCTATTATCAATTATCCTTTTTTTGTTCTGGGCATGGGCAGAGGTTTTGTGCAAAAAAATCGTTGGAAAATTTATTAATGTGGAATAAAGTTTATTCCATTATTTATGACTCGAACAATTGGGGCCCCACACGTCGGAAACGTCGTTTCCAAATACGTGCACACGTTGTACCAAAGATCGTAAATTTCATTAGTGAAAGAGATATTGGTACGTAAGTAACATGTTTGAGACATAGAATGATGGATGGTCGTTGACCAAATGACGGGTGTTCCACGTTGGTAAATGAAGGAAGAAGTCAACATAGTGTAAAAATGGAACGGGTCGGAAAGGGCAGCGGAGCTGAGAAGGGTCGCGGCGCCACTGCGGCACCGGGGAGTGCCGCGATGCCAACCCCGTCAGGGCCACGAAGTCGCGGAGCTAATTCCGGCCCGAGTTACGTGAGCCGCGGCGCTCCCGAGGCTCACTCGCGGCGCTACCCAGGCAGAAAGTATGAAACGAAAATCTGATTTTGGAGACGTTTGGGCTGCCCTCAATGGCATTCATTCAAGCACTATTCAGGCATTATTTGGTTGATAAATGAGTGCCATTACTTGGGAAATTCATTGTCATTACATGGGTGATTCAATGCCATTACTTGGCACTTGAAGGGACAAATCTTACACACTATAAATTGAGGCATTTGACTCAATTGTTAAACACTTACAAAACTTGTACTTCAGAAAAACTTCTTCCTCTCTAGCATTCTTTCAATATTCAAAAGTTCTTCAAGAGAAATACTCGAGTCTCCTTTGCTCAAGTGTGTGAGTAGCTGTTTTATCTTGGGAGACTATTGCCTAGAAACGTAAAAAGATATATACGGGGCAATCATTTTTTAAAGACAGAGTGTCATCACTCGACTCAACAATAATTCAAATCAAGTGTTGGTTCTTGTTTCCAGTTGTTTATTAAGATTATTTCTTTTATTGTAATCTTTTGTTCTTCATTTTTACTAGTACTTGTAATAGGTGTTTTGCTATTTCCTGTTTGTTGCTTTCATTTTACCAATAATTTGAAGACAAGATTATATTAGTACTTAGTGAAAACGACTGGACAAGAACAATTTTTTCTGAATCTGTTGCTGCTACTCAAGGCAACACTTTTGCCTCTCCCTTTGCTGATGTTACTCATGCCAACACTTTTGCCTCTCCCTTTATTGCTGCTCCTCAAGGAAACACCTCTGCCTTTCCCATTGTTACCCAAGGAACAACCAATGGATTTTGTGCTACTCAAGGGAATGTCAGAATTCCTCCACCGGTAGGGTTTCACCATGAAAGCCCTGAAAAGTTCATGGGAATTAATTTCAAAAGATAACAACAGAAGATGTTGTTTTCCCTAACCGTAATGGGAGCGGCACGCTATGTCACAGAATACCCTCCTAAAACAGGAGATAGTACGAACCATCAGTTTATTGATACAACTGAAGGGGGGCAAGGTTTCCAGGATCACCTCGAAATAACTCTTGATACATGGACTCATAATGATTTCATGTGTAAGAACTACATCCTGAACTGCTTGTCAGACCCGCTATACACGGTGTATTGTACTGTATGCTCTGCCAAATAGTTATGGGAGAAGCTTCAGAAGAAGTACAACACACAAGATGCAGGTACAAAGAAATTCATCATTGGGAAATTCTTGAAATTTCAAATGGTGGATAACAAGACAGTGATGTCTCTAGTCCAGGAATTCCAAATGATTCTACATCGCTTGGATTTTGAGGGTATGAAACCAAATGAGAAGTTTTTTGTGGCATCACTGATTGAAAAGTTGCCTCCTTCGTGGAGTGAGTTTATGAGTTACTTAAAACTCAAGACAAATGAAATGACATTTGAAGAGCTTATTATCAAACTCCAAATTCGGGAAGATAATAAGAAGTCCTTGTCTAAGGGAAAGCAGCCCGTTGAGGCCAAAGCAAATGTGGTTGATGCCAAAGGAAACCCAAGCAAGAAGTGCAAGTTCCAGAAAGATGGAAAGACCCAGACAACAGTGAAGTTCAAGGAAAATTGTCACCGCTGTGGCAAAGTCGGTCACATGATCAAACACTGCCACAAGCTTAAGATAGAACAGCGTCATGAGGCCAAAAGCAAGGCAAGGCAAAAGCTAACGTCATCGAGGACACGCTTCCTGATGACATGATCGAAGAGTTCTCTGTGGTGGTTCTAGAAGCAAACCTCGTAGAGAATCTCAAGCAATGGTGGATGACACGGGTTCTACCCGTCATATATGTTCCGATAGAGATGCCTTCTCCACGTATACACTAATTACAAACAAGAAGATGTTCATGGCTAACATAGGTTTCTCTGACGTGATGGGGGTAGGAAATATGGTCCTGAAGATGACTTCTGGCAAGGAACTCACTCTGAAGGAGGTGATGCATGTCCCTGAGATTAGAAAGAATTTAATTTCAGGTCCTATATTGGTTTATGCTAGTTTTAGGCTAGTATTTGAGTCAAATAAGTTTGTAATCACCAAAAATAGAACCTTTGTGGGAAGGGGCTTCGTATGTGAATGCCTTTCAAGGTTAATGATATGTCTATCATACGTTCAAGCAATAAAAATGAAGTTTCTTCTTACTTGCTTGAGTCTTCTAATTTATGACATCAGAGATTAGGACATGTGAACTACCAATCTATCCAAAGGTTGGTAAAGTTAGAGTTGTTGTCGTCTATCGACGTAAACCCTCAACATAAGTGTGAGGTGTGAGTAGAGGAAAACTCACTAAGACTCAATTTAGATACGTCAAAAGGGATACCGTACTTCTAGAACTTATTCACACAAATATATGTGATTTGAAGTTTGCACAAACTAGAGGGGAGAACAAGTACTTTGAGACATTTATAGATGATAACACAAGGTATTGCTACCTTTACTTGTTGAAAAGTAAGGATGAAGCGTTCAGATGCTACAAAGCAGAAGTTGAAAACCAACTAAGCGTACATATTAAATCAATTCGTAGTGATAGAGGCGGAGAATACGTAGACATTTGAGAAATATTATTCTCAATCAGGCATTGTTCATCAAACGACGACTCCATACTCACCTCATTTGAACGGTGTCGCTGAACGCAAGAACCGTACACTGAATGAAATTATGAATGCATTGCTCATCAATTTCAGTCTTCCACAAAGCATGTGGGGATAAAATATCCTTACCACTAATACGATTTTTAATAGAGTCCCACATAAGACTAGGGACAAAACTCCATACGAGTTATGGAAGGGGAAGAAACCCACCTACAAATACCTGAAGGTGTGGGGTTGTTTGGCAAAGGTTGAAGTACCTAAGCCAAAACATGTCAAGATTGGACCTAGGACTATAGATTGCATTTTCATCGGATATGCAAATAAAAGTAGTGCTTATCGCTTCTTAGTGCATAAGTTAGATGTACTAGATATCCACGAAGGTACGATCACGGAATCAAAGAATGCCCAATTCTTTGAGAATACTTTTCCTAGAAAGGAAAGAGACATAACCTCTCACAAGCAAAGTTATGAACAAAGCTCTCAGGAACCACGAGTCATTTACTGCCTGGATCTAGAGGGTTAAGTTCTAGTGGAATCCGAAGTGGCTGAATATTAGTGTTCCAGATTCTCAGAACTTGGAGACTCTAGAGATGGAACCAAGACGAAGTAAAAGGGCTAGCAAGGATAAATCCTTCGGTCCTATTTTGTAGTTTATATGGTTCACAACGAACCATGAATAATTGCTAAAGCATTGCCAACTCTAGAAGCACCGCTCTAGAGAGAAGCTATTGAGAGTGAAATAGACTCTATCCTGCAAAACAATACTTGGGTGTTGGTTGATCTTCCTCCGGGAAACAAACCATTGGGTTGTAAGTGGATACTCAAATGGAAGTATCAAGCAGGTGGATCTATAGACAAGTAGAAGGCCAGGTTGGTAGTCAAGGGTTATCGACATAAGGAATGCCTTGACTATTTTGACACGTACTCCCCAGTGTATAGAATGACATCCATACGAGTATTCATTGCGATCGCAACATTGCGTGACCTTGAGATACATTAAATGGATGTCAAGATAGCCTTCCAAAATGGTAATTTGGAAGAAGAAAATTATATGAAACAACCCGAGGGGTATGTGGGCAAGAGAAGAAAGTATGTCGACTTGTCAAACCTTTGTAAAATAGGCCCCGAGGCAATGACACGAAAAAATTGATAGTACTCTATTATCGAAGGGTTTCTCCATTAATGAGTGTGAATGTGTCTACATGAAAGTTAATTCTGACTCGTTCGTCATGATATGCCTTTACGTAGACGGCATGTTGATCACAGACAATGTGTCTACATGAAAGTTAATTTCCCTGAAATTTGTAAAGAACTTGAAGGAACAAGGTTAAACCAGAATCACATACATCAAAGGGAATATCTTGTTAACCCTACCAACAATGACTTTGGAGATGATTCAGCAAAATAAAATAGAGAAAATTAAGGAGAGCATATATATGACCATATTATTAGCTTACTTCATATTACTGATAGAAGTATTACTACAATAATAATATACTCAGTGAAATCTCACAATGTGGGATCTGAAGAGGGTAGAGTGTACGCAGACCTTATAGGTAGAGTACTGATAGAAGTATTAAAACATATTAAATTAGATAACACACTTTAATCAAATAAAGTAATAAATGAAATGTTTCAATGCTGACCTTTCCTAATGAAGAACAATTTGATCAAATGCATCATATATTTTTTGGAAAAAATGATTGAAAACACACTTGTTTAAGATTATTACTTCTGTCCCTATATATATATATACTCTTCTTTTAATCAATCCCAAGAAGGATACCTTTTAAATTTAAAAACAATTTAACAAATGATTGACTATTTTTAGACTACAAGTTTCAATTTTTTTTCCTCCTTAAATTTTGTAACCAATCAGACATCATCTCAATAGGACAAAGGAGTAATTAAAAAGCACTTGGCTAGCATGGAATAAGATATGCAAAGTTTTGACAAAGAGTTACGTGATGCCAACCCCGTCAGGGCCACGAAGTCGCGAAGCTAATTCCGGCCAGAGTTACGTGAGCCGCGACGCTCTCGAGGCTCAATCCCGGCGCTACCCAGGTGATGCGCGATTTAATGCACACACTTTAACGCAAGTGCACGTTGTCGAGTCAAGTAATATAGTCTTTGAAGACCGAGTTATCGTCCTCAGGGATTAGTGTTCAAGTACCAACTTCTATTCTTTGTTATCTACTTGGTGACCGATATTTGAGTTTGTTGATTATAACTAACAATTATACAGACTAATTAACTATGTGTTTACTTCAGTGATGATGGAAATAGGGCTTCCAAGTCTCCTCAACTATCTACTTATATTACTTATTAATGCAATTAACTATGGTTCTTCTTCTTTTGGAGATAGCGGGTTTACTAATTCATTTTATACTCCCGTTAAGGCTATATAAACATTCAACCATAGTAGCGATCCTTTCTACCTTTCGGTGATAAGGATGACTCTATAGGAGGATTAAGAACAAAAACCCTATTAATTCTACACAAGTAATTGAGGTATTTTCATCCCCAATTTGACATATGTCTACCCAACTACAGCATAGTCACAACCTCCTCCTTTCGAAGTTTGATTAGAAATCATATAAATAATGATAATTAATGATCAAGTAATTACCAAGCAATCAATTCATCTATTGGATAAATCTCAACAATAAGAAGAACAACCATAAACATGCATTAATTCATAAAATAAGGTTCAAGTGAATTGACATGGAAAGCCCTATATTAGAATTAGTTCCTAGCCATAGACATGACAAGAACTAATTCAATATCCAACATAAAACTGAAATAAAGTAAAAGAAAGAAAAGAAATTACTAAGTAATGGTCTCCAATCTTGAACTCCAAGATGTGTTGTGTTGTTGGCAAGAAGGGAACCCTTAAAAACTGCCTAGGGTTCTCTTTTTATAGCCTCAAAACCGACATTAAGGTTTTCCTTCGTGCCCGCCCTTAATTTCGCTCTAAAACTCGATTTTTCCGGCCGCGCCGCCTCGCATCGCGCCGCGGCCTAAGTTCTCGGGTTGTTCGATAATTAGCGCCGCGCGCGCACTTCATCGTTCGAGGCCGCGCGCTGGAACTTCGCACGCCTCGAATGTTAGCTGCGCGCCGCCCGTGTCGTGCGCTCGTTCGCCACTTTCTCGTATTTTAAGCTCTGGAACCTCCACTTTTGCCCTCTTTTCGCTCCTTTTCCGCCAAAGAGACACTTTAACCAATTTGACTCAAAAGAAAGAAAATCTATCCTAAGACGACATGTATTTGTACAAAAATGGACAAAAGACTAACTAAAAATGACTCAAAAAGTGTATATAAAATACACCGATCAAATACCCCCAAACTTAACCTTTGCTCGCCCTCGAGCAAAGATAAAAAAAGAAAGAAATAAAGACTCAAGGAAAAAGACAATAGAAAGACTCCATGACATTGATCACTTTGCTGCATTGGTGTTACTTAGAAAAACATGAAGGTTAGCAGAATAATATGCAGGAACATGTAGCATGAAATTTTAGCACTCTAAACACATTAAGCTAGATATTTCGCAAACTCATTTTTATCATACTTAATGGAAGTCAAAATACTGAATCATGCATGTTAACTTCAAAAATCCTATGGCATTTTTACTTGCTATTCTCCACTAATCATGGATATGCATATAAGAGATCTTCAGGACTTTTCAGGGTTGTAATGTAGGCTTAGGCATGGGTAGGTAAAAATAGGCATTTAGGCTCATTTTGTGTACCATAAGCTCTTTAGCTTTTCAATTTTTCCCTTTTCTTTTGATTTCTTTCCTTCACTTCATCTATCTTTCCTCTTTTGTTTTGAGAGAGTGAAGTGTATTATGAATAACAAGCACCCCAAACTTAGGCTTTTGCCTATTTCTTATTACTTTTTATCAAAGCATCAAACTTGTTCGCTCTTTTTGTCTCTTTTTTAACACATTCTATTCCAACTATTTCACATTTTTACTTATGGCACAAGTGTGGGAATATAGAGTGTCAAAGAAAAAGTTTCATTTTTAGGCTCAACGGGGATGACTAGGGATATTTTTAATGTCAGGGATAGAAAAGAGTGGTAAGAATTGGCTAACAAAGAAATGTCTGAGTCATTTCCCTAACATACATATTCTAACTATTTCGCCTCAAATAGCAAGCAATCATAACACATAGGTTTTAATCATTTAACAATGCACAATTCAAGCAAGAAACCCCAAATAGACAGATTTCATGAGTCTTTGGCATATCTAACCTAAGTGTTTAGATAGTTGCTTCTAATTCCATTACATTATTCCACCTTACTTCACTAGGTGTTTTAGTAACTACAGCATGCATGATCTTTGACAGACAATTATGACTAAAAAAGAAAAAAAATTATGACTCAAAAATACACAAAACAAATCAAAAAGACTCAAGCATACTACAACAATAAGACACAAATAAGACACCCCCCAAACTTAAATCACACATTGTCCCCAATGTGTGCAAGACTCAAAGACAATAAAAGAAACAAGACACTTACAGACTTGGTTTAAAATAGTGGCGGCGGCGGTGGCGGTGGATAGTGCTTTGACCACTGGTTGAACAAGGAACTCATCTCATCAATTTGCTGTCTCATTTCTTGTTGTCCTTGTATCACCGTGTCCAAATTTTGCATCATCCTTAGATTCTCGAGTAATCGCCCATCATGGGCAAGGTTCTGACTGGGTGGTCATGGCCGTTTCTCGCCTCATAGTGAGCCTCTGCTTTCAGCTCATCTCATCCATGGCACCTCTCGCCGCTACTTGATCTTGGTGCTCTTCTTCTGCATTCTTTGGAGGGATTGGGTCTGGGAAGGAGTGCACTATCCCGTATGACACAGGAAGTTGGTTTCTCTCATAAGTATCATTATGGCGCATAAATTTGTAATAAGTGAGTCATGTCCCAACCCACCTGTTGTTACCAACCTGCTGGTCTCTTCAATACTTCGCACTATCTCCTTTCCCACATCAATCGTCTTCCCCGACATAATTCCATATATCAATTTGATCTTGTCTTCTGGCACTCTGATAAAGTGTGTTGATGGAATCAGACGGGCACTGATGAAATACAACCAACCCTTGGCTGCTTTGTTGAACTGACACCTGTTCAGTCCTCTTGCCCCATTTCTGGCAAATTCATATGCACCCTGTAGTAGCTATCGTTCGCGACGATATTCCAGTCGATGTTGCTGGTGCTTCTAGACCATGTTCTGAAGTAGCTTCGGTCATCACCCCTTTCTTCAACATCTGCTGTTTTTAGTAACACATTTACCGTTTCTGCCGTCACAGGCACATATCTTCCCCTCACAAAGCATTCATTGTCCACCTTCTCCGGAAAGTTAGCATAAAATTCACGCACCATCACTGTGTTCATTGGTGCTATCTTTTCCGGGTTTACAAATCTTCTCCACTCCCTCATCTCAATCATCGCCCGAATGGGCTTATAGACACCCCCCCTCCTCAAGCGAGTCCCTTTGATAATTCATTCCTCTTTCAGGGATTAAGGGCCTAGTACTAAGTTTTTGGTATCTATCTTGAGCTCTTTGGCTGACAAACCTAGTAACATCATATTGAGGGGCTGAGGTGGATGTGGAGGCTCTTTTCTTTCTGGAAGGCATGTTTAGATCACTTTTTGCAGCGTTTCCTTAGTATCACAAAAGTTACCCAACACTATCACCCAACACTAGCAGCTACAACACCTATTACCCCCAAACTTTACTTAAGAAGCTTCTACACAACACCCACACCCTCCTTGTATACTCTTCCTCAAACTTTCACAACCAATTTTCAACACCCCAACAACTTCAACAATACAACACTCCTCCAATCTACTACCTCCTCTGACTACAGTAAAGCTTTCAAGAAAAGAAAAAGATTATATGTTTACGGTGTTCTTCAAGGTTTTCTTGCTTCTAATGGTGATTTGAGGCTATGGGATGAAGTTTTGTTGGTTGAGATGGTTAAGGGTTTAGGGAATTTAAGAGCTTTGGTTGTATTTGGGTTTGGTTTATGGAAGATGTTTAGGTAAGGTGTTGATTTTCGTGGGTTTTTATGGAGAGGAAGGGTTAGGTTTCTATTTGGAATTTGGGGCAAAATCGGGTTCTGGGCTATTTAGTTTCTGGGTTTCCGCCTCGGCGCGCCAATTTTCTCGCGCTTCTAGAATTTCGCCGCGCTACTGAAATACGCGCTAGACTTGGAATTTTCTCGATTTCGCGCCGCGTTGCTTCAGCCATGGCTTAAACTTCAGCGCTTTCGCTTTTTTTGGCGCCGCTTTTCTTCCGAAAGGCTTAACCCGATTTTCTGGAATCCCTTTGTTGTTTCAGTTTTTCGCCCTCCAAATTTGTTGGCCCCTGTACCTTTCAACATAACACAAACACTACCTCTGTGAGACTGTTCTTAGTAAAACTAACTACATTAAAATAAATAATTTTAAAATACTTTGGGTTGCCTCCCAAGTAGCGCTGTCTTTAATGTCTTTTGGCCGGACGCAACTTTCTTAACTCAAGAGGTGTGGGGTAGATTAACGCCACAACCAATCCATTTTTTTAACATTCTCCTTTTTCTTCTTCGATTCTTCTTCTTATAGTTATTTTCAAGCGAAGGTTCAGTGGCACATACCTGCTTTGGCGGAGGTTCAGCATCATGTACTTGCTTTGGTGGGCCTATCTCCCTTGTTTTGGCTTGCACTGGCTCACAGGAGGTTCTGATGGTGCTGATTGCAAAGCACCTGCTCATGACCGGTGGCTCAATAATGTGTTTAAATACTTTAAACACCATTTCTTCGCTCTCTACCCTTAGCGCCACCACCTTTTCTACATCAATCAGGGCTCTCCCTGTCGCCAAGAACGGTCTCCCCAATATGATGGGGATCTATGCATCCTCCTCCATGTCAAGAATGAGGAAATCCGCAGGAAAAAAGAATTTTCCTACTTTAACAAGCACATCCTCAATCTTCCCTCGTGCACCATCGTTTCATCGGCTAGTCGAGCTCACCGTGGTTGGTTTTGCTTCACCTAATTCCAACCGTTTAAACACCGACAAAGGCATCAAATTTATACTTGCCCCTAAATCACAAAGGGCCCTGTTGCATGTCACCTTGCCAACTGTGCAAGGCAATGTAAAGCTTCCTGGGTCTTTGAGTTTATGGGGCAACTTCTTCTGCAGGATGGCACTGCACTCCTCAGTCAGTGTCACCATCTCATATTCTGCTAGTTTCTTCTTTTTCCCCAAGATCTCCTTCATGAATTTGAAATAAGAAGGCATTTGCTCCAACGCCTCTATGAAGGGTATGTTGACATGTAACTTTCTGAACGTCTCCAAAAACTTGGAGAATTGTTTATCAACTACCTTCCTCTGCAATCTCTGTAGGAACGGAATCTTCTCAGTATACTCCTTCTCTGGAGTTTTCTCTAATACTGGGCGAGCTTCAACCTCCTTCTCTTTCTCTATTTCTACCCTTTGTTCAACTACCACCGAGGTGCGTTGCTCCAACCGCTACCACTTCTTAGCATCGTCGCATTGTTCTCTAGGGTTCATCTCTGTGTTTCTTGGCAGTGTACCCTGTGGCCTGTTGTTCGACAGCTTTGCTAGTTGACCCACTTGTGTTTCCAAGTTCCTGAGCGACGATCTAGTTTCTGCCATGAACTGGGTTTGAGAGTTGGTGAGTGTCAACAAAGCTGCTCTCAGCTCGTCTGGCTTTTCTGGTTGGGCAGGGCCACTGAATTGTTGAGAAGATGAGGCCTGAGTGAATGGCTGCTGGTTCTGATATTGGCCTCTGAACTGATTCTGTTGCCCCTGCTCTCCTCTCCATGAAAAATTTGGGTGATTCCTCCACCCTGGATTGTATGTGTTGGAGTATGGGTTGTTCTGGGGCCTCTGATAGTTACCTACAGCTTGGCACTCTGCTTGCTCGATCGGCATATTATTAGGATCAGCTGATGGGCATCTGTCGAATGTATGTGGACCACCACACATTTCACAGCTCTTTGGCATCTGCACTGCATTTACGGATACTGTATGTTGTTGCAGCTGCTTGGTCAACAGGGCAACTTGGGCATTCAGGGCAGTGATGGCATCTATCTCATGAACTCCCACTGTTCTCCTACCACTTATTTGTCTATCTTCTGTGACATGGTTATTGGTGGCCATGTCTTCTAATAAGTCGTGAGCTTCATGGGTTGTTTTCCTCATAAAGGTCCCACCGCCACGATCAATAATTGTTCTGGTTGTTCCGCTCAGCCCATTATAGAAGATGTGGACCAAGTTCCACAACTCAATACTGTGGTGTGGACACTTCCTCTGCAAGTCCTTGAATCTTTCCCACGCTTCGTATAATGACTCTCCATCTGCTTGGTAGAAATTATTCAGCTCCCCTCTCAACTTCGCTGCTTTGCATGGTGGGAAGAATTTTGCCAAAAAATTCTGTGACAGCTCTTGCCATGTGAATATTGAGTCTGCTGGCAAAGAATTTAACCACATTTTTTCTCTATCCCTGAGTGAGAAAGGAAAGAGCCTCAATCTGACGGCGTCATCAGTAACGCCATTATATCTGAATGTTGCACACAACTCCAAGAAATTAGCTATGTGCATGTGAGGATCCTCCGACGGTAGTCCTCCAAACGGCACCGTGTTCTGCACCATACTTAGAATCGCCGGTTTGATCTCAAAATTATTTGCTCCTATTGCAGGGAGCCTAATACAAATTTGTGCTCCGTTCACCCTCGGCAGCATGTAATCCCCCAAGCTTCTCTCCGCTTGGACTTGAACTCTTTCCTCGACATCCATAGGAACTCTCCGAGGCATTCTTATGTTAGGCTGATGATCACCTAACCCCTCATTCATCTCATTATTGTTTTGTGCGCCTTCCATCTCTTTTACAATCAAATCATTGGTTCTTCTGCTCACATGTGTTTTCAATTTCTCGATTGAAGGGAACAAGAGTGTCCGCTCCTCTCCTCCTTCGCATAAACCGAAGTTCTCAAATGATCAAAAGCGCATAAACGGATCACGACAACTGGTTCTTACAAAAATAAAAATAAAAAAAACGTAAAAAATAAAATAAAATAAAATAATAAAAACCAAATTAGAAATTAAGAATAGATAAAATTGATATTGAACTACGTCAATCCCCGGCAACGGCGCCAAAAACTTGATGCGCGATTTAATGCACACACTTTAACGCAAGTGCACGTTGTCGAGTCAAGTAATATAGTCTTTGAAGACCGAGTTATCGTCCTCAGGGATTAGTGTTCAAGTACCAACTTCTATTCTTTGTTATCTATTTGGTGATCGATATTTGAGTTTGATGATTATAACTAACAATTATACAGACTAATTAACTATGTGTTTACTTCAGTGATGATGGAAATAGGGCTTCCAAGTCTCCTCAACTATCCACTTATATTACTTATTAATGCAATTAACTATGGTTCTTCTTCTTTTGGAGATAGCGGGTTTACTAATTCGTTTTATACTCCCGTTAAGGCTATATAAACACTCAACCCCAAAGAGCGCCCTTTCTACCTTTCGGTGATAAGGATGACTCTATAGGAGGATTAAAAACAAAAACCCTATTAATGCTACACAAGTAATTGAGGTATTTTCATCCCCAATTCGACCTATGTCTACCCAACTACAACATAGTCACAACCTCCTCCTTTCGAAGTTTGATTAGAAATCATATAAATAATGATAATTAATGATCAAGTAATTACCAAGCAATCAATTCATCTATTGGATAAATCTCAACAATAAGAAGAACAACCATAAACATGCATTAATTCATAAAATAAGGTTCAAGTGAATTGACATGGAAAGCCCTATATTAGAATTAGTTCCTAGTCATAGACATGACAAGAACTAATTCAATATACAATATAAAACTGAAATAAAGTAAAAGAAAGAAAAGAAATTACTAAGTAATGGTCTCCAATCTTGAACTCCAAGATGTGTTGTGTTGTTGGCAAGAAGGGAACCCTTAAAAACTGCCTAGGGTTCTCTTTTTATAGCCTCAAACCCGACATTAAGGTTTTCCTTCAGGCCTGACCCATAATTTCGTCTAAAACCTGATGTTTACCGCGTCGCCATAAAGAAGAACTTCTGCACTCTGCTGTCTGGAGGCGCCGCAGCGCCTAATCATCAGAACAACGCAGAACTTTTGCACTCTGCTCAGTAGCGCGCGCTAATCATCGTAACAGCGAACACTTTGCCTCGCGCTTAATCATCGTAATGCAGTAACCTCAAGGTAACAATTTTGCCTCTCCCTCTGTTGCTTCTCCTCAAGGAAACATTTATGCCTTCCCCACTGCTGCCCAAGGGATTAGTGGTGCACAAAAGTCGGTCCGGAGAGAACCGGACCGAATTTTCGGTCCGGTTCGCGGTCCTTTGAAATATAATTTTCGGTTTTCGGTCCGTTCCGGTCCAGGTTCGGTCCGATCCGGACCGAATTTTAATTTTTTTTTTATAATATATATAAATTATAATCCTAATTTTCTAAATACCTAATACTAATACTAGAAAACCCCACCCCCAGGCCCCAGTCCCCCTCCCCCTACGAAATATATCCCGTGACCGTCTCTCCCTCTCCCTCCATTCTCCAATCTAAATCCCTAATTCCTTCCTAAATCCCTAAATCCCAATCTCAGCTCAGATTCTCACCTCACCGTTGACGACTCGACGTCGTCACTCCTCACTCCTCAGTCCTCAACGCAGCCCGTCTCGCTTTCTCAATATGTTTCCTCTCTCAGAATCTCACTCTCAATCAGTAGTCAGTCCTCACCGTCTACAACTCGATGTCGTCACTTGTCACTCTTCAATCCTCAACGCAGTCTGTCTCGCTCTCTCAATCTCAGTCTCTCAATCTGTCGCCTCTCTCACTCTCAGTCTCTCAATCCAGAGTTCCAGACTCCATAGTCGAGTCGCTCTGTCGAGCAATGTCGATTTTTGCCTCTCTCACTCTCAGTCTCTCAATCTCTCGACAAGGTATGTACTACTTACTACTAAGGAATAGTTCATTAGTTTGTATTCATTTGAAGTTGTGCAACAAAAGTTTGTATTCATTTGTATTTTTAAATGATATTAAAAGTATGTATTCACATGCAGAATTGCAGATGTTGCCTAGTACCTCTGAATCTGTCCAATCCAAAAGGAAAAGAGACGATGAAACGAGTCAAACGACTCGTACGCCGATTGTACCAAATTTTGAAGTTGGGGCTTGCCCTGACCCTGAGTTTGTATTGCCTTCTCAAACACCAACAAATACACTCGAAACACAGACAAGTATTATGCCAACGGAGGAACGACAATATATTACTTGTAACAAACAAAGGGCTGAATATTGGAAGGAATACAAGTTGTATTTGACTAATGGCGAGGGCAAGCGTCGAGCTGAATGTAAGTATTGCCATAAAACTTTTGCGTGTTATTCTGCTATTAATGGTAACAAAAATGTGAAAAATCATGCAACTCAATGCCTACTAAACCCGGAGAATGTGATTAAATAAAATCAAAGTAAATTGGTTTTGGAGGCTGTTGCGGATAAAAAGGGAGAAGGGATTTTGAGAAATTGAGTTTTAAATGTTAATGAACTTAGGGAAGTGTTGTGCTATATGGTGATAGTTGACGAACTTCCTTTTTGTTGTGTTGAAAAACCTGGTTTTAAGCATTTCATATATGTTGCTTGCCCTGAGTTTGTATTACTCTCCCGTATGACTGTGGCGCGTGGTTGCTTTCAACTTTATTTGAAGGAAAAAGAAAAGTTGAAAGAATTTCTCAAATTGTCATGCCAATGAGTCTGTGTGACAACTGATTCATGGACATCTAATCAAAGAATCAACTATATGTGTCTTACCGCTCATTTTATAGACAATGATTGGAATTTGCAAAAACGAATTCTAAACTTTTGTCCAATTACAAGTCATAGGGGTGAATCAATTGCAAAAGCTATAGAATCTTGCTTAGAGAGTTGGGATTTACATATGAAACTTTTTACCGTGACTGTTGATAATGCCTCTTCAAATGATGTTGTTTGTAGTCACTTGATGAGAATAGTTCAAAGCAATGGTAATGCAATAAGTAATGGAAAGTATTTGCATATGAGATGTGTCGCTCATATTGTTAATCTTATTGTTTGGGACAGTTTGAAAATAAAAGATTCTCTTAAAGTAATTGAAAGAATTCGAGCTGCTGTGAAATTTGTGAGGAATTCTCCTGCTAGGCTTCATAAATTTAAAGAAATTGCAACAATCTTGAAAATAGAGAGCAAATCTTTGTTGTCACTCGATGTGGCCACTCGTTGGAACTCAACTTATACTATGTTGATGGCAGCTATAAAATTTGAGCGAGTTTTTGGTATGTTTGAACTTCACAAAGAACAAGATTTTAAAGAGCCTACTAATGTAGGGCCTCCTAATGAGAGTGATTGGTTGGTCAAGAGGCTTGTTATCTTTCTAGAAAAGTTTTATACTTTAACTAATAATGTTTCTGCTTCTTTGAGTGTCATGTGCAATAGTGCATTGTTTGATATTGGTACAACTCTTGGAATATTAAAAGAACTAGAAAGTACTTGTGATGTAGAATTGAGTGCAATGGCTGTTAAGATGAAAGAAAAGTTTGATAAGTATTAGGGTAGTTTAGAAAAGTTCAACATGTTGATTTATGTGGCTTCCATTCTTGATCCTTCGATGAAAAAGATTGGTTTGCAATTGACTCTACATGAGATGTATGGGGAAGTGAAGGGTGATAGTTTGCTTGATAATGTTCAACAAGTCCTAAATGATTTGTTTGATGAATATAAGGTTATGTATTTCCCTACTGTTGTTTTGAGTGGGACAAGTGATGTATCTGAATCAAGTGACATGAGATTAGATCTCAAGGCTAAAGTTAGGAAGCTCAAATCTTCGTTAGAAGCAAAGGGTAAATATAGTACGAGGCCGGAGCTTGATCGAAATTTGAATGAAGAGGCGGATGAAGAAGATATTGAAATCTTAACTTGGTGGAAGCTCAATTCACTAAGATTTTCCGTTGTTTCACGCATAGCTTGTGATATAATAGCTATTCCGGTATCTACAGTTGCTTCTGAGGCTGCATTTAGTACCGGAGGACGAACACTTGATCAATTCAGGAGTTCTTTGACACCTAAGGTAATACATTTTCTTTTGTATTTTTTGTAAAGCAAGTTTAATTTTTATTATATTAATTGGTAAGTTCTGTTTCTTAACTTTTATTTTATGTTAAAGATGGTGCAAGGACTCATTTGTGGTCAAGATTGGCTTCGTGCAACTTTGACGAAGAAATACAAACTTATTAATGTGGAAGAATCATTAGAAGAGTTGCAAGATTTGGAGAATGGTATGATATATTGATATGAATATGATGATATCTCATTGCAAGAATTAGAAGAGTTACAATTCGTATTACAAACTTTATTATTTTCTTTCATACAGATTTTCAAAAGTGTGGAATTGATAAATCTACCATCTGTGTTTGATGGTTTGAGTGTTTGACAAAAGAAAGTAAATGAAGCCACTGTGGAGACTAGACTGTGGACTGGTGTGTCATTTTATTGTCTTTGTATATGTATTTTCTTTAAGGATGTTGTAACTTTCTTCCCCATACATGATACAACTCATGTAATTTTGTGGACTGGTGTTGGTGTGAACTGTGGAGTGTGGTGTGGTCTGTGGAGTGTGGACTGGACACTGGACAAGCAAGTGTTTGATGATTTTATAGGACTTGTCATTTTAATTTGGAAGCAAATGGCTTGTCATTTTTTTGGAAGCAAATGGCTTGTCATTTTTTTGCATTCTGCTGGATATTACAAGTTTACAACATGAAAAATATGGTTGCTGACTTCTGGCCCAGAGGAGTCACTGTCTCACTGCACTGGTTGTCCCTCAATTTTTGCATTATGCTGGGCATTCGGTCCATCGGTCCATTCGGTCCAAATGACCGGACCGGACCGAGAAATTCGGTCCGGTCTTCGGTCCTAAGGTTCTGAGTTTTCGGTCCTCGGTCCGGTCCGGTCCGGTTTTAATCTTTTGTGCACCCCTATAAGGGATAACCAATGGCTTTCCTGCTACTCAAGGGAATGTCAGAATTCCTCCACCGGTAGGGTTTCACCATGAACGCCCTGAAAAGTTCATGAGAATTGATTTCAAAAGATAGCAACAAAAAATGTTGTTTTTCCTAACCTTTCACAATCTGGCTCTCCGTAGTTCCATCCTCACGATTGTCCCCAAGTGTAATTCATCAGGACCATCTACGATTCTTAACGTCCTAGCTATAGCCTAGAGATGGGCAAGAATAGTGTCGCCCGATAAACCAGCACCACCGTGCCCTTGCATTGTTGTGTCAAGCACCTTCAATGCCATATTTGGGGCAGCAACCTGTAAACCAAATAATCCTGGTAAAGTATTTTCGGAAAGAGATATAACGCAATCCCTTGAGCCAATGATCTATTGAAAATAACCTCTCTACCTCCCAATGTGAGGATAAGGTCTGCGTACACACTATCCTCTCAGACCCACTTGTAAGATTACAATGGGTATAATGTTGTTGTAGATAAAATGCAATCATGTAAGTCATTGTCACTATGCTTACTTACCTCTGCCGTTGCGATTGTACCACGAGCCTTTTTGTTTCCAAGTCGATCAAGCTGGTCAGCAGCTTCGAGAACCAGTAATCTAGCTTTCTCTAGATCAATTCGACACTGTAAAATCCATTGTCATGTATCATTTCACATAGAATTATGGAAAAAGAAGAGATAAATTCAATAACACAGTTACTGTTATAGGGGGTTTTCTTTGCGGAAAGTTAAAAGCAAAAAACTTTCCCTAGGAACATCAGAAAGGAATGAGCCATGTTGAGCAATTAATTTTCCAAAAGATTTTCTTTGAAAGGCCCTTTGAACCATCTTCTGCATGCCGCGATCTGCTGCACCTCTTAGTCTCATGCAATGATACAACCTTCCAGGTCCCAGCCTACCCTGCAAGAATAAGAACTCGGCAACCAAGTTCAAATTATGCTGCATATATCTTCCCTCAGATAACCAGAATGAGCAGTTTAGAATGCCATATGACTCTCTATCATTTGTAAGACGATGAACCCTTTTAAGATGTACCACTAACTTAAAACAAAAAGAGGAATTTTCTTCTCCTCCCCTCCCAACACCCTTGTTGTAATTAAGGTTATCCAATGGGGCGGGGCGGGTCCCGAAGGGACTGGGGAGGGTCGGAACTCAGGTTTCGGCGGGTCAGGCGGGACAGGAAGAGGTCCCTTCCCATCCCACATGCCGTCAAAAAGGGATCGGGATTTTGGGGGACGTGTCGGGTTGGGATTTTATTTTTTGACGCTATCTTAGTTTACTTATGCACTTTGACATAAGGGTGGTCAGTGGGCCGGGTCGGCTCTATCCCGACATGACCCGTCCCGATACCCACCCCGATCCCCTTAAAAAAACTAGTGTCGGGGTTCAAATTCGAGATAGGACCAGGGCTCTTCCCGCCCCATCTTGATCCCGATCCGACCCGCCCCAATCCCGACCCCGCCCCATCACGACCCGCCCCTTGCAAAAATAGTTGTTGCACATCAGATAAAATAAAAATTTGTCATTGTGCAACGGGTAAAACGGCTAAAATGACCCCTACCCCATTAGTATTATTTTAAACCCCTAAGTTAGTATATTTACAATTTAACCTTATTTCTCAACTATAAATATCATCTATCGAGCATAGTTTTAATTTTCAACTTCGATTAAACGTCAACGTTATATCAAAAGTCTTCTCCTGGTTTTATTCATTACGTTAGAGAAATGTATATACATTATGCATTATATCATTTTAACGATTTTCCTAGATCAACTATTAAAAGAGACATTTTTAAATTTGCACATGAATATCAACAGTATTTACGTTATGCATTATATCATTTTAATGGCAAAGTGACTCTCACTTCTGATATAGGTCGTAGTACTAACGGTAATGATTATGTAACTGTAATATGTCATTGGATAGCTTATAATTGATCTATGCAAAAATTTATTTTAGCATATAGATATTTTGATAATAGGCAAACTGGACTTTTATTGCAAAAAAATATTCATGAAATTTCTAATTATTATGAAATAATTGATAAAATTATGACTATTATATTAGATAATGTTACTTCTGATGATTATGCTATAAGACTTTTAAAAGTTCGATTAACTCCATCTTTTCCTGATCATTTAAATATAAGATGTACATGTTATATTTATAACTTAGTTGTAAAAGATGACCTAAATTTTTTTGAAAACATTCTTGATAAAATTCAATTTTCTATAAACTCTATTTTTAAAGGTAATAAAAATACAAAGGCGCAAAGAGTATAAAAAAAGTGTCGCGATTGTGGATAACCTTATAGAAAATTTTGTGAAGAAGTAGCGACTATGTTAAATTCTATATATTAACAACAATATGTTGTTTACGATTATATAAGACCTATAACTTTATTATTTAACGTCCATAATAAAAATTCAAGGGATATGCTTGTAGATAATGATTGGGAAATATTTTTAGAACTTATTGGATTTTTAGAGAAATTTTTTCAAGCTACTAAAGAATTTTCTAGTATTTATTATCCTACTATTTTAACTGTGTTATTTTATATAACTCTAATATTTTTGTTACTTAATGAATATATAGAAAAAAAACTTATAAGGCATCTATTGAAAAATGTTTATAAAATTAAAAAAAAAATTCCTATTTCCACTATTTATATTATTGGTGTTGTATTAAATCCGACTATTAAAGTAGACGGTTGTAAAACACTTGTTGAAAAAATTTATGATTGTATAGCAGTACTTCCACCTCCAAGTCCAAATGAAGAACCAACTAACGAATCAACTAAAGAAGAAGTTATGTCTAGCCTACACAATGAATGCAAAAAAAATATATGTATTACCAACTAGAAAGTGTAAATAATCAACCGGCTTCGGTACCATCTTCTTCTACTTCACTTCAACCTAATAAAAGACATGTGATTTCTGCTGCTAGTGTTCAAGGCCTTAGAAATAGAATGTTTAGTAGTTCAACTTCTTCACAAGTTAGCGAATTTGATGTTTATGTTTTGCAGGGTGTTGTACAATACGAATCAATTGTCAATGAAGATGGACATGAAGACTTGCTGAGATACTGGAGGGAGAACGCGAAGACATTTCCGACACTAACAAAGATGGTCCGAGATGTGTTGAACATTCAAGCGTCATCAACATCGTCTAAAAGAGTTTTTTCTGCTGGAGGATTTCAAATAGGAAAGAACAACCACTTATTGGTGGGAGACACCTTGGAGATTGTAGTTTTATTCAGAGATTGGATTCGAGAGGAGCGTAGAAGGTGCGATCAACCAGAGATCAACGACGAAAATGACTACAAAGAAATCTTGTCTGAGGAAACAGGAAGCGACGTCGAACAATTTGACCAACAACTTCCAATTCCAACCGAATATACTCAAGACATTATGAAGAAATTAGAAAACGTATGGTTAACTATGTAATTTTTTAATTGCAATTTTACTATTTGATTTGCAACTTTTGGAAAACGAAACAAATTTACAATTTTAAAATTGTATTACCAAAAAATCATATTTCTATAAATAATGTAAGTTGCACAAAAACAACCTTAAGATGTTTTTATTAAACTATCTTGTTCAATTATTAATTATTGAAGTGTTTAATTTATTTATATTAAATTAAGTGTTAAAAAAACCCTACCGACCTGCCCCGCCCCACCCTGCCCCCTCCCCAAAAAAACTCGTCCCCACTACAAGATAAAAGACCTACGGTGACGGTTAAAAACTGTCATCGGAGGGGGTGGATGATGGTTTTGTGTCATTGTAATCTGCGTCACGGTAGATCCTTCATAGATGACGGTTTAAATAACTGTCATATAATATGTGACGGACATAAACCATCACACATTTGGTCGTGACTTTGACTATTTTCCGCTTTACTTTAATTTTTTCCCGGGTATTTACAAATTTTGGCAGTAAAATATTTAGTTTTTATTAATTTAATATATTTTTGGCGATAAATTTTTAAATAAATTTGAATTTGAATTAATTTAATTTAAATATAAAACAATTTCAGGAAATTTGATTTTGACGCATTTTGTATTTAATAATTAATTTAAATTAATTAATTGTTTTTTTAATTTTTCAATAATAGTTAAATTGGTGGGGAAATGACATATTATAACTAAAATGTAACTAATTAATCAAATCATTTTAATGCATAATATTGAAACATTTACGATTGTAACTAAAATGTAACTAATTAATCAAATCATGTTACAAATCTTCTTGTTCCCAAATGTATCCAAAACAAAATGTTTTACAAAATAAAATGAGCATAAGTACATATTATCCAAACATCATGAAGGTGTCACAACTTCTGTAGTACGGAGAATCTTTGAAAAATGATGCACCCACTCAATCCGGACCTCATCAAGCTCATGCTGTGAAAAAACTTGTTTTTCATTGTACTGTTAAACACAATACAATTGATTCAAATTTGACGTATAAGCAATCACATGGAAAGCCCCAAGCAAATTAGAAGAAATTACAAGAAGAGCAAGAAATACATTCACGCATTTAAGCTAATATATTAAACATATCATGGTTCACTCAATTCGCAAAAGAACATGATAGATCTTGAGTTCTGGAGCAATGACACACAATATAAGAATCTCAATGGGTTCAAGAGTAATATTAAGCCAGACACAGGTCATGCAATTAAAAGGACAGTTTAAAACTTTAATTTCCCCAAGTACAAGTTAATATAAAATTGCTACCTTTTGTTTACTGGATTGCAATAGATGTTTAAGTTGATCCCAACGAGCAACATTAATTTCTTCTTTTGAGCGCTTGTTAGACAACCACTTTCCACAAAGTTCAGTTGTAACAACTGCAAAATCAGCTCATCATCGCTAAAAACTCAATGAGATGAAAAAGATTTAGAAGAAGTAATGAACGGTAAACTTGAAAAAGATTTAGAAGAAATAATGAAATGTAAACTTGCATACACTCATCAGGTATCATTTCCAGAATCTTCTCAAATCTCTCCTCATTCAAGAACAAATTTTGACATAATAGTTCTCAAAGTAATCATTCAAGATTTCATTATAAGATCTTCTGCAGAGGTAGAATTCGACTAAGAATACAACCTAAACCTAAACAAAGAGAAAATAAATGGACAAAACCTTACACGGGGAAAGGATGAAGTGCAGGACCCACAAGAGAAACTTTTTTACTCTATTCTCATTGCCCTGAGTAGTAAACATAATATTTTTCTGTTAGAACTTCAAGCTATCATATTCTGCTAGCAGACATGTAAAGCATCTCTAAGGACCTTGTAGACACGAAAATAATCAACAATTGCAGCCCTCTGTTTATTGTTCAACCCGATGATGATGGTTATAAGAACATTATGAAATTAGTAGAAATATAAAACAATGACCATATCAGTAAATAAAAACATGCATGCTTCAAAGTTGACTTGTAGAACGAATTTGCTACTTTGAAGTCCAAGTCATCACTCTAACGAATATACAAATATCAAAAATATGACATGAAGATGATTAAAAGATGGTCATAAAAGTAAGGCATATGGTCAGAGAAACATGCATAAATAATATGATAAAAGAAAATGCTAGGATGAAAAAAGAAAATTCTAAATCCTGTAATAAGCGGAAACACGAGTGATGGGAATACCATAATATTGCATATTAATCAGCAAGTCCACAAGAGATCAACTTTTCTATACAAGATCACTTATGCAACAGGGTGGTGGTTTATGCGTGTCTGTCTCAATAGCATAAATGAAAGTGGCACCAAATTCAGTGACACTCTTCTGAAGTTAACTATATTAGAGAAAAAAAGAACTAACTTTTTGACTTGATGTGCTCAGAGACAATTTTGCAATTAGATCCATTTTTCCCAGTCTCTCTTCACTTTCACCAACTTCGCAGCATTCGTGAAAGGAAAATCTATAAGATAAAGTTCCTTATCCCCATTTTATTAGGGAAAAAGTTGTAAGGTGTAACTACTAACTAGGCAACTCATTTTTCTTTCCTTCCACACGGGTGTTTTTATTGTCTTTTGTCTAAACGAAATTTGAGAGAGATAACAACAACTAATGCCAGAAAAGAGAGAGATCTAAAATTACATCGCATATTACCTTGAGAAGAATATTGTTGTTGGTATCCTGATGATTTCCGTGGTGTGGCGGCATCAATTCGCATAGGCCTTCTTGAACAATACACCATTCATTTCAGTCATAGCTTGAGACCTCTCATTATCATCTCCAAACCTTACAAAACCATATCCTTTTGAACGACCAGTGTTGGCATCTATGACAACTTTAGCAGCTTTAACAGAAGGATATTTTTTGGCAAAAGTTTCATGCAGTAAGGTATCAGTAACATCTGCAGATAAATCTCCTACAAAGATGACCATACTAACAAACAGTTACAGTATAAAACCCTTATTATAACTTCACATACACATAAAAGCAAAAAAATGCAGCAGATTAACTATAACTCTATAAGTATCTTTTACCCGAATCCTCTTGTTCATAACAACTAAATTTATGTTTCAATGCAAGGAGAATGACAGTTGAAGAGATCTTACATCAACGCTATGAACATTAAGCATCCATATAGACTAGTATTAAACCCAACTTAACAAGAAATGGTCACATGACCTATATAAATGCTAAACATGCATATAAAGTCTACATTAAACCTAATACGACGCCAACATGGAAAGAGAAAAAAGAAAACCCAAATGAGAATAGAGAATAGACAAATAAATTCAGTGGTTGTTGTTGTAATAGGTAAGTTCACACTAGAAAATTCAGTTTGAAAGAGAACGACACATGAATTATAACAGAAATTTAAAGAAAAATAAGGTGCAGGATTAAGAACAAGTCTTGCTTCAGGAGCTCCACAGCAGCATTGATTAACAAGAAATAATTAGACATGAAGCTAAATATATACATGAGCCCATATTAAACCTAACATAGCAAATATAACCACATAATCTACATAACTGACTAAACATATCTAATATCGTATAAGATTCAAAAGTTCACTTTATTCCTTTAACTGAGGGAGTAGTTAAAAGTGAGGCTCAAATATGTGTTTAAGCCTAGGTATAACAGAGAGTCCAACAACGCCAAGAACCAAGTGAACAATTTTGGAAATCTCAAATCATACAACAACAATGCAACAATTTCAAGAACATCCAAAATCTCTGAACATTTAAAATACACATATTGGATAATCATAGCATTCAAAAGTAGTAGTTTAAACTGAAGCTGGCTCTTAAAATACACAATCAATTCACCATAAAAAAAGTAGTTTTAACTTCTAGCATGCACAATTCATTAGTTCCAATCAAATTGTGCGGGAAGTAAAAATTCATTTCAGTAGAAGAGTTAGCATATACATACCTCTTCCATCAGTAAGATCAATTTGAAACTGGCATCTGCAAACAAAAATACTGAGTGAAACCGAGGACATAGAGGTGTATAACTGGTAAACATATCTTAGTTTGTTTTGGCCCTATCATCAAAATACAAAGCAACAACGACAAATGTTCATTATTGAAGCCTGTTACACTGATTGTTGTGATTCCATCATCTCTAAAGCATAATTGATTAAACTTGAACTCAATAACTAAAATTATAAAAACAATTAAACACAATAATAACTTAAACGAAGAAAAATCACCAATATCAGTGATAACCTAAATAGCGAGAACATCACATTTCAAAAGGCAAATAATTGTAAAAATTCGACCAAAAAATACTAATTAAATAGAAAAACATTTTTGCAAGTGAGCCGAGATGCTAAAAAATAAACACAATCAGTATAGCTCTTCTTCAATTCTACATCCAGTAAGAAGGTTAACCATTTTTTGGTCCTCTAGTTGCGAAGTCGGAAGCTCATTGTACTCGTTCACAATCTGCAGTTAGATTACCAAGGAATCCCAAATCAAGTAGCAGAATGACCAAAGCAATCTAAATTTGAGGAATACTAAAATTAAAATCTAAGTTTAAACAGACTTTAAATCCTTCTAATGTGCCACTATCTACCTATATTCAAGATAATGAAATTAAAATTCAAGATCTGGTGCCACAGAAAGCGAAACATCAATAGGCTGACTCAAATCTCTAAGCTTCTGTACCGTCATGGTGAGAAACCCTAGACCCACAAGCTTCAGTACAGAAAAAACCCTAGAAACAGCACGCAAGAGGAGCGGGGTTACGTACAAAGGAAATCTGAAATATTAACAATACCAGTTAGCAACAACTCACCACCAGAAAACAATTAACTTTACAAAGAAAGCTCAGGCTATACCCGAAATCCAACGAATCAAGTATGCAACCATAAAAGGAAATTAAATGGAACTGAGGGAAAAGAAACATGATATTTTCGTGAATAATGAAATTTCACTGAATTTAAATTCATATGACATTCGGATTATATTTAATTCAAGATGTATTAGTTCAAATAAGTATTATTGGCTAATATAATTGAATTAATTATTTAGATCTAATAAATACATATGTAATTAAGGATAACTTACTGACTATATTTTAGGAGCTTCTAACCATTTATAGCTATCTTTTTTCTTATTTACCATTCTTAGCTACTTTTAGGCAATTCATGTGTATTTCAATACATTATTCAATTGTATCCAACCTTATTTGATGTCGTGTGTGTTGTTGATGTTGACAGTCAATTTTGACTCATTTTTGGTATATTTATTGCAATTTTATGTGTTTTAGGACACCGCATTTTAATCATCATTTTTTGCATTTTTATCTTTTTATTTTTAAATTAAGCATTATGTCTTTGTTAATATTATGTTTCTATTATTATTACACCGTCGTTTGTTTTAATAATATTTTGCATCTCTTTAAATAATTAATTGACATCACGTTTTAATTTTTAATTAGACATTAAACATTTGCTAAATATTGTATTTTATTATTATTGCATCGACATTTGCATTTTAATAATTTTGCATCTTTTTAAATAATTTTTCTTTTAAATAATTAACTCGTTTTGCATTTCATCAAATCAGTCTCAATTCGAGGCTTAATTCGGATCAGTTCAATCCAACACCCTTTTTATTTTTTTTATTTTAATTCAACACTCTTTTATTAAATTAAGCATTATGTCTTTGTTAATATTATGTTTCTATTATTATTACACCGTCGTTTGTTTTAATAATATTTTGCATCTCTTTAAATAATTAATTGACATCACGTTTTAATTTTTAATTAGACATTAAACATTTGCTAAATATTGTATTTTATTATTATTGCATCGACATTTGCATTTTAATAATTTTGCATCTTTTTAAATAATTTTTCTTTTAAATAATTAACTCGTTTTGCATTTCATCAAATCAGTCTCAATTCGAGGCTTAATTCGGATCAGTTCAATCCAACACCCTTTTTATTTTTTTTATTTTAATTCAACACACTTTTATTCCCCCCCCCCCCCCCCCAAAACAATACCACACTTTTCATTTTCCCCCCAAAACTAAACCAAACCCTAAACCTAAATACCCCTATAAATAAAACATTACCCCCTCCTTTAAACAACACCCAGCAGCCGCACAATACATCTACCCTACCCCTCTCTCCCTGTCACTCATCTTCTCCAACACTCACCCATCGCCACACGCAAGACACACAGTCACGCGAACTCACTGTTCCCGTCACCGGCGAACCTTACCCTCGTCCCATTACCCGTAACAACCACAACACCACCATCTCCGACGAACAAACCATTGAGCCCCTCTTCCCCTGTTTGCACCTCGTCGACGTACCACCCCTTTAATCTCAAGTCCCTATCCTTAGTCCCTTTGTTTAGCCATTTGCCTCGCCGGAGGATGATGGCAGAGCTCCTTCCTCTTCCCGACTCACCTCGTAACCTTTTCTTTTCTCGCATCGTTTACGCCTCGCGAGTCGACCACCGGCGGCAAAGTGAGACGTTGCTTGATTCCCTTTTGGTGTGTTGTTGGTTGTGGGAACTGATTTTCTCATTTTTGTTTTATTTGGCCGGAGCCTGAGCTTCGGCGAGACTACTGTTTGTTTCTCTGTTTTGTCATTGGACTGATTTCACATTATTTTCTGGACTATTGAATCTTGCCGGAGTTTTGTTTAATTAAGTTCATAATTATTACAGTTTATAGGACATGTAACTGAATTTAAAATGATATAGAATTAGTTTGGCATGCCTGTTTAGATAATAATAACCTTGTAGGTATTGGCTAATAAGATGTCTTGATGATTTTGATATTACTATGGATTGCGATTTACTCGAAATGTTGTGTGTCTGTAAACCAATAGTTTAAGACATGTCTCCAATTCTGTGATGATCCAATTCATTCATCTTACCTCTTTTAGATAGAAACCTACAATTAGGTATGAAATGCATGTCCAACACTAAAAGTGATTGTGTGGAACACTTAATTTTTATCAATAGAAACAAGAAGAATGGGCCATTATCGTGTAAATTTACATTTTTTACTTGTGTGCATATTTTATATTCCATCTACTAATTCATATCTTTTTTTTATTTTACATGAAATGCATCGGGAGTTTGTGGAGAGTCTCGACATGAAACTCAACATGACTACGACAAAATGAAGATCCGCGCTCATGTCCCTTACATCCCCGACCTCGGAAATCTAAAACCAAATGACAATATCATCCGCCCTACGTCGCTCTTTTTATTTTATTCTTAATTCCATGCATTTTACTTTCTCCTTATTGTGATATGTAATCCTGCATAAATATTGAATTGTGTAGAATAGGTAGACTTAAGACCAATAGATTAAAGGGGAGGGTAGCTTAAAACTGAAATTTATTTTTTTCACTTCTCTAAAACATGCATTTTAATAATGTCGTACAAGTGCATATTTTCATAAAACTTTAATTTTATACACAATATATACTTTTCCAACAAACCATTCTCTTGTACTTAATAAACAAATTTTCTCAAATTATGTCTTTCAAAAGATAGTTATTTGAAAACATTCTCTTCTTAATTCTATGCTTTTAAAACATGCATTTTAAGCTTAATAATTAACTTAAATTTGACCGGACAATCGCCAGTTAGCGGATCCTGGAGGATGCCTAATACCTTTCCTTTAAGATAATAAAGAACTCTTACTCAGAATGTTACATAATTTAGCAGACCATTAAAATTGGAGTTATTTTTAAGCATATTTTTGCTAAATAGATGTCTTAATTCATCTTTAAAATAATTAGGTGACGACTTCTTAAATAAATTTAGAAATCACCCATATGTCGTACACCGTTTCGACTTCGATTTAAATGGGGTGTGACAGTGTGTATTTGAATGTACTTGAATGCATGCAACCCTAATTTCTTTGAATACATGTATATTCAAAATGATTGCATTCCAATTTATTTAAATACACGAAGGAGTTATGTATTCCAATGTACTTATATATTAATGTATTCTTTTTTTTTGTTGTATTTGAATGTATTTGATCTCCGATCATCAAAGTTATTGTCGGAAGTCGCGATGTTGAATATATTTAACTGTATGTAAATGTATTTCAATAAAATTACAGATACACTATATTTATCCGAAAAAAATGTATATAGATTATTCAAACAACAAGCCAAATAAATCTAGTTTGTCCCCAAAATATAATTAGTCAAATACATATAACTTATATTTATACTAAATGATAAATACACTCAAATACATTCAGATCTGAGATACAAGAAGCAGAAGAAGCCATGGATTCCGGTCAGGCGGATACACTTCGATCTGAGATACAAGAAGAAGAATAAATCGTGAATTTCGGCATCTCCGTCCATATCCGGTGACAAGCAGGTCTTATCGTCCAACTCATCACTGAAGGTTATATTGTGTGTGTGTGTGTTGTTTCAGATCTGGAACTTTGTTACCGACTCCTCCGATCTTCTAGTTGAGGGAGAAGAGAGTGATGTGAGGGAGAACCATGATAAAAGTGTGTATTAAAGTTATAATGTGGCAAATAAAAATTCACTGTAGTTATGAAAAGTAATTAAATTAAATAGTAGTTACTAATTATAAAAGTAATAAAAATTCACTGTAGTATGAAAAATAATGAGCTCACTTTGACAAGCCTAAGATGTCATCTTATCCAAGAGGCTCACTTCGGTGTCATGTGTCAAATGATGTGGCACACCACTCAAACAAATGAGCCAAAAGGATCATGCCATATGTAAAAATGACACAACATGCCTTGTTAATCAAAGGCCAATAAAAATGTGTCATATGTACAAGTGACATGTTCCGACCAATCAAATATCGTCATATCAACTTAAATCTGATTGGTCGGAAAAAGTATTTCCTTATTATAACTCCACCATCCTACAACTATAAATAAAGACCTCATAATACAGAAAATGAACCAAAATTCTAACAAGAAGTGAGAGAGAGTTAGTGGATTAAAGTCGAAGATTTCTATACAATCTACAAACATTCAAGCACTCAAGTATTTCTCTACTTGTTCTAGACATCAAGCTTCATCCCTTTAATGCAAGAATAAGTCAAGATCAAATCTGTCAAGTTCAAGATCAATCTCAAATGGCCTTGAGTATATTATCGAAAGGAAGAATCAGTGAAATCATAGAGATTGTAACACTCATATTTGAAATTAAATACGATGATTGTTGTGATATTTTCCGATCTTGATTGTTATTATTCTCTCAACATGAATTTTATTATATACAAATTCTGACATGCCAAGTGGGACAATCACTACCTCTCATCTCAACTTTTCAGTCATCAAAGTTCAAGAACATCGAAATGACTTCAAAATAGATCAACTCCAAATCAACTTCCTCTAAGATGCTGACGCCAAGTTCTCTGATGAATTAGAAAGAATCCTCGATGTTACCTTTGGAAACCTTGGATAAATTATGAGGAGCAACGCAACCATGCTGGGACAACAAGCGCTCCAATTGTCATCCACATCAACTCATGTTTCATCCCCAAAAGGAGAAATACCCTCTACCAACGCATTAGAAAGAGGAAGCTGCTTCTCCTCTTCTACTAGAGAGATTTCGATAGAAATTTCTTGAAGTCTTAGAAAAGAAATCCATCGATCGGGTTCATTGATATTCCTGGTATAGTAGATGCTATCACACATACAATCATACTCAATTCGATGATGAAAAGATTAGAAAGTCTCTAGCTTTACTTGATCTCTCTGGATCCAAGAACTCTGTCATGGTGATACTTCAAAAAACGAATCATTTTCATTCACACCACATGAAGTAACCCAATCGAATATTTGACAATCCATGTTATTCTCCCACATCCCTAATTATCATGCAAGCAATGATAACTAACGCTCTATGGAGGAGACACTAGAAAACTTGACAAAGGCAATCGACGCCTTGGCCAAGCATTTTGACGAGGCCAATATGTATAAGATTTTAAGTCTATGATATTGTCCCACGGAGATTGAAAAATATATGCTACAAATTTGCAACTTACGAAATTCTTGAAACTGTATGTAATTAGGGGGTATTTGATGTGATGGAAAATATTTTCTATGTGAAAGTCTTTTATGGTATTTGATTGATAAAAATGTTTTATGGGCTCAGAAATCATTCTTTTTATATGTAGACTTTAAGCTTCATAATACTTCAAATAACATCTAGTTTAGTACTAAAACATTTATCTAATAATGATTAATATTTTTATATATATATATATATATATATATATATATATCTGTCAAAATACGAATAATTGTTAATCAACTATGCAATTGGTGCTAAACACATAAACTCCTTCAGTTATATCAAACAAGTTCATTAATTACTCAATGAAGTTCACTAGTATCCGTATTAGTGCTCGTCACCTCACTAATACGGGACTCTCAATTCCCAATTACTCTCATTAATTATTAAACTAGTACATAAACATTATATTAAGGTCTAGTAAGACTCAACTTACCTTATTATGATGTCCAAAAGCTCACGAACGACTCCAAGCTCTGTCCGCACAAAGAATAAGCCTCCTGGAAGCTCGGTCATGTCCAAACACATTGAACAAATTCAATCTAGTCAAATTAGTAATCTACAGTGTTAGACGAATCCAACAATACTTACATTGCTATACTTTATTTTGGAACCCAAACTTGGATCAAAAAAGTCAATTGCGAGCCTCAAAGGTCAAACTGTAATTTTGTTGTAAAATCGAGTTACCCATAGCCCATAGGTTATAAAATCATAAAATCAATTAATTTCATCCATGAATCGTCCCTCAAATCAAAGGTTTATCATTTCTCAACTATATGGCTCAAAACTCACAATTTTTCCAAACAAACCATTGATAAAAATCGATAACCAATTGAAATAAACTTAATGAAATGTCAAAATAAATGTTGGATACTTAACCCCTTGTTGAAAAGAGAACAACACCGCAAAAATCACCTCAATCAGAGACTAGAACTCAAGTTATGCTCAAAATAGTAAATGAACACAGTCTGATTTTTAATACACAGTGATTTCCGCTTCTGTGGACAAATTTCCACCCCGGCAGATCCGCTTCAGCATCCGGAAGTCTGCCTCAGCGCACACCAGAAATCAACATTTTTTCTCGAAACTAAAATGAGCATAATTCCCTCATACGATATCGGAATTCGACGATTCAAGTTGCTACAAATCACTAATTTCGATACGCATCTAATATAACAATCAAAACTCAATCACCAAACATCAAATGAATATAATGGTACACTGAATCATCGAAGGCGAGCAACTTATGCCAATGACTCAAACACCTGAACTTGACCAAAATGAAATCAAAATCCAATTCCGAAAGTTCATACAAGTCATAAATGATCAGACTAAGCTACTCGAACTCTCAAAACACCCAAATGGATTCGTTTTGACCCGATGTTGACCGTGGTCAACTCCAAACTATCTCAAAAGCTAGTTTCTCAACCAATCACCTTAATCACATCTGAATCTTTCGGAAATCGAACCAATGACTCGACTAAGTCATAAATCACACTTCAGACCTAACAGAATCCAAGAAACTTTGAAAAAGATGCATTTACCCAAAAGTCAACTTTTGGTCAAACTTCTTTTTTTAACTTAAAGCTTCCATCTTGCTAACATTATTTGAAACTCACCTGATTACCTTGAAAACCGTGTCACTCATTCCCACAAGTCATAAATAGTGAGTTAAATCTACGGGAAGGGTATTCTTGGGAAAACAAGTTCAAAAATTCAAAATGACCAAACTAGTCATTACATCATCTACCACTTAAACACACGTTCGTGCTCAAACGGTAAATAAAAGTAATAAAGCTGTCAGTAGCCAAAAAAACCTACATCATAAACCTTATTAAATACTTCACATGCAAGAAACACGCTGATAGCACTACTTGTCTGCTTTACCAGTTAGAACATCTATTGACTTACCTTTTAAAACCTAAAATTTATTCCACAACTGATTTTCATATATTTGAACTGACTCCGCTCAAATCCCTTGAATTTTATTTTAACCACGCCTCTGAACACAATTGATTGATTCCATAAATTCCATCATGAACACTTCAATCCTTTAATTGTAGCTACAATCCATTACCAACTTTGTATCGGTCACATACTCCAATTCCACTTGTCTTTGTTCCACACAATCAAAATTCATCTTTAGTACTATGAATTCATAGCAAACATGTCATCGTACACCGTGTGTATAAATCATGACTCAATCTCGTCAGAAAGAATATACTTGTTCTAAGCCAACTCCAATTTTTCTATCCAAAAACTGACATTATCCAAGGCCAATTGTGCACATCCAAATCCGTTAGTTTCATTTTATCAACCTGAAACTATTGAGCTAACTTTCATCATCCAATTCCTCTTAAACCTCAAAATTTCGTAATATGCACATCATCTCAGTGACTATCTTGATTTACCAAATCTGTAGAAAATTGTCTGATCATCCCATGGTTCCCTATATCTAGTTGTACCTTCCCAAACCATCACCAAGTACCCGCATAGACCATTATAATTGTCTGAATAGTTATCAACAAAATATTGTCAAATTAACTTGCACACTTCAAATAAAGTTCGATAACTCTGTCATATCAATGTTCGAAATTGTAAATCTATCAAATCCTCCAAAAATGGATTATTGTACTAATAAGATATCCCGCGATACATGAACAGTCTTGATCTTGTGCAAAGTGCACAACTCTTCGAATGTTGCCAATAGTCACCCGAACTGGCTCTAATTCCTCACAAAATCAACCATAGAACTCTCATAGGTTTGTGGTGGCCAATCCTTATTTGTTGCTCGTGAATACTCAATGATGCGATGTCATCTATAACTTTAAAGGCTGAACCCTACCCAAGTCATCAACTTAGAACTGATGAACTACACCTTATAACAAAAATCTTCTTATTCTCAACTCACAACTGATATGAAAGTCTAACAGAACTCCATAGAGTTTAAATACATCAAATCTTCCTCTTTGCACTTTCACTTAACTAATTCACTACTCTCAATACTTCAACGCAAGGCCTGGAGCCTTATACTCCCCCTTATATTCATTGAATCTTTGATTGTAATACCCTTTTTACGCTTTTAGAAAATTCAAAAGTATCAACTCTTGCAATTCATTTGTCTTACCATACACAAATACTCTCACACCATTAATACTTGGTGTACTCAACTATAACACTTTTAGATAATCTACTATCACGAATATAGTTTTACTTTGAAAATATGACTAACATTCACACTTAAGAGATTTCAAGCTTCTCTCTTATTAATCAACTCTAGCTCATTAATTCATGAATGATATGAAATTAACCACCTTAGTACAATGAAAGACGTCTTTCCATCAACCTTATCACGTCAGTCATGTGAAACCAGTACCTCACAGTTGTCAATCGCAAACCCCCATGGCACTTAGCCATAAAACTTAGTCAAATTTTATAGACTTCCTTCAAGCATACTTAATAATTACCTCCCATCTGAATGATTTGATATAATCCTACCATAATTCATACGTATCTCAAATAATCCTATTGATTAGAACCAAACTTGTCTTTATCTTAATTATTTTATTTCCATAATCTATCCAAAATCATATTCGTAGCTATCGATCGAAATCACTCAAACCCACTCAAGAGTGTACCAAAATATCATAAATCTTTAAAAGTAGCTAGGTCAATCCTGGAGATAGTAGTAAACCACAAACTCGAACAACTGAAGGGTTTTCTTGCCTCACTCGAATCTCAAAACTGAATACTTATCTAAATCAAATGCATCATATGAACAATCCTTCATGAAACCTCCCACCTGAAATACTGATCAACCTTTGTTACCCTCATCAAGATCTATTATTGCCGATGTAGTAATCCAAACAGCCAACCGTTATCACTGATCCTTACTTTTTTCTGAAATGTACTTCAAAACTCAAGTCAGTTAACATCTACCATTGATCTACCACTTTAAATATCCTTATCGACTAACACCTCACTCAAGGGTCGTTAACCGATGTCTGCCTGAAAAACCATCTCTTGCCTTGTCTCATCAAATTAGAATGCCTCTAACAAATCATGAAGTTACCCTCCTCATTCCACAAACTCCAAATAATTACCTCACTATCATTTGCGAAAACTCGCGTAGCCCTAAACAATAAGTACAATGCCCACTTTATTGTCTTTTATCAAATCCTCTTCACAACGTTACCATCGTCTCTATCCTCTTAAGTCTAATCTTGTCTTCAAGATGTCAACCTATGAACCCTTTTGTTACTGAGTCATCCTCGTCACTAAAATGTCTCTTGACTTTGATACACCCTCGTAACAATACTATCATAATGATTTTAAATGACATTGAAGTATTTACACATCAATCACACCTCAAGTAAAACATCATTAATATTTAAACCTTCTTAAGTGTAGTTCTCAAAGTCGTAACGCTTATTACTTTGTTAATTCGATAACCGTATGAATTTAATTATCCGACTCCTTCCCCATTACCTGTGATACCATATATGTACCTCTTCAACCTTCTAGTAACTAATTGTTGAAGATATATAGATCATGCAGTCCTTCATACCATCACTCCCATTTCCTAGGGATATCACTGAAACAAAAATCTGAATCACAACCCTGCTCAACTGAGTCTTCAAATCATAGCTCTAATATGAACTCAATCTTACGTCTTTATCACAGTGACACATCTCATACTATATCATGCGATGTCACATCCATCCGCTCGTGGGCACATTTGAGAATGTGCCCTTGTCGTTAATGAGAGATTGAAATGAAAAGTTTAGGCCTTAGATCGAATCACGTACACACGATAAGGAATGAAAGACTGAAAGTTTCCAAAATTTCATATAGCCACTCGAACATAGATACAGAGCTTTTCGTACCGATTCGCAAGACTCTACTAGATAAAGCTCTTGTAGAGACCAATGAACCTAGTGATTTGATACTAATTTGTGACGGCCTAAAATCTCATTGTGTCATGACGGCACCTATCCTACCTATAGGCAAATCATTAACATCCAAACGTCAATAATATAAAGCAAATTATGGAAAATTAAGGAAAATAACACAAGTGTTATTAAGTCTTAGGACTTAATACATAAACCATGAAATAAAACCACAAAATCTGGTTGTCATGAGTACAAAACTACTAATGGAATACAAGTCTGGAACTTTAAATACAATCAAGGTCTAAAATATAGGACAAGAAAGTAAAATAACAAGATGAAGAGTTCTAGTGTTGGGATGGAATCTACGGCTCACCCTAGACTCCCAAGATGAATATACAAGCTCTGTGTCAAGCTCCTCCACTGGCATTCGGCTCGGTACCTGCCCACAGAGTGCAGCAAGTGTAGAATGAGTACGGAAAACATATGTACCTAGCAGCATCGTCGACCGACCCTAATTATAGCGTTGACGAGTGTTGGTTCTCCCAATACTTCTCTTCCTGCTTGGTTTGTCAAATTATATAGTTTCTTAATAATTCAAGCATTAATGTAAAAATCTACAACCACACCAAGTCATAAAGTCCATTGCTCTTCATAGAACTTAATAAAGTTTTTAGTTTTAACTCAATTAGGAATGATATATCCATAAGATTCCAACCTACACCTAATAGGGCGTCTAAATCCTCAAGATTACCTCATTTCATTAATTAAAATAAGTTATACTCATAAGGGACCAACCCTTTCACGAATTGAGGCACAATAATAATTAAGTTTCAATCTTTTAACCCAAACAAACAAGTTTACCATTAAAGGTTCAATATTTTAGTTCTTATATTAAGGAATACATAGAGATCCTATCTCTATATCATTTCTAGCAATCCATGTCATAAAAATCCCATCTTAATATGATCATCATACAATATCATATTTCCTTTTTTACATCAATGTATTACTCTTTGTCAAAGTATCAATACCGAGTACACACATATATCAGGTTTATGAATGAATTCATTGTTGATGATATGTATGTATGAAATGTCCATATGTAACTGGTATACACACGCTACTACATTAGGTGTCACATGACCCATGTAGGACTCATGAGTTCCATATACCCATCTAATACCATTGGATATCAACTATGTGGTTGTAATATCATAATCTTCTAGGGTTTCTTATCGAACTCCAGCTATGTGGTTGTTGTATCATCACTCTCGTATCATGTACCATATCCAATGACCGGCTTCCCAAGCCTCTCTCTGCAATATCTCACAGTTCAATGCCAAATATAATATGTATAAATGATATGGATATGTGTACACCATGCAATCAACATAATCAATGCAATTAGTATTTATCAGTTTATTTTCAAGTATTTAGACGAGATGTGGAGTGATGAATTCATGATAAGTTCAATCAAAGATATAATAATCAAGCATGGCTACGAGCCCAAATAATCAGTAAACATACCAACCTAAGCAGATTTATGCACCACACCCGTGACCCAAAGGCTAAACTTATAAACTCCTTCAGCTATATCAAACTAGTTCATTAATTACCTAATTAAGTTCACCGGTACCCATATTAGTTCTCGTCACCTCACTAATACGGGACCCCCAATTCCCCATTACTCCCATTAATTATTAAACCAACACATAAACACTATATTAAGTTCTATTAAGTCTCAACTTTCCTTATTATGATGTCTAAGCTCATGAACGACTCCAAGCTCTATCCGCGTGAAGAATAAGCCTCTCGAAGCTCCATCATGTCCAAACTCACTGAACGAATTCAATCTCGTCAAATTAGTAATCTATATAGTTAGACGAATTGAGCGATATTCATATTGCTATACTTTATTTTGGAACCTAAAAATAGACCCAAAAGCCAATTCCAAGCCCTGAAGGTCAAAACTATAATTTTATTGTAAAAGTGAGTTACCCATAGCCCATAAGTTATATATCCATAAATTCAACTAATTTCATCAATGAATTAGTCCTCAAATAAAAGGTTTATCATTTCTCAACACTAGGGCTCATAAGCCAATTTTCCCACCCAAATATGGATAAAAATTGATAAACAAAGGAAATAAATTTGAAGAAATGTCAAAATAAAGGTTGGATACTTACCCCCTTGTTGGGACGAGAATAACATCGTGACAATCACTTCAATCAGAGCTCTAGAACTCAAGTTATGCTCAAAATAGTAAATGAAGACAGTCTGATTTTTAATACATAGTGTTTTTTGCTTCGGCGAACCAATTTCCGCCCCGGCGGATCCGTCTCGGCGCACAGCAGAAACCAACAATTTTTCCCGGAACTAAAATGGGCATAATTCCCTCATACGATATCGAAATTTCTACGATTCCAATTGCTACATATCACAAATTTTGATACGCATCTAATACAACAATAGAAACTCATTCCAACATTAAATGAATATAATGGTACACTGAATCATCGAAGGCGGGCAACTTAAGCCAACGCCTCAAACAATTGAACTTGACCAAATGAAATCCAAATCCAATTCCGAAAGTTCCTACAAGTCACAAATGATCATACTAAGCTACTCGAACTCTCAAAACACCCAAATGTATCCGTCTTGACCCGATGTTAACCGTGGTCAACTCCATACTATCTCAAAAGCTAGTTTCTCAACCAACCACCTTAATCACATCCGAACCTCTTGGGAACCAAACCAACGACTTGACTAAGTCATAAATCACATTACAGACCTAACGAAATCGGTGAAAATTCACAAAAGACGCATTTACCCAAATGTCAACTTTTGGTCAAACTTCTTATTTTCTTTAACTTAAAGCTTACATCTTGCTAACTTGATCTGAAACTCACCCGATTGCCTCAAAAAATGTGTCACTTATTCTCACAAGTCATAAATACTGAGTTAAAGCTACGGGAAGGATATTCTTAGGAAAACAAGTTCAAAAGTTCAAAACGACCAAACTAGTCGTTACACCGGTAGTCTGGTCTCGACTTGGCTCCCCATCCAAACCTCTATCTCCGGAAGTTGAGGTCAGAATATAACCACTTACTGGCCACACCTACTTTCTCAGTGTCTCCTAGTTGCTAACTCATGTTTGATTTGTCGTTATTGTCATGTGTCACTTTCAGATACAACCATTTGGCTTTTCCTAATTCTACCCAATACATTGACGTTAGCCAAATAGTCGAATATGCACCTCAAACATTAAAAGAAACACTTGGAGCCCAAATATAGAATAACTCAACCCGATTTATTACAACCCCAACCCCCTAAATAACCTGCACGTGAGCTATTTCGTAAAAAAAAAAAGTGAGATATTTCGTCACTTATTTTTGGACAAAGTACAAACCAAAAATATGGTGATTGTATCTACAAATTAAAATTCTCATAAATATATGTTAAATCTTAGTATAATGCTAAACGTTTTGTTACTCATCATTTGTCCGGCAAACGTTTACAATTACTTATCCAGTACTGTGTTCAAAGTAATTTTTTAGAATAAATTTTACATGTAGTCATTTAGCTTTGAGTTTATCATGTAAATATCATTTTCTATTTTGTGTTGCATAAAAGTCATTCAATTATAAAATTTATCATATAAAAATTACTTTTATGTAATAAAAATAAAATAGCAATTTTGGGTGATACACTAAAAATTTGATGACCACCAGTAATATTTACCCTATTTTAGGGAGATATAATGGAAACTAGATGGGGAAAAGGAATAAAATGAGTTGAATTTACCAAGTCGAGTTACCGTTTGAATTTGCATAAGCTAAAATATAGATTTTAATGTTGGGTTTGATGTTGTGATATTTTGCCAACATATCATTTTTAGTACTAAGTTAAAGTTAAGAAATGTTGAAACAAATGTCACAACATTCAGACCAACATTTCTGTGAATAACAGTTTTGTCCTACTTCACGGACTGAAGGAAATCTCGTGGATATTTTACCATGATGGAAAAGTGACTTGGTAAGGTGATTAGGAGCTGATGAAAAATGTGGGAAGAACAAGTAAAAGTTGTTTCTATGCTTGGGGAACAAGTTCAAGAAGTTAGAGGATTTTGCTTCATGATCTTCTCCAACAAACCTTATCGGCTGCCCACCTTTCCCTCAACATCTACAACAAGTCGATGGGATTTTCAAGGAATACTCTCCACTATAAATAAAGAGGTAAGAAGAGTGAATTGATATCCAGAATTAGATTGTAAAAGTATTAAGAGAGCTCTCGAGAATTCATCTCTAAAAACTGGATCACAAGTGTTTTCTGAGCGTGTCGACAACATTATATCCAACATTATAATTGCTGCTTAGATTCTACATTGGTTCTTTATTGAAGCAATTATAATGAGATGTTGTCTATGTATATTTAGGTAGATTTTCAGGCAGAAGTCATCTGCGACTTTAACTTTTTTAATCCTTTTGTATCATTTTGTAAAATTGTAAAAGAAGAAATTTATTCAATTGTATATAAATATATACAATACTTTCTCTCACTGACCGTCATAGGTTATATAATCAATATAACCTATGTAAATATTAAACATTTGTGTTCGTTATTATTTTCGCTGCAATTTACTCTTCAATGGTTTTTATGTTTTATCGAAGTGTTGTCACTTGTGACATACAACATTGTTGCCGACATTTGCAAACTGTATTAGCATTTGAATTAGTTTATTTTCCAGTTTGTTTTTATTGTTCCATAATATACCCCAAGACCTAACAAGTGGTATCAAAGCCAACACTTAACACAATAAGTTCTTGATCCTGTTATTCAAAGCTATAGATCCGGCTAATCCAAATATTGGTAGACTTCTCATTTTATATGGTACAAACTATGCCTATTGGAATATTCGTCTACGTTATCACATCAAATCAATTGATGTTAGGGCATGAAGATCTATAATAAATAGGTATGTTGTTCCAATATTATCGATGGATGAGGAAGGTAACATTTTTGTTAAACCTGAATCCGAATGGACAACGGAAGAAACCAATAATGCTAACTTTAACGAAAAGACCTTAAATGCAATCTTTGGATGGATTGATCTTTACATGTTCAAACGTATTCAAAACTGCCCAACAACTAAGGATGTATGAGATACTTTACAATTCATTGTGAAGGTAGCTCAAGTGTTGGTCGAGCTAAGCTACGCATGCTCATGAACAAATATGAACGTTTAAGGATGGAAGGAGAGGATGATATTAAATCTTATTTTGAAAAGTTAATTGACATCTCTAATGAATTTCAAGTGCTTGGTGAACCATTAACCAACACTCAACTTGTTGAAAGACTTTCTGTTCTTTTCCTGAAAAGTTCAATTTAAAGATTTGTGTCATTGAAGAAGCTCACAATCTTGCTACTATGGACCTTCATACCTTGATGAACATTCTCAAAACCTATGAGATGAACATTGAGAACCAAAGGGAGCTATATACGAACAAGAATGTGGCACTTCAAGTTCAATCCTCAGAGAATTAAATCAATGAAGAGGATGAAAATCTTGAAGAAATTAGTGAAGGTGTTAATGTTGTCTTACTCACTCGAAAATACAATTCGATTGTGAAGAAGTTCAAAAATGAGAGAAATCAATCTAAATTCAAACAATATCAAAACCAAATCTTCAATCAAAATTCCACCAAGTTCCTTCCAAGTACTAAAAAAGGAAGTCCACTAAGAAGAACCAATTCCGATCATAGCAAATTTGATCCCAAACAACTAGAGTCTGTGTAATATCATGCATGTTCAGGTTGGGGTCATTATTCTAATAAATGTGTAAACCCTCTTAGGAAATTTGGTAAGAATTTGTGGTCTCTCTTAATGAGGAAGAAGGAGAAGAAAAAGGAGATCAAGAAGTCGAATCACAAGCAATGCTGACCACTGTTTACAAACAGTCTCTGTCTGATAATGAAGATGTCGTATGTAATGTTGTCTCAGATGTCACGACATTTCAGGAAATAACTACAACAACATCTGCATTTCCAGCAACATCTGAAAGGTATGAATTCTTTAACTATCCTTATGTTAATTGCGTTAGTGGTTTTACTCCTAGTCGTATGGCTGAGTGTATGGATCAAGTTGAATGCAAAAATGACATGATTAATGAATTACAAAGCATTTGTAAATCCTTAATCATAGAATCCAAGAAACTTGACACAAATGTAAAATCTTTAACTCGTGAGAATGTAGATCTAAAAGGCACAATAACCCGACTAGAGGTTGCACTTACCAAAAAGGATACTGAATTTGGTAAGATTTGTGCAAAATTGGATTTAGCCGAAGCAACCTTCCATAAGCTCAACTCAGGGACTTCTAAATTGAATGAAATACTCAGTTTTAGTAAACCTCCACATGCAATTATTGGGTACGAAAACTTTTGTTAGCCGATTTCCAATTGCTCACGCAAGTGTACGTATCGTTACAAGTAATATAGTATGGTAAGACCGAATATCGTCCTCAGAGACTGGTTTTCAATTACCGAACATATACTTTATGTTATCTATTTGGTTAACGATAGTTTGATTTGGGTTTTTGTCTAAAACTACTAGAGTAATTGTGAGAATTAAACTAAATATGATGTGATGTAAATAAGTTATGATGGAATTAGGGCTTCCAATATCCTTGACTATCCACTCTTTTCAATCCTTAATGCAATAACAATAGCTTCTTCTTATATGTTAAGATAGTAGGTTAATTAGACTGTTTTATATTCCGGTTAAGATATACAGTCACTCAAACCCAGTGCAGAAACCTTCTATATTTCTATGATAAGTTTTACCACATAGGAGGATTAAGAACAATAACTTATAATTCTACACAAGTATCGGGGTACTTTCGTCCGCAATTTTAACCTATGTCTATTCAATTACGGCATATCCAAATCTCTCCTCTCAGTTCATGATTCGAAATCATATAGATTATGATAATTAGTGATCAGTTAACTATCAAACATTCATACCAATATTGAATAAATCTTAATCAAGTGAAGAAGAAACCAAACTAATGCATTAATTCATGAATAAGAGTTTCAAGCGATTCAATAGGAAAACCATAATAAAGTGTTTAGCTCCTAGCCATAGGCATGCTAAGAACTAATACAAATCCAAACATGAACTGAACTAAAATAAAGAAAAGAAAGAAAAATACTTAGAACTAATGTCTCCAATTGTAGCCTCCAAGGTTGTGATATGTCGTATGTTATACAATATCCCCCCTTATAAAATATGTCCCAAGAGTTTAAATATGCTACAGATATCGTGTGCCCTGGACCCTTCTGCCCCTAGCCAATTTCGCCTCGGATCTGAAAAAACGTGTCTCAGCCCTGCATTCCGGCGCCGCGGCGCCGTAACTCCTGTGGTGCCTCTGAATAAATGGTGCCATGACCCTGCTGTTAGGCGCTGCGGCCCTGCATGCTCTTTATCCGGATCACCAACTTTCATCCTTTTTGCCTCCGGAGCCTCATTTTCTGCCCACTTTTTGGGAATTGGTGAGTGTAAGCAAGGCTGCTCTCAGTTCAGCAGGCTTCTCCTGTGGGGTAGGTGGTCTAAACTGCTGGGATGATATGGCCTGATTATGTGTCTGCTGGTTCTGGTAGTTTCCTTGATACAGTGGCTGCTGCCCTTGGTCATTCCTCCACGAAAAATTGGGGTGATTTCTCCACCCCGGATTATATGTGTTGGAGTTATAGGGGCGCTGAAAGTTCCCAACTACCTGAACCTGCTCTATGGGCACATTATTAGGATCCACCGCTGTGCATCTATCAAAAGTATGTGGTCCACCGCAGATCTCACAACTCACAGGCATCTGAACTGCGTTCAAAGGCATAGTATTCTGCTACAGTTGCTTTGTCAAGAGGGCCACCTGCGCATTCAATGCAGTGATAGCATCTATCTCATGTATGCCTATAGTCTTCCTGCTACTCACTGATCTGTCATCTGCCCCTTGGTGATTATTTGCAGACATGTCTTCTAGCAACTCATGTGCCTCATTGGCACTCTTCCTCATGAACGCTTCCCATACTGCATCATCAATTATGGTACGAGTAGTACCACTCAACCCATTATAAAAAAATATGGACCAACATCCACTTCTCTATACCATGATGCAGACATTTTCTCTGCAAATCCTTGAATCGCTCTCATGCATCATAAAGCGACTCTCCATCCAACTGATAATAGTTGTTCAACTCTCCCCTTAGCTTTGCCGCCTTTGAAGGAGGGAAGAACTTGGCAAGAAACTTCTGGGCTAAGTCTTGCCAGGTGGTGATGGAGTTCGCAGGTAGTGAATTCAACCAGCTCTTCGCTCTATCCCTAAGTGAGAACGAGAAGAGCCTCAATCTAATGACATCGTCAGTAACGTCATTATACTTGAAGGTGGCACACAGCTCCAAAAATTGGTAATGTGCATGTGGGGATCTTTAGACGAGAATCTCCCAAACTGGACTGTGTTCTGGACCATGCTCAGGATGGCTGGCTTGATCTCAAAGTTGTTTTCTACTATTGTTGGGAGCCACGATGCTCGTGCACTCAGAACCATGGGCAGAACGTAGTCCCCCAAACTTCTCTCTGCTGGAACTGTATTGGCTCCCCTACATTTTCAGAAACCTCATTGTTCGCCCCATTCTGATTCGGTTGGTTTTTCATGGTCACTGAGTTAGATATCCTCTTGTTTTGCCTGTTCAGCTTGCAAGCTTTCTCAATCTCAGTGTTAAAATGAACAAGTGTGTCTGCTCCTCTTCTTCTTCGCATAAACTATGTCCCTGAGATCGATCAAAATCAATAAAAAACTCAAGGCAATAGGGTTCTAAAACTAAAACTAAAAATAAAAATAAAAGCCAAAGTAGAAATAAGGATAGATGGTTCGATATTAAAAGTACGTCAGTCCCCGACAACGACGCCAAAAACTTGTTAGCCGATTTCCAATTACTCACGCAAGTGTACATATCGTTACAAGTAATATAGTCTGGTAAGACCGAATATCGTCCTCAGAGATTGGTTTTCAATTACCGAACATCTACTCTATGTTATCTATTTGGCTAACGATAGTTTGATTTGGGTTTTTGTCTAAAACTACTAGAGTAATTGCGAGAATTAAAATAAATATGCTGTGATGTAAATCAGTTATGATGGAATTAGGGCTTCCAGTATCCTCGACTATCCACTCTTTTCAATCCTTAATGCAATAACAATAGCTTCTTCTTCTACGTTAAGATAGCAGGTTAACTAGACTGTCTTATATTTCGGTTAGGATATATAGTCACTCAACCCCAGTGCAGAAACCTTCTATATTTCTATGATAGGTTTTACCACATATGAGGATTAAGAACAATAACCTATAATGCTACACAAGTATTGGGGTACTTTCATCCGCGATTTTAACCTATGTCTATTCAATTACAGCATATCCAAATCTCTCCTCTCAGTTCTTGATTCGAAATAATATATATTATGACAATTAGTGATCAGTTAACTATCAAACATTCATACCAATATTGAATAAATCTTAATCAAGTGATGAAGAAACCAAACTAATGCATTAATTCATGAATAAGAGTTCCAAGCGATTCAATAGAAAAACTCTAATAAAGTGTTTAGCTCCTAGCCATAGACATGCTAAGAACTAATCCAAATCCAAACATGAACTGAACTAAAATAAAGAAAAGAAAGAAAAATACTTAGAACTAATGTCTCCAATTGTAGCCTCCAAGGTTGTGATATGTCGTATGTTATGCAATATCCCCCCTTATAAAATATGTCCCAAGAGTTTAAATATGCTACAAATATCGTGTGCCCTGGACCCTTCTGCCCCTAGCCAATTTCGCCTCGGATCTGAAAAAACGTGTCTCAGCCCTGCATTCCGGCGCCGCGGCGCCGTAACTCCTGTGGTGCCTCTGAATAAATGGTGCCACGACCCTGCTGTTAGGCGCTGCGGTCCTGCATGCTCTTTATCCGGATCACCAACTTTCATCCTTTTTTCCCCCGGAGCCTCATTTTTTGCCCGCTTTTTGCTTCGTTTTGCAATTTTGCCATTTAGAACCGCAGTGACTCAAAGGAAAGAAAAATGATCCTAACACGACACTTATTTAAACGAAAATTGGAAAAATACTAACTAAAAATGACTCAAAAAGTGTATACAAAATACGTCTAACAAATACCCTCAAACTTAACCTTTGCTCGCCCTCGAGCAAAAATAAAAACAAATCAAAGAAACAAAAACAAATAGACTCAAAGACTCAAATCAAGCAGCTGCACAAAGTTACTTAGAAAAGCATGAATGTCAGTTGAGATAATATGCTGGAACTTATATAGCATGAATATAACAATCTAGAATTTCAAGTCAGATATTTCGCAAATTCATTTCCATCACACCCAATGGAGACATGAACACTAACTTATGCATGCCAATTTCATTTAGTTTTATGGGCCTATTTACTTGCTATTCTCTACTAATCATAGACATACATTCTAGAGATCTTCAGGACTTTTCAGGGTTGCAATGTAGGCTTAGACATGGGTAGATAAAAGTTGGCATTTAGGCTCAAATTATGTACCATAAGCGTTTTTCTCATTCAACTATTTTGTCATTCTTTTTGGTATTCTTTTTCGTTCATACCTATCATTCCCCTCTTTTCTTTTTGAGAGCATGAAACGCATTCACATAGGCACCCCCAAACTTAAGTTTTTACATTTTTTCATTGGAGTGCATCAATTTTTCACTCTCTTTTGGTATTTCTTTTTCACTCATTTTCATCCCTGTTTTCACTTACTGCTTATGGCACACAAGAGAATCATAGGGTGTCAAAAAAATAACTTATTTTAGGCTCAAAGGGCTGACTAAGGATATAATTTACTTGCATGGTAGATAATGTAAGGTAAGAAGGGCTAACAAAGAAATGCCTGAATCATCTCCCTAAACATGTACATCTTTAACTATTTCGCCTCAAATAACAAGCAAGCAGACTCATAGACATTTTTCAACCATTTTTTCATAATTGACAACACATAGGCTAAGCACAAATATCCCAAATAATTAGATTTTCATAAATTTTGGCATATCTAACTTAAGCACACATCATTTAACTTCTAATTCCATTACATTATTCCACTTAATTCAGCAGGCGTTTCAAGCATTACATCATGCATGATAATAATTTTTTTTGACTCATATAGACACAATAAAATAATCAAAAAGGCTAAAAAACAGACACACAAAAATAAAATAAAAACCCCTCCCAAACTTAAACGACACATTATCCCAAATGTGTAAAGACTCAAAAATAATAAAGGGACGACTTACAGACATACAACAGCTCAAGATGGTGGAGGTGGCGGCGGATACTGTTCGTCAGAAAATTTCCAGAGGCGTTGCGGCGCTGCGGCCCTGCACTTTTGGCGCCATGGTCAGAATCTCCCGCAGCCTTCACCGACATTAATAGGCCGCGGCCTCGCAATGGCAAGCGCTACACCAATTTCATGTTTCCAGCATTTTTCCGTGCTTCATGTCCAGTTCCCTTCACCTGTCATCACAACACAACCAAAAATACCAAAAGTGAGACTATTCAATTTAGGCTAATTGCATAATTTAAACCTTGGGTTGCCTCCCAAGTAGCGCTGTCTTTAACGTCTTTTAGCCGGACGCAGGTCCTTTATTCAATCACTGGGGTAAATTACCCCTACAACCTATCCATTTGAAGATCATTTTTCTCTTATTTACTCTATTCTTCTTTTTCACAGGATCGGGTTTAGCAAGATTTACCTTTTTGTCAGCTTTCATCTCATCAACTTTTATTTCAGCACTCATACTAACCTGTGGGTTCACCACTGTCACAATGATCCTCATGCCTTTGGATTGTTCTCGATGAGCTGATGCGTCAGTTGTGCTCATCGCAAAGCATTTATTTCTGGCATGGGATTCAATGGTAGATTTGAAAACCTTAAACACCATCTCCTCTTCTTGGACCCTCAGTCTCAACTCTCCATTCTCCACATCAATGAGAGCTCTGCCCGTGGCTAGGAATGGTCTTCCCAAAATGATGGGCATGTCATCATCTTCCTCCAAAGAATGAGGAAATCTGCCGGAAAGAAGAACTTGCCCACCTTGACTAGCACATCTTCCACTATACCTCGGGGGATGCACCACAGATCGGTCAGCAAGCTGCAGATTTACTGTGGTTGGCTTGGCTTACCCCAAACCCAATCTCTTGAACACAAATAGGGGCATAAGATTGATGCTAGCCCTTAAGTCACAAAATGCCATGTTGCATGTTACTTTGCCAATAGTGCAGGGCAGGGTGAAGCTTTCTGGGTCTTTCAGTTTAGGTGACAACTTCTTTTGTAAGATAGCATTGCACTCCTCTGTCAGCACTACTGTCTCATAATCCGCCAATCTCATCTTCTTCCCAAGTATCTCCTTCATGAATTTGAAATATGTGGGCATTTGTTCCAAAGCCTCAATGAAGGGGATGTTGATATGGAGTTTCTTAAATACCTCAAAGAACTTGGAGAACTGCTTGTCCAGGGCCTTCTTCTGTAGCCTTTGAGGGTAAGGGATTTTATTTGTATATTCCCTCAGCCGCTGGTGGAGCTTTCTCTACTGCAGGGCGGTCATCAGTGACCCCCTCATTTTCTACCTCAACTGTCTTCTCCCATTCCTTCTCTTTTACCATCACGTCGGTTGAGCAACTGCTCCAATTGCTTACTTCTCAACAAATCGCTGACATCGCTCGCGGATTAACCTCAGTATTGCTTGGGAGAGTACCTTGAGGTATGCTGTTTACCATCTTTGCCAGTTGCCCCACATGCGTTTCCAAGTTCCTGAGAGAGGACCTTGTTTCTGACATAAACTGATTCTGGGAATTGGTGAGTGTAAGCAAGGTTGCTCTCAGTTCAGCAGGCTTCTCCTGTGGGGTAGGTGGTCTAAACTGCTGGGATGATATGGCCTGATTATGTGTCTGCTGGTTCTGGTAATTTCCTTGATGCTGGTCGCCGCCGTCATTCCTCCACGAAAAATTGGGGTGATTTCTCCACCCCGAATTATATGTGTTGGAGTTATAGGGGCGCTGAAAGTTCCCAACTACCTGAACCTGCTCTATGGGCACATTATTAGGATCCACCGCTGTGCATCTATCAAAAGTATGTGGTCCACCGCAGATCTCACAACTCACAGACATCTGAACTGCGTTCAAAGGCATAGTATTCTGCTACAGTTGCTTTGTCAAGAGGGCCATGATCGGTGTATTTTATATACACCTTTTGAGTCTGTTTTAGTTAGTCTTTTGTCCCATTTTGCACATATAAGTGTCGTATTAGGATAGTTTTTCTTTCTATTGAGTCAAAGTGGTTGAAATGGCCAAATGGCGGAAAAGGAGCAAAAGAGGGCAAAGAGAGATGCAGAGCTGAAAATAGAAAGTGGCGACGAGGCTAAAATCCGGACAGTAGCGGCCTCCTGCAGCCTAAAAGCGAGGTCGCGCGCCATTATTCGTAGGCAGAAGACTGGCACGCGGCTAAACATCCGAGGAGCTACAGAAGATACAGGCCATGGCCTGACAGCAGATATCGTGCGCGGCGCCAAAACACCCGGGACGGATGTCGAAACTTGGCCAGGCCGCCATCGCAGGGCGCGACGCGAAATTTTAGGTCTTTGACGGATTTTTGGGCCAGCTGCAGGAAAAGAAGGAGGCGTTTTAAACCTATAAAAGGAGAACCTGACAGCTTTAAAGGGTTCCCTTTCGCCAAACACAAGGTTTTCTTGCCTAGAGATCGAGACCTAAACATTAGTAATTTCTTTCCTTTTTCTTTTCTTTAATTCAGTTTTTGCATGATGAACTTTGAATTAGTTCTTGTCATATTCATGGCTAGGAACTATTTCTCTTATAGGGCTTTCTATGTTGAATTGCTTGAACCTTATGTTATAAATTAATGCATGCTTATGGTCATTGTTCTTATTGAGAGATCTATCCAATAATTGAGTTGAATTCTTGGTAGCTAATTGACAACTAGTTATCACTATATGATTTCTAATCGATTCGAAAAGGGGATTGTGAATATCTTGTAAGTTGGGTAGACGATCTTGAATTGGGGATGAAAATACCTCAATTAGATTTGTAAGCGTTGATGAGAGGCTTAACAACCCTAATTTTGCGCATGGTGCGTGGTCAACTAGTTTTTTTTCTTAATCCTCCTATAGAGTTACCCTTATCAGCGAAAGTTAGGTAAGGAACAATACTGGGGTTGAGTGTTTATATAACCCTAACGGGAGTATAAAACGATTTCGTAAACCTGCTTTCTCCAAAAGAAGAATACCATAGGTAATGCATTAATGAGTAGCATAAGCGGATAGTGAGGATACATAGAAGCCCTATTCTCATCACATCTGAAGTAATTCTTTATATTTACTTATCTTTAATAATTCTTAGTTATAAACAACCAATCAAATATTAATTCGCCAAATAGATACTAGAAAATAGATAATTGGTACTTGAACCCTAATCCTAGAGGACGATATTCGGTCTTATCTAAGACTATACTACTTGATACGATAACGTGCACTTGCGTTTAAAAGTGTGTGCATATTACGCGCATCAAGTTTTTGGCGCCGTTGCCGGGGATTAGGCAATAGTTCAATATCAAATTATCTATTTTTAATTTCTAATTTGGTTTTAAATTTTTTATTTTTATTTTTAGTTTTTACGAAAATTCGAGGTGCCGTGATCTTTTGTTGGCTTTGATTCGTCTCAGGAACACTTTAGATATGGATATTTACTGTCCATATGATAGAGAGCCAACTATAGAGGAACAGAGGGAGGAATTACGAGAAACTTTACTCAGTCTCACGAGGTCCCAAGCTCAGTTCATGGACGAAATGAGGTTGGGCATAAAGAGGTTGGAAACAGAAATAGCAGAACTCGCGGTTATATTCAACAGCGAACCGCAAGAAGAGCAATCTGCATCTGGGATAAGCAATAAGGAAACACAATGTCAGGCAATTGACCTGAAGGATGCCGAATCAGGGGAGAGAGAAAGTTTGCAGCAGCTGCAGCGCCGCGGCTCCAATGATCAAGGCCGCGGCGTCCAGGATTCTGAGACAGTGCAGGAAAGTGAGCGCCGCGGCGCCCAAGATCAGGGCCGCGGCGCCCAGAAACCAGAAATCAAGAAAACAGCACCAGCGGTAGCAACAGCACCCCAAGTGATAATACCATACCCCCAGAAGTTAAAAACCTGCACTCTTGATAAGCAATTCTCCAGATTCGTGGAGGTCCTCAAACAATTGCAACTCAATATCCCGTTTGCTGAAGCACTAGACCAAATGCCGAGCTACGTCAAGTTCATGAAGGATGTGCTTAGCAAAAAGAGGAAGATAGAGGATTACGAAACAGTGATGTTAACTGAAGAATGTAGTGCCATCCTACAGAGACAACTGCCTCGAGGTTACTGCACGGGAGCTTTACCATCCCATGCACTATTGGAAAGTTTGAATGTCAAAAGGCACTGTGCGACCTGGGAGCAGGCATAAATCTGATGCCCTATCTAGTTTTCTGCAAACTAGAAATGGGAGAAATCAAACCTACAAACATCACCTCGCGCCTAGTGGACTGCTCAATTGTTCATCCGGTAGAGTCATCAAGATATATTAGTAAAAGTGGACAAGTTCATTTTCCCACCGACTTCGTTATCTTAGACATACAAGATAACGATGGAATCCCCATCATATCAAGTGCACTTTCTTAGCCACGGACAAGCTCATTGATGTTCAAAAGTGGAATCAAGCTTCGAGTAGATGAAGAGGAGGTAATTTTCAATGTTCTTCAAACAGCAAATTTTCCAGAGGCCAAAGATAACTGCTCAGCCATCGACCTTATCGAAGAGACAATAGCAAACAAAGAGTTCGAATACGATGATACGCTTGAAGAAGTACTGACCACATGGGATGATGATAGTAGAAACGATCCAGATCTGATGGAGTATGCAAATTGGATGAATGCTTATGAAAAATGGGATACAAGGACAAAGAAGTATGAAGAGCTGGGACAGTACGTAAAGATCGCACCATCCACAGAGAAGGCCCCAGAGTTAGAGTTAAAAATCCTACCCAATCATCTACAATACCAATACCTAGGTGAAGAGAACACCCTACCAATAATCATTTCATGCCACATATCCACCGAAGAGATTGAGAAACTGCTAAGAGTACTAAAGAAGCACAATCGGGCTATTGGATGGACATTAGCAGACATAAAAGGGATAAGTCCATCAACGGTAATGCATAAGATCCGTCTAGATGAGGAGAGCAGACCATCCATCGAAGCTCAGAGGCTTCGAACGAATATGAAGGAGGTAGTAAGGAAAGAAATCCTAAAATGGCTCGACGCAGAGTAATTTACCCATATCGATAGCACTGGTAAGCCCAGACAAGTGGTGCCAAAAAGGGAATAACAGTGGTGGCTAACGAAAGAAACGAACTCATTCCCTCGAGAACAGTCACCGGATGGAGAATCTGCATTGACTATCGCAAGTTGAATAAAGCAACTAGAAAAGACCACTTCCCGTTGCCATTCCTAGATCAAATGTTGGATGCATCAGGGCATAACTACTATTGCTTTTGATGGATACTGTGGTATCACCAAATTGCAATAGCCCCGTAAGATCGTGAAAAGACAACATTTACTTGCCCTTTTGGCACATTTGCATTTAGAAGAATGCCATTTGGACTCTGCAATGCACCTGCAACTTTTCAAAGGTGTATGATGGCAATTTTCTCAGATATGGTAGAGAGGACTATAGAGATCTTTATGGATGACTTTTCGGTCTTTGGAGCATCATTTGATGAATGTTTAAGGCATCTAGAAGCAGTGTTGAGCCGGTGCGAAGAATCTAACTCGTGCTAAATCGGGAGAAGTGTCACTTCACGGTGTGAAGGAATCGCCTGGGGCATAAAATATCAAGCCAAGGTATTGAGGTAGACAAAGCAAAGATTTCAATGATCGAAAATCTTCCACCTCCAAAGATCAACAAAAGGAGTCAAGTTTCTCGACACGCAGACTTCTATAGAAGATTCATCAAGGATTTTTCAAAGGTCTCAAAGCCCCTTTCCACATTGCTAATGACAGGGGTAGTCTTCGACTTCAATAAAGAATGCTTATCCGCATTTCAAACGCTCAAGGAGAAGCTTACCTCAGCACCCATAGTCATTGCACCAAATTGGGAGCTCCCATTCGAACTCATGTGCGATGCAAGCGACTATGCAGTTGGAGCGGTACTTGGACAAAGAATCGACAAGGTATTTAGATCCATTTACTATGCTAGTAAAACTCTAAATGACGCACAATTAAATTATGCAACTACTGAAAAAGAATTACTAGCGATAGTATATGCGTTTGAGAAATTCAGGCCCTACTTGATTGGAAATAAAGTGATAGTGTACACCACTCGCTATAAAGTACTTAATGAAAAAAGGATGCAAAGCCTCGCCTCATTCGATGGGTCCTACTTCTACAAGAATTTGACGAGATTCGTGATAAGAAAGGAACAGAGAATTCACTGCACCACTTGTCCGCACTAGAGAACACAGAGAGCCGAACACCAAGGATGTGCAAATAAATGATCACTTTCCGCATTTAACAATCGCTTTGAGTAAGTATGAATTTTAAATTACCTCGTACGCTGATTTTGTTAACTTTCTTGCAGCAAAAGTTCTACCCCCAGGCTTGTCAAGACAGCAAGTGAAGAGATTTTATTCTGAAGTAAAACATTACTATTGGGAGGAACCGATGCTATACAAACATCAGCCACCAAGTCACAGCGATGTATACCGGAGGAAGAGATGCACTGTCTCACCCATCGCCACACCTTATCACGGTGGACACTTTGGGCATCAAGAACATGCAAAGATATTGCAATGCGGATTCTATCGCCAACACTCTTCAAGGATGCCCATGCCTTTGTGCAGATGTGATAATTGTCAAAGAACAGGAACATCTCAAGACGAAACGAGATGCCTTCGCATCGATATTGGAAGTAGAACAATTCGATGTGTGGGGAATTGATTTCATGGGACCTTTCCCGCCATCTTTTGGAAATCAATACATCCTTCTGGCAGTAGACTATGTGTCCAAATGGGTAGAAGCAGTAGCCACCAAGGAAAACGACAGTAAAACTGTTCAAAATTCCTCCAAAAGAATATTTTCAAGGTTCGCACACCAAGAGCTCTCATCGGTGATGAAGGAGCCATTTCGCAATAGGCAGCTGAAGTCACTGCTTTCCCGATATGGAGTTTACCACCGTACTACAACTGCTTACCATCCTCAAGCTAATGGGCAAGCGGAAATATCAAATAGAGAAGTGAAGAGCATATTGGAAAAGACGGTGAACGGCTCAAGGAAAGACTGGTCTATCAAATTAGATGACGACGTTGGGCATAATGACAAGATTCAAAACACCAATCGTATGTCACCTTATAAATTAGTTTTTGGTAAAGCATGTCATTTGCCGCCGAGTTAGAACACGAGCATATTGGGCAATGAAGAAGTTAAACATGGATACCACGGGCAGATGCAGAGGCTACTACGGTGAGCGAATTAGATGAATTCCGACACAATGCCTATGAGAATGCAAAGATCTACAAGGAACGAACGAAAGCATGGCACGATAAGAATTTGATACCGAAAGACTTTCAAGAAGGACAACAAGTGCTGCTATTCAACTCAAGGTTGAGATTGTTTCCAGGCAAGTTAAAATCACGTTGGACATGACCATACACTGGTAAAGAGTATTCCATGCGAGCAATCAAATAAAAGGTAGAGAGGGAGCCGCCTTCAAGGTAAACGGACAGAGGGTAAAACCCTACCTAATCAATGAAATGGAATACATGAACTTGGTAACTTCTCAATCCTTAAAATAAGTAAGGAACTTGCGTCCGGCTAAAAGACGGTAAAGACAGCGCTAGTTGGGAGGCAACCCAATGCTTTAATTATGATTATCTCAATTTCTGTTTTTAGTTTATGTTATTTCATTTTGTCTTGATCAGTCTCACGGTCTTGGGTTCGTGTTTCTGTGCTGTGTTGACAGGTGGAAGCCAAGGATATCCAGAAAAATCGTCAAATGATCGTGGCGCCAGAATTTGGGCGCGCCCCATTTCGCAGTGCCGCGCCACACAATCTGATACTATGAGTTATGGAGGATACCACGATCCGGCGCCCTATCGCCAAATCAAAACACCAAGAATACTCCTCCTCACTAATTCAAAGCATTATCCACCGCCACCACCACCATTTTAGCCAAAGTTTGTAAGTGTCGCTTTCATCGCTCAGTCTTTGCACACATCGGGGACAATGTGTGATTTAAGTTCAGAGGTATTTTATTTGTGTGTCATGTTATGTTTTATTTGTTTTTCGAGTCACCAATATTTTTTCTTTTGAGTCATAATTGCTCACAAAGATCATATATCTTGTAGTCGCTAGAAACACCTAGTGAAGTAAGGTGGAATAATGTAAAGGAATTGAAGCAACTATCTAAACACTTAGGTTAGATATGCCAAAAACTCACGTAACTGCCTATTTGGAGTTTCTTACTGAGTTATGCATGCTAAATGATAAATGCTTATGTGTTATGATTCTTTGCTATTTGAGGCTAAATAGTTTGGATATGTATGTTAGGGAGATGACTGCATTTCTTTGATAGCCAATTCTTACCATTCTTTTCTATCCCAGACTTTAAAAATATCCCTAGTCACCCATTGAGCCTAAATTTGAAACTTCTTCTTTGACACCCTATGTTCCCACAAATTGTACCATAAGTGCAAATATGAAATAGTGGAATCAATTGTGTTAAAAAGAGAGAAAAAGAGTGAATGAGTTTGTTGCACACCAATAAAAAAGTAATAAGAAAGAGGCAAAAGCCTAAGTTTGGGGGTATTAGTATAATACACTTCACTCTCCCAAAACAAAAGAGGGGAAGGATAGAATGGAAGTGAAGGAAAGAATCAAAAGAAAAAGGGAAAAATTGAAAAGCCAAAGAGCTTATGGTACAGAACAATGAGCCTAAATGTCTATCTTTACCAACCCCTACCTAAGCCAACATTACAACCTCAAAGTCCTCAAGATCTCTTTATGCATATCCGAATTAGTGGAGAATAGCAAGTAAGCATGCCATAGGAATTCTTGAATTTATATGCATGATTTAGTATATGAACTTCCATTTAAGCATGATAAGTATGAGTTTTGCGAAATATCTAGCTCAATGTGTTGAAATTCCATGCTATATGTTCCTGCATATTATTCTGCTAACCTTCATGTTTTTCTAGTTAACATCTATGCAGCAAAAGTGATTAATGACAGGGAGTCCTTTATTTTTCATTCTTTTGAGTCTTTTATTGTATTTCTTTTCTATCTTTGCTCGAGGCGAGCAAAGGTTAAGTTTGGGGTATTTGATCTGTATTTTATATACACCTTTCGAGTCTGCTTTAGTTAGTCTTTTGTCCCATTTTGCACATATAAGTGTCGATTAGGATAGTTTTTCTTTCTATTGAGTCAAAGTGGTTGAAATGGCCAAATGGCGGAAAAGGAGCAAAAGAGGGCAAAAGAGGAGATGCAGCCGAACAGAGAAAGTGGCGAACGAGGCTAAAATCCAGACCAGCGCGGCCTCCTGCAAAAGCGGGCGCGGCGCCCATGTCAGAGAAGACTGGCGAAGCTGGCGCCTAAGACGGCAGTCTGAGGCGCGGCGCTAAACATCCGGAGAGCTCTGAAGATACTGGCGCGCGGCCGCGAGCAGCGAATATCGGGCGGCGCCAAAACACCCGACGGATTTCAGAACTTCCGACGCCGCGGCGCCCATCAGCAGGGCCGCGGCGCCGACGCGGAAATTTTAGGTCTTTGACGGATTTTGGGCCGAACTGCAGGAAAAGAAGGAGGCATTTTTAAACCTATAAAGGAGAACCCTGGCGGTTTTAAAGGGTTCCCTTTCTTGCCAAACACAAGGTTTTCTTGCCTAGAGATTGGAGACCTAAACATTAGTAATTTCTTTCCTTTTCTTTTCTTTAATTCGGTTTTGCATGATGAACTTTGAATTAGTTCTTGTCATATTCATGGCTAGGAACTAATTCTCTTATAGGGCTTTCTATGTTGAATTGCTTGAACCTTATGTTATAAATTAATGCATGCTTATGGTCATTGTTCTTATTGAGAGATCTATCCAATAATTGAGTTGAATTCTTGGTAGCTAATTGACAACTAGTTATCCCTATATGATTTATAATCAGATTCTGAAAAGGGGGGATTATGAATATGCTGTAAGTTGGGTAGACAGTCTTGAATTGGGGATGAAAATACCTCAATTAGATTTGTAGCGTTGATGAGAGGCTTAACAACCCTAATTTTGCGCATGGTGCGTGACGGTCAACTAGGTTTTTGTTCTTAATCCTCCTATAGAGTTACCCTTATCAGCGAAAGTTAGGTAAGGAACAATCTGGGTTGAGTGTTTATATAACCCTAACGGAGTATAAAGCGATTTCGTAAACCCGCTTTCTCCAAAAGAAGAATACCATAGGTAATGCATTAATGAGTAGCATAAGCGGATAGTGAGGATACATAGAAGCCCTATTCTCATCACATCTGAAGTAATTCTTTATATTTACTTATCTTTAATAATTCTTAGTTATAAACAACCATAATTCGCCAAATAGATACTAGAAAATAGATAACTGGTACTTGAACCCTAATCCTAGAGGACGATATTCGGTCTTATCTAAGACTATACTACTTGATACGATAACGTGCACTTGCGTTTAAAAGTGTGTGCATATTACGCGCATCAGGCCACCTGCACATTCAATGCAGTGATAGCATCTATCTCATGTATGCCCATAGTCTTCCTGCTAATCACTGATCTGTCATCTGCCCCTTGGTGATTATTTGCAGACATGTCTTCTAGCAACTCATGTGCCTCATTGACACTCTTCCTCATGAACGCTTCCCCTACTGCATCATCAATTATGGTACGAGTAGTACCACTCAACCCATTATAAAAAATATGGACCAACATCCACTTCTCTATACCATGATGCAGGCATTTTCTCTGCAAATCCTTGAATCGCTCTCATGCATCATAAAGCGACTCTCCATCCAACTGATAATAGTTGTTCAACTCTCCCCTTAGTTTTTCCGCCTTTGAAGGAGGGAAGAACTTGGCAAGAAACTTCTGGGCTAAGTCTTGCCAGGTGGTGATGGAGTTCGCAGGTAGTGAATTCAACTAGCTCTTCGCTCTATCCCTAAGTGAGAACGAGAAGAGCCTCAATCTAATGACATCCTCAGTAACGCCATTATACTTGAAGGTGGCACACAACTTCAAAAATTGGCAATGTGCGTGTGGGGATCTTTAGACGAGAATCTCCCAAACTGGACTGTGTTCTGGACCATGCTCAGGATGGCTGGCTTGATCTCAAAGTTGTTGCTACTATTGTTGGGAGCCTGATGCATGTCTGTGCACCTGTAACCATGGGCAGAACGTAGTCCCCCAAACTTCTCTCTGCTGGAACATGTATTGGCTCCCCTACATTTTCAGAAACCTCATTGTTCGCCCCATTCTGATTCGGTTGGTTTTTCATGGTCACTGAATTAGATATCCTCTTGTTTTGCCTGTTCAGCTTGCAAGCTTTCTCAATCTCAGTGTTGAAATGAACAAGTGTGTCTGCTCCTCTTCTTCTTCGCATAAACTATGTCCCTGAGATCGATCAAAATCAATAAAAAAACTCAAGGCAATAGGGTTCTAAAACTAAAAATAAAAATAAAAATAAAAGCCAAAGTAGAAATAAGGATAGATGGTTCGATATTAAAAGTACGTCAGTCCCCGGCAACGACGCCAAAAACTTGTTAGCCGATTTCCAATTACTCACGCAAGTGTACATATCGTTACAAGTAATATAGTCTGGTAAGACCGAATATCGTCCTCAGAGATTGGTTTTCAATTACCGAACATCTACTCTATGTTATCTATTTGGCTAACGATAGTTTGATTTGGGTTTTTGTCTAAAACTACTAGAGTAATTGCGAGAATTAAAATAAATATGCTGTGATGTAAATCAGTTATGATGGAATTAGGGCTTCCAGTATCCTCGACTATCCACTCTTTTCAATCCTTAATGCAATAACAATAGCTTCTTCTACGTTAAGATAGCGAGTTAACTAGATCTCTTATATTTCGGTTAGGATATATAGTCACTCAACCCCAGTGCAGAAACCTTCTATATTTCTATGATAGGTTTTACCACATATGAGGATTAAGAACAATAACCTATAATGCTACACAAGTATTGGGGTACTTTCGTCCGCGATTTTAACCAATGTCTATTCAATTACAGCATATCCAAATCTATCATCTCGGTTCTTGATTCGAAATAATATAGATTATGACAATTAGTGATCAGTTAACTATCAAACATTCATATCAATATTGAATAAATCTTAATCAAGTGATGAAGAAACCAAACTAATGCATTAATTCATGAATAAGAGTTTCAAGCGATTCAATAGGAAAACCATAATAAAGTGTTTAGCTCCTAGCCATAGGCATGCTAAGAACTAATACAAATCCAAACATGAACTGAACTAAAATAAAGAAAAGAAAGAAAAATACTTAGAACTAATGTCTCCAATTGTAGCCTCCAAGGTTGTGATGTGTTGTATGTTATGCGATATCCCCCCTTATAAAATATGTCCCAAGGGTTTAAATATGTGATCGGTGTATTTTATATACACTTTTTGAGTCATTTTTAGTTAGTATTTTACTCGTTTCATTTATGTTTAGTACAATATTAGGGTCGTTTTCCTTTCTTTTGTGTCACAGCGGTCAAAAATGGAGAAATGACGAAAAGGAGATGAAATGAGAATAAAAGAGATGGAATTGCACACTAAAAGGGCCAAGAAATAAAGTCTAAGAAGTTCTGGAAATTAGAGAGGAGATCAGACGAAGTCCGGACGAAAAAAGGACGACGAAACGGAACCGCTGTAAAATGTCACCGGCCAAGCTGCCAGCAGCCATGGCGCCCAATATCTTGAAAGTCCGAAAGTTCTTGATCTTCAGCCAGCCTGGGCCAGGCCGAGGCGCCGACGCGGGAATTATGAAGTGCTGGGCCGAATTTGACTTGTTTTCAGAATCCTAAAGGGATAACTTTTCCTTCCTAAAGGAATAACTTTTCCTACCTAAAGGGATAACTTTTCCTACCTTAAAACCCTTACCTAAAAGGATTATAATAACTTTTCCTACCTACAAAATTCCTAACCCTTCACCAAAAGGATTCTTTGGCTATAAATACTCTACATCATTAGAAGAATTATTCATTCTCCATTCCACCATTCACTATTCTACATCCATCCTCCCACCAATCCATCTTGTAAATATTCCACAACACAACCCTTGGATGATTGGCTTGGAGACTCATTCTTAAGTAATTTTCTTTTCTTTTTTTCTTTATTTAAGTTTTTGTATGATGAACATGGGATTAGTTCTTGTCATGTCAATGGCTAGGAACTAATTCCTCTATAGGGCTTTCCATGTTGAATCTCTAGAAACTTATGTTATGATTTAATGACGCTATGGTTATTCTTCTTGTTGAGATCTATCCAATATTTGAGTTGCATTCTTGGTAATTCATTGACAACTAATTATCACTCTAGGCTGTCTCCTCAGATTCCGACCGGGGGCGGGGATTGTGAATATGTTGTAAGTTGGGTAGACATTCTTGGATTGGGGATGAAAATACCTCAATTATTTATGTAGCGTTAATGAGAGGCTTAAAACCCTAATTTTTGCGCATCGTGCGTGATTAACTAGGTTCTTGTTCTTAATCCTCCTATAGAGTTATCCTTATCAGAAAGGTAGGTAAGGTGCAATCTCTGGGTTGAGTGTTTATATGACCTAACGGAGTATAAAACGATTTCGAAACCCGCTTTCTCCAAAAGAAGAATACCATAAGTTAATGCATTAGTAAGTAGCATAAGCGGATAGTAAGGATACATGGAAGCCCTATTCTCATCACCATCAAGTAAATCTTTATACTTAAATAGCTTGCATAATTCTTAGTTATAAATAACAAATCAATTATCGATTCACAAATAGATACTAGAAAATAGATAGTTGGTAATTGAACCCTAATCCTTGTGGGCGATATTCGGTCTTATCCAGACTATACTACTTGTCACGATAACGTGCACTTGCGCTTAAAGTGTGTGCATCTTACCGCGCATCAAGTTTTTGGCGTAGTTTGATTAGGCATAGTTCAATATCAAATTTATCTATTTTTAATTTCTAATTTGGTTTTTATTTTGTTTCTTTAAATTATTTATTTTATTTTCTTTTGAAAAAAAAACAACAAGTGTCGTGATTCGTTGTTGGTTTTGATTCATCTCGAGGATCCTTAAGACATGGATTTCTCCGCTAATATGATCGAGCTCCAACCATAGAGGAAGAGAGGGAGGAGTTACGGAAGCTATACTCGGTCTCACGAGGTACCAAAATCGGTTCATAGACGAAACGAATGGCCATGAAGAAGTTGGAAACACAAATAGCGTAACTCGCGATCATATTCAACAATAAACGCAAAGAAGAGCAACTGCACTGGGTAGGCAATGAGGAAACACAATGTCGTGCAATTGACCAAGGATGCCGAATCGTGGAGATAGAGAGTTCGCAGCAAAGCGCCTTGCGCGCCGATGAGCGAGCTGCGCGAAGATTTTGAAAGGCAGAGAGTGAGAGCCGCGACGCCAAAGAGCGTACGGCGCCCGAACCCGTAAATCGAGGTGATTTTGAACAATGAACAACAAATTGAGGAGCCCTGAACCACACCCAACTATTGAGGAATCTGGTGAGATAGTTGGTGTAGAAAGAAAAGATTGCAGAGATCCAATTATTTACCTTCTTGGATTACGTGGAAATTCTTTTCTTACACCCATTCTGAAGAAACACCACTAGCTATCACGGTGATTCCCAATTAGGAAGCCCATACCATCAAGGGTACCCACAGAGTTGAGAGATGTAGAAGTTCACTGATTCCTACATTATAGAAAGCATAAAAGACAAGCCTACTTGGGGATAATTGTATATGTAAGGCTCTTGTTTGAACAAATGGTCGTAGGAAATTGAGACCTACAACAATAACTCTGCGGATTGCAAGCGATTCGCGAGAAGGATCCAATGGGCACTCGGAAAGGTTAATTGCGTCCGCTAAAAGACGTAAAGACATAGCTTGTTGGGAGGTAACCCAATGTTTTTAATTATGTTATTTTAATTTCTGTCTTTATTTTATTTTATTTTGCTTTGAGCGATCTCACGGTCTTGGGTTCTTGTTTTGTGTTGTTGGATGACAGGTGGTCAAAGCTAAAAGCAGGAAAAAGGAGCAAAAACGCCGAAAAGAAAAGCGATCGTCGGCGCAAGGCACGTAGTCTGAAGAGCCACAGCACTAGCGCGTAGCCGAATCTCGGTCGCGGCTCCGAACTTCAGAGCCATATTTCGCAAATTCGAATTTTCCTCTAGACCTCCGTTATGACCGCTGTGTTGTGTCAGTAAGTTGTCATTTTTCTTTTATTTTCTTTGAGTCTTGCACACATTGGGGACAATGTGTGATTTAAGTTTGGGGGTGTTTTATTTGTGTCTTGTTATGTTTCATTTAAGTCTTTTTGATTGTTTTACGTATATTTTGAGTCACAAATTTGTTTTTCTTTTTGAGTCATAATTGCCTGTCAAAGATCATGTATGTTGTAGTTGCTAGAAACACCTAGTGAAGGAAGGTGGAATAATGTAATGGAATTAGAAGCAACTATCTAAACACCTAGGTTAGATATGCCAAAAACTCCAAAAATCTGTCTATTTGGAGTTTCTTGCTTAAATTGTGCATGCTAAATTATGAAAACCTATGTGTTATGATTGCTTGCTATTTGAGGCGAAATAGTTAGGATATGCATGTTAGGGAGATGACTCAGGCATTTCTTTGATAGCCAATTCTTACCACTCTTTTCTACCCCGAACTTTAAAAGTATCCCTAGTCAGCCCCATTGAGCCTAAAATTGAAACTTCTTCTTTGACACCTATATTCCCACAGTTGTGCCATAAGTAAAAATGCAAGTAGTGGGATCAATTGTGTTAAAAAGAGACAAAAAGAGTGAATGAGCTTGTTGCTTTGATAAAAAATAATAAGAAAGAGGAAAAGCCTAAGTTTGGGGTGCTTGTTATTATAATACTCTTCATTCTCCCAAAACAAAGAGGAAAAGATAGAATTGAAGTGAAGAAAAGAACAAAAGAAAAGGAAATCTTGAAAAGCTAAAGAGCTTATGGTACACAAAATGAGCCTAAATGCCTATTTTTACCAACCTCTACCTAAGCCTACATTACAACCCTTAAAGTCCTGAAGATCTCTTTTATGCATATCCAGGATTAGTGGAGAATAGCAAGTAAGCATGTCATAGGATTTTTGAATTTATATGCATGATTTAGTATATTGACTTCCATTAAGCATGATAAAAATGAGTTTGCGAAATATCTAGCTTAAAGTGTTTAGTATGCTAAAAAAAAATCATGTTATATGTTCCTGCATATTATTCTGCTAACCTTCATATTTTTCTAGATAACATCAAAGCAGCAAAAGTGATCAATGTCAGTGAGTCTTTTATTTCTTTCTATCTTTGCTAGAGGGCGAGCAAAGGTTAAGTTTGGGTATTTGATCGGTGTATTTTATATACACTTTTCGAGTCGTTTTTAGTTAGTATTTTACTCATTTCATTTATATTTAGTACAAGATTAGGTCGTTTTCCTTTCTTTTGTGTCACAAATGGTCAAAAATGGAGAAATGACGAAAAGGAGATGAAATGAGCATAAAAGAGATGGAATTGCACACTAAAAGGGCCAAGAAATAAAGTCTAAGTTCGAAATTAGAGAGATCGATTTAAGTCCGACGAAAAAGGACGACGAAACGGACCGCGAAAACGTCATCGGCGCTGACGCCAGTTAGAGCCGCGCGCCCAATATACGAAAGTCCGAAAGTTGTTGATCTTCAAATGCGCCTGGGCCACTATGGCGCCGACGCGGGAATTATGAAGTGCTGGGCCGAATTTGACTTGTTTTCAGAATCCTAAAGGGATAACTTTTCCTTCCTAAAGGGATAACTTTTCCTACCTAAAGGGATAACTTTTCCTACCTTAAAACCCTTACCTAAAAGGATTATAATAACTTTTCCTACCTACAAAATCCCTAACCCTTCACCAAAAGGATTCTTTGGCTATAAATACTCTACATCATTAGAAGAATTATTCATTCTCCATTCCACCATTCACTATTCTACATCCATCCTCCCACCAATCCATCTTGTAAATATTCCACAACACAACCCTTGGATGCTTGGCTTGAAGACTCATTCTTAAGTAATTTTCTTTTCTTTTTTTCTTTATTTCAGTTTTGTATGATGAACATGAGATTAGTTCTTGTCATGTCAATGGCTAGGAACTAATTCCTCTATAGGGCTTTCCATGTTGAATCTCTAGAAACGTATGTTATGATTTAATGCATGCTTATGGTTATTCTTCTTCTTGTTGAGATCTATCTAATATTTGAGTTGAATTCTTGGTAATTAATTGACAACTAATTATCACTATATGATTTCTAATCAGATTCCGAAAGGGGGGGATTGTGAATATGCTGTAAGTTGGGTAGACATTCTTGGATTGGGGATGAAAATACCTCAATTATTTATGTAGCGTTAATGAGGCTTAAAACCCTAATTTTGCGCATTGCGTGACGGTTAACTAGGTTCTTGTTCTTAATCCTCCTATAGAGTTATCCTTATCACCGAAAGGTAGGTAAGGTGCAATACTGGGGTTGAGTGTTTATATAACCCTAACGGGAGTATAAAACGATTTAGTGAACCTGCTTTCTCCAAAAGAAGAAGACCATAAGTTATTGCATTAATAAGTAGCATAAGCGGATAGTGAGGAGACGTGGAAGCCTTATTCTCATCATCACTGAAGTAAACCCTTTTAGTTAAATAGCTTTTATAATCCTTAGTTAAAAACAACAAATCTAAATATCAATTTACCAAATAGATACAAAAAAAATAGATAGTTGGTACTTGAACCCTAATACTTGAGGACGATATTCGGTCTTATCAAGACTATACTACTTGTCACGATAACGTGCACTTGCGTTTAAAATGTGTTGTTACACCCCGTAGTTCAGGTCATGCGTTTGAGTACGTACGAAAGGGGGTAAGACTTAAAATTTTCAAAGGATAGGTTGACGGATTATTCCGGGCGGTTTTTAGTCAACTTTGAGGCGGGTTATGACCCGGTACATTGAGAGTTCCTAAGTGTTTTAAAGGCCTAGGGCGTAGTTCGTTGAGTCTGGATTCCAACGCAACCAACCGTTCGTCGATATGACGTCGGAGTAGAAAGTTATGAGAGTTACAAGTTCAGTGCGCAGTCGGACAGAAATGCGTTTCGGACCAAGGCGACAGGGCCGCGGCGCCGGATGCAGGGCCGCGGCGCCTAAAGTTCTGAAGGGTCGCTGAAGTTGCAGCGCCGCGGCGCCGGAATAGCAGGGCCGCGGCGCCGAAAGATCAGAGAGCCTGCGGAGGTTTGCCATGGCGCCAAGTGGCCAGCGCCGAGGCGGGATTTTTGGGCGGAAAAACTTAGAAAAGTCTGGTTTTTGTTTTAAAAGAGACCATGGGAGGGTGACAAGTGTCCCCCCCCATCTGATTTTCTGTTGCATGCAATATATTGACCAAGACTTGGACATTTTCTATCTTTCATCTTCTCTCTCTCTCTCTCAAATTGCTCCCCCTTCTCTCTAAAAACCCTTAGAAAAATCTGAATAGTTAAGAACCAAAAAGGAAGCTTGTAGCTAGCTTGTGGGCATTGTTGTGGTGGTGTTCTTGGCAAGGAAGCTAGCAATATTTGGAATAAGTTTGGGCTAAAACTTTAAGGTAATGATTCTTTCTTTAGATTTAGTTTTGCATGTTAAGAAGAAAGAACTTGTGGGAGTAAATAATGCTCTTAGAGTCATTGCGTGCTAGAAATGGGTTTTGAATATGAAAAATGGGTTAAGAAGAGTTTATGAGCATGTTGAAGCCTAAAAACTACCTTAGGATTGTTAAGTGAATTGTTGTAAACTTATGGGCGAATTGGTATTTGGGTGTGTAATCCCTTTAAAATGTTGGATTGATTGAGCCTTACAATGTGGTGTTTTGATGGTAAATTCGGCCTTGAGAAAGGTGGCAAAGTGAGTAGAAACAAAGGAAATGCTGCCCAATTTTCTATAGAATTTTAGTGGCTTTGAGTTAGATTATTCTACATTGGAATTAGAGGTTAATGAACATATCATGTTTATTAAAGGTTGAAATATTACTTGCATGGTAGTTGAGCTTAGCAAGTGGATTGACCAAAGAGGTATGTGGAGCTTTCTTATCTCTTGAGCATGAGTAGTTTGAACTATATAGTACGGTAGACGTACGTGTTTTAAATGAAGTAAATCTATTTGTTGTACTTGACTTGTTTTACGAAAATGTCTAAGTTGGTTGGGTTAGAGAGCTAACCCACTTATTCCTAAGTAATGGTTTAACCTAAATAAGGTAGATAAGGATTTCGTGACATGAAGAAGTATTACGGAAATTGTGTGAGTTTGATTTGAAGTATAAGTCTCTTGGTTAATAAAAAGAACGAAATCTTTTGAAACATAAGGAGTTATAACGGTCTTATGGGTGGTTAGTCAGAACGGTCTTATGAAAGAGTATGAACGTCTAAAGCTTTAAAGCATAAAGTTAGTATAACGGCTTTATGGGGAGTTGGTTATAATAACTTTATGAAAGGTTAAAGAGTTGGGTTTTCTTGAATAAGGTCATGAAAATGAGATTCATTTTGTATGTTAATGAAAGCCTGAAGAAGTTATGAGTTTACTTGGACGTACCGCCAGTGATGAAGGATTCCACGGGTATGCTTCCATTGTTCAGTTATGAGTTTACTTGGACGTACCGCCAGTGATGAAGGATTCCACGGGTATGCTTCCATTGTTCAGTTATGAGTTTACTTGGATGTACCGCCAGTGATGAAGGATTCCACGGGTATGCTTCCATTGTTCAGTTATGAGTTTACTTGGACGTACCGCCAGTGATGAAGGATTCCACGTACGCACTCGACATGCTTACGATGAAGGATTCCGAGGCATGCATATGAAGGGTAAGAGTATAAATGGCGGGCAAGCCCCAAGATCGTTATACCACCTTCTTCGTGGTAAGAGTATGAATGGCAAGCCCCAAGATCGTCATACCACCGTTGAGTTTATCGACGTCTGCCATGAAGGATTCCACCGTATGCTTCCATTGTCTTAGTATGAGTTTATTGACGCGTGCCGCTGATGAAGATTCCACGTATGCTTCCATGGTCTCTATATGAGTTTACTTGGACGTGTTGATTATGAGCTTCCTATTTTTATGCGGATAGTATATGACTGATTTTCTCATTGTTGGTAAGGTGCAGTGTTCTCAGAACCGATTTTATACATGTCCCCGCTATTTTAGACTTATGAGGTATTTTCAGATTTTCTCGCCACATACTTGGTACTGTTGTATCGACCTCCTTGGGCTGCGTTCATGCCGCAGTCGAGATCGTAGCTTGGTCCGTCCGCACTATTAGGATCACTGTTCATTTTCTCGAAAGCTCCATCCTCCGAGGCTTTGTCTTTTGTATGATTCCCTGAGGTTATTTACTTTTGTACAATCAGGGGGTATGGCGGGGCCCTGTCCCGCCACAATTGTTATTCCTAGAGGTCTGTAGTCACGTTTGTGGTTTGGGCTGTAATGATAAGATGTACTGTTTCACTTTCGGTCAAGTTATTTTATGAAAGGCGGCCTTATCGGCTTGCTAGTGATGTTCACCTTATACAGATTTTGTTTCATGTATGTTCCGCTGCTATTCTCTGATGCATACCTGATAGGGTACCGGCAGGTACTGGGCCGCGCCCGGTCGTGACATGTGTGCATCTTACCGCGCACCAATATGCTGCAAATATCGTGTGCCCTGGACCCTTCTGCCCCTAGCCAATTTCGCCTCGGATCTGAAAAAACGCGTCGCGGCCCTACATTCCGGCGCCGCAGCGCCGTAACTCCTGCGGTGCCTCTGAATAAATGGCACCACGACCCTGCTGCTAGGCACTGTGGCCCTGCATGCTCTTCGTCTGGATCACCAACTTTTGTCCTTTTTGCCTCGGGAGTCTCATTTTCTTCCCACTTTTTGCTTCTTTTCACCATTTTTCCATTTAGAACCGCTGTGACTCAAAAGAAAGAAAAACGACCCTAACACGACACTTATTTAAACAAAAATGGAGAAAATACTAACGAAAAATGACTCAAAAAGTGTATACAAAATACGCCTAGCAACTCTCTTAAAACTATATGCTCTAGTTTGTTTGACAAAAATAAGGAAATATGCTTTGTAAAAGAAAGAGGAATAAATAATAGGTTCTCATATATGTCAAAGAATATGATGTTTATGTGTCATCACTGTAACTCCCCTAGACACTTAAAACCATATTGTTTCAAACTTCAAGATTATGTGAGCAAAATGTTGCCTAAAATGTTGTCCAACATCTCGGACAACATTCCAAGCAACATTTCTGAGTCGAAAGATAAAAAAATATTTTAAAAGAGTTTGGGTTCTCAAAATGGATATAACTTGTAATGTTGCAACACTGCCTTAAGAACTAATATTGCATGTTCTTGGTACTTTGATAGTGGATGTTCTCGCCACATGACAGGTACAAATGAGTTTCTAAAGAACTATGAGTCATTCAATGTAGGTAACGTAACTTACAGAGGTGGCGGTAAAAACAAAATAATTGGAAGAGGAATCTTGGATGTTCCGGGATTTCCAGCTTTAAGAAATATCTTACACATTAGAGGTTTAATGGCTAATTTGATTAGTATTAGTCATTGTGTGATGATAATCTTGAGGTAAAATTTAATAAGAATTCCTTTAAAGTTACGAATGGAGCTAATGAATGTGTCATGTCAGGTACTAGAACATGTGATAATTGTTATCTTGTTGCAAGACAAGAAACATGCAATAATGTCAAGATAGATGACACAACACTATGACATCAAAAGTTGGGATATGTCAACTATAGCAATCTGGAAAAATTGGTCTCATATAAAACGGATAGCGGCTTACCCAACCTTAGCCAAAAAGGTAAAACATTGTGTGTAAATTGTCTATAAGGTAAGCAAATCTGTGTTTCCCATAATGTTGTCCAGAAGATGAACAACATTCAGGTATGTCTCACTGTTTTCAATTATTGCACATAGATCTTATGGGTCCAATTGAGGTATAAAGTTTGGGAAGCATGATGTATTCTTATGTGATAGTAGATGATTTTTCTAGATACTCTTGGATATATTTTTTTGAAAGAAAAATAACAAACTTTTGACATGTTTAAAATTTTGCACTATAGAATTAGTAACTTGTTCTATTCTCCTATTTTTCGGATCTCATCTGACCGTGGAAAAGAAATTGAAAATAGCTCTTTCACAAGATTTTGTGAGAAAAAGGGAATTTTCCATGAGTTTTCTGCTCCCAAAATTCCTCAACGGAATGGGGTAGTAGAATGGAAGAATAGAACATTGCAAGAAATGGCTAGAGTTATGCTTAGTTCTAAAAAAATTATCAAAACGTTTTTGGGTTGAAGCCTTGGAACAAAGATGACACCCTATGAGATTATAAATAAAAAGAAACCTAACTTGCGTTATTTTCATGGAAAATGTGCAGACTGCTGAAGAACCAGATGTCATCTTTTTATTCAGGCGTTTTTCTTTTTACAGAAAATACAACTGAAAATAACACTATAGTTTCAGTGGAAAATGTGCAGACTGCTGAAGAACCAGATGTTGCCCCAATGTTACCACATCTGAAGCAACATCTGAACCTGAACCAGAAATCACAGAAGGTGCGGATGAAGAGTCAAATGCTGAATTGCTAGATCAAGTTCGAAGGGACCCCTCATCAAGGATTAGGAAGAATAATCCAACAAGTCAGGTGATAGGGGGAGTTGTTTTAGGGAATTAGAACAAGAGGGAAATAACCACTCAATTACAGAGATATGGTAAGGTATGTGTGTATGTCTACCATATATCAAAAGGTTAGTCTTTCTTGTTTTATATCTACTTTAGAACCAAAAAATGTTTCAGAAGCACTTAAAGATGATTTTTGTATTCAAGCAATGCAAGAAGAGCTTTAACAATTTTCTCAAAATAAAGTCTGGACTTAGTTCCACGTACAAATAATTCAAATGTAATTGGAACTAAGTGGATTTTTAAAAATAAATCAGATGAATCAGGAACCGTTGTTAGAAACAAAGCTCGTCTAGTTGCACAAGGCTATACTCAGGTTGAAGGAATCGATTATGATGAAGCATACACACATGTGGCTAGAATTGAATAAATTAGATTGCTTCTTGCCATTGCAAACTTTATAAAAATTACTTTACACCAAATGGATGTAAAAGGTGCATTCTTAAATGGTTTTCTAGACAAGGAAGTCTATATTGAATAACCAAAAGGATTGAAGATCCTTACAATCCACACTATGTATAAAAGCTAAAAAAGACTTTGTATGGATTGAAACAATCTCCTCGTGCATGGTATGGTTGTTTAACTAACTTTCTTCTTGAATTTGGTTTTAACCGTGGTGAAGCTGATCATACTTTATTCATTAAACATCATGGTATAGATATTATTATTGCGCAAATCTATGTAGATGACATAGTTTTTGGTTCGACCTCACAGTCTTACCTAACAACATTTGTTGAAGCAATGTCATCAACATTTGAGATGAGCATGATTGAGCAACTAACATTTTTCTTAGGCTTGCAGATTAAACAAAGTGAAGATGAAATTTTCATCTCCCAAAGTAAATATGCTATGAATCTAGTTTAGAGGTTTGGACTGGTAAATGCTAAACAGATGAAAACTCCAATGGGATCATCACTGAAGATATGTAAGGATCATGTTGGTAAAAATGTCGACCCAATATTTTATCGATCTATGATAGGTATCCTTCTATATCTTACTGCTACTCATCCTTATATAATGTTTAGTATTTGTGTTTGTGCTCGGTTCCAAGTCTGTCCCAAAATCTCCCACTTAAATGTCATAAAATGTATCATTAGATATGTTGCCGGCACATGTGAGTTGAGAATTTGGTATTCCAAAGACATTAATCCTAATTTAATAGGGTATAGTGAATCGAATTGAGCTGGTGATGTGAATGATAGAAAGAGTACAAGTGGAGAATGTTTATATCTTGGAAATAATCTTGTTTCATGGTATTGATAGTAGACCATTTTTTAAGAAATTTAGTTGAAAAACAGCTAGTCAAAATTGAACATGTTGATACTACTCATTAACTAGCTGATATTTTTACAAAAGCTTTAGACCATGAGAGATTTTCAAGTTTGAAGAAATCTCGTGGTCTCTGTAATCTCTAAAAAGGCATTTTTGGTGAATGTCGGCTGAAATATCTCTAATATTTAGGGTGATATTTGCCTATGTAATATCATAATATGATTATTGTTGTTGTATAGTGTATTACTTTTGGTCACACAAGCATGATCCTTCAATAAGAACCAGATTTCAAAGTGATATCGTTCTCTACGATGATATTAGATATAAAAAAAAAGAGTATCAAAATAAGGCAAATCCGTTACAAAATTTTGGCAACTATGCAAAATGGACAAAGATCTTGAAAATATAATGTTCCTATTCTATAGGAGTATCGAGTGCTATAAAAGAATTGTGAGAATGCTAAATAAGTATTCTTAAATTTTTTTGACACAAAAATCTTTTTGTATGTATTTTATGAGTAGATCAAGGGCACGATGAGAAAATGTTACATTGTACCAGTGGTTAAACTCATAAATATACATATAAAACGTGTTTTGATTTGTTGCCAAAATAAAAGGTTCTTGCGGGATCATAATACTTGTGTTATCCAAAATGTTGCCAACATTGGTGTTGAAATTTTCATGTAATGATATTTGTTGAGATGTTGTTCGTAACTGAATTTCAAAAATTCAGTTTTTATCTTCTCTAATTTTTTCCATGTTTTTAATTGGAATTCAAACTTTAAAAGGATAAGATTAAATTCCAAATAAGATGTCTATCTTTTTAGGTGTAAGTCTTTGACTAAGTATCAAACACATAAAATCAAGGAATTTTGTTTTTGTGCCAAGAGTGTACACATCCACTTCTTTTGTTTTCTTTTTACCATTCTTGTCTTTTCCTAAAAAGTAAAATAAAAAACGGAAAATCAAATCACACCTCGGGTTTATCCCTACCTACCCGATAGAATAATCACGATTCCAAACTTCGAGTCTGACAATCTAGTCTTCTAGGCTTTTTGCTTTTAGAATCCTCTTTCTCTCTGATCCTTCGTGCGTTCTTTATCCTATTCCGATTCGATTTAGCTTTCTTTTAGTTGCTATATCTTTATTTTGAAGAAAGGTGGATCTATAGGGGAAAGGAGAAATATATAGTATCAATAAGAAGATAGTTTGATTTTCTTGTTTGCACATGTGTATTGTCTAATCTATGAGAATCAAGCTTTTTCCCTTCCCTAAGCGCATATAGGGAAGTGGGCCCTCGGCTATTGAGAGGACTCCTATTGTCTTTCTTTTATTTACTGGAGTTTCTTGTTCCCGCGCCCCCTGGTACCGAGACCCCCGGTAATCTCTTTCAGGGCGCACAAGGCCCTTAGTCTTACCTCATGCAGTTTCTGCTTTCTTGTTGGCTTGGCGGTGCTTCCCTTCCTCTGTGGAGAGAAGACAGAAAAAAGGATGTTTCCCCGCTTTCCGTCCGTCGTGTATTCCCCCATCTTCGCTTCGTGGGAACAACAAAAACCACCATCTCGCTCTTTCCTTTCTTCGCTGCTACCTTTTTGGGATTCCTTGGATAAGTGGAAACATGCTCAGTACCTATTATTCTTCGGGTAATGTTGCCGCGTATTCCCAGACTATAGAATAGAGTCTGTCTTTCTCCTTTATCGAGGAGAATTAAAAGGAGCGTTCAGCCGCTCGCCTGGATCGGGGAATCGAAAATGCTTCTTTGATTCTCCATTCCAAAATTCAAACCCTAATTCCCCGCAACACTCTTCTCAAAACTCACCAATGCAAAAATCCCCTGTGTCAACACCAATGTTAGCCAACACACCGACCAACACACCCATAAGTATTAGCCCTCTTTTAAACACTGAACCTCAGCAACATTGCCAATCATCTTCTTCACAGTTCATAGAGGACTTATCTAGGGCCATAGTATTTAAGGGTTTAGAGGAACCTTTAGATATAAGCTACCCAGGCGATGACAACAACCCAATAGATGTTGATGAAACATCTGACATTTAAGCCCTGGGAAAACGACCTCGATCCTCCACATTCCCTACTCATCGATCAAGTAGAGTATTTGAAAAATCAGTTCGAGCAAAATCAAGCAATAAAAGGTTTACATTTAAAATGCTTATACCTGCTTGTTCAAGCAGTGACAGTTAGGAAATGACCTTTGAACTCTCGACTGAAGAAAGTGAAGAAGAACAATCTACTTCTGTACCACAAAATGTGCCTCTGGAAAAGGAAATCCCAGATGAAACCCCCTTGAAACAATTCTTTACACATGGAGTTCCCATGAGTACAAGGCCAAGTGTTGCTCAAACTATTGCCACAATATCTGAGGAAGCATTCCAGCCAACACCTGAAGAGGCACACACCCCAACTTCCTCCAGTAGTTCAAACAGGTCTGATTCTGATCTTGAGGTATCTATCTACTCAGACAAATTTTATTCAAAAACTAACTCTAATAATTGGGTACAAAAATAGAATTGTTAGGTCTGAAAAAGTGTTAGACATTGCCTCATGCTCTAAATATGGTTTGATAGAGTTGTTGAAAGAAAGACAGCTTCTCGGATCTGTTACTGAAAAGGGACCATATGTTGATACAATAGTTAGGTTATTTTATGCAAATTTGAGTACTGCTATAGGGTATACCTCTTCAAAGAAGTTTGGGAAGGTATATATATCTATAATAGAGTATATTCTTTTACACCTGCTATTATAAACCAATGTATGGGAGTAAATGTTTAAGAGGACGTTAGAGAAGCAGACCCTGTAGTGGACAATAGAGATAAAGTAACTGAGTAGCTCACATGAGGTATAATGCATAAGTGGATATCTAGGTGTCTTGCCTCTAAGTTAACAACCCTGTTTGCAACCCTTCACAAAATTGCTATACACAATTGGCTTCCTTCAATGAATGAGTCAATTGTAACTACAGAACAAGCCACCCTACTATATCAAATAAGGAAAATGTTGAGAGTTGATCTTGGCACAACAATCTTCCATCAAGTTTCCAACTTGGCACAAAAAGAATCAACCTCAATCCTCACTTATCCCTCTATAATATTCAAAGTTTTAACTCCCCAAGGTCTTAATCCTAAGAGAGAGGACACATTAGGGAAGGATCCTGAACTGTACACATTAAACAAAGCATTTTTGAAAAGTAGAGATAGAGTCATTGATGTACCCTGGAAAAAGGAAGGAAATAGTGTAGATGTTGACAGGAATATTACCAATATTCTTGGCAACACTGGTCCCAGACAGTCTCCACTGACTACTGCATGACTTGTTTATCAAATTGCAAAGATCAACCAACAAATCTCTGAGGTTGATAATGTGTGGAATAATCTGATTCAAGCCAGAGACCATTTCATGTTACTACTTTCTTCACAAAAAGGGGGAGAAAATGAAGTTGGTGAAACTGCGGAAGCAAGAGGAAGGGTTGATACAGTATAGAGGGAGGAAACTGATAGCAGAAGAGGGGCAACGCTACTGGGAGGTAACTCAATGTTTTAATTATGTTATTTTAATTTATTTTGTTTTGAACAATCTCACGGTCTTGTGTCTCTTGGTCTATATTTTTGATGTCAGGTAAATTAGGGGCTAACTCCGAGTGGAAAAGGGGCGCGAAATGATGAAATTTGGAAAAGATGGATCGAAGTTCCAGAACGGTCAAGCGTCGCGACGCCCAGAATAAGGGTCGACGCTGAGGCGATGAGCAAAAGTTTTTTCGGATAGCGGTTACCGCAACACCTGCATGAAGGGCCACGGCGCCTGTGAGGCAGAGAACTGGGCAACTTTTTTGAATCGCTAGATGATTTTTGGTAAGTCTTCGTTCCTTTGCTTTATTTTTCACATTGGGGACAATGTGTTGAATAAGTTTGAGGGGAAGTCTTATTTTTTTGTGTTAGTTGTTGTTATTGTTTTGTGTAATGTAGTTTTTAATTGTTAATATTTAGTTATTTATTTAGCGTCTTGTGTCAGTCTTGTGTCAATGAATCAAGTTAAAAATAATATCCCATGAGATTGAGTGAACATACGTGATAGAATTTGATGTTATTGATAGCCATGAAATGCATAAATATGTGTGCTTAAGTTTGATAGTTTTTTAGTTTGCTTTATGTTATTAATAAAGATGAAAACTTGATCATGACTGTTAACTTTCTTGTACTCAATTGTTCAGGTTATGCATAATTGAATTTTGGTTTGAGGAAAGATGGTGAAATTGTTTAGAACTTGGTTGTTTGTTACTTGAGACAAAATCCTAGATAATGCATGCTTAGGAAAATGATTTAGGCCATCTATTTTAACGTTTGAGCTTTTCAAGCCACCTTTGATTACATTAATCCCTAGTTAGCCCTTTTGAGCCTTAATGAATCATTCTTTGTTGATTAACACCTATCTTTGAGCCTACCTGAACCTTTTACTATTGTTACATTCCCTTGAATTACCATAAGTATAGAAGCATATAAGTTTGGGGTTGAATTCTAGTAAATAGTATTTTAGACTGGTTACTATCAATAAGAAGTGTAAATGATTGAGAAAAAACATCTAAAAATAAACAACACACCTCTTGTACATACAATGAAAAATAAGTTTGGGGGAGTATTGTAGTTCGGAAAAAAGTGAAATTTCTCAATCTAGAAAAGAAGAAAAAAGTAGATTGCTGTGAATTATAATGTGATATCAAGTTGGGATTGGTTGGTTCCTATGCTTATGGTAATCTTGAGCCTAAATGATATTTTATCTATCTGTGCCTAACGATATAACCTATAAAAGTCCTATTGATTCTTAAACATGTGTGTCTACATTAGGGGAGAGTAGCAAGTTAGCAAGTTAGCAAGCCTATATATTTTGGCCTGATGGACTGATGGAAAGAATTCATTGTGCATAAACTAATATTGAGTACATGTTTGAGTCAGTAATCATAATTAAGTGATCATATACCCTAATAACTTTAAGCAAACTTGATGAGTATCGGACTTGAAATTCTAGTTAGCAAATTAATGGCTAGAATGTTTCTGAAAATGATATTGCACGTGTTCATAATCTTTGATGCATAATCTATTGTGATTGACTTGATTCATTTTTAGAGTCTATGTGTGTTTTTATTTTTAGCGTGTCTAGAGTTCTTTACTCGAGGACGAGTAATGTTTAAGTTTGGGGGTGTTTGTTAGGTAGGTGTTAATACTATTTTACAGTGTGTTTAAGGAGTCTTTTGTTTGTCTTTTAATTGTTTTGTGCAGTATTATGCGTGTTGTTTTGTGTTTTCAGGTTTTAAGCGATTCAGAAAGGAATAAGGTGAATTCAAAGGAAATAGGCGGTTATTGAGGACAAAAATTCATATCTGATCACAAGATACAAGTCAAAGAAGTCATGAGAAGCCGCACGTGTTTAATGGTTAATTCAAAAAGCTCCAAAATTACACTGTAGACCCCTCGGGCTCTACAATCCTGATTTGGCAGAAGTTGCTCGGAATTAGCGACGCGGCGCCTCATTGGCAGAAAGTTCAAAGGGAATTAGCGCAGTGGCGCTCCAAACTTACACTATAGACTGCATGGAGTCTACAGACACAGAGCCGCGGTGCCTCACCGACGGTGAGTTTCTGCCCAATCAGCGTCGCGGCGCCTGGCTGAAGCGTCGCGGCGCCTACGACGGAAATAAGCGAAAAATCCAATTTTAGCTAGGGTAAAAGGTCCAAGAAGGGGTTTTTGGTATATAAGCTTTAGAAGGCTGATTTTAGGGATGATCAAACTTTGGAGCAAAGGAATCAGAGGCTAAGAAGAAATTAGAGACCATCTTTGTTCAAGTTCTTTTCTGTTTCTTTTCTTTAATTTAGTTCATATTGGATATTGAGTTAATTAACACTCTTAGCATGTCTATGAGCTAATTACTTTATTAGGATTTTCTATCGATTCGCTTGAACCTCTATTATGAATTAATGCATTGTTAGTATTTCTTCTTCACATATCATTATCTAATCAACTTTTGTTAATTGAATGAGAATTGATTGGCCATTAGTTTTCATTACTCATATGATTTCAAATCAAGATTTGAAAAGAGAGATTTGAATATGTTATAGTTGATTAGACATAGGTTTACTCTTGAATGAGAGTATCAGATTGCCTGTGTAGCGTTTTAGGTTATTGATCTTAATCCTCCTATGTGGTAGAATTTATCATATAAATATAGAAAATTTCCACTTCGGTAAAGATTTTATATGTCCTAACCGGAATATAAAACACTTCAGTTAACCTGTTATCTTGATAAGAAAATGAATAGTTAGTCTTGCATTAACGAATAATAGACGGGATAGTTGATGAGATTGGAAATCCTAATTACCTTCATTACTGAACTAAACTCCAAGTATTTTCTTTTAGTGTATTCTTGCTTATTACTTTAGTTGTTAGTTCTTAGTTCTTAGTTTAGAAATCAAAACTCATAAACGTTTGCCAAAATAGAAACGAAAGGTTAGTTAATTAGTACTTAATAATTCAGTCTCTGTGGATGATATTCGGTCTTACCGAGATTATTACAAATTGTGATACGTTCACTTGCGTAGCATATATAAATTTTGAAACACAACACTCTTCTCAAAACATACCAATGCAAACATCCCATGTGTCAACACCAATGTCAACCAACACACCCATGGGTACTAGCCCTCCTTTAAATACTAAACCTCAGCAACATTTCCAGTCATCTTCTTCACAGTTTATAGAGGACTTATCTAGGGCCATAGTATTTAAGGGTTCAGAGGAACCTTTATATATAAGATACCCAGGAGATGACAACAACCCAATAGATATTGATAAAACATCTGACATTTCAGCCATGGGCAAACGACCTAGCTCCTCCACATTCCCTACTCGTCGATCGAGTAGAGTGTTTGAAAAATCATTTCGAGTAGAATCAAGCAATAAAGGTCCAGATTTAAAATGCTTATACCTGTTTGTTCAAGCAGTGACAGTGAGGAAACAACCTTTGAACTCTCGACTAAAGAAAGTGAAGAAGAACAAGCTACTTCTGTACCACAAAATGTGCCTCCGGAAAAGGAAATCCCAGATGAAACCCCCTTGAAGCAATTCTTTACACATGGAGTTCCTAGGAGTACAAGGCCAAGTGCTGCTCAAAATGTTGCCACAACATCTCAGGAAACATTCCAACCAACACTTGAAGAGGCACACACCCTAACTTCCACCAGTAGTTCAAACAGGTCTGATTCTGATCTTGAGGTATCTATCTACTCAGACAAATTTTATTCAAAAACTAACTCTGATAATTGGGTACAAAAATAGAATTATTAGGCCTGAAAAAGTGTTAGACATTGCCTCATGCTCTAAATATGGTTTGATAGAGTTCTTGAAAGAAAGACAGTTTCTCGAATTTGTTACTGAAAAGAGACCATATGTTGATACAATAGTTAGGTTATTTTATGCAAATTTGAGTACTGCTATAGGGTATACCTCTTCAAAGAAGTTTGGGAAGGTATATATGTCTATAACAGAGTATATTCTTTTACACCTGCTATTATAAACCAATGTGTGGGAGTAAATGTTTAAGAGGATGTTAGAGAAGCAGACCCTGTTGTGGACAATAGAGATAAAGTAATTGAGTAGCTCACATGAGGTATAATGCATAAGTGGATATCTAGGTGTCCTGCCTCTAAGTTAACAACCCTGTTTGCAACCCTTCACAAAATTGCTATACACAATTGGCTTCCTTCAATGAATGAGTCAATTGTAACTACAGAACAAGCCACCCTACTATATCAAATAAGGAAAAGGTTGAGAGTTGATCTTGGCACAACAATCTTCCATCAAGTTTCCAACTTGGCACAAAAAGAATCAACCTCAATCCTCACTTATCCCTCTATAATATTCAAAGTTTTAACTACCCAAGGTCTTAATCCTAAGAAAGAGGACACATTAGGGAAGGATCCTGAACTGTACACATTAAACAAAGCATTTTTGAAAAGTAGAGATAGAGTCATTGATGTACCCTGGAAAAAGGAAGGAAATAGTGTAGATGTTGACAGGAATATTACCAATATTCTTGGCAACACTGGTCCCAGATAGTCTCAACTGACTACTGCATGACTTGTTTATCAAATTGCAAAGATCAACCAACAAATCTATGAGGTTGATAATGTGTGGAATAATCTGATTCAAGCCAGAGACCACTTTATGTTACTACTTTCTTCACAAAAAGGGGGAGAAAATGAAGTTGGTGAAACTGCGGAAGCAAGAGGAAGGGTTGATACAGTATAGGGGGAGGAAACTGATAGCAGAAGAAGAATGCTAGAGACTAATGTTTTGTGCATAAAGTATAAAGTTGTTGAAAGCTACTACTGACGCATAACTAGCTAGGAAGAACAAGCTCATTTGTTAACTGAATCTTGTGTTGTCTAAACTACTGAACAATTTTTTTTATTGGCTGATTTAGTTAACTAGATGTTTGAAAAATTGGTCTTGAGAATATGGTTTTGTATATTTAATGATTTGTGTATATATGTTTCTTCTAGTCATATATGATGTGTGTATATCTATGTTTGTGCTAACATTGTGTTTAAACATATATAGTGCTATACACTCGTATACATATGATTGTTTGTATGCCATCACAGGTTAAGGTGGAGCATTATTGTAATCATAGATGTTGGGACAACATCTATGACATTGTTGTAAGTCACTTGCACAGATTAGAATAAGTTTTGTGAAGAAAGGCAAAAGGGGGGAGAATGTTAATGTTGGGTTTGATGTTGTGATATTTTGCCCAACATATCATTTAGTACTAAGTTAAAGTTAAGAAATGTTGAAACAAATGTCACAACATTCGGACCAACATTTATGTGAATAACAGTTTTGCCTTACTTCACATACTGAAGGAAATCTCGTGGATATTTTACCACGATGGAAAAGTGACTTGGCAAGGTGATTAGGAGCTGATGAAAAATATGGGAAGAACAAGTCAAAGTTGTTGCTAAGCTTGGGGAACAAGTCCAAGAAGTTAGAGGATTTTGCTCCATGATCTTTTCCAACAAACCTTATCGGCTGCCCACATTTCTCTTAACCTCTACAACAAGTCGATGAGCTTATTGAGAGGAAATAATAGTGAATTGATATAAGAGAGCTCTCGAGAATTCATCTCAGAAAATTGGATCACAAGTGTTGTCTGAGCGTGTCGACAACATTCTGTCCAACATTATAATTGCTGATTAGATTCTAGATTTGTTCTTTATTGAAACAATTATAATGACATGTTGTTTATTTCTATTTAGGTAGATTTTTCAGGCAGAAGTCATCTGCGACTTCAACTCTTTAATTCCTTTTGTATCATTTTGTAAAATTGTAAAAGAAAGAATTTATTCAATTGTATATAAATATATACAATACTTTCAGTCAATGACCCTCATAGGTTATATAATCAATATAACCTATGTAAATATTAAACTTTTGTGTTCTTTATTATTTTCGCTGCAATTTACTCTTCAAAGGTTTTTCGGTTTTATCGAAGTGTTGTCACTTGTGACTAATAACATTGTTGCCGACATATGCAAACTGTATTAGCATTCGAGTTAGTTTATTTTTCAGTTTGTTTTTATTGTTCCATAGTATATCCCGGGACCTAACAATAAATATCAATAAAATAAAAGTGAGTATTACATCGCTAGGTACAAAGAGAATTAGAAAAGCAAAGTAAGTAAACAAAATTGAATAATTTTTTAATAGAAGTTCAAATTTATAAAGGAATGCTGTTACAGATTCATCAAGGCAGGCAGGATGCCTAGCTATTTCCTAATAGGAAATACCAGTCTTCTTAATCCAGTTATCTCGGTCAATGAAGTAACTAGGTACATATTTTTCAGCTTCTTGTGGTGAAATATTTCTCTTGTAACCACCCCACTTAACCCTTTTATCAGTGTTTGCTCCTGGTCCCTTGTTTTGATACTCTGCATAAAACAATGTGTTTAGAGCAAAGTTACCCATCCATGGAGCCCATCCTTCCGGATCAATGAACGAATCAATGTAAGTTTGCATGATAATGGTCCTCGAATACTCCTTCCATGGACGTCCAAGATATGCCTTGATTGGTGGTTGTGTGCTAGTAAATGCTGGCTCAGCCGTGATTTCACAGTTCTGCAATACGATTGCACCGACTCCACGATGGTCTTTTCTTCCTTGAGCAGTGACCATGCAAGCTTGGTTTTGACCTGGTTTCCTCACAATCATCTTGCAGTTTTGGAACACGGCAGATGCATCGCCAAAGATGAAGTCGATCGTTCCTGTGATGGTACAGTCCTTGTAGAATTGTCTGTAGGAATGGGTGTATAGGGTGTCTTGGTACCCGTCAATTTTGCAGTTGTAGAACACTGTTTTATCAGCTGACACACGGAGTGCAACTGCTTGGTGCTTCATTGCTCCTGCTGTGTTCTCGAATCCTATATCCCTCGCAACGAAATCATCTCCATTCACAGCTACACAATTTAAAAAAGACTTTTAACTTTTGTACACTGACGTCATTTGAACACCGCTTAAAATGAATAGAATTAGGAAGTGTGAGATTGTATTCATAACTGAAGAGTTTAGGTTATGTATACTGACAGTGTAAAGACCTTTACACTAAGCAAGTTATTGCTCTGTTTCTTTGGTTACTATATCAGGATTGAAATGAAGAGTTGTCTGTTGTTGTAAGTCAACTTAACCTATGTTGAAAATTTAATTTGACGTTGTACGTGTACGAAACCTAAACTCATTATTCACAAAATTGATGAATACTTACCAACGGTGGCAGTATGATAAGTGCCAGTGCCATCAGCAAAGTTCTTGTGGCCAGTAATCTTGGTCTTGGTTGGGCCTTCACCGATAAACACAACGTTTGTCATACCTCTTGGGATATCAACCATCTCCTTGTATACACCTGCCTTGATTAAGATAACAAAGGTTTGGTTGTTCTTTAGGGGCACAGCTTTAAGGGCTTTTTTGATGGTCTTGTACTGTCCACTTCCATCCTTAGCAACCACAACATTAGGCTTGACATTAGAAACTTGAAGAAGCCTACGAGAACCGGCTTCAACGAATGATGAGTAGTCATTATCGGTTGTCAATAATCGGCGGTTAATGCCAGGGATATGCAAATCAGTGAGCATTTCACCAAAGCTAGTGATCATTGCAAGGCCATTGCTAGTAAGCTCCCTGCAGTCTTCAATAATTTCTTCATTTTCTCACCAGTGTCACCACTTGTGTTTGAAAAAGCATCTAAACAAGTTTCTTGATAAGTAATTGAAGCACTGATCCATGTCTTGAGATCATCGGTATAATCCTTGATCTTATTGATATCAAAGCTGCCAACTTTATGGAAAGATCTTCTTAGATCATCAATAGACACATCAAGAAGACCTTCACAAGTTTGTAAAGCCTCTTTGGTTCTTGGATCTTTGGCTGCTTCCTTGATCAAGTCAGTGTTTTTTATGGCATTTTTTATGTCAGTGATAGTGGATTCAAATGCAACTTTTATAAGTTCCTTTGGGTCAGTAGTGTTCTTGGCTGATGCAAGACTCTTCTCACAAGCTTCTTTGTAATCAGTAGGTTCGCACATTGCTTTAACAGATTTTGAAGAGGTTGAAATGTCACCACCATCACTGGATGAATCACTGCTATTATTTTTGCTAATGGTGACTGCTGCTGCCACCACACAAGCCACTACAAGAATTGAGGCTAAGCCAGCAATTGCTATTTTGTTAGCCATAATATATATTTTTTCCTTTATGTATTTTCCCAAAGTAAAAGAGTTTTTGTTTTGTGTTATTAATACAGAGCTTTTGGGGATTTCTTATTAGAGAGGATGCCGCCCCTTGGCTCTGAATCATATGTTCCCTAAAAATGGAGAACTTATTTATAGTGTATAGGAATAAGTAATTAACGAAATTATAGTTTGTTTCTGTTGAGGATGTGAAATGGTCTAAGAAAAAGACAAGGTCGTTGGTGTTCATTTTTCCTACAATTAAGGTTTGCGAAATAGAATTTTACTGTTCAATTCAATTTGTTTCAAACTAGTGAACAGTATTTCTTTATCCTTTCAATACCACAACTTATAATTACTCTATTTTAAAATAAAGTACATCCGTCGTATTTTAATTTCCCTGAAATTTGTAAAGAACTTGAAGGAACAAAACTATGTCTAAAATTTATTAAGGTTTGTTACTCTGAGAAGATAATAGTAGAATAGTAGAAGTTCAAAGCTCATTTTCACCATGATTATTGGCTACTTTGTGCTCCATAGCCTTCTCTTTTTCATGCTCTCTGCCCTCTTTTCCCCAATAATCTCTATTATCAATTATCCTTTTTTTGTTCTGGGCATGGGCAGAGGTTTTGTGCAAAAAAATCGTTGGAAAATTTATTAATGTGGAATAAAGTTTATTCCATTATTTATGACTCGAACAATTGGGGCCCCACACGTCGGAAACGTCGTTTCCAAATACGTGCACACGTTGTACCAAGGATCGTAAATTTCATTAGTGAAAGAGATATTGGTACGTAAGTAACATGTTTGAGACATAGAATGATGGATGGTCGTTGGCCAAATGACGAGTGTTCCACGTTGGTAAATGAAGGAAGAAGTCAACATAGTGTAAAAATGGAACGGGTGGTGCGGCAATGAGTCGGCGGTCGCGCGCCATCGCGACCGGGAGTGCCGCGATGCCAACCCCGTCAGGGCCACGAAGTCGCGGAGCTAATTCCGGCCCGAGTTACGTGAGCCGCGGTGCTCCCGAGGCTCACTCGCGGCGCTACCCAGGCAGAAAGTATGAAACGAAAATTTGATTTTGGAGACGTTTGGGTTGCCCTCAATGGCATTCATTCAAGCACTATTCAGGCATTATTTGGCTGATAAATGGGTGCCATTACTTGAGCAATTTATTGTCATTACATGGGTGATTCAATGCCATTACTTGACACTTGAAGGGACAAATCTTACACACTATAAATTGAGGCATTTGGCTCAATTGTTAAACACTTACAAAACTTGTACTTCAGAAAAACTTCTTCCTCTCTAGCATTCTTTCAATATTCAAAATTTCTTCAAGAGAAATACTCGAGTCTCCTTTGCTCAAGTGTGTGAGTAGCTGTTTTATCTTGGGAGACTATTGCCTAGAAACGTAAAAGGATATATACGGGGCAATCATGTTTTAAAGACAGAGTGTCATCACTCGACTCAACAATAATTCAAATCAAGTGTTGGTTCTTGTTTCCAGTTGTTTATTAAGATTATTTCTTTTGTTGTAATCTTTTGTTCTTCATTTTTACTAGTACTTGTAATAGGTGTTTTGCTATTTCCTGTTTGTTGCTTTCATTTTTACCAATAATTTGAAGACAAGATTATATTAGTACTTAGTGAAAACGACAGGACAAGAACAATATTTTTCTGAATTTGTTGCTGCTACTCAAGGCAACACTTTTGCCTCTCCCTTTGCTGCTGCTACTCAAGCCAACACTTTTGCCTCTCCCTTTATTGCTGCTCCTCAAGGAAACACCTCTGCCTTCCCCACTGTTACCCAAGGAACAACCAATGGATTTTGTGCTACTCAAGGGAATGTCAGAATTCCTCCACCGGTAGGGTTTCACCATGAAAGCCCTGAAAAGTTCATGGAAATTAATTTCAAAAGATAACAACAGAAGATGTTGTTTTCCCTAACTGTAATGGGAGTGACAAGCTATGTCACAGAAGACCCTCCTAAAATAGGAGATAGTACGAACCCTCAGTTTATTGATACAACTGAAGGGGGGCAATGTTTCCAGGATCACCTCGAAATAACTCTTGATACATGGACTCATAATGATTTCATGTGTAAGAACTACATCCTGAATCGCTTGTCGACCCGCTATACACTGTATCAGATCAGTATGCTCTACCAAATAGTTATGGGAGAAGCTTCGGAAGAAGTACAACGCACAAGATGCAGGTACAAAGAAATTCATCATTGGGAAATTCTTGAAATTTCAAATGGTGGATAACAAGACAGTGATGTCTCTAGTCCAGGAATTCCAAATGATTCTACATCGCTTGGATTTTGAGGGTATGAAACCAAATGAGCAGTTTTTTGTGGCATCGCTGATTGAAAAGTTGCCTCCTTCGTGGAGTGAGTTTATGAGTTACTTAAAACTCAAGACAAATGAAATGACATTTGAAGAGCTTATTATCAAACTCCAAATTCAGGAAGATAATAAGAAGTCCTTGTCTAAGGGAAAGCATCCCGTTGAGGCCAAAGAAAATCTGGTTGATGCCAAAGGAAACCCAAGCAAGAAGCGCAAGTTCCAGAAAGATGGAAAGACCCAGACAACAGTGAAGTTCAAGGAAAACTGTCACCACTGTGGCAAAATCGGTCACATGATCAAACACTACCACAAGCTTAAGATAGAGCAGCGTCAGAAGGCCAAAGGCAAGGCAATGCAAGGCAAAAGCTAACGTCATCGAGGACACGCTTCTTGATGACATGATCGAAGAGTTCTCTGTGGTGGTTCTAGAAGCAAACCTCGTAGAGAATCTCAAGCAATGGTGGATGACACGGGTTCTACCCGTCATATATGTTCCGATAGAGATGCCTTCTCCACGTATACACTAATTACAAACAAGAAGATGTTCATGGGTAACATAGGTTTCTCTGACGTGATGGGGGTAGGAAATATGGTCCTGAAGATGACTTCTGGCAAGGAGCTCACTCTGAAGGAGGTGATGCATGTCCCTGAGATTAGAAAGAATTTAATTTCAGGTCCTATATTGGTTTATGCTAGTTTTAGGCTAGTATTTGAGTCAAATAAGTTTGTAATCACCAAAAATAGAACCTTTGTGGGAAGGGGCTTCATATGTGAAAGCCTTTCAAGGTTAATGATATGCCTATCATACGTTCAAGCAATAAAAATGAAGTTTCTTCTTACTTGCTTGAGTCTTCTAATTTATGACATCAGAGATTAGGACATGTGAACTACCAATCTATCCAAAGGTTGGTAAAGTTAGAGTTGTTGTCGTCTATCGACGTAAACCCTCAACATAAGTGTGAGGTGTGAGTAGATGAAAAACTCACTAAGACTCAATTTAGATACGTCAAAATGGATACCGTACTTCTAGAACTTATTCACACAAATATATGTGATTTGAAGTTTGCACAAACTAGAGGGAAGAACAAGTACTTTGAGACATTTATAGATGATAAAACAAGGTATTGCTACCTTTACTTGTTGAAAAGTAAGGATGAAGCGTTCAGATGCTACAAAGCAGAAGTTGAAAACCAACTAAGCGTACAGATTAAATCAATTCGTAGCGATAGAGGCGGAGAATACGTAGACATTTGAGAAATATTATTCTCAATCAGGCATTGTTCATCAAACGACGGCTCCATACTCACCTCATTTGAACGGTGTCGCTGAACGCAAGAACCGTACACTGAATGAAATGATGAATGCCTTGCTCATCAATTTCAGTCTTCCACAAAGCATGTGGGGAGAACTGTCCTTACCATTAATACAATTTTTAATAGAGTCCCACATAAGAGTAGGGACAAAACTCCATACGAGTTATGGAAGGGGAAGAAACCCACCTACAAATACCTGAAGGTGTGGGGTTGTTTGGCAAAGGTTGAAGTACCTAAGCCAAAACATGTCAAGATTGGACCTAGGACTATAGATTGCATTTTCATCGGATATGCAAATAAAAGTAGTGCTTATCGCTTCTTAGTGCATAAGTTAGATGTACTAGATATCCACGGAGGTACGATCACGGAATCAAAGAATGCCCAATTCTTTGAGAATACTTTTCCTAGAAAGGAAAGAGACATAACCTCTCGCAAGCAAAGTTATGAACAAAGCTCTCAGGAACCACGAGTCATTTACTGCCTGGATCTAGAGGGTTAAGTTCTAGTGGAATCCGAAGTGGCTGAATATTAGTGTTCCAGATTCTCAGAACTTGGAGACTCTAGAGATGGAACCAAGACGAAGTAAAAGGGCTAGCAAGGATAAATCCTTCGGTCCTATTTTGTAGTTTATATGGTCCACAACGAACCATGAATAATTGCTAAAGCATTGCCAACTCTAGAAGCACCGCTCTAGAGAGAAGCTATTGAAAGTGAAATAGACTCTATCCTACAAAACAATACTTGGTGTTGGTTGATATTCCTCCGGGAAACAAACCATTGGGTTGTAAGTGGATACTCAAATGGAAGTATCAAGCAGGTGGATCTATAGACAAGTAGAAGGCCAGGTTGGTAGTCAAGGGTTATCGACAGAAGGAAGGCCTTGACTATTTTGACACGTACTCCCCAGTGTATAGAATGACATCCATACGAGTATTCATTGCGATCGCAACATTGCGTGACCTTGAGATACATTAAATGGATGTCAAGATAGCCTTCCAAAATGGTAATTTGGAAGAAGAAAATTATATGAAACAACCCGAGGGGTATGTGGGCAAGAGAAGAAAGTATGCCAACTTGTCAAACCTTTGTAAAATAGGCCCCGAGGCAATGACACGAAAAAATTGATAGTACTCTACTATCGAAGGGTTTCTCCATTAATGAGTGTGAATGTGTCTACATGAAAGTTAATTCTGACTCGTTCGTCATGATATGCCTTTACGTAGACGACATGTTGATCACAGACAATAGTCCTAGTTTGATCCTAGAGACTAAGAATATTTTGAAACAATGTTTAGACATAAATGATATGGGTATTGCAGTTGCAGATGTCATCTTAGGGATCAAAATCTCTAAGATGTCTGACGGACTGGTCTTATCTCAATCTCACTACATCGAGGATGTGTTGAGAAATTTTGAGATATTCAACAGTTCACCGATGAAGTCACCACTGGATATAAATAAAAAAAATTGATAAGAATCGTGGTGCGCCCGTATGCCAAGAGCGATATGCACAGGTGATTGGGAGTTTGATGTACATAACAAAATGCACCCCACCTGATATCGCTTATGTAGTCAACAAGTTGGCTAGGTTTACCCATAATCCAGGTAATGATCATTGGAAAGCGTTGAATCGGGTACTACGATACCTAAAATACACGCTAACTTACGGGTCGCATTATTCAAGATATCCAGTTGTAATATAGGGGTACAGTGATGCACACTGGATATATGATATAGAGAACATCAAGTCCACCAGTGGGTATATATTTACAATTAGTGGTGGGGCTGTGTCTTGGAAATCCTCTAAGCAAACTTGCATCACCCGATCCACAATGGAGTTAGAGTTTATTGCTTTAGACAAAGTAGGAGAAAAAGTTGAGTGGCTTCATGACTTCTTAGATGATGTCCTGTGCTGGGCACTCACTTCTGATATAGGTCGTAGTACCAACGGTCATGATTATTTAACGGTAACCTGTCATTGGATTGATTATAAATGGTCTATGCAAAAACATATTTTAGCGTATAGATATATAGATAGTAGGCACACTGCTGATTTTATTTCATAAAATATTTTGCGATTATTACGGAATAACATAAAATTATGAGTATTACATTAGATAATGCATTTTCTAATAATTCTGCTATTACAGTTTTAAAATATGCCTTAACTCCATCTTTTCCAAATATTTTTCATATAAAATGTGTGTGTCATATTTATAACTTAGTTGTAAAGGATGATCTATTACTTTTTCAAGACATTCTTGAAAAAAAATATAATTTGCTATAAACTTTATTTTTAAAAATAAGATAATACAATAAAAAAAAATTATAAAAAAACTTGTCACGATTGCCAACTACCTTATGGAAACATTCCCGAAGAAGTACACCCATTAGGTGGAATTCTTTATATGAACAACTACTTGTTGCTTATGAATATAAAAAATCTATTACTTTATTTTTTAACGCCAATAATCAAAATCCAACTGATATGACTGTAGATAACGATCGGGAAAAATTCACGAACTTATTGTATTTCTAGAGAATTTTTTTCAAGCAACAAAATAATTTTCTGGTATATATTTCCTACAATTTCAACTATGTTGTTTTATATAGCTATAATATTTTTACTGCTTAGAGAATATATGGAAAACCCAGCTTATAAAGCAGCTATTAAAAATGTTTATCAAAGTAAAAATATATTTTATTTCTATTCTCCCTATTTATATTATTGGTGATCTATTAAATCCGACTATTAAAATAGACGGTTGTATATCACTTATTGAAAATATTTATGACTGTATAGCAATACTACCACCTCCAAGTTTCAAAAATTCAAATAACCCACCACTTATTGAACAAACTAAAGAAGATATGTTGTCTAGCATAGAAGAGGAATGCAAAAAAGTATATAGGTATTACCAACAAGAAAGTGCTAGCAACCAACCGACTTCCATACGATCTTCTTCTTCTTCTTCAACACAGCCTAAAAAAAGACAAGTTGTTTCTGCGGCTAGTATTCAAAGCCTCAGAAATAGAATGTGCGGTGGTAACACTACTAATCAAATTAGCGAGTTTGATGTTTTTGTTTTGCAGTGTGTTTTGCCGTACGAATCAGTTCTTAATGAAGAAGGAAATGAAGACTTGCTGAAATAATGGGGAGAGAATGAGAAGACCTTTACGACACTTTCAATGATGGCCCGAGATGTTTTGAACATTCAAGCATCATCAAAGACGTTTGAAAGCGCTTTTTCTGCCGGCAGATTTCAAATAGGAGAGCACGTACACTCATTAGTCGTAGACATCTAGGAGAGTATTATTCAGGGATTGGATACGAGAGGAGTGGATAAGGTGCGGTCAACCGGAGATCAACGAAGAAGAAGACGAAAACTACAACGACATCTTATCTGAAAGTATGAGTAGCGACGTGGAGCAATTTGACCAGCAAATACCAATTCCAACCGAAGAACTACAAGACATTGTGAAGAAACTAGAAAAAGTGTTTTCAAATTGGTAAAAATTTTAATTGTAATTTTAGTATTTTACTATGTCATTTGCAACGTTTGAACAACACCGCATAGTTGCAATTTTGACAATTGTATATGTATTACCAAAAAATAATATTTCTATTAAATAATATAAGAGGCACAAAAACAGTCTTGGGATGTTTTTATTACACTATTTTGTTCAATTATTGAGTTGTTTATATATATGTTATTTTTTAAAATTAAGTGCAAAAAGTAATTGAAAATCCCGCCCCGACCCGATCCCGACCTGCCCCGCTAGGCCCGTTACCCCTTTATGACGGGACCGGAACCGGGACAACGGCGAAACCCGCTAGTCCCGGCCCGCCAGTCCCACCCCACCCCAATCCTGCCCAAAACCCCCATCCCGCCCCACCCCGATCCAACGAAACTCGCCTAGCCCCCGCCATAGGCCACCCTTAATTTCTTCCCTCTTATATAGATATCAAATGAAAAGTTGCATTTAAACCTCTCCTTGGTTTGCTTATACTCATCATCCAGAAGTCATTATTGGTTTTAATCAAGGGTGACAAAATTAGCCCGTAAAAATATAAATTGTCCAACCTGTCCAGGTTTGGGCGGATTATTAACTAACCCAATTATTAGCTCAGCTCGTTTTAACCCAACGCATTTCAATCCATCTAAAATTTGGGCTGATATGTAGCCTAGATTGACCCATGAGAAATATTATCTAAATATTTTTAAAATGATATTTTTATTTGATATGTTATATATAGTCATAATGAAGAAAAATATAATTTTATTAGGTACTTAAATAACTAAAAATTAAAACTTAGTAAGAATTAGGCGGACTGAGTTATTTCTCCCATTTTAACCCAAGTAACATCTGATTCGCTCATTTATTACTCAGCTCATTTTTGCTCATTCAAAGTCAACTCAACTTGCCCATTTGACCCCCTAGGGGTGGCTTTTGGGTAAAGCCACTAAAGCTCAGGCTTTAGGCATCTCATATTTGAGGGTCTCACTTTTCATCAATATAGGTTACATTTTTCTTTTGAAAATTATTAAGTACTTTGAGTACTTTGTCATTACAAAAATATAGTTAACTAATTGATTGTATATAAGGCCCTAAATATGTAAGTAAAGTATAGTATAAATACTCAATCTATTTTTAGTATATTAACAAAAAAGAAAATTCACTATTGGTTTATCTACAATACTCAATCTACTTATGACCTCTCTCTAAAACTTTAGTATATGTTTACACTTTTAGTTTCAATCTACTTGTATGAATTTGCTATTTTGTTTTTCAGACACCAAATATTTTCAAATCAAGTTATCGACTTCTTGAATGAGGTTCTATTATTTCAACTTTTAGTATTGTTTTCATCTCAAACTTGTTTGTTTTTATATTTTACTACGCAATATATATTATTTTGTTAACTATTTTTTTTAGAAAATAAAATATGTCAACTAGAAATTATGTATCCGGTTGTTCAAAACTCAAAGATAAAGAGAAATTGAATTTTTGATACAATCTCAAAAAGGAGCTCTTGAGGAAGTTAGTGAGATATTTAACATAGATCCTCAAAACGTAGACTTCAAATGAAAAATATATATATGATTTTTTTTCTCATTTCGTGACAAGAAATTTAAAGCCTCTCATTGAAATTTCGCTTAAGACCCCCAGCTGTATTGAACCGCCACTGGACACCCCTAGTTTCAAAGATAGATTGGTAGTGCTTTTGTAACATAAAATGTAGGAAATTACACCAAATAATTTTGAAAATTGATGGTCATGAAGTTTTGACCCTACTGGCCGTATGGACAAACCTTCAAAGTAAAAATGTTGTCTCATGTACTGGCAATGCTTTTGCAAGAGGGGTGGTCAAGACCACCCGCTTTCAAGGCTATTCTTGTAACTCACTGCTGCTTGGATTCACATATATACACACACGTTGGTTATAGTTAAGAAACGCTGTTCGACAACAAAATTTAGTGTAGCATGTGATTTTATTGTAGGGGAAGTTACATAAATAATAGCAAATGAATACAATATTTCATAACCTACAACTATTAATTAAATTAACAAAACCTACAATATATACCCCATAAATTAGTAAAGGACAAGGATATGGCATTTTTCTTATAAATAAGGAAACTAAATCTAATAAATAATATTTCTGTGAGTACAATGGTGGATGTACGAGAATAGTAACTAACTATTATAAGTGTTTCGAAAGGGTAACAATAAGAGTTACAATAGCAACAAAATTGTGGCCAACAAGAGTTATGACCGCAACACATTTTGAGTTCTTGAATTCGTCTTGAATCTTCCGTTTTAGACCTTCGTTCCTATTGCAACAAGCTCATTGGTCTTGATAATCTGAAACCAAGAGACACTAAATTCCTACTTGTTACAACTGTGCTGAGTCGAGTGTTAGCACTCTGTCCTTAAGACATTATTTCCCCGTATATATCCTTTTACGTTTATGGGCAACTGTCTCCCAAGATAAAACAACATCAAATAAATGAGCAAAGGAAACTTAAGTATTTCTAAAGAAGAACCTTTGAGTGTATGAAAGAATGTTTAGAGATGAAGAGGTTCAGAAAATCTAATTGTGCGTCTTCAACAATTGAGCCAAAGGGCTCAATTTATAGTGGTGTAAGAATGCCATTTCAAGTGTCCATGTAATGGCCACTTAATTCACCAAGTAATGCAGCCAAATAGTGGCTGATTTATGGAGGAAAAACTGACATTTGATAGCTCCAAAACGTCCCCATAATCAGCCAAACTTTTGGACTTCCGTCGCACAGACACTGCCCGGGAAGCACCGCGGATCAGCCTCGGAGGCGCCGCGACTCCAGTAGCCAGAAGACCAACCAGCACCGCGGCTCTACACTTGGGATGCCCCGGCTCCACGGTGACGCCGCTACCCTTTTTCGACCCGTTTTGATCTTACACTTCGTACACTTCTTCCTTCACTTACCAACATGGAACACGTGTCATTTAACCAACGATCATCCATCATTCTATGTCTCAAACATTTAATCACGTACAAATATCTCTTTCACTAATAAAATTTACGATACTTGACATTACGAGTGCACATGTGTGGAAATAAAGTTTCCGACGTGCGAGGCCTCAATTGTTCGAGTCATAAATAATAGGTTAAACTTAATTCCACATTTGTAAATTTCCAACAAGCCCCTCTTGAAGAGATTGTGGCACACTCACAAGGTAACTTTCTAACAATCTTTCGGTGGACCGATGTTGTATCTGGATAGGTAGTCGTAGCTTTAGACCTTCCATAGTTTAATGCCATCGAACATACTTACTGCGCGGTGAATATGATGTCTTGAACCGTCAGTGTTTAGTGTAATCCAAGACAATGGTACCAACATAACAACTTTCCTTACTCTGTTATTCTTAATGTTTTGTCTGTTGTGGTCATGGACACACTTGGATTTTTAAGTGCGTTCATTTGAGGCGGCATGTCCTCACACTTAAATAGATGGTCTCCTACAAGGTATCCTGGTATACCCCACTTTCACAAGTGTTAGGCACTATTAAAAGTTTTCCCAAACCTAACCTCAACCGATGAAAATCATTAAAGGTTTTTTGGAAACTTAACCTCTACCCACCATGCATGTAGCACTTTAATGTCTATCGCATGAACGACTTTGGACTTATGTTTCTTTACAGAAATCATCATCCGAAGTGCTCTTGCTTCCACTGAACGCTCAACTGAATCTTTACGATTTAGTTTTCTCGTTGAACCTAATTCCTGGGATCTCCAGTCAGTAAGGTTGGGTATCCACCGTATCAGTTCTTATTGTTTGGGTTTTACGCCAATTCCCATAGACATGCAGAATTCTTGATCTTCGGGTAATTCTTTAGTTAAAGGGTCTGCTATATCATTTGATTAGTATTCAAGGAAGTGTCACCCGTGATGATCAACTGCCATACGATCTTATATCTCCGATAGATATGTCCAGACGCCGTCATCCGTGCCCTTCTCAACGTCGACTTGCTAGTCATAGTGTATAACTGATGAAGGTATGTGTTTCTTTCAATAAGGGACATCCTCTAAGAGGTTTTTAAGTTACTCAACTTCCTTTCATGCTTTGTCAAAAGAGATAAACTCTGATTCCATCACGAATTGACCGATGCAAGTTTGTTTAGAGGATTTTCAAAGACGGTACACATCCATGTATGGCTTTGGTGTTCTTCAAGTTCGATGTCCAGTTTGCATCACTGTGTTCTTACACAACTGTTGGCCATACGAAATATCATAATTCGTAGATAAGCGAATATTTCAGATATCGTCATATTCGATTTAACGCCTTCTATCAAATATTTCCAGTGAACCTTAGTTCAACTGATCTACTTGGTATGCTGATATCAGGTCGGTTGTAGTGTATTGAACTACACGTGACATGCACATATCGCTCCTTGTATATGGCTACACCATGATTCCAATCACTTCTATGATTCGTATCCATTGGTGACTTCAACGAGACTATCAAAACACCTCACAAATGAGTTTGGATTTAGACCAATCTGTTATATGTCTTATAAATCATAATTCCTAAGATGTCATATGTGATGCCCACATCCTTCATATCGAAACATTATTTCAACATACTCTTAGTCTCTAGGATCAAACTAGGACTGTTTCCTGTGAACAACATGTCATCTACGTAAAGACATTTCATGAACAAGTCAGATTTAACTTTCATGTAGACACATTTATCACATTTAATGGAGAAACCCTTCGATAGTAGGGTACTGTCGAATGTTTCTTGCCATTGCCTCGGGCTTATTTCAGTCCGTATAGAGATTGATAAGTCGATAGACTTTCTTCTCTTCCCTGGAACCACATACCCCTTGGGTTGTTCCACATTACTTTCTTCTTCCACTTTCAGACTTTTGGTTTTCCAACTGTTGGCTTTGTAGCTTCAGAGTTAATGTTTTTGTCGTCAGATTCATTATTTTTGTTTTATCTGAAACTTCCAGGACCAAAATGTAAACATTTTAGGGACCAAAATTGGAAGTTCAGGAAGAAGCCCAACAACCCACAAAACCAACTCTCCGGTTAGAAAGGCAGTCTCAACATCCATGTCACGTAAGACTGCGGTGACCCTGGATGTTAAGCTATTCACAGATGAGCACATGTCCAAGTAGCCGAGGCCTTATACTCGTCAATAGATTCATCCACTTTGTACTCAATTTGAGTATCCACTTTTACTACCCAAGGGTTCTTTTCTCGGAGGAAGATCAACTATCACACAAGTATGATTTTATCTGATTGAGTCTATTTCTCTCTTTTTAGCTTCTTTCCAAAGCGGCACTTCTGGAGATGACAATTCTTTGTTAATTGTCCATGGTTCATTCTCAACCATATAAAATAGATGGCATGGAACAAGTCTTTGTCCTCTCTATGCTCTGTAGAATCCCTGAGTTCTGTAGATCTGAAATATTAAATTCTAGATAGTCAGCAACTTTCGAGTCCTATAGATCTGGAACGTCTAGATCCATACAATCAGACACTCGCGGGTTCTTGTTAACCTTGAGCAATTACTACTTTTCCTTCTCGAGGAAAGTTATCTTCAAAGAATTCAACTTTCTTTGACACCAAGATGCGATAACCACTACTGTTATTTGCAGATCTAGTGGATATGCAATCTACAGTCTTGGGTCCAATCTTGACCTACTTTGGCTTAGGTATTTCAACCCTTGTCACACTACCCCATATCACAACGTTTGTAGACGGGATTCGTTCCATATTTCGCATGGAGGGTATCCTTATCCTTATGCAGAGTCTATTGAGTATTGCATTAGTGGTAAGGATCACATTGCCCCACTTATTTTGGGCATACGACTTTGCGCTTCCGTTAGACTGAGGTGAGTAAGGAGCAATCGTTTGTTGAACGATGCTTCGCATTCTCCCCCTCTATCACTTCGAATTTCTCAATCCGTAGACTTTTCAACTTCTACTTTGTAGCGCTTTATCCACTTCAATAGCTTCATCTTTGTTCTTCAACAAAGGGTGCAATACGTTGTACCATCATCAATGAAGATCACAACATACTTGTCTCCCCATCTATTTATACAAGATTCAAATCACCCACATAGGTGTGACTAAGTTATAGAGGAGTGGTGCTTCTTTCGCTTTTCCTTTGACAGGATGGAAATGTGATTTTGCCTCTTCGCCTACCTCACATTCTTTTTGAGGGTTTATGTCGATAGAAGGAAACAATCTAAACTTAGTTAGCTTTTGAATGACTATCTATTTAACGTGTCTTAATCTATGATGACATAGATGCACAAATTACAAATATATCATTCATTTGGCTACAGACATACTGTACCATTCTTAGTTACCGACCAGTTGGACTAGTCTTAAACCAGCTTGACCAACAACGTCCTTGACACCAAGTTTGGGACATGTATCACCTCTTTTTAGAGTATTTCCATTCCCTGAAGTCCTTTGAGGAAAACCTCTCCAACTATTTTTACTTTGGAGGTGGCGTTGCTTCACATGAACAACCTCTTACCCGTGGTTATAGCGTAACCGGATCATATGTGATCTAGATACTCTGGCCCACTCCAGTTTCCATGGTATACTGAGTGTCCAATTTCTTTTCTACCTTTCTTTTAGCCTTCAGATCATTTAAGACATGGAAACTCTGGCCTACTCCAGTCGCCCGTAGGCTTAGTATGACTGAGTGTCCAATATCATCCTATCAAATGAAGGATTTTCTATCAGAAACAGTGACAAGTTTGTCTATAGTCCTCTAGTACTTGTCTTTAGTCCTCTTCCCTTGTGATTGGTGCCCGGGGAAATTCCTGGCGCTTACTTAGGATTTTCCATAATTTCAGTTTTATTACAACCTAAGTCCATACTCTTAGGAGTGGTGACCGCAAATCTTCCTTGATCCTTAGCGGCACTAGCATGAATATCAGTAGTATCTTGAAGTTTAGCATCAGATCCAAAGATCCCACCTTTGACGAAAATAGATCTGTAATTATCGTCAAAGACAGACCCAACACTAGGACCATATTTGTTGACAGAGATAGTGTTTGATCTGTTTACAGAACTGTCAACAAAACTGGTTTAAACAAGGAAACCACAACCATATTTGAGATCATATCTACTGACAAACATCTTTCGAGCACTAGTACAAATAATGTCTTAAGATTGTGAGTACAATGGTGGATGTACGGGAATAGAAACTAACTATTACAAGTTCTTCGAAAGGATAAACAATAAGAGTTACAATAGCAACAAAATTGTGGCCAACAAGAGTTATGACCGCAACACGTTTTGAGTTCTTAAATTCGTCTTGAATCTTCCCTCTTGAATCTTCGTTCCTATTGCAACAAACTCCTTGGTCTTGATAACCTGAAACCAAGAGACACTAAATTCTTACTTGTTACAATTGTGCCGAGTCGAGTGTTAGCACTCTGTCCTTAAGACATTATTGCCCCGTATATATCCTTTTACGTTTATAGGCAACTGTCTCCCAAGATAAAACAACATTAAACAAATGAGTAAAGGAAACTCAAGTGTTTCTAAAGAAGAACCTTTGAGTGTATGAAAGAATGTTTAGAGAGGAAGAGGTTCGGAAAATCTGATTGTGTGTCTTCAATAATTGAGCCAAAGGCCTCAATTTACAGTGGTGTAAGAATGTCTTTTCAAGTGCCCATGTAATGGCCATTTAAGTGTCATGTAATGGCCACTTAATTAACCAAGTAATGCAGCCAAATAATGCCTGATTTATAGAGGTAAAGCTGATATTTGAATGCTCCAAAATATCCCCATAATCAGCCAAACTTTTGGACTTCCGTCGCACAGACTTTGCCTGGGAAGCACCGCTGCTCCAGTAGCTAAAAGACCAACCAACACCGTGACTCTACACTTGGGGCGCCGCAGTGTCGCGGCCCTGGCAGTGGTGGAACCGCGGCGCCCCGGCTCCGCGATGACGCCGCGACCCTTTTTCGACCCGTTTCGATCTTACACTTCGTACACTTCTTCCTTCATTTACCAACGTGGAACACGTGTCATTTAACCAACGATCATCCATCATACTATGTCTCAAATGTTTACTCACGTACCAATATCTCTTTCACTAATGAAATTTACGATACTTGGCATTACGAGTGCACGTGTGTGGAGGCCTTAATTGTTCGAGTCATAAATAATGGGTTAAACTTAATTCCACATTAGTAAATTTCCAACAATTTCTTCCTTCAATTAAGTCGACTAAATATGAGGGATATTTTACAAAATTAGTTAGTCTCTATAAATTCTCCATTTGGGTAGAAATACTACACCAATTAATAAGGAAGCACCATTGGGTACATCTAATATATAGTATACCATGCATGTTCAGTATATTATATTATATATCATGTTCAATATATATAATATTTATAGTATACCTTTAACGAACTTATTGTATTTCTAGAGAAATGTTTTCAAGCAACAAAAGAATTTTTCGGTATATATTATCTTACTATTTCAACTATGTGGTTTTATATAGCTATAATATTTTTACTTCTTAGAGAATATATGAAAGAACCAGCTTATAAGGCAGCTATTAAAAAAATGTTTATCAAATTTTTTTTTATTCATATTCCCCCTATTTATATTATTGGTGATGTATTAAATCCGACTATTAAAATAGACGGTTGTAAATCACTTATTGAAAATATTTATGACTGTATAGCAGTACTACAACCCCAAGTCCTAAAAATTCAAATAACCCACCACCTATTGAACAAACTAAATAAGATGTGTTGTCTAGCATAGAACAGGAATGCAAAAAAGTATATAGGTATTACCAACAAGAAAGTACTAGCAACCAACCGACTTCCATACCATTTTCTTCTTCTTCTTCAACACAGCCTAAAAAAGATAAGTTGTTTCTGCGGCTAGTATTCAAAGCCTCAGAAATAGAATGTGCGGTGGTAACACTACTAACCAAATTTAAAAGTTTGATATTTTTGTTTTGCAGTGTCTTTTGCCGTACGAAGCAGTTCTCAATGAAGAAGGAAATGAAGACTTGCTGAAATACTGGAGAGGGAATGAGAAGACCTTTCTGACACTTTCAATGATGGCCCGAGATTTTTTGAACATTCAAGCATCATCAACGGCGTCTGAAAGCGCTTTTTCTGCCGGCATATTTCAAATAGGAGAGTACAGACACTCATTAGCCGTAGACAGCTTGGAGATTGCAGTATTAATCAGAGATTGGATACGAGTGGATCGGAGAAGGTGCGGTCAACCAGAGATCAACGAAGAAGAAGACGAAAACTACAACGACATCGTATCTGAAGGTATGGGTAGCGACGTGGAGAAATTTGACCAACACATACCAATTCCAACCAAAGAACCACAAGACATTGTGAAGAAACTAGAAAAAGTGTTTTCAAATTGGTAATTTTTTAATTGCAATTTTAGTATTTTACTATGTCATTTGCAAATTTTGAACAACACCATAAAGTTGCAATTTTGGCAATTGTATTTGTATTACCAAAAAATCATATTTTTATTAAATAATATAATAGGCACAAAAACAGCATTGAGATGTTTTTATTACACTATCTTGTTCAATTATTGAGTTGTTTATATATATGTTATTTTTTAAATTAAGTGCAATTTTTTTTTGAAAATCCCACCCCGGCCGATCCCGACCCGACCCGCTAGGCCCGTTACCCCTTTATGACGGGACCAGAACCGGGACAACTGCAAAACCTACTATTCCCGACACGCCAATCCCGCCCACCCCGATCCTGTGAAACCCTCCCCGGCCCGTTGGCCACCCTTACAACAGTGTATCGATATCCAAACAAGAAAGCGAAAACACCAAGAGAGCTCTCGTGATTTCATCTCAGAAATTTGGACCACAAGTGTTGCGTGAGTGTGTTGACAACATTCTGTCCAACATTACAATTGCTGTTTAGATTCTAGATTACTTTTGTATGGAGCGATTGTAATGAGAGGTTGTCTATGTCTATTAGTTAGATTTTTCAGGCATAAGTCATCTGCGACTTCATCTTTTAATTCCTTTCCATTTTATCTTGTAGATCTATAAAGAAAGGAATTTGTAATTTTGTATATAATATATATACAATACATTTGTCACACTCATTAATGAAGAAACACTTCGATAGTAGAGTACTATTAATTTTTTCGTGTCATTGCCTCGGAGCCTATTTCAACCCATACAGAGATTTGACAAGTCAATACTTTTTTCTCTTGCCCTGGAACCACATACCCCTCGGGTTATTTCATATAAATTTTCTTTTTCCAAATTACCATTTAGGAAGGTTGTCTTGACATCCATTTAATGTATCTCAAGGTCACACAACACTGCGATTGCAATGAATACTCGTATGTACGTCATTCTAGACACTGGGGAGTACGTGTCAATATAGTCAAGGTCTCTCTTATGTCGATAACCCTTGACTATCAACCTGGTCTTGTACTTGTCTATAGATCTATCTGCTTGATACTTCCATTTGAGTATCCACTTACAACCCAACGGTTTGTTTCCGGAGGAAGATCAACCAACACCCAAGTATTGCTTTGCACGATGGAGTCTATTTCACTCTCAATAGCTTTTTTCCAGAGCGGTGCTTCTGGAGTTGACAATGTTTCAACAATTGTTCGTGGTTCGTTGTGAACCATATAAACTACAAAGTCAGGACCGAAGGATTTATCCTTCCTAGACCTTTTACTTCATCTTGGCTCCATCTTTGGAGTTTCCAAGTTCTGAGAATCTGAAACACTAGATTCCGGATATTCATCCATTTCAGATTCCACTAGATCTGAACCCTCTAGATCCGGGAAGTAAATGACTCGTAGTTCCTGAGAGCTTTGTTCATAACTTCTCTTGCGAGAGGTTATGTCTCTTTCCTTTCTAGAATTGATGAGCAAGACATTCATCGTTTCCTTCAGTGTACGATTCTTGCGCGACACCGTTCGAATGAGGTGAGTATGGAGCCGTCATTTGATGAACAATTCCCGATTGAGCACAATATTCCTCAAATGACGCTACATATTCTCCCCCTCTATCGCTACAAATTGATTTAATCCGTACACTTAGTTAGTTTTCAACTTCTGCTTTGTAGCGTCTGAACGCTTCAAAGGCTTCATCCTTACTTTTCAACAAGTAAAGGTAGCAATACCTTGTGCTATCATCTATAAATGTCTCAAAGTACTTGTTCTCCCCTCTAGTTTGCGCCAACTTCAAATCACATATATATGTGTGAATAAGTTATAGAAGAGCGGTATCCCTTTCGACAGATCTGAAGGGAGTCTTAGTGAGTTTTACCTCTACGCACACCTCACACTTATGTTAAGGGTTTACGTCGATAGACGACAAAAACTCAAACTTTACCAACCTTTGGATAGATTGGTAGTTCACATGTCCTAATCTATGATGCCATAAATTAGTAGACTCAAGCAAGTAAGAAGAAGTTTCATTTTTATTGCTTGAACGTATGATAGACATAGCATTAACCTTGAAGAGACCTTCACATATGAAGTCCCTTCCCACAAAGGTTCTATTTTTGGTGATTACAAACTTAGTGGACTCAAATACTAGCCTAAAGCCAGCATTAACCAATACAGGACTTGATAAATTTTTTCTAATCTCAGGGATAAGCATCACCTCCTTCAGAGTGAGCTCCTTGCCATAAGTCATCTTTAGGACCACCTTTTCTACCCCTATCACGTCAGAGAAAGCGTTGTTACCCATGAACATCTTCTTGTTTGAAACTGGCGTATACGTGAAGAAGGAATCTCTATCGGAACATATATGACGGGTAGCACCCGTTTCCATCCACAATTGCTTGGGATTCTCTACGAGGTTTGCTTCTAGAACCACCATAAAGAACTTCTCGATCATGTCATCAAGAAGCGTGTCATCGACGACGTTAGCCTTTGCCTTGCCTTTGGCCTTCTGACTCTGCTCCATCTTAAGCTTGCGATAGTTTTTGATCATGTGACCGACTTTTCCACAGTGGTGACAGTTTCTCTTGAACTTCACCGTTGTCTGGGTCTTGCCATATTTCTGGAACTTACGCTTCTTGCTTGGGTTTCCTTTGGCATCAACCAAATTTGCCTTGTCCTTAGCGAGTTGCTTTCCATTAGGCAAGGACTTCTTATTATCTTCCTGAATTTGGAGTTTGATAATAAGCTCTTCAAATGTCATTTCCTTTGTGTTGAGTTTTAAGTAACTCATAAACTCACTCCACGGAGGAGGCAACTTTTCAATTAGTGATGCAACCAAAAACTGCTCATTTGGTTTCATACCCTCCAAATTCAAGCGATGTAGAATCATTTGGAATTCCTGGACTTGAGACATCACTGTCTTGCTATCCTCCATTTGAAATTTCAAGAATTTCCAACGATGAATTTATTTGTACTTGCATCTTATGTATTGTACTTCTTCCGAAGCTTCCCTCACAACTCTTTGGCGGAGCCTACGGTACAATACACCGTGTAGAGCAGGTCTGACAAGTAATTCAGGATGTAGTTATTACACATGAAATTATTATGAGTCCATGCATCAAGAGTTATTTCCAGGTGATCATGGAAACCTTGCCCCCTTAAGTTGTATCAATAAACTGAGGGTCCGTACCATCTCCTGTTTTAGGAGGGTCTTCTGTGACACAGAGTGCCACTCCCATTACGGTTAGAAAAAACAACATCTTCTGTTGCTATCTTTTGATATCAATTCCCATGAACTTTTTAGGGCGTTCATGGTGAAACCTTACTGGTGGAGGAATTCTGACATTCCCTTGAGTATCAGGAAAGCCATTGGTTGTCCTTTGGGCAGCAGTGGGGAAGACAAAAGTGTTTCCTTGAGGAGCAACAACAGAGGGAGAGGCAAAAGTGTTGCCTTGAGTAACAACAACAGATTAAAAAAAGTTGTTCTTGTCCAGTCATTTCACTAAGTACTAATACAATCTTGTCTTAAAATTATTGGTAAAAATGAAAGCAACAAACGAAAAATAGTAAAACTCCTATTACAAGTACTAGTAAAAATGAAGAACAAAAGATTACAATAAAAGAAATAATCTTAATAAACAACTGGAAACAAGAACCAACACTTGATTTGAATTATTGTTGAGTCGAGTGATGACACTCTGTCTTTAAAATAAGATTGCCCTGTATATATCCTTTTGCGTTTCTAGGCAATAGTCTCCCAAGATAAAACATCTACTCACACACTTGAGCAAATGAGACTCAAGTATTTCTCTTGAAGAACTTTTGAATATTGAAAGAATGCTAGAGAGGAAGAAATTTTTCTGAAGTACAAGTTTTGCAAGTGTTTAACAATTGAGCCAAAGGCATCAATTTATAGTGTGTAAGATTTATTCCTTCAAGTGTCAAGTAATGACAATGAATCACCCATGTAATGACAATGAATTTCCCAAGTAATGACAACCATTTATCAGCCAAATAATGACTGAATAATGCTTGAATGAATGTCATTGAGGGCAGCCCAAACGTCTCCAAAATCAGATTTTCGTCTCCAAGTAGTGGCCCTGACGGGGTTTGCGTCGCGGCGCTCCCCGGTGCCGCGGTGGTGTCGCGACCCTTCTCGGCTCAACTGCCCTTTCCGACCTGTTCCATCTTTACACTATGCACACTTCTTCCTTCATTTACCAACGTGGAACACTCGTCATTTGGCCAACGAGCATCCATCATTCTATGTCTCAAACATGTTACGTACCAATATCTCTTTCACTAATGAAATTTTCGATCTTTGGTACAACGTGTGCACGTGTGTGGAAATAACGTTTCCGACGTGCGAGGCCCCAATTGTTCGAGTCATAAATAATGGAATAAACTTTATTCCACATTAATAAATTTCCAACAGTTTGTGAAGTACAAGTTTTGCAAGTGTTTAACAATTGAGCCAAAGGCATCAATTTATAGTGTGTAAGATTTATTCCTTCAAGTGTCAAGTAATGACAATGAATCACCCATGTAATGACAATGAATTTCCCAAGTAATGACAACCATTTATCAGCCAAATAATGACTGAATAATGCTTGAATGAATGTCATTGAGGGCAGCCCAAACGTCTCCAAAATCAGATTTTCGTCTCCAAGTAGTGGCCCTGACGGGGTTTGCGTCGCGGCGCTCCCCGGTGCCGCGGTGGTGCCGCGACCCTTCTCGGCTCAGCTGCCCTTTCCGACCTGTTCCATCTTTACACTATGCACACTTCTTCCTTCATTTACCAACGTGGAACACTCGTCATTTGGCCAACGAGCATCCATCATTCTATGTCTCAAACATGTTACGTACCAATATCTCTTTCACTAATGAAATTTTCGATCCTTGGTACAACGTGTGCACGTGTGTGGAAATAACGTTTCCGACGTGCGAGGCCCCAATTGTTCGAGTCATAAATAATGGAATAAACTTTATTCCACATTAATAAATTTCCAACAGTTTGTTGCACAAAACCTCTGCCCATGCCCAGAACAAAAAAAGGATAATTGATAATAGAGATTATTGGGGAAAAGAGGGCAGAGAGCATGAAAACAGAAGGTTATGGAGCACAAAGTAGCCAATAATCATGGTGAAAATGAGCTTTGAACTTCTACTATTCTACTATTATCTTCTCAGAGTAACAAACCTTAATAAATTCTAGAAACAACAAATAAAATTATAGTACTGGGTTTTCTTCTTTTCTTTACTTTCCAGATTATTTTAAAAAATTCTTGATACGGAGTGAAAATGATTCTAAACATCGCTAGAATGAAATTTATAATAACAAGGTTGCCTTTCCTTAGAAATTCCCTTTCTACGTTTAGACATAGTTTTGATTTCATAGGCTTTTTGATCTTTTGTCAAAACTTTGCATATCTTATTCCATGCTAGCCAAGTGCTTTTTAATTACTCCTTTGTCCTATTGAGATGGTGTCTGATTGGTCACAAAATTTAAGAAGGAAAAAAATTGAAACTTGCCGTCTAAAAATAGTCGATCATTAGTTAAATTATTTTTAAATTTAAAAGGTATACTTCTTGGGATAAATTAAAAGAAGAGTCATATATATATATATATAGGGACCAAAAGTAATAATCTTAAACAAGTGTGTTTTCAATCATTTTTTTCAAAAAATATATGATGCATTTGATCAAATTGTTCTTCATTAGGAAAGGTCAGCATTGAAACATTTCATGTCTTACTTTATTTGATTAAAGTGCGTTATCTAATTTAATACGTTTTAATACTTCTATCAGTATTTTACCTATCAAGGTAGATGTAAAGTCTGCGTACACTCAGTGGCGGATCCAGACACTAATATTTGGTGGTGCAAACTACGAAGTAATTAATTTTTTTTTTTTGCATTGATAACATTCGTTACCATAATTACCAATACAGACTCGATGGACCCATGGCATACAAAATTTCCAACCATGCTCTAAAGCCAGTTCTGAAGGACTCGAAAACAACTCTAAACGACTCACGCTCTGCTCGTAATCTCTCTTGAAATATGTTCTGCCTCTTTAGTTCGCCATTATTTTGAGTTGAGGTCAACTTCTCTTCTTCAGACAAAGGATTCGACTTCTGAAATGTCGAAACAATAAAGCCAGCTTATCATATGGGTTCAAGTACATGGAAAATCTCATTGCAAGTGTTTACCAACCAAATGTTCTAATATAATAACAAAACCTCCATAAAATTAAACAGCATTGTTACAACTTACAAAAAGTATGTTATTTTAAAACACCAAGGCTTTTTGGATAGCTTATGAATCATGATAATAAATATTCCTCTTTTATCAAGCATAACTATGAGTTTCCGTAATTCAAGAAAATGTTGGAGAATAGAATAACTACGAGGCATGACAGATGCTAGCCACTGGATTTATGACTTGTCCTAAGCATTTGTTCGCCTGTTTTGGAGATTCTTTTTTTTTCCAAAGACATAAAATTCAAAGAAGCAACAACGAAGAGACAACGAGGTGATGGGAGAAATAAAGAGATAATATCTGTTTATTTGCTGGGTTTCGTCCCCAAGAAAGACGCACTGTTTGTTTGCCAATAGCAGTTCCATTCAACTTTTGTAAGGCTTCCTCTGCATCATTCCTGCCACAACAAATTATATAGATTTGTTATGAACATTTGTTGTCTAATAAGATGCCTAACGACATGAAAAATAAGAAAAACTCTTGTTTATTACCAATGAATAATAATGAAAGTACTTATTTTTTTTAAAACTAAATATCCAATCCATAAAAATGAAAGAAAGATGACACGACCTTTTATGACTACTGCTCATTTTGAGTATAAAACGGTTTATTCCTATCCTTACATGTCTTCTTGATCTATCAAGTCAAGAAGGCGAGGCCACTTCTGGTCTTATGTCCTCCACACAGGCCTTGAATGCTTCTTCTTATAATGAAGTCGAGTTATGGCATCGTAGATTAGGGCATCTTCATGTGTCAAAGATGCGAGTAAAATCACAACTGACGAACTACCTTTACAAAGAAAATCGTCTAGAGTCCATATGTTGAAAATGTTCCATAATAACATCATCGATAATAGTCTTTAGTACATCTCTTTCTATAAAAGTTACAAGTCGATCATTTAACCATTGATCGCCCATCTTATTACATAGTTCTCGTTTCACATACTTCATAGCTGAAAAAACCCGTTCAACACTTGCAGTTGCTACGGATAAAATCAAAGCTAACTTCAGAAGCAAATACACCACGGGATATGTTTCACTTTTACCTGTTTGCACAAAAAGTTTACAAAGATCTGGAAGTCCTCTCAACTTAGAAAATAATGGGTTAGTTCGAACATCTTCAATATAATTTTGTATCTGGTTGCGCATAATCACTTCAGGAAAGTTCACAAAATCATCTGGATATAATTCCACCATTCTCAACAATCTAGATCTGTCAAATGCTGCAAATGATTTTAACGGACTCAAACATGCAACACAATGTAAAAGCTCGGTGTTCTGCACATCAAACCTAACATTCAACTCCTGCATTTGCAAATCTAAAATACTAAACAAACAATCACACTTATAATAATGAATATTTGAAAGATTCGATTGTCGTCTAGATTTCTTTCCTTGGACATATGGTGCATCCATATCCGACACATCAAATTCATGCTTATAACAAACTTCCATAACCTTGGACAAAAGTTCTTCCCAACAAAGGCTTCACCACCATAGTTTGCTACATTTTTAAACAGATAGCATGGTAAACAATACGCTGCATTTTTGGACTCACTATACTCAAGCCAATCATACTCATCAAACCATTTCACACAAAATCGACGTCTAACACTATTATATTGTGTCCCAGGGAATATAAAATTGCGAGGTTGGTGAGCACCTTTGATTAAATAAGCTTTCCTAACCTCATTTTGAATATCTGGATGATAGTCTGAAATTCGTTTCCTACGTGCAGGATCTGCTTGCAATGTATCAAAGTCAACATATTTTTGTCTTTCATTAGCATAATCTGATACATCAATTCGAGCTTCTGATGGTTCTTGATCTATCACCGGTGGTTCTTGATTTAACACTAGTTCTTGATTACCCAAAATACTAGTATTTGCTTTATATTTAGGATGCTTTTCATAATAGCGTTGCATCCTAATTTCCTAACAAATAAAATTAACAGTTCATTTAGAAACATGAAATGAATGTAAAACAAATAAATTTAACACTGACCCAGAAATCAAAATAAGTTCTTTACCAATCTTCAGGTTTTGATCGCACGAGTAAAGCTTTTTCAACACTTGAATTTGAAATTATTGGATATAAGCCCTGCTGCTGCAATGAATAAAAAGGATACGATTTAAGCACGTCATTTGGGTAAGAATCTCTACTTGCTTTTGGGTAAGAATCGCTACTTGCTATAATGAATCACTACTTGCTGAGTTGCTGTAATGAATCGCTAGTCGCTACTTGCTGCTAAAAAATAAAAATAAAAGTAATATAGATATAGATTCATTTTACTTACTAGTTCTTCCAGGTGTTTTCAAGAATCCAAAGTGCTTCCCTAAAACATATTTACCCTGAAATGAAATAAAGAATAACATAGTCTCATTGTTAATTCTAAACTTAATAAAAAAGACATCAGAACATATAATCCAAGAATGAAAATAAAATAATAAAAAGAAGAAGTAACCTTTGAATGTGTTTCAGAGAAGCCAGTTACGATCTCCATGGAATTTCTATCATTATAAGAATGAATCGCTACTTTTGATTTTGGGTTGGGTAAGAATGATTGAATGAATCACTACTTTTGGTTTTGGGTAGGGTAAGAATGAATCACTATTCTGTAAATGATAATGAATAATAAGGCGGAGAGGACGAAACGACGTCGTTTTGTCTTAACATTTTATCAAAACGCAGGGCCAACACCAAAACGACGTCATTTTGTGAAAAAATTAAAAAATATGGTGGTGCAACTGCACCGCCTTGATTACTGTAGTTCCGCCACTGCGTACACTTTACCCTCTCCAAATACCACATTGTGAGATTTCACTGAGTATGTTATTATTGTAGTAATACTTCTATCAGTAATATGAAGTAAGATAATAATATGGTTATATATATGCTCTCCTTAAGTTTCTCTATTTTATTTTGCTGAATATTCTCCAAAGTCATTGTTGGTACGGTTAACAAGATATTCCCTTTGATGTATGTGATTCTGGTTTAACCTTGTTCCTTCAAGTTCTTTACAAATTTCAGGAAAATTAAAATACGACGGATGTACTTTATTTTTAAATAGAGTAATTATAAGTTAATTACTCATTCCTATACACTATAAATAAGTTCTCCATTTTTAGGGAACATATGATTCAGAGCCAAGGGGCGGCATCCTCTCTAATAAGAAATCCCCAAAAGCTCTGTATTAATAACACAAAACAAAAACTCTTTTACTTTGGGAAAATACATAAAGGAAAAAAATATATTATGGCTAACAAAATAGCAATTGCTGGCTTAGCCTCAATTCTTGTAGTGGCTTGTGTGGTGGCAGCAGCAGTCACCATTAGCAAAAATAATAGCAGTGATTCATCCAGTGATGGTGGTGACATTTCAACCTCTTCAAAATCTGTTAAAGCAATGTGCGAACCTACTGATTACAAAGAAGCTTGTGAGAAGAGTCTTGCATCAGCCAAGAACACTACTGACCCAAAGGAACTTATAAAAGTTGCATTTGAATCCACTATCACTGACATAAAAAATGCCATAAAAAACACTGACTTGATCAAGGAAGCAGCCAAAGATCCAAGAACCAAAGAGGCTTTACAAACTTGTGAAGGTCTTCTTGATGTGTCTATTGATGATCTAAGAAGATCTTTCGATAAAGTTGGCAGCTTTGATATCAATAAGATCAAGAATTATACCGATGATCTCAAGACATGGATCAGTGCTTCAATTACTTATCAAGAAACTTGTTTAGATGCTTTTTCAAACACAAGTGGTGACACTGGTGAGAAAATGAAAAAATTATTGAAGACTGCAGGGGAGCTTACTAGCAATGGCCTTGCAATGATCACTAGCTTTGGTGAAATGCTCACTGATTTGCATATCCCTGGAATTAACCGCCGATTATTGACAACCGATAATGACTACTCATCATTCGTTGAAGCCGGTTCTCGTAGGCTTCTTCAAGTTTCTAACGTCAAGCCTAATGCTGTGGTTGCTAAGGATGGAAGTGGACAGTACAAGACCATCAAACAAGCCCTTAAAGCTGTGCCCCGAAAGAACAACCAAACCTTTGTTATCTTAATCAAGGCAGGTGTATACAAGGAGATGGTTGATATCCCAAGAGGTATGACAAACGTTGTGTTTATCGGTGAAGGCCCAACCAAGACCAAGATTACTGGCCACAAGAACTTTGCTGATGGCACTGGCACTTATCATACTGCCACCGTTGGTAAGTATTCATCAATTTTGTGAATAATGAGTTTAGGTTTCGTACACGTACAACGTCAAATTAAATTTTCAACATAGGTTAAGTTGACTTACAACAACAGGCAACTCTTCATTTCAATCCTGATATAGTAACCAAAGAAACAGAGCAATAACTTGCTTAGTGTAAAGGTCTTTACACTGTCAGTATACATAACCTAAACTCTTCAGTTATGAATACAATTTCACACTTCCTAATTCTATTCATTTTAAGCGGTGTTCAAATAACGTCAGTGTACAAAAGTTAAAAGTCTTTTTTAAAATGTGTAGCTATGAATGGAGATGATTTCGTTGCGAGGGATATAGGATTTGAGAACACAGCAGAAGCAATGAAGCACCAAGCAGTTGCACTCCGTGTGTCAGCTGATAAAACAGTGTTCTACAACTGCAAAATTGACGGGTATCAAGACACCCTATACACCCATTCCTACAGACAATTCTACAAGGACTGTACCATCACAGGAACCATCGACTTCATCTTTGGCGATGCATCTGCCGTGTTCCAAAACTGCAAGATGATTGTGAGGAAACCAGGTCATAACCTAGCTTGCATGGTCACTGCTCAAGGCAGAATATGTCTGGCTGCACATCTGTCAGGCTACCCATAGATCTACGACTAAGAGCATCTACAACCACATTGGCTTTCCCTGGGTGGTATAGAATATCAACATCATAGTCCTTAAGTAACTCTAACCACCGCCTCTGCCGTAAGTTCAACTCCTGTCTGAAGCTGTACTGGAGACTCCGGTGATATGTAAAAATATCCACATGAACTCCATATAAGTAATGTCTCCAAACCTTCAAGGCATGTATCACGGCCGCCAATTCCAAATCATAGGTAGGGTAATTCCTCTCGTGTTTCCGGAGCTGTCGGAACGCATAGGCTATAACCTTACTGTGCTGCATCAACACACTACCTAGCCCAACACCCGAAGCATCACAATAAACCACATAACCCTCTAGTCCCTCGGAAAGAGTAAGAATCGAAGCCGTCGTCAACTTATCTTTCAATAACTGGAAGCCCTTCTCACAAGCATCCGTCCATTGGAACTTAGCCACCTTCTGAGTCAGCCTAGTTAAAGGCGCTGAGATTGAGGCGAACTTTTCCACAAATCTCCGGTAATACCTCGCTAGCCCCAGAAAACTGCGCACCACAGTAGGCGTAGTAGGTCTGGGCCATGTCTTCACCGCCTCAATCTTCTGAGTATCCACCCGAATACCATCGGCCCCGATAATTTGCCTCAAGAATGCCACTGAGGCCAACCAGAACTCACACTTCGAAAACTTTGCATACAACTGTCGGCGCTGGAGGACTCCAAGTATTGTTCTCAAATAGTCCGCATGCTCCTGCTCTGAGCGAGAATAAATCAGGATGTCATCAATGAATACTATAACAAACGTATCCAGAAATGGCTTAAACACCCGGTTCATCAAATCCATAAATACCGTTGGAGCATTAGTCAACCCAAAAGACATCACCCTGAACTCATAATGCCCGTATCGGGTCCTGAATGCAGTCTTCGGGATATCTGCCTCTCTAACTCGCACCTGATAATAACCGGATCTCAGGTCTATCTTGGAGAAACACCTCGCACCCTGAAACTGGTCAAACAAATCATCAATCCTGGGAGGGGATACCTATTCTTGATGGTTACCTTGTTCACCGCATAGTCAATCGCATGCGCAACCCGTCATCCCTTCTTCACAAACAACACTGGTGCTCCCCAAGGTGATGTACTAGGCTTAATAAAACCTTTTTCCAGCAAATCTCTCTGCTGGTCCTTCAACTCCTTCAACTCAGCAGGTGTCATTCTGTATGGAGGGATGGATATCGGTCGGGTATCTGGTAGAACATCAATACAGAACTCTATCTCCCGCTCTGGAGGAATACCTGGGAGATCATCAGGGAATGCATCCGGAAATTCAATAACAATCGGAACTGACTGAAGAGCTGGTATCTCAGCTTCTAAATCGAACACCCGAACCAGATAATAGATATACCCCTTTCTAACCATCTTCCTGGCCTTGAGGTAGGAAATAACATTTCCACTCAATAACCGGCTCACCGGGAAATTGGAATCGGACCAACTTCTCTCTATAGTCGACATTGGCATAACAGGAAGCCAATCAGTCCATACCCATAATGACATCAAAATCCGTCATATACAACTCTATCAAGTCTGCTAGGGTCTGACGACTGTATATAATCACCGGACAATCCTTATACACCCGCTTAGCCACCACTGAATCACCTACCGGTGTAGCTACCTCGAATGGTTCTATCGACTCAGGTTATATTCCTATTCTATCAGCAACAAGAGAAGATATATAAGACAAAGTAGAACCTGTATCTATCAAAATATATACGTCACAGAGAGAAATCAATAATATACTTGTGACGACATCCGACAAAGCCTCCTGATCGTGCCTACTGGCCAAGGAATAAATGTGGTTCGGAGGACCGCCAGAACTAGAACCTCTGCCTCTACCTCTACCACGACCTGCTGGCCCGTGAACACCCTGCCCTGCGGGGCGCATAGCTATAGAAGATGTCGACCCGACAACTGACCCTGTAGGCTGAGCCATACTACTAGTGCCACCTCTGTACGGACAATCCCTCACCAAATGGCCCTGACGGCCGCAAGAATAACAAGCTCCCGGAGTAGAACGAAACTCCCCAAAATGGGACCTGCCACATCGAACACACCGAGGCAAAGATGGCCTCGCCTGACTAGGACCCTTGTACATGTGCGATTTATACACACGCTAAACGCAAGTGCACGTATCGTTACAAGTAATATAGTCTGGGTAAGACCGAATATCGTCCTCAGGGGGGACTGGTTTTCAAGTACCGATTATCTATGCTTTAGTTTATATTTGGTTAACGTTAATTGGCTTGGAATTCTAGACTAATAATGCAGGAAATAAACTAATTATGAAAATACTTAATTTAAATCAGTTATGACGGAGAATTAGGGCTTCCAAGATCATCAACTATCCACTCTATTCAATCCTTAATACAATTAGACTGACTTCTTCTTCTACGTTAAGATAGCAGGTTAACTAGACCGTTTTATAATCTGGTTAGGATATATAAACACTTAACCCCGATGCAGAACCCTTCTATCTTTCGATGACAAGATTGACTACAAAGGAGGATTAAGAGCAATAACCTATTAAGCTACACAAGTATCGGGGTACTTTCGTCCACGATTTAAATCTATATTTATTCAACTATAGCATATTCACAATCTTCGCTTTCGGATTTCGATTAGAACTCATATAAGTGATGATAACTAGTGATCAATTAATTATCAAGCAATCAAAGCAATTATTGAATAAACCTTAATCAAGTGAAGAAGAAAACAAACTAATGCATTAATTCATGAATAAGAGTTTCAAGCGAATCACAAGGAAATTCCTAATAAAGTAATTAGATCCTAGCCATAGTCACGCTAAGAACTAATACAATCTCCATACATGAACTGAAATAAACAAAGAAAGGAGAAAGAAAAGAAAATACTTGAACTAGGTCTCAAATCTTCGCCTCCTAGAGTTGTGTTGTATGTACAATGGATGGCTTCCATAATGAGCAGGGTTTTAGGAATTATAGAGGTTTTGTAGGTAGGAAAAGTTATCCTTTTTGGACTCTGAAAACGTGTCAAATTCGGCCCAAAACGTCAAAAATACCGTGTAGGCGCCGTGGCCCTGCAGTCCGACGCCACGACGCCTGAAAATCAGAGAGTTTTCAGAAATTTTAGTGGTCGGCGCCGCGGCGCTTGAGGCGTTGTTTTTTCCTGATTTTTTGCTTCGACGTCCTTGTTTTCGTCCGGACTTCGTCTGATCTCTTCTATACTTCCCGGGACTTCTTAGACTTCATTTATTGGCACTTTTTGTGTGCAATTCCATCTCAATTAAGCTCAGTTTTTCTTCATTTCGCCATTTCTCCATTTCTGACTGCTGTGACATAAAAGAAAGAAGAACGACCCATATACTATACTAAACATCAACAAAATGAGTAAAATACTAACTAAAAATGACTCAAAAAGTGTGTATAAAATACACCGATCAAACACCCCCAAACTTAACTTTTGCTCGCCCTCGAGTAAAGATAAAAAAGATAGAAATAAAGACACGAAAGAAAAGAAAATAAAATGACTCAAAGATACTGATCAATCTGATGCACAATTGCCACTTAGAAAAGCACGAAAGTTAGTAGGATAATATGCAGGAACATATAACATTAATTTTTAGCATTCTAAGCACTCAAGTGAGATATTTTGCGAATTCAATTCAATCATGCCCAATGGATGTAAAAATACCTAACTATGCATGTCAATTTTAAAATCATATGACATGTTCACTTGCTATTCTCCACTAATCATGGATACACATATTAGAGATCTTCAGGTCTTTTCAGGGTTGTAATGTAGGCTTAGGCAGGGGTAGGTAAAAATAGGCATTTAGGCTCAATTTACGTACCATAAGCTCTTTTGCTTTAAATTCTTCCCTTTTCTTTTGATTCTCTTTTTCACTTCATACCTATCTTTCCCCTCTTTTGTTTTGATAGAATGAGGTGTATGATGAATAGCAGGCACCCCCAAACTTAGGTTTTTGCCTATTTCTTATTATTTTTCATTAGGGTGCAACAAAATTGTTCACTCTCTTTTGACTCCTTTTTCAACACTTTATATTCCAAACATCTCAATTTGTTTTTCTTTCACTTATGGCACAAGTATGGAATTACAGGGTGTCAAAGAAAGATCTTATTTTCAGGCTCAAAGGGCTGACTAGGGATACAATTTGTAATGTCAGGGATAGGAAATGAATGGTAAGAAAGGGCTAACAAAGAAATGCCTGAGTCATCTCCCTAACATGTATATCCTAACTATTTCTCCTCAAATAACAAGCAAGCAGAGACGCATAGGCTTAATCATTAACAATGCATAAGTCAAGCAAGATATCTCAAATAGTTTGATTCCATGAATTCTTGGCATATCTAACCTAAGTGTTCAGATGGTCGCTTCTAATTCCATTATATTATTCCACTTTACTCCACTAGGCATTTCAAGTAACTACAACATGCTTGATCATAAATAAAAAAATAATAATAATTAGACGCATATAAAACATAGAAATAAACAACACAAAGACTCAAAACAATAAAACAAAATATAAGACATCCCCCCAAACTTAATCGACACATTGTCCCAATATGTGAAGACTAAAATAGGGACAACTTACTGACACAACGCAGCGATCATAATGGAGGTCTGGGAGGAAATATTCTGGAATTTGCACTGCGTCTGACTCTCGGCACCACGACCCTGAGATTCGGCGCCGTGGCGCCCCAAGTACTGCGGCTCTCTGAAGTTCCGGTGCCACGGCGCTGATTCTGGGCGTCGTGGCACTGACGACGACTTTTCCTTTTTTCAACGTTTTTGCTCCTTTTTCCTCAGAATTAGCTTTCAGTCCACCTGTCATCCAACAACACAAAACAAGAAGCCAAGACCGTGAGACTGTTCAAGACAAAATAAAACAAACTAAAGACAAAAATCAAACTAACATAATTAAAAACATTGGGTTGCCCCCAACAAGCACTGTCTTTAACGTCTTTTAGCCGGACGCAGTTAACCTTTATGAGTGCCTATTGGATTCTTCTGCGAACTGCTTGCAATCCGCAAAGTTATTGTTGCAGGTCTCACTTTTCCTACAATAATCTTTTCAACTAAGGGCTTCAGATATAAGATTATCCCCCAAGTACACAAGGCATGCTTGTCTTCTAGGCTTTCTATAATGCAGGGATCAGTGAGATTCCCAACATCTCTCAACTCTAGGGGGGTGCCCTTGATGGTATGGACTTCCTATTTGGGGATCAACAGTGACAGCTGGTGGTATTTCTTTTGCAATAGGTACATGAAAAAGAATTTCCAAAGAATCCAAAAAGCTGAATAATTGGATCTCAGTAATATTTTCCTTCTCTACACCAACTATCTCGTTAGATTCCTCAACAGCTGGGTGTGATTCAAGTTCCTCAATTTGCTTATCACTTCCTACAACGGTGTCGCTAGACAGACTTTCTTGAAGTGTATTGCTCATCCTATCCATTAGTTGCCCTATTTGTGTCTCCAAATTTCTGAGGGAAACTGTTGTCTTATCCATGAACTGAGACTGGCACTTGGTGAGCCTGAGTATGCCTGTCTGCAACTCATCTAGATCTTCTTCCAGAACCTGTGGGTTAAGCTGTTGTTGATGAATTTGTTGCCCCTGATAGAAGTAGTAGTCCATGGACCTGTATACATACCTTCTTCTTTTTTTGAATTTAACCTGCAAAATAAAAAAACAACAAAAAGTGATAAAAAGATGCTCGCATAACAAGTTAGAGCAACCAAATTATAAATAAGAATAAATAATTCGATATTGAAAGCACGTCAGTCCCCGGCAACGGTGCCAAAAACGTGATGTGCGATTTATACACACGCTAAACGCAAATGCACGTATCGTTACAAGTAATATAGTCTGGGTAAGACCGAATATCGTCCTCAGAGACTGGTTTTCAAGTACCGATTATCTATGATTTAGTTTCTATTTGGTTAACGTTAATTGGTTTGGAATTCTAGACTAATAATGCAGGAAATAAACTAATTATGAAAATACTTTGATTTAAATTAGTTATGACGGAGAATTAGGGCTTCCAAGATCATCAACTATCCACTCTATTCAACCCTTAATACAATTAGACTGACTTCTTCTTCTACGTTAAGATAGCAGGTTAACTAGACCGTTTTATATTCTGATTAGGATATATAAACACTCAACCCCGATGCAGAATCCTTCTATATTTCGATGACAAGATTGACTACAAAGGAGGATTAAGAGCAATAACCTATTAAGCTACACAAGTATCGGGGTACTTTCGTCCACGATTTAAACCTATGTTTATTCAACTATAGCATATTCTCAATCTCCCCTTTCGGATTTCGATTAGAACTCATATAAGTGATGATAACTAGTGATCAATTAATTATCAAGCAATCAAAACAATTATTGAATAAACCTTAATCAAGTGAAGAAGAAAACAAACTAATGCATTAATTCATGAATAAGAGTTTCAAGCGAATCACAAGAAAATCCCTAATAAAGTAATTAGCTCCTAGTCATAGTCACGCTAAGAACTAATATAATCTCCATACATGAACTGAAATAAACAAAGAAAAGAGAAAGAAAAGAAAATACTTGAACTAGGTCTCAAATCTTCGCCTCCTAGAGTTGTGTTGTATGTACAATGGATGGCTTCCATAATGACCAGGTTTTTAGGGATTATATAGGTTTTGTAGGTAGGAAAAGTTATCCCTTTTGGACACTGAAAACGTGTCAAATTCGGCCCAAAACGTCAAAAATACCGCGTCGGCGCCGTGGCCTGCTGTCCAGCGCCACGACGCCTGAAAATCAGAGAGTTTTCAGAAATTTCAGTGGTCGGCGCTGCTGCCAGGCGCCACGGCGCTTGAGGCGTTGTTTTCCTAATTTTTTGCTTCTACGTCATTATTTTCGTCCGAACTTCGTCTGATCTCTTCTATACTTTCCGGGACTTCTTAGACTTCATTTATTGGCCCTTTTTGTGTGCAATTCCATCTCAATTAAGCTCATTTTTTCTTCTTTGCGCCATTTCTCAATTTCTGACTGCTGTGACACAAAATAAAGAAGAACGACCCTAATATTATACTAAACATCAACAAAATGAGTAAAATACTAACTAAAAATGACTCAAAAAGTGTGTATAAAATACACCTATCAAACACCCTCAAACTTAACCGTTGCTCGCCCTCGAGTAAAGATCAAAAAGATAGAAATAAAGACACGAAAGAAAAGAAAATAAAATGACTCAAAGATACTGATCAATCTGCTGCACAATTGACACTTAGAAAAGCACGAAGGTTAGTAGGATAATATACAGGAACATATAGCATTGAGTTTTAGCATTCTAAGCACTCAAGTTAGATATTTCGCGAATTCAATTCAATCATGCCCAATGGATGTAAAAATACCTAACTATGCATGTCAATTTCAAAATCCTATGGCATGTTCACTTGCTATTCTCCACTAATCATGGATACACATATTAGAGATCTTCAGGGCTTTTCAGGGTTGTAATGTAGGCTTAGGCAGGGGTAGGTAAAAATAGGCATTTAGGCTCAATTTACGTACCATAAGCTCTTTTGCTTTAAATTCTTCCCTTTTCTTTTGATTCTCTTTTCACTTCATACCTATCTTTCCCCTCTTTTGTTTTGAGAGAATGAGGTGTATGATGAATAGCAGGCACCCCCAAACTTAGGCTTTTGCCTATTTCTTATTATATTTCATTAGGGTGCAACAAAATTGTTCACTCTCTTTTGACTCTTTTTTCAACACTTTATATTCCAAACATCTCAATTTTTTTCTTTCACTTATGGCACAAGTATGGAATTACAGGGTGTCAAAGAAAGATCTTATTTTCAGGCTCAAAGGGCTGACTAGGGATACAATTTGTAATGTCAGGGATTGGAAATTAATGGTAAGAAAGGGCTAGCAAAGAAATGTCTCAGTCATCTCCCTAACATGTATATCCTAACTATTTCGCCTCAAATAACAAGCAAGCAGAGACGCATAGGCTTAATCATTAACAATGCATAAGTCAAGCAAGATATCCCAAATAGTTTGATTCCATGAATTCTTGGCATATCTAACCTAAGTGTTCAGATAGTCGCTTCTAATTCCATTATATTATTCCACTTTACTCCACTAGGCATTTCAAGTAACTACAGCATGTTTGATCATAAATAAAAAATAATAATAATTAGACGCATATAAAACATAGAAATAAACAACACAAAGACTCAAAACAATAAAACAAAATATAAGACATTCCCCCAAACTTAATCGACACATTGTCCCCAATGTGTGAAGACTAAAATAGGGACAACTTACTGACACAACACAGCGATCATAATGGAGGTTTGGGAGGAAAAATTCTGAAATTTGCACTGCGTCTGACTCTCGGAACTTTCGGCGCCACGACCCTGAGATTCGGCGCCGTGGCGCTGACGACGACTTTTCCTCTTTTTTCAACGTTTTTGCTCTTTTTTCCTCAGAGTTATCTTTCAGTCCACCTGTCATTCAACAACACAAAACAAGAACCCAAGACCGTGAGACTGTTCAAGACAAAATAAAACAAACTAAAGACAAAAATCAAACTAACATAATTAAAAACATTGGGTTACCTCCCAACAGGCGTTGTCTTTAACGTCTTTTAGCCGGACGCAGTTAACCTTTACGAGTGCCTATTGGATTCTTCTGTGAACTGCTTGCAATCCGCAAAGTTATTGTTGCAGGTCTCACTTTTCCTACAACAATCTTTTCAACTAAGGGCTTCAGATATAAGATTATCCCCCAAGTACACAAGACATGCTTGTCTTCTAGCCTTTCTATAATGCAGGGATCAGTGAGATTCCCAACATCTCTCAACTCTAGGGGGGTGCCCTTGATGGTATGGACTTCCTATTTGGGGATCAACAGTGACCGCTGGTGGTATTTCTTTTGCAATAGGTACATGAAAAAGAATTTCCAAAGAATCCAAAAAGCTGAATAATTGGATCTCAGTAATATTTTCCTTCTCTACACCAACTATCTCGTTAGATTCCTCAACAGCTGGGTGTGATTCAGGTTCCTCAATTTGCTTAGCACTTCCCACAACGGTGTCGCTAGACAGACTTTCTTGAAGTGTATTGCTCATCCTATCCATTAGTTGCCCTATTTGTGTCTCCAAATTTCTGAGGGAAACTGTTGTCTTATCCATGAACTGAGACTGGCACTTGGTGAGCCTGAGTATGCCTGTCTGCAACTCATCTAGATCTTCTTCCAGAACCTGTGGGTTAAGCTGTTGTTGATGAATTTGCTGCCCCTGATAGAAGTAGTAGTCCATGGACCTGTATACATATCTTCTTTTTGTTTTGAATTTAACCTGCAAAATAAAAAAACAACAAAAAGTGATAAAAAGATGCTCGCAGAACAAGTTAGAGCAACCAAATTATAAATAAAAATAAATAATTCGATATTGAAAGTACGTCAGTCCCCGGCAACGGCGCCAAAAACTTGATGTGCGATTTATACACACGCTAAACGCAAGTGCACGTATCGTTACAAGTAATATAGTCTGGGTAAGACCGAATATCGTCCTCATGGACTGGTTTTCAAGTACCGATTATCTATGCTTTAGTTTCTATTTGGTTAACGTTAATTGGTTTGGAATTCTAGACTAATAATGTAGGAAATAAACTAATTATGAAAATACTTTGATTTAAATCAGTTATGACGGAGAATTAGGGCTTCCAAGATTATCAACTATCCACTATATCCAACCCTTAATACAATTAGACTGACTTCTTCTTTTACGTTAAGATAGCAGGTTAACTAGACCGTTTTATATTCTGGTTAGGATATATAAACACTCAACCCCGATGCAGAACCCTTCTATCTTTCGATGACAAGATTGACTACAAAGGAGGATTAAGAGCAATAACATATTAAGCTACACAAGTATCGGGGTACTTTCGTCCACGATTTAAACCTATATTTATTCAACTATAGCATATTCTCAATCTCCCCTTTCGGATTTCGATTAGAACTCATATAAGTGATGATAACTAGTGATCAATTAATTATCAAGCAATCAAAGAAATTATTGAATAAACCTTAATCAAGTGAAGAAGAAAACAAACTAATGCATTAATTCATGAATAAGAGTTTCAAGCGAATCACAAGGAAATCTTTAATAAAGTAATTAGCTCCTAGTCATAGTCACGGTAAGAACTAATACAATCTTTATACATGAACTGAAATAAACAAAGAAAAGAGAAAGAAAAGAAAATACTTGAACTAGGTCTCAAATCTTCGCCTCCTAGAGTTGTGTTGTATGTACAATGGATGGCTTCCATAATGAGCAGGGTTTTAGGGATTATATAGGTTTTGTAGGTAGGAAAAGTTATCCCTTTTGGACTCTAAAAACGTGTCAAATTCGGCCCAAAACGTCAAAAATACCGCATCGGCGCCGTGGCCCTGCAGTCCGGCGCCACGGCGCCTGAAAATCAGAGAGTTTTCGGAAATTTTAGTCGTCGGCGCCGTGGCGCTTGAGGCGTTGTTTTCCTGATTTTTGCTTCGACATCCTTTTTTTCGTCCGGACTTCGTCTGATCTCTTCTATACTTCCCGAGACTTCTTAGACTTCATTTATTGGCCCTTTTTGTGTGCAATTCCATCTCAATTAAGCTCATTTTTTCTTTTTTTCGTCATTTCTCCATTTCTGACCGCTGTTACACAAAAGAAAGAAGAACGACCCTAATACTATACTAAACATCAACGAAATGAGTAAAATATTAACTAAAAATGACTCAAAAAGTGTGTATAAAATACACCGATCAACCTCTAAGAGTTTGGACAATAACTATGACGGGACAGAGACCCGTCATACCCCTGAATGTACATAAGCCTACAATAACAGAGATCCGTACCAAAAAGACAAGCCTCCGAAATAATGAAGCTTCCTCAAAAATTGAGTAGAGATCCTAAGAGCGAGGATCACCAAACTGTGTACCTACACCTGCGGCATGAAACGTAGCCCCCCGAGGAAAAGGGTTCAGTACGAAAGATGTACCAAGTATGTGAAACAATAAGTACTGTAAAAGAGATCATACAGTCCAAAATATAACTGGAGGCAAGTATGATAGTCAAAATAATAGTACAATTGTGCCTTGTAAATAAGAGAGTAATGAGAATCAACTTTACCTTTTTAAAAGACCATTTCACAATATGAGAAGTCATGTCAAAATCAGGAACACTTGCCCTCAGAATCATTATGCAATTCTAACCATGGGTCTTAAACCCGCAATATAAAAGCATGCCCGTAAAATTCCTTCATCGCGGGAACATGTCATCATGGAGAGCTAGTCCATGGAATAATATAACCACCCGGGGATTGAACCCGCATCATGGCCGCATGCCCACATAATTCCTCCATCGTGAAAGCATGTTCATGGAACAATATAGTGGAAGCATGCCCACGAAATTCCTCCATCATGTAAGCATGTCCAAGTAAATAATACAATAATGTGGCCGACCCTCCAATGAGGGACGCGGTGGTATAGAAATATAACACTTGCATGAAAGGCTATCATGAGCAAACATATGCAAGTTAAATACTCTTTGACTCTCATTAGAATAAAATGAATGAAATATCATTTTATAAAACTCAAAGCACTTTTCATGTCATGTAATATTAAGGACTTGAACCCCAAAAGTACTATGTACATTCATTCTTATAAAAGAATCATTTCATGCAATATTATAGAAATTGATCCCCAAAGTACTATGTACATCTATTCTTATAAAAAGAATCATACCGTGTAATAAACCCCAAGATACTAACACTTGTAGCATCAAGGCACTTTCCCTTTTAAAATCAAGTTACTACACTTTTTAAATTCAACTCAACGCTTTAAAATCAAGTAACTTATTCTTTCCAACTCAAGTAAACTTATATTTTTCAAATCAAGTATCTTATACCACAATGAATCTGATTTCATTTAAAACATGTACGTCTACCGTACACACATTTTATAAGGCTCATGCTCAAAGAAAGATAGGAAAAGTTCCACATACCTCTTCGGCTTAATCCACACGCTATGTAGAATATGTCACACGTAATACTTCAACCTAAAATGATAATAGCACTTCTATCAACTTCATTCTTTCTAAGGTAGATTAATACCAAGTAAAGGGTCTCTTATTCTACGGAAAATTGGGCAGCACTTTCCCTGTTTATACGTACTTTTCCACCTTTTTCAAGGCCCAAATTTAACAACAATCAAGCCCCATTTAAGGCATAATCAAGATAACAACCAAAGGGGATTACACGCCTACTTGACGTGTAAAATTCAGCCCCATAATCCATATAAAACAGCTCACAAAAACAGTCCCCAATTCCACAATAACAAGAGTAAAATGTAAAGCCTTTAACACCTTTTATTCCTTAGGACTTTCATTAGCCATTTACTACATTAAACATGCAATAAAGCTACTAAATTTCCAGCAGATATACACGTCTAAAATAGTCCCAAAACTGCCCACAATATCCAGCAAAATAAGGTCATTCTCGGCCATAACAACAACAACATATAACTCCATTCAATTCCTTATAATTCAAGTCGTTTTTCCAAAACTTATACATAGTTCATATCAACAATTGAACGACTAAAATCCCTTCAACATACAACACATAAAACGTGAAGACAATGACAATATAAGTCCAACGAAACTAGAGGCACGAAACTGCCCATTCTCGACTTCAACTTACAACATGGCAACCTACAATTCTTATTTCCATTTTCCTTATCACAAGATCATTCTCTATCAACTACAACATGTAACATAATATTACTTCAAGAGGGAGAGAGAAATTACCTTGAAAAATCGTCCAAAAACAGTCCAATATCACGTCAACTTTAGCTTCTTTTTTCGCAACTCCTCTTCACATTAAAATCACTCACACGTACCCTCTACAAGCTCGCCAACATATCGTCTTCTTGTCGTCCTTCCAATAAGTTCATCATAGCTTAGGGTTTCAAGACCTTATTCTTGGCCAAAACTGTGACCCGCTATCTTGGTGTGTTAACTTGGCTTAGATGCTTAGTTTTGGAGAAAAGACTTAATCTTGCTACTTTGGCTATGGAAATTCCAAATCTTGAAGGCTAAGGAAGAGAAAGGATAAGGGTTTTTAGAGAGAAGATTTCCTTTGTTCTAAGTCTTCAAAGACTTAGTAAGCTATGGGTGTATATATAGCAAAATTGGAGAGGACACTTGTCCCCATATCCCTTCTTCACTCAAAATATCTGCTTTGGAAAAACCCGCATCGGCATCACGGTACTGCACTCTGGCACCGCTATGCATAAGGTTCTGCGGCCACTCAGAGGTTACGTCACCGCGGTGCTGCACTCTGGCACCGTGGTGCATAAAATCCTGCACCCCTCTGAAGTTTTAGCACCGCGGTGCTGTACCTGAAATTCATAGTACGCATTCCTCACTAAATCTCTTCTTCTTCTACAAGTTCTGACGCTCACATCTTATTTCCTTAATCACGCTCTCAATCTATTGCCCTTGGAATTATGGGGTGTAACAGGCGTGACTGAAATGTCTATTGATACCAACCTTTTTCTTGCATTGCCAATATCCATGGTATCTTTCGCTAGACCCAATGAATATGAGGACACCAAAGGGAAACGACTGATGAAAAGGGTATGGGTCCTAAAGAAACCATCAGAAGGGGAGAAGGTCATAAGAACTTCTGTGTTCAACCGGCTAGGCAGCTCACATGACACTCGTGATGACATACAGCCAACTAGAATCAGTTTTTTGGACATCTCCAAAGACGCAAGGGACTTTGAATGAGAACTTCAAGAACAAACTATGAGGTTCAGAAGGGTCCCTAACGACGCCAGGCATAGTCCTGGGATGCAAGTACGGATGCCAACCAATCGGCAGCTGAGCAAGCCTCAGATAGATAAAGAACCACTCCCTAAAAACAAACACAGGGTAGTCGAGTTTAACGTGAATGGGGGTGTTTCATACTTACGTATTATAGCAAGAAATGAGGATCAAAAGAGACCCCGAAGAATGGTTAAACCAACCGCTAACATTGAGGAACAGAAGTGGTCCATCAATCAGACTCTCGAAAAGAAGGTGGCACCACCGAGAGTCACATCTATAACCTAGAAGAGAAGGATGAAATATGACAAGGCCTTGCATAAGATGCAGCAGACATTGCATCTAATCTCCAATACCAAGGCAACCAAAAATAAGGATATTCCTGAGTCTGCCATAGTCGAAGCTATCGAGCGAGCATTCGGCTCATGTGTTTCAGGAGAAATGCCACCTGAAGAAGAGATATCGGGATAACAAAATTTGGGTAAACAACCTACCAAAAACCCGACTGAAGAACCCCGACAAAATAACGTGACCTCGGATGTACTTCTAGCCAATGAAATCGCACAGATCGTGTAGAGGTCTCAGTCAGAGGATCCCCAACCGGTCTCTATTTGTCTCTAGGAGATGAAAGGTGTCGATTTCTCTTTAACTGAATTCAATGAGGTGGGAGACTCCATCATCGACTTATTTAGCCAAGACATGGTTGATGAGATATGGGCAGACATTGAAATGGTCATCCTAATCCCATGTGAGTTCTGGGCCAGCCGCTCCGCACCAGATAGCTTAGAAGGTGATGTTTGTGTAGAAGACGCAGAATGGGCAAAAATAGTCGACACCCCGACTAGGGACACTTAAAGCACCACATTTGGTGCACCCACAAAATATATGGTTAAACACCTCAAACCCCTCTATGTGAAGGCTTAAATCAACGACAAAGCCATTAGCCAAGTGTTCGTCGATAATGGGGTTGTGGTGAATGTGATGCTGCTACTTACCTTGAAGGATCTCAATAATACAAAGGAGGATCTCATCCCAACTAACATGAAAATGACTTGCTTTATAGGAGAGGCCTCTGAAGCATTAAGGATTCTAGTAGCAGAGATCATTGTGGGTCCCAAAACAGTCATGTATACCTTCTTCGTAATAGATGAAAAACTGTCCTACACCGTTCTGTTGGGCAGGGACTGGATTCACACCAGCCGATGGCTTCATTCTACCATGCATCATAAGCTCATCTTTTGGGAAGGAGATAAGATTGAAATTGTCCCAGCGGATGATAACCCGTTCCGACCAGGGGTTCAAAACATATATGATGTCCTCTACTCACCCTATGTGGCTCCCATAGCCTTCACAAAACGGTATGAAAAATGAGCTTGGGAATCTTTCAATCTTACTTCGCGAGGATTTGAAGTAAAGAAATTAGTAGAACCACGACTTGCCTTGGAGGATCTAAATGATTTAAGAAACCCAGCTCGCGCGTGACCTGTGGCATCGAGTGACCGTCCTAAGTTCTGTGGCAAGGATGGTTGAAGCATCACTGATGAGGAACCACGACCGAAAGACCATATCTGGTAGCCAAGAAACATTTGAGCTGCCGATAGGAGTTTTATGCCTAGTTTTGTTTGTATTTGTTTTGAACTTGTACAGAACTCAAACATTATTTGTATTATGTATGTTTTCTGCAAAGTTCAAGTAAATTCATTTTACAAAGACAAGTCTTAAACGGAATGGGCAATCAGAAGCTCCAAATCTACAGTTTCGGGAATGACATCCTATCGGCTAAATCCATAGTCAAGAAGCAGTGTCGTCCTCAGAAATCAATAACATTACGGATGGCCACACCAAATTTCCTAAGTTTGGTGGACCATGCTAATAAAGTTGGGTCAGTTAAATGAAAATCGACTAACAATCACAGAATGAGTCAAAACCGGTGAACGTAAAATAGTCATGACATACGACAAACACTTAAAGCCTAAAGGTTTGCCAAAGGGACTTAGCTGGGAAAATCATCAATCGGTGAATGATCACCAACCTAAGAAAGGACCCTTCATAGAGAACCCATGACTTGCCGAAAATATGGATCAAGTGATAACTATGCATAAAAAAATTAGGAAGCTAATTATGCATAAGTAATCAAAAACCACAGACAGGCTGCATGGTCATAACAAAAGGCTAAGTTCCCTTTGATTTGGGGAACACAAGAGTAAACGACATCCACATACTGGCTGCCTCGTCGCAATATTCGACCCTTCAATTTGGGGTCAATCAAATTAGGAAGCTGATTCACACGACATTCCCCCCAGTTAGAGATTGCGATACATCAACAACAACATGAGTCTTAGGATTAGCTGAATCCACAACTACTTGGACATCTAGAATACCTACAATCTCCCTTCCAACATCAGCTTCAACAACAACCACAACTTCAGCCACAACTGCTCCTACATAAACCTCTCTTTTGCCACCCAGCAAAGGGTCAACCACCACAACTAACAGGGCTTGAGTGTTAGCCAATATCTCCTAAACAATAGAAGCAACAATGGCATCAGACGACAAATCTGTATCAGCTAACGACTCAGCAACATGATCAGCTGGCAAATGAGCAGTAATTATCGACATTACTTGAACTAATCGGTCTTTCCACGCAGTCCATTCACCCTCTAGTTTGACTATCCGTTCAGTACAGTCTCTTTGATCTAGCTTCCAAACCACCTGCTAGTTATCGAGCTCTGGGATTTTATTATCCAAGTGAAGGACTTTCCAAAATAGAGAAGAACAGGTGGAATCATGAGCACTAATGGCCGAGTCTAAGGTGCCTATAGCCGGAGCGATATCCCTAAGATCCATTTGGATCCGCTCCAATTCAGCTTGCAGTTTGGATTGCCGCTTCTGCAAATCATTCCTTCGACTGCCACTTTGTTGTCTTGTTGCATTCACCTCACTGAAAGAAGCATGAATGCAGTCTTTCTCCTGCCGAAGCGACCCCAAGTGTCGCAAAGCAGCAACAACCTCATCATGGTCACCTTTGGACATTTTATATAGAACAATCAGATCATTTAGAGCCAAATTCATGTCATTATAAGTGGCTACCAGAGCTGGGGAATTCATGGTTTCTTTCGACAAATGGAGAAAAGAGGCCCTCATAGCATGTAACGCTTCCTTTGGTTTTTGGAATACCCCTAGCGAGAGATTCATCGACTCTCTCTTGATAATGCTAATAGATGAAACTGGCAGAGGAGTAGTATCGATTAAGCCAAAGTAATGCAAAAGCACGTCTTCAGGGATGACTTCCGCATGAACCTCTAAGCCAACAATTGAGTAGTTTTTTGCCAAGGGATTACCGCCGACAGGCTCCTATACATAAATGATATGTTAAGTATAAAAGTCCAGAACTCGGAGGCAGTGAATGACCAAGCACAAGAGAAAAGAGATACCTCTACATCTGCCACAACATGGAAAGCATCGACTGCCATGACAGAAAAACTGTGGCCTTAAAGGCAGCCGATGATGGGTCCTGTGGATGCGTGGGGGTAGGAGCCTGGGAAGACGATCCGCCAAAATGAAGAGGAACATCAGATGCTCTATGAAGTTATCTACACCTTGACAGTTGTGTTCCCTGGAAGACAAGGCAGAAACATAAGTATTAGTAGCCGATGCGAAGGTGTTTCGGCCAACCAAGTAATATACATCGATTTCTTCAGTAGGAACAGAACCCCAGATCTGTGGGGACCTTCCTCACTACATTCTCGAATGTCAACCTCTCCACTCCATTAGAGTTTCTTAAGCACTGGTTGCATGGGTGATAAGGACTCGACATCAACAGTGGCCTCCATATCAACAAACCCTGGAGGAGTTGTAGGTGTGAAAGATACATAAAAGATGTTAGGTAAATATTCATAAGACTAATCTGGCTGACACATGTGCAGAATACAATTTACCTTCTCCTAATTGTCTGCCACAACCAAATGGAGGACCTTGAGGCAATAGGCCTAACGGGATGAGAGGAAGCTGCTTTATGAGTGCTTTCTTTCGGCCTCAGTTTGGGGGTTTCTGAGTTCTTCCTTTTTCTTGACATAATCAGCCGAACACAATAGACATCTACAGAAGATTGAAAAAACCTCTCCTTAGTCGTGGCCCATCAAGTATCAAAAGCAATGGTAGTGTTCACTCTCAGAGAAAAGGACTACCAGCCAAATAGGCCAAGCCTATGAAGATTACGGTCGGCTAATTTCTGTGATTGTTTCACATCAAGGAAGCAACGTTGGGTTAAACTGACAATATTGTGATGGGGCCACGACATGTTCTGAGTAAGGCAAAATTGCATTGCTAAAAAATTCAGTTGATATGGCTCCGCGGTCAATTTATTATTCTTAGAATTGTGTTTCAGACCACCCAACAAGTCCCTAGTCGTGAGAATCCTCCCCCATATGGGAGCCATGGTCTGTCATTGGGAAAAAGTAAGGTCAACATCGGCTACCTGATAGACCCAATCAGGAGTTGCCCATCTCTCGAGGATCGGTTGTCAATCCGTGTAATGGTCTCTAGATAGATCGTGCAGGGTGGAGACCGTGACAAAATCATCCTGAGGCACAAGGGGCATTTTTAAAGAACATTGGCCAATACTGGTGGATTAAAGGGAAGCGATGATGGGTGTAATATGCACACACTTTTAAACGCAAGTGCACGTTATCGTATCAAGTAGTATAGTCTTAGATAAGACCGAATATCGTCCTCTAGGATTAGGGTTCAAGTACCAGTGATCTATTTTCTAGTATCTATTTGGCGAATTAATATTTGATTGGTTGTTTATAACTAAGAATTTCAAAATCTATTTAAATGTAAAGAATTACTTCAGATGTGATGAGAATAGGGCTTCTATGTATCCTTACTATCCGCTTATGTTACTTGTTAATGCATTACTTATGGTGTTCTTCTTTTGGAGAAAGCAGGTTTACGAAATCGTTTTATACTCCCGTTAGGGTTATATAAACACTCAACCCCAGTATTGTTCCTTACCTAACTTTCGCTGATAAGGGTAACTCTATAGGAGGATTAAGAACAAAAACCTAGTTAACCGTCACGCACGATGCGCAAAATTAGGGTTGTTAAGCCTCTCATCAACGCTCTGAAACTAATTGAGGTATTTTCATCCCCAATTCAAGCCTGTCTACCCAACTTACGACATATTCACAATCCCCTTTTCGAATGATTAGAAATCATATAGTGATAACTAGTTGTCAATTAGTTACCAAGAATTCAACTCAATTATTGGATAGATCTCTCAATAAGAAAAATAACCATAAGTGCATTAATTTATAACATAAGTTTCAAGAAATTCAACATAGAAAGTCATAAGAGAATTAGTTCCTAGCCATAAATATGACAAGAACTAATTCAATATTCAACATCAAAACTGAAATAAAGTAAAGAAAGAAAAGAAAATTACTAAGAACGAGACTCAGGCCAAGCGTCGAAGGGTTGTGTTGTGGAATATTTACAAGATGGATTGGTGGGTGGATGGATGTAGAATGGTGAATGGTGGAATGGAGAATGATTCTTCTAAGGTGTAGAGACTATTTATAGAGCAAGAATCCTTTAGGTGAAGGGTTAAGGATTTGTGTAGGTAGGAAAAGTTATTAGAATCCTTTTAGGTAAGGGTTTTAGGTAGGAAAAGGTTTCCTTTAGGTAGGAAAAGTTATCCCTTTAGGAAGGAAAAGTTATCCGCTTTAGGATTCGAAACATGTCAAATTCGCCCAAAGACTTCACAATTCCAGCGTTAGCGCTCGCAGATCAGCCATGCTACCAAATTCAACAACTCGGGACTTTCAGCACTTTGGGCGCCATGGCGGCTCAGGCCAATGGCTGGGTGACATTTTCTGGCGAATTCGTTTAAATCGTCTTTTTTCGTCCGGACTTAAATCGATTTTCTCTATAATTCGAACTTCTTAGACTTCATTTCTTGGCCCTTTTAGTGTGCAATTCTATCTCTTTTATGCTTATTTCATCTCCTTTTCGCCATTTCTCCATTTCTGACCGCTGTGACACAAAAGAAAGGAAAACGACCCTAATACTATACTAAACATAAATAAAATGCGTAAAATACTAACTAAAAATGACTCAAAAAGTGTATATAAAATACACCGATCAAGCGACGATCGTCAAATTTGTCGAAGACAAACTCAGGAAAATAGAGTGTGATCCACAATAGAAGAAACCACAAGGGTCCGACTAAAGTATCCAAGTTTCTAGAATCCAGTAACCTCGTCTGAGCATCACCCAGGGCCACATAAAGATAGGTCAAGAAGAGAGATGCCCAACTGACATCCTTCCCCGAAATGGCTAACGCAACATAAATTTCTAGCTCTTTCAAACAATTGCACAGAAGCCCGTACAAACAAAGTATCCACTGAACCCAAAAAACATGATGCTCGGCATCATCGACTAGACGGGGGCGATATCTGGCGGTTGTTGGCTATAAATTGGCCGTAACTTGAAGAAGTCTTTGAGACTATGATGCCTAAATCAACAATATCGATATCACTTAGGACATGCGCTTTGGCTCCCAGAATCGAAAGGCCAAGTCCCTAAGGGAAGACAAAGGCATTGGCAGCGGTTGACCAGTAACCAAGAAAAACATATATAAGACCTATGTTGCAGGGGAAGTCAAACTTTGACAGCACAATGTCATCATAAAGATCCATGCGCACCCATTCAGCTTATTTGGCCAACTTCACTCGATCCAACCAAACAGAATGGCTGGAAATCTTGGTCGGCTAGGTGCACAGACTAGTCAGACAACGGTCACCGGTAAACCAGTCACAAGTAATCGAAAGTTCGTAGTTCATCGGGTTTAAATATTGAGAAAGAATGAGGTCACCTTGTTTAGATGTCCCAAAAGAGGCAAGAGCTAGTTGCTCATCTATGAAGGCAAAAGCATGGATTAGGTCATCACATTCCAAATCAAAACTATCTGACCCCAGAGATAGAGAGAAAGATGAAGATATGTTTTTTGGTGATAAAGAAACAAGGTTTCCTCTGGGAAAAAAGGAAAAGGAATTTGGAAATGACCGAAAATCGAATGGGGAACCTTGTATGGAATGTTTTTCCTAAAATTAATTCTTTCTTTTCACCCAAAACGTGCAGCTAAGAATCCGTCAAAAATTGTTTGTGGAAGCCGAGGCATTTCTGCAGATACATCAACTCAATAGACACTCGAGTTAATATAGGAGGGCAATTGTTAACACTCAAAAATAATTTAAGTGTTTAACCGAAGTCACTGACAGCCAAATTTACTCCTAACCATCGACGACAAGAGCTACATCGGCTACTAAGGCATCTTAACCGAAGCTATCAGTTAAAACATGATTGGGACCCACTCAAATGCAGACGCTTCAACGACCAAGTCAAAAGGGTTTCCAGACCCCTCACAAAGCGGTAACAGCCAACAACATCTATATGCAAGAGCCATCCGAGAAAGAGGAGAGAGGACGAGAAAATCGACACCACCTCCCCCATAGTCAGCCGTGGTGCTTAGTGGGTTATTTGACGGTCGTTATGGGGGGGCACTTTTTGTATAGTTTTTTCTCTTTTGTACTATAAATACTCATTCTTTATATATTACACACACAATCCAAATCAAATCAAATCTTTACTTTATCCTTTACTTTACTCGGCTGTATTCATGGTTTCTTACCCCTTAGTTTAATCACATCATCCTAACGCTTTCTGGAGTAGTTGGGGAACCCGTTACTAGAAATTGGAGTTCTGATTCCAGCCTAAATCGCTTGAGTTAAGAAATCAATTTGTCTTCCGATTTCATCAGCTAATAAAACGACATGAGTAAAACATCGGGGCGAGAACATCTTCATACTGTAATTAATTAAAATAAGGAGATAACATAATTTTGTGAACTACAAGAAAGACAAATGTTATGAAATAGAAACTAGGGGGAAGGCCTTTCGAATTAATTTATTATATTTAATATGTATTAAACTAACAAGCTATTCTGGAGTGTCATGTCATATTTTCGGTAAACTGTGATGATTTTTTTTTTAATTAGCTTGGCCAAAGTTTGAATGACTGTTTTATGATTAAAAATATTATGCGATAAATTTAAAGTTGGATCATTTTTATGCGATAGAAATAGAAAAGTAATTTTATATGATAAATTTTATAATAGAATGACTTTTATGTAACACAAAATAGAAAATAATATTTACATGATAAACTCAAAGCTAAATCACTACAGGTAAAATTTATTCTAAAAAAATTACTTTGAACACAGTACTTGATAAGTAATTATAAAAGTTAGTCGGACAAATGATGAGTAACAAAAAGTTTAGCATTATACTAAGTTTTAACATATATTTGTGAGAATTATAATTTGTAGATCAAATCACCATATTTTTGGTTTGTACTTTGTCCTAAAATAAGTGATGAAATATCTCCCTTTATTTGACGAAATAGCTCACTTGCAGGTTATTTAGGGGGTTGGGTTTGTAATAAATCGGGTTGAGTTATTCTATATTTGGGCTCCAAGTGTTTCTTTTAATGTTTGAGGTGCATATTCGACTATTTGGCTAACAACAATGTATTTGGTAGAATTAGGAAAAGCCAAATGGTTGTATCTGACAATAACGACAAATCAGACATGAGTGAGCAACTAGGAGACACCAAGAAAGTATGTATGGCCAGTCAATGGTTATATTATGACCTCAACTTCTGGGGATAAAGGTTTGGATGGGGGAGCCAAATCGAGATCAAACTACCGGTGTAACGACTAGTTTAGTCGTTTTGAACTTTTAGACTTGTTTTCCCAAGAATATCCTTCCCGTAGCTTTAACTCAGTATTTATGACGTGTTGGAATGAGTGACACATTTTCCGAGGCAATCTGGTGAGTTCCGGATCAAGTTTAGCAAGATGTAAGCTTTAATTTAAAGAAAATGAGAAATTTGACCAAAAGTTGACTTTTGGGTAAATGCATCTTTTGCAAAGTTTCATTGATTCTGTTAGGACTGGAATGTGATTTATGACTTAGTCGAGTCGTTGGTTTGGTTCCCGAGAGGTTCGGATGTGATTAAGGTGGCTGGTTGAAACTAGATTTTGAGATAGTATGGAGTTGACCACGGTCAACACCGGGTTAAGATAGATCCATTTGGGTGTTTGAGAGTTCGAGTAGCTTAGTATGACCATTTGTGACTTGTAGGAAATTCCAGAATTAGATTTGGATTTCATTTGGTAATATTTAGGTGTTTGAGTCGCTGACATAAGTTGCCCGCCTTCGATGATTCAGTGTACCATTATATTCATTTGATGTTGGAATTAAGTTTTGATTGTTGTATTAGATGTGTATCGAAATTTGTGATCCGTAACAACTTGAATCGTAGAAATTCTGATACAGTATGAGGTAATTATGCCTATTTTAGTTCAGGAAAAAATTGATGATTTCTGGTGTGCGCCGGGGCAGATCGTATGCCGAAGAGGATCCACCAGGGAGAAATTTGGTTCGCCGAAGCAGAAATCAAAGTGTATTAAAATTTAGATTGTACTCATTTACTATTTTGAGCATAACTTAAGTTCTAAAGCTCCGATTGAGGTGATTTTCACAATGTTGTTCTCGTCCCAACAAGAGGAAAGTATCCAACCTTTATTTTGACATTTCTTGAAGTTTATTTCCTTTGTTTATCGATTTTTATCCATATTTGGTTGGGAAAATTGGGTTTTGAGCCCTAGAGTTGAGAAATGATAAACATTTAATTTGAGGACTAATTAAGGGATGAAATTAGTTGGTTTTATGGATATATAACTTATGGGCTATGGGTAACTCGATTTTATAATAAAATTATAATTTTGACCTTCGGGGCTCGGAATTGGCTTTTTGGGTCGACTTTTAGGTTCCGAAATAAAGTATAGCAATATGAATATCGTTTGATTCATCTAACTATGTAGATTACTAATTTGACTATGAACTCGTTCAGTGAGTTTGGACACGATGGGGATTTCGGGAGGCTTATTTTTCAGATAGAGCTTGGAGTCATTCATGAGCTTTGGGACATCATAATAATTAATGGGAGTAATGGGGAATTGGAGGTCATGTATTAGTGAGGTGACGAGCACTAATATGGGTACCGGTGAACTTAATCAGGTAATTAATGAACTAGTTTGATATAGCTAAAGGAGTTTATATGTTTAGCCTTCGGGTCACGGGCGCAGTGCATAAATCCTCTTAGGTTGGTATATTTACTGATTATTTGGGCTCGTAGCCATGCTTGATTATTGTATCTTTGATTGAACTTATCATGCATTCATCACTCGTCTAATAACATGAAAAGAAACTGATAAATATTGATTGCATTGATTATGTTGATTGCATGGTGTACAAATATCCATATCATTCATACATATTATATTTGGCATTGAACTGTTGAGATATTACTGAGAGAGGCTTGGGAAGCCGACCATTGGATATGGTATATGATATGAGAGTGATGATGGATGATGATACAACAGTCACATAGCTGGGGTTAGATGAGAAACCCTGGAAGATTATGATATTACAACCATAGAGTTGAGATCCAATGGGATCAGATGGGTATATGGACCTCATGAGTCCTGGGTCACATGACAGCTACTGTAGTAACGTGTGTATACCAGGTACATATAGCCATTTCATACATAAATACATATCATCTGCATTGCATTCAGTCTTATTCCTGATATGTGTTTGATGTCGTGTGTATTCAGTGTTAATTTCTGATAGACTTTACGATCATATGACTTTTATAGAGAATAATATTAGTACCTTTGTAACTTATACTTAATGTAAAAAAGGAAATATGATACGGTATGATGATCATATAAATATGGGATTTTTATGACTTGGATTGCTAGAAATGATATATAGATTGGATCTCTATGCATTTCTTACTATAAGAACTAAAAGTTTGAACCTTTAATGGTAAACTTATTTGTTTGGGATAAAAGATTGAAACTTAATTATGATTGTGCCTCAATTCATGAAAGGGTTGGACCTTATTAGTATAACTTATTCTAATTAGTGAAAGGATGTAATCTTGATCATTTGGATGCCCGCTTAGGTGTAGGTTGAAATCTTATGGCTATATTTATCCTAATTGAGGTAAAACTAGAAACTTTATTAAGTTCTGTGAAGAGCAATGGACTTTATGACTTGTGTTATACCCCGTATTTCCAGAGTATGTACGTAAGGACGTACGTAGAAAAGTTTGGGCTTTAAAGTGGCTTGGCCGATTTATTTTTGTGCACAACACCCGATTAGAGTCGTTTTTCGACGAAACGTTTTACACAACTTGCGAAGGGAAAATTCCGGCTATGTCATTTTTAATTTTTGCGGATTTTTCCGAGAAACGAAACGTGTTGGACCAACAAGAGGCGCCACGGCACCCTCTCATGGGCGTGAGGCGTCCCATTGGGCGATTGGAATGGCCATTTTGGTCAAAGGGTTAGGTAGGATATTTGTGTGTTAGTTGGTTAGGGTGCACTTGGCAAGATCTTGCCCTACACTTGCCTTGCACTTGGCAAGATCTGGCCATTGGTCGCCGCTTGTCCTATAAATACCCCCTGGAAGACTTCTTCATCCATTCCTAAATTTCCTTAAGTGTTAAAATCCTCCTCCCTTTGTGTGGTTGTTTCGTCCCACCTCCCCTGTGAGGCCTTGCCGAGTTCCCCTCGTCGAAAGTACCCCACAGTGGGTAGGTAGAGTATCACCCTTGTGGTGTTGTCTCGTATAAATACCCCTCTTGGTAGAAATACTCTCAAAGTATTGTTACTATACCCAAATTACCTTAGCCAGTATACCTTGTTGTATTCTAAGGTTATACCTATCTGGCCTGAAAATACTATTATACTTCCCGTCGGTCCACAAACCGAAACCACTAAGGAAAATCTCCATAGTTAGTTGGAGTGTTGTGTAGAAGTTGGTTAGAACTTCTAAGGGTGGTTTGGAGCGGTTGGGCGCACGAGTCGAGCTAAACGTTGCCCAGATCGACATCTCTACTTGGATAATTATGGGCTTATCGAGGTAATTATCTTGTCCCTATTGTAATTGGAAATTACATGTTGTAGGAATATATAGTTGAAGTATACTATATAGAACTGAACATAGCTTTGTGGCAATGTCTTTGGACTTAAGCCGAATTTAAAGAAGAGAATCGAACCGTAATTACGTGGGACCTGACATGTAGACTTGTGTAGTTGTGGGTAGGGAAGGCTGCCCAATTTCCGTAGGATCTTGTATCTAGATTTATTCTACCGAGTAGTCTAGACTTTGATAGACTTGTATAACTGTATAGGTTGAATGTTCTGCAAGATGGCGTGCTACTTGAGAAGGTGGACCGAGCTAAGCGGGTTATAGCCGATGGAGCGATTTGCTAATAGTCGATAATCGTCGCGAGGTATGTGAACCTCTTCCTATCTCTTCTAGCATGATATGTGTATAACTATGTAGTACGGTAGACGTCGTGTGTTAATTGAACGTGGTTGTGCAGCAATGTCTTTTGACTTAAGCCCGAATAATAATAATCTTGAAGTAGTTCAAGAGAATTAAGAACTGCTTTTAAAAGAAGAGTAATACTTGGTTTTAAAATCTTAAGAGTTATACTAGCTTTATGGGAAGTTAGGTATAATGGCTTAAGAGAGATAAAACGAATGATTTATTATTTTAGAAGTTAAGAGACTTGATCTTGTAAGATAAGAGACTTAACTTAAATGAATTATATGAATTTTGTGTGAAACCTCATTCGTGAGTAATGAGTACTTTGTTTTTAAAGGATAATGTTTCTTGATTTGGAATCGTAAATGTGTATCGACAAACCACTGCAACGTTAATAAAGGAAAAGTATTGAATAATTAAGTATTATTAAAACCAGAGAAACTTCCATCCGCATGAAGCTAAGATGAGACAAAATGATATTTCTAGATCATGGTCTTTGTAATAAGATTGTTATAAACAAGAATATCCTACTCACATAATAAGGCTTATGTTTCTCCGATTGTTTAAAAGAGAATTATATTCTTAAATGAATAAGACTATGAACTACGAAACCTTTTGAAAATGAGAAACTTGAGTAATTGAAATTAGGCAAACTTGAAACGTTTGGAAAAAAATGTTGTTACTTGAGGTGTTTTGATTTACTTCAAAAGATAATCACTCTATTTTCATATACTACGGGTATTGTGTGACTTTTGTGAAAGTAACGTATCTTTTAAAAGAGTTAATGTATGAAGTACTTTGGGGATAGAAACCCGATCTTGTTAATCATAGTAGAAAGTGCCTTGTGTGTATAACTTGATTGTGGTTGTGATAGCCTTGTAATACTTTCTTGTTTATTTGATAAGTAAACATGCTAGGATGCTACGTGTGTTAGTATCTTGTGATGTTTGTGTAAAGGGGTTTCCCCTCGATTGCGCTTAAATAGTTTCACTATCAGCCGTTATGTTGGTATTGTACCACTCGCCTGACTTGTTTAGGAGGTTAAGGCGCCTCCACGCGGGGTAGACTCAGTGTCCGTGACCTATGATTCAAGAATACCTCATGCGGGTCCCGGCCTATGCGGAGCTACGAGTTCCGAGTTAGTGTCGTCCTTTATGGGCATGCGTCTACATGTGGCCATGCGGATGCGAGTCGAGCGGATCGCCGGAGTAGCTACCGATGCGGGGTTATACCTCATGCGGGTGTATGAGTTTGGCCTATGTGAGTCGCGGAGAGTTCCGAGGCTAGACGCGCACATTAGATACTGCGCGAGTGGCGGCTTTGATCATGTGATGCAGACAGATCTCGTGATACGATTTATGACCTTGTTAGTGCGTGGGTTTTAGTAGTCGGCTATGCCTTCGCACTTACCTGCGGTTTTATTAGGACACAGTGGGACACGGTGTTCATGTGTATTCCTTGATGCTTTTATATCATAGGCCGGCGATGGCGAAAGGTGTTCCACGCATGATTGATGTTGTGGGCGTGAGACCCATAGTTATATTTGAGTGATGACTTTGAGGCGTGAGTCACCGACGTGACATATTCGCTTATTTATTGTGAATCGTAGTTTGGTTATCATACATGTCTCCTGCTTTATATAGACTACTATGATTTCATTTCTGATTTATTTGATTTCACATACTCTGCACATTTTGTTATCTTGACCTCTTGGGGCTGCGTTCATGCCGCAGTAAAGGTACACCGCCGTTGATCCTCGCTCTTGGGTCACATTTGCGTTGGGAAAGCTCCGTTTCTCGGAGGCTTATTCGTATAGTCCCCTGTTGTAGGTGCTTACATTCGGGGTATGACGGCCCCGCCCCGTCGTTGTTGTCATATCATTCGTAAGTCTGTAGAGTATTGTGGCGAGTTTGTAAAAAGGATTAAACTGTTCATTTTGAAGGAGTTGTTATTTATATATATGCCGAAAGGCAACTTTTCTTCAGAAAACATGTGTTTCCTTTGCATTATTTCATATTGTGGTTTATGTTCCGCTGATTACTCTGATGTTGTATCACTAGGGTGCCCGGTAAGGCACCACGCCCGGTTTGGTCGTGACAAAAGTGTTATCGAGCGATTAATCCTCGGAAAGTGTCTACGCATCGTATCCGAGAGTCTTGATTATCGGTGTGTTGTGCACCACACCAATAATCGAGAGGCTATAGGATATTTAGGATTGGTTTCTATTCTTCTCACTCGAGATCGTGCCTTAGCCGTGTTGTAAGTTGGACCTCTAAACGTATTTCTTTCCTTACCGCTATGCCTCGCGCAGGCAACCCGCCCGGGAGGCAAGGCGGCAGAGGCTGCGAGAGTACAGAGGGTTCACGAGGGCACAGCCCATCTTTACCTAGGGTAGTGCTTCATTCGGGAGTTCTGCGACGTCACTAGCCCCGTGAGTTTAGCACGGCGGCGAGCTTCCTGCTGCGCCATGATATTTGAACCTTCGCCCAAGACCGAACAATGAATTTAGATTGCAAGAAAGCGACCACATTAGCGATGGATTTGGCTACCAGAGTATACCGATGTATCGCGAGTCTTGATGAATATCAACGCGAGAGGTTGTGCAAGAGTAGCTCTTGATTAGGCTTCGAGCATGGCACGTATGCGCTCGTACACGCAGCCGAAACGTAGAGATCGACGGTTAACGAGGGCGACAGAAGGGCGGAGCGGCGAGGTCCTTTGGTAACTTTCGAGGCGAGTCACCTCACCGGATTAGATTATGCACATCCACCACGATGCAGAGGTCTCCGCGGGGTTCGGGGCGTTCGGGTGCGCGAGTTGGTTAGAACTCCGGGGCTTAGGTTCATTACAGGATGCGACGTCATCCCGGAATGTCGTCTTTGTTGGTACTTGTTATACATGACCGTCGGGTCTGTTGTCGAAAGAGTGTCTAGTAGGAGGACTTAGCCTTCGAAGTCGGTGGGTAGTTCGTCACCTTGGGCCTATGCGCCTACTGGCGGTTTGATTAGAACGACTAAGGAGTGAAGCGATAAATTCGAGCATGTCTTTAACCCTCTGAGATTAGTATGTGTGATAAGGTGAGTATACCTTAAGTGTTATATTCGATAGCATTGTGTAAATTGTGATTAGAAATCTTGGTTAGTTAACCAAGTAAGATTTGGGGATAGAGAGGGTGAGCCTTAGAGTTTTATACGTAGAGACCTTGAGGTAAGGCCATCTCGAGTAAAGGTGTAGTGTTATGTTTGATCCTTATCGAGTGCATTGTGCGTGAGATATATTGTGTGATAAGTCCACGAGCCGTAGAATGAAAGAGGTAGTTGAGCTAAGAAGACCGCTAGGTTTTCGTAGCGTGATTAGTGAGATTGTTCCGGGGGGAGCTAGTGTTTGGCGTTGGGGCGGGTTGAGGCCATGTTGCGGGTCAACCCGTGGCCTGTTTGGTGGTGGGGTCAGTTTGTGGTGGTCCCGCCGGGTGGTAGGGTCACGAGGGTGTTAGGCCCAAGTTTAGTTAACCAGCGTACAAGTTCGTGGATGCGTTCAACCGATGATCGGGCGATGGGGCAGCCGTCGTGTTTTGATCGGGGCCGTTGCTCGCGATGATGATTATATCAGAAAGGTTGTAAGGCTGCACGAGGTGCCTACCTTCACCTTATGACTGGCAGTGAAGCCCAGGTTGTGACTATTTTTCGTTTTCTAAAAGTCTTACCAGCAGGTTAGGAACTCAGAGACTCGATCGCATTCGCCTCGCGATGTTTGGAGTTCGTGGTAGTTGTGAGGATTGTTGTCTCTGTGGAGGAGTGTTTAAGCTACCATTTCGGTGTTCGGATATCGCCTTATGAAGCCTTGAAGGCGGAAGTGTAAGTTGTCGGTCGATTGTTTACGTCTTGCAAGGTTGAATAGTTAGTTGAGCTTGTTCCAAACAGATGGATAAGTGTGTGAGTTTTGGAAAACAGAGGAACTTAGCCCGAAAGTTACTTTGGGCCCTTTGAGTTCATATGAAGAATAGGCCGTTGCCTATATGTTGGCATTTGTCGTCCGACTTAGGAGGCGTCGTCCGTCTTTCGTATTGTTATGTTCGAGAAAGTATGGAGATCCGTCAGTGTTCGATTAATGATGACGCGTTAGAGATAGTAACCCCGAGTTTTGGAAAGCTGACGATGCTCGAAATGTGGTAGGTTATGAGAAAGAGTTCGAGTGTACAAGAAGTGTACGACATCCTCAGGGATCGCATGCAGTCCGGTACCATTTGTTGGGTCGCCGGAGTGACACTAGAACCTCGCGGCAAAGTGACAAAAGTGGTATCGAGAAGAAGCGAGCATGTATGGCGAGCATAGATGTGATCATTTCTTTTGTAAAGAGAAGGGCGAAGGAAGTATATTCTAGACCGGAGAGAGGTGTTATGTGGTGATGTTAGAGGTGTTTCTCGCATGCGTGGATGTAAGTACTTTGCGCGGTGTTTCGTGGCGGTGGGTGTTTGTTCTCCTAATTATAGTAGTGAAGGCTATACTGGCGCGCGTTCGTTTTTAGACTTAGAAGGAACATTCGGGACGAATGTTTCTAAGGAGGGGAGAATGTTATACCCGTATTTCGGTATATGCGTGGGGCGTGCGTAGAAAAGTTTGGGCTTTAAAGTGGCTTGGCGATTTATTTTTGTGCACAACACCCGATTAGAGTCGTTTTTGACGAAATGTTTTACACACTTCATGAAGGAAAATTCGGCTATGTCATTTTTAATTTTTGCGGATTTTTCCAGAGGCGAACGTGTTGGACAACAAGAGGCGCCACTTGGCACCTCTCATCGGGCGTGGCGTCCATTTGGGCGATTGGAATGGCCATTTTGGTCGGCGGTTAGGTAGGATATTTGTGTGTTAGTTGGTTGGTGCACTTGGCAAGATCTTGGCCCTACACTTGCCTTGCACTTGGCAAGATCTTGGCCATTGGTTGGCCTTGGCTTCTATAAATACCCCTGGAAGACTTCTTCATCCATTCCTAAATTTCCTTAAGTGTTAAAATCCTCCCTCCCTTTGTGTGGTTGTTTCGTCCCACCCTCCCCCTTTGTGAGGCCTTGGCCGAGAGTTCCCTCGTCGAGTACCCCAGTGGGGTAGGTAGAGGGTATACACCCTTGTGGTGTGGTCTCGTATAAAGCCACGCCTCTTGGTAGACATTCTCTCAAAAGTATTGTTACTATACCCAAATTCCCTGAGCCGTATACCTTGTTGTATTCTAAGGTTATACTATCTAAAGCCGAAAATACTATTATACTTCCCGTCAACACAAAACCAAAACCCTAAGGAAAATCTCCATAGTTAGTTGGAGTGTTGTGTAGAAGTTGGTTAGAACTTCTAAGGGTGGTTTGGAGCGGGTTGGAGCGCACGGAGTTGGAGCTAAACGTTGCCCAGGATCGACATCTCTACTTGGATAATTATGGGCTTATCGAGGTAATTATCTTGTCCCCTATCAGAATTGGAAATTACATGTTGTAGGAATATATAGTTGAAGTATACTATATATAGAACTGAACATAGCTTTGTGGCAATGTCTTTGGACTTAAGCCCGAATTTAAAGAAGAGAATCGAATCAGAATTACGTGGGGCGTATTCAGACATGGATTTGTAGCTTGACGTGGGAAGGGCTGCCCAATTTCCCGTAGGATCTTGTATCTAGATTTATTCTACCGAGTAGTCTAGACTTTGATAGACTTGTATAACCTGTATAGGTTGAATGTTCTGCGAGTAACATGTTCTACTTGAGAAGGTAGACCAGGCTAGCCGGGTTATAGCCGTGGAGCGATTTGCTAATAGTCGATAATTGTCGCGAGGTATGTGAACCTCTTCCTATCTCTTCTAGCATGATATGTGTATAACTATGTAGTACGGTAGACGTACGTGTGTTAATTGAACGTAGTTGTACGGCAATGTCTTTTGACTTAAGCCCGAATAATAATAATCTTGAAGTAGTTCAAGAGAATTAAGAACTGTTTTTAAAAGAAGAGTAATACTTGGTTTTAAAATCTTAAGAGTTATACTAGCTTTATGGGAAGTTAGGTATAATGGCTTAAGAGAGATAAAACGAATGATTTATTATTTTAGAAGTTAAGAGACTTGATCTTGTAAGATAAGAGACTTAACTTAAATGAATTATATGAATTTTGTGTGAAACCTCATTCGTGAGTAATGAGTACTTTGTTTTTAAAAGGGATAATGTTTCTTGATTTAGGGAATCGAAATGTGTATCGACAAACCACCGCAGTTAATAAAGGAAAAGTATTGAATAATTAAGTATTATTAAAACCGAGAAACTTCCATCTGCATGTAAGCTAAGATGAGACAAAATGATATTTCTAGATCATGGTCATTGTAATAAGATTGTTATAAACAAGAATATCCTACTCACATAATAAGGCTTATGTTTCTCGATTGTTTAAAAGAGAATTACATTCTTAAATGAATAAGACTATGAACTACGAAACCTTTTGAAAATGAGAAACTTGAGTAATTGAAATTAGGCAAACTTGAAACGTTTGGAAAAGAATGTTGTTACTTGAGGTGTTTTGATTTACTTCAAAAGATAATCACTCTATTTTCATATACTACGGGTATTGTGTGACTTTTGTGAAAGTAACGTATCTTTTAAAAGAGTTAATGTATGAAGTACTTGGGGATAGAAACCCGATCTTGTTAATCATATAGTAGAAAGTGCCTTGTGTGTATAACTTGATTGTGTTGGGTTGTGATAGCCTTGTAATACTTTCTTGTTTATTTGATAAGTAAACATGCTAGGATGCTACGTGTGTTAGTATCTTGTGATGTTTGTGTAAAGGGGTTTCCCCTCGATTGCGCTTAAATAGTTTCACTATCAGCCGTTATGTTGGTATTGTACCACTCACCTTGACTTGTTTCCGGAGGTTGTCGCCTCCGACGCGGTAGACTCAGCGTCCGTGACCTATGATTCGAGAATACCTCACGCGGGTCCCGGCCTATCGCGAGCTACGAGAGTTCCGTGTTAGTGTCGTCCCTTATGGGCATGCGATGCATGTGGCTACGCGATCGCGAGTCCAGCGGATCTTTGGGAGTAGCTACCTCGATGCGGGTTATACCTCATGCGGGCGTATGAGTTTGGCCTACGCGAGCTACGGAGAGTTCGGTGGCTAGACGCGCGCATTAGATATCATGCGCGAGTGGCGGCTTTGATCATGTGACGGCCCAGACAGATCTCATGATACGATTTATGACCTTGTTGGTACTGGGTTTTAGTAGTCGGCTATGCCTTCGTATTTACCCCGCACGGTTTTATTAGGACACGCGGGACCCGTGTTCATGTGTATTCATTGATGCTTTTATATCATGCATCGCCAGCGGTGAGGAAGGTGTTCCACGCATGATTGATGTTGTGGGCGTGAGACCCATAGTTATATTTGAGTGATGACTTTGAGGCGTGAGTCCACGACGTGACATACGATCGCTTATTTATTGTGAAATGTAGTTTGGTTATCATACATGTCTCCTGCTTTATATAGACTACTATGATTTCATTTACAGTATTTATTTCACATACTCGACTGCATGTTATCGACCTCCTTCGGGCCGCGTCACGCCGCGGTAAAGGTACACCGCCGTTGATCCTCGCTCTTAGGTCACAAACAGCGTTGGGAAAGCTCCGTTTCTCGAGGCTTATCTTGGTATAGTCCCTGTTGTTGTAGGTGCTACATTCGGGGGCGACGGCCCCGTCCCGTCGTTGTTATCATATCATTCGTAAGTGCAGTAAATCTTGTGGGCAGAGTTTGTAAAAAGGATTAAACTGTTCATTTTGAAGGAGTTGTTATTTATATATATGCCGAAAGGCAACTTTTCTTCAGAAAACATGTGTTTCCTTTGCATTATTTCATATTGTGGTTTATGTTCCGCTGATTACTCTGATGTTGTATCACTAGGGTGCCCGGGGTAAGGCACCAGTCACGGGCCCGGTTTCGGGTCGTGGCAACTTGTAAATAGACATGCACTTTTCCAGTTAACTCAAAATCACTCCAAGTATTCACTAGCTAATTTGGACATCAGATTACTATAGGCATATGCAACAACAATTTTCAATCATGTATATGCAAAGGTTCATGCTAGGGTCCTTGTCCTTGAAGATAACTGAAAGTATATTTATGTCCTAGAAACAATCTATATTATGACAAATGGACTTTATACACATTTCGTATTTATATTAATGGAGATTAATTTTATGGCATTTGCAATTATTGAATTATTAGTTGATTGTTTATAATATTCTATAAATGCATCCCTAAAGATTATGTGGTTATTAATAATGTGATATATTAATATTATAGTGTAACTCTTAAAGCAGCCTCGACTAATGATCATCAAAATAGGGATATCGATGATATGTGATAAGTCGGCATTTGGTCTGCATCATATCCTTAGAGGATGTAGTATGTCCCACACACTACGAGTTATGGTAACACATGATGGACACATGAATACTTGAGAAGTATTGGTGTACCCTGCTAATGTACTATTTGTTATAATGTTTAAAGTATGATCAGCGTGTGGGAGATAGAAGTCCTTAGACTTGAGGTCGATACGCACCTTGTCTACAGAGTAATGTACTTTGATCCTGTCCTAAGATCAAATGCCTTATAGGTTAAGGCGCGACTTGTATTGGGTATATTACAAAGTGGATTAAAGGTGGTAGTTGAGTCAAGATTAGGATTCAATCCTCGAATGTATCTTCGAGAGACCACTCTAATTCTCATATGGTATTAGGTTGACTAAGTCATTGGCCAATGCAGTAGACATATCCATGATATGGTCTTGTTGTCAGCTAATATAGATGTGATATAATGATCAAGTCATTTGGATAGACACTTGGCAGATCCTAAGATTGATCGAGTGTCTCGTGAATAAAAAGATTTTATCTTGACACATAGAGGTTCAGTTAACAGGTTTCGTATAACTATACTTCACATATTGAGTTCATCTTCCGGCGCCGTCTAAGAGTTCCGTGTAGACCCTAATGTAATTAGTGTCGATATGTAAAGGCATGTAGGGTAACACTAAGTCAATTGTTCCGTCGACTCAAGGATGTAATAAGAGATAATATAAATGTTTGATTTATGATCGAGACATTAGATTGAATAATGATTATTTAATTGAATCGAGATAGGATTTCAGATTAAAATAAAATAGAAATGGGGCAGATTGGACTGGGGCCGCGACGCTTGGGATCCAGGACCGCAACGCCATAGCGCCGTAGCGCCTCCCATTAGGGCCACAGCGCCACATGTCTGTGGGTCTAAATGACCCACTCTACTTCAATTTGTGGGCCTGGACCATATAGTAACCCTAGCTGATTTTTGCAGCTATAAATATAGGGTTCAATCATTACTTTAACACATCTAATTAAAAAGCATTATTCTCTGCTAAAACTCTGCCGGATTTCCTAGCTTTCTGAAAGAGTAATTATATCGGAGTCTTGGACTTGCAATCGAGGAACAATTGTGTGCTCATCCTCGATGTACACTTGAAGATTCCAGATTATACAAACTGTAAGTATTCGTTCGATGTATTATGATTAACTATGTGTTTGTATGTTTTTATCATTACATAATCATCCATCAGTTTGACCGCTTATCGGGTTTGAAACATAAATTTTCAAATTTCGCTGTGTGTACGAACCGGATAAAAACCCTACAGTGGTATCAGAGTCTGGGCAGTTTTATGTGATTATGTAACGATTATTAATGATAATATAGGTTAGGGTTTGTTTAAATCTAATTTTATGTCGTTAAGAAGCTTTAAAACCTTAAATCTCAAGAACGCATAATTCTTGTCTCTTAAACTGTTAAACAATGATGTAATCGATGAAGTCATTCCGATCTAACTCTTCTAAGTTGATGTGCGTTACCCGTTCGTTTTGAACATGGTGCACTGAGACGAATAACGAGAAGGGATTGGATGATGGTCGATGAACGTGTTGTTTAATGGTGAAAGAGTACGAGGTTGAATATGTGAATCTGACCCTGAACCAGTTTTAGGGTTTTAGAATTGCAGATTTTGTATTTTAGGCGAATGCGCGCGACACCGATTTTTCACGGCGTTTACGTGGCTCCACGATGGGCGTCGCGCTTGGCGCTGGTTTGTCGAAGCACCGTGGCTCGCCGGAGCACCGCGTTGTTCATCCTGAAGCTTAAAATTAAATTTTTTGGTTACTGCCTCCAAGGCGCGGCGACACCGACGGTGATTTTCTAAAAAATCACCGAAATCAGAAACTGACGTTTTAAATATTTCAGATTTTGATTTTGAAGTTTAAAAGGTTTCAGAATCTGAAATTAAATCTTTTTCATTAGACAGATTTGGTCCTTTCGGACAATTCTGTATTTAAATAAAGTTTCTGGAAATCAATTTTTTAATTCTGGAAATTGCAGACAGGTCCCTGAAACTTAAATGTTTTTCTGAAAGTTTAAAATTTGATTTCCTGAATTTAAATGGGTTCAAATTGAATTTTTAAATTCTCGAGGGACTAAACTGTAAATTCTGAAAGTTTGCAGAAATATCCTGAAAATCAGTTTTAAAAACAGAAAATGTTTAGGTATTGTTTGATATAGACATAGAATTTAGAGTTTAGACAAATTACTCATGATTATCATTAATTGTATATTATTGTATAATATACGAATATATGCTAAGTGTTTTAAATATGTGTATTTAATTATTAGCATAGTGTCCGTTGTAAATGTCTGGGTAGGCGGCACCCAGTAATTGGTAGTTTCCGCTATAACTGTCTGGGTAGGCGGCGCCCTGTAGTTGATTAAAACCATCTTTTATCATATCTATTGGGTTAATGGTTTTTCATCTAAATGTGTTTTAGAAATTGCATGATAGAATGTCGTATTGGATATGACATGTATGTTGATCTTGGTTAAAATTCCCGAAAACTGAAAATGGTCCCCAACCTTTGAATACAAGTCTAAAATTAAAACGTGTCGTCCATTATAATTGTTAGAATGCAAAATCCTTTTCGATGATACGAGTATTTATGCCAAAACATTTTCTTCAAGTCTACGAGGACTCAGACTCTTTCATAGATGTGTTAATTGTAAAAGTATATGATAAACTTTTGTGGGTATTTACTCCAAAGTGTTTGCTCGCAAATGCCAAGTTTACTTAGATATTTAAACGCAGTCGTGTAATGGGGTTGACATGCTTATACAAATCTTGGCGCCAAAGTGTCAGACTAATCTAAGGACGCAAAATTAAAATGAAATATATTTAATCAACCAAGAGTTGCAAATAAGTTTTGCAATTGGTTTTGAACCTAACAAAATGTGCTAATGAAGTTATCAGTCAAAGAAAACATGGATATAACATAGTTTTGGATCTTGGCTTATTATGACCTTAAATATATCTAGGTACGTATTCTGTCATGGGGTCTTAGAAGTATGCTAAAATAGTGGGAGCTAATTAAATAAAAGACCATGTTAAATTAGCCATAAACGAATATGTATAATAGGAAATAAATTTTGATTGTATTTTCCTGTCTATCTAATTCTTCAGATCTTCAGAATGTCGATTCTATCACTAAAGATGTTAATTGAAATGAACAAACTCACCGGACCGAATTATCTAGATTGTCTTAGGAATCTAAGGATTATCCTAAGGCAATAGAAAATTGAATATGTATTGGACAAGGTTTTCCCCATAATGCGTGCTGAAGATTCTGCTGAGTATGCTGCTTTGATAAGGTGGCCTATCAAAAACATCTTGATGATGCCACATCTGCACAATGTGTTATGTTGTCTTCCATGTCAATAGAATTATAGAGGCAACATGAGAATATGGGCCCCAACGAGATGCTAGAACACTTAAAGAGCCTCTTTGACTCTCAGTCTCAGACAATGGAATATGAGTTTTTAACAGAGCTTTTCAAGTGTAAGCTGGCTGAAGGGAACCAAGTGTCTCAGCACGTGCTGAAGATGATTGGGTTGATAGAGAGGCCGACCTCAATTGGAATAATGCTACACAATAGAGTCTACAGACCGTATCTAGTAGAGTCTTGATTATCGGTGTGTTGTGCACCACACCACTAATCAGGAGGCTATATGATATTTAGGATTGGTTTCCATTCTTCTCATTATGAGATCGTGCCTTAGAGCTGTGTTGTAAGTTGGACTCCATCTGACGTATTCTTTTATGCCAGTTATGCCTCCGCGTAAGGCAACCCGGGCCCAGAAGGGCAAGGCAGCCAGGGGAGCTGCTAGTAGGATACAAAGGAGTACGAGGGCGCAGCGAGACATTACACGAGATAGTGCTTGACGGCGAGTTTTGCGACGCCGCCGCCCCAAAGAGTTAGAGCCGCCGCGAGGCTACCGAGACCACGCACTGCGCCTCGAGTCCCACACCGAGCAGGAGTTGGGGTACAAAGATGGCCCGCCATCGCCGGGATCGTGGCGAACGAGGATAGCCGGATGCGCCTGGTTCGAGAGTACCCGTGGTTCACCCGAGGTCGATAGTTTGAGATCGCGGGACTTTACGAGCCGCAGCCGCCAGAGTTTTATGGGTCGAGGCACGAGGATGATCGCGCGAGTTCATCCGGCGATTCTGACGAATCGCGAGAGTGATCAAGGCTTGAGACCGAGTCGTGACCGGTTCGCGTCGGCTGCGTGATATCGCGATCGGGTTTGATTCGTGAGCTGCCCCGGGAGAGCATGCACTTCAGCAGATGGGGCGAGTTCTCGAGGCATTCTCACTCACTTCTTACCTCCGCGGATGAGAGGGCACGGCCGACAAATTTATGATCTTGAGACAGAGGCGTGCGGTTCGGAGTACAATGTGGAGTTTGACTCACTAGCTCGGCACGCCCCGCGTTAGTATCCGACATGGAGGACAGAGTGCACCGCCACGTTACGGCTCGATGACTACTTGGCGAGGCTTGCTCGTGTAGCTCTTCACCGCATGGACATTGCCCGCATGCAGCTTATGCACTTGGTGTGAGGCGGAGAGGTCGACGGAATGGCCGGATCGCCAGGAAGAGGCCGAGCAAGATGGTCTTTTGGCGACTTTCGAGGCGGACCGCCAAAGAAGAGACTAGTTATGCACCTCCGCCCGACTGAGCGGTCTCCGCGCCTTCGTGGCATCCAGAGTATTGAGGCGGTCGGGGCTCCAAGGGTTCAGTTTTCGTGGAGTAGTGGTGTTGACGGATGAGGCCACCCTTGCCTCGGGCCGGCCGCGGTAGAATCCATGCAGAGGAGTGTCGTCTTTGGTTCGGGAGGTTGTTTTACACGCGGCAGCAGGCCATTTTGCGAAATTGTCCACCGCAGGTAGCGGATGTAGAGACTCGGCTTCGGATCTATGGTCAGTTCATCACCTTCTACTATGCCTGCTGGCAGGCAGTGCCTATGATTAGAGTGAAGCGGTAGATACAGGTATATCCTTAACCCTCTAGAGATTTGTATGCTTGATATGATGATCTTATTATTGTGTGCTATGTACGGATAGCGTTGTGTTATTGGTGAGTTAGAAAACATGGTTAGTTGAAAGGATAAGTATGGGGGCATGGAAAGTGTGAACCTTAGAATATTTCACGTTGAGACCTTAGATGTAAGGCCGTCTTGAGTAAAGGATTTTGCAAATGATCCTTGTCGAAGTACATTATATGCATAGGGTGTATTAGTGTGATAAGTCCATGGGTAGTGTGAGATGGAAGTGGTAGCTTTCTTGACGTGAATTAGTAATATTGTTCTGTATCGGGGAACAAGAGTTTGGCGCGATTATGGGTCAGGTTGAGGACCATTCGCGGGTCAACCCGTAGCCCAGCATGAGGTGGGGTCAGCTCGAGGTGGTCCCGCCAGGTGATGGGGTCACGAGGGTGCTAGGCCCAGGTTTAGGTAACCATCGTATGAGTTCGTGGATGTGTTCGACCAGAATCGGATCGTGAAGACCGGGAATGGCCTTAAAGGAAATTGAAGCTAGTGAGATGACCAAGTTGGAGGTAGTGACTCCAAGGTTTTGGAAACTGAAGCAATGACTGAAGTATGGTACGTGTACTATGAAAGTTCGGATATACGAGAAGGGTACGACGAGTAAGGAAGCAAACATGTGTTATGAGCGGAAGTGATCATTTCTTTTAATGAAGTGAAGATCACGAGGAGTATTCTTTAGACCATGGGTGGAAGCTTTTTGTTATGATAGAAGTGATTCCTCGTTGGCTTGGATTTGAGTTTTGCGCGTTGGTTATATTATGGCCACGTGTGGCATAGTTGGTTTCATAAGTATAGTAGTGAAGATTATACTGGCACAAGTATGTTTGGAGACTTAGAAGGAACATTCGGGACGAATGTTTCTAAGGGGGGAAGAATGTTATACCCCGTATTTTCCAGAGTATGTATACGAGGACGTACGTACGAATATTCAAGCCCTAATTAGGTTAAGGATGAAATTGTGAACTTTCGACGGAAAAGATTCTGAACCTTGTGAAGGAAATTCTACGTTTTTAATATTTTAACCGATTACGGATTTTTCCGAGAGACAAATATTTTAGGTCAATAGGAGGGCGACATGTGTCACCCTTAGGTGGCATGTTTGGGCGAAATTGTGGGCTAGTGGACAAGTCAATTAGTCAAAGTCTTGGAAGATAATTTTTGGGATAGTGGGAGTAGGTCAAAACGTTTTTTGTGGGCAAGTGGGGGAGGCTTGGACGGTTTTTGAAGGAGCAAGTGGCTAGCCACATGGCTCATTGTTGTGGGGGACATATGTCCCAATGTTGTGGTGGACATATGTCCCAAAGTTGTGGTGGACACTTGGTGGAAGACTTCACTGCAAGCAACCAAATCTACATCTTACATGTTTTAATCTTGGCCCTTGAGTATCCTATAAATACCCCTTTGATAGCAAGACTTCTTCATCCCATACTGAGAGTTTGAGACTTGAAATACTCCCTCCCCCCTCCTTGTTGTTCTCGTCCAACACCCCTCTCCCTTAACCAAACTTTGTCCAAAAATTCTTAGACTCTTAAGTGTTCTTCCTTAGTATATTAGGAAGATTATTAACCAAAAGTTAGAAAAGATTTCACACCCTAGCCCCTAAAGTACCCCCCTTGGCCGAGAGTTTGCCACACTTAGAGCCTAAGTGTTCTTCACTTTTTAGAGTTGAAGTGATAAGAGGAATTGTTTAGAAACTTCTAAGGGTTGCTTGGAGCGGGTTGGAGCGTAAGGATTTAGAGCTAAACATTGCTCAGGATCGACATATAATCTTGGACAATTTTGGGCTTATCGAGGTAATGATCTTTATCCCCCTATTGTAATTGGATATTACATGTTGTATTAATGTATAGTTGAGTATACTATATGTAGAATGAATATTGAAAAGGATTGAACTGTATTTACATTGGAATGTATTTACAGTAGACTTGTGTAGTATATCTGTGAAGTAGAATTGAACACGTCCGGTTAGACGTGTAATCCCCTGGGAGTTGTTGGCCTGGTAGCGGGCCTGAGTAGAGGAGGAGATTTTATGAGGTTGCAGGGGGGGAGGTGCTGCCGAAATTTCTGTAGAATAAGGAATCTTGTATTTAGAATATTCTACGAAGAGATCTAGAAGTTGATAGACGTTTTGTGGCCATTATAGGTTGAAGTACTATGAGTAGCGTATTCTACTTGAAGGGTGGAAAAGGCTAGCGGTTATAGTACTTGAGCGTTTTGCTAATTGTCGATAACCGTCGCGAGGTATGTGAACCTCTTCCTATCTTTTCTAGCATGATATGTTGTGAACTATGTAGACGGTGACGCGTACATGTGTTAAATGAATTTGGTTGGTTTAAAACATAAAGTGTTATAACGGCTTTATGGGAAGTTGGTTATAACAACTTTATGTGGGCAAAGAAATGGTTTGTGGTTTTTAAAAGATAAAAGACTTGATGTGAAATAATAAGGACTTGGGTTGTGTTAAACAGTTGTGAAACCGCTTTTATGAGAAATGGGTACTTGGGTTTTAAAAGGAATAATATTATATTGATTTCGGAAATGAGAATAAGTATCGAACAAACCACTGCAGCGTTATTAAAGGAAAATGTATTGACTAATTAATTATTATTAAAACCAGTAGAAACCTCCATCTGCATAGAAGCTAAGATAAGACAAAATTGTATTACATTTCCTAGATTATGGCTGCTTTAATAAGATCATTAATAACAAGTATTGATTTTTCTTAAGTAAGGAACTTGATTTCTAAAAGAAAAGAGACTTGAGGAATTGAAGAGTTTTTGGTTTAAAAGAAAGACATGGTTTTGTCTTAAATTGGTTTAAAACATAAAGTGTTATAACAGCTTTATGAGAAGTTAGTTATAACGACTTTATGAAAACAAAAATGGTTTTATCATTAGTTTTAAAAATGGTAACTTGACTTTAAAAGGAGAAGTTGTTTTGGTTTACTTAAAACGTTAGTCACTCTATTTTGATAATACGGGCATCGGGTGACCTTTGTAAAAGAAATGAATTCTTTCAAAAAGAATTTAACGTACGTAGTACTTTGGGGTAAAAACCTGGACTTTGGCATAAAATGAAAGTATCTTGAGTTGTGTGTAACTTGCCTATGTTTGCGTGTGATAGCCTTGTCGTGCTAGTATTGTATTTCTATACCACCGTTGTCACGACCCAACCCGGGGCCCGCGGTACCTGCAGGGTACCGCAGTATATGTCGGAGAATAGCGTGAACATACACAACACATACGTATAAAGAAAGTAATATCACCGCCACCGGTAGTGCGCTTCCATAAAACATACTTAACAAAAGTATAATAGTACAACCGGTTCTTATAGCCCAAAACACATAGGTGGCCATGACCTTAAAGATATGAAGGCGGGACAGGGCCGCCATACCCTGAATGTACAAAACACCTATAGCATCGTGGAATATCCGTACGATAAATATGCTTCCGAGGAATGGAGCTGACAGGAATAGTGATCCTAAGCGAGGATCCTCAATCGCTTACCACCTGCGGCATGAGCACGGCCCAGGAAGGGGTCGATACAATATGTACCAAGTATGTAAAAATTGGAAAAATCTTGTAATATGATATCATAAGTCTAAAAGCAAAAATTTGAGTCATGAAAGACAATAAAATACCTTTTCTTGTGCCTTACTAACAATGAGAGTGACAAGTATATATATATAATCGCATAAAATAGGGCCTTAGGATCAAAGCAGGTACCTCGCCAGTAGTATCAATAAGCACCCTACTCGCAGGACTATTTCACCGCATAGTCTGTGGACCCGCATGAGGTATTCCTCGCATAGGATGTACCGCCGCGTGGGACTATTTCACCGCGTAAGCCCATAAGGACTCGCGTGAGGTATTCCTCGCATCATGGGTAGCAAATCCACGGGCAGGTGGTATAACGATCTTGAGGACTTTCCGCCGGATATACTCTTACCTGAGCGGATGGTATAACGATCTTGGGGTGTACTCGCCGGATATACTCTTATCTTTGAGCAGATGGTATAACGATCTTGGGGCTTGCCCCTCAGATATACTCGTATACTGGTGCATATGGTATAACGATCTTGGGTCTGCCCCTCAGATATACTCTTACACTGGAGAAGGTGGTATGGCGATCTTGGGGCTTGCCCCTCAGACATACTCTTACCCTGGAGTAAGTGGTATAACGATCTTAGGGCTTGCCCCTCAGATATACTCTTACCCTAGCTCAAACTGTCATCATATCATAATCATAATTAAGTTAAGAAAACTTATAACTTCTTATTAGTCTTGTTCATATACCCTCTCATTTTAGTTTACTTAAGGCACTTAACCATATCTTTAATAAAAGAACACCGGAAGTTTAACCCAAGTACTACATACTTCAACTCTTTTGAAAATGACTCTTCTTTATACATAAAAACCTTTGGGCAATTGATACCTTAAAATCAATTTGCCTCTCCATATACTTATCTTATTTAGAGTAAATCTCTTCTCATTAACCTTTTATGAAGCTAATAAACCAACTTCCCATAAAGTTGTTATATTAACTCTACACTTTAGTAAAATCATACTTTTCCCCTAACTAAGGGAATTATACATTCTTAAAATGAAACAAATCATTATATACTTAAGACAAGTAAGAATACCAAATCTTGTACGTCTACCGTACTACATAGCTTCATCTATTCATGCTCAAGAGATAGGAAAACTTCACATACCTCTTTGGTCAATCCACTTGCCAAGTCCAAACTACCGCAAGTAATATTTCAACCTATAATAGTCATGATACGTTTATTAACCTCTAATCTTAATATAGAACAATCCAAGTTCAAAGTCACTAAATTCTATGGAAAATTGGGCAGCATTTCTTTTGTTTCTACTCACTTTGCCACCTTTCTCAAGACCGAATTTATCATCCAAACACCACATTTAGGGCTCAATCAATCCAACAATTCAAAGGGGATTACACACCCAAAATTCTGTCCCATAAGTTTACAACAATTCACTTAACAATTCTAAGGTAGTTTTTAGGCTACAACATTCTCATAATCTCTTCTTAACTCATTCTTCATATCCAAACCACATTTCTAGCATGCAATGACTCTAAGAGCATTATTTACTACCACAAGTTCTTTCTTCTTAACATGCAACACTATAAACTAAATCTAAAGGAAGAATCATTACCTTAAAGCTTTAACCAAACTTATTCCAAATGTTTTGCTAGCTTCCTTGCCAAGAACACCACCACAAGCTAGCTACAAGCTTCCTTTTCTTGTTCTTAACTTTCAGATTTTTCTTGGGTTTTTAGAGAGAAGGAGGGGCTGATTTTTAGAGAGAGGAAGATGTTTGAGAGATGACCAAGTCTACAAGACTTGGTCAATATAAGCCATGCAAGCAAAATCAGATGGGGACACTTGTCACCTCCCATGGCCTTTTTAAAAGAAATCGGACTTTCCTAAGTTTTTCGCCCAAAATCCGCCTGGCGCGGCCAGCCTCGTGGCCGCGGCTGGCTCTCCGCAGCCTCTGCAGTTTCGCGACCTGTCTGCCTGGCGCGGCGGTAACCAGCGACCCTCGATTTTAGCGCGCGCGACCATCCGGCCATCCTGCGCCGCTTTTGCCGCCATTAGACATTGCGCCTTCGAACTTATAACTCTTATAACTTTCTACTCCGACGTCCTATCGATGAACGGTTGGTTGCGTTGGAATCCAGACTCAACGAACTACGCCTTAGGCCTTTAAAACACTTAGGAACTCTCAATGAATCGGGTCATAACCCGCCTCAAAGTTGATTAAAACCCGTCCGGAATAATCCGTCAACCTATCCTTTGAAAATTTCAAGTCTTACATGCTTTAAATGCGCTTCCATACGTAGGTCGATTACGGTATAACATTCTCCCCTTAGAAACATTCGTCCGAATGTTCCTTCTAGGCTTACTCAAATCACAACATCGACTTAGACCTCTTAACTATTCCTTTGCAAATAAAGAAGCTCCATGAGCCTGACATCATAGCGTAAATGCTAAATCAAAACTAACAAGCGGGAAAGTGGGTTACACGGAGGTATAGGAAATAGGTGAGGTACTTCTTCATCATGTCATCCTCTGCTTCCCGTCATTTCCTCCCTGTTCTCGTTCGCCATGGACTCGACGGAAGCTACGTCTTCGTCCAAGTCGTCTAACTTGACGGTCGAGTATCGCTATGGGACTCTCCTCATACGATAACTCCTCATCACTTGGACATCTTGAGCGGGTGCACTCTAGATGGATCTCTATACATTTCCGCAACATGGACACATGGAAGCGGATGTACCGCCTCCAAATCGGACGGCGGATCTAACTCATGCAACCGCCTGCCTACGGACAATCGATACTGCCCGATGTACCTTGGGCTAAGCTTCCCTTCTTTCCAAATCTCATCACGCCGCCGGGCGTACTTTAGAAAAACCCAATCATCTATCTCAAATTCCAAGTGTCGGCGGATGATCTGCATACGACTTCGCTACGGTCAACAACCGCTCTGGATAAGCTTCACCTTATCCATCACTCTTGAACTAAGTCCGACCGACTAATCGAACTTCTCCCACCTCGAACCAAATTTATCGGTGACTGCACTTCTCGTATAAGGCCTCGTAAAGGCGTCATCGAATCTGGAATGGTAGCTATTGTTGTAAGCAAACTCCACGAGGCAAATGATCCTCCCGGTACCGGAAATCAATAACACAAGCCCGCGAGATATCCTCGAGTGTCGATAGTGCGCTCGGCTGTCCGTCGATGCGAGGATGAAGCCGTCTTGGGACTCACTGCGTCCTAATCCTTCGAAAAGACCTCGAAGTTAGCGAACCGGGCTCCTCTATCGATATAATCGACAGGGACTCGTGCGATCTTACAATCTCTCTAATATATAATCGCATAGTCCTCGTGAACGTCGTTACGTGGAAGAAAATGGTGATTTCGACTGTCGACAATCACCCAAATGGAATCATGCTTCCTCGAGTGGTAGGTAGCCGTAATAAAATCCATATTTATCACCTCCCACTTCCAGTCGGAATATCAATAGCTGCGCAATACCACCGCTTCGGTGCTCAATCTTAACTCACGACAATTCGAGCGCGTACGAACTCGCAACGTCCTCTTTAGGCCATCCCACCAATACACGATCCGAGGTCGCGATACATCTTAGTCGACCCGGATGAATAGAATAACGAGCATCGCGTGCCTCTCCCGAAATCTGACGAAGTCTGTCACATCGGAACACACAACCCTCGAATCTTAGCACCATCAGCGCCACTCAAATAGACTTCTCTTTCGAGCAATGCATCTCGATGCAGTGCAAAATCGGATCCTCATAATGCGCCTCTTCACCTCTCGACGATAGAAGACTTCGGCAACCTCTCGAATCCGAACTCCATCACTATCGAATCAACCAAACAAACCCCAAGGCTCATTGCGATGTAACTCTCGGACCATATCCCTCTTTTCTGGTGAACATCGACGGACTACCCATCGACCGCGACTAAGGGCATCTGCAACCACATTGGCCTTCCCTGGGTGGTATAGAATATCAACATCGTAATCCTTAAGTAGCTCCAACCACCGTCTCTGTCGCAAGTTCAGCTCCCTCTGGCTGAAGATATACTGGAGACTCTTGTGATCTGTGTAAATGTCCACATGAACGCCATATAAATAATGTCTCCAGATCTTTAAGGTATGAATCACTGCTGCCAACTCCAAGTCATACGTGAGATAGTTCTTCTCGTGCTTCCTAAGCTGTCGAGATGCATAAGCTATAACTCTGCCGTGCTGCATCAGCACGTACCCAAGCCCGACACCTGACGCGTCACAATAAACCACATATCCATCTAAGCCTGCGGAAGAGTAAGCTGGTCGTCAACTTCTCCTTTAGCAACTGAAACTTTCCTCACAAGTATCCGTCCGGAACATAGCTTGCGAGTCGCCTTAGTCAAAGGTCTTTGAAATAAGCAAACTTCTACAAACCGCCGATAATAACTGCAAGGCCCAAAGCGCGCACTCCGCTCGGTGTAGTGGTCTGCGGGCAGTCTTGCTAACTTCAATCTTGTTGTATCGCAAGAATACCATCTACCCAGATAACATGCCCTAAGAAAGCCACCGGCTAACTGAACTCGTGACTTCGAGAACTTGGCATACAATCGCGGCCTCGGAGGACTCAATATCGTCTCAAATGATCTGTATGCTCCCGTGCTGCGCGAGTACACCAAGATATCATCAATAAACACTATAACGAACATATCCGAATGGCACGAACACCCATTCATCAAATCCATGAATACCGCTTTGGGGCGTTAGTCAACCCGAAAGACATCACCACGAACTCATAGTGCCCATACCGGTCCCGAATGCGATCTTTGGGATATCTATCTCTCTAACTCGTGCACTGATGATAACTGCACCGTAGGTCTATCTTGGAAAAACACTTTGCACCTGCAATCGGTCAAACAAATCGTCAATCACGGGAGGATATCGCTTCTTGATAGTTACCTTGTTCACCGTAATCAATACACATACGCAGCGGCGTCCCATCCTTCTTCTTTACAAATAACACCGGTGCTCCCCAAGGAGACACACTGCTAATAAAGCCTTTCTCCAAAGAAATCTTTCACCGTCCTTCAACTCCTTATTTCGGCGGGTGCCATCTGTATGGCGGAATAGATATCGGCCGAGTATCCGCGCCAAGTCAATGCAAAACTCAATCTCCTCTCGGGAGGATACCCGAGCTCATCCGGGAATACGCCCGAAACTCTCTAACGATCGAATCGATCAAGGTCCGGTACCTCACCTCGATGTCGAATACCCGAACCATACGATAGATGTACCGCTTTCCGCACCATCTTCCTAGCCTTGAGGTAAGAAATAAACTTACCTCTCGATGCGAGATTCCTTCCACTCGATAACGGCCGTGAAACGGAACCGAACTAATCTCCCTACTCACGTTGGCATAGCAAGACGCTAGCCAATCCATACCCATAATCACATCAAAGTCCGTCATATCCAACTCTATCAAGTCGGCTAAGTCGACGGCTATCTATAGTCACGGGCAAGCCTTATACACTCGCTCACATCAATCACCTATCGCGTTGCCACCTCAAAAGGTCTTATGGACTCGGGCTCATCCCTATTCTACCGCACATGAGGAGATATGTAGGACAAGGTAGAACTGGATCTATCAAAGCATATACATCACAAAGAAGAAACCAACAATGTACGTGACGACATCCGCGACGCCTCCGGTCTGTCATCGACATAGCATATATGCGGTTCGAGGACCGCTAGAATCGAACCCTACCACGACCTCTGCCGCGGCTCTGGCCCATAAGTACCACGCCTCCGGCGTCTAACCATCGAAGATGAAGATCCAAAGAATGCACGTCGCTGAACCGTAATGCTCCGCCGCTGGGACGGACAATCCTTCTTCGGATGGCCTGCGCCACAAGAGTAACATGCTCGAACCCATACGGCACTCGCCGGATGAGACCTACCGCGTCGAACGCACCTGCAGGTAGGTGGTCTCGATTAGCCGGTCCGCCTCCTCGAAACTCAAGTCCGGAGCCCCGACCGCTCTCGAATAACCTCGCGATCGGACCTCCCGAAAATCGAGAAGGAGCACTCTGTCTGGTGGAATGTGGACCTGGTCTGCTGAGGTGCCAGCCTCATCGCCTCGAACTCGATGTCACGGCCTCTTGGCCGCCCAAATCTAGCGATCTGCGCTCTCGTCTCAATCCGCATGCGTATGCGTCACAGCAATATCCATCCTCGGTCAAGAGTCACCCTGACGTAGTAATCATGTGACGGCCTAACCCTATCACATATCGATGAACCCCATGCGCCATGCTCTACTATGGTGTGCGCGATATCCGCCAAGGAGTCGAACTCAGTGTACTCCCGATAGTCCTCCGTCTGTCTCAAGGTCAAAACCTATCTACGCTGGCTCTCTCACCTCGTGAGGCAAGAAGTGGTCTAGGAACGCCTCGTGAACTCCTCCCAATCACGGGAAGAGCATCACCTCGACAATACCCATGACTCAAACCAGTTCAACGCAATATCGCTGTAACCTGTAAAGCTAGTATAACGCACTCGATCCCGATGCTCTAAGACTGCGTGGTTCGGCCGTGCCGGACAAACTCCCGCGGATCCTCGCCAAATCTCGAACCATAGAACTCGGGTGGTGACAACCCGAAATCCCGGATCCAGAAATCGCTTCTGGGTTGGCGATGCGCTCGTCGTGTTTGCCACGCCACTACTTTGGCCGATGCGAATCATTCCCGTAATCTCGCACTCGTGCCACGATCGTGGGATCGAGGCTCCGTCTGCGCGGTCTCGATGGCGCGTCACGCCGAACTCGCTAGGCGACGACGTGGAACTTCGCCGCCACTAAACATCATCTGTAAGGATCGGGCTCAGTGCCTCGTGACTCTCCGCGTCCCACTAGCAAGACTCTCACCGCCTTGCCTTTCGGGCGCGGTTGCCTTGCGTGGAGGCATAATCGATACATAAAGGAAAACATCGTGGAGATTCAACCTATAACTCACTTCTTGCACGATCTGAGTGAAAGAATAAACCAATCCTAAATATCCTGCACTCACGATTATAGATGTGGTGCGCGACACCAATAATCAAGACTACTAGACACGATGCGTGGACACTTTCCGAGGACTAATCGCTCGATACCACTTTTGTCACGACCAACCTCGGCGCGATCGTACTTACCGGTACCGCTCAGTATATGTCGAGAATAGCGTGAACATACACAACACATACGTATAAAGAAAGTAACATCACTGGCCAGCCGGTATGGCCGCCTTCCATAAAACATACTTAACAAAAGTATAATAGTACAACTGGTTCTTATAGCCCAAAACACATAGGTGGCCACAGACGGGACAGGGCCCCGCCATACCCCTGAATGTACAAAACACCTATAGCATCAGGGAATATCCGTACCAATAAATAAGCTTCCGGAGGAATGGAGCTTCTGACACCGAAATAGTGATCCTAAGAACGAGGATCCTCAATCTGCTTACCCTTACCTGCGGCATGAACGCAACCCCCGGGGAAGGGGGTCAGTACACAATATGTACCAAGTATGTAAAGCTGGAAAAATACTGTAATATGATATCATAAGTCTAAAAGCAAGCTGGAGTCATGAAAGACAATAAAATACCTTTTACTGTGTCTTACTAACAATGAGAGTGACAAGTATATATATATAATACTGCATAAAATAGGGGCCTTAGGATCAAAACAGGGTACCTCGCCCGTAGTATCAATAAGCACCCCTACTCCTGGGACTATTTCACCCGTGATAGTCATGTGGACCCGCGTGAGGTATTCCTCGCATAGGGTACTACCGCACGGGACTATTTCACCCGCATAAGCCCATAAGGACTCGCATGAGGTATTTCTCGCATCATGGGTAGCAAATCCACTTTAATGCAATGGTATAACGATCTTGGGGACTTTCCGCCGGATATACTCTTACCCAAGCGGATGGTATAACGATCTTGGTTGTACTCGCCGGATATACTCTTATCTTTGAGCAGATGGTATAACGATCTTGGGGCTTGCCGCCGGATATACTCTTACACCGTGCGTATGGTATAACGATCTTGGATCCGCCGGATATACTCTTTACCGGAGAAGGTGGTATGACGATCTTGGGGCTTGCCCGCCGGACATACTCTTACCCCGGAAGGTGGTATAACGATCTTGGGGCTTACCTCATATACTCTTACCCTAACTCAAATCGCCATCATATCATAATCATAATTAAGTTAAGAAAACTTATAACTTCTTATTAGTCTTGTTCATATACCTCTCATTTTAGTTTACTTAAGGCACTTAACCATATCTTTAATAAAAGAACACCTAAGTTTAACCCAAGTACTACATACTTCAACTCTTTTGAAAATGACTCTTCTTTATACATAAAAACCTTTGGGCAATTGATACCTTAAAATCAATTTGCCTCTCCATATACTTATCTTATTTAGAGTAAATCTCTTCTCATTAACCTTTTATGAAGCTAATAAACCAACTTCCCATAAAGTTGTTATATTAACTCTACACTTTAGTAAAATCATACTTTCCCCCTAACTAAGGGAATTATACATTCTTAAAATGAAACAAATCATTATATACTTAAGACAAGTAAGAATACCAAATCTTCAGACGTCACCGTACTACATAGCTTCATCTATTCATGCTCAAGAGATAGGAAAACTTCACATACCTCTTTGGTCAATCCACTTGCCAAGTCCAAACTACCGCAAGTAATATTTCAACCTATAATAGTCATGATACGTTTATTAACCTCTAATCTTAATATAGAACAATCCAAGTTCAAAGTCACTAAATTCTATGGAAAATTGGGCAACATTTCTTTTGTTTCTACTCACTTTGCCACCTTTCTCAAGGCCGAATTTATCATCCAAACACCACATTTAGGGCTCAATCAATCCAACAATTCAAAGGGGATTACACACCCAAAATTCTGTCCCATAAGTTTACAACAATTCACTTAACAATTCTAAGGTAGTTTTTAGGCTACAACATGCTCATAATCTCTTCTTAACCCATTCTTCATATCCAAACCACATTTCTAGCATGCAATGACTCTAAGAGCATTATTTACTACCACAAGTTCTTTCTTCTTAACATGCAACACTATAAACTAAATCTAAAGGAAGAATCATTACCTTAAAGCTTTAGCCAAACTTATTCCAAATGTTTTTCTAGCTTGCCAAGAACACCACCACAAGCTAGCTACAAGCTTCCTTTTCTTGTTCTTAACTTTCGATTTTTCTTGGGTTTTAGAGAGAATGAGGGCTGATTTTTAGAGAGATAAGATGTTTGAGAGATGACCAAGTCTACAAGACTTGGTCAATATAAGCCATGCAAGCAAAATCGATGGGGACACTTGTCACCCTCCCATGGCCTTTTAAAAGAGAAATCGACTTTCCTAAGTTTTTCCGCCAAAATCCCGCCTCGGCCTTGCCGCCTCGGCCGCGGCTGAAACCTCCGCAGCCTGCGAGTTTGGCGCGCTCGCTGCCTGGGCGCTGCGCCTGCTGGCCAGCCACTGCAACTTCAGCGACCGCATTTTTAGGCGCGCGTCGCATCCGCGCGCGGCCTGCCGCTTTGTCCGAAGCACATTTCACCGATCACAAGATCAACTCTTATAATTTTTTTACTCCGACGTCCTATCGATTTAACGGTTGGTTGCGTTGGAATCGGACTCAACGAACTACGCCTTAGGCCTTTAAAACACTTAGAACTCTCAATGAATCGGTCATAACCCGCCAAAGTTGATTAAAACCCGTCCTAATAATCCGTCAACCTATCCTTTGAAAATTTCAAGTCTTACATGCTTTAAATGCGCTTCATACGTAGGTCGATTACGGGTATAACAACCGCGTCTCGATGAGGGCCGATTTGTTATGATCTTACTTGGGACGTCATAGTGATGACGAGCATTCCACGCACGCTTCGTGATTATTATTCCACGGACTAGCTCTCCACGAGGTTTTACCGATTCAAAACAATTAATGTAAGAAAGTTCCCATAATATTCGGGAAGGATGAAAGCCTTTATCTTTGGGGACCGTGTGTGCTCTGATGTGGCTTGGTATCCGTAGTTGGCTCGTACTTGCCGAGGTCGTGGTGATTCGGCCAGTATCCGTAGTTAGCCTTCGCATTTGCCCTGCTCGGTTTGTGGACGGTCTCGTGATTTCGGCAGTATCCGTAGTTAGTCTTCGTACTTGCCCCGCCACCACGTGGCGCAGTGGTATCCGGTAGTTGGCTTCGTGCCACTGGTCGCCTTTGTGGTATGGTTATATAGATTTGTTGGTACGACTTTGGTATCGGTAGTTGGCTTTCGTACTTGCCCCGGTCGATTGACGACGCGGCTTTGGTATCCGTAGTTAGCCCGTACTTGCCGTCAGACGGTTTTATGACACATGTGGGACCCGTGTTCATGTGTACTCGCGTGGTTATCGTAGATCGCCGTGAGGAAGGTGTTCCACGCATGAGACCCATAGTTATACTTGAGTGATGACTTTGGCGTGAGTCCCCGACTTGACGAATCTTACATATTATGTATCGTAGTTTGGTTATCATATATGTCTCTGCTTTATATAGACTACTATGATTTCATTTACAGATTTTCGTTTCACATACTTAGTACCTGTAGATCGACCTCCTTCGGGGTTGCGTTCAATCCGCAGTGTGAGGTACATCGGTTGATCCTCGCCATAGGATCATAGTTCAATTTGGGAAGCTCCGCTTCTCGAGGCTTATCTTTTCGTATGATTCCCGAGTTTGTAGGTTCTTGTACATTCGTGGTATGGCGGGCCCCGTCCGCCATAGCTTGTAAAAAAATTCGTAGAGGTCTGAAAATCTTGTTGTGGCGGGGTTTGTAAGGGATTTAACTGCTCAATTTTGATTTATATATACAGAAGGTAATCGCTTTTGGTTAGCCTATTGCTTATTTTATGTCTTGTTCATGTTTAAGTTTTTATTTCCGCGATTTTCTCTCGATGTCAGATCACTGTGTGCCCGGTAAAGCACCATGCGGGCCGAGTCGTCGTGATTCGAGAGTTTCATTATCAACTACAACATGAATGGAACTAAAACGAGTCTGTCGGAGTTGCAAAATATGCTAAAGACTTTTGAATCTTCAATTTCCAAGGGCAAAGTTGTGCTCATGGTGAGCTCCTCTAGTCATCCCAAACCGAAAGGTAAGGAATGGTAGAAGAAGAAGGGCAAAGTTGTCGCTGCGCCCTTAGCAATGAAGCCTAAAGGAAAGGTGAAGAAAAAGAAGGCACCGACCAAGGATGTATGCCTCAATTGTAATAGAAAGCGGCATTGGAAGAAAGATTACACTGCTCCAGGAGGTGGGAAGGCACCAGGTGCTTCAGCCTCTAATGGACAAGGTATGTTTGTAATTAAAATAAATCTATCTATTAACACCTCTCATTCCTGGGTATTGGATATCACTTGTGGCTCACACATTTGTAATGATGTGTAGAGACTAACTGACTGCAGGAAGGTAGGACCGAGAGAGGTGGACCTGCGCGTTGGAAATGGATCACGAGTTGATGCAGAGCGCGTGAGAACTTATAGGCCGAAGTCTTATTCGAGGTCAAGGTCGATATTTTCAGGGTCATGTCTGGCCTTGATCCAGAAGCAGATTGGCCGGGAAGGGGTAGGTCAAAGCCAGTCAAGGTAGTTCGAAAAAGGGACCCGGAGCGGGGACGTTTCATTACCACGAAGTTGAAGAAAACAAAAAGGCAGGTTTATGGTGAGCACATGTACGACATTATGGTCGCATTCTTCCCTTTCCTTGATTCACGATCCTTGCACTGAATTAATCCCCATGTGTCAGGATTAATGTTGGCTTCATTGGGAGGCTCGCGTAGTTTGTTACGTCAGCTCCAAAAGTCTTCTGGTAAATGTTTAGTGTTGAACAATTGTTTTTATTTATCTTCGTTAACGAGGAACATCATTTCCATTCCATTTTTAGACATTGAGGGTTTTTCCTCATATATTTTCAATGGCAGTATGGTATTATCTTTTAATCATGTTATATATGGAATTGCGCCTCTTGTGAATGGATTGTATACACTACACTGTAGTCGTGAAATTTTCAATGTATAAAACAAACGAGCTAAAATAAATAATAGAAATTCTACCTACCTTTGGCATTGTAGAGTTGGTCATATCAATCAAAAGGATAGCAAGGTTAAGGAAACTTGACTACCTAGAACTATTTGACTTGGAGCCTTATGGTAATTGTGAATCTTGTTTGAAAGGTAAGATGACCAATAAGCCCCTTTCTGGGAAGGGTGTGCGAGCCAAAGAGGTGTTTGAGTTGGTACATAATGACGTATGTGGACCATTTTCGACTCAAGCTAGAGGAGGTTTCCCTTACTTCATCACTTTTACTGATGACTTGACAAGGTATGGATATGTGTATCTTATGAAACATAAATCTGATGCCTTCGAAAAGTTTAAGGAGTACAAGTCTGAAGTTGAGAAACAACTCGCAAAAAGTATCAAGACTCTTCGATCTGATCGATGAGGTGAGTACTTAAGCGAAAAATTCTAGATTACTTGAAGCTACATGAAGTTAATGGACACCTTCTGGAACACCACAAATGAATGGTGTTGCCGAGAGGAGAAACTGAATCCTACTAGATATGGTTTGATCAATGATGAGCTTCTCAGCTCTACCAACATACCTTTTGGAATATGCTATACAAACCTCAATTTATGTTCTAAACAGGGTTCCTTATAAATCAGTTGAAAAGACACCATATGAGATATGGTGTGGCAAAAATCCAGCTCTTAAATATGTGAGACCCTGGGGTGCCCTGCATATGTTAAGAAGATGCTAACTGATAAGTTGGAAACCAAGAGTGAGAAATGTTACTTCGTGGGGTTTCCAAAGAAAACTAATGGATACTACTTCTATCTTCTTGGAGAACATAAAGTCATTGTTTTCAGGAATGCAACATTCCTTGAAAAAGAATATGTCTACAAGGAAGAGAGTTGCACAGAGATAGAACTTGAAGAAATTCAAGAACCACGAGATAACATAGAGGTTGAATCCTTGACGAATGACCAATGCAAGAATTCAGTGGGAGATTTTGGCGAAGATTGGGTACTACGAGTACGCCTTTCGGCTAGTGGGAGTGCTACGAGGAATGATGCAGAAATGCAAGATCCTCCTACACAGCCCTTGGGAGCAAGTGCAATGGTTGCACCTCCTCCCTTTCAGGAAAGACATGAAAATGATATTTCTGAAAGCTCATATGTTGGTAGATCAACCAACACACAAGAACCTTCTCACAGTCAGAACATACCTAGCACTGAACTGTAAAACAATCAACTCCGTAGGTCTACTAGAACGCATCGTCCTACAGAAAGACTAAATCTACTTGTGAAAACACACAATGAGATAAATATTCCAGATGAGGATGAACCTACAACCTACAATGAAGAAATATTGGATATTGATTTGAAGAGATGGCAAGAAGCCATGAAATTTGAAATGGAATCTATGTACGTCAATCAAGTGTGGAACTTGGTTGATTTGTCAAATGGGGTTAAACCCATAGGATGTAAATGGGTCTTCAAGAAGAAGATTGATGCATCTGACAAGGTACAGACTTATAAAGCTAGATTGGCGGCTAAAGGTTATAATCAACGTCCTGGGGTCGATTATGCTGAAATATTTTCACTCGTTGCTAAGATTAAGTCCATTCGGATTTTATTTGTAATAGCTGCATATTATGACTATGACATTTGGAAGGTGGACGTCAAAAATGCATTCCTCAATGGTAATCTAATTGAGGAAGTGTATATGAAATAACTTGAGGGCTTTTCATCCGAGTCCAAACCAAATGTTGTGTGAAAGCTACAGAAGTCCATTTATGGACTTAAGCAAGCCTCAAGGAGTTGAAACATTTGCTTTGACAAGGCTATCAAGTCATTTGATTTCGTCTGAAGTAAAGAAGATCCTTGTGTTTATAGCAAACGCAAGGATGTGAATATTATCTTCATTGTTATATATGTAGATGACATATTGATAATGGGAGACAATAAAACTCTCATGCAATCAGTGAAGGAGTGGTTGTCCAATACCTTCATGATGAAGGATTTAGGTGAAGTCTGCTACATTCTAGAAATTAGGATCTATAAATATAGACCTAATAGATTGTTGGGGATATAACATTCGGTCTACATAGACAAAGTGCTTAGACGTTTTTCTATGGAAAATTCCAAGAAATGGCGGTCTACCTATAGGTCAAGGCATCAAGTTATCTAAGAGGAACTGTCCTTCTAATGATGTATAACTTGAGCGCATGAAGAGGATCCCATATGCTTAGGCTATAGGATCAATCATGTATGTCATGACTTGTACAAGGCTAGGTGTGGCTTTTGCACTTAGTATGACTTCCAAATTCCAGTAGAATCCTGGGGATGAGCACTGGACAGCAGTCAAAAGTATTCTTAAGTATCTCAGACGTACTAAAATATACTTCATAGTCTATGGTGGAGATGATAAGCTAACTTGTATTGGTTAACTGATGCTAGCTTCCAGACAGATTTTGATGACTTCAAATCTCAGTCTGGTTACACATTCATTTTCAATGGTGGAGCAGTGAGCTGAAAAAGTTTCAAGCAAGCTACAACTGCTGATTCAACAACTGAAGCTGAGTACATTGCTTGATCGGAAGCTGGTAAAGAAGTTGTCATGATTTCTCAGTTCTTGAAGGAACTAGGGGTAGTTCCGAGTGTTAGTTGTCCAATAACTATTTATTTACAACACTGGTGCAATTACACAAGTTAATGAACCAAGATCAACAAACAGAAACAAACATGTACCAAGGAAGTACCACATACTCAGGGAGATGGTGGAGACTGAAGAGATTAGATTAGACTATGTTCCCACAGATGATAATCTAGTTGACCCTTTCACTAAACCATTAAGCTTAGTTAAGCATAATGGTCATTTTGAGAATATGGGTATTAGATATGTTGGTGATTGACTCTAGGCCAAGTGAGAGATGAAAAATATATTTATGTCCTAGAGACAATCTATATTAGGACAATTGTACTTTATACACATTCGTATTTATATTAATGAAGATTAATTTTGTGGCATTTGCAATTATTGAATTATTAGTTGATTGTTTATAATATTCTATAAATGCATCCCTAAAGATTATGTGGTTATTAATAATGTGAGATATTGATATTATAGCGTAACTCTTAAAGCAGCCACGACTAATGATCATCGAAATAGGGATATCGATGATATGTGATAAGTCGACATGTGGTTTGCATCATATCCTTAGAGGATGTAGTATGTCTCACTTGCTATGAGTTATGGTAACACATGATAGACACATGAATACTTGAGAAGTATTGGTATACCCTGTTGATGTACTGTTTGTTATAATGTCTAAAGTATGATCAACATGTGAGAGATAGAAGTCCTTAGACTTGAGGTCGATACACACCTTGTCTACAGAGTAATGTACTTTGATCATGTCCTAAGATCAAATGCCTTCTAGGTTGAGACGCGGCTTGTATTGAGTATATTACGAAGTGGATTAAAGGTGGTAGTTGAGCCAAGACTAGGATTCATTCCTCGAATGTATCTTCGAGAGAGCACTCAGATTCTCATATTGTATTAGGTTTACTAAGTCATTGTTCAATGCAGTAGACATATACGTGATATGGTCTTGTTGTCAGCTAATATAAATGAGATATAATGATCAGGTCATTTAGATAGACACTAGGCAGATCCTAAGCTTGATCGAGTGTCTCATAAATGAAAAGATTTTATCTTCCCACATAGAGGTTCAGTTTACAAGTTTCGTGTAACTATACTTCACATATTGAGTTTATCTTCCGGCGCCGTCTAGGAGTTCCGTGTAGACCCTAATGTAATTAGTGTCGATATGTGAAGGCATGTTGGTTAACACTAAGTCAATTGTTCTGTCGATTCAAGGATGTAATAAGAGAGAATATAAATATTAGATTTATGATCAAGATATTAGATTGAATAATGATTATTTAATTATATCGAGATAGAATTTCAGATTAAATTAAAATAGAAATGGGGCAGAATTAGACTGGGGCTGCGGCGCTTGGGACCCAGGACCGAGACGCCATAGCGCCGCGATGCCTCCCATTATATCTGCAGTGCCACGTGTCCAGTGGGTCCGAATGACCCACTCTACTTCAGTTTCTGGGACTGGCCCAAGTAGTAACCCAAGCTAATTTTTGCAGCTATAAATATACGGTTGAATCATTATATTAACACATATAATTCACAAGAATTATTCTCTGCTAAAACTCTGCTGAATTTCCTAGCTTTTCGAAAGAGTAATTACATCAGAGTCTTGGACTTGCAATCGAGGAACAATTGCGTGCTCACCCTCGGTATACACTTGAAGATTCCAAATTATACAAACTGCAAGTATTCGTTCGATGTATTACAATTAACTACGTGTTTGTATGTTTATATCACTAGATAATTATCCATCAGTTTGACTGATTGTCGAGTTTGAAACATAAATTTTCAAATTCCGCTGCGTGTACGAACCCGACAAAAATCCTACAGTGGTATCAGAGCCTGAGCTGTTTTGTGTGATTATGTAACGAATATTAATGATAATATGAGTTAGGATTTGTTTAAATCTAATTTTGTGTCGTTAAGAATCTTTAAAATCTTAAATCGCAAGAACGCATAATCCTTGTCTTCTATACTGTTAAACAATGATGTAATCGAGTAAGTCATTCTGATCTAACTCTTCTAAGTTGATGTGCGTTACCGGTTCGTTTCAAACATAGTCGATGAACGTGTTGTTTAATGGTGAAGGGGTACGAGGTTGAATCTGTGAATCTGACCCTGAACAAGTTTTAGGGTTTCAGAATTACAGATTTTGTGTTTCTGGGGCAGAGGCATCGCGGCGCCTGACAGGATTTGACGGTGGCGCCGCGGCGCTGCCTAGGGTTTGTTAGAAGTGTCGCGGCTCCGTTCTAGAGCTCCGCGGCGCTGTTCATCCCAAAGCTTTAAATTAAATTTTTTGGTTACTGCCTCCGAGGTGCCGCGGCGCCGACGGTGATTTTCTAAAAAAAATTGGAATCTGAAACTGAAGTTTTAAATATTTCAGATTCTGATTCTAAAGTTTAAAAGGTTTCAGAATCTGAAATTAAAACTTTTTCATTAGACAGATTTGGTCCTTTCGGCAATTCTATAATTCAATAAAGTTTCTGGAAATCAGTTTATTAATTCTGGAAATTGCAGCCAGGTCCCTAAAACTTGAAAATATTTTCTAAAAGTTTAAAATTTGATTTTCTGAATTTAAATGGGTTCAAATTGAATTTTTAACTTCTTGAGGGACTAAATTGTAAATTCTGAAAATTTGCAGAAATTCCTGAAAAGCAGATTTAAAGTCAGAAAATGTTTAGGTACTGTTTGGCATAAACATAAAATTTAGAGTTTAGACAAATTATCCATGATTATCATTAATTGTATATTATTGTATAATATACGAATATATGCTAAGTGTTTTAAATGTGTGTATTTAATTATTAGCATAGTGTCCGCTATAAATGTCTGGGTAGGCGGCACCCAGTAATTGGTAGTGTCCGATATAACTGTCTGGGTAGATGGCGCCCAGTAGTTGATTAAAACCATCTTTTATCATGTCTATTGGATTGATGGTTTTCCATCTAAATGTGTTTTAGAAATTGCATGATAGGATATCATATTGGATATGACATGTATGTTGATCGTGGTTGAAATCCCCGAAAACTGAAAATGCTCCCCAACCTTTGAATACAAATCTAAAATTAAAATGCGTCGTCCATTATAATTGTTAGAGTGCTAAATTCTTTTCGGCGATACGAGTATTTATGCCAAAGCATTTGCTTCAAGTCTACGAAGATTCAGACTCTTTTATAGATGTGTTAAATATAAAAAGTAGATGATAAATCTTTGTGGGTATATACACCAAAGTGTTTGCTCGCAAATACCAAGTTTACTTAGATATATAAACGAAGTCGTGTAACGGGGTTGACTTGCTTAGACAAATCTTGGCGTCAAATTGTCGGACTAATCTAAGGACTCTAGATTAAAATGAAATAATCAACCAAGAGTTGCAAATAAGTTTTGCGATTGTTTTTTAACCTACCAAAATGTGCTATTGAAGTTATCAGCCCAAGAAAACGTGGATATAGCATAGTTTTGGATATTGGCTCATTATGACCTTAAATATATCTAGGTATGTATTCTGCCGTGGGGTCGTAGAAGTATGCTAAAATAGTGGAGCTAATTAAACAAAATGTCATGTTAAATTAGTCATAAAAATGTGTATAATAGGAAATAAATTTTGATTGTATTTTTCTGTCTGTCTAATTCTTCAGAATGTCGAGTCTATCACTAAAGATGTTAATTGAAATGAACAAACTCACCGGATCGAATTATCTAGATTGGCTTAGGAATCTAAGGATTGGATAAAGGCAAGAGAAAATTGAATATGTATAATAGAATTTTTAGATGATATTGGAATAATGTCATTTTGAATACTTAAGGTAAGGAATGGAAGAAAAGGAAAGATTACATCGCTGGGGAGGGAAGGCACCAGGTGCTTCAGCCTCTAATGAACAAGGTATGTTTGTAATTGAAATAAATCTATCTATTAACACCTCTCATTCCTGGGTAATGGATATCGCTTGTAGCTCATACATTTGTAATGATGTACAGAGGCTAACTGACAGCAGGAAGGTAGGACTGAGAGAGGTGGACCTGCGCGTTGGAAATGGAGCACGAGTTGATGCTGAGCGTGTGGGAACTTATAGATTAGATTTACCTTCTGGTAAATGTTCAGTGTTGAACAATTGTGTTTATGTACCCTCGTTAACGAGGAACATCATTTCCATTCCAGTTTTAGACATGGAGGGTTTTTCCTCATATATTTTTAGTGGCAGTATGTATTGTCTTTTAATGATGTTATATATGAAATTGCGCCTCTTGTGAATGGATTGTATAAACTAAACTGTAGTCGAGAAATTTTCAATGTACAAAACAAACGAGCTAAAATAAATAATATAAATTCTACCTACCTTTGGCATTGTAGCGTTGGTCATATCAATCAAACAAGGATAGCAAGGTTAAGGAAACTTGACTACCTAGAACCATTTGACTTGGAGTCTTATGGTAATTGTGAATCTTGTTTGAAAGGTAAGATGACCAATAAACCCTTTTTTGGGAAGGGTATGCGAGCCAAGGAGGTGTTTGTGTTGGTACATACTGCCGTCTGTGGACCATTTTCGACTCAAGCTAGATGAGGTTTCCCTTACTTCATCACATTTACTGACGACTTGATAAGGTATGAATATGTGTATCTTATGAAACATAAATCTGATGCCTTCGAAAAGTTTAAGGAGTACAAGTATGAAGTTGAGAAACAACTCACAAAAAGTATCAAGACTCTTCGATCTGATCGAGGAGGTGAGTACTTAGGCAAACAAATTCTAAATTACTCTAAAGCTACATGGAGTTCATTCAAAATGGACACCTCCTGGAACACCGCAAATGAATGGTGTTGCCGAAAGGAGAAATCGAACCCTACTAGATATGGTTAGATCCATGATGAGCTTCTCAACTCTACCAACATACCTTGGGGATATGCTATACAAACCTCAATTTATGTTCTAAACAATGTTCCTTCTAAATAAGTTGAAAAAGAATGCAACTTTTCTTGAAGAAGAATATGTCTACAAGGAAGAGAGTTGCACAGAGATAAAACTTGAAGAAATTCAAGAACCATGAGATAAAATAGAGGTTGAATCCTTGCCGAATGACCAAGACAAGAATTCAGTGGGATCTTTTGGCAAAGATTGGGTACTACGAGTACGCCCTTCGGCCAGTGGGAGTGCTAAGAGGAATGATGCAGAAATGCAAGATCCTCCTACACAGCCCTTGGGAGCAAGTGCAATGGTTGCACCTCCTCTCATTCAGGAAAGACATGAAAATTATATTTCTGAAAGCTCTCAAGTTGGTGGATCAACCAACACATAAGAACCTTCTCACAGTCAGAACATACCTAGCACTGAACTACAAAACAATCAACTCGGTAGGTCTACTAGAACTCATCGTCCTCCAGAAAGACTAAATCTACTTGTGGAAACACACAGTGAGATATATATTCCAAATGATGATGAACCTACAACCTATAACGAAGCAATATTGGATATTGATTCGAAAATATGGCAAGAAGCCATGAAATTCGAAATGGAATCTATGTACGTCAATCAAGTGTGGAACTTGGTTGATTTTCCAAATGGGGTTAAACCCATAGGATGCAAATGAGTCTTCAAGAAGAAGATTGATGCATCTGACAAGGTACAGACTTATAAAGCTAGACTGGTGGCTAAAGATTATAATCAACGTCCTGGGGTCGATTATGATGAAATATTTTCACTCGTTGCTAAGATTAAGTCCATTCGGATTTTGTTTGCGATAGCTGCATATTATGACTATGACATTTGGCAAGCCTCAAGGAGTTAGAACATTTGCTTTGACAAGGCTATCAAGTCATTTGATTTCGTCTGAAGCAAAAAAGATCCTTGTGTTTATAGCAAACGCAAGGATGCGAATATTGTCTTCATTGTTATATATGTAAATGACATATTGATAATGGGAGACAATAAAACTCTCATGCAGTCAGTCAAGGAGTGGTTGTCCAATACCTTCATGATGAAGGATTTAGGTGAATCCTGCTACATTCTGTGAATTAGGATCTATAGAGATAGACCTAATAGATTGTTGGGGATGTCACAGTCGTTCTACATAGACAAAGTGCTTAGATGTTTTTCTATGGAAAATTCCAAGAAAAGGCGGTCTACCTATAGGTCAAGACATCAAGTTATCTAAGAACAATTGTCTTTCTATTGATGTAGAACTTGAGCGCATGAAAATGATCTCATATGCTTCGGCTATAGGATCAATCATGTATGTCATGACTTGTACAAGGTCATATGTGGCTTTTGCACTTAGTATGACTTCCAAATTCCAGCAGAATCCTGGGGATGAGCACTGGAAGGCAGCTAAAAGTATTCTTAAGTATTTTATTGCACAACTAAACTCTCGCCTTATTGCATTGCGGCATTCACTCGAGCTAGGAAGCCTGCTAGTCGTACTAACAACTTGAAGTCGTGTATCTCAAACGTACTAAAGATTACTTCTTAGTCTATGGTGGAGATGATAAGCTAACTTGTATTGGGTTCACTGATGCTAGCTTCCTGCAAGATGTTGATGACTTTAAATCTCAGTCTGGTTACACGTTTATTTTCAATAGTGAAGCAGTGAGCTGGATCGGAAGCTGGTAAAGAAGTTGTCGCGATTTCTGAGTTCCTGAAGGAACTAGGGGTAGTTTCGATTGCTAGTTATCCAATAACTATTTATTTACAACACTGGTGCGATTGCACAAGCTAAGGAACCAAGATCAACAAATAGAAAAAAACACGTACCAATGAAGTACCACATACTCAGGGAGATGGTGGACACTGAAGAGATTAGATTAGACTATGTTTGATGATAATCTAGATGACCCTTTCACTAAACCATTAAGCTTAGTTCAGCATAATGGTCATTTTGAGAATATGGGCATTAGATACGTTGGTGATTGGCTCTAGATCAAGTGGGAGATTGAAAGTATATTTAGGTCCTAGAGACAATCTATATTAGGACAAATGTACTTTATACACATTCGTATTTATATTAATGGAGATTAATTTTATGACATTTGCAATTATTGAATTATTAGTTGATTGTTTATAATATTCTATAAATGCATCTCTAGAGATTACGTGGTTATTAATAATGTGAGGTATTAATAGTATAGCGTAACTCTTAAAGCAGTCTCGACTAATGATCATCGAAATAGGGATTCGATGATATGTGATAAGTCGACATGTGGTCTGCATCATATCCTTAGAGAATGTAGTATGTCTCACTTGTTACGAGTTATGGTAACACATGAATACTTGAGAAGCATTGGTATACCCTGTTGATGTACTGCTTGTTATAATGTCTAAAGTATGATAGATATATATCCTTAGACTTGAGGTCGATACGCACCTTGTCTACAGAGTAATGAACTTTGATCTTGTTCTAAGCTCAAATGCTTAATAGGTTGAGACGCGACTTGTATTGGTATATTACGAAGTGGATTAAAGGTGGTAGTTGAGCCAAGACTAGGATTCATTCCTCGAATGTATCTTCGAGAGAGCACTCAGATTCTCATATGGTATTAGGTTGACTAAGTCATTGGCCAATGCAGTAGATATATATGTGATATGGTCTTGTTGTCAGCTAATATAGATGAGATATAATGATCAAGCTATTTAGATAGACACTTGGCAGATCCTAAGTTTGATCGAGTGTGTCGTGAATGAAAGGATTTTATTTTCCCACATAGAGGTTCAGTTTACAGGTTTCGTGTAACTATACTTCACATATTGAGTTCGTCTTCCGGTGCCGTGTAGGAGTTCTGTGTAGACCCTAATGTAATTAGTGTCGATATGTGAAGGCATGTAGGGTAACACTAAGTCAATTGTTCCGTCGATTCAAGGATGTAATAAGAGAGAATATAAATGTTAGATTTATGATGGAGACATTAGATTGAATAATGATTATTTAATTAAATCGAGATAAGATTTCAGATTAAATTAAAATAGAAACGCGGCAGAATTGGACTGGGGTCGCGGCTCTTGGGAACCAGGGCCGCGGTGCCTCCCATTAGGGTTGTTGCGTCACATGTCCAGTGGGACCGAATGACCCACTCTGCTTCGGTTTCTGGGCCTGGCTCACGTAGTAACCCTAGCTAATTTTTGCAGCTATAAATATAGGGTTCAATCATTATTTTAACACATCTAATTCACAAGAATTATTCTCTGCTAAAACTCTGCCGAATTTCCTAGCTTTCTGAAAGAGTAATTACATCGGATTCTTGGACTTGCAATCGAGGAACAGTTGCGTGCTCACCCTCGATATACACTTGAAAATTCCAGATTATACAAAATGTAAGTATTCGTTCGATGTACTATGATTAACTACGTGTTTGTATTTTTATATCATTACATAATCATCTATCAGTTTGACCGCTTGTCGGGTTTGAAACATATATTTTTAAATTTCGATGCGTGTACGAACTTGACAAAAACCCTACAATAACAACACATAGCAATAAGTAGGGCATCCTATCATCATTTATAAGTTCACAGACCTATTTATGGGGACATACTAGATTAAATCCTCTATAAGAACCCTTAAAATACATGGCATCAAACTAAACCATATAGAACAATATGTACACATATATAATCTAATATCACATATGAATGGATTTCTGATTCAAAACCATAGCATAGAGGTCTTAGGATAGACAAATTCAACAAACGGGATTTCATAACATAAATAGCATAACATGGAGGCCTAGACTTGATAATATCACTAAACATGACATCCAAACCTCAACACGGGTAAAAAAACAAGACAAACTACAAGAACCACATCTTAGGCATATAATAACATAGTATGCACAGGGCAAGATATGAAATGAGTTAAATAAGTACAAAAAACACCGCTCTCATACTAGACTTAGGTCAATCCTAACAAATGGTATAATGGACCTTATATGGACTAGAACTAGACTGATTAACACATAACAATTATTCTGAGGTCACATCAAATATATTCTAATTCTAGAACAATATGGCATTCTCACAGTGAGCTTAACACTATCACAGCAAATCATAGATGACCAGATACCTATCTTTATTTTTAAACATAGACAAGTCTTAAATAAGTTAAAATAATATTTAAAGGTTCCTACAGGCTCATGGTTACTCAAACCATAACTAAGCACTTAGGTTATCCTTAAGGCATTTATTATATGAACAGGTTCATACCCTTAAGCAAACTTATCATCACATAGATTTGTTAAGGCAAGTTTAAAGGTCATACTAGCTCTAATAAACCACAACATTTGGTCCGAAATAAATCTAAACAGACATTTGAAATCATATTAGCCATGTTTATCATACATTGTTGATCTTAAAACATTACTTGATTACTAACAGTTATGTACAAGCAAACGCATTCATAAATTGAATCTATTCAGAGCCCAATTAGACTAAAACAGAGCCATAACATGTATGAAACATTAACTGAGCCACTAGTTGGCTTTACAACACATAATGTAGATGATCATAAGACACAAATTAAGCAAGAATATAAAAGGGAAATGACATTACCTTGTATAGAGGCATCTTGAAGATCAAAGGGGAACTTGATTCTTCAACCACGTACCTCGAACACTCGCAATAAACACGAAAAAAGGGGTTTTAGTTGTGATAGACTAATTAAGCTAAGTACACTCGCGATAAACACGAAAAAAGGGGTTTTAGTTGTGATAGACTAATTAAGCTAAGTATGAGTTCCACCAAAGGGCTTCGACTCAAACTAAGCAAAATTAAGCAAAACTTGAAAATATCTCTGAATGTCAAAGATTCAAATTGCGGACCTCTCACAATGAAGAACAAGGGTCTCAATTTATAGAGAACCCAAACCATAGAAATTCTGGGTCATCCATATGATGTGAGAACGAATTGGGGGGAAATCTCTCCAAAAGTTCTTAATCATCGAATTCAAACCAAAAGAACACAAAGACAATTAAGAATGATAGTACAAAAGTAGAAGACAGAGGGGCGACCTCACATTTTGGGTGGTGGGTTACGGTGGAATGAAGGTGTAAAATTAATGCCCTTACACCTTTCGACCATACCAGCTACAAAAGCAATTGTACAAATGCCTAGAGATGACAATTGGGCCCTCCCCGCACCCGTACCCATTAGAAAATTTTATATCTGTCACCTACCCTCCACCCGTGGGGTACATTTTCAACATTCATACCCGCCTAGGCGGGTATATTCCTAAATTCACATATCCTCCACCACCTAAGTAGCCTCCACCCGCCAATACCCGCCAGCCATGATTGAGATGAGTAGGGTTTTGCCTTAAAATTCACTATTATTGGGCTTATGGGCTGCTAAAATTATGTGTGCTAAATTATTTGAGTTTTAGATAAATATAAAGTTGTACAAATAAAATTATAGTTGACGGGTATAAGGCGGGCGGGTGCGGAATCCGTCCATACCCGCCTTCTATCTGCTAAAGTTTAACCCATACAGCCTACTACCCGCCAAAGTTATACCCACCCGTTCCAATTGTGGCGAGTGCAGTGTGAAATCCACAAATTGGTACCCCCTGCCATCTCTACCAATGGCAGTTTCCATTCTTGGTAATGAAGATCATCAGTTAGGGTTTGAAAGTGCAAAATAACAAAGGCCCACTCGATTTTAAAAAGCATTGATTAAAGGAGAACATATTTTGCAAATGTGGCTATTTTTTAAATTCAAAAAATGGCCATGAAGTTTGAATTATAGTTTGATCAGCTCACAAGCTTTAAATTGAGGCAAAATTTGACACTAATTAGCATTTAAGAACATGCTTTGAAATTGATATGCATTTTTATTATTCAATTTAAGTGGTAAATTTTTCCGATATTTGGGATTTCAAGACAATTAATTTCACAATTATGATTTGAAATTCTAAAACAAAATTACAATTAATGATAAATAATAATGTGAAATAGGCTATGATATACAATATGTATACCAAATGAAATGACAAAATATTTCTTGAATAATTTTGTAAAATTATTTTCGTTTTGTAAAAAGTATATTTCACCCCGTCTGCAACTCGAGAACTCTAAATAATTGAATAAAATTATTGAAGCATAAAAATCAGGTGTCAAAAACTACCCCTTCCATAACCAAAATGTCATGGAATGGTTTTGTTAGAATGTGACCAATCCTCAGGTATTGATTTAGCCTACATATTTCCAGTTTTTAGTTATTAGATCACTATTAGTTTGACGGAATGGCCCAAAACGGTATACGTTATGTGAGAATGCCTTTGACGGTTTTAAGAAATCTTTCTGGTGTATGCCTGATTGATTACGAGTCTTTCTTAAAAATGGTGATTGCGAGTGAGTTTGGTGTGGAATGGTCTTCAATCTCATGTACATAGAGCTTAAATCTCGTTGGTACATTATTTCGACTAACTTCCCAAGAACAACTTCCACGTTTGTTGGGCTTGCGTTTGGATTTGGTCTGCTTGAGTAAGTCCTATGGTAGGTTTTGACCTATTTTCATTTGTTGGGACCTAACGTGTTGATTATTATTATTTATCATACTTATATTGTTTTGTCTACTATGTCTCTTGGGTGATTATTCTGAGCGGGTGACACTTCCAACACCATCTGGCTCGTATGGATTCTTTGATTGAATATATTTTGAGCAGATGCTTCCTCCGACACCATCTGGCTCTTGTGCAATCTATTGACCTTGAGTGGATGCCTACTTCGACACCATTAGCTTGCGTATTTTAATTGATCGAATGTCATCTTCGACACTGTTGACTCGTTTGTTTTTGTTGAGCGAGTGCCACATGTGATATCATTGTCTTGTACATATTTTTGTTGAGTGAATGTCACTTGCGACACTATTAGTTCATTCTTTGAGAGAATATCACATGCAACATCATTGTCTTATTTGTATGAATGCCGAGTGAATGTCACTTGCGATACCATTAGCTCGTGCTTATTTTGTTGAGCGGATATCACATGCGACACTGTTGGCTTATGTTTTTAGTGAATGTCACATGCGAAATTGTTGGTTTGTGCTTATTTTGTTGAACGAATGTCACCTGCGACATCATTGGCTCATTATATTTGTTTGACTGAGTGAATGCCACCTCCGGCATTGTTGGCCTGTATTTTTGTACATAAAAATATGGACCCTTCGCTGGATCGTCTTTCATTCGTCCATTTGTTGGTTGTGACCCTTTTGGTCTTTGTTTCTTTTTTATAGGGCTTTCATGGCCTGGATTATGTCACCCTTGTGGCACTTTGTCACTTTAATGGTTCCTTTGACTGGATTATGTTGCTTTGATGATGTCTTGCTATTCTAAGGCTCTCATGGCGCGGTTGTCATCGTTTGATGTTAGAGTTTCTTCTTTGTTGTACCTGTTTCATTCATCAACAAATAAGTTAGTAGAAAAAACCACTATCCTCCTGATGACATATTAGGAACCTGCAAACACAGAAAAATTGTTAGTTCTTATGGAGTCGATCCATGTCATCGACACCTAATGCGTCATTTCCTTACTTTTCAAGTATCGACCCCTTTTGGGCTCGGTAATATGAAAAATGAACTTTAAGTTAAAATTTGGAAAAACATTTTGGAAAACGTTGATTATAAAATGATTTTTTGACCACAACATTTTATCATATTAAAATGATTAACTCAATATCATGACATATGCACTTAGAGCAAGTTTCTTTGACCGTCTTTGGCACTTTGAGTGTGCTCTTTGTTTGACTTGGTATAATTTTCTAGACCCCCTCAAAAATTTGTAGCAGGTGAAGGTTGACTTGTAGTGAACTCTCATGTTAAATCATCAAATTTTGATTCCCTCTCAAAAGTTCCATCCCAATTGAACGTTTAAGACCAACTGACTCTTATGATGGATTTGTCACTCGAATTTTTGAGATTTGTTTAAAATATTATGCCCCAGTTTAAAACTTTGGACCTATTGACTTCTTGTGCCGAATTTGTTTGTTAAATTTTGGAGATCTTCTAAAAATATTCTGCCCTAGTTGTAAATTAGATATACTTGTACTCTAGAAGGCGAACTTTTAATATTTATGTCTCGGAGGCTTCCTAGGAGTTCCTTTGGTTTCTTATTTTGTGCGCCTGAGCTTGAAGAGCACCTATGTATTTCATCTTGGAAATTAGGTCAAATGTAGTTCAGAATAAAAGTGGTTGATTTTTATAATAATGTGACCGAATTCTAAATGGACGCCTACATATCCTGCTTTGGAAATCAAGTCATCGCGTAGTTCATGTTACAAGAAAATGTCATTTGGTTATTCTATTGCGATTACAAGTATAGAAAATGCAATTACAAGCAAAGAAAGTGAGAGTACATTAAAGAAAATACGATTATAAACCTAGAAGGTGTGAATTCATGCTTAGTATCTCTTTATTGCATTTGAGTTGATTGTTGTGGGCCACACTTGACCGTCTATTTCTGCGAGGATGACAACTCCTCCTAATAGTACCTCGTGCACCATGTAGGGTCCTTGCCAGTTGGGTGTGAATTTTTCCTTGTACTCATCTTGGTGTGGGAACACGCACTTGAGTGTCAATTATCCTATTTGAAAGATTCGAGCTCTAGCTTATTTGTTGAAGGGGCGTGCTATTCTCTATTGGTATAGTTGACCGTCACATCTGACAACCATCATTTTCTTATCAATTAGAGCTAATAACTCGTATCTTTTTCGAATCCAGCTCTGCTTCTTGTATTATTCCGAGTGACAATATCTCTAACTTAGTTAGTATCACTTCAGTACTATAGACAAGTAAGTATGGAGTTCTCTGGTTGAGGTTCAAGTAGTTTCTGGTATCTTAGCAATGCGTAGAGAAGCTGTTCATGACAACACTTGTAGTTTTTAGCCACTTTCCTTAATATCTTATTGTTCTTGTTGGCTGCCTATACAACTCCATTTATTTGTGGCCAATAAGAGGTAGACTTCTGATGGATTATGCAGAATTATTCGTAAATGTCGTTCATCAGATGACTACTCATATTTGCTCCATTGTCAGTTATGACTAACTCTGTGCTGCATAATTGATATATGATGTTGTTCCGCACGAAGTCTGATACCACTTTCTTTGTTACTGACTTGTGAGATGTGGATTTGACCCATTTTGGGAAGTAGTATATGGCGACCAAAATAAAGCAATATCTATTGGATGCTTTTAGCTCTATGGGCATGATGACTTTCATTCCCCGAGCGATAAATGGCCAGGGTGAGATCATAACATTGAGATCACTTTGTGGGACTCTAATTAGATCCCCGTGGATGTGACATTAATGAATCTTTGCACGAATCAGCTACAGTCGGTTTCCATAGTCATCCAATAGTATCATTACCTCAAGATCATTTTGGCTAGGACGAACTCATTCATGTGAGGGAAATAAGTCCCGCCATGTACCTCTTCCAATAATTTTGTGTTTTTTGCGGCATCAACACATATGAGTAGCTCTAGATCAGGTGTCCTCCTGTAAAGTACTCATTTGTTTAGAAAGAGACCATTGGCCATTCTCCTGATGGTCTTCTTTTGATTGGCTGTGATATTCTCGGGATAATTTCTCCTTTCCAAGTATGTGCTTATGTCGGTGTACCACGGTTTACCATCTGGTTCCACTTCTACGTGGGAGCAATAAGTGTGTTCTTCCTTGATTCTGATCTCTAGCGGGTCAATGTGACTACTTTCAGGATGTTGTATCACGGATGCTATGGTCACAAGAGCAATGGAAAATTCATTTTGAGCCCTCGGTGTATGCCGCAACTTGATCTTTCTAATCATTTTACATATTCTTTGTGCGAGGCTCACATATGGTAGGATTTTCTCATTCTTAATGGCCTATCCTCCTTGACAAGGTGAATCAGAAGATTCGAGTCTTCTATTACTAATAACTCTTAGATATCCATATCGATGGCCATGCGAAGACCCAGAATGCAAGCTTGATACTCTGCCGTATTATTCGTACATTGAAAGTTGAGCTTTGCTGGCCCAATTTTGAGACCAAGACTGCTCTGATTCCTGAACCCTTGTAATTGACTGCACTGTCGAAGAATATTATGTATCTTGAGTAGGTTTCGACTTTGTCTTCATTCATTGTCATCACTTCCTCATTTGGATAATACGTCCTTAGTGGTTCAAACTCTTCATCGACTAGACTTTCTACTAGAAAATTGGCTAATGTTTGTCCCTTGAAAACTTTCTGGACAAGAATTCACTTAGCAACATTTTCCACATGGCCCATTTCCATATAGGTATTGGTTGGTGAAAGATGTACTTTAGAGAATCCATCATGGAGATCAGGTGAGTAGTGTATGCCGATAAATAGCATCTCAGCTTCTGTGCTACTCATTTAGAGCACAACACATCTTTTCCATAAAATCGTACCTTGACTCACATGCGGTGAACGTTTTACTGAAATGGTAGATGTCTCACTTTTTCTTCCCAGTTTCGTCAGGTTGTGCTATCATGTATCTGAATGCATTATCCGATACCAATAGAAATAACAATAATGAGCTTCCCCGTCTGGGAGGTACAAAAACTGGCGGGTCGGAGAGAAATCTTTTAATGGTGTCAAAGGCCTTCTGGAACTCGTCTATACACTTGGTGGGTGCATCATTTTTCAATAGCTTAAGGATGGTTTCCACAATTATCGTACACTGCACTATAAAGCCTCTAATGTAGTTCAACCTTTCTAGAAAACTCATGATGTCTTTCTTGGTCTCTAGTGGTGGCAAAAATGTCTTTGATTTTTGAGGGATCTAGCTCTATGACCCTGCAACTGGCTATATATCCCAACAATTTTACAACATGCACTCCAAACAAGCACTAGGCTAAATTTAGCTTCAAATTGAACTTGTGAAGTATGTAGAAGAACTTCCGCAAATGTATATTGTGATCTGAGCTTTCACGTGACTTGATTATGATGTCACCACATACTCTTCTATTTCTTTATGCATCATATAGTGGAAGATAGTTGTCATTTCTCTCATGTAAATCACACCGTCGTTTTTTAGGCCGAACGATATTACACGGTAGTGATATACTCCCCTTGGAGTGATGAATGCTATTTTTTGTGCATCTTCTTCGCTCATTAGAATCTGATGGTAACTGACAAAGTAATCCACAAATGACTGTAACTCATGCTTTATGCAATTATCGATGAGTATATGGATGCTCGAACGTGGAGAAGTATCCTTGGGATTAGCCCAGTTAAGATGACGGTAGTCCACACAAATTCAAATCTTTCCATCTTTCTTCGGTACAGGCACGATGTTGGCCAACCATGTGGGGGTATGAGTTACTTCCACTACTCCATATATTATTGATTCTTATGCTTAGATCATGTTTGAATTATAAGATTTTTTGTTTGACCAGGGCAAAGCCCTCGTTGATGGTTAGCTTGTTGGCTACTATGTATGTGCTTAACCCAGGCATATCCGTGTATGATCGTGCAAATATGTCGATGTATTCCGTTAGCAAATTTATCAACTCTTCTTTCCGAGGCGCGTCAAAATACACACTTATCTTCATTTTTTAACTATTTCCTCGTCCCTAAGGTTAACTGCTTCGATTTCGTCCAAATTAGGCTTCTTCCTATTTCATACTAATCTTTTTCATTAATGAGAAAACATCTGAGACTTATCCAAACGTAACATGAAATTAACTAATACAAAGTTATGAAAATAAACACATACAAAGACACCACTCATGGGCTACCAAAAGTTTAAATCGAGCCCAATTAAAGATATGTAAACATTGATCTCAGCAAAGATATAGCCCAATTTAATCAACAATATGGAATGACAAATAAATGGGCCAGGCCCAACATTTAGCATCGACAACTTAGAAGAAGACACATGAGCAGATAGGACCAGGCCCAAACTATTTTAAAGTTAGATCCTCCATTTGATTTACACATACAATATATCATACTTGTATACCTTGTATACATTGATTATACATGATATATAGCATGTATACTGTAATGTATATCAAGGCATATTTACCGAATGACACACTAGGAAATATCAACTACAGTATAATAAACCACATGTTTCAGGCTCACACACATCTAAACTTAGGCAACATATACCAACATTTATAACTTAAGTAAAAACATGGAAACTGGGTTAATCAAGTACTTTCCAACGACAGATAACAACAATCACCCAGGCTAGAATACTGAATAGGTACTAACATCTAGAGGGACTTGGTTGTTTTAGAATTCAAAAGAGAGGGCACAAAATTTGAGCTAACATAACATAGGACAAGAGTCATATGATCCAATTTCAAGCAAGCAACCTCATATCAAATAACTTGACTCATATTCTAGTAAATAGACATGCACTTTTCCAAGTTAACTCAAAATCAGTCCAAGTATTTACTAGCTAATTTGGACATCAGATTACTAAAGGCATATGCAACAATAATTTTCAATCATGTATACACAAAGGTCCATGCTAAGGTCGTTGTCCTTGAATATAATAGCAGATAACAAGAAGCAGGGCATCTAGTCATCATTTATAAGTTCACACACCTATTTAGGGGGACAAACTAGATTAAATCCTCCATAAGAACCCTTAAAACTACCCATCCAAGTCTAAACTAAACTCCTCAAACAAACAAGATAGGTCATGTATACCTAGGATACTATTTCAATAGATGCAAGGTATTAAAATCTATTCAAATCATACTAGGGACAGTAGACGATGGTTCAACAGGTTTTAAAAGATGAACACCTTAATATTAAACTGCTAGAAGACTAATATAGGCATGATGTACACAGTTACATACTTGAAAGAACACACAGAGTTTTAGAAGAATTTACGAAATCGAATTACCTTATGAAATAACACTCAATGTTATGGTACAATTTACGAGGCAATTGGATGCGAATAACGGAAGAAAATCCAAGGTTTGAGTTTTGGAAGTTTTATATTTGGAAAGTTTGTCTAGTAGTTGAATTTTGAGTAATTGCATCCGAAATTGAATTTAGATGGTTCCATCAGTTCCAGCACATGATTTGTGACTTATCTGGACTGTTGAAACGATTCTCGGGTGTTTTGAGAGAGTTTCGGGTAAGTTTTGGAAATTGAAAAGTCTTAAGAAATAAGCTTTAGTTGACTAAAGTCAACATTGACGGCGTTTGCATCTTTTTTTTAAGTTTTGTCGATTACATCATGTTCGGAATTTCAAATATGATCTAGTATAGTCCTTGGTACAGTACACAAGGCTCTTAGGAGTATTTCGGGCATTGAGTTGAGATTCTAAGCTTTATGAAATTTTATAGATGTTTCGGTCAAACATTTTGTTAACATGACCTCATATGAGTATTTCGAGAGCGCGAGTGAGTTTATAGTGTATTTATAACTAAGATGCATATTTTGTTTGTATCAGGGAGGTTCCAGATGAGTCTCAGGGTTTCGGGCTGAAAGTGGGAAGAACTAGATTGTTTTAGTTTTCAGGTTCTGGTGTACTTCTTTGCGCTCGCTAAGAAGGCCTCATGTTTGCGAAGCTTAGGTGGATCAGGGTGTCGTGTTCGCAAGCATGTGCTCACGTTCATATAGGGTAGAAAAACATTTGGTTTGGGTTGACTAACCATTGTGATCACGATGATCGGTGCGCGTCTTGATTATTTGGGTGGGGGTAATCTCGAAGTCAGTGTGACATCGTCACATTCACCGGAAAGTAAGCATGGTGGGCGATTTTAAAAAACAACAATTTCGATTTGACTAAAATCATTCAAATATCTTCTTTAGAATTTTTTAGATTTTGATTTTTACTAGAAGATAGATACGGGGGTAAGAATCTAATCTTTTTATTTATATATTTATTTTATTAACGTATTTTTTTCCTCAAATCATGATTTAGATTATTTGGATTATTTAGGGAATGTTCACCCTAGATTTTTTTTTTTTTATTTCTTTAAATTAAACATGATTTTTTAGTTTTTTTTTATTCATTTACTTATAGTCTATGGGTATAAGTCTTTTTAGAATAATTTTTTATTTTGTTCTCTTTTTGTTCTTTGTTTTTTTTGACTTTTTTTTTTTTGGATGATTTTTTTTAATTATTTTATATTTTTGTTTGTTGGATGTGGTAGTAAAATTGACCACGCCGATGACATTTTTTTTTTAAATTAATTATTTAATTTAACCTTTTGAGGTTTAGAATGGGGTTTTGGGTTGACTTTATAGACCTAAATATTTCATAAGGTAATATGGGCATTGTTTATCTCATATATTACGCTTAATAATGTGTTTGAGCGGATTAGGGTTGTTCGGAACCTATACGAAAGGGCAAGACGACTTTGTGATTTCATACTTCTATTCTAAATATGTTGAGACTGTGAACCTTATCTGAGGCTACTTGGTTGATGTAAATAAATTAATTAAGAATGGGTAAATGGAATAATAAGAGGGTCCCGATACTTGTGAGATGACAAGCAGTCATATCGGGTACCGATGATATGTTATGAGTGTTTGTGTTTTTAATTACATAGAAGAATGCCTTGCTTTGGGTACTATATAGTAGTATAGTACGATCATTTGGATCCGTGATTGAGATATGAAGCTCATACTTTTCATGTTATTTTATCTGCCTGTGTGCTATGTGATTGTGCGTCCCCATCATCCTTTTATACTCGCTTAAAGTGAAAAAGAAACTAAAGATTATTGTACGAATGACTGAGTTATAATTTGTACTGCCTACATTGCTTCTTGTTGTTGCGCATACCATATTTATGCTTCATAATGTATGAAACTGTGTGATCATAGACGAGTTTAAGAACTATATGATTAGGTAGTATGAGCCTGCTATGTGATTATACCTAGGTACTGTGTGTGAGCCTGAGTGGTATATGGACCTCGCGAGTCCCCCATGGGTGACACTTCATTTATGTTCGAACGTGTGTGTACCGGTAGAGGAAAGGAAAAACCTTGCATATTATTCATTGCATTGATATTATTTTATTATATTCTTGATTGATGTTTAAACTATTGATTTTATTCTTGTGAATCGATTATGTGTATACCTAATTTGATTGAGGGATTAGATGCCTTAGACTTAAACTCCGTAAATAAGTATATTTGCAACTGGCTATTATGTCGGATTATTTTGGCATTTGGTGTAGTGGTAGCACTCAGTAGACCAGCCCTCATCTCCGTTTAGGATAGGGTCGATCGATGATGCTATGAGTACCCACATTTTTGTACTCACGCTGCAGTTGGTGTACCCTTTTTATGTGCATCATCTATTCCCAGCACTAGCGGGACTCGTGATTATCCAACTCGTTCAGGAGCTGCCAGGAGGACTACGAGGTGAGCTACCAGATGATCTTTAGCCCCAGGTTCTCTTTCTTATGTATTTACATTTTGTCCTTTCCCTTCTGACATCTTTATGTATTTCAGGACATATGTATTTCCAAGACTTGTATTAATAGTACTATGACACCAGATTTTGGGGAAATTCTTATTTTGCTATTTTGACTATTATATGAATTTATTTAAAGACATAAAGTTATTTCTTATTATCTTTCCGCACTTTATTCCTTATTGATTATTTGGGTTGTTAGGGTAAAGGTTGACTTACTGACGTGTGAGAGTTGGTGCCATCATGATCCTCGATTTGGGTGGTGACAATTATATATAATCGGATAGTGTAAAGAAAGTCACTAGGGAAAATGTGATTCTTTTCCATTTCATTAATGACAAGCAAAACTCAAAATTGTATCTACCTAATTTAGAATCACTGTTCCAAATAACAATACTTTCAGAAAGAAAACCTATATCTTTAAATCGTAGGAACACTGGTCGATCCAATTCCTACATTTTTCGTAACCAATCTATCCCAAATAACAATACCTTCACCCAGTATAACTCCACAAAAACATTTAAACATATATTCATTTCATGTAATATACAAATATAATTATTTAAAATAGAGGTATTTGTAGCAAATTTCTTAGTTATTCTCCATTACACTTTAAAGTGCATATTGATTTTAGAATTCTGGTTACTATATATATATCATTCAATATTAAAATAACAATAAATTTATCAAAATAAATTGATAAAATTAAAGGACTACTTTAATTATACGTCACATGACCTAAATTCAAGTTTATTTTACCAACATGTTCATATAGTTTTAATTTCTTGTCTCTGACCGTTTATCTTGCTATGCAATGTTTGTTTTGACTGTGGTTATACTATTTCTTGAGCCGAAGGTCTCCTGGAAACATCCGCACTACCTACCAAGGTAGAGGTAAGATCTGTGTACACTCTACCCTTCCCAGACCCCACGTAGTGGATTTTACTAGATATGTTGTTGACCTAAATTCTAGTTTATAATAAGATATAGTCTAACATTTAATTATATCCAATGCAGTTAGGTTAAAATTTATATATATATTATGTTGCTACTATATATCGAAGAAATAGGTTTCTTTAGTACTTATGCAAGAAGGAATGTGCGGAATAATAAAAACACACATGTATTTTTACATAGAAAACTTCGTGCTCAAGGGAAGCAAAAATCACAAACTATATCCAATATTATTTTCCCAAACTCTCTGCTATTACTTGAACAGTTTTAAGGTTACAACTATTTGTAAACCTAAAGAACTGACCCCTACAGCATTATCCCCCTTTCTACAATACGCTTTGATCGTAGCCTAATTTGTTCAAAGACTTTACCTAATCTAATAAGCCTTTTTGCAACACAAAATCAACACCTAATACAAATCACTAATAATGTAAGAAGTGTACAGTTAAGGACCACAAGAATCTAACTATTACAACTCAAGAATTGTATGAATATAACGTGATAGGAACAAGATATTCTTTGTTGTTGTAGTTGATTCTGTAGGATTTTGTTGGGTTCGTGTATGCAGCAGAATTTGAAAATTTTAGTTTCAAACCCAACAAGACAACGAACTGCATGATGATTATGTAATAATAAATCAAACATAGAACATGTATAATGTTAATCGTAATACTTCGATCGAAAACTTACGGTTTTGCAAATATGGAGTCTTCAACTGTAATCCAAGGGTGAGTACGTAACTGTTCTTCGAATGCAAGTTCCAAGAACTATGATGTAATTACTCTTTCAGAAAGTTAGGAAATCCGACAGAGTTTCAGAAGAGAATAATCTTTAGTATATGTAGTGTATTAAAATAATGATAAAATCCTCTATTTATAGTTGTGTAAAACACAATTAGGGTTCCCACATGGGCCAGGCCCAAAAACCGAGGCAAAGTGAGTTAGTCAAACTGCCCACTGGATTGGCGGTTGTTGCGATATTTATGTATGCTTACGCAAGTGTACGTATCGCTCAAGTAATATAGTCTGTAAGATCGAGTTATCGTCCATAGAGACTAGTTAATCAAGTACCGAATATCTAATATATGACATCTATTTGGCTAACGTTCTTTTGTTTGAGAATTTTAACTAAGAATTAAGACTAAGAAAAGTGCAGAAATTTAAACTAAGTATGATAATACTTTGGTTTAAAGACAGTTATGACGGGAATTAGAGTTTCCAATCTCCTCAACTATCCACTCTTTCACTTGTTAATGCAATACTAACGATTCTTCTTCTTATTAAGATAGAAGGTTAACGAACATGTTCAATACTCCGGTTAGGACATATAAAATCTCAACCTTATGCAGAAACCTTCTATATTTCTATGATAGATTTTACCACACAGGAGGATTAAGAGAAATAACCTTAAATACTACACAAGTATCGGGGTACTTTCGTCCACGATTTTAACCTATGTCTAACAACTATAACATATTCAAATCTCCCTTTTCAGATCTTGATTTGAAATCATATAAGTTATGACAATTAGTGATCAGTTAATTATCATACAATCATAACAAGTTGAATAGATCTTAACAATTGAAGAAGAAATCAATAACTATGCATTAATTCATGAAAAGAGTTTCAAACTGATTCGACGGAAAACCCTAATAAAGAAATTAGCTCCTAGACATTATCATGCTAAGAACTAATTTAATATCCAACATAAACTGAATTGAAGTAAGGGAAAGAAAAAGAACTTTGAGTCTCCAATCTTGTTCTAGCCTCCAAGTCATTGCCTCCAAAGTATGATGTGAAATATGAAAGGGTTTCAGGGTTTTAAATCTGAGCAAAACTGCGTTTCGGACCCTTCTACCCTTATTAAATTTGGCACAGTTTCAACAAAATTACATGTCGGCACCGCCGCCCTGCAGGTTGGCGCCGCGGCGCCAAAACAACTAGGGCTCTCTGGACTTTCAGCGCCGTGACCCTGCATTTTGGAGCCGCGGGGCTGTGCTCACTTTTCCGGATTTTGTCAGATTTTCTTCCAGTCTTCTCAGGGATTTCCTTGGTTGATTGCTTGGGCTCGTGTTGTGCATTTCCATCCTCAATATCAGCCATTTCATCATTAATTCGACATTTCTCACCAAATTCGTTTTTCGTTTGAAAACACAGAAAACAAAGCATAATACTGTACAAAATAATGAAAATACACATAAAAGACTCCCTAAACTAGACTCTAAAACAGTCCTAAAATGGAGTTAACAAATACCCCCAAATTTAAACTTTACTCGTCCTTGAGTAAAGAACTCTAGAAACTCTAAAAATAGAAAAGACACAAAAATACAAACACAAAGAATGAATCAAGTCAGCCACAATATATCTGCCTTGAAGATCATGAACAACCGCAATATCATCCTCAAAAACTATTTAGCCACTAGTTTGCTATCTAGAATTCCAAGTCAGATAATTATTAAGCTTGCTTAATGTTATTAAGGCATATGATCACCAAAACATAACTACTGACTCAACCAAGCATTCAATATCAGTACTCACAAGTGAATTCTTTCCAACAGTCCATCAGGCCAAAATTCCATAGGCTTGCTAACTTGCTAACTCTCCACTAATGTAGACAACACATGCTTAAAAATCAATAGGACTTTCATGGGTTGTATCGTTAGGCTTAGGCATTGGGCAGATAAAAAGACATTTAGGCTCAAAATTACCATAAGCATAGAACCAACCAAACACAACTTGATTTTCATTCTAATGCATCAAAATCACTCATTTTTCTTCTTTTCAAGATTGAGAAGTTTTCATTCCATTTTTTTGAACTACAACACCCCCAAACTTGTTTTTCATTGTATGTACAAGGGGTGCGTATTTGATTTATATATATATATTTCTTTTTTTTTCTTTTCTTCATTCACTTCTCAATCTTTTACATTTCTTTTTGACAAAAACCCAATCTTCAATCCTTTTTATAGAATTCAATTCCCCCAGCTTGTAAGTTTCTATACTTATGGTAATTTAAGGGAGTGAAATAATAGTAAAGTGTTTCAAGTAGGCTCATGAATGTGTGTTTATCAACAAAGAAAGGTTTCATTAGGCTCAAATGGGTAACTAGGGATTAATATGATCAAGGGTGGCTTGGAAGACTCAAACGGTCCAAAGATGGACTAAATCATTTTCCTAAGCATGCATTATCTAGAATTTCGCCTCAAGTAGCAAGCAAGCAAGTTCTAGAATCTACCATCTTCTTTCTCAAACCATAATTCATTTATGCATAAATCAATTAATTGAATACAAGAGAGTTAATAGTCATGAATAAGTTTTCATTATTATCAACAATAAAAAGCAAACTCAAAGGCTATCCAACTTAGGCACACAGATTTATGCATTTAATGGCTATAGATTTCATCCAATTCTACTACAATTATTCACTCAATCTCATCGGCTATTGTTTTTAACTTGATTCATCGACACAAACAACTCTTAAAACAAAGAAACAAACAATAAAACAAACCACGTAACATAAACAATTAAAAAAAATTACACAAACTGACAAAATCCCCCTCCCCCCAAACTTATTCAACACATTGTCCTAAATGTGCAATGTAAAGCAAGAGAATGAATACTTACAGACATAAGCGACTCCAAATGGTGGTATAGGAGGCGATTCTTATTCAGGTGGCTGATAGGCAGAGAGGTAGTTCAGTGTTGGCTAAGAAGAGGTATCATCCATGTGCCAGCGATACATGAAGTGGTTGATTTGCTCGATATTGGCATTTGCTACGTCATCCCTCTGCACCACATATTCGGCAAAAATTATGTCCATGTTCATCTGCCTTCGCGTCATAAACTGATGGTTCTAGATGATGAAGTGATTTTGGAGGATCACATATTCATTGCCCTGATTTGATGCATCTGGTGGATGCATCGCTAAAGGTGGTGCATGGTGGCTTGGGCGTGGAATGTCAGCAGCTGCTGGCTGAGCAGTTTCATCTCCTCTACCTCTACCTTAAACTTATTTTCTATCCTCTGGGACTGCTACAGGCTCAGGATAGGAATGCATGAGGTTGTTAGTCAGGGATGGCTGAATCTTATCAAGGATATCTGTGGCGAAGGTGGGGACTCCATGTTTAGCGCATAAAATAGTTATAAAGGATCCATATCCCAATCCTCCTGTAGTAGTCAACCTACTAATCTCTGCTATACTATTGGCTATCTCGACACTAATATCAATGTCCTTGCCAGTTATGATGCCATACACTAGCTTGATCCTGTCTGTAGGGATATTAGAAAAATGTGTGGACGAAATCAAACGAGCGCTTGCAAAATATAGTCATGCTTTGGCTATTCTGTTGAATTGACATCTGGCTAGTCCTCTGACTTGGTTGCGTGATAGATGAAATTGTGCTCCTGGATAGCACAGTGCCTCAGCAACTTTGTTCCAATATATCCCGTTAGCATTCCTGCACCAATTCCTAAAGTTGTTTGGATTGTAAACCTCATATTCGATATTATGAGTCCTAAATATGGCATTCAGCTGCTCAGAACCAACTGACACAAAATTTCCTCTCACAAAACAGCGACCATCTCCCTGCTCCAGGTAGTTAGCATATAACTCTCTTACTATGCTGGTGTTGGGCTTCAGAATAGCCCTCTGGTCAACAAACAGCCCCCAACCTCTTGCCTCAATCATAGCTCTAACTAGCTCATACAAATCATCATCATCAAAGGGTATGACCATATACTTCATTCATCTCTCTAGAATCAATGTCCTAGCACATATTCTGTTATATATGTCTTCAACATTTTTATTTATGAAACGAGATACGTCATAATCTGGGGCATGTGTAGAGGGGGAGGCTCTATTATTATGTCTTCTTAAGGACATATTTGGTAGGGAATTTATGTGGGTTTTTGTTTCAATTTCACCCAAACAGCCAGCAACAATAACACAGAAGCACACAACTACCAAACACAACCAAATAGCAACCACGAACAACAACACCCAACCCACAACAACCAAAAATAACTACAACAACCACAACAACCAACAACAACAACAAACAACCCCACTTTTGAAATTCCCACCAAGTTTTTACTAAGAGTGCAATAACTACTGTATTCACCCCCAACACACAAAAATATTGTCACAATAGAGCACGAAATTACAAGAAAAATGGCGAGTTATTACCTTTTGGCAGTGTTCTCTTGCAAAGATGGTTTGACCCAAGTGATTGAGATGTTTGTGGTGTTTTAGTGGTGCTAGTGGGTAAGATTTGAAAGATTTTTATGCTGGGACATCGGAATTTGGGAAGGTAGAAGAGAGGGTTTTGTGATTATGAGGAGAGAATGGAAAATTAGGGCTTTTAATTATGAAATTTGACATGGCGCCGCGGTGCCGACACGAAACTTTCGCCCAAAACTTTCTGAAATTTTGGCATTGTGGCCCTGCACTTTGGCGCCACGGCGCTGGTCATGGGAGTATTCTCTGAATTTTTGGCGCTGCGGCCCTGCATTTTCCCGCCGCGGCGCTGTGCTCAATTTTCTGAATTTCAGTATTTTGACACTTTTTTCCTCGAAGTTAGTTCTCATTCCACCTGACATCAAAACATAAACCAAGAAGCCAAGAACGTGAGACTGTTCAAGAACAAAATAAAACAAACTAAAACAAAAATTGACATAACATAATTAAAACATTGGGTTGTCTCCCAAGTAGCGTTGTCGTTAACGTCATTTAGCCGGACGCAGATTTCTCTTCACTGTGGTTTGAAGAGGATCACATACTTTGTTTGATCCATGGCATCACACAAGTAGGGCTTCAATATCTGCCCGTTCACCTTAAATGGTGCGCCCTCTTTACCTCGTACTTCGACTAAACTATAGGGGAACACTTTCTCGACAATAAATGGCCCTGACCACCTGGATTTCAACTTGCCTGGGAATAGTCTCAACCTTGAGTTAAATAGGAGTACTTGTTGCCCCGGTTTGAACTCTTTCAGGATCAAGTTCTTGTCATGCCATGCCTTGGTGCGTTCTTTATAGATTTTTGCATTCTCATAGGCATCATTCCGAAACTCATCAAGCTCATTCAGCTGCAATAGCCTCTTTTGCCCGGCAGCTTTTGCATCCATGTTCAGCTTCTTCATCGCCCAATATGCCCTGTGCTCCAACTTCACTGGTAGGTGACATGTCTTTCCAAAGACCAGCCTATAGGGTGACATCCCAATGAGAGTTTTGAATTTCGTCCTGTTAGCCCATAGTGTATCATCTAGCTTGACAGACTAATTCTTCTTCGAGCTATCCACTGTCTTTTCCAATATACTCTTCACCGCTCTGTTTGAAACTTCAGCCTGCCCATTTGGCTGAGAATGATATGGAAGAGCAATGCGGTGGTAAACTCCATAGCGAGCATGTAGGTTGTCAAGTCGCTTTTACAAAAATGACTCCCTTCATCGCTAATGAGAGCTCTAGGAGTACCAAAACGTGTGAATATGTTCTTTTGGATGAATTTCAGGACAATCTTACCATCATTCTATTTGGTAGCTACTGCATCGACCCACTTGGATACATAGTCTACTGCAAGCAAGATGTATTTGTATCCGAAGGATGGTGGGAATGGGCCCATGAATTCAATTCCCCATACATCAAAGAGCTCTACTTCAAGTATTCCATTCAGGGGCATTTCATTCCGCCTGGAGATGTTCCCAGTTCGTTGACACTGGTCACAAGACTTCACAAAAGCATTGGAATCTTTGAACAATGTTGGCCAATAGAACCCACTTTGTAGTACCTTAAGCCGATGTCCTCGAAGCACCAAAATGTCCACCACATTGCAAAGTGTGACAATGAGTGAGAATTTGGTTCATTTAATCTTCTGGCACACAACGTCTAATAATTTGATCAACACAATGCTTGTACATAATAGGTTCATCACAATAATAGTGCTTCACCTCTGAGTAGAACTTTTTCACTTGCTGCCTTGACATCTCCGTGGGAACAACCTTAGCTACAAGGAAATTAACAAAATCAGCATACCAAGGTAAAGTAGAGCCGACACTTACCTGAAAGAGTTGCTCGTCTGGAAAATGGTCATTGATCTGCACATCTTTAGTATTTTGGCTCTCTTCTACCTCAAGTCTTGACAAGTGGTCTGCCACCAAATTTTATGTGCCCTTCTTATCACGGATCTCCATGTCAAACTCTTGTAGAAGAAACACCCATCAGATAAGGCGGGGTTTGGCATCCTTCTTGGTCATCAGATATTTAATGGCAGCATGATCAGTGTATACTATCACCTTGTTCCCAATGAGATATGGCCTAAATTTCTCGAATGCATATATTATAACTAGCAACTCTTTCTCTGATGTGGCATAATTTAGTTGTGCATCATTAAGAGTTTTACTAGCATAGTAATGGACTGAAATACCTTGTCGACTGGCTGCCCAAGAACTGCTCCCACTGCATAGTCACTTGCATCACACATTAATTCAAATGGAAGCTCCCAATCTGGTGCAATGACTATAGGTATTGAAATTAACTTCTCTTTAAGTACTTTAAAAGCGTTCAGACACTCTTCATTGCATTCAAATGCAACACCATTCATCAACAAGGTGGAAAGAGGTTTTGAGATTTTTGAGAAGTCCTTAATGAATCTCCTGTAGAAACCAGCATGCCCAAGAAAACTTGTAACCCCTTTCACTGACACTGGAGGTGGTAGATTTTCAATAACTAAGATTTTAGCTCTTTCTACCTCGATTCCTTGGTTGGAAATTTTGTGGCCAAGGACAATACCTTCCTTCACCATAAAGTGGCACTTCTCCCAATTCAGCACAAGATTGGATTCTTCACACCGCTGCAACACTGCTTCTAAGTGCTTCAAACATTCATCAAAAGATGACCCAAACACAGAAAAATCATCCATAAAAATCTCTATGGTCCTCTCCACCATATCAGAAAAAATAGCCATCATACAACGCTGAAAAGTAGCAGGTGCATTGCAAAGTCCAAATGACATTCTTCTAAAGGCAAACGTACCATAGGGACATGTAAATGTGGTCTTCTCTTAATCTTTTGGTGATATTGCAATTTGATGATAACCAGAGTAACCATCTAAGAATAAATAGTAGTTGTGCCCAGCGAATCTATCAAGCATCTGATCTAGAAAGGGCAAAGGGAAGTGGTCTTTCCTGGTTGCCTTGTTCAGCTTGCGGTAGTCAATGCAAATCCTCCACCATGTAACTGTTCTAGATGGAATAAGCTCATTATTTTCGTTGGTTACCACAGTCATACCACCTTTCTTGGGCACCACTTGCACTGGACTCACCCATGCACTATCATAAATAGGGTAAATTACTCCAGTATCAAGCCATTTAAAAATCTCCTTTCTTACTACCTCATTCATGGTTGGGTTTAGTCTCTTTTATGCCTCAATAGAGGGTCTGCTCTCATCTTCTAGGTGAATCTTATGTATCACTGTAGAAGGATTTATCCCTCTAATATCTGCCAGTGTCCACCCAATAGAAAGCTTGTGAGCCCGCAATACTCTAAATAATTTCTCAACCTCCACTTTAGACAAATGAGCAGATACAATCACTAGTAAGGTTTCATCCTCACCTAGATACCTGTAGTGCAGATGATCTGGTAAGGTCTTCAATTCTAACTCCGAGGCTTTCTCTATGGAAGGTAATGATCTTTCTGGCATTTTTCCTAGCTCCTCGATTTTTTCTTATGGCAAGGCCCACAGGAATCTATCCAATTTGCATACTCCACCAACTCTGTATCGTCACTGGCCTCCTCATCATATTGTGTCAGCATCAATTCAAGAGCATTAGTACTCCTGAAACTGTTCTCATAAATCCCTTCCTCAATCACATTAATAACATAACAATTATCGCCCGCTCTTGGGTAAGTTGTTGCCTTGAATACATTAAAGATCATCTCTTCTCCCTGGACTCGAAGTTTTAACTCACCTTTTTGAACATCAATGAGTGCCTGCTCTGTGGCTAAAAATGGTCTCCCAAGGATGATGGGCACAAGTTCATCTTCCTCCTTGTCTAGAATAATGAAGTCAGCTAGAAAAATGAACTTATCTACCTTCACCAATACATCTTCAATGATGCCTCGAGGATGTACGACTAAACGATCAACTAGCTGTAAAATGATGGTCGTAGGCCTTGCTTCTCCCACTCCAAGTTTGCAAAACACAGAATAATGCATCAAATTGATACTAGCCCCCAAATCACATAGAGTCTGCTGACATTCAAAATTCCCTATAGTGCAAGGAATGGTGAAACTTCCTGGATCTTTCAATTTCTGCGAAAACTTTCTCTGTAAGATAGCATTGCATTCCTTGGTTAGTGCCACTGTCTCATATTCCTCTAGCTTTCTCTTTTTAAAAAGGATTTTCTTCATGAACTTAACATAGATTGGCATTTGATCTGAACCTTCAACAAACAGAATGTTGATATGCAGCTTTTTGAAGACCTCAAAAAACTTAGAAAATTGCTTGTCAAGAGAATTTTTTCTAAGTCTCTGGGGGTACGAAATTATGACCTGAGGTGCATCAATAACCGTTGGCGGCACTTCCTTGGATGCAGGATGATCGTCAGTAGCCACTGCCCTTTCGACGGTGGTGAAATCGATTCAACTTGTTTACCACTCCTCAAACTAATGGCATGAAACTGCTCTATTGGGTTCACCACAGTATTATTGGGAAGATTCTCATGCCCTCTATTGTTTAGCATGTTCGCCAGCTGTCTCACCTGTGTCTCCAAATTCCTGATGGATGACCTAGTCTCTGTCATGAACTGGGTCTGAGAATTGGTGAGAGTCAACAAAGCTGCTTGCAAATCATTCTGTCGGATCTGCCCTACTTGTTGAACTGGTGGTCTGGGCTGCTGTGAAGATATGCCTTGACTGCTCTGTTGTTGCTGAAATTGTCCCTGAGAAGGTGGATTGGTCTGCTGATATTGCCCCTGAAATTGAGGTTGTTGAGTCTGATTGTTTCTCCAAGAAAAGTTAGGGTGATTCCTCCAACCTGGATTGTATGTATTGGAGAATAAGTTGTTATATCGACGCTGAAAATTTCCCACAGCTTGAACTTGAGCTTACTCCATAGGGATGTTGTTGGGATCCACTGCTGCGCATTGATCAAATGTATATGGTCCACTACAAATCTCACAACCCACAGGTGTCTAAACCACATTTGTTGTCATAGTGTTCTGATGCCCACCTTTCTGCTATTCGCTGCCCTCTCATCTGACCACTAATGTTTGTTGGTGGCCATGTCTTCTAGTAGCTCTTGTGCCTCATTGACACTCTTACTCATGAAAGTCCCTCATGCTGCAGCATCAATAATAGTGCGAGTAGTACCACACAACCCATTGTAAAAATTATGGACTAACATCCATTGTTCAAGGCCATGATGAGGACACTTTCTTTGCAAGTCTTTGAACCGCTCTCATGCATCATATAGTGACTCTCTATCTAGCTGATAAAAATTATTTAACTCTCCCCTTAACTTTGAGCCTTTGATGGAGGGAAGAATTTGGCAAGGAACTTCTGAGCTAAGTCTTTCCACGTGGTGATAGAGTTCGCTTGAAGCGAGTTCAGCCAGCTCTTGGCTCTATCCCTGAGTGACAATGGGAAGAGCCTCAATGTAATGGCATCATCAGTAACACCATTATATTTAAAGTAGCGCACAACTCTAGGAAATTTTCTAGAAGCATATGTGGGTCTTTTGTCGGCAAACCCCCAAATTGAACTGTGCTCTAGACTATGTGCATAATTGCTGGCTTGATTTCAAAGTTGTTGGCTTCCACAGCTGGTAGCATGATGCACGTTTGTACCCCTGTGACTGTGGGTAGAATGTAGTCCCTCAAGCTCCTCTCTGCTGGATGCTGGACTCACTCTATCAGGTCTGCTCCTTCGTTCAAACCATTGTTATTTTCTTGATTCGCCATTGCTAGCAAGTCAGAAATTCTTTTGTTTTTCCTGTTCTGTTTGCATGCTTTCTCAATCTCCGGATTTAGAGGTACAAGTGTGTCTGCTCCTCTTCTCCTTTGCATAAAACAAAGCTTCCTGAAGTTGATCAACAATAAGACAAACATATCAAGGCAACAATGTGTTGTAAAATAGAAAGAAAAATAGAAACCAAATTAGAAATAAGACTAGATAATTTGATATTGATAGTACGTCAGTCCCCGACAACGGCGCCAAAATCTTATTGCGATATTTCTGTATGCTTACGCAAGTGTGTGTATCACTCAAGTAATATAGTCTGTAAGACCGAGTTATCGTCCACCGAGACTGGTTAATCAAGTACCGAATATTTAATCTATGGTATCTATTTGGTTAACATTCTTTTATTTGAGAATTTTAACTAAGAATTAAGACTAAACAAAGTGCAGAAATTTAAACTAAGTATGATAATACTTTGGTTTAAAGACAGTTATGACGAGAATTAGAGTTTCCAATCTCCTCAACTATCCACTCTTTCACTTGTTAATGCAATACTAATGATTCTTCTTCTTATTAAGATAGCAGGTTAACGAACATATTCTATATTCCGGTTAGGACATATAAAAACTCAACCTTATGCAGAAACCTTCAATATTTCTATGATAGATTTTACCACACATGAGGATTAAGAGCAATAACCTTAAATACTACACAAGTATCAGGGTATTTTCGTCCACGATTTTAACCTATGTCTAAGCAACTATAGCATATTCAAATCTCCCTTTACAGACCTTGATTTGAAATCATATAAGTTATGATAATTAGTGATCAGTTAATTATCATACAATCATAACAAGTTGAATAGATCTTAACAATTGAAGAAAAAATCAATAACTATACATTAATTCATGAAAATAGTTTCAAGTTGATTCGACGAAAATCCAAATAAAGAAATTATCTCCTAGACATTGTCATGCTAAGAACTAATTTAATATCCAACATAAACTGAATTGAAATAAGGGAAAGAAAAAGAACTTTGAATAAAAGAATCTCCAATCTTGGTCTAGCCTCCAAGTCATTGCCTCCAAAGTATGATGTGAAATATGAAAGAGTTTCAGGGTTTTATATCTGAGCAAAACTGCGTTTCGGACCCTTTTACCCTTATTAAATTCAGAAAAATTACAGGTTGGCGTCGCGGCCCTGCAGGTTGGCGCTGCGGTGCCAAAACAACTGGGGCTCTCTGGAATTTCAGCGCCATGTCCCTGCATTTTGGAGCCGCGACGCTGTGCTCACTTTTCCTGATTTCGTCAGATTTTCTTCCAGTCTTCTTAGGGACTTCCTTGGTTGATTGCTGGGGATTGTGTTGTGCATTTCCATCCTCAATATCAACCATTTCATCATTAATTCGCCATTTCCCACCAAATTCGCTTATCATTTGAAAACATAGCAAACAAAGCATAATACTGTACAAAACAATGAAAAATACTCATAAAAGACTTCCTAAACTAGACTCTAAAATAGTCCTAAAATGGACTTAACAGAGGCGCCGCGACCCTAGTCTAATTTTTCCTCATTTCCATTTTAATTAAATCTGAAATTCAATCTCGACTTAATTAAATAATCATTATTCATTTAAATGTCTCGCTCATAATTGAACATTTATATTCTCTCATCATATCCTTAAAACGACGGAACGATTGACTTAGTTTTACCCTACATGTTTTTACATATCGGCACTAATCACATTAGAGTCTACACAGAACTTCTAGACGGCACATGAAGACGAACTGAATATGTGAAGTATATTTACACGAATCTAGTAAACTGAACCTCTATGTGGGAAGATAAACTCATTTCATTCACGACACACTCGATCAAGATTAGGATCTGCCAAGTGTCTATCCAAACGGCTTGATCATTATATCTCATCTATATTAGTTGACCACAAGACCATATCATAGATATGTCTACTGCGTTGGCCAATGACTTAGTCAACCTAATACCATATGAGAATATGAGTGTTCTCTTGAATATACATTCAAGGAATGAATCCTAATCTTGGCTCAACTACCACCTTTAATCTACGTCGCAATGTACCCAATGCAAGACGTGTCTCAACCTATAAGGTATTTGAGCTTAGGACAGGATCAAAGTACATTTCTCTGTAGACAAGGCGCGTATCGACCTCAAGTCTAAGGACTTATATATCTCACACGCTGATCATACTTTAGACATAAACAACAAACAGTATATCAGCAGGGTATACCAATACTTCTACAGTATTCATGTATCCATCACGAGTATCCATAACTCGTAGCATGTAAGACATACTACATTCTCAAAGGATATGTTGCAGACCATATGTCGACATATCACATATCATTGATATCCCATTTTCGATGATCATTAATCGAGGTTGTGTTAAAAGTTACGTTATAATATTAATATCCCACACTATTAATAACCATGTAACCTCTAGGGACGCATATTATAGAATATTATAAACAATCAACTAATAATTCAATAATTGCAAATGCCAAAATATTAATCTTCATTAATAATAAGAATGTATATAAAGTACATTTGTCCTAATACAGATTATCTCTAGGACATAATTATACTTTCAATCTCCCACTTAACTAAGCTTAATAATGGGTCACATAGATTATCGTCTGTGGGAACATAGTCTAATTTAATCTCTTCAGTCTCCACCATCTCCCTGAGTATGTGGTACTTCCTTGGTACATGCTTGTTTCTGTTTGTTGATCTTAGCTCCTTAGCATGTGCAATCGCACTAGTGTTGTCACAATAAATAGTTATTGGACAACTAGCACTCGTAACTGCCCTTAGTTCCTTCAGGAACTCAAAAATTTCGACAAATTCTTTACCAGCTTTCGATATGGCAATGTACTCAGCTTCAGTTGTCGAATCAATAGTTGTAGCTTGTTTGGAACTTTTCCAGCTCACTGCTCCACCGTTGAAAATGAACGTGTAGCCATACTGAGATTTGAAGTCATCAATATCTGTCTGGAAGCTACCATAAATGTACCCAGTAGAAGCTAGCTTTTCTTCTCCACCATAGACCAAGAAGTAATCTTTAGTTCGTCTAAAATACTTAAGAATACTCTTGACTGCTTTCCAGTGTTCATCCCCAGGATTCTGCTGCAATTTGCAAGTCATACTACGTGCAAAGGCCATATCTGGCCTAGTACAAGTCATGACATACATGTTTGATCCTATAGCCGAAGCATAAGGGATCCTCTTCATGCGCTTAAGTTCCACATCATTAGAAGGACTATTGTTCTTAGATAACTTGATGCCTTGACCCATAAGTAGACCGCCTTTCTTGGAATTTTCTATAGAAAAATATCTAAGCACTTTGTCTATGTAGACCGATTGTGACTGCCCCAACAATTTATTAGGTCTATCTGTATAGATCCTAATTCCCAGAATGTAGCAGGCTTCACCTAAATCTTTCATCATGAAGATACTGGACAACCACTCCTTGACTGAATGTATGAGAGTCTTATTGTCTCCCATTATCATTATGTCGTCCACATATATAATAATGAAAACAATACTCCTATCCTTGCATTTACTATAAACACAGGGATCCTCTTTGCTTCTGACAAAATAAAATGACTTGATAGCCTTGTCAAAACAAATGTTCCAACTCTTCGAGGCTTGCTTAAGCCCGTAAATGGACTTCTATAGCTTACATACAACATTTGGTTTGGACTCAGATGAAAAACCCTCGAGTTGTTTCATATACACTTCCTCAATTAGATTACTATTGAGGAAATCAGTTTTGACGTCCATCTGCCAAATGTCATAGTCATAATATGCAGCTATCGCAAGCAAAATCTGAATGGTCTTAATCTTAGCAACAAGTAAAAAGGTTTCATCATAATTAACTCCAGGCTATTGATTATAACCTTTAGCCACCAGCCTTGCTTTATAAGTCTGTACCTTGCCAAATGCATCAATTATCTTCTTGAAGACCCATTTGCATCCTATGGGTTTAACCCCACTTGGCAAATCAACCAAGTTCCACACTTGATTGACATACATAGATTTCATTTCGGATTTCATGGCTTCTTTCCATCTCTTCAAATCAATGTCCAACATTGCTTTGTTATAGGTTGTAGGCTCATCGTCATCGGGAATATCTATCTCACTATGCGTTTCCACAAGTATATTTAGTCTTTCAAGAGAACGATGAGTCCTAGTGGACCTACGGAGTTGATTATTTTGCAGTTCAATTCTAGGTATATTCTGACTATGAGAAGGTTCTTGTGTGTTGGTTAATTCACCAACTCTAGAGATTTTAGGAATATCATTTTCATGTCTTTTCTGAATAGGAGGAGGTGCAACCATTACATTCACTCCCAAGGGTTGTGTATGAGGATCTTGCATTTCTGCATTGTTCCTTGCAATACTCTCACTAGCCGAAGGGCGTACTCGTAGTACCCAATCTTTTCCAAATGCTCCCACTTAATTCTTGCATTGGTCATTCGGCAAGGATTCAACCTCTATGTTATCTCGTGGTTCTTGAATTTCTTCAAGTTCTATCTCTGCGCAACTCTGTTTCTTGTAGACATATTTTTCTTCAAGGAAAGTTGCGTTCCTGGAAATAATGACCTTATATTCGTCATTAAGATAGAAGTAGTATCCCTTAGTTTCTTTTGGATACTCACGAAGTAACATTTCTTACTTTTGGATTCCAACTTATCAGTGAGCATCTTCTTAACATATGCAGGGCACCCCCAGGGTCTCATATGTTTAAGAGCTGACTTTTTGTCATACCATATCTCATATGGTGTCTTTTCTACTGATTTTGAAGGAACCCTGTTCAAAACATATATTGAGGTTTGTATAGCATGTCCCCAAAGGTATGTTGGTAGAGTTGAGAATCTCATCATGGATCGAGCCATATCCAATAGGGTTTGGTTTGTGCTTTTGGCAACACCATTCATTTGTGGTGTTCCATGAGGTGTCCATTCTGAATGGACTCTATGTAGCTTTAAGTAATCTAGAAACTCTTTGCTTAAGTATTTACCTCCTCGATCAGATCGAAGGTTCTTGATACTTTTTGCGAGTTGTTTCTCCACTTCAGACTTGTACTCCTTGAAATTTTCAAAAGCATCGAATTTGTATTTCATTATACACATATTCATACCTTGTAAAGTCATCAGTAAAAGTGGTAAAGTAAGGGAAACCTCATCTAGATTGAGTCGAAATTGGTCCACATACGTCAGTATGTACCAACTCAAGCACCTCATTGGCTCGCACACCTTTCCTAGAAAGGGGCTTGTTGGTCATCTTACCTTTCAAACAGGATTCGTAATTTCCATAAGACTCCAAGTCAAATTGTTTGAGGTATTCAAGTTTCCTTAACCATGCTATCCTTGTTTGATTGATATGACCAAGTCTACAATGCCAAAGGTAGGTAGAGTTTCTATTACTAATTTTAGCTCGTTTGTTTTGTACATTGAATATTTCTCTGACGTGCATAGCTTTTCCACCAGAGGTAGAAGCACCTAGTGTTTTTCCTCTTCTTGGTGCAGTGCAATCCTTTTTCCAATGCCCCTTCTTGTTACAGTTGAGGCATATATCCTTGGCCGAATTCACCTTCTTCTTCACACTTCCCTTAGGCTTCTTAGCTGAGGGCGCACCGACTGCTTTGCCCTTCTTCTTCTGCCATTCATTGCCTTTCGACTTGGGTCGGCTAGAAGATCTCACCATGAGCACAACTTTGCCTTTGTAGTTGAAGATTCAAAGGTCTTGAGCATGTGTTATGCAGCTCCGGTAGACTCGCTTTCGTTGTGTTCATATTGTAGTTTACAATAAAATACTCGAACGAGGGAGAGATTTTAGGATGAGGGTGAAAGAAACGTTATTTTGCAGCTTCATACCAATCAAGGTCAGCCTTTCTATCAGCCCTATCATCTTCAACACATGCTGAGACACCTGACTCCCTTCACTTAGCTTACACTTTGAAGAGCTCTATTAACTACTCATATTCCATTGTCTGGGACTGAGGGTCATAGAGACTCTTCAAATGTTCGAGCATCTCGTTAGGGCCCATGTTCTCATGTTACCTCTGAAGTTCCACTGACATGGAAGACAACATGACGCATTGAGCTGAAGTGGTGTCATCTAGGTTTTTCTTGTAGGCTACCTTATTGTAGGGACTGTGGGGAATACTTTGTCCAATACGTATTCTATCTTTTCTTGCCTTAGGACAATTCTCAGATTCCTAAGCCAGTCTAGATAGTTTGGTCCGATGATTTTTGTTCATTTCCATGATAGGCTCGACATTTTAATAATCTTAAGAGTTCAGATAGACAGGAAACTACAATCAAATTTATTTCCTCTTATACACATTCGTGTTAGGCTAATCAACATGGCCTTTTGTTAAATTAGCTCCCACTATTTTAGCATACTTCTACGACCCCATGGTAGAATACGGACCTAGATTTATTTAAGGTCATAATGGGTCAAGATCCAAACCTATGTTATCTCCACGTTTTCTTTGGCTGATAACTTCGATAACACATCTTGGTAGGTTTTAAACCAATTGTAAAACTTATTTACAACTCTTGGTTGATCAAATATTTAATTCAATCTTGCGTCCTTAGATTATTCTGACACTTTGGGGCCAAGATTAGTCTAGGCAAGTCAACCCCATTACACGACTACGTTTATGTATCTAAGTAAACTTGGTCTTTGTGAGCAAACACTTTGGTGTAAATACCCACAAAAGCTTATCATCTGCTTTTACATTTGAACACATCTATGAAAGAGTCCGAGTCCTCGTAGACTTAGAGTAAATGCTTTGACATAAATACTCGTATCGCCGAAAATGAATTTGCACTCGAACAATTATAGTGGACGACGCGTTCTAATTTAGACTTGTATTTAAAAATTTGGGGAACATTTTACAGTTTTGGAAATTTTAACCAAGATCAACATTCTATGTCATATCCTATACGACATCTTATCATGCAATTACTAAAACACATTTTGTTCATCAACACAATAGGCATGATATAAGATGCTTTTAATCAATTACTGGGCGCCGCCTACCCAGACAGTTATAGCAGACACTATGCTAACAATTAAATGCACACATTTAAAACACTTAGCATAGTTCGTATATTATTCAATAATATACAATTAATAATAATCATGGGTTAATTTGTCTAACTCTAAAATCTAAGTCTATGTCAAACAGTCCCTTAAACATTTTCTGATTTTCAGAATATTTATGTAAATTCCAAACTTTTCAGAATTTACACTTTAATCCCTCAAGAATTTAAAATTTCAATCTGAACCCCTTTAAATTCAGAAAATTCAATTTTAATTTTCAGAAAATATTTTCAGATTTTAGGGACCTGTCTGCAATTTCTAGAATTTAAAATATGATTTTCAGAAACTTTATTTAATTATCGATTTACCCGAAAGGACCAAATATGTCTAATTAAAAGTTCTAATTTTCAGATTCTGAAATATTTCAAACTTCAGAATCAGAATCAGAAAACTTTAAAAATGTAGTTTATGATTCGTGAGAATATTTTTTTTATTATTATTACCGTCGGCCTGCGGCGCTTAAGATGTAGTGACCACAAATTTTCAATTTTAAGCTTTCAGGATGAACGACGCTTTTGAAAAACCCTAAGTAGCGTTGCGGCGCCGCCTACAAACCCTATCAGGCGCCACAGCGCCTCTGTCCCAGAAACACATGATTCTGCATTTCTGAAACCCTAAAACTAGTTTATGGTCAGATTTGAATATTCAACCTCGTACCCTTTCACCATCAAACAACACGTTCATCGATCATTATTCAATCTCTTCTTAGTCTTCGCTTCAGTGCACCATGTTCGTAACGAACCGGTTACGCACGTCAACTTAGAAGAGTTAGATTGGAATGACTTCCTCGATTACATCATTGTTTTAACGGATTCGGATGCAAGGATTATGCGTTCTAAAGATTTAGGATTTTAAAGCTTCTAAATGACATCAAGGTAGATTTAAACAAATCCTAACTCATATTATCATTAATGATCGTTACATAATCACACAAAACAGCCTAGGCTCTGATACCACTTTAGGGTTTTGTTGGGTTCGTGTACGCAACAGAATTTGAAAATTTTAGTTTAAAACCCAATAAGACAACGAACTACATGATGATTATGTAATGATAAAGCAAACATGCAACATGTATAATGTTAATTGTAATACATCCATCGAAAACTTACGGTTTTGCAAATTTAGAGTCTTTAAATGTAATCCGAGGGTGAGCACGCAACTGTTCCTCAAATGCAAGTTCCAAGAACTATGATGTAATTACTCTTTCATAAAGCTAAGAAATCCGATAGAGTTTCAGAAGAGAATAATCTTAGTAAATGTAGTCTATTAAAATAATTATAGAATCCTCTATTTATAGTTGTGTAAAACACAGTTAGAGTTCCCACGTGGGTCAGGCCCAAAAACCGAGGTGAATTGGGTCAGTCAGACTGCCCACTGGTCTGGCAGCGCTATGGTGACGTAGCCCTGGGTCCCATGCGCCGCGACCCTAGTCCAATTTGGCCTCATTTCTATTTTAATTAAACTCAAAATCAAATCTCGACTTAATTAAATAATCATTATTCATTTAAATGTCTCGATCATAATCTAACATTTATATTCTCTCATTACATCCTTAAAACGTCAGAACAATTGACTTAGTGTTACCTTACATGCCTTCAAATATTGACACTAATCACATTAGGGTCTACACGGAACTCCTAGACGGCGCCGGAAGACGAAATCAATATGTGAAGTATAGTTACACAAATTTGGTAAATTGAACCTCTTTGTGGGAAGATAAAATCCTTTAATTTATGACACACTCGATCAAGCTTAGGATCTGCCAAGTGTCTATCCAAATGGCTTGATCATTATATCTTATCTATATTAGCAGACAAAAAGACCATATCAGCCAATGACATAGTCAACCTAATACCATATGAGAATCTGAGTGTTCTCTCGAATATACATTCGAGGAATGAATCCTAATCTTGGCTCAACTACCACCTTTAATCTATGTCGCAATGTACCCAATGCAAGTCGTGTCTCAACCTATAAGGCATTTGAGCTTAGGACATGATCAAAGTACATTTATCTATAGACAAGGCGCGTATCGACCTCAAGTCTAAGGACTTCTATCTCCCACACGCTGATCATACTTCAAACTCACTTTGGTTCCATTGAGACCATCCGGAAGGATCAATGAATCCATCGATGAATGATTGCATGATAATGATCCTTGAGTACTCATTTCATGGACGTCCAATATATGCATTGATTGGTGGTTGTGTGCTAGTAAATGCTGGCTCATCCTTAATCTCACAATTCTGGATAAAGAATCCAGTATTCTTTGTTAGTTAACTCCGTCTCTGAGCAATGATCATGAAAGCTTGGTTATGACCTGGTTTTATCACGATCAACTTACAGTTTTGGAACACCGCAAATGCATCCCCAAAGATGAAGTCGATGGTTCCCATGATGGTATTGTCACAGTAGAACTGTCTATATGTGTGAGCGTATAAGGTGTCTTGGAACCTATCTATTTTGCAGTTGTAGATGACTACCTTATCAACATTCACCCACAGTGCAACATCTTGTTCTTTCTCTGTTCCTATCGTGTTCTCGATTCTGATATCCCTAATCACCATACCTAGTGAAGAAGCGCAAAGTGAGAAAGTATGGCATGTGGACATGTTGCCACCATTCTTTACCCGCTTGTTACCACTAATTATGGTCTTGCTTGGACCTTCACTCATTAAAACAATATTTGCGCGGTTCTTCTCCATTATAACTTTCTCCATGTATGTGTGAGTTACAATTGCGGTTATAAGGAAATGGAAAAGTAAGAAACAATAACTTTGGTTACAAATCTGGAAAAAATGAACAAAGAAAATGGTTTGCTGAGTCGATTGATATTCAATCTGTCCTTAAGACAATATTGCCCAATATAAATCCTTTAATGTCTATTGACAACTTGTCTTCTAAGATAAAATAGCAACAAACAATTGAGAAAATGATAACTCAAGAGTTTACTAAAAATAAGAGTCTTTTGAGTGTGTGGAAGAATGCTAGAAAGGAAGAAGAACTTAGACAATTTCTGAAGTTTGGTGTCTGCTTCTATTGAGCCAATGGCCTCAATTTATAGTGTGTTCAATATGACTTCCCATCTAGCCAAGTAATGGCCTTCAATGGCCATGTAATGACAATTAATATAGGGTTACAATTCAGCCTAATAATGGCTGAATTCATGTGTCAAATAATGGAGAATTAATGCTCCAAAACCAGCCAAAAAGTTAGAAACTTTTTGTGTTTCGTCGGGCTCACTGCCTCCGAAGCGCCGCGGTGCCTAAATTCCAGTAACCAACCAAAACCCAGGCATTGCGGCCCTTGGGAGGAGGCACTGCGGCCCTTCACAGCCCCGCAGTAATTTCTGACTCGTTTCATCTTTTACACATCGTACACTTCTTCCTTCATTTACCAATGTGAAACACTTGTCATTCGGCCAATAAATATCTATCATTTCATGTATCAAACATTTTGTATACGTACAAATATCTCTTTCACTAAGAAAATTTACGATCATTGGTACAACATGTGCACGTGTGGAAATGGCGTTTCTGAAGTGCGGGGCCCCAATTGTTCGAGTCATAAATAATAGGATTAACTTTATTTCACGTTAATACATTTCCAACAGTCCTCTCTTAAAAGATATTTTGGCGCACACTCATGGTGCCTTTCTAGCAATCTTTCGGCGGATCGATGTTGCATCTGGATAGGTAGTCGTAGCTTTAAACATTCCATAGTAGAATACCACCGGACTTACTATGCAGTGAACGTGATGTCTTGAACCGTTAGTGTTTACTGTAAGCCAAGTCAATGGTACCAACACAACACCTTTCCTTACTCTATTCTTCTTTAAGGTTTTGTCTGTTATGACTGTGGACACGTCTTGAATTCTTAAGTGCGTTCTTTTGAGGCGGCTAATCCTTGCACTTAAATAGGTGGTCTCCTACAAGGTATCATGCTATACCCCACTTTACAAGTGTTAGAAACCATTAAAAGTTTCCCCAAACCTAACCTCAACCGTTGAGGATCATTAAAGGTTTTGGAAACTTAACATTTACCCACTCTGCAGATAGCACTTAATGTCTATCACGAAAATGACCTTGGATTCATGTTTTTATAAATAAATCATTATCCGAAGTGATCTAACTTCCACCGAAGCGCTTAACTAAACCTTTACGATTTAGTTTTCCCAATTGAACCTAATTCCTGGGATCTCCAGTCATTAAGGTTGGGTATCCACCGTATCAATTCTTATTGATTAGGTTTTAGGCTCATTTCCCTAGACAGGCAGAACATTTGATCTCTGGGTATGCCCTTCGTCAAGGGATCTGCTATATTTTCCTTTGATTTTATATAATCAATTGAAATAATACCCGTGGTGATCAGCTGCATAACAATCTTATGTCTCCGTCGGATATGATGAGATTTGCCATTGTACATAGAATTCCGTGCCCTTCCTAGAGTCGACTGGCTGTTGCATTGGATCATTACAGAATGTACGGGTTTATCCCAACATGGGATATCCTCTAAGAAGTCATGAAGCCACTCAACTTCTTCTCCTGCTTTTTCTAAAGCGATAAACTCTGATATCGTGGATCGGGCGATGCAAGTTTTCTTAGAGGATTTCCAAGACACTACCCCACCACCAATGTAAATATATACCCACTGGTGGACTTGGTGTTCTCTATATCAGATATCTAATTTGCATCACTGTACCCCTCTAGTATAGCTTGATATCTCGAATAGTGTAACCCGTAGTTTTGCGTGTATTTCAGGTATCTTAGTACCCGATTTAATGTTTTCTAGTGATCATCACTCAGATTACGGGTGAACCTAGCCAACTTGTTGACTGCATAAGTGATATCAGGTTGAGTGTGGTTTGTGATATACATCAAACTACCAATCACCTGTGCATACCGCTTCTGATGTATGGGTGCACCATGATGTTTATCCATCTGTTGATTTACATCTAGTGGTGTTGTTATTGGCGAACTGTCGAAAATCTCAATTTCTTCAGCACATCCTCGATGTAGTGAGATTGAGATAAGACCAGTCCGTCAAACGTCTTAGAGATCTTGATCCCTAAGATGACATATGTGATACCCATATCTTTCATGTCAAAACATTGTTTCAACATGTTCTTAGTCTCTAGGATTATCCTAGGACTGCTCCTTGTGATCAACATGTTGTCTACGTAAAGGTAGATCATGAAGAACGAGTCGACATTTCCTTTGGTGTAGACACATTTGTCACACTCATTAATGGCGAATCCTTTCGATAATAGAGTATTATCAAATTTCTCGTGCCATTGCTTTGGAGCCTGTTTCAGCCCGTACAGAGATTTGACAAGCCGACATACTTTCTTCTCTTGTCCTGGAACCACATACCCCTCGGGTTGGTCCATATATATTTCTTCTTCCATATCACCATTTAGGAAGGTTGTCTTGATATCCATTTGATGTATATCAAGATCCTGCAATGCGGTGATAGCTATGAATACTCATATGGATGTCATCCTAGACACCGGAGAGTAGGTGTCAAAGTAATCAAGGTCTTTCTTTTGTCATAGCCCTTGACTACCAACCTGACCTTGTATTTGTCTATAGATCCATCTACTTTCAACTTCCGTTTGATTATCCATTTACACCCCAACGGTTGTTTCCCGGAGAAAGATCAACCAACTCCCAAGTATGGTTGTGCAAGATGGAGTCAATCTCACTCTCTATAACTTCTTTCCAGAGCGGTGCTTCTGTAGTTGACAATGCTTCAACGATTGTCCATGGTTCGTCATGAATCATATCAGCTACAAAGTCCAGACCGAATGATTTATCTCTCCTGGCCCGTTTGCTTCGTCTTGGTTCCATCTCTGGACCCTCCAAGTTCTGAGAATCTGGAATACTGGATTCCGGATAATCAGGTACTTCGAAGTTCACTAGATCTGAACCGCTTAGATCCAGGCAGTCTATGACTCATGGATTCTTAGAGTCTTGTTCATTACTTCGTTTGCGAGAGGTTATGTCTCTTTCCTTTCTAGGAAACGAGTCTTCAAAGAAACTACTATTCCTTGATTCTATGATTGTACCCACATGAATGTCTGGTACATCTGACTTATGCACTAGGAAGTGATAAGAACTACTATTATTTGCATGTCCGATGAATATGCAATCTAAAGTCTTAGGCCCAATTTTGACTTGCTTTGGCTTAAGTACTTCTACCTTGACCAGACAACCCCACACCTTCAAGTATTTGTAGGTGGGTTTCTTTCCTTTCCATAATTTGTATAGAGTCTTGTCCTTACCCTTATGTGGGACTCTGTTAAGAATCTTCCTAGCGGTAAGGATAGCTTCTCCCCACATATTTTGGGGAAGGCCTGAATTGATGAGTAGTGCATTCAACATTTCCTTTAACGTACAGTTTTTGCGTTCAGTAACACCGTTTGATTGAGGTGGCAAGGAGTCGTAGTTTTATGAACTATACCTGATTGGGTACAATATTCTTCAAAAGGCGCTAAATATTTCCCCCTCTATCACTACAGATTGATTTAATCCGTCCACTTAGTTGGTTCTCAACTTCTGCTTTGTAGCGTTTGAATGCTTCAAAGGCTTCATCTTTACTTTTTAGTAAGTAAAGGTAACAATACCTTGTGCTATCATCTATGAAAGTCACAAAGTACTTATTCCCCCCTCTAGTTTGTACGAACTTCAAATCACATATATCGGTATGTATGAGTTCTAGAGGAGCGATTTCCTTCTCGACAGATCTAAAGTGACTCTTTGAAAGTTTTGCCTCTACGCACACCTCACACTTACTTTGAGGTTTTACATCGATAGACAACAATAACTCCAACTTTAGTAATCTTTGGATAGATTGATAGTTTACATGTCCTAATCTATGATGCCATAAATTAGAAGACTCGAGCAAATAAGAAGAAGGCTCAATTTTATTAATAATAGAGCAGACATTACAGATGAAACATTAACTTTAAAGAGACCTTCACAGACGAAGCCCCTTCCTACAAATATTACATTTTTAGTGATTACAAATTTATTGGCCTCAAACACTAGCCTAAAACCAGCATTCACCAACAAAGGTCCATAAATTAAATTTCTTCGAATTTCTGGGACATGCATCACCTCCTTCGGAGTAAGATCCTTTCCTGAAGTCATATTCAGGATTACCTTTCCTACTCCCAGCACCTCTGAAGAAGCGTTGTTGCCCATGAACAACTTCTTATCTGTGACTGGTGTATATGTGGAGAAAGCGTCTTTGTTGAATAGATGTGACGGGTAGCACCCGTGTCCATCCACCACTGCATAGGATTCTCAACGAGGTTAGCTTCAAGTACCACCGCTGAGAACTCCTCAATCATATCGTCTACGAGCGTGTCTTCGACGATGTTAGCCTTAGCCTTTTCTTTATTCTCATTCTTGAGTTTGCGGCAATCTTTGACCATGTGACCAGGTTTACTGCAGTGATGGAATGTCCCCTTAAACTTGTCAGTTGTTGGGCCCTTACCGTCCTTCTGGAATTTTCGCTTCTTGCTTGAACTCCATTTGGCTTCCGCCAGGTTTGCCTTAGCCTCAGCGGGTAGTTTCCCCTTTGGCATGACCTTCTTATTATCCTCCTGAATCTGGAGTTTGATAATAAGTTCCTCTAAGGTCATCTCTTTCATTTTGAGTTTTAGGTAACTCCTAAACTCATTACACGAGGGAGATAACTTCTCAATTAACGAGGCAACCAAGAATTGCTCGTTAGGCTTTAATCCTTCCAAATCCAGGTGATGTAAAATCATTTGAAATTTCTGGACTTGGGATGCCACAATTTTGTTGTCCATCATTTGAAATTTCAGAAATTTCCCAACGATGAACTTTTTAGCACTCGAATCTTGTGCGTAGTACTTCTTCTGTAGTTTATCCCACGACTCTTTGACAGTGCCAACAGTGCAATATACCGTTTATAGAGGATCGGACAAACAATTCAGGATATAATTCTGACAAAGGAAATCACTATGACTCCAAGCATCTAGAGTCATCTTCATGCCATTAATGACATGGATATCTTGGCTTCCTCCCATCGTTACATTAGGTTGGGGGTCCACTTCATCTCAAACTTTTGGAGGATCTTCGGTTAGGAAACGAGCCATTCCCATAACCGTCAGAAAGAATAACATCTTTTTCTGCCATATTTTGAAATTTGTGCCCATGAATTTCTCTGGACGTTCATGGTAGAAACTAGCGGGTGGTGGAATGGGAGTGTTACCATGAGCAGCGACAAAGGCGTTGTGAGCACCTTGAGAAGCAGTAGGGTTGGCACTAGTTGTGCCTTGAGCAGTGGTGATAAAGGCATTGGAGTTCCCTTGAGCAGTGGCGGATGTTTCAGTGTTGAATAGATTTCCTCAAGTCATCTTGTTGTTTCTAACATCGAATATTGTCTTAAGATTGTGAGTTACAATTGCGGTTACAAGGAAATGGGAAAGTAAGCAACAACCACTTTGGTTACAAATCTGGAAAAAATGAACAAAGAAAATGGTTTGCTGAGTCAATTGATATTCAATTTGTCCTTAAGACAATATTGCCCCGTATAAATCATTTAACGGCTATTGGCAACTTGTCTCCCAAGATAAAACAGCAACAAACAATTGAGCAAATGATAACTCAAGAGTTTACTAAAAAGAATAGTCTTTTGAGTGTGTGGAAGAATGCTAGAGAGGAAGAAGAACTTAGACAATTTCTGAAGTTTGGTGTATGCTTCAATTGAGCCAAAGGCCTCAATTTATAGTGTGTTCAATATGACTTCCCATCTAGCCAAGTAATGACCTTTAATGGTCATGTAATGACATTTAATATGGGGTTACAATTCATACAAATACTGGCTGAATTCATGTGTCAAATAATTGAGGATTAATGCTCCAAAATCAGCTCAAAAGTCAGAAACTTTTTCATGTTCCGTCGAGCTCACTGCCTCCGAAGCACCGCGGCGCTGTCTGGGAGCGTCACGGTGCCTAAATTCTGGTAACCAACCAGAACCCAGGTGCCGCGACCCTTGGGAGGAGGCGCCACGGCCCGTCACGGCCCCGCGGCGATTTCTGACTCGTTTATTCTTTTACACATCATACACTTCTTCCTTCATTTACCAATGTGAAACACTTGACATTTGGCCAATAACCTTCTATCATTTCATGTCTCAAACATTTTGTATACATACCAATATCTCTTTCACTAAGGAAATTTACGATCATTGGTACAACGTGTGCACATGTGTGAAAACGATGTTTCCGACGTTCGAGGCCCCAATTATTCGAGTTATAAATAATAGGATTAACTTTATTTCGAGTTAATAAATTTCCAACAGGTACCGACCTTAATGAGGATAACGTAAGGCTCTGCATTCTGCAGTGGCATCTTATTAATTGCATCTTGAATGCCATTGTATTTTCCACTCCCATCTTGAGCAACCACAACAGTAGGCTTGACATTAGAAGTCTGAAGGATCGTACGGTTACTGGCTGCGATAATTGAATCATGATCACTACTGGTCGTTAACAAATTGTGAGTAAGGCCTATAGATTGAGTGATAAGTTCACCGAATTCGTCGACCATGCCATTGATACTCATCTCCAGAGTGGTGTTCAATAGCTTCACCATTTTCTGATGGGTTCACTATAAGAAAAACACCCTACGGTGACGGGTAAAAATCGTCATCTAACCCATAAGATGATTGTTTCTGTAAGTGTCATATTTGTCACTGTCACAAACAGATGACGGTTCTGGAACCGTCACACGACATGTGACGTTTTTACTCGTCACACAAATATCACAAACGGATGACAGTTCTATATCTGTCACATGATATGTGACAATTTAAACTCGTCACACAAATGTCACATAAATTTAAATTTTGATTCAATTTTCTTTTTAAATTTTTTATAAAATTAATAATTTATTTTAATATGGTGGGAAAATTAAATTTGACGGGATTTTTTTTTTTTGTAATTTAATTTCAATAATGCAAATTGATTGCACCAATGAAATGGATTAAGAATTTAAATAATACAAAAAATATACATTAAATAGCTAAAATTTATTGTACAAAGTCTTCCCAAAATGGATAAGCATTCAAAGTGTTACTAAAGTGTTAAATTAAAGACTAAAACATTTTTAATCAATTATCTTATCAATCTAAAATCACCCATCAGCATTTGATTTATCAACTTCCGTTTCAGCAAGTATCTTTGAAAAATGCAATCCCCACTCGACACGAACATCGTCAAGTTCCTCTTGTGAGTACATGCGTTTGTCATAGAACTATAAACCACAAAAAGAAAATAATTAGTAATGTTTGAAATGATATAATAATTAACATGGTTAATGATCTATCATTTAAATATAGAAGTACTTACATTATTTGTCATTAAAATTGAATCTAACATCAAATCTTTCATGAAACGCATAATATAATAGCCACACTCTGTACCACCATATTGTAGTGATGTCTGTCATTGAATTAAATATCAACATGTAAATATAACTTAAAACAAAAATTATAAAGATTCACTAAATATATAATCACACTCTAGTATGCAGACCAAATAACACTAGAACCATCTAAGTAATGTTGATGTAATAACATTGGCATTTACTTCTTCTAAAAGATACATTTCATTTTCCAATAGACAACTACTGAAAGAATAATAGAAAATTTTCTGAAGGAGAAGTTCCTCAGTTTCATCCTCGTGCTCGAACAAGTAGATAGGAATTGAAGCACAAGTTCAGAAATCAATTAACACACTAAGACTCCAAATATGGCCGTTTATGGTTTTGGGAACAAACACTAGAACTGAAGAAATTGCAGTGGTTTGCCTTTCAAATAGACTGATTTACTAAGCCTGAATGTATTTTCGATTAAGGACATGTACCAGAAGATGAAAGGGGAATATCAGAAAGTCCCTTAGAAACATTTGAGCTATGACAACCAGGGATGCCTTAAGTGAAACTTTATATTTACATTAGCATCTCAACAAAGGCTACATACCAAGGACAAGTTGTTGAACTGGGGCACGCATAATCAATGAGCAAACCTGGCAGCTATGCAATAGGGATAATGAAATATCAACCATTTATTCTTCAAGTGTGAGTGGACATCAAATGTGTGTAGCAAGGTGTTGGTCTGGCATGGAATACTTAGGACCTACATAGAGTGGGAACAAGAACTGATGTGGGTATGTACTCATATGAAAGGACGGAGTCTCAGAGCTACTACTGCAAGAATGTCACTGGTCTGTACTGTTTTATCACATATGACTTGAGAGGAATAGAAGAATCTTTCAGCCAGCAGATAGACTAATCAAGTTTATGTGTGAATAATCATAAATGGTGAATAAAACAAAACAAAACCAGACCACTACAATTCAGTTCAGAAATAGCCTATGATAAATTGCATTTAATTTAAAACATATATTCTGCTCAAATAGCTACAAGTAATGAGAAATGGAAGAAGTATATAATTGGGCTTAGCCCAAAGAATATGGTCAGGTGAAGGAAAACAACACAAGCACAAAGATTGATATCAAACAACTAGGTAACTCTCAATCATTAGGTTCGGGACTTCATTTCAGTTAAGTGTTAAAATTAAATGACTCAACTTAGCAAAGAGATAGTGTAGAATAAGAATTCACGCAATACATAAACACTTCTTAAATCAACAAATATGGTCTTAGGTTAGATATGCTCAGTTCTCGGCAAATGGCGGGGTAATTCATTCTATGATATATAAAAGTACATTGAGGCAAGAGAAGATGAATTACAAGAAAAGCAGGCATACATTTATAGTTTAGTACTAAATAATGAGGATTCATGACAATATAGATTAGGGCACATGAGTGATGCATATACATACATAATGATACCAATGACCGAATGATAGAGTTCATACTTATGACAGAGAAAACAGGACAATAATGAATGAGCCATAAGACAAAATCACATATGAATAAAATAAGATCATGAGATATGCAGATGTCCATCTTAACATCAGCCTTAAATGAAAACTTCAAATGTAGATATAGGAAATTCATAAAACCAAAGTAGACATGTGTTAGATGATTAGAACCTATTTAGGGACATTCCAAGGGTGGGGAAGGCAACTAGAACACTTAACAGTCGTGACTATATGCATACAAAGGAGAGTTCAATTCCAATCATGGCTATCTTTAGTTAAATAGACCAACTAAGCTAAGCATCAAACATATTAGGTCATTTTTAAACCTAAACTGGGACAAGGTGGTACACTATAAGAATTTACAACATAACCCAACCAAATATGACCTCAGAAACCTACACACACATTATGCAACCTAAAACCTGCTTGATAATCAATCCAGTGGTGAGGCAAACAATGAAAAAAATGGCATATAGAATAAGTCATACTTTAACGGTACGACCAACATCACAACCTGTGAATTGGGGGCCAAACTGATCACCAGGAGGAGACCCTTTAGAACCTTCACCATGCCAAATTCATATTTTATAATCACCATATATCCCATAAAAAAAGATGTTCAGACACAATCATTGGTGAGTGATATGACATGTTCCAACATTTCATACAAGGATACCTAAGCGAACTACGGTCTTCGATATTTTTAATAGCAAATTTTAAAAATTGCTTAACACTTTCATCATATTCGAGTGACACTCGAGAACATTCCACAAGTAAAGGACCTGAAATAAACAAAATCAAGACACAACAAGCATTTAACAACACATGACAACAACAAATAAAAAAAATTGTCACAATTCCTTGCTCAATCAGTTTAATAAACACATTAAGAACTTGTAAAATGAGAAAAAGTATCTGAGACTGTTTGTGTTTGTGTTTGTGTGTACGCCCTGCCAAAATTCCTTGTTATCTTTAACAAAACCCAATAAACAAAACTTTATTGATACAGAGAACAAAAACAAAGAAAAAAACAAGTATTTATGCTTATTGATTCATGCATGCAGTCATAAACAAATACAAAGAAACAAAATCCCAAAATCATTTTTTATCTAGGGTTAGGGTTGTAGAATGAGGAGAGGATTTATGCTTATTATATATCAAATCCCTAAAATCAAGTATTTATACTTATTATATATCAAATCCCTAAATACAATGACCAAAAATTAAAAAAGTGACAAACCTAATCAAAGGATTCCACCGAAAAGCACGAGATGTAAAGGGAAAGAGTGTGAATATAGTGAAAGAGTTGGTTTTGGAAGAATGAAGCTGTGAATGAAAGGGTTCTGAAAGTGAAAAGGTTCTGTGATGAGTGAAAGGGAAGCTGCGAATGAATGAAGAGTGAAAGGGTTCTGGAAGTGTTTACTTCAATTTCTACGGTCAAATATTGATATTTTCTATGAAGAGTAGTACTGAATGAATATATTAAACAATTGGAATAAAAAAGACCTAAATAGATACTAAGGAATAAGATTATATATATATAATAAAAAGATCGCGTAGGTCTAAATTTGGTCAATTTGAATTAAAAAAAGAGAGTAAACATCGTGTAGGTCTAAATTTGAATTAAAAAAGTGTTAAATAAATAATAAAAATGGTATCGTTTTAATCAGTCAAACACATTATTTTTGGTCAATTTAAAACACAAGTCACTTATTTATGTGACATTTCACAAATCCGTCACACAAACATCATAAACAAATGACACTTAAAAACCCGTCACACAAATGTCATAATTTTATGACACTTAAAAAACCCGTCACAAAAATGTCATAATTTTATGACACTTAAAAAAACCGTTACATGAATGCCAAGAAAAAAACATAAATTTAGTAAAAAGATGTGACACTTGCATTTCTGTCACACGTGAACTGTCACCGTAGCCTATTTTTCTTGTAGTGGTTTCACCTTGTTCTGTTTTGCTAAAAGCATCCAAGCAAGTGTCTTGATAAGTAACCACTGTGCTAAGCTGAGGTCATCCACCATATCCTTGATCTTGGTGTAATCAAAGTTTTACAATTTCATAACTGAGCCCCTTAGATCGTCAACAGCAAGATCAAAGAGCTTTTCACAAGCGATGAGAGCGTCTTTAGTGTAAGGATCACTCGTAGCTTTCTTGATCGGTTCAATGTTCATGATGGCATTATTTATGTCTTCCACAGTCGCTTCGAATGTCACCTTGATGTAATCCTTAGGATCACTGATATTTTTGGCTGCGGAGAGGGTCTTCTCACAAGTTTGTTTGTATGGGGTGGGATGGCACATTGATTCTACTGACTTTATGGAAGTTGAAATTGTATCTGATTCTTTATCATCATAATGTTTGGTCAGGGTGACACATGCTGCCACCACAATAATGAAAGCTATTCCACCAACAACCACCTTCTTTGACATTTTTTGTTTTTTATTTATATTTTTTTTTGGGGGGGGAGGGGATTCCCTATGAAGTAACCCCTTTGGTTCTTCTCCTTAGTGAAGAACTCATAGGGGTTTATTGAAGGCTGTGTTTATTTGCTTATGTTTTTGCCTTGTATCTGCCTTATTCATAGTGAGGAAGAGCAACAAATTTGTATGAATTACCTTAAATTTTTGTTGGAATGTGATGGAGGATACCGAAATAAACTGATTTCCTCTCTATTTTAAAGCCTATGCTTTTGTTGGTAAAACTATGGATGTACTGGAATAGTAAATAATTATTACAAGTGTTTCGAAAAGATAAACAATTAGATTACAAAGAAACAATCTTGTAAACAACAAGAATTGTGATAACCATAAGTTTGTGAGTTCTTGAACCGTCCTGAATCTTCGTCCTTGAGTCTGTCTTTGAATTTCAGCAAGCCCCTTGATCTTGATAACCTGAAACTAAGAGACACTAAATCTGATAGCGTTACAAATGCGTTGTTGAGTCGAGTGATATTCACTCTGTCCTTAAGACATTATTGTCTCGTATATATCCTTTTACGTTTATGGGCAACTGTCTCCCAAGATAAAAAAACAACTAACAAATGAGCAAAACAAACTCAAGTGTTTACTAAAGAAGAACCTTGAGTGTTTGAAAGTATGCATAGAGATGAAGAATTTCAGAAAATCTGATTGTGGGTGTGTCTCCAATTAAGCCAAAGGTCTCAATATATAGTAGTGTAAGAATGCCTCTTCAAGTGCCCATGTAATGGCCATTTAAGTATCATGTAATGGCCACTTAATTCACCAAGTAATGCAGCCAAATAATGGATGATTTATGGAGGAAAAACTGACATTTCAATGCTCCAAAACGTTCTCATAATCAGCCAAACTTTTGGACTTCCGTCGCACAGACACTGCCTCGGAAGCGTCGCGGCACCGAGGCTCAAGTCAGCTATTGCCAACCAAGAACCGCGGCTCATATCCTTGTGCGTCGCGGCCCTTATGGTGGTGGCATCGCGACTCCCCGGCTCTGCGGTGACGCCACGACCTTTTTCTGACCCATTTCAATCTTACACTTCATACACTTCTTCCTTCATTTACCAACGTGGAAAATTCATCGTTTAACCAAAAACCTTCCATCATTCTATGTCTCAAACATTTTACTTACGTACCAATATCTCTTTCACTAAGGATATTTACGATACTTGGCACTACAAGTGCATATGTGTGGAAACGACGTTTCCAACATGCGGGATCCCAATTGTTAGAGTCATAAATAACGGGATAAACTTAATTCCACATTAGTAAATTTCCAACAATCCCCTCTTAAAAGAGATTTTGGCGCACTCACAAGGTGCCTTTCTAGCAATATTTCGGTAGGCCAATGTTACATCGGGATTGGTAGCCTTGGCTTTGAAACTTCCATAGTTGAATACCATCGGACTTACTTATTGCGCGGTGAACATGATGTCTTGAACCGTTAGTATTTAGTGTAAGCCAAGACAACGGTACCAACATAACAACTTTATTTACTCTGTTCTTCTTAATGTTTGTCCGTTATGACCGTGAACACACTTGGATTCTTAAGTGCATTCATTTGAGGCGGCCTGTCCTCCCACTTAAATAGGTGGTCTCCTACAAGGTATCCTGATATACCCCACTTCACAAGTGTTAGGCACCATTAAAAGTTTCCCCAAACCTAACCTCAACCGGTAATGATCATTAAAGGTTTTGGAAACATAACATTTTCCCACCATGCAGGTAGCACTTTAATGTCTATCGCGGAAACGGTTTTGGATTCATATTTCTTTGCAAAAATCATCATCCGAAGTGTTCTTGCTTCCACCAAAGCGCTCAACTGAACTTTTACGATTTAGTTTTCCCATTGAACCTAATTCCTGGGATCTTCAGTCAGTAAGGTTGGGTATCCACCATATCAGTCCTTTTTATTTGGATTTTACGCCAATTCCCCTAGATCGATAGAAATGTTGATCTTTGGGTAGTCCATTAGTTAAAAGTTATACTACATCATTTGATTAGTAATCAAGGAAGTGACACCCATGATGATCAACTGACATATGGTCTTATGTCTCCGACAGATATGTCCAGACGCCGTCATCCATGCCTATAGTGTATAATTGATGAAGGCACGGGTTTCTCCCAATAAGGGACATCCTCTAAGAGGTCGTGAAGTTACTCAACTTCTTATCATATTTTTTCCAAAGTGATAAACTCAGATTCGATCACGAATCGGCCGATGCAAAATTTCTTAGAGGATTTCCAAAGATACACCATGCACATCCACTTGTGGCTTTAGTGTTCTTCAAGTCTGATGTCTAGTTTGCATCACTGTGTTCTCCCAGAACCGTTGGACATTTAGAACACCATAATCTGTAGATAAGCGAATATTTTAGATATCGTCATATCCAATTTAACGCCTTCTATTGATCATTTATAGAATCATGAGTGAACCTTAGTTCAACTGATCTTCTTTATAAGACGATGTCAGGTCAGTTGTAGTGTGTAAAATACATTGAACTACATGTCACATGCACATATCTCTCCTGGTATATGGGTGAATCATGATTCCAATCACTTCTATGATCCATATCCATTAGTGACTTCAACGAGACTGTCAAACACCACACAAATGAGTTTGGAATTAGACTAGTTCATTAGATGTCTTAGAAATCTCAATTCCTAAGGTGCCATATGCAATACCCATGTCCTTCATATCAAAACTTAGTTTCAACATATTCTTAGTCTCTAGGATCAAACTAGAACTACTTCCTTGTGATCAATATGTCGTCTACGTAAAGGCATATTATGACGAATGAGTCAGAATTACCTTTCATGTAGACACATTCGTCACACTCATTAATAAAGAAACCCTTCGATAGTAGAGCACTATTAAAGTTTTCATTCCATTGTTTCGGGGCCTGTTTTAGCCCGCACAAATATTTGACAAGTCGATTGACTTTCTTCTCTTGCCCTGGAACCACATACCATTCGGGTTGTTCCACATAAATTTCTTCTTCCACACTCAGACTGTTGGCTTTATTACTTCAGAGTCAATGTTTCTGTAGTCAGATTCATTTGTTTCGGCTTTATCTAAAACTTCGAGGACCAAAATGTAACCATTTTAAGGACCACAAAGGAAGTTCAGGAAGGAGACCAATAGTCCATCAAACCAACTTTCCGATTAGGAAGGCTGTGTTAACATCCATGTCACGCAAGACTGCGGTGGCCCTAGATGTTAAGCTATTTACAGAGGAGCCCATATCCAAGTAGCTGAGGCTTTATACTCGTCAGTAGATACACCTACTTTGTACTCAATTTGAGTATCCACTTTTACAACGCAAAGATTTTTCCCCGGATGAAGGTCAACCATCACACAAGTATGGTTTTATCTGATAGAATCTTATTTCTCTCTCTGTAGCTTCTTTCCAAAGCAGCTCTTCTGGAGATGAAAATTCTTTGTAAATTGTCCATGGTTCACTTTCAACCATACAAGCTAGAAGGCCTGGAACATATCTTTGTCCCTCTTTTTGCTGTCTCGGTTCAACATCTAGAATCCCTGAGTTCTGTAGATATGGAACATTAAGTTCCGGATAGTCAACAACTTTCGAGTCTTGCAGATCTGGAATGACTAGTTCCGAACAGTCAGGCACTCACTGGTTCTTATTAACCTCAAGCAATTTCTTTTTTCTCCTTCTTAAGGAAAGTTATCTTCAAAGAATTCAAATTTTTTTTACACCAAGATGCGATAAGCACTACTGTTATTTGCAGATCCAGTGGATATGCAATCTACAGTCTTAGGTCCAACTTGACCTGTTTCGGTATTCCAACCTCTACCAAGCCACCCCACATCAGAACATCTGTACATGGGATCTTTTCCATGTTTCACATGGAAGGTTATCATTATCCTTATGTGGAATTCTGTTGAGAATCAGATTAGCGGTAATGATCATTTGCCTCATATATCTTGGGTATATGGCTCTGCGCTTGGATAACGTCGTTAGACTGATGTGAGTAAAGAGCAGTCGTTTGATAAATGATGTTTCACATTCTCCCCCTCTATCACTACGAATTCCTCAATCTGTAGGCTTAGTTGATTTTCAACTTCTGCTTTGTAGCACTTATCTGCTTCACCATCTTCATCTTTGTTTTTCAACAAAGGATGCAACCCGTTGTACCATCATCAATGAAAGTCACAACGTACTTGTCTCCCCCCTCTATTTTGTACAAGCTTCAAATTACCCATGTAGGTGTGACTAAGTTCTAGAGGAGTGATGCTTCTTTCGATATTCCTTTGACGGAATGGAAAGGTGATTTTACCTGTTCGTCCACCTCACATTCATTTGGAAGGTTTATGTCAACAGACGATAACAATCTCAACTTAGTTAGCTGTTGAATGAAAATCTATTTAACGTGTCTTAATCTATGATGGCATAGATGCACGGATTTTAAATATATCATTCATTTGGCTACAGACATACTGTACCATCTTTAGTTGTTACAGACATGTTGGACATGACTCAAACCAGTTTGACCAACAACGTTCCTGAAATCAAGTTTGGGATATGTCTCACCTCTTTTTAGAGTGATCCTATTCCCTTAAGTCCTTTTGAGGACAACCTTTTCAACTCATTTTACCTTGGAGGTGGCATTGCTTCACATGAACAACTTTTTGCCCGTGGTTAGAGCATAACTAGATCATATGTGATCAAGATACTCTGGCCCACTCCAGTTGTCTTGGCAGACTGAGTGTCCAATTTCTTTTATGCCTTTCTTTTGGACTTCAGATCATTTAAGACCTGGAAACTCTGGCCACTCCAGTCGCCCGTAGGCTTTGTATGACTGAGTGTCTAATACCATCCTATCAAATGAAGGATCTTCTGTCGGAAATGGTGACATGTTTGTCTTTAGTCCTCTAGTCCTTGTCTTTAGTCCTCTATTCCTCTTCCCTTGTGTTGGTGCCTAGGGAAATTCCTGGCGCTTTCTTAGGATTGTCTATAATTTCAATTTTATTACAACCTAAGCTCATATCTCTTAAACCGTTGTTTACAATAGTCCAATCTTTAAACGGGAAGGTGAGTGATCCAATTTCTAATTTTAGAGTGTAGGGAACATAAGTTTTTAATGAAAACACTTCATATTCCTAGCCTTGCTTTATTCACTTTTATTCATAAATTATCTAAACACATTATGGACAAGAAAGAATTATTAACTTAGACCTTTTGAATTCTGGCCCACGTTAGTCCCTTCGTTCGATTGACTGTCCATATCCTCCTAACCATTCTTTGGATCCTTTGTCTGGGACAGATGTAGGCCCTCTGCTGCAAGATAGAACATCATCTCCAGCCTTCTCCTCTTGTCCCAGTTGACATCCTCAACCTTTCGTGGGCTCTTAATTCTACCACTCTTGAGAATGGTGACCACAACTTTTCCTTGATCCTTAGCCATACCAGCATGACTATCAACATTATCTTGAAGTTCAGCATCAGAGACAGAGATCCCACCTTTGACGGAAACAAATTTGTAATCGTCATCAAAGATAGACCCAAAACTAGGACCAGATCTAAAAGCACGGTTGTTGACATGGATAGTGATTGAACTATTAACAAAACTATCAACATAACTGGTTTCAACAAGAAAACCACAACCAGATTTGGTATCATATCTGCTGGCAAACATCTTTCGAGCACTAGTATTATAATGTCTTAAGATTGTTGGATAAACAATGATATACGGGAATAGTAAATAATTATTACAAGTTCTTCGAAAGGATAAATAATTAGATTACAAAGAAACAATCTAGTAACCAACAAGAATTATGGTAATCATAAGTTTGTGAGTTCTGGAACCGTCATGAATCTTCGTCCTTGAGTCTGTCTTTGAATTTCAGCAAGCTCCTTGATCTTGATAACTTGAAACCAAGAGACACTAAATCTGATAGCGTTACAAAGGCGCTGTTGAGTCGAGTGATATTGAATCTGTCCTTAAGACATTATTGCTCCGTATATATCCTTTTACGGTTATGGGCAACTGTCTTTCAAGATAAAACAACAACTAACAAATGAGCAAAAGAAACTCAAGTGTTTACTAAAGAAGAACCTTGAGTGTTTGAAAGTATGCTTAGAGAGGAAGAATTTCAGAAAATCTGATTGTGGGTGTGTCTCCAATTGAGCCAAAGGCCTCAATATACAATATAGTGTAAGAATGCCTCCTCAAGTGCCCCTGTAATGGTCATTTAAGCTCCATGTAATGGCCACTTAATTCACCAAGTAATGCAGCCAATTAATGGCTGATTTATGGAGGAAAAACTGATATTTCAATGCTCCAAAACATCCCCATAATCTTCAGAATTTTTCTATAAGGTAGTTCTCAATCGTGACAAGTTTTTTATATATTTTTTTTGTTGTATTCTATTATATTTAAAAATATAGTTTATAACAAATTGTATTTTACCAAGAATGTCTGTAAAAAGTGATAGACCATCCTTTACAACTAAGTTATATATATGACACGCACATCTTATATGAAAATGATCTAAAAAGATGGAGTTAAACTATTTTTAAAAATTGTAATAGCATAATTATTAGAAGAAGTGTTATCTAATATAATAGACATAATTTTATCAGTTATTCCATAATAATGACAAACAAAATAAATATTTTCTGCATTAAAATTACCAGTGTGCCTATCATCTATATATCTATACGCTAAAATATGTTTTTCATAGACCATTTGTAATCTATCAAATGACAGGTTACCGTTAAATAATCATGGTCGTTAGTACTAGGCCTATATTAGAAGTGATATCCACTTTGCCATTAAAATGATATAATGAGTAACGTAAATATTCATGTGCAAATTTAAATATAGATCTCTTAACAGTTGATCTAGAAAAACCTTTAAAAGCAGGATTATACATTTCTCTAATGTAATGAATAAAACTAGGAGGCAAACCCTCCACAACAACTAATTTTGCTAGTGCTTCCCTATCTCTATGTTTATCGTATTTAGTGCCTACAATCCCCCCTCCCCCCGTCATAGGGTTAGTTTAACCATGTACTTGGTCCGGGACATTATGTGAACCTTGTCCCGATGGAGAGAAAGCTTGCACACCCAGATTTTGAGCCTCGTATTGGGCATACCTAGTTGGGTCCCCGTCCAACCGCTACCTTTTCCAGTTTTAAATTAAAAAATAAAAGTTTTACAAATATTACATATAGCTACTTGATTCTCTACATCCCTAACAAAAAAGTGGCATGCATATGATTTTAATAGTCATTTTGTTGTACCTCGTCTCATATTGGAGGGGGGAATATGAGGCATTCTAGTTGGAGGCGCACTAGTGGGTGTGTCATCTACATTAGTGGTGTGTTATCTATATTAGTGGGTGTGTCATCTAGATCATCATCGTCTTCTAAATTGAAGTCTTGTTGAGTTCCAGAAAATATCTCCTCGTCGAAACCAAATGGTATTTCAGGAAAATCTTCAGTATCAACAAAATCATCCAGTCTAGGAATAGGATCCTGTCTAGGAATAGAATGACTAGAACTAGAAGAAGTACCCCGACCCTTGTTACCCCTACTAGAAAAAGTCTTACCCTTACCCTTAAGCATATCTCTTATTGATTTCATTTTAATTATGCTAATAATTAGTTAAAGATAATGAAATTAAGTGCGCTAAATAAAATAAAGAAACAATAATAATTTAATGAAGGAGCGAATGTGCCAAACGCCGACGTAACGTCGACGTGTAATCGGGAGGTTGAAAACTGAAACTTTGCTCGATAGAAGATCCTCAAGCTAGTTGTCAACTTCACTCTCAAATGAATAAATACAATTGAATATTTAGTACACAATGTAGTCTTGTAGGGAGATAAATTGAGAGATTATTAGAAGATTTGTGAGAAAGATGAAGAGAAAATGAGGTATTTATAGTTGGAAAACTGGGTTAAAGTGTAAATATAATAACTTAAGGATTGAAAATAAATAGTAGGGGGGTTGGGGGAGGGGGGACGCCAAAAATGGCCATTGCACAACTGCCAAAATATAAAATGGTCATTGATGCAATGGCTATTTTATGGAAAGAGAACGGATTGGGCGAGGTCAGGGTGGGACCGGGATCGGGCTGGCGAGATTGTTGCGTGCCGGTCCGACGGGACGAGACCATGTCTCATCCTGGTACAATAATTATTATTTTTAAATAGCGGGGTCGGGACGGGATTGGAGCGGGATCGGGGCGGGATCGGGCCGAGACCGGGTCGTCCCGGGCCACTAGTCAGTTATAGTGAATATAGAATGTCGGGCTAATCCCTGAATGCCTGATATCTAGAACACTATTTCCCTCTTCCGATTTCGCAAAACTTTCAATGATTTCTCCACTTCTTCACAAGTGAGCTTAGCAGCTAGAATGACCGCCAATGTCTTACCCTTACCTAAGAACTCATACTTGAGGTGCGCGGGTAAGGGTTTCAATTCAATCTTCAGGGCCTCCTCAATAAATAACTTGGGCGGGGGACTGAGAGGTCGGTCCAGGGGTTCAAACTCACCCTTCCTCGCATAAATATTTTCCAACTCTAGTATCTGTACCATTTCATTAGCCTCTGTATCTTCGAAAATATCATCACCCACTAAGACACGCTCTATGGATCTCTTGTTGTGATAAGTGGCGATTCAGAGTTAATATCCACCATAGTGATAGCTGACAACTCCTCATAAATGGTTGGTAACTTGAGGGACTTGAAACCATCGAATACTTCAACCTTATCGTGCACCATTATAGTTAGTTTCCTTGCAGTCACATCAATCAATGCTCTACCCGTGGCAAAAAATGGATGCCCCAAAATAAATAGGACCTCCAGAACTGGCTCAAAATTGAGGATGACAAAATCTGCTGGAAATGTAAAAGATACCAGTTGCACTAAAACATCTCCAATAATACCCTCAAGTCATACCAAGGATCTGTCTGCCAGCTACAGAACGATAGTAGTCGATCGTAAATTTAACGATTATGATGGCATCAGGTTGATACTAGCACCAATATCACACAGTTCAAGTGCAATGACTTGCTTCCCAATAGTAATTTCGATAGTGTACCCAGATCTTTCAGCTTTGTAGCCAGTTTGTTTTGAATTCGATAGGTGCACTCCTTAGTAAGTGAAATTGTGGTATACTCCATGAAATGACTTTTGTTGGCTACGATGTCCTTGATATACTTGGTGTATTTCATAATTCCCTGCAACATATCTACCAAGGGGACATTTACATATACCTGCTTCAGTAATTCAAGGAACTTTTTGTATATTGCCTCTTTTTTGTGCTTTGCCAATCTCGGAGGGTATAGGGGCGGTGGTTTGGAAACTACTGGTTCTGGATGCTTTACCAAATGCTTATTTGTGACCCTTTATATCTCGATAACATTGTCTTCTCTAACTACCTTTTTCTCTGCTTCCTCTCGAGTTGTTTTCCTTAGTGCTAACTTCTCTAATTGTCTCTTATTTATGAGAGATATAGACGCACATGGTTTCGGGTTTTGATGTCACACAAAAGTCCCCCTTGCATCCTTGTATTCACTGAGCACCTGCTATCTTCCCCATCTACATTCATAAGTTCCACATTGCGACATCATAATTCTGGTTTTCAGCCATTATCTTTTGCTCAAATGCTTATTGACTCGCCATCATTTTCTGTTTATCCCCCATATTCTATTTTATCATGTCATCTATACTACCTAGAGGATCATGGGCTTTGGACTGATTACCTTGAATCTGCTGATATTGTTGATGTTGCCCTTGTGTCTTATATTGGTTACTACTACCTTGATTACCACTCCAAGAGAAACATGGGTGATTTTTCCAAGAAGAATTGTATGAGTTATCATATGTGTTCTGATTAACTTTACCTCTGGCTGCATTACCCATGAAAAAGTCAAACTCCGGATTCGCTTGACATACATCAATAGTGTTCCCTTCTCCGCACAATACATACATCAATAGTGTTCCCTTCTCCGCACAACTCTCGTGTTTGCATACAGTGAATAACATCCACCCTTTGATGTTGTTGTACATTGGGGTTCGGGTTTTAAGAAAGTTATGTTGGAAATTTATTAACGTGGAATAAAGTTTATTCCATTATTTATGACTAGGACAATTGGGGCCCCGCACGTCGAAAATGTCGTACCCACACACGTGCACACGTTGTACAAATGATCATAAATTTTCTTAGAGAAAAAGATATTGGTACATAAGTAAAATGTTTGAGACATAGAATGATAGACGATTTTTGGCCAAATGACGAGTGTTCCACGTTGGTAAATGAAGGAAGAAAGTGTGCATAGTATAAAGATTGGAACGGGTCAGAAAAGGGTCATGGAGCCGAGAAGGGCTGCGGCTCCATCTCGGAAGCCGGAGTGCCGCGGCACTACACCATGCAGGGTCGCGGTGCTTCCAAAGCAGTGACTGTGCGACGGAAGTCCAAAAGTTTGGCTGATTATGGAGACGTTTTGGGGCATTAACATGTCAGTTTTTCCTCCATAAATCAGACATTATTTGGCTGCATCCAAAAAATTTGAGTTACTGATTATGGTTTCCCTGATGACTCGAACACCTCTCATTTACTCTAAAATGCACTACAAAATCTGCAATCTTCGGCAATCCAACCACATATCTCGTCGACCCCACCCCACTACCCAGTACTGTCCCCATTACTGGCCCAAACTACACCATAATCTGCTACCTGCCAAACCCTACCCTCTTCCCTACTCAGCCTCAGGCCATGCCCAGTCCCACTGCTTATCACCACTGCCCAGTCCTGCCCATCACTAACCAGCCCCCTACCCCGCCCGTGATCGTCCCCACTCACCATATGGAAACTTGTGCACAAAATGAGATTTTCAAACCAAAAGTTTACTTTAACCTATCGACTCAAACCATCTCACACATTCCTAAAAATCAAACATTAGCCAAACTTGACCCAAATTAGAATGTGATCATGTGAGAGGATTTTAATGCGCTCAATTCACAACTCACTTGAGATCTTGTTCCGCTACTTGAGGGGGTGAATGTAATCCATTATATATGGCTATTTCATCATAAGTTCAGAGATAATAGTGCCCTTAAATGTTACAAGGCTAGACTTGTGGCAAATGGCACAGGGAAACAGTCATGTGTTGATTGTGGTGAGAGTTTTTGCCCAATGGTTAAGTCAGCTACCATTCGCACGGTTTTGAGCATTGCTATGGGAAAGAATTGGTATGTTCACCAGCTTGATGTAAAGAATATTTTCGTACATAGGTATTTAAAATAAATTGTATATATGCATCAACCACCAGGATTTGTGCATTCGGAGGCTCCTCATCATATTTGTCATCTTCGTTAGTCGCTATATTGGCTGAAACAAGACCACATGTCTTGGTATGATCGGTTTGCTACATACATCATACAGATCAGTTTCATGTGCAGCAAAAATGATCATTCATTATTCATTTTTCATCGAGGTACTAACATAGCTTACTTTTTGTTATATGTGGATGATATTGATTTGACAGCTTCTTCAGATGGGCTGAAATGCGAGATTATTTCTCTACTCAAGTCCGAATTTGCTATGATTGACTTGGATATGTTGAGTTATTTTTTTGGGATATTAGTGACCAAATCCGCCTATGTCATGTTCTTGTATCAGTGTAAGTATGCAGAGGAGATGATCTACATGGGTAAAATGACAAATTGTAAGATTATGTCCACTCCCGTCAACTCCAAGTCCAAACTTAGAGCAAATGATAGGGATCCCGTAAGTGATCCATATATTTATAGGAGTCTCGTATGTGCTCTCCAGTATCTCACCTTCACTCGGTCATATATTGCATATGTGATTTAGTAGGTGTGCTTGTTCATGCACTCCCCTAGAGATCCTCACTTTACAGTGCTTAAGTGTATCATTCGGTACGTTAATGACATGCTTGACTATGGACTTCATTTACATCCCTCAGCACCGACTAGATTGCTCTCCTACACAAATGCAGATTTGGCAGGCTGTCAAGACACATATTGCTCTACATCCGGATATTGTGTGTTTTTGGGGGAGAATATCATATCATGGTCACCTAAACAGCAAGCCACACTTTCTCGTTCAAGTGCAGAAGCAGAATATCGAAGCGTTGATGTGTAGGGATATCACGACCCTTTTTCAGGAATTGTGATGGCACCTACATATTCCCATAAGTAAGCGAACCAATCCCAATCATTCAAATGATAAAACACAAATAAAAGCGGAAGATAACAAAATACTACATAAGCTATCTGATAATATAAATGCGGAAGAAAATAATAAGTCTGACACATCCAACCAACCCCCAAGAGATCTAGTCTGTGAATACAAGAGCACTAAAATATGGTACAAGTATGAAATGGGCAACAAAGTGCCAAAACTGAATACATAGTCTAAACATGTCTCTCAAAAGCAAACAAAAAACTGTAGTAGATGAGTATCAAAGATATGTTGGAGGTAGCATCCTCACCATTCTCACCCTCAACACTGAAGGTTTGCTATTTTGACTCATCCACGAGGTTCTACGGAGGTGGAATGTGCTTAGTCTGCATCTAAAAAGAATGCATCAAGTATAGCATGAGTACACAATGTACTCTCGTAGACATCATAGGCCGACAACGACGAAAGATACATAATTAGAGATATATACCAAGTTGAAACCAAGTAATCCTAAACTAACAGTTCAATAATCCAAGTAAGTCACATAGCAACATACTATTTGCAGAGTCAACAACAATCAAAGTATCAGGTAGCATGTATACTCTTTCAAATTCCAGAATAAAACCAAGTTATTAACGGTCACTCAAGTACAAGTACAACACAGTTTATCAATGAAATGACATGTATGTATTATATGAAGGTGATGTATATGCAAGGTACCTTTCTCAACCTAGTATATAGTACGTCAACGCGTCATCCATATACCACTCCTAGTCAGCCAAAATTCCATACACAAATATGACTAGAGCCCATGACTCATTTGTCGAGTTTTACTAATCATTCCGCATCTCAATATTGTCATAATCTCATAATATTCTTACCTTTCTAGCCTCTTTAGACTCAGTGTATCCATACCACTCTCAAATCAATATCACAGAACCATGAGTGTATAAATGCACTGACAATGTAAGGCAAGATATCATGATATAACGATATGCAATCAAGTATAGAGATATCATATCACATGTTTTCAAGAATTCAATCACATGTACAAATCCAAGTCAAAATTATGATATCATATCAAAAGCACATATGATGAGTAAACAAATAATATCAAACATGGAAATAAGACCAAATAAGCAGCAGGCGGAACTAGCACAAGGTTGATTTTCCAAATCACCCATCATCACAGTTCAACACTGGAACCCACTCAAACATTCATCACAACCGACTGAGTGGGACCCTCAAATACGCTCAATACCTCTCAATATTTATAGTTAATTACGCACTTATATCGAAGTCTTAAAAAACTAAATCGTAGCCCACCTCTGGGGTGAACAGGAGTGTTATACGATCAAGCCTCAGTGATAGCAGTACCCTTCTTCTATGCCTCGTGATAATCAAAGTATAATCACACATATTATATCATTAATGTTAATACTACATACATAAAGAAAGACTTAAATATCCATGCCGAGCCCACGCTACTAAGACTTAAACTTTAATACTCAATTACTAAGAATACATTACTAAGTAGTCATATTCTTAAGTTAATTGAAAATCTATACACATTTAAACCCTCAATTGAACAATGATCAAAAGCCATAATTTGAAACCCTAGAAATTTTCCCATATTGGAATAGGTTTCTATAACCAAATTAAGCCTTATAACATGATCATTTAGCTAAATCTATCAATAATTCAACATAATACAAGTAAACTAGTCTAAAAACCCTTCATTAATCATAGATTTAACTCTCTTATTCTCACAAGAATGTATAACTCATCTTCCCTAACTTATAATCATGCTAGACCACCATTATTAAGGAATTTAGAAGCATAAACTTAATTCACAAAGGAAGAATCACTTACCCAAAGGATGAAATTGCTCTTAGACTTCTGGAAATGCTCTATGGCGGCTCTAGGTTAGATACTTGCTATTTAGGGAAAATAATTATGACCTGATGGAATAAATAGGACACTTGAACAGTGATTCTACCCTAGCAGAATCGACTCTACTGGAGCGGACCAGCTCAGGCAAAAAATAATCCCGTAGTGGCAGTGTCACTTGACACCTCACCTCAATGACAAGACAAACTCGACTCCACAACAGCGGATCCGCCCCTAAGGACAGACCCTCTTCCAAAGTGGAAATATATAATTTCCAAACTCCCAGACACCAACAGTGAGAAAATAGCTCCCAACTCCTATCAAACACCCAGAACACTCTCAGACCCTCCGAACACAAACTAGACATACTCGACTAAGGAAAACAATGCTATAAACTCTCTTGTACTCTTGAATTTTCTATTTAACTGAGTTAAGGCATAATTTTCTAAGAATCGTCCAGGAAAACCAAATATCTAAATTTCACAAATAAATCTACAAAATACATCTGATTACCTAGGGAAGAAAACCAATGACTCAACTAATCCATAAATGACTGTTCAAAGCTACTGGAAGCGACGAAACCTAGAAACAAACACATTTAGCTAAAAGTAAACTTTGAGTCAAACTACCCAACAATAAGTTTCTATTTTTGGGGTTTTCATCTGAAATGCATATACATGGACCTCTGGATTCATGCCACCCATTTTCGTGCATCACAAATCCCATAAAAAATATACGGGAAGAGTCAACAAATCAAATAAATGTCTTTAGCTAAAAACAACTGGACAGATCGTTATAGGCAATGGGTGGCATGGATAACGAGGTCTATTTATATGAGTTTTGGATAGAAAGCCTAAAATAAGGACCTTTGAGTTTGATAGCTTGACTCTAGGTTGACTTTTTAATATATGGGTTAGTATCCGGGTTCTGTCACTTCCGATATTTCCAAAAGGTCATTTATGACTTATTCAAGTTAGTAGTTTGTATCTCGAGATAATCGGATATATTTTCTATCCTTATTTGAAATGTTTGGAAATTCGGTTATTCCGAATGATTCATTAGAAAAGTATGTCTCGGCTAGTTAAATAGGAAATCTGACATCACGGGTGAGTTCATAGCACCGTTTACCTTAGTATAGCATGCATGGTTTGTGTCTAGGGTCTCAGGAGTGTTTCGAGCATTTGGTGGAAGTTTGGGGGAAATTCCATATTGTTGGTGTCTAGTGTCCGCTCATGTGTGTCCTCCTCCATAGAGGTTGGCTTGCATAAGTGGGACTTGAGTGTTTGGTTGCTTTTCCACCTCGACGGGGGTTTTAACATAGGGTTGAATGCACCTCTGAGGGATGATGTCCGCTTTTGCACTGAGGCAAGCTATCAAGTGACTGAGCCTCATCAAGTCCTCTTTCTGCGATAACGAGAATACGCTAGTAGAGTCTATTTCGCTGGGGCAGAATCATTGGATCGGTTAACTTATTACAAAGTCTATGTTAAAATCACTTTTTTAAAATACCTCATTCGGTTCTAGAGCTGTCCAAGGAAGAAATCTTGAAGGTTGTGGCTACGTTCTTCATTAGAGGTATACCTCTTCACCTTTTGTGATTTTACTTCATAATTATAAGGCTCTAGTCTTGGTATAGATCTTAATTTAGGGAAAATGAGTTCTAATATTCATTTGCGATAAGAGGGGATGAGACTTTTATTTGAGGGTGTAATATGAATCAAATCATCTTGATATTTTGAATAATTAATAATTTATGATACATGATCATATTTTAATATTTAATTTTCTATGAAAACCCTTTCCAATTGGGGAAACTTCTAGGGTTAATAAATTGGGGCTTCTTCTTATATTTTTCATTTGGAGGTCCAAATGAGTTTAGGTTTCTAATTAACTTAAGGATATGATAACCTAGTATGTTCTTGCTTTTTGAGTAATAAAATTTGGGTCTTGATGACGTGAGCCCGGGGTTGGTTTTGGGAGTCTTGATTTTTTTAAGAACTAAGTCCTTGTATTATATGGTAGTTTTCTATTAACGTATGGTATATATGTGTTAGGTGACTATTATGAGGTGATCTGGGATGGTTAGGTGTGGGTAGAGGGTTGACCTTTCATGGCTCCCAATAGAAGTATGTAATTAGTTATAAATATTGAGGGGTATTGGGCGTGTTTGGGGGTCCTAGTCAGACGGTTGTGATGAACTTTTCAATGGGAACTAGTATTGAACTGTGTTGATGGGTGATTTAGTGAATCGACCTTAAGGTGATTGCGACTACTGTTATGTGGGCTTGTCACCATTATATGGGCTTATAGCCATTCTTTCTATTATTGTATTGATTCATCACACATGTTTTAAATATCATATCTTGATTGTATGTGGATTTTGTTTTTGTTGAACTCTAAAAGCATAGTGATATTCATCTCTTATACTTGGTTGCATCTCACACATTCACATTTCTTGCCATATATTGTCATTTGCATTTATACACTCCTAGTTCTGTTGATATTGATATGAAACTGGTATTAAATTATTCTGAGTTTAAGAGACATGGAATGTAAGAACACTACAAAGATTATGGAAACATTGAGATTGTGAAAATGTTAAGGATGGATCGGGTTGCATGCCACAATGTATATATTACATATGGATCGAGTTGTATATCACAATGTATATGATACGTGGGGAATGGAGTTGCATGACTGCAACATATATTATACAACTAAGATTTAGGATCTGAAGGCAAATTTCGGAGGAGTATAAGGATTTCGTGGATCTTCCCTGCATATGCATTTCATAATACAAACTTAATAGCTTTTATACTAGAGGAAAATGTACCTGACATTTGCATTTTCTTTCATATCATACACATCTCATTGTATGAATTATCTGTTGATTGGAAATTGGATTGATTATATTGAATCGGGTTGATTGTCATGATTGGGTTTGTCTCTGTAAATACTTGAAAATTTGATTGATTCTATTGAATTGGGTTGATTTCCATGGTTAGTCTTGTCTCTGTGCATTGAATTTGTACAATTATATCTTTATGAGTATGAGTACTTGTTGTGGGATTATGTGATGGTCAGTGAATCTTATTAATAGAACTATCACGTTAATCATAGAGGACTGGATAAGTCTTGTTTGCTTGATAATTGATAATTTTATTTTATATTATTTGATAGAGAGTCTAGAAAGAACTAATCGGAAGGTTGTTGTGGTAGTTAATGACTTGTATATTTGATATGTGTAATTTCCTTCCTAATTAAGGATAAAAGACGTAGATTTCTACTTAGAATATAATGAGCATGTTAAGCGTATAACATGTGGAAAAGGAGAACCTAATTGGAAAAGGTGAAAAAGTACGTATTTATAGGGGAAATGCTGCCCAAATTTCCATAGAAAAATGAGAACCTTTACTTGGTGTTAAACTACTTTAGTAAGCACGTGTTGATATGCGTGTTATTATCGTTATAGGTTGAAGTACATTGAGACGTATTCTAGATTGTAGAGTTGGTTAGTCGCCAAAAAGGTATGTGAACTATTCTTTCTTCTTCTAGCATGATTCCTTGTTATAAAGGGAGTGAATCCTACTCCTTAATGATGTACTTCATTAATAGTACTTTGAGTTTTTAAAATAGAAGTGTTCTATCTATTTCACTAATAGTACTTTGAGTTCCAAAAAGGAAGTTGTTATATCCATTCTCTTGATAATACTTCGAGTTTTACAAAAAAGAAGTTGTTATATCCATTCTCTTGATAATACTTTGGGTTTTATAAAAATGAAGTTGTTTACCTATTCTCTTGATAGTACTTGGGGTTTCTAAAATGAAAGATTGTTATATCTATTCTCTTAATAGTACTTGGGGTTTCAAAATGAAAGATTGTTATATCTATTCTCTTGATAGTACTTTGGGTTGTCTAAATGAAAGCTATTTTATTTTGGTTCATTGACAGTCAAAGGATTTATTATAAAGGAAAGGAATGTACGGTGGATGTACATAGTACTTTGGGTTCAATTCCCTAATATTACAAGATGTGATAATGCCTTGAGTTCTTCTAAAATGATAGTTCATTCTTGCTAATGAGAGTCGGAGATGATTTAAATTGTACATAGTTGCTTGTGATAGCTATATGTGTACAGTCCTTTATATTTGGATCGCGTCCCAGAATGGGCCGGGCAGTATACCTTGCAGGGCAGTATACCTTAATGGGAAGGGCAGTATACCTTAATGGACAGGGCAGTATATATTACCTGACTTTACCGTGTCCCAGAATGGACCGAGCAGTATACCTTAATGGGCAGGGCAATATATATTACATGACTTTACGGTGTCCCAGAAGGGGCCGGGCAGAATACCTTATTTGACTTATTGACTTTACCGCGTCCCAGAAGGGGCCGGGCAGAATACCTTATTGACGTTACCGCGTCCAAGAAGGGGCCGGGCAGAATACCTTATTGACTTTACCGCGTCCCAGAAGAGGCCGGGCAGAATACCTTATTGACTTTACCGCGTCCCAGAAGGGGCCGGGCAGAATACCTTATTGACTTTATCGCGTCCTAGATAGGGCCGGGCAGAATACCTTACAAGGCAGTATTTGTGTATAATGTTCGGGTTCAACTCCGTAGCGTATTTGTTTATATGGACAAGCGTCCATAATTTTGACATGGATTTCATATCTTGAAAAAGGCCTGATATCTTGGTATTTGATTATTATATTTGTCTTTTGTTATCTGTTTGGCCTGTTATAATCTCATTTGCAGTACTTATTGTTTCACATACTTGGTACATTTTCCGTACTGACCCCCTTTCTCCGGGGTCTGCGTTAAATCTGCATGAGTTTAGGTCTGTGATTTGGTGATCTGCAAGTGTAGGATCCTTGCTCAGAGTTTTGGGATAGCTCCATTGTTCTGGAGTTTATCATTTTGGTAATTATCTTTCAGTACAGGTTTTTTGTACATTTATGGGTACGGCGGGGCCTTGTCCCGTGATAGTATATTGTTCAAACTCTTAGAGGTCTGTATTCATATGTGGGATTGGACTCGTGTACAGTATAGTTTCGTTTTGGCTTATATATATATAGTGGCGGCCTTGCCGGCTTTGCCTTTGCTTGTTTAAAAAAAATGATGATGAGTATCTTTATCTTCCGCGGGTTACTTGGGATGAATGGGTAGAAGGGTGCCCAGGTAGGGCACCAGTCGTGGGCCCGTGGTTCGGGTCGTGACAAGAGTGATATCAGAGCAGGCAGTCCTCGGAATGTCTACAGACCGTGTCTAGTAGAGTCTTGATTATCGGTGTGTTGCGCGCCATGCCCATAAACAAGAGGCTACAGGACATTTAGGATTTGGTTTCTATTCTTCTTATTCTGAGATCGTGCAATAGAGCTGTGTTATTAGGATAATCCCTCTCTGACGTATTATTGTATTACAACTATGCCTCCGAGGAAACCTTGATTGCCCGAGAAGCAAATCGATTCTGGAGCTACTAGTCGGACTTAGAGAGTTACTAGGGCTCATGCCCGATCTATCTGAATATTGTACCACGATCGGCGAGTTCTTACGCCAGGTTTTGAGGCCCACACACAGGCCTCCGACTCCTCGATCGAGGATGACTATAGGACCATTAGAGGTAGAAATATTTTTATTTAGTAATGAGTAGAATGAAGGATGTTGACAAGAATGATAAAGTGAATGAAACTATAGTTGTGTACGGTTCACAAGGTGTAATTACCCCATAATAGTGTAAAGACCGATAGTAGGGGATGTACAGTAGGAATACTTCGGCCAAAGGTGACGAACCTCTAATGAGAGAAAAGGATAGTGTTGTTATACCCCGTAGTTCTGGTCATACGTGTGAGAGCGTACGAAAGGGATTAAGACTTAAATTTTAGAAGGATAGGTTGACGGATTGTTTCGGACGGGTTTTTGGTCAACTTTGGGGCGGGTTATGACCCGTTACATTGAGGGTTCCTAGGTGTTTCAAAGACCTAGTGCGTAGTTCGTTGAGTCTAGTTTCCAACGCAACCAACCGTTCGTCGATAGGACATCGGAGTAGAAAGTTATGGGAGTTACAAGTTCGATCTTGTGATCGGACAGAAATGTGTTTGATCGAGCCACGCAGCGGCGCGGAGCGAGGCAGCGGCGCGGATGATCTGAGGGTTCGCTGAAGTTGCAGCGCTGCGGCGTCGCGAAGCAGGGCCGCGGCGCCGAAAAGTTCTGAGGGCTGGCAAAGGTTTCAGCGCCGCGGCGCCGAGGCGGGTTCTGCGAAGTTGAGTGGAAAAATCTGAACTGTTTTGTTTTAAAAAGGCCATGGGAGGTGACAAGTTGTCACGACCGAACCGGGCGTGTTGATGCCTTACCGGGCACCCAAGTAGCCATACATCGAGTAATCGCGGAATATAAAACAAGACATGAATAAAGTGAAGTGTAAAAGCTTATCGAGAAAAGTTGCCTTTCGGCATAAATATATAACAACTAGAACAGTTACATCCCTTTTTACAATTCTGCCCACAACATTACTACAGACCTCTAAGAATGATATGACAACAATGGCGGGACAGGGCCCCGCCATACCCCTGAAGGTAAGCACTTACAACGGCGAGGACTATACGGCGATAAGCCTCGGAGAAAGCGGAGCTTCCCAAATGACTGTGACCCAAGGCGAGGATCAACACGCGGTGTACCTACTGCGGCGTGAGCGGCCGAGAAGGTCGGTACAACAGTACCAAGTATGTGAAACTAAAAATCACGTAAATGAAATCATAGTAGTCTATATAAAGCGGGAGACATGTATGATAACCAAACTACGATTCCTGATAAATAGCGATCATGTCAAGTCGGGGACTCGCCCTCAAAGTCATCACTCAAATACAACTATGGGTTTCACGCCCATGACATCAATCATGCGTGGAATATCTTCCTCACTGGCGATCTATGATATAAAAGCACCAAGGAATACACATGAACACGAGTCCTACGTGTCATAATAAAACCGTCTGCAGGTAAGTGCGAAGGCATAGCGGACTACTAAAACCCACAGTACCAACAAGGTCATAAAGCGTATCATGAGATCTGTCTAGACGCCGCATGATCGGCGGCCACTCGCCGCGGTATCTAATGTGCGCGTCTAGTCCTGGAACTTCCGCGACTCGCGCATAAGCCACTCCGATGGCCCGCGTGAGGTATTCCCGCATCGAGGGTAGCTACTCGGCGGCGTCACGGACTCGCGATCCGCGTGGCCACATAGACCGCGTGACCATAAAGGCGCACACTAACACGGAACTCTCGTAGCTCGCGCCAGGTCACACAAACCCGCGTGAGGTATTCTCGAATCATAGGTCACCTGGACACTTTGAGTACCCGCGTCGGAGGCGACAACCGGAATCATGTCGAGGTGAGTGATATAATACTAACATAACGACATCGTTAAACAACATAAGCACAACAAGAAACCCCTTTATACAAACATCACAAGACACTAACACACGTAGCATCCTAACATGTCTACTTATCAAACCATCTTACTACACTTTCGAATCAATACAAGACTTTCATAAAAAAATAAGTAAACCCGTTCCTTCTATCTTCCTTAAGTCGTTATACCTAACTTCCCATAAAGCTAGTATAACACTTAAGCTTTTAAAACCAAGTATTTCTTTTCTTTCAAAAATGGTTAATAACTCTTTTGAAATACTTCCAGATTCTTGTTATTTAAACTCAAGTCAAAAGACATCAAAGTAAAACCAAAACAATTTTCATACCTTCTTTTAAAACAAAGGCACTTCTCCTTTAAAAGTCAAGTAGCAATATACTTTTAAACCAAGTGTCTTACTCTTTTAAAAACAAGTAACCTATACCTTTAAATCAAATTACTTCTCCTTTCCCAAAATCAAGTTGTTTATAAGTCAAGTTATCATTTTAAATCCAATGATAAAACCATTCTTATTTTCGAAATCAAGATAATTTTATTCTTTAAAAGACCACACACCCATTAATCATGAGTGAGATTTTACAACTTTTTAACATAATTCAAGTCCTTAATGTTTCATAACAAGTCACTTAACTTTGGAATCAAGTCAAGGACACAAAAGGAAAATCAACTTCCTTTAAACACACGTCGTCTACCGCACTAAATATATTCACAAATATCATGCTAGAAAGGATAGGAAGAGGTTCACATACCTCGCGACGATTATCGACAATTAGCAAAACGCTCCAAAGTACTCTAACCTTGCTCGCCTTTTCCACCCTTCAAGTAGAATCGCTACTCGTAGTACTTGACCTATAAAGGCCCAAAACGTCTATCAACCTCTAGCTCTCTTGGTAGAATAATTCTAGATACAAGATTCCTTATTCTACGGAAAATTCAGCGGCACCTCCCCGCAACCACATAAAACTCCTCGCCAAGCGGGCCTTCTACCAAACCAACAATTCCGGGGGTTACACGTCTAACCTGACGTGTACAATTCTACTCCACAATAATACTACAAGTCTCGCAAATACGGTCAATGTAAATACGGTTCAATTCCTTATAATTATACTTCCAATATATCTTATACTCAATGATTAACTACTCTGACATGTAATTTCCAATTCTGATAGGGGACATAGATCATTACCTCGATAAGCCCAAAATTATCCAAGATTATAAGTCGATCACGAGCAACGTTTAGCTCAATTCACGACGCTCAACCCGCTCCAAGCAACCTTAGAAGTTTCCAAATAACTTCTCTTAACACTTCATCTAAGCTATGAAGATTTTTCTAGGAGCCGTTTTTGCGACTAAAGGAATAAAGTAAATTTAGGGCTCCTAGTATTGAAATAACTTGGAATACAACTAGGGATACTAGGCTAAGGTATTTGGGACTATATCAACACTTGAAGAATTTTCCTACACCAAGGGAGAGTAGGACGAGAACCTCAACAAAGGGAGTATTTTGTGACTTAGAATCTCAAAGTGTGGATGAAATAAGTCTTGAAACAATGGGGTATTTATAGGAAAATCAATGGTCAAGATCTAGGAAAGTGTGTGGTGAGGATGGGGTACATGTGTGTGGGTAGTTGGGCAACCATTTGGCTACCACAAAAATGGGACAAGTGGCGCCAAAAATGGGCCAACGTCGCTAAAGCGTCGACAGCGCCTTCTCCAATTCGGCCAACATGGCGCACGGGGTGACACGTGTCGCCCTACTCGCCCAAAATATTTCATCTTCCGAAAATATCCGCAATGCCAAAAATCCGAAAATAAAGTGGGCCTACAAAGCGTAAATTCTCCGTGGGCCCACGTGACCAATTTCGAAATAAAATTCCATAATTCTCAAATATTCCAAAAGTCCGAATACCAAATCGGGAATCCAATTCCCATTAACGAACATTTTCCTTCTCAAAATTCGGAAACTTTTCCGTCGAAAAATCACATCTTTCTTCCTTTCCAATTTTAATGTCATATTTACGTATGTACGTCCTCATATACATACACTGGAAATACGGGGTATAACATTCTCCCCTCCTTAGAAACATTCGTCCCGAATGTTCCTTCTCAAACGGATAACGATCAAGTTCCTCATAGCTTAACGGTTTGCAAATGCCACGCGTAGCGCGAAAACACCCGCGCAAATACTTACATCAAAGTCCACGAGGAATCACCTCTAACATCACAAAACTCCCACCCAAGGGCTAAAAGATACTCCGCCGCGCCTTCACTTTACAAGCGAAATGATCACAACTATGTTCTTAACACGTGCTCGCTTCTTACTCGTCGTACCGCCATCGCAACTCGAACTCTTTCTCTGACTTACCACATTTACGCTCGCTCCGGTTTCCAAATCTCGTCATACCGCTTTCGGTGGTACGCTTCAAGAAGGCCCACCGTCGGCACGAACTCTAAGTGTCGTCGCCGACTATCCGCACGACTTACGGTGACTCGAGTACCAAAAATCTCTTACGGATAAGCTTCGCTTATCCACGTCCTGCCGAAACAAGTATGAACCAACTATCTGAACTTTGCCAACATCAGACCAATCGGCCGCAACTTACACTTCCGCCCTACAAGGCGTCATAAGGCGATATCAGAATCTTGAAATGGTAGCTATAAAACACTCCTCAACGCGGAGGCACCAATCTCGCGGTACCACGAAATCCAAACCGGCAGAGGAGGCGAATGCGATACTAAGACTCACGAGTTCCTAACCTGCTGGTAAAACCTCGGAAGAAAAGCGGTAGTAAACTAGGCTCCATGCTGTCATAAGGTGAAAGTAGGCACCTCGTGCAACCTTACAACCTTCGCGATATAACATCTCGCGTAACCCTCTGCCGAGTAAGCGGTCTGGCCCGAAAGACAAGATGGGGTGACCTCATCGGCCGACTCTTGTCGAGCGCTTCCACGAACTCGTCGATGGTTAACTAAACTTGGGCCTAACACCCTCGTGACCCTATCATCTAGCGGGACCACCTCAAACGACCCACCACTTTCCGGCGCGGGTTGACTCGCGATATGGCCTCGGCCGACCAACTTCGTACTAAACTCGTTCCGATCCGAACAATCTTACCAATTCACGTCATGAAAGCTACCACTTTCATCTCACACTACCCATGGAATTATCCCATAAATACACTACGTATCTGAGTACTTCGACAAAGACCAACCGTAAAATCATCCACTCGGAATGACGGCCTTGCATCGAGTCCCAACTGTTATAAATTCTAAGGCTCCCATTTTCGTCCCGGACTTACCCTTTACAACTACCCATGTTTTCTAATCACAATTAACACAATGCTATCGAACATAACACTTAAGGTATACTCATCTTATCACACATACAAATCTCTAGAGGTTAAGGATATACTGCATCTCGCTTCACTTCCCTTTGTCGTTCTAATCAATCACCTTACTGTTGGGCGCATAGCTAGGAAGATGATGAATTAGCCACCGATCACGAAGGTGAGTCTCTACATCCGCGCCACATCCTGGTCGGACAATTTCTCGCAAGATGGCCTGGCGTGAGAGCAAAACAAGTCGAAGAAATGCGACACTCTCGCGATGTCACTTACCTGATAGCCACATCGAGGTGGGGTGGCCTCACTCAGCTAACACCCCTTCCTCTGAACCATCGAATCGCATGGCACGGTAGGCTAAGTCATCCCACCTGTATCCCTCCTACTAGGACATTCTCTCCTCACATGGCCACGACGGCTTTGGTAAAACAAGCGTTAGTAAAAAGCGACATTTCACGGGATGACGTCTACCACATAGTGAACATACAGGGAAAACTGAATCTGGCTGGCTGGAACCTATATAAATCTGTGAACCAGAAACCCTGGAGTTCTGACCAACTCCTAAATACGAGCGTCACGAAGTGCAGCGGAGGACCACTCTGTCTTGGCGGAGGCGCATAACGATCTGCTTTGAGAAGGTCCGCCTCGAAAGTTACCGAAGGACCTCTGCTATTACGGCCTCTTCTGCTGATCTTGGTTAGTCCGTCGATCTCTACGTTCCTCGATGCTGCTGCGTGTAAGCATGTCTGCGGGCAATGTCCATGTCGATGAAGAGCTACTCTTGTACAACTCTACGCTAGATAATCGTCGTGTCTGTGACATATCGGTGCACTCTATCCTCCATATACGCCACTAAAGCGGGGACATAACGAGCCAAAAAGTCAAACTCTATCTGTATTCCCGAACCGTTCGCGTTGCGCCTCGACCTCATAAATCTATCTGCGAGCTCTCGCCGTGGCGAGGCAAAAAGTGTAAGAAATGCCTGCGAGGCCTCGATCACTTTCATGATCCATTCTGCAATCGAATAAACTCGATGATCTTATCGATCCTCAATCCATAGAACTCGGGTGGTGCAACTCAAGCCCGTGCCTCGAAACTATCGGATCTAGGGTGAACTCACGCTCTTGCCGGAACCACTGGCTCCGTCGTCCTCATTCCCACCACGGACTAGCTAGTAATGGCGGGCGTCTCCTTGTAACTCGTATCCTTTGTTCTGGCCGTGGGACTAGAGGCTCGGTATCGTGGTCTCGGTAGCTCACGCTCTTGCTCTAAACTCTCACAGGGCTAGCGGCGTCGCGAACTCCCGAATGAGCGTCTCGGATAATGAATGGGCGTGCCACGGTAACCTTTGTGCTCTACTCGCGGCTCACTCTGCCTTGCCGCCGGGCTCTGGTTGCCTTGCGTAGAGGCATAGCGGGTGAAAAAGAATACGTCGGAGGAGTCGACTTAACACGGCTCTAAGGCACGATCTCGAGTGAGAAGAATGGAAACCAATCCTAAATATCCTGCGACCTCACGATTATAGGTGTGGTGCGCGACACCGATAATCAAGACTACTAGATACGATGCGTAGACACTTTCAGAGATTAAGCGCTCGATACCACTTTTGTCACTTTGTCGCGAGCCTTGCTCGACGACCCAACAAATGGTGCCAGGGCTGCTTGCGATCACGAGGCATGCCCAGCGGCCGCTTCTCGGGATGTGCCATACGGAGAGCCACGGTTGGTGCATTCGTGGTAGAGCTCGCCTCTTTATACGCTCGGCCGAAGGAGTCGATCAACAGTACAGTATGTGAAACTAAAAATCTTGTAAATGAAATCATAGTAGTCTATATAAAGCGGAGACATGTATGATAACCAAACTACGATTCCTGATAAATAAGCGATCATGTCAAGTCGTGACTCACGCCTCAAAGTCATCACTCAAATACAACTATGGGTTTCACGCCCACAACATCAATCATGCGTGGAATATCTTCCTCACTGGCGATCTATGATATAAAAGCACCAAGGAATACATGAACACGAGTCCTACGTGTCATAATAAAACCGTCTGGGGTAAGTGCGAAGGCATAGCGAGCTACTAAAACCACGATGCCAACAAGGTCATAAAGCGTATCATGAGATCTGTCTAGGCCACGTGATCGGCGGCCACCGCGCGATGATCTAATGTGCGCGTCTAGTCCTGGAACTTCCGCGACTCCGCATAAGCCACTCGATGGCCCGCGTGAGGTATTCCCCGCATCGAGGTAGCTACTCCGGCGGCGTCTGGACTCGCGATCGCGTAGCCACATAGACCGCGTGACCATAAAGGCGCACACTAACACGGAACTCGTAGCTCGCATAGGTCACGCAAACCGCATGAGGTATTCTCGAATCATAGGTCACGGACACTTTGAGTCTACCCGCGTCGGAGCGGCTTAACCCGGAATCATGTCAAGAGGTGAGTGATATAATACTAACATAACGACTTATCGTTAAACAACATAAGCCTGACAAGTGGAAACCCCTTTATACAAACATCACAAGACACTAACACACGTAGCATCCTAACGTGTCTACTTATCAAACCATCTTACTACACTTTCCGAATCAATACAAGACTTTCATAAAAAAAAATAAGTAAACTGTTCCTTCTATCTTCCTTAAGTCGTTATACTAACTTCCCATAAAGCTAGTATAACACTTAAGCTTTTAAAACCAAGTATTTCTTTTCTTTCAAAATGGTTAATAACTCTTTTGAAATACTTCCAGATTCTTGTTATTTAAACTCAAGTCAAAAGACATCAAAGTAAAACCAAAACAATTTTCATACCTTCTTTTAAAACAAGGCACTTCTCCTTTAAAAGTCAAGTAGCAATATACTTTTAAACCAAGTGTCTTACTCTTTTAAAAACAAGTAACCTATACCTTTAAATCAAATTACTTCTCCTTTCCCAAAATCAAGTTGTTTATAAGTCAAGTTATCATTTTAAATCCAATGATAAAACCATTCTTATTTTCAAATCAAGATAATTTTATTCTTTAAAAGACCACACCCATTAATCATGGTGAGATTTTACAACTTTTAACATAATTCAAGTCCTTAATGTTTCATAACAAGTCACTTAACTTTGGAATCAAGTCAAGGACACAAAGGAAAATCAACTTCCTTTAAACACACGTGCGTCTACCGCACTAAATATATTTCACAAATATCATGCTAGAAAGGATAGGAAGAGGTTCACATACCTCGCGACGATTATCGACAATTAGCAAACGCTCCAAAGTACTCTAACCTTGCTCGCCTTTTCCACCCTTCAGTAGAATCGCTACTCGTAGTACTTGACCTATAAAGGCCACAAAACGTCTATCAACCTCTAGCTCTCTTCGTAGAATAATTCTAGATACAAGATTCCTTATTCTACGGAAAATTCAGCAACACCTCCCCCCCCGCAACCACATAAAACTCCTCCTCAAACGAGGCCTTACCAAACCAACAATTCGAGGGGTTACACGCCTAACGGGACGTGTACAATTCTACTCACAATAATACTACAAGTCTACGCAAATACAGTCAATGTAAATCTGATTCAATTCCTTATAATTATACTTCCAATATATCTTATACTCGATGATTAACTACTCTGACATGTAATTTCCAATTCTGATAGGGGGCATAGATCATTACCTCGATAAGCCCAAAATTATCCAAGATTATAAGTCGATCTGAGCAACGTTTAGCTCCATTCGACGCTCAACCCGCTCCAAGCAACCCTTAGAAGTTTCCAAATAACTTCTCTTAACACTTCATCTAAGTATGAAGATTTTTCTAGGGCCGTTTTTGCGACTAAAGGAATAAAGTAGAATTTCGGGCTCTAGTATTGAAATAACTTGGAATACAACTAGGGATACTAGGCTAAGGTATTTGGGACTATATCAACACTTGAAGAATTTTCCTACACCAAGGGAGAGTAGGGCGAGAACCTCAACAAAGGGAGTATTTTGTGACTTAGAATCTCAGTGTGGATGAAATAAGTCTTGAAACAATGGGGTATTTATAGGAAAATCAATGGTCAAGATCTAGGAAAGTGTGTGGTGAGGATGGGGTACATGTGTGTGGGTAGTTGGCCAACCATTTGGCTACCACAAAAATGGGACAAGTGGCCACCACAAAATGGGCCACTTGTCCGCTAAAACGCCCCACTGCCTTCTCGGTCGGCCAACATGGCGCACGGGGTGACACGTGTCGCCCCTACTCGTCAAAATATTTCATCTTCCGAAAATATCCGCAACGCCAAAAATCTGAAAATAAAGTGGGCCCCACAAAACCGTAAATTCTCCCGTGGGCCCCACGTGACCAATTTCGGAAATAAAATTCCATAATTCTCAAATATTCCAAAAAGTCCGAATACCAAATCTGGGAATCCAATTCCCATTAACGAACATTTTTCCTTCTCAAAATTCGGAAACTTTTCCGTCGAAAAATCACATCTTTCTTCCTTTCCAATTTTAATGTCATATTTACGTATGTACGTCCTCATATACATACACTGGAACTACGGGGTGTAACACAAGTGTCCCCCCCCCCCCCATCTGATTTTGCATGCACTACTTATTGACCAAGTCTTGAAGACTTGGTCATTCTTCAAGTCTTGAAGACTTGGTCATTCTTCAAGTCCTTCTCTCTCTCTAAAGCTAAAAGCTCTCCCTTCTCTCTAGAATTTCAAGAGGAAATTAAAGCTTGAGGAAAATCTAAAAAAAAGTGTGGCAAGAAAGAAGCTTGTTGGCTAGCTTGTAGGAGTATTGTGGTGGTGTTTTTGGAAAGGAGGATAGCAAACTTGTTGGAATATTTGGGCTAAAGCTCTAAGGTAACAATTCTTCTCTTGTAGCTAGTTTTGGTGTTGCATGTGAAGAAGAAAGATCTTGTAGTGATAAATATGGCTCTTAGAGAAATTGCATGTAAGAAATATGGTTTGAATATGAAAGAATTAGATAAAAAGGTTATGTAAGCATGTTATAGCCTAAATACTACCTTAAACTTGTTAAGTTAGTTGTTGTACATTGTGGGGCAGAATTTTACACACCCAAGATTAGGTGTGTAATCCCCTTTGTGTTGATTGGATTGTTGGGCCTTAGATGTGGCCTTTGGATGTTGAATTCGGCCTTGATAAAGGTGGCAAAGTATGTAGAAACAAAGGAAATGCTGCCCGATTTTCCAAAGAAATTAGTAACTTTGAACTTGGAATATTCTACATTGAAACTAGAGGTTAATAAACGTATTATGGTCATTATAGGTTGATGTATTACGTGCAGTAGTTTGGAAATGGCAAGTGGATTGACCCGAAGAGGTATGTGAAACTTTCCTACCTCTTGAGCATGAATAATTGTATCTATATAGTACGGTAGACGTACAAAGGCTTTGGTATCCCTTACTTGTTTTAATGATGTTTTAAGTCTTAGAGTTAAGGGACTTTGAGTGTTTGAAGTATATGATACTTGTTTCGTTAAAAGTATAAGTCCCTTGGATATAGGGAGATGTGTTTAACTAGTGTATAATGGTAATATAACGACTTTATGGGAAGGTTAACAAAGAAAGGTTTACTCCAAGTAAAACAAGTACGGATAAATGGTTTGAATTTGTGAAAGGCAAATTGTTTTTAAGGCATTAATGGCCTAAGGTTTTTTTTTTTAAAGAAGTGAAGTCACTTGATTTAGAAGCCTATTACATTTTTTTTACAGATAAACGTGACTTGTTTTGAAAAGTTGTCGTGACTTGATACTACGGTTATTAGTATCTTAAGAGTTTTACATAAAAGGGAGTCATTTTCTTAAAAGGTTTAATGAACGTGGTACTTGGGTTAAATTCCCAGATTTTCTTTTAAAATGACATGTAGTGCCTTAAGTAACTAAAATGAGAGGATGTACTAGAAATGTTATTAAGAAGTTAGGAGATATTCTTAACTTTCTTACGTTATGATAAGCCGGTAGCGCTTATGTTATGTATGATAGCCGGTTGTGCTGATTTATGTATTATTATTATTATTATTACTAATTATGCCATGGATTTGCTACCCATGATGCGAGTGCGCGCTTGTACTCATGCGGGCCACCGGTCCACGCGGTGAAATAGTCCCATGCGAGCGGATGACCTCACGCGGGTGAAATAGTCCCACGCGGGTGAAATAGTCATGCAGGTGATGACCTTATGCGGGTCCACAGGACCTATGCGTCCACGGGACTATCTACGGGTGAAATAGTCCCGAGTAGGATTGCTTAATGATACTACAGGCGGAGAGACTCTTTTGATCATGAGCCTCCTATTTTTATGCGAGAAAGTTTATACTTGTTACTCTCATTGTTAGTAAGGCACGATTATCTTGTATTTTGATTTTCTTCCACGACTCCTTATTTTAAACTTATGATATTAATACAGATTTTCGAGTTTATATACTTGGTACATATGTATGCGACCCGCCTTAGGGCTGCGTTAAATCTGCAGTAGGGGTAAACAGGTGGTGGATCCTCATTCTTAGGATCTTGCTCAGGTGTCAGAAGCTCCATTTCTCCGGAGGCTCGACATTTGGTACGATTCTCCCTGGTGTTGTGGATATTTGTACATTCAGGGGTATGACGGGGCCCTGTCCCATCATAGTGTTTACACATTCTTAGAGGTCTGTAGTCCTGTTATAATTTGGGTTGTTAAGGATGTAACTGTTCAACTTTATTTTATTTAGAGGTAGCCATTTTGGGTTAGCCTGTTTATATTCTATATGGGTTCTTATCGTGAGTTTATTTTCCGGTGGTTTTCTCTGATGTTGTATCACAAGGGTGCCCGGGGTAAGGCACCAGTCACGCGTCCGGGGTCGGATCGTGACAAAAGTGGTATCAGAGCAGTTAATCCTCGGAAAGGGTCTACAGGCCGTATCTAGTAGAGTCTTGATTATCGGTGTGTTGTGCACCACATCTATAATCAGGAGGCTACCGGATATTTAGGATTGGTTTTCATTCTTTCACTCTAAGATCGTGCAATAGAGCTGTGTTATAGGTTGAACTTCCTCAGACATATTTTTATGTATCAGTTATGCCTCCACGCAAGGCAACCGCGGCCCAGAAGGGCAAGGCAACTGAGGGAGCTGCTAGTAGGACACGCAGGTCACGAGGCACGAGCCCGGTCCTTACGAGATGATGTTTGTGGCGAGTTCCACGACGTAGCCACCCCGAGTTCGAGCGTGGCGGCTCATCGAGACAGCGGTACACGAGCCTCGTTACGGCTGGAAGCGAGAGAGATGGGTTACGCGAGATGTCGATTGTTAGCCGTGATCGTGGCTGGCGGGAGGACGAGCGGGAGGCGGTTCGGTTGTACCGTGGTCACCCAGTCGATAGTTTGAGGCTGCGGGACTTTTGAGTCGCGACCCGCTTTGAGTTCTATGGGTGAGGCACGAGATGATCCTCGTGAGTTTATCAAGCGATTCTGACGGATCATAGAGTGATCGGTCTTGAGAGCAGTCGGTATTATTGGGTTCACATCGTGCGGGATCTGCGGTTGGTAGTATGATTCATGGAACTATCCCGGGGAGCATGCGCTTCCGGCTATTTGGGGCGAGTTCTCGGGCGTTCAGCCATTTCTTGCCTCATGGATGAGAGAGCTCGGGCGATAGATTTTTGACAATGAGGCGAGTGGGCGGGCGGTCGAGTACAACGTAGAGTTTGACTCGTTGGCTCGGTATGTACCCGCTTTGTAGCGAACATGGAGGGCGGTGCCACTATGTCACGTGGCTCGGCGATTACTTGGCGAGAAAGTTGCAGGAGTAGCTCTTCACCGCATGGACATTGCCGCGTGCGAGCATATCGGCAGGTGTGAGAACGCGGTAAGCGGATTGATAGGTATCAGCGAGAAGAGGCGGGATGCAGGTCCTCGGTAGTTTTCGAGGTAGACAACCTCGATCAGTATTTGCACCTCGGCCGGTTCAGCGCTCCTCCACCATCTTCGGACGTCTGAGGAATTCGCCGGCGGAGCGGTCCCGAGGCCGGGTTCGGAGAGACGAGTTCCGGTCGAATGAGGCCACCTATACCTCGGTGTGGCGATATGGCGATTGCCATTATGAAGTGTCGTGTTCCTCCGGCTTGTTACACTTGCGGCGGTAGGGCCATTTGAGAAGATTGTCGACTAGGCGGCGGGAATGTTATGGCTCACCAAGCGGTCGATGGTTGGATCTTGCCGTCTTGGTGGCGATGTGCCGGAGAATGCGGTGTTCACGGACCAGCGAGCGCGGCGAAGTCGTGGTAGGGTCCCGATTCAGCGGTCCTCGAGCGCATTTATTCTATGTCGGTAGTCGGGACCCGGAGGCGTCACGGATGTCGTCCAGTACACTATTGGTTTCATGTTGTGATGTATATGCTTTGATAGATCCGGGTTCTAACTTGTCTTATATATCTCCTCATATTGCTGGTAGAATACGGATAGAGCCCGACTCATAAAACCTTTTGAGGTGGCTATGCGATGGGTGATTCGGTGGTAGGCGGCGGGTATATAAGGCTTGCCCGGTGACTATAAGCGATCTTGGACTCTGGCGACTTGATAGAGTTGGATACGGGACTTTGATGTAATTATGGGTATAGATTGGCTAGCGTCTTGCTATGCCAATGTGGGTATGAGAGAAGCTGATGCGATTCGGTTTCTGGTGAGCTGTTATCAGTGGAAGGGAATCTTTGCGTCGTAGGGTAGGTTTATTTCTTACCTCAAGGCTAGGAAAATGGTGCGGAAAGGGTATATCTACCATATGGTTCGGGTATTCGATACCGAGGCCGTGATACTGGACCTTCAGTCAGTTCCGGTTGTTAGAGAGTTTCCAGACGTATTCCCAGACGAGCTTCCGGGTATCCCTCTTGAGAGGGAGATTGCGTTTTGCATTGATTTGGCGCCAGACGCTCGACCGATATCTATTCCGCCATATAGGATGGCACCTGCTGAGTTGAAGGTATTGAAAGACTAGCTGAAGGATTTGCTGGAGAAAGACTTTATCAGGCCAAGTGTTTCTCCCTGGGGAGCGCCAGTGTTGTTTCTAAAGAAGAAGGATGGGACGCTGCGTATGTGTGTTGATTACAGGCAGCTGAATAAGGTAACTATCAAGAACGATATCCTCCCGGGATTGATGATTTGTTTGACGATTGCGAGTGCGAGTGTTTTTCCAAGATAGACTGCGATGCGGTTATCATCAGTGCGAGTTAGAGAGAGATATCCCAAAATCGCATTCGGGACCGGTATGGGCACTATGAGTTCGAGGTGATGTCTTTCGGGTTGACCAGCGCCCAACGGTATTCATGGATTTGATGAGCGGTGTTCAAGCCATTCTTGGATATGTTCGTTATAGTATTCATTGATGATATCTGGTTTATTCGCGCAGAGGAACATGCGGTCATTTGAGGCGGTATTAGAGTCCTCGGGCCGCGATTGTATGCCAAGTTCTCGTAATGCGAGTTTTGGTTGGCTTCAGTGGCTTTCTTAGGGCATTCTATCGGGGCCGATGGTATTCGGGTTGATACAACAAAGATTGAGGCAGTCAAGACTTGGCCCAAACCCACTACACCAACAGAGGTGCGTAGTTTTTTGGGTCATGCGGGTTATTATCGGAGGTTTATGGAGAAGTTTGCTTCCATTTCAGCACCTTTGACTAAGCTGACTCAGAAGGCATCTATGTTCCGGTGGACGGATGCTTGTGAGGGAAGTTTCCAGTTGCTAAAAGAGAAATTGACGACCGCCCCAGTTCTTACTCTTCCAGAGGGTTTAGACAGATATGTGGTTTATTGTGATGTGTCAGGTGTCGGGCTTGGGTGCGTGCTGATGCAGCACGGAAGAGTTATAGCTTACGCATCTCGACAGCGTAGGAAGCATGAGAAGAACTATCCCACACATGACTTAGAATTGGCAGCAGTGATTCATGCCTTGAAGATCTGGAGACATTATTTATATGGAGTTCACGTGGATATTTACACAGACCACAAGAGTCTCCAGTATATCTTCAGCCAGAGGGAGCTGAACTTGCGGCAGAGACGGTGGTTGGAGCTGCTTAAGTATTACGATGTCGATATCCTATACCATCCAGGGAAGGCTAATGTAGTTGCAGACGCCCTTAGTCGCCGATCGATGGGTAGTCTGTCAGGTGTACAGCCAGAGAAGAGGGACATAGTCCGCGAGTTACATCAACTAGCGAGCCTTGGGGTTCGTTTGGTTGATTCTGATAGTAATGGAGTGCGGGTTCGAGAGGTTGCCGAGTCTTCCATCATCGAGGAGGTGAAGAGGCGACAGTATGAGGATCCGATTATGGTACGATATCGAGATGCAACTCTTCAGGAGGAGAAGAGTCTATTTGAGGTAGCACCTGATGGGGTGCTAAGATTTGAGGGCCGGTTGTGTGTTCCCGATGTGACAAGACTTCATCAGCAGATTCTGGGGGAGGCACATAGTGCTCGTTATTCTATTCATCCGGGGTCGACTAAGATGTACCATGACCTCAGATGTGTGTATTGGTGGGATGGCCTGAAGAGGGACGTGGCAGGTTTTGTTACCCAGTGCGAATTGTCGGCAGTCGAGTTGAGCACGAAGCCGGTGGAACATTGCGCTATTGATATTCCGATGTGGAAATGGGAGGTGATCAACATGGACTTTATTACAGGGTTACCTCACACTCAAAGGAAGCATGATTCCATTTGGGTTATCGTCGACAGTCGTGGCGGCCATTTTCTTCCAATCAGGACAACTTTTTTGTAGGATTATGCTAGACTATATATCGAGAGATTGTGAGGCGCACGAAGTTCCTATATCGATTATTTGACGGAGGAGCCGGTTCACGGCTAACTGGAGGTCTTTCCGTGAAGGATTAGGGGCCAGTGAGTCTCGATCGCGTTCATCCTCAGACCGACGGACAGGCCGAACGCATTATCCAGACACTTGAGGATATGCTGCGGGCTTGTGTTATTGATTTCAGGGGTAGCTGGGACTATCATTTACCTCTTGTGGAGTTTGCTTATAACAACAGCTACCATTCTAGTATTCAGATGGCGCCTTATGAGGCCTTATACGGGAGGAAGTGCAGGTCACCGATAGACTGGTTCGAGGTGGGAGAAGTTCAGTTGGTCGGGCCATACTTGATTCAACAGGCAGTGGATAAGATGAATCTTATCCAGGAGCGGTTATTGTCATCTCAGAGTCGACAGAAGTCGTATGCAGATCATCGGCGTCGACACTTAGAGTTTGAGGTACATTATTGGGTCTTCCTGAAGGTGTCACCCATGAAGGGCGTGATGAGATTTGGGAAGAAGGGGAAACTTAGCCTAAGGTACACTGGGCCTTATCAGATTGTCCGTAGGGTAGGCAAGGTTTCCTATGAGTTGGATTTGTCGTCCGATCTGGAGGCGGTCGTCCAGTTTTCCATGTGTCTATGTTGCGGAAATGTATTGGAGATCCATCTAGAGTGCACCCGATTTGTGATGTCCAGGTGACAGAGGAATTATCATATGAGGAGAGTCCCATAGCGATACTCGATCGTCAGGTTAGGCGACTTCAGACAAAGGATGTGGCTTCCGTCAAGGTCTTATGGCGGAACGAGAACAGGGAAGAGATGACGCGGGAAGCAGAGGATGACATGATGAAGAAGTATCCTCACTTATTCCCTATACCTCCAGGTAACCCACTTTCCCGATTATTAGTTTAATTCGGCGTATATTCTTAAGTATTGTTGTGGCTATGTGGAGTGTTTTAGTTGCAAGAGAAATAGTTAAGAGGCTCTATGTCGATATCGTGATTTGAGTACGCCTAGAAGGAACATTCGGGACGAATGTTTCTAAGGGAGAATGTTATACCCGTAGTTACGCCATACGTGTGAGGCGTCTGAAGAGATTAAAACTTAAATTTTAGAAGGATAGGTTGTGGATTGTTTCGACGGGTTTTGGTCAACTTTGAGGTGGGTTACGACCCGTTACATTGAGGGTTCCTAGGTGTTTCAAAGACCTAGTGCGTAGTTCGTTGAGTCTAGTTTCCAACGCAACCAACCGTTCGTCGATAGGACATCGGAGTAGAAAGTTATGGGAGTTACAAGTTCAGTGCGCAGTCGGACAAAAATGTGTTTGATCGAGCCAGAGCCGGGGCGCGGCGCGGATGATCGAGGGTTCGCTGAAGTTGCAGCGCCGCGGCGGAAGCGAGGCGCTGCGGAAAAGTTCGAGGGTGGCAGAGGTTTATTGGCTGGCCGCTGAGGCGAGTTCTGCGGTTGAGTGGAAAAATCTGGCTTTGTTTTAAAAAGGCCATGAGAGGGTGACAAGTGTCCCCCCCCCCCCATCTGATTTTGCATGCACTACTTATTGACCAAGTCTTGAAGACTTGGTCATTCTTCAAGTCATTTTCTCTCTCTAAAGCTAAAAGCTCTCCCTTCTCTCTAGAATTTCAAGAGGAAATTAAAGCTTGAGGAAAATCTGAAAAAAAGTGTGGCAAGAAGGAAGCTTGTTGGCTATCTTGTAGGAATATTGTGGTGGTGTTTTTGGAAAAGAGGATAGCAAACTTGTTGGAATATTTGGGCTAAAGCTCTAAGGTAACAATTCTTCTCTTGTAGCTAGTTTTGGTGTTGCATGTGAAGAAGAAAGATCTTGTAGTGATAAATATGGCTCTTAGAGAAATTGCACGTATGAAATATGGTTTGAATATGAAAGAATTGGATAAAAAGGTTATGTAAGCATGTTATAGCCTAAATACTACCTTAAACTTGTTAAGTTAGTTGTTGTACATTGTGGGGCAGAATTTTACACACCCAAGATTAGGTGTGTAATCCCCTTTGTGTTGATTGGATTGTTGGGCCTTAGATGTGGCGTTTGGATGTTGAATTCGGCCTTGATAAAGGTGACAAAGTATGTAGAAACAAAGGAAATGCTGCCCGATTTTCCATAGAAATTAGTAACTATGAACTTGGAATATTCTACATTGAAACTAGAAGTTAATAAACGTATTATGGTCATTATAGGTTGACGTATTGCGTGCGGTAGTTTGGACTTGGCAAGTGGATTGACCCGAAGAGGTATGTGGAACTTTCCTACCTCTTGAGCATGAATAATTGTATCTATGTAGTACGGTAGACGTCAAGGCTTTGGTATCCCTTACTTGTTTTAATGATGTTTTAAGTCTTAGAGTTAATGGACTTTGAGTGTTTGAAGTATATGATACTTGTTTCGTTAAAAGTATAAGTCCCTTGGATATAGGGAGATGTGTTTAACTAGTGTATAATGGTAATATAACGACTTTATGGGAAGTTGGTTGTATTGGCTTTATGGAAGGTTAACAAAGAAAGGTTTACTCCAAGTAAAACAAGTACGAATAAATGGTTTGAATTTGTGAAAGACAAATTGTTTTTAAGGCATTAATGGCCTAAGGTTTTTTTGTAAAGAAGTGAAGTCACTTGATTTAGAAGCCTATTACATTTTTTTTTAAAGATAAACGTGACTTGTTTTGAAAAGTTGTCGTGACTTGATATTACGGTTATTAGTATCTTGGGAGTTTTACATAAAAGGGAGTCATTTTCTTAAAAGGTTTAAGGAGCATTAGTACTTGGGTTAAATTCCCGGATTTTCTTTTAAAATGACATGTAGTGCCTTAAGTAACTAAAATGAGAGGATGTACTAGAAATGTTATTAAGAAGTTAGGAGATATTCTTAACTTGCTTACGTTATGATAAGCCGGTAGCGCTTATGTTATGTATGATAGCCGATTGTGCTGATTTATGTATTATTATTATTATTACTATTTATGCCAAGGATTTGCTACACATGATGCGAGTGCGGCGCTTGTACTCATGCGGGCCCACCGGGTCCATGCGGGTGAAATAGTCCCATGCGGGTGAAATAGTCCCATGCGAGGTGATGACCTTATGCGGGTCCACAGGACCTATGCGGGTGAAATAGTCCCAGGAGTAGGATTGCTTAATGATACTACGGGCGGGAGACCCTGTTTTGATCATGAGCCTCCTATTTTTATGCAGTAAAGTTTATACTTGTTACTCTCATTGTTAGTAAGGCACAGTGTACTGTATTTTGATTTTCTTCCATGACTCCAGCTTATTTCAAACTTATGATATTAATACAGTATTTTCCAGTTTTACATACTTGGTACATATTGTGTACTGACCCCCTTCCTCGGGGGCTGCGTTCATGCCGCAGGTAGGGGTAAGCAGGTGGTGGATCCTCATTCTTAGGATCTTGCTCAGGTGTCAGAAGCTCCATTTCTCCGGAGGCTCGACTTTTGGTACGGTTCTCCCTGGTGTTGTGGATATTTGTACATTCAGGGGTATGACGGGGCCCTGTCCCGTCATAGTGTTTACACATTCTTAGAGGTCTGTAGTCCTGTTATAACTTGGGTTGTTAAGGATGTAACTGTTCAACTTTATTTTATTTAGAGGTAGCCATTTTGGGTTAGCATGTTTATATTCTATATGGGTTCTTGTTGTGAGTTTATTTTCCGCTGGTTTTCTCTGATGTTGTATCACAAGGGTGCCCGGGGTAAGGCACGATCCACGGTCGAGGTCGAGTAGTGACAAAAGTGGTATCAGAGCAGTTAATCCTCAGAAAGGGTCTACAGGCCGTATCTAGTAGAGTCTTGATTATCGGTGTGTTGTGCACCACATCTATGTCGAGAGGCTACGGATATTTAGGATTGGTTTCCATTCTTTCACTCTAAGATCGTGCAATAGAGGCTGTTATAGGTTGAACTTCCTCGACATATTTTTATGTATCGATTATGCCTCACGCAAGGCAACCGCGGCCCGGAAGGGCAAGACAGTGAGGAGGCGCTAGTAGGACACAAGTCACTGAGGCGAGCCCGCACCTTACACGAGATGATGTTTGTGGCGAGTTCCACGACGTCGCCACCCCAGAAGTTCGGCGGCAGCGGCTCACGACCGCGGTACTGAGCCTCGATTACACGGCTGGAAGCAGAGGAGATGGGTTACTGAGAGATGACCCGATTATTAGCGGGATCGTGGCTGGCGGAGAGAGACGAGGAGGCGGTTCGGTTGTACCGTGGTCCACCTCAGATCGATAGTTTGAGGCGGGACTTTTGAGTTGCAGCCACGAGTTCTATGGGTGAGGCACGAGGATGATCCTCGTGAGTTTATCAAGCGATTCTGACGGATCGTGAGTGATCAAGGCTTGAGACAGTCGGTATTATTGGGTTCACATCGGCGGGATCTGCGGTTGGTCGTATGATTCATGGAACTATCCGGGGAGCATGCGCTTCCGGTGTTTGGGACGAAGTTCTCGGGCGTTCTTAGCCATTTCTTGCCTCGCGAATGAGAGAGCTCGGTAGATAGATTTGTGACCGAGGCGAGTGGGCGGATGGTCGAGTACAACGTAGAGTTTGACTCGTTGGCTCGATATGTACCTGCTTTGGTAGCAGACATGGAGGACATGGTGCACCGCTATGTCACAGGGCTCGACGATTACATGGCGAGAAGTTGCAGGAGTAGCTCTTGGCAGGGCATGGACATTGCCGCGTGCGGCATATGCACGCAGGTGTGAAGAACGCGGCCGGCAGTTGATAGGTATCAGCGAGAAGAGGCGGGACACCGGTCCTCTGGTAGTTTCGAGGTAGACAACCTCAAGGCAGACGGTTGCACCTCGGCCGGTTGAGCGCTTCTCCACCATCTTCAAGACGTCACAGGAATTCGAGGCGGGGCGAGTTCCCGTGGCTTCGGGTTCGAGAGACCCGAGTTCCAGTCAGTTGAGGCCACCTATACCTCGGTGTGGCCGATGTGGCGATTGCCATTATGGGGGGTGTCGTGTTCCTCCAGGAGTTTGTTACACTTGCGGCCAGCAGGGCCATTTGAGGAGAGATTATCCGACTAGAGGCGGCGGGAATGTTATGGCTCGGTAAGCGAGTTAGTGGTGAATCTTCGTCTTGGTGGCGATGTGCCGGAGGCGGTGTTCACGGACCAAAGAGCGCGGCGAAGTCGTGGTAGGGGTCCCGATTCAGTGGTCCTCGAACCACATTTATGCTATGTCCACCGTCAGACCGGAGGCGTCACGGATGTAAATCACAGTACATTATTGGTTTCATGTTGTGATGTATATGCTTTGATAGATCTGAGTTCTACCTTGTCCTATATATCTCCTCATATTCTTTGGTAGAATAGGGATAGAGCCCGACTCCATAAAACCTTTTGAGGTGGCTACGCCAGTGGGTGATTCGGTGGTAGCTGAGCGGGTATATAAGGCTTGCCCAATGATTATAGGCAGTCGTCAGACTCTAGCCGACTTGATAGAGTTGGATATGACGGACTTTGATGTAATTATGGGTATGGATTGGCTAGCGTCTGGCTATGCCAATGTGGGTATGAGAGAGTGATGCGATTCGGTTTCTGGTGAGCACGTTATCGAGTGGAAGGGAATCTTCGTAGAGGGTAGGTTTATTTCTTACCTCAAGGCTAGGAAAATGGTGCGGAAATGGTATATCTACCATATGGTTCGGGTATTCGATCTGAGGCGTGATACCGAGCTTGATCGATTCGGTTGTTAGAGAGTTTCAGACGTATTCCCGCACGAAGCTTCGTATCCTCCCGAGAGGAGATTGAGTTTTGCATTGATTTGGCGCCAGACGCTCGACCGATATCTATTCCGCCATATAGGATGGCACCTGCTGAGTTGAAGGAATTGAAAGACCAGCTGAAGGATTTGTTGGAGAAAGGCTTTATCAGGCCAAGTGTTTCTCCCTGGGGAGCGCCAGTGTTGTTTGTAAAGAAGAAGGATGGGACGCTGCGTATGTGTATTGATTACAGGCAGCTGAATAAGGTAACTATCAAGAACAGATATCCCCTCCCCAGGATTGATGATTTGTTTGACCAGTTGCAGGGTGCGAGGTGTTTTTCCAAGATAGACCTGCGATCTGGTTATCATCAGGTGCGAGTTAGAGAGACAGATATCCCAAAGACTGCATTCAGGACCCGGTATGGGAACTATGAGTTCAGGGTGATGTCTTTCGGGTTGACCAACGCCCCAGCAGTATTCATGGATTTGATGAACAGGGTGTTCAAGCCATTCTTGGATATGTTCGTTATAGTATTCATTGATGATATCCTGGTTTATTTCCGCACAGAGCAGGAAAATGCGGATCATTTGAGGACGGTATTGGAGTCCTCGGGGCCGCGATTGTATGCCAAGTTCTCGAAATGCGAGTTTTGGTTGGCTTCATGGCTTTCTTAGGGCATGTTATGGGCCGATGGTATTGGGTTGATCTGACAAAGATTGAGGCGATCAAGACTTGGCGGACCAGCTACACCAACAGAGTGCGCGATTGTGGGCCTTGCAGGTTATTATCGGAGATTTATGGAGAAGTTTGCTTCCATCTCAGCACCTTTGACTAGGCTGACTCAGAAAGCAGCTATGTTCCGGTGGACAGATGTTTGTGAGGAGAGTTTTCAGTTGCTAAAGGAGAAATTGACGACCGCCCCAGTTCTTAATCTTCCAGAGGGTTTAGACAGATATGTGGTTTATTGTGATGTGTCAGGTGTCAGGCTTGGGTGCGTACTGATGCAGTACGGTAGAGTTATAGCTTACGCATCTCGACAGCTTAGGAAGCATGAGAAGAACTATCTCACACATGACTTAGATTGGCAGCAGTGATTCATGCCTTGAAGATCTGGAGACATTATTTATATGGAGTTCACGTGGATATTTACACAGACCACAAGAGTCTCCAGTATATCTTGACGGAGGAGTGAACTTGCGGCGAGCGGTGGTTGGGCTGCAAGGATTACGATGTCGATATCCTATACCATCCGGGAAGGCGATGTAGTTGCGAGCGCCGCCAGTCGCCGTCGATGGGTAGTCCGTCGGTGTGTGACGAGAGAAGAGGGACATGGTCCGCGAGTTACATCAACTAGCGAGCCTTGGGGTTCGTTTGGTTGACTCTGATAGTAATGGAGTGCGGGTTCGAGAGGTTGTCGAGTCTTCCATCGTCGAGGAGGTGAAAAGGCGACATTATGAGGATCCGATTATGGTACGGTATCGAGATGCAGCTCTTCAGGAGGAGAAGAGTCTATTTGAGGTAGCACCTGATGGGGTGCTAAGATTTGAGGGTCAGTTGTGTGTTCCCGATGTGACAGGACTTCGTCGGCGATTCAGGGAGGCACACAGTGCTCGTTATTCTATTCATCTGGGGTCGACTAAGATGTACCATGACCTCAGATGTGTGTATTGGTGGGATGGACTGAAGAGGGACGTGGCAGGTTTTGTTACCCAGTGCGAATGTCGTGAGTCGAGGTTGAGCACGAAGCGGTGGTCATTGCGGCTATTGATATTCCGATGTGGAAATGGGAGGTGATCAACATGGACTTTATTACAGGGTTACCTCACACTCATAGGAAGCATGATTCCATTTGGGTTATCGTCGACAGTGTGAAATCAGCCATTTCTTCGATTAGGGCGACTTTTTCAGCCGAGGATTATGCTAGGCTGTATATCAGGGAGATTGTGAGACTGCACGGAGTGCCCGTATCGATTATTTCAGACAGAGGATCGATTCACGGCTAACTCGGAGGTCTTTCGAAGGGATTAGGGGCAGTGAGTCTCGATCTTTGCGTTTCATCCTCGGGCCAAGCGGAAGGCGGCGCACTATCGGACACGAGGATATGTTGCGGGCTTGTGTTATTGATTTCGGGTAGCTGGGAGGATCATTTACCTCTTGTGGAGTTTGCTTATAACAACAGCTACCATTCTAGTATTCAGATGGCGCCTTATAAGGCCTTATACGGGAGGAAGTGCAGGTCACCGATAGACTGGTTCGAGGTGGGAGAAGTTCAGTTGGTCGGGCCAGACTTGATTCAACAGGCGGTGGATAAGATGAAGCTTATCCAGGAGCGGTTATTGTCATTCGAGTCGGCAAGTCGTATCACAGATCATCGGCGTCGACACTTAGAGTTTGAGGTAGATGATTGGGTCTTCCTAAAGGTGTCACCCATGAAGGGCGTGATGAGATTTGGGAAGAAGGGGAAACTTAGCCCAAGGTACACTGGGCCTTATCAGATTGTCCGTTGGGTAGGCAAGATTTCCTATGAGTTGGATCTGGCGTCTGATCTGGAGGCAGTACATCCAGTTTTTCATGTGTCTATGTTGCAGAAATGTATTGGAGATCCATCTAGAGTGCACCCGATTTGTGATGTCCAGGTGACAGAGGAATTATCATATGAGGAGAGTCCCATAGCGATACTCGATCGTCAGTTTAGGCGACTTCGGACAAAGGATGTGACTTCCGTCAAGGTCTTATGGCGGAACGAGAACAGGGAAGAGATGACGCGGGAAGCAGAGGATGACATGATGAAGAAGTATCCTCACTTATTCCCTATACCTCCAGGTAACCCACTTTACCGATTATTAGTTTAATTCGGCGTATATTCTTAAGTATTGTTGTGGCTATGTGGAGTGTTTTAGTTGCAAGAGAAATAACTAAGAGGGTCTATGTCGATATCGTGATTTGAGTACGCCTAGAAGGAACATTCGGGACAAATGTTTCTAAGGGGGGGAAAATGTTATACCCCGTAGTTCTGTCCATACGTGTGAGAGCGTATGAAAGAGATTAAGACTTAAATTTTAGAAGGATAGGTTGACGGATTGTTTCGGACGGGTTTTTGGTCAACTTTGGGGCGGGTTATGACCCATTACATTGAGGCTTCCTAGGTGTTTCAAAGACCTAGTGCGTAGTTCGTTGAGTCTAGTATCCAACGCAACCAACCGTTCGTCGATAGGACATCAGAGTAGAAAGTTATGGGAGTTACAAGTTCGGTCTGTGATCGGACAGAAATGTGTTTGGTCGAAGCCACGTGGCGCGGAAGCGAGGCGCCGCGCGGATGATCTGAGGGTTCGCTGAAGTTGCAGCGCCGCCAGGAAGCCGAGGCGCGCGGAAAGTTCGAGGATGGCAGAGTTTATTGTGTATGGCCACGGTGCGCGCCGCCGGCGGGTTCTGCGAAGTTGAGTGGAAAAATATGAACTGTTTTGTTTTAAAAAGGCCATGGGAGGGTGACAAGTGTCCCCCCCCCCCATCTGATTTTGCATGCACTACTTATTGACCAAGTCTTGAAGACTTGGTCATTCTTCAAGTCCTTCTCTCTCTCTAAAGCTAAAAGCTCTCCCTTCTCTCTAGAATTTCAAGAGGAAATTAAAGCTTGAGGAAAATCTGAAAAAAGTGTGGCAAGAAGGAAGCTTGTTGGCTATCTTGTAGGAGTATTGTGGTGGTGTTTTTGGAAAGGAGGATAGCAAACTTGTTGGAATATTTGGGCTAAAGCTCTAAGGTAACAATTCTTCTCTTGTAGCTAGTTTTGGTGTTGCATGTGAAGAGGAAAGATCTTGTAGTGATAAATATGGCTCTTAGAGAAATTGCATGTAAGAAATATGGTTTGAATATGAAAGAATTGGATAAAAAGGTTATGTAAGCATGTTATAGCCTAAATACTACCTTAAACTTGTTAAGTTAGTTGTTGTACATTGTGGGGCAGAATTTTACACACCCAAGATTAGGTGTGTAATCCCCTTTGTGTTGATTGGATTGTTGGGCCTTAGATGTGGCGTTTGGATGTTGAATTCGGCCTTGATAAAGGTGGCAAAGTATGTAGAAACAAAGGAAATGCTGCCCGATTTTCCATAGAAATTAGTAACTATGAACTTGGAATATTCTACATTGAAACTAGAGGTTAATAAACGTATTATGGTCATTATAGGTTGACGTATTGCGTGCGGTAGTTTGGACTTGGCAAGTGGATTGACCCGAAGAGGTATGTGGAACTTTCCTACCTCTTGAGCATGAATAATTGTATCTATGTAGTACGGTAGACGTACAAAGGCTTTGGTATCCCTTACTTGTTTTAATGATGTTTTAAGTCTTAGAGTTAAGGGACTTTGAGTGTTTGAAGTATATGATACTTGTTTCGTTAAAAGTATAAGTCCCTTGGATATAGGGAGATGTGTTTAACTAGTGTATAATGGTAATATAACGACTTTATGGGAAGTTGGTTGTATTGGCTTTATGGAAGGTTAACAAAGAAAGGTTTACTCCAAGTAAAACAAGTACGAATAAATGGTTTGAATTTGTGAAAGACAAATTGTTTTTAAGGCATTAATGGCCTAAGGTTTTTTTTTTTAAAGAAGTGAAGTCACTTGATTTAGAAGCCTATTACATTTTTTTTAAAGATAAACGTGACTTGTTTTGAAAAGTTGTCGTGACTTGATACTACGTTTATTAGTATCTTGGGAGTTTTACATAAAAGGGAGTCATTTTCTTAAAAGGTTTAAGGAACGTGGTACTTGGGTTAAATTCCCGGATTTTCTTTTAAAATGACATGTAGTGCCTTAAGTAACTAAAATGAGAGGATGTACTAGAAATGTTATTAAGAAGTTAGGAGATATTCTTAACTTGCTTACGTTATGATAAGTCGGTAGCGCTTATGTTATGTATGATAGCCGGTTGTGCTCATTTAGGTATTATTATTATTATTACTATTTATGCCATGGATTTGCTACACATGATGCGAGTCACGGCGCTTGTACTCATGCGGGCCCACGGGTCCACGCGGTGAAATAGTCCCATGCGAGCGGATGACCTCACGCGGGTGAAATAGTCCCGTCACGGGTGAAATAGTCTCATGCGAGTGATGACCTTATGCGGGTCCACAGGACCTATGCGGGTGAAATAGTCCCGAGTAGGATTACTTAATGATACTACGCGGGAGACCTGTTTGATCACGAGCCTCTATTTTTATGCGAGAAAGTTTATACTTGTTACTCTCATTGTTAGTAAGGCACGATTATCAGATTTTGATTTTCTTCCATGACTCCAACTTATTTCAAACTTATGATATTAATACAGTATTTTCCAGTTTTACATACTTGGTACATATGTGTCTTGACCCGCCTTCCTGGGCTGCGTTCAATCCGCGGTAGGGGTAAACAGGTGGTGGATCCTCATTCTTAGGATCTTGCTTAGGTGTCAGAAGCTCCATTTCTCCGGAGGCTCGACTTTTGGTACGATTCTCCCTGGTGTTGTGGATATTTGTACATTCAGGGGTATGACGGGGCCCTGTCCCGTCATAGTGTTTACACATTCTTAGAGGTCTGTAGTCCTGTTATAACTTGGGTTGTTAAGGATGTAACTGTTCAACTTTATTTTATTTAGAGGTAGCCATTTTGGGTTAGCCTGTTTATATTCTATATGGGTTCTTGTTGTGAGTTTATTTTCCGCTGGTTTTCTCTGATGTTGTATCACAAGGGTGCCCGGGGTAAGGCACCAGTCAAGGGTCCGGGGTCAGGTCGTGACAAAAGTGGTATCAAAGCAGTTTATCCTCGGAAAGAGTCTACATGCCGTATCTAGTAGAGTCTTGATTATCGGTGTGTTGTGCACCACATCTATAATCAGGAGGCTACCGGATATTTAGGATTGGTTTCCATTCTTTCACTCTAAGATCGTGCAATAGAGCTGTGTTATAGGTTGAACTTCCTCTGACATATTTTTATGTATCAGTTATGCCTCCACGCATGGCAACCGCGCCCTGCGGGCAAGACAAGCGGAGGAGGCCGCTAGTAGGACACAAAGTCACGCGGCACGTGCCATCCTTACGAGATGATGTTTCGCGGCGAAGTTCCACGACGTCGCCACCCCAAAGCGAGTTCGAGGCGGCAGCGGCTCGAGACGCGGTACACGAGCCTCCGTTACCTGACACAGGCGAGAGGAGATGGGTTACGAGAGATGGCCCGATTATTAGCCAGATCGTGGCTAGGGAGGGAGACGGAGGCGCGGTTCGGTTGTACCGTGGTCCACCCGATCGATAGTTTGAGGCTGCGGGACTTTTTGAGTTGCGACCCACGTAGTTCTATGGGTGAGGCACGAGGATGATCCTCGGTGAGTTTATCCGAAGCGATTCTGGATCGAGAGTGATCAGGCTTGAGACAGAGTCGGTATTATTGGGTTCACATCGGTGCGGGATCTGCGATTGGTAGTATGATTCATAGGAACTATCCCTGGGAGCATGCGCTTCCGTGTTTGGGGCGAGTTCTCGAGGCGTTCTTAGCCATTTCTTGCCTCCGCGGATGAGAGAGCTCGGCCGATAGATTTTTGACCGAGGCGAGTGGGCGGATGGTCCGTAGTAGAGTTTGACTCGTTGGCTCGGTATGTACCGCTTGGTAGCAGACATGGAGGACATGGTGCACCGCTATGTCACAGGGCTCGACGATTACATGGCAAAGAGTTGCACGGGAGTAGCTCTTCAGCCGGGCATGGACATTGCCCGCATGCAGGCATATGCACTTGGGTGTGAAAGCGGTAAGCGGATTGATAGGTATCGCGAGAGGGCGGGGCAGTGCGGGTCCTCTGGTAGTTTTCGAGGTAGACAACCTCGGCCAGAAACGGTTGCACCTCACCGGTTCGTAGCGCTCCTCCACCATCTTCCGCGTCTGAGGCATTGAGGTGGACAGTTCGTGGCTTGGGTTCTCGCAGGACGAGTTCCGTCGAATGAGGCCACCTATACCTCGGTGTGGCCGATGTGGCGATTGCCATTATGGGGGGTGTCATGTTCCTCCAGGAGTTTGTTACACTTGCGGCCAGCAGGGCCATTTGAGGAGAGATTATCCTACTAGAGGCGGCGGGAATGTTATGGCTCAGCCGACAGGGTCAGTGGTTGGATCTTCGTCTTCGGTGGCGATGTGCCCCGGAGGGCAGGGTGTTCACGGACCAGCAGGCCGCAACAGGGGTCGTGGTAGGGGTCCCAGTTCCAGCGGTCCTCAGAACCACATTTATGCTATGTCCAATGCCAGACTGCGAGGCGTCACCAGATGTCGTCACAGGTACATTATTGGTTTCATGTTGTGATGTATATGCTTTTATAGATCCAGGTTCTACCTTGTCCTATATATCTCCTCATATTGCTGGTAGAATAGGGATAGAGCCCGACTCCATAAAACCTTCTGAGGTGGCTACGCCAGTGGGTGATTCGGTGGTAGCTGAGCGGGTATATAAGGCTTGCCCAATGATTATAGGCAGTCGTCAGACTCTAGCCGACTTGATAGAGTTGGATATGACGGACTTTGATGTAATTATGGGTATGGATTGACTAGCGTCTTGCTATGCCAATGTGGACTGTAGAGAGATCGCACGATTCCGTTTCTGCGAGCTGTTATCGAGTGGAAGGGAATATCGCCGAGGGTAGGTTTATTTCTTACCTCAAGGCTAGGAAAATGGTGCGGAAAGGGTATATCTACCATATGGTTCGGGTATTCGATACCGAGGCCGTGATACCGACCTTGATCGGCCCGGTTGTTAGAGAGTTTCGCACGTATTCCCGCACGAAGCTCCGTATCCCTCCTGAGAGGGAGATTGAGTTTTGCATTGATTTGGCGCCAGACGCTCGACCGATATCTATTCCGCCATATAGGATGGCACCTGCTGAGTTGAAGGAATGCAAAGACCAGCTGAAGGATTTGCTGGAGAAAGGCTTTATCAGGCCAAGTGTTTCTCCCTGGGGAGCGCCAGTGTTGTTTGTAAAGAAGAAGGATGGGACGCCAGATGTGTGTATTGATTACAGTAAACAATAAGGTAACTATCAAGAACAGATATCTCCTCCCCAGGATTGATGATTTGTTTGACCAGTTGCAGGGTGCGAGGTGTTTTTCCAAGATAGACTTGCGATCTGGTTATCATCAGGTGCGAGTTAGAGAGGCAGATATCCCAAAGACTGCATTCAGGACCCGGTATGGGCACTATGAGTTCAGTGATGTCTTTCGTTGACCAACGCCCAATTTGATTCATGGATTTGATGAACAGGTGTTCAAGCCATTCTTGGATATGTTCGTTATAGTATTCATTGATGATATCCTCGTTTATTCCCGCGACAAAGCAGAACACGCGATCATTTGGCGACGGACGAGTCCTCCGACCGGCTTGTATGCCAAGTTCTCAAATGCGAGTTTTGTTGGCTTCAGTGGATTTCTTAGTGGCATGTTATCTGGTAGATGGTATTCGTTGATACAAAGAAAGATTGAGGCGATCAAGATTTGGCCTGCACCACTACACCAACAGAGTGCGCAGCTTTGGGTCTCATGGTTATTATCGGAGGTTTGTGGAGAAGTTTGCTTCCATTTCAAAGACCTTTGACTAAGTCGACTCGTAGGCAACTATGTTCCGTGGACGGATGCTTGTGAGGAAGTTTCATTGCTAAAGGAGAAATTGACGACCGCCCGCTTCTTACTCTTCCGCAGGTTTAGACGGATATGTGGTTTATCGTGATGCGTCGGTGTCGGGCTTGGTGCGCGCATCGACGCAAAGACGGTAGAGTTATAGCTTACGCATCTCGACAGCTTAGGAAGCATGAGAAGAACTATCTCACACATGACTTAGATTGGCAGCAGTGATTCATGCCTTGAAGATCTGGAGACATTATTTATATGGAGTTCACGTGGATATTTACACAGACCACAAGAGTCTCCAGTATATCTTCAGCCAGAGGGAGCTGAACTTGCGGCAGAGACGGTGGTTGGAGCTGCTTAAGGATTACGATGTTGATATCCTATACCATCCGCGGAAGGCCAATGTAGTCGCAGACGCCTTAGTCGCCGATCGATGGGTAGTCCGCGTGTACTGCAGAAGAGGGACATGGTCCGCGAGTTACATCAACTAATGAGCCTGGGGTTCGCTTTGGTTGATTCTCGATAGTAATAGAGCGCGGTTCGATAGGTTGCCGAGTCTTCCATCGTCGGCGAGGTGAAGAGGCGACGATGAGGATCCGATTATGGTACGATCGAGACGCAGCTCTTCGAGGAGAAGAGTCTATTTGAAGTAGCACTGATGGGTGCTAAGATTTGAGGCCGGTGTGTTCCCGATGTGACAGACTTCGTCGCCAGACATGGGGAGGCACACATTGCTCGTTATTCTATTCATCTGGGGTCGACTAAGATGTACCATGACCTCAGATGTGTGTATTGGTGGGATGGCACGAAGAGGACGTGGTGTTTTGTTACCCAGCCCGAATTATCGCCAGTCAGGTTGAGCACCGAGCCGGTGGTGTTGCGAGCTATTGATATTCCGATGTGGAAATGGGAGGTGATCAACATGGACTTTATTACAGGGTTACCTCACACTCAAAGGAAGCATGATTCCATTTGGGTTATCGTCGACAGGCTGACGAAAGCAGCCCATTTTCTTCCGGGACGACTTTTCGCCGAGGATTATGCTAGATCAGATATCGTAGAGATTGTGAGACCGCACGGAGTTCCTATATCGATTATTTCGCATGCAGGATCCCGCCATGGCTAACTTCTCGAGGTCTTTCCGTGGCGGATTAGGACGCAGTGAGTCTCGATCGCGTTTCATCCTCAGACCGACGGAAAGGCCGAGCGCACTATCCAGACACTTGAGGATATGCTGCGGGCTTGTGTTATTTATTTCAGGGGTAGCTGAGAGGATCATTTACCTCTTGTGGAGTTTGCTTATAACAACAAATACCATTCTAGTATTCGATGGCGACATGAGGCCTTATACGGGAGGAAGTGCAGGTCACCGATAGGCTGGTTCTAGGTGGGAGAAGTTCAGTTGGTCGGGCCAGACTTGATTCAACAGGCAGTGGATAAGATGAAGCTTATCCAGGAGCGGTTATTGTCACCGAGTCGCAAGTCGATGCGCAGATCATCGGCGTCGACACTTAGAGTTTGAGGTAGATGATTGGGTCTTCCTGAAGGTGTCACCCATGAAGGGCGTGATGAGATTTGGGAAGAAGGGGAAACTTAACCCAAGGTATAATGGGCCTTATCAGATTGTCCGTAGGGTAGGCAAGATTTCCTCTGAGTTGGATCTGCCGTCCGATCTGGAGGTAGTACATCCAGTTTTTCATGTGTCTATGTTGCATAAATGTATTGGAGATCCATCTAGAGTGCATCCGTTTTGTGATGTCCAGGTGACAGAGGAATTATCATATGAGGAGAGTCCCATAGCGATACTCGATCGTCAGGTTAGGCGACTTCGGACAAAGGATGTGGCTTCCGTCAAGGTCTTATGGCGGAACGAGAACAGGAAAGAGATGACGCGGGAAACAGAGGATGACATGATGAAGAAGTATCCTGACTTATTCCCTATACCTCCAGGTAACCCACTTTCCCGATTATTAGTTTAATTCGGCGTATATTCTTAAGTATTGTTGTGGCTATGTGGAGTGTTTTAGTTGCAAGAGAAATGGCTAAGAGGGTCTATGTCGATATCGTGATTTGAGTACGCCTAGAAGGAACATTCGGGACGAATGTTTCTAAGGGGGGGAGAATGTTATACCCCGTAGTTCTGTCCATACGTGTGAGAGCGTACGAAAGAGATTAAGACTTAAATTTTAGAAGGATAGGTTGACGGATTGTTTCGGACGGGTTTTTGGTCAAGTTTGGGGTGGGTTATGATCCGTTACATTGAGGGTTCCTAGGTGTTTCAAAGACCTAGTGCGTAGTTCGTTGAGTCTAGTTTCCAACGCAATCAACCGTTCGTCGATAGACATCGAGGTAAAGTTATAGAGTTACAAGTTCGCGCGCAATGAGAAATGTGTTTTGCCAAGACACGAGACGCCGTGCCGGAAGCCGCGGCGCGGATGATCTGAGGGCTCGCTGAAGTTGCAGCGCGCCGGAAGCGCAGAAATGTGGTCGCGCCGAAAGTTCTCGAGGGTGCAGAGGTTTCAGCGCCGCGGCGCCGGCTGCAGGGCCGCGGAGTCGAGGCGGGTTCTGCGAAGTTGAGTGGAAAATTCTGAACTGTTTTGTTTTAAAAAGGCCATGGGAGGGTGACAAGTGTCCCCCCCATCTGATTTTGTATGCACTACTTATTGACCAAGTCTTCAAGACTTGGTCATTCTTCAAGTCCTTCTCTCTCTCTAAAGCTAAAAGCTCTCCCTTCTCTCTAGAATTTCAAGAGGAAATTAAAGCTTGAGGAAAATCTGAAAAAAGTGTGGCAAGAAGGAAGCTTGTTGGCTATCTTGTAGGAGTATTGTGGTGGTGTTTTTGGAAAGGAGGATAGCAAACTTGTTGGAATATTTGGGCTAAAGCTCTAAGGTAACAATTCTTCTCTTGTAGCTAGTTTTGGTGTTGCATGTGAAGAAGAAAGATCTTGTAGTGATAAATATGGCTCTTAGAGAAATTGCATGTAAGAAATATGGTTTGAATATGAAAGAATTGGATAAAAAGGTTATGTAAGCATGTTATAGCCTAAATACTACCTCAAACTTGTTAAGTTAGTTGTTGTACATTGTGGGGCAGAATTTTACACACCCAAGATTAGGTGTGTAATCCCCTTTGTGTTGATTGGATTGTTGGGCCTTAGATGTGGCGTTTGGATGTTGAATTAGGCCTTGATAAAGGTGGCAAAGTATGTAGAAACAAAGGAAATGCTGCCCGATTTTCCATAGAAATTAGTAACTTTGAACTTGGAATATTCTACATTGAAACTAGAGGTTAATAAACGTATTATGGTCATTATAGGTTGACGTATTGCGTGCGGTAGTTTGGACTTGGCAAGTGGATTGACCCGAAGAGGTATGTGGAACTCTCCTACCTCTTGAGCATGAATAATTGTATCTATGTAGTACGGTAGACGTACAAAGGCTTTGGTATCCCTTACTTGTTTTAATGATGTTTTAAGTCTTAGAGTTAAGGGACTTTGAGTGTTTGAAGTATATGATACTTGTTTCGTTAAAAGTATAAGTCCCTTGGATATAGGGAGATGTGTTTAACTAGTGTATAATGGTAATATAACGACTTTATGGAAAGTTGGTTGTATTGGCTTTATGGAAGGTTAACAAAGAAAGGTTTACTCCAACTAAAACAAGTACGGATAAATGGTTTGAATTTGTGAAAGTCAAAGTGTTTTTAAGGCATTAATGGCCTAATGTTTTTTTTTAAAGAAGTGAAGTCACTTGATTTAGAAGCCTATTATATATTTTTTTAAAGATAAACGTGACTTGTTTTGAAAAGTTGTCGTGACTTGATACTACGGTTATTAGTATCTTGGGAGTTTTTCATAAAAGGGAGTCATTTTCTTAAAAGGTTTAAGGAACGTGGTACTTGGGTTAAATTCCCGGATTTTCTTTTAAAATGACATGTAGTGCCTTAAGTAACTAAAATGAGAGGATGTACTAGAAATGTTATTAAAGTTAGAGATATTCTTAACTTGCTTACGTTATGATGTTCTAAGCGCTTATGTTATGTATGATAGCTTGTCTTGATTTATGTATTATTATTATTATTACTATTTATGCCATGGATTTGCTACCCATGACGCGAAAAGGCGCTTGTACTCACGCGCCCACCGGTCCACGCGGGTGAAATAGTCTCACGCGCGGATGACCTTGCGCGGTGAAATAGTCTCATGCGAGGTGATGACCTTACGCGGGTCCACAGACCTATAAGGGTGAAATAGTCCCGTGAGTAGGATTGCTTAATGATACTACTGCGGATACCTGCTTTGATCATGAGCCTCCTATTTTATGCAAAGAAAGTTTATACTTGTTACTCTCATTGTTAGTAAGGCACAGTGTACTGTATTTTGATTTTCTTCCATGACTCCAACTTATTTCAAACTTATGATATTAATACAGTATTTTCCAGTTTTACATACTTGGTACATATCAGGTAATCGACCCTTCCTGGCCGCGCTCACGCCGCAGTAGGGGTAAACAGGTGGTGGATCCTCATTCTTAGGATCTTGCTCAGGTGTCAGAAGCTCCATTTCTCCGGAGGCTCAACTTTTGGTACGATTCTCCCTGGTGTTGTGGATATTTGTACATTCAGGGGTATGACGGGGCCCTGTCCCGTCATAGTGTTTACACATTCTTAGAGGTCTGTAGTCCTGTTATAACTTGGGTTGTTAAGGATGTAACTGTTCAACTTTATTTTATTTAGAGGTAGACATTTTGGGTTAGCCTGTTTATATTCTATATGGGTTCTTGTTGTGAGTTTATTTTCCGCTGGTTTTCTCTGATGTTGTATCACAACGGTGCCCGGGGTAAGGCACCAGTCACGGGTCCGGGGTCGGGTCGTGACAAAAGTGGTATCAGAGCAGTTAATCCTCGGAAAGGGTCTACAGGCCGTATCTAGTAGAGTCTTGATTATCGGTGTGTTGTGCACCACATCTATAATCCGAAGGCTGCAGGATATTTAGAATTAGTTTCCATTCTTTCACTCTAAGATCGTGCAATAGAGCTGTGTTATAGGTTGAACTTCCTCTGACATATTTTTATGTATCAATTATGCCTCCACGCAAGGCAACCGCGCCGTGGCGGCAAGACAACCGGCGAGAGCTGCTAGTAGGACACAAAGGGTCACGAGAGCACAGGCCCAGTCCTTACCTGAGATGATGTTTCGGCCGGCGAGTTCCACGACGTCGCCACCCCCAGTAGAGTTCGAGGTGGCAGCAACGGCCATCGATACCGGGTACACGAGCCTCCGCCATACACCGGAGCAGAGGAGACGGGTTACGCGAGATGGCCCATTATTAGCGGGGATCGTGGCTAGCGCGAGGAGACGGAGGCAATTCGGTTCCGTTGTACCGTGGTCCACCCCGCATCTGATAGTTTGAGATCGTAGGACTTTTTGAGTCGCAGCCACCGCAGTTCTATGGGTCGAGGCCCGAGGATGATCCTCGTGAGTTTATCCGAAGCGATTCTGATCGCGAGAGTGATCGTGGCTTGAGAGCAGTCGGTATTATTGGGTTCACATCGGCCGCGGATACTGCAGCTGATCGGTATGATTCAGGAACTATCCCGGGAGCATGCGCTTCACCGCTTTGGGACGAAGTTCTCGAGGCGCTCTAGCCGCTCTTGCCTCCGCAGATGGCGAGAGCTCGCCGATATATTTTTGACACCGAGGCAGAGCTGGCGACGGTCCGAGTACAACATGTAGTTTGACTCGTTGGCTCGGTATGTACCCGCTTTGTAGCGCATACGGAGGACAGGTGCACCGCTATGTCACAGGCTCGGCGATTACATGGCGAGAGTTGCACGGAGTAGCTCTTCACCGGCATGGACATTACCCGCATGCAGCATACGACTGTGTGAAGAACGCAGGGCCGACGGATTGATAGGTATCGCGAGAGGCCGTGACAGCAGGTCCTCTCGTAGTTTTCGAGGTAGACAATCTCAAGAAGAGACCGGATTTGCACCTCACCGGTTGCAGCGCCTCCACCATCTTCCTGACGACAGGCATTCAAGCGTGACAAGGTCCCGTGGCTTCGGTTCTCGAGAGACCAGAGTTCCGGCCGACGAGGCCACCTATACCTCGGTGTGTCCACGTGGCGATTGCCATTATGGGTGTCGTGTTCCTCCGTGAGCTTGTTACACTCGCGTGCAGGCCATTTGAGAGAGATTGTCCGACTAGAGCGGAGGGAATGTTATGGCTCACCGGATGCGGTCGATGGTCGGATCTTCGTCTTCGGTGGCGATCGCCCGAGGCGGTGTTCACAAACCAGCAGGCCGCGGCGAAGTCGTGGTAGGTCCCAATTCAGCGGTCCTCGAACCGCATTTATGCTATGTCCACTGGCCGCGTGACCGGAGGCGTCACCGGATGTCGCTACAGTACATTATTGGTTTCATGTTATGACGTATATGCTTTGATAGATCCAGTTCTACCTTGTCCTATATATCTCCTCATATCTTGTAGAATAGGGATAGAGCCCGAGTTCATAAAACCTTTTGAGGTGGCTACGCCAGTGGGTGATTCGGTGGTAGCTGAGCGGGTATATAAGGCTTGTCCAGTGACTATAGACAATCGTCAGACTCTAGCCGACTTGATAGAGTTGGATATGACGGACTTTGATGTAATTATGGGTATGGATTGGCTAGCGTCTTGCTATGCCAATGTGACCAGAGAGAGGCACGATTCCAGTTTCCTGGTGAGCCGGTTATCGAGTGGAAGGGGAATACTGCGTCGCCGAGGGGTAGGTTTATTTCTTACCTCAAGGCTAGGAAAATGGTGCGGAAAGGGTATATCTACCATATGGTTCGGGTATTCGATACCGAGGCCGTGATACCGGACCTTGATCGATTCGGTTGTTAGAGAGTTTCGCACGTATTCCCGACGAAGCTTCCGTATCCTCCCAAGAGGAGATTGAGTTTTGCATTGATTTGGCGCCGACGCCGACCGATATCTATTCCGCCATATAGGATGGCACCGCCGAGTTGAAGGAATTGAAAGACCAGTGAAGGATTTCTTTGGAGAAAGGCTTTATCGTGCCAAGTGTTTCTCCTCGGGAGCGCTGTTGTTTGTAAAGAAGAAGGATGGGACCAGCTGTATGTGTTGATTACGAGCGGTGAATAAGGTAACTATCAAGACAGATATCCCTCCCGTGATTGATGATTTGTTTGACCAGTTGCGGTGCGAGGTGTTTTTCCAAGATAGACTCGCGATCCGTTATCATCAAAGTGCGAGTTAGAGGCGTATATCCCAAAGATCGCATTCGTGACCGGTATGGACACTATGAGTTCAGGTGATGTCTTTCGGGTTGACTCAACGCCCGAGATTCATGGATTTGATGAACAGGTGTTCAAGCCATTCTTGGATATGTTCGTTATAGTATTCATTAATGATATCTCGTTTATTCGCGCCGCAGCGAGAACACGCGGATCATTTGAGCGGCGACGTGAGTCCTCCGACCGGCAATTGTATGCCAAGTTCTCGAAATGTGAGTTTTGGTTGGCCAGTGGCTTTCTTAGTGGCATGTTATCGGGCCGATGGTATTCGGTTGATACAACAAAGATTGAGAAGTCAAGACTTGGCCTGCACTCCACTACACCAACAGAGGTGCGCAGTTTTTTGGGTCTTGCGGGTTATTATCGGAGGTTTGTGGAGAAGTTTGCTTCCATTTCAGCACCTTTGACTAAGCTGACTCAGAAGGCAGTTATGTTCTGGTGGACGGATGCTTGTGAGGGAAGTTTTCAGTTGCTAAAGGAGAAATTGACGACCGCCCCAGTTCTTACTCTTCCAGAGGGTTTAGACGGATATGTGCTTTATTGTGATGCGTCAGTGTGGGCTTGGAGTGCGCAAAGACGCAGTAGAGTTATAGCTTACGCGTCTCGGCGGCATGGAAGCATGAGAAGAACTATCCCACACATGACTTAGATTGGCAGCAGTGATTCATGCCTTGAAGATCTGAAGACATTATTTATATGGAGTTCACGTGGATATTTACACAGACCACAAGAGTCTCCAGTATATCTTCAGCCAGAGGGAGCTGAACTTGAGGCAGAGACGGTGGTTGGAGCTGCTTAAGGATTACGATGTCGATATCCTATACCATCCAGGGAAGGTTAATGTAGTTGCAGACGCCCTTAGTCGCCGATCGATAGGTAGTAGTCCGCCGTGTGTACAATGAGAAGAGGACATGGTCCGCGAGTTACATCAACTAGCGAGCCTTGGGGTTCGCTTTGGTTGACTCGATAGTAATGGAGCGCGGTTCGAGAGGTTGTCGAGTCTTCCATCGCCGAGGAGGTGAAAAGGCGACATTATGAGGATCGAGGATCCGATGGTACGAGATCGACGCACTCTTCGAGGAGAAGAGTCTATTTGAGGTAGCACGATGGGGTGCTAAGATTTGGTCGGGCCATGTGTTCCCGATGTAGTGACAGACTTCGCCGCAGATTCGGGAGGCACATGCTCGTTATTCTATTCATCCGGGTCGACTAAGATGTACCATGACCTCGAATGTGTGTATTGCTGGATGGATCAAGAGGACGTGCAGTTTTGTTACCCAGTGCCCAAATTGTCGAGTCAAGGTTGAGCACCGTAAGTGGTCGCTGCGAGTTATTGATATTCCGATGTGGAAATGGGAGGTGATCAACATGGACTTTATTACATGGTTACCTCACACTCAGAGGAAGCATGATTCCATTTGGGTTATCGTCGACAGGCTGACGAAATCAGCTCATTTTCTTCTAGTCAGGACGACTTTTTCGGCCGAGGATTATGCTAGATCAGATATCGAGAGATTGTGATCGCACGGAGTTCCTATATCGATTATTTCGCACAGAGGAGCCCGATTCACGCTAACTCGAGGTCTTTCCGTAGGAATTAGGGACGCAGTGAGTCTCGATCGCGTTCATCCTCGTGGACGGACAGGCCGAGCGCACTATCCAGACACTTGAGGATATGCTGCGGGCTTGTGTTAATGATTTCAAGGGTAGATGGGAGGATCATTTACCTCTTGTGGAGTTTGCTTATAACAACAGCTACCATTCTAGTATTCAGATGACGCCTTATGAGGCCTTATACGGGAGGAAGTGCGATAGGCTGGTTCGAGGTGGGAGAAGTTCAGTTGGTCGGGCCAGACTTGATTCAACAGATGGTTTAGCTGGCCGGCCTACCGCGGCGCCGAGGCGGGTTCTGCGAAGTTGAGTGGAAAAATCTGAAATGTTTTGTTTTAAAAAGGCCATGGGAGGGTGACAAGTGTCCCCCGCCATCTGATTTTGCATGCACTACTTATTGACCAAGTCTTGAAGACTTGGTCATTCTTCAAGTCCTTCTCTCTCTCTAAAGCTAAAAGCTCGCCCTTCTCTCTAGAATTTCAAGAGGAAATTAAAGCTTGAGGAAAATCTGAAAAAAGTGTGGCAAGAAGGAAGCTTGTTGGCTAGCTTGTAGGAGTATTGTGGTGGTGTTTTTGGAAAGGAGGATAGCAAACTTGTTGGAATATTTGGGCTAGAGCTCTAAGGTAACAATTCTTCTCTTGTAGCTAGTTTTGGTGTTGCATGTGAAGAAGAAAGATCTTGTAGTGATAAATATGGCTCTTAGAGAAATTGCATGTAAGAAATATGGTTTGAATATGAAAGAATTGGATAAAAAGGTTATGTAAGCATGTTATAGCCTAAATACTACCTTAAACTTGTTAAGTTAGTTGTTGTACATTGTGGGGCAGAATTTTACACACCCAAGATTAGGTGTGTAATCCCCTTTGTGTTGATTGGATTGTTGGGCCTTAGATGTGGCGTTTGGATGTTGAATTCGGCCTTGATAAAGGTGGCAAAGTATGTAGAAACAAAGGAAATGCTGCCCGATTTTCCATAGAAATTAGTAATTTTGAACTTGGAATATTCTACATTGAAACTAGAGGTTAATAAACGTATTATGTTCATTATAGGTTGATGTATTACGTGCGGTAGTTTGGACTTGGCAAGTGGATTGACCCGAAGAGGTATGTGGAACTTTCCTACCTCTTGAGCATGAATAATTGTATCTATGTAGTACGGTAGACGTACAAAGGCTTTGGTATCCCTTACTTGTTTTAATGATGTTTTAAGTCTTAGAGTTAAGGGACTTTGAGTGTTTGAAGTATATGATACTTGTTTCGTTAAAAGTATAAGTCCCTTGGATATAGGGAGATGTGTTTAACTAGTGTATAATGGTAATATAACGACTTTATGGGAAGTTGGTTGTATTGGCTTTATGGAAGGTTAACAAAGAAAGGTTTACTCCAAGTAAAACAAGTACAGATAAATGGTTTGAATTTGTGACAGGCAAATTATTTTTAAGGCATTAATGGCCTAAGGTTTTTTTTAAAGAAGTGAAGTCACTTGATTTAGAAGCCTATTACATTTTTTTTAAAGATAAACGTGACTTGTTTTGAAAAGTTGTCGTGACTTGATACTACGGTTATTAGTATCTTGGGAGTTTTACATAAATGGGAGTCATTTTCTTAAAAGGTTTAAGGAACGTGGTACTTGGGTTAAATTCCCGAATTTTCTTTTAAAATGACATGTAGTGCCTTAAGTAACTAAAATGAGAGGATGTACTAGAAATGTTATTAAGAAGTTAGGAGATATTCTTAACTTGCTTACGTTATGATAAGAAGGTAGCGCTTATGTTATGTATGATAGCCGGTTGTGCTGATTTATGTATTATTATTATTATTACTATTTATGCCATGGATTTGCTACCCATGATGCGAGTGCGGCGCTTGTACTCATGCGGGTCCACCGGTCCACGCGGTGAAATAGTCCCACGCGGTGAAATAGTCCCACGCGAGCGGATGACCTCACGCGGTGAAATAGTCCCACGGGTGAAATAGTCCCATGCGAGGTGATGGCCTTACGCTGGTCCACATGACCTATGCCGTGAAATAGTCCCACGAGTAGGATTGCTTAATGATACTACCATGAGACCCTGCTTTGATCACGAGCCTCCTATTTTTACGCAAAGAAAGTTTATACTTGTTACTCATTGTTAGTAAGGCACAGCAGTTATCAGATTTTGATTTTCTTCCATGACTCAAATTATTTCAAACTTATGATATTAATACGATTTTCCGCTTTACATACTTGGTACATATCAGGTGTGCGACCCCTTCCTCGGGGGCTGCGTTCATGCCGCAGGTAGGGGTAAACATGTGGTGGATCCTCATTCTTAGGATCTTGCTCAGGTGTCAGAAGCTCCATTTCTCCGGAGCTCGACTTTTGGTACGATTCTCCCTGGTGTTGTGGATATTTGTACATTCAGGGGTATGACGGGGCCCTGTCCCGTCATAGTGTTTACACATTCTTAGAGGTATGTAGTCCTGTTATAACTTGGGTTGTAAAGGATGTAACTGTTCAACTTTATTTTATTTAGAGGTAGCCATTTTGGGTTAGCCTGTTTATATTCTATATGGGTTCTTGTTGTGAGTTTATTTTCCGCTGGTTTTCTCTGATGTTGTATCACAAGGGTGCTCGGGGTAAGGTACCAGTCACGGGTCCGGGGTCGGGTCGTGACAAGTGTGAGAAACACTTTGAGATAGGAGAGAGATCTATTTTAGACCATGACTGAGAGTTAATTGTGATGATACACATACCTTAGATTCAGTAACATTGTCCATAGGTGTTCGTGATTGAGATACTACTAGTTTTAGAGTTTACACCAGTTAGTAAACAAAGCTAGGTAGACAATAGGATCATTCACCAACCAGTAGATTGACTAATGTGAGGACGAAGAAGAGAAGTTGACACGAGGGAACATATCAGTTAGTTGAGTGGGAGTCCGACTGAAGGATTCAGATAGTGATAGCTTATGGCTTAGAATACGGCAGGGTCATCCCTAGTACGGGAAGAGAAAAGGAACGTCTGAAGATCCCATTTTGGAAAGGACTGCAACCTTCGAGTATTGTGAGAAGGGACCTCAGATGGAAGGTGGTGTATATACATGTGATATATTGTGGTCGTGTGTGGCATCATTGGTTTTGTAGAGTATTGGTTGATAGGTATAGTAAGGAGACGACGCCGGAATCTGTATAGTATGAGACCCACTATGAACATTCGGGATGAATGTTTCTAAAGGGGGGAGGATATTAGACCCCGTAATACCAGGGCTACTAATTGAGAACGTGATTAAGGATTTACGATTTGAATTTTGGAAGGAAATAATTATTACATTTTCTTAAGGAAAATTTCGGAAAAATTATTAACTTGGAGTTTAATACTTCTAATTGGATTTATGGACTTAGTATTGGATTACGAATAATTGGAATTGATAATATGGGGTCCGCCGAGAATTTCACAATTTCGCGGGGCCCTTCGATTTTAAGATATTTTGGACAATATCTAGATATTTTTAAAGGGAACGAATTTTGGTCAATGGGAGGGTGACATGTGTCCCTCCCCAACTTGCCTTGCAAGACTTAACTATATAGATATGAATGCAAGACTTAAAGGTCTCATAATATCCCATCTTCTCTAACTCTTTTTCTCTCTTCTTTCCTTAGCCTTAGCTTTCGAAAATCCCATGGAAAGTGAAGATCAAAGACAAGTTATTATCTTAGATTAAGAACCCTAATCAAGTCTTAAGCCAAGTTAACTCTCCAAAATCTTTCAAGAATCCGTTTGGGCCGAGAATGACCATTAAAACCCTAGCTTGTTCGTCGACTTTTTGAAAGTAAAACAAGAAGGTAAGTTGGTTATAAGCTTTTGTAGAGGATACATGTGTGTGATTGGAACTTGAAGAAGTGGAGCAAAACGAAAACTGTGGGCAAAAAAACATTAGGGTATAGTCACGGCTTTTTGGGCAATTTTTGGTAAGAACTCTTCTTCCTCTTGAAGTAATTAGATATTACATGTTATTATGGTTAGTAGATGAGCATGTGTTAAGAATAATGAAGATTAAAAAGTGTTTGTACCATTATTTAATGTTGGGGCCGAGAATAGGCAACTTTCGGATCTTTGGAGTTTGTTGGTTATTGTTGTTGTTATCTTCACCTATTGCATGTAAAAAATGGAGTAATATTGTTGTAGATAAGTTGTTATACCATATATAAAAGTGTTGGAACTTGAAGTGGAATCTATAAAACTGTTGGATATTGTCGTGCAGTTTTTATGGACTGTTTTGTGGCGTGTATATGCTGGAAATTCAGTTGTCAACATGCATGATTAATGTGGTATAATTGCTAATGAAATTCCTAAGGAATAAGGGTGTAAAAGGGTGTTAAAAGGCTTCACATTTTACCCTTATTGTTGATGGAATTGTGGGCTGTTTTTATGGACTGTTGTGTATAGATTAAGGGGCCGAATTTTATACGTCAAGTAGGCGTGTAATCCCCTTTGGTTGCTGTTTTGATTGTGCCTTAAATGAGGCTTGATTGTTGTTGAATTTGGGCCTTGGAAAAGGTGGAAATGTACGTATTTATAGGGGAAGTGCTGCCCAAATTTTCATAGAAAAAGGAGAACCTTTACTTGGTATTAACCTACTTTAGTGAGCACGTGTTGATATGCGTGTTATTGTCGTTATAGGTTGAAGTACATTAAGACATATTCTAGATTGTAGAGTTGGTTAGCCGTCAAAAAGGTATGTGAACTATCATTTCTTCTTCTAGCATGATTCCTTGTTATAAAGGGAGTGAATCCTACTCCTTAATGATGTACTTCATTAATAGTACTTTGAGTTTTCAAAATAGAAGTGTTCTATCTATTTCACTAATAGTACTTTGAGTTCCAAAAAGGAAGTTGTTATATCCATTTGATAATACTTTGGGTTTTACAAAAAGGAAGTTGTTATATCCATTCTCTTGATAATACTTTGGGTTTTATAAAAAGGAAGTTGTTTACCTATTCTCTTGATAGTACTTGGGGTTTCTAAAATTAAAGATTGTAATATCTATTCTCTTGATAGTACTTGGGGTTTCAAAAATGAAAGATTGTTATATCTATTCTCTTGATAGTACTTTGGGTTGTCTAAATGAAAGTTATTTTATTTTGGTTCATTGAGAGTCAAAGGATTTATTCTAAAAGAAAGGAATATATATAGTACTTTGGGTTCAATTCCCTAATATTACAAGATGTGATAATGCCTTGAGTTCTTCTAAAATGATAGTTCATTCTATTTGTGCTAATGAGAGTCGGAGATGATTTAAATTCTACATAGTTGATTGTGATAGCTATATGTGTACAGTCCTTTATATTTGGATCGCGTCCCGTAACGTGGTCTGGCGATATACTGCAGGCGAGATAACTTCACGGGAAGGGCGATACCTTAATGGGCGCGATATATTACGACTTTACCGTGTCCCAGAATGGACCGAGCGATACCTTAATGGCGGGGGCAATATATATTACATGACTTTACGTGTCCCGAAGGCGGGCGAATACCTTATTTGACTTATTGACTTTACCGCGTCGAAGGAAGTAGGCGTAATACCTTATTGACGTTACCGCGTCCAAGAAGGGGCCGGGCAGAATACCTTATTGACTTTACCGCGTCCCAGAAGAGGCCGGGCAGAATACCTTATTGACTTTACCGCGTCCCAGAAGGGGCCGGGCAGAATACCTTATTGACTTTATCGCGTCCTAGATAGGGCCGGGCAGAATACCTTACAGGGCAGTATTTGTGTATAATGTTCGGGTTCAACTCCCATGACGGTATTTGTTTATATGGACAGACGTCCATAATTTTGACATGGATTTCATATCTTGAAAAGGCACAGTGTACTGGTATTTGATTATTATATTTGTCTTTTGTTATCTGTTTGGCCTGTTATAATCTCATTTGCAGTACTTATTGTTTCACATACTTGGTACATTTTCCGTACTGACCCCCTTTCTCCGGGGTCTGCGTTCATGCCGCAGGTTTAGGTACGCAGTTTGGTGATCTGCAAGTGTAGGATCCTTGCTCAGAGTTTTGGGATAGCTCCATTGTTCTGGAGTTTATCATTTTGGTAATGATCTTTCAGTACAGGTTTTTTGTACATTTATGGGTACGGCGGGGCCTTGTCCCGTCATAGTATATTGTTCAAACTCTTAAAGGTATGTATTCATATGTGGGATTGAACTCGTGTACAGTGTAGTTTCGTTTTGGCTTATATATATATATAGCGTCGGCCTTGCCGGCTTTGCCTTTGCTTGTTTAAAAAAATGATGATGAGAATCTTTATCTTCCGCGGGTTACTTGGGATGAATGGGTAGAAGGGTGCCCAGGTAGGGAACCAGTCGCGGGCCTGGGGTTCGGGTCGTGACAAAGTATGTCTTAGCTCGATTAAATAGAAAATCTGAGGTTGTGAGTGAGTTCATAGCAGTGTTTGTTGTTACACCCCGTAAGTCCAGGGCATGTTAAAGAGAATGTACGTAAGGAATCGGGACTTAAAAATTTGAACGAAAGAAAGAGTTGTAATTTCTAAGGAAAATCTTCCGAACCTCAGGAAGGAAAAATGTTTGTTAGTAAGAATTGGGTTCCCAGAATTGTTATTTGAGACTATGGAATTTTACTTTCGGATTTGGTCACGTGGGGCCCACCCGAGAAATTTTACGTTTTGTGGGGCCCACGAGGTTTTCTATATTTTGACCAATTATGGAAATTTCGGGAAATAAAATAGAATGGACCAATGGGAGGGCGACACGTGTCACCCTCCACATGGGACATGTTGGACGAAATTGGACAAAAAAATATGGTCAAGTAGTGCAAGTTGAAGCTTGACTACATTTGACTAAGATCCTAGCCTTCCATTTGGTTTAATCCAAGCCCTTGATTGTAGTATATATCTATACTAGTAGCAAGATGAATTCCATACTTAGAAAATTTTCAAGAAACATTGTGCTAGGCTAGAAAGGCTCTCGGCATTGGCACCATTACCACACAAAAATTTTGCAATCTTGCTTCATAAATCCCAATATTCAAACCCAAGGTCCCTAAAGGTATTCTAAGGATATCCCAACTCAAAAATCCCGGAAAAACTACGTTTTTACGTTAGTTGCAAGATGAAAACCTAAGGTGTTCTTCAACTTTGAAGTTGGAAATTGAAGAGAAGTTGTTTATGAACTTCTAAGGGTTGCTTGGAGTGGATTGAAACGTCAAGAAGATGAGCTAAAGTTGCTAAGAACCGACTTTAAGTTTTGGATTGTATTTAGGCTTAAAGAGGTAATAATCTCCGTCTTGCTATTGTAATTCAAGATTTCATGTTGTAGTAGTTGATAGATGAGCATGAGATATTTAGAATGAAGATTGATAGATGTTATGAAATTTGGAAGCTTAAATCCGAGATTGGCATGTTAGCCATTAAAAATTGAAAATCAATTTGGTCGATAGTTATAATCGTCGCATGTTGTATATGAAAGGGATTTTAGTTGTTATAATTGATTGCGACTATATAACATGTTAGAATAATAACTTGGATTGAAAAGGAAATGGAAAAGAATAGATGTTGTTGTCCTTGTGATTGCCGAAAATGGCTCAAAGTTATTGGACAGTTTTACTTTAATTGTGGGGCAGAATTTTATACGTCATGTTAGACGTATAATCCCCTTTGAATTGCTGGTTTGTTGCGCCTTAAATGTGGTATGTTGGTTATTGATTTCGGGCATTGAAAAAGGTGGAAAAGTACGTAGAAACAAAGGAAGTGCTGCCCAAATTTCCGTAGAATAAGAGACTTTACACTTAGTATTATTCTACCTTAAAAAGGCTAGGAATTGATAGACGTATTATGATTATTATAGGTTAAAGTACTACGTATAGTGTATTCTACTTGAAGGGTGGGATAGCTATCAAGGTTGAAGTACTTTGGAGCATTTTGCTACTTGTCGATAGTCGTCGCGAGGTATGTGAACCTCTTCCTTCTTTTGGCATGTTCTATGTATGAAATATACATGTGGTGTTATTTCATGATTCCTTCTACTCTTAGAAGTTAAGAGGTACGTATGTTGATTTACTCTATGTAAAAGATATGTCTAAGTTATCCTAAGTTCTTACCAAGTCTTATGGGGGATGTTGGTAAGAGTCGTTAGAAAGTATGTGAAGTCGAGGTGACTTTGCTAATTTATTGCACTAATGAGAATAGGTCGAACAAGCCATTGCAGCATTAATAAAAATGTATCGACAATCAATTAAATTAAAATGAGTAGAATTCTCCATCTGCTTAGAAACTAAGATAAAACAAAATTGTATTACATTTTCTAGATCATAGTTGATTTAATAAGATCGTTATAAACGAGTATAACCTATTCACAGCTCATAAAAATATATGTTACTTAATTTAAAGAGTTTATGTTATGAAGTTTTAAGACTATGAACCTTGAATTCTTAAAAGGTTATGAGACTTTATTTTTCAAGTTATGGGACTTGATTCTTAAAGGAAGGAATGACTTGATTTAAAAAGTATGGTTTCCATGATTTATTTCAAAAGTTAAGAGGCTTGATTTCAAAAGAGAATGTAACTTGAGTTTTCAAAAGAAGAAGTTTATTGATTTAAAAGAGAAGGTGTGGCATGATTCTTTTATAAGTGTGCATGTACGTAGTATTTTTGGGTTTAGTTTTCCCTAATGTAATAAGAAATAAAAGTGTCTTAAGTTCTCCAAAATGAAAGGTTATTATAATAGCTTTAAGAGAAGTTGTTATAACGACTTAAGAGGGAGTAAAAAGATGGTTTAAAATATTATGGATACAATACACCGAGTCCTACAAGTAGGCCGGGTTATGTTATGAGACACACCGAGCCTACACATAGGCCGGGTTACGTTATGTGACTTTACCGCGTCCCAGAATGGGCCGGGCAGTATACCTTTATGGGCAGACGTATGTGGAACTTTCCCTATCTCTTGAGCATGAGTATTTACAAATGTATAGTACGGTAGACGTACGGGCTTTAAATGAATTCAGTTTCATTTTGATATCATTGACTTGATGTAAAGTATGTAAGTTTGGTTGAGTTGGAAAGTTAAACTCATGTGATTTTAAAGAACGAAATGCTCGGTTTAGAAAAACATAAAGTGTTATAATGGCTTTATGGGAAGTTAATTATAACGACTTTATGGGAAATTAAATGTGTGGCTTACTCAAATGATTTAAACAAGGATAAATGACTTGGTTTTAAGAAAGACAACTTGATTTAAAGGCATAAGTTGCCTAAGTTTTGAATGTAGAAGTCACTTGGTTTAAAAGCCTTGAAATGAATTTCTAAAGGTGTGGTGACTTGTTTTGAAAAAGTAAGCATGCCTTGATACTAAGGGTGTTAGTATCTTGGGGTTTTATATAAAAATGAGTCTTTTGAAAAGAATGGAAGTACGTAGTACTTTGGGTTAACTTCCCGGATGTTTCATGACATGTTGGTGCCTTAAGTTAAATAAAATGAGAGTGCATTCTAATTAAGTCTAATAAGAGTTAAGGGATTTCTTAACTTGCTTATGATATTTATGGTAGCCGGTTGTTCTTATGTTATGTGATCATGATAGCCGGTTGTGCTTTTGTTATGTGATTATGATAGCCGATTGCACTTTTGTTACGCGATTATGTTAGCCGGTTGTGCTTGTGATATATTATTCATTACGGGGTCATTCTCCGGGCATGTTGCATTTACATATTCCGTGGATTTGCTCCTCACGATGCGAGGAAGTTATCTCATGCGGGTGAAACAGTCCCATGCAGGGCGGACCAGTCCTATGCGAGGAAATTACCTCATGCGAGTCCATAGGCTCATGCGGGTGAAACAGTCTTCCATATCCATTGGTAAACTCCTGGGCATCCTCTGGTTAGGTTGATGATCCCCTAACCCTTCGTTCATCTCATTGTTATTCTGCAAGCCTCTCATTGCTATTAAGGCCAAGATTCATTTATTTCTGTGGTTCTGCTTGCAAGTCTTTTCAATCTCCGGGTTGAAGGTAACAAGTGTATCTGCTCCTCTTCTCCTTCGCATAAACTAGATGCCTGCAACAGATCAAAATCAACAAACGGATCACGACGCACGGTTTCACCAAAAAAAAGAAAATAATAAAAACCAAATTAGAAATTAAGAATAGAAAGAATGATATTGAACTACGACAATCCCCGGCAACGGTGCCAAAAACTTGATGAGCGATTTATGCATACGCTAAACGCAAGTGCACGTGTCGTGACAAGTAATATATTCTAGAAGACCGAGTTATCGTCCTCAGGGATTAGTGTCCAATCACCAACCTCTATTCTATAGTATCTATTTGGTAACCGATAATTTGATGAATTGCTTATAGCTATGATTATAGATGCTAACTAATTTACTTTACTTTACTTCAGATATGGTGGAAATAGGGCTTTCAAATCTCTTCAATTATCCGCTCGCTTTACTCGTTAATGCAAATAATTATGCTTCTTCTTATATTTTGAGATAGCAGGTTAACTAAGCCGTTTTATACTCATGTTAAGGTAATATAAATACTCAACCCCAATGTAGAACCCTTCTATCTTTCGATGACAAGATTGACTACAAAGGAGGATTAAGAGCAATAACCTATTAAGCTACACAAGTATCGGGGTACTTTCGTCCACGATTTAAACCTATGTTTATTCAACTATAGCATATTCACAATCTCCCCTTTCGGCTTTCGATTAGAAATCATATAAGTTATGATAATTAGTGATCAATTAATTACCAAGCAATCAAAACAATTATTTAATAAATCTCAACAATAATAAGAAGAAACCAAAACATGCATTAATTCATAAGAACGAGGTTCAAGCGATTCGACATGGAAAGCCCTAAATTAAGTTAGTTCCTAGTCATAGACATACCAAGAACTAAACTAATATTCAACATACACAAAAAGAAATAAAATAAAGAACAAGAAATTACTCAAAAGTAAGTCTCCAATCTTGATCTCCAAGTTGTGATGAATTGTCAAGTGTGGAACTCCTCAAAATATGACCTAAAGGTCCTTTTTATATCACCAAAAACGTCCCAAAACTTTTCCTTCTTGGCCTTGGCCCATTCCTATTCGGAATTGACAATTTTTCGCCAGCCTTGGCCGCTAAAACTGCGACCTTCGCTTGGCGCCGTGGCTCTGCTGCTGGTGGCGCCTGCTTTCGTCCAAGTTGCCAACTTTTCACCTTTTAGCTCTGGAACCTCTGTTTCTGCCCTCTTTTCGCTCCTTCTCGTCAATGTGCCACTTTAAACCATTGTGACTCAAAAGAAAGAAAATATATCCTAACACGACACATATTTGTACAAAAATGGGCAAAAGACTAACTAAAAATGACTCAAAAAGTGTATATAAAATACACAGATCAAACACCCCCAAACTTAACCTTTGCTCGCCCTCGAGTAAAGATTAAAAATAAAAATAAAGACACAAAAGAAAATAAAATAAAATGACTCAAAGACATTGATCAAGTTGCTGCATCATTGTTACATAGAAAAGCATGAAGGTTAGTAGAATAATATGCAGAAACATATAGCATGAATTTTTAGCATTCTAAACACATCAAGTCAGATATTTCGCAAATTCAATTTAATCATGTTCAATGGAAGTAAGAATACCTAACTATGCATGTCAATTTCAAAATCTTATGGCATGTTCATTTGCTATTCTCCACTAATCATGGATACACATATTAAAGATCTTCAGGGCTTTTTAGGGTTGTAATGTAGGCTTAGGCAGGGGTAGGTAAAAATAGGCATTTAGGCTCAATTTACGTACCATAAGCTCTTTTGCTTTCGATTCTTCCCTTTTCTTTTGATTTTTTTTTAACCTTATACCTATCTTTTCCCTCTTTTGTTTTGAGAGAATGAGGTTTATTATGAATAGCAGGCACCCCCAAACTTAGACTTTTGCTTATTTATTATTATTTTTTATTGGGGTGCATCAAAATTGTTCACTCTCTTTTGTCTCTTTTTCAACACTTTATATTTCAATCATCTCAATTTTTCACTTATGGCACAAATATGGAATTATAGGGTGTCAAAGAAAGGTCATATTGTTGGCTCAATGGGGCTGACTAGTGATACAATTGTGATGTCAGGGATAGGCAATGAATGGTAAGAAAGGGCTAACAAAGAAATGCATGAATCATCTTCCTAACATGCATATCCTAACTATTTCGCCTCAAATAGCAAGCAAGCAGACACATAGGTTTAATCACTTAACAATGCATAAATCAAGCAAGATACCCCAAATAGTTTGATTTAATGAATTTTTGGCATATCTAACCTAAGTGTTCAGATGATTGCTTCTAATTCCATTACATTATTCAACTTTACTTCACTAGGCGTTTCAACTAACTACAACATGCATGATCATAAAAAAAATTAGACTCACATAAACATCGAAAATAACACAAAAAACTCAAAAAAACATATCAAAAATAACTAAGAACTCCCCCCCAAACTTAAATCACACATTGTCCCTAATGTGTGCAAGACTCAAAAATAAAAGAAAAACGGGACAACTTACAAACTTGATTTAAAATGGTGGCGGTGGCGGCGGATAATGCATGGACCACTGGTTGAACAAGGAACTCATCTCATCAAATCTCAGGTTCAACTGTTGTTGCTCCTGCCTTATTTGTTGTTGTCCTTGCCTCAGTCCCGCGACCTTGTATCATTGTGTCAAAACTCGCATCATCCTCCGCTGGTTCATGAGCAATCGCTTCCATCATAGGCACCGGAGGTTCCACCTGTGGGCCGGGCGTCGCTACCGCTTCTACGCCGAGCCTCTGCCTCGTGCTCATCTTCATCCACGGCAGCCTCTCGCCACACTGCCGCAGCCGTGTCGCGCCGGGTCTCTTCTTTGCCGTTGGAGGACCGGTTCTGGGAAGGCATGCACTATCCCATATGACACATGAGGTTGGCCCTTCTGATATGTATCAGTAGCTAGGGTTGGGACTCCATGTCTAGAACATATACTGCAAATAAGTGATTCATATCCCAACCCACCTGTAGTGACCAACCTACTGGTTTCTCCAATGTTCTACAATATCTCCTTCCCAACATCAATCGTCTTCCCTTTCATAATTTCATATATCATTTTTATTCTATCCGCCGCACTCACGGTGAAGGTCGATGGAATCAAAGCGCCGACAAAATATAACCAACCCTTGGCTGTTTTGTTGAACTGACATCTGCTCAGTCCTCTTGATCCATTTCGTGCAATATTATACTCAGCCCCAGGGTAGCATAATGTGTTTGCGACGATGTCCTAATCGATGTTGTTGGCATCTCTAGACCATGTTCTGAAATAGCTTTGATCATCGATTCTTTCTTCAACATCGGCTGTTCTTAATAGCTCATTCACCACCTCAGCCGTCACAGGCACATACTGCCTCTCACAAAGCATCTACCATTTACCCTTTCCAGAAAGTTAGCATAGAATTCTTTCACCATTACGGTGTTCTGTGGTACTATTCTTTCCGGATTAACAAATCCCTTCCACCCCATGGCCTTTATCATTGCCCGAATAGGCTCATAGACATCTCCATACTCAAATGACTCCCTTTGGTACTACATTCCTCGCTCAAGGATCAAGGGTCTAGTACTAAGTTTGTAATATCTGTCTTCTGTTTTTTTACTGACAAACCTAGTAGCGTCATATTGTGGAACGAAGGCGGATGTGGAAGCTTTCTTTTTTCTGGCAGACATTTTGAAAAAAATTCAGCTGCGTTTCCTCTGTTTCAGTGATATTACCCAGCAACATTCAATCACACCAATCAACACACAGCGTAATCAGCAAACTACAACACCATTCAACCCCCAAACTTCACTCAAAGCACCGGTACAACACCCCACGATCACTACGTATAATCTTACCGCGAAATTTTCACACCAAACTTCAACACACCCCACACTATCCACCAATAACGCACATCCCCAAGCTTATGAATTACCTCCCCTGATTGCTTTGAAAATTTCAAGAAAAGTGATGAAAGTTACCTTGGACGGTGTTCTTCAAGATTTTCTTGTTCCTAGTGATGGATTGAGGCAATGGAATGAGGGTTGTTGTTTGAGATGGTTAAGGGTGCAAGGAATTTAAGTACTTTGGTTGTGATTGAGTTTAGTTTGTGGAAGATTTTGAGTAAGGGAGGTTGATTTCGTGGGTTTGGAGAGAGGAAGGGTTTTGGGTTTTTGATTTGGAGAAGGGAAATCGGATTAGGGCTCCTTAAAATTCCAGTTTTTCCGCCGCGGTTCCACGACCCTGATATAGGCACCGCGGCGCCCAAACATCTGCGACTCTCTGAAATTCTGGCGCTGTGGCGCTCTGATTTGGCGCCGCGGCGCCCAAACTTCAGAGACCTTCTGGACTTTCGACGCTGCGGCCCTGCAATCGGCGCCGTGGCGCCCAATTTCCTGCGCCTTTCTGCATTCTCAGCGCTATGGCCCTCTGCTTGTCGCCGAAAGTCCAGAGACGATTTCCTCCTCTCTTCACGTTTTTCGTCCTCCACTTTTTAGACCTGTACCTGTCATCACAACATGTAAACAATACCTTCCGTGAGACTGTTCTAACTAAAACTAAATTGCATAAATTTTTAAAAACCTTGGGTTGCCTCCCAAGTAGAGCTGTCTTTAACGTCTTTTAGCCGAACGCAGGTTCCTTATCAAGAGGCATGGGGTAAATTAACCCCACAGCCTACCCATTTCATAATCATTTTTCGCTTCCTCCTTCTGTTTTTCTTTTTCTCCTTTTTCTCAAGAGAATGTTTAGCGTTGCTCACCTGTATTGGCTGACTGATTTCCCTTGCTTTGACCTGTGCTGGCTCAACTGATGTGTTAACGATGCTGACTGCAAAACATTTGCTTATGACTGGGGGTTCAACGGTGTGTTTAAACACCTTGAACACCATCTCTTCTTCCTCAACTCTGAGTTTCAGCTCGCCTTTTTCCACATCAATCAAGGCTCTCCCAGTTGCCAAGAATGGTTTTCCCAAGATGATAGTGATTTCATCATCTTCCTCCATATCAAGGATGAAGAAGTCTGCAGGAAAGAAAAAATTTCCCACCTTAACCAATACATCTTCAATTATTCCCCTGGGATGCACCACTGTCCTATCCGCCAACTGCAAGCTCACAGTGGTCGGTTTGGCTTCACCCAAACCCAACCTCTTGAAAATGGACAAGGGCATGAGATTTATGTTGGCCCCCAAATCACACAGGGCCCTGTTACATGTCACCATGTCAATTGTGCAAGGCAATGTGAAGCTCCCTGGATCCTTAAGCTTGGGGGCCAGTTTCTTCTGCAATATGGCACTGCATTCCTCTGTCAATGCCATTGTCTCGTACTCATCTAGCTTCTTCTTTTTCCCAAGAATTTCCTTTATAAATTTGAAACAAGTAGGCATTTGCTCCAACGCCTCAATGAAAGGGATGTTGATGTGCAGCTTTCTAAATACCTCCAACAACTTGGAGAATTGCTTATCAACTGCTTTCCTTTGCAACCTCTGAGGGTAAGGAATCTTCTCTGTGTATTCCCTCACTGGAACTGTTGGAGCTTTCTCAAAAATAGGGCGGCCCTCAGTAACCCACTCCTTCTCTGCCTCTACTCTCTATTCTACCACGGGCTGGGGTGTAGGTTGTTCTAGTTGTTTTCCACTTCTCAGCTGCACCGCCTGACAATGCTCTCTGGGATTCATCTCTGTATTACTAGGAAGAGTGCCATGTGGCCTGTTGTTTACCATCTTTGCTAGTTGTCCCGCCTGCGTCTCAAAATTCCTGATAGAGGATCTTGTCTCTGTCATGAACTGGGTTTGTGAATTCGTAAGTGTCAACAAAGATGCTCGCAATTCGTTTGGCTTTTCTTGTGGAGCAGGTGTACTGAACTGTTGGGAAGGTGAGGCCTGGTTAAATGGTTGTTGATTTTGGTATTGGCCTCGGAACTGGTTCTGTTGCCCTTGATCACCTCTCCATGAAAAGTTAGGGTGATTCCTCCACCCTGGATTGTAAGTATTTGAATAGGGGTTGTTCTGGGGCCTTTGGTAATTCCCCACTGCCTGACATTATGCTTGCTCAATAGGGATGTTGTTGGGGTCTGCTGATGGGAACCTATCAAAGGTATGAGGACCCCCACGCATCTCACAACTCAATGGCATCTGAACTGCATTCACTGACACTGTGTTATGTTGTAGTTGCTTGGTCAAGAGAGAAACCTGTGCATTTAACGTCGTGATGGAATCAATCTCATAAACTCCTATCGCTCTCCTTCCACTTACCTCTCTATAATCTATCACATGGTTATTGGTGGCCATGTCTTCTAGCAAATCATGGGCCTCATGTGCTGTCTTCTTCATGAAGGTTCCACCTGCAGCTGCGTCAATGATGGTTCTTGTGGTCCCGCTTAGCCTATTGTAGAAAATATGGACCAAATTCCACAACTCAATGCTATGATGTGGACACTTTCTTTACAGATCTTTAAATCTCTCCCAAGCCTCATAGAGTGACTCTCCATCAGCCTGGTAAAAATTGTTCAGCTCTCCTCTCAGCTTAGCGGCTTTGGACGGTGGAAAGAACTTTGTCAAGAACTTATGTGCCAACTCCTTCCATGTGAATATAGAATCTGTAGGCAGGGAATTCAACCAAACTTTTGCTCTATCCCTGAGTGAGAAGGGAAAGAGCCTCAATCGGATGGCGTCGTCAGTAACGCTGTTATACTTGAAAGTTGCGCACAGCTCCAAGAAATTTGCTATGTGCATATGAGGGTCTTCATATGGCAACCTCCAAATCGAATCGTATTCGCACCATACTCGTGATCGCAGTTTGATTTCAAATTATTTGCTCCTATCATTGGGAGCCCGATGCAATCGTGCTCCATTCACCCTGGCGACATAATCTCCCAAGCTTCTCTCAACTTGGACCTGGACCCTTTCTTCCACATCCATTGGTAAACTCCTGGGAATCCTATGGTTAGGTTGATGATCCCCTAACCCTTCGTTCATCTCATTGTTATTCTGCAAGCCTCTCATTGCTATTAAGGCCAAGATTCATTTATTTCTCCGGTTCTGATTGCAAGTCTTTTCAATATCCGGGTTGAAGGTAACAAGTGTATCTGCTCCTCTTCTCCTTCGCATAAACTAGATGCCTGCAACAGATCAAAATCAACAAACGGATCACGGCGCACGGTTTCACAAAAAAAAAAAGAATAAAAACCAAATTAGAAATTAAGAATAGAAAGAATGATATTGAACTACGACAATCCCCGGCAACGGCGCCAAAAACTTGATGCGCGATTTATGCATACGCTAAACGCAAGTGCACGTGTCGTGACAAGTAATATAGTCTAGAAGACCGAGTTATCGTCCTCAGGGATTAGTGTCCAATTACCAACCTCTATTCTACAGTATCTATTTGGTAACAGATAATTTGATGAATCGCCTATAGCTATGATTATATATGCTAACTAATTTACTTTACTTTACTTCAGATATGGTGGAAATAGGGCTTCCAAATCTCTTCAATTATCCGCTCGCTTTACTCGTTAATGCAAATAATTATGCTTCTTCTTCTATTTTAAGATAGCAGGTTAACTAAGCCGTTTTATACTCCTGTTAAGGTAATATAAACACTCAACCCTAATGTAGAACCCTTCTATATTTCGATGACAAGATTGACTACAAAGGAGTATTAAGAACAATAACCTATTAAGCTACACAAGTATCGGGGTACTTTCGTCCACGATTTAAACCTATGTTTATTCAACTATAGCATATTCACAATCTCCCCTTTCGGCTTTCGATTAGAAATCATATAAGTTATGATAATTAGTGATCAATTAATTACTAAGCAATCAAAACAATTATTTAGTAAATCTATACAATAATAAGAAGAAACCAAAACATGCATTAATTCATAAGAACGAGGTTCAAGCGATTCGACATGGAAAGCCCTAAATTAAGTTAGTTCCTAGCCATAGACATGCCAAGAACTAAACTAATATCCAACATACACAAAAAGAAATAAAATAAAGAACAAGAAATTACTCAAAAGTAAGTCTCCAATCTTGATCTCCAAGTTGTGATGAATTGTCAAGTGTGGAACTCCTCAAAATCTGACCTAAAGGTCCTTTTTATATCACCAAAAACGTCCCAAAACTTTTCCTTCTTGGCCTTGGCCCATTCCTATTCGGATTTGACAATTTTCCCGCCTTGGCGCCGCGGCGCCGAAACTTCTGCGGCTCTCTGCTTCTTGGGCGCCGTGGCGCTCTGCTGCTGCTGGTTGGTGGCGCCGCCCTGTTTCTCGCCCGGGTTGCCAACTTTTCAGCTTTTTGAGCTCTGGAACCTCTGTTTCTGCCCTCTTTTCGCTCCTTCTCGTCAATGTGCCACTTTAAACCATTGTGACTCAAAAGAAAGAAAATATATCCTAACACGACACATATTTGTACAAAAATGGGCAAAAGACTAACTAAAAATGACTCAAAATGTGTATATAAAATACACCGATCAGTTAATCATAAGCTTCCTGTTTTAAAACTGACAAAGTTTATTCTTGTTCACTCTCTTTGTTAATAAGGCACAAGTGTACTGTTAATTTGGTTATAACTCTTATTGAAAATGGGAAAAGATAATAATATGCGATTAAGTTCATGGGTTGTAATGGCACGGTAGGATCTAAAGAAAAAGGGATGTAACTGCTTTTGGCTTTATATATATTTATATGTCCAGGGAGGTAGCCTTATCGTCTAGCCTGTTATTTATTTCCTGTAAATGTACGTTATTTGTTTCATGTATGTTCCGCTGATTTTCTCTGATGTATACCTATAGGGTGCCCAGGTAGGTCATCAGTCGCGGGCCCGGGGTCGGGTCGTGACAAAAGTAGTATCAGAGCAGTTAGTCCTCGAAAAGTGTCTACAGACAGTGTCTAGTAGAGTCTTGGTTATCGGTGTGTTGTGCACCACATCTATAACTAGGACGATGCATGACATTTAGGATTGGTTTTCCTTCTTCTCACTCTGAGATCGTGCGATAGAGTTGTGTTGTTAGGGTAGTCTCTCCCTAACGTGTTATGTTGATTGCAGCTATGAGAAAGGCAGCAGTGACCCAGGAAGGATAATGTGGATTGCGTATCCAGGTTGGTAATAATTGTTGTATAGTTGGTATAATGACATACAGCTATACGGATTTATGTGTGAGGGTCGGATGCGTGTTGCCTAGAATGATTTTAGATTACCAAGAATTGATAAGGACTAAATAGATACCGGGAAGGTATGAAACATTTTAATAAATTCTCATCAAGGTTTTACGTGCTAATTTGAGATAATTATGAGATGATGAGTTGTCTGAGAAGGTAATGAACGGTCTGAGATTATGATAGACTCTTAAAAGAGATCATGTTTTATTGATTTATGAGCATACCATGTTGTTAGATTGAAATTGGCCGCTTTAAGTGATTATGTGGATAATAATGGTATGGAGTAATTAAAGTTGTTGTGATTATGACAACAAGATTTTAAGATTTTGAGAAGCTACATTTCCCGTATGTGGGGACTGATAATGAAAGTTTGGAACATGGAATAATTGGGAACCTTAGAATATTGATAACCGCTGAGACCTTAGAGGTATAAGGCCTTCTCGGGTAGTAAGATTTATTTCAGACCAAGAATGAGAATTAAGTGCGACAATGGATCGGGTTGTGGGCTGATTACGGGTCAACCCGTAGCCTGGAATAGAATGGGGTGAGTTGGAGGTAGTCCCTCTATGTTATAGGGTCACGAGGGTGTAAGGATCAAGTTTAGTTAGTCGTTGTACGAGTTCGTGGACGCGTTCCACCGGAACCGGGTCATAAGAACCAAACAAATGACCAAGTTGGATATAGTAACTCCAAGGATCAGAAAAACAGAAGCGATGATTGAGATTATGTACGTATGCTAGAATAAGTTTGGAAGTATGAGAAGAATACGATAAGTAAGAAAATGAGAGAACAAGGGTTGAAAGAATTGAACTGCTTATAGTTATGACTAAAGGAAAGAACGAAAATAGAATATTTTTTTTGCCATGAATGGTAGTAAATAGTGATGATGCACACTTTGGATTGATTCCTCGTTTGGCTTATGATGGATGGAAATGCATGTGCGATGTATTAGGGCCATCTGTGGCATATATGATTATGTTGGGGGAAGTTAAAAGGGCTATGCGATATCCGTTTAGATTGAACCTCGAATGAACATTCGGGGACGAATGTTTCTAAGGGGGAGAGAATGTTACACCCCGTAAGACCAGGGCATGTTAAAGATAATGTACGTAAGGAATCAGGACTTAAAAAATTTGAACGAAAGAAAGAGTGTAATTTCTAAGGAAAAGCTTTCGAACCTCAGTAAGGAAAAATGTTTGTTAGTAAGAATTGGGTTCCCATAATTGTTATTTGAGACTATGGAATTTTACTTTCGGATTTGGTCACGTAGGGCCCACCCGGGAAATTTTATGTTTTGTGGGGCCCACGGGGTTTTCGATATTTTGACCAATTATGGAAATTTTGGGAAATGAAATAGAATGGACCAATAGGAGGGCGACACGTGTCACCCTCCACATGGGCCATGTTGGACGAAATTGGACAAAAAAATATGTTCAAGTAGTGCAAGTTGAAGCTTGACATAATTGACTACATTTGACTAAGATCCTAGCCTTCCATTTGGTTTAATCCAAGCCCTTGATTGTAGTATATATCTATACTAGTAGCAAGATAAATTCCATACTTAGAAAATTTTCAAGAAACATTGTGCTAGGCTATAGAGGCTCTCGGCATTGGCACCATTACCACACAAAAGTTTTGCAATCTTGCTTCATAAATCCCAATATTCAAACTCAAGGTCCCTAAAGGTATTCTAAGGATATCCCAACACAAAAATCCCGGAAAAACTACGTTTTTACGTTAGTCGCAAGATGAAAACCTAAGGTGTTCTTCAACTTTGAAGTTGAAAATTGAAGAGAAGTTGTTTATGAACTTCTAAGACTTGCTTGGAGTGGATTGAAACGTCAAGAAGAGGAGCTAAAGTTACTAAGGATTGACTTTAAGTTTTTTATTGTATTTGGGCTTAAAGAGGTAATAATCTACGTATTGCTATTGTTATTCAATATTTCATGTTGTAGTAGTTGATAGATGAGCATGAGATATTTAGAATGAAGATTGATAGATGTTATGGAATTTGGAAGCTTAAATCCGAGATTGGCATGTTAGCCATAAAAAATTGGAAATCAATTTGGTCGATAGTTATAATCGTCGCATGTTGTATAAGAAAGGGATTTTAGTTGTTATAATTGATTGCGACTATATAACATGTTAGAATAACAACTTGAATTGAAAAGGAAATGGCAATGAATAGATGTTGTTGTTGTCCTTGTGATTGCCGAAAATGGCTCAAAGTTATTGGACAGTTTTACTTTAATTGTGGGGCAGAATTTTATACGTCATGTTAGACGTATAATCCCCTTTGAATTGCTGGTTTGTTGCGCCTTAAATGTGGCATGTTGGTTATTGATTTCGGGCCTTGAAAAAGGTGGAAAAGTACGTAGAAACAAAGGAAGTGCTGCCCAAATTTCCGTAGAATAAGAGACTTTACACTTAGTATTATTCTACCTTAAAACGGCTAGGAATTGATAGATATATTATGGTTATTATAGTCGTCGCGAGGTATGTGAACCTTTTCCTTCTTTTGGCATGTTCTATGTATGAAATATACATGTGGTGTTATTTTATGATTCCTTCTACTCTTAGAAGTTAAGAGGTACGTATGTTGATTTACTCTATGTAAAAGGTATGTCTAAGTTATCCTAAGTTCTTACCAAGTCTTATGGGGGATGTTGGTAAGAGTCGTTAGGAAGTATGTGGAGTCGAGGTGACTTTGCTAATTTACTGCACTAATGAGAATAGGTATCGAAAAAGTCATTGCAGCGTTAATAAAAATGTATCGACAATCAATTAAATTAAAATGAGTAGAATTCTCCATTTGCATAGAAACTAAGATAAGACAAAATTGTATTACATTTTCTAGATTATGGCGGCTTTAATAAGATCGTTATAAACGAGTATAACCTATTCACAGCTCATAAAAATATATGTTACTTAATTTAAAGAGTTTATGTTATGAAGTTTTAAGACTATGAACCTTGAATTCTTAAAAGGTTATGAGACTTTATTTTTCAAGTTATGAGACTTGATTCTTAAAGGAAGGAATGACTTGATTTAAAAAGTATGGTTTCCATGATTTATTTCAAAAGTTAAGAGGCTTGATTTCAAAAGAGAATGTAACTTGAGTTTTCAAAAGAAGAAGTTTATTGATTTAAAAGAGAAGGTGTGGCATGATTCTTTTATAAGTGTGCATGTACGTAGTATTTTTGGGTTTAGTTTTCCCTAATGTAATAAGAAATAAAAGTGCCTTAAGTTCTCCAAAATGAAAGGTTGTTATAATAGCTTTATGGGAAGTTGTTATAACGACTTAAGAAGGAGTAAGAAAAGATGGTTTAAAATATTATGGATACAATACACCGAGTCCTACAAGTAGGCCGGGTTATGTTATGAGACACACCGAGCCTACACATAGGCCGGGTTACGTTATGTGACTTTCTGGCGTCCCGAGAATGGGTAGGCGATACCTTTATGGGCAGACGTATGTGGAACTTTCCCTATCTCTTGAGCATGAGTATTTACAAATGTATATTACGGTAGACGTACGGGTTTTAAATGCATTCAGTTTCATTTTGATATCATTGACTTGATGTAAAGTATGTAAGTTTGGTTGAGTTGAAAAGTTAAACTCATGTGATTTTAAAGAACGAAATGCTCGGTTTAGAAAGACATAAAGTGTTATAATGACTTTATGGGAAGTTAATTATAACGACTTTATGGGAAGTTAAATGAGTGGCTTACTCAAATGATTTAAACAAGGATAAATGACTTGGTTTTAAGAAAGAAAACTTGATTTAAAGGCATAAGTTGCCTAAGTTTTGAAAGTAGAAGTCACTTGGTTTAAAAGCCTTGAAATGAATTTCTAAAGGTGTGGTGACTTGTTTTGAAAAAGTAAGCATGACTTGATACTAAGGTGTTAGTATCTTGGGGTTTTATATAAAAATGAGTCTTTTGAAAAGAATGGAAGTACGTAGTACTTTGGGTTAAATTCACGGATTTTTCATGACATGTTGGTGCCTTAAGTTAAATAAAATGAGAGTGCATGCTAATTAAGTCTAATAAGAGTTAAGGGATTTCTTAACTTGCTTATGATATTTATGGTAGCCGGTTGTGCTTATGTTATGTGATCATGATAGTCGGTTGTGCTTTTGTTATGTGATTATGATAGCCGATTGCACTTTTGTTACGCGATTATGTTAGTCGGTTGTGCTTGTGATATATTATTCATTACGGGGTCATTCTCCGGGCATTTTGCATTTACATATTCCGTGGATTTGCTCCCTACGATGCGAGGAAGTTATCTCATGCGGGTGAAACAGTCCCATACAGAGCGGACCAGTCCTATGCGAGGAAATTACCTCATGCGAGTCCGTAGGGCTCATGCGGGTGAAACAGTCTCATGCGGGGCGGACCAGTCCTATGCTAGGAAATTACCTCATGCGGGTCCATACTGCCTATGCGAGTGAAATAGTCTCAGGAGTAGGATTGCATAATGATACTACGGGCGGATGGCCCTAGGTTAATCATAAGCTTCATGTTTTAAAACCGGCAAAGTTTATTCTTGTTCACTCTTTTTGTTAATAAGGCACAAGTGTACTGTTAATTTGGTTATAACTCTTATTGAAAATGGGAAAAGATAATAATGTGCGATTAAGTTCATGGGTTGTAATGGCACGGTAGGATCTGGTATTTACTTTTTATACTTGCCCCTGTCATTCTTTTGTACAGTTATGATTTGTTTACAGTACCTTATTTTTGGTCCATACTCTAAATTTGTCTTGACCCCTTGGCCGCATTCATGCCACAGTGTTAGGTACACAGGTTGGTGATCCTTGCTCTTAGGATCTCTGTTTAGTTTTTGGGAAAAAACTCCATTTACTCCGGAGGCTTATCTTTTGGTACAGATCCCTATTGTTTTAGATTATGTACATTCAGGGGTATGACGGGGCTCTGTCCCGTCACAGTTGTTATGTCAAATTCTTAGAGGTTTGTAGTCATATCTTATGGGTCGGTTTGTAAAAAAAAGGATGTAACTGCTTTTGGCTTTGTATATATATATATATATATATATGTCCAGGGAGGTAGCCTTATCGGCTAGCCTGTTGTTTATTTCCTGTAAATGTACGTTATGAGTTTCATGTATGTTCCGCTGATTTTCTCTAATGTATACCTGTAGGGTGCCCAGGTAGGGCACCTGTCGCGGGCCCGGGGTCAGGTCGTGACATTTACCTTGGGATAGCATGTCTAGTTTGTTTTCAGGGGGTCTCGGGAGTGTTTCGGACATTTGGTGGATGTTTGGGAAAATTACATATTGATGGTGTCTGGTGTCCGCTCCAGCAGGCTGTTGTCCGCCTCCTCGGAGGTTGGCTAGCAAAAGTGGGTCTTGAGTGTTTAGTTGGTTTTCCAGTAGGCGAGATTTCACGCAGGTCGAATGCACTCTGCGGATAATGTCGCTCTGGTGAGAAAGTTGTCAGTGGTAGGCCACGTGAGTCCTCTTTCCGTGGAAGCGAGGCCACGCTAGCGGAGTCAATTCTGCTGGAGCAAAATCGTTGGATTTGTTAGACTATTAAAAAGCCTAGGTTAAAATTAATTTTCCAAAATATCACATCTTGGTTCTACAGCTGTCCAAAGGGAAAATCTTGAAGGTTGGGGCTAAGTTCTTCATTAGAGGTATAATTTTCACCCTTTGTGATTTTATTTTATATTTTAACGCTCTAATCTTGGTATAGACCTTAATTTGTGGAAAATGAGTTATAATATTTATGTTGGGATAAGAGAGGATGAGACTTTGATTTGAGGGTCTAATATGAGTTAAATCATCTCGATATTATGAATAAGTAATGATTTATAATAGAGGATCATATTGTAGTATTTACTTTTATTTTGGAAACCCTTTCTAATTGGGGAAATTCTAGGGTTCATAAATTGAGGTTTCTTCTTATATTGTTCAATTGAAGATCCAAGTGAGACTAGATTTCTAATTTACTTAAGGTATGCTTACCTAGTATATGTTCTTTCTTTTTGAGTAATAAAAATTAGGTCTTGACGACGTGTGCCCGGGGTTGGTTTTGGGAGTCTTGATTTGTTTAAGAATCAAGTCCTTATATTATATGGTAGCTTTATATTAACGTATGGTATATGTGTGTTAGAATTGGACTACTACGAGGCATTCTGAAAGGGTAAGACATGTGTGGAGGGTCGACCATTCGTGGCTCATGATCGGCCTTGAGATAGGCTACGATTTATTTTTACTAGACTTCGATAGAAGTACATAATCAATTATAAATATTAAGAGCTATTGAGCATGTTGGGCATCCCACTCAGACGGTTGTGATGAATGTTTGAGTGGGTACCGGTGTTGAGCTGTATTGATGGGTGATTTGGGGAATTCACCTTAAGTTGATTCCAAATGCTGTTATGTGGGCTTGTCACCATTATATGGGCTCATAGCCATTTTTCTATTGTTGTGTTTATTCATCACATATGTGTTCGATATCATATCCCGAATGTACATGAATTATGTGTTGTTAAACTCTGAAAGCATGGTGATATTCATCTCTTATACTTTGTTGCATCTCATACATTTGTATTTCTTGACTTGTATTGTCATTTGCATTTATACACTCCTGGTTCTGTTGATATTAATATGAGAGTGGTATGAAAATGTTGTGGGTCCAAGAGACCTGAAAGGTAAGAACACTAATGAGATTATGACAATATTGAGATTGTGATAATGTTAAGGATGGATAGGGTTGCACGCCGCAATGGATATATTTTATATGGATCAAGTTGTATATCTCAATGTATGTGATACGCGGGGAACGAAGTTACATGCCTGCAACAAATATTATACAGCCAAGAGTTGGGCTCCGATGAGAAATTTCGGAGAAGTATATAGATTTTACGGGTCTTCCATGTGTGTGCATTACACAATAAAAACTTTAGCGCCTCCATACTAGAGGAAAATGTACCTCACATTTGCATTCATATCATACACATTTCATTGCATGAATTATCTATTGATTGGAAATTAGATTGATTTTATTGAATCATGTTGATTGTCATGATTAGGCTTGTCTCTGTAAATACTTAGAAATTGGATTGATTCTATTGAATCGGGTTGATTGCCATGGTTAAGTGTTACACCCCGTAATTCAGGTCATGCTTTTGAGAACGTACGAAAGGAATTGAAACTTAAATTTTAGAATGATAGGTTGACGGAATATTTCGGACGGGTTTTTAGTCAACTTTGAGGCGGTTTCTGTCCCGTTACATTAGGAGTTCGTAGGTGGTTCAAATGCCTAGTGTGTAGTTCGTTGAGTCTAGTTTCCAACGCAACAAACCGTTCGTCGATAGGACATCGGAGTAGGAAGTTATGGAAGGTACAAGTTCAGTGCGCAATCGAGCAGAAAAAAATTTTCGGTCGGTGCGGCAGTAGTGGCCGAATCAGTGTCGCGCGCGGATATGCTGAAAATGCTCTGAAGTTGCAGTGTCGCGGCGCCGAATGCAGGGCCGCGGCGCCGGAAGTACTGAAAATTCTCGGAGGTTTCAGTGCCGGCCGCCGCAGGTCGCGGCGCCGTGTGGATTTTGCAAAGCGGGGAAAATCAGATATTTTCTTTTAAAAAGGCCATGGGAGGGTGACAAGTGTCCCTCCCATCTGAGTTAGGGGAAATGCTATTTATTTGAAAGACTTGGTCATTCTTCCAAAAACCTTCCTCTCACTACAAAAAAATCTATCTTCCTTCTCTCTAAAAAATTCCTCTCCCTACTCTCTAGAAATTCAAGAAGAAACCAAAGCCTAGAGAAATTTCAGAAAAAGTGGCAAGAAGGAAACATGTTGACAAGCTTGTAGGAGGTTTTTGGAAGTGATTGTGGAAAGAAGGCAAGTGAAATTTGTTGGATTAATTTTGGGTAAACTCTAAGGTAACAATCCTTTCTCTTTTGCTAGTAAATTGTGTTGCATGTGTGGAAGAAAGGACTTGTATATGTCAATATTGCTCTTAGATATATTGCATGTAGGAAATATGATTTGGATTTGAAAGGATTGGATAAAGATGATATGTGAACATGTTATAGCCAAGATAATACCTTAAACTTATTGGATTGTTATTTTGTATTGTGGGGAAGAATTTTACACGTCCAAGTTAGGCGTGTAATTCCTCAGATTCTTTGAATTGTTGGGCCTTAAATGTGGCGTTTAGTAGTTGATATCGGACCTTGAAAAGGTGGAAAAGTATGTCACGACCGAACCGGGCCGTGGATCGATGCCTTACCCGCACCCAGTAGACATACATCGGAGTAACGTGGAATATAAAACAAGACATGAAACAATATGAAGTGAAAGCAGTTTATCGAGAAAAGTTGCCTTTCGCATATATATAAAAACTTGAGCAGTTACATCCCTTTTACAAGCCACACACAGCATTACTACGCACCTTAAGAATGTTATAACAACAATGGCGGGAGGCCCGCCATACCCTTGTAAGTACTCTACAACGGCAGGGACTATACTCAAGATAAGTCTCGGAGACACGAGCTTCCAAACACCGAATCTGTGACCACATGGCGAGGATCAACAATCGGTGTACCTACCTGCGGCATGACGCAGCCCCGGAGGTCGATCTAACAGTACCAAGTATGTGGCCCAAAATATCAGAATGAAATCATAATAGTCTATATAAAAGCGAAGACATATATGATAACCAATTTACGATACACAATATGTAGCGATCGTGTCAAGTCGAGGACTCACGCCTTAAAGTTATCACTCAAATATAACTATGGGTCTCATGCCCACAATATCAATCACGCCCGTGGAATTCCTTCCTCATCGCCAGACATGATATAAAAGCACCAAGGAATACATGAACACGAGTCCCACTGTGTCATAATAAACCGTCTGGGGTAAGTATGAAGGCATAGCCGACTACTAGAATCCACCGTACCAACAATACTATAAAATCGTATCACGAGGTCTTTCTAGACCGCCACATGATCGCCGCCACTCGCCCTCGATATCAATGTGCGCGTCTAATCTCGAACTTACCGCACTCCGCGCGCACACATAGGCCCGTGAGATATTCCTCGTGACGGCAGCTAACCCGCAGATCCACTGACTCGCGATCGCATAGTCACAGACGCATGCCAGGCCCGAGGCGCGTCGGTAACCCATCCGGAGGATCAATCCTGGAACTCCGCGACTCGCATAGTCACACGACGCGTGAGGTATTCCTCGCGCCGAGGTGGCAAGTCCTCGACATTTCATGTCGGTGTAAGTGATATAATACCAGCATAACTTGCTTATCGTTAAACAACATAAGCACAACAAGAAAACCTCTTTACACAAACGTCACAAGATACTATCGCACGTAGCATCATAACATGTTTTACTTATCAAACCAACAAGAAAGTATTACAAGACTATCACCAGTAAATCATAGTCAAGTTACTCACACAAAGTCGCACGGTATTCGTAGTATCAAATAGGGTAACTATCTTTCAAGTAAACCAAAACAATTTCCATATCTCTTTTTAAAACAAACTTAAGACAAAAGCATGCCTCCTTTTTAAACGAAAACACTTCAAATTTTCAAGTCTTTGTCTTTTATAAAACAAGTCCTTACTTTGAAATTTAAAGAAAATCAAAACTTGTTTATTAATGATCTTATTAAAGCAGCCATGATCTAGGAAATGTAATACAATTTTGTCTTATCTTAGCTTCTATGCAGATGGAGGTTTCTACTGGTTTTAATAATAATTAATTAGTCAATACATTTTCCTTTATTAGCGCCTGCGATGGTTTGTTCGATGTTCTTTCCCCTTTCCGAAATTAATACAAGGCTTTCATAAACAATTTAGTAAACCGTTCCTTTTATCTCTCTTAAGTCGTTATACCTAACTTCCCATAAAGCTAGTATAACTCTTAAGCTTTTAAAACCAAGTATTACTCTTAACAAAACGATTCATAACTCTTTTGAAATACTTCAAGATTCTTATTATTTAAAACTCAAGTCAAAAGACATCAAGTAAAACCACGTTCGCTTAACACGTCACCGTACTATATATATTCTTTTAAAATATCATGCTCAAAAGGATAGGAAGAATCACATACCTCTCGGAAATCCACCGCCAAGTCGAATATGTCACAAGCAGAGTTTCAACCTATAATAGTCAAATACGTCTATCAACGTCTAGACTACTCAGAATTTTCTAAGCGAAGGTTCTTATTTCTACGGAAAATTGGGCAGCACTTCCTGCCGACAAACTACAAAAGTCTCGCAATACACCCTATGTAATTACAGTTCAATTCTCTTCTTTAATAACCTTCTATATCTTATACTCACTTCTAAACTACTATATGTAATTTCCAATTACAATAGAAGGACAAGATTAATTACCTCGATAAGCCCAAAATTATCCAAGTTTTAATGTCGATCCTGAGCAACGTTTAGCTCCTACTCTGCGCGCTCCAACCCGCTCCAAGCAACACTTATACGCTCCTAACCAACTCCTCTTTAAGAACCAACCTAAACAAGTGAAGAACACTAAGGTTCTTGTCCTCACAACTCTCGGCCAAGGTGAGGCTTTAGGGGCTAGGGTGTGAAATCTTTTCTAACCTTTGGTTAACAATCTTCCTAATACACTAAGGAAGAACACTTAAGAGTTTAGGAATTTTTTGGACAAAGTTTGGTTAAGGGAGAGGGTGTTTTGACTAAGGCTTTCAAGGAAGGTGGGGGGGAAGTTTGGACGAGAACTTCAACTAAAGGGGGAGAGGGATTTTGAGACTTGGAAATTGTTCAAGTGATGAAGAAGTCTTGCTATCAAGGGGGGTATTTATAGAACACTCAAGGGTCAAGATTAAAACAAATGGAGGGTGTAGATTAGATAGCTTGTGTGAGTGGAGTCTTCCACCAAGTGTCCACCACAACCTTGGGACATATGTCCACCACAATATTGGGACATATGTCCCCCACAACAAAGAGCCATGTGGCCTTCCACTAGGCACAAAAAAACGTCCAAGGCAAGCCCCCACTTGCCCACAAAAATCGTCCCTACCTACCCCCACTAACCCAAAGAATTAACTTGCAAGACTTGACTATTTGATTTTTCCACTAGGCCAACATTTCGTCCAACCCATGCCAACTAAGGGTGACACATGTCGCCCTCCTATTGGTCCAAAATATTTTGTCTCTCAGAAAAATCCGTAATCGGTTAAAATATTAAAAACGTAGAATTTCCTTCACAAGGTTCGGAATCTTTTCCGTTGAAAGTTCACAATTTCATCCTTAACCTAATTAGGGTTTGTACAAACGCACGTCGTCCTCACATACATACTGGAAATACTGGTATAACATTCTCCCCTCCTTAGAAACATTCGTCCCGAATGTTCCTTCTCAAGACAGATAACGATAAAGTTCCTCATAACTTAAACAGTTTGCAAATGCCACACATGGACACAAGGAATCACCTCTAGCATCACAAAAGCTCCCACCCAAGGTCTAAAAGATATTCCCTTCGCACCTTTACTTCACAAAAGTAATGATCACTTCTATTCTCTTACTCGTCGTACCCTCCTCGTACACTCGAACACTTCCTAAATAAACTTACCACCTTCCTGTTATTGCTTCAGTTCCCAAAATCTCGGGGTTACCATCTCCAACTTGGTCATCATTAACTGGAAACACTCTGGATGGATCTCCGATACTTTTCCGAACATAGCAACATGAAAGACCGGACGTACTGCCTCCTACGTCGGACGGCAAAACTAACTTATAGGCAACCTGGCCTATTCTCCAAATGATCAAAACGCCAAAGTACCTGCTAAGTTTCCCTTCAAATCTCGTCACGCCTTCCGGTGGTACTTTAAGAAAACCCACCGTCAACGAACTCCAAGTGTCGACGCCGATTATCCGCGACTTCTTGACTCGAAGTCAATAACTTCTCCCGATAAGCTTCACCTTATCGCTGCCAGTATCAAGTCCGACCAACTATCTGAATCTTGCCAACATCGAACCAATCGACCGGCAACCTACACTTCCGCCCATACGAGGCTTCATAAGGCACCCTCCGAATACTGAAATGGTAGCTAGTATAATACTCCCTCAACAAGAGGCACATAATCCTTACAGCTACCTCTGAAATCAAAACCACCGGCCCGAGGGTGAATGCAATACTGAGACTTACATGAGTCCCTTACCCTGCCTGGTAAAACCTCCAGAAAAAGAAAAAGCCAGAACCGGGCTCCATCGCCGTCATCAGTAAAAGTAGGAACCGTGCAGCCTTACAACCTTCCCGATATATAACATCTCGCATAACCTCCGCCGAGTAAATGCGATCAAAGACAAGATGGGCTGACCTCATCGGCCCGACTACTGGTCGAACGTGTCCACGAACTCGTACGATGGTCAACTAATCTTGGGCCTAACACCCTCGTGACCCTAACACATAGCGGGACCACCACAATTTTTCCTTACTTCAAACCGGGCTGCGGGTTGACCCGTAATCTGGCCTCAACCCGACCCATTTATCGCGCCAATCTCTTGTTCCCCGATCCGGAACAATCTCACTAATCAAGTCACGAAAACCTAGTGGTCTTCTTAGCTCAACTACCCTCTTTCATTTCATACCACCCAGGGACCTATCACACAAATATATCCCATGTATACTATGCACTCCGATAAAGGTCAATCGTAAAAATAAATCTTTTACTCAAGATGGTCTCGCCTCTAAGGTCTCCACGTATAATATTCTAAGGCTCACAATTTCCCTATCCCCAAATCTTACCCTTTTAACTAACCATGATTTCTAATCACAACTAACACAATGTTATCTGAACATAACACTTAAAATATACTCATCTTATCACACATACTAATCTCTAGAAAGTTAAGGATGTACCTGTATCTACTGCTTCACTCCCCTTTGTCGTTCTAATCAATCCTGCCCTGTTGGGCGCATAGCTAGAGAAGGTGATGAACTTGCCACTGATCCTGAAGGCTGAGTCTCTACATCCGCGCCACCTCTAGTCGGACAATTTCTCGCAAAATGGCCCTGCTGGCCGCAAGCATAACAAGTTGTCGAAGTAGTACGATACTCCCCACAATGACATCTACCACAACGGCCACACCGAGGTAGGGGTGGCCTCCTCTGGCTAACACCCCTTCCTCTCCGAACCACTGAATCCGCAACTGATCTGGTGGGCTGAGTCCTCCTACTTGTATCCCTCCTACTTGCATCCCTCCTACTTGAACATTCCCTCGTCACATGGCCCTGACGGCCGCAGGTAAAACAAGCACCAACAAAAAGACGACATTCCCCGGGATGACGCCTGCCACACTGTGAACACTGAGGGAAATCAACTACGGCTAGAACTTACGATATGGCGTGAACCGGAAGCCACGGAGCTCGACCAACTCCGCGTACCCGAACGTCCCGAACCACGGAGGACCACTCTGCACTGGCGGAGGTGCATATCCAGTCTGCTGCTGAGGCGATTCGCCTCGAAAGTTACCAAAGGACCCTGCCGATCTGGCCCTCTTCTGCTGATCTTGGTTAACCCGTCGATCCCTACGTTTCTCGGCCTGCTGCGCATAAGCCCGTACGCAGGCCATGCTCAAGCCTGACTGAAGAGCTACTCTTGCACAACCCTTCTTTAGATAATCATCAAGGCCCGCGATAAATCGGTACATAATATACTCTCTGGTTGCTAAATCCCTAGCTAGTAACAGGGTCGTCTCTTTGCAATCCATACTTTCTGCTACTGGTCGTGGAACTGAAGGTCCAGATATCATGGCCGCAGTAGGAACTGCTGCCGCTGTGCTAAACTTTCTTTGAGTGGCGGCGTGAGCGTAACTCCCGAATGAAGCACCACCATGTGATGATTGGGCTGTGCCTCGTAACCCTCTCGTGCTCTACTCGCGCCTCGCCGCTGCCTTGCCGCCTGGGCCGGGTTGCCTGGCGGAGGCATAATCGGTAAGGAAAGGAATACGTTAGAGGTCCAACTTATAACACGGCTCTAAGTGCGATCTCGAGTGAGAAGAATGAAACCAATCCTAAATATCCTATAGCCTCACGATTATTGGTGTGGTGCACAACACACCGATAATCAAGACTTACTAGATACGGCCGTAGACACTTTCGAGGATTAATCGCTCGATACCACTTTTGTCACGACCGAACCGGGCCGTGGATCGTGCCTACCCGCACCCAGTAGACATACATCAGAGTAACCAGCGGAATATAAAACAAGACATGAAACAGTTTATCTGAGAAAAGTTCTCTTTCGGCATATATATATAAAAACTTGAGCGATTCATATCCCTTTTACAAGCCACAACAAGCGGATTACTGGACTTCTAAGAATGTTATAACAACAATGGCGGGACAGGGCCGCCATACCCCTGTAAGTACTACAACGACGGGACTATACCAGATAAGCCTCCGAGACACGGAGCTTCCCAAAACGCAATCGTGACCTATGGCGAGGATCAACAATCGTGTACCTACTGCGGCATGACGCGGCCGAAGGAGGTCGATACAACGGTACCAAGTATGTGAATCAAAAATCAGTAAATGAAATCATAATAGTCTATATAAAAGCAGAAGACATATATGATAACCAATTTACGATACACAATATGTAAGCGATGTCAAGTCGTGACTCACGCCTTAAAGTTATCACTCAAATATAACCATGGGTCTCATGCCCACAATATCAATCATGCGGTGGAATTCCTTCCTCACCGCCGATCCATGATATAAAAGCACCAAGGAATACACATGAACACCGTGTCCCACGTGTCATAATAAAACCGTCGGGAGTAAGTATGAAGGCATAGCCGACTACTGAACCCACCGTACCAATAATATAAAAGCGTATCACGAGGTCTTTCTAGACAGCGCCACATGATCGAAGCTGGCCACTCGCCCTCAGTATCAATGTGCGCGTCTAATCCTGGAACTTACCGCAGCTCCGCATAGGCCCGCATGAGGTATTCCTCGCATCGGGGCAGTAACCCGCGGCATCCACTGGACTCCGCAGATCCGCGATAGTCACAGACCGCATAGCGCGGGCTGCGTCGGGGTAACCCACCCGGAGGGATCAATCTTGGAACTCCCGCAGCTCCGCATAGTCACACAGACCGCATGAGGTATTCCTCGCATCGAGGGTGGCAAGTCCTCGACATTTCATGTCAGGGGTGTAAGTGATATAATACCAGCATAACTTGCTTATCGTTAAACAACATAAGCACAACAAGAAAACCTCTTTACACAAATGTCACAAGATACTATCGCACGTAGCATCATAACATGTTTTACTTATCAAACCAACAAGAAAGTTGTTACACCCCGTAAATTCAAGGAGTAAGATAAGAACATACCAAGGATTATAAGATTGAAAGTTGAAAGATAAGTTGGCAAACATGTGTTGGACGGATTTGAGTTTACCTTGGAGTGTTGTACCCCAGTTGTTAAGAGTTTCAATGTGTTTAAAAGCCTAGTGTGTAGTCCGTTAAATTTAGATCCCAACGCAACAAACCGTTCGTCGATAGGACATCGGAGTCAAAAGTTATGGAAGTTTCAAGTTTGGTGCAGTGAGCAATGCGATTTCGGTTCGAAGTGCAGCGCGGCGAGAATCTGAGGGCAGCGCGGTTATCTTGGCGTCGCGGGGGTTGCAGCGCCGCCGGAATCGAGGCAGCGGCGCGGAATCTTTGGAACTTTTCTCGGAAGTGGAAGCCGCCGTGGCCGGCGAGCAGCGCCAGCGGGATTTTTCGCGATAAAAGTGAAATCGGGAGATATTTTGTTAAAAACCTATGGGAGGGTGACAAGTGTCCTCCCATCCTTTTGACAGATTAGGGCCTATTTTAGGGCCAAGTCTTGGAAGACTTGGCCATTTCATTTCAAACCCCTTCCCTGGAAACCCCTCTCCCTTCTCTCTAGGGGTTTGGGAAGAAAACCTAGCTTAAGAGAAGCCCCATGGAGCGGCGGCAAGAAGGAAAAGTGTGGGTAAACTTAAGGGGAGCACTGGTGGGCGTTTTTGACGGAAAGATGTGGAAGAAAAAGGGGCTTTTGTGGGCTATTCCTTAAGGTAAAAGTTTCTCCTTTCTCTTGGTTATAAGCCTAAGGCTGTTATATTTTTGTAGTATAGATGTGAGCCTAAGGCTGTTATATTTTAGTAGTTTAGAATTGAGCACAGGTCATTTTATTTGAATAGATTTGGATCTTGTTGTCTTGTTGAAGATGTCTAGGGCTAGATATCATGTTAGGCCTAAGAACATGGATTGGTAAGATTTGAAAGGGATTTAGGAATTCGTTATATTGTTGGCCAAGAATGGCATGGAAGGTATTGGGTTATTTTGTATTATTGTGGGGCGTTTGTTATTGATTTCGACCTTGAAAGAGGTGGCATAGTAAGTAAGAACAAAGGAAGTGCCGTCCAAATTACCGTAGAATTTAGGGACTTTGCACTTAGTTATTCTACGTTCGAAGCTAGAGTTTGATAGACGTTTCATGACCCTTATAGGATTGAAGTACTAAGGTAGCATATTCCTCTTAAGGGAGATAGTACTGTGGAGCATTTTGCTTATTGTGGACAGTCGTCGCGAGGTATGTGATTCTTCCTATCCTCTTCAGCATGACTATTTGTAAAATATATAGTGCGGTTGGCCTTGCGTGTGTTATAGAATTTGATTTCCTTTATGTCTTGACTTGATATGAAGTGTTAAGGGCTTCATTGTGTGGAAATAGTAGTAAAGTCTTATCCGTTAGTAACTTGAATTTTTGTGGTTAAAGAATGAGCCCTATTGGTCTCATAAATGTTCATAGTGGTAATTGGTTGGTTTAAAACATAAAGTGTTATAACGGCTTTATGGAAAGTTTGTTATAACCACTTTATGTAGCTAAAAGAATGGTTTGTTGATTTCAAAGGATAAGAGACGTGACTTGTAATTGACCTAAATGGTGTTGAAAAGTATAAAACATAATTCGTGAGAAATGAATACTTGGTTTTTAAAAGAATAACGTTACAAATTTCGGAAATGGGAATAAGGATCGAACAAGCCAATGCAGCGTCGATAAAGGAAAGAAGTAATGACAATTAATCATAATAAAATCAGTAGAAACCTCCATCTGCATAGAAGCTAAGATAAGACAAAATGGCATTATATTTCCTAGATCATGGCTGCTCTAATGAGAATTATTGAAATCAAGTTCTGATTTTCCTAAAAGTTTCAAAGTAAGGAACTCGTTCTCTAAAAGAAAAGAGACTTAAGAATTTGAAGTATTTTGGTTTAAAAGAAAGGCATGATTTTGTCTTGACTTGTTATATTAATCATAAAGTGTTGTAATAGCTTTATGGGAAGTTAGTTATAACGACTTTATGGAAAATAAAGAAATGGACTCATTATTGGATTTAGAATGGTAACTTGATTTTGGGAAAATAGTAGTAACTTGTTTTCAAAATGTTGAACTCCTTGTGATGGAAAAACATAAGTGGCTTGTTTATAAAAGGTAGGAGTACCTTGATCTTAAAGGGGTTTTAATGGTATACTTGACATTGTGGTAAGAAGTATGTATAGTACCTTGAGTTGGGTGTAACTTGCCTCTGCTTGTTGTGGTAGCCTTTGTTGTGCAAGTGTTTGGTTGTGTGCTACCGAGTCTCTCGATGGAGTAGGCTATCTGGTTGATTGATGGACATCTTGACGCGTTGGGTAGCCACGGGTATGCTTCCATCATGTCGATCCTCTTGGACATCGCGACACGTTGGGTAGCCGGGTATGCTTCCATTAAGTGTTATCCGTTAGTTGTTTGGACATCTTGACCACGTTGGGTAGCCACGTATGCTTCCACAATGAGTATCATCTTGTTATTTCCTTTGGGCATCGACACGTTGGATGGTCCACGGTATGGGCCACTAGGATGGTTCCATGGCCGTGCTTATACCGGGTGAGATCGGGCATGCGGCCATCGTCGCGGGTTAAATTCGGGTTGTATTTGAGTGATGATTTCACGGGCATGAGTCCACGACTTGACATGACCGCTTATATGTTGTGTCTTGTAGTTTGGTTATCATACATGTCTCCGCTTTATATAGACTATTATGATTTCATTTCTGATATTTCTGATTTCACATACTTGGTACTGTTATCGACCTCGGCCGCGTTCATCTGCGCGAGGTTGAGGTACATAGCTTGGCGATCCACTCTCTTAGGATCGTTCGGTTCTCGGAAAGCTCCATATCTCCTAAGCTTGTCTGTGATACGGCTCACTGAAGTAGTAGACTTTTGTATATTCAGGGCATGGCGGGGCCTGTCCGTCATTATGGTTTCAAAATTCTTAGAAGTGCATGCTGTTGTGGGCAGTTTGTAAGGGATGAATCGTTCAAGTTTTAATTTATGTACAAAAAGGTAACCGTTGGGTTAGCTTTGCTTTCTTATTTCACTGTTTTATATGTTTAAGTTTTTATTTCATTTGGTTTTCTCGATGTTGTATCACTAGGGTGCCCGGTAAGGCACGATCCACGGGCCGGTTGGTCGTGACAAAAGTGGTATCGAGCGATTAATCCTCGGAGAGTGTCTGAGACCGTATCGATGAGTCTTGATTATCGGTGTGTTGTGCACCACATCTATAATCGAGGAGGCTATAGGATATTTAGGATTGGTTTCCATTCTTCTCACTGAGATCGTGCCTTAGGCGGTGTTATAAGTTGGACTCCTCCGGCGTGTTCTTTGTATACCGGTGATGCCTCGCAGGCAACCGCGAGCCCGGAAGGCAAAGCGGCGAGGAGGCTGCGAGTAGAAGCGGCGGCGGTCTCTCCCGAGACTACGGCACCGAGCCTCCACCCCGGCACCGGCGAGAGGAGATGGGGTATAAGGAGATGGCCCGATTACTAGCGAGTTGTGGCGGGCGAGATAATTTGGATAGGGCGGATTCCAGCTCGATGGTACCCATAGTTCACCCGAGTCGAGATAGTTTGAGGCTACGGATTTTCGAGTTGTAGCCCACCCGAGTTCTACGGGTCGAGGCACGAGGATGATCCGCGGGAGTTCATCAAAGCGATTCTGACGGATCGTGAGTGATCAAGGCTTCGAGACCGAGTCGGTGGTTTTGGGTTCACATCGGTGCGTGATACCGCGGATCATTGGTTTGATTCGTGGGAGGCTGTCGGGGAGCATGCACCTCGGCTGGTTGGGGTGAGTTCTCGAGGCTTTCCTTGGCCATTTCTTGCCTCCATGGATGAGGAGGCACGGGCGATAGATTTTTGATGTTAAGACAAAGAGGCGCGCATTCGGAGTACAATGTAGAGTTTGACTCATCGGCGGTATGTCCCATTGTGGTGGCTAATATGGAGGATAGAGTGCACCGTTATGTCACTGACTCGATGATTATTTAGCGGAGGATGCACAACAGTAGCTCTTGGCCGGCATGGACATTGCCGCGTCCAGCCTATGCGCAGCAGTGAGAACGTGAGGTCGGCGGAATAACCAAGATCAACGAGAAGAGGGCGGGACGGTAGAGTCCTCGGTGACCTTCGAGCGGCAGCCTCGGCGAGCTAGTTATTTACCTCGGCCAAGATGAGTGCTCCATCACGATCTTGGGGCGTTCAGAAATTCGGGAAGCGGTCGGGGCTCCCGTGTTTGAGTTTTGGGGAGCGAGGGCGTTAGTCGATGGGACCGCCCTACCTCGTTGTGGCCGTTGTGGTAGGCTCCATGGTGGGAGTGTCGTCTTTGGAATGGGGTTTGTTTTGTATGCGGCGGCAGGCCATTTGCGAGAAATTGTCCAACCAGAGATAAGCGCGGATGTAGAGACTCGGACGCCGGGATCGATGGTGATTCATCTCCTCCTTTTGTGCGTCGTGCAGGGAAGGAACATGAGTAGAACGGCATGAAGGGATAGTGAAGTAATAGTTACAGCTATATTCTTAACCCACTAGAAACTAGTATGCATTGATGTTATAGTGATGTGTTAAGTGTTATGTTCGGATAACTTTGTGTTAAAAATGTGATTTAGAAGCCTGATTAGTGAAAGGGTAAGTCTGAGGATGAGAAAATTTTGAACCTTAGAATTTATGACAATTGAAACCTAGATGTAAGACCGTCTTGGGTAGAAGATTTTACAGTAATCCTTGTCGGAGTACATAGTATGTGGGTATTTTTTTCGGGTGATAAGTCCATGAGTGGCATAACTGATTCTTGTGTGAGTGGAGTAGTGAAGACTATACCGGCGTCTGCGTTTTGGAGACTTAGAAGGAACATTCGGGACGAATATTTCTAAGGGGGGGAGAATGTTACACCCCGTAAATTCAAGGAGTAAGATAAGAACATACCAAGGATTATAAGATTGAAAGTTGAAAGATAAGTTGGCAAACATGTGTTGGACGGATTTGAGTTATCCTTGGAGTGTTGTACCCCAGTTGTTAAGAGTTTCAAGGTGTTTAAAAGCCTAGTGTGTAGTCCGTTAAATCTAGATCCCAACGCAATAAACCGTTCGTCGATAGGACATCGGAGTCAAAAGTTATGGAAGTTTCAAGTTTGGTGCAGCGACAGCAGCGATTTCGGTTCAGTGTGCAGCGCCACGGCGCGAATCTGAGGCGCGCGCGGTTATCTTGAAGTCCGGGGTTGCAGCGCCGGCCGCGAATCTGGCATGGCGTCGGAATCTTTGGAACTTTTCTCGGAAGTGGGCGCCCGCGCTGGCGGGCAGCGCCAAGGCGGGATTTTTCGCGATAAAAGGTCAAATCGTGAGATATTTGGTTAAAAACCTATGGGAGGGTGACAAGTGTCCCTCCCATCCTTTTTGACCAGATTAGGGCCTATTTTAGGGCCAAGTCTTGGAAGACTTGGCCATTTCATTTCAAAACCCTTCCATGGAAAACCCTCTCCCTTCTCTCTAGTTTTTTGAAGAAAACCTAGCTTAAGAGGAAACTGTTGGAGCGGCGGCAAGAAGGAAAAGTGTGGGTAAACTTAAGGGGAGCACTGGTGGGCGTTTTTGACGGAAAGAGGTGGAAGAAAAAGGGGCTTTTGTGGGCTATTCCTTAAGGTAAAAGTTTCCCCTTTCTCTTGGTTATGAGCCTAAGGCTGTTATATTTTTGTAGTATAGATGTGAGCCTAAGGCTGTTATATTTTAGTAGTTTAGAATTGAGCCTGAGGCTGTTTTATTTGAATAGATTTGGATCTTGTTGTCTTGTTGAAGATGTCTAGGGCTAGATATCATGTTAGGCCTAAGAACATGGATTGGTAAGATTTGAAAGGGATTTAGGAATTCGTTATATTGTTGGCCAAGAATGGCATGGAAGGTATTGGGTTATTTTGTATTATTGTGGGGCGTTTGTTATTGATTTCGACCTTGAAAGAGGTGGCATAGTAAGTAAGAACAAAGGAAGTGCCGTCCAAATTACCGTAGAATTTAGGGACTTTGCACTTAGTTATTCTACGTTCGAAGCTAGAGTTTGATAGACGTTTCATGACCCTTATAGGATTGAAGTACTACGGTAGCATATTCCTCTTAAGGGAGATAGTACTGTGGAGCATTTTGTTTATTGTCGACAGTCGTCGCGAGGTATGTGATTCTTACTATCCTCTTCAGCATGACTATTTGTAAAATATATAGTGCGGTTGACGCACGTGTGTTAAAGGAATTTGATTTCCCTTTTGTGTCTTGACTTGATATGAAGTGTTAAGGGCTTCATTGTGTGGAAATAGTAGTAAAGTCTTATCCGTTAGTAACGGGTACTCGGTGGTTAAAGAATGAGCCCTATTGGTCTCATAAATGTTCATAGTGGTAATTGGTTGGTTTAAAACATAAAGTGTTATAACGGCTTTATGGGAAGTTTGTTATAACCACTTTATGTAGCTAAAAGAATGGTTTGTTGATTTCAAAGGATAAGAGACGTGACTTGTAATTGACCTAAATGGTGTTGAAAAGTATAAAACCTAATTCGTGAGAAATGAATACTTGGTTTTAAAAGAATAACGTTACAAATTTCGGAAATGGGAATAAGGATCGAACAAGCCAATGCAGCGTCGATAAAGGAAAGAAGTAATGACAATTAATCATATTAAAATCAGTAGAAACCTCCATCTGCATAGAAGCTAAGATAAGACAAAATGGCATTATATTTCCTAGATCATGGCTGCTCTAATGAGAATTATTGAAATCAAGTTCTGATTTTCCTAAAAGTTTCAAAGTAAGGAACTCGTTCTCTAAAAGAAAAGAGACTTAAGAATTTGAAGTATTTTGGTTTAAAAGAAAGGCATGATTTTGTCTTGACTTGTTATATTAATCATAAAGTGTTGTAATAGCTTTATGGGAAGTTAGTTATAACGACTTTATGGAAAATAAAGAAATGGACTCATTATTGGATTTAGAATGGTAACTTGATTTTGGGAAAAGAGTAGTAACTTGTTTTCAAAATGTTGAACTCCTTGTGATGGAAAAACATAAGTGGCTTGTTTATAAAAGGTAGGAGTACCTTGATCTTAAAGGGGTTTTAATGGTATACTTGACATTGTGGTAAGAAGTATGTATAGTACCTTGAGTTGGGTGTAACTTGCCTCTGCTTGTTGTGGTAGCCTTTGTTGTGCAAGTGTTTGGTTGCGTGCTCACAGGAGTCTCGATGGAGGGCCGGCTATCTGGTTGATTGATGGACATACTGACGCGTTGGGTAGCCCACGGGTATGCTTCCACTGTATCGATCCTCTTGGACATGCTGACACGTTGGGTAGCCCACGGGTATGCTTCCATTAGGAGTGTTATCTGGTTAGTTGTTTGGACATACTGACACGTTGGGTAGCCCACGGGTATGCTTCCACAGTGAGTATCATCTTGTTATTTCCTTTGGGCATACTGACACGTTGGATGGTCCACGGGTATGGGCCCACTAGGATGGTTCCATGGCCATGCTTATACCGAGGTGAGATGCCGGGGCATGCGGCCATCGTGCGGGTTAAATTCCCGGGTTGTATTTGAGTGATGATTTCACGGGCATGAGTCCCTGACTTGACATGACTGCTTATATGTTGTGTACTGTAGTTTGGTTATCATACATGTCTCATGCTTTATATAGACTATTATGATTTCATTTACAGTATTTCTGATTTCACATACTTGGTACTGTTATCTTGACCTCGCCGGGGTTGCGTTCATCTGCGCAGGTTGAGGTACATAGCTTGCTGATCCACTCTCTTAGGATCGCTGTTCGGTTCTCGGAAAGCTCCATATCTCCGGGAGCTTGTCCTGTGGTACGGCTCCCTGAAGTAGTAGACTTTTGTATATTCAGGGGCATGGCGGGGCCCTGTCCCTTCATTATGGTTTCAAAATTCTTAGAGGTGCATGTATTGTGGGCGAGTTTGTAAGGGATGTAACTGTTCAAGTTTTAATTTATGTACAAAAAGGTAACCGTTAGGTTAGCCTGCTTTCTTATTTCACTGTTTTATATGTTTAAGTTTTTATTTCCGCTGGTTTTCTCTGATGTTGTATCACTAGGGTGCCCGGGGTAAGGCACCAGTCACGGGCCCGGGTTCGGGTCGTGACAAAAGTATTACAAGACTATCACCAGTAAATCATAGTCAAATTACTCACACAAAGTCGCACGGTATTCGTAGTATCAAATAGGGTGACTATCTTTCAAGTAAACCAAAACAATTTCCATATCTCTTTTTAAAACAAACTTAAGACAAAAGCATGCCTCCTTTTTAAACGAAAACACTTCAAATTTTCAAGTCTTTGTCTTTTATAAAACAAGTCCTTACTTTGAAATTTTAAGAAAATCAAAACTTGTTTATTAATGATCTTATTAAAGCAGTCATGATCTAGGAAATGTAATACAATTTTATCTTATCTTAGCTTCTATGCAGATGGAGGTTTCTACTGGTTTTAATAATAATTAATTAGTCAGTACATTTTCCTTTATTAGCGCTGCAGTGGTTTGTTCGATGTTCTTCCCCTTTCCGAAATTAATACAAGGCTTTCATAAACAATTTAGTAAACCGTTCCTTTTATCTCTCTTAAGTCGTTATACCTAACTTCCCATAAAGCTAGTATAACTCTTAAGCTTTTAAAACCAAGTATTACTCTTCTTTCAAAAACGATTCATAACTCTTTTGAAATACTTCAAGATTCTTATTATTTAAAACTCAAGTCAAAAGACATCGAAGTAAAACCACGTTCGCTTAACACGTCGTCACCGTACTATATATATTCTTTTAAAATATCATGCTCAAAAGGATAGGAAGAATCACATACCTCCTCGATATCCACCTGCCAAGTCGAATATGTCGCGCGCAGAGTATCAACCTATAATAGTCAAATACGTCTATCAACGTCTAGACTACTCTGTAGAATTTTCTAAGCAGAAGGTTCTTATTTCTACGGAAAATTGGGCAGCACTTCCCTGCCGACAAACTACACAAGTCTCTTTGCAATACAGTCCTATGTAATTACAGTTCAATTCTCTTCTTTAATAACCTTCTATATATTATACTCACTTCTAAACTACTATATGTAATTTCCAATTACAATAGAAGGACAAGATTAATTACCTCGATAAGGCCAAAATTATCCAAGTTTTAATGTCGATCCTGAGCAACGTTTAGCTCCTACTCCGCGCGCTCCAACCCGCTCCAAGCAACCCTTATACGCTCCTAACCAACTCCTCTTTAAGAACCAACCTAAACAAGTGAAGAACACTAAGGTTCTTGTCCTCACAACTCTCGGCCAAGGTGAGGCTTTAGGGGCTAGGGTGTGAAATCTTTTCTAACCTTTGGTTAACAATCTTCCTAATACACTAAGGAAGAACACTTAAGAGTTTAGGAATTTTTTGGACAAAGTTTGGTTAAGGGAGAGGGTGTTTGGACGAGGCTTTCAAGGAAGGGGAAGTTTGGACGAGAACTTCAACTAAAGGGGGAGAGGGATTTTGAGACTTGAAAATTGTTCAAGTGATGAAGAAGTCTTGCTATCAAGGGGGGTATTTATAGAACACTCAAGGGTCAAGATTAAAACAAATGGAGGGTGTAGATTAGATAGCTTGTGTGAGTGGAGTCTTCCACCAAGTGTCCACCACAACCTTGGGACATATGTCCACCACAACATTGGGACATATGTCCCCCACAACAAAGAGCCATGTGGCCTTCCACTAGGCACAAAAAAACGTCCACGGCAAGCCCCCACTTGCCCAAAAATCGTCCCTACCTACCCCCACTAACCCAAAGAATTAACTTGCAAGACTTGACTATTTGACTTGTCCACTAGGCCAATATTTCGTCCAACCCATGCCAACTAAGGGTGACACATGTCGCCCTCCTATTGGTCCAAAATATTTCGTCTCTCGGAAAAATCCGTAATCGGTTAAAATATTAAAAACGTAGAATTTCCTTCACAAGGTTCGGAATCTTTTCCGTTGAAAGTTCACAATTTCATCCTTAACCTAATTAGGGTTTGTACAAATATACGTACGTCCTCACATACATACTCTGGAAATACGGGGTATAACAGTATGTAGAAACAAAGGAAGTGTTGTCCAATTTTCCGTAGAATAAGGGGCTTTTCAATTAGAATGTTCTACGTTGAAGCTAGAAGCTAATGAACGTATTATGGTCATTATAGGTTAACATACTACGTGAGGTATATTGGACTGCAGTGGATCGACCAAGAGGTATGTGGAACTTTCCTATCTCTTGAGCATGAATAGTTGCACTTATATAGTACGGTAGACGTACAAGACTTTGATATTCCTTACTTGTTTTAAGAATGGCCAAGTTGGGTGAGTATGGGGATTAACTCACTTCTTTAAAAGTATTAAGGATGTCTTAAGTTTTCAAAGTTAAGGGACTTGAAGTGTTTTAAGTATATGATACTTCTTTCATTTTAAAAGTATAAGTCCCTTGGATATAGGGAAATGTATTTGACTAAGGTATAAATTTAATATAACGATTTTATGGAAAGTTGGTTATATTAGCTTTATGGAGGGTTAACAAAAGAAAGATTTACTCTAAGTAAAATAAGTAAGGATAAATGATTTGAATTTATGAAAGGCAAATTGATTTTAAGGCATCAGTTGTCTAAGGTTTTAAAAGAAAAGAAGTCACTTGATTTAGAAGCCTATTATATTTCTAAAAGGAAATGTGACTTATCTTGAAAAGTAGTCGTGACTTGATACTACGGTTATTAGTATCTTGGAAGTTTTATATAAAAAGTAGTCATTCTTAAAAGGTTAGAGGTACGTGGTACTTGGGTTGAATTCCCGGATTTTCTCTTAAATGGCATGTTAGTGCCTTAAGTAAACTAAAATGAGAGGATATATTAATAATGTTAATAAGAAGTTAGGGGATTTCTTAACTTGCTTATGTTATGATAAGCTGGTAGCGCTTATGTTATGTATGATAGCCGGTTGTGCTAGGTTATGTATTCTTACGGGGTAGACCCCGGGTTATTACTTATTCCGTGGATTTGCTACCCATGATGCGAGTGCGGCGTTTGTACTCATTGTGGGCCCACCGGGCCCATGAGGGTGAAATAGTCTCATGCGGGTGAAATAGTCTCATGCGAGGCGGATGACCTCATGCGGGTCCACAGGACCTATGTGGGTGAAATAGTCCCAGGAGTGGGATTGCTTAATGATAGTACGGGAGAGGGACCCTGTTTTGATCATGAGCCTCCTATTTTTATGCAGTAAAATTTATACTTGTTACTCTCATTGTTAGTAAGGCACAGTGCACTGTAATTTGATTATCATCCACGACTCCAGCTTTATTTAGACTTATGATATTATTACAGTATTTTCCAGTTTTACATACTTAGTACATATTGTGTCACGACCACCCTTCCTGGCTGCGTTTCATGCCGCAGGTAAGGGTAAGCAGGTGGTGGATCCTCATTCTTAGGATCTTTGATCGGGTGTCAGAAGCTCCATTTCTTCGGAGGCTTGTCTTTTGGTACGGTTCTCCCTGATGTTGTAGATATTATGTACATTCATGGGTATGACGGGGCCATGTCCCGTCATAGTTGTTACAAACTCTTAGAGGCCTGTAGTCCTATTATAAATTGGGTTGGTAAAGGATGTAACTGTTCAGTTTTTGTTATATTTATATTTACAGAAAGGTAGCCATTTTGGGTTAGCCTGTTTCATATTTTATATTGCTTCTTGTTATGAGTTTACTTCCGCTGGTTTTCTCTGATGTTGTATCACAAGGGTGCCCGGGGTAAGGCACCAGTCACGGGCCCGAGGTCGGGTCGTGACATTAAGCTTGTCTCTGTGCATTGAATTTGTACGGTTATATCTTTATCATTATGAGTATTTGTTGTGGGATTATGTGGTGGTCAGTGAATCTTATTGATAAAACTATCATGTTAATCGTAGAGGACTGGATAAGTCTTGTTTGCTTGATAATTGATAAATATTATTTTATATTATTTGATAGAGAGTCTAGAAAGAACTAATCGGAAGGTTGTTGTGGTAGCTAATGACTTGTATATTTGATGTGTAATTTTCTTCCTAATTAAGGATAAAAGATGTAGATTTCTACTTAGAATATAATGAGCATGTTAAGCGTATAACATGTGTCCCATCCTTACTTGTATAGCACTGTAAATAGCTAGGAGTTAGGTGGAATAAGAAGCTAATATTATTATGAATGGACTAATCGTGAGCTCCGTGGAGAGGATGGTGATCGGATGTTGTATACTATAGTCAACTTGTCTTAGTTGGATATTTTGTTGATGAACTAAATATTGGATTGTTAATTGATGAATTGATAGATTTCTGGATAAATGAGGATGTAGAGTTGATCAATAGGCACTTGAATACTATATTTGAACTCTATCTGAATTGGATAACTCTTATGAATATGAAGTCTTATGTGAATGAGTGGATATTAATCTCAGTGAATCTTTACATGAACTATGTGACTTCTTTGGTTATTAAATTTTTAGTATAGGACTATTTGGTGTCAACTTGATATTTATCTCTTTTGTATATCTTCTGTTGTTGTGGGCCTATGATGTCTACGGAGGTACGTTGTGTACTCATGATGCACTTGCTGCATCTTTTACTGATGCAGATACATATTCCACTACCAGTTCGCAACCTCGAGTTTGAATCCGAGACGATCAATTCGCAGCATTCAGGGTGAGGATGTTATTTTCGGTATGCCCCGGGATGTTCATATTTCTATTTATCTCTTTACCTGATTCGAGAGACATATTCAGACACTTAGATTATGGTATTTAGTTTGGGCTTATGTTGCCTTCATTTCTGAATTGTGTCTGTATTGGTGCTCTTGTATGGTTTACCAGATTTTTTGGGGGTTGTAATCAATTTTCAAGACTTATGTTCCACATCTATATATTATGATAGATAATTTATTTAAGTGTTTCATTATCTTTCTGCATTTCTTTCTTATATCTTGCTGAATGAGACTATGAGAGGTCCTTCTACCGATAAAAAAGTGTATGTGTCACCACGATTCCTAAAAAGGGTCATGACACTAACACTAACTCTTTTGAAAATAAAATTTCATGTTAACCGATGGAAATTTATCAAAAGCCAACTACTCCATCCATCTCAAAGGAATGACGGGGTTTTGACTTTGAGTATAAGGGTCGATATTTAATTTGTGTGGACTTGGACATCTTTAATATTAATCTCTCATCCTAAAAATATTGGCCTACTTTTGTTATTAGTTTGTTCCAAAAAGATTGTCTCCTTTCTATATTTAGAAATAATTTAATATTATGAGATCATTTACAGCTACACAAATATCTAAGATTTATTTTGGACCACACATTTCAATTTTTATTTTATTTCTTAAACTTTGTACCAAGTCAAACTAGGTCAGTCTTTTGTAACGTAAGTGGAAGAAAATATTGAAGTACATGTTTAAAAGTTAGTTTGTAATTTGGTATGGTTAAACAAGGTTGATTTATTGAAAATTCTCAGCATTATAGAGGGAATAATAATGTCACATATTTTGGGATATCTCGTAAATAAAAATTGACATATAATTAATTGAAACTGATGGAGTGCTATAAGCCAAGATTTTCTACAATTAAGATTTAAGAAATAGCTAAATATCTTCAAATAACATTAATATTTGGATTGCCTAGTTATAATGTCATTTGAAATACAAGCACCCAATGGTATAGCCTAGTGCTCAATAATGTGGGTTGAGAACTATGAGTTCTCAGATAGAAATCCTAGTGGAGGAAAAATCTTAAAATTCGGTGCCCCTAGGTGTCCAAGTCTATTGTGTCAAGTTGATGGAGAGATTGCGGCTAGAGAGGTTTGTTAAGTGACACTAGTAACAGAAGTGGATGAGAAAGGATAGAGGTCCCTCACGCTATTGCTTCTCGTAAGAGTTGTTCCCGTACGTAGGTCTTTCACAGAAAAACTAAAAGGGTCAAACTCAATAGACACGAAATTGTTACTAGCGAATTTCTTAACAGAGATTAAGTTTTTAATAATATTAAGAGCATATAAGACATTTTTTTAGGGAAAAGAGAGGGTTAGGTGGTGGGGTTTGAGTGGTGACATAGCCTTGAATTGGAATGTGATAGCCATTGCCGACAAAAATAGATTGAGGGTTGTTCAAATTAAATAGTTAAGGAAGATTATCGTAGTTACGAGTGAGGAGGGATGTGGCGCCCATATCCATATATCATGCATCGTCAGGCTGCTATAAATTTATGGTGTTGAATGTCTGGCCCGGTTCAGAAACATGCCAAGTTGGTGGGTCGGTCCACTAAGATGGGTAATTGGCCTACTGGACTTATCCACCAGTATTGTTGCCTCGACCGCGGCCTTTACCTTTGTCGCAATTTTTAACACTGAGGCCTCTGCCTTTGCCGCCGTCGCGGCTACCCCACGTACTGTCCATGTGTTGCGGTTGTCATCGGGTGATGTGGCGGTCACCAGTGCATCAATCACTAACGCCTTTTGATTGTGTTCATCATGTTTGGCACGCCTAGTTTCCTCTAATAGTAATTGTGACTGGACCTTGTAGAAACTAGGGAAGAGATCGGCTTGTTGGATCTTCGTTACAAGCGTATCATACTCACCCTTTAGCAAACTATTAATTAGTTGTACGACCAGTTTTGTTTCGGATATTGGAGTGTCAACATTAGACAATTGATCGGCAACCAATTTTAGTTGTTTACAATATCCTGACATGTTGGCGAAGTTCTCAAGATGAATGTTGTTTAATTGTTCCTCCAAATAGACGTCACGAGTATGTTTGTTGTCTTGAAAGATTTCCTCTAGTCTTGTCCATAGTTCATGAGCTGAAGCACCTGTCTTCATAATAGTATGAAGTAGTTCATTGGATGCAGTGTCATATATACATTGCTTGACGATAGCATCAATCCATTTTCATAGTGGGTTGTCAACATCAGACGAAAGGGGTATAGTGGTGTCTATGTGATCAAGAACGTTGTAGGCACGAGCATGAATTTTAAATAATTCTATCCACAGATAGTATTGTCAATCCTCTTGATCAAGAACCAAAAGGATAAAGTTCTTGATATTTGTTACGGCGAAGGCCGGATGAGAGGAGTTGGTAGAGGATAAGGGAGTAGGAGGATGTGTGACATCTTGTGTGGAGGAGGATGAATCAGGAGAACTCATGTTGCCGTCAGAAGTTTGGAAAGAGAAGGGGAGGCCGATTTTTTTTAGGGTGTTAGGGTTTGGCTCTTGATACCATGTAGAATGGTGTAATTCTCTTTGGTTGAAGGCTTCTCGTTAATGTAATATTTATATGTGTTTACAATTTACAAACCTAATTGGATAAGGGTCTCTACTTTACCTAATTGCACTAGAATAATAATTACAAACATATGGAGAATATTAATATATTCTCTATCATTAAGCTTTGACAATCTTGTTCGGTACATGTGTTGGTGGGAGGTGACAGGTACCTAGCCTATAAAATTTGTGATAGTGCGCACAAGTTGGCCCATACATTATTTTTATTTTAAAGAATGTCATTTGAAATAAGCGAGAGGGCGCTAACTTTACTAACAACGGTTGTGGTAAGGGCGGTCACCTCTCTATCGATAACCAGATAGGATTTCAATTTTGAGAATGGAGTTGGATTTGATAGGAATTGTTTTAATCCTCAAAGTATAGTTTTTTTACGTGAATTTGGATTTATTAGAGCCTAAAGTAGATATTGGACAACGAGTGGGAGCTGAAAGAGAAAAGAAAAAACGAGGGCACTACCTGTATGGTATGAATATACATTGTTGTGCGGGTGTATATTAGTTTGAATTCGTCAATAAATTCTATAAGGTGAGCTAAAAAAGCCCCAGTAATGACAGACTCCTAGGTATCACGTTAGTAACGTGACCAACACGTCGCAAACATTGAAACGCAACAGTTAAGTAATTGACTTCCACAATTCATGCTTTGCCTATTCTGATTTTCAGCAGCCATACTTGATGGGCATATGATCTGATTTATCAAAATTGATCCCCTTCTCCTGCTAAATTATGTCCAAATTTTTAGTTAAAAAAGAAATGTCAAATATATAACTCTACTATACACTAAGGGCTCGTTTGATACGACGCACTAGATTGTACTAATTTCATTGGACTGTACTGTACTGTAATGGATTGGACTGTATTAATATATAATGAACGATATTAGAGTATTAATATATAATTGACTCAATTTTTTTTTAGTATAGTCAAGGGGAGACCCACCTACTAGATGGGTCTCAAATCAGCATTGATCAGACTATTTTTAGAAATAAGATACCAGATTTGATTAAAACGCCACCAAACGCTGTATTATTTTTCGTCAGGTTTACCACTACATCAGATCAAACATGCCCTAAAAGGCGGACCTGAAGTGTTAATAGTATTCAATTGAATTCATCATTTTCACTACAAATTAATATAAATATATATTTTTGTGTGTGAAAATTTCTAAAAGTAGTATAAATATTAAATTTTAAATTCAATATATGCCTCTGCTTATACTGGAAAAAACACGCAAAAGCTCCCCAAATTTTTTGAATTACTCGTATTCCCACGGCCTTATCTGTAGTCACTTCCACGGAAACACAATTTAGAAAGTGGAACGTTTTAATATATTACTTTTCAATTCTTTTCCTCTTTAGGCGCAAATGAAATTAACATACCTATATAAATAGCTTACGTGTTAAATGAGGCCCAGATGTCAGCGCCGCGGCCCAAGCCTTCATAGCGCCGCGGCCCAGTCCAAAGACTGTTCACGAAATTTCCATATAATTTAAATATTTTTCATATTAGGTTTGTACCTTAATTAGGATTGTAATATTACCATATTGTATAGTTAATTTCCTTATAGAATAGGGATTTAGATGTAAAGTAGGAATATGATTCTCCTATTGTAACTTGTATATATATGCTTTTAATCAATAAAAATAGTCAAGGGGCTAATTCTTTCATGGTATCAAGAGTCTAGGTTCTTTTCCTTGCTTCCGCTTCTCACTTTTGTTCTTGACAAGTCTTGAAAATCGTGACACTATCCCTCCCCCCCCCCCCCCGAAATTCCAAAAAATCCGAGCCTCCTCTCTTCTTCCCCACAAAATTTTATTCAACATGACTGATAAAAACACGTTTCATCCTGCTCTCACAGTTTCTAACATCAAGAGTGTTCTCCATATTGTTCTTGACCTCGAAAACATCTAATAGGGACGTGGGCAGAATTATTCAAGATTCATGCTATGACACGTCAGGTTCTTCACCACATCATCCCTCCACCTACAACTATGGAGGGTGATACGGCAACAACAGAGGATGTGCCTACCAAAGCAGACGATCTAAAATTATGGGTCACACTTGATGCAAAGTGTCACGACCCGACCCGACGGGTCGCGTCTGGTGCCCTAGCTGAGCACCATTATACTGACCTGTTACATACAATCATATTTATACTAAGGACAATGTAGAAATCTGTAATAAACCTGTCTCCTGAGGAGTCTCAGCTAATCAAACATAACCAATTATGCAAGCCAACAAGGCTGTCACTATATACATAAATATCCAAAACGGATTACAATTGTACAACTGACCAAAACACGTCTACAACTCACACATGTCTAACCCACACATGTCTACAGACCTCTAAGAGTATAACAGTGAAATATGACGGGACAGGGCCCCGCCGTACCCCTGAATATGCATAAGTCTATAGCAACGATCTATACCAAAATGACTAAGCTCCAGAACAATGGAGCTCTCCAAATATCTGAGCAGAAATCCTAGGCTGAAGGATCACCAAACTGAGTACTTATACTTGCGGGCATGAACGTAGCCCCCCGAAGAAAGGGGTTCAGTACGAAATAATGTACTGAGTATATAAAACATGAAATACTATAAGGAAGATCATAACTGGCCAAAAGATAAGTACGAAATCAAAGATATCAATGCACATGTGCCTTATAAAATGAGAGTCAAACATTTCCATATAATATACCGTACCCGGCCCATTCTGAGACTCAGTGAATGAAGTCATATCCGTGGATGTCTGTCCACATATATATCCATGGATACCTGTCCACTGCGCACATACCGTACCCGGCCCATCGTGGGACTCGGTGAAATAAACATATCCGTGAATGCCTGTCCACATATATCGTACCCGGCCCATTCTGGGACTCGGTAGAATCATCATATATATATACATACTCGGTCCTCTAGCGAGGGACTCGGTGAAATGATATAATCACATCAAGCACGAATAGAATATCATGAGTAATCATATGCAAATTAAATCATCATTTGACTCTCAATGAATAAATAAAATGAACTATCACTGAAAATCAAAGGCTATTATATCATGTATCACTAGGAATTAGGATTCATTGGAACCATGTACGTCTGTCATACACTCATTTATGCAAATCATGCCAAAAAACAAAAAAGGGATAGCTTCACATACCTTGTTGTCGTATGAATGATTATCGATATTCTAAGAAAAATTTACATAATAATCGGATCAATATGCTACTAAAAAACTCATTGAAACACTTTATCGAACACCTTATTCGCGTAGAATCTATGCTTCTTCTATGTGAAGTTCTATACGTGTAGCAACACAATCACCCTTTTCAATTCTCCCCCCTTACTGTATCAATGTCTAAAACAACCCAACAATATCACATGCAATCACAAATTTATATACGGACAACTCCAATAACCCATTAACTTTAGCATTTCCGATGATCTCCCTAAAACTTAGTAAGAATCATGCTTTATGATAGGTATAAACTTATGAATAAGAAAGGTTACCTCTGTTAGAAGCTGCGACGAGAGTCACCGAAAAATCCTTTACCAATACCGGCCTTCGACAAGTAAAATAGGGCTCAAATATCGATTCCAAGAACTATTCGAAACTTCAAGGTCTCAACTTGATTTCCTTGTGTTCGAGCTTGCTTAATGTCTCGATTTCTACTAGAATTACAGTCCAAAACACCACGCATTCTCCCCTTTTGGTTCTGCGAAAGCGTATAAAATTCCCCCAACATCGATCGAGCTTCAGATGAGGGGTTTCTTTACTGAGAACACTCTTATGACCCTTGAGGTATGAGATTGCTTCTAGAGAAATTCTTACAGAAATTGGAAGGGAGAGGAATTGGCAAAGAGAAGAAGTTCTTGAGGAAGAAAATTTTCATGTTCAAGGCTCAGAAATAAGGCCACAGATCATGATATACGATGTTGTGCCATTGAGACAGCCTTTAATAAGGCTAACACGTGGAATTCCACTTGGCTTTGTCCCCACATATAATTAATTCCACAATTAATTAGTTGTACACACAAATAATTCCTTATTCTAATTTACTTAAATTTTGATGACTTATAAAACCTTCGTGTACTCAATGTCACAATTCTCATAATATGGTACTAGTCCGTAACCTCTTTGGGGATATAAAATCGTTATTATAAATTCCCATTGACCCACTGGTTACATCCAAAATTATTTCGGGATCACATCTTTTAATAAACTAATTTCCTTATTAGTGTACGCAGGTACAACATAATTTCTTCGGGGTTCGAGTCCACTTGCTTACGTTATGCCGAAATCATTATCCGAAAATACAAGGTGTAACATTCTCTCCCCCTTAGAAACATTCATTCTCGAATATTGGTGCGACATATCTAGTTCTTGTTACCATAAAAATAAACACACAAATGATCAAGTTTCATCACTTCAATTCAAGGACTAATTCAATTCAATGAAAAGATAAACATCCATTTATGACCGCTTCCAAAGAATAGACTCAGGTTCAAGCTAATTTAATATACAATTCCACATGCAAAATGCAATAACACATAGTGATATCTTCCAATCCTAATATTCCATAATCTTGGGTGAAGCAATCTTAATTTGTTAATAGCTTAGCTGATAGGGTGACGGATTTTTGTCTAGGTCCATAGTATATTTTATGTATTCTCCATATCCAATAGTAAGCATGTTTAGTAAGGATCCTTTAGGCATTATAGCTATTAAAACAGAAACAAAATCACTGCAATTGATCATGCTTGTGTAGATAACCCTATACTGGTTTAAACTAAAATGCAGCGACCCTAACCGCTTATTTTTAATTCTACCTCTGCACCGGATGTACAGCAGCAGTGGCCCTAAAAAGGCAGTTACACAGTCCTTAAATGCAGCAAAAATAGACCCAACATACACCAGCGGAATGACAAAAATGCAGCAACCAAGGTGTAACAGAAACATTGGTAGCAGCAACAAAAACTGGGCAAAAACAACTGCTAAACATTACGGCAGGTGATATCAAATAACATCTTTAGATATGTAACTGCAAGGACCACATTGTCCACAAATAAACTAAGCACTGAAACTAGGTTGATCACTTCTCAGGAACACATGTGACATTTAAACCAACTATCAGAATAGATATGAATATACAAGATAACTCACTCATACATAGGTTAAAATGCTTATGCTAATATGTTGTTAGGTTCAAACAGAGACCACAACTTGACATTTGAGTTCAACAAGCTCAGCATTTAAGATCTTATAGGTAGTTGTAGTCTAAACATAGGCTAGATAATACATTTAGAACACATTTTCACATGTCCATACTAAGTATGACCCTCAAAAGCTAACATGGCTATTATGCAAACACTGATAAGGTGATGTAAGGGCAGTTACCTCCTAGTATTTCAGGGGAACCAGTGATCAGAATTCAACCAATGAGACTATCCAGATATAATTAATAGGTTAACACATGATATCAAGTACTAGAATTCAATATATAATTTTGTCTTGGCAAACAACACATACAAGGAAGTATTTAAACCAAAACAAGAACAAGAACATGTCACAAAACACCTAAACCAGATATCATACTAGACTTCTACTTAAGATATGCTCTCCAGATTTCCATCTTTCATAAGTAGCCATGGACCACCCCAGTTTGCAGAAATTCAGAGAAAATAGCACAACCATATGTAGTGTAAGGCAGGAATCATAAAATGGCATCAGATGTGCGCATACGTGCACCGGTAGTTAAGGCCGAGTACCAAAGGATGCAGCGATTGAAGTCGCAGCCTTATGCGGCAAAGACAACAGCTAAATAGTTGTCCTTTTGGTAGCAAATGGCAATCAGACACAACAGCCAAACAGGGGTAATAAGTGACATCAAACAACAACCATAAAACAACAAGCATAGTAGCTAAATGCCTCAATTTAAATCTCCAAATGGTCATTAGAATGTTCAGAGACTGCTCTCACTTCTGGGGCAGTAACTATCTGTCAAAACTACCATTTCCTCATCCAAAATAGTTGCTTCATGTATATTAGCAGGGTGAAGTCTCAATGTTTATCTTCCCTTTGGACAGAAGTACCACACCTCATGGTGTTTAAAGTGTTAATTAGGACCTAGGACAGAGGCAAAACATAATGGTGTAATACTAAGGCTAATACATGTGAACACAACATGAGATAGAATATGCACAAGTAGGGAAAAGTCACAACAAGGAGGCAGATTTCAAATTAGTCTTTGAAACACAATGGACTGGCTCAAGTTTCAAATCAGATTAAGTATGTACACAGTTAACCAATGTGGCAGGTATGATCCCTTAACAGAAAGCAGCCAACTGTTTCCATCCACAGGAAACTTGACCTCAAATCCTAATAACCATTGATTTATTCATGTCTCAATTACAATCAGATTCTATTTTCAAAAGAAGAATCAGATTTGTATCAATAGTTAAAACAAGTTGAAGGTAGTGAATGGTTTCAGCTTGATCAATAGTCATCCTATGATGTGATAACCTGTTCCCACAACTAAATACATAAGGCAGGGCCCACAAAATATTAGGTATAAAATCATTCATTGGAAGCAAAGTCAGGTGGTAAAGTTCAAGCCCTACCTACTTATAAGGCTATAATTATGGTGACAGAAATAACTTATGGCAACATGTCATTTGCAACCTTAAATTAACCAAGCACATTATCACATGAACTAGGGTAAACAGATCCTTTAAAGTTTATGCCAATTTCAGGTACAACTCCACATATAAATAAACACCTAGTAACACCTTTCAAATTCTAATGATCTTGCCTCATCTGGTGTAGTGTCCATTTTCTTCCTAAAAAAAATATATCACACTTATTTTGCAACTAACTGAAGCAGTCCACTATACCAAAGAAGACAGATAATCTACCTCAAATGCAACCACTACTTCCCCTTAAATTATAGTAACTAACTTACCAAAATGATATCCTTTTATAAGGGCATTGTTTAATGAAAACAGATAAACCAACATAGGTTTTTTTTTTCAGAAAACCTGCAGTTCAGATATAATATGGGAAGGGGAAATATGTTGCACTACTCATTACTTATGCTAAAGCATTTGCAAGGCAAAATGGTTCACTTGGTCAGTCTTAGAATCTGGAAACAAGAAAAACCCATATCCTAATAGATGGCCTATATGCATCATTCCAATAAGAGATTGTGTATATTATACCCTGGTCATGCTCCATCTGTCAAACAGATAAAACCAGCTCAAAATAAGATAAAAACATGACTTATACAAGTATCAAATAAAACCAGCTCAAGATTAGCATTTTTTTTCCAGTGTCTAAACTGGTCCAGTCCAAACTAACAACTAGAGTGCTACAACATACACAAAGAAATCAGGGGGAATTGATATGCTAACATGGAATTATTTCAAATGGACCAGCAGATAGGATAATCAGCTTAACAAAATACTTAAACATAAATGCCATAGACTAACATGGAGATATCCCCTCATCTAAACAGGCAAGGCAAGTGCATAAATAATCTTAAAATGCAGTTAAAACAATTCTTAAAATGCAGTCATTGTTGGCAGGGAACCAGTAGTAGCAACTAGCAGTGAAACAACATCCAAGTAATAGCAAGACAACAACCATCTCAAGGTGCAGTACCTGTTTCTCATAGAGTTGTAGCAAAACAGATACTTTAGTCACTTATACTTATAATAAAACACCATCAGCAATCTCCTGATCATTGTATATCAATTCAGGCAGGCACATTGGGCATCCAAGCCTAGCAACACTCATAGAATAGTCACATAAATGATATACATAAGGAAGGATATGCATCCCTTGTATATCCTTTATACTAATTTGTGTACCAGGGTGTATATTATTGCATATCAAAGCAGTTCAAGGAAGAAACATAAATAGTAGCCAGTAAGAGACAATATACCACATATAGTGTATGTACTTTTCTTCTTTAACACTACTGTATCTATTCTACTTAGTAGTCATGATAGCACATCCTCCACTTAGTCATGATGACTGAAGCATATATATATATATATATATATCTTAATGGTCTTACCTTGATGGCTAAACCAAACGTGTCCATATGGTTTTCAACTTAGTACTAGAATTAACACCAAACATTATTCAGAGTTCAGGCACAGAGTCCAGATTAAGAAACATAGACATAACAAACACACATATCCATCTCAACAACCACTATATACTCTTCCCACAATACATTAATCACCTAAGTATATCCAGGTATGAGCAAATACAGCCAAGAATTGGATAAGTTATGCATTTGTAACATTTATCTCTCTCACAGGACTCTAACATCCATTCATATATCAATTCTTCAAACTAATATGCTGAAACTAGCCCATATTTATCCTTAATGCAGTATCTATTCCTCTCTTATACTAATAGGAAGCAACCAAATTTTGATATGCATCCATTATTCCAGAAAAATAGAAGCAGCAGCAAATTATATTCAGAGTACAAAAACAAACAAAAAACGCAACAACATCCATCTCTCAGACATCTCCATTCTTGATCTCAATAATCATATAGCAAGGTAGAGGTTTAAGGCATAATATGTAAATGACAGCATCAAACAGCTTAGCAAGACCACATGCAAGTTTGTCACCACACAGCTAAATCAGATGGTAGAGTTCATGCTAAGTATAAAGCTATAACAGTGGTTGGCAGGAACAAAATTTAAAAATAACACCCAATAATTTCATTCATACTATCATTTCTTGTGTCTTTTATAATTAATCAACTCACAACTCAGTTCAAGCAATATTCATTGGCATCTAATATCCCCCTAATGACTCTTACCTAACCAATTCAACAAATCTCAGACCCACACAGCAGAAATAAGACAGAATATTTAACAGAGGACAAGGTTCAAGTAACATAAATATCTGACCAGAAACAAGCAAACATACTAATAGCATAAAGTAACTGACCTAATATATGTACATAAGATGATTTTCTAAACCTATGTGAAGGCTACTTCTATAGCATATTTGATCCCAGCTCCTCATTTAATCTCAACAGGTAGCACTTGAACAAATAGCCAGTTTTACCCTCTTATTCCATCATGAAAAGAGAAACATCTGATCAATATATTAAACTAAACTAAGACATGCAAATTTAGGTAAAAAAAAATTCTTTTAAGTTGGAAGGACATTCTTAAACCTGTAAGGTTATTTTGAATGGTCACTACCAGTTATGGACACATATCCAAGAAAAGTGACACTACAACATGTAAAAGACTATTCTTAACATGGTGCTTATACAATTATATCCAAATCACACACTTCAATCCACCGGTTATCATTTCTTAAATTTAAAAATATTAGGCCAAACCTATCAGGATCCCTAAACATAACAAAAATCTCCTAAGACCAGCCACTTTTAAGGCACATCCAGTGGCAGAACAAACAGTTAGTAAAGTTGGCTCATAATTAACACAATCGACTCAACTATCAGATACAAATCTTAATCAATATACTTCAACTAAGATCAAGCGTCAAATATCATATTAAAGAAGGCCTTAGATATCTAGGGTCTCAACAGTTATCTAACATTCTAAGATTCTCAAATATTCCATGTCTCAAGCTTACATTATCTCTCCCCGTATACGGGTGGGATAGCTTCTCATAATCTCGAAATTATATTGCCCTTCTGGCGTATCATTTGTATTGTAAAGTCACCCGATGAATGTGAACTAACTGAAATCTTTTGGTAATCGACACTTGTCGAAGGCACTTGTCGAAGTGTAACTGGCATGAGTTAACTCGAATTCTTACGACTCAGCTTTACTGCACGATCTAAATAATAAAGGTGTAGAAACCATTCCTAAATGCCTTGCAGCCTCCTGTTTATAAGTGTGGCGCGCTTAACACCCATAACCGAGACTCTACTAGACACGGTCTGTAGACATTCCGAGAACGAACTGCTCTGATACCACTCTTGTCACGACCCGACCCGACGGGCCGCGACTGGTGCCCTAGTTGGGCACCCTTATACTGACCTATTACATACAATCATATTGATACTAAGGACAATGTAGAAATATGTAATAAACTGTCTCAAGAAAGAGTCAATCAATCAAAAATAACCCTAATTATAATGAAACAAGGCGCCGCATATATATAAATATCCAAAACGACTACAATCGACTAACCAAAACACGTCTACAACTCACACATGTCCAACCCACACATGTCTACAGACCTCTAAGAGTATAATAGTGAAATATGATGGAACAGGGCCCCGCCGTACCCCTGAATATGCATAAGTCTATAGCAAGGATCTATACCAAAATGACTATGCTCCAGAACAATGGAGCTCTCCAAATATCTGAGCGCAAATCCTAGGCTGAAGGATCACCAAACTGAGTACCTGTACCTACGGCATTTAACGCACTTCAAGAAAGGGGTCGATTTAAATAATGTATTTAGTATATAAAACATGAAATACTATAAAGAAGATCATAACTGGCCAAAAGATAAGTATGAAAATCAAAGATACCAATGCACCTGTGCCTTATAAAATGAGAGTCAAACATGTCCATATAATATACCGTACTCGGCCCATTCTGGGACTCGGTGAATGAATTCATATCTGTGGATGTCGGTCCACATATATATCTTTGGATACCTGTCCACTGCGCACATACTGTACCCGGCCCATCGTGGGACTCGGTGAAATAATCATATCCGTGGATGCCTGTCATACCCCGAACCCCAGGCCCGCGACTGGTACCCTGCCTGGGCACCCTTCTATACATACAACATGAGTAACACGCGGAAGATAATAATACTCTTTTTTTAAAAACACAAAGGCAAAGCCGATAAGGCTGTCGTATATTTATACCATACCCAACTGGGTCTATACTGTACAACAATATAAATATAACTCTCGCCAGTCCAGCCCACATATGAATACATACCTCTAAGCATTTGACAATAACTATGACGGGACAAGGCCTCGTCGTACCCCTGAATATACCTAGTCACAATGATAAGCTCCAGAACATTGGAGCTATCCATAATGCTGAACAAGGATCCTAAGCTCGCGGATCCACAACTGAGTACCTAGACCTGCGGACATGAACGCAGCCCCCCGAAGGAGGTCAGTACAACAAGGTACCAAGTATGTAAACAGGAAGTACATGAAATAAGATCATAACGATACAAAAGAATGACAGGGGCAAATATGAAATCAAATACCAGATCCTACTGTGTCATATGAAATCAAAGCCAAATGTACCTTGTACCACTGTACTACTGTATCACCGTATCATTGTAACACTGTACTATTATAACACCGAGAGTCAACTATGCCTTTTTTTTGTATATAAAACCACACAGTCCAAATATAACACATGAGGCATGTATGATAACCATAATACAGTACACTATGCCTTGTTAACAATAAGAGTAATGAAATCAACTTAATCTTTTTAGAAGACAATTTCACCATATATAAGCAGTCGTGCAAAGTCAAGGACGCATGCCCTTAAAATCATTACTTAAGTACAACTATGGGTCTCATGCCCACAATATCAAGCATGCCCGTGGAATTCCTTCCTCACTGCCGGCAGTCCATGATATGATAGAACACCAATATATATATACTCAAATACCAGGTCCAACCTGCGTCATAAAACTGACCGGGGCAAGTACGGCGCCAACTACTGATTCCGCTGCTACAAAGCTGACCGGGGCAAGTACGAAAGTCAACTACCAGATTCCGCCTGCGTCACAAAACCTCATGGGGAGCTAGTCTATGGAATAATAATAATATATAGCATGCCCGTGGTATTCCTGCATCTCGGGTACATGTCTTCATGGGGAGCTAGCCCATGGAATAATAATATCATCCGGGATTTGAACCCGCATCATGGCCGCATGCCCCGGAATTCCTTCATCGGTGCAGACATGTCCATGGAACAATAAATATATACAACATGCCTGTGGTATCCTGCATCTCGGGTACACGTCTTCATGGGGAGCTAGCCCATGGAATAATAATATCATCCGGGATTTGAACCCGCATCATGGCCGCATGCCCCCGGAATTCCTTCATCGGTGCAGACATGTCCATGGAACAATAAATATATACAACAAGATGGTCGGCCCTCCATTTGAGAGACGCGGTAGCATATAAATACAACACTTGCACAACAAAGGATATCACAACTAGCATAGGCAAGTTTAACATACTCTTAGACTTTCATTAACATGTAAAATGGATTATCATTTTATAAACTCAAGGCACTTTCATTTTATGTAAAGAATCCGGAGATTTAACCCAAAGTGCTACGTACTCCTATTCGTTGGAAATGACTCTTTTCACAAAATAAGAATAAGATACTAACACCCGTAGTATCTAGACACTTCCATTTTTAACAATCAAGCTACTACACGCTTTAACTCAAGTAAGTTATACCTTTCAAATCAAGTCAAGTATACTTTTAACACCAAGTAATGTATGCATTTCAATTAGACAACCCAAGGTGTTATCAAGAGAATAGATAGAACAACTTCTATTTAGAAACTCAAGTACTATTAATGAAATAGATAGAACTACTTCCTAAAAACTCTTACCAACATCTCCCGTAAGACTTGGTAAGGACTTTTAGGAACCATTCAGACATGCTTTAAACACCGAAACCACCACATGAATACCCTTAACTTCTAGGAGTAAAATAACTTTCCTTTTATAAAACCCAAAGATACTAGCACTAGTAGCATCAAGGCACTTTCACTTTTAAATCAAGTAAACTCCCTTTTTCAAAATCAAGTAACTTATACTTTTAATCAAGTCACTCCTACTTTTTAAAACAAATATTTTTCAAATCAAGTTACTTATTCTCTTTGAATCAAGTAACATATACTTTTCAAATCAGGTTACTACACCTTTTTAACTTCGACTCAAAGCTTTAAAATCAAGTCATGTATTCTCTTTAAACCAAGTAATCTATACTTGTTAAATAATTCTAGTCTCATGACTTTCCGACAACTCTAGTCTCATAACTTCCAAATAAATCAAGTCTCTTAACTTTAGAAATCAAGTCCCATAACTTAAAAAATAAAGTCTCATAATCTTTAAATCAAATCTCATAACTTTTAAAGGAATTCAAGTATACTTATTCGTTTCAAACCAAGTCACTCATACATTTAAAATTAACACTCATTTGAACCGTGAATAGGTTATACCCGTTTCTAATACTTCCTAACGTCTCTTACCAACATCCCCCATAAGATATAGTAAGAACTTAGGAATATTTTAGACATACCTTTAGCATAAAAATCAATAACATGAATACTTTCTAATGACAAGGCAAGTACTTCAAGAAAACAAGTCACGTATACTCCAACTAACAAGACAAGTATATCATGTATACTCCAAAATAAGGCAAGTATACTTCAAGGATAAGTCATGTATACTCCAACTAACAAGACAACTATACTTTAAGAATGAGTCATGTATACTCCAAAACAAGGCAAGTATACTTCAAGGATAATCATGTCGATAGAAGTAAGAAGTTCACATACCTCGTGACGACTAACCCAAACGACAAGTAGCAATACGCTCCAATGTACTTCAACCTTATTAGCTATTCCACCCTCCAAGTAGAATATGCTACACGTAGTACTTCAACCTATAATGACGATAGCACTTCTATAAATATCATACTTTCTAGAATAAGACTTATACCAAATAATACCCTCAAATTCTACAGAAATTTGGGCAGCACTTCCTTTGTTTCTACGTACTTTTCCACCTTTTCCAAGGCCCGTATTTCCATAACCAACAAGCCACATTTAAGGTGCAACCAACAGTTAGCCAAAGGGGATTACACGCCTAACTGGACGTGTAAAATTCTGCCCCATAATCTAAACAAAACAGTCCATAATATACCAACATTTTTAGGGCCATTCTCGGCCAACATCACTTTAAATCCAAATCCATTTTCCTTAATTCCTTTTAATCCAACTCAAGTTCCAATATGTTATACAAGTAATATTAACTATCTACAACAATACTTCCTTCTTTAATAGCATGCAACAAGTGTTATTAACAACAAACTGGTCAACAATCCCCAACGGCCAATATCAACCAACTCTCGGCCCCAACATCCAAATGTGGTCCAAACCATCTCTAATATTCATTCTTTCTAGCACAAGGTCACCTACATATATCCACAACATGTAATATCTAATTACATTAAGAGAAAGACGATCCTTACCTCAATATAGCCCAAAATAATCCAAGTCTAACGTCGATCCTTAGCATGTTTAGCTCATTTTCCTTATGTTCCAATCCACAATATACAACCACTAGAAGTTCATAACCAACTTCTCTTCAAGTTCCAACACAAAAGTCCAAGAACACCTTAGGTTTTCAAGGTGCGACTAACGGAACAACATAGTATTTCCAGGGTTTAAGGGGTTTTTTATGCTTAGTATACCACTAGGGATCTTTGGTTTGAATATAGGGATTTATCAACAATGATTGAAGAATTTTATCCTTCAAAGGGGGCCCTTGGCCGAGAGCTCAAAGGGAGAGGGAAAGAAATGGTCTTGAAACTTTTCTAAGTGTTGGACTAGTCTTGCACTAGTTGTTACACCCCGTAGTTCCAGGGTATGTATGTAAGGACGTACGTACGTACGAGAATACGACACAAAAATTGGAAAGGAAGAAAGATGTGATTTTTCGACGGAAAAGTTTCCGGATTTTGTGAAGGAAAAAGGTTCGTTAATGGGAATTTGATTCCCAGATTTGGTATTCGGACTTCTTGGAATATTAGAGAATTATGGAATTTTATTTCCGGAATTGGTCACGTGGGGCCCACGGGAGAAATTTACGGTTTTGTGGGGCCCACTTTGTTTTCGAGATTTTGGCCATTATGGATGTTTCCGGAAGATGAAATATTTTGGACGAATAGGAGGGTGACACGTGTCACCCCCCTAGGTGGCTCTTGGCCGAAATCCATGTGACAAGTGGCAAGACAAGGCCATGCAAGATTTTTTTGTGTAGGACAAGTGGCTTGAGGGACCCACACACACTTGTCTCTATCTCAACCACACACTTGCCTTCATCCTAGCCCTTGGTTGTCCTATATATGCACTACTAGTTGATGAAATCTTCCACACTTAGGTTATTTCAAGACAAGAAAAATTCCCTCCTTCTCCCTTACTCGCTTCCTACCATGACCATGATTTGTGACCTAAATTTGTCCAATAATTCTTAAACTCTCAAGTGTTATTCCTTAAGGTGTTAGGAAGATAGTGAACCAAGAGTTAGACAAGATTTCACACCCCTAGCCTATTTATTTTGCCTTGGCCGAAAGTTGCTAGCTTGGAACCCTAAGTGTTCTTCACTTTTTGGAGTTGATTCTTGAAGATAAGTTGGTTAGGAGCTTCTACGGGTTGCTTGTAGCGGATTGGAACGTAAGGATTTGGAGCTAAACTTGCTAAGGAGCGACTTTAAGTTCTTGGATAATTTTGGGCTTTTTTGAGGTAATGAACTTGATCTTCTTTGTGAAGTTGGATATTATATATGTTGGAAGTATATTATGGAGTATGTAATATGTGGAATGAAGTTTGGAAAGAATTGGATCTTGTAAGCTTGTTGAAATGGAAATTGGCATGTTAGCCATTAAAATGATAAAAACGTATATATTACCTGTCAACAGTAATAACAAAGTAACTATAACTTATATGAAGATTGGAATATAAGTTGGAGGATTAAAGAAGTAATTCTGACATTCTAGCCGAGAAATTGGATAAAGTATGATTATTGTAAGTTGACCAAGAACACCAACTAGTGGACTAATGGACTGTATTTACATTGGACTGTATTTACATTGGACTATATTTACATTGGACTGTCTTTACTTTGGACAATGGACTTGTTCCATTTCGGTTTTTATGTTGTTGTTTAAGGGGAAGATTGTTTAACACGCCCGTTTAGGCGTGTGATCCCCTTCTTTAGTTGTTGAATTGTTGCGCCTTAAATGTGGCATGTTGGTTACTGTTATCGGGCCTTGAAAAAGGTGGAAAAGTACGTAGAAACAGGGGAAGTGCTGCCCGATTTTCCGTAGAATTAGAGGGCTATTAATTGGTATAAGTCTTAAATGGTAAGTAAGGTTTGATAGAAGTACTATGACCATTTTAGGATTGAAGTACTACGTGTGGCGTGATCTACTTGGCTTAAGGAGTAGCCGACGAAGTTGAAGTACTTGGAGCTTTTTGCTTATTGTCGATAATCGCCGCGAGGTATGTGAACCTCTTCCTATCCTTTCTAGCATGATTGTTGTGAACTATGTAGTACGGTAGACGTACGTGTGCTAAACGAATTTGGTTGGTTTAAAACATAAAGTGTTATAATGGCTTTATGGGAAGTTAGTTATAACGACTTTATGTAGGTAAAAGAATGATTTGTTGATTTTAAAAGATAAGAGACTTGACTTATAATTGACTTGATATGAAATGTTAAAGACTTGAATTGTGTAAAAGTTGTGAAAACTCATTCGTGAGAAATGAGTACTTGGTCTAAAAGAAGGAATAAGTTATATTGAATTCGGAAATGGGAATAAGTATCGAACAAGTCATTGCAGCGTTAATAAAGGAAAAAGTAATGACAATTAATTATATTAAAACAAGTAGAAACCTCCATCTGCATAGAAGCTAAGATAAGACAAAATTTTATTACATTTCCTAGATCATGGCTGCTTTAGTAAGATCATTATAAACAAGTACTGATTTTCTTAAATTCCAAAGTAAGGAACTTGATTTATAAAAGAGAGAGACTTGAGAAATTGAAGTGTTTTTTTTTTAATAGGAAGGCATGGTTTTTGTCTTAAGTTGGTTTAAAAAGAAGGCATGGTATTGTCTTGGTTTATTCGAAAAGAAGGTATGGAAATTGTTTTGGTTTACTTAAAAGGATAGTTACTCTATTTTGATACTACGGGTATCGTGTGACCTTTGTAAAGTAAATGGATCTTTTTGAAAGAATTAAAGTACGTAGTACCTTGGGGTTAAAACCCGGATTTGTTGTCATAAAATGAAAGTCTATGAGTACGTTGAACTTGTCTATGCTTGTTGTGATAACCTTTGTTGTGCAAGTGTTTGATTTTGTGCTACCGAGTCTCTCAATGGAGGGCCGGCTATCTGGTTGATTGATGGACATACTGACACGATGGGTGACCCACGGGTATGCTTCCACTATATCGATCATTTTGGACATACTGACACGATGGGTGGCCCACGGGTATGCTTCCACTAGGAGTGTTATCTTGTTATTTATTTTGGACATACCAGCCGTGACGGAGGATTCCACGGGTATGCTTCCATTGTGATTGATCTTGGCCATGATTATATGATGAGGGATTCCGGGGCATGAGGCCAGGATACGGGTTAGATGCCCGAGCGTTTCATTACTCCATGGCCATGCTTATACGATGAGGGATTCCGGGGAATGTGACCATGTTATATTTTTACTCCATGGGCTAGCTCTCATGAAGACACGCCACGATGAGGATTCCGGCATGTTATATTTATTACTCCATGCTAGCTCCCCGAAGACCGCGCTACGATGGGATTCGGGCACGTTATGGCCATGTTTATACGATGAGGATTCGGCATGCGCCACATTATATATATATATATATATATGTATGTGTTGTATATGTGCAGACGCCGACTGAGGTAGGATGCCACGCGCACACTGGTTATATGTTACACCTACGGCCGCAATGATGGAGGATTCCACGCGGGAGGTATATATATATGTATTGTATATGCATGCGTACGGCAAATGAGGTAGATGCCAGCGCGTCACGTAGTATGATTTATGTCATAGATCACAGCTGGCGGGCGAATTCCACGGGCATGAGTGATGACTTTGAGGTGTGAGTCCACGACTTGACATCACCGCTTATATGTCAGGTATCGTAGTTTGTTATCATACATGTCTCCCGCTTTATATAGACTATTATGATTTTATTTACGATTTTCAATTTCACATACTTGGTACTCAGATCGACCTCCTTCGGGCTGCGTTCATGCCGCAGGTAGGTACACCGGTTGTTGATCCTCGCCATAGGATCACGGTTCTGCGATTGAAGCTCCGTTCCTCCGAGGCTTATCTTGGTATAGTCCCCGTCATTGTAGGTACTTGTACATTCGTGGTATGGCGGCCCCGCCCCATCATAGTTGTTATAAAAACTCTTAGAGGTCCGTAAATCGCCACAAGCGTGGTTTGTAAAGGATGTAACTGTTCGGTTTTGATATTTATACAGAAAGGCGACCGTTTGGTTAGCCTGTTTCTTATTTCATATTGTTCATGTTTTGAGTTTTTATTTCCGCTGATTTTCTCTGATGTATTATCACTAGGGTGCCTCGGGTAAGGCACCAGTCGCGGGCCCGAGGTCGGGTCGTGACAAAAGTGGTATCAGAGCAGTTAATCCTCGGAAAGTGTCTACAGACCGTATCTAGTAGAGTCTTGATTATCGATGTGTTTTGCACCACACCTATAATCAGGAGGCTATAGGATATTTAGGATTGGTTTTTATTCTTCTCACTCTGAGATCGTGCCTTAGAGTTGTGTTATAAGTTGGACTCCCTCGGACGTATTCGTATGTACCAGTTATGCCTCTACGTAAGGCAACCAGGGCCCAGAAGGGCAAGGCAGCAGAGGGAGCTACGAGTAGAACACAGAGGGTTACAAGGGCACCGGCCCAGTCATTACCTAAGGTGGTACTTCAGATGGGGAGCATGCGCTTCCAGCTGTTTGGGACGAGTTCTCAGAGGCGTTTCTTAGCCATTTCTTGCCTCCGCAGATGAGGAGGGCTCGGGCAGATAGATTGGTGATGCAGGGCAGGATTATGATTAGAGCGACAAAGGGAAAGTGAGGCAGTAGTTACGGATATATCTTTAGCCCTTAAGAGACTTGTTTATGTTGTTATGGTGGATACATGTTGAGTGCTATGTACGGATAGCATTGTGTTAATTGTGAATTAGAAAGCATGGGTAGTTGAAAAGATAAGTATGGGGACATGGAAGGTGTGAACCTTAGAATATTACACGTTGAGACCTTAGATGTAAGGTCGTCTTAAGTAAAAGATTTTGCGGGTGATCTTTGTCGGAGTGCATTATATACATAGGGTGTATTAGTGTGATAAATCCATGGGTTGTGTGAGAGGGAAGTGATAGCTTTCATGACTTAAATAGGTAAGATTGTTCCGGATCGGGGAACAAGAGTTTGGCGCGATAGCGGGTCGGGTTGAGTCCAGATCGCGGGTCAACCCGCAGCCCGGAATGAGGTGGGGTCAGTTCGAGGTGATCCCGCCAGGTGGTAGGGTCACGAGGGTGCTAGGCCCAAGTTTAGGTAACCATCGTATGAGTTCGTGGATGTGTTCGACCAGAATCGGATCGTGAAGGTCGGGAATGGCCTTAAAGGAATTTGAGGCTAGTAAGATGACCAAGTTTGGAGGTAGTGACTCCAAGGTTTTGGAAACTGAAGTGATGACTGAAGTGTGGTACGTGTACTAGAAAGAGTTCGGGTGTACGAGAAGTGTACGACGAGTAAGGAAAGAAGTGAACATGTGTTAAGAGATGGAAGTGATCATTTTTGTGAAGTGAAGGTGCGAAGGGAGTATCCTTTAGACCATGGGTGGGAGATTTTTGTGATGTTAGAGGTGATTCCTCGTTGGATTGGATTTGAGTTTTGCGCGTATGTTATACTATGGCCATTGGTGGCATAATTGGTTTAATAAGTATAGTAGTGAAGACTATACCGGCGCATGTACGTTTGGAGACTTAGAAGGAACATTCGGGACGAATGTTTCTAAGGGGGGGAGAATGTTACACCCCGTAGTTTCAGGGTATGTATGTAAGGACGTACGTACGAGAATACGACACAAAAATTGGAAAGGAAGAAAGATGTGATTTTTCGACGGAAAAGTTTCCGGATTTTGTGAAGGAAAAAGGTTCGTTAATGGGAATTGGATTCCCAGATTTGGTATTCGGACTTCTTTGAATATTAGAGAATTATGGAATTTTATTTCCGGAATTGGTCACGTGGGGCCCACGGGAGAAATTTACGGTTTTGTGGGGCCCACTTTGTTTTCGAGATTTTGGCCATTATGGATGTTTCCAGAAGATGAAATATTTTGGACGAATAGGAGGGCGACACGTGTCACCCCCCTAGGTGGCTCTTGGCCGAAATCCATGTGACAAGTGGCCTTGTCTTGCAAGATATTTTTTGTGTAGGACAAGTGGCTTGAGGGACCCACACACACTTGTCTCTATCTCAACCACACACTTGCCTTCATCCTAGCCCTTGGTTGTCCTATATATGCACTACTAGTTGATGAAATCTTCCACACTTAGGTTATTTCAAGACAAGAAAAATTCCCTCCTTCTCCCTTACCTTGCTCTCGGCCATGACCATGATTTGTGACCTAAATTTGTCCAATAATTCTTAAACTCTCAAGTGTTATTCCTTAAGGTGTTAGGAAGATAGTGAACCAAGAGTTAGACAAGATTTCACACCCCTAGCCTATTTATTTTGCCTTGGCCGAAAGTTGCTAGCTTGGAACCCTAAGTGTTCTTCACTTTTTGGAGTTGATTCTTGAAGAAACGTTGGTTAGGAGCTTCTACGGGTTGCTTGTAGCGGATTGGAACGTAAGGATTTGGAGCTAAACTTGCTAAGGAGCGAATTTAAGTTCTTGGATAATTTTGGGCTTTTTTGAGGTAATGAACTTGATCTTCTTTGTGAAGTTGGATATTATATATGTTGGAAGTATATTATGGAGTATGTAATATGTGGAATGAAGTTTGGAAAGAATTGGATCTTGTAAGCTTGTTGAAATGGAAATTGGCATGTTAGCCATTAAAATGGTAAAAACGTATCTATTACCTGTCAACAGTAATAACAAAGTAACTATAACTTATATGAAGATTGGAATATAAGTTGGAGGATTAAAGAAGTAATTCTGACATTCTAGCCGAGAAATTGGATAAAGTATGATTATTGTAAGTTGGCCAAGAACACCAACTAGTGGACTAATGGACTGTATTTACATTGGACTGTATTTACATTGGACTGTCTTTACTTTGGACTATGGACTATGAACTTGTTCCATTTCGGTTTTTATGTTGTTGTTTAAGGGGAAGATTGTTTAACACGTCTGTTTAGGCGTGTGATCCCCTTCTTTAGTTGTTGAATTGTTGCGCCTTAAATGTGGCATGTTGGTTACTGTTATCGGGCCTTGAAAAAGGTAGAAAATGCGTAGAAAGCAGTCTTTGCCCGATTTTCTGTAGAATTAGAGGGCTATTAATTGGTATAAGTCTTAAATGGTAAGTAAGGTTTGATAGAAGTACTATGACCATTTTAGGATTGAAGTACTACGTGTGGCGTGATCTACTTGGCTTAAGGAATAGCCGACGAAGTTGAAGTACTTGGAGCTTTTTGCTTATTGTCGATAATCGTCGCGAGATATGTGAACCTCTTCCTATCCTTTCTAGCATGATTGTTGTGAACTATGTAGTACGGTAGACGTACGTGTGCTAAACGAATTTGGTTGGTTTAAAACATAAAGTGTTATAATGGCTTTATGGGAAGTTAGTTATAACGAGTTTATGTAGGTAAAAGAATGGTTTGTTGATTTTAAAAGATAAGAGACTTGACTTATAATTGACTTGATATGAAATGTTAAAGACTTGAATTGTGTAAAAGTTGTGAAAACTCATTCGTGAGAAATGAGTACTTGGTCTAAAAGAAGGAATAAGTTATATTGATTTCGGAAATGGGAATAAGTATCGAACAAGCCATTGCAGCGTTAATAAAGGAAAAAGTAATGACAATTAATTATATTAAAACAAGTAGAAACCTCCATCTGCATAGAAGCTAAGATAAGAAAAAATTGTATTACATTTCCTAGATCATGGCTGCTTTAGTAAGATCATTATAAACAAGTATTGATTTTCTTAAATTCCAAAGTAAGGAACTTGATTTATAAAAGAGAGAGACTTGAGAAATTGAAGTATTTTTGTTTAATAGGAAGGCATGGTTTTTGTCTTAAGTTGGTTTAAAAAGAAGGCATGGTATTATCTTGGTTTATTCGAAAAGAAGGTATGGAAATTGTTTTGGTTTACTTAAAAATATAGTTACTCTATTTTGATACTACGGGTATCGTGTGACCTTTGTAAAAGAAATGGATCTTTTTAAAAGAATTAAAGTACGTAGTACCTTGGGGTTAAAACCCGGATTTGTTGTCATAAAATGAAAGTCTATGAGTACGTTGAACTTGTCTATTCTTGTTGTGATAGCCTTTGTTGTGCAAGTGTTTGATTTTGTGCTACCGAGTCTCTCGATGGAGGGCCGGCTATCTGGTTGATTGATGGACATACTGACACGATGGGTGGCCCATGGGTATGCTTCCTCTATATCGATCCTTTTGGACATACTGACACGATGGGTGGCCCACGGGTATGCTTCCACTCGGAGTGTTATCTTGTTATTTGTTTTGGACATACCAGCCGTGACGGAGGATTCCACGGGTATGCTTCCATTGTGATTGATCTTGGCCATGCTTATATGATGAGGGATTCCGGGGCATGCGGTCAGGATGCGGGTTAGATGTCCGGGCGTTTCATTACTCCATGGCCATGCTTATACGATGAGGGATTCCGGGGCATGCGACCATGTTATATTTTTACTCCATGGGCTAGCTCCCCATGAAGACATGCGCCTACGATGAGGGATTCCGGGGGCATGTTATATTATTACTCCATGGGCTAGCTCCCCGTGAAGACCTGCGCCTACGATGAGGATTAGGGGGCACGTTATGGCCACGCTTATACGATGAGGATTAGGGCACGCGGCCACGTTATATATATATATATATATATATGTTGTATATGTACGCCGACGGTGAGGTAGGATGCCACGCGCGTCACACCGTTATATGTTACACCTACAGTGCAGCGATGATGGAGGATTCCACGGGCAGAGGTATATATATATATATATATATATATGTATATGTGCGCCGGTGAGGTAGGATGCCACGCGCGTCACACGAGTATCATTTATGTCATAGGCTGGCGATGAGGAAGGAATTCCACGGGCATGAGTGATGACTTTGAGGCGTGAGTCCACGACTTGACATCACCGCTTATATGTTGTATCTTGTAGTTTGGTTATCATACATGTCTCCGCTTTATATAGACTATTATGATTTCATTTCTGATTTTCGATTTCACATACTTGGTACTGTTATCGACCTCCTTGGCCGCGTTCATCGCAGTAGAGGTACACCGGTTGTTGATCCTCGCTCATAGGATCACGGTTCTGCGTATTGGGAAGCTCCGTTCCTCCGGAGGCTTATCTTGGTATAGTCCCCTGTCATTGTAGGTACTTTTACATTCAGGGGTATGGCGGGGCCCTGTTCCGTCATAGTTGTTATAAAAACTCTTAGAGGTCTGTAGTACTGTTGTGGGCAGGGTTTGTAAAGGATGTAACTGTTCGATTTTGATATTTATATAGAAAGGCGACCGTTTTGGTTAGCCTATTTCTTATTTCATATTGTTCATGTTTTGTGTTTTTATTTCCGCTGATTTTCTCTGATGTATTATCACTAGGGTGCCCCGGGTAAGGCACCAGTCGCGGGCCCGAGGTCGGGTCGTGACACTAGTAGAGGATATATACTACAACCAAGGGGTGAGATCAAGACAAGTGTATGGCCAAGGTGTAGCAAGACAAGTGGAGTGGGAACCACATGGCCCACTTGTCCACTTGTCACACAAATATCTAATCAAGTCTCCAAAATATCTAAGTCAAATAGTCAAAGTCTTCCAAGACCAAGACAAGGGGGTGGGGGTGTGCCACGTGTCACCCTACCATTCGTCTAAAATATTTTCATCTCCTAAAAACATCCATATTGGCCAAAATCTCGAAAAATATTGTGGGCCCCACGTGACCAATTTCGGATTTAAAAATCCATAATTCTATTATATTCCAAAAAGTTCAAATCCCAAATTTGAGAACTCAATTCTCATTACTAAACATTTTTCCTTCACGGGTTCCGAGATTTCTTTTAAGGAACAAGCGCATCTTCTATCGTTTCACGATTTAACCCGTATCGTCTTACGTAGGTCCTCTTAATCTTGTGTTGGAACTACGGGTTGTAACAATGCCTGTCCACATATATCGTACCCGGCCCATTCTGGGACTCGGTAAAATCATCATATATATATATATATATATATATACATACCCGGCCCTCTAGCGAGGGACTCGGTGAAATGATATAATCACATCAAGCACGAATAGAATATCATGAGTAACCATATGCAAACTAAATCATCATTTTACTCTCAATGAATAATAAAATGAACTATCACTAAAAATCAAAGGCACTATTATATCATGTATCACTAGGAATTAGGATTCATCGGAACTATGTACGTCCGTCGTACACTCATTTATGTAAATCATCCCAAAAAAAAAGGGATAGCTTCACATACCTTGTTGTCGAATTAACCTAAGTTCAACGGGTCCTTGTGAGCTCTATGAATGATTATCTATATCCTAAGAAAGATTTACATAACAATCGGATCAATATGCTACTAACAAACTCATTGAGACACTTTATCGAACACCTTATTCGTGTAGAATCTATGTTTCTTCTATGTGAAGTTCTATACGTGTAGCAACACAATCACCCTTTCAATTCTACCCCTTACTGTATCAATGTCTAAAACAACCCAACAATATCACATGCACTCACAAATTTATACACGGACAACTCCAATAACCCATTAACTTTAGCATTTCCGATGATCTCCCTAGAACTTACTAAGAATCATGCTTTATGATAGCTATAAACTTATGAATAAGAAAGGTTACCTCTGTTAGAAGATGCGACGAGAGTCATCGAACAATCCTTTACCAATACAGGCCTTCGACAAGTAAAATAGGGCTCAAATATCGATTCCAAGAACTGTTCGAAACTTCAAGGTCTCAACTTGATTTCCTTGGGTTCGAGCTTGCTTAATGTCTCGATTTCTACTGGAATTACATTCCAAAACAACACGTATTCTCCCCGTTTGGCTCTGCGAAAGCGTACAAAATTCCCCCAACATCGTTCAAGCTTCAGAATGAGGGTTTTCTTTACTGAGAACACTCTTATGACCCTTTAGGTGTGAGATTGCATCTAGAGAAATTCTTACAGAAATTGGAAGGGAGAGGAATTGGCAAAGAGAAGAAGTTCTTCAGGAAGAAAAATTGCATGTTCAAGGCTCAGAAATAAGGCCACTGATTGTGATATACGATGTTGTGCCATTGAGACATCCTTTAATAAAGCTAACACGTGGAATTCCACTTGGCTTTGTCCCCACATATAATTAATCCCACAATTAATTAGTTGTACACACAAATAATTCCTGATTCCAATTCACTTAAATTTCGATGATTTATAAAACCTTCGTGTACTCAATGTCACAATTCTCATAATATGGTACTAGTCCGTAACCTCTTTAGGGATATAAAATCGTTATTATAAATTCCCATTGACGCACTGGTTACATCCAAAATTATTTCGGGATCACGTCTTTTAATACACTAATTTCCTTATTAGTGTACGCAGGTACAACAGAATTTCCCCGGGGTTCGGGTCCACTTGCTTACGTTATGCCGAAATCATTATCCGAAAATACAAGGTGTAACACAAAGGTTCTCCAATGGATTTATGCTACTATCTCCATGGACCTTTTACATACGATTATGGAGCACAACTCCATTGCTATGGCTGTATGGAATCGATTTGCGTGATATTTTCCAAGATAACAGTCATTCCCGCATTGTTATTCTTGAGCAGGAATTTTCGCAAGTTGCTATGGCGAATTTTTCTAACGTTTCTTCTTATTGTAAATGACACAAGGACTTGGCAGATCAACTTCACAACGTAGGTGCTCCTGTTACTAATAGTTGTCTTCCTTCAGATAGTTGTTGGTCTGTCTGAGGCCTATTGTCACGACCCGACCTCAGGCCCGCGACTGGTGCCTTACCCCGGGCACCCTAGTGATACAACATCAGAGAAAATCAGCGGAAATAAAAACTCATGAAAGAAAAACAGTGAAATAAGAAAACAGGCTAACCCAAACGGTTACCTTTTTGTACATAAATGAAAACTTGAACAGTTACATCCTTTACAAACCCTGCCCACAACAGTGCTACAGACCTCTAAGAGTTTTATAACAATAATGATGGGACAGGGCCCCGCCATGCCCCTGAATGTACAAAAGTCTACAACTTCAGGGAACCGTACCACAGGACAAGCTTCCGGAGATATGGAGCTTTCCGAGAACTGAAAGCGATCCCAAGAGTGCGGATCAGCAAGCTATGTACCTCAACCTGCGGCATGAACGCAGCCCCGGGGAGGTCGATAACAAGTACCAAGTATGTGGCGAAAAATACTGTAAATGAAATCATAACAGTCTATATAAAACAGGAGACATATATGATAACCAAACTACAGTTCACAATATATGTAGCAGTCATGTCAAGTCAGGGACTCATGCCTGTAAAATCATCACTCAAGTACAACCCGGGAATTTAACCCGCACAATGGCCGCATGCCCCGGCATCTCACCTCGGTATAAGCATGGCCCTGGAACCGTCCTAGTGGGCCCATACCCGTGGACCATCCAACGTGTCGGTATGCCCAAAGGAGATAACAAGATAATAATAACCGTGGAAGCATACGTGGGCCACCCAACGTGTCGAGATGTCCAAACAAATCACAAGATAATACTCATCGTGGGACGATACCCGGGCACCCAACGTGTCGATATGTCCAAACAAATAACAAGATAACACTCACAATGGAAGCATACGTGGGCCACCCAACGTGTCGGTATGTCAAGAGGATCGATATAGTGGAAGCATACCCGGGCCCAACGTGTCGGTATGTCCATCAATCAACGGATAGCCTACCCATCGAGAGGCTCGGTAGCACAAAATCAAACACTTGCACACCAAAGGCTTTCACAACAAGCATAGGCAAGTTCAACGTACTCATAGTCTTTCATTTTATTACAACGAATCTGGGTGTTAACCCCAAGGTACTACGTACTTTAACTCTTTAAAAAGATCCATTTCTTTCACAAAAGTCACACGATACCCGTAGTATCAAAATAGAGTAACTATCTTTTTAAGTAAACCCAAAACAATTTCCATACCTTCTTTTTAAACAAAAATACTTCAAATTCTCAAGTCTCTCTCTTTTATAAATTAAACTTCTTACTTTGGAATTTAAGAAAATCAAAACTTGTTATAATGATCTTATTAAAGCAGCCATGATCTAGAAAATGTAATACAATTTTGTCTTATCTTAGCTTCTATGCAGATGGAAGATTCTACTTGTTTTAATATAATTAATTAGTCAATACATTTTCCTTTATTAACGCTGTAGTGGTTTGCTCGATACTTATTTTCATTTCCGAAATCAATATGACTTATTCCTTTTAGAACACAATTACCCATTTCTCAAAAAATGCGGTTTCACGACTTTTTAACACCAACCAAGTCCTTAATATTTCACATCAAGTCATTTATAAGTCAAGTCTCTCATCTGTTAAAAACCACAAACCATTTCTTTACCTACATAAAGTTGTTATAACAAACTTCCCATAAAGCCGTTATAACACTTTATGTTTTAAACCAACCAATTACAACTATAAGCATTTATGAGACCAAGAGGGCTTATTCTTTAACACCCTAGTACCCATTACTAACGAATAAGATTTTACTACTTTTTTCACACAATGAAGCCCTTTACACTTCATATCAAGTCAAGGCACAAAAGGGAAATCAAATTCCTTTAACACACGTGCGTCTACCGCACTATATATTTCACAAATAATCATGCTCAAGAGGATAGGAAGAATCACATACCTCGCGACGATTATCGACAAGTAGCAAACTGTTCCAAAGTACTATACTCTTGCTAGCCTTTTCCACCCTCCAAGTAGAATATGCTACTCGTAGTACTTCACCCTATAATGGTCATAATACGTCTATTAGCTCCTAGTTTTAACGTATAATACTCTAATTTCAAAGCCCCTTATTCTAGGGAAATTTGGGCAGCATTTCCTTTGTTTCTACGTACTTGCCACCTTTTTCAAGGCCGAATTCAGTAACCAAACACGCCATATTTAAGGCCCAACAAAGTAGTTAACAATAGGGGATTACACGCCTACAAGACGTGTAAAATTCTGCCCCACAATACCAACAAGTCTAAACTATAATGTCAATTCGGCATATTTGAGGGACAACAACACAAAGTCTCCTTTCCAATTTCCTTTCAATCCAAGTTCTTAGTATGACATGTAATCAAGCCGAAATCGATTAAAGCTACTACAATCCTCTAGTAGATAACATGCGACGACTTTAGGTAACGATCAAATTGTAATTCAAATTCAAATGACTTAATCATGTCAATTTCGGATTTCTAGCCTTCAAAAATCCATAGTACCTACCAATCTCTAATACATGCTTTACGTGGTCTAAATCAACTATAACAAGTATTATAACTTATATCCAAGAGAAGGGGGAAGCTTTTACCTTTTGGATTAGCCCACAAAAGCCCTTCTTCTTCAACTTCTTTCCCGTCAAACTCGACCACCCGCGCTTCCTACAAGTTTACCAACACTTTGCCTTCTTGCCGCCGCTCCAACAATTTTCCCCTTATGCTAGGTTTTCTTCACAAACTAGAGAGAAAAGGGATAGGGGTTCTTAGGAGGGTTTCCAAGATGAAATGGCCAAGTCTTCCAAGACTTGGCCCTAAAATAGGACCCTTTTCTGGTCAAAAGGATGGGAGGGACACTTGTCACCCTCCCATAGGCTTTAATCAAAATATCCCATGTTTTTCGCCCTTTACCGCAGAAAAATCCGCGCTTGTCGCGGCCCATCGCTGCGGTGCGGCTTCCACTTCGTGAATAATTACTGCATTCGTGCGCCATGCGTCCGTGGCGCGGCCTGCAACCTCAGCCGAACCCTAGTACAACCGTGCGTGACCCGAACCAAACCATCGCTTTCGATCGCAGACCGAACTTGTAACTTCCATAACTTTTGACTCTGATGTCCTATCGACGAACGGTTTGTTGCGTCGGGAACTAGATTTAACGGACTACGCACTAGGCTTTTGAAACACCTAAAAACTCCTGAACGGGGCATAAACCGCCTCAAGGTTGACTAAAACTCGTCTGAAACAGTCCATCACCCTATCTTTCTAAATTTTTGATCTTAGTTCCTTTCGTACGGTCTCATAAGCTAGACCTGAAATGCGGGGCGTAACACCTATACAGGGGTTGCTTCAATTATTCATCAAAGTAATCCCCTTCCGGAGTTCTATCAAGCACGCTCCATGCTCACTTTGAAAGAAATAGGTTTGGCTAAAAAGGCATATATATGGGCTAGGACCGTCGTCATGATGACTGCTTCAAATTTTTTCCCTTCCAATTCCGCTAACGTGACCCAAAATCACAACTATGGTGGTAAAAAGGGCCAAAATCATAAAAATAATGACAGAAATTACGGCGGCAACAACTGAGGCAATCGGAACAGTGGCTGTGGCGGGTCAACCACCGCAAGCGATCGGCGTCAGCGATTAGGGCCCGGTGGGGCCTTGGAAAGTGGCGATGGGTCGGCTTATCTGATGTTATGGCGCGCGATCTCGGCCCGTACGATGTCGCGGCCCGGCTTCTTCCGAGTCGGTTCTCGGATCGCTCGAGTTTGCATCGGCTTATGGGCGAGCGGCGATTCGAATACTATGGCCTAGGCCCCCTCAAGCCCATCACGCAACAGGAACCACACAAACCAACATTGAAGCCGCAATGCACACGCTTGACTTGACTCAACCGGACCCTAATTGGTACATGGACACAGGCGCCACTACCCACATAACATCCGACCAAGGTACTCTCTCGTCTTATTCCAATTTGAGCAGTAATCGTGTAATTGTTGGTAATGGCAATTCAATTCCAATTAAGGGTTATGGTCATAAAATTTTGTCCCTCCTCATCCACCACTTGTCTTGAAAAATACCCTTCATGCCCCAAAACTAATTAAAAATTTGGTGTATGTCCGTAAATTCACCACTGATATTGATTTTAATCCGTTTGGGTTTTCTGTGAAGGATTTCAAGAAGGGGAGTCTTCTCATGAGGTGTGACAGTATGGACGATCTTTATCCAATCACACCAAATCTCACCCTCTAACGTCAAGCCATGTCATCTACTTTTGCAGCTCTTGCTCCTTCCTTGTGGCATGCTCGTCTAGGTCATCCGGTGTCGTCTATTTTATCTATTTTAGATAGACATAAGTTTATTTCATGTAAGGGTACTCGTAGTACTCCAAATTGTCAATCTTGTTCTTTAGGAAAAATTATTAAGTTACCGTTTGTAGCTTCAAATTCTTATACTTCAATGCCATTTGATATTATTCAAAGCGATTTATGGACTTCACCAGTTCTCAGTTTTATGGGTCATCGATATTATGTTTTATTCTTGGATGATTATTTCTAAATTTTTATGGATGTTTCCAATTGCGAAAAAATCACAAGTTTTTTCCATCTTCGTAAAATTTAGAGTTTTCATAAGAACTCGATTCGAACGGGAAATAAAGAACATTCAATGTGATAATCGCAAAGAGTATGACAATGGGGAGTTTAGGGAATTTTGTGCTCAAAATGGGATAAATTTTCATTTTTCTTGTCCGCATACGTCTTCACAAAATAGGAAAGCTGAACGAAAAATTTGTACCATTAATAACATTATCCGCACCTTATTGGTTCATTCTTCCGTCCCCCGTTGTTTTGGCATCATGCGCTACAAATGGCTACAGATCTACTTAATATTCTTTCCTCTAAAGGTTTGACATATTCATCCCCTCTTCAAGTATTATACAACAAGACTCCTTCGTATTCTCATCTTAGGGTCTTTGGATGCTTATGTTATCCACTGTTTCCATCCACCACAATCAACAAACTTCAGGCACGTTCTACCCCTTGTGTGTTTTTGGGTTATCTGTCAAATCACCGTGATTATAAATGCTTTGATTTGTCTTCTAAATGAATCATCATTAGTCGTCATGTTATCTTTGATGAGTCTCAATTCCCTTTTTCTAAAGTAGAAAAACTTTTTCCTAGTTCGTATGAGTTTTTGGATGATGATATCTCCCCCTATATTCTCCGTCATGTTTCGGATCTGTCCCAAAGTTCGTCTCGGTAGCGCTTGGGAGAAGCATGCGCTACTGTGCAAGAACAAATTCCAAAGATTCTCCGTTGCTGTCGGCCTACGGGGAGGCTCCGAGTCATGGTCCAGTCACCCGCAGTCAAAGGGGTATTTTTAAAACAAAAATTCATTTTAATTTAAATTATAATATTCTTAAATCACTCTTACCTCGTAATCATGTGTCTGCCTTAAATGACCCTAATTGAAAAATCGCAATGACCGATGAATATAATTCTCTTATTGATAATAAGACGTGGGATTTGGTACCCCGTCCATCTGGTGTTAATATTATTCGGTCTATGTGAATTTTTGCTCATAAGGAAAAAATTTACGGTTCATATGTAAGGCATAAGGCTCGGCTTATAGGTGATGGTAAGACTCAGCAGGTTGGTGTGGATTGTGGTGAGACGTTAAGCCCGGTGGTCAAGCCGGCTACCATTCGTACTGTGCTCAGCTTGACTATTTCAAAATCATGACCCATTCATCAGCTAGATATGAAGAATGTTTTTCTATATGGTGATCTCAATGAGACAGTGTATATGCATCAGCCCTTGGGGTTTAGGGATAATAGATATCCTAATCATGTCTGTTTATTGAAGAAGTCTTTGTATGGCTTAAGCAGTCTCCACGGGCTTGGTATAAGAGGGTTGCTGATTATGTTTCGACTATGGATTTCTCTCACAACAGGTCTGATAATTCATTATTCATATATCAGCGGGGTTCTTCTATAGCTTATATACTATTTTATGTTGATGATATTATCTTGACTGCCTCTTCTGATGCTCTGTGAAAGTCTTATGACAAGCTCAGTTCTGAGTTTGCCATGAAGGACATGGGCCCATTGAGTTACTTTTTGGGGATTGTTGTCACTCGTCATGCAGGTGGATTGTTCTTATCACAGAGAAAGTATGCAGCATAGATCATTGAGATGGTTGGGATGTCATCCTGTAAGTCTACATCTACTCCAGTTCATACTAAACCCAAGTTGGGTGTTGCAGCTGGCTCTCCTTATGAGGATCCGACCCGCTATCGTAGTCTTGCAGACACCATTCAGTATCTTACGTTCACGCGACCAGACATTACATATGTTGTCCAGCAGGTGTGTTTGTTTATGCATGATCCCAGAGTTAAAATATGAATGCGCTCAAACGCATTCTTAGGTACATTCAGGGAACACTTGAGTATAGCTTGAATTTGTATCCTTCGTCGACGTCTACTTATCTCCTATACAGATGTTGATTGGGGTGGTTGTCCTGATACCTCACGGTCTACGTCTGACTATTGTATGTTTTTAGGTAATAACTTGGTGTCATGGTCTATCAAGCGTCAATCCACGCTTTCACGTTCAAATGTAAAGGTCGAGTATCGAGGGGTAGCCAATGTGGTTTCTGAGTCATGTTGGTTACGTAATCTTCTGTTAGAGCTTCATTGTTCTATCGAGAAAGCTACCTTGGTGTATTGTGATAATATAAGTGTCATCTATCTTTCTGGTAATCCAGTTCAGCACCAGCGCACAAAACACATAGAGATGGATATTCACTTTGTTCGAGAGAATGTATCTAAAGGACAAGTACGTGTCTGCCATGTCCCTTTCAGATATCAAATTGCAGACATCTTTACAAAGGGTTTTCCCTCGATCCTTTTTGAAGATTTTAGAGACAGTCTTAGTGTACGAAGACCACCCGCAATGACTGTGGGGGTGTGTTAAATGAGGTCCAGAGGCCAGCGCCGCGGCAGCGGCCCAGTCCAAAGACTGTTCACGAAATTTCCTTATAATTTATATATTTTTCATATTAGGTTTGTACCTTAATTAGGATTGTAATATTATCATAATTGTATAGTTAGTTTCCTTATAGAATAGGGATTTAGATGTAAAGTAAGAATAGAATTCTCCTATTATAACTTATATATATTTATCTTTCATTAATAAAAATAATGAAGAGATTAATTCTTTTATAAACTTAACGACTTTCCCCGGAAAAGAGAACATCGTTTTCGAACGTCGAGCAAATAAAATATTGAAAATGAAATGAACAGAAGGAATATTCTTAGCTGTATAACATGCTCAATATTATATGTCGAAAAGCTTTAACTAAAACAAATCAAAACGTGTCTTAATTAGATAGAAGGAGCTTTAAAGCACCAAATATTGACGAGTTGAGGAATAATCAAAACAAATCCACGAATATTTTGGCAGGTAGTCTATTTTTTTTTGTCAAATAAAGTGAGTGATTTGCAATAAAACTAATAAAATTATGTGCAAGTGAAGTAATTTGCAGTATTAGTAAACTACTTTTATAAACTCAATTGTACCAATATTGTTTGGATTAGTATAAAATTGCACTTGAAGTGTTATGTAAATGTGTACATAGATATTATTCCATTTCTACCCTATAATTAGAAAATCTAATTATGTGATAGGGATGGAATAATGTCTATATACACGTTTACATTTTGATTACTCACAATTATTGGATAAGGTTTTTGCTAAACAATGTCCAAAATCTGAGCTCAGCGCCGCGACCCTTGACCGTGAACAGTGTTTCGGTTTTGTGTATATTTGGTATATATTAGAATTAGTCTTTTATCTTAATTACTATTGTAATATTACCATAATTGTATTGTAGTCTCCTTATAGAATAGAGTTTTAGATCAAATGGTGTAACAACCGGTCGATTATCATAGTGTCCAAATTTTCTAAGGACCTTTTCAACATAATGGGATTGAGTTAAGATGTAAGCCTCAGAATTCTTTTGAATTCTAATACCAAGAATGACATCCGCTATTCTCATATCTTTCATATCGAAAGCGGCATGCAACATCTTCTTAGTTTGGTTAATTACATTTTTATTTGTTCCCATAATTAACATATCATCAACATATAAACATATAGTGACACATACATTCTTACATTCTTTAATGTAGACACATTTGTCACATTCATTTATTTGAAAACTATTTGATAATAATGTATTATCAAACTTTTCATGTCATTGCTTTGGAGCTTGTTTAAGTCCGTATAAAGACTTGATCAATTTACAAATCTTCTTTTCTTAACCTTTCACAACAAACCCTTCGGGTTGTTCCATATAAATTTCTCCATCTAATTCACCATTTAAAAACGCGGTTTTCACATCCATTTGATGTATTTCCAAATTGTGAATCACCGTTATAGCAACTAACGTCCTTATCGACATAATTCTCGTTACAGGTGAGTAAGTATCGAAGAAATCTATACCTTCTTTTTTACGAAACCCTTTGGCTACTATACAGACTTTGTATTTTTCTATAGTACCATCACGCCTTAATTTCCGTTTGTAAATCCATTAATGGCCTATTGGTTTTTGTCCCGGAGGAAGATCAACCAATATTCATGTATTATTTTGCACAACCTACCTCACTTTGGATAGCCTCCTTCTAATAAGGTGCTTCGGATGATTCCATAGCAGCCCTATATGTTTGAGTTCTCATTCAACGGAAAAAGTCATGAAGTCTGGTCCAAAATCTTTGGCAGTTCTCACACGTTTACTTCTCCTTGGTTCAAAATTTCCTTCTTGAACAGATGAAGTAAGATTATCATCACTTTGTGTGTTTTTGTTTGACTCATCTTAAGGCAGTGTCCTCTTCTTATGATTATGGACGCTTTTATCCTTGTCTTTGTAAGAAAAAATATCCTCAAAAAATTCTGCTTCAGCAGATTCCATAAGTGTTTTCTTGTGAATACCTTCAACATCAGAATGATAAACCAAAAACTTGTAGGCTGCACTGTTATTGGCATGACCAATATATATGCCAATTCTTGATGGCCTGGTAGGATGAAAACATATCTTTTTCAGAATATACGTGCATTGTAGCATCCGTATTCATTCACCAATCGGTTGAATTTGTAACTAGATTTGCTTGAGCAGCGACAATCCCAATGAATTGGTTTTTAGTTTCAGCTCGGTTGGATTGGTTGACATTACTCGAACCTCCAACACCACCACCTTGATTCTTGCGAATGCGACAATCTTTTGCTCTGTGCCCAGGTTTTCCACATACCCAACAAAGTCCTGGTTGTGGATTCTTGAATGCATTGGTGCTTTGTGGGGCGAGTGCATTCCTTCCTATTGCAAAAGATGTCTTGGCACCAACAAATTTGCCCTTGCCTTTCTGAAACTTGGTCTTAGAAGCATTGCCTTCAACCATGTTGGCATTAGGCTCCAATGAAATAACATCAGCCATTTCATTCTTCCGGTTGTCCTCTTCAACACAAATTTTTAGAATCAGTTGCTCAAAATTCATTTCATCGGTTAGATGTTTCAAATAAACCTTAAAATCCTTCCAAAAATGAGGTAATTTCTCAATAATAGCACCAACAAGGAAATTCGTGTTAAAGCCCATACCTTCAACCTCTAGTTCATGAACAATGACTTGGAGTTCCTCCATTTGCTTGACAACAGCCTTGGCATCACTCATCTTAAAGTTCAGAAACTTGCCGATTACGAACTTCTTGGAACAAGCATTTCGCCTTGTACTTGTTCTCCAAATGATCGCCACAACTCCTCGCTGCTCAACGAGCGAGTAGATGTCAAAGAGAGAATCATCCAAGACATTGAGAATATAGTTTCTGCAAAGAAACTCCTGACTTTCCCAAATTTTAATATCTTTTAGCCTTCTCCGCATCAATCGGAGCATTCTACCCTTCTCCTTCTGGCAGCGCCATAGGATCCTCAGCAATAAACACGTTTGACACGTGAAAAGTTGTCAAGTAGAACAACATCTTATGTTGCCAGCGTTTGAAATCAGAGCCCTTGAATTTCTCAGGCTACTAAACATGGGTTTTCACCATTTACGATCCAGATTGATCCATCTTTGCAAATCAGAAATTGAATTCTCTGAAATTTTTTGCAAACTCAACAAATCAGAAAAAAATGATTTTTCTGAGAATTTTTGTCTTAGATTTTTATTGTCAATCTAGTACCATCAACGAATACACACAATATATAATAGTAATTCAATATAACATGAAATCAACAACAATGAATTCAATAAATTGGAAACACATACTAACTTGATGTCGATAGAGGCCTCCGATGCAGTGTTCCAAGACAAAAATTCACCCCACTTGTGCTGTAGTTTTACGGACGTCTGTCTAGAGGATACAACTATCTAAGTGAGAGTTCTAGCATAAAAATTTCACCTGACGAATTTACTTTATGTGTTTCAGAAATGTGTTTATGGAAGAAGAAGATGATCAACAATCTTAAATTATTAATTGTGTTAAAAACAAACATTCCACAGTTCACGCGGGAAGGGCCTTTCCGTCATTTGGCTCATCCGCGTCAATATTGGCGTCTTATAGACTTTCATCATATTACTCTGCAACTCTCCGACATTCGACTACTAGTAACTACTAACTAGTAAGTAAGGATGGATGTATGTAGAGCCAAGAAGTTACTCGTGAGAATGCAAAATGCTCTAACATTTATGCGACGTTTTTGAAAGAATTAATTCTTTGATTATTCTTATTGATGAAAGACATATATATACATGTTATAATAGAAAAATCTTTTTTCTATTCTACATTTAAATCTCTATTTTATTTGGAGAAGAATCATACAATTATAGTAAGACTACAAGACTAAGTAATATACAATATGTACCATAATTAATACATACCAAAGGCATGGAAATTGGTATATTTAACAGTTTCAACTTCCCGGTTTATAATTGGAGTTGTCTAAGGTGGAAATATTTATTCACAACATCTATAACATCACATTACATGCTAAAATGGACCCAAAGGAGTATATTTGTTGCGATTAAAAAGTAAGTTGAGGTAAAATACACATTATTAAACTATGGTGAATGGATTAAAGAAATGAAGAAGACAAATATTACGCATTATTAATTTAATGAAAATAGTATGATGAGTAACTAGTAAGTAAGGATGGATGTATGTAGAGCCAAGAAGTTCAATTGACTTTCCTCATAATAAAGACTTCTTTAGTTATATTAATATATAATTAAACTGTTGGATTTACTTAACACAAAAAATATTTTAGTATAGTGGCAAAGAGGTTCAACATTTATTTTATTTAAGGTCAGAGAGTAAAATTTTAGGTGTCACTTTTTTTTTTAAATCGCCTCCTGCTATTAAGCATCTTTTAGCAAAGATTTTGTTTGGCTTAATACTTCTAATGGTTCAAAGTGAACCTATTCTTTATTTCACGAAATTGGTTAAAGATGTTAGACATAGAATATACTAACATCACATTTTTGACAGGATGGTGGTAGTACTTCTACTTTTTGTTGTTAATTAATCACAAGAACAATGATCACACATCAATACAAGAAACTCTAAAATGTTGGTAACACTCGTATCAAAAAAGAAATACTCTTAATATTGCAATATCTCACATTCACCAGGCCAGATATTACATATTACATATGCATTACAACAAACACACAATCCAATGGAAGAACATATGCAGGCACTCAAACATATTGTACAATATATTCAGGGCACTCGTATCAAAAAAACAATACCAGTAATATTACAATAGTAATTAAGGTAAAAAACTAATTCTAATATATACCAAATATACATAAAACCGGAACACTGTTCACGGTCAAGGGTCGTGACGCTGTGTCTAAAGCACACGAGCTCATTTTGACATCGCTTAACACACCGCAGCTTATAGCAAGCGGTCTTCATATCGAGATCGTTTCTAAAATCTTCAAAAGGATCGAGGAAGACCCTTTGTGAAGATGTCTGCAATTTGATATCTGGAAGGGACATGACAGACGCGTAGATGTCCTTTAGCTACCTTCTCTCGAACAAAGTGAATATTCATCTCTATGTGTTTAGTACGCTGGTGTTGAACTGAATTACCAGAAAGGTAGATGACACTTATATTATCACAATATACCAAGATAGTCTACTCAATAGAATAATGAAACTCTAACAGTAGATTTCGTAACCAACATGACTCAGAAACCACATTGGCTACCCCTCGATACTCGACCTCTACACTTGAACGTGAAAGCATGGATTGACGTTTGGCAGACCATGAGACCAAGTTATTACCTAAAATCATGCAATAGCCAGACGTAGACCGTATGGTGTCAGGACAACCACCCCAATAAGCATCTGTATATGAGACAAGTGTAGACGTCGACGAAGGATAAAAATGCAAACCATACTCAAGTGTTCCCTGAATGTACCTAAGAATACGTTTGAGCGTATTCATATGTTCAACTCTGGGATCATGCATAAACAAACACATCTGCTATACGGCATATGTAATATCAGGTCACGTGAACGTCAGATATTGAAGGGCGCCTACAAAACTACGATAGCGGGTCGGATCCTCATAGGGAGAGCCAGCTGCAGCACCCAACTTGGGTTTAGTATCAACTGGAGTAGATGTATACTTACAGGATGGCATCCCAACCCTCTCAATGATCTTTGTTGCATACTTTCTTTGTGATAAGAATAATCCACTTGCATGACGAGTGACAACAATCACCAAAAAGTAACTCAATGGGCACATGTCCTTCATGACAAACTAAGAACTGAGCATTGTCATAATAGACTTTCGCAAAGCATCAGAAAAGGCAGTCAAGATAATATCATCAACATATAATAGTATATAAGCCACAGAAGAACCCCACCGATATATGAATAATGAATTATCAGACATGCTGTGAGAGAAACTCATAGTCGAAACATAATCAGCAAACCTCTTATACCAAGCCCGTGGAGACTGCTTAAGCTCATACAAGGACTTCTTCAATAAACAGACATGATTAGGATATCTAGTATCCATAAACCCCAAGGGCTGATGCATATACACTGTCTCCTTGAGATCACCATGTAGGAAAACATTCTTCATATCTAGTTGATGAATAGGCCATGATTTTGAAAGAGCCAAGCTAAGCACAGTACGAATGATAGCCGACTTGACCACCGGACTAAATGTCTCACCACAATCCACACCAACCTGTTGAGTCTTACTATCACCTACAAGCCGAGTCTTATGCCTTGCAAATGAACCGTCAGAATTTTCCTTATGAGTAAAATTCACATAGACCGAATAATATTAACACCATATGGACGGGGTACCAACTCCCACATCTTATTATCAATAAGAGCATTATATTCATCGGTCATGACGATTTTCCAATTAGCGTCATTTAAGGCAGACACAGGATTACGGGGTAAGAGTGATTTAAGAACATTAGAATTAAAAATAAAATATCTTTTTGGTTTAAAAATACCCCATTGACTATGAGTGATTGGACTTTGACTCTGGGCTGGAATGGGTGAATTTTGTGAAGTGTCAGAAATTTTCGTCGGAGGCGTTGCGGCGCAGGGAGCAAGGGTCGCGGCGCTGGAAGAACTGTAGAGTTCTCTGAAGTTTTGGCGCCGCAACGCTTCCCCTAAGGGTCGCGATGCTAATGACGGGTTTAAATCTGATTGTTCACTGGATGGAAAGTGTCGCGGCGCTGACGACATTTATTGTGAAAAACCCGAAAAATGATGTTGAACATATGAGGAGATATCATCATCCAAAAAATCATATGAACTAGGCAGTGGTACTTCTACTTTAGAAAAAGAAAATTGGGATTCATCAAAGAGAACATGACGACTAATGATGATTCGTTTAGAGGACAAATCAAAGCATTATAACCACGGTGATTTGACGGAAAACCCAAAAACACACAAGGAGTAGAACGTGCCTGAAGTTTGTTGATTGTAGTGGATAGAAACAGTGGATAACATAAGCATCTGAAGACTCTAAGATGAGAATACGAAGGAGTCTTATTGTATAATACTTGGAGAGGGGATGAATATATCAAACCTTTAGAGGGACGAATATTTAGTAGATTGATAGTCATTTGTACCGCATGATGCCAAAACAATGGAGGAACGGAAGAATGAACCAATAACGTGCGGACAATGTTATTAATGGTACGAATTTTTCGCTCACATTTCCCATTTTTGGAAGACGTATGAGGACAAGAAAAATGAAAATTTAGCACATTTTGAGCATAAAACTCCCTATATTTTCCATTATCATACTCTTTTCCAGTATCACATTGAATATTTTCGATTTTTCGTTCGAATTGCGTTCTTATAAAAGCTCTAAATTTTATGAAAATGAAAAAAACTTGAGATTTTTTCGCAATTGGAAACGTCCATAAATATTTAGAATAGTCATCTAAGAATAAAACATAATAACGATGACCCATAGAACTGAGAACTGGAGATGTCCATAAATCACTATGAATAATATCAAATGTCATTGAAGTATGAGAATTCAACGCTACAAACGGTAACTTAATAATTTTCCCTAAAACACAGGATTAACAAAGTGGAGTATTACGCGTACCCTTACAAAAAATAAACTTATGTCTATCTAAAGAAGATAAAATAGACGATCCCGGATAACCTAGACGAGCATGCCACAAGGAAGGAGCAAGAGCTGTAAAAGTGGAAGGCATGACTTGACGCGAGACTTTGAGACTGGTGTGATCGATAAAGATCCCCATCACACTCACGCAGAGGACTCCCCATCTTGAAATCCTTCACAGAAACCCAAACGGATCAAAATCAATAGAAACCCAATTATCAGTGGTGAATTTACGGACATACATCAAATTTTTAATCAATTTTGGGGCATAAAGAGTATTTTTCAGGACAAGTGGTGGATGAGGAGGGGACAAGATTTTATTACCATAACCCTTGATTGAAATAGAATTGTCATTACCAACAGTTATACCATGATTAGTGCTCAAATTGGAATAAGACGAGAGAGTACCTTGGTCGAATGTCATGTGGATAGTGGCGCAGGTGTCCATGTACCAATTAGGGTCCGGTTGAGTCAAGCCAAGTGTGTGCATTGCGACTTCAGTGTCGTTCTGCGTGGGTCCCACTGCGTGATGGGCCTAAGGAGGGCGAGGCCCAAGAATACCGGACGTGGTCCGCAGATTCGACCGGGAAGAAGCCGCGACGCCAGACAAAGCCGAAATCGAGGCACCGCGCGTCAGTATCGCCGAGCCAAGGCGCTATGAGGCTGAGCCGCGGTCAGACGGCCGACCACCGCCATCGCCCGGGGCCACTGTTGCTGCTGCTGACGGTTGCCCCCGTTGTTGCCGCCGCGATTCTTGCCATTATTCTTCCGATTTTGGCCCTTCTTACCACCCCCGTTGTTGTGATTTTGGTTCACGTTGGCTGGATTGGAAGGGAGAATTGGAAGAAGTCATCATGACGATGGGGCTTGCTCCGATCGATGCCCTTTTAGCCAAACTGCTTCTTCCAAAGTATGCATGGAGCGGGCTTGATAGAACTTCGGCAGGGGATTACTTTGACGAATAATCGAAGCAACCCCTGTATAGGCATCAGATAGACCGACAACCATCTGAAGAACTAGACGACTATTAGAAACAGGAGAACCCACGTTGCGAAGTTGGTCTGCCAAGTCCTTGAGACGTTTGCAATAAGAAGAAACGTTTGGAAAATTCATCATAGAAAATTGAGAAAATTTCTGCTCAAGGATAACAATGCGAGAATGAATGTTATCTTGGAAGATGTCACGCAATCGATTCCATGCCGCCATAGTTATGGAGTTAGGTTTCATAATCGTCTGTAAAAGATCCAATGAGATAATGACATAAATCCACTGGAGAACCTTGACATCAAGCATAACCCATAAGTCTGGATCTGCTGCTTTGGTGGGCACAACCGTTGTAGACGTAGACGTCGTATCACCCCCCATATGAGTAGTGGAAATGATGATGTGGTGAAGAACTTTATGTGTCATAGCATGAATCTTGAATAATTCTGTCCACGTCCCATATTGGACGTTCTCTATATCAAGAACGATAGAAATAATGCTCTTGATGTTAGAAACGGTGAGGGCAGGATGAAAAGTGTTCTTATCAGCCATAGGGAATAGAACAACAAGATTAGGCGAAGGGAATTTGTGAGAAAGGGGATTTTTTCGGAGGAGAAGGGTCGCGATTTTGGGCAAAACCGAGAGGTAGGCGTCGCGGCTGTAGGGTAAAACATCCGAGAAAAAGATGAAAAGTATAGGAGCGGAAGCAAAGTAAATAGAACCTAGACTCTTGATAGCATGAAAGAAATAATCCCTTGATTATTCTTATTAATGAAAGACATATATATACAAATTACAATATGAGAATCATATTCCTACTTTTTCCTTGTATGAGCTTAAGCAGTCTCCACGGGTTTTGTATAAAAGGTTTGTTGATTATGTTTCGACTATGGGTTTCTCTCACAGCAGGTCTGATAATTCATTATTCATATATCAGTGGGGTGGCTTATTAACTATTATATTTTGATGATATTATCTTGACTGTCTTTTCTGATGTTTTGCGAAAGTCTATTATGATAATGCTCAGTTCTTAGTTTGCCATGAAGGACATGGGCCCATTGAGTTACTTTTTGGGGATTGTTGTCACTCGTCATGTAGGTGGATTATTCTTATCACAGAGAAAGTATGCAACAAAGATCATTGAGAGGGTTGGGATGTCATCATGTAAGTCTACATCTACTCCAGTTGATACTAAACTCAAGTTGGGTGCTGCAGCTGGCTCTCCCTATGAGGATCCGACCCGCTATCGTAGTCTTGCAGGCGCCCTTCAGTAACTGACGTTCACGTGACCTGATATTACATATGTCGTATAGCAGATGTGTTTGTTTATGCATGATCCCAGAGTTGAACATATGAATGCGCTCAAACGTATTCTTAGGTACATTCAGGGAACACTTGAGTATGGTTTGCATTTGTATCCTTCGTCAACGTGTACACTTATCTCTTATACAGATGTTTATTGGGGTGGTTGTCCTGACACCAGACGGTCTACGTCTGGCTATTGCATATGTTTAGGTAATCACTTGGTCTCATGGTCTGTCAAGCGTCAATCCATGTTTTCACGTTCAAGTGTAGAGGTCGAGTATCGAGGGGTAGCCAATGTGGTTTCTGAGTCATGTTGGTTACGAAATCTACTGTTAGAGCTTCATTGTTCTATTGAGTAGACTATCTTGGTATATTGTGATAATATAAGTGTCATCTACCTTTCTGGTAATTCAGTTCAACACCAGCGTACTAAACACATAGAGATGGATATTCACTTTGTTCGAGAGAAGGTAGCTAAAGGACATCTACGCGTCTGTCATGTCCCTTCCAGATATCAAATTGCAGACATCTTCACAAAGGGTCTTCCCTCAGTCCTTTTTGAAGATTTTAGAGACAGTCTCAGCGTATGAAGACCGCTTGCTATAACTGCGGGGTGTGTTAAACAGTGTCCAAAATCTGAGCTCAGCGCCGCGGCCTTTAGGACACAGCGTCACGACCCTTGACCGTGAACAGTGTTCCGGTTTTATGTATATTTGGTATATATTAGAATTAGTTTTTTACCTTGTAATATTAATGGTATTTCTTTTTTGATACGAGTGTTACCAACATTTTAGAGTTTCTTGTATTGATGTGTGATCATTGTTCTTGTGATTAATTAACAACAAAAAGTAGAAGTACTACCACCATCCTGTCAAAAATGTGATGTTAGTATATTCTATGTCTAACATCTTTAACCAATTTCGTGAAATAAAGAATAGGTTCACTTTGAACCAATATTAATAATGCGTAATATTTGCCTTCTTCATTTCTTTAATCCATTCACCACAGTTTAATAATGTGTATTTTACCTCAACTTACTTTTTAATCGCAACAAATATACTCCTTTGGGTCCATTTTAGCATGTAATGTGATGTTATAGATGCTGTGAGTAAATATTTTCACCTTAGACAGCTCCAATTATAAATCGGGAAGTTGAAACTGTTAAATATACCAATTTCTATGCCTTTGGTATGTATTAATTATGATACATATTGTATATTACTTTACTTAGTTTTGTAGTTTTACTATAATTGTATGATTCTTCTCTAAATAAAATAGAGATTTAGATGTAGAATAGTAAAAAGTTTTTTATATATATGTCTTTCATCAATAAAAATAATCAAGGGATTAATTCTTTCAAAAACGTAGCATAAATGTTAGAGCATTTGCATTCTCACGAGTAATTTCTTTTTGCTAGTTTATTTTCTTTTAATTTCCTTTTACATAATTAATAAAAGCGTAGAGATATAGAGTTAAACTAGAGAAATCAAAGCTTTAAAATAATTTAGAATAGAGAAAAAGAATTCAACGAATTTAGAAATAAACACATTGTAATTGACTCTTGCACGTAATGCTTTACAAGTTGCACTTTTCTAACCCTTCCTCATATTTACAAGTCAAACATTCACCGATTACCAGCCCCAAAGTCTACCATGACCATGACTGCGTAAAATACGGAATCCCTCCACTCTTTCACTGCCATGTCATCATACGGTCCCACATGAAGTTGCCACGTTTAATATGACATTAATGGAGTATATGTCTCCGGACGGTGGTAACGGAGTATGACTATTCTGACAATCAAGTCATTCTTGTATTTTACAACGTTCCTCTTATCACGCTATGGGCGTGACAGTTTTTATATTTACTTAGGTATCTGTGCCCGAGTTCTTAACTGAGTTAGTCACTCACTGAGTTGTTGTGAACGTTGCCAATATGTGATCGAGGTGAACGGTAATTAGATACGGGGGCTATTACACCGATTTCCAAATCCAACTCAGCTGAGCAACTCGTCCCGATACCCGGTGAATTACTAGCCCCGGTAGGTGTTTTTTTGTTCATGCTAAGTATTCTTCTCAAAGACAATAAACGACTCGCTGGTGATCTCGATTGACTCGCTGGTGAACTCAGTCTCAGTCCCATTTCTAACTCGTTATTCCTCCTTGGCACCTCTATTCTTACTCCGGTAAGATCCAATCCTTTTCGTCGCCCACCCAACGACGTCGTATTAACACTACTACTATTCTCCTCCCCATGCTGACAACAAGAGTAGCATAAATCGGAACTCGAACTCGGTTCATTGATTGTTACAGCTACCTCAAGCCGATTTTCATCCGGTACGGTAACTGGATCGACCGGAGACCGGCAAAGAGGACAAGTAGAATGCGAATGGAACCACATGTCAATACATTCCAAATGAAAAGAATGATTACACTTAGGTAAAACCCGACCCTTTTCGTTCTCCTCGAATTCAGATAAACAAACAGCACATTCGAGCGGTTCAGGGTGAGTCTTTTCGGAGTAGACAAAAGGCGGTAGGGAGTTGAGAACCGCCGGTTCTAAACCCCGGTTTGCATCAGACAAACCGGAATTATGATTATCAACGTAGAAGACAATATGGGTTCGGCGATGGTGGACCCTACGGCGACGAAGGAGATCACGGCGGCGTTGATGAAGAAGGTACCAACGTGCATAGAGATGAAGACCCACCATGAATACAACGACAACGAATAAGATAACGATTGCACTTAGCATAATTTTGCCACTTAATGCATAGCCTCCTTTGGAGGAGTCAACAACCAATGGATCATGAAGCAAACTTGGGTTATTATCGTTATCCATAGTAGACATTGTAGGATAGACTAGAAAGTATATGTAAAGATGGATAAAGCGAAATATAATGGCTATAAAACTGAAGGACTAGAGATAAGGTGTGGAGTGAATATATATATATAGGGAGGGGGCAAGTTGAAGGAAAAAGAGATGGAAGGAAAGTTCTTGATGGTTTCGGTGGAAAAGGGGGTGTTTAGGTGTGATGGTTTTAGTCGGAGAGTTGCAGAGTAATATGATGAAAGTCTATAAGACGCCAATATTGACGCGGGATGAGCCAAATGACGGAAAGGCCCTTCCCGCGTGAACCGTGGAATGTTTTTTTTTAAGGTGTCATAAGATAAGCCATGATTTTTTTATATGTAGTTTGACTTCGTATGAATTTAAGAAATAAAAAAAGATTTTTTAATTCTATGCTGTAAAATAAGTTAAAGATATTGATTGTTGGAATTTGTATGAATAAAAAAAAATAAGTGAATAAAATAAGTGTCGAAAATTTTGGCGTAGCGTCGCGGCGCTCTGGAATAGGGCTGCGGCGCCAGAACAGTGGACAAATCTCGTCGAAAGCGCAACGACACTGGGGAGCAGCGACACGACGCTAAAACTTCAGAGAACTCTGCAGGGATTCAGGGCCGCGGCGCCAGGGTCAGCGCCGCGACGCTGTCCAACGGTAATTTTTTTGGAATTGATCAAAAGTTGTGTCTCTTCATTACTAGTCACAACCTTTGAGTGAAGAGCTGCATATGGTCGAAATTAATGCTATATAAAACATGTTGATCACTTGATAAAACAGACAAGATAGAATACAACACAAACAATCAATCATTTAACACAATTAATGATTTAAGATTGTTGATCATCTTCTTCTTCTTCCGTAAACACATTTCTGAAAACACATAAAGTAAATTCGCCAAAGGTGAAGTTTTTATGCTAGAACTCTCACTTAGATAGTTGTATCCTCTAGACAGACGTCCGTAAAACTACAACACGGGTGGGGGCGAATTTTTATCTTGAAACACTGCATTGCAGGCCTCTATCGACATCAAGTTAGTATGTGTTTCCAATTTGTTGAATTCATTGTTGTTGATTTCAAGTTATATTGAATTACTATTATATATTGTGCGTATTCGTTGATGATACTAGATTGACAATAACAATCTAAGACAAAAATTCTCAGAAAAATCATTTTTTTTCTGATTTGTTGAGTTTGCAAAATATATCAGAGAATTCAATTTCTGATTTGCAAAGATTGATCAATCTGGATCGTCAACGGTGAAAAACCATGTTTAGAAGCCTGAGAAATTCAAGGGCTCTGATTTCAAACGCTGACAACATAAGATGTTGTTCTACTTGACAACTCTTCACGTGCCAAACGTGTTTATTACTGAGGATCTTATGGCGCTGCCAGAAGGAGAAGGGTAGAATGCTCCGATTGATGCGGAGAAGGCTGAAAGGCTAAAAGACATTCAAACTTGGGAAAGTCAGGAGTTTCTTTGCATAATATATTCTCAATGTCTTGGATGATTCTCTCTAGGACATCTACTCCACGTTCAAAACTACGAGGGAGTTGTGGAAGTCACTGGAGAACAAGTACAAGACTGAGGCTGCTTGTTCCAAGAAGTTCGTAATCGGCAAGTTTCTGAACTTTAAGATGAGTGATGCCAAGGCTGTTTTCAATAAAGTGGAGAAACTCAAAGTCATTGTTCATGAACTAGAGGTTGAAGGTATGGGCTTTAAGATTAGTTGTTTCATTGGAGCCTAATTCCAACATAGTTGAAGGCAATGCTTCTAAGGCCAAGTTTCAGAAAGGCAAGGGCAAATTTGTTGGTGTCAAGCCATCTTTTGCAACAGGAAGGAATGCACTCGCCCCACAAAGGACCAATGCATTCAAGAATCCACAACCAGGACTTTGTTGGGTATGTGGCAAACCTAGGCACAGAGCAAAAGATTGTCGCATTCGCAAGAGTCAAGGTGGTGGTGTTGGAGGTTCGAGTAATGTCAACCAATCCAACCGGGCTGAAACTAAAAATCAATTCATTGGGATTGTGGTTGCTCAAGCAAATCTAGTTACAAATTCAACCGATTGGTGGATGAATACGGGTGCTACAGTGCACGTATGTTCTGAAAAAGATATATTTTCATCCTACCAGGCCATCAAGGATTGGCATATATATTGATCATGCCAATAACAGTGCAGCCTACAAGTTTTTGGTTTATCATTCTGATGTTGAAGGTATTCACAAGAAAACACTTATGGAATCTGTTGAAGCAGAATTTTTTGAGGATATTTTTCCTTACAAAGACAAGGATAAAAACGTCCAAAATCATAAGAAGAGGTCAAGATGAGTCAAACTAAAACACACAAAGTGATGATAATCTTACTTCATCTGTTCAAGAAGAAAATTTTGAACCAAGGAGAAGTAAACGTGTGAGAACTGCCAAAGATTTTGGACCAAACTTCATGACTTTTTCCGTTGAAGGAGAACTCAAACATATAGGGCTGCTATGAAATCATCGAAGCACCTTATTGGAAGGAGGCTATCCAAAGTGAGGTAGAATCCGTTGTGCAAAATAATACATGAATATTGGTTGATCTTCCTCCGGGACAAAAACCAATAGGCCATTAATGGATTTTCAAACGGAAATTAAGGCGTGATGGTACTATAGAAAAATACAAAGTCTATATAGTAGTCAAAGGGTTTCGTAAAAAAGAAGGTATAGATTTCTTCGATACTTACTCACCTGTAACGAGAATTACATCGATAAAGACGTTAGTTGCTATAACGGTGATTCACAATTTGGAAAGACACCAAATGGATGTGAAAACCGTGTTTTTAAATGGTGAATTAGATGAAGAAATTTATATGGAACAACCCGAATGATTTGTTGTGAAAGGTCAAGAAAAGAAGGTTTGTAAATTGATTAAGTCTTTATACGGACTTAAACAAGCTCCAAAGCAATGGCATGAGAAGTTTGATAATACATTATTATCAAATGGTTTTCAAATAAATGAATGTGACAAATGTGTCTACATTAAAGAATGTAAGAATGCATGTGTCACTATATTTTTATATGTTGATGATATGTTAATTATGGGAACGGATAAAAATGTAATTAACCAAACTAAGAAGATGTTGCATGCCGCTTTCGATATGAAAGATATGAGAATAGCGGATGTCATTCTTGGTATTAGAATTCAAAAGAATTCTGAGGGTTACATCTTAACTCAATCCCATTATGTTGAAAAGGTCCTTAGAAAATTTGGACAGTATGATGATCGACCGGTTGTTACACCATTTGATCCCGCTAGTCACCTTAAAAAGAATGAAGGTGACAGTGTGTCTCAATTGGAGTATACACAAGTTCTTGGAAGTTTGATGTACATAATGAATTGTACAAGACCGGACTTAGCATATACAGTGAGTCGACTTAATCGATACTCACATAATCCTGGAATGGATCATTGGTTTGCACTAGTAAGAGCACTCTGATATCTCAAGCATACAGTGAATTATGGATTGCATTATACAAAATATCCCCCTGTGTTAGAAGGATATTGTGATGCTAATTGAATTTCCAACCAGTCCGAAAGTAAGTCCACAAGTGGTTATGTATTTACACTTGGTGGAGCATCGTATCTTGAAAATCATCAAAGCAAACGGTCAATACGCGATCAACTATGGAAGCAAAATTTGTAGCCTTGGACAAAGCTACCGAAGAGGCAGATGACTCAGAAACTTTCTAAAAGGTATTCCGTTTTGGACAAATCCTGTGACAGCCATTTGCATACATTGTGATAGTATGGCTGCCCTGATGAGGGCAAAGAATCAGATATACAAAGGTAAGTCAAGACATATAAGGCAACATCATAATACAATACGAAGCTTGTTGAAGAATGAATTATCTCCATTGATTATGTAAAATCTAAGGACAATATAGCGGATCATTTGACAAAAGGTCTTAACAGAGAGCAAGTTGTATTTACATCGAGGGGAATAGGCTTAAAGCTAACACGATGAGTCGTTAACTGGCGCAAACCTAACCTATCATAATTGGAGATCCCATGATTTAGGTTCAATAGGAAAACTAGTTGGGGAAGACTCACGGAGCATAAAACACACATATGCTCATTCTTATGGTGTACTAAATGTGTTAATCCGTTGACGATTAAGGGATGAATATTATTCTTAATAATACTAATAGCCATAATGGTGGGATAGTACAGAATTTTCTTGATTAGTATTACCTATATGAGACTGATGTGGAGTCGCATCTGGGAGAACCGATATGGTTATGTTCTCTAGAAAATATCACGAAGAAGGAGTTGTTCATGACCAAATGAACTCAACCGTAAGAATTAAAATATGTTGATATGATATGTGTGATACATGTTGTCTTGATTTACTACAAAACGTGAATAGTTCAAGACATTTCGTCCACTATTTCACAAAGTAGATTCGATAGATATTCACTACGAACAGTTCAAGTTCAAAAGACACATTTTCCGATGCATGTCATATCGAGTTATTCAGAAATAACGAGAAGCTCCTACTTATCTTATTTTCTATCCAAATGTGGGGTATTGTTGATATTTGAATATAAAATGTGGGGTATTGTTGAAACTTGTATGGGATAAGAAGAAACAAATGATTAAAATAAGTGTCGGAAATTTTGGCGTAGCGTCGTGGCGCCCTGGAACAGGGCCGCTGTGCCGGAACAGTGGACAAATCCCGTCGACAGCGCCACAGCGCCAAATCTTCAGAGAGTTCTGCAGGGAATTCAGGGTCGCGACACCGAGAGGCAGAGCCGCTGCGCTGTCCAAAGGTAATTTTCTGGAATTGATCAAAAGTTGTGTCTCTTCATTACAAGTCACAACCTTTGAGTGAAGAGTTGCATATGGTCGAAATTAATGCTATATAAAGCATGTTGATCACTTGATAAAACAGACATGATAGAATACAACACAAACAATCAATCATTTAACACAATTAATGATTTAAGATTGTTGATCATCTTCTTCTTCTTCTTCCGTAAACACATTTCTGAAAACACAAAAAGTAAATTTGCCAGGGGTGAAGTTCTTGTGCTAGAACTCTCACTTAGATAGTTGTATCCTCTAGACAGACGTCCGTAAAACTACAACACAAGTGGGGCCGAATTTTTGTCTTAGGACACTGCATTGCAGACCTCTATCGACATCAAGTTAGTATGTGTTTCCAATTTGCTGAATTCATTGTTGTTGATTTCAAGTTATATTGAATTACTATTATATATTGTGTGTATTCGTTGATGATACTAGATTGACAATAATATTGGTGTGATTATAGATTATTTCGTTAAGTGTAAAAGATAAATTTAAAGTTAAATTATTATCAAATAAAAAAATATGTCATTTTTTTATTAATTAAAAGAAAAAGTGTGTCAATATAAATTGAGGGAGGGGAGTATCTTTATTTCACCTTTGGGGTTAACGTCAATCTTTTGGCTTAGTATTATTTTTATATTTAATGGCTCGGTCCTAAAATAAAATTATTGGATTTATTAATAATGTGGTAATATTCTATTAAATTATTTTAAATCAACTCTAATTAGTTAAAATCTCAACTCACAATTTTGTATCCACCTAAAATCAGGGCCGTCTCAAATATTTTAAAAGCTTTGTTCTAATTCGTAAAAGTTGACCCTTAATTGGTCTAAGACCTGCGAATTATGAGTCTTTACAGGAAATACTGGCTAATACTACTTAATACAAAATAAAAAAGGGGCCCTAAATTTTTTCGTTTTTCGGGGGCCCTGTGCGGTAGCACAACTCGCACGGGTCCAAAGACGGCCCAGCCTAAAATTCATGCACCTGGCCAAAAGGTTGCCATCAACTATATTTTTAACCCGAAAGGTGAACAAATGACATTCTTGTACCAAAAACCATAGTTCATGGATATTTTGGACATATTTGTTACACCCTGTAATTCAAGGACATGTTTAAGAGAATAGACGCGAGAACACAAGACTTGAAAAATTGGTACGAAAGAAAGAATTATTTTTCCGAAGGAAAATCTTCCGAACGTCGGAAAGGAAATATGTTCGTTGATGAGAATTGGATTCTCAAAATGCATTATTTGAGGAGTATGAAATTTATTAACATTGAGGAAATTTATTTTACGGATTTGGTCACGTAGGGCTCACCCGAGAAATTTTACGTTTTGTGGGGCCCACGAGAGTTACGAAATTTTATGGACGAATGGGAGGGCGACACATGTCACCCCCCACACTTGGGCTTGCTCGAATTAGCCAAGGGTACTATGGTCAATGACCAATGTAGATGATCAAGTCTTGACAAAGCTTGAGATATTTGACTTAGTCAACTTGCCCACTTGTATAGATATTAAGTATTCTTCATCCTAGCCACACAAGTGTTATTATCTTGACCCTCCATTATATTATATATACACACTAGATGCAAGACTTAGTCTTCAACACTTAGAAAAATTGAGGAACTTTGAGCACACTTGAGGGAGCTCTCGGGTTTAGGGAAAATCCCACACAATTTTTTTGCAATTTTGGTTCATTATTCACAAGACTTTAACCCAAGGTCCCTAAGGGTATTGTAAGAATATCTCAATAGAAAGATCTCGGAAAAACGACGTTTTCACGTTAGTCGCAAGCCGAAAACCTAAGTCGTTTTCATAAGTTTTGATTGGAAATGGAAGAGAAGTTGTTTGTGAACTTCTAAAGGCTTCAAATAGCGGATTAGAGCGTGAAGGAAAGGAGCTAAGATTTGCTAAGGAGCGACTTTGAATCTTGGAATTTTATAAGGGCTTATCAAGGTAACAATCTTGTTGTTAAGAGATTAAAGATTACTTATTGTTGTAGTTATGGATATAAACAAGCATGAGATGTATATATTGAAGTTTGATAAGTGTTATGGATATTGGAACCACTAATCTGAAACTAGCATGTTTAGCCTTTGAGATTACAATTCAATTTGGTTATTAGTTTAATCGTCGCATGTTATATAAAGAAGGAATTGTAGTTGTTAAAGTTGTTTACGACTAAATAACATGTTAGACCTAACAACTTGGATTGAAAAAAAATTGGAAAGGACTTTGTGTTGTTGTACATGTTAGTCGAGAATGGCTTTGGATATTGAACTACTTGGTATTAATTATGAGGCAGAATTTTACACGTATTGTAAGGCGTGTAATCCCCTTTGATTGGTTGATGTATTGAGCCTTAAATGTGGCATGTTGGTTATTGATTTTCGGGCCTTAAAAAAAGGTGGAAAAGTACGTATAAACAAAGGAAGTGCTGCCCAATTTTCCGTAAAATAAGAGACCGTATACTTAGTATCATTCTACGTTAGAAACTAGAAGTTGATAGTCGTGTTGTGGCCATTATAGGTTGACAATTCTACGTGCGGCGTATTCAACTTAGCTTGTGGATTAAGCCGAAAAGGTATGTGAACCATCTCCTCTTCTTCTAGCATGATTCCTTATGATAAAGAAAGTAAATCCTACTCCTTAAATGATCCACTCCTTGATTGTACTTGGATTGCCTAATATAGAAGTTGTTCTATATACTTCCTTGATTGTACTTGGATTGCCTAATATAGAAGTTGTTCTATATACTTCCTTGATTGTACTTTGGATGTTTAAATTGGAAGTTGTTATAATCCATTACCTTGACGAAATTTGGATTTTCAAAAGTGAAAGTGTTTTACTTGAAGTACGTAGATTCTTGAAAAGGAAGTGGTTTCCAAATCTTTTGGATAGTGCCTTAGTTCCAAAACCTAAAGGTTGTTATAATAACTTTAGGGGAGTCAAATGAGTGATTTACTTAATTGATTTAAAATAGGAGAAATGACATGATTTAAAAGAAGAGTAACTTATTTTAAAGCTGTGAGTTACTTGAAATTTAAAAGTAGAAGCAACTTGATTTCTAAAGTTAAGAAACTTGATTTCTAAAGTTAAGAGACTTAAAGTATTTTGAAAGTTAAGAAACTTGATTTGAAAGTATATGATACTTGGTTTTAAAAGTATAAGTCTCTTGGTTATAAAAAAAATGAATTTGTCTAATACATAAAGAATTATAACGGCTTTATGGAAAGTTAGTTATAACGGCTTTATGAAAGGTTAAAAGAGTGGTCTATTTGGATTGATAGGCATGAGTTGCCTAGGTTGTGAAATTTGAAGTTACTTGGTTTCAAAGCCTTGAAATGAATTTCTAAAGGTGTAGTAACTTATTTGAAAAATAGACATGTCTTGATACTACGGGTGTTAGTATCTTGGGATTTTATATAAAAAGAAGTCTTTTGAAAAGAATGGACGTGCGTAGTACTTTGACTTGTTTAAATGAGAATTATTCTATTTGTGCCTTGATAGTACTTTGGCTTGTTTAAATGAGAATTATTCTATTTGTGCCTTGATAGTACTTTGGCTTGTTTAAATGAGAATTATTCTATTTGTGCCTTGATAGTACTTTGACTTGTTTAAATGAGAATTATTCTATTTGTGCCTTGATAGTACTTTGGCTTGTTTAAATGAGAATTATCCTATTTGTGCCTTGATAGTACTTTGACTTGCTTAAATAAGGATTTCTCTTGATTTGTGTACAAAAAAGAAGGCATGGTAATTGTCTTGGTTTGTGTAAAGGCATGGTATTGTCTTGGTTTATGTAAAAAGGAAAGGCATGGTGTTGTCTTGGTTTGCTAAAATGATGGTTATTCATTTTATAAATAAAGGTCAAGAATGGTTTGCTTGCATATGAGTTGCTCATATAGACATTCGTGCAAGTGTCGTATTTCCACATCTCCGCGTCCCTCCATAAAGGGCCGGCAACTTGGTTCAAGAGATATCATGGAGTAGCTCCCCATGGTGGTGAGTGGTACACACTCACGGCGGGTCGGATCGACTCGGGCGGGTTAAATTCACGGGATATATAAGCCATGGATTAGCTATCCGTGATGCGAGTATCGTGTACCGATGATTCATTGCGGATCCACATGACCTATGCGGGTGAAATAGTCCCTTGCGGGTGAAATAGTCCCTTGCGGGTGAAATAGTCCTATCATAGGTTGCATTATAATACAGGAGGGTGGTTGACCCTGTCACTGGCACGACCTTCATGTTTTGAAACGGTAGTGATTTCATTAATGAAAGGGTGCAGTGTGTTTATGACTTAAAGTGAAACAGTTAATCTCATTGTTAAAGGCATAACTTAAAAAGGTAAAAATAATTGCATTACTCTCATGATTGCAAGGTTCAGTGTGCTTATTGATGTTATATTATATCGTGGACTGCCGGCAGTGAGGAAGGATTCCACGGGCATGATTGATATTATGGGCGTGAGACCCATGGTTATATTTGAGTAATGACTTTGAGGGCATGCGTCCCTGATTTGACATGACTGCTTATGTATTGCAGATCGTAGTTTGACTATCATACATGTCTCCTGCTTTGTATAGATCATATGATTTCATTACAGATTTTCGCCACATACTTGGTACATTCTTGGTAACCGACTTTCGGGCCGCGTCACGCCGCAGTTTAGGTACATACGCTTGGTGATCTGCGCAGTGTAGGACCGCCCGAGTTTTTGGATAGCTCCATCTGTTCAGGAGTTTATCATTTTGGTATAGATCCTTCATTACAAGCTTTTGTACAGTTATGGGTACGGCGGGGTCTTGTCCCGTCATAGTTCAGTAAAACTCTTAGAGGTCTGTATTCATATGTGAGATTGAACTCATGTACAATATAGTGCCTTTTGTTATGTATATTATATGGCAGCCTCGTCGGCTTTGCCCTTGCATGTTCGTTGGTTTAAAAAAACGAGGTGTTATTTAGTTCCGCGGTTTACTTGTGTCAGTTAGGTAGGCGGTGCCTGTGTAGGCACTACCACGCCCGGGTTCGGGGCGTGACAATATTATTTAGATAAAAATGAAATGGAAAATAGAAAAGGTTTGTTAGGTTCATTTTTTTGATGAAAAGGTAAATGTGTATTGGAATCATCAAAATGTACAAGTACGATGGGCATACCCACGAACTCATTGACGATATAAATCTAACGCGTCCCTGCTAGGCAGATCCACACCAGATTTAATCACGTCAATAACAAAACTCTAGCTAGTCCCACAAGCTGGGTAGTCGAGAGTGCAAAAATATGATGCATGTAGGAGATGAATGAGAAAGTCCTAAACTATGGAAATTCCCTTATGTAACCATAAGGTTGCAGTCGTGGGCCTCCTTAAACCCTTGCCATGGTAAACCCAAAGGGAGAAACCCACAGTCAAGGAAAGAGTACATATTCAGACATGGGCTGAGCCAACCCTCGTCACGTTATGCTGCTAAAAGATAATCGTCATAGAACCTAAGACCTATAAGACTTAAGTTCTCGCGCTTACCCTCAAATCGGGATGTCACACGTTTCAACAAAATAAGAAGAACTCCCGCCAATCCCACACACTGGGTGGTCAGGATACTCCAGCTGATCCCACAGGTCGGGTAGTCTGGAGATTTACACATGACTAACCAAGATATGCATATCATCCCGTATCCTAGCCCGCGGCCAAAGTAACAAAATTGTCTTGGAATAGGGGATACAATGCGAACAAAATTTTGTAGGTGCTGGTCTTGATCCTAAAAAGAGTAGCTTCTCTATCTAGTCTCGACCCTTCGAAAATAATCTTGTTCCTCTCAGCCCAAATGTGGTAGACGGTGGTGGCGAGCCCAACCCGCTTTGCTTTAGCTTGCCAACCCGTACCATGCCCATCTTTCTTAATATATTTCAAGGCGCTATCGATGGTGGTCATAGCCTTTCGGATGCCAAGCCATGTCTTGACCCTGGACCAAAGGTAACTACTGACCGTGCAACTGAAGAATAGGTGCGCTATTGACTCATCAGAATGGCTGCAAAGGGAGCACCTTCTATCAATGTCCATATAAGTGACTCTATCCTTCGTTCGTAATCTCTTCCTCGCACAAAGCCACAGAATGAAAGACTGTTTTGGAGTGATACAGGAACTCCAAACATCCTTCGCCCAAATCATCCGCTGCCCATGTATCCTGAAGTAATCATAGGCATTGTGATTGCTACTATACCATGTCGTCATGATAGTAGCTGCCCGGTCATGGGATCCTTCACGGTCAAGAGTGATGTCACGAATAATGAGAATCTGCTTGATCAAAGGTGAGTCGTCCTTCTTTGCAACCCACGTCCAAATGTTGTTGTTGTTGCCAAGATACTTGTGATTGATCCATTTAATCCAGAGCGTGTCCTTATTTTGATGGATATTCTAAAGGCATTTAGCAAGCAAAGCAAGGCTCCAGGCCTTGAGATCCTTGATTCCGAGGCCACCCTCAGATTTCGGTTGGGTACACTCCTTCCAGGATACAAGAGGGTGGTTGGAACACCACAAGAAGGTCCTACAAAGCCCGTAAACTTTCTTACAAACCGCAACAGGCACCGGCAACATAGATAACCAGAAACATTCCATACCTTGGAGGACAGACTTGATGAGATCAAGCCTGCCCGCATAAGATAAATTAGCGCTCATCCACGAGTCAGTGTATCCGGCAATTTTGTTCACAAAAGGGTCATAGTGTACCAATCTCATCCTCTCCGCGGCAAGGGGAATGCCGAGATAGCGGAAAGGCATAGTGCCGGTGTCGAAGCTAGTAATCTGCTTAATATCATCCAGGTCGTGTTCCGTAATACCAGTCGTGTACAAGCTGGACTTGAGGGCATTGGAACTGAGACCCGAGCATTTCTAAAAATCTTGAAGGCATTCCATGAGGATCCCGACGGAAGTAGTGCCCCCTCTCGACATAAGTAGCAAATCATCGACGAATGCAAGATGGGTGATCCTTAAGCCTTTGCACTTGGGGTAGTAGTGGAAAACCGACGTCCGAGTGTTCTTGTTGATCATCCTCGAGAGATATTCCAGACAAATAACAAACAAGGTAGGGGAGAGGGGGTCCTCATGTCTCAGCCCTTTCGGCCCTTAAAATGGCCGTGTAAGTTCCCGTTGATAGAAATCGAATATGAAGTCGTGGAGACGCACTCCATAATCCAAGCCACCAGCCTTTCCGGGAAATTCAAACAAATCAAAATAGTCGTAAGGAATTCCCAATTCACTGAGTTGAAGGCCTTTCGGAGATCAACTTTGAGCATGCATTTACTTGAGACCCTCTTATGGTTGTAACCCCTTAAAAGCTCTTGAGCTAGGTGTATGTTGTCAGACATACTTCTGCCCTGGACAAAAGCCGCATGTGCTGGATCAATGAGAAGGTCCAAAACCGGCACCAACCGTGAAACAATAATCTTGGTGATGACCTTGTACAAGATGTTGCAACACGAAATAAGTCTGTAGTCGCCCACCGTTGAGCAGTGGGTAGATTTAGGAATAAAGGCGATGGTAGTGTGGTTGATCTGTTTGAGAAGCTTTCCCGAACTGAAGAACTCTTTAACCGCAACACAGAACTCCCCGCCGACAATATTTCAAGCTTTCTTGAAGAAACCCGAAGAGTAGCCATCCGGACCAAGAGCTTTGTCTTCCCCGATACCGAATAATGCCCATTTAATCTCTGCGTCCGTGACGTTTCTAATGAGATCTTCCCTTTGTTCCGCCGAAAGATAATTTCCCCCGAAAATGACACCAATATCAATAGGTTCACAAGCATCCCTAGTTCCAAGTAACCCTTTATAGTAATTGATGAATTCTGTCGCAACTTGGTCACCGGAGTTCGTAAGAGAACCATCACTCTTGGTAGTGGCTGCAATGAAATTCCTTTTGGAGTTGCGCTTGACCATACCATGAAAGAACTTAGTGCACATGTCACTGTGCTTGAGATGCTCTCACTTGGCAAGCTGTTTAAGGAAACTCATTTCCGCGCCAAAAAGAACCATGGACTTGTGCCTGAGCTCGGTAACCCGTGTGTGTAAGTGGTCAAGGTGCGGGTTGCTCAAAGCCTCCTGTTGAGCAATATCAAGCTCCTCCTTTGCTCTTTTAACCCGAGAAGAGATATGAGAGAAGTCTTTCTCATTGAGCTGCTTTTAGGGTCCTTTAAGGCTAAGTAACTTCCGGCATAATCGAAATTGGGCATTACCATCAATATTCTTCTCCCAAGCATCCGTCACAATCCTTCCGAATTTCTCGTGAGTAGCACACATGTTGAAGAACTTGAAGGGTCTATTATGCATTCTCGGACGATCCAAAATAGTGACAATGCACGACGTATGGTCCGAGAAGGCCCCGGACCGACGGAAATGTGCATTGCCATACCAACCAGCTTGTAACCAATAAGTGTTAATGAGGGCCCTGTCGAGCTTTCTCAATGTATTGCTACGGGTAAACGTGAACTCACATCCCGTCGATGTCAAATCCGTGAGGCTCAAATCCCGGCAACAATCAACAATATACTTCGTGTCGTAGTTGGAGATGTGTTCCATGTTGTAACACTCATCCTCCTTCATAACCGTGTTGAAATCACCAAGTATTAGTCACAGCTCAGTCATGGGGGTCCCGTACTCCCTCAACTTTTCCCATAAGCCCCGTTTATCGACGATCGTGTGGAGTCCAGTCCATACACAAAGGTGACATGAAGCCTCTTGGATGAGATAGCACAAGTGACACCGCAATGAATGGCTTGCGGGTTGATGTCAAACACTTGTAGTAAGACTTTGACCGGGTTGAATAAAATAAATATCTTCCCCGCCAGATGATGATCAAAGTTATCCAACACATCCCAGTTGCGAAATTTTGAGTACCAGAAACGATCAAGCGTTGTGTTGTTAAGCTTAGATTCCAGGTTACCAAAAGTATCAATTTTATTCTCTTGCACCACGGAGCAAATCTCCTTCTGCTTCGAGGAGCGGTGCAGACCCCTTATATTCTAAGAAGCAATGATCATTTCGATAACGGAGGGGGAATAATCCCCTTCCTGCTATCTTCGTTAGAGTTAGTAGAGCTGATGCCACCATGAGGTCCCTTCTTTTTAGTGGGAAGGGTCTTCATTCTGCTCAAGGATATGGGCAAGCTTTGCTTCATTGAATTGAGGAGTAAAGTTTTCCGTGTAAAGTTGAGTTAATTATCAGGTTAGATACATTCAAAGAACTATCGTGTTTTCATAAATGTGTTTTTCATTTATCCTACAACAAAGTATAGAACTAGCCATAAAACTTAGTAATAATAAATATATCATTGCTACAAAATATAAATGACAATAAAAATTTAATATATTATTACTAAAAACGTAAATGACAATAAATTTAATATGTTGTTATTGCGAAAATGTTTTATATCGGGGTTATTGCACCGGCATGTAACAATTTTTATTGTTGCGAATTTTTTTTTTGACAATAATATCCAACATATGACAAAAAAAATATTGTTGGCAAATATTTTTTATTGTGCAGTATTATGACAACAAGAACGTATGAAGTACTCTATCTATCTATATCCTCTTCAATTTATATTATCTGTTTCAAAAAAAAAAATTATCCTTCCGTTCAATTTGTTTATCTTAGTTACTTTCTTTGTCCCAATTTATTTTACATAGTTAGACTCTCAAGAGTCGAACCTGTTAATCTGGCTCATGTCTTTGGGTAAAGAATCTTTAAGTTTTTTGAGATAAAATTTAGATATTCGAAAATTACATAAAACACTATAAATTGCAATAATTGACGATTCAAAATACTTAGAGGAAATCGCGGTCAAAGAAAAACTTGTTTGAATCTCGAAATTCGAAAAGTGACACACAATTTGAGACGGAAGGAGTAATATTTAGACAATCAAAAAATGTTTTTTTTTTCGAATTGTTAATTATTGTGATTTATATTATTACTTTTTATGTAATTAGTAAATATGTAAATTTTATTCTAAATAAATAAATATTCTATTATGAATTCACCCCGAACATTAGTTAGTTTCACCCTAACACTCCAAATTAAGATAAACAAATTAAATCAAAGAGAGAGCATTATTTAATAGGCTTATATGATCTTTTTCCTTCTCTTTTTAAATATTTTCCTTAATCAACATTTTACTAATTAATACAGTAACAATAGATCGAGAAAGTAATTTTCCTTGTAGTACTATTTTTCTTTTGTAAGAAAAAAACATATTACTGTTTAGGACTCAAAAATTTCCGTAAAAATAAATTTAGCTACAAATTTTGAAATTTGTAGTACATTTTATTTAGTCTTATTTTAAAATAAAATAATGAATTAACATTCAAAATTAACACAAAAAACAAATATTTTACCCTTGTAATCCAAACTTCATCACTTTTTTTTGTTGAGAAGGATGAGTTTATTTAGGAAGCCGAGCAATTATTTTATTATGTATTTTTTCAAACAATTTCTTAATTATGTAATTTTATGTTAAAATAGATTAAAAAACGATTAATGTCTGCCTCTCACACAAGGATTTAGTATTAGCTATATATTAGGGTATACTTCCTTCAAAAGATTTAGGTCGTAAATCCAAAGTTTTTCTAAAGTGTACGTAACTCGTAACTCGTAACTCGTAAGTCATATTGATTTCATATTAAGTAATTCATAATAACATGTACACGTATCTAGAGATTCTATAATCCATATTATTCCTAATAAAGAAAAAATATATTCATATTATATGATGGTTTTACTCCTATTATTGTGTTCTATTTTGCACTTGATCAAGAAAATCATAATAGCTCCCGCATCAACATAGTTTAGTTGGTTCTAGGGTAGTAGATTGCCTCAAGTAGATAGGTTCGAGCCCTGACAGCCGCAGTGTGAGAGTTTCATTCCTTCTTTGTGGGGGATAACTCCTTGTGGGTACCAGACACCGTGTCTTCCACCTAGTGGACCACATGTCATCTTGTGATGACACACTTGTCATTTCGACCAGCTTAGCGTATTTAATTTAGTGAAATCTCAAAACTAATTTGGGTTGTAACACTGTCGTTTATTTGTTAAATGATTTTGGATAAGATACTTATTTAATATTCTTTTTATAAAAAATAGATTTTAGACCTAATTTAATCTTAAAAGTTAATTTATGAGGGGAAGATTGTCCAAGATCATATAAAGATGAAGAACCTCATTTTTCAACTCATGAGATGACTTTTGAGATTGAATTAGATTCAAGATCCGTTTTATTTATAAGTTTTATGTAAGATGATATTAATCTTCATTGGGGAGTCTTCTCATTAATATCAAAGTATATATAGAGTACAATATTCATCCCTTATACAATAGAAATCTTATGCCTATACAAAAGAGGAATCTTAGTCTTACTCTTACCATAATTATATTTACACAATAATGGAAATATTCTAATTATGGGTAGGGAATATTGTTACTACTATGTTGCACACATTTACACATCCCCTCAGTCGGTGCGGGAGGAGGCCGCACGCTGAGACTGGATCTGAAGTCAAGAAATAACTGTCTGGGAAGTCATTTGGTAAATATATCTGCATACTGATAGGATGAAGGAACATGTAACACTCTGACATAGCCTAGCACAACTTTCTCACGAACAAAGTGTAGGTCTATCTCAATGTGCTTGGTTCGCTGATGTTGAACCGGATTATGAGACAGATAGATGGCAGAGATGTTATCACAAGATACCTGATAGATGCACGCAAAGGACACTGAAGTTCTAACAGTAAATTTTTGAGCCAACAAATCTCAGCTACCACATTTGCAACGCCTCTGTACTCAGCCTCGGCACTGGAACGAGATAGGGTAGCATGTCGGTTGGCAGACCAAGAAATCAGATTATCCCCTACAAATACACAAAAGACGGAGGTGGAGTGTCGCGTGTCCGGACACCCTGCCCAATCTGCATCCGTATAAGATAGCAACATGTTTGGTGCAGAGGGGTATATGTGCAAACCATAATCAAGTGTTCCCTTAATGTATCTGATGATACGCTTAAGAACAGTGAAATGAGACTCCCTGGGGCATGCATGAAGAGGCATACATGCTGAAACGCATAAGCAATGTCAGGCCTTGTGAATGTGAGATACTGAAGTGCACCTACAAGACTCCTATACAGAATAGGGTCGGAGACTGGAGCACCATCCATAGCACTGATCTTAGATTTCGAATCAACTGGAGTAGGTGAAACTTTGCAATTCGCCATCTTAGCCCTGTACACGATCTCATCTGCATACTTACGCTGACACAAGAACATGTAGTTGACATACCTGGTCACTGATATCCCCAAAAAGTAATTCAGCTTCCCCAAACCAGTCATTGAAAATTCGGACTTAAGCAAGACAATAATCTCATTTTTCAATCCATCGGAGGAGGCAGTGAGAACAATCATCCACGTAAAGTAATAAGTAAGCAGTGCTACTACCTCGATGAAAAATGAATAGTGATGTATCACTCTTGCTGCATACAAACCCAATCTGCAAGATATACCTGGCAAAGCGATCATACCACGCACGGGGGGCCTGTTTCAGGCCATATAATGACTTACGGAGACGACACACATAGTGAGGAACTGTTAGATGGGTGAATCTTAGTGGCTGATGCATGTAGACTGTCTCTCTCAGATCCCCATGTAAGAATGCATTCTTCACATCAAGCTGATGGATCGGCCAGTGTTTGCCCATGGCAATGCTCAAAACTGTGCGAATGGTAGCCGGTTTGACAACCGGGCTGAAGGTCTCACCACAATCAATGCCCTCCTGCTGATTTGTGCCATTAGCCACAAGCCGTGCCTTATACCTCTCAATATCTCCATTGTCTCTGAATTTGTGACGAAATAGCCACAGACAACGAATCACATTCACCTCCTCACGTCTAGGTACTAGATCCCATGTGTGCTGTTTAGTTAAAGTATTGAATTTTTCAGACATAGTCGCATTCCAATTAGGGTCTTGTTTAGCCAAAATATGATTCTTTGGGTTTGAAGATTCCATGCTTGACATGAGTTTCCATTTGGTGAGTGGGGACAGTGGGAGGCGGTGTTGGCTGAGTAGGGAGGGCTGAGACTGATGGTAGGGTTGGATAAGGAGAAGGTGGGGGCGAAACCGTCGGAGGCGCCACGACACCTGGATCGAGCACCGCGGCGCTGTCGGAGTGACATACCTCTCTGGAGATATGGCGCCGCGGCGCTGTCGACGGGTTAGGAGAACAGACCTCTCTGGAAATATGGCGCCGCGCCAACACCGCCACACCGCTGACGAGTCGAGAATAGAAGGCGATCAAGGATGATGGGAGAGATAGCATGCTCGTCAAGGAATAAATAATCCGGTTTTTGGAATTTCTGAAGATTTGAAAACAGGAATGTGGTATCGTCGAATGTGACGTGATGAGAGATGTGAATTTATCGAGTGGACAGGTCGTAGCATAGATAACCCCTATGGTTCGGTGGGAAGCGTAGGAAGACACATGGAGTGGACCTAAGAGCGAGCTTGTGAAGGGCGGTAGAACTAAGGTTAGGATAGCACATACAACCGAAAATCCGTAGATGATCATAGGAGGAGACTCTATTGTAGAGGATTTCGGTAGGGGTCATGTTCTGAAGAGTGCTAGTAGGGAGAATATTGAGAATATATTATGACATTTTAGCAGCATATATCCAGAAGGATGAAGGGAGGGAGGCATGAATTAATAGGGTGCGAATCATATTGTTAATGGTGCGGATGATTCTTTCAGCTTTACCGTTTTGTGGTGAGGTATGAGGGCAGGAGAAGCGAAAAACCATGTCATTATTGGTACAAAAACGGTGAAACATAGAGTTATTGAATTCATGACCATTATCGCACTGAAAATATTTTATACCTTTTTAAAATTTTGTTTGGATGAATGTTCGAAACTCAAAGAAATTTGGCAAACACTTCTGATTTAAATTTAAGAGGATACAATCAAACAAAGTGAGAAAAATCATCTAGTAGCATAAGATAGTATTTATGACCGAGAGAACTAGCAACAAGTGATGTCCATAAATCGGCATGTATAATATCAAATGGTGCAAAAGTAACACTAGTGGATGATTTAAACGGAAGACGAGTATGTTTGCCTAAAGAAAAAGAAACACAGTTTTGGGCAAGCTTCCCATTACAACTAATGAAATTATTGCCTCTAAGAAAGTTAAAAACTGGAGCTCCTGGATGACCAAGCCTATTATGCCATGTGGAAGAAGAAATGGCTGCTAGAGAGACGGGAGAGCTAGATCTGGCAGCGGAGGTGGGAGTGAATGGATAGAGATCCCCCGTGCTATTGCATCTCGTAAGAGGTGTCCCCGTATGAAGATCCTTCACAGTGAAACCAAAAGGGTTAAAAACAACAGAGACAGAGTTATTACGAGTGAATTTGCGGGTAGAGATTAAATTCTTAATCATATGTGGGGCATATAGGGTATTTTGAAGGGGGAATGGATGAGAAGGTTGTGTGTAGGATGTACCATAACCCTTTACTGGAATGTGGTGGTCACTACCAACCGTAAAAAATTAAGGATGCTTTAAACCAAACAGTTTGGGAATATTACCTGCATACCGAGTGAGGTAAAAAGTGGCTCCGGAGTCCATGTACCAGTTGTTGTTAGGCTGTTGCATGTTGAGACAGTTGAAGTCCTGATCCAACTCAGTGGGTGTCTTCTTTGGGCGAGGTTGTTGATCTGGACTGCGGCGGCGCGCGACGTTATCTGCAATCTTGTTGGGCGCGCGGCGACGAACTAATTCTCGAGCCACTGTTGTTCTTCTGCTTTGGTTCTGCGACGCGATCCTTGCCACGACCACGACGCCTGCCTGCGGCGTGGCCGCGCGCCGCGGCCACGCGGTTGGGAGTTGTCTGGTGGTGTCTGATCTTGGGGTTGCGTGTTGGTGGCTAATACTGCTGGCGTCGCGCGTCACCTTAGCATGGCGAGTTTCTTGGCGGCAAGCTGCGAGTGAGCTTTGTTAAAGCTGGGTAACAGATCCTCCTGTTGAATCATGGTGGCCAATGTATCATATTCACCTTTAGGGAGGCCAGTAATCAACTGTAACACCAATTTGGTGTCGATGTCGGCGATCGACAACGAAGTTGATCGTCGGGAGCTTTAAGCTTTTGCGATGTTGATCACATTGGAAAAGTTTTCAAGACGTGTATTGTTAAATTGCTCCTCTAAATACACAGCACGAGTGTTCTTGTTGTCCTAAAAAATTTCCTCCAAATGATTCCACAAGTCACAGGCTGTGGAGTCAGATTTCATGATAGTAAGAAGTAGATCCTGAGAAATACTACCATATATCCATTGTTTGACGCCGGCGTCTAAACGACGCCAAGTAGAATCATCAACCTCCGAAGGGCGCGGAATGGTGTCATCAATATGATCAAGCACGTTATAGAGACATGCATGATTGTGAAACAGTTCAACCCAAGGAGAATACTGACTGCTTTCTTGATCAAGAAGGATGGAGATATGGTTCTTGATGTTGGAAACAGTTAGGGCGGGATGAAAAGAGGGCGATGACTTGGTGGTGGGATTTGTGGAGGTAGAAGCGTCAACAACAGTGGAAGAATCCTGAGTATCCATTTAGAGAAGAGAGGAAGGAAGGAGAAAACCAAGAAATTTGCTTTCGGTCTTGCATGAAAGATGAAATGCTGTACGTGTGGGAGGTGGGAGGAAGAAAATTTCTAGGGTTTTGTGTGTTTGGCTCTTGATACCATGTAAGATGATATTAATCTCCTTTGAAGAGTCTTCTCATTAATATCAAAGTATATATAGAGTACAAAATTCATCCCTTATATAATAGGCATCCTAAGCCTATACAAACGAGGAATCCTAGTTTTATCATAATTATATTTACACAATATATGAAAATATTCTAATTATGGGTAGGAAATATTGTTACTATTATGTTGCACACGTTTACATTTTATAATCACTAAATATCTCGAGGGAATGGGAACTTAAGATTTTCAAATTGAGAAATTCACTTGTCAGTTATTTATATTTAAAATGGAATCAAAACTTCAAATAGAGAGTCATAGTGAATAGAAAGCATTGTTTAGCGTTTTTAACATTTCAAATCAAGTACTGATACTATGCACGCAGGATTTTAGAATAAAATGAAGGATTTTGTCGAGTTCGTTTATGCAGCGAAATTTGAAAATTTGTGTTTTAAACCAAACAAGCGACGAACTGTAGAATGATTATGTAATAATGTAAAATATGCAATTCACATAACATGTTTGTAACCGTAATGCATCGATAGGATACTTATGATTTGATATATCTGGAGTCTTTTAGTATAATGTTCGAGGGTGCGCACAAAATTGATCCTCGACTGCAAGTTCCTAGAACTCCGATATAATCCTCTTTCGAACAACTAGGAAATTCGGCAGAGGTTCGAGAGAATATTTTACTTCTAGGTCTCTGAAACTTAGAATGATATAAAATTGAAGTGTATAGAATAATGAAATGAACCATGTATTTATAGCTTCGTTTTAAACCTAAAATGCAGCTAGGGTTACACCCAGTGGGTCGGTCAGGCGCACTGGCTTGGCAGCGCCGCGACTCAAATAGGAGGCATCACGACGCTATGGCGTCGCGGCCCTAGTCCAGTGTAGGACGTCGTCTCATTTTCATTTTAATTAAATATGAAATCCAATCTCAACTTAATTAAATAATCATTATTCATTCAAATGTCTCGATCATAAATCGAACATTATATTCTCTCATAACATTCGTAGATCGACGTAACAATTGACATGGTATTACCCTACATGCCTTCACATATCGACACTAATCATATTAGGGTCTACACGAAACTCCTAGACGGCGTTGAAAAACAAACTCAATATGTGAAGTACATTTACTCGAATCTGGTAAACTGAACCTCTATGTGGGAAGATAAAATCCTTTCATTCGCTACACACTTGATCCAGCTTAGAATCTGCCAAGTGTCTATCCAAATGGCTTGATCATTATATCTCATCTATATCAGTTGACAACAAGACCATATCCTAGATATGTCTATTGTGTTGGCCAACGACTTAGTCAACCTAATATCACTGAGAAACTGAGTGTTCTCTCGAATATACATTCGAGGAATGAATCCTAATCTTGGCTCAACTACCACTTTTAGTCCACATCGTAGACTAAGCTTCTCTACCAGCTTCCAATCCAGCAATGTGCTCAGCTTCTGTTGTCGAATCAGCAGTTGTAGCTTGTTTGGAACTTTTCCAGCTCACTGCTCCACCATTGAAAATGAACGTGTATCCAGACTGAGATTTGAAGTCATTAAGATCCGTCTGGAAGCTAGCATCAGTGTACCTAGTAACAACTGGATTTTCTGCCCCACCATAGACCAAGAAGTAATCTTTAGTTCGTCTAAGATACTTAAGAATACTCTTGACTGCTTTCCAGTGTTCTTCCCCAGGATTCTGCTGGAATTTGCAAGTCATGCTAAGTTCAAAGGCCACATCTGGCCTAGTACAGGTCATGTCATACATGATCGATCATATAGCCGAAGCATATGAGATCCTCTTCATGCGCTCAAGTTCTATAGCATTAGAAGGATTATCCTTCTTAGATAACTTGATGCCTTGACTCATAGGTAGACCGCCTTTCTTGAAATTTTTCATAAAAAAACGTCTAAGAACTTTGTCTATGTAGGCTAACTGTGATAGCCCCAACAATATATTAGGTTTTCTCTATAGATCTTAATTCCCAGAATGTAGCAGGCTTCACCTAAATATTCATCATGAAGATACTGGACAACCACTCCTTGACTGACTGCAAGAGAGTCTTATTGTCTCGCATTATCAATATGTCGTCCACATATATAATAATGAAGACAATACTTTCATTATTGCACTTACTATAAACACAATGATCCTCTTTGTTTCTGACGAAATCAAATTACTTGATAGCCTTTTCAAAGCAAATATTCCAACTCATTGAGGCATGCTTAAGCCCCAAAATGGACTTTTGTAGCTTGCATACATCATTTGGTTTGGACTCAGATGAAAAACTCTTGGGTTGTTTCATATACACTTCATCAATTAGATTACCATTGAGAAAATCGGTTTTGACGTCCACCTGCCAATTGTCATAATCATAATATGCAGTTATTGAAAGCTGATAACACTTTATCGTTAAACACCCAAGTATAGGTTTGTCTCAAGTAATAAATTTCTCGAAAGTCCGAGTGTCGAACCACATGGATATTTTGAAGAACGAGAATGTCAATCTAGTTGTGAATTTTAAGGCTTTATATAGTGGACTACGTACTAGAGCTCTGGGATTCCACTTAAGTAAAATAATAGAGTTGTTCTTGGATATATTTGATAACTCAATTGAAATCTAACAATCTAAGTGATTTCAATTGGAAGATAAAAACATTAAGAACTTGAATGTTTATAACTGTTGAAAAGTATCTTTCTAGTTCCCTTAAAAGAGTTTATGAAATCAATTGTTGTTATGTAAAACTAAGCATTCATTGTGCCAAATATGTCTACAACAAATAAAAGTTTTCACAAAACAAAACCATTGACATATCTCATTAGAAAACTAAAAAGATATAACATTGAAGACCTTTTGAAAAGCCAAGAACAATACTATTATCTTACTTAAGCTTCACCCCTAGCTCTAGCTAAAGGTTTAGCTACTCATACTATAATAATTAAAACTCATATTTTCAGAGAAATACTACTAATATATGAGATATATTACAAAGAGAGTGATGCCCCAAATGGCTTGCCAAAGGCCCCTTTATATAGGCTCCAAAGTTGAGAAGACTTGCATTATCGTGGACAATTTCGGGCCTACTCATTAATTGCTAAATTGGACAAGCTTCTATTGAAATCTTGAATTTCTTCCTTCATATAAATTGTGGAGTTGAGGTAGCTTTCCAGATCAGTTTGAATATCTTCCATTGGATTTTTCATGTGAAAGTTATGGTCAAATTACTTCTCCTTGGTTAAATGAACATTGACAACTTTGCCAGATTGTTATGATGGGTTTACACGATTCAAAGCTCCACTTGCACACATTCAATGATCTTTAAACTTTTCAAAGTTGTAGAAGTCGATCTTGTCTACACTTTTCAGCTGGTGGTAGATCAATTGGATTTTTGTGTGAATTATAGTGAATTAAATGCCAAATTGTGTCCTGTGGAGTTTAAAATCCGGAGCGTTGTCATGATGAACACTTTGATCGCCAATTTGACTCTAGAATCCAATGTTTTCAGCAGTTTGGGCCTTGATAAGAGTTGTAGATACATGAGTTATCTAACCAATGCAACTGTAATTGGATCAATATTATGTGTATATCTTGCGATATGGGCCAAATACGAAAATGTGTCATGGATCAAAACTCAACCAAAATTTGGACAGAATTGTTGTGTAATCTTAATTGGACTTTTCAAATTGCAAAGTTGGTTTTATATACCCACTTATATCTTTAGTACATTGTCTTGAGTGTCCAAAAACATTAGTGTCACAAAAATTGGATGAGTGTAATTTATATTATGGCCTAGACATTAAGCAATACACATACTAACCATGTTCAATCATGCTTAAGTATTCCATTACTACAGAAAAATAGATATTTATGGCTAATCTATGAAATATAAAATTACGTATAAATATGCAACAAATACTGTACAATAACAACTAAATTACACATGAAATTGTTATAACATATGCATATTTACACACTAATCACACCCCCTAACCAGCTTATTACTAGTCCCTAGTGATAAAAACACGACATAAATTTTAGTTTTAAAATTTTATTATTACCAACTCCTTCTTCTAATATGTCCATATTAACAAACTATTGTATTCATATCTATTCATCATTCAGTATTATCTAAGTGAGTAGTTTAGTATCCATCTTCTGTTGTGCTCAAGTTAAGTAACAAATAGTTATGGGTCTCATGTCATAAAACTTGTCACGACCCGACCACGGACCCGTGACTGGTGTCTTACCCCGGGCACCCTTGTGATACAATATCACAGAAAACCAGCGGAAAATAAACTCACAACAAGAACCCATATAGGAAATAAACAGGCTAACAAAAAATGGCTACCTCTAATATAATCAAACTGAACAGTTACATCCCTAATAACCCAAGTTATAACAGGACTATAGGTCTCTAAGAATGAGTAAACACTATGACGGGACAGGGCCCCGTCATGCCCCTGAATGTACAAATATCTACAACACCGGGGAAAACTGTACCAAAAGTCGAGCCTCCGGAGAAATGGAGCTCAGAACACGAGTAAAGATCCTAAGAATGAGGATCCACCACTGCTTTCCCTTACTGCGGCATGAGCGCAGCCAGGAAGAAGTCGATTACGATATGTACCAAGTATGTAAAACTGGAAAATACTATAATAATATCAAATAAACTGGAGTCATGGAAGAGAGTCAAAAATACCGTACACTGTGCCTTACTAACAATGAGAGTAACAAGTATAAACTTTACTGCATAAAATAGGAGGCTCATGATCAAACTGCATAAAATATGTACCAAGTATGTAAAACTGGAAAATACTGTTTCACCCGCATGGGTCCTGTGGACCCGCATAAGGTCATCACCTCGCATGAGACTATTTCACCCGCATGGGACTATTTCACCCGCATGAGGTCATCCGCCTCGCATGGGACTATTTCACCCGCATGGACCACAATGGTGCGTGAGTACAAGCGCCGCACTCGCATCATGGGTAGCAAATCCATGACATAAATAGTAATAATAATAATAATACATAAATCAGCACAACCGGTTATCGTACATAACATAAGCGCTACCGGCTTATCATAACGTAAACGTAAGCAAGTTAAGAATATCTCCTAACTCCTTAATAACATTTCTAGTACATTCTCTCATTTTAGTTACTTAAGGCACTACATGTCGTTTTAAAAGAAAATCCGGGAATTTAACCCAAGTACCACGTTCCGTAAACCTTTTAAGAAAATGACTCTTTTTTATGTAAAACTTCCAAGATACTAATAACCGTAGTATCAAGTCCCGACAACTTTGCAAAACAAGTTACGTTTACCTTTAAAAATACAATAGGCTTCCAAAATCAAGTGACTTCATCTCTTTTAAAACCTTAGGCAATTAATGCCTTAAAAACAGTTTGCCTTCCACAAATTCAAATCCTTTACCCATACTTATTTTACTTGGAGTAAACCTTTTCTTGTCAACCTTTCATAAAGCCAATACAACCAACTTCCCATAAAGTTGTTATATTATCATTATACACTAGTCAAACACATCTCCCTTTAACCAAGGGACTTATACTTTAAAACGAAACAAGTGTCATATACTTAAAACAAGTGAAGAATGTCAAATCTTTGTACGCTCACCTGCACTACATAGGTACAACTACTCATGCTCAAGAGATAAGAAAGCTCCACATACCTCTTCGGTCAATCCACTTGCTAAGCCCAAAATACCGCACGTAATATGTCAACCTATAATGACCATAATACGTTTATTAACCTCTAATTTTAATGTAGACATTTCCATGTTCAAGGTTACTAATTCCTAGGGAAATTTGGGCAGCATTTCCTTTGTTTCTACATACTTGCCACCTTTTTCAAGGCCGAATTCAACCTCCAAACGCCACATTTAAGGCCCAACAATCCAAACATTTCAAAGGGGATTACACACCTAAACTTGGGTGTGTAAAATTCTGCCCCAAAGGTACAATAATTAACTTAACAAGTCTAAGGTAGTTTTTAGGCTACAACATGCTCATATAACCTTTTTAACCAATCCTTTCATATCCAAACCATATTTCTTACATGCAATGAATCTAAGAGCATTATTTACTACTACAAGTTCCTTCTTCTTCACATGCAACATCAATAACTAGCTACAAGAGAAGAATTGTTACCTTAGAGCTTTAGCCAAAATTATTCCAACAATTTTGCTAGCCTCTTTTCCAAGAACACCACCACAATAACTCCTACAAGCTAGCCAAAAGCTTCCTTCTTGTCCTAACTTTTCAGATTTTCCTTAAGCTTTGAATTCCTCTTGGAATTCTAGAGAGAAGTGAGAGCTCTAGCTTTAGAGAGAGAGAAAGACTCTGAAAGATGACCAAGTATTCAAGACTTGGTTAATATAAAGGACATGCAAAAATCAGATGGGGGGGGGGGACACTTGTCACCCTCCCATGGCCTTTTTAAAAGAAGAAATATGATTTTTCTCAGTTTTTCCGCCAGAATTCCCGCCTCGGCGCCGCGGCCCTGCAGCGCCGCGGCGCTGAAACTTCCGCCACCTCACAGAACTTCCGGCGCGCCTCGCTTCCCGCGCAGCAGCGCAACTTCACACCGAGAATGTCCGCGCCGCGTGACTCGCTCAAACACATTTACGATCACGCGACTGAACTTATAACTCCCATAACTTTCTACTCCGATGTCCTATCGACGAACGGTCGGTTGCGTTGGAAACTAGACTCAACGAACTACGCACTAGGACTTTGAAACACTTAGGAACTCTCAATGTAGCGGGTTATAACCCGCCTCAAAGTTGAATAAAACCCGTCCGAAATAATCCGTCAACCTATCTTTCAAAAATTTTAAGTCTTACTACCTTTCGTACGCTCTCACACGTAAAGCCAGAACTACGGGGTATAACATTCTCCCCCCCTTAGAAACATTCGTCCCGAATGTTCCTTCTAGGCTTACTCAAATCACGATATCGACATAGACCCCCTTAACTATTCTTTTTGCAATTAAAGACGCTTCACGAGCCACAACATACTTAAGCATAATTGTCAAAGTAAACTACCAAGCAGAAAAGTGGGTTACCTGGAGGTATAGGGAATAAGTGAGGATACTTCTTCATCATGTCATCCTCTGCTTCCCACGTCATCTCCTCCCTGTTCTCGTTCCGCCATAAGACTTTGACGGAAGCCACGTCCTTCGTCCGAAGTGGCCTAACTTGATGATCGAGTATCGTTATGGGACTCTCCTCATACGATAACCCCTCTGTCACCTGAACATCATGAATCGGGTGCACTCTAGATGGATCTCCAATACATTTCCGCAACATAGACACATGGAAAACTGGATGTACTGCCTCCAGATCGGACGACAGATCTAACTCATAGGCAACCTTGCCTACCCTACGGACAATCTGATAAGGCCCAATGTACCTTGGGCTGAGTTTCCCTTTCTTCCCAAATATCATCACGCCCTTCATGGGTGATACCTTCAGGAAGACCCAATCATCTACCTCAAACTCCAAATGTCGACGCCGATGATCTGCATACGACTTCTGTCGACTCTGAGCTGACAATAACCGCTCCTGGATAAGCTTCACCTTATCCACTGCCTGCTGAACCAAGTCTGACCCAACTAACTGAACTTCTCCCACTTCAAACCAGCCTATCGGTGACCTGCACTTCCTCCCATATAAGGCCTCATAAGGCGTCATCTGAATACTAGAATGGTAGTTGTTGTTATAAACTCCACCAGAGGTAAATGATCCTCCCAGCTACCCCTGAAATCAATAACACAAGCCCGCATCATATCCTCAAGTGTCTGGATAATGCGCTCGGCCTGTCCGTCGGTCTGAGGATAAAACGCAGTATTGAGACTCACATGCGTCCCTAATCCCTTCTGAAAAGACCTCCAGAAGTTAGACGTGAACTGGGCTCCTCTGTCTGAAATAATCGATACAGAAACTCCGTGCAGTCTCAAAATCTCTCTGATATACAGTCTGTCATAATCCTCGGCCGAAAGAGTCGTCATGACTGGAAGAAAATGGGTTGATTTCGTCAGCATGTCGACGATAACCTAAATGGAGTCATGCTTCCTCTGAGTGGTAGGTAACCCTGTAATAAAGTCCATGTTGATCACCTCCCACTTCCACATCGGAATATCAATAGCCTGTAATAGCCCACCGGGCTTCTGGTGCTCAACCTTAACCTGCTGACAATTAGGACACTGTGCAACAAAACCGGCCACGTCCCTCTTCAGGCCATCCCACCAATACATACACCTGAGGTCATGATACATCTTAGTTGACCCCGGGTGAATAAAATAACGAGCACTGTGTGCCTCCCCCAGAATCTGCTGACGAAGTCCTGTCACATCCGGAACACACAACCGACCCTCGAATCTTAGCACCCCATCAGGTGCTACCTCAAATAGACTCTTCTCCTCCTGGAGAGCTGCATCTCGATACCGTACCATAATCGGATCCTCATACTGTCGCCTCTTCACCTCCTCGACGATGGAAGACTCGTCAACCTCTCGAACCCGAACTCCATCACTATCAGAATCAACCAAACGAACCCCAAGGCTCGCTAGCTGATGTAACTCCCGGACCATATCCCTTTTCTCTGGATGTACATCAGACAGACTACCCATCGATCTGCGACTAAGGGCATCTGCAACTACATTGGTCTTCCCTGGGTGGTATAGAATATCAACATCGTAATCCTTGCGCCTCCAACCACCGCCTCTCGCCGCAAGTTCAGCTCCTCGTGAAGATATACTGGAGACTCTTGTGGTCTGTGTAAATGTCCACATGAACTCCATATAAATAATGTCTCCAGATCTTCAAGGCATGAATCACTGCTGCCAACTCCAAGTCATGTGTGGGATAGTTCTTCTCATGCTTCCTAAGCTGTCGAGATGCGTAAGCTATAACTCTGCCGTGCTGCATCAGCACGCACCCAAGCCCGACACCTGAAGCGTCACAATAAACCACATATCCATCTAAACCCTCTGGAAGAGTAAGAACTGGGGCGGTCGTCAACTTCTCCTTTAGCAACTGGAAACTTCCCTCACAAGCATCCGTCCACCGGAACATAGCTGCTTTCTGAGTCAGCTTAGTCAAAGGTGCTGAAATGGAAGCAAACTTCTCCACAAACCTCCGATAATAACCTGCAAGGCCCAAAAAGCTGCGCACCTCCGTTGGTGTAGTGGGTCTGGGCCAAGTCTTGACTGCCTCAATCTTCGCTGTATCAACCCGAATACCATCGGCCCCGATAACATGCCCTAAGAAAGCCACTGAAGCCAACCAAAACTCGCATTTCGAGAACTTGGCATACAACTGCCGGTCCCGGAGGACTCCCAATACCGTCCTCAAATGATCTGTATGCTCCTGCTCTGTGCGCGAATACACCAAGATATCATCAATGAAAACTATCACGAACATATCCAAGAATGGCTTGAACACCCGGTTCATCAAATCCATGAATACCGCCGGGGCGTTGGTCAACCCGAAAGACATCACCCTGAACTCATAGTGCCCATACCGGGTCCTGAATGCAGTCTTCGGGATATCTGCCTCTCTAACTCGCACCTGATGATAACCAGATCGCAGGTCTATCTTGGAAAAACATCTCGCACCCTGCAACTGGTCAAACAAATCATCAATCACGGGAGGATATCTCGTTTGATAGTTACCTTGTTCAGCTGCCTGTAATCAATACACATGCGCAGCGTCCCATCCTTCTTCTTTACAAATAACACTGGCGCTCCCCAGGGAGAAACACTTGGTCTGATAAAGTCTTTCTCCAGCAAGTCCTTCAGTTGGTCCTTCAATTCCTTCAACTCGGCAGGTGCCATCCTGTATGGCGGAATAGATATCGATCGAGTATCTGGAGCCAAATCAACGCAAAACTCAATCTCCCTCTCAGGAGGGATACGCTTCGTGCGGGAATACGTCAAAACTCTCTAACGGCCGAATCGATCAAGGTCCGATCTCACCTCGATTTCGAATACTCGAACCATATGGTAGATATACCCCTTCCGCACCATCTTTCTAGCTTTGAGGTAAGAAATAAACCTACCCCTCGGCGATGCAGTATTCCCCTTCCACTCGATAACCGCCACCAGAAACCGAACCGAACTAATCTCTCTCATACCACATTGGCATAGCAAGACGATAGCCAATCCATACCCATAATTACATCAAAGTCCGTCATATCCAACTCTATCAAGTCGGCTAGAGTCTGACGACTGTCTATAGTCACTGGGCAAACCTTATATACCCGCTCAGCTACCACCGAATCACCTACTGGCGTAGCCACCTCAAAAGGTCTTATGGACTCGGGCTCTATCCCTATTCTACCAGCAATATGAGGAGATATATAGGACAAGGTAGAACCTGGATCTATCAAAGCATATACATCACAACATGCAATCAATAATGTACCTGTGACGACATCTGGTGACGCCTCCTGGTCCTGACGGCTGTACATAGCATAAATGCGCTCGAGGACCGCTGAATCGACCCTACTACGACCGCCATACCGCCGGCGCGTGAACACCCTCGCCCGGGCGACGCCATCGAAGACGAAGATCCAGCCATCGACCGCTTACCGAGCCATAACATTCCCGCCGCCTCTGGACGGACAATCTCTCCTCAAATGGCCCTGATGGCCACAAGAGTAACAAGCTTCTGGAGTACCACGACACCCTCCATAATGGCAATCGCCGCATCAACCACACCGAGGTATAGGTGGCCTCATCTGACTCGAACCCTGGTCCCTCCGGGAACCCGAAGCCCTAGAACCCTGTCCTGCTCCTGAATGCCCTGTACGTCCGGAAGATGGTGGAGGAGCGCTCTGAACCGACTGAGGTGCAAATCCGGTCTGCTGCTGAGGTTGTCTACCTCGAAAACTACCAGAGGACCTGCCCCGGCCCTCTTCGCGATACTGCCAATCCGTTTGCCCTGCGTTCACACCCAAGTGCATATGCTCGCACGCGGCAATGTCCATGCCCGATCAAGAGCTACTCGGTCAACTCTCGGCCAAGTAATCATCGAGCCCTGTGACATAGCGGTGCACCCTGTCCTCCATGTCTGCTACCAAAGCGGGTACATACCGAGCCAACGAGTCAAAATCTACGTTGTACTCTCGGACCGTTTGCCCACTCTGTCTCAGTGTCAAAAATCTATCGGCCCGAGCCCTCCTCATCTGCGGAGGCAAGAAATGGCCAAGGAACGCCTCTGAGAACTCGTCCCAAATAGCTGGAAGCGCATGCTCCCCCCGGGATAGTTCCCATGAATCATACCAGTCAACCACAGTATCCCGCAGCCGATGGGAGCCCAACAATACCAACTCTGTCTCCGAAGCCCTGATCACTCTCATGATCCGTCAGAATCGCTTGATAAACCATCGAGGGTCATCCTCGTGTCTCGACCAGAACTCGTGGATCGCAACTCAAAAGTCCCGCAGCCTCGCTATCGCCTCGCGGGCTACGGTACAACCGGAACCGCTGCCTCCCGTCTATCCTCCTGCCTAGCCACGATCTCGGCTAATAATCGCCATCTCTCAGAGCCCATATCCTCCACTCCAGGCTGTGTAACTGGAGGCTCATGTATTGCGGTCTCAGTAGCCGCTGCTGCCGCTCCAAACTCTGCTGGAGTTGGCGACGTCGTGGAACTCGCCGTCCGAAACATCTCTTCTGGTAAGGACTGGGCCTGTGCCCTGGTAACCCTCGGTGTCCTACTAGTAGTTCCTCACGCTTTGCCCTTCTGGGCCGCGGTTGCCTTGCGTGGAGGCATAACTGATACAGGAAAATATGTCAGAGGGAGTTCAACCTATAACACAGCTCTATTGCACGATCTTAGAGTGAAAGATGGAAACCAATCCTAAATATCATGCAGCCTCCTGATTATAGATGTGGTGCACAACACACCGATAATCAAGACTCTACTAGATACGGCCTGTAGACCCTTTCCGAGGATTAACTGCTCTGATACCACTTTTGTCACGACCCGACCACGGACCCGTGACTGGTGCCTTACCCCGGGCACCCTTGTGATACAACATCAGAGAAAACCAACGGAAAATAAACTCACAACAAGAACCCTATAGGAAATAAACAGGCTAACCAAAAATGGCTACCTCTAATATACTCAAACTGAACAGTTACATCCCTAATAACCCAAGTTATAACAGGACTACAGGTCTCTAAGAATGAGTAAACACTATGACGGGACAGGGCCCCGTCATGCCCCTGAATGTACAAATATCTACAACACCGGGGAGAACCGTACCAAAAGTCGAGCCTCCGGAGAAATGGAGCTCCTGACACCTGAGTAAAGATCCTAAGAATGAGGATCCACCACCTGCTTTCCCTTACCTCGCATGGGACTATTTCACCCGCATGGGACTATTTCACCCGCATGAGGTCATCCGCCTCGTATGGGACTATTTCACCCGCATGGGACTATTTCACCCGCATGGACCCTGTGGGCCCGCATGAGTACAAGCGCCGCACTCGCATCATGGGTAGCAAATCCATGGCATAAATAGTAATAATAATACATAAATCAGCACAACCGGCTATCGTACATAACATAAGCGCTACCGGCTTATCATAACGTAAACGTAAGCAAGTTAAGAATATCTCCTAACTCCTTAATAACATTTCTAGTACATCCTCTCATTTTAGTTACTTAAGGCACTACATGTCGTTTTAAAAGAAAATCCGGGAATTTAACCCAAGTACCACGCTCCGTAAACCTTTTAAGAAAATGACTCCTTTTTATGTAAAACTTCCAAGATACTAATAACCGTAGTATCAAGTCCCGACAACTTTGCAAAACAAGTTACGTTTACCTTTAAAAATACAATAGGCTTCTAAAATCAAGTGACTTCATCTCTTTTAAAACCTTAGGCAATTAATGCCTTAAAAACAGTTTGCCTTCCACAAATTCAAATCCTTTACCCGTACTTATTTTACTTGGAGTAAACCTTTTCTTGTCAACCTTTCATAAAGCCAATACAACCAACTTCCCATAAAGTTGTTATATTATCATTATACACTAGTCAAACACATCTCCCTTTAACCAAGGGACTTATACTTTAAAACGAAACAAGTGTCATATACTTAAAACAAGTGAAGAATGTCAAATCTTTGTACGTCTACCGTACTACATAGGTACAACTACTCATGCTCAAGAGATAAGAAAGCTCCACATACCTCTTCGGTCAATCCACTTGCTAAGCCCAAAATACCGCACGTAATATGTCAACCTATAATTACCATAATACGTTTATTAACCTCTAATTTTAATGTAGACATTTCCAAGTTCAAGGTTACTAATTCCTAGGGAAAATTGGGCAGCATTTCCTTTGTTTCTACATACTTGCCACCTTTTTCAAGGCCGAATTCAACCTCCAAACGCCACATTTAAGGCCCAACAATCCAAACATTTCAAAGGAGATTACACACCTAAACTTGGGTGTGTAAAATTCTGCCCCAAAGGTACAATAATTAACTTAACAAGTCTAAGGTAGTTTTTAGGCTACAACATGCTCATATAACATTTTTAACCAATCCTTTCATAGCCAAACCATATTTCTTATATGCAATGAATCTAAGAGCATTATTTACTACTACAAGTTCCTTCTTCTTCACATGCAACATCAATAACTAGCTACAAGAGAAGAATTGTTACCTTAGAGCTTTAGCCAAAATTATTCCAACAATTTTGCTAGCCTCTTTTCCAAGAACACTACCACAATAACTCCTACAAGCTAGCCACAAGCTTCCTTCTTGTCCTAACTTTTCAGATTTTCCTTAAGCTTTGAATTCCTCTTGGAATTCTAGAGAGAAGTGAGAGCTCTAGCTTTAGAGAGAGAGAAAGACTTTGAAAGATGACCAAGTCTTCAAGACTTGGTCAATATAAAGGACATGCAAAAATCAGATGGGGGGGACACTTGTCACCCTCCCATGGCCTTGTTAAAAGAAGAAATCGATTTTCTCGGTTTTCCGCCAGAATTCCGCCTCGGCGCGACCTGCAGAATGGCGCGCTGAAACTTCCGCCACCTCACAGAACTTCCGGCCATGCTTCTTCTTCCCGGCCGCACAGCAACTTCAGCGACTCGGAATGTCCGCGCCGCGACTCGCGTGACTCCTGCCCGAAACACATTTCTGTCCGACTGCGCACTGAACTTGTAACTCCCATAACTTTCTACTCCGATGTCCTATCGACGAACGGTCGGTTGCGTTGGAAACTAGACTCAACGAACTACGCACTAGGCCTTTGAAACACTTAGGAAATTTCAATGTAGCGGGTCATAACCCGCCTCAAAATTGACTAAAACCCGTCCGAAACAATCCGTCAACCTATCTTTCGAAAATTTTAAGTCTTACTCCCTTTCGTACGCTCTCACACGTAAATCCAGAACTACGGGGTATAACAAAACTACTATCTCAATGTTTAATGATGCTAACATTTTTTGGTTGGGTTTATAATTTTTTTCTCTGAGTGCGTTTTACGCTCCATCTCAGGAATATTCATTTTTTCCCATTTTTTTCTTCTTCCTGAGTGCGTTTTACGCTCCATCTCAGGAGTATTCATTTTTTTCTTTTTTTTATTATTATTACTTTAAAACCAAATCATTTAGTTGCAGCCATTTTTAAAGCAAAAAAAATTAGAAGAATTATTCAATTTACAACCCACAATCATTTGCCAATGTGTGTGTGTGAAATAAAGATGACTTATAACCAACTACTAGATAATACAAGATTATAATAGAAATAAAATGTGTCAAGTTTGTTTTATTGCACATATTGAAGTTAAGGAATTCAAATAATCATAAATTTGTTTATGCGTCTCAAGGGTCGTTTTTACCCCTTACTCAGCCATTTTTACTTTTTTTTTGTTTTACAATAAAAGGATGTCTACTAATTCTCTCCCCAACCCAATCAACACATTGTCTCCAATGTTTCAAAGCTCGAGTTGCAAAAATTAGAATATATTACCTGATTCCACAGAAAATTGAAGAAAATAAACCTCAAAACACACATACAAACAAACAAAATGCAAACATGATTATTGTTATAGCCGTAAATCTAAATCAACCTTTCTCTTTTTTCCACGGTCACCAAACCAATCTAATTGAGAAGCAATTGAATTATATTTAAACTCAAAGACCTGGAGTTTCTCAATTAACCGTTCAGTTTCTGAATCTGATAGGAAGATTTGAAACCTTGTTGTACTGCATGATCTAGAAAAGTTAGTAACCCATCATAAAAATCATTAACATTTAGTAACCCAATAGGCTTTGAATGAATAGTTAGAGTTAACCAATAAGAAATATGAAGGATGTTCTCAAAAGTTCCAAGCCCACCCGGCAAAGCTATGAATGCATCCGAATGTTCCAACATTTTAGGTACCCTCTCTTGTATGGACGAAACTTCTATTACCTTATCCACTGTATTTCCAAAAAACTTTTTAAGAGCAGTCAGGACTATTCCTAAAACTTCGGTCCCTCCAAAGGATGCCGTCAACGCCACATTCCCTGTTAAACCAAGTGTACTGCCTTCATATACTAAATTGATTTTTTTCTTTGCTAGCACACTTCCAAGTTTATTTGCTGACACTTGGTATTCATTATTTTTACCAATAGATCCACCAAGCACACAAATGGAAGCTATCTTTGGAGATGATGATGTTGTCATTTTTTTTAGCTCTCTCTCAAGATTAAAATTATATGAGTTGTTTGCGATAAACTAGATGATGCATTATATACAAAGGGAAAGTAAAAAATGTACATGGTACGACTCTAGATGCATTATTTAAAAAAAAATCAGAAGTAAAGGTCCCACTAACAGTTGTGATTGTGGCTCACATTTCCTCTAGTTTTACGTTCAGAAACGGCTTAAACGCCTTCTATGAGTCGAGGATAAGCTTCTCATCTAATTTTCTTAAAAATTGGCAAACAGGGTCTTTTAACGTCAGATTCTCGAGACTAAGTGCATATTCTTTTCTAAATTGCCCCCATAAATCGATAATATGATGTTGCACCATTCCACAAGAATGCGTCTCAAAAGTCAAATGAATATCATCCAAAGACTCCGTACTCAGCCCATTCTTAATGAAATCTATCTTATTATATCGATTGTTGGATGCCATTCCTATACTTCTACAACGAGTGTTACAAGTCCATCTAGCACATTTGCTGCAAACATTCATTCTTTTAGCTCGTCGTTTTTTAGAATATGTACTCTTACCCAAACCAGCCAAGCGTGGAACAAATGAGTTTGTGAACTTACCTCCAAATCTGACTTTTGCTTCTATCAACCAACGTAAATCAACTGGAAGGCCCTTAATCACTAGTAACCTTAATCTCTCGCATCGGCCATGGTAAATTTTAACCAAATCATTCATATCGTAGAAGGAGAAACATTTGTTCAAAGAAGAAATAACCACATCCATTTTATCAAATTGCTTAAGAGTTGTATTCAAATATGAAAGCTAAAATAACATAATCAAAGTTTTATTCGATTTTTACGGCTACTACATTATATATCACATAAAAATGCTATAGCACAGGTGAAACCTAAAAGTTGTGCAGTGAGTGCCAGGACCACTAAGTATGGTACACAAAATTCTTCTTCTTGATTATAACTAACGATGAGCATAAGAACGAAAACATGAGTGATAAAGGCAAGAAAATATTTATTCATTTGGTTTACGTGGATGAGAGAGTTTAAGGAAAGATGTTTAGAAATGGGAGGAGAATGAGGTATTTATGGTGTAAAATTTGTAAAAATGACCGTTGAAGGGGAAGAAGAAAAGTGATAAAAATACTATTCATTACCGTTAAAATTGGGAAAAAACATTTTTTTTTATATATTTATGTACAACTCAGTTTTTGTGGGCAACTGAAATTTCGACTTGAGAGTCACGGAGTACCGAATCTGTCAGTTATACCGAGAAAAATAAAAAATAAGAAGAAAGAAAGAAATACTAAAAATAATAATAACAAAGACAATTATACTTGAAAATAAACACAAAAAAAAATCAAATCTTGTAGACATGTGGTCACCAAGAAAGCGACTTGTCTCTTTTGAAAAACTTTCAAAATACGCTTTTAAACGTTGTCCATTGACTTTGAAAATGTCACAACTTCTTGGATTTTCAGTTTCAACAGCTCCATATGAAAAGACAGTTTTTACAGTAAAATGTCCTGACCATTTTGACCGCAACTTTCCAGGAAACAAGTGTAATCTAGAATTGTACAAAAGAACTTTTTGCCCAATTTCAAAAAATTTTCTAACAATGTGTTTGTTATGAAATACTTTCATTTTCTCTTTGTAAATTCTAAAATTTTCATATGCTTCATTTCCGATTTCTTCTAATTCATTTAGTTGAAGTTTTCTGAATGAACTAGCTTTATCTAAATTCAAATTAAACATTTTGATAGACCAAAAAGCTTTATGTTCTATTTCAACAGGCAAGTGACAAGGTTTTCCAAAAATAAGTCGGTAAGGGACATACCAAGAGATGTTTTGAATGTTGTTCGATATGCCCACAGTGCATCAGTCAACCTGAGAGACCAATCTTTTCGAGTTGGACCAACTGTTTTCTCCAGGATATGTTTGATCTCTCTTTTAGCAAGTTCATCTTGTCCACTTGTATTCGGATGATAAGGGATTGACACTTTGTGATTAATTCCATATTTTTTCGTTAAATTTTGAAATGGTCTATTACAAAAATGTAAACCTCCATCACTTATGATTGCACTAGGCATTCCAAATATTGAGAAAATATTTTCCTTCAAAAACTTCAAAACAATTTTGTGATCATTATTTTTGCAAGGAATTGCCTCAACCCATTTTGAAATATAATCGACTTCAACCAAAATGTATTGATATCCAAAAGATGGTGGAAAAGGACCCATAAAATCAATTCCCCAACAGTCGAAAATTTCTACAACTAAAATGGGATTTAATGGCATCATGTTTCTACGAGTTACCCCACCTAATTTCTGACACCTATCACAAGATTTGCAAAATTCGTGTGTGTATTTAAAAAGTGTGGGCCAATAAAATTCGCACTTCAATAATTTTGCAACGGTTTTCTTTGAGGAAAAGTGACCACCACATGCTTCTGAGTGAGAAAATGTGATTATATTTTGAATTTCATCATCATGCAACACATCTTCTTACTATTTGATCTGAACAATATTTAAAAAGATATGGGTCATCCCAAAAGAAATTTTTCACTTTTCTGAAGAATTTCTTTTTGTCCTGTGCATTCCAATGATTTGAAATTTACCCTGTAGATAGAAAATTAGCAATATCTGCAAACCATAAAAAATTAGATACAAAAAACGAGTTGTTCATCAGGAAAATAGTCATTAATGGGACTTGTCTCAAAAGATTCATCACATGTAAGTCTAGACAAATGATCAGCCACAATATTTTCAACTCATTTTTTATCTTTAATTGTTATATCAAATTCTTGGAGTAAAAGAATCCACCTAATCAAGCTTGGCTTTGCATCTTTCTTTGCTAGTAAATATTTTAAAGCTGCATGATCAGTATACACAATAATGGGCGAGTCAATTAGATAGGATTTAAATGTTTCTAATGCAAATACTACAGCAAGTAGTTCTTTTTCAGTAGTAGAATAGTTCATTTGAGCACTATTAAGAGTTTTACTTGCATAGTGGATCACATAGGCTTTTTTATCTTTTCTTTGTCCTAAAACAACTCCTACAACATAATCACTAGCATCACACATCATTTCAAAGGGAAAAGTCCAATCAGGGGGTTGCATAATAGGTGCAGAAGTGATCATTTCTTTGAGTTTCACAAAAGCATTTTTACAGGAATCAGTCCATTTGAATGTAGCATCTTTTAATAAAAGGTTGCATATTGGTTTAGAAATTGTACTAAAGTTTTTTATGAACCTTCTATAAAAATCAGCATGTCCTAAAAATTATCTAATATCTTTTACTGATTTTGGTGTTGGTAAATTAGCAATTAGATCAATTTTGGATCTATCCACTTCTATTCCTTTTGTTGAAACAATGTGTCCTAATACAATCCCTCCGGTTACCATAAAATGACATTTTTCCCAATTAAGAACGAGATTTTTCTCTTCACATCTAGTCAAAATATAGCCAAGTTCATTAAGCAATCATCAAATGAGTTTTCAAGATAGAGAAATCATCCATGAAAACTTCGAGAAAACGTTCAACCATATCACTGAAAATACCTATCATACATTTTTGGAATGTGGCTGGGGCATTACATAGTCCAAATGACATCCTTCGATATGCAAAGGTTCCAAACGGACATGTAAATGTTGTTTTCTCCTGGTCCTCAAGTGCAATTGATATTTGATTATACCCTGAATATCCATCTAGGAAGCAATAAAAAGCATGTCCTGCAATTCTCTCTAAGATTTGATCCATGAAAGGAAAAGGAAAATGATCTTTCTAGTCATAGAATTTAATTTCCTGTGGTCAATACACATTCTCCAGCGAGTAACATTTCTAGTGGGAATCAATTCATTATTTACATTTTTTACTACTATTACTCCAGACTTTTTAACTTGAGTAGGACTTACTCATTTACTGTCGGAAATAGGATAAATAATGTCATTATCTAGAAGCTTAATGACTTCATTTCTCACTACTTATTTCATATTCGGGTTTAGCCTTCGTTGCACTTGCCTAGAGGGTTTAACATTTTCCTAAATAAATGTTATGAGTACAAATTAATGGGCTAATTCCTTTTATGTCAGACAAAGTCCATCCTATTGCATGCTTGTGAACTTTTAGTACTTCTAACAATTTATGCTCTTGATCATGGTTCAATTTGGAAGATATTATTACCGGATATGTATCATTATCACCCAAATATGCATACCTCAAAATTGATGGTAAATGCTTCAATTCCAGCACTGGTAGTTGAACACTTGATAGATTTAGTGCTTTTTCTGATTTTGATAATTTTTCAAACGTCGGCTTCCATCCATTAACCTCTGGAATCTGTGAAGTCTCTAACATAGAAGCAAACTTCAAATTGTCCTCATTAATCAAATCATTTGTTAATAAATTTTCTAACGGATCAGAAAATGAGGTCATGAAATGTTCAAGAGTGTATTTATCAGTTACATCAATTTCATATACTTCATCATTATTTGGTGGTTGCTTGGAAATGTTAAAAACATTTAACTCCAAAGTCATATTTCCAAAAGAGAGATTCAAAGCTCCATTTCTACAATTTATCAAAGCATTAGAGGTTGCAAGAAATGGTCTTCCTAAAATGATGGGATGTTGAGATGTTGGATTTGAAATTGCATGTGTGTCCAAAATAATAAAATCTACAGGAAAGTGAAATTTATCAATTTGAACTAATACATCCTCCACTATACCTCTTGGAATTTTTACTGAACGATCTGCCAATTGAAGTGTGATATGAGTCTTCTTTAGTTCTCCCAAATCCAGTTGTTAGTACACGGAGAATGGTAAAAGATTAACACTCGCTCCAAGGTCAAGAATTGCATGCTCAATTTTAGTATTACCAATTACACAAGATATAGTTGGATAACCAGGATCCTTATATTTTGGTGGAGTTTCTTGTTAAATGATTGAACTTACACTCTCTGTCAGAAATGCCTTATTTTGAACATTTAATTTCCTTTTCACAGTACACAAATTTTTCAAAAATTTGGCATAAGATGGAATTTGTTTTATTGCATCAAGTAGTGGGATGTTAACTTTTACTTGCTTCAAAATTTCAAAAAATTCAGGATTTTGATTCAACTTCATAATAGGATGTAATCTTTGAGGAAAAGGAGCGGGTGCTGGTCTGCTACTAGGAGTTAGAATATCAGCATTCTTACTGTCATCCTTATCTTCATCATGTGAACTTGAAGTAGAGCCTGATTCTGGATCTTTGAGGTGAATTGTCTTGTCAATTGTTTTTCCACTTCGTAGGGTAGTAACAAAATTGACATTTTCTGGTGATGTTTCGGCAGAGATTTGGCATTGACCAGTAGGGTTTTGTTGAGTTTGAGCCGGAAACTTCCATTTTTCGGTTGTTCTTAAGGAATTTGTCAACGTAGACAATGTTATTTTAATTTCATTGATGGCTAGTGAAGTTTGGTTGTTGATCGTTGTTTGACCCTGCATAAATGATTGTAATATTTCTTTAAGGCTTTTTGTATGTGGTCTAGTGTATGGGGTGAAACTAGAGTTTGAGGTATTTTGGTTGGGTAAAGGTTGAACATTATTATCATTCATCCAGCTAAAGTTGGGGTGGTTCCTCCAGTTTGGATTATATTTCTCGAAAAAAGTAGATGGGAATGATTTCTTAAAGTTAGACATCACATTTGCTTGTTCATGACACATCTCTTTGAAGACGGGAATTCTTGGGCATTCATTTGTTAAATGTCCTTCAATAGCACAAATATCACACAAGTCTTTGTTTTGCACAAATTTGACTTCCTTAGATTTAGTTAACTCCATGCTTTCAACTTTTCTAGTTAGACTGGCAATCATGGCATTTAGATCATCTTCTTGACTAAGATAATACTTTCCTTTATTAGCATTTTCAAGATTAGATCTAATTGAACCTTCTGAAGTACTTTCATTATACCAAGACTGAGTTTTATCAACTAAATGATCTAGATACTCAAGTGCATCTTCAGGATTTTTGTCTAAAAATTCACCATTACACATCATTTCCTCAAATTGTTTCGTTTCAGAGTTTAAGCCTTCATAAAAGAAACTTATAGTTCTCCAATTTTCAAAACCATGGTGAGGGCAAGAATTCAACAAATCTTTAAAATGTTTCCAACATTGAAAATATTGTTCATTAGGCTTTTGGAAAAAGTTTTTGATTTGCTTCTTCAAAGAATTTGTTTTATGAATTGGAAAGAACTTTTTTAAAAACTCGGTTTGCACTTGTTGCCAAGATGTAATTGATCCAGGTCTTAAAGAATTAAGCCATATTTTTGCCTTATCTTTGAGAGAAAATTGAAATAACTTTAACTTAATTGATTCTTGAGTGCATGTTGTATCGTTTAAAGTTACACATATTTCCTCAAATTCTTTCGAATGCAAATAAGGGTTTTCAGATTCAAGTCCATGAAAATTGGAAAGCAATTGGATCGTACCGGGCTTGAGTTTAAAATTATGAGCATTTGTGGATAAACAAAGCATGATGAAAAAGTATTACGTTGAGGTTCTAAGAAATCTCACATGGAACGCACTTGTTGATTTCCTATTAATTCATTAGGATTTTCTATATCACCTTCAGCCATATTTTTGAAACTTTTTACCCGAATTATCTACTTCACTCCTTATTAGTCGACCACTTTTTAAATCACGTAGCCAATTATGCATATAAATTATAAACACACAATGAGTAGTTATGCTATCCTAAATACTACTTATTTACATATGCTTACCAAAAATAAAAAAATACAAAATAATAAGAAAGAGATTACCAACCTTTTGGAGTTTTACTTAAAAAATACACAAAGAGATGGACCGTTATCCAAGGGCTATCCCCGGCAACGGCGCCAAAAATTTGATAGCACTTTATCGTTACACACCCAAGTATAGGTTTGTCTCAAGTAATAAATTTCTTGGAAGTCCGAGTTTCGAACCACAGGGATATTTTGAAGAACGAGAATGTCAATCTAGTTGTGAATTTTAAGGCTTTATATAGTGGACTACGTACTAGAGCTCTGGAATTCCACTTAAGTAAAATAATAGAGTTGTTCTTGGCTATATTTGATAACTCAATTGAAATCTAACAATCAAGTGATTTCAATTGGAAGATAAAAACATTAAGCACTTGAAAGTTTATAACTGTTGAAAATTATCTTTCTAGTTCTCTTAAAAGAGTTGATGAAACTGTTAGGCGATTTCCAGACGCTTAACGCAAGTGTACGTATCGTTCACAAGTAATATAGTCTGATAAGACCGAATATCGTCCTCAGAGACTGGTTTCTAATTACCGTTCATCTATTTTGTGTTTTCTATTTGGCGAACGAATATTGATTGGTTTTTTTTTGGTTAACTACTAGAATATTTGCAAGAATTAATCAAACTAATTAAGTTGTAATCAGATTATGAAGGAATTAGGGCTTCCAATTTTCTCAACTATCCACTATATTCAGTCCTTAATGCAACTAGAATGATTCTTCTTCTTTGTTAAGATAGCGGTTAACTAGACTGTCTTATATTTCGGTTAGGATATATAATCACGCAACCCCAATGCAGAACCCTTTTATATTTCTATGATAGGATTTACTACATAGGAGGAGTAAGAACAGTAACCTATAATGCTACACAAGTATCGGGGTACTTTCGTCCGTGATTTTAACCTATGTCTATTCAACTACAGCATATCCAAATCTCTCCTCTCGGTTCTTGATTCGAAATCATATGAGTTATGATAATTAGTGATCAATTAACTATCAAGCATTCAAACCAATTATCGAATAGATCTTAATCTAAGTGAAGAAGAAATCAACTACTGCATTAATTCATAAATAAGAGTTTCAAGTGATTCCAAAAGAAAGCCCTAATAAAGTGTTTAGCTCCTAGCCATATACATGCTAAGAACTAATACAATTACCAACATAAACTGAAATTAAAATTAAAGAAAGCAAAATACTTAGAGATAAAGTCTCCAATAGTAGCCTCCAATCTGGCTCTGTGTTGTGTTCTCTGTAGAATGACCAACTCCTCTTCAAAGACTAATCCCTAGGGCTTTTGTATCTTCCAATTTCGTGTCCTATGGACCACTTTGCCCTTTGCCAATTAAAACTCGGAACTGGATTTTCCGTGACGGCCGCTGACAAGATCAGCCGCGCGCCCAATCTTCAATGGGTATTCTAGCTTTGGCGCCGCGCTGGCTGATCGGAGTCGCGTGCGACTTTTGTCACGGTCTTCATTTTCTGTCCTTTCCTGCCTCAGATTCCTCCTTTTATGCCCCTTTTTCATTCTTTTTCGCCATTTTTCCATTTTGGACCGATGTGACTCAAAAGAAAGAAAAACAAGACTAATACTATACTAAAAACAACAAAAATGAGTAAAATACTAATTAAAAATGACTCAAAAAAGGGTATATAAAATATGCCTAACAAACCCCTAAACTTGAACTTTGCTCGCCCTCGAGCAAAGAACAAAACAAAACAAAGAAACAAAAATCAAAAGACTCAAAGACTCAAGTCAAGAAGTTGCACAATGTCACTTAGAAACACATGAACGTTAGTTAGGATAATATGCAAGAATAGATGAAGCATGCATTTAACAATCTAAAATTTCAAGTTAGATATTTCGCAGATTCATTTCAGTCACAATCACTGGAAACATGAATACCGAACCTATGCATGTCAATTTTATTTCATTTTTCTCAAAGTAATATAGTCTGTTCACTTGTTATTCTCCACTAATCATGGACATACATACTAGGGATCATCAGGACTTTTCAGGGTTGTAATGTAGGCTTAAGCAGGGTAGGTAAGATTATGCATTTAGGCTCAATTACGTACCATAAGCGCTTTTCATTCAACTCTTTTCTCCTTCTTTGCGGTATTCTTTTTAGTTCATACCCATTAATCCCCCCATTTGTTTTTGAGATCATAACACACATTCACATCGGCACGCCCAAACTTAAGATTTTCCATATTTTAATTGGGGTGCATAATTTTCGCTCTCTTTTTATATTTCTTTTTCACTCTTTTTCATCTCTATCATCAATTATTGCTTATGGCACATAAGGGAATCTGGAGTGTCAAAGAAATAACTTTTTATTTTAGGCTCAACGGGGCTGACTAGAGATACAATTAAGTGCAAAGTGGGAAATGACTGGTAAGAAGGGCTATCAAAGAAATGCTTGAATCCTCCCCCTAACATGTACATCCTAATTATTCCGCCTCAAATAACAAACACGCAGGACATTTTTCGCAATTGACATACACAGGCTAAGCACAAAATATTCCAACTAATCAGATTTTCATGAATCTTTGGCATATTAAACTTAAGCACACATATTTTTGCATATCATTCCATTAAATTATCCTACTTAATTTACTAGGCGTATCAAGCAACTACAGCATGCATGATTATAAAAAAAATTAATAAAAAATTTGACTCATATAAACACAAAAACATAATAAAAAAGACTCAAAAACACAAATAGAATAAAAACTCCCCCCCCCCCCTTTCCCAAACTTAAACTACACATTGTCCCAAATGTGTAAGACTCAATAAATAAAAGGGACGACTTACAGACATTAGCGGTTCAAAATGGCGGTGGTGGCGGTGGAAACTGCGTTTCGGGGAAATTTCTCATTGGCGCTGCGGCGCCCAATTTCCTGCACTCCCTCTGATTAATCGGCGCCGCGACCCTCTATTTTGGTGCCGCGGTGCTGAAACTCCTGCACATGTCTGGACTTTCGGCGCCACGGCCCTGCTTTTGGGCGCTGCACCAATTTTATTTCTTCCATATTTTTCCGTGCTTCGTGTCCTATTCCTTCACCTGTCATCACAACACCACAAAAATATACCAAAAGTGATACTGTTCTAGATCAAATAAAACAAACTAAAACAAGAATTGAACTAACATAATTAATAAATATGGGGTTGCCTCCCAACAAGCGTTGTCTTTAACATCTTTTAGCCGGACGCAGTTAACCTTTACTAGTGCCCAATGGATCCTTCTGCGAACGGCTTGCAATCCGAACAATTATTTTTTCCGGCCTCACTTCACCTACACCATTTCTATAGAACACAGAAAAGGGTAGTACTTTTATGTTTGCCCCCAAATCGCCCAATACTTGCTTGCATTCAAAATTCCCTAAAGTGCAGGGAATAATGAACTCCATGGATCTCTAGACTTTTGGGGGTTCCCTTGAGGGTATGGACCTTTTGGTTGAGGGTCAGCAAAGACATCTGGTGGTGTTTCTTCTGCAATGGGTTCAGCAAAAAGGAACTCCAAGAACTCCAAGAAATCCAAAAAAGTGAAAAATTGGACTCTCCAGTAACCCATTATTTCTCTACAACAACCATCTTTCTCAATTCCTCAACAGCTTGGTGTGGTTCAGGTTCCTCATTCTGCTTATCACCCCCTACAACTGTGTCTCTAGGAATATTTTCTTGCGGTACATTGATCACCATATCCATCAACTGCCCTATTTGTGCTTCCAAATTTTTGATGGACACATTTGTCTCAGACATAAACTGAGTCTGGCACTTGGTGAGCCTGAGTATGGTTGCCTGCAACTCATTTTGATCTTCTTGTGGAACATGTGGGTTAGGCTGTTGTTGATGATTCCACTGCCCCTGATAGTAGTAGTAGTCCATGCTTTTTTTTCAACTTTACCTACAAAATAAGAAAAATAACAAAAAGTGATAAAAATATGTTTGCAGAACAAGTTAGAAACTTGTTCCTGGAGCAATCAAGTTAGAAATAAAATAACATGACCATATATATACTAACCAAATTAGAAATAAAAATAGATGGTTCGATATTAGATGTACGCCAGTCCCCGGCAACGGCACCAAAAACTTGTTAGGCGATTTCCACACGCTTAACACAAGTGTACGTATCGTTCACAAGTAATATAGTCTGATAAGACCGAATATCGTCCTCAGAGACTGGTTTCTAATTACCGTTCATCTATTTTGTGTTTTCTATTTGGCGAACGAATATTGATTGGGTTTTTGGTTAACTACTAGAATATTTGCAAGAATTAATTAAACTAATTAAGTTGTAATCAGATTATGAAGGAATTAGAGCTTTCAATTTTCTCAACTATCCACTCTATTCAGTCCTTAATGCAACTAGAATGATTCTTCTTCTTTGTTAAGATAGTGGTTAACTAGACTGTCTTATATTCGGTTAGGATATATAATCACTCAACCCCTGTGCAGAACTCTTCTATATTTCTATGATAGGATTTACTACATATGAGGATTAAGAACAGTAACCTATAATGCTACACAAGTATCGGTGTACTTTCGTCTGCGATTTTAACCTATGTCTATTCAACTACAGCATATCCAAATCTCTCCTCTCGGTTCTTGATTCGAAATCATATGAGTTATGATAATTAATGATCAATTAACTATCAAGCATTCAAACCAATTATCGAATAGATCTTAATCTAAGTGAAGAAGAAATCAACTACTGCATTAATTCATAAATAAGAGTTTCAAGTGATTCCAAAAGAAAGCCCTAATAAAGTGTTTAGCTCCTAGTCATATACATGTTAAGAACTAATACAATTACCAACATAAACTGAAATTAAAACTAAAGAAAGAAAAATACTTAGAGATAAAATCTCTAATGGTAGCCTTCAATCTTGCTCTGTGTTGTGTTCTCTGTAGAATGACCAACTCCTCTTCAAAGACTAATCTCTAAGGCTTTTGTATCTTCCAATTTCGTGCCCTATGGACCACTTTGCCCTTTGTCAATTAAAACTCGGAACTGGATTTTCCGTCTGGCGCCATCGATCTTCTGTGGTATTCTGCGATTCGCGCCACGTCCTGATTGTGCGCCTAGCTTTTGTCCGGGTCTTCATTTTCTGTCCTTTCCTGCCTCGGATTCCTCCTTTTATGCCTCTTTTTCATTCTTTTTCGCTATTTTGCCATTATGGACCGCTGTGACTGAAAAGAAAGAAAAATAAGCCTAATACTATACTAAACACAACAAAAACGAGTAAAATACTAATTAAAAATGACTCAAAAAGGGTATATAAAATATATCTAACAGAAACCAATTGTTGTTATGTAAAACTAAGCATTCATTGTGCCAAATATGTCTACAACAAATCAAAGTTTTCACAAAACAAAACCATTGACATATCTCATTAGACAACTAAAAAGATATAACATTGAAGACCTTTTGAAAAGCCAAGAACAATACTACTATCTTACTTAAGCTTCACCCCTAGCTCTAGCTAAAGGTTTAGCTACTCATACTATAATAATTAAAACTCATATTTTTCAGAGAAATACTACTAATATATGAGATATATTACAAAGAGAGTGATGTCCCAAATGACTTGCCAAAGACCCTTTTATATAGGCTTCAAAGTTGAGAAGACTTGTATTATTGTGGACAATTTCGGGCCTACTCATTAATTGCTAAATTGGACAAGCTTCCTATTGAAATCTTGAATTTATTCCTTCATATAAATTATGGGGAGTTGAGGTAGATTTCCAGATCAGTTTGAATAACTTCCATTGGATTTTTTATGTGAAAGTTATGGTCAAATTACTTCTCCTTGGTTAAATGAACATTGACAACTTTGGCAGATTGTTATGATGAGTTTACACGATTCAAAGCTCCACTTGCACACATTCAATGATTTTCAAAGTTGTAGCAGTAGATATTGTCTACACTTTCCAGCTGGGGGTAGATCAATTGGATTTTTGTGTGAATTATAGTGAATTAAATGCCAAATTGTGTCCTTTGGAGTTTGAAATTCGGAGCATTGTCATGATGAACACTTTGATCGTCAATCTGACTCTAGAATCCAATGTTTTCAGCAGTTTGGGCCTTGATAAGAGTTGTAGATACATGAGTTGTCTAACCAATTCAACTAGTATTGGATCAGTATTATGTGTATAGCTTGCGATATGGGCCAAATACGAAAATGTGTCATGGATAAAAACTCAACCAAAATTTGGACAGAATTGTTGTGTAATCTTAATTGGACTTTTCAAATTGCAAAGTTGGTTTTATATACCTACTTATATCTTTAGTATATTGTCTTGAGTGTCCAAAAACATTAGTGTCACAAAAATTGGATGAGTGTAATTTATTATGGCCTAGACATCAAGCAATACACATACTAACCATGTTCAATCATGCTTAAGTATTCCATTACTATAGAAAAATAGATATTTATGGCTAACCTATGAAATACAAAATTACGTATAAATATGCAACAAATACTATACAATAACAACTAAAATACATATGTAATTGTTATAACATATGCATATTTACACACTAATCACAAGCAAAATTCGAATGGACTTATTTTAGCAACAAATGAAAATGTTTCATCATAATCGACCCCAGGCCGTTCATTATAACCCTTAGCCACCAACCTTGTTTTATAAGTCTGTACCTTGCCAAATGCATCGATCTTCTTCTTGAAGACCCATTTGCATCCTATGAGTTTGACCCCAGCTGGAAAATCAACCAAGTTCCACACTTGATTGATGTACATAGATTCCATCTCGGATTTTATGGCTTCTTGCCATGTTTCCGAATCAATGTCCAACATTGCTTTGCTATAGGTCGTAGACTCATCGTTATTGGGAATATCTATATCACCGTGTGTTTCCACAAGTAGATTTAGTCTTTCAGGAGGACGATGAGTCCTAGTGGACCTACGGGGTTGATTATTTTGCAGTTCAATGCAAGGTATATTCTGAGTGTGAGAGGTTCTTGTGTGTTGGATAATCTACCACCTTGAGAGTTTTCAGAAATGTTATTTTCATATCTTTCCATAATGGGATGAGGTGAAACCATTGCATTCACCACCAAGGGATGTGTATGAGGTTCTTAGATTTCTCTATTGTTCCTCGTAACACTCCCACTGGCTGAAGGGCGTACTCAAAGTGCCCAATCTTCACCCAAAATTCCCACTGAATTCTTGCCGTGGTCATTCGGTAAAGATTCAACTTCTATGTTATCTTATAGATCTTAAATTTCTTCAAGTTCTATCTCTATGCAACTCTGTTCCTTGTAGACATATTCTTCTTCAAAGAAAGTTATGTTCCTGGAAACAATGACTTTATGTTCTCCTGGAAGATAGAAGTAGTATCCCTTAGTTTCCTTTGGATACTCCACGAAGTAACATTTCTCACTTTTGGATTCTAACTTATCTGTGAGCATCTTCTTAACATATGCAGGGCACCCCCAGTGTCTCATATATTTAAGAGTTGGCTTCTTGCCACACCATATCTCATATGGTGTCTTTTCTACTGATTTGGAAGGAACCCTATTCAGAACATATAGTGAGGTTTGTATAGCATGTCCCCAAAGTTATATTGGTAGAGCTGAGAAGCTCATCATGGATCGAATCATATCCAATAGGGTTCGGTTTCTCCTTTCGACAACACCATTCATCTGTGGTGTTCTAGGAGGTTTCCATTCTGAATGGACTCCATGTTGCTTTAAGTAATCTAGAAACTATTTCCTCAAGTATTCACTTCCTCGATCAGATCGAAGAGTCTTGATACTTTTTGCGAGTTATTTCTCTACTTCACACTTGTATTCCTTAAACTTTTGAAGGCCTCGGATTTGTGTTTCATAAGATACACATATCCATACCTTGTCAAGTCGTCAGTAAAAGTAATGAAGTAAGGGAAATCTCCTCAAGCTTGAGTCGAAAATGGTCCACATACGTCAGTATGTACCAACTCAAGCACCTCCTTGGCTCTCACACCTTCCCAGAAAGTGGCTTGTTGGTCATCTTACCTTAAAAATAGGATTCGAAGTTACCATAAGACTCCAAGTCAAATGGTTCGAGGTAGTCAAGCTTCCTCAACCTTGCTATCTTTATTTCGTTGATATGACCAAGTCTACAATGGCATAGGTAGGTAGAGTTTCTATCAGTTTTCTTAGCTTGTTTATTTTGTACATTTAATATTTCTCAACTACAGTTTAGTGTATATAATCCATCCACAAGAGGCGCAGTTCCATATATAACATTATCAAAAGACAGTACTTGACTGCCATTATAAATATATGAGGAAAAACCCTCCATGTCCAAAACAGGAATAGAAATGATATTCCTCGTTAACGAGGGTACATAGTAACAATAATTCAACACTAAACAATGTCCAGAAGGCAAATTTAATCTATAAGTTCCTACGCACTCAGTATCGACTCGTGCTCCATTTCCAACGCGCAGGTCCACCTCTTGGTCCAACCTTCCTACTGTCAGTTAGCCCCTACACATTTGTACAAATGTGTGAGCCACAAGTAGTATCCAATACCCAGGAATGAGAGTTGTTTATAGACATATTTATTTCAATGACGTACATACCTTGTCCACTAGAGGCAGGAGCACTTGGTGCTTTTCCTCCTCCTGGTGCAGTGCAATCCATCTTCCAATGCCCCTTCTTGTTACAGTTGAGGCATACATCCTTGGCCGAAACCACCTTCTTCTTATTCACACCTCCTTTAAGCTTCATAGCTGAGGGCGCATCGATTGATTTACCCTTCTTCTTCTGTCGTTCCTTACCTTTCGGCTTGGGCCGGCTAGAAGAGCTCACCATGAGCATAGCTTTGCCTTTGGTAGTTGAAGATTCAAAGGTCTTGAGCATGTTATGCAGCTCTGACAGACTCGCCTTCGTTCCATTCATATTGTAGTTAACAATAAAGTTCTCGAATGAACGAGGGAGTGAGTTCAGGATGAGGGTGGAAGTGACGTTACTCTACAGCTTTATGTCAATCGAGGCCAGCCTTTCTATCAGCCCTATCATCTTCAACACATTTTGAGACACTTGGCCCTCATCAATCATCTTACATTTGAAGAGCTCTATTAACAGCTCATATTCCATAGTCTGGGACTGAGATTAATAAAGACTTTTTAAATGTTCGAGCATCTCGTTAGGGTCCATGTTCTCATGTTTTCTCTGAAGTTCCACTGACATTGAAGACAACATGATGCATTGTGCTGAAGTGGCGTCATCTAGATGTTTCTGGTAGGATTCCTTGTCAAATGTGGCATATTTCGCAGAATATACGACATGCACCGTGGAGAATACATTATCCAACATGTATTATATCCTTACTTGCCTTAGGACAATTCTCAGATTCCTAAGCCAGTCTAGGTAGTTTGGTCAGGTGAGTTTGTTCATTTCCATCAGCATTTTCAATGATAGGCTCGACATTTCGATAATATGAAGAGTGAGATAGACAGGAAACTACAATCAAATTTATTTCCTATTATACACATTCGTTTAGGCTAATCAACATTGTCTTTTGTTTGATTAGCTCCAACTATTTTAGCATACTTCTATGACCCGGTCGTAGAATACAGACCTAAATTTATTTTAAGGTCATAATGGGCCAAGATCCAAGCCTATGTTATCTCCGCATTTGCTTTGGCTGATAACTTCAACAACACATCTTGGTAGGTTCTAAACCAATTGCAAAACTTATTTGCAACTCTTGGTTGATCAAATATTATATTTAATCTTACGTCCTTAGATTAGTCCGACATTTTGGCGTCAAGATTTGTCTAAGCAAGTCAACCCCATTACACGACTATGTTTATGTATCTAAGTAAACTTGACATTTATGAGCAAACACTTTGGTGTAAATACCCACAAAATTTTATCATCTACTTTTACATTTAAACACATCTATGAAAGAGTCTGAGTCCTCGTAGACTTAGAGCAAATGCTTTGACATAAATACTCGTATCGACGAAAAAGATTTTGCACTCTAACAATTATAATGAATGACGCGTTCTAATTTAGACTTGTATTTAAAGTTTTGGGGAACATTTCAGTTTCGGGGATTCTAACCAAGATCAACAACTTTATGTCATATCCAATACGACATCTAATCATGCAATTTCTAAAACACATTTAGTTGGGAACCATCAACCCAATAGGCATGATATAAGATGCTTTTATTAATTACTGAGCGCCGCCTACCCAGACAGTTATAGCGGACACTATGCTAATATTTATATGTACGCATTTAAACCATTTAGTATACAATTTGTATATTACTTAATAATGTACGATTAATAATAATCATGGGTTAATTTAATTAAACTCTAAAATTTAAGTCTAACAAAAAACAGTCCCTAAACATTTTCTGATTTAAAACTAATTTTCAGGGTATTTACGTATATTCCAGATTTTGAGAGTTTACAGTTTAGTCCCTTGAGAATTTAAAATTTCAATTTGAACCCCTTAAATTCAGAAAAACCAATTTTAACTTTTCAGAAAATATTTTCAGATTTCAGGGACCTGTTTATAATTTTTAGAATTTAAAATATGATTTTCAGAAACTTATTTAATTACAGATTTGTCCCAAAGGATCAAATCTGCTTATTTTAAAAGGTTTTAATTTCAGATTCTGAAACTTTTAAACTTTAGAATCAGAATCTGAACTTTTAAAACTTCAGGTTCGGATTCCGAATATTTTTTGTTACTTGAGCCTCGACGCCGCAACCCTAATTGGGTGGCGTCGCGGCGCCCTAGAGGCATTGAGTACAAAATAAGCTTCGGGATGAACAGAGCCGCAACGCCTCGTCAAAACCTAAGGTGGCGCCGCGGCGCTCTATCGTGGAGCCGCCATAAAACCCTAGGTGCCGCCGCGGCGCCTCCTTCTCAGAATCACAATCTGTATTTCCGAAACCCTAAAACTGGTTCAGGGTCAGATTTGCAGATTCATCCTCGTTACCCTTCACCATCAAACAACACGTTCAATCACCATCATCCAATCCCCTCGTTCTTCGCTTCAGTGCACCATGCTCGTAATGAACCAGTTACGCACATCAACTTAGAAGAGTTAGATTGGAATGACTTCCTCGATTACATCATTGTTTAACAGTTAGAGAGACAAGGATTATGCGTTCTTAATATATTAGGTTTTCAGGCTTCAAAAGACATAAATTCAGATTTAAACAAATTCTAATCCATATTTATCATTAACAATTACTACATAATCACACAAAATAGCCCAGACTCTGATACCACTAAAGGGTTTTGTCGGGTTCGTGTATGCAGCGGAATTTGAAAATTTGTGTTTCAAACCCAACAAGCGACGAACTGTATGAAGATTATGTAATAATGTAAAACATGTAATTCACATAACATGTTTGAAACTGTAATGCATCGATAGAATACTTACGATTTGATATATCTGGAGTCTTTTAGTATAATGTCCGAGGATGCGCACGTAATTGATCCTCGATTGCAAGTTCCTAGAACTCTAATGTGCACCTCCTTCGAACAGCTAGGAAATTCGGCAGAGGTTCGAGAGAATTTTGATTCTAGGTCTCTAAGACTTAGAATAATATATCAAAATGATGTGTCTGGAATAATGGATAAAACCTCTTATTTATAATTGCATTTTAGGTTTAAAACGTAGATAGGATTACACGTGGGCCAGGCCCAGAAAATGAAACGCAGTGGGTCGGTCAGACTGACCTATTGGCTTGGCGGTGCCGCGGCTCAAAAAGGAGGCGCAACGACGCTATGGTGCCGCGACCCTAGTTCAGTGTAGGACGTCGTCTCATTTTCATTTTAATTAAATCTGAAATTCAATCTCGACTTAATTAAATAATCATTATTCATTCAAATGTCTCGATCATAAATCGAACATTTATATTCACTCATTACATCCTTAGATCGACAAAATAATTGACATAGTGTTACCTTACATGCCTTCACATATCGACACTAATCATATTAGGGTCTACACGGAACTCCTAGACGGGCCGGAAGACGAACTCAATATGTGAAGTACATTTACCCGAATCTGGTAAACTGAACCACTATGTGGGAAGATAAAATCCTTTCATTCGCGACAAACTCGATCAAGCTTAGGATCTGCCAAGAGTCTATCCAAATGACTTGAGCATTATATCTCATCTATATTAGTTGACAACAAGACCATATCCTAGACATGTCTATTGCGTTGGCCAATGACTTAGTCAACCTAATATCACTGAGAAACTGAGTGCTCTTTCGAATATACATTCGAGGAATGAATCCTACTTTTGGCTCAACTTCCACCTTTAATCCACATCGTAATGTACCCAATACAAGTCATATCTCAACCGATAAGGCATTTGAGATTAGGACAGAATCAAACTACTCTGTAGACAAGGTGTGTATCGACCTCAAGTGTAAGGACTTCTATCTCCCACACGCTGATCATACTTTAGAAATGTATAACCAACAGTATATCGACAGGGTATACCAATACTTCTAAAACATTCATGTGTCCATCACGAGTATCCATAACTCGTAGCAGGTGAGACATACTACATCCTCTAAGGATATGATGAAGAACACATGTCGACATATCACATATCATCGATATCTCATTCTCGATGATCATTAGTCGAGACTATTTTAAGAATTACGTTATAATACTAATATCTCACACTATTAATAACAAAGTAACTTCTAGGGATGCATATTATAGAATATCAAAACAATCAACTAATAATTCAATAATTGCAAATGTCAAAATATTAATCTCCATTAATAATAATAATACGAATGTGTATAAAGTATTTTTCTTAATACAAATTGTTTCTAGGACATAAATATACTTTCATAAAATGGTCTTTTTAGATCTCTTGTTAATTTTTTCAGACCTCTTGTGGGTAAAAAAGATCTCTTATAAAAAACCATAAAATTAAAAATATTTTGTAATGGGCTAAAAACCCCACTTCTCCCCGTGCTTCAATTTCAAATGTAGGCTAATTAGCTTATGCAAATATCGAAGTTGGATGCAGGACATTGATAGATTTAATTTGAGCTTAACTTTTTCAAAATTTAATCTTCTCCAGAAAATAGTATTGCAGAGAAATTTTTAAACAACATTTTGAATTTACACTCTTCTCCTTTTTCTTTTAAATAACTTTACTAATATTCATTAATTGGTAGTATTTGTCAAATTATTATGAACTCATTGGGCATGTTTGGAAAGCCACCCTGTAATTGAATTTGGATGTAATTGGTGTAATTTCACAGTTTTGATATGTTTGTCTGGTCAGATAATTACTTGGTCAGCATGTAATTGAATGTAATTGTGGGGGTGCAATTACACTCTCCAATTCTTAAGAGGGGTTGAGAATTGTAGGTAATACATGATGTAATTATAAGGTTATTTTTTGAATCCCTTCTTTTCTTTTTTAATTTATTTTTTATTTCAATCTTTTTTCTTTTTAATTATTTTTTTATTTTAACTTTTTAAAATTCTTTTTTCAAATATTATTCTTTTTATATTATTATATTTTATTTCTTTGTTTCTCATTTCTCAACCTTTACTTCACGTTCTTCTACATAAGATTGGAAATTACAACAAGAAGGTACGTCTTGCGCCTTCACCATCCATTTTGGAATCAAAACTACCGTCAAGGACATGTCCTGGAAAAGAGTGATCCCTTCTTTCATTTTCAGCCATCGACATTGTGTGAATTTCACGATCGGCCCCGCGTCTCAAATCATGCCCATAGAATGGGGTAGATAGGAGTTAATCAGTAATGGGAAGGCACGCACCTCTCTTTATAGTTGAGCGGCTTTCAGCTCCTTTCTTATTCTTTTTCTCTCTCTCTGAAGTGAGTGAAGTCAAGCTAGCCTCAGCAAATCGGACATAAGCAATAGACCTAAATCCGTTACACTGCTCTAATAACTCAGCTATAAGGAGAAGGAGAAAGAGCTCATAGTGAAAGTCAAAGCTGAAAGCAACTCTTTCGAGCTTACTACAAGAATGTATCATGATGAGAATCAAAACAGTCTTGTGAATGCCCATTGATTTAATTAAAGCTTGTTACGATCAGACTCATATTTGGCTGCTAAGTACCTCTCCAATGTCAAAAATGGATTGACCAACCCACCTCTTAAATATCCTGCATAAAAGGGTATTATTTTTCAAAGAGAGACTTTCATTTCATTTTCTTTGGTTTGTTCTTTTTCTTCTCTTACGAGAGTTCTAGTTAGATGAACAGGTCTCTCCCAAAAGCAAGAGTTCTACCTTCTGATTCACGTCTGGTAATGCCACTCTAAGAGCCTATTCTTCATGAAAACATGGAGGGCCCCCCAGTTTGAAATGTAGGTTTCAGAGAATGGAACCGAGATTATGGGAGTAAGTGGAGTTGGGCGGGCTACTCTTCAGGGCCTCATCGATAGATAGATAGAAAACCCCGGCAAAGGACTGAACTTTTTTTTAGTTAACTTGTGGGAACGAGTCAAAGGTTCGCTACTAGAAAAAAAAGATCCAATCCACTTGTTGGCCTGCTTCTATGTCATGTAGTTTATAAGGCATTTCCTTCAAAGGAAAGGGGCTTGATGGCCCCCTTCAACGCTCTTGATGCCTGTTTTTCTCATTGTGCTTCTTTCTTTCTTATTTAATTTTCTTTTAATTTCACTTAACTATGTTAACATTTTTTTTAATTTCAGCTAGCTATGTTATATTCTAACGTTTTTTCTAAAGAAGTTACACCTAATCTTAGAAAGGATAAGTCATCCACAAACTTGACTTATAACGAGCTAGTGATGTCATTAAAGTTGAATTTTGTTGTTGGATGTGGTTATATGCAAATTTAGTTAATATTGAGTGATGTTAGCATTGATAGATTACTTTCTAACATTTAAATAATATTATGAAATTATGGTTATAAATATTAATTTTTTTGTCAAACATGTTGTCCGTGATGTTATTGCAAAATGTGTGCTTTGTAAGAAGTTCTCATTAATCGATTCAATTAAAGTATTATTTATTTATACATATCAACTTTTTACAACACTAGTTACAAATTTATAACTATTTAGTTCTATTTTTTTCAAATAATATGTATCTTGAATACACAATGATAGATAAAATTAAGTAAAATTTCTTGTATGAGCATATATTTGTCAAACATTAACGTTTAGTATTTTATAATTGACTTTTGTTTTTAAAATTTAAAATATTTAATTATGTAATTACATTTATGCAACCAAATAGTAGATTTGTAATTACAATATAATTACCTTATGACAAACAAACATCTCATCGTAATTACTATACTAGTGTAATTACTAACTGCCCTAGTAATTACACCAATTCCAGTTAGCGGGTGGCTTTCCAAACAGACTAATTTTATTGGATATAACGTGAGTCATTCTCTGTTTCTCACACTCAATTGGTACTTTGTACTTGCATATATGGTCCACAGACTGTTGTTCTTTATCTTTACAAATTTTGGCTTTGTCTATACTAATACTGTGTTTAGTTTTAGAATTTGTGTAATAGTTTAAGGACCATTGGCAGTTATTTGAAAAGGTTCTCTGAAGTTTGCTATAGGCAAATTTGCATCGAAATGAGATGGGAAAATATGACCCTCATATAGGACAGTAATTTAATTGTCGAGGCACCTTTTGAATTATAATTCTAAGGTGATAAACTTGTGAGACCGCAAACGTTGAATACCTTGAGAGATGAGATTGAGATATTATAGGTGATATCAAAACTGGCACCTCCCCTAGTACAGTGATGGGACAAATTAACCTCAACAAAAACATTTAGGGGTGGGTTTAACAACCCACACATAATGTTGATCTACAACAAAATGGGAGAAGAAAGAGTCTGCAGTCTCAAGAATCTAATTGTGAAGCCGCTTTTTGGATTAAAGTTCAAGAAGACAAAATCGGGACATCTCAAACCCAAAAGTTGAATTAGACCAGTGGTAAGCGCAGCGTATAAGACGCCATTCCGGCGTGGGCGATGTGGGTTCGATTCGCGAGCGAAGAAATTTGCGTGTTGGGGAATTTGGCGTCTCATTGATCGATTAGACGCTCGTAAGCTACCGGAAAGACATCTCGCGATTCTTGGTGATGTTGTTGAAGGGCCATGCCATCGCCGAGGGCGTGCAGGTATCTGGGTGAAGTAGTCGGTATGGCGCAAAACCTCGATTGTCAAAAAAAAAAAAAAAATCAATGATTGGACCGGATGATCATGATGATAAGTTACTTGACCAAGCAAAAGTTATGATTTTCTTGGGGATCTATTTGGATAGAAGGATATCATCTTATACATTTTGAAAAACTATATGCAAACACATTTTCAAATTCAAATGAAACTTTACCCTGCCCCCTCACATCAATCCCACGAGTCTCTTATTTATTTTCATTGAATGACGTCGGGGGAGCAAATCCAACTAGAAAAACTCACACTAGGCTAAGGGATAATCAGGCCCGAACTGATGACTTCTCCAACGTTAAGGTGACACTATACCGCTGAGTTATATCTATTTCCCAACACTAGCTTATAAACATGTATATTTGAGTTTTAACTATTTAAAATTTTGTAAAGTTGAAACTCTCATTAGATCCATAAGTCTTCATCCAAAGAAAAGCTTAGCAAAATTCCAAAAGAAGTGCACCCCAGCTCGCTGACGTAGAAATTTAGATGGAGACTGGGCTCCTTTTAGAAACTCCTACCTAAGCGACTTAAATTGACTTGATATTGAGGACTTACATCAAGTTACAATATAAAACTCACACACTACTGCCTTTTTGTTCAACTGAATCCGTGATGAATAGAATGTAAATAAAATGGTAAAAGAGGAAAACAAAAACAATTATTTTCAATCTTTTCTAATTGATACGAAGAAGAGAGTCATAATTGGCGGTGGACCTAACTTTGGGATACTGAAAAGGTTTGTAAGAGGTTATTTTACATACAAATATATCACAACACAGACACCAAAACTAAGTTCACGAAATTCCAACAGTAATATTGTAATATTTCCTTCTGTATTTGAATCTAAAGTTGGGCATCTCATCTTGATCAAACTTCAAGGAAAGCTCTAACTTGACTAGGCATGGAAACAACTTCATTAACTTTTCAAATGAGTGTTTGTTTATGATATTTGTGAAAGTATATGTATGTCCAAGAGATAATCAGTATTAGGACAAATGTATTTTATACACATTCATATTTATATATTAATGATGAATATATTATGGCATTTGCATTTGTTGAATTATTAGCTGATTGTTTATAATATTCTATAAATGCATCCCTAGAGGTTACGTGATTATTAATAATGTGATAAATTAATATTATAGCGTAACTCTTAAATTTCCTCGACTAATGATCATCGAGAATGGGGTATTGATGATATGTGATACGTCGACATGTGGTCTGCATCATATCCTTAGGGATGTAGTATGTCTCACCTGCTACGAGTTATGGCAACTCGTGATGACACATGGATACTTGTTGAAGTATTGGTATACCCTGTCGATGCATTGTTTGTTATATATGTCTAAAGTGTCATCGACATGTGGGAGATAGAAGTCCTTAGACTTGAGGTCGATACCACCTTGTTTACAGAGTAATGTCCTTTGATCCTGTCCTAAGCTCAAATGTCTTATAGGTTGAGACGCGACTTGTTTTGGGTACATTGCGAAGTAGATTAAAGGTTGTAGTTGAGCCAAGATTAGGATTCATTCCTCGAATGTATCTTTGGGAGAACACTCAGATTCTCATATGGTATTAGGTTGACTAAGTCGTTGGCCAACGCAATGGACATGTCTTTGATATGGTCCTGTTGTCAACTAATATAGATGAGGTATAATGATCAAGTCATTTGGATAGACACTTGTCAAATCCTAAGCTTGATAGAGTGTGTCGTGAATGAAAGGATTTTATCTTCCCACATAGAGGTTCAGTTCACAGGTTTCGTGTAACTATACTTCACATATTGAGTTCGTCTTCCGGCGCCGTCTAGGAGTTTCGTGTAGACCCTTATGATATTAGTGTCATTATGTGAAGGCCTGAAGGGTAACACTAAATCAAATGTTCAGTCGATTCAAGAATGTAATCAGAGAGATATTAAATGTTCGGTTTATCACTACAAAAAAAGGCCTACCGTGACGATTAAAAACCGTCATGAAAGGTCTTTCGTGACGGTTTTTCTAAGTGTCACGTGAGTCTGCCACAAATTCGTGATTTGTTGTGATTTGCTATAAAACAAATACAAATGTGATGTTTGACTTTGACTTTTCCCTCTTTTTTTTAAATTTTCCCTCGAAATTATTAATTAAATAATATTTTTTGGCCGAAAATTTTAAATAAAATAATTTAAATTGGCGATTTTTTTTTATTAAATTTGATTTAAATTGGCGGGAAAATTAGTTTTTGACATTTTTTTTATTTTTATTTTAATTTATTAAATAAAAATAAATTAGAATTGTAAATATATTATAATTAAAATGTCACCCACATAATGTGTTCTAATACATTAAATCGAAACATTACAAAGTGTTTTTCAAAACATCTAATGTTATCATCAAATACAAAAAAAACATAATATGAGAATCCCACCATTGAAAACTTGTGCGATTCCAGCAAATCTTCATCTCTGTAGAATCCCACTTTGATATGCCGTATTATTCGAATGTTCCTCGCAAAGTGTAAAAGAAAGAAAGTTAGAAAAATAAATAAATGCGAGTAAAACCTTCAGATCCGTATAAAACAATAGGAGTTTTAATCTAACTAAATAAAGTCAACATTAAACTCCATTTTTAAGGGTCTGCGAAATTTATGAGATTCCAGATAAGGATTATTTATTATCCTAAAGGGAAGGAGTTAGACATCCTCTAAGATCCGCTAACTTGTGGTTGTCTTGTCAAACTTAGGTTGGTATTATTGTGCTAACATGTATTCTAAAGGTATTCTACAATTATTAAACTAACTAAAAGATATTTAAACTAGGCATGCAAATATTTAAATAAGATATATATTTAACAAGGTTGTAACGAAAGCAAAAATCATATAAAGAGGGAGGGAAGAGAATTTAGCGGTATTTTACTTTTATTTTCCTTTTCTGCGCAGGCTTTAACATCGGGATGCTTCTCCGGGTACCTGCAAAAACACTTAGTAAAAGAGTTAGTAAAATAATAAATAAATGCGAGTAAAACCTTCGGATCCGTATAAAACAATAGGAGTTTTAATTAAGGAGGGCTCAGATCTATATTTTTTGTAAAGGGACATTCCAATCATGTCGTGGTTGCGAACTAGTGACTCGTCAGTCATTTTAGTCACATTACCAACGCATGTTGGTTTCCCGTAGATGTGTGAAAGAATCCATAAGTCTCATCATCGCCCTTTTCCGAAGGAAAGCAAACTGAGGGACAACCTTTCCGGAAGGGTCATAGCCTCAAATTAATTATTCTCATCGGCCAAGTATAGTATCATGTTCAAATCAGTAAATAACCAAAACCGAAGGGACGCGGCCTCAATTTCAATTTCATTGGCCTAAGTGTAGTATCTTGTTCAAATCAGTAAATAACCAAAACCGAAGAGACGCGGTCTCAATTTCAATTTCATTGGCCTAAGTGTAGTATCTTGTTCAAATCAATAAAGTATTCGAAGTACAATAGTTGTCCGAAACAACCTCAAAGTAACAGAATGGCCAAAAATCAGTAGCAAAATGGCCCAAAATCATAAGCGAAATGGCCAAGAAATCAGTAGCAAAATGACCCAAAATACAGCAGTGAAATGGCCAAAATAAGTCCGAAAAATGGTCAAAACCAGTAGCCAAATCAGTAGCCAAAAGAGGGCCGAAATCAGTCCAAAAATGGTCGAAATCAGTCTGACACAGAGCCAAAACCAGCAACTACATTGGCCTAAAAATCAGTCCGAAAATGGTCAAAATCAGTGGCCAAAAAGGGGCAAAATCAGTCCGAAAAATGGTCAAAATCAGTAGCCAAAATCAGTCAAAAAATGGTCGAAATCAGTCCGACACAGCCAAAACCAGTAGCTACAGTGGCCTAAAAATCAGTCCAAAAATGGTCAAAACCAGTAGCCAAAAAGGGCCAAAAATAGTCAAAACCAGTAGCCAAAAAGATGGTCGAAATCAGTCCGACACAGAGCCAAAACCAGCAACTACAGTAGTAGCTCAAATTTCAGGAGCAACAAGTAGTATCAAGATACATCAAAGAGCAGCAGCTAACAATAATTCAGTCCCCAAAATGCAGCAGAGTACAAGATAAGTAGCAACAGTTTACCTCCAAGGTTAATGCCTCGGCTCACAAAAATATGACAGCCCAAAAGTAGAAACAAAGGGCACCAGTTACTTACCTCCAAGTGCAGCAATGGTTAAGCTAAGAATGTAGCAACAACTTAGCTCAATATGCAACAATTCTTGACAGTAAGTAATGACATCAACTTCGAAAGATAAGACAGCAAAGGACAAGTGCTCAAAACTGTTTAGAGTTTGGAAAGATAAGACAACAACAACTTAGCTCAAAGTGCAAGTGCTCACAGCTATTCAAACTTCAATCTTGAGTACTAACCTGTTAAATCCTAGTGGTGTAGAAGGTTTGCACGTCTCCCACAACAATTTAGAGTGGCTGAAATATAAGAAAACCTTCACCTTGACATGCAAGGGTATGTTTTATATGCTACGGGCACCCCCCATGAACTTTCAAGATTTTGTAGAGGGATACTTTAGGACAAGGACTCACTATATTATGTTGAACTACAAAAAACAAATGGATGGCAGTGATTTCATGCTTAAGCTTTTCCTTGAACTCTACAAAGCTTTCGAACAGAATAGAACCTATTGCAAACATCATCGTTCAGTAGTACTTACAAGAGTAGACGTTCCTGCTGAGGAGAAGACCTACAATAAATGGTTTTTTAAGAATGTTGCAACCACATTGAATGACTTGCTAAGCTGAAAAAACTTGGCCTCAGAAAAAAGATAGTATTAGTTAAGTATGCGGATGAGCAGAATTTGACTTTCAAAATGGTTCTTTTATTTTTTCAAATCTAGTAAATTTACCTTATTGGATCATCAATTTTTTCCCAACCACTTATTGTTGAGCTCCCAAAGGCGGAACAGTAAGCGTTTCAGCTCACTGCACATAGTTCTGATGGTAATGATCAACTATCCATTTAATACAATTTCATACAGCAGATGGAAATTGATTGTCTGTCTTCACCTTGCTTATTTTGATCAGTTAATGTTTTTTAGGAACAAGATCAATGACATGTTAAGCATAGAGGGCCAATGGGAGCTAAGAGGAATTAGTTGAATTAAAGAGCAAACATTTTTTTTCACCACTACTTGTCTCTGGCAGAGTACATCATGAAAATGATAGATATAATAGCGCGTAATTTAGAAAACATACAACACTCGGCCACAAATGCATCTTCTGGAAGGTAAGCGTATGTGGTACCACTATCAAGCACAGTTCCATGTTTTCCATAAAAAATCCGAGGGTTAAGATTGAGTGCCTTCCCAGCAACATGTATCCCCTTCAGCTCAATATTGTAATATGGACTGTTGCGCCCACTCGATCCCGCGAAAAAATTGTTTGTTAGAGAGATAAAAATTAAAGACCAACACAAAATAAGAGTTCAAGTGCCAGCGACCCTTGGTCTTTCCATTTCAACTAAACGTCATTTCAAGACAAATTCTCAGGCATGGAAGCTACTTTAAATGTGTTTTGCAAAACTTTAGTCGGTTGGAAAAAAACAGTTGGAAAGGTTCCTAAAAAAGAAATCAACATTTTGAAAACAAACGCACTGAACAAGAATATGGCATAAAACAGTTTCGAATCCCAAATTAATCGAGTAAATCCCAACCATACATACATTACGAACCAGTTGTTAAACACAAGAATTTTTAAACCACCAAATGAACAATGAATAGAATTTTTATAATACACACACAACTATAAACACAAGAAAAATAACAGAACCAACAATAAGGGACAGATTACCGACCTTTCTATGGTGCGGCAAACTGAGGTAATGTCCTTTGAATAAAAAAATAGACTTTGAATCAATGCTAGGGTTCCCTTTGGGCGGTATTTTGCTTCAGATTTTGAAATAGGTCAAAACAAAATTTGTTCAAAAATCTTCACGTTTTGGAACAGCAAGCTTCACGCTTTAAGGCAAGGATTAGAAAACTCTTTTTTGTGTTAATGATTTGTGGAAGGATTTCTGGCGAACTGATTTTGTGGAAGATTGTGGAGAAATGTAGTTAGGGTTCACGTTTTTGTGGAGAAGCAACAGAACTGGTCGATCGATTTTGTGGAAGGATTTAGGGATATTGGGTTTGTAAGTAAAATGGGTCGGGTCGGGTATAGAGAATTTTAAAAAAAATTAAATTCGTATTTTAAAAACCGTCACAAAAACATGTGATGGTTGAAATAACCATCACATCGTTGTCACAAAGCCGCGATTGCTAAAAACCGCCGATACCGTTACAAAGCGCCATTGACCGTAAAGTCAATGCTAAATCGCTATAATACGCGATTTCACCCGAACTGTCACGATAGATCCATTTTTTTGTAGTGATAATCTAGACATTAAAATAGAATAGAAAACAAGGCAGAAAATGGAGCAGGGGCGCGGCGCCATAGACTCAAGGCCGCGGCGCCACTTACTCAGCGTCGCGACGCTACATGACCAGTGGGTCCGAAATGACCCAGTCTGCTGAGGTTTTCTGGGTCTGTCCCATTTGGGGAACCCTAACTGATTTCTCAGCTATAAATAAGAGGGTTCACCCACATATTTTACTACCCCAAAATCAAGAGAATAATCTTTTCTGAAACTCTGCTGGAATTCCTAGCTTTCCAAAAGAGAAATTACATCCGAGTTTTGACTTGCAAATTGAGGAACACTTGCGTGCTCGCCCTTGGATTACACACAAAAGTTGAAGACTCCAGATTGCTAAATTGTAAGTATTCGTTCGAAGTATTATAATTTGTATTGTGTTTACATTATATAATCATCCTACAGTTTGACCGCCATGTCGGGTTTGAAAAATAAATTTTCAAATTTCGCTGCGTGTACGAATCCGACAAAACACCTACAGTGTACGAACCTGACAAAACACCTATTGTGGTTGAGGAAACTTAATTACCTTGAACCATTTGACTTACAATCTTATGGTAACTGTGAATCCTGTTTGAAAGGTAAGATGACCATTAAACCTCTTTCTGGAAAGGGGATTCGTGTCAAGGAGGTGCTTGAGTTGGTACATACTGATGTATGTGGACCATTTTCGAATCAAGATAGAGAAGGTTTCTCTTAATTCATCACTTTTACAGACGACTTGACAATGTATGGATATGTGTATCTTATGAAACACAGATACGAGGCCTTCGAAAAGTTTAGGGAGTACAAGTGTGAAGTGGAGAAACAACTCTCAAAGAGTATCAAGTCGATCTGATCGAGGAGGTGAATACTTAAGTAAAGAATTTATAGATTACTTAAAGCTACATGGAGTTCATTCAGAATGGACACCTCCTGAAACACCACAGATGAATGGTGCTGCTGAGAGGAGATCCTTGTGGTTGTAGCAAATGCAAGGATGAGGGTATTTTCTTCATTGTTATATATGTTGATAATATATTGATAATAGGAGACAATAAGACTCTCATGCAGTCAGTTAAAGAGTGGTTGTCCAATAATGATTGTTACACCTCGTAAGTTTAAAGCGATAATTAGCGAACGTAATTAAGGAATAAGATTCAAATCTTGGATATAAGGTATATTTATATATGCTAATCCGGAAACTTGTATACAAATGATGTGATTCCGGAATAATTTTGGCTACTATGGATGTGACGATGGGAACTTATAATAATAGTTGTATACTTTCTAACGGGATTATGGATTAGTCGTATTATAAAAATTAGAACATTGAGAATATAAGGTCTTATGAAAATTTCAAGATTTAAAAAGAAATGGGAGCCTAGACTAATTAATTGTGAGAATTGGACCAGATTGCAATTATAAACTTTCAACACATATTAATTCAGCATACTTGCATTTATCAATGCTCCATTCACTCCCTCCCCTCATTCTCGGAAAACACCTCCCCCATCCCTCACATCTTCTCTCCTTCCCCACAGATTTTCCTCCATTGTTATAGCAAGGTTAGAGACCACATTACCTCTCTTCCTAGATTAAGTTCCTCTACAAGTTCTAGGCCATAAAAACTTCCCAAAAACATTGGGCATTTCGGCACTGCTGGACCGAGATTAGCCAAGAAATTATGGCTTGAAAGATGAACATTTTGGAAGAAAAACATGTAAGTAAGATGGATTAAACTTGTAGAATACATGCATGTCATTTTGAGTTGAAAAAATGGTGAAAATGGTAAAGAAAATTGGAGCAGTGGGTGCGTGCAAATAGGGATTGTTTCGGGCAAAAATTAAGGTAAGATTTCTTCCTCTTATGGTATAATTGGAGTTGCATGATGTTATAAATTAAGGAATGAATTTGTGTTAAGAGAAACTTGGAATTAAGACAATGCATGTGATGGTATTGGTGTGGTTTACCGATTTTGGGACTGTTTTGTGTACCTTGGATTTAAGTGTTGTTGTTGTTATCCTTATCACTAATTGCGTGTTGAAAATTGAAGGAAAATCTTGATGTTTAAGTTATAATTAATCATATGAAAGTGTTGAAATATGAATTGGATTTTAAGGAGTTAAGAAAAGAGTTTGGTATTGTGGGTGTTGGCCGAGCCTTGTATGGAATTATTGGACATGTTGTGTTGTATTTTAGGGGTTGTTTTGGTGGAGATTATAATGCTGGAAATTGAGTTATGAACATGTATATACATTGTGATTACTAATACATGTCTTAAAGAAATTAAAGTGTAAGAAGGTGTTACTTTATATTCTTGTTATTGTTGGTATATGGATTGTTTTAGGGGCTGATTTGATATGGATTAAGAGGATGGATTAGCATGAGAAATAAGTGTATAAATCCCCTTGATTGTTGTAGTTGTCCTCCATGAACGAAAAGAAAAGGAATGTATTATGATGGCGTATATGGAGTATTTGGGATTGTTTTGGTTATATCTAAAGTTGCATCTTGTTATTGGTATGTTGGCTTTGTTTGTAAGTTGTGGATGTGCATATAAATAGGGGAAGTGCTGCCCGAATTTTTATAGAAAAGAGAGTCGTCATTCGATATAAAGTATGCTAGTAATCATAGAATTGACGGACGTATTACCATTATTATAGGTTGAAGTACTAGACGAGACGTATTCTAATATTGAGTTGGTTAGTTCGACTAAAAGGTATGTGAAACTATCATTTCTTTTTTTGGCATGATTTATATAAAATGAGTGTACGGCGGATGTACATAATTCTATTGAATCCTAATTCTTAATGAAACATGATATGATAGTGTCTTGATTTTATAAGTACAAGTTCATTCTATTTATTCCATTGAGAGTCAAGCGGTGATTTAATATGTATAAAGTTACTTATGATATTCTATTCGTGCTGATGTGATTATATAATTTCACCGCGTCCCTGGCCGGGCAGTTTCGTGCACAATACCTTATATGATTTTACCGCGTCCCAGAATGAGCCGGGCAATATATGACCTTATCGCGTTCCAGAATGGGTCGGGCAGTATATGATTTCACCGCCTCCCAGAATGGGCCAGGCATTATATGATTTCACCGCGTCCTTCACTAGAGGACCGGACAGTGTATATATGACTTATTTTATATGAACAAGTCATGACTCTCATTTTTATAAGGCACAGTTGACTCTCATTTCATAAGGCACAGTTATATTGATATTTGAATTATTATATTTGTCTCCTAACATCTCTTGACCAGTTATGATCTTATTTACAGTACTTCATATTTTACATACTCAGTACATTATTTCGTACTAACCCCCTTTCCTCGGGGGGCTGCGTTTCATGCCCGCAGGTACAGGTACTCAGTTTGGTGATCCTCCAGTCTAAGATTTTTGTTCAGCTGTAGGAGAGCTCCATTGATTCGGAGCTTAGTCATTTTGGTACAGAACCTTATTTTTTATTTATGCATAATCAGGGGCACGATGGGGCCCTGTCCCGTCATATTTCATTATCGTACTCTTAGAGGTCTGTAGACAGTGGTGGGTTGTGTATGCGTGACGCAAGACATGTGTCGGTTGTTGTTTATCTTGGATAGTCCCATGTATAGAGGCAGTCTTGTCGGCTTGCCTATGTTATGTTGAATTGTTGTGACTCCTCAGGAGACAGGTTCTGTTGATATATAACGTTGTGAGTCAGCAGCTTATTTTCATGAGGTTTATATGTTGTTCTTGGTATCAGTCGGATTATATGTGACAGGTCAGTATAAGGGTGTCCAATTAGGGCACCGGGTCGCGGCTCGTCGGGTCGTGACATTTAGTGGTATCAGAGCAGTTCGTCCTCGGAATGTCTACAGACTGTGTCTAGTAGAGTCTTGTGTATGGGTATGTTATGCACCATACTTATACGCAGGAGGCTGCCGGACATTTAGGATTGGTTTTTATTCTTTCATCTCGTAGATCGTGCAATAGAGCTATGTTATTAGGTTAATCGCTCTCTGACGTATTAATGTGTTTATAACTATGCCTCCAAAGAAAGCGACAGCCGCCCAGAAGAGCAAATCAGTAGCAGGAGCTACTAGTCAGACCCGGAGAGACAAATTAGAAACCAAATTAGAAATAAAATAACATAATCAAATATATACAAACCAAATTAGAAATAAGATTAGACAATCCGATATTGAAAGTACGTCAATCCCCGGCAACGGCGCCAATAACTTGTTAGGCGATTTCCACGTGCTCAACGCAAGTGTACGTGTCGCTCAAGTAATATAGTCAGGAAGACCGAGTTATCGTCCTCAGAGACTGGTTTTCAAGTAGCGATTATTTAAGCTATGGTTTCTATTTGGTGAACGTTAATTTGTTTGGGTTTTTATCTAATAACTAAGACTAAGTGCAGAAATTCAACTAAATTACTTAGGTTTAATCAGTTATGATGGAGATAGAGCTTCCAATATCCTCAACTATCCACTCTTTTCAATCCTTAATGCAACTAGAATGACTTCTTCTTCTACATTAAGATAGCGGTTAACTAGACTGTCTTATATTCCGGTTAGGATATATAATCACTCAACCCCAGTGCAGAACCCTTCTATACTTCTATGTTAGGATTTACCACATAGGAGGATTAAGAACAGTAACCTATAATGCTACACAAGTATCGGGGTACTTTCGTCCGCGATTTTAACCTATGTCTATTCAATTACAACATATCCAAATCTCTCCTCTCGTTCTTGATTCGAAATCACATAGATTATGATAATTAGTGATCAAGTAACTATCAAACATTCATATCAATTATTGAATAAATCTTAATCAAGTGAAGAAGAAATCAAACTAATGCATTAATTCATGAAATAGAGTTTCAATTGATTCAAAAGGAAAGTCCTAATATAGTGTTTAGCTCCTAGCCATAGTCGCGCTAAGAACTAATACATAATCCAACATGAACTGAATTGAAATAAATTAAAGAAAAAGAAAATACTTGAACAAGGTCTCAAATCTACTTGCCTCCAAGAGTTGTCTTGTAATGTGTGTGATGGAATATGTACAAGGATCCTCTTCCTTTAGGTCAGTCTCCCTATTCTTTTATAGCAAACTCTAGTAAAGTTGAAAAGACCATTTCGCCCCTTGGCCAATTTTGACTCAAATCTGAAAATTATGCGCGTTGGAGCCGTGGCCCTTCGTCCAGGCGTCGCGGCCCTTAATCGGCAAAAATCACTGGAGCATTCCTGCTTCATGAGTCCGCCGTCGAGAGCGCGCTCTTGCGCATGAATATTTTTCTTGCTCTCTGGAATTTTCACGCCGCGGCCCTAATTCCTTCAGCCGCGTCTCATCAGCGCCGCGGCCCGATATTTGTGTTTAGCCTATGTGTGTCAGTTATAGATGAATGGTTGAAAATGTCTAGAAAATATGTTTTCTTGTTATTTGAGGCGAAATAGTTAAGATGTACATGTTTAGGGAGAGGATTCAGGCATTTCTTTGATTGCCCTTCTGACCATTCATTATCTACCCTGACATAAATTGTATCCTTAGTCAGCCCCGTTGAGCCTAAAATAAGACATTTGTTTGACACCCTATGATTCTATGGTTGTGTCATAAGTGATAATTAAAAGTTAGTGGGATAAAAAGTGTTGAAAAAAAAACAAAAAGAGAATTGAAAAATTTAAGGCACCCCAATGAAGAATATGCAAAAGTCTAAGTTTGGGGGTGCCTGTCATTTATAATGTATCTCATTCTCTCAAAATAAAAGAGAGGAAAAATAGGTATGAGATTAAAAAGGAAATCAAAAAGAAGGAAAAGGAGTTGAATGAAAAAAAGAGCTTATGTTACGTAATTGAGCCTAAATGTCTATTTTTACCTACTCCTGTCTAAGCCTACATTACAACCCTTGAAAGTCTTGATGATCTTTAAATGTGTATATCTATGATTAGTGGAGAATAGCAAGTAAACAAGTCTATAGCATTTTGGGAAATATGGAATGAAATTGACATGCATAGGTTAGGTGTTTATGTTTCCATTAATTATGATCTAAGTGAATCTGCGAAATATCTAACTTGAAATTCTAGATTGCTATATATTCATGCTATATGTTTGTTGACACCCAATTTTGACCCATCTTTTAGTTATTTCTTGCAATTTTAAGCATTTTAGGACACCGCATTTTATCACAATTTTTGACATTTTTGTATATTTTTTACCTAACATTCTATGTTATTTTATTTTTGTAAATTTGCATCATGTTTTTTTTACTTTTAATTAGGTATTAAACATTTTTTCAAATATTGTATTTTTATTACATCGACATTTGCATTTTAATAATTTTGCATCTTTTAAATAATTTTTCTGTTAAATAATTAACCCATTTTGCATTTTTGCCAAACCAGTCCAATCCGCAAAAAACCGAAGCCCAAACTGAGGCCCAATACACCTTTCATCTTTTTCCTCCAATACTCAATACCCAATACCCAATACCCAAAGCCCAATACCCAAAACCCTAAGCCTAATCTCACCCTATAAAATAAACACCCTATTTTCTACCCAGCCAGCCGTCTATCACCCTCTACCCTACTTCCCTCACTGCCGCACACTCTCCTCTCCCTTAACCCTTTCAGCCATCTTCCTTTCCCTCTCAACCTAACCCTAGCCGCACATCCCTTAAAACACAAACCTCACCCCAGCCGACAACACTTCTCAATCCCTCATCCCTCTCAGCCTCGTCACCCCCATTCCCGGCGAACCCCCCTTTTAACACCCACGAACCAGCACTCCCCTCTCCCGTCGCCCCAAACCCGTCGAACCACTACGTCGGCGAACACACACTACCGTCACAACCAGTCGCTGAATCCCACTGTCCCGCCGACGAATCCTCGTCGCCCCAACTCCCGTCGAACCGCCACATGGTGGCGTCGCCCCGGCATTTCGCCGACGAGGCGACGCCGACCCCTTTCCCTCTTTTGTTGTGTTGCTGGCTTCATCTTGTGATTGGTTAGACTGACTCGGTATTTATGGACTGATTTTTTTATTGTGATCTAGCCGGAGTCTAAGAACTCCGGCGACCTTGTTATTTTATTTTGTCGATCTACTGTCTCTGTCGGACTGATTTCGCTGATTTTACATTCGCCTGGAGTTCTTACAAACTCCGGTGATGTTTCTGGGATATCCGGCGACCTCTTGTTGGCTTTATTGTTGGTATATGTCTTTGCTTTTGTTTGTTGGACTGATTTTCGTTTATGTTGGTAACTGGCCGGAGTTTAAAATTCTGGCGACCTCTTATCGGATTATTTATGTCCTGAATTGATTGTGGGTTATTCTGAGGATGTTCTGGACTCAGGCGTTCGACTGGTTATTGTTTCTACTATTTCACAAATTCACGATCCATTTGTTTTGTTGTATTGCTGTCGCATTGCTACTGTTTGTTGTTCTGGACTGATTTTTGGACAACTCTGCCCTTTGTTTTGTTAAACTGGTGGAACATATAATATATTGTCGCTATTTTACTGGTTTGAATATGATACTACACTTTGATTTGGCCAATGAAAAAAGTTATCCGTCGATTTTTTAGGCCTCCACAGTAGCAAAGACGGAAAAATAAAATAAATGAAGCTTTCTAGGCAATGATGATTTCTTCCTCTTACACCAGATAACCAACATGCGCTGGCAAGGCGAATTCTCGCAGCCGCACTTGTTTAGGCTGTCCCACTTTACATTTTTTACATATCTGAGCCCTCCGTGTTTAAAACTATTACTGTTTTGGCGCGGATCTGAAAGTTTTATTTATCTTATTATTTTTAGCAACATTGGCCGATGAAGGAATCTCCGTCTGATTTCCAAGGCCTTCCCTGTACAAAGACGGATTTATTTTTGGCTTTATTTATTAATTATTGCTATTACTTTAAAAATTATTTATTTTATTACTAACACTTTTACTAAGTGTCTATGCAGGTACCCGAAGATCATCTTGTGCAGAAAGCCTAAAAAGGGTTAAAGATGTCCCGGATTCTTATCTCATGTCGCATTTAATTTTAGTTTACTTTTGTATTGCATTTTATTTTAATTGTAAATTATGTAAAAATGCTTAGAATAGGTAGAATAAAGCCAATATATAATTAACCTAGGTTTGAACGGATAACCGCAAGTTAGCGGATCCTATAGGATGTCTAACCCCTTCCCTTTAGGATAATAAAGAACTCTTACCTAGAATCTCACATAGCTTTCGCAGACCTTTAAATGGAGATCATTTATAGCATTTTTATGCTATTTAATAAGTGTCCTAATTCACTATAATAATTAGGTGGCGACTCCTTAAATACATTCAAGGAATCAACCATACGTAGTAGTCTCGTTTTCGACTCCGGTTAAAATGGGGTGTTACAATGTTCTAACATATTATCTCATCTTTCATCCATGATGTTGAAGAAAGCATTGCTACAACTACTTGATCTAGTTCATAGAGTCATTGTTTTTGTTTTGTGTTTTTTTTTGTTTAGTGCTTTACTCGAGGGCGAGTAAAGTGTAAGTTTGGGGTGTTTGTTGAGTGTATTTTGGTACACTCTTTTGAGTCATTTTTAGTTATTATTTTACTCTTTTCGTTTGTGTTTAGTATAGTATTAAGATTGTTTTTCTTTCTTTTGAGTCACAGCGGTTCCAAAGGAGGAAATATAGAATTTAGGATGAAATGAGCTCAATGAAGAGGAAATTTGCACAAGCACAGCCCAAGGAATAAAGCTTAAAATGTCCCAAGAAGAATAGAAGAAATCAGGTGAAATCCGGACGAAAACAGGTAAAGGGTCGCGGCGCAAGGCAAGGAAGGGCCGCGACGCTGATGAGGCGCGGCTGAAGGAATTAGGGCCGCGACGTGAAAATTCCAGAAAGCAAGAAAAATATTCACCGTGCCAAGAGTCGCGGCTCCTGGACGAAGGGTCGCGGCTCCGCAGAAGGAGAATGCTCCAGTGATTTTTGTCGATTAAGGGTCGCGGCTCCGACGCGCATAATTTCCAGATTTGAGTCGAAATTGGCCAAGGGGCGAAAGGGTCTTTTCAACTTTACTAGGATTTGCTATAAAAGAATAGGGAGGCTGACCTAAAGGAAGAGGATCCTTGTACATATTCCATCACACACATTACAAGACAACTCTTGGAGGCAAGAAGATTTGAGACCTAGTTCAAGTATTTTTCTTTTTCTTTTCTTTATTTCAATTCAGTTCATGTTGGATTATGTATTAGTTCTTAGCGTGATTATGGCTAGGAGCTAAACACTATATTAGGGCTTTCCTTTTGAATCAATTGAAACTCTATTTCATGAATTAATGCATTAGTTTGATTTCTTCTTCACTTGATTAAGATTTATTCAATAATTGATATGAATGTTTGATAGTTAATTGATCACTAATTATCATAATCTATATGATTTCGAATCAAGAACCGAGAGGAGAGATTTTTATATGTTGTAATTGAATAGACATAGGTTAAAATCGCGGACGAAAGTACCCCGATACTTGTGTAGCATTATAGGTTACTGTTCTTAATCCTACTATGTGGTAAATCTTATCATAGAAGTATAGAAGGGTTCTGCACTGGGGTTGAGTGATTATATATCCTAACCGGAATATTAGACAGTCTAGTTAACCGCTATCTTAACGTAGAAGAAGAAGTCATTCTAGTTGCATTAAGGATTGAAAAGAGTGGATAATTGAGGATATTGGAAGCCCTATCTCCATCATAACTGATTAAACCTAAGTAATTTAGTTTAATTTCTTCACTTAGTCTTAGTTATTAGATAAAAACCCAAACAAATTAACGTTCACCAAATAGAAACCATAGCTTAAATAATCGCTACTTGATAACCAGTCTCTGAGGACGATAACTCGGTCTTCCTGACTATATTACTTGAAGCGACACGTACACTTGCGTTGAGCACGTGGAAATCGCCTAACAACGGTGGCTTGAGTTACTAAATGATTATGATGTTGATATCTTGTACCATTCAGGGAAGGCAAATATTGTAGCGGATGCTCTTAGACGTAGATCTATGGGTAGCTTGACGGATGTGCGGCCAGACAGAAAGGAGATGGTTCGTGAGATACACCAACTATCCAGCCTTGGAGTACGTTTGGCTGATTCTGGAGATAGTGGAGTTGTTGTTCGAGGAGTCGTCGAGTCCTCTATCATAGAAGAGGTAAAGAGATGACAATATGAGGATCCTGTTCTGGCACATCATAGAGATGCAGCTCTCCGAAAGGAGAAGACTCTATTCGAGGTTGTACCTGATGGGGTATTACGGTATGACAGCAGATTATGTGTATCGGATGTTGCAGGGCTACGACGGCAGGTTATGGGAGAGGCGCACTATGCCCATTATTCTATTCATCCAGGGTCAACGAAGATGTATCATGACCTCAGATGCTTGTATTGGTGGGATGACATGAAAAGGGACATAGCGGAGTTTGTTGCTCAGTGCCCGAATTGTCAACAGGTTAAGGTTGAGCATCAGAAGCCTGGTGGATTGCTTCAGGAGATAGAGATCCCAACTTGGAAGTGGGAAGTGATTAATATGGACTTCATTACATGTCTACCTCGTACTCAACGGAAGTATGACTCTATATGGGTGATTGTGGATAGGCTGACGAAATCAACCCATTTTCTTCCAGTCAGGACTTCTTATTCAGTGGAAGATTATGCCAGACTGTACATCAGGGAGATAGTGAGACTTCATGGGGTCCCCACATCTATTATATCGGACAGAGGAGCTCAGTTTACAGCTAACTTTTGGAGGTCGTTCCAAAAGGGATTGGGGACGCAGGTGAGTCTTAGCACAACATTTCATCCTCAGAATGATGGATAGGCTGAGCGCATTATTCAGACTCTAGAGGATATATTGAGAGCCTGCATTATTGACTTCAGAGATAGTTGTGATGATCATTTTCCACTCATTGAGTTTGCGTATAATAATAGCTATCATTCTAGTATCCAGATGGCACCGTATGATGCCTTATATGGGAGGAAGTGCAGGTCACCTATCGGTTGGTTCGATGTGGGCGAGACTAAGTTAATCGGCCCAGATATGGTTCAGCAAGCTGTGGATAAGGTGAAGTTCATTCAGGAAAGACTATTAGCAGCCCAGAGTCGACAGAAGCCATATGCAGATAATCGACGTCGACGCTTGGAGTTTCAGGTTGGTGATTGAGTCTTCGTGAAGGTGTTATCCATGAAGGGTGTGATGAGATTCGGTAGGAAGGAAAAGCTTAGCCCGAGGTACATTGGAGCTTACCAGATTATTCGCAGGATAGGAAAGGTTGCCTATGAGCTGGACCTTCCATCTGATTTGGAAGCAGTACATCCAGTATTTCATGTGTCGATGCTGCATAAGTGTGTTGGTGATCCTTCTAGAATATTCTCGGTTGATGATGTCCAGGTGATAGAGGAGTTATCTTATGAGGAGAGCTCTATAGCCATACTTGATCGCCAGGTTAGAAGGCTGCATACCAAGGATGTGCCTTCCATCAAAGTGTTGTGGCGAAATAATAATAGGGAAGAGATGACTTGGGAAACAGAAGGTGAGATGAAGATGAAGTATCCTCATTTGTTCCTTGGGCCTACAGGTAATTCCAATTCCTTCTTTGACTATATTATTTGGTGAATGATATGTCTGATGTATATTGTGGCCCTGTGTGGCATCTTTGGGTTGTTGTGTATAGGTTGGAAGGTGTAGTTATAAAGGAGACTCTGTCGGAATTGTTATAGCCTAAGACCTATTGTGAAAATTCGAGGACGAATATTTCTAAGGGGGAAGGATGTTACACCTCGTAAGTTTAAGGAAATAATTAGCGAACGTAATCAAGGAATAAGATTTGAATCTTGGATATAAGGTATATTTATATACGCTAATCCGGAAACTTGTATACAAATGATGTGATACCGGAATAATTTTGGCTACTATGGATGTGACGATGGGAACTTATAATAATAGTTGTATACTTTCTAACGGGATTATGGATTAGTCGTATTATAAAAATTAGGGCATTGAGAATACAAAGTCTTATGGAAATTTCAAGATTTAAAAAGAAGGGGGAGCCTAGACTAATTAATTGTGAGAATTGGACCAGATTGCAATTATAAACTTTCAACACTTATTAATTTCAGCATGCTTGCATTTATCAATGCTCCATTCACTCCCTCCCCTCATTCTCGAAAAATACCTCCCCCATCCCTCACATTTTCTCTCCTTCCCCACAGATTTTCCTCCATTTTTATAGCAAGGTTAGAGACCATATTACCTCTCTTCCTAGATTAAGTTCCTCTACAAGTTCTAGGCCATAAAAACTTCTAAAAACAGTGGGCATTTCGGCACTGCTGGACCGAGATTAGCCAAGAAATTGTGGCTTAAAAGATGAACATTTTGGAAGAAAAACATGTAAGTAAAATGGATTAAACTTGTAGAATACATGCATGTCATTTTAAGTTGAAGAAATGGTGAAAATGGTAAAGCAAATTGGAGCAGTGGGTGCGTGCAAATAAGGACTATTTCGGGCAAAAATTAAGGTAAGATTTCTTCCTCTTATGGTATAATTGAAGTTGCATGATGTTATAAATTAAGGAATTAACTTGTGTTAAGAGAAACTTGGAATTAAGACAATGCATGTGATGGTATTGGTGTGGTTTACCAATTTTGGGACTGTTTTGTGTACCTTGGATTTGAGTGTTGTTGTTGTTATCCTTATCACTAATTGCATGTTGAAAATTGAAGGAAAACCTTGATGTTTAAGTTATAATTAATCATATGAAAGTGTTGAAATATGAATTGGGTTTTAAGGAGTTAAGAAAAGAGTTTGGTATTGTGGGTGTTGGCCGAGACTTGTATGGAATTATTGGACATGTTGTGTTGTATTTTAGGGGTTGTTTTGGTGGAGATTATAATGCTGGAAATTGAGTTATGAACATGTATATACATTGTGGTAATTACTAATACATGTCTTAAAGAAATTAAAGTGTAGGAAGGTGTTACTTTATATTCTTGTTATTGTTGGTATATGGACTGTTTTAGGGGCTGATTTGATATGAATTAAGAGGACGGATTAACATGAGAAATAAGTGTATAAATCCCCTTGGTTGTTGTAGTTGTTGTCTTCCATGAACGAAAAGAAAAGGAATGTATTATGATGGCGTAAATGGAGTATTTGGGATTGTTTTGGTTATATCTTTAAGTTGCATCTTGTTATTGGTAATGTTGGCTTTGTTTGTAAGTTGTGGATGTGCATATAAATAGGGGAAGTGCTGTCCGAATTTTTATAGAAAAGAGAGTCACCATTCGATATAAAGTATGCTAGTAATCATAGAATTGACGGACGTATTACCATTATTATAGGTTGAAGTACTAGACGAGACGTATTCTAATATTGAGTTGATTAGTTCGAATAAAAGGTATGTGAAACTATTCTTTCTTCTTTTGGCATGATTTATATAAAATGAGTGTACGGTGGACATACATAATTCTATTGAATCCTAATTCTTAATGAAACATGATATGATAGTGCCTTGATTTTATAAGTATAAGTTCATTCTATTTATTCCATTGAGAGTCAAGCGATGATTTAATATGTATAAAGTTACTCATGATATTTTATTTGTGCTGATGTGATTATATCATTTCACCGCGTCTCGGGTCGGGCAGTTACATGCACAGTACCTTATATGATTTTACCGCGTTTCAGAATGGGCCGGGCAATATATGACCTTACCGCTCCGTAACGCGCTTGACAAGATATGAATCGCGCCCCGTAACGGGCCGGCAAGATATGATTTCACCGCGTCCTTCACTAGAGGGTCGGGCAGTGTATATATGACTTATTTTATATGGACAAGTCTACTCTCATTTTTATAAGGCACAGTTGACTCTCATTTCATAAGGCACAATTGTATTGATATTTGGATTATTATATTTGTCTCCTGACATCTCTTGGCCAGTTATGATATTATTTACAGTACTTCATATTTTACATACTCAGTACATTATTTCGTACTGACCCCCTTTCCTCGGGGGATTGTGTTTCATGCCCGCAGGTACAGGTACTCAGTTTGGTGATCCTCCAGTCTAGGATTCCTGTTCAGCTGTCGGAGAGCTCCATTGATTCGGAGCTTAGTCATTTTGGTACAGAATCTTATTTTTTACTTATGCATAATCAGGGGCATGACGGGGCCCTGTCACGTTATATTTCATTATCGTACTCTTAGAGGTCTGTAGACAGTGGTGGGTTGTGTATGCATGACGCAAGATATGTGTCAGTTGTTGTTTATCTTGGATAGTCTCATGTAAAGAGGCAGCCTTGTCGGCTTGCCTATGTTGTTATGTTGAATTGTTGTGACTCCACTTGACGTTCATAATTCACATTGACAATTTGAACGACTAAAATCCCTTCAATAAACCACATATTAACCTCGTGAAAATATTAGCTAGTTTGCTAAGTGGATAGTCTCATGTAAAGAGGCAGCCTTGTCCCTACTTTAGCTAGTTTGCTAAGTGGAGTCAATCTCAAGAACCAAAATAAGCCTTTCGTCTTTAATACTCCCCCAGATTCGAGTAAAGTCTTTAACTTACCCCCTCTCTCATCTAATAACACTTCACTACTTTCTGGAAAACAAAACACTCCACCCCTTCTATCTACTCTTCCTTCTTTTCCTCCAGAAACCCAACACAAATTCCCTTCCCTTCCAAATGGCACGCGAATCATCCCTCCTATCGCGGGCACTAGCTCTTTTCCTTCTACCCATCCCCCTCTGCCTATACCTCCAGAAATACCCACCAATGATTTACACACTAATGCATCTTCTAAACCACATCATATTCCTACCACGGCCATAACTCATAACAACCTTCCCAAACCATGGCAAAGGTACCTCCTCCCAAAAAGACTTATCTTTGGAGTCTTCATGGAACCAGGATTGAGGCTAAAGGCATGAAGTTACAATTTATTGAACAACAAGGGGCGGAAGTAGATATAGAAGCTGAGGATGAAGTCCCTTTCATAGAAACTTGGGGCTATTGCTTAATAGGATGTTTCACGGGTCATTTCCCGGGAAGAGAAGCATTGAATACGATTGTGAAAGGATGGGGAGTTAAATGCCGTATTATACCATATGGCAAAGGTCGATGTTCAAATTCATGACGGAGGAGGAGTGCACTAATGTACTTCACGGAGGCCCTTATATGGTCTACGGGAAAACCATGATGCTTAAGGCTATCAATAAAGGAGTTCTTATAACGGATGATTTGTTTATGGACATTCCTATTTGGGTCACTTTCCCGGACACCCCTTTCTATTTGGAGTGCCACGGGCCTTAGTAAGATTGCTTCACGTGTAGGAAAACCTCTTTACACTGACCAATATACTAAGGAAAGGTCTAAAATGAATTATGCAAGAGTTCTAGTGGAAGTGGATGTTAGCAAGGAGCCGATAATGGATTTTGCCGTCAATCTCCCCGATAACAGAAGGTATACTCAAAGGGTAAACTATGAGAATTACCCGGACTTTTGCTATCATTGTGCGGCTTTCGGACACAACCATTTGACGTGTAGGAAGCTGAGGGATGATGCCAACAATGAAGAAGCTCCAAAGACACGCAATACTGAGGTACCCCCTAACAACAAGGATGATTCTACTCATTTGAAGGTCAACAAAGGTACGGGTGGAACCAACCCTCCTCCCCCTCATCCACCAACTTCTCAACATCCTGTAGATGCTGATAACTTGATGGACATTGAACAAACTGAGCACACAACACCTCCTGGTACCGGAAGCTTGGGAGAAGTATCACATGCCGCGGGTCCTCCGATTTTGGGTCATTCTGGCCCATCATGTTCATGGATTCTCTTGCTAAGTCCTCACCGCCTAATTCTCACAATGGCGGTTCACAACATGTTAGGATGAGGTAAGTCAAAACATTCGACTGAAATGCCTATGAACCCGCCACCTTCATGGAGGAAGTTACATACAACGGTGCTACGGATAAGGCTCACCAGTGTCAAGTAACGTTAACTTTGAACGCGGGGAGCATAGCTTGGTCGGTACAGTTATGGCTTCCAGAACAAGGATGATGGATGGCAAGAGGTTTTGTCCAAAAAGAATGGGCCAAAGCGCGGGAAAGCGGCGACTAAGCGGAGGTGCTAATAAAACCTCCTTTGTTTCCTAATGAAAATACTTTGTTGGAATGTCCGTGGTCTTTGCGGACAAAGGGATAGGGCTGCCACGCAAGCTCTAGTGTGTAGTATCTCAAAGCAGCATGACGCGGCTATGATTTGTCTATTGGAAACTAAGCTATCTCGGCCAAGGACAGAATCTTTCTCTACTCAAAGATTCAAAGGGTGGAAGTTTTGCACTAATTTGGAATTCATTGGAGGCGGTAGAATGCTATTACTTTGGGATCCATCCAGGATTTGTTGCGAAGTGTTTGGTATGGACTCTCAGCATATCCATATTCAGGCAAGTTGCAATATAACACAAGTGTCCTTCCTTGCCACATTTGTGTACCCGGTTTATAGCATCTCGGATAGAAGGATGCTTTGGCATCACCTTTCTCACTTGGGCGTTGGCATCACTAAGCCTTGGATGATTATGGGAGATTTCAACACTTACTGCAGCCCTAATGATAAGGTGGGGGGTCCACCTCTCACGCCTTATGCACTTAGGGATCTTGGAGATTTCAGGAATTCTCATGACTGTAAGACGCCCTTCTTCCTGCCTCCTTCTACACTTGGACGAATGGTTCGATTTGGTCTAAGCTTGATAGAGTGTTGATGAATCAAAATTGGAGTGATTTGAACCTAGAATGCACGACCAATTTCATGCCTATGGAACCTGTCTCGGACCACTGTCCTGTGATAGCCACGATTATTGCATCCTATAATGTTGGGAAACGCCCTTTCAAGTTCATGAATATGTGGCTTTCTCACCCAGCCTTTGAGAACATTATGACTTCATATTGGAGACAAGACATATCGAATCGCCAATTCGTCCTTGCCTCCAAATTGAAAGCCTCAAGCAACCTCTAAGGGCTTTGAACATAAATGACTTTGGAGGTATCGAACAAAGAGCAAAAGGGGCAAACATAGAGTTCAAGGAGGCTATCAATGCACACATGGAAAATCCCTTTGATGAGGAGCTTAAAGCCAAGGTTAAGTCCTCAAGAGCTAGAGCAAACACCTTACTGGAAGCCGAAGACACTTCATAAGGCGTAAGTCAAGACAGAAACACTTGATTGGAAGTGATAGATGTTCCAAATACTTTCATAGCTTGATCAAAAGGAGTAATGTCAGGAACTCCATTAACTTTCTTGTTAAAGCTAATGGTACTATCACTACATCACCAGAAGAAGTTAGGAAGTTGCTTGTTGAATTTTACAAAGATCTATTAGGTACTTCCCGACCCACTACCAACTTTGATCCCGGTGTTCAACTATGGCCCAAAGTCGAGTGAAGAAGAGAGATTACAGCTTTGCATTTCATCACCCCAAAGGAGATTTGGGAAGCTCTCGGATATAGGCAATGACAAGGCACTGGACCGGATGGTTATACTACCGCTTTCTTCAAGAATAGATGGAAAGACGGGCCAGATGTTGTAAGACGTGTCCAGAGTTCTTCTCATCGAGTTCTTTTGAAGCAGGTAAATCATACCATCATTACCCTGCTACCAAAGACTGATCATGATCCCAAGGTAAATGATTTCAGGCCCATCGGATTGACTAATGTGATCTATAAGATCATCACAAAGATTCTAGCTAAGAGAATGGCATTGATCCTTCCTTCTCTCATTGACAAATCCCAAGGGGCTTTTGTGAAGGGAAGAAATATGATGGACAACGTATATGTGGCACAAGAGCTTGTGAGAGGATTTAATAGAGCCAGAGTCTCGCCAAGATGTATGCTTATGGTGGACCTTCGTAAAGCATTCGATACAGTCTCTTGGAGGTTCCTCGAATTGATACTAAGAAGTCTAAAATTTCCAGACATATTTACAAGATGGATCATGGAATGTGTTAGCTCAACCTCCTTCTCCCTTTCTATCAATGGTGAGCTACATGGATACTTCAAAGGAAAGCGCGACCTAAGACAAGGTGATCCCATGTCCCCTACTCTCTTCATCTTGTGCATGGAATACCTCTCAAGGATGCTTAAAATGAAGGCTGAGGCAAGTGCTTTCTCATATTTTCCAAAGTGTAAGAAATTGGGCATTACTCATCCGCATTCGGATGACCTCATGTTTTTTGCCAAAGGAGATATATCTTCAGTTGGGATTCTTATGAATTGTCTGGAAGAGTTGGAGGCTGCCTCAGGATTAACTCTTAACCCTGCTAAATCCTCTGTCTACTTAGCAGGAATGCATTCTACAGTTCGAGACTTGATATTGTCCAGAGTGGGTTTCGCCATTGGAAGCTTTCCGGTACGATACTTGGGGATTCCTTTGTCCCCAATTTCAGTCTCGGTGGATCAATTTGCCCCATTCATTAGTGCTATTTCGAATTACATTCAAAAATGGGGCATCACACCTTTCTTACGGTAAGTCGGAACTAATCAGTCGGTTGTCGAGGGTTGAGAGCTTTTGGTTCCGGCTCTTCCTATCCCTACCACTATTATCAACAAGATACGGCCCGCTTGTATTCAGTTCTTATGGGAGGGAAACCACCAAGAGTTGCTTGGGATATCATTTGCTTGCCTCAACTGGCGTGGCTTGGTCTTACGAACATCAAGGAATGGAATCATGCCTTGCTATCCAGACGATTTGGCAAACTCACACTAAGTGATTCTCTTTGGGTCCAATGGATCAATAGCCACTATTTGAGAGGTATTACAATTTGGGACTATGAGGTACGTCCTAGGGACTCCCCCTTAGTCAAAAAGAATTGTGGGATTCGCGACAAATTCTTTTCTATCTTTGGTAGACATGGTGATGCTATTGACGCTTTACAAAATGTTGTGCCAACGGTATATTTGATTCAAGCTCGTGTATGATATCTTGCGACTCCGCAAGCTAAAAAGCCTGATGTCACAAATTTGGAAAGGCTTCATTCCTCCCAAATTCTCTTTACTATGTGGCTGATTTGCGACGGTTAGCTACAAAGGATACTTTATCATTTCTCAACTTGGAGGATAAATTCATGGTTCTCGCAAGCAAGTCGATGAAACAAGGGAACACCTCTTCTTTGCCTGCCCCTATACACACATGATTTGGAAGAGCATAAAAGATTGGTTGGGTATTAGAAGAGAGATGACAACTATTGAAAGCTCCCTTAAATGGATTAAGAAAGAACACCGCGGGACAAGCATCCGAGCCAAGGCTATTTTGCTTACTTTTTGCATAATGGTTTATGAGATTTGGAGGGCAAGAAACACAATGCTCTTTGAAGGCACAAGCTTTCCGGCAGAAGTGGTCATTACAAGAATCAAAACAACATCTTATAGAGTTCTCTATGATTTTATCCCCTCTTGTAATGGCACCTTTTGAGTGACCACCCCTCCCCTCTATCACTTCTTGTTTGCATTACGTTGAGGCTTGAGATACCTCAATGATTGATTGTAGCCACTTCCTTTTTCGTTATTAGTAATAATATTTGCATTTACCTAAAAAATAAAAAGGGCAGTTTTCGAGCCTCTAGTTCGTTGGATTTATATGGTCGTCGTCTTCACTTCTTATGTGTGGTTTATTGAAGGGATTTTAGTCGTTCAAATTGTCAATGTGAATTATGTATTAACTTTGGAATAACGACTTGGGTTATAAGGAATGGAAAAGGACTATATGTTGTATCAATGTTGTATTGCCAAAAATGGCCTTGAATATGGGACTGTTTTATATTAATTGTGGGGCAGAAGTTTACACGTCCAGTTAGGCGTGTAATCCCCTTTGATTAGCTGTTTGATTGAGCCTTAAATGTGGCGTATTGGTTATTGAAATACGGGCCTTGGAAAAATGTGGAAAAGTACATAGAAACAAAGGAAGTGCTGCCCAATTCTTCGTAGAATTAGAGGGCATTATTTGGTATAAGTCTTATATTAGACAGTATGATATTGATAGAATTGCGATCGTCATTATAGGTTGAAGTACCACGTGTAGCATAGTCTACTTGGCTTAAGGAATAGTCGTTGAGGTTGAAGTACTTTGGAGCGTATTGCTACTTGTCGTGTGGGTTGGGTTAGTCGTCACGAGGTATGTGAACTTCTTCCTTCTATCGACATGATTATCCTTGAGGTATACTTGCCTTGTTATTTGGAGTATACGTGACTTGTTTTCTTGAAGTACTTGCCTTGTCATTAGGAAGTATTCATGTTATTGATTTTATGTTAAAGGCATTTCTAAGATATTCTTAAGTTCTTACCAAGTCTTATGGGGGATGTTGGTAAGAGTCGTTAGGAAGTATTGGAGTCGAGCTGACTTTGCTAATTTACTACACAAATGAGAATAGGTATCGGACAAGTCATTGCAGCGTTAAAAAAATGTATCGACAATCAATTATATTGAAATGAGTAGAATTCTCCATCTGCATAGAAACTAAGATAAGACAAAATTGTATTACATTTTCTAGATCATGGTTGCGTTAACAAGATCGTTAGAAACGAGAATAACCTATTCACAACTCATAAAAGTATATGTTACTTGATTCAAAGAGAATAAGTAACTTGATTTTGAAAGGTATAAGTTACTTGATTTTGAAAAAAAATGGGAGTTTACTTGATTTTAAAGAGTTTATGTTATGAAGTTTTAAGACTATGAACCTTGATTTCTTAAAAGGTTATGAGACTTTATTTTTCAAGTTATGGGACTTGATTCTTAAAGGAAGGAATGACTTGATTTAAAAAGTATGGCTTCCATGATTTATTTCAAAAGTTAAGAGGCTTGATTTCAAAAGAGAATGTAACTTGAGTTTTAAAAAGATGAAGTTTATTGATTTAAAAGAGAAGGTGTGGCATGATCCTTTTATAAGTATGCATGTACGTAGTACTTTTGGGTTTAGTTTTCCCTAATGTTGTAAGAAATGAAAGTGCCTTAAGTTCTCCAAAATGAAAGGTTGTTATAATAGCTTTATGGGAAGTTGTTATAACGACTTAAGAAGAAGTAAGAAAAGATGGTTTAAAATGTTATGGATACAATACACCGAGTCCAACAAATGGGTCGGGTTACGTTATGTGATACACCGAGTCCCACAAATGGGTCGGGTTACGTTATGTGACTTTACCGCGTCCCAGAATGGGCCGGGCAGTATTCCTTTATGGGCAGACTTATGTGACTTTACCGCGACCCAGAATGGGCCGGACAGTATACCTTTATGGGCAGACTTATGTGACTTTACCGCGCCCCGTAACGGGCCGGCAAGATACCTTAACGGGCGCATATGTGACTTTACCGCGTCCCAGAATGGGTCGGGCAGTATACCTATATGGGCAGACTTATGTGACTTTACCGCGTCTCAGAATGGGTCGGGCAGTATACCTTTATGGGCAGACTTATGTGACTTTACCGCGTCCCAGAATGGGCCGGACAATATACCTTTATGGCAGACTTATGTGACTTTACCGCGTCCCAGAATGGGCCGGGCAGTATACCTTTGTGTGCAGATTTAAATAGCTTTACCGCGTCCCAAAATGGGTCGGGCAGTATACCTTCGTGGGAAGACTTTCTATGACTTTACCGTGTCCCGTAAATGGGTCGGGTTACGTTATCACGTATGGATAATCAAAGTGAACTCCAAAATGAGGCGTCCCTCCATAAAGGGTCGGATTATGTTATGCAAGATACGTAAGTTATGTGTTTATGAACTTGATGATTTTTCCTAAGTATGTAAGTAAGAATTTGATTATAACTCTTATTGAAAGAAGGAAAAAGATAAGAATGTACGATTGAGCTCATAAGTTGAAATGGCTTTCATATTAGAAAGTAGTACAGTGATATCAGGAACGGTTGGCTTTTGTTTCAGATGACATGGTAGGATCTAGTATTTAATTTGCATACTTGCCCCTATCATTCTTTTGTACATTCATGATCTTGTTTACTGTACTTTATTTCCGTTCCATACTTAGTACTTGTTGTACTGACCTCCTTCGGGGGGCTGCGTTCATGTCCGTAGGGCTAGGTACACAGTTGTGGATCCGCGAGCTTAGGATCCTTGGTCAGCATTTTGAGATGACTCCAAGTTCCGGAGTTTGTCATTATGGCTAGGTATATTCAGGGGTACGGTGGGGCCTTGTCCCATTATAGTTGTTGTCACCTTCTTAGAGGTCTGTATTCATATGTGGGCTAGACTGGTGTAAGTTGTATTTACATTGTTGTACAGCGTATACCCTTTCGGGTGATTTATATTTATAGGGAATCCTTTCCGGCTTTGCCTTTGTAAAAAAAAAAATAAGTGTTACTTATCTTCCACGGTTTATTGATGTTGTATGGGTAGAAGGGTGCCCAGGTAGGGGCACCAGTCGCGGATCCGGGGTTCGGAGCGTGACAAAGTGGTATCAGAGCAGTTAGTCCTCGAAATGTCTACAGACCGTGTATAGTAGAGTCTTGTTTATCGGTGTGTTGTGCACCACATCTATAAACAAGAGGCTATAGTACATTTAGGATTGGTTTCCCTTCTTCTCACCCTGAGATTGTGCGATAGAGCTGTGTTGTTAGGGTGGTCTCTCCCTAACGTGTTATTGTGATTGCAGCTATGAGAAAGGCAACAGTGGCCCAGAAAGGATTATATGGATTGTGTATCCAGGTTGGTAAAGTTATTGTATGGATGGTATTATGATGATGTATATATGTACGAGCGTATTTACTTGGGGTCATATGTGTGTTGCCTAGAATGACTATGAGTTACCATAAGTTGGTAAAGTCTTGATAAATACTTGGAAGGTGTGAAACAGTTTATTGAATCCACACCTAGGCTTTATGTATGTACTGACTTGGAATAGTCAGAAGGTAATGAACGGTATGAGATTGTGATAGATTCTTAAAAGAGATCACGTTTTATTGATTTGAGAGCATATCATGTTGTTAGATTAAGATGTGTTGTACGCTTAAGTGATTATGTGAATAATAATGGTAGGGAGTAAATGGGAGTTGTTGTGAGTAAGACAACATGATTATGAGATATTAAGAAGCTACATTTCCCGTATGTGGGGACTGATAATGTAGGCTTGCGGCATAGAAATTGTGAACCATAGAATATTGATGACCGCTGAGACCTTAGATGTATAAGGCCTTCTCGGGTAGTAAGATTTACTTCAGACCAAGAATGAAAGTTAAGTGCGACAACGGGTCAAATTGAGGGTTGAGTACGGGCCAACCCGTAGCCTGGAATGGAGTGTGGTCAGTTGGAGATGTTCCCGCTATGTGATAGGGTCACAAGGGTGCAAGGTCCAAGTCTAGTCAATCGTTGTACGAGTTCGTAGACGCGTTCCACCGGAACCGGGTCGTGAGAGCCGAAAATGACCTTAAATTGTTGGATGTAGTAACTCCAAGGATTTGAAAACAGAAGAAATGTGCGAGATTATGTACGTATACAAGAATAGGTTTGGAAAGACGAGAAGAGTACGATAAGTAAGAAAATGAGCGAACAAGTGTTAAAAGAATTGAAGTGGTTATAGTATGAGTAATGGAGGTACGAAAAGCGAATCCTTTTAGACCATGAATGAGAGTTAATAGTGATGATGCACCCTTTGGATTTGATTCCTCGTTTGGCTTGTGATTGATAGGTATGCATGTGCGATGTATTGTGGCCATTTGTGACAGATTTGGTTTTGTGGGTATAGCTGAAGGAGACTACGCCGAAATGTTTATAATGTGAGACTTATTATGAACATTCGAGGACAAATGTTTCCAAGGGGGGAATAATGTTACACCCCGTATTTCCAAGAAAATGAGATGAGAACTACGAAAGGAAATAAGATTTGAATTTGGAAAAAAAAAGATGGCAGAATGTTTTTGGACAGATTTTTAGTCAACTTTGGAGCGATATATCTCCTAGTATATTAGGAGTTTTTAAGTGTTTCAAAAGCCTAATATAAAGTTCGTTGAGTCTAGTTTTCAACGCAACAAACCGCTCGTCGATATAACATCGGAGTAGAAAGTTATGGACGTTACACGCTCAGCTGACAGAAGAGAAGGAAGCAGGTTTCAGTCAGGCGCCACGGCGCCGTATCTCAGGGTCGTGGCTCCGTAAGCCCTGAAGGCGTCAGCAGTTTCAGCGCCACGGCGCCGGCTGCAGGGCTGTGGCGGAATTTTTTGCGAAAAATGTGTAAAAATAGAAGATATTTATTGTAGAGGACCTATGGGAGGGCGACAAGTGTCCCTCCCAACTTGTAGAGCAAGAAAAGCCTATATCTTGGCCAAGTCTTGCAAGACTTGGCCATTCTACACAAAAAATCATCAAAACACTTGCTCTCTTCTCTCTAAAAAATTATAAACCCTAAGCTTTGATGAAATTATTGGAAAGGCGACAAGAAGACAATATGTTGGCAAGCTTGTAGAGGGTTCGTGTGGGTGATTTTAACGTGGAGAAGAATTGTGGAAAGAGGGATAAAGTGGGCGAGATTGTTGGACTATTTTGGGCGAAATCCAAAGGTAAATTCATTCTCCTTCTTGAAGTAAATTATGTCACGTGTTGTAGAAATTGGAGAAGGGTATTGTGATAGGGAAAATGGATATAAGAATTGAATGTTGTCATGTCATAAATGAAAGTATATAAAGGGAAATTTTCGAGCCTCTAGTTCGTTGGATTTATATGGTCGTCGTCTTCACTTCTTATGTGTGGTTTATTGAAGGGATTTTAGTCGTTCAAATTGTCAATGTGAATTATGTATTAACTTTGGAATAACGACTTGGGTTATAAGGAATGGAAAAGGACTATATGTTGTATCAATGTTGTATTGCCGAAAATGGCCTTGAATATGGGACGGTTTTATATTAATTGTGGGGCAGAAGTTTACACGTCCAGTTAGGCGTGTAATCCCCTTTGGTTAGCTGTTTGGTTGAGCCTTAAATGTTGCGTATTGGTTATTGAAATACGAGCCTTGAAAAAGGGTGGAAAAGTACATAGAAACAAAGAAAGTGCTGCCCAATTCTTCGTAGAATTAGAGGGCATTATTTGGTATAAGTCTTATATTAGACAGTATGATATTGATAGAAATGTGATCGTCATTATAGGTTGAAGTACCACGTGTAGCATAGTCTACTTGGCTTAAGAAATAGTCGTTGAGGTTGAAGTACTTTGGAGTGTATTGCTACTTGTCGTGTGGGTTAGTCGTCACGAGGTATGTGAACTTCTTCCTTCTATTGACATGATTATCCTTGAGGTATACTTGCCTTGTTATTTGGAGTATACGTGACTTGTTTTCTTGAAGTACTTGCCTTGTCATTAGGAAGTATTCATGTTATTGATTTTATGCTAAAGGCATGTCTAAGATATTCCTAAGTTTTTACCAAGTCTTATGAGGGATGTTGGTAAGAGTCGTTAGGAAGTATTGGAGTCGAGTTGACTTTGCTAATTTACTACACAAATAAGAATAGGTATCGGACAACCCATTGCAGCTTTAAAAAAAAGTATCGACAATCAATTATATTGAAATGAGTAGAATTCTCCATCTGCATAAAAACTAAGATAAGACAAAATTGTATTACATTTTCTAGATCATGGCTGCGTTAACAAGATCGTTATAAACGAGAATAACCTATTCACAGCTCATAAAAGTATATGTTACTTGATTCAAAGAGAATAAGTAACTTGATTTTGAAAGGTATAAGTTACTTGATTTTGAAAAAAAAATGGGAGTTTACTTGATTTTAAAGAGTTTATGTTATGAAGTTTTAAGACTATGAACCTTGATTTCTTAAAAGGTTATGAGACTTTATTTTTCAAGTTATGGGACTTGATTCTTAAAGGAAGGAATGACTTGATTTAAAAAGTATGGTTTCCATGATTTATTTCAAAAGTTAAGAGGTTTGATTTCAAAAGAGAATGTAACTTGAGTTTTAAAAAGAAGAAGTTAATTGATTTAACAGAGAAGGTGTGGCATGATCCTTTTATAAGTATGCATGTACGTAGTACTTTTGGGTTTAGTTTTTCCTAATCTTGTAAGAAATGAAAGTGCCTTAAGTTCTCCAAAATGAAAGGTTGTTATAATAACTTTATGGGAAGTTGTTATAACGACTTAAGAAGAAGTAAGAAAAGATGGTTTAAAATGTTATGGATACAATACACCGAGTACCACAAATGGGTCGGGTTACGTTATGTGATACACTGAGTCCCATAAATGGGTCGGGTTACGTTATGTGACTTTACCGCGTCCCAAAATGGGCCGCAAGATACCTTTGGCGGCGACTTATGTGACTTTACCGGCCCCGTAACGGGCCGCGGTATACCTTACGGGCGGACTTATGTGACTTTACCGCGCCCCGTAATGGTCCGGCAAGATACCTTACGGGCGCACTTATGTGACTTTATCGCGCCCCGTAACGGGCCGCAAGATACCTTTATGGGCAGACTTATGTGACTTTACCACGTCCCAGAATGGGTCGGGCAGTATACCTTTATGGGCAGACTTATGTGACTTTACCGTGTCCCATAATGGGCCGGGCAGTATACCTTTATGGCAGACTTATGTGACTTTACCGCGTCTCAGAATGGGCCGAGCAGTATACCTTTGTGGGCATATTTAAATAGCTTTACCGCGTCCCAGAATGGGCCGGGCAGTATACCTTCGTGGGAAGACTTTCTATGACTTTACCGTGTCCCGTAAATGTGTCGGGTTACGTTATCACGTATGAATAATCAAAGTGAACTCTAAAATGAGGCGTCCCTCCATAAAGTACCGAATTATGTTATGCAAGATACGTAAGTTATGTGTTTATGAACTTGATGATTTTTCCTAAGTATGTAAGTAAGAATTTGATTATAACTCTTATTGAAAAAAGGAAAAAGATAAGAATGTACGATTGAGCTCATAAGTTGAAATGACTTTCATATTAGAAAGTAGTACAGTGATATCAGGAACGGTTGGCTCTTGTTTCAGATGACACGGTAGGATCTGATATTTAATTTGCATACTTGACTCTGTCATTCTTTTGTACAGTCATGATCTTGTTTACTGTACTTTATTTCCGTTCCATACTTAGTACTTGTTGTACTGACCTCCTTCGGGGGGCTGCGTTCATGTCCGCAGGGTTAGGTACACAGTTGTGGATCCGCGAGCTTAGGATCCTTGGTGTTGACAGTCAATTTTGACCCGTTTTTCGTATATTCATTGCAATTTTATACGTTTTAGGACACCGCATTTTAATCATCATTTTTTGCATTTTTTATCTTTTTATTTTAAATTAAGCATTATGTCTTTGTTAATATTATGTTTCTATTATTATTACACAGTCATTTATTTTAATAATATTTGCATCTCTTTAAATAATTAATTGACATCCCGTTTTAATTTTTAATTAGACATTAAACATTTGTTAAATATTGTATTTTATTTTTATTGCATCGACATTTGCATTTTAATAATCTTGCATCTTTTTAAATAATTTTTCCTTTTAAATAATTAACCCGCTTTGCATTTTGTCAAACCAGTCCAGTACGAGACACAATTCGGATCAGTCCAATCCAACACCCTTTTTATTTTTTATTTTAATCCAACACCCTTTTATTATCCCATCTAAAAATTAAATACCACTTTTCATTTTCCCCCCAAAACCAAACCCAAACCCTAAACCTAAATACCCACTATAAATAAAATATTACCCTCATTCACTCCTCTTCTACAACAAAGATCAGCCCTCAGCGCACAAACCTAACCCCCCCCCCCCCCCATTTCAGATTTTACTCTCACCTCTCTCCTCGCTTCTCTCCGTCGCCGCTCTTCACGGAGCTCCAAGCTCCGGCGAACCCCTCAGTCGACACCCTCACCACTGCTCTCACACACACACGCGCAACAACAACCCACCAGCGTACCCCGTCGAACCAATACCACCCTCGTCAAACCTCACCCCATTCCCGTCGAACTCCCCTCCTCCCAAGAAAAACCTGACGAATCGAACACCCCGCACGCCGACCACCACTGACCCGTCACCACACACCCGTCGCCGCCACTGTTCCCCGGCGAATCCCCCAACACCCACGAACACCCCTTCGTCGACAACCACAACGAACCACCACTACTGATTTTCAGTCATTTCGTTACTAATTTTCGTTATTTTAATGGACTGATTTTGGTCATTGTACTACTGATTTTCGGTTATTTGTTAGGCTAATTTTAGCCATGCTTTTGACTGATTTTTGCTATGTTTTGTTGGCTGATTTTAGCCATGTTCTGGATTGATTTTGGTCTTGCTGGACTGATTTTTGGCTATTTTTGCTACTGATTTTAGGCCATATTTTCTATTGGTTTTTGGACGTTTTTGCTTCTGATTTTGGATTGATTTTAGGCCATTTTTTGGACTGATTTTCGGCCATTTTCCTACTTATTTTAGGCTATGTTTACTACTGATTTTTGGTTATTTTTATATTGATTTGGACTGATTTTAGGCCATTTCGCTACTGATTTTTTTGGCTATTTTCAGACTGATTTTCGTTGTTTTCCGGACTGATTCGAGTGACTTTGACCTTCTATGTTTCATTTTGTTCCGGACGGACAGATACACTTTATTTTTTACTGATTTGAACAAATGCTATATTGGCCAATGAAAAAGTTATCCGTCGATTTTTGAGGCCTCCACAGTTGCAAAGACGGAAAATAAAATAAATGAAGCTTTATGGGCGTTGATGATTTCTTCTACTTACACAGGATAACCAACATGCGCTGGCAGGGCGAATTCTCGCAGCCGCACTTGTTTAGGATGTCCCACTTTATTTATATATATATATGAGCCCTCCGAGTTTAAAACTATTACTGTTTTGGCGCGGATCTGAAGGTTTTATTTATTTTATTGTTTTTAACAATATTGGCCGATGAAGGAATCTCGGTCTGATTCCCAAGGCCTCCCCTGTGCAAAAGACGGATTTATTTTTTTGCTTTACTAATTAATTCTTGTCATTGCATTAAAATTATTTATTCTATTACTAACACTTTTACTAAGTGTTTATGCAGGTACCCGGAGATCATCTTGTGCATAAGGCCCAAAAAGGGCTAAAAGATGTCCCGGAGTTTTATTTTATGTCGCATTTAATTTTAGTTTTATTATTCTGTATTGCACTTTATTTTAATTATAAATTATGAAAAAATGTTTAGAATAGGTAGAATAAAAAGGCAATAAATAATTAACCTAGGTTTGAACGAATAACCGCAAGTTAGCGGATCTTAAAGGATGCCTAACCCCTTCCCTTTAGGATAATAAAGAACCCTGATTCAGAATCTCATTAATTTCGCAGACCATTAAATGGAGATTAATTGCAGTATTTTTATTGCAATAAATCAAGTGTCCTAATTCACTTAACTAATTAGGTGGCGACTCCTCAAAATCAGCATTATTGCTCCATCCAGGGAACCGCGCCAAAGAGCAACGTTGCGGATACCGTTCAGACCCCGAGGTCAAAAACGGGCGCGACACTTGGTCAGCATTTTGAGATGGCTCCAAGTTCCGGAGTTTGTCATTATGGCTAGGTATATTCAGGGGTACGGCGGGGCTTTGTCCCGCATAGTTGTTGTCACCTTCTTAGAGGTCTGTATTCTTATGTGGGCTGGACTGGTGTAAGTTGTAGACCCTTTCGGGTGATTTATATTTATACGGAAGCCTTTCCGGCTTTGCCTTTGTAAAAAAAATGAGTGTTATTTATCTTCCGCAGTTTATTGATGTTGTATGGGTAGAAGGGTGCCCAGGTAGGGGCACCAGTCGCGGGCCCGGGGTTCGGGGCGTGACAAGTAAAGTCTTGTGTATGGGTATGTTGTGCACCATACTTATATGGAGGAGACTGCCGGACATTTAGGATTGGTTTATATTCTTTCATCTCGTAGATCGTGAAATAGAGCTATGCTATTAGGTTAATCCCTCTCTGACGTATTAATGTGTTTACAGCTATGCCTCCGAAGAAAGAGACAGCCGCCCAGAAGGACAAATCAGTAGCAGGAGCTACTAGTCAGACCCGGAGAGTTACTAGGTCCCGTACCCAGTCTATGCCTGAGACTGTACCCAGTTGACGAGTTCTGCTACATCGCCACCTCCAGAGGCTCCAGTTCAGGGGGCAACATCATCACTAGCTCCTGAGGCCCCAGTACCTGAGCCTCCAGCTCCTCAGCCAGGGGCAGAGGACAAAGCCATGTTTTTGCTCAACCTCCGCAACCATCAGTGAGGATTTCAAGGGAAGTTCCACCCTATAAATAGAGAAGAATTCAGTGTATCTATCATCCAGTCAATCCAGGTTATTCAGATTAAAAGAAGAAGAATTTTCAAGAGAGCTCTCGGATTTTATTTTAGGAAATTGGATCAACATTTTAACCTAAAGTTGTTTTAACATCTTGTCCCACATTACAATTGCTATCTTTATTCTAGATTAAGCTTATTGTTCAAGAGATTGTAATGAAGATGTTGTCTTTTATCTTTTAGACTTTGTAACTTTAGGCGAAGTCATCTGCGATTTCATTTTTGTTTGTAATTTCTTTTTTGTTTGTAACGCTCAATTTGTAAAAAGAAATTCATTTGTAATTGTATATAATTTATACAATTATTTTGGTCATCGACCATCGAGGGATATATTTATATATACCCTTGAAAATATGAACTTTGTGTCTCTTTACTTTTTCCGTTGCATTTACTCTACAAAGGTTTATACTGTTTTATCACAATGTTGACCCAACATTGAAGACAACATCCGGTGACTGTTTTTGCTATTCTAATTTTTGCAATTTTAATTTTACGTTTTACTAATCCATAGCCCCGGGACTTAACAACCTGAAATAAATATAAAGCCCCATTTCCAAGGACAGAGTTAGGAACAGGGTACACAAGGGCTGCCGCACCCCAGATTTCAAATTCATAATTTTTAACAAACTATTATTTCTTTGAAATTTACTCTAGTCCTTATTATTTGCAAGAATTTCCTTTGCCTCGATATATACAAACGTTGTCTCTCGTTCTTTAGAACTCTAGGCCACAATTTATTTTTTAATAATTAAACAAAAGGATTATAAGATCTAGATATGAATCTCAACACATGCATAAAAAAATTCTGATCAGATCTGAGTTATCGTTCTTGTTTTTGTTGGTTCTTTTAAACTTATAAATTAACTTAATTAATCGCATGATTGTCTACTACTAGTGATGTTTAGCATTGTATTAGTACTCTTTTAACTGAAAAAGCAGAGTACCTTTTCTCCCATGAAAGGCCTCGAATTCGATCGTTGGAAAAGATCCCAAGAACAGTCAAAGATCCAGCCACATCCTTCTCCTTTCAAATCAATTTAAAAACTTTTTAGTTGCAGATGAGGCAAGAAAAATCCCACACATTAGTCTTTGCTAGCTTTTGGCCATATTTTCGATCATATTTTGCAAATTTATTTTTAAATATTTATTTGATCATAGATTTTGAAGCACATTTTTAAAATGTCTTCAAAAAATTTCTAAGTTCCAAAAACTGATCCAAGCACATTTTTAAATTTTCACATCGAAAGTTATTGCAACGACATTTAACAATTTATGTTGTTGCGAAAAATACTTTTGACAATAACATCCAACATATTACAACAAAAAATGTTGTTAACAAATGTCTTTTTTCTTTGGAGTGTGTATTATCTATATATGTGTAAGACAACAAATATAGATATGATTTGATATATATATATATATATATATTTCAATTACTATCTTCCACAAATTATTACACAAAATTTTGAAAGAAATAAAATTCTTTCATTGTTGTATTATAAGTTGGACAAAATATTTCAACAAAATGTAATTGGTTTAGTGCATATATACATTCACATCATTGTTAATCTACAACCATCTTTTTTCGAATTCTAATTTTATCAATGACCTTACCATAATCAAAGTACTGTACTACCTGGTTTAATGAAATTATGAAGAAGGCTTGTACAATTGGGAGTTGAACAATAAAAAATTTCAAAAATGGCAAGGCATTAATTAGGGTTTGCAAATACCAACGGCCATTGTGCCCCTAAAGGCACGATTCCTTAATATCCATCTCACCTTTCTCCTCCCATTTCCTTTCCTTCCAACTTTTACCTCTTCAACCATAAAATATGTCAAACATTTTCCCCATTGTTGATCCTCAACACTTCAGTGACTATGGCTTCGACCCTCAAATCAACTATTTTCAGGTACGTCATCAATACAAGAGGTTAATTTTTCAATTGATCACTCAACTACTAGTTATTAATATCTAAGAAAAGTCATCTTTCTCGATTCCAATTTTCGTTAACAATGAAAATGACTTTCCGAAATAATAACTATTAAATGAGTGACCATACGAGAAATTAACTCTCACCTTTTCACAATAGATTGTGTTTTGAAAAATCGAGTTAAATCAACAAGTGCATTTTACAACGTTACATTCAATAAAGATCCATTACAATTTACAATAACAACATACTGACAAATGTTACATCTATCTTTATCGGATAGAGATCAATAAAGATCCGTTATTGTCCTAAATTTCACTCATGTTCTAAAATACGTCATTAATGTTTTTTACTTGTATTTTGTTAACAGATTTTAGAAGAAGCAAGAAAGCACAAAATCAGAGAAACTGCAAGGTCCTCCATAGACACAGTTCATTTCAAGCTACAAAAACCAATCTCAAAAGACGAATCTTCAAAGAAGATCAAGAAGAACAGTAGCCGTAAAAAGTGGTGGAAAAATGCTCTGCACTTCTTCAAGAGGATACCTCGGACCACTAAATCCAACAATGACAAAATCTCCGCCGCCGGCGAAGTTCATCACCGGCGACTTACTTTCGGGGGATCGATATCTGTGCCAGTGTATATTACTGAGAGCAGAAGTGGGTCGAACACGCCTTACCGTACAACTAGCCAGCAGACCTCCGGTCCACTCGCCGGAACTTTGACTCCTAACCGGAAAGGTGACGTTGAGATCCCCTACATTAACCTCAAGGAGTTTAACATGGACCAGAAGCAACATAGGATCTCTACTTCCTCACCTATGCCAATATATTTGGTCACGTGATTGCGTGAACAGAGCAGTATTTAATTAATTTTTAAGTGCTTCTGTTAATTATCGTTATCCTAATTTAGACCTTTTTTAGGGTTCAAAATTAGAATGTTGATGACCCTTTTATAGTCATTTATGCAAAAGTGCTTTATTGATGACATGAAGCAACTTTTGTTCCTTGTAAATTGTCAGCAGCAGACAGTCTTTATTGGATTTTGCAACCTATTGTAATGAACTGATTCATCTGCTAGAAACATGCTTTTGCTTTGACCGTGTTAATGTTTTTACCTCGAAAAAATGATCAAGGTAAGAGAAAGTTACCTTGTCTATCATTTTTTACTAGAAATCATTTGCTTCATGTTAATGTTATTATGTTTGTTAATTTAAATCATGAAATTTCAAAGTTTAAATTCTAAGAATTATTTTTATCTATCTTAATTTTGGTGAACGAAGCAACCTGATATCTGTTGTTGGTAGAAGGTGATATATATGCTTTGAAATTAATTGAGATGCTAGCAAGCTAAACACTACGATTATAAAAAATAATTGTAACTGAATTTATTATTATACCTTTAGACAAACACAATTTTACATTGATGTAATAGGTGGTGGTACAAGTGATGGACCAAAGGCACATGACTAGGGATGACAACGGGTAGGATTTGGACCGGATCTTACTATCCAGATTCATTTTTCATACATGTATTCATATCCAGATCCATAAAGTTTATAAAATTAGATCCAAATCCAGATTCATCGGATCCACAGATCGAATCTGGATCCAAATCAAAGTGACTGATTATTAAGATATACCTTCTGATCAGTCCAATTTTTTTAGAAAAAAAGTCAATTTAATTTAACGGAATCATGGGGAATGCATCCGTAAATTAGGACTAAATGACATTGTTGACAATTGTTATGCATATTGACTATTGTTGTAGTGAGAAATTATCCCCTCAATACCTAAGCTGCTACATAAGAATCACATAAATGATTAATATAATGATTAAAGAATAACACGCAAAACCTGTCACAATTAAAAAAAAAAAGGTCTTCGGCCCTTTGAATATAAAATAAAATTAAGATTACAAAGGATTCAGTGTCATGATGTATAAATAATAAATGTATAATTAATTTAATAAAAAATGGATCCACTGATCGGATCTGGACCGGATACGGATCTCAAAGACAAGATCCAGATCTGATCCATCATAAATGGATCCGGGTCCGATCCGGATCCGTCAGGTCCAAAATTTGAATATTCATATCCTATAAAACGGATCTGGATCCACCGAATCCGAATCGGGTCCAAGATCCATTGTCATCTCTACACATGACTTACATTGTGGGTGCAATTAACTACGAACGTTAAGTGGAAGTTTTGATATTTGTCCTTTTTGTCATGGTACACAATTTTTAATTTGATTTGGAGACAACTAGTGTTGAGTTGTGGAGCCTAATTCACCGTCGACATTATGAAGATTCTACGCAGAGTGTGGAACGCTGATTGACCTGAGCGGATATGTTGACATGGGGGTTGGAAGGGTAGTGTTAAACCCCCCTCCCGGAAGAGTAGGCGGCGGAGGCCCCTGAATTTTTTTATAATGTAATGTTATTTAGTGGAGGCTATTTTGTAAATTTTTAGGCTTGTATTAGTTGTGGAGCCTAATTCACCGTCGACACTATGAAGATCCTACGCAGAGTGTGGAACCGACCTGAGCGGACATATTGACGTGGGGGTTGGAAGGGTGGTGGTAAACCCCCTCCCGGGAAAGTAGGCGCCAGAGCCCCCTTATTTTTTTTTATAATGTAATGTTATTTAGTTGAAGGTATTTTGTGAATTTTAGGCTTGTATTATGTTCACCATAATTTTCGCTATATATAGACTAGGGTGTCATTTTTCTTTGTTCGAGGTCAAGCAAGAGAGAATTGTAAACTCAAACTTCCTATTTGATTATAGTAAAATCTGCAACAGCAAAGTGGACGTAGCTCTCGTATTGAGGGAGAACCATTATAAATCTGTGTGTGTTATTTGTAATCGCTTATTTACTGCTTTCTGATTAGGTAGGATTTGAGACTCAAATCCTAATAACTGGTATCAAGAGCGATATGTTGTGTTGCGATTCAGAAAATGATGGGAGGCAAATATGGTTCGACGCACGACATCGCGAAATTCGATGGTACATATTATGCGTTTTGGAGAATGCAGATTGAAGATTATTTGTACGGCAGAAAGCTTCATCAACCGCTGAGTCTGAAGCTAGATGAGATGAATGATGCAGAGTGGAATCTCTTTGGCAGACAAGTTCTGGGAGTCATTCGTTTGACGCTGTCGAAGAAGTAAGAACGTTGTTCACAACATGGCGAAAGAGAAGGCCACTGCTGGCATGATGAAGGTTCTGTCCGACATGTATGAGAAACCTTCGGCAAACAATAAGGTATTTCTCATGAAGAAACTCTTTCATCTAAAGATGGAGTAAAGTTCTCCTGTTGCAACACACATGAATGAATTCAACACGATTGTCAATCAATTGTCATCTGTTGCAATCGAGTTTGACGATGAAGTGCAGGACTTAGTTTTGTTTGCGTATCTACCGAACATCTGGGAGTTTATGAGAACAACAATTAGTAATTCTGTTGACAGTGATAAATTGAAATTCAACGATGTTAGAGATTGTATCCTTGCTGAGCAGGTTCGCAGGATAAATCCTGGTGAGGCACCGACGAGTTCTGCTTTGAATGTTGAGAACAGAGACAAAAATTATGACATAAACTACAACCGAAATAAGGGCAAGTCGAAGTCAAGAAATGACAGGAGTCAATCCAGATCCGGGTGAACACTTAAGTGTTGGAACTGTGAAAAATAGGTCACATCAAGAGGAATTGCAGGGCACCGAAGAAGGAAGACAATAAGGGGGTGTAATCAATGTTGTCACTGAATACATTGGTGATGCGCTGTTGTTGTCTGTTGACAGCCCGATCGACTCTTGGGTACTTGACTCAGAATCATCTTTCCACATCATCTCACATCATGATATAATGATGAATTACATTGCTAGGTATCTCGAAAAAGTCTATTTGACAGATGGTAATCCTTTAGACGTTGTTGGTATTGAAACATTAATTTGAAGATATCAAATGGAAACGTGTGAAAGATCACAAAGGTCAGACATATGCCGAATTTGAAGCGTAATATGATCTTAGTGAGTCAGCTTGATGATGAGGGACATGATCAACTTTGATAATGAGTCATGGAAGGTGACGAAGGGTGCTATGGTAGTTGATCGAGGTAATAAAACTGGTACTCTTTATATGACGACGAGCTATCGTGATGCTGTTGTTGTTGTTAACAACACAAAGAAGACAGAGTTGTGGCATTGCAGGATTGGGCATATGAGCGAGAAATGGATGAAGCTTCTGGTGACTAATGACATGATTCTGGAGCTGAAGTCGGTGGACTATCATATGTGTGAGAGCTGCATTTTCGGAAAACAAAAGCGAGTAAGTTTTTCAAGTGCATGTAAATAATTGAAAGTTGAGAAGCTTGAATTGGTCTCCTCACTCGGAGGATCATATTACTACGTGACCTTCATTGATGATTCAACCAGGAAGCTATGAGTCTATTTTATGAAAAATAAATCTGACGTATTCGCTGTCTTCAAAAGGTGGAAATTCATGGTCGAGAATGAGACAAACCTCAAGTTAGGAGCCTGAGGTCCGACAACGGTGGAGAATACATTGAAGGTGACTTCAAACGGTATTATGTTGATAATGGGATCAGGATGGTGAAGCCTATTCCTGGAACGCCCCAACAAAATGGAATAGCGGAAAAGATGAATCAAACATTGAACGAGCGTGCACGGAGCATGAGAATACACGTTGGACTGCCCAAGACATTCTGGGCAGATGCAATCAATATCGCAATCTTCTTGATTAATAGATGACCGTTTGTTCCTTTGGATTTCAAAATTCCAGAAGAGGTTTGAAGTGGAAAAAAGGTAAATCTTTCTTTTCTGAAAGTGTTTGATTGCTTATCCTACGTTCATATTGATGCTATTGCTAGAAGTAAACTTGATCTGAAATCGAAGAAGTGTTACTTCATTGGCTACGGTGACACCGAGTTTAGTTATCAATTCTGGGATGACCAAAATAAACTGATTCATCTGCTAGAAACATGCTTTTGCTTTGACCATGTTAATGTTTTTACCTGGAAAAAATTATCAAGCTAAGAGAAAGTTACCTTGTCTATCATTTTTTACTAGAAATCATGTCAAAGATTTGCTTCATGTTAATGTTATTATGTTGTTAATTTAAAATCATGAAATTTCAAGTTTAAATTTTAATATACATAAGAAAATATTAGGTGAATTCTTTTTATCTGTCTTAATTTTGGTAAACAGAGCAATCTGGTATCTGTTATTGGTGGAAGGTGATATGTGTGAAATTAATTGAGATTCTAGCAAATTTATCTGAACACTACAATTATAAAAAAATAATTATAACTGAATTTATTATTATACCTTTAGACAAACAAAATTTTACATTGCTGTAATAGGTGGTGGTACAAGTGATGGACCAAAGGCACATGACTTACATTGTGGGTGCAATTAACTAAGAACCGTTAAGTGGAAGCTTTGATATTTGTCTTTAATTTGATTTGGAGACAAGTAGGTCATGTGATAAGTGATAACATAACAATATGGTCAAGACATTCTTGATGACCGTTTGCTTGTGGGGTCTCACTAAGCTCCACTTCTGAATAATTGAGCGCTAATTGCTTACATAATTATTCCATTTGTATTTTTTAGCAACAAGTAATACCTTAAAAGCATTTCATGCCAACAATATAATTTGGATTACGATTTACAATATCAACCCAATAACCATATTCTAAAAGGCCAACGTGCTTTCTCAGGCACTTGGGAAATAAAAATAATATTCATCATAATCAATCACAAATTCAAGAGTCGTAAACGTTGTGATGGAAGACTACAATCGTTATAAAATCATCACATATTTCATCATGAAACATCATAATTTTGTGACGAATGTTCATCATAAATATATATATTTATAATGGGTTGGTGAAGCTTTTTTGTTTTTTAACCTCCATGCATACTTAAGAGAGAAATTATTTTTTTAGTAGAGAAAGTATTTTACTCATCCGCACTTAATTTTTTTAATCTATTTGTTAGTTATTACAATTGGTGAAAGCTTGAGACTTGAGAATCGAGAACCATGAGGTTATTTCTAAAATAAGGATCAACGGTAGAGTTTACAACCTGTTTCTTAATGTAGAGTTTCTTTGCGATGAAAGAAATAATCTCTTAATTATTCTTATTAATGAAAAACATATATATACAAGTTAGATCCTCTTTTTATTCTACCTAGAAATTTCTATTCTATAAGAATACTAACTTTACAATTATGGTAATATTACATTACTAATCAATGTACAAACTTAAATTTAATATTCATCAAATATACAAAGAAAAGGAAAAGGGAAAAGGGAAAAAGGAAAAGGGTCCCACGGCTGGACTTCACTACCGAATGACCCAATATACTTTAACATGCAACTTCTTGATTTAAATTTACAACCCTTTTCATAATGTGATTTCTTTATAACTTCTTGATTTTTCTATTTTCTGTATTGGAACAGTTTGATATTCTTAATAGGCCTTTTCGTAATGTAAGTTTCTTCTTTTTATAATTTAGGACGAAACAGAGAAAAATAAGTTCGTCATAATTATTTCATGGCTTATAAACAAACTTCAGAGACGGACATTTGATCTCTGAATATAAAACTCGGTCACAATTATTGTTGGAAGAAACATGACATGTATAACAAGACAAATACAACCAAACAGCACTAACAATTGACGTTTCCACCAACGCCCCATCCACCGTCGGACAATCACCAGCAGTGGGGTGGTTGCGGTGGTGGCAGAGGTAGAAAATGGCGGGGCAGTGGAAAAGGGGGCAGGGCCGAGGGTGTGGCAGTAAATCTAGCCCCCAACATCCTACACCTCTAGCGTTGTTGGTCAGTCTAGGGCAGTGGCCCAACACTAGACCCTGGCCCCAGTTCCAGTCCACTACCCCCAACAGCCTTTCTGTCCACTTCATCAGCAGCCTTTCGGCCCAGCAGCAGGGCATCCTCGGCCTATTTCCAGGTTTCAAACCATAACCTGTACAAGCCCATTTTGCTCAGGCCCAACAACCTTTTATTTACAATAGTCCAGCCCCGTCTGAATTGGGTCAGGCTTTCAGCAGCATGTCCTTACAACAACCCGATGAAAATTGGTACATGGACTCGGGAGCCACATCTCACCTCACCCGGAATGCAAGTCATATTTTCAAAATATTTCATTGAAAGCATCCTTAATATATCACTGTGGGTAATGGTCATCACATTTCAATTCAGGATTACGGTACAACCTACACCCAACCACCACACCCACTCTTCTCCCTAAATAACGTCATGTATGCTCCCAACATTATTAAAAATATGATATTTGTCCAAATATTTACTCGTAACAATTACGTCTTAGTGACCCTTTTGATTTTACTGTGAAGGACCTTCGTATGGGGACACCTCTCACGAGATGAAATAGCACAAGGGATATATATCCTTTTTCATCCACCACCACTGTTAGCTCATGCTCTCCCATATCTCTTGCCGCTATCTCTCCGACCACATGGCATAATAGGCTCGGATACCCAGGAGCTCATGATTTTCTTAGGAGAAATAATTTTATTCATTGTAATGGGTAACTTGCCCAAGATTGTGTTTCTTGTCAATTAGACAAATATGTTTGTCTTCCGTTTACGTTATCTCTTACTATTATGTATGCTCTTTTTGATATTATTCATGTTGATTTATGGACATCTCCCAAAACTGTGTTTCTTGTCAATTAGAAAAATATTTACTTGGTTTATATATAACACGTGGAAAATTATTGAACATGCATGAATTCGAGCCTAAATAATAATTGTTAGATATTGAAGACATTCAGTTTATGGTATACCTATCTACGGTCCTTAGATTTGTGCAATTGGGGTTTGGAGTTTGGGGTTCGAGTTTCATTATTTTAATTTTTTTAATTTTTTTGTGTTCGTTACACTCTTCGTCATCACTATCAGGATCATCATGTCACCTTGCTCATAAAAATCTAATTTCAACATTTTTAGGTCTCCTCCTATTCACCCATATAATCACCACCCACTATAATATAGTTTGTTATCGACTCCATAATTAATCTATAATAGACTTATTCTATAGTCTATGACTGCAATCAACGCTATAATAAGTCGTTCAAGACTGAATTTTCGATGAAAAGTCGAAATTTTCGTCGGAGCCGGGATCTTTTAGAAAAAATATTTAATTATTTATATATTTTTGGGATAATTAAATGAAGGCAAATATTTTGTTTATTATTTATGATTTCGGGTTATTAAATGGTTGAGGTTGGGGATCGATTTTCCGATGAAAAGCCAAACTTTTGTCAGAAATCGGGAGCTTTTAAAGGAAAATATTTAATTGTTTATTTCTTTTTGGGGTGATTAAAATAAAAGGAAATATTATATTTTTTATTTATTATTTTTGGTAATTAAATGGTTGGAGATTAAAGTGTAATTTTGGAAACTTTGGAGCTAGATTTGGACGCAGCAAAATCTGACGTTCTTTTTTTTTTTTTTTTTGTGAAGGAACTGAACCGCTACTCTTTCGAAGTACTTGCGCAAACTGCAAATTTGACACAATAGCCTGCAAATCATATAAAATTTCTGAATCCTTTTAGCAAAGAACCCCCTTGTAACTTGCAAGATTTTGGATCATATAAAATTTCTCCTGAATAAACGTAGTATCTTCATGTCTTCCTAATAACTATCAAAGAATTATTCCAAGAAATAAGAGATATTTATATACATATACCCTAAGTAAGGGAAAAAATTTACAACACTGTTGTCAATCTCTACAAACCTGCTACATATAATCGTGGTATATATGTACACGTGAAACTGAAAAGTATGATCATGTCCATCCTGTAAAGGTATGCGTGTAGAGTTTTACCCATGATTGATTCCATCTTAATTAATAAAGACTGGACTTATCATAATAGATGGTTTTAACTTTTTAAGTCATCAAGATAATATAAATCTAATATGGTTATGGAATCAACAAGTCCGCTAAAGTGGTTTTGTCTCTATCTCTACATGCAAAAGAATAAAAAGCAAAGACTTGCATGGGCAATTCAACAATAGAATTATATGAAAGTATATATGTCCTAGAAACAATCATTTTAGGAGCACATGTACTTGAACACATTCATATTATTAATAAGATTAATATATACTTCGCATTTGCAATTATTGAATTATTATTTGATTGTTTATATTATTCATTAATGTGCATCCCTTGAACTTACATTGTCATTAATAGTGTGTGAGATATTAATGATAGAGTGTAGTTCTTAAAATAGCCCAGACTAATGATCATTGAGAATGGGATATCAATGATATGTTATAAGTCGACATGTGGTCTGCATCACATTCTTAGAGAATGTAGTATATCTCACTTCATCGCAACAATAGTTGCTAGTGATGGACACACGGATACTCTTGAGAGTATTGGCATACCTGCGATAAACTATTTGTTATACATGTCTAGAGTATTATCGGCGTGGGAGATAGAGTCCTTAGACTTGAGGTCAATATCACCTTGTTTACGAGTAATGCACTTTGATCCGCCCTAAGCTCAAATGCCTTATAGGTCGAGACGCGCTTGTATTGGGTGCATTACAAGTAGATTGAAGGTGGTGGTTGAGCAAGAATAGGATTCATTCCTCGATTGGAATTTCGAGAGAACACTCGACCACTCGGAGATGTTAGGTCGACCAGTCATTGGCGAACGCAAGAGACATATCTAGGATATGGTCTAGTTGTCGACTAATATAGATGAGATAAAGTGATCAAGCCATTTGGATGAACACTGAAAATCTTAAGCTTGATCGAGTGTGTCGCGAATGAAAGGAATTTATCATCTCACATGAGGTTTGTTTACTCGAGTCTTGTAAACGTCTTCACATATTGGGTCGTCCGTGGCCGCCTGGGAGTTCCGTGTGAACCTTGATTTGGTCAAGTCGACGTGTGAAGGCCTAAAGCGGTCACACTAAGTCGATTGTTTTTTCGGTCTAAGGGTATATTGAGAGAATGTAAAATATCGGATTTTGAATCAAGATATTTTATTTTATAATAAATTATGGGATAATTTTCATTTGATGAAAATTAATTAATTAAGTTAAAATTAAGTCTTGGATTTAATTAGAACTAAAACGTAGAAAATAAATAAAGGAATCAGATAATGATGGGCCCGCCGATCGCCCATCAGCAATTTGGATTTGGGTCGTTTTGAAGCCCGATCCAAATCGATTAAGTTAGGGTTTCTCACTATATATTTGGCACTTAACCCATAATTTCAAGAGAACTCATTTTTCCACTTTCGAACTTAGAGTTCAGAAATAAATTCTCTCAAACCTCTGCAAGATTTCCTAGCTTTCTTGGGCAAAGGAATATCTTGAAAGGCTTGCACCGATTGACAATCGCGTGCGCACCTTTTAGTAGAGCGCATTAAAAGCATAAACCGTAAGTTTTCATGTTTTTGCAGATTTGAATTATCGCATAATCATACGACGCATCTTTGTTGGAGCAAGTAAGTAAACAAAATTTTAAACTTTCGCTGTGCCTTACTTGTGTGTTTTACATCCAACAAATCCCTACAGTGGTATCAGAGCCCAGGCTGGTTTAATGATTATACGATAATCTTTAATAACAATATGTGAGAAATTAATTGTTTTGATTTAGAATTGATTTTCTAATTTAAAAAAAAAAAAAAAATCGAATCGATGCCATCGCTCACGATGAACATCACGTCAGTTCGACGTGAAACGATGTCGCGATTCTTATTCGGCGTGGCAGTGATTTAAAAAAAAAAAAATTTTTGAGGCGGTGAGCGATGGCAATCGCTCACGGCGGAACGATGGCGTGATTCGCTCACGGCGTGAACAAAAAACCAAAAATATTTTTTTGGTCGCCGAAACCGACACGGGGCGGTTCCGCCACCACGGCGTAAATCGAAGTAATAATACCGCGTGTTCGCCTCGGCGAGAGAATCTAATGGTGGTAGTGTTATACGGCAACGATAATCGAAAGGAACACCAACGGTTTTAGAATCACGTGGCGTCGGTCCCGACCACGTGGGCCACCAAATCGGTGGTGAAAACCACCGTGAGTTCGTCGACGTGTGCCATCGCTTGTGTGTTTTAATTCCGCCAATTTAAGCGAATCAATCCCAAATTTAATTTGGAGTTGGATTTGATTTTGAAAATTTGAAATAGTGTAAGGACCTTTTGCAATTAAAATTAGGGTTTTAAATTGTAGATTGGTCCTTTAACAAATCTGAAAATATTTTAAGTTCTTAAAATTACAAATTAGTCCTGAGATATTTTCAAATTTTAAAAGTTTTAAAATCAGTGATTCATCCTCAGGTCAATCAGAAATTTGAAAAAGCTTATTTGGTCCTGGGTAAATCAGAATATTTTAAGGTTCTGAAAATTGCAGAAATACCACGAAAATTAAATTTTAATTTCTCAATTGTTAAGGATCTTTGGATGAGAGAAAATTCAAAATTGAAAATTGAGTTTAAATTTTGAATTTAAATATTTATAAATTGAAAAAAAATTAATTAACCCACAATTATTGTTATTTAGCATATTATTTGATAATGTGTGCACAAATTAATTGTTTCTCCTAATTGTTTAATTGATTGTCATTTAAATAATTAGAATAGAGTCCGCAATTATTGTGCAGGTAGCGGCGCCGGAATTGTTTACTTTGATGACATTATAATTGTGCAGGTAGGCGGCGCGAGATATGATTAAAACCATCTTATATCATGCCTATGGGTTTGATGGTTTCCCATCTAAATGTGTTTAGAAATCGCATGATAGGATTTCATATGATGTATGATATAATAGTTGATCTTGGTCATAACCCTAAATTAAAATGTTCCCAAATTTAATACAAGTCTCATTTAAAATGAACGCGTCGTCCGTTATAATTGATTGTGGTGCAAAATCCTTTTCGGCGAGATGAGTATTTATGCCCAAAGATTTGCTCTAAGTCTACGAGGACTCGGACCACTTTCATAGATGCATATAAATGTTGTAGTAGGTGATAAACCTTCGCGTGAGTATTTACACCCCGTTGTTTGCTTGATGAAGGCTAAGCCCACTTAGATACATAATTGCGATCGCATAACGGGTTGACTTGCTAGTCGTCTTGGCGCCCAGATGTCGGACGGTAGAGGGCAGATCGAATTGTTTAGAACATTCGGTCAACCAAGAGTTGCAAATTGTTTGCAATTGGTTTAGAGACCTACCAGATCGTGTTGTTGAAGTTATCACCTCGTGGCGAGACAACATGAGTTTGGATCTTGGCCCATTATGGCCGTATTTGATATGAGTCAGTATTCTTTATGGGGTCAAAGAGTATGTTAAAATAGTGGAGCTAATTAAACTAAAAACCATGTTAGTTAGTTAGTTAATGAATGTGTTCAATAGAAATTATATTAAAGTATTAATTTCAAGTCTATCTTTTCTTCGATTCTGATGTCGAATCTATCACTTAAAATGTTGGTTGAACGAACAAGTTGAATGGAGCCAATTTTCTGATCGTTAAGAAATCTGCGTTTGATGCTGCGATTAGAAAAGATTGAGTATGTATTGGATACACCACTCCCTACGATCCTGTGAAGATTACGAAGAGTATGCTCTGTTTGACAAAGCGACTATCGTAAATATCTTGATGATCTTTGTTGCGGCCAATGTGTTTTGCTATCTTCTATGACTCCAGAGTTACAAAGACAACATGAAAATATGGGCCCCAACGAGATGCTAGAACACTTGAAGAGTCTCTATGACTCACAGTCTCAGACAATGGAGTATGAACTGTTGAGAGATCTTTTTAAGTGTAAGCTAAACGAAGGGGGTCAAGTGTCACAACATGTTTTGAAGATGATTGGATTAATTGAGAGGTTGGCTTTGATTGGAGCAAGTTGCTCGTGAATGTTTCTGTTAATCTAATCTTGAACTCGCTTCCTGGTTTCTTTGAGAACTTCATTGTGAATTACAACATGAATGGAACGAAAGCAAGTCTCCCTAAACTTCATAATATGTTGAAGACGCCCGAGTCGTCCACCTCCAAAGGTAAAGTTGTGCTCATGGTGGGCTCATCTAGCAAGTTCAAACCTAAGGGTAAGAATATGCAGAAGAAGAAGGGTAAGGCGGTTGCCGCCAAACCCACAGCTATGAAACCTAAAGGAGTTGTTCGAAAGAAGGCCAAGATAGCTGCTGATGTCTGCCTCAATTGTAAGAGAAAGGGACATTGGAAGAAGGACTGTACAGCCCCAGGGGGAGACAAGGCACAAGGTGCTGGCCCTGCTGGACAAGGTATGTTTGTTATTGAAATAAATATGTCTATAACTAATTCTCACTGTTGGGTATTGGATACCGCCAGGCTCGCACATTTGTAATAATGTGCGGGGGCTAATTGTGAAAGGTTGGACCTTGGGAAGTAGATCTCTGGCGTTGGATGGAGCTAGAGTTGATGCAGCAACGTGGGGACTTATAGACTAGATTTACCTTGTGCTTTTGTTTAGAACTTAATAATTGTTATTTTGTCCCGTCTTTGACAAGAAATATTATTTCTATCCCTATGTTAGACATTGAGGGGTTTTCCTCACATATTACCAATGGAAACTATGTTTTGTCTTATAAAGGTTTTATTTGTGGAAATGTTCATTGTGGATGAATTGTATGTTCTAAATCAGAGCCATGAAATTTTCAATATACAAAATAAAAGAGCTAAAATAAGTAATCAAAGAAATCCCACCTACTTATGGCATTGCGCACTTGGTCACATCAATGAATCAAGGATAGCAAGATTGAGGAAATTAGATTACTTAGAACCATTTGACTTAGAGTCATATGGTGATTGCGAATCTTGCTTAAGAGGAAAGATGACAACCAAATCACTTTCTCGGGAAAGGAGTATGTTGAAAGAGGTGCTTGAGTTAGTCCATACCGATGTATGTGGGCCTTTTCCAACTCAAGCTAAGAGAGGCTTTATTTATTTCATCACTTTTACGACGATTTCTCAAGGTTTGGGCATGTGTATCTTATGAAGCATAAGTCCAAGCTTTTGAGAAATTCATGAGTACAAGTCGTAGAGAAGCAACTTGAAACAAGTATTAAAACTCTTCGATCAGATCGAGGAGGTGAGTACTTAAGTAAAGAATTTCTAGATTATTTGAAGCTTCACGGAGTCCATTCGAATGGACACCTCCTAACGCCACAAATGAATGGTGTTCCGAGAGGAGAAATCGCACTTATTAGATATGGTTAGATCCATGATGAGCTTCTCAGCTCTACCAACATACCTATGGGATATGCATTGCAAAGCTCAATTTACATTTTGAATAGAGTTCCATCAAAGTCATTGAGAAAACTCCATATGAGATATGGAATGGCAAGTTAAAGACTTAAACACACGCGACTGGGTGCCCTGCATATGTAAAGAAGTTGCTCACCGACAAATTGGAATCTAAAAGTGAGAAGTATTATTTTGTAGTATCCTAAGGAAACAAGAGGTACTACTTCTATCTTCCCGAGCAACATAAAGTAATTGTTTCAGAATGCAACTTTCTCAAGAAGACTATGTCTACAAGGAACAGAGTTGCAACAAGATAGAACTCAAGAAATTCAAGAAGTACAAAATAATGTAGAGAATGACCTCTTGTCAAATAACCTAGACAAGGATTCAAATGGGAGTATTTGATGATGATTGGGTACTTAGAGTACGCCTTCACCAAATGGGAGTGTTGTGAGGGATACTGCAGAAATGCAAGACCCTCATGCACAACAATGACAGATGACACAATAGTTGTGCATCATCCTATTCAAAATGATATTCCTGAAAGTTCTCAAGGTGGTGGATTGTCCAACACACAAACATCTTCTCAAAATCAAAATACAAAGCAGATAATCAAACGCAGAATGTTCAACTCAGAGGATCACTCAGACTCATCGTGCACTGAAAGACTTAATCTCCTTGGAAACACATAATGAGATAGATATTCACGATGATGATGAGCCTACTACCTACAACGAAGCAATGTTAGACATTGATTCACAGAGATGGCAAGAAGCCATGAACCGAAACGAGTCTATGTACATAAACCAAGTATGGAACTTGGTTGACTTGCCAATGCGGTTAGACCCATAAGATGCAAATGGGTCTTCAAGAAAGATTGATGATATGGCAAAATACGGACTTATAAAGCAAGATTGGTGGCTAAAGGTTATAATCAACGGCCCGGGTCGATTATGATGAAACTTTTTCATTGCAAAGATTAAGTCCATTCGGATTTTGCTTGCTATACCGTGCATACTATGATTATCATATTTGGCAAATGGATGTTAAACCGCCTTCCTCAATGGTAATCTAATCGAGGAGGTGTATATGATACACGGAGGGTTTTACATCTAAGACTCAACCCAAAGCAGGATGCAAACTACAAAAGTCCATTTATGGACTTAAGCAAGCCTCAAGGAGTTGGAACATTTGTTTTGACAAAGCAATCAAATCGTTTGACTTTGTTAGAAGCAAGGAAGATCCGCGTGCGCTTATAGTAACGCACAAATGAGCATTGTCTTCATTGTTATATATGTAGATGACATATTGATAATGGGAGACAATAAAACTCTCATGCAATCACCAAAGAATGGTTATCCGTAACCTTCATGATGAAGGACTTGGTGAAGCTGCTACATTCTTGGAATTAGAATCTACAGAGATAGACCTAATGGATTGTTGGGCCACACCGTATACATAGACAAAGTGCTAAAACGCTTTCTATGGAAAATTCCAAGAAAGAGAATCTTCCTATGGGTCAAGGCATCAAGTTGTCAAGGAAGGATTGTCCTTCCACAGCAGTAACTCGAGCGCACGAAGAGAATCCCATATGCTTCAGTATAGGATCAATCATGTATGCCATGACTGCATAAGGCCGGATGTGGCCTATGACTTAGCATGACTTGCAAATTCCGCAGAATCACGGGAGGAACATCGAAAGCAGCCAAGAGTATTCTTAAGTATCTTAGACGAACTAAAGAATACTTCTTAGTCTATGGCGACAAGAAGAGCTAGTAGCTACCGGGTACACCGATGCTAGTTTTCGACAGATCTTGATGACTTCAAATCTCACCGTTATGCCTTCATTTTAAATGGTGGAGTAGTTAGTTGGAAGAGTTCCAAGCAAGCTACAACCGCCGATTCGACAACGTGTCGAGTACATAGCCGATCGAAGTTCGGTAAAGAGTTCGCCGCGATATCCGAAGTTCTTAAAGGAATTGTGGTTGTTCAGTACCGGTTGTCCAATAACGATTTATTGTGACAACATCGTGCGATTGCTCGCTAAGGAACCAAGATCAACGAATAGAAACAAACATGTACCAAGGAAATACCACATTTTCAGGGAGATGGTGGAGACAGAAGAAATAAAGATAGACTATATTCCCACCGAAAATAATCTAGCAGACCCATTTACTAAACCATTAAGCTTGGTCAAGCATAATGGTCATTTCAAAATATGGGCATTAGATACATCGTGATCGCTCTAGGCCGTGGGAGATTGAAAGTATATATGTCCTAGAAACAATCATTTTGTGAGCACATGTACTTGAACACATTCATATTATTAATAAGATTAATATATACTTGGCATTTGCAATTATTGAATTATTATTTGATTGTTTATATTATTCATTAATGTGCATCCCTTGAACTTACATTGTTATTAATAGTGTGTGCGATATTAATGATAGAGTGTAGTTCTTAAAATAGCCTAGACTAATGATCATTGAGAATGGGATATCAATGATATGTTATAAGTCGATACGCTGGTCCGCATCACATTCTTAGAGAACGTAGTATATCTCACTTCATCGCAAGCAATTGCTAGTGATGGACACATGGATACTCTTAGATGAGTATTGGCATACCCTGCCGATAAACTATTTGTTATACATGTCTAGAGTATTATCGCGACGCGAGATAGAGTCCTTAGACTTGAGGTCAATATCACCTTGTTTACGAGTAATGCACTTTGATCTGCCCTAAGCTCAAATGCCTTATAGGTTGAGACGGCTTGTATTGGGTGCATTACGAGTAGATTGAGTGGTGGTTGAGCCAAGAATAGGATTCATTCCTCGATTGAATTTCGAGAGAACACTCGCCTTCTCGGAGATGTTAGGTCGACAAGTCATTGGCCAACGCAAGAGACATATCTAGGATATGGTCTAGTTGTCGACTAATATAGATGAGATAAAGTGATCAAGCCATTTGGATAGACACTTGGCAAATCTTAAACTTGATCGAGTGTGTCGCGAATGAAAGGAATTTATCATCTCACATAGAGGTTTGTTTACTTGAGTCTTATAAACGTACTTCACATATCGGGTCCGCCACCGACGCCGCTCTGGAGTTCCGTGTGAACCTTGATTTGGTCATGCCGATGTGTGAAGGCCTAAAGCGGTCACACTAAGTCGATTGTCTTTTCGGTCTAAGGGTATATTGAGAGAATGTAAAATATCGAATTTTGAATCAAGATATTTTATTTTATAATAAATTATGGATAATTTTCATTTGATGAAAATTAATTAATTAAGTTAAAATTAAGTCTTGGATTTAATTAGAACTAAAACGCGCGTAAAATAAATAAAGGAATCAGATAACAAATGGGCCCGGTTGATCGCCCATCGCAATTTGGATTTGGGTCGTTTTGAAGCCTGATCCAAATCTGATTAGGTTTAGGGTTTCCTCACTATATATTTGGCACTTAACCCATAATTTCAGTAGAACTCATTTTTCCACTTTCTGAACTTAGAGTTCAGGAAATAAATTCTCTCAAACCTCTGCCAAGATTTCCTAGCTTTCTTGGGCAAAGGAATATATCGGCAAGGCTTGCACCCGGATTGACAATCGCGTGCGCACCTTTTAGTAGAGACTGCATTAAAAGCATAAACTGTAAGTTTTCATGTTTTTGCAGATTTGAATTATCGCATAATCATACCAGACGATCTTTGTTGGAGCAAGTAAGTAAACAAAATTTTAAACTTCCGCTGTGCCTTACTTGTGTGTTTTACATCCAACAAATCCCTACATTATACTCCACAGGATTTTTAATGAAATGATTCAATTTTGTCCCTCAACTATGAAACATAGAACAGATTGCCCTACGTTTGAATTTTATCCCAAATATATCCTTATCATTGAAGAAATTGCTCAAATTTGTGTATCAAAACTTAAGAAATTCACTTTTTTCAATTAACTCTTATATTTTAGGGTCAAAGATTTATTTGACTTCTATTTTATGAGACGGTTAGAGGAAGAACAAAAAGGGAAAAAAAGAATATGTACAAATTTTTTTTCTTGAATACTACACATCAAAAGGATAGAAAATTCCCCAAAACATCACAATGGATGACTAATAAGTATTTTCTCTTTCAGTTTCTTGGAGACAATACTTTTTTATCTACGTAATTGTGATCATATGCATAAATTTAATTTAACAAAAATAAAATAAAATTTTATTTATTTTTTATCTTTTTGGCATGACAACAATCGCCAATTCGAACAGGGCCTTGGACTTGCCTTGTTGCGCTGATTACAACGTGAGTGTCGGGAGCGAGCGTTCACTAGGTAGATTTGTCCAAAGTTCGGGTCGGGCCGGGTCAAGTGGTTTTTTTCCTTCTGCTTGCCCGATCCTGACCCTATTTTATTTTTAATTTTCAGACTCTGACCCTTCGGGACCCTATGGGTCACGGATCGACCCTGAATCACTCTACAAAATAAAATAAAACAGTAAGCAAACAATGCAATTCTACACAATCCGTTATCCGATATAATTTATTACCAATTAAAAATTACAACAAACTGAAACATGAAATTATTAAAAATTACACCAAAAAGAACTTAATCAAATTCCACACTTTTAGCTGAGTCGAATACCATCCAGTAGCGTATTTTTCACACTTTTAGCTATAAATCCATAAACAAACAAGAGGCAAGTACAAACCAACATCACGATAATTCATCAACATCATCATAAGCATCATCATCGTCATCATCATCACTAGATTCTTCTTCGTTTATCCTTTCACCTATATAAGTAAAAAATAAATATTAATAAAATAAAAAAATAATATAAATTATATTAAAAAGACATATATATATATATATATATATATATATATATATATATATATATATATATATATGTGTGTGTGTGTGTGTGTGTATACAATATACCTTCCGCAAGAACACAATAACGAAGACAAATCAAAGCTTGCACAATTTTTTGTTTCAAAGAACTTCTAGTAGCTGATATTATTCTCACCAATGCTAAAAGCATATTCAGATGTTATAGTTGAGACATGAATGGTTAAGAGATCACGAGTCATTAATGTGAGAATTGGATATCGAGCTAAAGACTTATATCAAAAGTCCAAAATATCGAAATCATCATCCCTTGGACGATTTGATTCCTCTAAATACAAATCCAACTCATTCTTACCAACTGCATTATTTTATATCTCTGTAGTCACAAATATATCATAATCTTCAAAATCGATAAACTATCTTGAGTAATAAAATTGCCACCACTAGTACCAGATCCATCTACCCTATTATGTACATTTGTCTCATTATCAATGGTCCTTCTATACTCCTCAAACCATACCTACTTCAGCCTTGAAAATTTTAAATTTTTCAAAAGCTTCATCTTTTGTTCTAAGTAAGTACACATGAGTGTAACTTGAACAATCATCAATGAAAGTGATAAATGATCTTTTCCCTCCTCTAGTCAAAACACTGTTATACTTACAAATATCGGTATGAATCAAATCTAATATTTGAGTATTACGTTCAGCACTTCGAAAAGGTTTCTTAGTCAATTTTGCTTCGATGCATATTTCACATTTATCATTTTTTATATCTTTGCAATTAATCAAACCATGCTTGGACATGTACTTCAAAGATCGAAAATTTAAATGTGCTAATCTAGCATGACAAATATCAGAAGACTCAACAATATAAGCAGAATTGAAATTTTTATTATTAATGCTTATCTTATACATTCCATCACAAGAATACCCTTTCCCTACAAACATTGCATTCTTTGATACAATACAATTATTGCCCTCGAGAACAATCTTAAGACCATTCTTATACAAGCAGCTAGCAAAAACAAGATTCTTCCTAATGGAAGGCACATGAAAGACATTGTTCAATGTAACTTTCTTTCCGGAAGTGAAATTAATTTTCACCATACTTTTACCAGCAACCACGGCTGAATCATTGTTCCCCATAAGAACCTTTTGTCCTTCATTCTTCATTTTGTAAGACTTATATAGATTATTGTCATTACAAACATGAATGGTTGCGTCCGAGTCGAACCACCAATCCGAAGACTTTGTTTCATCCATATTGATTTGGGTAATCATGCTAATTTACATTTCGGAGACCATAGCACAAATTTCTTCAATTTTCTCCTCAATGACATTGACCTTGTTGGAATTTTCTTCTTCCTTCTTCTTGAATATGCAGTCACTTTTGCGATGGCCCTTTTTCCACAATTAAAACAGTTTCCGAAGAACTTTTGTGGGCCATTGCTAGACTTCTTGAATTTCAGATTGTTCTTGACTTTGAAATTCTTTGAAAACTTACTAGCTTCAACGGCATTAACTTTGGAAGAATCATATTTATTCTTAGAATCACGAGATCTAGTCTCTTCTTCGATTCTCAAATGTTTTTCTAATTCTTCCAAAGGTATGTCCTCTTTTATGAATAAGTTTCTTTCTATAGCCATTCTAACTTTGAGGCAATTTAGCAATAATTATCCCCGCTAGAAATGGTTCAGAAATTTCAACTTTCAATTCTCGAATCTTAGTAACAATGACTTGCAATTCATGTATTTGATAAAGAACGGACTTTGTGTCAGTCATGATAAATTCAAAATATTTAGATACAAGAAATGTGTTCGTACCTTCTTTCTCCGTCTTATATTTATACTCTAGAGCATTCCAAATTTCAACCGTAAATTCCATCAACTTGTAGAGATCATAGTGCCTATCGGAAAGAGTGTTGAGAATGTGATCTCTACACATTACTTCATCATCTTCACGCTTTTTTCTAGCGGTCTTGATCACTTATGTGTTATCATCATGTGGCTCTGGAAGTGGTGGCAACTTTGGATCAACCACATAAGCAATCTTGAGCACAGTGAGAAGAAAGAGCAACTTTCCAACTTTCCTTTCCAGCGAGTGAAGTTGGTTTCGTCAAAACGATCAAGTTGAACATTTGAATGGAGGAATGAAGTCATATCTTTAGAAGTCTCCATTGCAATAAACAAAATTAAAACCTTAAAGATCGTTGGTGTAATAAAGAATAAGGAGGAAAGGAAAACAGAAGTTTTGATTCTTTTCTTCAGAAATTTTGATTCTTTTAATTTAGAAGTTTTGATTCCCTTTTTTTCCAGAAATTTTGATTATTTTCTTCAGAAGTTTTGATTCACAGAAATGACAAACAAGGATTTGAGGCGTGTATAAACACTTTCCTTCAAGGTTTTATTTGCCCTCACCAACACAAGATTTGCTAAGAGTTTATGACAAATTACCCCCCAAGATAAATCCTAAACACTATCTCAAGCAAATAAGATGGTGTTTCTAGAACTAATAAATAAATTTGTTTGATCTATTCCTAAATCTGAATTTATAGACCTTTAAGTCTCTTTTTATAATAGACACAACCCTTCAAGAAGATGTATCATTTCATAAGGTCACTACCTTTGAATGGTGTCCATTCATAAAGACACAACCATTCAAATATTATGAATAATATTATAATATCACCTACATGTTCAAGTATCAAATATTCAAAATTATGTGTGCCAGCTTAGGACAAATATCATTTCGTTGGTTCGGGGGATTTCTTATGATCGCTTGGTTGAAATTTATGCATTGCTAGCAAAATGTCATGTCGATTCACGTGGAGTTGTGGTGAGATGGTTTAGTCGATCTGGTAAAGATTAGACTCATGTCGTACATATGGTGGTTTGACGATGTGGTCAGTAACAAAATAAACTCCCACAAAGGAAAAATTATGTTCGCTTGAAGCTCAAACTTCATTTATTTGTTTACGCTGAAATGAAATCAAATGCTTTATTTCTCCATGATAATTTATATATTTTTGCCCTTTTTCATGTGCAGGTACTTTTTTCATGCGAATACTATGTACTAACATCCCTTTTGTTGGGTACTGCATCTCTATTGTGGATGCAGATAACAATATTCAGAATGGTGTATATCCTTGTTAGGCACACTTCGCATTCCACAAACCATAAGAGAATATTTAGGATAAAATCACATTCACATTCCACCTCGTCCTACCAAGAATTTGGGGTGTGATAAAATTCAAACGGAGGGCATATTTATTTTATCGTTTATAATTGAGAGGCAAATCTAAGTCATTCCACAAATCATAAGGGAATATTTAGGATAAAATCAAAATAAATGGAAAAGTTCTATTTTCCTTAATTAAAAGGTATTTTTGGCCTTTTTTAAAGTTACGAGACATGTTATATTGATAATTTCATCGAGTCCCTCACTACAGGTTCGAGACATGTTATATTGATAATTGCATCGAGTCCCTCACTAGAGGGACGAGACATGTTATATACATACATATGGACATGATGACTCTATGGGTAAGCATTCAGGATTACTGATATGATTCTTTATTTCACATGACACAGTTATGATTTCATTTTCAGTATTTTATGTTTTCATACTCAGTACATTATTTCATACTGACCCCCCTTTTCTCGGGGGGGGGGGGGGGGGGCTGCGTTCATGCCCGCAGGTACAGATATTCAGTTCGGCGATCCTCCGGCTTAGGATTCCTGCTCAGCTGTTTTTTTGGGAGCTCCACTGTCCGGAGTTAGCCATTTTGATACCTCGTAAGTTAAGACAATAATTAAGAACCTCATTAGGAATAAAGATCCGAATTTGGAAAATTAAGTATATTCTTACATGTTAATATGTAATAATTTTGGTTACAACAAGGGTGTCAGTGAAAATGGAAAAGGATAATCGTATATATATTATCGTTAAGAATACGAAACCTTATGGAACTCCCGAGAATCAAAGAAAACGGAAATCAAGATTTAAAGAAGTGGGTTTAAGATTTATTACTTGGGGAATTAAATTAGTTAAGAAGACACTTAAAGGGGCAAAGTGTAATTGTAAGGGGGACCAAAGTGTATTTACTTAAAATCTGAAAATATTTAATTTATACCCTAATACCTTTCATTCTTCAACTAAAACACAAGTCAAAATTCTCTCCTCCTTCTTCATTTCCCTTGGTCGAAAATCCCCCCATTTCCCTAGCAAGCAGAGAGGATATTTATTTTATTCAACCCGGCTAAAGTCATCTTGCAAGTGCTTGAAATCAACCCACAAGCCATTCATTGCGATGTCACTTATGTTATCTCCTCCAAGAGGCTTCGTGTCACTTTTGTTTACAGGCTACACACGATTATTGATAGACGGGGCTTATGGGAGAAATTGAGAGAGTACGGGACCCCCATGACTATGTCGTGGCTTGTACTTGGGGATTTCAATACGGTTATGAAGGAGGATGAGCGTTTCAACATGGCACCCATCACCAGCTACGACACGAAATATATTGTTGATTGTTGCCGAGACTTAAGCCTCACGGATTTATCTTCGACGGGTTGCGAGTTCACTTTCAGTCGTAGCAATACTTTGAGCAAGCTTGACAGGGCCCTTATTAATGCCCATTGGTTACATGCGGGTTGGTATGACAATGCACATTTTCGTCAGTCCGGGCCTCTCTCGGACCATATGTTGTGCATTGTCTCTATTTTGGATCGTCCTAGAATGCATAATAGGCCTTTCAAGTTCTTCAATATGTGGGCTACTCATGAGCACTTTGGTAGAATTGTGACGAACGCTTGGGAGCATGTTATCGATGGCAATGCTCAATTCCGGTTTTCCCGAAAGTTACTTTACCTCAAGGGACCCTTGAAGCAGCTTAACGAGAAAGACTTCTCCCATATCTCGACGCCGGTCAAAAGGGCAAAAGAGGAGCTGGATATTGCTCAACAGGATGCCTTAAGCAACCCGCATCTTGACCACTTACACATGAGTGTTTCCGAGCTAAGGCACAAGTCCATGGTTCTTATTGATGCGGAAATGAGTTTCCTTAGGTAGCTTGCCAAATGTGAGCATCTCAAGCACAGTGATAGGTGCACTAAGTTCTTCCATGGTATGGTCAAACGTAACTCCAAAAGGAACTTTATTGCGGCCACTACCAAGAGTGATGACTCTCTTACGAACTCCAGTGACCAAGTTGCGGCGGAATTCATTAATTATTATAAAGGGTTACTTGGAACTAGGGACGCTTGCGAGCCTATTGATGTTGGTGTCATATCTTCGGGAAATTGCCTCTCGGTTGAACAGGGAGAGGACCTCGTTAGAAATGTCACAGATGCTGAAATTAAAGGGGCATTATTCGGTATTGGGGATGACAAAGCCCCTGATACGGATGGATACTCTTCGGGTTTCTTCAAGAAAGCTTGGAATATCGTTGGCAGGGAGTTCTGTGAAGCAGTTAAAGAGTTCTTCACTTTTGGTAAGCTTCTCAGGCAGATCAACCACACTACCATCGACCTTATTCCTAAATCTACCCACTGCTCAACGGTGGGCGACTACAGGCCTATTTCTTGCTGCAACATTATGTATAAGGTCATCACAAAGATCATTGCTTCTCGATTGGTGTCGGTTATGGATGTCCTCATTGATCCAGCTCAGGCGGCTTTTGTCCAGAATAGAAGTATGTCTGACAACATACACCTTGCACAAGAGCTTTTGAGGGGTTACAATCGTAAGAGGGTCTCTAGTAGATGCATGCTCAAAGTTGATCTCCGTAAGGCCTTCGATTCAAGAATCGGGAATTCTCACCGCTATTTTGATTGGTTTGAACTTCCTGAGAGACTCGTTGCTTGGATTATGGAATCGCCTCACGACTTCTTATTCGATTTCTATCAACGGAGCTTACACGCCATTTAAGTGAAAGGGACTCGCATGAGGACCCTCTCCCCTACCTCATTTGTTATTTTCCTAGAATATCTCTCGAGGATGATCAACAAGAACACTCAGACGCCGATTTTTCACTACCACCCCAAGTGCAATAGCTTAAAGATCACACACCTTGCTTTCGCCGATGATTTGCTGCTTATGTCGAAAGGGGACACTACTTCCGTCTGGATCCTCATGGATTGTCTTCGTGATTTCCAGAATTGCTCAGGGCTCAGTTCCAATGCACTCAAGTCCAGCTTGTACAAGGCTGGTATCACGGACCACGACCTTGCTGATATTAAGCAGATTACTAGCTTCGACACTGGCGCTATGCCTTTCTGCTATCTCGACATTCCCCTTGCCGCGGAGAGGATGAGATTGGTTCACTATGACCCTTTTGTGAACAAAATTGCACGGTACACTGACTCATGAATGAGCGCTACTTTATCTTATGCGGGCAGACTTGAACTCATCAAGTCTGTCCTCCAAGGTGTGAAATGTTTCTGGTTATCAATTTTCTTTGGTGCTGCTTGTCACGACCCGACCGATCGCGATCGTGCCCTACCCAGGCACCTTTACAGTATACATCGAGAATAGTTGTCACGCCGAACCCCGGTCACGACCCGCCAAGCTCGCGGTGCCCTACCTGGGCACTTTACAGTATACATCGAGAAAATTAGCGAATATTCATGAAACTTATAAAATAAAACAATAGATGTAAAACAAAGTTAGCCGATATGGCTACCTTCCGAACATATATAACATACCAAGCGGTTTTCATTTCTTTGACAAATCGACCCACACAATACGCGAATACGCACTTCAGGAATAACAATCGAACAATCAGTGGGACAAGGCCCGCTGCACTTCAATATACATAGCCATGACAACTCCGAACATTGGAGCCATCTCAAAATCTGAACCAGATCCTAAGCTCGCGGATCCATAATCGTACCTAAATCATGCGGACATTTAACGCACTTCAAGGGCCGCATAACAGTGCGAATATGGAATGTAAATAACGTGCAAGAATCAAATCATAATCAGAAAGAACGCCCTTAACTCCCGAAATCAATCATATATTAACCGCCTTTCTTTTTTCGATAAGATTTAACAACATATTCTTACATACTTACTTAAGATCTTAATCCGGCCTTTTCACATAACTTACATATCTTACATAACATAATCCGCCCATTTGGCGACACGGTGTCTTGATGAATCATGTGACATAATCCGCCCGCTGTGGGCTCGGTGCATCGTGGAATCATATAACATAATCCGCCCGCCGCCTCGCATCGTGGAATCATGTAGATAATCCGCCCACCGCGGCTCGGTTATCGTGGAATCATGTAGCATAATCCGCCCACCGCGGGCTCGGCATCTTGGGAATCACGTAGCATAATCCGCCACACCGCCTTGCATCTTGTGGAATCATGTAGCATAATCCGCCCACCGGCTCGTGTAAGATGACGTAACCGGCTACGTGTAGGCTCGGTAATATGGCATAATCCGCCTACGTAGGCTCGGTATCTCATAACGTAATCCGCCTATTTGTAGGCTCGGTGTATTTCATAACGAATCCGCCTATTTGTAGGCTCTGTATTTCATAACGTAATCCGCCTACGTGTAGGCTCTGTATTTCATAACGTAATCCGCCTACGTGTAGGCTCGGTGCGATTTTCCTTACGTAACATTTTAAAACGTATTGTTACCCTTCTTAAGTCGTTATAACAACTTCCCATAAAGCTATTATAACAACCTTTCATTTTAGAGAACTCAAGGCACTTTTATTCTTACAACATTAGGAAACTAGACTAAAAATACCACGTACATACGCATTTATGTAATCATAAACTTCTTTCTTTTAAAACTCAAGTCACATACTCTTAAAATCATGTCATCAATACTTTTAGAAATCAAGTCCACAACTTGAAAAATAAAGTTTCATAATCCTTAGAAGACAACCAAAGTTCATAGTCTTAAAACCTTATATCATACATTCTTTAAAATCCACTTACTTATACTTATACAAAACAAATATAAAGTTCCATACACTTCCAAAACCAAGTAACTTATTCTCTTAAAACCATATAACTTTCACTTTTAAAATCAATCCCCTTTTCACATATAAATTCAAGTCATTTTTGAACGTAAAATCCACTTACTTACTTTAAATAAATCAAGACACATAGTTTTAAATCAAATCTCATATTTTCCTAACCATTCTTACCAACATCTCCCATAAGACTTGGTAAGGACTTAGACAATTTAACATACTTATAACTTAGGATAACTTAGACATAACCCTTACGTGAGTAAATCAACATACATACTTCTTAACTTCTAAGAATAGAAGGAATCATGAAATAATACCACATGTATATTCCATACATAGAACCATGTCTAAAGAAGGAAGAGGTTCACATACCTCGCGACGATTATCGACAAGTAGCAAAAAGCTCCAAAGTACTTCCACCTTGAGCTATACCATTCTTCAAGTAGGATACGCTATACCTAGTACGTCAACCTATAATGGTCACCATACGTCCATTAACTTCTTACTTCATACGTAGAATATTTTAGGTGCTAAGTCGCTAAATTCTACGGAAAATCTGACAAAGACTCCTCCTTTGTTTCTACTTACTTTGCCACCTTTTCAAGGCCGAATACAATAACCAAACAGCCCCAATTGGCTCACAACTTCTATAAGGTACTCCAATACAAATGACTAACTAAACAGCCCCAATTGGCTCACAATTTAGAAAGTAGTCCAATACAAATGAAAAACAAACTAAAATTGTATTTCAATTTCAAAGGGCTAAACATGCCATTTCGGTTTTGAGCTCTTAAAATTCCATAACACTTATCAAACTTCATAACACATATCACATGATCATTTCTAACTTATAATAACATTGAATCTTCAATTACAAAAGTAAGACGAAGATTATACCTCATATTAGCCCAAATATGATCCAAGACTACAAGTCGATCCTTAGCAACTTTAGCTCCTCCTTTCGACGTTCCAATCCACTCCAAGCAACCATTAGAAGCTTAAGAATAACTCATCTTCAAATTCCAACTTCAAAGTTGAATAACCCCTTAGGTTCTCGCCTTGCGACTAACCCGAAAACTATCTTTTTCCGAGATTTTTCTATTGAGATATGCTTACTATACCCTTAGGTACCTTGGTTTAAAGTGGGGAGATTATTGGACAACAATTGAAAATCTTTCTCTTGAAACCCTCCTAAAAGCCGAGAGCTCTCTTAATGCTCTTCAAGATTTGTTTGAAAATTTAGCTAAGTGTTAAAAGCCTTGTCTTGCTACTTGTACACATATATAATACTATGGAGGGTCAAGATCTACACAAATGGTTGGCCTAGATAAGTTTCACATGGATCCTAGCCAAGTGGACTTGACTAAGTCAACAATATCAAGCTATTAGTCTGCAAGACTTGGCCATCCTAAAATTGGTCAAATGACCATTCCATCCAAGACAATTTCGCCCAAGACCACTAAGGGGGTGACACGTGTCGCCTCCCGCTCGTCGCAATATTTCGCTTTCCGACAATTCCATAATTCGATAAATTTACTCGCCTCAAATCTTAACATTTTTGAGTTCTTACGCACGCCCTACAAACATATCTCGAATTTCCGGTGTAACACTGCTCGCGATCGTGCCCTACCCGCACCCTTCTACCTTAACAATACAAGTAAGTCATGAATCAAATAACACCTCATTTTTTTTAAAACAAACGTGACGAGCAAGGGCAAAGCCGAAGCGCCGCCATATATACATAAACAAAAGACACTACACCGCATACGAGTCCAATCCCACCTATGAATACAAACCTCAGGAGTTAAATCAACTATGACGGACAAGGCCCCGCCGCATCAAAACTATACAAAGCACATCAAGGACATATACCAAAGATAAACTCCTAATAAGGAGCTTATCCAAAACCCCGAGCAGATCCTACACTGTCGATCACCGAATCATGACCTAAACTCGCAGATGAACGCAGCCCGGGCGAGGTCGATCGAAGAATGCAAGTATGTGAGCGATGAAGTATCGTAATAAAATCATAGCGATCTAAATAACACAGAGACATGTATGATATCCAACCTACATGCATATAACACATAAGCGATATATCAAGTCGTGACGCAGCCCTCAAAGTCATTACTCAATATAACTACGGGTCTCACGCCATAATATCAATCACGCCTGGAATCCTTCCTCACCGCCAGCAATGATGATGTAATAACACCAATAAGGATACATGAACACCAAGTCCCACACGTGTCCTCAATACCTTGGTCCCATGCCCTAATCACACCTCGTAAAGCATGACCATAGGTAACACAAACAAATCCGGGACATATATGATAATCAAAATACAACACACGGTGCCTTACTAACAATGAGAGTAGATGGTAGTATCCTTACAATATAAACTAGGAAGCTCATGATCAAGCAGACCATCCGCCCGCAGATCATTTAGCAATCCTATTCTCGGGACTATTTCACCCGCATAGGTCGCGTGGACCCGCGTGAGGTATTCTCGTGATAGTCGGACCCGCCGCATGGGACTATTTCACCTGCATAAGCCCTTTCGGACCCGCATGAGGTATTCCTCGCATATGACTATTTCACCCGCATAAGCCCTTACGGACTCGCATGAGGTATTCCTCACATAGGCTGGACCGGCCCGCATGGGACTATTTCACCCGCATAAGCCCTACGGACTCGCATGAGGTATTCCTCGCATCGTGGGTAGAAAATCCACTAATTATGCAAATGCCACAAACCCGGAATGACCCGAACGACCGATATACCAATAGCACACAACCGCTATTTTCAAGACACATAGGCAATTCTCAATTAACAAGCCCAAGTACTTATCACGGCATACTTAGACAAATTCTCAATTTATCACGCCAAAGTACTAATCAAGGCATACATAGAATAATTCTCTTTAATGTGTCAAAGTACTTATCAAGGCACACTTAGACAAATCCTCAATTTATCAAGCCAAAGTACTAATCAAGGCATACATAAAATAATTCTCTTTAACAAGTCAAAGTACTTATCAAGGCACACTTAGACAAATCCTCAATTTATCAAGCCAAAGTACTAATCAAGGCATACATAGAATAATTCTCTTTAACAAGTCGAGTACTTATCAAGGCACACTTAGACAAATCCTCAATTTATCAAGCCAAAGTACTAATCAAGGCATACATAGAATAATTCTCTTTAACAAGTCAAAGTACTTATCAAGGCACACTTAGACAAATCCTCAATTTATCAAGCCAAAGTACTAATCAAGGCATACATAGAATAATTCTCTTTTAACAAGTCAAAGTACTTATCAAGGCACACTTAGACAAATCCTCAATTTATCAAGCCAAAGTACTAATCAAGGCATACATAGAATAATTCTCTTTTAACAAGTCAAAGTACTACGTACGTACATTCTTTTATAAAAGACTCCTTTCTATGTAAAGCCCCAAGATACTAACACCCGTAGTATCAAGCGTGTCTATTTTTCAAAGTAAGTTACTACTTTTAGAAAACTCATTTCAAGGCTTGAAATCAAGTAACTTCAAATTTTCACAATCTTGGCAACTTATGCCCTTTTATCAAAATAGACAACTTTCTAAATCTTCCATAAAGCCGTTATAACCAACTTCCCATAAAGCCGTTATAACCCTTTATGGTTTTATACGTATCCATTCCTTTAATAACCAAGAGACTTATGCTATTAAAAACCAAGTATCACATACTTACAAATCAAGTTCTTAACTTTCAAAACACTTCAAGTCTCTTAATATATAGTAAACAAGTTTCTTCTACTTTTAAACCTCAAGTAACTCACTCTTTGAAACAAGTTACTTCTCTTAAAACATGTCATTTCTCCTCTTTAAATCAAATAAGTAAATCACTCGACTTCTAAAGTCATTATAATGACCTTTAGGTTTTAGAATTAAAGCACTAGCCAAAAGATTTGGAAACCACTTCCTTTTTAAGACTCCATGTACTTTAAGTAAAATACCTTCACTTTTAAGAATCCAAACTTCATCAAGAAAATGGATTATACAACTTACAATCTAAACATCAAAGTACAATCAGAAGTACATAGAACAAATTCTATTCTAGGCAATCCAAATACAACCAAGGAATGGATCATTTAAGAGTAGAACATACTTTCTTAATCTTAAGGAATCATGCTGAAGAGAGATAGTTCACATACCTTTTCTACTAAATCCACAAGCTGCTTCGAATACGCAGACGTAGAAGTGTCAACCTATAAAGGTCACAACAAGGCTATCAACTTCTAGTCTCTATGTAGAATAATACTAAGTATTTAGTCTCTAATTCTACGGAAAATCGGGCAACACTTCCTTTGTTTCTACTCACTTTGCCACCTTTTTCAAGGCCGAATACAATAACCAACAAGCCACATTTAAGGCTCCAAACAATAACCAAACAAAGGGGATTACACGCCTTACAATACGTGTAAACTTCCGCCCCACAATTCATACCAAATAGTTTAATACTTCACTAGCCATTCTCGGCCAACATATAACCAACAACACGACGTCTTTCCAATCCTTTTCCAATTCCAAGTTCTTAGGTGAACATGTTATATAGTTATAAACAACTTCAACAACTACAATTTCCTTCTTTACACAAATACGTGACGACTTAACTAATAATCGACTTGAATTGAAGTCTTAGGGCTAACATGCTAGATTTTGGATTAGGGTTCCAATAGCCAATACACTAATCCAACAACATAATATATTACTCATGCTTGCTAATATCCATAGCTACAATCAATAAGCAATCTTAACTACTAAAACGACAAGATTATACCTTTATAAGCCCTTAAAATTTCCAAGATTCCAAAGTCGCGCCTTAGCAATTCTTAGCTCCTTTCCTTAGGTTCCAATCCGCTCCAAGCACTCCTTAGAGGCCTATGAAGAACCCATCTTCAAGTTCTAACTTCAAAGTCAAGAACTCCCTTAGTTTCCGCCATTGCGACTAACGTGAAAATGCTTTTTCGAAATCTTTCTATTGAGATAACCTTACAACACCCTTAGGAACATTGGGTTAAAGTCTTGTGGCTAAAGGACAACATTTGCAAATTATTTGTGTGGGAGGGTCACAAACCCGAGAGGTCTCTAGTGAAGAACAAGGTTTTTGTGATATTTTCCTAAGTGTTAGATAAGCTTGTCTTGCACTAGTGAAGATATATAACACAATGGCGGCTTGGATTAATACACTTGTGGTCTGGATGAAAGACAATTAATGAAAAGCCATGGACAAGTTGACTAGTCAACAAAATCAAGCTAGCAAGACTAATCTTCCAAGGTGGTCAATGACCATTTTACCCTTGTACAAATTTCGACCAAGCCATGGGGTGCCACGTGTCGCCTCTCATTCGTCCATAAAATTCAGAACCTCGTGGCCCCACAAAAATGTAAAATTCTCTGTGGGCCCCACGTGACCAAATCCAGAAAATAAATTTCCATATTATTTATAAGTTCCATACTCTTCAAATAATGCATTTTGAGAATCCAATTCTCAATAACGAACATTTTTCCTTTCCGACCTTCTAAGATTTTCCGGAAAAACAATTCTTCCTTTCGCACTAATTTCCAAGTCTTGTTTCCTTACGCATATTCTCTTATACATGTCCGGACTTACTGGTGTAACATTCTTCCCCTTAGAAACATTCGTCCCGAATGTTCTTAGTCTTGCCAAGCTATACACACTCCAAGACAATCTCTATACTATGCCTATCGATCAAAACCGCACAAGACCAACGATGCCACACACGGCCACCACAACATACGTAAACATAACAATGGACCTTCCGTCCGCGAACTCTTCTCACAAAACTCGGGCGTTACAGATTTCCCAAAACACGGATCCTTGAGGTTCCTTTCTTTCCTTACTAGTCATACTTTCTCGTGCTTTCAAACTTATCTAGTACACGACAAAATCTCAATATCGCTTCGCTTCTCCACTGGAGTTACTAATCAAACCTGGCCATTAAGTTACTTGAATTTCCGCTAAGGCTCTTCTCGGTCCTTATGACCTAGTTCCGGTGGAACGCGTCCACAACCTCGTACAACGATTAACTAAACTTGGGCCTGGCATCCCCAGGACCCTACCACATAATCTGACCATTTCTAATCGACATCACCCGATTCCATACTATCGGTTGACCGAAATGAGTCTATAACCCGACTCATCGCCACGCTTTAACTTCTCGCTCCTAGTATGAAATAAATCTCTCTCTTATCTCAAGGTACTTCTTACCTTATCCCCTATTCACCGGAGGTTCGCCTCATAAGCCAAAGTATTTCTATCAGATAATCTTCCCTATCGGCCTAACACTTATACGGGGTAATTACAACTTGTGAACTTTATACAACTATAGTCTCAGTTCACCTATCATTCTTGTCAACATTCTTACTTCTCACTTACTAATCAAAGTATCCCTACCTCTGGGGTACTATCACTTACAACTGCTAGCACCGCTATCTTGGTCAATAACACAACGGCTTTCCTCATGACCCTATAGTCTTCTCCTAACCGAGAAACTGGAGGCTCTGGTGCTGGGGCCTCAAAACCTGGCGCAGAAGAACTCGCCGACTGCGGAACAACATCCGGTACCCTGGGCATAAGCCCTATCAACTCTCTGAGTCTGACTAGTAGCTCCTCGCTACTCCTTTGCCCTTCTCTGGCTGTTGCCCTCGAGGCATCAGTAACACAACAATACGTCAGAGAGGAATTTTCTTACTAACACAGCTCTATGGCACGATCTTAGAGTGAAAAGAATAGAAACCAACTCCTAAATGTCCTGTAGCCTCAGTTTATGGGTGTGGCGCGCAACACACCGATAATCAAGACTCTACTAGACACGGTCTGTAGACATTCCGAGGACTGACTGCTCTGATACCACTCACGCCCGAACCTCGGGCGTGGATCGTGCCCTACAGGCACCATTCTACCTTAACAATACAAGTAAGTCGGGAATCAAATAACACCTCATTTTTTTAAAACAAACGTCGTGCAAGTGGCAAAGCCGACAAGGCCGCCATATATACATAAACAAAAGACACTACACCGCATACGAGTCCAATCCCACCTATGAATACACCTCAAGAGTTAAATCAACTATGACGGACAAGGCCCACGCATCCAAAACTATACAAAGCACATCGAAGGACATATACCAAAGATAAACTCGGAATAGAAGAGCTTATCCAAAACCACCCGAGCAGATCCTACACTGCCGATCACCGAATCGCGTACTAAACTCATGCATGGCATGAGCGGCCGAAGGAGGTCAGTACGAAGAATGTACCAAGTATGTGAACAATAAGTACTATAATAAAATCATAGCAGTCTAAATAACAAAGGAGACATGTATGATATCCAACCTACAGTACATAACACATAAGCAGTCATATCAAGTCAGGGACGCAGGCCCTCAAAGTCATTACTCAATATAACCATGGGTCTCACGCCCATAATATCAATCATGCGTGGAATCCTTCCTCACCGCGGCGATCCATGATGTAATAACACCAATAAGGATACATGAACACCAAGTCCTACATGTGTCCTCAATACCTCGTGGTCCCATGCCTAATCCCACCTCGTAAAGCATGACCATAGGGTAACACAAACAAATCCGGACATATATGATAATCAAAATACAACACACATGGTGCCTTACTAACAATGAGAGTAGCATGGTATCCTTACAATATAAACTAGGAAGCTCATGATCAAGCGGGACCATCCGCCCGCGATCATTTAGCAATCCTATTCCCGAGACTATTTCACCCGTGATAGTCGCGTGGACCGCGTGAGGTATTCCTCGTGATATTTGGACCCGCCGCGGGACTATTTCACCCGCATAAGCCCTTTCGGACCGTGAGGTATTCCTCGTAGGACTATTTCACCCGTATAAGCCCTTACGGACTCGCATGAGGTATTCCTCGATAGTCGGACCCGCGCACGGGACTATTTCACCCGCATAAGCCCTACGGACTCGCGTGAGGTATTCCTCGCATCGTGGGTAGCAAATCCACTAATTATGCAAATGCCACAAACCCGGGGAATGACCCCGAAACGACTGATATACCAATAGCACACAACCGGCTATTTCCAGCACACATAGGCAATTCTCAATTAACAAGCCCAAGTACTTATCACGGCATACTTAGACAAATTCTCAATTTATCAAGCCAAAGTACTAATCAAGGCATACATAGAATAATTCTCTTTTAACAGGCCAAAGTACTTATCAAGGCACACTTAGACAAATCCTCAATTTATCAAGCCAAAGTACTAATCAAGGCATACATAGAATAATTCTCTTTTAACAAGTCAAAGTACTTATCAAGGCACACTTAGACAAATCCTCAATTTATCAAGACAAAGTACTAATCAAGGCATACATAGAATAATTCTCTTTTAACAAGTCAAAGTACTTATCAAGGCACACTTAGACAAATCCTCAATTTATCAAGCCAAAGTACTAATCAAGGCATACATATAATAATTCTCTTTTAACAAGTCAAAGTACTTATCAAGGCACACTTAGACAAATCCTCAATTTATCAAGCCAAAGTACTAATCAAGGCATACATAGAATAATTCTCTTTTAACAAGTCAAAGTACTTATCAAGGCACACTTAGACAAATCCTCAATTTATCAAGCCAAAGTACTAATCAAGGCATACATAGAATAATTCTCTTTTAACAAGTCAAAGTACTACGTGACATTCTTTTATAAAAGACTCCTTTGTAAAAAGCCCCAAGATACTAACACCCGTAGTATCAAGGCGTGTCTATTTTTCAAAGTAAGTTACTACACTTTTAGAAAACTCATTTCAAGGCTTGAAATCAAGTAACTTCAAATTTTCACAATCTTGGCAACTTATGCCCTTTTATCAAAATAGACAACTTTCTAAATCTTCCATAAAGCCGTTATAACCAACTTCCCATAAAGCCGTTATAACCCTTTTAGTTTTATACGATCCATTCCTTTAATAACCAAGAGACTTCTGCTATTAAAAACCAAGTATCACATACTTACAAATCAAGTTCTTAACTTTCAAAACACTTCAAGTCTCTTAATATATAGTAAACAAGTTTCTTCTACTTTTAAACCTCAAGTAACTCACTCCTTTGAAACAAGTTACTTCTCTTAAAACATGTCATTTCTCTCTTTAAATCAAATAAGTAAATCACTCGACTCCCTAAAGTCATTATAATGACCTTTAGGTTTTAGAATTAAGGCACTAGCCAAAAGATTTGGAAACCACTTCCTTTTAAGACTCCATGTACTTTAAGTAAAATACCTTCACTTTTAAGAATCCAAACTTCATCAAGAAAATGGATTATACAACTTACAATCTAAACATCAAAGTACAATCGGAAGTACATGTAACAAATTCTATTCTAGGCAATCCAAATACAACCAAGGAATGGATCATTTAAGGAGTAGAACATACTTTCTTAATCTTAAGGAATCATGCTAGAAGGAGATAGTTCACATACCTTTTCTAAATCCACAAGCTGCCGAATACGCCGTGCGTAGAAGTGTCAACCTATAAAGGTCACAACAAGGCTATCAACTTCTAGTCTCTATGTAGAATAATACTAAGTATTTAGTCTCTAATTCTACGGAAAATCGGGCAAAGACTTCCTTTGTTTCTACTCACTTTGCCACCTTTTCAAGGCCGAATACAATAACAACAAGCCACATTTAAGGCTCCAAACAATAACTAAACAAAGGGGATTACACGCCTTACAATACGTGTAAACTTCCGCCCACAATTCATACCAAATAGTTTAATACTTCACTAGCCATTCTCGCCAACATATAACCAACAACACTACGTCTTTCCAATCCTTTCCCAATTCCAAGTTCTTAGGTGAACATGTTATATAGTTATAAACAACTTCAACAACTACAATTTCCTTCTTTACACAACATGTGACGACTTAACTAATAATCGACTTGAATTGAAGTCTTAGGGCTAACATGCTAGATTTTGGATTAGGGTTCCAATAGCCAATACACTAATCCAACAACATAATATATTACTCATGCTTGCTAATATCCATAGCTACAATCAATAAGCAATCTTAACTACTAAAACGACAAGATTATACCTTTATAAGCCCTTAAAATTTCCAAGATTCCAAAGTCGCGCCTTAGCAATTCTTAGCTCCTTTCCTTAGGTTCCAATCCGCTCCAAGCACTCCTTAGAGGCCTATGAAGAACCCATCTTCAAGTTCTAACTTCAAAGTTGAAGAACTCCCTTAGTTTCCGCCTTGCGACTAACGTGAAAATGCGTTTTTTCCGAAATTTTTCTATTGAGATAACCTTACAATACCCTTAGGAACATTGGGTTAAAGTCTTGTGGCTAAAGGACAACATTTGCAAATTATTTGTGTGGGAGGGTCACAAACCCGAGAGGTCTCTTAGTGAAGAACAAGGTTTTTGTGATATTTTCCTAAGTGTTAGATAAGCTTGTCTTGCACTAGTGAAGCATATATAACACAATGAAGGGCTTGGATTAATACACTTGTGGTCTAGGATGAAAGACAATTAATGAAAAGCCAGTGGATGTTGACTAGTCAACAAAATCAAGCTAGCAAGACTAATCTTCCAAGGTGGTCAATGGCCATTTTACCCTTGTACAAATTTCGACCAAGCCATGTGGGGGTGCCACGTGTCGCCCTCTCATTCGTCCATAAAATTTCGTAACCCTCGTGGGCCCCACAAAAAATGTAAAATTCCTCGGGTGGGCCCCACGTGACCAAATCCGTAAAAATAAATTTCCATATTATTTATAAGTTCCATACTCTTCAAATAATGCATTTTGAGAATCCAATTCTCAATAACGAACATTTTTCCTTTCCGACTTTCTAAGATTTTCCGCTTAAAACAATTCTTCCTTTCGCACTAATTTCCAAGTCTTGTTTCCTTATGTACATTCTCTTATACATGTCCTGGACTTACGGGGTGTAACAATAGTAGCGGAACATACATACATCTCAAAAGAAATAAATAACAGGCTAGCCGATAAGGCCACCTTCCAAAAATATACACGTAACCCAAAAAGCAGTTACCTTTTTTTTTATTCTTTACACAACCCAATCCACAAGATATGACTATAGACCTCTAAAAATTTTTGACATAACAACTGTGACGGGACAGGGCCCCGCCATACCCCTGAATGTACATAAACCTACAAGCACAAGGAACTGTACCAAAATACAAAGCCTCCGAAATAATGGAGCTTTCCAACCAGCTGAACATTGATCCTAAGAATGAGGATCAGCAAGCTATGTACCTCAACTCGCAAAGATGAACGCAGCCCGGGCGAGGTCAGTACGAAATATGTACCAAGTATGTGAAACTGAAAACAATGTAATGAAATCATAACAATCTATATAAAACAGGAGACATGTATGATAACCAAACTACAATACACAATATATAAGTAGTCATGTCAAGCCAGGGACGCATGCCCTCAAAGTCATTACTCACATATAACCATGGGTCTCATGCCCATAATATCAATCATGCCCGTGGAATTCCTTCCTCACTGCCGGCAGTCCATGATATAATATAACACCAATAAGTATACATAAACACCAGGTCCCACATGTGTCATAAAAATCAGATGGGCAGTAGAAAGCGAACCACGGATCCATCTGCATCATAAAACTGACCGGCAAGTACGAAAAGCCAACTACGGATCCAAACACTAACAATCGATCGGCAAGTACGAATTCAACTACTGATCCACTGCCACGAGATATGACCGGGCAAGTGCGAAGCTATCTACCGTAGTCTACTGTACCAAATCAGGCCATAAACTGACGGGGCAAGTACGAAAGCCAACTACTGCACCATCTCGCGCTACCATCGATCGGCAAGTACGGAAGCTAACTACCAAATCATCATGCGTCACTAAACCTCATGGAGAGCTAGTCCATGAAATAACAATATCCAACATGGTCGCATGCCCCGGAATCCCACATCGTATAAGCATGTCCATGGAGAAATAAAAAAATCCGGGAATCCAACCCGCATCCTGGTCGCATGCCCCGGAATCCCACATCGTATAAGCATGGTCAAGGAGTAATAAAAACAATCCGGGAATCTAACCCGCATCCTGGTCGCATGCCCCGGAATCCCACATCGTATAAGCATGTCCAAGGATAAATCACAATGGAAGCATACCCGTGGAAGCCTCCGTCATTGTCGGTACGTCCAAGTAAATTCACAACAAGACAGTCGACCCTCCAACTGAGAGTCACGGCAGCGTAAACATATAATACTTGCACTCAAGGCTATCACAAGCAAGCATAGACAAGTTCACAAAATCTTTAGACTTTCATTATCATACAAAAATGAATTTCATTTTATAAACTCAAGGCACTTTTCGTTTCACATAAAAATCCGGGAATTTAACCCAAAGTACTACGTACTTTCATTCTTTTCAAAAGACTCATTTTCATATAAAACCCCAAGATACTAACACCCGTAGTTTCAAGGCATGTCTACATTTCAAACAAGTCACTACATTTTTAGAAATACATTTCTAGGCTTCTAAATCAAGTGACCCTTACTTTAAAACTTTAAGCAATTGATACCTTTAAATCAAATTGCCATTCTTTATTTCAAGTCATTTCTTTGTTTACATTACTAGAGAAAACCATTCTTTTAACCTTCCATAAAGTTGTTATAACCAACTTCCCATAAAGCCGTTATACTAACTTTATGCTTTAGAAACTAAGACATCTTTAACCTTTCATAAAGTCGTCATAACTAACTTCCCATAAAGCCGTTATAACTTTTTATGTCTTAGATAAATTCATTCTTTTTATAACCAAGAGACTTATACTTTCAAATCAAGTTACATAGCTTTCAAAATACTTCAAGTCTCTTAACTTTAAGAAATCAAGTTTCTTAACTTAGAATATCAAGTCTCTTTAACTTAGAATATCAAGTCTCTTAACTTTAAGAAATCAAGTTTCTTAACTTAGAATATCAAGTCTCTTTAACTTAGAATGTCAAGTCTCTTAACTTTAAAAATAAAGTCTCTTAACCTTTTAAGAATTCAATGTTCATGGTCTTAAAACTTCATAATGTAAACTCTTTAAATTAAGTAACATATACTTTTATGCGTTGTGAATAGGTTATACTCGTTTATAACGATCTTATTAAAGCAGTCATGATCTAGAAAATGTAATACAATTTTGTCTTATCTTAGTTTCTATGCAGATGGAGAATTCTACTCATTTTAATATAATTGATTGTCGATACATTTTATTTTATTAACGCTGCAATGGCTTGTTCGATACTTATTCTCATTCGTGCAGTAAATTAGCAAAGTCAACTCGGCTCCAAATACTTCCTAACGACTCTTACCAACATCCCCCCCATAAGACTTGGTAAGAACTTAAGATAACTTAGACATAACTTTCACATAGAGTAAATCAACATACATACCTCTTAACTTCTAAGAGTCGAAGGAATCATGAAATAAAACCACATGTATATTTCATACATAGAATCATGCCAAAAGGAGGAAGAGGTTCACATACCTCGCGACGATTATCGACAAGTAGCAAAATGCTCCAAAGTACTTCAACCTTGCTAGCTATTCCATCCTTTAAGTAGAATACACTACTCATAGTACTTCAACCTATATTAATCATAACATGTCTATCAACTCCTCACTTTTAAACGTAGAATCATACTAAGTGTAAGGTCTCTTATTCTACGAAAAATCGGGCAACACTTCCTTTGTTTCTACGTATTTTTCCACCTTTTTCAAGGCCCGAAAATCAATAACCAAACGCCACATTTAAGGCCCAACAATTCAGCAATACAAAGGGGATTACACGCCTAATATGACGTGTACAATTCTGCCCCACAATCAATATAAAATTGTCCAATATTTCTATGCCATAATCGGCTACCATTGTCACAACAAATTATCAATTTCCTTTCAATTCCTTTTTCAATCCAAGTTGTTATTCCAATATGTTATATACATAATAACAATTACAATAACTATAAATCCTTTCTTCCTTAACATGCGACGATTGTAACTATCGACCAAATTGATTACAACATTAATGGCTAACTTGTCCATTTTCGGTTTTAACATGTCGACATGATCCAAATCTTTTCAAACTTTATTATATATACCACATGCTCATTTCTTAACTACTATAACATGTAATCTTCAATTACATTAAGAAGATGAATATTTTACCTCAATAAGCCCTAATAATGTCCAAGCGTAAAAGTCGATTCTTAGCAACTTTTAGCTCCTCTTCTTATGTTCCAATCCGCTCCAAGCACTCCTTAGAAGCTCATGAAGAACTCATCTTCAAGTTCCATCTTCAAAGTTGAAGAACACCTTAGGTTTTCGCCTTGCGACTAACGTAAAAACGTCGTTTTTCCGGGATCTTTCTATTGAGATATACTTACAATACCTCTAGGAACCTTGGGTTAAAGTCTTGTGAATTATGGACAACAATTGAAATTTTTTTGTGTTCTTTTTAGCTCAAACCCGAGAGCTTCACATACAAGCTCAAAGTTTTCTCAATTTTTTCTAAGTGTTGAAGACTTGTCTTGCTACTAGTGTAGTATATATAAAACAATGGAGGGTCAAGATTACAACATTTGTGTGGCTAGGATGAAGGAGATTTAATATCTATCAAGTGGGCAAGTTGACTTAGTCAATAATCTCAAGCTTGTCAAGACTTGATCATCTTCCTTGGTCATTGACCATTATACCCTTGTTATATTTCGAACAAGCCTATGTAGGGGGTGACACGTGTCGCCCTCCCATTCGTCCATAAAATCGCGTAACCCTCGTGGGCCCCACAAAACGTAAAATTTCTTGGGTGGTCCCTACGTGACCAAATTCGTAAAATAAATTTCCCCAATGATAATAAAATCCATACTCCTCAAATAATGTATTCTAAGAATCTAATTCTCATCAACGAACATTTTTCCTTTCCGAAGTTCGGAAGATTTTCCTTCGGAAAAACAATTCTTTCTTTCGTACCAATTTTCAAGTCTTGTGTTCTCGCGTCTATTCTCTTATTCATGTCCTGGAATTACGGGGTGTAACACTGTTGCGGTTTGTAAGAAAGTTTACGGACTATGTAGGACCTTCCTGTGGTGTTCTAGCCACCCTATTGTAGCATGAAAAGAGTGTACCAGGCCGAAATCCGAGGGTGGCCTCGGAATCAGGGATCTCAAGGCTTGGAACATTGCTTCGCTCGCCAAGTGCCTTTGGAATATCCATCAAAATAAGGACACACTTTGGATTAAATGGATCAATAACAAGTATATCAACAACAATAACAATATTTGGACCTGGGTTGCTAAGAACGACGACTCACCTTTGATCAAGCGGTTTCTGTTTATCCGTGACTTCATCCTTGAATGTGAAGGCTCACACGATCAAGCGGCTATTAACATGGCGGCATGGTATAATAGTAACCACAGTGCCTATGACTATTTCAGGACACATGGGCAACATATGATTTGAGCGAAGGATGTTTGGAGTTCTTGTATCACTCCAAAGAAGTCCTTCATTCTTTGGCTTTGTGCGAGGAAAAGATTACGGACGAAGGATAGAATCACTTATATAGATATTGATAGAAGGTGCTCCCTTTATGGTTACTCTGACGAGTCAATTGCTCACATATTCTTCAGTTGCACGATCAGTAGTTATCTGGTCACGGGTCAAGACATGACTTGGCATCAGGAGGGCTATGACCACAATCGATAGCGCTTTGAAATATATCAAGAAAGAAGGGCGTGGCACTGGTTGGAAAGCTAAAGCTAAGCGGGCTGGCCTGGCCACCACCATCTACCACATTTGGACTGAGAGGAGTAAGATTATTTTTGACGGTTCGAGACTTGATAGAGAAGTTATTCTCTTTAGGATCAAAACCAGCGTCTACAAAACTTTGTTCACTTTATACCCCCTTTTCCTGGATAGATTTGTATCCCTAGCCACAAACTAGGATATGGATGGCTGGCTGGGCCTGTGGCATCATCGAACCGCCTTTTACAAATCTCCAGACTTCCCAACTCATGATCACCGAGTCTCCCGACCACCCGGAATGTGGGATTGGCGGGAGTCCTTTATGCATTGTACCTAATGACTTCTCGACCTGTGGGCAAGCTTGAAATAGTACGTGGTTTGGATAGTAGGTACCATGACGATTACTCCCAGCGACATAACGTGACGAGAGTGGGTCTTTAACCATGTCCTAATAGGTACTCTTCCCTTGACCGTGGGTTTGTCCCATTTGAGTTTACCATAGAAAGAGTTTAAGGAGGCCCACGACTGCAACCTTATGCTCTACATAAGGGAATTGCCATAGTTTAGGGCTTTTGTGGGATGCATCTCCCTTTTGCTTAGCTTGGGCACTCACGACTACCCAACTTGTGGGATAGCTTGAGCTTTTGTTACTGACGAGCCTAAATCTTGTGCTGACTTGCCTAGCTGAGACGCACTAGATTTACATCGTCTTTACGCCGTGGGCACGCCCACAAAACATGTACATTCAGATGATTATTAATACACATTTACCTTTCCATCAAAAAAAAGAAAATTAAGTTTTTACTCCATCTTATTAGGCTAGTTATCCTACATAATTAAGCCAAGAAATTAGAACATTTAAATCACCCAAAACAGTTGGCATTTTCGGCTTCTCTGGCCGAGAATTGTAGGGGTGTTTTCTTCAAATTTTTGGTGAAATTGTTGGATGTGAAGCATGTATAAATGATGGGTTATCATAGTAGAGATGTTGCATGTTGAATTGGGGTTGAATAAGTGTGAATTTGAAGCAAAAAATTGGAGCGAAAACAGTGGCAAAATCGGGACTGCTGGGTAGATTATTAGTCAACTTTGGGAGGACATATCTCCTAGCATATTAGGAATTTTTGGGTGTTTAAAAAGCCTAAAATGAAGTTCGTCGAGTCTAGTTTCCATAGCAATAAATCACTCGTAGATAGGACACCGGAGTAGAGAGTTATGGGCATCACAGGTTCAACTGATGAAGCAGTGGTTAAAAATCGAGACTGTTTTGGGGATTAAATTAAGGTATGAAAATTCTTATTTCTATGCTATAATTAAAGTTGCATATTGTTGTAGTTGAAGTAATGGACTTGTGTTAGGAAGAAATCTTGAATTTAGACATTGCATGTGAATAATTTGAATGTTGTAGCCGATATTAGGACTAATGTTACTAATCTTGGAATTGTCGTATTCGATTATTGTGTTGTGAAATTCGTCGCTACTTGGCATGTTGATATTGGAAGAGAATCTTGACATATAAGTTATAATTGTTCATAAAGAATTATTGGAACAAGATTGAACTCTAAGGAATTAAGAAAATGATTGGTTTTGTGAATATTGGCCAAAGACTTGCTTGAAATTTTTGGATATTATCGCGTCAAGATTAGGGGCTGATTTTGTGAAGTTTAAATGTTGTGAATTTGACTATGAACATGTATATAAGTTATGGTAATTACTAGTACATGTCTTAAAGAAAGTAAAGTGTAAAAAGTGTGTTATGTTACAAACTATAGAACTTGGTTATTGTTGTTGTCATTAGAGTTGATGGATTATTTTAAGACTGTTCTAATATGGACTAAGGACTGAATTAACATGAGAAATAGGTGTAGTAATCACATGGTTTTTTTGTAGTTGTGATATCACTTAAAATTAAAAGAGAAGGAATACGTTATGATGACATAAATGGAATATCTGAGATTATTGTGGTTATATATTTGAGTTATGACTTGCTGTTGGTATTGCTGGCTTGGTTTAAAATTTGTGGATGTACATATAAACAGGAGAAGTGCTGCCCAAATTTCTGTAGAATAGGAAGTCTTCATTCAATTTAACTTATGTTAGGAATCATAGAGTTGACAGACCTAATGTTATTATTATAGGTTGGAGTATTAGACGGGACATATTCTAGTAGTGAGTTGGTTAGCTCGACTATAAGGTATGTGAGACTATCCTTCTTTCTTTTGGCATGACTTTGTGAAAGAACTTTCATTTGACATGATTTTAATAAAAGTACGGCGGACGTACATGATTTTCTACAAAGTTAGTTTTAAAGGAAAATTGTTATGACAAGTGCCTATGATTTTCAGCAAAGAGCTTATTATGATGATATTATCGAAAGTCAAAGATGATTTCTAATTGCATATAGTTTCTCATGATATCTACTCGTGCCAAGTCTTATTACACATTCACCGAGTCTCTCACATAGAGTGTCGACGCTATATTGTATGTTCCGGGTTCGAGTCCCGACTATTATTATTATATTACTTGGGTTCGAGTCCCAAGCGGGTTAAACTCCCGGATTACTATTATTCCATGGATTAGCTCTCCATGATGCGGGTTCGAGTCCCATGACATTATATTATTCCATATACTTACGTGGGTTCGAGTCCCACGATATATATACTTACTTGGGTTCGAGTCCCATGATATATACATACTTACTTGGGTTCGAGTCCCATGATATATATGTACCTAGACGGGTTCGAGTCCCGTGCCATTATATCCTGAGGATATGAGTTCATGACTTTGGCATGATTTGCATATTTTGAAAAAGGTAAGAACTGATTTTCATTACTCTCATTTGGTAAGATTACGCAATTATGTTAAGTTGATTTCATACTTGCCTCGCTATACGTTGAATCATATGATCTCACCATGATTTAGTTTTCGCCACATACTTGGTACATCTATCGATCGACTTCTTTTCCCTGTGGTCGTTCATGCCCGCAGTACAAGTGATCGGTTAAGCGACTCCGCCAGGACATCTACCGCTAAAGAGCTCCTTGTTCGAGCCGCTTATTTTGGTACAAATCTTTACATTCGCACTTATGTATATTTGGGCACGACGGTCCCGTCCGTCATATGTCGAGATTGTACTTTTAAGTGCAGGTAGACGATTGTGGTGATAGATGTGTTTTGGACTTGTGTAGAACGTTTATGCGGTTGGGCTAGCTGTATTGTTGCACTTGTTTTGGGATGTTCCCGTATATAGTGACAACCTTACCGGCTTGCCTATTGTGATTACTCCTTTGCTTATGTAATGCTATTTGGTGGCAGCCTAGTCGGCTCAGTCTTACGAACACGTGATTCGAGAAAATGAAAAACTTTCTAAAATTAAATATTCTAAAATCATTGATTGTGTAGTTTTTCTCATGAATTATACTCAATCTGATATAGCTTATGTATTAGCAAATTGAATCGATATACTCATAACACAAGGATTGGTATTTTCATTTTAATAATTTTCTATATTAGAAGAATTTTGTGATGCAAATTAGATAACTGATAATAATAAAGTTATGTCTACCAATGTTATGTATTTATTTTGGGTGCAAATATTATTTCATGGAAGTCTTCTAAACAGACCTGTATAGAACACTCTACTATAAAATATGAATCCATCACTCTTTTGAGTTGGCAAGGCAAGAAATCGAGTGGAGAAATCTATTGTCAGATATGTCATTATTGGTAAGACAAGCTTCACTAAGTTCTCTACACGTAACTCACATGTGCACTACAAGAAAATGATCTACGGTGATAGTCAAAAGTGTAACAATTTTTGTAACTATCACATAGTATGATAATTTTCGATTGACTTTCTTTTTTAATTGATATGCCCATACCCGACCCAATTCATAAATTCAGCCGATACTCGACCCATTTCTGGCCACAATTGTTATTGAATGAAAACCCAACTAATTTGGGCTTATTATGTATGTTGTTAACCTTGAGCAAGTATAAACCCTAGCATCCCATTGTAACTTGTGAGAGAGAGATCTGCATTGATGGAGGCAGCAATAGCAAGGACAGTGAATATGTTTCACCCACTTCCCTCTCCCTTCTCAAAACTGTAACTACCCTTCCTTCTCCGGCGAACCAAGTCCAAAAAAGGGTCGCTCCTAGTTCTCTCATATGCTCCGGCAATGATGGACGGCGCTGCCATCGCCATTGTTCTTTCCGGAAAACACCCATTAAAATTGGTAATTGTGTTCATTTTTCGATGAATCGCTTCTACATTTTTTTATATATTTTGTATGTCTGTTTTTTATTTTATTATCATTGTCATTTTTTTAGAGGTAATTTATGTTGCCGCTGGTAGCTTCATTGTGATTGATAAGAGCTATATTTGAAATGTAACAGGTATATGCAAGATTGTTTCCCCTATAACAGCTGATGTTCCTGCTGGAGTTGTTTTGATGAAAGAAAAGGCTGGTTTTAAATTTACTACTAGGGTACAGCCACTTCGTCTAGCTAAATGGGACACAGATGACAAGGTCACCTTTTTCATGAGTGGAAGGTTAGTTTTTTACTTGTAGTTTTGTAATTGCTCCTGTTGATTAGTTGTTTGCCTCATTTTTGACTAGTGTGGTCTTTCAGGAACTATTCATCTCGAGGTTGATGCTAACTGTCTCCATTTTTGTCTATGTAAATTGTTCTTTTGATAATTTTGCTTGGATTCTGCTGCTCTATTACAATTTTGATATTGTTCACTATCACGCTACTATTTTGGACTATTACATTATTTTTGTTAATATTGGGTTGGTTTTGTGCTCGGAAAATACTTCCGACACCCAACGATACTTTTATCTTTTTATCACATTTGTGTAAGTTATTTGGGTGAATACTAAACCCAAATGGCTGATGAAGAGATTTCCGCCGATCTCTAAGGCCTTCCCAAATTTTTATTTCAAGTTTATTCCTTATTTCAACTACTGGCACTATCGCTAATACTATGCAGCGTTGCCTTCTTGACGACCATATGTTCTATATTTGATGTCCCAGTATTCTGGCCAATATTGTTATGTTACTGGATCTTTCTCCTGGTCCTCACTATGAAGCGTCAGATCACACACATGATTATGTACAAGTATGATCCATTCAGGAAGAAGGTAAATAGCTTTTCACTTGAATGAAATTTTATGTGAGTCTTTTGTTCTGTTTCTCTTTGTTATCTCATTATTTCTATCTATCTCAAGTTTTTCACTTGAATGGATTTTATCTCTAGTTTTCTATATAATAAATTAAACTTCCTGGATTCCGCAGAAGTATACTTTGAATAAATCTGACTGAGAAGCAATAGTGGCTTAACAGGGAACTAATGTCATCCTTGCATCTCTTCAGGAGTAGTGAATGTCCCCTCCTTTGTTGCCTCATCGAGAGCAAAGAGTCCAAATTGTGTGAGGTTAGTGATCTGACCGTCTACACCAACTAGCCATAACGATCATTCTACCTCTAATATAGTATATATGCCAAAATCATCCGGAAGGCAATTGTGTGACATGTTTGCTCTGTATTGTCCTATTTCCTCATTCTGATTTGTATATCCAATTCAGCTACGCCTTTCTCAGTTGTGAATACTTACTTGTAAATAGTGATTGAACTACTCATTTATCTGTTTTGTTCTCTTCTTAGGTTCTTTGCTAATTCTTTCAAACAATTTTTACACAACAAGTGAATCGTTAGACATGTGCTTATATATATATTTATATATTGCAGGGATACGATGGGCATGATCTGGAGATGAAAGAAAAGAAGTCTAGCTTTCTGGATGATCATTTTAATGACATGGTACACTTTCTAGCTTTGTGATTTCTGGTGGTTTCCTACTTATATTTGCACAATACATATCTCATATTCTTTTGCTGGTTTCTGGATTCTATTTGTTTTGTTTTCAAAGTTTTGGGATGTTATAAGATCACTAAAAAGGCAAATTACTCAAATGAAATTTTGAAACCTTACAAGTACAGAAAGAAAACACCTTAACCTATTCACAAATTGTCAATTTTGAAATGACATTATTTGGAATATTTCTCATCTTTGTAGCTCTTTCTTTATCAGTGATTATGCAAGTATGCAACTGTGTTTTTTGGCACCCATGATAAACAAGTGAGGTTGCATTCTGGCCAAACTATTGGTGCACTTTTGAACACAGTTGACGTTCATGATTGTTGTATTTCTGAGCCTAATTGTTGCTGGTTTCTTTGCTAAAATCTACTGCTATTAAGTGTTGCTGATTCGCTACATTCAGCTGTTGCTCGTGATGAAATGATTAGCTACATTCTTGGCCTATTGAAGCTACTTCACTAAGGTCGAGTGTTGTTGTGTATCTAAAGTCAAGTGATGCACTTTGTGGTAGTATTTTGATGTGATATTGCTGCACTTCAAGGCAAAATATTTGCTGCTTTGTTCATGGATTCATTTGTTGTCTTATTTGAGAAAAAGAAATATGTTGCTATATTTTTGAGAAAGCAAACACTACAGTTCAAAGGAGAACATATATAGCCACATCTGGTTTTAACTGATTTGAATACAACGATAAGTCTGATCGTTCCGTAATCAAAACTTCTATTGTTTTATACGGATATGAAGGTTTTACAAGCATTTATTTATTTCTAACTGTCTTTTTTTTTACACCTTGCGAGGAATATCTAAACAATATGGGATAGCAAAGTGGGGTGCTACAAAGACGGAAGAGAGAACAAGATTGTCGGTTTTTATTGGATAATATTTGTACTTTGACGGTTTATGGGAACATTTTGTTTTTGTTAAATTTGGTTACATTTTGTTTTGGTTACATGTGGTAACATTTTGTTTTGTAAAATAATTCGTAAATATTTCAATATTATGTATTAAAATGATTTGATTAATTAGTTATATTTTAGTTACAATATGCCATTTTCCCACAAATTTAACTATTATTGAAAAATTAAAAAAACAATTAATTAAATTAAATTAATTATTAAATACAAAATGCGTCAAAATCAAATTTCCTGCAATTGTTTTATATTTAAATTAAATTAATTCAAATTCAAATTTATTTAAAAAGTTACCGCAAAAAAAATATATTAAATTAATACAATTTAAATATTTTACCGCCAAAATTTGTAAATACTCGGATTTTTTTTTTAAAAAAGCGGGAAATAGTCAATGTCAACGATCAAATGTGTGACGGTTTATGCCTATGTGACAGTTATTTAAACCGTCATCTATTCGTGACATAGGCTACAATGACACTTACAAAAACTGTTATCCACCCCCTCCGATGACAGTTTTTAACCGTCATCGTAGGTCATTTTTCTTGTAGTGACGATAATTGAAATTGCTAAGGAAGGTGTGTATAATGAAAAAAAGAAGATACATTTGTATTTAATATTGTGTAGTTAAACAAAATAGTGTTATTTCCTTAGAATATGTAAGGCCCAAAAGAAATTTGAGGCATCCTTATATCAAGGATTTGAAAAGGAAAATAATCCTTGATATGTTTATAAGGTGGGGCTTAAGCATATGGATTGAGATAGTATAGTAGATAACCATTTGAGGTTAAATGATGTCATATGAGCCCTCAATATGCATTATATTTTCTATCTCTATGGCGTATGATAGTGCTTTGTAAGGTTGAACTTATTTACTCTGAATGATTTCACAACCTTAAGGAGGTCTATGTTAAGATAGAATTGATGGTTCATCTACGTAAGTGTAAAGGTATGGTTGTCTTTTACCAAAGGCTTGGGATGTTTTTCTAGAGCACTCACGAAATTCAAGGTGTGTGCATGATCATAAAAACACTTAGTTTCACGAAGTTTGAATCACGTTAAGAATATGATATGTATTAATAGGGATCTCAACTGCAGTACATTCAGTTCAAGAGTATTTCACTTGTAGCTATTGGTTGTTGCCTCATTTCACTACGTGTCAATTCGAATTGAAAGTTATTGATACTTAAGTACATGTCCCTTCCTTTGTCCAGAACTTATTTTTATTATTTATATTTGCATTACTGGGATTGTTGACGTTATGACATTTCTGTTCTTTTTGTTGGTAATGCAAAAAAAATCTTGTGGCTCCTTTTTCTACCTACTTCTTGTTAGTAAAAATGAGCAACAACAAACGGAAAATAGTAAACTTCTATTAGAAGAACTAGGAAAGTGAAAAACAAAAGATTACAATCGAAAGAAATAATCTTAACTAACACTTAATCTGAATTCTGCTGAGTCGAGTGATGTCACTCTGTCTTTAAGACAAGATTATCCCATATATATCCTTTTACGTTTCTAGGCAATAGTCTCCCAAGATAAAACAACTACTAACACTTGAGTAAAGAAAAATCAAGTGTTTCTCTTGAAGAACTTTTAGTAGTGAAAGAATGCTAGCGAGGAAGAAGCAGAAAATTTTGCAAGTGTTTCTCAATTGAGGCAAATGCCTCAATTTATAGTGTGTAAGATTTGTCCCTTAAAGTGCAAAGTAATGGCATTGAATCATCCATGTAATGACAATGAATTGCCCATGTAATGACACCCATTTATCAGCCAAATAATTGTTGAAAAATTAAATTTTCATTTCAGACTTTCTACCTGGGTAGCGCTGCGACTAGGCTTCGGAGGCACCGTGGCGTCGCGGCTCCAGTGACTTGGGACCGAATTAGCGTCGCGACCCTTCTCGGCTCTGCGGCCCTTTCCGACCCGTTCTAATCTTTACACTATGCACACTTCTGCCTTCATTCACCAACGTGGAACACTTGTCATTTGACCAATGACCGTCTATCATTCTATGTCTCAAACATTTTACTTACGTACCAATATATCTTTCACTAATGAAATTTACGATCCTTGGTACAATGTCTGCACGTGTGTGAAAATGACGTTTCTGACGTGTGTGACCCCAATTGTTCGAGTCATAAATAATGAGATAAACTTATTCCACATTGATAAATTTCCAACAATCTCCTCTTGAAACAGATTTCGGCGAACTCACAAGATGCCTTTCTTAGCAATCTTTCAGCAGACTGATGTTGCATCAGGAGAGGTAGCTTTCGTTTTGAACATTCCTTAGTTGAATACCATCGGACTTACTTACTGCGCGGTGAACGTGATGTCTTGAACCGTCAGTATTTAGTGTAAGCCAAGTCAACGGTAGCAACACAACAACTCTCTTACTTAGTTCTTCTTTAATGTTTTGTACGTTATGGTTGTGGACACTCTTGGATTCTTAAGTGCGTTCATTTGAGATGGCCTGTCCTCGCACTTAAATAGATGTTCTCCTATAAAGTATCCTACTATACCCCACTTCACAAGTGTTAGGAACCATTAAAAGTTTCCCCAAACCTAACCTCAATCTTTGAGGATCATTAAAGGTTTTGGAAACATAACCTCTACCCACACTGCAGATAACACTTAATGTCTATCTCGGGAACGGACTTGGGTTTATGTTCCTTACAGAAATCATAACCCGAAGTGCTCTTTCTTTCGCCGAAGCGCTCAACTGAACCTTTACAGCTTAGTTTTCCCATTGAACATAATTCCTGGGATTTCTAGTCATTAAGGTTGGGTTACCACCGTATCATTCCTTATTGTTTGGGTTTTAATCATTCCCCTAGACATGCAGACTATCTAATCTTTGGGTATGCCCTTAGTCAAAGGGCCTGCTATGTTATCCTTTGATTTTACATAATCAATGGAAATAATACCCGTAGCGATCAGCTGCCTAACGATCTTCCATCGAATATAACGAGATTTGTCATTATACATAGAACTATGTCCCTTCCTAGATCCAACTGGCTATCGCAGTGGATCATTACAGAAGATACAGGTTTGTCCCAATATGGGACGTCATCGAAGAAGTCATGAATCCACTCAGCTTCTTCTCCTACTTTGTCTAAAGCGATAAACACTGACTTCATCGTGGATCGGGCGATGCAAGTTTGCTTAGAGGATTTCAAGACACAACCCCACCACCAATCATAAATATATACCCACTGATAGACTTGGTGTTCTCTACATCAAATATCCAGTTTGCATCACTGTACCCCTCTAGTACAACTAGATATCTCGAATAATATAACTCGTAAGTTAGAGTTTATTTTAGGTACCGTAGTACCCGATTCAACGATTTCCAATGATTATTACTTGGATTACGGGTAAAATCTAGCAATTTGTTGACTGCATAAGCGATATCAGGTTGGGTGCAGTTTGTTATGTACATCAAACTCCCAATCACCTGCGCATATCGCTCCTTGCATACGGGCGCACCACGATTTTTATCCATTTTCTGGTTCATATCCAATAGTGACTTCATCGGCGAACTGTCGAATATCTCAAACTTTCTCAACACATCCTCGATGTAGTGATACTGAGATAAGACCAGTCCGTCAGACGTCTTAGAGACCTTGATCCCTAAGATGAGATCTGCAATGCACATATCCTTCATGTCGAAACATTGTTTCAACGTATTCTTAATCTCTAGGATCAAACTAGGGCTACTCTATGTAATCAATATGTCATCTACGTAAAGACATATCATGACGAATGAGTCAGAATTACCTTTCATGTAGACACATTTGTCACACTCATTAATGGAGAAACCTTTCGATAGTAGAGTACTATCAAATTTTTTGGGTCATTGCCTCGGGGCCTGTTTCAGCCCGTACAGAGACTTGATAAGTCGATAGACTTTCTTCTCTTGCCCTGGAACCACATACCCCTCGGGTTGTTCCATATAAATTTCTTCTTCCAAATCACCATTTAGGAAGGCTATCTCGACATCCATTTGATGTATCTCAAGGTCACACAACACTGCGATCGCAATGAATAATCGTATGGACGTCATCCTAGATACCGGGGAGTACGTGTCAAAATAGTTAAGGCTTTCCTTCATTCGATAGCCTTTGACTACCAATCTGGCCTTGTACTTGTCTATAGACCCATCTGCTTAATACTTCCATTTGAGTATCCACTTACAACCCAACGATTTGTTTTCCGGAGGAAGATCAACCAACTCTCAAGTATGATTGTGTAGGATGGAGTCTATTTCACTCTCAATAGCTTCTTTCCAGAGCGGTGATTCTAGAGTTGACAATGCTTCAGCAATTGTCTGTGATTCATTGTGAACCATATAAGCTACAAAGTTAGGACTGAAGGATTTATCCTTCCTAGCCCTTTTACTTCGTCTTGGTTCCGTCTCTGGAGTCTCCAAGTTCTGAGAATCTGGAACACTAGATTCCGGATAGTTAGCCACTTTGAAGTCCACTATATATGAACCATCTAGATTTGGGCAGTCAATGACTGTCGGTTCCTGAGAGCTTTGTTCATAACTTTGTTTGTGAGAAGTTATGTCTCTTTCCTTTCTAGGAAACATATCCTCAAAGAATTGGGCATTCCTTGATTCCATTATTGTACCCCCCGTGGATATCTGATACATCTGACTTATGTACTAGGAAGCGATAAACACTACTGTTATTTGCATATCCGATGAAAATGTAATCTACATTCTTAGGTTCAATCTTGACCTGCTTTGGCTAAGGTACTTCAACTTTTGCCAGACAACCCCACACCTTCAGATATTTATAGGTGGGTTTCTTTCCCTTCCATAACTCGTATGGAGTTTTGTCCTTACCCTTATGTGGGACTATATTAAGAATCGTATTAGCGGTAAGGACAGTTTATTTCCACATGTTTTGGGGAAGACCGGAATTGATGAGCAAGACATTCATCATTTCCTTCAACGCATGGTTCTTACGTTCAGCAACACCGTTTGACTGATGTGAGTATAGAGCCGTCGTTTGATGAACAATGCCCGATTGGGCACAATATTCCTCAAATGGCGCTACGTATTCTCCCCCTTGGAGGCACCGCGGCTCTGTAGGGGGTGGCGTTGCGGCGCTCCCCGGCTCCGAGGTGGTGTCGCAGCCCTTCTCGGCTTCGCGACCCTTTCCGACCCGTTCCAATCTTTACACTATGCCTCTTTCTTCATTCACCAACGTGGAACACTTGTCATTTGGCCAACGACCGTCCATCATTCTATGTCTCAAACATTTTACTTACGTATCAATATCTCTTTCACTAATGAAATTTACGATCATTGGTACAATTTCTGCACGTGTGTGGAAACGACGTTTTCGAGTGCGGAATCTCAATTATTTGAGTCATAAATAATAGGAAAACTTATTCCACATTGATAAATTTCCAAAACACTTCTTTACCTTATTTGTAAGACCAAAAGTCTCACCCAGGAAGATGAAATTCATTTTGAGAATTTTATATAAAAACCTCTTCCTACCTTATTTGTAAGACCAAAAGTCTCACCCAGGAAGATGAAATTCATTTTGAGAATTTTATATAAAAACCTCTTCCTTAAGGAATTAATTGAGTTTTCTCCATATTTATTGAATTGAAACTCGATAACCACACACGCACGTCACTGCCGCCATTCATTTGTCTGTCAGCTAGTTTGGCTTAGCTCGTGCTCGCGACACGAAAAGCCGTTAGAGCGGGGCGAACTCGAATCCGCTTTCTTTAAAAAAAATGAAAGGCACCTGGTATGACCCAATTGTTAACTTTTCTTGACAGTTTTCAATTACAAATTCACGCATTATGTAATTGTTCTAGAATTAATTCGTGTAATTACTCCTTCAAATCAAATTTGTAACAATCATTTTTATGTGTAACAACCCTTTAATTTCTGTAAATTCTTTTTGTAACAGTTCTTGTAGTTGGCTTAAATAAGTAGGACTATTCGTGAACTTATCCTACACCGAAAATATTCATTCATACTTCTCCTTGTTCTATTTTTCTGGCAATTTTTTTATTGCAAACTCCAAAATTTCATCTACTAAAGTACTATTTGAAAGTATTGTAGAACATCGAAAAGGGAGTGATGTACAATTTGCATTCTAGTTCCATCGGAATGGCTTTCAAAGTAATGATTTGAAACATAATACAGTATTTGATAAGTTGTTACTATTTTTATTTCCTTAGTTATTTTCATCACATCCTTTTCACTCTTGTATTATTATTACTATTCTATCATTATCTTATTCTCCTATTTTTATTATTTTGTTTTTTTTACTTTGGTTGTTTATTTCTGTTGTCACAACTTTTCTTTTCTTAGTTATTTTCATCACATCTTTTTCACTCTTGTATTTCTCTCACTTATTTTTAAATATCACCTTTCTTGGTCGAGGGTCTTTTGAAAACATTTTCTCTACTTCATAAATGTAGCATAAAGGTATGCATGCATTCAGCTTTCCCAGACCTCACTTGTTGAATCATATTGCATATGTTATTATTATTGTATTTCAAATGTGAAATGTTGGGTAATTGACATCAATTTTTAGATACATACACTACTAGAAACTTAGGTTTTTCATACCAGCAATCAGTGAAAAATTTGTGTTATAAAATATGATTTTCCCACTTTATTCTCAGCAAAAAGTTCAATGGGAAACAAGTTTCTATTGAAATGCTGGAAAATTTCTTATTTTTTTCGTGTAAAACACTACTACTAGTTTTTCATTTCTCACTGATTCAAATGGTGGATAACAAAATATCTGCAACCAGTTGTAACACCATCTTCGTTTCGAAAACAGGCGTGCCAACATTGGCCAGTTGATCAACCACTGTTTTAACTGTCTGCAATACTCCGACATATGAGAAAAAAATTCAAGACGGGTGTTGTTAAATTGCTCTTCCAAGTACACTGCGCGAGTGTTCTTGTTGTCTTGAAAAATTTCTTCCAAACATGTCCATAGATCACGGGCAGAGGCACTTGTTTTCATAATTCTGTAGAGTATATCCTTGGATATAGTGCCATATATCCAATGTTTTACCACGGCATCGAGGCGACGCCATGTGGTGTCATCCATATCAAGAGGACGAGGGAAAGAATCGTCTAATGATCAAGCACATGATACACACATGCATGAATTCGAAATAGTTCCACCTATGACCAGTATTGGCCATCTTCCTGATCAAGAATTATAGGTATAAAGTTCTTGATGTTAGTAACGGTGAGAGCCGGATGAAAAGATTGTGAGGAGAGGGTTGTGGGTCTTTGAATGACAACTGGGTTAGAAGCGGAAGCATCAGAAGAGGTGAGAGTAGTCAAATTTTCCATTAGAGCAGAGATGATCGGAGAAGAAAAAAAATAGCTAGAAGAATCGATATTGCCGTCGGCCGAAAACAACTAGGAGGGCGGCAAGGAGGAGGATTTTTCTAGGTTAGGGTTTTGGCTCTTGATACCATGTAAGATTATATTAATCTTTCTTGGGGAGGTTTTCTCATTAATACAAATATATATAGTGTACAATGTGTAGAACCCTTATACAATAAGAATCATCTACTTACCATAATTCTACATCACTAAATATTTACACAATATATGAGATATATTCTAATTATGGTGGTGAGATTAAATTGAGATTCTATACACGTTAATAGATTTGACTGGGCATAAAGTTTTAGATAGAAGTAATTGCTTATGTGGTGGTATTTGATTGAACGGTGAAATTTAAAAAAGAAAGACTTTAAAATTTATAATTTAAAAATAAATTATAAATATTTGTGTTGCTATAAATCAACTGATTATTAAGGGTGAAACGAGAATAAATTTAAAGTTAAATTTCTAGATTATATAAACTTGTAATTTAATACATATGTCATTAACATTAATTATGTGACCATAAAACTTGTCAGCAAAATGGAGTTCCCAAATGTAGACCTATATAGATACAACAATCAGAAATCAAGCCACATAAATCTCCTTCTTCACACTAAATCAAACATCTTGAGAATTTGGAGGGTCATGTAGAGCACAAAACAGTGCCGGTGAATGGTTTAAACATGCATTATGCTGAAATAGGGCAAGGCTCTTTAGTCCTCTTCATACATGGGTTCCCTGAATTCTGGTACTCATGGAGGCACCAAATGTCATTCATGGCTCAACATGGGTACCGTGCTGTGGCTCCGGATTTACGCGGCTACGGAGACACCACGGGAGCACCTAAAGATGACCCTAGCGAGTTCACAACCCTCAAAATTGTTGGTGACTTGGTGGAGCTGTTGAATAAAATTGCACCACAAGAGGAGAAGGTGTCTGTTGTAGGGCATGAATGGGGTGTTGTTCTTTCTTGGGCTTTGTGTTTGTATAGACCTGATAAGATTTAAGGCTTTTGTGTGTTTGAGTGTGGCTTTCAATCCTAGAAACCCTATGAAGAAGCCACTTGAGACTTTGCGGGCGGTTTATGCAGATGACTAGTATTTTATTAGATTCCAGGTGATCATTCATTTGCCCTCTTTCTTTTTTAAGTTTATTTTAAATTTCTGTCATGATATTGTTGGAATTTCGAGAATCAAACTTTTTAATTTTGATCGTGATTTGAACATGATTTCTTTAGGTTTGTTGAAATAAAATTTACATATTTAAAAACTACTTATATAAAGTATTATACGTCATAATAAATGATAATTAAAATATTTAAAATATATATGATAATATCGCGATCAAAAAAAAATTATTTAGCTCTAAAAACTCGTGACCTCTCACATAAATTGAGAGGAAGGTGTTGAAATGAGCAATTCTCAACTTGCATGTTTGATCCAGCTTGTGGATCAAACTGCAGTGGATATATGAAAGATGAACTCGACGAGGAAGACGAAGTGAAGGAAAGGAAAACATTTTGGGGAAGCTTTTCTTTATTTCTGTATTCTATTTTTCTAACTGAAAAAACAAAACAAAGAAATATTACAAGTATATGTATGACTTCTACATAAAACGAGAAGATTCTAGAATAGCTAAGTAGAATGCTTGTGATCTGTTGGACTGTGCTTATGTCTATTTGGATGGGTTTCAATGTTGGGTACTGATTTGCATTTATTTTCTTTGTTGACTGGGTCGCCGCTATTTCATCATTCCCCCGCAAGCTAGGTGCTAAGAACAAATTTTTGACGCCTAGCTTGGACAACAAATGAGTGTGTTGCCCCTGCAATAGTCCTTTTGTAAGTAAATCTGCGGGCTGATTTTCTATGTTGATGTAGAGTGGTGATACCAAACCTCGTTGGACTTTTTCCCGAATGAAGTGATAATCTATGTCGATGTGTTTTGTGCGCTCGTGGAAGACTGGATTTGACGCAATTTGGATGGTCGGCTTGCTATCACTATATATAGGAATAGGCAATTGCACTGTTGTATTCAGCTCACCAAATAGCCCAGAAATCCATACAATCTCAGAAACCACAGATGTCATGCTTCTATATTCTGCCTCAGCCGAGCTTCGCGAAATGGTATGTTGCTTCTTTGACTTCCAAGAGATAAGGGAGGCACCAAAGAATACCATATACCACATGTGACCTCGCGTGTGGAGACACGGCCCAATCTGCATCGCAATAAGCGATCGTGATCCAGACTGCGGTGGCATGAAAATGCCCAAACACAGTGCTCGCTGACGTGTCGACCACCGCTTCACCTTTGTCATATGAGAAGTCTTGGGTGTTTGCATAAATTGGCTGAGATTTTGAACTACGAATGCTATATCTGGTCTCGTGTTGGTCAAGTATAACAGCCTTCCAATCAGTCGTCGATACTCAGAAGAATTGGTCAGAAGAGGATCAGGAGAACCACCTGAATCCTCTGCCTTGTCTTGCAGTTGCTTATCATACATATGAGATGTTAATTTGGAATTCCACTCCATAGGAGATCCTGCTGGTTTTCTTTGCCCGACCATGTCGACCAACTCCATAGAATACTTACGTTGATGCATTACTATCCCACTTTTGTTTATAGCAAACTCAAAGCCCATGAAGTACCTTAAGTCACCCCGGTCTTTGATTTTGAAATGTTTCTGCAGTGTGGCCTTGGTCTCTGTAATCAACAGATCATCATCTCCTGTGATGAGCAAGTCATCCACATACACTAAGATTATCACTATCTTGCCATCCACCTTCTTTGTGAGAAGAGAATGGTCCAGAGGACTCTGATGAAAGCCAGCAGACACCAATGCAGTGACAAGTTTGATGTTCCATTGTCTTGAGGCCTGTTTCAAGCCATAGAGTGATCGGACCAGCTTGCAAACCTTTCCTTGTTTATGTACCATCCCCTGTGGAATACACATGTAGACTTCCTCATGTAAATCTCCTTGCAAAAATGCATTAAATACATCCATCTGTTGTATACTCCAGCCCTTTGCTGCAGCAATTGATACAACAGCTCTCACAGTGACCATTTTCACCACAGGTGAAAATGTGTCTTGATAGTCTATTCCTTCCCTTTGGTTATATCCTTTGGCAACCAATCTTGCCTTAAACCTTTCTATCTCCCCATTGGCTCTATACTTGATCTTGTACACCCATTTACATCCAATAGCCTTCTTGCCAGTAGGCAAATCCACTATGTTCCAAGTATTATTATCCTCCAGGGCTTTAATCTCTGCCTTCATGGCATCTATCCACCTCTTGTCTCCTGCTGCCTCAGAATAGCTCTGTGGTTCATGATCCTCAGATAACTTTGCTACACAACTTTGGTAAGACAAAGATAGGCCTGCATAACTGAGATAATTAGACAATGGATACTTGACAGTGTCTGAGTGTGAGACAAAGTCTTTCATCCATGTTGGTGGTCTTCTCAGTCTGGATGATCTCCAAGCTGTAACATGTGATTCCTCAGTATTCTCCTGCACATCTGTGTTCTGTGTAATGACATCTGAGCAGGAAGAAGGACTGTGAGGTCCTCCTGATGTCTGAATATTGTCACCTGCATCAGATCCCCCTTCTGTATGACCTGCATCAACATCAACAAACTCTTCAATAGGGTCAATTGTGTCAGACTGCCTTGAAGTATCTCCAAGAGCCTCAGTTGAGAGATGTTCAGAGCCACCAGACAATCCAGAACAGAGATCAAAAACAGAATTGTCTAGTAGTGATCCATCACTCCTTTCAGTTGCCTTGACTGTCTCAAATGGAAATATATCTTCATGAAAGTTTACATCTCTGCATACAAAGATACTCATACTGTCCAATGCCAATAACCTATAGCCTTTCTGATTAGTAGCATATCCAATCAGAACTGCCTTGGTCACTCTACTATCAAACTTGTCCTTCCTCATTGGATTTGTTGCATAACACAGACACCCTATAACTCTCATGTGAGCTAAGGATGGGGTTTTGTTGAATAATTTCTCATAGGGTGAGATATTCCCAATCACCACAGAAGGTATTCTATTAATTACATACACTGCTGCCTTGATGCATTCCCCCCAGAACTCTGCTGGTAAGTGCCCCTGGAACTTGATTGCTCTTGCAATCTCTAATATATGTCTGTGCCTTCTTTCAACCACCCCATTCTGCTGAGGAGTATAGACATAGGAACTTTGATGTATGATACTTAATTGACTAAATAACTCAGAACATGCAGAGTTAAAGAATTCTGTCCCATTATCAGTCCTTACACATTTAACAATCTTGTTGAATTGAGTTTTTATTTCTGTAAACAGATTCTTGAGGATAGTAGACACATCAGACTTGACACATAGTAAAAAAACCCAAGTCCATCTGGAAAAATCATCTACAACAGTTAAGAAGTATCTCATGCCACTATGAGTGGGAACCTTATAAGGCCCCCATACATCAAGGTGCATAAGCTGAAAAGGATATTCAGTTCTGCTTATGCTAATAGGGAATGGTTTCCTAGTCTGTCGAGCCCTAGGACATATGTCACAGTGTTTTAATGTAAATCTGGACTTATTATGAAACTCATCTATTTTTCTGAGCATGGACATTGGAACATGTCCCATCCTCTTGTGCCATAAGTCTGCTTGTATCTCCTCCATTGTAGCTGAATGGACCTGTCCTGTCACCCCTCTTCCAGACTGCAGTATGTAGAGGCCATCTATTTCTCTACCAATCTCCTTCACCTTCCCAGTGAGGAGATCCTGTAAAACAAAGAAATCAGGAAAGAACTTGGCACTACAATGTAATTCTCTGGTCAACTTCGAAACAGACAATAAGTTGAAGTTGAAACTTGGTATACATAGAACATTCTTAATTTCATCACTTCCATTTAACCTGCAACTACCAGTCTGTGTAATTGTTGCCTTGTCACATGTAGGCAGCTGTACATAACATGTGTTGTCTGTAATCTCAGGTTTATCAATCAACTTTTTATCAGTAACCATATGGTTAGTTGCCCCAGAATCAACAATCCAACTATAAATATCCTTAGTAATAGGAATACCTGCCATATGAGCTTTAGGAGTTGAAGTATTACCATAAGGTCGACCAGCTTGATGGTTAAGCAGAGTAACCACTTGCTGATATTTCTCTGGAGAACAGGATCTCGGCGTCTTTGTGCGGTATTCATCTTGCTCTGAGATAAGCGTGTCATTCTGGTGATAATTTTTCATATCATGCGCTTGCCGTGAAAACCTCACGTGTGGTTCCCCAGCCATGGCTACATTTGTTGTCTTCCTGTTCCTATTATTGCTGTCATCTGGATAACCATTGAGTTTAAAACATTTCTCTTTAACGTGACCATTCTTCTTGCAATAGTCACAGTAGTAGAGTAACTTGTAACATATCTCCCGATGATGTCCATTCATTTTACAGAAATCACAATATGACTTCGATTTATAATTCTGTGAATTGGAAGCCTTACTGAGCATAGCTGAATGTTCAGATATTTCACTCCCTGTATATTTCCCATTGAGTAGCCTCTGACTTTCATCTTGTGCGACCATCGCATAGGCCTGGTTCACAGTTGGAACAGGTGTCATTAGAAGGATATGACTCATAACCTGATTATATCCGTCATTTAATCCCATTAAAAACTCCAGCAATCTCTGATGTCCTAGGTGAATTACATATTCCTTAGGACTCGTGCAATCACAAATTGGAACTGGAACGATAGAATCAACTTCATCCCATATGTCCTGCATTCTAGAATAGTAGGTCGCCACAGGAGATACACCTTGATGAAACATCGCTAATTCTTTTCGTAGCTGATAAACACGAGATAGGTTTATTTTATCAAATCGCTCACGCAGATCTTTCCAAACTGCAGATGCAGAGGAGTTGTACAGAATTCCGCTAAGTAGATTTTTGTTTACATTTCGTATTATCCAAGACATGACCATCGCATCACATCGATCCCATTGCTGAGTCAAATCAGCACCATAAGTACCTCGTTTAACCGAACCGTCAATGAATCCAATTTTGTTCTTAGTCAGCAAGTTCAACCGCATCATTCTACTCCACAAGGTGTAATTCTCCATGCCTATCAACTGTATTTCGATTTGTAAACCACCGGCTGAGTCGGATCCGCTCAAAAACAGTGGATGATTATGATCTAATGGAATTGAAGTCAAATTTGGAGTTTCCTCCACATTCACTGGCGTGGCAGGAGCCATATGAAGATGAGAATGAAGAAAAAAATGTTGTTGCAGAATTCGAAATCGATAAAATCGATAACTTCAAAAAAAAAAAAACTAATCGCGTGGATTTAATTCAGTACACTGGCTCTGATACCATGTTGAAATGAGCAATTCTCAACTTGCATGTTTGATCCAGCTTGTGGATCAAACTGCAGTGGATATATGAAAGATGAACTCGACGAGGAAGACGAAGTGAAGGAAAGGAAAGGAAAACATTTTGGGGAAGCTTTTCTTTATTTCTGTATTCTATTTTTCTAACTGAAAAAACAAAACAATGAAATATTACAAGTATATGTATGACTTCTACATAAAACGAGAAGATTCTAGAATAGCTAAGTAGAATGCTTGTGATCTGTTGGACTGTGCTTGTAATCTGCTGGACTGGGTTTCAATGTTGGACTGGGCTGGCTGCATTTATTTTGCTGTTGGGCTGGACTGGCTGCTGCTATTTCATCAGAAGGAGTAACACTCATCTTGATCGAAGGAGAAGCCAAAAAATTAAAGATATCAATATATCAGTTAAGCTTTAGCTTTAAATTAGTTAGATTGACTATATGAATCAAAACAGATTTATCATAGTAAGATTAATTAGATTTATTGTGACCATTAATGATCTACTGTAACCATCCTTTTAGGAAGTTTGGAATCTCTAGAAATTTAGATTTATTTATAGGGTTCCAAAAAATAGATGATAAAAAATACTAACAAATACTCCTAACGAAAATATTTAATTATTTGATCCAACAAAAAATGATTTTTTTTAGATTGATATAGGAAAGATAAACTCTATTAGCGATTAAATTAATTCTGCCGATGCAGTTAAACTTTTATTTTTTAAAGTTGAATCAAAATGGTACTGATTGTGTATATGTTTTTCTAATTGATATTCTCTTACTTATATGTTTAGTCTACTTGTATTTTTGTTTCGACTAAGGGAACTGAGGGAAGACCCTTTGTAAAGATGTTTACAATTTGATATGTAGAAGAGACATGGCAGACACATACTTGTCCACGACCTACCTTTTCTCGAACAAAGTGAATGTCCATCTCGATATGTTTAGTGCGCTGGTGCTGAACCGGATTATCAGAAAGGTAGATGACACTGACATTATCACAATAAGCCAATGTAGTTTTCTGAATAGGACAATGAATCTCTAAAAGAAGATTATGTAACCAACAAGATTTAGAGACCACATTGGCTACCCTTCGATATTCAGCCTCTGCACTAGAGCGAGACAATGTTGATTGACGCTTTGCAGACCATGAGACCAAATTATTACCAAGAAACATACAATAGCTAGACGTAGACCATCTGATGTTCGGACAACCACCCCAATCAGCATATGTATTTGATACAAGTGTAGATGTCGATGACAGATATAAATGTAAGCCATAGTCAAGTGTCCCCTGGATGTACCTAATAATGCGTTTTAGCGCATTCATGTGCTCAATCATGAGATCATGCATAAATAGACACACATGTTGTACGACATACATAATATCTAGTCTCGTGAACGTAAGATACTGAAGGGCCCTGCAAGACTGCAATAGCGGGTCGAATTCTTATAAGGTGAGCCAGCCGCACCCAACTTGAGTTTAGTATCAACCAGAGTGGAAGTGGACTTACAGGATGACATCCCAGCCCTCTCGATGATCTCAGTTGCATACTTCCTCTGGGATAAGAATAACCCACCTGCATGACGAGTGACAGCAATCCCTAAAAAATAACTTAAGGGCCCCATATCCTTCATAGCAAACTCAGAACTGAGCATTGTCATGATAGACTGACATAATGCATAAGAAGAGGCAATCAAGATAATATCATCCACATATAATAGTATATAAACCATGAAAGAACCACGACGATATATGGATAATGAATTATCATCAGACCTGCTGTGGGAGAACCCAATAGTCGAAACATAGTCAGCAAACCTCTTATACCACGCACATGGGGACTGCTTCAGCTCAAACAAGGACTTCTTCAACAAACAAACATGATGAGGATATTTGGGATCTCTAAATCCCAAGAGCTGATGCATATAGACGGTCTCCTTGAGATCACAATGTAAGAAAGCATTTTTGACATCTAACTGATTGATGGGCCATGCCTTCGAAAGATCTAAGCTGAGTACAATGCGAATGGTAGCCGGCTTGACCACCGGACTAAATATCTCATCACAATCCACACCAACCTGAGTCTTACCATCACATACAAGACGAGTCTTATGCCTTGCAAACGAACCGTCAGAATTGTCCTTATTAGCAAAAATCCACATAGACCGAATAATATTAACACCAGATGGACGGGGTACCAACTCCCACGTCTTATTATCAATAAGAGCATTATATTCATCGGTCATACAATTTTCCAATTCGGATAATTTAAAGCAGACACATGATTACGGGGCAAGGGTGATTTAAAAACATTAGAATGTAGACTAAAATATACCCTGTTAACTACGCGTGACCGGTCTATGACTCGAAGACGGATTTGGTGGATTTTGGAAAATATCGGGATACGTGACAGACGGGCCAACATGCAGTGGGACTTCTGGCCCCACACGGGAACGAGAGGAATGCTCTACTGGACCAGTGACGGTAATGGGCTGGGTAACTGGCCCAAGTACCGGCACTGGCCCAATTACGGTACTGGGCCTAGTTGCTGGAAGCAGTGATGGCGATGAGAAAATGGGACCAGCAGGCAGTGGGCCCGTTAGTGGATTTTAGGTGTGGGACATGTCCAAAATATGGTGAAAATATACGAGGATATACCTTCATCCAAAAAATTATACGAACTAGGCACGGGACTACTCACTTTGGCAAACGGAGCGACTCATAAAAAATAACATGACGACTAATGATGATTTTATTAGACGATAAATCAAAATATTTGTAACCACGATGATTAGACGGAAAATCCAAAAACACACACGGGGTAGAACAGGACTGAAGTTTATTAATTGTGGTGGACGAAAACAATGGATAACATAAACACCCAAAGACTCTAAGATGTGAATATGACGGAGTCTTATTATATAAAATGTGAGAGGGGATACATATGTCAAACTTTTGATAGGAAGAACGTTAAAGCAGATATGTAGCCATTTGTACAACATGATGCCAAAACGACGGGGGTACGGAAGCATGAATCAATAAAGTTCGGACAATGTTATTAATGGTATGAATTTTGCGTTCGGCTTTTCCATTTTGTGAAGACGTATGAGGACAAGAAAAATAAAAATTGATCCCATTATTACTACCAAACTCCCGAAATACCCCATTATCATATTTTAATTTCTCATTCAAATTGAGTTCTAATGAATGCTCTAAAATGTAAGAAAATTGAAAAACTTGAGATTTTTTCGCTATCGGAAAAGTCCACAAAAATTTAGAGTAATCATCCAGAAATAGAACATAATAACGATGACTCATAGAACTGAGAATAAGAGACGTCCATAAATCGTTATGAATAATATCGAATGACATTAAAGTACGAGAATTAGAGTCTCCAAATAACAACTTAACAATTTTCCCAAAAGAACAAGATTGACAATTCGGAGTATTATGCGTACCCTTACAAGAAATGAAATTATTTTTATCTAAGGACGACAAAATTGACAACCCCGGATGACCTAGACGAGCATGCCACAAGGAAGTAGCAAGAGATGCAAACGTTGATGGCAGTGCTTGACTCGAGAGACCGGAACTTAGCGTGATACGATAAAGATATACCTTACTATCACACCTCATGAGAGGAATCCTCGTCTTGAAATCCTTCATAGTAAATCAAAACGGATCAAATTCAATAGAAACATAATTATCAGTTGTGAATTTACGGACAAACTCCAAATTTTTAATCAATTTAGGGGCATGAATGATATTTTTCAAGATAAGAGGTGGATGGGGGGTGACAAAGTTTTATGACCATAACCACGAATCAGAATTGAATTACCATTACCAATAATTATACCATAATTACTGCCCAAATTAGAATAAGACGAGAGTGTAACTTGGTTGGATGTCATGTGGGTAGTGGCTCCGGTGTCCATGTACCAATTCAGGTCCGAATGATTCAATCCAAGCGTGTGCATCGCGGCTTCAATATCGATTTGGGTAGGGCCCGCTGCGTGATGGGTCTGTGGAGGTCGAGGCCCAAACATACCGCCCGCTGCCGCCTTGAAAATCGCCTCGATTGGATCGACCCGAAATTGGGCACAGGTTGTTGGAAAATAGTCCGCTTTCGCCCGAAAATACCAGCGATAAGGCGTTGGGTATCAGACGCGCCATCGGGCTCGCCGCCTGTGGTACAGGGGCCCACTATTGTTGCTACTGCTGACTACCCCGAGGGCCACCACCGCCGCCGCCACTGTTCCGGCTGCCTCCTGTGTTGTCGTCGTGATTCTTGCCATTATTTTTTCAATTTTGACCCTTTTTGCCGCCACCGTTGTAGCGGTTTTGGCTCGAGTTGTTGGAACCAGAAGATGGAAAATTAGAATCGGTCATCATGACTACGGGACTAGTACCGGTAGCCGCCTTTTTAGGTAGACCTGCTTCTTTAAGTGTAAGCATAGAACGAGTTTGATAAAATGCGGAAGAGGGATGCTCTGACGAAGAAGTGTGCCAACACCATTATAGGCCTCAGATAGACTTGCGACCATCTGAAGAACGAGACGATCATTCATAACAAGTGCTCCAACGTTGCGGAGTTGGTCCGTCAGTTCCTTCAACCTTCTGCAATATGCGGAAACATTAGGGAAGTCTTCCATATTGACATGGGAGAATTCTTGCTCCAATGTAACAACACGATAATTTTGATTATCTTGGAATATATCATGTACTCTATTCCAAGCCTCCATCGCCATAGTGTCTGGTTCGATAATCATTTGCAGCAGGTCGATAGAAATAATGGAATAAATCTACTGAAGAACAGTAGCATCAAGTGTCTTTCACAACTTAGGATCATCATCGGATTTTGGCACCTCTGTATCTGTTGGAGCCGTGAGGATAATTTCATGGAGAACTTGATGTGAGGTTACATGAACTTTGAACAACTCAGTGCACGTCGCTGGGTGAAACATTTTCTTAACCATAATAGCAACGCAAGGCGTGATTTAGGGATTTGGAAGAAAATTTGCAAAGAATTGACAATTTTCGGGCACGGAAACCGAGGAAGTAAGGTCCGATACCGAGCAGTTTGGACGGAATTTGTGGGAGAAAATATGAACCTAGACTTCTGATACCATGAAAGAAATAATATCTTGATTATCCTCATTAATGAAAAGTATATATACAATTTACAAATTACCGTAATAGAAAACCTATTCCTATTCTAATCACAACTTTATTCTAGTAGTACAAGACTATGGTAAGTGTACAATACTAATTAAGGTAATCTTTATACTAAAATATTACAACAATATACACCAAAATATGCCAAAACTGTGATGGGAAATATACCAACCCGTGATGGGCCTTGGTCATATACACTACACTGATATTGAGTATACATCGTGTATATTGTATGTATATTTAGCAATAATATATGTTTAAGACTACAAATTTCAAAAGTTTTTCTTCCTTGAGTCAAACTACGTCACTCAAATAGGAACGGATGGAGTACTACTCTATGTAGTTTTATAATCTCAGTTAAAAAAAAAATGTTCGAATACAACAGGCGAGCTTATATGGGCCATAAAATATAAATTAATGGAATTTATTAGCCCTATTTGGATGTAACTTATTTGCATGTGTTGAATACTATGGCAGGAATTGGGAGGTTACAGCAGCATGGACAGGGGCTAAAATCCAAGTACCAGTAAAGTTTATTGTGGGTGACCTTGACCTTACTTACAATGCTCCTGGCGTCAAGGATTTCTTACACAGGGGAGCATTCAAGAAACATGTGCCACTCTTGGATGAAATTGTGGTATTACAAGGTGTTGGACATTTCATCCACCAAGAAAAGCCTAAAGAAATTAATGACCACATTTACAACTTCATTCGCAAAATTTCCGTTAATCAGTCCAAGATTTGTGCTGTTCTCTAGAGTTAATTTCTCTTGTCTTTTCCCCTTTTCTTCTCCATTGTTTCAGGTTGCATGAATTGTACTATTATTTTGCTAGGTTTTTCTAGTGTGCAAAAATAATTTCTTTATTGGATTTGGAGTTTTCTTGCACTTCTTGCAACTAATAAAGTTTATCCTTGAGTTATTTGTTTCTGGAAATTTCCAATTCTTGAGAATTAAGCATTGAGTTTCTTAGAAGAAAATTTTATGCATAAATTAAGGCCATATATTGTACCACTTGTCAATCAAATTAAGGCACAAAGAAAAGAAAAATATTAGCTTCGGTGCTTTTTGACTATTACTATAGTACGTAACTTATTGTTCCTTTTTAAGGAATAAGAACACGAGTATATGACTCACATGGAAAAGCAGAGAGGAGAAACAAATAACGTGTTGAGTTCTTTCACATCGGTGAGATAAGTGGTCCTTGGGCTTGAGCAATCTTTCTCCCTTTGATCTAGATTTTGGGGTTGAGTTAGGCTCAAGATCCATTCTTTACATGGTATCAGAGTCAGTCTCGTTCCAATTCCCGATATTGGGCCCCCCTCTTATATTGTCCACGCTTCAGATGTCCAACAGCGTGAGCGTGAGGGGTGTTGTGTTCTCCCACATCAGGAACTTCTCACGAGAAACACCATTTGCAAAGAACAAAATTAATGTGGCACGTAACTAACTATATGACCAAATTAAAATAGACAACACCTCTTGCATGAAGCAACAAGTTAAGCCCAATATGATACTCTTACTTGTTGAAGTATATCTACTACTCTTTCCTGAGCTGCTTTCCCTCATTTTGATTCCCCCTCTTCACAAATTTGTACACTTTATAAAGCAGCTCAACCCTAAGCTAGATCGTCGAAATACAAATAAATGCCTAGCAGAGGGATAGAAAGAGTCAGATCGATGGAAGAAGTGAATGAGATTCAACACAAGACAATGAGTGTGAATGGAATAAACATGCACATAGCTGAAATGGGCCAAGGCCCAATAGTCCTATTCCTTCATGTCTTCCCGGAACTATGGTACTCGTGGCGCCACCAAATGCCGTTCATAGCGGCCCACGGCTACCGGGCTGTTGCCCCGGACCTCCGTGGTTTCGGTGATACCACAGGAGCATCCAAAGGTGACTTCACGGAGTTCACCACCCTCCATGTTGTTGGTGACCTTATGGAACTCCTTAATATCATTGCCCCTGAAGAGGAGAAGGTGTTTGTAGTGGGCCATGACTGGGGAGCTATGATTGCTTGGGCTATGTGTTTGTATAGGCCCGATAAGGTCAAGGCCCTTGTTAATATGAGCGTTCCATTCGTTCCAAGAAAACCCACTATAAGGCCCATTGAAGCTCTGCGTGCTACTTATGGAGATGAGTACTACATTATCAGATTCCAGGTTTATCTCTTTCTTCTTCTTTTTTTATGGCCACAGGATTTGGCTGGTCAAGTTGATCAACCTTTTTAATGTTATGTCAAACTTAGATTGTTTTTATGAAGTAATGTCACATGGGATGCAGGGCGGAGCTATAGCCAAGTAAGGGTGATCAATTAAACACTCTTCATCGAACAATTATATCGTATATGTAGATAAAATATTCTCGGTTATGTCATTATATAGATAAAATGCACACCCTTTAATGCAATTGAGAGTGAAGGGTGTTCAGTTGAGATTTGAAGGTCTGCGGTTAAATTCTTTGCCCACAATATCTCTTTTTAAGCCTTTTATAGTCATTTTTTAGGAAAAAATTTTAAACAAACAGAACTTGACAAGGTGACACGTGAATTACTGGGCAGATTCTACTACTAGAACACATTTAGACCCTACCAATTCCTCTTTAATTGTGAACACATCAACATATTGTTTTTCTATCTTTTTTTATCTTAATTAACTACATGTCTATAAAATTAAGAAATGCATCATCATTCTTTGGCATCGAATCATCGCGCTCTATTTAATGGAAATACCATGATTTACCCCCTCCATCATTTTTTGTCGGGCCGGGGGGTGGGAACTATATGGGCGAAGAATTTGGTCTTTTGCCCCCAAGAAATGTAAAATAGTTTTATCTACTAATAGTGGTCAAATTGGCATATTATCAAATCACGCCCCTATTGCCACAGCTGTAGATATAGGGATTTTGAGAATACGCCTTAACGACCAATGGTTAACGATGGCTCTGATGGGTGGTTTTGCTAGAATAGGCAATAATGAAATCACTGTTTTAGTAAATGATGCGGAGAAGGGTAGTGACATTGATCCACAAGAAGCTCAGCAAACTCTTGAAATAGCGGAAGCTAATGTGAAAAAGGCTGAAGGAAGGAGACAAAAAATTGAGGCAAATCTAGCTCTCCGACGAGCTAGAACACGGGTGGAGGCTATCAATCTGAAATACTGCACATCAAGTAAAAATATCAATATTCTTCTTCTCTTATCTACTTTCAGTAGAAATCAATCAATGAAAAAGATAAAAACTTAGAGGGTGCTTGTCTTTCATTTCAACAACTTTTTCTTTTTTCATATTACCTATAGATTATTTTGGCCAATGACTTTTTATTTTACTGTACCAATTTAAAGGAGTAGTTACTAATTTTCTTTTATGTTGCATGATTATTTTTATATATTTCTTTGCATTAGTTTATATGTGTGTTATTCTTTATATAATTCAACTAGTTATTAAAATTGTTTTGTTGAGTTTTCTATGTTAGTTTTGATTCATACAATTGATAGTTTTATAATTATAAGTTTTCATATGATTTAGTTAAATGATATGTAATTTGATTTTAAATTTTGGGTGCACCCACTCAACAGTAAATAAAAATGTTTGTGTACCCACTCAGCTTAAAAAATTAATCACTCCTTTATTTTATTTTTTGTTTTGTAAAACCACTACTAATCTGAACACTCTTGACGAAATTTTTGGCTCCGCCACTAATAAAATACCTAACACAAGTGCCTGAAAAACGTGCATTCATTTTTTGTGAAATAAAGTTTAGTTCGACTGAAGAGAAAGAAATAAGAAAATTATTTATGGGCGGATAAAAGTTTGTAATAAAGCTAAAGATAGTGTTAAACAATTCTCATCATCCTAGAGTAAGTACAATATAAAAATGGATCCACCACTTTAAGTCGATACTGGATGGGAGTATCACTCATCCACTATTTTTAGGTGATTGATGAAAGAATTAATCCCTTGATTATTCTTATTGATGAAAGACATATATATATATAAGTTACATAGAAAAATCATTTTTCTATTCTACATCTCTAACCCTACTCTATTTGGAGACTAACTATACAATTATGGTAATATTACACTACTAATTAAGGAACAAGACTAAGTCTAATATATATCAAATATACACAAAAGGTAACACTGCCCGTGATGGGCTCGACTGGGCCTCACGATCTGGGTCTGCTTTGGCTTAGGAAATACATTCCATATACATACAATTACATGTATATCATGTGTATATTGTATGTATATTTAACACACCCCGCAGTCATAGCGGACAGTCTTCGTACACTGAGATTGTCTCGAAAATCTTCGAAAAGGACCGAGGGAAGACCCTTTGTAAAGATGTCTGCAATTTGATATCTGGAAGGGACATGACAGACGCGTATTTGTCCTTTAGCTACATTTTCTCGAACAAAGTGAATGTCCATCTCTATGTGTTTAGTGCGCTGGTGCTGAACTGGATTACCAGAAAGGTAGATGGAACTAATATTATCACAATACACCAAGATAGCTTTCTGTATAGGACAATGAAGTTTTAAAAGAAGATTATGTAACCAACATGACTTAGAAACCACATTGGTTACCCCTCGATACTTGGCCTCTGCACTCGAACGTGAAAGTGTAGATTGACGTTTTGTAGACCATGAGACCAAGTTATTACCAAAAAACATACAATAGCCAGACGTAGACCGTCTGGTGTCAGGACAACTACCCCAATCAACATCTGTGTAGGAGACAAGCGTAGGCATCGATGAAGGATACAAATTCAAACCATACTCAAGTGTTCCCTGAATGTACCTAAGAATGCGTTTCAGCGCATTCATATGTTCAATCCTGGGGTCATGCATAAACAAACACACCTGGTGTATGGCATAAGTAATATCAGGTCTCGTGAACGTAAGATACTGAAGGCCCCTGCAAGACTACGATAGCGGGTCGGATCCTCATAGGGGGAGCCAGCTGCAGCAGCCAACTTGGGTTTAGTATCAACTGGAGTAGAAGTGGACTTACAGGATGACATCCCAGCCCTCTCAATGATCTCAACTGCATATTTCCTCTGTGATAAGAACAGTCCACCTGCATGACGAGTGACAGCTATCCCCAAAAAATAACTCAATGGCCCCAAGTCTTTCATGGCAAACTCAGAACTGAGCATTGTCATAACAGACTTGTGTAATGCATCAGAAGAGACAGTCAAGATAATATCATCCACATATAATAGTATATAAGCCATGGAAGAACCCCGATGATATATGAATAATAAATTATCAGACCTGCTGTGAGAGAACCTAATAGTCGAAATATAGTCAACAAACCTCTTACCAAGCCCGTGGAGACTGATTAAGTCCATACAAGGACTTCTTCAACAAACAAACATGATGAGGATATCGAGTATTCCTAAATCCCAAGGGCTGATGCATGTCTCCTTGAGATCATCATGTAGGAAATCATTTTTCACGTCTAGCTGATGAATGACCCATGATTTCTAAAGAGCCAAGCTGAGCACAATGCGAATGGTAGTCGGCTTGACCACCGGGCTAAATGTCTCACCACAATCCACACCAACCTGCTGAGTCTTACCATCACCTACAAGACGAGCCTTATGCCTCGCAAATGAACCGTCAAAATTATTCTTATGAGAAAAAATCCACATATACCGAATAATATTAACACCAGATGGACGGGGTACCAACTCCCACATTTTATTATCAATAAGAGCATTATATTCATCGGTTATGACAATTTTCCAATTTGGGTCATTTAAGGCAGACACATGATTACGGGATAAGGGTGATTTAAGAACATTAGAATTTAAATTAAAATATTTTTTTGGTTTAAAAATACCCCGCTGACCTCGGGTGACTGGACCATAACTCGGGGCTAGATTGGGTGAATTTTGGGAGTGAACTGGATCTGTGACGGGCTGGTCAACAGGTAGTGGGCCTGCTGGGCCAATTCGGGAATCGACTGACGCAGAAACTAGACCAATTCCAGCAGTGGGCTGGACTGGCCCAGTCATGGTAACAGGGACTGGAGACTGGGAAAGTGGCGTGGGTCCAGCGAGGAGTGGGCCCGCTGGACAATTTTGGGTGCGGAACATATCCGAAAAATGTTGAATAATATACGGGGAGATGTTATCTTTCAAAAAATTATACGAACTAGGTACGAGACTTTCTACCTTAGCAAATGTAAATTGGGACTCATCCAAAATAACATGACGACTAATAATGATTCGATTAGATGAAAAATCAAAATATTTATAACCATAGTGATTTGACGGATAACCCAAAAATATACAAGAAGTAGAACGAGCCTGAAGTTTGTTAATTGTGGTGGATGAAAATAGTGGATAACATAAGCACCCAAAGATCCTAAGATGTGTATACGAAGAAGTCTTGCTATATAAAATATGTAGAGGGGACGAATATGTCAAACCTTTGGAAGGAAGAATGTTAAGGATATTAGTAGCTATTTGTAGATCATGATGCCAAAAATACGGAGGTACGGAAGCATGAGCCAAGAATGTTCGGATAATGTTATTAATGGTACAAATTTTGCGTTCGGATTTCCCATTTTGTGAGGACGTATGAAGACATGAAAAAAGAAAATTGATTCCATTTTTAGCACAAAATTTCCGAAATTCCCCATTGTCATACTCTTTGCCATTATCATATTGGATATTTTTTTATTTCTCGTTCGAATTGAGTCTTAATGAAAGCTCTAAATTTTTGGAAGATAGAAAAAACTTGAGATTTCTTTGCTATTGAAAACATCCATAAAAAATTGAATAATCATCTAAAAATAGAACATAATAATGATGACCCAATGAACTAAGAACATGAGATGTTCATAAATCGCTATGAATAATATCAAATGACATTGAAGTAGTAGAATTAGAATTCATAAATGGTAACTTAACAATTTTTTCTAAGGAACAAGATTGACAATTCAGAGTACTACGCGTACCTTTACAAGAAATAAGTTTATTTTTATCTAAGACAGACAAAATAGATGGTCCTGGATGACCTAGACGAGCATGCCGCAAGGAAAGAACAAGAGTTGCAAAAGTGGATGACATAGCTTGACGCGAGAAACCAAGACTTGGTGTGATTGGATAAAGATCTCTCCTACTGTCACACCTCATGAGAGGACTCCCCGTCTTGAAATCCTTCACAGAAAACCCAAAAGGATCAAAATCAATAGATACCCAATTATCAGTGGTGAATTTACAGACAGACACCAAAATTTTAATTAATTTTGGGGCATGAAAGATATTTTTCAAGACAAGTGGTGGATGAGGAGAAGACAGTTTTATGACTATAACCCTTAATTGGAATTGAATTATCATTACTAATAATTATACCACGATTACTGCTCAAATTAGGATAAGACGAGAGAGTACATTAGTCGGATGTCATGTGGGTAGTGGCGCTTGTGTCCATGTACCAATTCGGGTCCGGTTGAGTCATTCCAAGTGTGTGCATTGCGACTTCAATGTTGGTTTGTGTGGTCCCGCTGCGTGATGGACTTGAGGGGGCCGAGGCCCGAGTATTCTTGAAACTGGACCCGAAAAATTAGGCGTATCTTGGCAGAAATCGAGCCCGCCGTAAATCGGCCGCCCATCGACAAATCGAATCGGGCGCTTTTTGGATAAACCGCCGCCCATCGACGAAATCGAACTAGGGCCGCGCCATCGCTGCAGGGCCCACCGCGCCCAGGATCGCTGCCATCGACCTATCCGGAGGGCACCCCGCCATCGCCACCGCTCGTTGCGCCGCGATTCTTGCCATTATTTTTCCGATTTTGACCGTTTTTACCACCACAATTGTTGCGATTTTGGCTCAAGTTGGTGGGATCAGAAGGAGAAAAATTGGACTCAGTCACCATGGAGACAGGACTAGCTCATATAGCAGCCTTTTTAGCCAAACATATTTCTTCCAAAGTGAGCATGGAGTGGGCTTGATAGAATTTCGAAAGGGGTTACTTTGCCGAAAGATCGAAGCAACCCCGTTATAGACCTCGGACAGTCCTGAAACCATCTGTAGGACGAGACGACTATTGCTCACAGGAGCCCCCACGTTGCGAAGTTGATCCGCCAAGTCCTTGAGTCGTTTACAATAAGATGAAACGTTAGGAAAATTCACCATAGCAATAGGAAGAGCGCTCTGGATGTTAGAAACTGTGAGGGCAGGATAAAAAATGTTCTTATCAGTCATGGTGAATAGAACGAACTTTGGACAAGAATATATTTTAGGGAGAGGGGCTCGGGTTTGCAGAAACCGAGGGGGGGATTTTTTGTCACGATTTTCAAGAAAAATGAGTAGTGGAAGCAAGGAAAATAACCTAGACTCTTCATTCAATGAATGAATTAATCTCTTGATTATTCTTATTGATGAAAGACTATACAAGTTAGATAGGAAAATCCTTTTCCTATTCTACATCTAAAACTCTATTCTATTTGGAGACTAACTATACAGTTATGGTAATATTACACTACTAATTAAGGTACAAGACTGAGTCTAATATATACTAAATATACACAAAAGGTAACACAGCCCGTGATGGGCTCGGCTGGGCCTGGACTGGGCCTCACGATATGGGGCTGCTTTGGCTTAGGAAATACAATCCATATACATACAATATACATGTGTATATTATATGTATATTTAACAATTGAAAACTGTGATTTTTGTTTGTATAAATATACATAAGTTTTAAGGTTCAGAGTTTAAACATTAAAGCAATTAAACTACATAGACTAGGATGTGCCTAAATATTTCTACTTCCCTTTGATATAAATACGATGAGAATTGCATTATTTGTCGTGTGATGAATTGTATAATCATTTAAACTATTAAGGAGCCGGGAGAAATAGAAGAAGAATTTGCTGAAATAGGAATGAAGACAGTGCTGGAGAAGCTATTAACTAACCGAAACCCTGAACCCCTGAAGTTGCCTAAAGGAAAGCCATTTGACGAAAGTACAGTGATATTGCCCCCTTGGCTCACCGAAAAGGATGTTGATTACTATGCTAGCAAGTATGAGCACACTGGCTTCACTGGTGGATTAAATTATTATAGAGCACTTGATATGTAAGTTTTTACTATACACTCTTTCATTTTGTCATATAATCATAACTAGCTATAGTTAAATCTTGTACGCTCCACTAGCTCTGGTCGATCGACTACTCAGCTAACAAATCTTGAGTAGAAGTAGAAGTGCCAAAATATTATGTAACCCTCCTAAATTTGTGCAAGTTGAGTGAGTGACATTTAAAGATATGTCGAATTGACACATCAAAGTTTTAGGCTAAACCCCACTAAAATAGCATAGGTCAAGGACTTAACTATCGAGCCTGTATTATTAGCTGAAATGACTACTTAATTATCTACTAAAGTTACAGGAAATCATCTGAAAAGTGATCTTGATTTACGCGGATAGAGTTACTACTAGTTACTCACCTCATAATTGATTGTATTCTTGAAATGCAGAAACTGGGAACTGACAGCACCATGGACTGGGGCAAAAATAAAAGTACCGGTGAAGTTCATAGTGGGAGATTTGGACATAACTTATAATTCACCAGGAGCCAAAGATTATATACACAAGGGTGGGTTAAAGAAAGATGTACCCTTGTTAGAAGATGTGGTTATCTTGGAAGGGGTAGCTCATTTTATTCAACAAGAAAAGCCTGATGAAGTTAATGAACACATCCATGTCTTCTTCCAGGGACTTTCTTCCTCTGATTGAAAGTTATGCACTTGGATATTTCTTCGAAGCTCCATAACAAGTTAGATGAAACCAGAAAATGGAATTGTACAAAGAATCATTTCATATGCTTTAATAAATTACTGTACCCACGCCATGTATCCTTCTTCAAATATCATCAAACCTGAATAAAGCTGGTTTCCTATTTCCATTCAGAATTTCTTTTTCTTTACAGCCAAGACTTGAAAGGTAGGAGTAGAAAGAAACAGTATATATATTTGAGTAATATCAAATATAAATACCAAAACATAGACATTAAACCTGAGAGAGAGGGAGGGAAGTAATACTAAGAAACCTACAGTGTTGATTAAACTCTGCTAAAATCAGATCCTCTTATACAAATAGCAGCGCGATACTAATAACGATAGTCAAAGTGAACGGGATACAATTTAGTAGTGATTTCTACCTTGTACCAAATTTCTAATTGCAATTACACAGAATTTTATCACCTAAAAATTGTACAGGCATTCCACTGAAAAATAATCAACATCATGCTATTTCAACTTGTAGTTTTTTTTTAAAGATACAAGTTAGTATTTTATTATTGTACAACATAGCTGGAAAATGTTGAGGGAAATTGAGAATTGTCCACAAACAAGTGGTTTAAGTATACAATAAACCAAAATAGATAACTATAGTGAATCATTGATGTTTTTCTCCTGGGCGTCTTCCAACACCAAAGTGCACATCCAGGAGACCTGTTTTGCCAGCATCAATCTTTTGACCAGCCTTAACAGGACCAACTCCTTTTGGAGTCCCTACAGAAAATCAGTAAATCGAGACATTGAGTCAGCTAACTGTAACAAGAGTTGTATTACTTAAAAAACGTTTTAATTTTTGAAACTGGAAACTGTCAAGAACGTTTTAATTTTCCCAACAAAATAGGTGAAGTGAGACACTTGCTGAAATTTAGAAACATATCTCCCATAAGTAACATAGCTAATTGATCAGTTAAATATAGAAGACAGTGGGTTTGGTTACCAAATTAGTTACAGAGCCAGCTTGCAGCATTAGAAAGAATTAGTGTGCACCGAATGATTTTCCTTCGTTTCTCAAGTAATACACAAGCATTAAGCCTTTAAGTCAATTAATATAGAACTCCCAATGGAGGGAAGCCAAGAGAGATCCAAGAACGTAGCAGACCAACAATAACAAGCTCATCTTCTCAAAACAAAAAGCATATAAATAAATAAAAAATCAAGCAGTGTTAGAAGCCTAATGACCTCAGTTTATCATTCCAGACCTAACAGTTGCAAATGTTTCAATGACTTTATTATTAGAATAAACTGCAATTTCAGTTTGAAAAGAAAAGGAACTTCCACTAGAGGCCATTTATCAATTGAGCAAAGTAGCATGAATCATCCTACCAGTTAAAATAACATCTCCCTGGAGAAGAGTCATGATAGAATTTATGTGGCTAATCAAATATGGGATCTTGAATATCATATCCCTTGTTGAGCCTTTTTGCCGTAGTTCACATCAACCTGCAGAGTAACAGATCATGATCAGCTGCAATTGTGAAGACCAACATCAAGCAGGCAACAAGAAAAAATTATCACCTTCAACCACAATTCTATGTTATGGGGATCTGGCACTGCCGGCCGTGGTAACTGCAAGAAACGAAGGGAAAGATGACAATCTCAAATTGATGTATAACACTGTCTAACTTTAGGGGGAAAACAAAGAGAAAATGATAATCAACACATGACATTGCCAAAACTTCTTACAACTGAGCTGATAGGAGTGAATGTGTCTTGGCCCTTAGCAACAGTCCATGGCAGGCCTGCAAACTATCAGTTTGAATTGGTAAAAGTTGGTATCGTCATCCTTGAGAATGACAATGAAGGTCGAATAGTAATAATTTAAAAATAAAAATAAATAACACTAATGGACATGGATATTCAAAATGTATGATGTAAAGGAATTCAAACCTTTGCAGTAGCTTGGGTCTCCCTCGCAGTCATATCCAAAGCTAGTGCATAACCTGGAAAACAGATTTTTCAACCGCTTGATTAGAGTCCACATATTTATTGAGACAACAATCTAATGCAGGCTCAGAAGAAAAGTGAATGGATGAATATGTCTAAAGAACTGAAAGCAGAAAGAGGAAAACCAATCCCCAAATAAATTAACCTGGTTTTGTTGTTCCACTGCTTCCATTTGTAAACAAAAAGAGGGCAGCCCACAAAATCGATGGACATAGCTTTAATAAGCTCCTTGAATAACTCTAAATGAACTTATTTCCAGAAAAAGAAAATCAAAATTGAAAGCAGACTAGTGAACCTTGGCCAGATAGACACCCGGTATTTAACTAGCCAAAGAACAGCAACCCAGAATTGTTCAGGTGGAATTCAGTGCGATCTTAAACCTATTGCCCAAGAAGTGGCTGTGCTACCCCCACAGCTTGTATGATGTTAGCAACGACTGCAAAAGTCTTGGCAAGCCTCAACTTGATTTTGTGCTCAAACAGAAATAAACTCTCAAAAAGCAGCCAATTCTCTGCAACATTCTATGGCATGAGGTAGAATGTGAAAATTCTTCAACACAATAGGAACAGCTAAATAAGCAAGAAAACAAAATTGAATCCAGATCAGCTACTTCTAATCAATTTCAATCAAAGCCTTGTCGCCCAATAATCTAATTCGTGCAACTTGAGCCTCGAAAATCATTTTTCGTAGCCAGTCGATCTAGTAGTCAAAAATAGCACGAGCCCCATGGGCTTGCTTGGGCAGCCCTTAACGACCTTCCTCGCCCTAATTACTTGACGCTCGTATCTAATTTCTTGTATGACCAATTCCATGGTTGACCAATAGTTCCTGAATTGCTCATAATGCCACTTGGACACGTACTTCCTCCAACGGGCAATCCATTTATTCCCTGGACGGGTCAATCGGTCATCCTTGTACACTATATGCTCGTCCCTGGACAGGCCATATAATCGTTCCTGTAACGGGTGATACGATCTTTCATACACAATCATCCTTGGATGGGCAATACCATCATTTTAAGATAATGGTTGGCATGTATTCTTTTGGGTAGAAATTGACTCGATGTCCCTTGTACTGATTTCTATGCATGCATTGATGCCTACGGGCCTTTATGCAATTTCATGGTACGGGGACCCCCGGATCCCCATAGCCTTTCATATAACTGATCGGGTTGATGGGTTCACTCGGCAAGGGTTATGCCGTCGAGTGCCAGTTACATGACCCCTGGCTTTTGGAGCGTGACAATCCCACTGTTAAATCATTCCTCCCCTAATCATATACCTATTCGTAATACACTAACATACCAGTGTAGTCCCACTTATGGGGTCTGGGGAGGGTGGGGTATACACAACCCTTACCCCTACTTTTGTGGGGTAGAGAGGTTGTTTCCGATAGACCCTCGGCTCAGTCAGTGAATAACTATGCAAGATAAACCAAATTAATGAATTATAATTGCATTGTGCAAATCACTATATAAATTGCAGTAAATGGTCTAACCATGTAAATGATCCTCTAAAGAACCCAATGGCATAAACTCGTAAACAAGGAGGCATTGGTCCCTATCTGCACAATAACCAATCAGGTTGATGAGATTTGGATGATGTAGTAGGCTAAGCATCAGAACCTCCACCAAAAACTCCCTATTCCCTTGAAGACCATTGCGGTCAAGCTGTTTAACGGCAACCACCTATTCCACATAATGCTTTGTTACAAGAAAAAAAAAATCTTGACCCGAGGGTCTATTGGGAACAGCCTCCCAACCTTCACAAGGTAGGGTAAGGTATGCGTACACTCTAACCTCCCCAGACCCCACGGGGTGAGATTATACTGGGTATGTTGTTGTTGTTGTTGCTTTGTTACAAAAACCTCCTCCTGCTCTTCCAGTTCCCTATACATAAAGCCCTTGTCTAGTTCTTCACATCAAAATCCTTGCCACAAAATGCAAAAGCCCGCACAAGTTCTGTGACTTCTGCACTTCCTTCCCTTTCCAGATCTCCATTTGAGCAACTCCATCCTCCAACACCACTAGCAACTCTTTCTAAAAAGTCAAGCTCCTGGCTATATATTCCAATTTAAGAGTGTGGGACAAAGCATGCAAAAAAAAGAAAACCAGAGAAAAAAGACCGGCTTGTTCACTCAACTCCACACAACAGCCTTTTGGGTCTTCAGCTAAAAAAGAATTAGGAGACTGATGAAAAAATAATGACAAGGAGGTGGTAGGAACTGATGTTACGAAGCAAGGCTTAAGAAAGGAGGTTGATGGTAGTGTAATTTTACATTATAACATTAACATTAGTAGATTTATGATAGAGGTTTTAACTGGTTCACTATGTACTTTCACCAATAGGTTTTCGGTGTAATTAGAAGCTCTATGCACCCAATATCAGGAGTGCCTACTGTGCTTTAAGGTTCAATGCCCGAAAGTCTTTAGTGCATCGCCTTAAACCAGTGAATAGTGCAAAGCTACTTTGAGTGATGCAATTGATCGGTTAGGGGGGACAACATATTATCTGAGCATTAGTTAAAGGCCAAGATTAATGTAGATTGTCAAAGATCTCCAATCAAAGAAGCAAGTAAATATCTCTAAAGCTTTCTTTTATCTTCAGGATTGGCAACGAGCATCATTCCATAACTATGTAGCACGGACACGCGAGAGGTGTCCGATAGGACACGGACACGGACACGCGGAAACGGCAATTTTGAAAAATAGGGGACACGACACGGCAGGGACACGGCAGGGACACGGCTGTAAAAATAAATTAAAAAATATTTATATATAATATATAATATAATATATAAAATACTAAAATTAATATTATTAAAGCTTCACATTCATAAATAAATTATAAATTTAATTCAAATTTGTTATATACCAAATAACCAAAATACCAAATTAAATATGTACCAAATTAAATATGTACCAAATTAAAAAGAAACATTCATAACAAATTGACAATCAATCAAATATTCAATACATAATTTATAAGACCATAGTCCATAAACTAATACATAAGTATGTCCCAAGACCCAAATTCAAATAAATATAAATTTACTTAAAATAAATCAAATAAAATTAAAACTAAACTTTTTCTTAAAAAAAAAAAATGTCCCTGCCGTGTCCCCCGCGTGTCCCTGCCGTGTCCCAGCGTGTCCCTGCCGTGTCTGATTTTTTTTTTTTTTTTTTGCTGGGAAACGTCCCGGACACGTGTCCGAGGCCTGTCCGGGGCGTTTCGTGTCCGATGAGGTGTCCGACACGGACACCTCACCCTAAATGAAGTGTCCGTGCTTCATAGTTCCATAACACCAATTTAGTACACTGATATAACAAAAGCTTAGCATCAGATCAATCTATAGAGGCACTTTATTCTTTTTATTAGCAAAATATAATAACATATCCATTATATCAAACGGGATTAAGTCAAATTCAGCTCAAGTTATCAACTTTAAGAATAAAAATACAAAATCGAGCATATAAGGTTTTGCGAAATTTGAATAATGTACGGTATGCTGCATCAACTGCTAATATAATACCTCCAACATAGTCCATAGCAGTGGCTTCAGGTACATCCCTAGCTCTTTTGCTGATGACAACTGCCAACTCCACCTCGTGATCCAGTGATTCCAATGGATGAGGAACTTCAATTGCCCCTCCGTTCTCTAAATATGATGATGTGGACAACACCGGCTCCTTCAAAAATTAAATCACAATTACTTAGATACATCTAGTACAATAACCATGCTCAATCAACTTCATGAAAAGCATTAATCACAGATCAGTACTCTAAATATGAAACTAGTGGTTTCATAAAGAACATCAACCCTTTCAAAAGCTAAATCACTATTATTCATGAACACATACAATTGTGATTAACAATCAATCAGCATTTGAAAGGGAGTCTTGGAGCAACGGTAAAGTTGTCCCCGTGTGACCTATAGGTCACGGGTTCGAATCATGAAAGCAACCACTAATGCTTGCATTAGTTTAGGCCGTCTATGCTTGACAATCCATGTACGATCGATCAGATTCAATGAGGAGAATTGGGAGAGGGAAGAGTGCGATGTGAACGAGAGAGGGCTTTTGGGAGCGTCAGTAACTGCTCTTCTGTAGATCTTTTATTATGTACATTCATTTGCATTGTGAATACAAGCTATGTATATATACACATTTAGTTAATAATCTTGCTAACTAACTCAATTAGCAACTAACCACCTATAACTAATTTAATGGAAATAATCCTCTACCATGACCCTCATGGTACTTTGGTACATGTAGTCAATACTTCTACACCCCCCCTCAAGTTAGAAGAGATGAAGATATTCATCATTCTTAGCTTGGATGACAAAAACTTGTGTTGGCCACAACTGACAGCCTTGGTAAACAATTCGCATGTACATTGGATGAATGAGACCAGCCATAATCTTTTCCCTATGGCAATCAATGTCGATATGTTTGGTACGTTCGTGAAAGACTGGATTGGCAGCAATAAGGAGCGCAAAATGACTGTCAGAGGGAACTGGAACAGGCAACTCGACAGGCATACCAAGCTCTTTGTAAAGACCTTCAAGCCATACCACCTCAGCAACAGATGCTGCCAATGCGCGATACTCAGCCTCAGTCGAGCTTCTAGACACAATGACCTGTTTCTTGGACTTCCCGACAACAGGAGAAGAACCAAACAAAACCAAGTAACCAGTGATGGACTTTCTGCTATTGGGGCAAGATCCCCAATCAGCATCACAAAATACCTGCAAATGAGAAGAGCTGGTGCTACTCAGCAGAATATCAGCCCCTGATACACCTTTGAGATATTTAACAATCCTCAGCTCAGCTTAAAGATGAGAATGTTAGGGGCTTGCATAAACTGGCTAAGGCATTGTATTGAGTAGGCAATGTCTGGCCTGGTATTGGTGAGGTACAGCAACCTGCCAATAAGCCTCCTGTAAACTCCAGGATCCAGCAGCAATGGATCTTTCAGTGTAGTTGCATTTTCAGAGGTATTATGTGCAGCAGTAAGTTGGTCAAACTCCAAAGTGGTCAGTTTCTGATGCAATTCCATAGGAGTAGGAGATGGTTTAGCCCCTGCTAACCAAATCCAATGCATACTTCCTCTGATGCATGACAAATCCTTTGTCACTCCTTGCAAATTCAATGTCAAGAAAATATCGAAGTTCACCAAGATCCTTTATCTTGAAAGCAGACTGCTGTCTCCTTAGTCGACTGAAGTAGACCTTTATCATTCCCAGTGAGCAGTAGATCATCTACATAAACCAGCACAATGACAATCTTCCCATCCTGATGCTTGGTGAATAATGAATAGTCTCTGAGACTCTGTGTAAAACCAGAGGTAATCAATGTTGAGGTTAACTTGATGTTCCATTGTCGGGATACATGCTTTAACCCATACAGTAATTTCAACAACCTACAGACCTTGCCATCACCAGAATCTGTGTGAAATCCCTCTGGCAGTTGCATAAATACTTCCTCAAATAAATCACCCTACAAAAATGCACTGTAAACATCCATTTGGTATACTATCCACTGTTTGACTGCTGCAATGGATATAACTTCTCTAACTGTAGCCATTTTAACAACAGAGGAAAATGTCTCTTGATAATCCAGTCCCTCCTTCTGATTATACCATTTCGCAACTAGTCTTTCTTTGAACCTCTCAATCTCCCCAGTAGCCTTGTATTTGATTTTATACACCCATTTGCATCCAATAACCTTCTTTCCCTTAGGTAGTGTCACCAGTTCCCAGGTCTTGTTCTCTTCCAGGGCCTGAATAATAGCTTGCATTGCCTCAATCCATTTGGCATCCTTGACAGCCTCCTTATAGTTGCATGGTTCTGTAGCAGTTGAAGATTTTCTATGAATGCCTGATAGTTGGAAGAAAGGTTAGAGTAGTTTAATCCTGCATAAATAGAATATAGACAATTAGTTGATCCTTGTTGTGTGACATAATCCCTGTGCCAAATGGGAGGTCTGTTAGCTCTTGTAGATCTTCTTAGGTCTGAATCAGGAACCTGCATAACTAGATCAGGAACCTGCATAACTGGATCAGGGATCTGTATATCTATATTGTTGGTTGTGTGTTGGAATTCAGGAGTGTCACCATTACTTGAGTGAATAACTACTGTAATCTCACTTGAGTGTACTAAGTCATCATAACAAAATGAATCATAAGTGTGGATAGATGTCACTCTGTTATCATAACCATCATTCTTAAAAGGAAAACTATTCTCCATGAAGACTACATCTCTACTCATAAAGACAACTCTATTTTCCAAATCATATAGTTTATAGCCCTTTTGTATTGCACCATATCCTAGGTGGACAACTCTTAATGCTCTAGGACTGAACTTATCATGATTAAGAAGATTGGTTGCAAAACATAGGCATCCAATCACCCTTAGATGAGATAGTGAAGGGACAGACTTGTATAGCATCTCATAAGGGGATATATTTTTAAGAACAGAAGAGGGGATCCTGTTTAGGACATACACTGCTCCCTCAATACAGAATCCCCATAATCTATCTGGTATATATCCTTGGATTTTGATAGCCCTTGCTGTTTCCAGGATATGTCTATATTTCCTCTCAACTACTCCATTCTGCTGAGGAGTGTAGGGGAATGAACTTTCATGCACTACACCATATTGCTGAAATAGTTCCTTACAGTTATTATTGAAGAACTCAGTTCCATTATCTGACCTTACTGCTTTAATCTTTAGTCCAAACTGTGTGTTCACTGTGATGAAGAAATTCTTCAGTAGAGTGTACACATCAGACTTCAGTCGCATCAGAAATATCCATGTCCATCTAGAGTAATCATCCACAATTGTAAGAAAGTATTTCATTCCATTATAGTTGTCAACTCTATAAGGTCCTCATACGTTCATATGCAACAATTGAAAATGATTAGAAGTTCTAGTAGTACTAACAGGAAATGACACTCTAGTCTGCCTTGCCAGAGGGCATATTTCACAATTATGCAATGTAAAAGAGCTATTATACTTAAAACAAGGTATTTTTCTCAACACACTTAGTGGAACATGGCACAATCTCTGATGCCACACTGCTAATCAGTCTTCTGAGTTGCTGCAAGACATTGGTGTAGATCATGTCCCTTATTCTGCTTGTCCAAGCATAGTATATACAGTCCATCCTCTTCAGTATCAATCGCCCTCACCTTCCCAGATGAGAGATCCTGAAATACACAACATGTGGGAAAGAAAGTAACACTGCAGTTCAGTTCTTTTGTCACCCTAAAGACTGACATCAAATTGAACTGAAAAGTTGGAACACAAAGAACATCTTTTAGGACATCACCTCCTCCCATGTGATAATCCCCTATATGTGATATCTTAGTGACTCCCCAGTGGGCAACTGCACTTTACCTGCACCTTCTGCCACTCTTATTGATTACCAACCATATGATTGGTGGCCCCTGAATCTACTATCCATTTTATTAATGTCTGTGTGTCTACATTACAGATACCTGCCATATTAGCCACAATGTTATTTGTCCTTCCAGATTCTGACTGATTAAGTAAGTTGAGTAGTTGTTGATGTTGTTGAGGTGTGAACTGATGTAATCCCATCTGTCTCTCTGCAACAGTCTGGTTTTTGTGATTCTCCATAGGTTGTGGTTGACCTGCTGTTCCTTGTCCAGTGTCCTCATGAATGAAACCACTCTCAGTTACCATATTTACCTTTTTTGTCTTGCCCTTGGAGTCATCTGGATAACCATTTAACTTGTAGCAATCTCTGTGTACAAGTCCTGTCTTGCCACAGAATGTACATTTCTTCAGTTTGTTGCAGTCTACCTTCATATGTCCTTTTGTGTGACAAAATTACACACCACATTTGGATTGTATGGCCTCCTTTGTCTATAAGCTTCATTCCCGTGATTAGCTACAGCAGTGAACATTGCAGACGATTCATCTACATCATGTACACCCCTCTGACTTGTCCCAGTTAGGCATCTCTGACTCTTTTCCTGATTTATCATAGCATAAACTTGGTTCAGGTTAGGCATTTGACGATCGCCAGCGATTTGACTTCACACGACCATAATCGCTATTAAGCCCTATTAAGAACTGCATCCTCTGATATTGAAGATAATGTACAAAGTCCTTGGACTTAGCACATCAGTTTGGTATAGGCATGATAGAGTCATATTCATCTCATAAGTCCTTGAGCCTTGTGTAGTACATGCATACGCATCGTGTTCTCGCCGCAGTGAATATATCCTTATGTAACTGAAAAGCTCTAGAGCTGTTGACCTTATCGAATCTGTCTCGCAACTCCTTCCATATCATGTGTGAATCTGAGTTAAACAACATCCCATTCAACAAGCTTTTACTCACATTCCCCATTAGTCATGATACTACGATGGCATTACATCTCTCTCATAGATTTGCGAGCATTCCAGAGAAATCTTCTTTCTTAACTGTTCCCTCAACAAAATCAATCTTATTCTTCCCTAATAGTGCAAGCTTCATTTTCCTACACCATAGCATATAGTTGTCCATCCCTGTAAGTGTGATCCCGACTGACAGTGAACCAGGAGCATCGGATGGATATAGATCCACTCATGATTGTGATCAATATTAACAACAGCTTCAGATCCATTAGATGACATTCCTTCAACACTTCCCATACTTCCTTCAACACATATCTAATATTGTAGATGAATGTCTAAACAAGGTGATACACACACATGCAACCAGATCACGAATGCGATAAGGAGATTCTCGATCAAATTGGATCAACAGATGTGAACCAAAAATTGACCAACAAATCAATTGAAATTGATACTTCTTGTCGATTTTGTGTCACTCGCAACAAAATCGATCAATACACAACAGAGATTACTACTTCTTGTTGATTCTGTGTCACTCGCAACATAATCGATCAATACACAACATAAATTACCTCAACAGTAGTACCTATCCGGTTCACATCTCGATCTGCTCGATACCTTCATCAAATTGTCCCGTGAATGCGTCGAAAACCTTGGGCTCTGATACCATGTTAACAATCAGACACTGCATGTTGACAATCCATGTACGATCGATCAGATTCAATGAGGAGAATTGGGAGATGGAAGAGTGCGATGTGAACGAGAGGGCTTTGGGAGCGCCAAGAATCGCTCTTCAGAGATCTTTTATTATGTATATTCATTTACATTGTGAATACAAGCTATGTATATATACACATTTAGTTAATAATCTTGCGACTAACTCAATTAGCAACTAACCACCTATAACTAACTTAATGGAAATAATCCTCTACCATGATCCTCACGGTACTTTGGTACATGTAGTCAATACTTCTACAGTCTACATCACAACCCAAGGGTACGACTCTTTCCCGAACTCTGCTAACGCGAGATACTTTGTGTACCGGGTTGCCTCTTTTTTTAATCAATCAACATGGAGTAAAGCATCAATCATAGAACTTATTCCAAAAAAAGGATCAATCATAGATCAATTCTTCAAGTTATGCGAAACACCAGCTACTTCAAAAGTTGAACCAAAATTACACTTGTTTGCATAAAAATCAATCAAAATCACACATAAAAACACTGATCAATTATGCTCAACCAGATTCATGTAAAGCATCGATCACGGATCAGTTCTATAAATCCAACATAGATTTCATAAACAACACCTGGCTCCTTGAAAGTTAAATCAAAATTACACTTTCTAAAAACATCGAATATCATCTTAAAGCATCAGTTACAGATATGCTCATCACATACAACGTCCACAGATACTCAGATTAAATCAAACTTCACCTAGAAAATCGAGTACACTAAAAATTCATGTTCAACCAGCTTCGGTAAAAGCATCAATGAGAGAGAGAGAGAAGGAGAATGACCTTAGGAACGGCGTTGCCGAGTTCTTTGGCGTGAGCGGCGTAGTTACAACCGACGGCGATGATCTTACTGCCCACTCTGTGCTGCCATCGCCACGTTCCTTGATAAAAAATGATTTTCAAATTGCTATACCGCCACCACGCACTAGGTTTCGAACAATAGTGAATGTTTGAATTTTCGCATGCATCCCATAGCAAATGAAATGAGAATTTGGACTCGATGGACTTCGACAATACTTCACTCATAAATTAGTTTTTGGTTGAGTTAGGCCAAGATACATTATATAATAGCATTTCAATTCATTACATGCTTCAGCTCTGGATTGGACGTGCGGAAAGTATTAATACGGACTTGGACAATTCTCCTTTGGATTGAGTTAGGCCGTGAAAAGTAGCGAAATGGAAATAGAGACCAACAACAATAGTGTCGAGTAGATGAAGAGAAATTCTCCTTTGCTACTGCTGTTGCTGCTTCTTTTTCTTGAGAAATTTTTGGTTTTGTGGGAAACTGTCCTTAAAGCGTGAGGTACGATTGGTTAAGCACAAGTGTTTTTAATTATTCTAATGTTCTGGAATTAAAAATATATATATAGAAGGATAAAACAAATGATTCTCACCGGATCCAATTTATTTACTGTTAAATTTCCAGGAGCAAAGTAATCGAGAAAGGAGAAGAAGGAAAGCTCTGTGAGGAGCACAGTAATGCAGTGAAGAACGATATATTTTGGGAGCAAAATGGAATGCTCTTTTGTACTCTATTTTTCTATCTCAAATGAATTGCTATTACAACCTATTTATAATAATAACTTTGCAGAAATAACCATTGCAGAAATGACCACTAACTAAACATACCACTTACTAACATTTTACTAACATTGTGTATGTATACTAATGGTATGTGTATGTATACTAATGGTATATCTATGTATATCTCAACACGCTTCTCAAGTCACTGAAAACATTGGTTTCAGTCCTAGCTTGGAAGCAATACTAGACAGCAGCCACAATATCTGCCAACTCACAATTTCTATGAGCAGCACAACATGACAATATGCACAAAGGCAGAAAATGTAGCTTCATCCGTTCAGGCCCTTCCTCCTGCCTTCCAAGTAGCAACCCGGTGATGTTATGGTGCTTGACCAGACCTACCAACTTTGCTCAACAAACTCCCTAACGCATACACTTGTACTCTGGCTGCTTTGCAATCAAATCCTCAAGTTCAAGAACAATCTCACTTTGATAGTTATCTCTTTCTCCTCCATTATTCTCATAAATCATATCATCTTCCATCGCCTTTTCCCACAATATATAGTTCTCGTAAAGCATATCCGAGCTATTATCCCCTTACTTTTTTTGTTCTCAACCATGGACTATTTGAATCATCGTAAGAGAATAGTGTTTGTATATCGACTTAATCGTTGTAACTTCCTCTCGACTATTTACATCATCACCCCAATCTATGGTTTCACAAGCCAACCTCCTCCTTTTCGCGACCCGCCATCGCCTAAAGTCCTCCTTTGTTTTATCTTCTCAACAAGTCTGAACAAAGAAAGGGTTCTTGAATGCTTTAGCCATAAAGATAACCATATATTTTTGCCTAGTCTCAGTATTTTGTAACCTCTCCTTCACAAGAGCTAAATAGTTGTCTGTGTTCTCTTGTTGTTGTTTTAGGCTCATGATTTCCATCTTCAATGTGTTGTGATCCTTTTTGATTTTCCAACTCGCCTCATTTATTTCATCCTTGATACCTCCTCACGAGAATGAGGATGATATTGCTTTCTCCTCTTTATATTTATCAAAAATGTTTCTTTCCCTTCTGAAACCCTTCATTTGCAAATTCCCATCTGTCTGAATCTATTTTCCTGAAACGATAGGTATTAAGCTGACGGATAAAGCTAGAGAAGTTATTGTGCTTGAAGTGTTTAGGTAGCGTATTGAATGGAGAATTTGTGAGGATCCCAAACAACAAAGCTTGTTTGAGTGCTACTCACGAGATAATAGAGTCTCAGACAGATCATCCACCATTTCAAATGTCTTGTTCAAGAAGGGTGGTACACACACATCCAATCTCTTTGCCACAATCTCATCTTCATCAAGAAATACCACTGGCTCTTCTTTCACTTCTAATACGACACCATTGCCTTGTTCTTCCATTTTCAAATCAAAAAACTTCTATACTGCATTACAACCTCAATGCAAACACAAAGAAGAAGAACATCAAAACCACCGCAACATCACGCATTCTCGTGACACATCACCCACACTATCGCTCCAACAAAGAATTGGGTAGAGAAGCGATACAAAGAAATGCAAAATTCCAAACAGATGCACACGAAACTGGGCCTAGCACAAATGAGCAAAGACACATTTTCTTAGCACAGTGAGCAGCACACACCAACAGTTTCAAACACTGCATTATCTCAGCCATTTCCAGCAGCTTTTAATTTTGTATGCAGTAGGTGCAGCAGCAGTAGCTCGAGCAACAACAGCCAACATTTTCCAGTTTGCCTCTGAACTTCAGATTTCAATTTCAACATAGTTTGCAAATGACATCCTTTTAACAGATTGTGACAACAGAAAACATCTGTTCCCATTTCCACAATATTTTCCAGATTTCTTAAATGTAGCAGCAGAATATGTCCTGTAATCAATAATCAGCAACAAATGTTAGTAGAGAAGATGCTGATTCCTTTTGTTTATTTTCAGTGAATTGAATAGGAGCAACACTTTGTGCCCTCTCGATAACCACTCCAATTCCAAATATCCAAGAAATTAAACAACAATGACAAGCCAACAAATTCAAAGAACTACGAGCTTTTATAAACCGAATCTCTCGCTTCTATTCTCAATTTGACGTAAACCACCGGATTCATCTCGACGGAGAACCCTCGCTCTCTAGTCTCTATCGGACTAGAGAATCTTCGATTCTCTCTATGAATTTGTTCTCGAACTAGCACCACAGACTACAATTCCAACCAAAGACCAAGAATTTGATAAGCGGCAAGAAAACCTCTTCGCTCTCTAGTCATTCGACTGAGAATCTCTTGATTCTCATCACGCATCTATTCTTTGAATTGAGCTTCAACTCAATCCATAACTAGTCTCCGACGGTATCTCTGCTCACCAATTTGTCAAAACTCCTCGATCCTTCTATCGATCTATTGTTCTAGCCTTGTTCTTAGTCGACAAGGCAAGTGAAATATTTCTCGTAAAGCAACAGCAACGATTCTCGTGATCGACCACGCCAATGCATCCAAACCATCAAGAACACCATTTGAATAAAATCACCCATATGTAAGCTAACATAACAACACCAACATATTTCAAAACAACAATAACACCGAGTTTCAACAACACCAAGAAGAATTAAACAGATCGCATCAAAATCAAGAAGCCAACATAGAACAACAATGATGCAATTTAGCATCTCAAACAAAAACAAAGAACGATTTAACGACAACATAGACGGATAACAACACCATAACGACTATCAATATCTTTTCTCCAATTTCTTCAATTCACCAACACAAAGTAAATGAAGTTGAATTTCCATCAACTCGACTATTCGCGATCTTCGACGTCAACGATAGCCAAAGGCGGAGTGTATCCGCATAAAACGACAATATCTCCATCCGACTAAATCGACAATCGCGATAATCGGAAAGAACGATGAAGTAAAAATAGAATGAATCGACTTTGATTCTCTATCGATTCTCGTGTCACTCACAACAAAATCGATCGATATACTATAGTGATTACCTCAATATTTTGTCTCCTTCGATTTCGCTTTTTCCGATTTTTCTCGAAAAAATGTTCGATCTTCCGATTTTCGAACTTCTGCTTTTTCGATCGATTGAACTCCTTCAATCGATCTCCTTCAATTCGATTCTCTGTTTTCCAAAGAAAATCGCAATCACGACTTCATTCTTCAATTTTCAATTTCTCCGATCTGCTTTCGATTTTCGATTTAAAATCACGATTCCAATTTTTCGCCTCAATTCGCTTTCGCCATAAGTGTTCTCGCCATAATCACGCTCGTGATCTTCGTCAATTGCCTCGACTCTACAAATCAAAAATCGCAATCAAATCGTTTTCGCCTTCTCCCGACCGTGATTTTGATTTCAACAATTGCATACAAAGGTCCTACGAATCGAGGCTTTGATACCATGTTAAATTTCCGGAGCAAAGTAATCGAAAGGAGAAGAAGGAAAGCTCAGAGCACAAAGAATGATGAAGAACGATATATTTTGGGAGCAAAATGGAATGCTCTTTTGTACTCTATTTTTCTATCTCAAATGAATTGCTATTACAACCTATTTATAATAATAACTTTGCAGAAATAACCATTGCAGAAATGACCACTAACTAAACATACCACTTACTAACATTTTACTAACATTGTGTATGTATACTAATGGTATGTGTATGTATACTAATGGTATATCTATGTATATCTCAACATTTACTTTCTTCTATGTTGATTATTTCTAATGTGTTCGCATTATTTAGAAATACGGCCAACGCCATGGCAGGCGGGGTCAAGGTCAAGGTCATGGGGTCCTGGTCCAACGGACCGGGTAGGCGAGATTGGGGCTGGCGATCTGGGCCGACTGCCGCTGTCGTCTCGCCCCAATCCCCGTGTCGCGGGTCGGGAAGGAGGGTGGGTCATTTTTTCCCCCCTTAAATTAAAAAAATAACACACACACAACAAGATAGTTTAATAAAAACATCTTAATGTTGTTTTTGTGCCTCTTATATTATTTAATAGAAGTATGATTCCTTTTTTTTAATATAATTTCAAAATTGCAACTTCGTGATATTGAAAGTTGCAAATAAATAACATAGTAAAATTACAATTAAAAGGATTACATGTTAAGAAACACGTTTTCTAGTTTTTTTATAATTTCTTGTGGTTCTTCAGTTGGAATTGATATTTGTCTGTCAAATTGGTCAACGTCGCTTCCACCTCCGTCCGATAAGATTTCGTTGTTGTTGTAGTCTTCTTCTTCATTGATCTCCGGTTTGCCGCACCTCCTACGCTCCGCACGAATCCAGTCTCTGAATAGAACTGCAATCTCCAATGATTCTCCCGCCAATGAATGTCTGTGTTCTCCTATTTGATATTTGCCAGCCGAAAAAACGCTTTCAGACGTTGTTGATGACGCTTGAATGTTCAATACATCTCGGGTCATCTTAGATAGTGTTGGAAATGTCTTCTCATTCTCCCTACAGTATTTTAGCAAGTCTTCACGTCCTTCTTCATTGACAATTGTTATGTACGGTAGAATACCCTGCAAAACAAAAACATCAAACTCGCTAACTTAGTTAGAAATGTTACCACTAAACGTTCTATGTCTGAGGCTTTCAATACTAGCCTCAGAAACATCATGTCGTTTTTTAGGTTGTGTTGAAAAAAGAAGAAGATGGCATGAAAGTCGGTTGGTTGCTAACACTTTCTTGTTGGTAATGCGTATATACTTTTTTACATTCATCTTGTATGGTAGGCAACACTTCTTCTCTAATTTTTTCAATAGGTGGTGGGTCATTTGGATTTTTGGGAGATGGACGTGTAAGTTTATATATGCAATCATAAATAGTTTCAATAATTGTTTTACAACCGTCTATTTTAATAGACGAATTTAATATAGCACTAATAATATAAATTGAGGGAATGGGAATAAAATATTTTTTTCATTTTTTGAAACATTTTTTAATAGGTGCGTTATAAACTGGTTTTTCCATATATTCAGTAAGTAATAAAAATATTAGAGCTATATAAAATAACATTGATGAAATAGTAGGATAATAAATACCGGAAAATTCTTAGTAGCTAGAAAAATTTTCTCTAAAAATGTAATAAGTTCTAAAATTGAATCCCAATCGGAATCTACAATCATATCAGTAGGATTTCGATTATGGGCGTTAAAAAATAAAGTTATAGGCCTTCTATACTCATAAGCAACACGTAGTTGCTCGTATAAAGAATTCACCTAGTGCATACTTCTTCGGGAGTTTTTCTGTAAGGTAGTTGGCAATCGTGACAAAATTTTTTATAATCTTTTATTCGTTGTATTCTATTACTTTTAAAAATATAGTTTATCTTAAATGATACCCAAAGGCCCAAGCGTCGCGGCTCAGCCTTCACAGTGATTTAGTTGTATATATTTAGTATATATTGTATTAGTCTTGTACATTAATTAGACTTATATTATTATCATAATTGTATAGTTAGTCTCCTTATAGAATAAGATTTTAGATGTAAACTAGAAATATGATTCTCCTTTTGTAACTTGTATATATATGTCTTTCATCAATAAGAATAATCAAGGGATTAATTCTTTCATGGTATCAAGAGTCTAGGTTCTCTTTACCCTACTTCCGCTCCTCAAAACTTTCTCTCTCTCTCTAGGTTTTCTTGCCCAGCGCCGCGGCCCACCCTCTCGGATTTTTTTCCAGGGCCGCGGCTCAGCTCTTCCAGAAAATCCTCTCTCACAAATTCCCTTCTCCGAAATCTTGTCCAAAGTTTGTTCTATTAACCATGACTAATAAGAACACTTTTCATCCTGCCCTGACCGTTTCTAACATCAAGAGTGTCCTTCCTATCGTTCTTCATCTAGAGAACGTCCAATATGGGACGTGGGCAGAATTATTCAAGATTCATGCTATGACACATAAAGTTCTTCACCACATCATACTTCCCACTACTCCTACAGGGGTGATACTACGTCTACGTCTACAACGATTGTGCCCACTAAAGCAGCAGATCCATATTTATGGGTCATGCTTGATGTCAAGGTTCATTAGTGGATTTATGCCACTATCTCCTTGGATCTTTTACAAACGATTATGGAACCCAACTCCACAGCTATGGCGGCGTGGAATCGATTGTGTGACATCTTCCAAGATAACAATCATTCTCGCATTGTTATCCTTGAGCAGGAATTTTCTCAAGTTGCTATGGCGAATTTTCCAAACGTTTCTTCTTATTGCAAACACCTCAAGGACTTGGCATACCAACTTCACAATGTGGGTTCGCATGTTTCTAATAGTCGTCTAGTTCTTCAGATGGTTGTCGATCTATCCGAGGCCTATACAGGGGTTGCTTCGGTTATTCGTCAAAGTAACCCCCTGCCAAAGTTCTATCAAGCCCGCTCCATGCTCACTTTGGAGGAAGAGGGTTGGCTAAAAAGGCATCGATCGGAGCAAGCCCCGTCGTCATGATGACTGCTTCCTATTTTTCCCCTTCCAATCCAGCCAACGTGACCCAAAATCACAACAACAGGGGGGTAAGAAGGGCCAAAATTGGAAGAATAATGACAAAAATCGGGACGGCAACAACGGGGGAAACCGTCAGCAGCAGCAATAGTGTTGGGGCCCACATGGGGCCCCTAGACAGTGGCAGTGGGTCCCATCACCACACAGCGACGCGACTCTGCATTATAGCACCGCGACCAAGATTACGCGCCGCCATGCCTCGGGCCTCACCCATGCAAGCACCACACCCACTTCTTCTCAGTCGACTCAGAGTTCAAACCAACAGATGGAAGCCCCAACACCGTATATTTGGGCCTCGCCCCCCTCAGGCCCACCACACAATGGGCCCCACTCAGACCGACATTGAAGCAGCGATGCACACGCTTGGCTTGACTCAATCGGACCCTAATTGGTACATCATGTGCCACTACCCACATGACATTCGACCAAGGTACTCTCTCGTCTTATTCCAATTTGAGCAGTAATCATGGTATAATTATTGGTAATGGCAGTTCTATTCCAATAAAGGGCTATGGTAATAAAATTTTGCCCCTTCATCATCCACCACTTGTCCTGAAAAATACTCTTCATGCCCCAAAATTTATTAAAAATTTGGTGTATATCCGTAAATTCACCACTGATAATTGGGTTTCTATTAATTTTGATTTTCTGTGAAGGATTTCAAAACGGGGAGTCCTCTCATGAGGTGTGACAGTAGGGGGGATCTTTATCCAATCACATCGAGTCTCAGCATCTCGCGTCAAAACTATTCCATCCATTTTTGCAGCTCTTTCTCCTTCATTGCGGCATGCTCGTCTAGGTCATCCAGGGTCGTCAATTTTATCTGTTTTAGATAAGAATAAGTTTATTTCTTGTAAGGGTACGCGTAGTACTCCAAATTGTCAATCTTGTTCTTTAGGAAAATTATTAAGTTACCGTTTGTAGCTTCGAATTCTAATACTTCAATGTCATTTGACATTATTCATAGCGATTTATGGACATCTCCGGTTCTCAGTTCTGTGGATCATCGATATTATGTTTTATTCTTGGATGAGTACTCTAAATTTTTATGGACGTTTCCAATTGTGAAAAAATCACAAGTTTTTTCCATCTTCGTAAAATTTAGAGCTTTCATAAGAACCCAATTCGAACGGAAAATAAAGAACATCCAATGCGATAATGGTAAAGATTATGACAATGGGGAGTTTAGGAAGTTTTGTGCTCAAAATGGGATAAATTTTCATTTTTCTAGTCCTCATACGTCTTCACAAAATGGAAAAGCTGAACGAAAAATTCGTACCATTAATAACATTATCCGCACTTTATTGATTCATTCTTCCGTCCCTCCATTGTTTTGGCATCATGCGCTACAAATGGCTACCGATCTACTTAATATTCTTCCTTCAAAAGGTTTGACATATTCTTCCCCTCTTCAGGTTTTATACAATAAGACTCCTACGTATTCTCATCTTAGGGTCTTTGGATGCTTATGTTATCTGTTGTTTCCATCCACCACAATCAACAAACTTCAGGCATGTTCTACCCCGTGTGTGTTTTTGGGTTATCCGTCAAATCACTGTGGTTATAAATGCTTTGATTTGTACTCTAAACGAATCATCATTAGTCGTCATGTTCTATTTGATGAGTCCCAATTTCCATTTTCTAAAATAGAAAAACTCGTGCCTAGTTCTTATGATTTTTGGATGATGTTATCTCCCCTATGTTCTCCGTCCTTTTTTAGATTTTCAGAAAATACATCGTCGCTTCTACGGCGCTTCTTCCAAAGGAATAAATAACTTCAATCCCGTCGCCACAGAACCCTTTCGAGGCGCCGCAGCTGCCAAAACTTCGAGCTCATAGCTCATCCGCGCCGCGCGCTTCGTAATTTCCGAAAATTCTCAAAATTCCCAAAATTCACCCAATCCAGCCGAGAGTCATAGTCCAATCACTTGCAATCAACGGGGTATTTTAAACTAAAAAGACATTTTAATTTGAATTATAATGTTCTTAAATTACCCTTACCCCGTAATTCTGTGTCTGCCTTAAATGGCCTTAATTGGAAAATTATCATGATCAATGAATATAATGCTCTTATTGATAATAAGACGTGGGAGTCGGTACCCCATCCATCTGGTGTTAATATTATTCGGTCTATGTGGATTTTTACTCACAAGGAAAATTCTGATAGTTCATTTGCGAGGCATAAGACTCGTCTTGTAGGTGATGGTAAAACTCGGCAGGTTGGTGTGGATTGTGGTGAAACATTTAGCCCAGTGATCAAGACGGCTACCATTCACACTGTGCTCATCTTGGATCTTTTAAAATCATGGCCCATTCATCAGCTAGATGTGAAGAATACTTTCTTACATGATGATCTCAAGGAAATAGTGTATACGCATCAGCCCTTGGGTTTTAGGGATACTAGATATCCTCATCATGTTTGTTTGTTGAAGAAGTCCTTGTATGAGCTTAAGCAGTCTCCACGAGCGTGATATAAGAGGTTTGTTGATTATGTTTCGACTATGGGTTTTTTCACAGCAGGTCTGATAATTCATTATTCATATATCGTCATGGTTCTTCGATGGCTTATATACTATTATATGTGGATGATATTATCTTTACTGCTTCTTCTGATGTTTTGCGAAAGTCTATCATGACAATGCTCAGTTCTGAGTTTGCTATGAAAGACTTGGGTAGATTGAGTTCTTTCTTGGGAGTTGTTGTTACTCGTCATGCAGGTGGATTGTTCTTATCACAGAGGAAGTATGCAGCAGAGATCATTGAGAGGGCTGGGATGTCATCCTGTAAGTCCATTTCTACTCCAGTTGATACTAAACCCAAGTTGGGTACTGCAGTTGGCTCTTCCTATGAGGATCCGACCCGCTATCATAGTCTTGCAGACGCCCTTCAGTATCTTACGTTCACGTGACCTAATATTACATATGTCGTACATCAGGTGTGTTTGTTTATGCATGATCTCAGAGTTGAACATATGAATGCGCTCAAACACATTCTTAGGTACATTCAGGGAACACTTGAGTATGTCTTGCATTTGTATCCTTCGTCGACGTCTACACTTGTCTCCTATACAGATGCTGATTGGGGTGGTTGTCCTGACACCAGACGGTCTACATCTAGTTATTGCATGTTTTTAGGTAATAACTTGGTCTCATGGTCTGTCAAGCGTCAAGCCACGCTTTCACGTTCAAGTGCAGAGGCCGAGTATAGAGGGGTAGCCAATGTGGTTTAAGAGTCATGTTGGTTACGTAATCTACTGTTAGAGCTCCATTGTCCTATTGAAAAGGCTACCTTGGTGTATTGTGATAACATAAGTGTCATCTACCTTTCTTGTAATCCAGTTCAGCACCAGCGCACTAAACATATAGATATGAATATTCACTTTGTTCGAGAAAAGATAGCTAAAGGACAAGAACGCGTCTGTCATGTTCCTTCCAGATATCAGATTGCAGACATCTTTACAAAGGGTCTTCTCTCGGTCCTTTTTGAATATTTTAGAGGCAGTCTCAGCGTACGAAGACCTTCCGCTATGACTGCAGGGGTGTGTTAAATGAGGCCCAAGCGTCGCGGCTCAGCCTTCACAGCGTCGCGGCCCAGTTCCATTACTGTTCCGTGAACAGTGGTTTAGTTGTATATATTTGGTATATATTGTATTAGTCTTGTACCTTAATTAGATTTATATTATTACCATAATTGTATAGTTAGTGTCATTATAGAATAGAATTTTAGATGTAAAGTAGAAATATGATTCTCCTATTGTAACTTGTATATATATGTCTTTCATTAATAAGAATAATCAAGGGATTAATTCTTTCAGTTTATACCAAATTTTATTTTTTCAAGAATGTCTGCAAAAAGTGATAGTCCATCCTTTACAACTAAGTTATAAATATGACATGCACATTTTATATGAAAATGGTCTGGAAAAGACGGAGTTAAAACATTTTTTAATAATCTAATAGCAGAAATATTAGAAGAAGCGTTATCTAATGTAATAGTCATGATTTTATCAGTTATGTCATAATAATCACAAGCTGAAAAAATATTATCTGAAATAAAAATACCAACGTGCCTACTATAAATATATCTATATGCTAAAATACATTTTTGCATAGACCATTTATAGTCTATCCAATGACATGTTACAGTTAAATAATCATGGTCGTTAGTACTACGACCTATATCAGACATAATAGATACTTTGCCAGGAAAATGATATAATGAATAACGTAAATATTGTTGATATTCGTGTGTAAATTTAAAAAACATCTCTCCTAACAGTTGATGTAGGAAAACCGTTATAAGCAGGATTGTACATTTATCTTATATAATGAATAAAATCAGGAGAGGAAGGAAATGAAAAAGGCAAACCCTCCACTACAACTAATTTTGATAATGATTCTCTATCTTTATTTTTATCGTATTTAGTACCTACAATTGCCCCCGTCAAAGGGTCAATTTGACCCAGTACCTGGTCTGGGACATTATATGAATCTTGTCCCGACTGAGAGGGCATTGACGCACCCGCCTTTTTAGCCAGGTATTCCTCTCACCTAGCTTTGTGAAATCTATTCAAATGCATAGTTAAACCTTCCGTCCCGCTCTGACATTTTCCTACATTAAATTTATAAATATTTTTACAAATTTGGCATCTAGCTACTTGATTTTCTGCGTCCCTATAAAAAAACTCATACATTTGATGTAAATTTTCGTTGTGGTGAGCCTCGTCTCATACTAGGGGGAATAGGAGGCGGCTCAGTTTGAGGTGCACTACTGGACGTGTCATCTAGATTAGTGAGTGTGTCATCTAGATTATCTTCTAAATTAAAATCTTGTTGAGTTCCAGAAAATAGCTCCTCGTCTAAATCTAATGGTACTTCAGGAAATAATTCAGTATCAACAAAATCGTTTTGTCTAGGAGGAATAGGATGGCTAGAAGAAGTAATACCCTTACCCTTATTACCCCTATTAGAAGAAGTAATACCCTTACCCTTACTCGTAATCATACGTTCCAATCCTTCAATTATAATTATGCAAATAAATAATTAAAGATAATGAAATTAAGTGCGCTAATTAAAGTAAAGAAACAACAATAATTTAATAAAGAAACAAATGTACTAAACGCCGACGTGCAATCGAGAGGTTGAAAATCAAAACTTTGCTCGATGGATGATTCTCAAGTTAATTGTCAACTTCACTCTCAAATGAATAAATAAAATTGAATATTTAGTAGACAATGTAGAGAGAATGAGATATAGATTGAGAGATTATTAGAGAGATTGTAGAAAGATGAAGAGAAAATGAGGTATTTATAGTTGAAAAAATTAGATTAAAGTGTAAATATAATAACTTAGAGGTTAAAAATAAATATTAAGGGGGTTGGGGTGGGGGTGAAATTTGGCTGTTGTGTTGTGCAATAGGCAAGGGGTGGGGTCGGGGCAGGGTTGGGTCGGGGTTGGGGTCGGGGACAATTCTCGATTCCGTACCGAAACCGATACCGATATTCGATCCCGATATAAGGTTAGGCGAGGTCACGTTGGGGTCGGGTAGCCCCGCCCCGTTGGACAGCCCTAGTTTGGAGTCATTTTCATAACAGTAAGTTTTGTTTATAGACTATCAGGTTTACTGTTACAAAAATGTTGTGCTCGTATATAATATTAGGGCCCTCATTTCAAATCATGATTTAAAATTAGATTGATTTGAAGTTTGGAGATTTTATTTGGACGTTTAATTTGAATTTCTTAAATTGTAATTTTTTCATAAAAAAACTTAGCAACTTCACTCAGGTTTTGCTCCGTGACACTCACCTTCTTTGTAATTTATGATATTATAAATACCTCTCTTATTTTGATTTTATTGTAACTATTCTTTTTATCTATTTATTATAAATGTAAGATATTACAATATGACATATGTATCCTTCTAAATTAAACTCTTTCTTCGACAAACAAATTGTTGACAAACAAATACTAAACTCTTTTAGTTAATTAATAATATGAATTTTCTTAACCAAAATCTTTTAAGAATAAAAAAACTCAAATTCCTAGGCTCGAACTCCTCTAATTTTCTCTTCTACGGTCCTCTTCCTCCTTGGTCTTCCTCGTAAGAGCAACAATCCATCTTCTGTGCAAAAGAAACCAAATTAGGCTTTCCAGCAAATTTATTTTTCCTTTTCTCTTTTTCAAGACTTGATTAAAACTTAAAAGTGTAATAAGTAGCTGATTAAAAGCATTGATATTGATGAAAAATCAATCAACCTAAATACCAAATCAATGACAACTACGACATCTATAGGTTTCTCCTATGGAATGAATTTATATCCGTCGCGAAATACATATCCTTATACTTTAAAGTTAACACAACAAACTCAGTGTAATTTCACAAGTGAGCGTTTGAGGAAGATAGTGCGTATGCAAACTTTACTCCTATCTTAGAAAGTAGAGACCATCGACTTTGAATAGAGAAAAAAAAAAGCAGATTAAAAAGAAAAAAAGATACTTTAAAGTTATCATCCTATATTAATAAAAATCTCAAATCATTCCTATCAGAGGATAATGATTGAGTTACGCATATGAGGAATGTGTTACTAGAAAATATTATGTTATCAGCACAAAGATGAAGTCGCCGGCGGAAATACTGGTAAAATTATAACGAAGCTCTTGTCGATTTTTGGAAGATATGAATTGCTTTTCTTTTAAACACATCGATTTTGTTTTACTGAAGAATGTTAAATATACCCTCCGTATTAGAAGTCGGAGGGATTATGTGGTGAAGAACTTGATTAGCCATCGCATTAATTTTAAATAACTCCGCCTACGTCCCATATTATACGTTTTCTAGGTCAAGAGCAATAAGAAGAACACTCTCAATATTAGAAACCGTGAGAGTAGGGTGAAACATGTTCTTATCAGTCATAGTGAAGAGAACAAAATTTGGACAAGAAAATTTTTAGGGAGAGGGTTTCGGGTATGAAGAAACCGAGAGGCGGTAGGAATTTGCACGGAAATCAAGAAGAGAAAATTTTGCAGAAGCAAGGAGAATAATCTAGACTTTTGATACCATGAAAGAAATAATATTCTTATTAATGAATAGGGTATATATACAAGTTACATATAGAAAAATTATTTTCCTACTATACATCTAAATCTCTATTTTATTTGGATACTAACTATACAATTATAAAAAAACTACAAGATTAATTTTACTATAATAGATAATTGTTCTATTTGTATGTATATTTAACAAAGAATTTGTACAATTGATAAAAACGAATGGACTAGGTTTTTAAAACACGTATTCTCGTTGTTGCTGATATGTACTTATGACTTATCATATAATATTTTTTATGTCTATATTGATTTCTAAAGAATTTTGTTTTTAAAATTAATTATTTGTGGAGTATATGTAGGGTATGGTAGCAGGGGTAAATGTGTCATACTATATTTTCTTAAGATTTATAATAATAGAACAAAATTGTTACAATATAATCAAAATAAGGGTCGTATGCGTAATAACGTAAACCACAAGGAAGGTGAGTGTTATGGAGCGAAACCTTAGAAGAGGTTTCTGAAATTATCCCTTGAAATAAGTTGCGAACGAATGCGTAACGCGTGAGAATCTGCTGAACAGTTCGGGCCAAATCATTAAAGTAATAAGAAAAACATTGAAGTATTGCACCCAAAAAAAACATTGAAGTAATCTATTTTGTCTTGGAAACAAAAATGAAAGGAGTTAGGTGGTGTTTGACCATGTTTGACCAAACTTCTGGAAGTGTTTCTGTTTTTCAGAAACACTTCTTTGGCCAAACATAACCTTTCCAGAAGTAGAAACACTTTTTTTAGGAGCCAAAAAGTGTTTCTAGATTGGAAGAGAAGAAGAAACACCAATTTGGTGCTTCTCGAGAAGTGTTTCTCGAGAAGCCCTTTTTGCTCATAAAATGATTTTTTTTGGACCCATTTACCCTTTTCTTTTCACAAAATTCCTTTTAATCTCATATAATATCCCCATATAAAATAAAAATTTGGGAATGTGATAGGGTAGGGGGTAGGGCGGGGGGGTAAGAAAAAAATTCATTTTTTTCATTTTTTTTTATAAAGTAACAAAAAATATGAAATCGAAATTTGAGGATTGGTAGGGCAATGAGGGTGGGGTGGGGGTAAGAAAAAAATCATATTTTTTAATAATTGTTTTTATAAAAGTAAAATAAAATATGAAATAGATATTTGAGGATGGGGTAGGGCAATGGGGTGGGTGGGGGTACGAAAAAAATCATTTTTTTTTATAAAAGTAACAAAAAATATGAAATCAAAATTTGAGGATGAGGTGGGGCAATGGGGTGGGGTGGGGGTAGGGGATAGGGCGAGGTGTAAGAAAAAAATCATATTTTTTATAAATTGTTTATAAAAGTAAAAAAAATATAAAATAGAAATTTGAGAATGTGGTAGATGTACGAGGGGGGGAGGAGTTAAGATTTTTTTTTATATTTTCAATCATTTTTTATAAAAGAAACAAAAAATATGAAATAGAAATTTGAGGATGGGATAGGGGTATAGGTGTCACGACCCACCCGACGGGCCGCGACCCGGTGCCCTATTTGGGCACCCTTATACCCACATATCACATAATCACACGAATACCAAGGATAATGTAGGAATATGTAAATCATATCAATATATGCAAGCCGGCAAGGCCGCCACTATATACGAAAACATCCCAAAATGAGTACAAAAGTACAACTGGCCAAAATCCATATACAAACCACACAAGTCCAAAACACATCTACCACCCACAACTGTCTACAGACCTCTAAGAGTAGTAGAGTACTATAATGGAATATGACGGGACAGGGCCCCGTCGTGCCCCTAAATATACATATGTCAAAAATAAGGTTCTGTACCAAAATGACTAAGCTCCGGATCAATGAAGCTCTCCGAACAGCTGAACAGGAATCCTAAATTGGAGGATCACCGAACTGAGCATCTGTACCCGCGGGCATGAACGCAGTCCCCCCGAGGAAAGGGGGTTAGTACGAAATAATGTACTGAATATGTAAAACATGAAGTACTGTAAAAAATATCATAACTGGCCAAAGGATAACATGAGACATGTATAATAATCAAAATACCAGTACAACTATGCCATATAGAAATGAGAGTCAACTGTGCCTTATAAAAATGAGAGTCATGTATGTCCATATAAAATCATCATATATACCGCCGACCTAACGGCGGCGGTGATATACACCGACCTCTAATGAAGGGCGGTGAAATACACTTTCCGCTCTAACGGCGAGCGGTGAAATACATAGTCATATCCGTGGATGCCTGTCCACATATCATATATACACTGTCCGACCTTCTAGTGAAGGACGCGGTGAACATATAAAGAACTATGCACGAAACTTTTCGGCCCGGGATGCGGTGAAATGATATAATCACATCAGCACGAGTAGAATATCATGAGTAACTTTATACAAATTAAATCATCATTTGACTCTCAATGGAATAAATAGAATGGACTTTCAATTAGAAAATCAAGGCACTATCATATCATATATCATTAAGAATTAGGATTCAATAGATTATGTACGTTCGTCGTACACTCATTTTATATAAATCATTCCAAAGAAGAAAGAATAGTTTCACATACCTTTTAGTCGAACTAACCAAATCATTATTAGAATATGTCTCGTCTAGTACTTCAACCTATAATAATGGTCCGTCAATTCTATGATTATTAGCATACTTTATACCGAATGACGACTCTCTTTTCTATAAAAATTCGGGCAGCACTTCCCCTATTTATATGCACATCCACAACTTACAAACAAATCCAACAATACCAATAACAAGATGCAACTTAAAGATATAACCAAAACAATCTCAAATACTTCATATACGCCATCATAATACATTATTTTTTCTTTCGTTCATGGAAGACAACAACTACAACAACCAAATGGGACTTATACACTTATTTCTCATGTTAATCCATCCTCTTAATCCATATCAAATCAGCCCCTAAAATAGTCCATATGCCAACAATAACAAGAATATAAAGTAACACCTTCCTACATTTTAATTTCTTTAAGACATGCATTAGTAATTACCACAATGTATATACATGTTCATAACATAATTTTCAGCATTATAATCTTAACAAAACAACCCCTAATACATCACAACAATATCCAATAATTTCATGAAGTTCTCGGCCACAACATGTCATAATTCCATAACTCTTCTCTTAATTCCAAAAATCAAATTTCATATTTCAGTACTTCCATATAACTAATTACAACTTTAAATATTAATGTTTCTTTTCAATTTCAACATGCAATTAGTGACAATAATAACAACACAACAATCAAAGTCAATGTATACCAAAACAGTCCCCAAAATCGGTAATAGCCATGTCACGACCCGAACCCCGGGCCCGCGACTGGTGCCCTACCTGGGCACCTCCTTTTATACCCTCACATCCCTTTCAAGACATAGGCCAAATAATAAATGAAAACTGTATATGTAGCAACAAGGCAAACCGATGAGGCTGCCGCTATATATATATATATATATATAAACGAGAACATCCCTACAACACCATAGTACAACTGGACAACAACAAATATACACAACTCCCGCAAGTCCAGCCCACATATGAATAAAGACCTCTAAGAGTTTGGACAATAATATATGACGGGACAGGGCCCCGCCACACCCGTGAATGTACGTAAGCCTACCATACCACGGTCCATATCAACATGACAATCCTCCGAAATAATGGAGCTTTTCCAAAACTGAGTAAAGATCCTACGAGAAAGGATCACCAAACTGTGTACCTAAACATGCGGCATGAAACGCAGCCCCCCTAGGAAAGGAGGTCAGTACAACAAGTACTAAGTATGTAAACATAAAGTACAGTAAATAAACCATAATTGGCCAAAAGATGACAGGGACAAGTAAAAACCTTACCAGCTCCAACCATGCCATATAAAATAAAAGTCAATCAGATTTGTATCAGACATCAGTACTCTTGTACTTGTATAAACAAATGAGAGTCAACAGATCCTTTTAAAAATATGCCTTTTTAAAAGTAAGATTCACCGTGTCATTTCAAATTATGAAATAAATACCATTTCAAATTATGAAAGCCATGTCAGGGTCATCCGCCCTCAGAATCATTATGCAATTCCAATCATGGGTCTTAGACCAGCAATATCAAAGCGTGCCCGTGGAATTCCTTCATCACTGTCGGCATGCACAACGTATAATATATAACATGCCCGTGGAATTCCTGCATCTCGGAAACATGTCATCATGGAGATCTATTCCATGAATAATAATATCACCCGGGAATTGAACCCGCATCATGGCCGCACGCCCACGGAATTCCTTCATCGTGAAAACATGTCCATGGAACAATATAGTGGAAGCATGCTGTCACGACCCAACTCCGGGCCCGCGACTGGTGCCCTACCTGGGCACCCTTATAGGTATACATCAGAGATAATCAGCGGAACTTACATGAACTTAACAAGAAATAAATAACAGGTTAGCCGATAAGGCTACCTCCCTGGATATATATAAATCCAAAAGCAGTTACCTCATTTTCTTTTTACAAAGCGACCCACAAGATATGACTACAGACCTCTAAGAGTTTTGACATAACAATCGTGGACGACGGGCCCCGCCATACCCCTGAATGTACATAAATCTTCAACCTCAGGGAACCGTACCAAAAGACAAAGCCTCCGGAGAAATGGAGCTTTCCCAGAACTGAACAGTGATCCTAAGAGTGCGGATCAACAAACTATGTACCTCAACCTGCGGCATGAACGCAGCCCCCCGAAGGAGGTCAGTACGAAATATGTACCAAGTATGTGGCGAAATATCGTAATGAAATCATAACAGTCTATATAAAACAGGAGACATGTATGATAAACACAATAACAATACACTGTGCCTTGCCGAAGTGAAAGTAATGAAAGTCAGTTTTACCTTTTAAAGACTATTTCAACACATGAACAATAGTCACACCAGGGCTATGGACACAAGCCCTCAAATATCATCACAAAGTCCAGTAAGGGACTCAAGCCCACAAATATCAAAGCGTGCCCGTGGAATCCCCCATCACTGTCGACAACTGTAAGTGTAAAATATAACCATGTGACGCGCCCGTGGCATCATCCTACCTCATCGCTGCGACACACATACAATACATATATATATATATCTCTCGCCGTGGAATCCTCCATCATCGCCGGTAGTAATTGTAAAATATAACTATGTGACGCGCCCGTGGCATCCTACCTCACTGTCGGCGTACACACATATGCAATATATATATATCTCATGCCCGTGGAATCCCTCATCTCGGGTAGATGACTTCATAGAGAGCTAATCCATGGGGTAATAATCGTATATAACATGCCCGTGGAATCCCTCATCTCGGGTACATGTCTTCATGGAGAGCTAATCCGTGGAGTAATAATCGTATATAACATGCCCGTGGAATCCCTCATCTCGGGTACATGTCTTCATGGAGAGCTAATCCATGGAGTAATAATCGTATATAACATGGTCGCATGCCCCGGAATCCCTCATCGTATAAGCATGACCATGGGGTAATAAAACAAATCCGGGAATCTAACCCACCTCCTGGTCGCATGCCCCGGAATCCCACATCGTATAAGCATGTCCAAGGAATAATCACAATGGAAGCATGCCCGTGGAAGCCTCCGTCACTGTCGGTACGTCCAAGTAAATTCACAACAAGACAGCCGACCCTCCAACTGAGAGTCACGACAGCGTAAACATATAATACTTGCACTCAAGGCTATCCCAAGCAAGCATAGGCAAGTTCATGAAATCTTTAGACTTTCGTTATCATCCAAAAATGAATTTCATTTTATAAACTCAAGGCACTTTTCGTTTCACATAAAAATCCGGGAATTTACCCCAAAGTACTACGTACTTCCATTCTTTCCAAAAGACTCCTTTTCATATAAAACCCCAAGATACTAACACCCGTAGTATCAAGGCATGTCTACATTTCAAACAAGTCACTACACTTTTAGAAATACATTTTTAGGCTTCTAAATCAAGTGATTTTGTACCTTAAACTTTAAACAATTGATGTCTTTAAATCGATTTTCCTTTCTTCATTTCAAGTCATTTATCCTTGTTTACATTACTAGAGAAAACCATTCCTTTAACCTTCCATAAAGTTGTTATAATTAACTTCCCATAACGCCGTTATACTAACTTTATGCTTTAGAAACTAAGACATCTTTAACCTTTCATAAAGCCGTCATAACTAGCTTCTCATAAAACCGTTATAACTCTTTATGTCTTAGACAAATTCATTCTTTTTATGACCAAGAGACTTATACTTTCAAATCAAGTTACCCAACTTTCAAAAATACTTCAAGTCTCTTATCTTTAGAGTAGTTCAAGAATCAATACTTTCCAAATCAAGTATTCTATACTTTTTCAAATCAAGAAATCCTTGTTTACCTTATTAGAATAAACCATTCTTTTAACCTTTCTTTAAAAATAAGTGAGTTAATTCTCTAACTCAACCAACTTAGACATTCTTAAAACAAGTCAAGTATATCAAATGAACTGACTTCATTTAAATCTCGTATGTCTACCGTATTATACATTTATAACTACTCATGCTCAAGAGATAAGAAAGTTTCCACATACCTCTTCGGTTCAATCCACTTGCTAAGTCCAATATGTTGTACGTAGTATGTCAACCTATAATGACCATAATATGTCTATTAGCTTCTAGCTTCAACGTAGAATATTTTAATTGTAAAGTCCCTTATTCTACGGAAAATTGGACAACACTTCCTTTGTTTCTACGTACTTTTCCACCTTTTTCAAGGCCTGAAAATCAATAACCAAATGCCACATTTAAGGCTCAACAATTCAGCAATTCAAATGGGATTACACGCCGCACAGGACGTGTAAAATTCTGCCCCACAATTAATACCAAGTAATTCAATAACCAATGCCATTCTCGGCTAATCCATGTACAACAACATAAAGTCTTTTCCAATTCCTTTTTAATCCACGTTGTTTAGTCTAACATGTTATATAGCCGCAATCGATAATAACAACTACCATCTCTTCTTTATATAACATGCGACGACTAAAACTAATAACCAAATCGAATTACAATCTTAAGGTTAAACATGCAACTTTCAGATTCCATCCAAATATTCCATGACATTCAATCTCCATATATATATATCTCATGCTTGCATAATATATATATGACTACAACAATAAGTAACCTTTAATCACTTAAGAGGACAAAGTTGTTACCTTGATAAGCCAAAAATAGTTCAACAATCTCGCCCACTTTAGCCCTCTTTCCGAAATTCTTCTTCCCGCTAAAATCACCTCTATGAACCCCCTACAAGCTTGCCAACATGTTTCCTTCTTGTTGCCTTTCCAAAAATCTCATTTAGGCTTAGGGTTCTTTAAATTTTTAGAGAGAAGAGAAGAAGATTTTCTTTTAGATGAATCTTTGCAAATGACCAAGTCTTCCAAGACTTGGTCATAATATAAGACCTTCTTGGTCTATAAGATGAGAGGGACACTTGTCGCCCTCCCATAGGCCTTTACACAAATATCTTCTGATTTTCCCCCATTTTTCGCGAAAAATCCCGCCTCGCTGCGCTCGCAGCCGCGCCGTGGCGCTGCAACTTTAGAAACTTCAGACTTACGCGCGCTGCCCCGCAATCGCGCGCTACTGTGGCGCTACCGATCGAATATTTTTCCTTCTCTTCTGCCAACTGAACTTCTAACGTCCATAATTCTCCGCTCCGATGTCCTATCGACGAGCGGTTTGTTGCGTTGAAAACTAGACTCAACGAACTTCATATTAGGTTTTTTAAACACCTAAAAACTCTTAATAAACTGGGATATATCGCACTCCAAAGTTGACTAAAAATCTGCCTGAAACATTTTTGTCAACTTATCTTTCCAAATTCAAATCTTATTTCCTTTCGTACGGTCTTATCTTTTTATCTTGAAATTACGGGGCGTAACACATGCCCATGAAATTCTTCTATCATGTAAGCACGTCCAAGTAAATAATACAATAAGATGGCCGGTCCTCCAATGAGGGACGCAGTGGTATAGAAATATAACAATTTGCACGAAAGGCTAGCATAAGTGAACATATGCAAGTTTAAAATATTCTTTGACTCTCATTATCATAAAATGAATAAACCATCATTTTAGCAAACCAAGACAATACCATGTCTTCCCTTTAAACTAAGACAATTACCATGCCTTCCTTTTAAACAAACCAAGACAATTACCATGTCTTCCTTTTAAAGATAATATCATGCCTTCCTTTTCAAAAACACATTTAAAATGAACTTTCCTTTTAGAAATCCCAAGGTACTATCAAGGGAGTATATCTAACAACTTCCATTTTATGAGTCGTGATTAATATATCATGAGATTCTATCTAATCAGCTGTGAACCTAATCAACTCTTGTTCATCCCTTGGCTCTTTAGTGTTCTTGAAAATAATAGGGAAAAGAGAGGTTTTGGATGATGAAGATTATTATGTCAAGTCTTGCTATCACCTCTCTTATATAGGAAAATATCATACAAGGGGAGGGACCTAAGTGGTCCACTTGTATTGATAATATCTCACAAATATCTCCCAAGGCCACTTGCTTTCTCACCTTGGCCGAATTCCCCCCCCCCCCCTCCTCCCTCCCCACACTTGTCTACTTTGGATGAAAAATATCTCCCTTTCTATACATTGTTGCAATACATGTACATATACATATACATAATTAGAGCTTTGCTACACAAGTGGGGAGGGACACATGTCTGAAAGTATATGTATGTCTTAGAGATAATCTGTATTAGGACAAATGTACTTTATACACTTTCGTATTGATATATAATAATGTTGATTATTATTATGACATTTGCATTTGTTGAATTATTAATTGATTGTCTGTAATATTCTATAAATGCATCCCTAGAGGTTACGTGGTTATTAATGGAGTGAGAATTAATATCATAGTGTGACGCTCTTAAACTGCCTCGACTAATGATCATCAAGATTGAGATATTGATGATATGTTATATGTTGACATGTGGTCTACATCATATCCTTCAGAAATGTAGTATGTCTCACTTGCTATGAGTTATGACAACTCGTGATGGACACATGGATACTTGTTGAAGTATTGATGTACCCTACTGATATGCTATTTGTTTTATATGTCTTTAGTTTATTCAGTGTGTGGGAGGTATAATTCCTTAGACTTGAGGTCGATATCACCTTATTTACGGAGCAATGTGCTTTGATCCTGGCCTAAGCTCAAATGCCTTATAGGTTGACACGTGACTTGTTTTGGGTACATTGCAAAGTAGATTAAAGGTGGTAGTTGAGCCAATAATAGGATTCATTCTTCGAATGCATATTCGAGAGAGCACTCGGGTTCTCATAAGACAATAGGTTGACTAAGTCGTTGGCCAACGCAATGGACATGTCTTCGATATGGTCCTGTTGTCAACTAATGTAGATGAGATAGATTGATCAAACCATTTGGATAGACACTTGACGAATCCTAAGCTTGGTTGAGTTTGTCGTGAATGAAAGGATTTTATATTTCCACATAGAGGTTCGGTTCACATATTTTGTGTAGCTAAACTTTACATATTGAGGTTCGTCTTTCGGCGCAGTCTAGGAGTTTCGTGAAGATCCTAATGTAATTGGTGCCAATATTTAGAGGCCTGAAGGGTAATCATAAGTCAAATATTCTGTTGATTGAAGGATGTAATTAGGAAGAGATTATATAAATGTTCGGTTGATAACCGTGACATTAAAAATGGAAGAAGGCTGAAAATTGGGCGAGGGTCGCGACTCCATTGATTAAGGGCCAAAGCGCCTGTGCGCGTGGAAGGGTCGCGGCTCTGAGGCGCGTCCAGGGGGTCCGAATGACTATTTTACCCCTGGCTGGTTCTCCCTCTCAACTATAAATAAAGGGGCTTCTCATTCCATTTGATATACTTGAAACCTAAGAGGGGTTAATCTCTTCTAACACTCTGAAGAAATTCCTAGCACATTAAAAATGGAAGAAGGTGAAAATCCCTGGCGGTCGCAGCCCATTGATTAAGTGGTCGCTACCGCGGCGCGTGGAAGGGTCGCGGCTCTGAGGCGCGTCCAGGGGGTCCGAATGACTAGTTTACCCCTGGCTGGTTCTCCCTCTCAACTATAAATAGAGGGGCTTCTCATTCCATTTTATATACTTGAAACCTAAGAGGGGTTAATCTCTTCTAACACTCAGAAGAAATTCCTAACATTTCTAAAGTTAGAAAATTACATCAAAGTTCTTGAGAACTTGCAAATCAAGAGATCTTTGAGTGTGCACCCCGGACTACACAAAGGTTGAAGATTTCAACTGCTTGGCTGATTTGCTTCATAATGTAAGTCTTCTTTCGAAGTATTACATTAACTTTGTGTTTTACTTTGCATTACATTATCATACTACCGTATTACCGTTGTTGGGTTTAAAACATAAATTTTCAAATTCTGCTGCGTGTACGAACCCGACGATTTAAACTCTTCATGGTATCGAGCTGTGTCTGCTTTGTGTGATTTTGTGATGAATATTAATGATAATGTAAGTTAGTATTTGTTTAGATCTATTATTTATGTCGTTAAAAACTTTAAAATCCTTAAATATTTGAATACATGGTCCTTGTGCCCAGATCTGTTTATGACAGTAATGTTTTATAGCGCTGCGGCTCTGCATGGATTTTAAGGGAAGGGCCGCGACTCAGTTCATGAGCGCCGCGGCTCTGCATGGACTTTAAGGGAAGGGCCGCGACTCGACCATGAGTGTCGCACTCACCGCATGACGCAAAGGCGGTCGCAACTCGCCTACGCAAATACTGCTCATCCAGAAAGCTTAAAATTAAATTTCGAAACGTTCTGCCTCAGAAGGTCCGCGACGCCACCTTTTAGGGCCACGACTCTAATGTCGATTTTTTAATTTTTTTCTCACTGCCTCGCAGGGGCCGCAACTCCTGGCCCAAGGGCCGCGACACTTGCGACTGTAATTTAAAAAAAAAACAGAATCCGAAACTGAGTTTTAAATTATTGATATTCTGGTTCTGAAGTTTTTAAAATGACAAAGTATGAAAGATAAGTTTTAATTGAACAGATTTAGTCCATTTTCGGGTAGATCTGTAATTAAAACAAAGTTTCTGAAATTGATTTTAAATTATGGGAATTGAAAGCAGGTCTCTAAAGTTTGAAAATATTCTCTGAGTTTTAAGATTGAATTTTCTGATTTTTAATAGGGTCTGATTGAACTTTTAAATTCTTGAGGGATTAAATTGTAAGTTCTAGAAACTTGCAGAAAATTCGAAAATCAGAATCTTAAAATCGGAAATGTTTTAGGGATTGTTTGAAATAGACATAAATTATAGAGTTTAGACAAATAAACCCATGATTATCATTAATGGTACAAAAATGCACCCGCTAAAGGCACCCCAGAATTTGCCACCTTTGACAAAGATGTCTATCATAAGCATTATGATGATACTACTACAGAGCAATGTATGATGTTAACTTCCCTGTCACATGAATTGTAACGACAGCATGAACACATGGGGCCGAATGAGATGTTACCGCATTTGAAGAGTCTCTATGACTCTCAATCACAGACTATGGAGTATGATCTCCTAATAGAGCTCTTCAAATGTAAACTCATTGAAGGAGGCCATGTATCTCCTCATGTACTGAAAATGATAGGGCTGATAGAAAGGTTGGCCTCGATTGAGATAAAATTCCATGATAGGGTTGCTACCACCCTCGTCTTGCATTCACTTCCTCGTTCATTCGAAAGTTTCATTATTAATTATAATATGAATGGAACCAAGACAAGTTTACCAGAGCTTCACAACATGCTAAAGACTTATGAATCTTTAATCTCCAAGGGTAAACCTGTGCTCATGGTTGGCTCCTCTAGCCATCTCAAACCGAAAGGTAAGGGACAACAGAAGAGGAATGGAAAAAAGCTATCGCTGCGCCCGCTGCAACCAAGCCCAAGAGAGGGTTGAAGAAAAAGAAGCTGCCGAAAAATGATGTTTGCAAGAACTACCATAAGAAAGGGCATTGGGTGAAGGACTGCACGGCTCCGGGAGGAGGTAGAGCACCTAGTGATGCTGCTCCTGCTGGACAAGGTATGTTTGTAATTAAAGTAAATCTATCTATAAATGATTCTCATTCCTGGGTACTTGATACCGCATGTGGCTCACACATTTGTACGAATGTGCAGGGGCTAGCTGATAGCAGGAAGATCAGGCCTCATGAGGTTGACCTGCGCGTCGGAAACGGAGCACGAGTTGATGCTGAGCGCGTGGGAACTTATAGGCTAGATTTACCTTCTGGCAAAATTTTGTTGTTGTACAATTGTTATTATGTTCCTGCTTTTACAAGGAATATTATTTCCATTCCTGTAATAGATACTGAGGGCTTTTCTTCAAACATTACTAATGAAAATATGATTTTGAATTTTGATAATGTTGTGTATGGAATTGCACTTCTTGTGAATGAATTGTACACATTAAAATGTAGTCGGGAGATATTCAATGTACAAAATAAAAGAGCTAAAATAAGTAATAGAAATTCTACCTATCTGTGGCATTGTAGACTTGGTCATATCAATCAAACATGGATAGAAAGGTTGAGGGATCTTGATTACCTCAAACCATTTGACTTACAGTCTTATGGTAACTGTGAATCCTGTTTGAAGGGAAAGATGACCATTAAACCCCTTACTGAAAAGGGGATCCGTGCCAAAGAGGTGCTTGAGTTGGTACATACGGATGTATGTGGACCATTTTCGATTCAAGCTAGAGAGGGTTACTCCTACTTCATCACTTTTACAGATGACTTGACGAGGTATGGATATGTGTATCTTATGAGACACAAATCTGAGGCCTTCGAGAAGTTTAGGGAGTTTAAGTGTGAAGTGGAGAAATAACTCTCAAAGAGTATCAAAACTCTCTGTTCTGATCGTGGGGGTGAATACTTGAATAAAGAATTTTTAGATTACTTAAAACTACATGGAATTCATTCTGAATGGACACCTCCTGGAACACCACAAATGAATGGTGTTGCCGAGAGAAGAAACCGAACCTTACTTGATATGGTTCGATCCATGATTAGTTTTTCAGCTCTTCCTACATACCTTTGGGGATACGCTATACAAACCGCAATATATGTTTTGAATAGGGTTCCATCTAAATCAGTTAAAAGGACGCCATACGAGGTATGGTGTGGCAAGAAGCCATCACTTAGACACGTGAGGCCCTGGGGGCGTCTTGCATATGTCAAGAAGTTTATCACTGATAAGTTGGAATCAAAGAGTGAGAAATGTTACTTTATTGGGTATCCAAAGGAAACTAAGGGATACTGATCGGTGTATTTTATATACACTTTTTGAGTCAGTTTTAGTTAGTCTTTTGTTCCTTTTTGTACAAATAAGTGTCGTATTAGGATATATTTTCTTTCTTTTGAGTCAAAGTGGTTAAAATGGCCAAATGACGGAAAAAGAGCTAAAAAGGGCAAAGAGAGGTTCAGCTAAAAACAGAGAGCGATCCAGGCGAAAACCAGCGCGCCTCGCAGCCGTAGTTAGGTCGCGACGCCAACATTCAGAGGTCGCAGACCAGCGCCACGCCATGTCAGCAGTGCGGGCGCGACGCCAATCATCGAGCAGGTTACAGCCGCCGCGCCAGACGCAGAAATCGTGTCGCGCAAATCACCGGCACCACATAGCCGCCGCGCCGAGCATAGCGTGGCGCGACGCCGAAAAATCAGTTTTGACGATTTTAGCCGAACTGCAGGAAAAGTTAGCAGTGGTTTTCACTTATAAAGAGATTTGCAGATTTTAAGGGTTCCCCTTCTTGCACAACACAAGGATTCTTTCTTGGAGATTGGAGACCATAGTTTAGTAAATTTATTTCCTTTTCTTTTCTTCTATTTTAGTTTTTGCATGATGAACTTTGAATTAGTTCCTAGCCATAGACATGACAAGAACTAATTCAAAGTTCATCATGCAAAAACTGAAATAGAAGAAAAGAAAAGGAAAGAAATTTACTAAACTATGGTCTCTAATCTCCAAGAAAGAATCCTTGTGTCAGGTAAGAAGGAACCCTTAAAATCGCTTCTAGGTTCTCCTTTTATAGGTCAAACCGCCTTAACTTTTCCTCGCAGTTCGCCCGTAAAATCGCCAAAACTCGATTTTTCCCGCCGCGCCGCGACCGCGATCGCGCCGCGCTGAATCTCGCGGGTCCTTCGGTGACGGTGCCGCGCCCCGATTTCTCGAGGGCGCCGCGGCGCCGCAACTTCTATAGCCTCTCGATGATTAGCGTCGCGCTCGCACTGCTGACATGAGTAGCCGCAGTCACTGGTCTTCGCAGCCTCTCGACGCGCCGCGCCCTCGCTTCGATCGCAGGAGGCGCCGCAGCCCCGGCCTGCTGCTCGCCACTTTCTCTGTTTTTAGCTCTGGAACCTCCTCTTTTGCCCTCTTTTAGCTCATTTTCCGCCATTTGGCCATTTTAACCACTTTGACTCAAAAGAAAGAAAATCTATCCTAATACGACACTTATTTGTACAAAAAAGGAACAAAAGACTAACTAAAACTGACTCAAAAACTGTATATAAAATACACCGATCAAATACCCCCAAACTTAACCTTTGCTCGCCCTCGAGCAAAGATAGAAAGAAAGAAATAAAAGACTCAAGAACGAAAATAAAAGACTCACTGACATTGATCACTTTTGCTGCATTAGTGTTATCTAGAAAAACATGAAGGTTAGCAGAATAATATGCAGGAACATATAGCATGAAATTTCAGCACACTAAACACATTAAGCTAAATATTTCGCAAACTCATATTTATCATGCTTAATGGAAGTCAACATACTGAATCATGCATGAAAATTCAAAAATCCTATGGCATGCTTACTTGCTATTCTCCACTAATTCTGGATATGCATAAAAGAGATCTTCAGGACTTTAAGGGTTGTAATGTAGGCTTAGGTATAGGTAGGTAAAAATAGGCATTTTAGGCTCATTCTGTGTACCATAAGCTCTTTAGCTTTTCAGTATTTCCCTTTTCTTTTTGTTCTTTCCTTCACTTCGATTCTATCTTTTCCCTCTTTTGTTTTGGGAGAGTGAAGTATATAATAATGACAAGCACCCCCAAACTTAGGCTTTTGTCTATTTCTTATTACTTTTTTTTATTGTGGTGCAACAGGCTTATTCACTCTTTTTGTCTCTTTTTTAACACAATTTATTCCACTATTTCATATTTTTACTTATGACACAATTTGTGGGAATATAGGGTGTCAAAGAAGAAGTTTCAATTTTTAGGCTCAATGGGGATGACTAGGGATACTTTTAAAGTCAGGAATAGAAAAGAATGGTAAGAATTTGCTATCAAAGAAATGTCTGAGTCATCTCCCTAACATGCATATCCTAACTATTTCGCCTCAAATAGCAAGCAATCATAACACATAAGTATTCATCATTTAGCATGCACAATTCAAGCAAGAAACTCCAAATAGACAGATTTTGTGAGTTTTTGGCATATCTAACCTAGGTGTTTAGATAGTTGCTTCAATTCCCTTACATTATTCCACCTTACTTCACTAGGTGTTTCTAGCAACTACAACATACATGGTCTTTGACAGACAATTATGACTCAAAAAAAATATTTGGTGACTCAAAATAAACATAAAACAATCAAAAAGACTTAAATAAAATATAACAAGACACAAATAAAACACCCCCAAACTTAAATCACACATTGTCCCCAATGTGTGTAGACTCAAAGACAATAAAAGAAATAGGACACTTACAGACTTTGGCTAAAATGGTGGCGGTGGCGGTGGATAATGCATCGATCATTGGTTGAACAGGGAACTCATCTCGTCAAACTGCTGGTGCAATTGTTGTTGATCCTGCCTCAATTCTTGTTGCCCTTGTCTCAACTCATGTTGTCCTTGTATTACTGTGTCGAAGTGTTGCATCATCATTCTCTGGTTTTGGAGCAACCGCCCATCATGTGCACCGGAGGTTCTCGCTTCGTGGTGGTCATGGCTAGAACTCGCCAGATATCGAGCCCCTATTTCGTGCTCATCTTCGCTCATCGCGCTCTCGCTTCCCGTGGTTGTACTCTTCTTCCGCCGCCGGGCTTGGGTCCGGGAAAGAGTGCATTATCCCATGTGACACAAATGGTTTCTCTCATTAGTATCGATGGTAGGATTGGGACCCCATTCGTGGTGGCATAACTTGGTGATAATCGAGCCATGTCCCAATCCACCGTTGTCACCAACTCGCTGATTTCTCAATGCTCGCACTATCTCTTTCCCACGCCAATCGCCATCCTCATAATTCCATATATCGGGCTGATCTCATCTTCCGCACTCGTGAAGCGTGGATGGAATCACGCGCGCCGACGAAATATAGCCAACCTTGATCGCTTGTTGAATCGACACCGCCGATCCTTCGAGCCATTTCTTCCAATATCAAATGCAGCCCTGTGGTAGTTTCATCGGTTCGCGACGACATTCCAGTTGATGTTGTTGGTGCTCATAGACCATGTTCTAAAATGGTTCCAATCACTACTTTCTTCAACATCAACCGTCTTCAATTGTGTATTTATATCTTCTGCTGTCACAGGCACATAATTTCCCCTTACAAAGCATCCCCTTTCCACCTTCTCCGGAAAGTTGGCATAGAATTCACGCACCATTGTTGTGTTCACTGGTGCTATCTTCTCCGGATTTACAAATCTCCTTCACCCCCTTAACTCAATCATTGCCCGAATGGGCTCATAAACATCCTCTTCCCCAAATGACTCCCTCTGATAGTCCATTCCCCTTTCAGGGATTAAGGGCCTAGTACTAAGCTTTTTGTATCTTTGGAAGGCTTCGTAGCTCACAAACCTAGTATCATCGTAATGTGGGCTGGGGTGGATGTGGAGGCTCTTCTCTTTCTGGTGGACATGGTTAAAACAGTTTCTGCAGCTTACAACTTATTGGCACAAATATTCTCCAACACAATCAACAATCTAGCAGCTAAAACACACACACCCCCAAACTTCAACTCTACTACCCAATACCCACACCCTCCTTGTCTACTCTTTCTCCAAACTTCACAATCAATTTTTTTAGCACCCAAACTACTTCAACACTACAACACTTCTCCAAACTACTACCTCCTTTGACTACTAGCAACTTTCAAGAAAAAGGTGAAAATTACCTTTTTGATGGTGTTCTCCACGATGTTCTTGCTTCTAATGGTGATTTGAGGCTATGGAATGGAGCTTTGTTGGTTGAGATAGCTAAGGGTTTTTAGGAATTTAAGAGTTTTGGTTGTGGTTGGGTTTGATTTGTGGAGGATTTGTGGGTAAATTGTGGTTTTTTTCGTGGGTTTTGGAAAAGAGGGGTTAGGTTTTTGAAATTGGAATTGGGGAAAATCTGATTTCAGGCGCTTGTTTCGATTTCCGCCGCCATGTTCGCTTTAGCCATACCAATATTCTCGCACTCTTCGAATTTCGCCGCGCGCCTAGACTTGGCATTTGTTTTTTGGATTTTTTTGGCGCCGCGCTCGCCTGAGCCATACGCTTTAAACTTCGCGCCTCTTGACTCTTTAGCGCCACGGCCCGCTTCCCTGGCGCCGCGACGCTACCCGCTTTTTCCGAAATCTCGCTTCTTTATTTTTTCGCCGCCTTCGCTTTATTGACCTGCACTGCCAATCACAAAGACAAACACTACCTCCGTGAGACCATTCTTAATAAAAATTACTATATTAAAGCAAAATAAATCAAAAATACTTTGGGTTGCCTCCCAAGTAGCGCTGTCTTTAACGTCTTTTAGTCGGACGCAAGTTCCTTAGTTTAATAAATGTGGGGTGGGTCAAGCCCACAACTAATCCATTTTCTCCACATTTTACATTTTCGTTTTCTTCTTTTCCTCTTAGCATTATCGTTAAGGGGAAGTTCAGGAACACATACCTGCTGCTGTGGAGGTTTGGCAAACCATGCCTGTTTCCGTGGGCTCATCTCCTTTTTGTTGACTTGTACTGGCTCACAGGGGGGTTTGATTGTGCTGATTGCAAAGCACCCACTCATGGTTGGTGGCTCAATGATGTGTTTAAAAACTTTAAACACCATTTCTTCCTTCTCCACCCTTAATGTTAGCTCTCCTCTTTCCACATCAATCAAAGCTCTCCCTGTTGCTAGGAATGGTCTCCCCAATATGATAGGGATTTCTGCATCCTCTTCCATATCAAGAATGAGGAAGTCCGCAGGAAAAAAAAATTCCTACTTTGACAATCACGTCCTCAATCTTCCCTCTTGGATGAACCACGGTCCTATCGGCCAGCTGCAGGCTTAATGTGGTTGGTTTGGCCTCACCCAACTCCAATCATTTAAATACCGATAAGGGCATCAGATTTATGCTTGCCCCTAAATCACACAGAGCCCTGTTGCATGTCACCCTGCCCACTGTGCAAGGTAATGTAAAGCTCCCTGGGTCTTTTAGTTTTGGTGGCAACTTCTTCTGCAAGATAGCACTACACTCTTCCGTCAGTGCTACTATTTCGTACTCTGCCAGCTTCTTCTTCTTCTTCCCCAAGATCTCCTTCATGAACTTGAAATAGGAGGGTATCTGCTCTAATGCTTCTATAAAAGGTATGTTGATATGCAGCTTCCTGAATGTCTCCAAAAATTTGGAGAATTGTTTATCAACCACCTTCCGCTGTAGTCTCTGGGGGAATGGGATCTTCTCTGTATACTCCTTCTCCGAGTTTTCTATTACCGGGCTAGGTTCAATCACCTTCTCTTTTCTATCTCGCTTTTGCTCAACTCTCGAGGTTGAGGCCGCTTCCAACCGCTTGCCGCTTCTCAATTGTACCGCTCGCATTGCTTCCTCGATTTACCTCTGTGTTGCTTGGCGGTGTACACTGTGGCTCGCTTTGTCTGCTTAGCTGACCCACTTGTGTTTCCAAGTTCCTGAACGAGGATCTAGCTTCTGTCACGAACTGGGTCTGGGCATTGGTAAGTGCCAACAAAGCTGCTCTCTCGTCCGCTTTCACGAATCGTGCATTAATCGCTGAGGCCGCGGCCTGAGTAAAGGGCTACTGACTCTGGTTATGTTGATTCTGGTACTGGCCCCTATATTGATTCTGCTGCCCCTGGTCTCCTCTCCATGAGAAATTTGGGTGATTCCTCCACCCTGGATTATATGTGTTGGAGTAGGGGTTGTTCTGTGACCTCTTATAATTACCCACTACCGACACTCGCCGCTCCATCGTATATTATTGGGATCTGCTGAAGGACACCTATCGAATGTATGTGGCCACCACATATTTCACAGCTTTTAGGCATCTGCACCGCATTCACCGACATCGTATGTCGCAATCGTTTTGCCAAAAGGGCCACTTGGGCATTCATGGAAGCAATGGCATCTATTTCGTGGACTCCCACTGTTCTCCTCCCACTTGTCGACCTCTCTTCTGTGACATGATTGTTGGTGGCCATATCTTCTAATAACTCGTGAGCGTCGTGGGCTGTTTTCCTCATGAATGCCCCACCTGCTGCTGCATCTATAATGGTTCTGGTTGTACTGCTCAGCCCGTTATAGAAGATGTGGACCAAGTTCCACAACTCAATGCAATGGTGTGGGCATTTTCTCTGCAAATCCTTGAACCTTTCCCAAACTTCATATAAGGACTCTCCGTCTGCTTGGTAAAAGTTATTCAACTCCCCTCTCAGTTTTGCCGCTTTGCATGGGGGAAAGAAATTGGCTAGAAATTTCTGTGCCAGCTCTTGCCATGTAAAAATCGAATTGGCCGGCAGGGAATTCAACCACACTTTTGCTCTATCCCTGAGTGAGAAGGGAAAGAGCCTCAATCTGATGGCATCATCAGTAACACCGTTATATCTGAAAGTTGCACATAGCTCCAAGAAATTAGCTATGTGCATATGTGGATCCTCCGATGGCAGTCCTCCAAATTGCACTGTGTGCTGTACCATGCTCAGAATCGCCGGTTTTATCTCAAAGTTGTTCGCTCCTATGGCAGGGAGCCTAATACATGTCTGTGCTCCATTCACTCTAGGCAGCACATAGTCTCCCAAGCTTCTTTCTGCCTGGACTTGAACTCTTTCCTCGACATCCATAGGTACTTGCCGAGGTATTCCTGGATTGGGTTGATTTTCACCTAACCCTTCTCTCATCATGTTGTTGTTTTGAACACCGTCCATCTCTATCAAGGTCAGAATCCGATTCTTTCGCTCACATGTGTTTTCTCAATCTCTGGATTGAAGGGAACAAGAGTGTCTGCTCCTCTTCTCCTTCGCATAAACTGATTTCCTGAAATAGATCAAAAACAAACAACTAATCACGGTACCTCGATTTTTTTTCTTCAAAATAACGAAAAAAACGTAAAAATAAAAATTAAAAACCAAATTAGAAATTAAAAATAGATAAATTTGATATTGAACTATGCCTAATACCCGGCAACGGCGCCAAAAACTTAATTCTTTTATAGGGCTTTCCATGTTGATTCACTAGAAACCTATGTTATGAATTAATGCATGTCTATGGTTATTATTCTTCTTTGAGAGATTTATCCAATAATTGCTTTGAATGTTTGGTAATTAATTGACAACTAATTATCATTATATGATTTCTAATCAAACTTCGAAAGGAGGAGGTTGTGAATATGTTGTAAGTTGGGTAGACATTCTTGGATTGGGGATGAAAATACCTCAATTATTTATGTAGCGTTAATGAGAGGCTTAACAACCCTAATTTTGCGCATGGTGCGTGACGGTTAACTATGTTTTTGTTCTTAATCCTCCTATAGAGTTATCCTTATCACCGAAAGGTAGGTAATGTGCAATACTGGGGTTGAGTGTTTATATATCCTTAACGGGAATATAAAACGATTTCGTAAACCTGCTAGCTCCGAAAGAAGAAGAACCATAATTCATTGCATTGATAAATAACATAAGCGAATAGTTGAGGAGACATGGAAACCCTATTCCCATCACAACTGAAGTAAACTCATTAGTTAAATTAGTCTTTATAATTCTTAGTTATAAACAACAAAATCAATTATCGATTGCCAAATAGATACCAAAAGATAGATAGTTGGTACTTGAACCCTAATCCTTGTGGACGATATTCGGTCTTACCAGGACTATATTACTTGTCACGATAACTTGCACTTGCGTTAAAGTGTGTGCATCTTTTCGCGCATCAGATACTACTTCTATCTTCCTGGAGAACACAAGATTGTTGTTTCCAGGAATGCAACCTTTCTTGAAGATGAGTACGTCTACAAAGAAGAGGGTTGCACAGAGATAGAACTTAAAGAAGTTCAAGAACATAGTAACGTAGAGGTTGAACCCTTGCCAAGTGAACAAGGCAAGGATTCAGTGGGAGCTTTTGGCGAGGATTGGGTATTTTGGATACGCCCTTCGCCGATGGAGTGCAATGAGAGTGATCCTCCCGCATGCACTCGAGCAAGTGCATCAGTTGCACCTCCTCCCATTCAGGAAAGACATGATAATGATATTCTTGAAAGCTCTAATGTTGGTAGATCAACCAACACACAAGAACATTCTCACGCTCAGAACATACCTGAAACTGGACTGCAAGAAACACAACTCCGTAGGTCTGTTAGGACTCATCGTGCTCTGGAAAGACTAAATCTGCTTGTGGAAACACAAAATGTGCTAGATATTCCGGATGACAATAAACCTACAACCTATAACGAAGCAATGCTTGACATTGATTCGAAGAGATGGCTAGAAGCCATGAAATCCGAAATTGAATCTATATATAACAATCAAGTGTGGAACTTGGTTGACTTACCTGATGGGGTTAAACCCATAGGATGCAAATGGGTCTTCAAGAAGAAGATTGATGCATCCGGAAAGATTTAGACTTATAAAGCTAGACTAGTGGCTAAAGGTTTTACTCAACATTCCGGTGTGGATTATGATGAGACCTTTTCACCAGTGGCTAAGATAAGGTCTATTCGGATTTTGCTTGCGATAGCTGCATACTATGATTATGATATTTGACAGATGGACGTTAAGACTGCATTCCTCAACGGTAATCTAGTTGAGGAAGTGTATATGAGACAACCCGAGGGTTTCTCTTCTGAGTCCAGACCAAATGCAGTGTGCAAGCTACAAATGTCCATTTATGGGCTTAAGCAAGCCTCTAAGAGTTGGAACATTTGCTTTGACAAGGTTGTCAAGTCATTTGATTTTGTCAAAAGCAAAGAGGATCCTTGTGTTTATATTAAACGCAAGGATGAAGACATTGTCTTCATTGTTATATATGTTGGTGACATATTAATAATGGGAGACAATAAGGCTCTCATGCAGTCGGTTAAGGAGTGGTTGTCCAGCACCTTCATGATGAAGGATTTGGGTGAAGCCTGTTACATTTTGGGAATTAGGATCTATAGAGATAGACCTAATAGATTGTTGGGGCTGTCACAGTCAATCTACATAGACAAAGTTCTTAGACGTTTTTCAATGGAAAATTTCAAGAAAGACGGTCTTCCGATGGGTCAAGGCATCAAATTATCTAAGAAGGGTTGTCCTTCTAATACTATAGAATTTGAGCGCATGAAGAGTATCTCATATGCTTCGGCTATATGATCAATCATGTACGTCATGATATGTACTAGGCCAGATGTGGCCTTTGCACTTAGTATGACTTGCAAGTTCCAGCAGAATCCAGGTGAGGAACACTGGAAGGCAGTCAAGAGTATTCTTAAGTATCTCAGACGTACTAAAGATTACTTCTTAGTCTATGGTGGTGATGAGAAGCAGGTTGCTATCGGTAACTCAGATGCTAGTTTCCAGACAGATGTTGATGATTTCAAATCTCAGTCTGGTTACGTTTTTGTTTTCAATGGAGGAGCAGTGAGATGGAAGAGTTCCAAACAAACTACTACTGCTGATTCGACTACTGAGGCGGAGTACATTGCTGGAGCGGAAGCTGCGAAGGAAGTTGTCGCGGTTTCTGAGTTCCTGAAGGAACTAGGAGTAGTTCCGAGTGCTAGTTGTCCAATAACTATTTATTGTGACAACACTGGTGTGATTGCACAAGAAAAAGAACCAAGATCAACTAACAGAAACAAGCATGTACCGAAGAAGTACCACATCCTGAGAGAGATGGTGGAAGCTGAAGATATCAAGATAGACCATATTCTCACAGACAATAATCTAGCAGACACGTTTACTAAACCATTAAGCTTGGTAAAACATAATGGTCATTTTGAGAACATGAGTATTAGATATGTTGGTGATTGACTCTAGGCCAAGTGGGAGATTGAAAGTATATGTATGTCCTAGAGACAATCTGTATTAGGAAAAATGTACTTTATACACATTCGTATTTATATATAATAATGTTGATTATTATTATGACATTTGCATTTGTTGAATTATTAATTGATTATTTGTAATATTCAATAAATGCATCCCTAGAGGTTACGATATACATTGGAATGATTATCGTCAGAAAACATTATTGTCATAAACAAATCTGGGCACAAGGACCATGCACTCAAAGATTTAAGGATTTTAAAGCTTTTAACAACATAAATAATAGATCTAAACAAATATTAACCCATATTATCATTAATATTCATCACAAAATCACACAAACAGACCTAACTTTGATACCACTGAAGGATTTCGTCGTCGGGTTCGTACACGTAGCGAAATTTGAAAATATATGTTTCAAACCCAACAACGGTAATACTGTAGTATAATAATGTAATGCAAAGTAAAAAATAAAGTTAATGTAATACTTCGAAAGAAGACTTACATTATGAAGCAAATCAGTCAAGTAGTTGAAATCTTCAAGCTTTGTGTAGTCCGGGGTGCACATTCAAAGATCTCTTGATTTGCAAGTTCTCAAGAACTTTAATGTAATTTTCTAACTTTAGAAATGCTAGGAATTTTTCCAGAGTGTTAGAAGATGTCACGCCCATTTTCGACCGCGACTTTTTTTCCTAAACTCCTGCTGCTCAATAAAAAGGTTAGAAAATAAACAAATAATAAAATGCTAAAAGGTTTAAAAGGGTTTTAAAAATGCTAAAAGGATGCTAAAATTGCAAAAGATGCTAAAGTTTAAAAGGGTGCTAAAATGCTAAAGGGTTGCTAGAATGCTAAGGGTTCGCGGAGTCGCCACCTAATTAATTTGGGTGAATTAGGACACCTAAATGTTTAACTAGTTCAAAGTAAAACATTAACTCCATTTTATGGTCTGCTAAACTTAGTGAGATTCTGGGTAAGGGTTCTTTATTAATCTAGAGGGAAGGGGTTAGGCACCCTCTAAGATCCGCTAACTTGCGGTTGTCCTGCCAAACCTAGGGTAATTATTATATTTTAAAAAATGCAAGTAAAAGATCTTCCCGCTTAATAAAATGCTAAAAATGTTAAAATGTTTAAAGGTGCTTAAGTCTAAAAAGGGCAAAAGGTGTTGTAAATAAATAAAAGAGCCAAATGCTAAATGTTTAAAGTGCTTAAAATACTAAAGGTTGCTAAAAGGCATTAAATGATAGAAGGGTGCTGAAGGTGCTAAGAGGTGCTTAAAAGTGTTAAATACTAAAGTGCTGAATGTTAGAAAATAGATGCTAGCATGTTAAAATGTTTAAAAGGTGCTTAAAGTATTGAAAGGGCAAAAGGTGCTATATGCTAAAGTACAAAGAAAGCTAGGAAGGTGCTAAATGTTACTAAAGTTTAAAGAAGGGCTAAAAAACTGTTAAGATGCTAGAAAGTGCTAAATGCTAAAGTGTTTTATAGACTAATTATATGCTCATGCTAGCTAAATTAATCTTGCCTAGCCTGCGTACAATGTTATATAAGCGATGCTTTAAGATGATTTTTGAGAGTTTAGGAAGAAACCTGTTATGAATTTTAATACGCAAAATGTTGGTTTTATAATGCAAGTTAATTCATTTTGGCAAAAATTAGACATGCATGACAATCTTAAAAGGCAAGTAAATTAAGCGATGAACTTTAAATTATCTCTCCCACTTATCTGTTTAAAAAAAAACTAATTGCTAGAAGTTCCCCTATTAATTACAAATTAGATAATAGAAAAAACAAATAAATGGCATAAAAACGAGACAAGAAAATTAAGAGAGTGAAGGGATTGGAGCGGATGACCACGTCCTATTTGTTTGTCTAGGAATGGCCGAAGAGGGACTCGATGGATGTATATGCATGCCTTTACGTTTGCCACGACGAGTCTCGTTATGAGACTCTTTGTTGCTCCGGTGCGTGCCATGTAAAAAAGAAGAAAATGATAAGGATTAGTACATGCCCAAATTCATTAAACAAAGCAGGCACTTGACACGTAGTTTGCATTTAAGCCAACACATGTATATAAACACCAAACAAAAGCGATATCAAATAAGGATGCAGCCAGCAAGTAGCATTGTACATAACCCCTGACAATTCCAAGTAAGGCAGTATGCAAACAGCAAGTAGAAACAGTAGACAAAGACACTAAATAGTATGCAAACAGAGACAGTGGCAGGGGCAGTGGCAGTAAGACAAGCAGGGCTGCTGGACCAAGTAAATGATCAGTTGTGCCTTTAGTCAAATAAATGACCTCAGGGAAATAACTTGCCCAAAATCAATGTAGAGTTTCATTTAACTTAACTATTCCAGTCAATCATAAAGTACACAACAGACAGGCAAGGGAGAAAAACAGTCCAATATGGTCACTCCTGGCAAACCAAAAGGGAAACAAGGCTTCATTTTGTTAGGTAGTCTTTTAGCATAAAGCAGCTCAACATGTGTAGTTATTCCCTGGACTGATTGACCTGGCCGCGACATCTATTGCGATTTGCTAGACATTTACGAAGATGGGACAAATGAACTTTTATTCTAGATGCCATGTATTCAATTCATTTATAAGTCAATTACAGGCTTGCTTGATGTCCTCTAAGGTCAGATTACCAGCGGTAGATATAGACTCATATACTAACATAGGAAAGAAACAATATATGGCCAGTTATGTCATGTTTCAACCATTGGCCTCAAGATCTAACGGGCATAACATTGATCAACTAACAAGTATGCAAGGGGGCAGAAAGGATACAGGAATGGATAAGCCTGATGCAACATCATCCAGATAGCGAGATCCATTTAGCTTGGACTAATCTTGCAGTTATGATATGACATTTATAAACAACATTCAGGAATCCAGCAGGCAAGCACACACATCACAGTAGGCAATTTAGACATGAAGATCCCATTCAAGCAATGAATAAGAAACACTTAACAATAGACAATAGATATTTCAAACAGAGCTAAGAGGTAGATTCCTCTATAACCAAACATGAAGCAGGCATGGACATTCTCCACAGGGGGCAAACACAATAGCATAATACTCCCATAATCATTTATACACAACTGACTATTCTGAGCAGATTCATGGACATACTAGCAGTCAAATCTTTTGATTAGGGAAGCATTTGAATAGGTTAACATGGCAAGCCTTCAATTATTGCAGAACAGAGTAGAGACAGATGTTAGATAAGTTTAACGATAAACAAATGACGACATTAAACCAAAGAATTTCGACCATAAGAATGATTAGAAGCATTAGCATTATCCATAGAGCAAATTACTCAAACAGGTTATAAAGCGTAAATCATACAAGAAATCTGAAAGAGAACGGGTTTACCTTCTCCTGACAAATGACCGGCAACAGATCAAGTCGTCTGAGCCACTCGACGGTTTTGGGTTCATGCGAATAGAAGGGTAAAGTGTCTTTGGTAGGTTTCTTTCCGGAATTAAAAGAGGCGGATTTGAACCTCCTATTCTTGTGATGCTAAGGGTCTGGATGCTAAGCCCCCCTGACTGAATTCTGTTAATATGCTCCTCCTCTGTTGCTGTTGGACTCCTCTGAGTTGTTTGACTGCTCTCAATTTCTGAGCCCCATTGCTATGTCTTGCCACGTGGTTCTTTAAATGCTGCTAAGGGTCGATGCTATCCCCCCTAAAAACCACCGTCCTATTGCATGCATATAGCCTCTGTATTTATAGCCCTCATTCGGGTTCTAAAATTGGTAAGGCTGAGAATGGGCTAAAATAGTCTTGATTCGACCAGATTTGTACTAATTTCGTGTGATTCTCATCGGGTTGATAAGGTAAACGATTTGGTTAGTTATGGTAAGAAGGGCTGGCTTCGCGTGGGTGAAGGAAGGTCCCCGGATCCTCCGGCGAGAATCTCGGGATATCGCCGTGTCTCGCGCGATCGGGCGAGTTTCTGTGGTTTGCTTTTTTATTGTTTCGAGGCGTGGGAAGACGACGGTTAAAGGGCAATGAGGATCGCTTCTTAGTCGGGCGTGATAATGTAGAGGTGAGTGGGCTCATGGGTTGGTAGGCGAGAATGGATTGGCGGTAGAATTAGGGTATTAGTTAGGTAGTTTTAATTAGGCTTAATTCTAGGGGTTAATTAATTAGTGTTAGTATTAGGTATTTAATTAGGGGTAAATTATTTAAATAGGTATTAGTTTTAGGCTAGTTTTTTTTTTTAATTAGTTAATTAATTCTAGGCAAGTGTATTAATAATTAATTAACAAATGTGATTAAATTAATTAGGTGCTTTATTATAATTATCTAGGTGCTACATTAGCCTAATTATTTAGGTGCTAAATGCGGGCGCGTTATTTAATTAATGCTTAATACTTTAGAATGCGACGCTACTATTTAAAATCTTATTGTTATGCATTATTGCGAAGTTAAATTAAAATTGCATTGAGTTTATATTAAATTACTTAAATGCTGAATGCAAGTGCGATATTTAAGAATTGTTTAAAGCTTTATAAATGCGACGCTATTAAATGCATATAAAAAAAATTGATTTTAAATTACAAATGACTACTAATAAATGCGGCTATGCTACCTGACACGACGTTATCGCTAAATTATTTATTTTATGCATTTATTAAATATTTAAGAATTACGACAAAGCTTAAAGTTAGTTAATGCGGGCGAGGGACTCTAAGTGTTTAAAACTCTACGTAAGACGCGATGCCATTATTAAATTATTTATTTATGCCTGTATTTAATGTTTTATTGTTGTATTTTATTATAAAAATCCTAAAAAATTATTTTACAAAATTAGTGTAATTTTATAGTTAATGGCTGGACGGGAGGGTCAAAATTGGGTGTCAACAGATGTCCCTCTTTGTATGGAGATGATGGAAGAATCTTCGGACAAAGACGTTGACTCATGTAATTTTGTCTCGATCTTCAGAGTTGCAAAAATGCTGGGCGGGTAGATAAAGCTTACGCAAAAAATCAAAATCTGTCCCAGTGTCGAGTTATGACGACACTGGGTTACCATGGTCAAAACACCAAGGCGGGCTAAGGCGGACTGAAAGTCCCGTGTCGAGTTATGGCGACCTTTGGGTTACCATGGTCAAAACACCAGGCGCGCTAACGCGGACTTAAAGCCCCGATGTCGAGTTATGATGACACGGGTTATGGTGCAAAAAGTAAAAGAAAATAAGCGGCTTGAACACAGGGTGTCTTCTATGGCTTGTGGTCTTTGGGTTCTATGGTGATGTGGAGCGAGTGGGACGCTGAGGCTACGCGATCGTTGGGAAGGTTGGCCCGGCAGATTGCCGGTTAGAAGAGAAAATCCACGTTGTGCTCCTGCTCCCGCACGCTAAGACTTGAACAAGCGGTTAGTGCATAATTAAGGCAAAATGATGATGCATAATTTTAAAGTAATGCAACCGTGAGTAGAAAAGGTTATCTGCAAAAATATGATGCTCTTTGTGTTGATGCGATCTTTGCAAATCTTTGTGATTTCGCCCGCGGACGTGTTGCGATTGTGAATGCGGATACGTTGTCCTTGCTGTAATTGCCCCTGTAGACTAAAGCTCAAGAAAGAGTTAGTGCATAACTGCTAAGACAGAATAATATATGAGAAAAAAAAATGCAATTTTGAGAACAGAGAAATCGTCCCTGCGTAGATGTGATATGCTGACTTGTCGTCGTTTTCGGACTTGTCGTCGTTTTCGGACTCGTCGTCGTTTTCGGACTTGTCGTCGTTTTCGGACTTGGCGTCGTTTTCGGACTTGGCGTCGTTTTCGGACTTGGCGTCGTTTTCGGACTTGGCGTCATTTTCGGACCTGGCGTCGTTTTTGGACTTGTCGTCGTTTTCGGACTTGGCGTCGTTTTCGGACTTGGCGTCGTTTTTGGACTTGGCGTCGTTTTTGGACTTGGCGTCGTTTTCGGACTTGGCGTCGTTTTTGGCGTCGTTTTCGGACTTGACGTCGTTTTTGGACTTGGCGTCGTTTTCAGACTTGTTGCTGCTGCTCCTGTAGACTAAAGCTCAAGGAAGAGTTAGTGCATAACTGCTAAGACAGAATAATAAAGCATGAATGATAAAATGCAATTTTGAGAACAGAGAAAATCTTCCTTGTGTAGATGTAATATGCTGATGATGGCGTCGTTTCGGACTTCTTTGTCTTGATAACGTCGTTACTGGGCGTGTTCTTCTTTGGCGTCGTTGCGTGGACTCATTTGTCTTGATAACGTCGTTACTGGGCGTGTTCTTCTTTGGCGTCGTTGCGTGGACTTCTTGATCACGTCGTTATGCGGGCGATGTTCTTCTTTGGCGTCGTTACGTGAACTTCTTTGTCTTGATAACGTCGTTATGCGGGCGTATTCTTCTTTGGCGTCGTTGCATGGACTTCTTGATTACGTCGTTATGCGGGCGTGTTCTTCTTTGGCGTCGTTGCATGGACTTCGCGATTACGTCGTTATGCGGGCGTGTTCTTCTTTGGCGTCGTTGCGTAGACTTCTTTGTCGCGATAACGTCGTTACGGGCGTATTCTTCTTTGGCGTCGTTGCATGGACTTCTTGATTACGTCGTTGGTGGGCGTGTTCTTCTTTGGCGTCGTTGCGTGAACTTCTTTGTCTTGATAACGTCGTTACTGGGCGTGTTCTTCTTTGGCGTCGTTGCGTGAACTTCTTTGTCTTGATAACGTCGTTATGCGGGCGTATTCTTCTTTGGCGTCGTTGCGTGGACTTGTTGATCACGTCGTTATGCGGGCGTGTTGTTCTTTGGCGTCGTTGCGTGGACTTCTTTGTCTTGATAACGTCGTTACTGGATGTATTCTTCTTTGGCGTCGTTGCGTAGACTTCTTTGTCGATAACGTCGTTACGGGCGTGTTCTTTGCTCGCGTAGAATAAATGCTCCCGCAAGCTAAGCTTGAGAAAGCGTTAGTGTATACCGTTTAAACAAAATGATAAATATATGAGAAGTGCAATTTTATGGATAGAGATGTCGTCACGATATGCATGACGAATCGAGATGTTGCCGCTGCATCGTGCGAATTGTTATGATGCCTTTGTTGTGTGCGATCGCGCTGGTTGCAAGTTTGACTTTATGCCGAGTTGAGGCGCTAGGTTTTGTCGCGAACTTGAACTTTGATCACGATTGTTGATGCCCTTTCATTCTTCTTTGCTTTTCTGCGGATTTTGGATTGTTGTCATCTCTGCCTTTTACGCTTTTTGCTTACGCTATCTGAAGAAACTTTGTCGTATTTTACTTGGCTATTGCACTTTTCTGTACATTAATATGAAAAACCTGCGCTCAAAGAAAATTTGTGAGTTTTGGGGGGGGTCGATTCGCATTTGACTTCGCGCCTTGTCCCTTGATATCTGCGTGCATGGTCTGCTTGGATTTGCGACCCGCATGCAGTTTCCTACATTGTCCCGATTTTGAGAAGGTGTCATGCGCTCTTCTTTTCGAGACCCTGCTTTGCTATAGGAACGAAGCGGAGTTCAGGCTCGTTCGCTCGGATGCCGCCAGATCGGTCGTATCATTTGGACCGTACCTTTGATCTTGTGAAATATTGATGCTCTGCCATTGCTAAGTCAAATACAAATCGACCTTTGGGGGGAGATGATAAATCTTTCTAAAAATGCAACAAACGGTGTTAGCATAAAGAACATAATTTGCGGGTATGTAGCAGATATATTGCATATAGCACATTCAAACGCGTTTCCTAACATGCGGGGACCTCTTTATGCGGAGGAAGCCTAAACGTCACTTATGCGAGATTATGACGGGTTTGTCCAAGTCGTCCAACTATAATGCCTTTGTTGGAAATGGCGACCAAATGACGTGCACTTTTCCCAATTTCGCATGTCATGATTGGGTTTGGGTTTGGATTTGTCATCATTGCCACGCTACACATAATATCTTTGGTTGGTCGTTGGGTTGAGAAACCCGTCGACAAGTTTGGTGTTTTCCTAATTGTGGTGTCGATGCCAGGACCAACCCACCTAAGGTGAATCGTCGTGCCCTAAGATAAAGGTGGTATAGCTCATCTTACGTTTTCTAAGATTTGGCTTTTACGGGCGCAAGGTTCCCGGCGGACAACTCGAGAGAAGGCTACGCGGTGATCGAGCGAACCGATCTAACTCACGCAGCGCCAACTCTCCTAAAATTTGGATATTTTTTGAAAGAAATTTGCGGGTGCGCGGAGCACACCAGCGCGTGAGTGTGTGATTTGTGTGAATCTTCCAGAATGGAAGAAATATGAGCGGAATGCCAGTTTAGGGAAAGCAGTAAAGCAAGTAGCAAAAAATAAACAAAATACAATACACAAAAAATTAAATGCAAAATAATTGCCAAATAATAGCCCTAGGTCTGTCGTGGTTAAGAACCTAAATTCCCCGATGAAAGTCGCCATTTTACACGCCCATTTTCGATCGACTTTTTTCCTAAACTCTGCTCAATAAAAAGGTTAGAAAATAAACAAATAATAAAATGCTAAAAGGTTTAAAAGGGTTTTAAAAATGCTAAAAGGATGCTAAAATTGCAAAAGATGCTAAAGTTTAAAAGGGTGCTAAAATGCTAAAGGGTTGCTAGAATGCTAAGGGTTCGCGGAGTCGCCACCTAATTAATTTGGGTGAATTAGGACACCTAAATGTTTAACTAGTTCAAAGTAAAACATTAACTCCATTTTATGGTCTGCTAAACTTAGTGAGATTCTGGGTAAGGGTTCTTTATTAATCTAGAGGGAAGGGGTTAGGCACCCTCTAAGATCCGCTAACTTGCGGTTGTCTGCCAAACCTAGGTAATTATTATATTTTAAAAATGCAAGTAAAAGATCTTCCCGCTTAATAAAATGCTAAAAATGTTAAAATGTTTAAAGGTGCTTAAGTCTAAAAAGGGCAAAAGGTGTTGTAAATAAATAAAAGAGCCAAATGCTAAATGTTTAAAGTGCTTAAAATACTAAAGGTTGCTAAAAGGCATTAAATGATAGAAGGGTGCTGAAGGTGTTAAGAGGTGCTTAAAAGTGTTAAATACTAAAGTGCTGAATGTTAGAAAATAGATGCTAGCATGTTAAAATGTTTAAAAGGTGCTTAAAGTATTGAAAGGGAAAAAGGTGCTATATGCTAAAGTACAAAGAATGCTAGGAAGGTGCTAAATGTTACTAAAGTTTAAAGAAGGGCTAAAAAACTGTTAAGATGCTAGAAAGTGCTAAATGCTAAAGTGTTTTATAGACTAATTATATGCTCATGCTAGCTAAATTAATCTTGCCTAGCCTGCGTACAATGTTATATAAGCGATGCTTTAAGATGATTTTTGAGAGTTTAGGAAGAAACCTGTTATGAATTTTAATACGCAAAATGTTGGTTTTATAATGCAAGTTAATTCATTTTGGCAAAATTAGACATGCATGACAATCTTAAAAGGCAAGTAAATTAAGCGATGAACTTTAAATTATCTCTCCCACTTATCTGTTTAAAAAAAAACTAATTGCTAGAAGTTCCCCTATTAATTACAAATTAGATAATAGAAAAAACAAATAAATGGCATAAAAACGAGACAAGAAAATTAAGAGAGTGAAGGGATTGGAGCGGATGACCACGTCCTATTTGTTTGTCTAGGAATGGCCGAAGAGGGACTCGATGGATGTATATGCATGCCTTTACGTTTGCCACGACGAGTCTCGTTATGAGACTCTTTGTTGCTCCGGTGCGTGCCATGTAAAAAAGAAGAAAATGATAAGGATTAGTACATGCCCAAATTCATTAAACAAAGCAGGCACTTGACACGTAGTTTGCATTTAAGCCAACACATGTATATAAACACCAAACAAAAGCGATATCAAATAAGGATGCGACCGGAAGTAGCATTGTACATAACCCCGACAATTCCAAGTAAGGCGGTATGCAAGCAAGTAGAAACGATGAACAAAGACACTAAATAGTATGCAAGCGAGACGATGGCGAGGCGATGGCGATAAGACAAGCGAAATTTCTTTGGACCAAGTAAATGATCAGTTGTGCCTTTAGTCAAATAAATGACCTCAGGGAAATAACTTGCCCAAAATCAATGTAGAGTTTCATTTAACTTAACTATTCCAGTCAATCATAAAGTACACAACAGACAGGCAAGGGAGAAAAAACAGTCCAATATGGTCACTCCTGGCAAACCAAAAGGGAAACAAGGCTTCATTTTGTTAGGTAGTCTTTTAGCATAAAGCAGCTCAACATGTGTAGTTATTCCCTGGACTGATTGACCTGGCCGCGACATCTATTGCGATTTGCTAGACATTTACGAAGATGGGACAAATGAACTTTTATTCTAGATGCCATGTATTCAATTCATTTATAAGTCAATTACAGGCTTGCTTGATGTCCTCTAAGGTCAGATTACCAGCGGTAGATATAGACTCATATACTAACATAGGAAAGAAACAATATATGGCCAGTTATGTCATGTTTCAACCATTGGCCTCAAGATCTAACGGGCATAACATTGATCAACTAACAAGTATGCAAGGGGGCAGAAAGGATACAGGAATGGATAAGCCTGATGCAACATCATCAGGATAGGCAGAGATCCATTTAGCTTGGACTAAACATGCAGTTATGATATGACATTTATAAACAACATTCAGGAATCCAGCAGGCAAGCACACACATCACAGTAGGCAATTTAGACATGAAGATCCCATTCAAGCAATGAATAAGAAACACTTAACAATAGACAATAGATATTTCAAACAGAGCTAAGAGGTAGATTCCTCTATAACCAAACATGAAGCAGGCATGGACATTCTCCACAGGGGGGGCAAACACAATAGCATAATACTCCCATAATCATTTATACACAATGACTATTACGAGCGATTCATGGACATACTAGCGTCAAATCTTTTGATTAGGAAGCATTTGAATAGGTTAACATGGCAAGCCTTCAATTATTGCGAGCAGTAGAGACAGATGTTAGATAAGTTTAACGATCAAGTAATGATGGCGCCATTAAACCAGCAAGAATTTCGACCATAACGGCGATTAGAAGCATTAGCATTATCCATAGAGCAAATTACTCAAACAGTTATAAAGCGTAAATCATACAAGAAATCGAAAGAGAACGGGTTTACCTTCTCCTGACGACCGGCGGCGTGTCAAGTCGTCGGAGCCACTCGACGGGTTTTGGGTTTGCGATGCGAATAGAAGGGTAAAGTGTGCTGGTAGGTTTCTTTGCTGGAATTAAAAGAGAAGGGATTTGAACCTCCTCTTCTTGTGATGCTAAGGTCTGGATGCTAAGCCCCCGATCAATTACATTAATATGCTCTCCTCTGCTTTGTTGGACTCATCTGAGTTGTTTGATCGCTCTCGATTTCGAGCCCCATCGCTATGTCTTGCCTCGTGGTTCTTTAACTGCCGCTAAATTCGATGCTATCCCCCCTAAAAACCACCGTCCTATTGCATGCATATAGCCTCTGTATTTATAGCCCTCATTCGGGTTCTAAAATTGGTAAGGCTGAGAATGGGCTAAAATTGGTGCTGATTCGACCAGATTTGTACTAATTTCGTGTGATTCGCATCGGGTTGATAAGGTAAACGATTTGGTTAGTTATGGTAAGAAGGGCTGGCTTCGTGCGCGTGGGTGAAGGAAGGTCCCCGGATCCTCCGGCGAGAATCTCGGGATATGCTGGTGTCTTGGCGGCGATCGAAGGAGTTTCTAGGGTTTGCTTTTTTATTGTTTCTGAGGGGCGTGGGGAAGACGACGGGTTAAAGGGCAATGAGGACTGCTGGCTTCTTAGGCTGGGCGTGATAATAGAGAGGTGAGTGGGCTCGCGGGTGTTGGGCCGGGGCGACGAGAATGGATTGGGCTGAGGGTAGAATTAGGGTATTAGTTAGGTAGTTTTAATTAGGCTTAATTCTAGGGGTTAATTAATTAGTGTTAGTATTAGGTATTTAATTAGGGGTAAATTATTTAAATAGGTATTAGTTTTAGGCTAGTTTTTTTTTTTAATTAGTTAATTAATTCTAGGCAAGTGTATTAATAATTAATTAACAAATGTGATTAAATTAATTAGGTGCTTTATTATAATTATCTAGGTGCTACATTAGCCTAATTATTTAGGTGCTAAATGCGGGCGCGTTATTTAATTAATGCTTAATACTTTAGAATGCGACGCTACTATTTAAAATCTTATTGTTATGCATTATTGCGAAGTTAAATTAAAATTGCATTGAGTTTATATTAAATTACTTAAATGCTGAATGCAAGTGCGATATTTAAGAATTGTTTAAAGCTTTATAAATGCGACGCTATTAAATGCATATAAAAAAAATTGATTTTAAATTACAAATGACTACTAATAAATGCGGCTATGCTACCTGACACGACGTTATCGCTAAATTATTTATTTTATGCATTTATTAAATATTTAAGAATTACGACAAAGCTTAAAGTTAGTTAATGCGGGCGAGGGACTCTAAGTGTTTAAAACTCTACGTAAGACGCGATGCCATTATTAAATTATTTATTTATGCCTGTATTTAATGTTTTATTGTTGTATTTTATTATAAAAATCCTAAAAAATTATTTTACAAAATTAGTGTAATTTTATAGTTAATGGCTGGACGGGAGGGTCAAAATTGGGTGTCAACAGAAGAGATTAACCCCTCTTAGATTTCAAGTATATCAAATGGAATGAGAAACTCCTCTATTTATAGTTGAGAGGGAGAACCAGCCAGGGGTAAAATAGTCATTCGAACCCCCTGGACGCGCCTCAGAGCCGCGACCCTTGGTAAGTGGCGTCGCGGCCCTTCCATGAGCACAGACGCCCCAACCCTTAATCAATGGAGCAGCGGCCCTCACCCAGTTTTCAGCCTTCTTCCATTTTTAATGTCCCGGTTATCAACCGAACATTTATATAATTCCTTCCTAATTACATCCTTCAATCAACGGAATATTTGACTTGTGTTTACCCTTCAGGCCTCTACATATTGACACCAATTACATTAGGATCTTCACGGAACTCCTATACTGCGCCGGAAGACGAACCTCAATATGTAAAGTTTAGCTACACAAAATATGTGAACCGAACCTCTATGTGAGAAGATAAAATCCTTTCATTCACGACACACTCAACCAAGCTTAGGATTCTTCAAGTGTCTATCCAAATGGCTTGATCAATCTATCTCATCTACATTAGTTGATAACAGGACCATATCGAAGACATGTCCATTGCGTTGGCCAACGACTTAGTCAACCTAATGTCTTATGAGAACCCGAGTGCTCTCTCAAAGATGCATTCGAGGAATGAATCCTATTCTTGGCTCAACTACCACATTTAATCTACTTCGCAATGTACCCAAAACAAGCCGCGTCTCAACCTATAAGGCATTTGAGCTTAGGACAGGATCAAAGCACATTGCTCCGTAAATAAGGTGATATCGACCTCAAGTCTAAGGAATTCTACCTCCCACACACTGAATACACTAAAGACATATAAAACAAATAGCATATTAGTAGGGTATACTAATACTTCAATAAGTATCCATGTGTCCATCACGAGTTGTCATAACTCGTAGCAAGTGAGACATACTACATCTCCGAAGGATATAATGCAGACCACATGTCGACATATAACATATCATCAATATCCCAATCTGTACTCAGAAGAGAAACCCTCAGGTTGTCTCATATACACTTCCTCAACTAGATTACCGTTGAGAAATGTAGTCTTGACGTCCATCTGTCAAATGTCATACTCATAGTGTACAGCTATCGCAAGCAAAATCCGAATAGACCTTATCTTAGCCACTGATGAAAAGATATCATCATAATCCACATTGGGACGCTGAGTAAAACCTTTAGCCACTAGTCTAGGTTTATAAGTCTGAATCTTTCCGGATGCATCAATCTTCTTCTTGAAGACCCATTTGCATCCAATGGGTTTAACCCCATCAGGTAAGTCAACCAAGTTCCACACTTGATTGATATACATAGATTCAATTTCTGATTTCATGGCTTCTAGCCATATCTTCGAATCAATGTCAAGCATTGCTTTGTTATAGGCTGTAGGTTCATTGTCATCCGGAATATCTAGCTCATTTTATGTTTCCACAAGCAGATTTAGTCTTTCCGGAGCACGATGAGTCCTAACAGACCTACGAAGTTGTGTTTCTTGCAGTCCAGTTTCAGGTATGTTCTGAGCGTGAGAAGGTTCTTGTATGTTGGTTGATCTACCAATATTAGAGCTTTCAGGAATATCATTATCATGTCTTTCCTAAATGGGAGGAGGTGCAACTGATGCACTTGCTCCCGAGGTCTGCGCAGGAGGATCACTCCTCATTGCACTCTCACTGGCCGAAGGGCGTATCCGAAATACTCAATCCTCGCCAAAAGCTCCCACTGAATCCTTGCCTTGTTCACTTGGCAAGGGTTCAACCTCTACGTTACTATGTTCTTGAACTTCTTCAAGTTCTATCTCTGTGAAACCCTCTTCTTTGCAGACGTACTCATCTTCAAGAAATGTTGCATTCCTGGAAACAACAATCTTGTGTTCTCCAGAAAGATAGAAGTAGTATCCCTTAGTTTCCTTTGGATACCCAACAAAGTAACATTTCTCACTTTTTGATTCCAACTTATCAGTGATCAACTTCTTGACATATGCAAGACGCCCCCAAGGCCTCACGTGTCTAAGTGATGGCTTCTTGCCACACCATACCTCGTATGGCGTCCTTTTAACTGATTTAGATGGAACCCTATTCAGAACATATATTGCGGTTTGTATAGCGTATCCCCAAAGGTATGTAGGAAGAGCTGAAAAACTCATCATGGATCAAACCATATCAAGTAAGGTTATGTTTCTCCTCTCGGCAACACCATTCATCTGTGGTGTTCCAGGAGGTGTCCATTCAGAATGAATTCCATGTAGTTTTAAGTAATCTAAAAATTCTTTATTCAAGTATTCACCCCCACGATCAGATCGGAGAGTGTTGATACTCTTTGAGAGTTGTTTCTCCACTCCACACTTAAACTCCCTAAACTTCTCGAAGGCCTCAGATTTGTGTCTCATAAGATACACATATCCATACCTCGTCAAGTCATCTGTAAAAGTGATGAAGTAGGAGTAACCCTCTCTATCTTTAGTCGAAAATGGTCCACATACATCCGTATGCACCAACTCAAGCACCTTTTTGGCACAGATCCCCTTTCCATAAGGGGTTTAATGGCCATCTTACCCTTCAAACAAGATTCACATTTACCATAAGACTGTAAGTCAAATGGTTCGAGGTAATCAAGATCCCTCAACCTTTCTATCCTTGTTTGATTGATATGACCAAGTCTACAATGCCACAGATAGATAGAATTTCTATTACTTATTTTAGCTCTTTTATTTTGTACATTGAATATCTCCCGGCTACAGTTTAATGTATACAATTCATTCACAAGAGGCGCATTTCCATACACAACATTATCAAAAGTCAAAATCATATTTCCATTAGTAATGTTTGAAGAAAAGCCCTCAGTATCTAGTACATGAATGGAAATAATATTCCTTGTCAAAGCAGGAACATAATAACAATTGTACAACAACAAAACTTTTCCAGAAGGTAAATATAGCCTATAAGTTCCCACGCGCTCAACATCAACTCGTGCTCTGTTTTCGACGCGCAGGTCAACTTCAACTAGCCCCTGCACATTCGTACAAATGTGTGAGCCACATGCGGTATCAAGTACCCAGGAATGAGAATCATTTATAGGTAGATTTACTTCAATTACAAACATACCTTGTCCAGCAGGAGCAGCAGCACCAGGTGCTCTACCTCCTCCCGGAGTCGTGTAGTCCTTCACCCAATGCCCTTTCTTACGGCAGTTCTTGCAAACATCATTTGCCGGCAGCTTCTTTTTCTTCAACCCTCCCTTGGGCTTGGTTGCAGCGGGCGCAGCGATAGCTTTGCCCTTCCTCTTCTGCTGTCCCTTACCTTTCGGTTTGGGATGGCTAGAGGAGCCAACCATGAGCACAGGCTTGCCCTTGGATATTGAAGATTCATAAGTCTTTAGCATGTTGTGAAGCTCTGGTAAACTTGCCTTGGTTCCATTCATATTATAATTAATAATGAAACTTTCGAATGAACGAGGCAGTGAATGCAAAACGAGGGTGGTAGCAACCCTATCATGGAATTTTATCTCAATCGAGGCTAACCTTTCTATCAACCCTATCATTTTCAGCACATGAGGAGATACAGAGCCTCCTTCAACGAGTTTACATTTGAAGAGCTCTATTAGGAGATCATACTCCATAGTCTGTGATTGAGAGTAATAGAGACTCTTCAAATGCAGTAACATCTCATTCGGCCACATGTGCTCATGCTGCCATTGCAATTCATGTGACATAGAAGTTAACATCACACATTACGCTGTAGTAGCATCATCATAATGCTTTTGATAGGAATCCTTGTCAAATGTGGCAAATTCCGGGGTGCCTTCAGCGGGTGCAGTGGGGAACACTTTGTCCAGAACATATTCTATCTTTTTTCTTGTCTCAGGACAATCCTAAGATTTCTGAGCCAATCAATGTAGTTTGATCCAGTCAATCTATTTGTTTCTACCAACATTTTCATGGAGAAGGTTGACATTCTGAAGATCTGAAGATCTGAAGATATAGATAGATAGGAAAAATGCAATCAAAATTCATTCATCCTCTTAATACACATTCATAATAGGCTAATTTAACTTGGTCTTTCGTTTAATTAGCTCCCACTATTTTACATACTTCTACGACCCCATGGTAGAATACGAACCTAAGTTATTTCAATGTTATAGTGGGCCAAGATCCAAACATACGCTATATCCGTGTTTACTTAGGCTGATAACTTCAATAGCACACTTCGGTAGGTCCTCAACCAATTGCAAAACTAATTTTACAACTCTTGGTTTGATTAAATATCTTTCATTTTAATCATGCGTCCTTAGATTTATCCGACACTTTGGCGCCAAGATTAGTCTAAACAAGTCAACCCCATTACACGACAACGTTTAAGTATCTAGTAAACTTGGCCTTTGTAAGAAAACACTTTGGTATAAATACCCACAAAAGTTTATCATCTACTCTTACTCTAACACATCTATGAAAGGGTCTGAGTCCCCGTAGACTTAGAGCAAATGCTTTGACATATATACTCATATCGCCGAACAGGATTTTGCACCCTATCAATTATAATGGACGACGCATTTTAATTAGACTTGTATTTATGTTTGGGGAACATTTTCAAATTTCAACCAAGATCAACAATCATATGTTATACATCATATGACATCCTATCATGCAATTTCTATGCACATATAGATGGGAAACCATCAAATCCAATAGGCATGATATAAGATGGTTTTAATCAAGTATTGGATGCCGCCTATCCAGACAGTTATCGCGGTCATTTAATTTAAACAATTACTGGGCGCCGCCTACCCATGCAATAATTGCGGACGCTGTGCTAATAATTTAAATACATCACATTTAAAACACTTAGCACATATGTACATTATATAACAATGTACCATTAATGATAATCATGAGTTTATTTATCTAAACTCTATAATCTATGTCTTTCAAACAGTCCCTAAAACATTTCCGATTTTAAGATTCTGATTTTCGGATTTTCTGCAAGTTTCAAGAACTTACAGTTTAATCCCTCAAGAATTTAAAAGTTCAATCAGACCACTATTAAATTCACAAAATTCAATCTTAAAACTCAGAGAATATTTTCAAACTTTAGGGACCTGTTTGCAATTCCCAGAATTTAAAATCAATTTCAGAAACTTTGTTTTAATTACAGATCTACCCAAAAAGAGACTAAATCTGTTCAATTAAAACTTATCTTTTCATACTTTGTCATTTTAAAAACTTCAGAACCAGAATGTCAATAATTTAAAACTCAACTTCAGATTCTGTTTTTTTTTTAAATTACCGTCGCAAGAGATGCGTCCCTTGGGCCAGGCGCCGCGGCGCCTGCGAAGCAGTGAGCAAAAAATTGAAAACCCGACATTAGAGCCGCGACCCTAACAAGTGGCGTCGCGGCCCTTCTGAGGCAGAAAGTTCCGAAATTTAATTTTAAGCTTTCTGGATGAACGGCGCCGCGACGCTCATGAACTGAGTCGCGACCCTTCTTGCGTCATCTGGTCAGAGCCGCGGCGCTCATGAACTGAGCCGCGACCCTTCCCTTAAAATCCATGCAGAGCCGCGGCCCTTCATCTCCAGAATCGCAAGATCCGAAATTCCGAATTCCTAAAACTGGTATAGGGTCAGATTTTCGGATATATCTCTTGCAACACCATCACCATTAAAACAAATATGTCTATCAACCATCATTTCCAATTTTTTTCTCGTTTTTCGCTTCGATGCACCATGCCACAACCGGGCTGGATAACGCATGTCAACTTAGAGGAGTTAAACATTGGAATGATTATCGTCGAAAAACATTATTGTCATAAACAGATCTGGGCACAAGGACCATGCATTTAAAGATTTAAGGATTTTAAAGCTTTTAACAACATAAATAATAGATCTAAATAAATACTAACCCACATTATCCTTAATATTCATCACAAAATCACACAAATAGACCGGACTCTGATACCACTGAAGGGTTTCGTCGCCGGGTTCGTACACGCAGCGGAATTTGAAAATTTATGTTTCAAACCCAACAACGGTAATACTGTAGTATGATAATGTAATGCAAAGTAAAACACAAAGTTAATGTAATACTTCGAAAGAAGACTTACATTATGAAGCAAATCATCCAAGCAGTTGAAATCTTCAAGCTTTGTGTAGTCCGGAGTGCACACTCAAAGATCCCTTGATTTGCAAGTTCTCAAGAACATTGATGTAATTTTCTAACTTTAGAAATGCTAGGAATTTCTTCAGAGTGTTAGAAGAGATTAACCCCTCTTAGGTTTCAAGTATATCAAATGGAATGAGAAACCCCTCTATTTATAATTGAGAGGGAGAACCAGCTAGGGGTAAAATAGTCATTCGGACCCCCTGGACGCGCCTCAGAACCGCGACCCTTGGTAAGTGGCGCCGCGGCTCTTCCACGCGCACAGGCGCCGCGACCCTTAATCATGGAGTCGCGGCCCTCGCCAGTTTTCAGCCTTCTTCCATTTTTAATGTCCCGGTTATCAACCGAATATTTATATAATCCCTTCCTAATTACATCCTTCAATCAACGGAATATTTGACTTGTGTTTACCCTTCAGGCCTCTACATATTGACACCAATTACATTAGGATCTGCACGGAACTCCTAGACTACGTCGGAAGATGAACCTCAATATGTAAAGTTTAGCTACACAAAATATGTGAACCGAACCTCTATGTGGGAAGATAAAATCCTTTCATTCACGACACACTCAACCAAGCTTAGGATTCGCCAAGTCTCTATCCAAATGGCTTGATCAATCTATATCATCTACATTAGTTGACAACAGGACCATATCGAAGACATGTCCGTTGCGTTGGCCAACGACTTAGTCAACCTAATGTCTTATGAGAACCCGAATGCTCTCTCGAATATGCATTCGAAGAATGAATCCTATTATTGGCTCAACTACCACCTTTAATCTACTTTGCAATGTACCCAAAACAAGTCACGTGTCAACCTATAAGGCATTTGAGCTTAGGCCAGGATCAAAACACATTGCTCCGTAAATAAGGTGATATCGACCTCAAGTCTAAGGACTTCTATCTCCCACACACTGAATACACTAAAGACATATAAAACAAATAGCATATCAGTAGGGTATACCAATACTTCAACAAGTATCCATGTGTCCATCACGAGTTGTCATAACTCGTAGCAAGTGAGACATACTACATCCCCGAAGGATATGATGCAGACCACATGTCGACATATAACATATCATCAATATCTCAATCTTGATGATCATTAGTCGAGACAGTTTAAGAGCGTCACGCTATGATATTAATTCTCACCCCATTAATAAACACATAACCTATAGGGATGCATTTATAGAATATTACAGATAATTAATTAACAATTCAACAAATGCAAATGCCATAATAATAATCAACATTATTATATATCAATACGAATGTGTATAAAGTACATTTGTCCTAATACAGATTGTCTCTAGGACATACATATACTTTCAATCCATCTTATTCGCCCATAATTCCCTTCATAAAATAATAATCCAACACTTAGTCAAAATACTTAAAATTTCCGAACCCCCCCCCCCCCCCCAAATTGTGAAATTTTGACGGGCCTCATATTATCAATTCCATTACTTCGTAATCTAATACTAAGCCCGTAAATCCACATTAGGGAATCTAACTCTGAGTTAATAAATTTTGCGTCTTCATATTTTTCCGAATTTTTTTCCGGAGGAAAAGGTAATCATACTATCCTTCCAATATTCAAACATTAGTTCCTTGAGTATGTTTTCATATTAATGCATTGGAAATACGGGGTGTAACATCCTTCCTCCCTTAGAAACATTCGTCCTCGAATGTTCATAACAGGTTCCAAGCAGTCGACTTAATACACATTTGCACACAACCATCACATGCTCACATTTTGTCCATTCTCGGCTCCCACGACCTAGTTATGGTGGAACGCGTCCACAAATTCGTACAACGATTAACTAGACTTGGGCCTTGCATCGTCGTGACCCTATCACATAGCGGGACCATTTCCAACTGACCCTACTTCATTTTATGCTACGGGTCGACCCGTAATTGGTCCACAACCCGACCCATCGTCACATTTATTTCTCATTCTTGGTCTAAAATAAATCTCACTACTCGTGCCTTTCCTAATCTCAACATATTCTAGTGTACATACGTAATCCTGGACGTTGCTCCAGATTCCATTCCCGGATGATACCATCCCTTAGGGGATAAATTGATAACTTATTTCTATATTCAATACGTAGGAGACTCTGAAGAATCGCATTACATGATGCCGATCTACCATCTCCCAACCTTGGTCAATATACTTCACCTCAAATTCTTCCAATAATGTCTTCTGTTCGGTAACACTGGTACTTATCTTATTCTGTGTATCCACTTGGGATACTTTGAAATACGGTTGCCATACCAAACTAACCTCTTGTACCTTTACGTCACGTTCTAACAACTTGGTAAACTATTGAAACCTAATACACTTACCCTTTTGTGTATTTAATTTCAAACAGAGGCAACATATTCAAGTTATGAAAGCCTAGTGATCTTCTTAGATCATCTACTCATTTTCATTTCATACAAACCACAGAATAATCACAATTTATACACTTCATACATACCATGTACTTTAACCAAGATTAACCGTAAAATCTTTTACCCACGAAGGCCTTGTATATCTAAGGTCTCACAGTTATCAATATTTTAAGGTTCTCAATTATTCCATGTCCCAAGCTTACGTTATCGGTCCCCGTATACGGGTACTTATGCATACACCATAGCTTAATCTAACAACTTGGTATGCCATTAAATCAATTAACCTGGTCTCCTAAGAGTTCATCCCCCTCTCTACAACTCATCACCTCCTAAATATTTCAATTTAGCACACCTATATATGCCTTGGTGTGGATTCACTACACTGTTTCACACTTTCCAAGTAATTATTAAAGTTCAATCAGCTCATGATAATCCATAATTACTTCAGACAACACACACATGGCCCCAAATAAATATGTCCGTATAGATGCATATCATTATACCAACTATACAATAATTTTACCAACCTGTACATAAGGTCCATATATTCCTTTCTGGGCCACTATCGCTTCCTCATAGCTGCAATAACAATAATTGTTAGGGAGGGACCATCCTAACAACACAACTCTATCGCACGACCTTAGAGTAAGAAGAATAGAAACCAATTCTAAATATCTTGTAGCCTCCTATGTATAAGTATGGTGCACACATACCCATACCCAAGACTCTACTAGACACTGTCTGTAGATATTTCGAGGACTAACTGCTCTGATACTACTTTTGTCACGACCCGAACTCCGGGCACGCGACTGGTGCCCTACCTAGGCACCTCCTTTTATACCCTCACATCCCTTTCAAGACATAGGCCAAATAATAAATGAAAACTGTATATGTAGCAACAAGGCAAGCCGATGAGGCTGACGCTATATATATATATATATATATATATATATATATATATATATATATATATAAATGGGAACATTCCTACAACACCGTAGTACAACTGGCCAGCAACATATATACACAACTCCCGCAAGTCCAGCCCACATATGAATACAGACCTCTAAGAGTTTGGACAGTAACCTATGATGAGACAGGGCCCCGCCACACCCCTGAATGTATGTAAGCCTACCATACCAGGGTCCGTATCAACATGACAAGCCTCCGAAATAATGGAGCTTTTCCAAAACTGAGTAGAGATCCTACGAGCAAGGATCACCAAACTGTGTACCTAAACATGCGACATGAAACACAGCCCCCCAAGAAAAGGGGGTCAGTACAACACGTACTAATTATGTAAACATAAAGTACGGTAAATAAACCATAACTGGCCAAAAGATGACAGGGACAAGTAAAAACCTTACCAGCTCCAACCATGTCATATAAAATAAAAGCCAATCAGACCTGTATCACTGTACTCATCAGCATGCTTGTATAAACAAATGAGAGTCAACTGAGCCTTTTAAAAATATTCCTTTTTAAAAGTAAGATCCACCGTGTCATTTCAAATTATGAAATAAATACCATTTTAAAATATGAAGGTCATGTCAGGGTCATCCGCCCTCAGAATCATTATGCAATTCCAACCATGGGTCTTAGACCCGCAATATCAAAGCGTGCCCGTGTAATTCCTTCATCACTATCGGCATGCACAAAGTATAATAAATAACATGCCCGTGGAATTCCTGCATCACTGTCGGCATGCACAAAGTATAATATATAATATGCCCGTGGAATTCCTGCATCTCGGGAACATGTCATCATGGAGAGCTAGTCCATGGAATAATAATATCACCGGGAATTGAACCCGCATCATGGCCGCACGCCCACGAAATTCCTTCATCGTGAAAGCATGTCCATGGAAAAATATAGTGGAAGCATGCCGATGGAATTCTTCTATCATGTAAGCATGTCCAAGTAAATAATACAATAAGATGGTCGGTCCTCCAATGAGGGACGTGGTGGTATAGAAATATAACACTTTGCACGAATGACTATCATGAGCGAACATATGCAAGTTTAAAATATTCTTTGACTCTCATTATCATAAAATGAATAAACCATCATTTTAGCAAACCAAGACAATACAATGCCTTCCTTTTAAACCAAGACAATTACCATTCCTTCCTTTTAAACAAACCAAGACAATTACCATGCCTTCCTTTTTAAGATAATACCATGCCTTCCTTTTCAAAAACACATTTAAAATGAACTTTCCTTTTAGAAATCCCAAGGTACTATCAAGGGAGTATATCTAACAACTTCCATTTTATGAGCCGTGATTAATATATCATGAGATTTTATCTAATCAGTTGTGAACCTAGAAAATGTAAAATGAACTGGTTATATCTTAGCTTCTATGCAGATGAAAATTCTACTCATTTCTATATAATTGATTGTCGATTCCTTTTTTTTCATTAACGCTGCAATGGCTTGTTCGATACATTTTCTCATTAGTGCTATAACTTAGCAAGATCAACTCGACTCCAATGCTTCCTAAAAACTCTTACCAACATCTCTCATAAGACTTGGTAAGGACTGTTAGGAACCATTTAGACATGCCTTAAACATAGAATCAATAACATGACTACCTTAACTTCTAAGAGTAGAATAACTTTCCTTTTTATAAAACCCGAAGTACTATTAATGAAATAGATAGAACCACTTCCTTTCTAGATAAATCAACTAGAACCATGTACGTCTGTCGCACATCTTTTTCATTATAAATTCCGAGACACTAACACTCGTAGTATCAAGACACTTTCCACCTTTAAGATCAAGTCAAGTATACTTTTAAACTCAAGTAACTTACTCTTTTAAAACCAATGCACTTCCTTTTTTTAGATCAAGTTACTACACCTTTTAAATCAAGTAACCTATTCTTTCCAAATCAAGGAAACACCACAATGAAATCCGAATTCATTTAAAATCCTCATTTGAAAATTCAAGACACTTATAATATCAAGTATCATTTTATAAGGTTCATGATCAAGAAGATAGGAAGAGTTCACATACCTCTTCGGCTAATCCACACGCTAAGTAGAATACGCCGCAAGTAGTACTTCAACCTATAACGATAACAATACTTTTATCAACTTCATGATACTAGTATACTTATATTACTCAATGAATCTCCTTTCTTTTATAAAAATTTGGGCATCACTTCCCCCGTTTCTACGTACTTTTCCATCTTTTCCAAGGTCCGATCTCAACAACCAACAAGCCATACTTAAGGGCATAACCAACAGTTAACCAAAGGGGATTACACGTCTAAGTTGACGTGTAAAATTCAGCCCCTTAATCTACCAAAACAGTCCACTAAAAGCAGTCCATAGTGCAATATAAAAACAGTCCTTTAGTTCGCTAAAATATGTCCATAGTCCACTAAAACAGTCCATCATATCCAACCGTTTTATAGTTTTCGGCCAATTACTACAACCAAACTGTTTCCAAAACTTCTTATAATCCAACTTATATTCCAATACTTTTATATAAGTTATATTAACTTGTTAACAACAAGATTCCTTCATGTCAACATGTAATAGGTAATGTTTAACAACAACAAAATCCAATGAATCCGACAACGCAAAAACTGTCCACAATCGGCTAACATGCCAAGATTGTGACATGTACTTCTTATTCTTAATTCATTTTAATCACAAGTTCATCCATTAATTACTACAACATGTAATCTACAATTACTTCAAGAGGAGGAATAATCCTTACCTTAAATATGCCCAAAACAATCCACTTAAAGTCGGTCCATGGTTTAGTCTTAGCTCCTTATTCTTCAAGTTCCAATCACACACAAGTATCCACTACAAGCTTGTAACCATCTTTCCTTCTTGTTCTACTTCCAAAAAGTTCATAAACAAGCCTAGGAAATTCACCTATGTTTCGGCCACACCATTCTCGGCCAAGCACCACTCTCGGCCAACCCTTGATTTAACAACCTTGGAGAGTTAATTTGGTTTAGAACTTGGTTAGGGTGTTTAATCTAGGAGAATAATCAACTCTTGTTCATCCCTTGGCTCTTTAGTGTTCTTGAAAATAATAGGGAGAAGAGAGGTTTTGGATGATGAAGATTATTATGCCAAGTCTTGCTATCACCTCTCTTATATAGGAAAATATCATACAAGGGGAGGGACCTAAGTGGTCCACTTGTCTTGAAAATATCTCACAAATATCTCCCAAGGCCACTTGCCTTCTCACCTTGGCTGGATTACCCCCCCCCCCCCTCCACACACTTGTCCACTTGTTTACTTTGGATGAAAAATATCTCTCTTTCTATACATTCTTACAATACATGTACATATACATATACATAATTAGAGCTTTGGTACACAAGTGGGGAGGGACACATGTCACCCTCTTATTCACCCATAATTTCCTTCACAAAATAATAATCCAACACTTAGCCAAAATACTTAAAATTTCCGAACCCCCCCCCCCAAATTGTAAAATTTTGACGGGCCTCATATTATCAATTCCATTACTTCGTAATCCAATACTAAGCCCGTAAATCCACATTAGGGAATCTAACTCCGAGTTAATAAATTTTTCGTCTTCACATTTTTCCGAAGGAAAAGGTAATCATACTATCCTTGTAATATTGAAAGCTTAGTTCCTTGAGTACGTTCTCATATTAATGCCTTGGAAATATGGGGTGTAACAAGCCATTCCCTTCGGCTCAACAACATCAACAACAATCACATGCAATCTCTTATTTCAAATTCTTCTTTAACACGAGTTTATCTCTTAACTACAACATCATTTAATCTTCCAAATACTCCATAAAAAGAAGAATTCTTACCTTAATTTTTAGCCCAAAACAGTCCCTGAAATCGGCATTCACCACTGCTCAATTTCTTCACTATGTTCACCATATCTTCAACTCAAAATGACATACATGCATTCTACAAATTGCAGGCCTTCTTACTTACTTGTTTCTCTTCCAGAATGTTCATCTCCAAATCTTACAATTTTGGAGCAATTCGGTCCAGCAGTACCGAAAAATAGTGGGTAAAAGTTTACCATAACTTGGAACTTTGTAGGGGACTTAATTTTGGAATGGGGGTTGGTTTAGTCTCTAATTTGGCTATGGAGATGAGAGGAAATCTGTTTTTCTTGGAGAAGAGAGGATGGGGGATGATGAAAGGGGTGTTGCTCGAGCAAAGGGGGGAAAATGGGAGGGGAATGGGTTTTAAATGGGCAGATTTTTAGCCCATGCATGTTAGTGATCTTGCCACTTGTCCCATGCCTTGTGCCACTTGTTTTATCCACGCATTTTTCATCCTCTCCACTTAAATTAATCCACAATTAATAAATCAATCTCCCATACTTAATAATCTTATATATAAAATCTGAAAATTTCATGTCCTAACCACATTATACACGACACTAAGTCCATACCACATGTGTTGCATCCAACATTATTCCGGAATCACATCCTTAGTATATTAATTTCCGGATTAGCATATATAAATATACTTTATCTCCAATATTCAAATCTTACCTCCTTAATTACGTTCTCTAATTATCGTCTTAAAATTACGAGGTGTAACATCCTTCCCCCCTTAGAAACATTCGTCCTCGAATGTTCATAATAAGTCTTATGCTAGATTTTTTTTGGAAGAGTCCCCTTTATAACTATACCCACCAACCTACATTCAGCAACCAAAGATGCCACACAGGGCCACAATATAACACATAGTCTTATTCATCAATTAATATAATCTAGTAGGGGATGGAATTACCTGTAGGCATAGGGAACAAGTTATAACGTCTCGTAATTTTAGGCGATAATTTGAGCACGTAAATGACGGAAATAGACCGAGTGTTGGAATTTTTTTTGTTATATTTACATATGCTAATAAGGAAATTAGTATACAGGAATGTGATCCTGAAATAATTTTAGAGGCAACAAATGTTACGATGGGGAATTAATAATAATGGTGATATAGTCCCAAAAGAGGTGATAGACTAATGTCATATTACAAATTATGACATCGAGTATACGAATGTCTTATAAATTTTTAAAATTTAAAAAAATTGAGATAAAAAATTAATTATATGTATAATTGATAAATTATACGGAGGCAAGTCGCTTAATTAATTAATTTGGTTGCAATGTAGGGTACATGTGTCGTGAGGCAGAAGCCCCACCGCCTTTTGGCTAAATGAAAGCAAAATGATACTTTGATATTTTGCTGCCAACGTATTGCTTACCTTTCTCTGTATGCCCATGATTTCTTTTTTCTCTATTCCTAAAAGAAAAACCAATAGCCCTTTTGAGAATTGAACAAAAAGAAAAGTGACTGTATACGTTAGCCAAGGAGATTCCAAATACTTTCTGTTATCGCTTACGCCTACTACTACATCCGATTTCCCCCCGTAAATATCCACTTTTAAAAGTTGGAAACTTTAAAGTGGAAGCAAAGGTATGTTAAGATAAACCCTTCTTTTTTTGGCATGTTCTACGTATAAACCATAAATGTGGTATTGATGTTGTAATTGGGCCGATTGGGAGTTGTTTAATTACATTAGGTTCAATTGTTGTTGTTGTTATTAACGTCACTAATTGCATGTTGAAATTGAAAAGAAATTTATATTTAAAGTTGTAATCGGTTATATGAAAGTGTTGAAATATGAAATTGGAGTTCAAGAAGTTATAAGAAGAGTTGTGATATTATGTTGTTTGGACCGTGACACCCCTAAAATTGTTGGATATTGTTGTGTCGAATTTAGGGGTTGTTTTCGTGGAGATTGGAATGCTGGAAATTTAGCTATGAACATACATATACATTGTTGTTATTGCGGATATAAGTCCTAAAGGAATAAAGAAATAGTAAGGTTGTACATTGCACTCTCGTTGTTGTTGGAATGTGGATTGTTTTAATGTGGTTTAAGGGGCTGAATTAACAAGAGAGATATGTGTATTAATCACCTTGGTTGTTGTAGTTGTTGTCTTCCATGATCGTAAAGAGAAGGAATGTGTTATGATGACGTATATGAAGTAATTGGGATTATTTTGGTTATATCTTTAAGTTGCATCTTGTTATTGGTATTATTGGCTTTGTTTATAAGTTGTGGATGTGCATATAAATAGGGGAAGTGCTGCCCAAATTTTTTTTATAGAAAAGAGAGTCGTCATTCGATATAACTTACGCTAGAAATCATAGAATTGACAAACGAAGTACTATTGTTATAGGTTGAGGTGCTAGTCGAGACGAATATTAATTATAGAGTTGGTTAATTCGACAATAAGGTATGAAGCTATTCTTTCTTCTTTTGGCATGATTTATACAAAATGAGTGTACGACGGACGTACATAATTCTATTGAATCTTAATGATACATGATATGATAGTGCCTTGATTTTCTAAGTGATAGATATTCTATTTATTCCATTGAGAGTCAAATTATGATTTAATTTGTATAAAGTTACTCATAATAATCTATTCGTGCTTGATGTGATTATATCATTTCACCGAGTCCCAGGCCGGGTCATGTTCGTGCGATGATTTATTGTATTGATGCACCGAGTCCCTCACTAGAGGGTCGAGACACGTTATATGTATATATGATAATTTCATGGATAGATATCCATGATGATAATGAACTCACCGAGTCTCAAAATGGGTCGGGATACATTATATGGACATGTATCCATGATATGATAATTCCACCGAGTCCCTCACTAGAGGGCCGAGACACGTTATATGTATATGTATAGATGATGATACTATAGACAGGCATCCATGATTTTGATATGACTCTCATTTCATATGGTACAATTGTATTGACATTTGAATTATTATATTTGTCTCCTGACATCTCTTGACCAGTTATGATCTCATTTACAGTACTTCATGTTTTACATACTCAGTGCATTATTTCGTACTGACCTCCTTTTTTTGAGGGGCTGCGTTTCATGCCCGCAGGTACAGGTACTCAGTTTGGTGATCCTCCAGTCTAGGATTCATGTTCAGCTGTTTGGAAAGCTCCATTGATCCGGAGCTTAGTCGTTTTGGTACAGAGCCTTATTTTGACTTATGCATATTTAGGGGCACGACGGGGTCTAGTCCCGTCATATTTCTTTACCGTACTCTTAGAGGTATGTAGACAGTTGTGGGTGGTAGGTGTGTTTTGGACTTGTGTAGATTGTATATGAGTTTTGGCCAGTTGTACTCGTTGTGGGATGTTCCCGCATTTAGTGGCGGTCTTGTCGGCTTGTCTATTTTGATATGATTGACAGATTTTCACATTATCCTTGGTATCCGTGTGATTATATGTGACAGGTGGGTGTAAAGGTGCCCATGTAGGGCACCAGGTCATGGCCCGTCGGGTCAGATCGTGACACAAGTGAGGGTACTTCCTCTTCATCTCGTCTTCTGCTTCCTAAGTCATCTCTTCCCTATTATTGTTTCGCCACAATACCTTGACGGAAGCCACATCCTTAGTATGTAACCTCCTAACCTGTCGATCAAGTATAGCTACGGGACTCTCCTCATAAGTCAACTCCTCCGTCACCTGAACATCATCTACAGGGAATACTCTAGAAGGATCACCAATACACTTACGGAGCATCGATATATGAAAGACTGGATGTACTGTTTCCAAATCAGATGGAAGGTCCAGCTCATAGGCAACCTTGCCTATCCTGCGAATAATCTGATAAGGCCCAATGTACCTCGGGCTAAGCTTTCCCTGCTTGCCGAATCTGATCACACCCTTCATGGGTGACACCTTCAGGAAAACCCAATCGCCCACCTGAAACTCTATGTGTCGACGTCAATTATCTGTATATGACTTCTGTCGACTCTGGGCTGCTAATAATCTCTCCTGAATAAGCTTCACCTTATCCACCGCTTACTGAACCATATCTGGGCCGATCAGCTAAGTCTCGCCTACATCGAACCAACCGATAGGTGACCTGCACTTCCTCCCATATAAGGCCTCATACGGTGCCATCTGGATACTGGAATGATAACTATTATTATATGCAAACTCAACAAGTGGTAAATGATCATCCCAACTACCTTTGAAGTCAATAATACAGGCTCTCAACATATCCTCAAATGTCTGAATAGTACGTTCAGCCTGCCCATCAGCCTGAGGATGAAATGATGTGCTAAGACTCAGCTGTGTTCCCAATTCCTTCTGGAATGATCTCCAAAAGTTAGCTGTAAACTGAGCTCCTCTGTCCGATATAATAGATGTGGGAACCCCATGAAGTCTCGCTATCTCCTTGATGTACAATATCACATAGTCCTCAGCTGAATAAGTAGTCCTGACTGGAAGAAAATGGGCTGATTTCGTCAGCCTATCCACAATAACCCATATGGAGTCATACTTCCGCTGAGTACGAGGTAAGCCTGTAATGAAATCCATATTAATCACTTCCCATTTTCAAGTTGGGATCTCCATCTCCTGTAACAAGCCACCAGGCTTCTGATGCTCGACCTTAACCTGTTGACAATTCGGGCACTGAGCAACAAACTGGCTATGTCCCTTTTCGTGCTATCCCACCAATATAAGCATCTGAGGTCATGATACATCTTCATTGACCCTGGATGAACAGAATAACGGGCATAGTATGCCTCTCCCATAACCTGCCGTCGTAGCCCTGTAACATCTGATACCCATAATCTGCTGCCATACTGTAATACCCCATCAGGTGCAATCTCGAATAGGGGCTTCTCTTTTCGGAGAGTTGCATCTCTATATTGTGCCAGAACAAGGTCCTCATACTGACGTCTCTTTACCTCTTCCATGATAGATGACTCAGCAACCCCTCGAACAACAATTCCACTATCTTTAGAATCAGCCAAACAGACTCCAAGGCTGGCTAGCTGGTGTATCTCACGAACCATCTCCTTTCTGTCTGGTTGCACGTCCGTCAAACTACCCATATATATACGGCTAAGAGCATCTGCCACAATATTTGCTTTCCCGGGAAGGTACAGAATATCAACATCATAATCTTTCAGTAACTCTAGTCACCGTCTCTATCGCAGATTCAACTTTCTCTGCTTAAAGATATATTGGAGACTCTTGTGATCCATGTAAATATCAACATGAGCACCATATAAATAATGTCTCCATATCTTCAAGGCATGAATCACCGTTGCTAACTCCAGATCATGAGTAGGGTAATTCTTCTCGTGCTTCCTGAGCTGTCGGGAGGCATAAGCTGTAACCCTGCCATGCTGCATCAACACACAACCTAGTCCAACACCCGAAGCATCACAATAGATAACATAACCATCTGGTCCCTCAGGAAGAGTCAGAACTGGAGTTGTAGTCAACTTGTATTTCAACAACCGGAAGCTTTGCTCACAAGCATCCGTCCATTGGAACTTAGCTGCCTTCTGAGTTAGCCTTGTTAAAGGCGCTGAAATCGAGGCAAACTTTCTACAAACCTCCTGTAATACCCTGCTAACCCCAGAAAACTGTGTACCTCAGTATGTGTCGTAGGCCTGGGCCAAGTCTTAACCGCCTCAATCTTCTGCGTATCCACCCGAATACCATTGATATGCCCCAAGAATGTCACTGAAGTCAACCAGAGTTCACACTTTGAAAACTTGGCATACAACCTCTGATGCTGAAGTACCCTAAGTACCGTCCTCAAATGGTCCGCATGCTCCTCTTTTGAACGTGAATAAACCAGGATATCATCAATGAATACAATGAAAAACATATCCAAGAATGACTTAAATACCCGGTTCATCAAATCCATAAACACTGTTGGAGCATTGGTCAGCCCAAAAGACATCACTCTGAACTCATAATGTTTGTATCTGGTCCTGAATGATGTCTTAGGAATATCTGCCTCATTTACCCGCACATGATGATAACTTGACCGCAAGTCTATCTTCGAAAAATACTTAGCACCCTGCAACTGGTCAAATAAGTCATCAATCCTGGGGAGGGGATACCTGTTCTTTATTGTTACCTTGTTCAGCTGCCTGTAATCAATACACATCCGCAGCGACCCATCATTCTTTCACACAAATAGCACCGATGCTCCCCAAGGTGATGTACTAGGTCTGATGAAGCCTTTTTCTAACAAGTCTCTCAACTGGTCCTTCAATTCCTTCAACTCTGCAGGTGTCATTCTATAGGTAGGAATAGATATAGGATGGGTACCTGGCGGTACATCAATAGTGAACTCTATCTCCCGTTCTGGAGGAAGACCCGGAAGATCATCTGGGAATACGTCTGGGAATTCACTAACTACCGGAACTGACTGAAGAGTCGGTACCTCAGCTTCCGTATCATGCACCCGAACTAAATGATAAATACAACCCTTTCTGACCATCTTCCTTTTCTTGAGGTATGAAATAAACTTACTCCTCGGCGATGCTGTATTTCCTCTCATTTCTATAACTGGTTCGCCTGAAAACTGAAATCGAACCATCTTCTCTCTACAATCAACGTTAGCATAACAAGAAGCCAACCAATCCATACCCATAATAACATCAAACTCGGTCATGTCTAACTCTATCAAATCTGCTATGGTATGACGACTATATACAACCACCGAGCAATTTCTATACACCCGCTTAACTATAACCGAATCTCCTACCGGTGTAGCTACCTCAAATAGTTCTATCAACTCAGGTTCTATTCCGATACTACTAGCAACAAAGGGGGATATATATGATAAAGTATAACCTGGATTTATCAATGCATATACGTCCCGGAAAAAGATCGATAATATACCTGTAACTACATCTGGCGACGCCTCCTTATCATGCCTGCTAGCTAAAGCATATATGCGGTGCGAGGGACCGCCAGAACTGAAAACTCCACCACGACCCCTACCACAGCCTGCTGGCATGTGAACACCCTGCCCTGCGGGGCGCATAGCTATAGAAGATGATGAACCAGCAACCGATCCCGTAGGCTGAGTCATACCACTTGACCACATCTATGAGGACAATCTCTCATCATATGGCCTTGACGGCCATAATAAAAACAAGCACCTGTACCAGAACGACATATCCCAGAATGAGACCTACCACACCGAGTACACTAAGGCAAAAGTGGCCTCGACTGACTAGAACCTCTGTTCACCTGTGAACCTGAAGCCCTGGAGCTCTGGCCAGCTCCTGAATACCCCGTGAGGTCAAATCGTCTACCTGCGGACTGTGGGGGTGCACTATGGGTTGGCTGGGAAGAATACCTAATATGCTACTGAGGCTCCCCGCCTCGAGACTCACCAGTATACCCAGCTGACCTAGCCCTCTTATGCTGGCCCCTATCGTGATCTCTATCTGGCTGACGACCTCTGTGTCGATCCTCTACCCCCTGTGCATAGGCCTGTACTCAGGAAATATTCATACCTGGATGAAGAGCTACTACCATACAACCATCGATCAAATAGCGATCCAGTCCCATCACATAATGATGCACTCTATCCGCCATATCAGCTACGATAGTAGGTGCATATCTGGCAAACGAATCAAACTCCAGACTATACTACCGAACGCTCCTGCCACCCTTCATCAACTGTAAGAATCTATCAACTCTGGCTCGTCTCATCTCTGGAGGCAGAAAGTGGTCAAGGAATGCCTCTGTAACGCATCCCATACAGCTGGAGGAACACCCTCGCCTCTAGATAACTCCCAAGACTCATACCAATTAATCTCTACGTCCCGCATCCGATATGAAGCCAACTCAACAGACTCAGTCTCCGAAGCCTTGATCACCCTCAATGTACGCTGCATCTGTCGGATAAATTCCTGCGGGTCATCCTCGGGCTTTGACCCGAAAAACTCTGGAGGAATAAAACTTAAAAAGTCACGAACCATCAAACTAAGATCTACTGTCAACCCCAAGTCCTTGCCATGTCCGTCCCGCCACTAACTGGCCGCAGCTGTATCGCATCTCCCATCGCTCGCCCCTTACGCCTCGGCCGGTGAGCTAAAACTCGTGTACTGGGGCCTCAAGAGTGATGATGTTGCCCCCTGAACTGGAGCCTCTGGAAGTGGCGATAGCAGAGCTCGTCGGTCGGGGTACAGTCTCGGGCATAGACTAGGTCTGGGCCCTAATAACTCTCCGGGTCTGACTAGTAGCTCCTGCTACTGATTTGCCCTTCCGGGAGGCTGTCGCTTTCTTCGGAGGCATAACTATAAACACATTAATACGTCATAGAGGGATTAACCTAATACATAGCTCTATTGCACGATCTACGAGATGAAAGAATAGAAACCAATCCTAAATGTCTGAAAACCTCCTGCGTATAAGTATGGTTCATGATATACCCATACGCAAGACTCTACTAGACACAGTCTGTAGACATTTCGAGGACGAACTGCTCTGATACCACTTTTGTCACGATCCGACCCGACGGGCCGCGACCTGGTGCACTACCTGGGCACCCTTATACCCACTTATCACATAATCACACTGATATCAAGGATAATGTAGGAATATGTAAAATATCAACATAGGCAAGCCGGCAAGACCACCACTATATACGGGAACATCCCAAAATGAGTACAACTGGCCAAAACCCATATACAAATCACACAAGTCCAAAACACATCTAGCACCCACAACTGTCTACAGACCTCTAAGAGTACTATAATGGAATATGACGGGACAGGACCCCATCGTGCCCCTAAATATACATAAGTAAAAAATAAGGTTCTGTACCAAAATGACTAAGCTCCGGATCAATGGAGCTCTCAACAAATGAGCAGAATCTAGACGGAGGATCACAATCGAGCACCTTTACCTACGGGCATGAACGCAGCCTCCGAGGAAAGGGGGTCAGTACGAAATAATGTACTGAGTATGTAAAACATGAAGTACTGTAAAGAAGATCATAACTGGCCAAAGAATAACAAGAGACATGTATGATGATCAAAATACCAGTACAACTGTGCCATATAGAAATGAGAGTCAATTGTGCCTTATAAAAATGAGAGTCATGTATGTCCATATAAAATCATCATATATACACTGCCCGACCCTCTAACGAAGGACGCATCGATATACACTGTCTGGCCCTCTAATGAAGGGCGCAGTGAAATACACTGCCCAACCCTCTAATGAAGGACGCGGTGAAATACATAGTCATATTCGTGGATGCCTGTCCACATATCATATATACACTGTCCGACCTTCTAGTAAAGGACGTGGTGAACATATAAGGAACTATGCACGAAACTTCCCAGCCCGGGACACGGTTAATTATATAATCACATCAGCACGAGTAGAATATCATGAGTAACTTTATACAAATTAAATCATCATTTGAATCTCAATGGAATAAATAGAATGAACTTTCACTTAGAAAATCAAGACACTATCATATCATATATCATTAAGAATTAGGATTCAATAAAATTATGTACGTCCGTCGTACACTCATTTTATATAAATCATGTCAAAAAAGAAAGGATAGTTTCACATACCTTTTAGTCGAACTAACCAACTCAATATTAGAATACGTCTCGTCTAGTACTTCAACCTATAATAATGGTAATACGTCCGTCAATTCTATGATTACTAGCATACTTTATACCAAATGATGACTCTCTTTTCTCTAAAAATCCGGACAACACTTCCCCTATTTATATGCATATCCACAACTTACAAACAAAGACAACAATACCAATAACAAGATGCAACTTAAAGATATAACCAAAACAATCCCAAATACTCCATATACGCCATCATAATACATTACTTTTTCTTTCGTTCATGGAAGACAACAACTACAACAACCAAAGGGGACTTATACACTTATTTCTCATGTTAATCCATCCTCTTAATCCATATCAAATCAGCCCCTAAAATAGTCCATATGCCAACAATAACAAGAATATAAAGTAACACCTTCCTACACTTTAATTTCTTTAAGACATGCATTAGTAATTACCACAATGTATATACATGTTCATAACTTAATTTCCAGCATTATAATATTAACACAACAACCCCTAATACATCACAACAATGTCCAATAATTTCATGAAGTTCTCGGCCACAACATGTCATAATTCCATAACTCTTCTCTTAATTCCTAAAATCTAATTTCATATTTCAGTACTTCCATATAACTAATTAAAACTTTAAATATCAATGTTTCTTTTCAATTTCAACATGCAATACGTGACAATAATAACAAACACAACAATCAAAGCCAATGTATACCAAAACAGTCCCCAAAATCGGTAATAGACATTCCCTTTGGCTCAATAACATCAACAACAATCACATGCAATCTCTTATTTCCAATTCTTCTTTAAAATGAGTTTATCTCCTAACTACAACATCATTTAATCTTCCAAATACTCCATAAAAAGAAGAATTTTTACCTTAATTTTTAGCCCAAAACAGTCCCTGAAATCGACATTCACCACTGCTCCATTTCTTCACTATGTTCACCATATCTTCAACTCAAAATGACATGCATGCATTCTACAAGTTTGAGGCCTTCTTACTTACTTGTTTCTCTTCCAAAATGTTCATCTCCAAAGCTTAAATTTCTTGGAGCGATTCGGTCCAGCAGTGCCGAAAAACAGTGGGTAAAAGTTTACCTTGGCTTGGAACTTTGTAGGGGACTTAATCTTGGAATAGGGGTTGGTTTAGTCTCTAATTTGGCTATGGAGATGAGAGGAAATTTGTTTTTCTTGGAGGATAGAGGATGGGGGATGAGGGAAGGGGTGTTTCTCGAGCAAAGGGGAAAAACAAATGGGAGGGGAATGGGTTTTAAATGGGCAGATTTTTAGCCCATGCATGTTAGTGGTCTTGACACTTGTCCCATGCCTTGTGTCACTTGTTTTATCCACGCATTTTTCATCCTCTCCACTTAACTTAATCCCATAATTAATAAATTAATCTCCCATACTTAATAATCTTATATAATCTGAAAATTCCATGTCCTAACCACATTATACACGACACTAAGTCCATACCATATGTGTTGCATCCAACATTATTCCGGAATCACATCCTTAGTATACTAATTTCTAGATTAGCATATATAAATATACTTTATCTCCAATATTCAAATCTTACCTCCTTAATTACGTTCTCTAATTATCGTCTTAAAATTACGAGGTGTAACAATGAGGTGTGGTGGGCGGTAGGGCGGGGGATAGGTGTGGGTAGGGTGGGGGTAGGTTTGGACATATTTGAGAAATTGACTATCATATTGTCGTTACATTTCTTATGTACAATATAATATTATTTTTTGATTAAATATTGCAATTAAACAATTATTTTAAAAAATTATTAAATTGTAAAGATATACTAATTTTTAGAAACATAGGATAGAAAAGAATATTTTTAATAGTTTTAAATCTATTAAAAAGAATATTCTAGTAAATTTGCATAAATGTGAGCCAAACAGGAAACTGTTTATGTTTCTCATAAGTAACTATAGGCCAAACACCCTAACAGATTCTCCAGAAACAGTTTCTGCAAAACTTCTTCTAAGAAACAGAAACACTTTTCCAGAAGCTTGGCCAAACAGACCCTTAAAATACTAAAGTTAAACCCATTTAACCTTTAGTATGATTCTAGAATTACTCAAAAAATTTGAAATAATTTTTGAAAATACATAAAATTCACAAATTTAATGATTAAATATAGTCTGAAAACCTTGGTAAAATTTTGCATAACTTTATCAAAATACAAATAGTAAGAGTACCATCTTTTTTTTCTTTTCGTTCGAGTCGTGAATATGAAACAATTTTGATAGAAGCATTTTTCTGAATGAATCCTACACGACGTAAATCTGAATATAATCAACTTTCATGTGATTATCGGCCACCGAGTGAAAAAGAAAGAAAAATACTTTTCCCTTTTCATGACAAAGAGACTAAGGCTCCGTTTGGTACAACTTATTAGAAAGAACTTATAGGAATAGAGTTTTTTCAAGTAGAACTTTTATCAAAAAGTTGTTAGGTGTTTGGTTGACAATAAAAAAATCACTTTTGTACAAAAAATAAAAATTTAAAGTCAAAAAAAGCTCAACTCCAAAAAGCCCAAATTTTAGGCTTTTGGAATAAGTGCTTATTTTAATATAAGCTCTACTCCTATTTTAAAATAAGTTCTACTCCTATTTTAAAATAAGCTGAACCAAACACCTCTCAATATTTTAATAAGTGTTTATTTTAAAAAAACACTTATGAGCTTAAAATAAGCTCAATCAAACGGGCACTAATGATTTAAGGACCGTTTGGTAGGGATTAGTGGTATGTCTTGATAATAAGTCCGTACAAAAGTGAAAGGTGCATAACGGACATCCCAATCGTGCAATAAAATTCAACTTTAAGCCTTATTTATGTATTAACTAAGGTTGGCCAACAGGGCGGGGTTACCCGACCCCGCCCTGACCCCATACCGACACCGCCCTGACCCAACCTACCCTGTAGCGGTATCGATATTGGTACGAGATCAAAAATATTTCTGGACCCCGACATCGACCAGGCCAGGCCGCTTCCCACACACCCAGGCCGCTTCAGTGGTTGCCTGGCTTTGCCCAATTTGGTCATTGTGCAATGGTCAAATCCCCCTCCCCCTATCCTCTAATATTTATTTTTAACCCTTATGTTATTATATTTACACTTTAACCCAATTTTACCAACTATAAATACCTCATTTTCTCTTCATTATTTCTCACAAATATTCCTACAATCTCTCTAACAATCTCTCAATCTATCTCTCATTCTCTCTACATTGTCTACTAAGTATTCAATTTTATTTATTCATTTGGGAGTGAAGTTGTCAACTAGCTTGAGGATCATCCATCGAGAAAAGTTTCAATTTTTAACCTCTCGATTACACGTCGACGTTTGGTACATTCGTTTCTTCATTAAAGTATTATTGTTTCTTTATTTTAATTATCGTACTTAATTTTATTATCTTTAATTATTTATTTTCATAATTATAATGGAAGAATTAAGAGGTATGTTTAAGGGTAAAGGTAAGGGTGTTTCTACTAGTAGGGGTAATAAGGGCAGGAGTACTTCTTCTAGTCATCCTATTCCTCCTAGACATGGCGATTTTGTTGATATGACTTATTTCCTGAAGTACCATTAGATTTAGACGAAGAATTATTTTCTGGAACTCAACAAGACTTTAATTTAGAAGATAATCTAGATGATACACCCACTAACGCACCTCAAACTGGAACGCCTCTTATTCCCCCTAGTATGAGACGAGACCCACCAAAATGAAAATTAACATCACACGTATGTTTTTTTTATAGAGACGTAGAAAAGCAAGCTGCTAGATGCACAATTTGTAAAAACAATTATAAATTTAAAATTGGAAAAGGTCATGGCGGGACGGTAGGTTTAACTATGCATTTGAATAACAAACACAAAGCTACGTGGGATGAATATAAGGCTCAAATGAAGGGTGAGTCAATGCCCTCTCAGTCGGGACAAGATTCACATATTGTCCCGCACCAGGTACAGGGTCCCTATGACGGGGGCAATTGTAGGCCCTAAATACGATAAAAATAAAGATAGGAAAGCATTATCAAAATTAGTTGCAGTGGAGGGTTTAATCTTTTCATTTCCTGATTCTCTTGATTTTATTCATTATATAAGAGAAATGTACAATCTTGCTTATAACGATTTTCCTAGATCAACTGTTAGGAGAGACGTTTTTAAATTTGCACATGAATATCAACAATATTTACGTTATTCATTATACATTTTCTCGGCAAAGTATCTATTACGTCTGATATAGGTAGTAGTACTAACGACCATGATTATTTAACTGTAACATGTCATTGGATAGACTATAATTTTAAAAATAATAAAATGCAGCAATAAAACATTAATACAGACATAAATAAACAATTAATAACGGCACCGCGTCTTACGTAGAAAGTTACGCGCTTAGAGTCTCGTCATAATTCCTAATAATAAATAATAAATACATAAAATAAATAATTTAGCAACAACGTCGTGTCAAGTAGCATAGCCGCATTTATTAAAGAGAATTTCATAATCATTTGTAATTTTAAAATCATTTAATCTAATACATGCATTTAATAGCATCGCATTTATAAAAGCTTTAAAGAATTCTTAAAAATCATACTTGCATTTAGCATTTAAATAATTTAATATAAACTCAATTCAATTTTAATTTAACTTCGCAATAATGCATAATAATAAGATTTTAAATAATAGCGCCGCATTTCTAAATATTAAGCACTAATTAAATGACACGCCCGCATTTATTATAACAATTAGACTAGTTTAGCACCTAAATAATTAGACTAATTTAGCACCCAAATAATTTAACTAAATTCATTAATCTAAATTAATTAATTAAAAGCCTAAAACTAATAATTATAACACTAACCTAATTTAATACTAGCCTTAATTCGCAGCCCACTAACGCAGACCCCAGGCAGTTGCCGGCCACGCCTCTTTTCTTATCGGAGGCCCAACGCCTTGACCTTTATTTTCCGCCTCTTGAGAGCCACTTTCGATCGTCCTCAACAAAACAAAACGAACAAACCCTAAACCTAAAACCAGTGACCTCGCCTCTCTTCCTCCCCATCGCAACACCAGAGATTCTCGGGGAGAATCGGAGCCTTCCCTTACCCACGCACCCTAGCCAACTCTTCCTTCCATAACCAAACGATTTCTTACCATAGAATCAAAACCCGTTCGAATCACTTACCAATCAGCACAAATCTCTTACGAAATCTCAGCCTAGAATCTCAGCCCTAATTGCCTACCAAACTTAGAATCCAAGGGAAGGCTATAAGAAGCACATGCAATAGAACAATTAGGCGGTCGAATTACGAAGTCGGGAGCGAAAAAACGAGGACCCATAGCATCGACGGAACACCCTTAGCATCGATCGAGCACGATTAAGAACCCCTGGCGTAGTCAGAACTCGAGAGCATCGACTGGAGGATAAAGGCGGCGAGGACAGCCGTTAAGAAACAGAAATGGGGCACCAGTCGAACCCTTCTCTTAATTCCAGCCAATATCAGTGAGTAAACCTTCTCCCTTTTATTCGCATCGCAAAAACCAAAACGTCGATTGGACCGACACGTCTGATGCCTCGGTTCGTAGGAGAAGGTAAATTCCACTCCTCTTGATTTCGTCGCATTGCTGAATTTACGCATTTTTCGTGTCTCGTGCTAGTATAATGTTAGAATTTATTTGTTTAGTTCGCTGGATTGCGATAAATGCAAGGTTATTTCGGCGAATAGTGAAGTCCCGGTTTGGTGAATATCTGTTTGTTTGATTGTGATGGCAGATACTTATTTGCGAAATGCTTTGTGATAGATGTTGTTCTAAGATTCAGTTCAGTTGTTCCAGTTTGTTAATCAGTTTAGTTGTCTCCATAATCGAAAGAATTCTACGAAATAGGATCATTTTAAGTAAATCCAAACTCCTCTCAGTTTTTTTTTTCTCTTTATAGGATTATGTTTTTAAATGCTTGATTATAGCCTGTTATTATGTCTCGAGCATGTTTAATTCAGTTTAGACAAATGTGGGAGTATTTTATTAAATAGTTGAAATCTGATTAGTTAATGCATATCTAAAGGTCACATGTTATATGGCGCTTGATCCCCAGTTTGGCTAACACATGTTTTTTTTTAGAATAACTTCTTGCTAGTTTAGATTGACATGTTTACTTGCTGAAATCAGTGTTAAAAGTGCTTTGTTGAATACCTGCAATGGATGGAAATTAAGCTAAACTATGTATGTTGACCTAAAGAGGTAGATAAAGGGGGTAATTTGGTTGTTTGCATCTAAGTAAAAATGATCATTTAGTTTGTTTAGTCTAAGTTTGAAATCATGTCTACCCTGCTATGATAAGTTCCAGCCATGTCCTTTAGGATTCTACATCTTTTTTATGTCATGATATCTTAAATGTTACTATGTTTGTAAAATGACTTGAGATTAAGCTTTAATTTGATTGTCCTTCAGTAATTGCCTTGTATGAACTTATTTTGTCAATATGATTAGACTTAGGCTATAACTATATAGTACATGCCCTGCTCGTTGCGTTAATCAAGTATGCAGAATAGTCGTATGAACCATGGCTTAAGTTTCCAGTAAGCTGGAGTACAAAGCAATAGCAAGGATTAGTATGTTGCCTCTCCTGCCTCTCCTGTTAAATACAATTGTGTCCAGCATCTGTTGATTACCCCTTCTCCTATGTGTTAAATTGCAACGTATGATCTAGACTCCCCCCTGTGGCTAGTTGCATGTCTGTTTCTCCTTAAAATTTGGTAGTCACGTTATGGGCCTAACATATCTGGATAAACTTTTGCTTGTTGTTTCTTCATAAGCTAAGTGACGGGCCTGGCCCACTGTTTGCCTTTCCCCTGTTTTCTCCCTTCCCTGTGTGTTGCTTGTTTTGGGCCGGACTTATTTGATTCGCGTAAGTTATCATTTAGCATGTATTATAGACATAGATATAGGTTTAGCGTTTAATTATCTATATCGAATATTATTGGGCATTTACTAATCCTTATCTTCCTTTGTTTTACATGGCACGCATTGGAGCAAAAATGAAGAGTCTCATGGCGAGACTCATCGCGAGCTATTTCAAATGGCAACCCGCATCTGCATCCGCATTCCCGTTCCCGCTTCAGGAATTCCTAGAAAAACAAATAGGACGTCGTCATCCGTCGTAAAGAGCATTCTTAAATCCCATTCTCTCTCTTTACTTGCTATTCATTTATTCATTTGTTTATTGTAATTTAATAACTCTATTTCTGTAATATTTAGGATATCTAGAACAATTAAGTTTCAAACATATAAGGGAAAGTAATTCATAATTAGAAACGCACTTAAGTTACTTGTCATGCATGTCTAAGCTTTACTAAATAATTCAACTCGCAACTAACATGATAAAATAAATTGCATTTCCCACAAGCACTTTATTAGCACAATATAAAATAATTTATATTGAATAGCCTTCTTATCATAAAATTACAAAAAATATTTTTTGCACTACGTCATACATGTTTGATTTTAAAAGCATATCTTTGATCATAAACCAACATTGCATATATCTATAAACAATATAAATGCATACTTTAAAGCTTTATTTTTTATAGCATTAGTTTTACGGACTTTTATCAACATGCCTACTTTTATAAAATATTCTGAAGCATCTTTATATTTTCAAAACACGCATTCTTAGCATAAATAATTAACCCTAGGTTTGGCAGGACAGCCGCAAGTTAGCGGATCTTAGAGGGTGCCTAACCCCTTCCCTCTAGATTAATAAAGAACCCTTACCCAGAATCTCACTAAGTTTAGCAGACCATTAAAGAATGGAGTTAGTGTTGACTTTAACCTAAGTTGACATTTAGGTGTCCTAATTCACCAAATTAATTAGATGGCGACTCCCTAGCAACCCTTTAGCATTTTTAATATTTTAAGCACTTCTTTAACACTTTAACTTTCTTTTAGCATTTTATTTTTTATTTTCTAACATTTTACTTGAGCAGGGTTCGCTAGAATAAAGTCGCGGTCGAAATCGGGCGCGACAATGGTCTATCACTTTTTAAAGACATTTTTGTAAAAATACAATTTGCTATAAACTTTATTTTTAAAAGTAATAGAATACAAAGAATAAAAGAATATAAAAAAACTTGTCAATCAACTATGTGTTGCTTATGAGTATAGAAGATCTATAACTCAATTTTTTAACGCCCGTAATCGAAATCCTACTGATATGATTATTGATTTCGATTTTGATACAATTTTAGAACTAAATACATTTTTAGAGAAATTTTATCTAGCTACTAAAGAATTTTTCGGTATTTATTATCCTACTATTTCATCAATGTTATTTTATATAGCTCTAATATTTAAATTACTTAGTGAATATATGAAAAAATCAGCTTATAAGACACCTATTAAAAAATGTTTCAAAAAATGAAAAAATATTTTGTTTCTATTTCCCCAATTTATATTATTAGTGTTATATTAAATCCACCTATTAAAATAGACGGTTGTAAAACACTTATTGAAACTATTTATGATTACATAGATAAACTTTCACCTCCATCTCCCAAAAATCCAAATAAGAGAAGAAGTGTTGTGTAGCATACAAGATGAATGTAAAAAGGTTATACGCATTACCAACAAGAAAGAGCTAGCAACCAATCGGCTTCCATGTCATCTTTTTCTTCAACACAACCTCAAAAATGACATGTTGCGGCTAATATTGAAAGCCTCTGACATAAAATGTTTAGTGGTACCGTTTCTAATCTGTCGCGCCCGTTTTCGACCGGAGCCTGAAACGGTATCCGCAACGTTGATTTGCGGTGATACATGAATTGAATCACCGTTTTAAGGAGTCGTCATCTAATTATTGTAGTGAACTAGGACACTTTTACATAGCATAGAATGCTACAAATGATCTCCATTTAAAGATCTGTGAAACTTATGAAATTTTAGGTAAGGATTTTTTATTATCCTAAAGGGAAGGGATTAGACATCCTCTAAAATCCGCTAATTGCGGTTATCCGGTCAAACTTAGACTTAGTCATTGTATTAAAATGCATGTTTTGAAAGTATAAGTTAAGAAAAAAGAAGTTACAAATACTCATTAGAAATATATTTATTTTCCATAAATCGCATGAGATTTGTTTAAAAATGCATGGAAAGTAGTTCATTGGAAAAATACATATTATATGTAAAGTTTGATTTTTTATATAAGTATGCATTTGTATAGCATGAATCTATAAACATTTATTTTGCAATGGATAATAAGAAAAGACCTTTATTATGAAAAGAAGGAATTATTTTTTATGAGTTTGACAAAAAATTAAAAAATGTATTTATTTGTAATATTAAGGATGCGTAAAAAACGATTAAATTATTTTGAAAATTTTAGACATACATAACGGACCTAAAAAATAAATAAACTAGCGGCAAATTTTATATTATTAACTAACCCCCTTTTGTTAGTCTAGGTCTAACTATTCTAAGCATTCTAATAAATATACAAGATTACATAATTAAAATACAAATAAAGTAAAGTGGTGGAATTAAAGAAAGAAAATAAGATGACTAGAGCGGATTAAGATATCATCCCGCCCTATTTGTTTAAAAATTTCGAGGTCAAAAGATGCAGCGAATATCGAACATGGATATGGTAAGTCTCGTAGCGAGACTCTTTGTTGTTCTCCAGTGTATTTTCATGCAAATAAATAGAGAAGAAAATAATTAGTATACACCCTAAACCTTACTAAGAAGCACTAACACGAAATTTAAAGTATACAAAAATATTTCATCTTGACTGTCAGAGAATGGACCCAAAGTAGCAACCAAATGATTTTCAGTTTAGTAAGTGTCTAGCTATGGACAGGATAGAGAAATGAATGTAGAACAACTCCATATATTATATCACGCTAAGCAGTCCCTCTATAGAAACAGGGAGCATGTACAGTTAATGCTAATGCTATATAGAAACAGCAACTGTGCAGTAGTCCTTGGCTGGCCATAATTGTCTTTAATAGTTGTCATCAAGGCAAGTCATTTATATGACAAACACGATCACATAATGCTAGACATGAGCCCAATACTATATAATTAGGTAAGAATAATCAACTAATCAAGCAAAAATCATAATTCATTCAACTAGAAAATATCACAATCCTTTTTGAAACATGTATTAACAACACACATGATACAATTCACGTCATATCCCAATATTGATAGTCAAATGAGATAAGTTAACAACCGATAGTAGCAAACCTTAATCCCTCTAACAGAAGTAATCATTTAACAAAAAAAATATATTTTAAACACTACTAGCTACCTAAACAAACTAATAGTCCTAACATCAGACATTCAACACAACATCTACATTATTATTTAATTAGCAACAAGAAACACAAAGAAACAGAAAGTGAAAAAAAAAGTGCGACTTGAGTTTACTGACCTTCTCCGGGCAGCGAACCGAAGCGCGTCTCGAGTCGTCGATCCGCTCGGAAAATTATATTAAGAAAATCTGTTTTTTTTCTGATTTGGGACAGAACAAGAAACGATTTTTGGTTCTGCCCGACTCGAAATATGCATAACAAACAAGAGATTTTCAAGCTTGAGACTCTTAAAATGAAGAGAACAAATCGATGATATACCAAAATCATTTATTAAATTCGGGGCCCCCCTCAATGAAGAAATAAGGGGGGGGGGGGGGGGGGGTTTATAGGTGGAGTCCCTCCTAAAAACTTCAAAATATTCCAACGTTTAAATGAATTAAAAAAAAAGAAAATAAAACAAACTGATTTTTATCCGGATTTTGGGCGAAGTGATGGGTTCAGGATATGGGGGATAGGGTGTGGGTTGTCAAAGGAGTAGGTGTGGGGTGTGGGTTGACGAGACGTGAGGGGATGGGGGAAGAAGGAGTTGTTGGTATCAGGGTATGGATGTTGAGGGAGAAAGAGATTTTTAGTTTAGGGTGTGTTTGGTTCGCGCAGGGTAAACGGAATGAAATTCAGTAAGAGAATGAAATGGAAAGGAAAGAAATTTCCTGATTGTCCCTACATGTTTGGTTCTGGGTGGTCCGATGTCCGGAGTTCGGAGTCTGGGATGGTCCGAGTGGTCCGGGGTCCGAGGTCCGGGTTGGGGAAAGGGAATCCAAATACCTAGGGGGTGGGGGGAATCAAGGAAAGAGAATGAAAGTGGAAAAGGGGTAAAGGAAATGAAAAAATAAGGCCAAACAAACAACAACAAAGAGAATTTCATTCCTCTATTTGGGTCTGGGGGTGACCGAATTGGGCTACCCCTTTCTTTTGGGTTGGACGAAAATTAGGGTCTAAAATGTTGGTCATCCATTAGTCCAATTAATTAGTCTAACTCTCCAATTAATTATAATATGCTTCTTTCATCTTAATAAATTTCTAAAAATGCACACTCATAAATTATGGTGCGAGTGATTTAATATATATATATTTAGTAAAAAATATAATATTCATATAATGAAAATGATTTATTTGGCGATTTGTGAAATATACAAGAGAAAATTAATCATTAATACCGATGTTGAAATATTAAAATTCTTTTGATGGAAATTTTAATTATAAAATATAATATTCAATATTTTAAAATTATGTGACAATTAGTGAAAAAATATTAAAACTTAGCATTTTTTTTAGAATTTTCAAGACTCAGAAGCATAGTGAAATTAATTTAAGATAAAAGGACGACCTAAACAAATAGTCGGTAAAGAGGGGACAAATTGAGTATCAACATAACCAAGTTAACGAGTTTGATGTTTTTGTTTTGCAGGGTCTTGTACCGTACGAATCAATTGAAAATGATGAGGGACGTGAAGACTTGCTAAAATATCGGAGGGAGAATGAGAAGAATTTTCCAACACTATCTAAGATGGCCCGAGATGTGTTGAACATTCAAGCGTCATCAACATCGTCTGAAAACGCGTTTTCTGTGGGAAGATTTCAAATAGGGGAGCGCATGCATTCATTGGCAGGAGACTCATTAGAGATTGCAATTCTATTCAGAGATTGGATTAGTGCGGAGCGTAGGAGGTGCAGTCAACCGGAGATCAGCGAAAAAGACTACAACTACAACGAAATCTTATCCGACGGATGTGCAAGCGACGTCGACCAATTTGACCAAGATATACCAAATCCAACCGAAGAACCACAAGAAATTATAAAGAAACTAGAAAATGTGTTTCTTAAAATGTAATTTCTTTTAATTGTAATTTTACTATGTTATTTATTTGTATCTTTCATTATCACGAAGTTACAATTTTGAAATTATATTACCAAAAAAAAATCATACTTCTAGTCGAATAATATAAGAGACACAAAAATAGTCTTGAAATGTTTTTATTAAACTATCTTGTTGTCTGTATGAATTATTTATTTAATTTAAAGACAAACAAAAAAAATTATCCCACCCCCGACACATCGATATCGGGAAGGGGCAGCGGCAGATCCCGTCAGCCCCGCCCCGACCCCGCCCCGTTGGTCAGCCATAGTATTAACCAATAAAAGAAGTGTATAAACTCCAAGCACATCGCCACCGTGAAATTTGGTAGAGGCTTGCTATATGCTATTTTGCGTAATTGCTCTTTCTCCTCCCTATTTCCAGGAAAATCTTGTTGGTCCAAGTTTTGATTAATTTATCTGAAATCTGGGTATTCCTTCCATTTTCATATCCAAAAACCAAAGGGGTACAAGAATTTATTGAAATTTCATAATATTTTTGGTAAATGGATTCAGATTCTTGGACTCGTTTATTTACTTTTTCAAGGCGTTACCAATCTCGATCAGGTTAGTGTTATGTCACCATTATCTTCTTTTTTAGGCTTACCCAGACATGATGCAGGTGTAAATGTTGGAATATTGCAACCCCCCACTGGCTTTATTTTTCTGAGAGGTGGGGTATGTTTGTTGCAAGAAAATGAAGGAATTTGCATTTGCTTTTTATAGCTTGGCAGTTTTATTTAGAATGTAGTTTGATTCATGGGTTTTCCCTTGCCTAGAAATGAAGATTAGAATATTTATTTATGAGATGGGGTTTTATGGAGTATGTTGAAATGAAGAAATTTACATTTGTTTTGCTTATTCTCAGTAGTGGTAATGTGAATAGAAATGGTTGTAATTAGATGTAGGGATGTCAATGGGGCGGGGCGGGGGCGGGGAAGGGTATCCCATACCCGTACCCACCACCTAAAACACATTCCCACCCCCGCCCCACCACCTATCACGGGTAGTAATTCTTCCATCCGCCCCCGCCCCACTTACTTCACGCGGATACCCACTTACCCGGCGGATACCCATTAATAAAATGCTCAAATAATGTTCAGCAATTGTTTTAGTCACCAAAATGAAAGTTATATAAGAAAAAGGAAAAAAAATGAACCTTTCCACTATGGTGTATCGAATATCAAGTCTAAAACCTTGCCAAAATATTATGAATATTAAAAATCAGTAAAGATTAAAATATTTAACTAAAAAATGGAGAACAAAGAGAATAAGAAAAAGAAACGTGGTGCATTACGCGGGTTAGCTCAAGTCACATTTTAAATCAAGAAAGGGCCAAATAAATTCGTAAATAGCCTAATTAAACTAAACTAATAGATGATACGAGATATGACACGATGCGGATACATCGGTACTGGCAAGTGCGTGCGGATCTTATATGAAATCCACCGCCCACTACCCATGGCGGGTAGCACTTGATACCCATACCTCCCCATCACCCACCAAACCAACCCCATACCCGCCCAATCGGGAAGTGCGAGCGGACTACGATTTACCCGCCCCACTGACATCCCTAATTAGAGGTGTCAGATGAGCCGTTTGAGCGGGTTAAGGCGTTAAAAATCATATTTTTAATATTTTTAAAATATGAAATAGAAATTTGAGGATTAGTAAGAAAAATTCATTTTTTAAATTATTTATAAAAGTAAAAAAATAGAAATTTGAGATCGGGTATAAAGGGTGGGGAGGAGGTAGGGGGAGGTAAGATAAAGTTTCATATTTTTAATATTTTTTTTTTATAAAAGTAACAAAATATATGAAATAGAAATTTGAGGATGGGGTGGGGTGGGGGGAGGTGGGGTTAGGGCGGTAGGGGGACGGTAAGAAAAAAATTCATATTTTTTATAAAAGTAAAAAAAATATGAAATAGAAATTTGAGGATGGGGAGGGGGTAGATGTGGGTATGGTGGGGGATATGAAATAGAAATTTGAGGATGAGGTGGGGTGGGGTGAGGTAGGGTAGGTGAGGTTAGGGCGGTAGGGGGAGGTAAGATTTTTTTTAATATTTTTTTTTATAAAAATAACAAAAAATATGAAATAGAAATTTGAGGATAGCGTGGGGTGGAGGGGGTAAGGCAAGGAGGGTAGGGGAGGTAGGAAAAAAATTCACATTTTAAATATATTTTTTATAAAAGTAACAAAAAATATGAAATAGAAATTTGAGAATGGGGTGGGCCAATAGGGCGTGGGGGTAGGTGGTAAGAAAAAAATTCATATTTTAATATTCTTTTATAAAAGTAACAAAAATATGAAATATAAATTTGAGGATGGGGTGGGGTGGAGGGTAGGGTGTGGTGGGAGGGATAGGTGAGGTAAGATTTTTTTTTCATATTTTTAATAATTTTTTTTTTATAAAAGTAACAAAAAATATGAAATAGAAATTTGAGAATGGAGTGGGGGTGGAGGGGGTAGGGCGGGGGAAGGGTAGTTGGAGGTAAAAAATATGTCATATTTTTAATAATTTTTTTATATAAGTAACAAAAAATATAAAATATAAATTTGAGGATGGGGTGGGGTGTACGGATGTCAGTGGGGCGGGTAAATGTGGGTACCGCCCCGCACCCTCTCCAGTTGGGGCGGGTATGGGGATGATTTAGTGGGTGGTGGGGTGGGTATGGGTATCAAAAGTGCTACCCGCCATGGGTAGTGGGGCGGGAGTGAATTTCATATAAGACCTGCACCGTACCCGCCCCGCCCCGCTACCCGCACCGTACCCGCACCATCCGTACCCGCACCGCTTATTAATTTAATTAGGTGTCACGACCCGACCCGACGCCCTAATTGGACGTCATTACACTAACCTGTCACGTATTCAGCTGACACTTTAAGGATAATAGAAAATTCGGCAGCACAACGCTGCATCTATAACATATGCCCCAAAGTAGGCGAGCCGACAAGGCTGTCTTACACAACTACCAACATGTCACAACAAGCTAGCCGACTAGGCTGCCACCAAATAGCATCACATAAATAAGGGAACAATCAAAATAGGCAAGCCGACAAGACTGCCAATATATACGGGAACATCCCAAAACGAGTGCAACAATACAGCTGGCTAAAACGCATAAACATTCTACACAAGTCCAAAAGACATCTACCACCCACAATTGTCTACAGACCTCTAAGAGTATGACAACGACATATGACGGGACAGGACCCCGTCATGCCCATAAATATGTACAATCAAAATAAGAGAGGTTCTGTACCAAAATAATTGGCTCCGGAACAATGGAGCTCTCCAACAGCTGAATAAAGGTCCTAGACTGGAGGGTCACCTATCTGAACACCAAAAACTGGGCATGAACGCCCCCCGAGAAAAGGGGGATCAGTACGAAATAGTGTACCGAGTATGTAAAACATGAATTTCTGTAAGAAGGATCGTAACTGGCCAGAAGATACATGAAACATATATGAAAAATCATAGATATCAATGCAACTGTACCATATGAAAAGAAAGTCATGCATGTCTAACAATCATCATAATCAAGATCATCTCTGTACATATAACTACCCGGCCCATCCTGGGTCTCGGTCTCATGCTTTATACATATAACTACCCGACCCATTCTGGGACTCGGTCCTCATACTCTGTACATATAACTACCCGACCCATTCTGGGACTCGGTCCTCATAACATACAATCACAACTTACACGAGTAGAATATCATGAGAAACTATATGCAATACAAACCATCATCTGAGACACCATGTAATAATCTTATGCATTTTAAATCATCATATAAAACTCAATGGAATAATCATATGCATTTTAAATCATCATATAAGACTCAATGGAATAAGTAAAATAAACTATCTTTTAGAAAATCAAGGCACGATCATATCATGAATCATTATTTTATTAAAACTAGACTTTGAAGGAATCACGTACGTCCGCCGTACTTTCATTAAAATCATGCCAAAGGAAGGAAGAAAGATTTTCACAAAATCATGCCAAAGAAGGAAAGGATAGTCTCACATACCTTATAGTCGAGCTAACCAACTCACTACTAGAATATGCATCGTCTAATACTCCAACCTATAATAATAACATTAGGCCTGTCAACTCTATGATTCCTAACGCAAGTTAAATTGAATGACGACTTCCTATTCTACAGAAATTTGGGCAACACTTCCCCTGTTTATATGTACATCAACAAATTTCAAACCAAGCCAGCAATACCAACAGCAAGTCATAACTCAAATATATAACCACAAAAATCTCAGATATTCCATTTATGTCATCATAACGTATTCCTTCTCTTTTATTTTTAAGTGATATCACAACTACAACAAACCAGGTGATTACTACACCTATTTCTCATGTTAATTCAGTCCTTAGTCCATATTAGAACAATCTTAAAATAATCCATCAACTCTAATGACAACAACAATAATCAAGTTCTATAATTTGTAACATAACACCCTTTTTACACTTTATTTTCTTTAAGACATGTATTAGTAATTACCATAACTTATATACATGTTCATAGTCAAATTCTCAACATTTAAACTTCACAAAATCAGCCCCTAACTTGATGCGATAATATCCAAAAATTCCAAGCAAGTCTTTGGCCAATATTTACAAAACCAATCATTTTCTTAATTCCTTAGAGACCAATCTTGTTCCAATAATTCTTTATGAACAATTATAACTTATATGTCGAGATTATCTTCCAATATGAACATGCCAAGTAGCGACGAATTTCACAACACAATAATCGAATATGACAATTCCAAGATTAGTAACATTAGTCCTAGTATCGGCTACAACATTCAAATTATTCACATGCAATGTCTAAATTCAAGATTTCTTCCTAACACAAGTCCATTACTTCAACTACAACAATATGCAACTTCAATTATAGCATAGATTGAAGAATTTTCATACCTTAATTAAATCCCCAAAACAGTCCCGATTTTTAGTCATTGCTTCGTCAGTTGAACTTGTAACGTCCATAACTCTCTACCCCGGGTCCTATCGACGAGTGGTTTGTTGCTTTGGAAACTAGACTCGACAAACTTCATTTTAGGCTTTTGAAACACCCAAAAACCCCTAATACACGAGGAGATATACCCCTCCAAAGTTGAATAAAATTCTGCCCAGCAGTCCCGATTTTGCCACTGTTTTCGCTCCAATTTTTGGCTTCAATTTCACACTTCTTCAATTCCAAATCGACATGCAACAATTCAATAATGTTACTCCATCATCCTATGTTTTCTTTCAACAATTTTCGTCCAAAAACTTGGACAGAAACTACCCAGTTTCTGCGTTGCCACTGCCCTCTTTTTCTTCTTTTCTTTTTTGCAAATTTGGCTTCTAAACTTAGATGAAGAATTATTTAATATAGGAAAGGAATTAAAAGAAAAGAACTTCAATTTGGCATGGCAATGGGTGTGGTTTCGATTGAAGAGGAGAAGGGAAGGTGAGGGGTGTGTTCTTGAAGATGAAATGGGAATTGAGAATGTAAAAAGGGTCTTAAGGTTAAAATCTGAAAACTTTAATACACCTTGGTCCCCTTCTTAAATTGTCTACTTAAATAACCCCTCAAGTAATAGTTAAAGCTTTTAGACTCCACTTCTTTTAATTCCCGGAAATTTCATAAGGTCTCGTATACTCACAGTCGTAATTCTAACACTAATCCATAACGGAAATATACAATTATTATTACAAATTCCATTGACACACTCGTTGTAACCCAAAATCTTTTCGGAATCACATTCTTCATATTCTAACTCCCGGATTAGCTTATATAAATATGATTTATATCCAATATTCGAATCTTACCTCTTAATGATGTTCTTAATTATCGTCTTAACTTACGAGGTGTAACATTAGGCTATTTACTAATTTATTTGTCAATTTCTTGATTTAAAATGTGACTTCACTGACTTGGGTCATTCTCTTTTTAATAAATCAGCCGAGCGAACCCAGGCCCAACTCAACTCACCAAAAAAGAAAAGTAACCCTACATCTCATTACTCATATTCTCATTATCATCTTCACCGCAGTAGTCAGTAGGGTGCCTTAAGCTAAAAAATAAAGCTCCAAATCAGCTGGGTCCTCGAAAGCAAATCGGCGAATCTTCGTCTTCGAGTTGAGGGTGGGATGGATCGGGGGTTTAAATCTAGGATCACTTAAATTATTTTCAGTGGTTTGCAAGTGAAGATATGGCAGCGTAGTGGTGGTCAGCCATGGTGGCTTCGCCGTCGGTGGAAGAAAGTTTTTCGAATTGATTATTTAGTCATATTATGTTTATATCATTTCAGGGAAATGAATAGACAATGCAATGATAATGGAATACATTTATGGTGTAGTAATTCTTAGTTTCCATTTCTAATTCATTCTGAGACAACATTCCCATGTTTTATCCTGGTTATCACGACAAAGAAATTCAGTCAAGTTCCTTTTTTTAGTTGATATTTCTTTCCTAACTTTAATAAAGTAATGTTGTAATTTGTGGAGCTGTTTAGGTGGGTACCCATCGGGTAAGTAGGTACCCGCCTGGGGTAAGTGGGGCGGGGGCAGGTGGAGGAATTACTACCCGTGATGGGTGGTAGGGCAGGGATGGGTGTGGGTTTTAGGTGGCGGATACAAGTATGGGGTACCTCGAAATTTGAGTATGGGTCCCCGTCTCCCCAACCTATTTTCCTTTCCCCCGCCCCGCCCCATTGACATCCCTAGTGGAGTGGTAGGGGTACGGCGTGGGGAGGAGGGGTAGGGAGAGGTAAGTAAAAAATTCATATTTTTAATATTTTTTTTTATAAAAGTAACAAAAAATATGAAATAAAAATTTGAGGATGGAATGGGGGTGGGGGTAGGAGGAGGTAAGAAAAAAATTCATATTTTTTATAAATTGTTTATAAAAGTAAAAAAATATAAAATATAAATTTGAGAATGGTATAGGGGTGGGGGGAGGGGGGAGGGTAGGGGGATATGGGGTTTGGTGGGGTAGAAGTGGGTGGGATGGAGTAAGCAATGTAGGGGCAGATATGTGAGGGTGGTTAGTGCTTGAGTGGGGGTTGGTGTAGGGGAGGAGGGGGTAGGGTTGATGGATAGTGTGGTTGGGGTGCGTTGGTGTATTTTTATTGTTCTGAAATAATAATAAAAAAAAAATATTTATAAATAAAAATATTAATCTATTGTGGAACTCTAATAATTAAAATTAACTATTTTGATGGGTCAAGTTTGGGCATCATCATGAGTTCAATTGAATTGTTGATTTATGATAGGTCAACTTGGGTTAGCCCAAACCAACCCATCATCAAAATCACTCTTGCCCAAACCCATAAAATCTTGAGCGGGTTGGGCGGATCATTTGGGTTTGGGCTAATTTTGTCACCCCTAGTTGTAAGTCTCAGAAACTAACTTGGTGTAAAGATTACAACTTGTTGTCCTCCGAGGCATAGTCTAGTGGTAAAGCCTGGGCGCTATAAGACGTTCTGGCATGAACATCGTGAGTTCGATTTCCCGCAAGTACGAAGAAACACTCTTAAGTACTCTGTTTGTTGGGGGATTTGACCTTGTCTCATTGATCGTACGCTCTCAGAAACTGGTCACTGAAGCACATTCCGCGATTTACCTGATGGTGTTGAAGGACCGGTGCCATTACCTCGAGGACGTCTGGATAATATCAGTGAAGTAGTCAGGCGCAAGCCTGGAAACCTCGATTATCAAAAAAAAAAAAAAAGAGATTACGGCTTGTTGTTTTTTTCCAGTCTTTAATTTCTGAGCTGAGATAAAAGTAGAAAGGTTTCTCTAACTGAAAAATATGGAAGATTTTACATTTGCGTTTCTGGACCATTTCTGGGTGTCCTATCTCACACTATCTAGACACATGGTTAGGAATGGTAATTTATAGCTTTTCCTGTTTGACGGAAGTGAATTTTTGGAGATATCTATAACTTAGGAGAGGAGTACGATTGTGAAGAGGAGTCGAGGCCAGAGTTTCTCTGTCCTTTCTGTGCAGAGGATTTTGATATTGTTGGACTATGTTGTCATATCGATGAAGAGCATGCTGTTGAGGCTAAGAATGGGGTACAGTATCTCTACTAGTAGTACTTATGTTTTCATTGAGTTAGCAAATGTAGGTTATGCTTGTGTTTCTAAAATCACGGTGACCGTCATAAAACCTTTCTTTTTTTTATACGGGCCGTCATAAAACCTTTCTAGTTTGCTGTTGCATCTTTACGGTGACCTTATTCAGGAATTGTTTTCTTTCATTTTCCTCTCTTACTACTCTTCCTGTGAACTTCAATGGGTATGTGAGAATAGGCATTGGCAATTTACAATGGCGTCTATTCTATGAAATGATCCTTTATCTTTAAGGCTTTACGTGCTCAACCGATTATCTGAGTACCTTTCGGCTAACTTAGAAAAGGAAGGGGATACCAAGCGATACAAACCTTCAAAATATTCAGAGATAAAGAAGGTTCTTTATGAGTGGTTTCTCCAATAACAAGAATGTGTAAAGAATTTTCAAGATGCACTACCGTATGAGACTTCAAGATGCACTATCACACGAGATTTTACCGTAGGATATTAGAGGGCTATGAGTTGGGAGAATCTGATCCGTAAAAGATTAATGTTTTAGATATCATCAATCTTGCAGTCTCAGCTTGGACGATAAATGTTCAACAAGAAACAACAGCAAATTGTTTTCGACACTGTAAAATTCGTTCGCAGGATGAAGTAATCTCACGGAATTTAAATGAATGAACTACTGAAGAAGACATTCATGAACTTAATACGATGATTAATGACCTTGGGTACCGCAACAAAATGGATGTCAACCACCTATTGGAATACCCGGATGAAAATGATACATGTTCAGAGGTCCAATGTTTAGAAGAAATTGTAGCTAGTGTTGTTGAAAATCCTATTGAGGATGAAACTGAAGATGATACAATGCATTTGCAACCAATTACGCAGAAGGAAGAACTCATAGCGGCAACAATTCTTCGCAATTTTTGTTGCAATATGAAAACGCAACACCAGAGCTTTTTGATGCAATAAGGAAAGTTAGAGTTGAAATACATCTAAATTTAAATTTTAAGAAGCAAACAACAATAGAATCATATTTTACTGAGTTGTCCTAGTTATATTTGTAATTTTATAGAATTATTAATTTATAATATTGAAGGGACCATAAATTTATATAAGGGTCTTCCAAAAATTTATCATCTTATTAATTTATCGAAATTATTAATTTAGACCTTGGGCCCAAGTCGAGACCGAAAAAAATTATTATTTTAAAGAGATTATTAATTTATAGAGGTTCTACTGTAGTTTAAATTTATAAGAACAAAAAAGAGAGTAGTGGGAGAATTTCTTTTAATCTCGTTCAATTAAAAGGGGGCAAAAAAAATAAAACTAGTTTTCCTTGTTTGCCTTCCATCTATTTTCTATACGTAAAGATACAATTTTATATGGAAATGATTTCTCGTTCAATTGATTTTTATGTTGAAAACAAAACTTATACTATGTCTCAAACTATATGACAAGTACAATATATCACTGCTTACAAAATTAAAATAATTTAAAATATTTAAACAATTTATTGCCAAAGAAAATTGTTTTTTCATAAATAGAAACCAAGTATTTATGCTTATTGATTCATGCATGCAGTCATAAACAAAAATAAAGGGAAAAAATCCCAAAATCGTTTTTCTCTAGGGTTAGGGTTGTAGAATGAGGAGACGATTTATGCTTATTATATATCAAATCCCTAAATACAATGACCAAAAAGTGAAAAAGTGACAAACCTAATCAGAGAATTCCACGGAAAACACTGAGATGTATGGGGTCTGCGGAGGGGCACGTCGGGAGGTAAAGATGTTGTTTCCGAAAGACCCTCCCATCAAGAGGAAACCTAATGAAGAATTAGCAACTACCTGAAATGTTAATAGAGTTCGTGTTTCATACTTTCGTCATTCAGATTTAGAAACTTGGAAACTGTTAATTTTTGGTTAATGAATATCAGCTTACTCTCTATCCCTTCAAAACATGCTCTTGTTCCTTTCATTTCCTGTTCAAACTGTCACTATACAAGTAAGTAGGTTCACTTAGTATTGACAAGTGCTGGCTGTAGGTAATGATCTACTGCACCATATAATAGCATAAAGTCCACAGAAGTTAAAGCAGTCTTCATCTTAATAAATTTCAGTCTCTCCCAGTTGGGCTGAATGTTGTTTATCTTTTGAAGAAGCTGAAGGACTTAGACCAGAAGGAGAAGTCATTTCAAGCTGATCACTTGAAGTCTTGAAAGAAGTATTGGTGAGTTTAAGGGATCCTCCAATTCCGAGCTGTAGGCATGACCTGAAATGTAGTTAAATTTTCACGATAAGACCAACACTACTTAATTTGAAATAGCTTTTTTTAGTGCAAGATACAGCTAAATAAGACTTTCTGCATATTTGAACTGCAACCAACTAGTTTGTTTTTGCTGAGAAACAACTCGCACCACATGTATTACAGATTTAACACAGTATGTATTCTCTATCATCCTCCTAACTACAACTGAAAGTATTCCTCAACTCATTCTTAATCTTCATAAGCTCCCATTCACACCACCCCAACCCTCAGGTTTAGTCAGTCCTTGCGTTGTTGAACGTGTTTACAAATCACAAGATCCAAAACTTTCTAAAGTTTACAAAGTGGTGCATCTTTCCATAGTAAAAAATGACATTTACTTCTGATTTCAGCTTTTCAAAAAAGACAAACTAGAGACATTTCATTACTATAAGCCTACCGTGGATTGAATTTGGAGAGCTGGAGATTAGACATGAAGGAGTTTGAACAGCATCCTCTGACTTGAGTCATCTTATCAGATAAATCCTTGGTTAACTGTGCAGCACACCAAGAAAAAATATTGATCTTATTCTAGTACTACCAATCCAGTAGAGAGTGGTATGAATCAAAAAGAATAATAGAGGTGTCACAATATCACCGGAGGAGGCCAGGAAAAGATAAAATTATGGCTTGTAAAGAACAACATCAGTTCTTGCATACTTACTGTTCCTTCTTGGGAATTCTGGACATTGGAGAGCTCAAAATCCTGGGATGCCTGCCTCCTTTTTTCATTGATGAGAACAAATGCACATTTGCATATGAAGAATAGAAGTATCACACCAAGAGAAAGCACCAGAATGAATTCGATAATAATTGCTGATCCAAAAGCTGCAAATCAGATGCACGTATATTATTATCCTGATTTGTTAGAAAAAAATTAAGAACATCGCATAATTTGTTAGAAATTTAGACTATTTCTCATAGAATCAATGCAATCTTCAAAAAGCTACCATGCATCTCCCTTCCCATTAATTGCATTTTGAATGAACAATAAATGAAAAGCAGTTTCTTTGACAGTCGCATCTGAGGCCTGTAACTGTGTATTTTAACTTTTTGAAATCTTACCCGAGATCTATTGGAGGTAGAGAAAGCACCATTTCTAGTTATGGGTTTACCAAAAGCAAGGCATTTGGAACAAAAAATCTGAAGTAGTTGGCAGGTGAAAATGGGGTTTGTCATTAGGTAAGATACGAATTTAAAAAACGGCACCTGTAGTCATAGGCATGCACCACAAAGTTTGGGAAAAATGCAAAGAAAGAAGCTTCTTAACAACAAATATTGCATATTTCTGATGCATAACTTACCATGTGCAAATAATGAACTCAGAGGCCTTTCTCTCATGAGACTAACAGAAGCCTCAACAAAATGAGGCATTGACATCATTTTGGTGCAGTCTGGGTAGCACCCATAGTTCCCCATATCATTCACCGTCACAATAAGAATAGCACGATGTTCATCACCCTGCAAAGCAACTCATTTGGTTATGCAGATCGAAACATGAAAAGGAAACATGATAGATAGCAACAAATATGACAGAATGAGTGAGCCCATTCTCCAGTACAGTGAAGCAGTGATAACAAATCCATTTGCAAATATAACTCTTAACATCTCCAAGGATTTTCAGTATATGTCATACAATACAAATGCAAAATATGTATATAAGACCTTGTTATGTTCACAAAATCCTTAACTACCCCATAAAAGAAGTCACAGCAAAGGGAGAAAAGAGAAAATGTGCTATGAAGGCTGCATTGCAGAAAACTATTTCTGACTATCTTAGATCACCTCCTGATGTCTCGTGGCACTGCCTTTGCCATTCCCTATCCCACTTCTCAATTTATATATATATATATATACACACACACCATTAGCTAACCTCCTGATTCCCTGTATTTCATTGGTATAACGATAGGCAAAAACGAATGAACTGGAAAACCAACAGAAAACTTATGAAAGGTGAGTGAGAAGTGAAAGAGAACCATATTGCTTGAACTATTATTATTGTTTTTCACATCCTTCAATACTGCTTCTTGATTATTTTTTTGGTTCTTCAGTTCATTAGACTAGTTTGGAGGGGAGGTTCAGTGAACAGCAACTTGGCTACATTTGAAAGAGTATCACAGGAAATCAAAAGTGATCTCAGAGGGCAATGAAAACATTACAACATCAGAACTAATCTTAATGCTTTCCCACCTTGTACTGATTGCCTGCTGCCTTATGAAACGGATAGTAAGCATATGAGCAGATTAGATTCTAATTATGTACTTGATGCACTTATTATGGACTAGGTAAATGATACTACCAGATTATCAGGAAATAATGCATCAATAATACAGCAAAGGAAGATATAAGGGACAGAACCAGCCAAAATGATAGCAGTAACTTAGAATCTCTAGAACACACATGATACAGCAATTGCTCCAAAACACTGTTGCAGTCTTCTAGTGTAGCCCGAAATCTAATGCTTTTGGCTTTGACCATAAAATGTTCTGAGATGGTTACAAATGTCTGAAGAGGCTGCCACTGATAGCTGGTTTTTAATTTTAATTCAGTCGTGCTAATGAGGTTAGCAGGAAGCTTTGTTGAAAGGAAGCCAGAACTGACTTCCATGGAGAACATAACCAAGAAACGAGACGTATTCCCTGAAAATAACTTAAATATCAAAATCTGTAAGATTTGAAAGAGGCACTCAACTATGTTTCAAATGTAAAAGTATTATATCCCTCTCTCATATAGCAAAAGCATCAGCAAGTATAAACGACAGAGGTTTCTGTGAGAGTGCATAATAGAAGAATTTTCAGCAGAGCACCACACTGCTAGATATAGAATGGTTTGGCCAGAAAAGCAGGTAGCCTTTTTCTTCTAGAATGTGAAATGAAAATCTTGATGAAAAAAATTCAGCTATCTATTTTGATTAGATAAATTGCAAATCTCTAGCTAGGTAAGATCCTTACCTATAACTCAACAGCGCAAATTAGTGCGACTCTCAACCTTCATTATCAATTTATTTTACAAACTATTTGTCAATCCCAAAAAGGCTGGGAATATCTCCTATTGTATTAGTGACCATTTACATCCACATTGGGTTGACTTGCATCATCAAACTCACGTACCAGGATAATGCAGTAGATCTGGATCTCCAACAAAAACAGCAGACTTATTCTTGTCTCTGGTAAATATGGATACTTCTTCACTCCCTTGATCCATAATAACGAAAGGAGGGAGATTAATTAATGGAGGATCATTGATAGGTTCCACCAATATAGGAATATCTAAACCGTTCTTCCCATTTTTGTTCATCGTAGAGACTTGAATAGTATCAGTGCCATAAAAGTTCTCATTTCTGATTCAAAGAAACACATGAGACTCGTTAAGATAACACATTTAATCCTACTGAAAAGTTATTATCCGCTCTCTTCATTTACTAGATGTATGGGTTCATGTTAGCAAGAGAGGGAAAAAATAGTTATTAATGTTGTATGAAAGGAAAAGGAAGAGGTAAAAAATGCTGATACAACAAAATAGTTCATAATTGTCAAGAATTATCCGTATTCTGTTACATAAACTTCTCACTAAAGGATGAAGGAGAAAACAGACAGCCAGGTAATCACAACGTGCGAATCTAAATTAGTCTGAAATATAAGAATTTGTGTTAGAGAGAGAACTTTTGCTTAAGTTCATAAGGAGTCCATATATTCTCAACCTGTCCTAAATGCTGATAGAACAAGAATATTCCAGCTCTATCAATAACTGGTTCATTAGTAAAGAAAAGCTAACATAACAATATTTTCTTCTGAATTGGTGCTCTATCAAAAGTTATTCTGAAAGTAAAAGTTTCAAAATATAGTAATACCCAAACATTTACTTTTATTTTCACCTTTCATGTTGCTTAAGTGAAAAGAGCACTATTACGAAAGAGCCTCCATTTTACTAAAAGATTATATTCCTATCTAATTATGCTCGTAATATTAATTCCTAAACTAATATATTTATTCTCACCCATCATTCTTCTGGAATTTTACTTATTCTTCCAATATCTTCTGCTAAGAGCCTACTACACATTCTTTACCACACATCTCCCCTCAATTCAAACATGATTTGTGTGATAAGAATACACTTTAATTGTGATTCTGAACACTCCATTTATAAATGTTCTCAAGTTCTCATTCAAATTTTGAAAGAATTGATGTTATTTGTGATATTATTGTTCCAGCAAATTTTGAAGTGTAAATAACAAAAAGAGTAACACATGAACAATATGAGATAAAGAGGACGTAGAATTGGGAGAAGGGTTCCATAAATCATGATGGATTAGATCATGTGGAGTGGGTGGTCTAAGTGTTAGGGGAACCATGGAAAAAGAATGAAGTGCAATATACGCTATATAGACAAATAAATGGTGATAATTTATGTGCAAATAGTCATACCCAAAGTACTGCAGCGACTGAATTGCAAAATTGATTTCTTCTAAACAACCTGTTAAAGTTAACTCGGTAGTCTTTCCAACCTCTTTGGACATAGAAGAAATATTCCAGGTTGGCTGCCAAAATTGCATTAACATAGGAGACAGAAAGATGATCCCAGATTGTGCACTAAATGTAATGCTGATATTTTCAGTGGAATCTGAATAGATAATCTCAAGTCCAGAGAAACCACTGCATCCAGTTAGAAGACCAGATTACAAACTCTTAGACATCAAAGCAACACGAAATATTGACTAGAACTTTACCCGAATCTCGGACTAATAAAATCTTCAGTTGCCAGTAATTGACTTGGAACAGAAACGAACTGAGGAGGAATGCTTAGAACAGATATATCCACACCACCAGAGGCAATGTTCCCATTCACGTCACATATTGTATAAGAAAAAAAATCCCTCCCGTAGAATCCTTTGAAGGGTGTATATCTAAGGAGATGCCCATATTGAAGAGTTGAGCCATGACCTGGCTGTGCATAGAAATTCAATTGAAGCAAGTTTTCACGAAGACAAGGGAAAAAGAAAAGTAAAATATAGACACACAGTCTAAACTATGTGTTAGGAAAAAACTTGATCAGCTGTAGATGGACAATTTGATAACCTGTGTAAGAAACATGTCTAAACCCATTTTTATACACCTACAGTATATACAGTGGACAATATCCCTGAAGTTTGTCTTACCTCTAACTTGAAATTACAAAACAAAAAGTATATATTCTTTCAATTGTGCAATCGCAGTATACCTACCTCTGAATATTCCAAAATTGTAATGTTATGGCCAGCAAAATAGTCATTTTCTAGAGCATCAAAAGCAATTGAATCATCCTCCCAGACCCAGACCGAGTCGTTCTGTACTCTAGGGAAATACTCAACTGAAGAGCAGAAGAAATCCTTGGGTTAGATGAAGTCAGGTTATGAAAAGCAAGAAATTACCTATTTCAATGACCATGTAGTTGAAGGATTGAAGTAGCAATTCCGCATTATAACAAGCTTCATTTTATATTATTCTCTAAGAATTTCATTTTAAGTTTCAAAGGAAAGAACTCACTAGTGTATACATTCACACCAAAGGGGCATGGCATGAAACGCATTCCATCGAAAGAGGCACATAACTCATAGGTGCCGACATCCTTTGCCAGGTAACTTCCAGTATATGTGCCATCCTTATTGTCAATAAAAGTCCATATTGAAAAACCTGATCTGTTAACTGAACCAATCTCCAACTTTAACTTTGACTGCTGTAAGATGACTGGATTAGAATATGAATCCATGAGTTGTACTGTGATTTCATTCTTTGTCAGCTTTGGTACTTTTGGACTGAATTTCACAGGTCCTGAAAGAGATATATTAACTTTGCCTGCACCAAAGCAATGAAACAACAGAGAAACTTGAGAATCAGAAGATCCATGCATCATAATTCTCAATAAAGTTAAGACAAGTTAATGTACGACGTATACAAATGTTTGGCTGGATAGATATTGTGTTGTGACTATTGGTTGATTTTTTTAAATACTTTATAAGCTGTAAAATTAAGACTATTTCTAGCCAAATAAAAAGTTCTGATATAAGCACCATCTCTTCATATCGACAAGAAAGCGCTCCTTTCCTAGTTTGTCTCCAAAAAATTAGCTATATTTCATGAATGTGCATACAGATTAAGAGCATAAACATGTACCTGCATTTACTGCCTTTCCGAATGGATGACCACCATTTAATGGAATATTTCCACAAAATACACGAATTTCATAGATGCCACTCCTCTCTGGTATATAATTAACATCAAAGGCACTAAATCTCATGTTTCTCGGCTGCAACCAAAAATAACTATCAGTTCCGTCTATTTTAAAGCCTAACATAAAGAACACTATCAAGAATCCTTACATCAAGGTTTGTATCAGTCAGAGGATTAAAAGCAAGTTCCACATCATTAAGTGCACCGCAATTCAAATTCGTACCACATAGAGTTCCTATAATAGAGAGGCAAACAATAAAAAAAATGTCATGTTAATTGTTAAGTGTATCCTATTTATCAAACAATGAATTCTTATTTTCATACCATTGACCATCTTCATAGGACGTATGCTTGCTTGTGCATGATAGGAATAAAATTCATTTACTACTTGTACTTGCATGCTATCTAACTCAACAAGTGAAGGATATAGATAAGCATCCTTCAAGAAGACCGAGAACCTTGCAGCTTCACCAGCAACAGAGTCATTTAGACCCGATCCATTAACAATACTATTCATTCCGTCACAATAACCTATAAAATTTGAAATAGTAGATCAGAAGCTAAATACGGGAAATGTACTAAACTCTGATGCATAGCTTCATACGCGGAAGGTATGTCAAGATGATAAAGTATCAGAAGGTAATTATAACGGCACAAGCTACTTATTGCATACACAAGCAGTTAAAAGTTCAATCTGGTACACCGGAAGAGATAAGGAACTTTTCGTTTCTAAAACACTCTTACACTAATTTGAGATTATTCGCAAGGTTACCTGCTAACGTAACCTCTGATGTGATTTCTTTTCAGTGAGAAGCTTCTTTGAGTCTAAAATCTAATCATACGTGAAATGCTAAAATGCTAACCATGCGTCACAGAAGCAACTGAAAGAAATAACTCCATAGATACCTAAGCTAATAGCAAAAAAAAAAAAGTATAAAAACTAAATTTTAGAGCAATTTGTTGATATAAAGGGCATAAAAAGCGTAAAGGAAAGAAACCAAGAATGTAAGTGGCAGAAAATGTAGTCTCTAAAGCACCTATATACACTGTAAAATGAAACGGCATAGTTGAGATGGAATTATTCTGCTCCTTATGATATATCATAAGTTTGAAGTCCCCTGGCTCCGTTAGGCTGAAGGAAAACAACTGGATACCCAGGCCAACCTGCCTGAATTGCATATCTGTCACAGGAATAATCAAATTTGTTCCATTTTCAATAACTTCAACATCAAATTCATACAACCCTGGAACAAGATTTCCATATTGATCGTGCTGGTGAATAAAACCTTCCATCAGAGAAAATATTTGAAAATACTTTGTTTCAACTTCCCACTGCAACAAACATTTTGAAACATCCAGAGATCCTGCAAGATGAACCTAGGAATCGGTTACTATCCAAGATAAACATTCACTAAAGCAAAGAGCACAAAAGTATTCACCTAAATGTTGTAAAAGACAGGGTGAAATCACTTTTTGTTATAGCATGAATGAGATTCAGAATCTAACCAAAGAAAATATTAACTTTATCAATGTGCCAGTATCCTTCGATAAATCTGAAAGAAAAATTTCTAATAGATACACCTTTAATAGCACACAGATTAGCTTTCATTCATCATGTTAGTTTAACCAGATGATCAATATCAATTCAGGAGCATGAAGAATTCCTCGACGATTATTGGTAGAACTATAAAATATATATATATATATATATATCAAGGTAGAGGTAAGGTCTGCGTACACTCTTCCCTCCCCAGACTCCACTTTGTGGGATTTCACTGGGTATGTTATGGTTGTATATATATATATATATATATTAGCCTTATGTTTACATGAATCACCTGGGTTCACAATGAACATTAGTGGACAGCCCCTCAATGTTTGGTTGTCTCCTTTTATATTAAGCAAAAGACTTCCAGCTGTAGCTACAATAAATTCCGCCACAAGATAACCAGATATATCCCATCCTTTATTGGTGAAATTGAGCATAGTTGCAATGGAACAATTGAAAGTACATATCGACAATGTAAAGTTGTAGGAGTTCAGTCCTTCACTTGCTGAAGAGATATTATTCCCAAATGCATCTTTAGGAAGAATCATAAGTGAAGCTTTTGTCCCTGCTACAAACTCACTCACTCCATTCTTCCATGACACCACGCTTGCAGATGGATAGATGTTACCTTCACATACACAGCATAATTAAGTAAGGAACAGATGATAAGATAAAAAGCTGCTGACATTAACAAAAAAATTAGAGCGTCTGGCTGAGACATGTTTTCCAGTAAGTTTGTTCGGATAGCTGTTACACATTGTTTCCTGTGAGTTATACAATGGATGTACGGGAATAGTGTACAACTATTACTAGTACTTAGAAAGGATAAACAAAACGAATTACAATACAATAGGCTTGAAGCCTAACAAGAGTAGTGACAACCACAACAAAGTTTGGTTCTTGATCCGTCTTGAATTTGCGTTCTTGAGTAGTTCTTGAGTCCGTCTTCAGTGTTTGCTCCAATTGTAACAAGTGTCTAGTCCTTGATAGCAACAACACATTGTTTAGAAATCTGTTAATAGAACAAGGAAAATGGCTTGCTGAGTCTATTGATTTTCAATCTTTCCTTAAGATAATATTGCCCCGTATAAACCTTTAACGGTGTGTTGGCAACTTATCTCCCAAGATAAAACAACAATCAAACAAGTGAGCAAATGAGACTCAAGTGTTCGCTAGAAAAGAAGGATCTTTGAGTGTGTGAAAGATTGCAAGAGAGGAAGAGATTTCAGAAAATATGAAATCATACAAGTATGGAATGTGTTTTGAATTGAGTCAAATGCCTCAACTTATAGTTTCTCATCTAGCCAACTAATGGCAATCAAGACCATGTAATGGCACTAAATGAGAGGTTACAATTCAGCAAAATAATGGATGAATTCATGTGTCAAGTAATGGGGATTCAATGCCCCAAAATCAGCCCAAAAGTCAGAATTTTTCGTCTCCCCGTCGACCTTTCTGCCTCGTTAGTTCGAGGCGCCGCGGCGTCGAAGCTCCAGTAACCAACGAACGAATTAGCACCGCGGTGATGCCGCGACCCTTTTCTGACCATGTTCGATATTACACATCGTACACTTCTTCCTTCATTTACCAACGTGGAACACATGTCATTTGGCCAATAACCGTCCATCATTCTATGTCTCAAACGTTTCACTTACGTACCAATATCTCTTTTCACTAATGAAATTTATGATACTTGGCACTATGTGTGCACGTTAGTGGAAACGATGTTTCCGACGTGCGAGGCCTCAATTGTTCGAGTCATAAATAATGGGTTAAACTTATTTCCACTTTTAGTAAATTTCCAGCAATCCCCCTCTTGAAAGAGATTTTGGCGCACCCACCAGGTGCCTTTTAGCAATCTATCGGCGGATCGATGTTGCATCTGGATAGGTAGCCGTAGCTTTGAACTTTCCATAGTAGAATACCATTGGACTTACTTATTGCGCAGTGAACGTGATGTCTTGAACCTTCAGTGTTTAGTGTAAGCCAAGACAACGGTACCAACACAACACCTTTCTTTACTCTATCCTTCTTGGCTCATTCGTCGCGGGCCGCGACACTCGATTCTTAAGCTGCTCATTCGAGGCGCCCGCCCTCGCACTTAAATAGATGGTCTCCTACAAGGTATCCTGCAATACCCCACTACACAAGTGTTAGGAACCATTGAAAGTTTCCCCAAACCTAACCTCAATTGTTGAGGATCATACAAGGTTTTGGAAACTTAACCTTTACTCACTCTACAGGTTGCACTTAACGTCTATCTCGGGAACGACCTTGGATTCATGTTTCTAGGAAGAAACATTATCAGAAGTGCTCTTGCTTCCACCGAAGCGCTCCGCTGAACTTTTACGACTTAGTTTTCCCATTGAACCTAATTCCTGGGATCTCCAATCCGTTAGGTTGGGTATCCACCGTATCAATTCGTATTTTTTGGTTTTTAAGTCTATTCCCCTAGACCGCGTAACTTCGATCCTTGGGTAATCCTTTAACGAAAGTGGTCCCAGATATCCTTTGATTCAGAATCGCGACGTGTCACCCGATCAATCGCCATACGGCCTTACGCTCACGATGATATGTCCGCACACCGCTATCCGTGCCCTTCAGGTATAATCGATTTAAGGTACGAAAGTTACTCCCAAAAAGGGACATCCTCTAAGAGGTCGTGAAGTTACTCAACTTTTCATCATGCTTTGTACAAAGCGATAAACTCCGATTCAATCATGAATCGGCCGATGCAAATTTTCTTAGAGGATTGTCCAAAGACACATCATGCGCATCCACTTGTGGCTTTGGTGTTCTTCAAGTCTGATGTCCAGTTTGCATCACTATGTTCTCCCAGAACCGCTGGAATATCATAATCCATAGATAAGCGGATAATTCAGATGTCGTCACATCTCATTTAAAGCCTTCTATTGATTATTTCCAGAATCACGAGTGAACCTTAGTTCAACTGATTTTCTTTACGAGCCGATACCAGGTTAGCTGTAGTGTGTAAAATACATTGAACTACATGTAACCTTCGTCTATCACTCCTGATATATGGGTGCACCATGATTCCAATCAATTCTATGATTCGTATCCATAGATGACTTCATCGAGACTGTCAAAACACCTCACCAGTGAATTTAGCTTAGACCAGTCTATTAGATGTCTTGGAACTCCAAATTCCTAAGATGTTATCTGTAATACCCTACATATCATTCATGTCGAAATATTATTTCAACATACTTCTAGGATCAAACTAGGATTACTCTTTGTGATCAATATGTCGTCTACGTAAAGGCATATCATAAACGAGTTAGAATTACCTTTTCACGTAGACACATTTGTCACATTCTTTAATGGAGAAGCCCTTCGATAGTAGAGTACTATCAAGGTTTTCGTGCCATTGCTTCAGGGCCTGTTTCAGCCCGCAAGAGATTTGACCAGTCAACAGACTTTCTTCTCTTCCCTGGAACCACATACTCCTCGGGTTGTTCCGTATTACTTTCTTCTTCTACTTTCGGATTTTTGGTTTTTCAACTGTTGGCTTTGTAGCTTCAGAGTCAATGTTTCTGTAGTTAGAATGTAAACATTCTAGGGACCATAATGGAAGTTCAGGAAGAAGCCCAACAGTCCATCAAACCAACTCTCCGGTTAGGAAGGTTGTCTCAACATCCATGTCATGCAAGACTGCAGTGACCCTGGATGTTAAGTTATTCACAGAGGAGCACATGTCCAAGTAGGCCTTATACTCGTCAATAGATCCATCCACTTTGTACTCAATTTGAGTATCCACTTTTACAACCAAGAGGTTCTTTTTCCGGAGAAAGATCAACCATCACACAAGTGTGGTTCTATCTGATGAAGTTTGTTTCTCTCTTTTAGCTTCTTTCCAAAGTAGCGCTTCTGGAGATGATAATTCTCAATTATCCATGGTTCATTCTCAAACATATAAGCTAGAAGGCCTGTAACAAGTCTTTGTCCCCTCTTTTTGCTCTGTCTTGGTTCAACATCTAGAATCTTCGAGTTCTGCAGATCTAGAATATTAAGTTTCGGATAGTCAGCAACTTCCGAGTCCTATAGATCTGGAACATCTAGTTCCGTACTATCAGGCACTCGCGGGTTCTTGTTAACCTTGAGCCACTACTACTTTTTCCTTCTCAAGGAAAGTCATCTTCAAAGAATTCAGCGTTCTTTGGCACCAAGATGCGATAAGCACTATTTTTCTTTTCATATCCAGTGGATACACAATCTACCGTCTTAGGTCCGAATTGACCTGTTTTGGCTTTAGTGTCTCAACACTTGCCACACTACCCCATATCACAACATTTGTATATGAGATTCTTTCCATGCATCATATGGAGGGTTATCCTTATCCTTATACGAAATTCCGGTGAGAATCGCATTAGCGGTAAGGATTGCCTTGCCACAAATATCATGGGCATACGGATCTGCGCTTGGCAAACACCGTTGGTCTGAGGTGAGTAAGGAGCAGTCGTTTGATAAACGATGTTTCACATTCTTCCCCTCTATCCCTACGAATTCCTCAAATCGTAGGCTTTCAACTTCTGCTTCTGAAGCACCGCGGCCCTGCCTGGGAGGTGCCGCGGTGCCTGAATTCCACTAGCCAACCAGGCTTCAAGCGCCGCGGCTCTTCGTGGAACCGTCGCTACGCTCTTTCACCCATCAGGGTTTCATCGTTGCTTTTATTCAACAAAGAATACAATACGTTATACCATCATCAATGAAGATCACAATGTACTTGTCTCCCCCCTCTATTTGTACAAGCTTCAAATCACCCACGTAGGTGTGACTAGGTTATAGAGGAGCGGTGCCTCTTTCGCTATTCCTTTGATGGAATGGAAATGTGATTTTGCCTCTTCGCCTACCTCACATTCACTTGAGGGTTTATATTGACAGACGACAACAATCTCAACTTTAATAGATTTGAATGACTTTCTATTTAACGTCTTAATCTATGAAGGCATAGATGCACAGATTACAAATATATCATTCACTTGGTTACAATCTTATTGTACCTCTCTTAGTTATTATGGACCTATTGGACTAAACTCAAGCCAGTTTGACCAACAACGTCCTTGAACCAAGTTGGACATGTATCACCTCTTGTTAGAGTGATCCCATTCCCTTAAGTCATTTTGAGGACAACCTCTTCATCTCCTTTTATTTTAGAAGTGGCACTGCTTCACATGAACAACCTCTTGCCCGTGGTTAGGGCGTAACTAGATTTTATGAGATCTAGATATTCTGGCCCACTCCAGTTGCCTTAGAAAACTGAGTGTCCAATTTTTGCCTCTCTTTTGGCCTTCAAATCATTTAAGATCTGGAAACTCTAGCCCACTCCAGTCGCCCGTAGGCTTCGTATGACTGAGTGTCTAACATCGTCATGTCAGGTGACGGATCTGGCCCACTCCAGTCGCCCGTAGGCTTTGTATGACTGAGTGTCCAATATCTTTTCTGCCATTATTTTGGCCTTCAGATCATCCAAGATCTAGAGATTCTGGCCCACTCTAGTCACCCGTAGGCTTTGTATGACTGAGTGTCCAATAATATCTTGTCAAAAGACAAATCTTCTGTCGGAAAGGGTGACAGGTTTGTCTCTAGTTCTTTAGTCCTTGTCTTTAGTCCTCTTCCCTTCCCTTGCTTAGGATTGTCCATAAATTCAATTTATTACAATCTAAGTCCACATCTTTTAGGTCGTTGTTTATAACAGTCCAATTATAAACGGGAAGGAGAGTGAGATTAAACTTCTGATTTTAAAGTGTAGGGAATATATATTTTAATGAAAAACACTTCATATCCTAGCCTTGCTTTATTCACTTTTATTCAGAAATTATCTTTTAATCTCATTTTAGACAAGGAAGAATAGTTGATTCATACCTTTCGAATCTGGCCCACGTCAGTCACGTGTCCAAATCCTCCTTACCATAAGATTGAGGCTTCTTCTTAGAAGATGGAACAATACTTTTAATATTCTCCTCATGTCTCAGATGATATTTTCAATCTCTTGTGGACACTTGTTTCCACCACTCTCGGGATCGGTGACAGCAACTCTTCTTTGATCCTTACAAGCATGACTATCAGCAGTATCTTCAAGTTCAGGATCAGCAACCGAGATCTCACTTTTGACGAACACAGATTTGTAACTATCGTTAAAGAGAGACCAAGAACTAGGACCAGATCTGTTGAAAAAGACAGTCTTTGAACTGTTTAAAGGACTGTCAACATGACCAGTTTCAACAAGAAAATCACAGCCAGGTTCAAGATCATATCCGCTGGCTAACATCTTTCTAGCATTAGTACCAAAATTATCTTAAGATTGTGAGTTATACAATGGATGTACGGGAATAGTGTACAACTATTACTAGTACTTAGAAAGGATAAACAAAATGAATTACAATACAATAGGTTTGAAGCCTAACAAGAGTTGTGACAACCACAACAAAGTTCGTTCTCGATCCGCCTTCAACTGCTTCGAGTCAGATTCGTTGTTTGCTCCAATTGTAACAAGTTTTTAGAACTTGATAGCAACAACACATTGTTTAGGAATCTAGAAATAGAACAAGAAAAATGGCTTGCTGAGTCCATTGATTTTCAATCTTTCCTTAAGATAATATTTCCTCATATAATCCTTTAACGGTGTGTTGGCAACTTATCTCCCAAGATAAAACAACAATCAAACAAGTGAGCAAAGGAGACTCAAGTGTTCGCTAGAAAAAAAGGATCTTTGAGTGTGTGGAAGATTACAAGAGAGGAAGAGATTTCAGAAAATATGAAATCATACAAGTATGGAGTGTGTTGTGAATTGAGTCAAATTCCTCAATTTATAGTGTGTGTAAGATGTCTTCTCATCTAGCCAACTAATGGCAATCAAGACCATGTAATGGCACTAAATGAGAGGTTACAATTCAGCCAAATAATGGTTGAATTCATGTGTCAAGTAATGGGGATTCAATGCCCCAAAACCAGCCCAAAAGTCAGAATTTTTCGTCTCCCCGTCGACCTTTCTGCCTCGTTAGCGCCGCGGCGCCGAAGCTCCAGTAACCAACGAACGAATTAGCGTCGCGGCGCTTCCCGCGCGACGCCACCCTTTTTCTCGACTCGCTCGATCTTACACATCGTACACTTCTTCCTTTATTTACCAACGTGGAACACATGTCATTTGGCCAATAACCGTTATCATTCTATGTCTCAAACGTTTCACTTAAGTATTAATATCTCTTTCACTAATGAAATTTACGATATTTGACACTATGTGTGCACGTGTGTGGAAACGATGTTTCCGACGTGCGAGACCTCAATTGTTCGAGTCATAAATAATGGGTTAAACTTATTTCTACTTTTAGTAAATTTCCAACATTTCCTAATGTAATGTATTGTACTATACTGTATTGTTTTGATCAATACAACGTTTGAATAGACTATATTTCTCGTCGTTACCTAATGTCGCACATCAACAATCTGAAGAATAAACTCACAATATTATAAACAAAAGTTGGATTCGAATAGAGTTATTATTATAAAAAGTAGGGTAAATGATAAAATATGATTATTAACTAATAAGCAAAGTTAAATGAAAAAAAAAGAAGGTAACGATGCGACTACACCAAAGATAAATGGGACTTTTCATTGTTACATAACAATGGATTTAACGATACAATACAACAAAATTGAAGTAAAAATCAACACGAACATTGTATTTAAACTAACAACCATCCAAAAGAAATTGTCAATAGGTTTGATTAGACAGGAATTGTCAACAATGAAATTTCAATAACAGGATGTAGTAAATAAAAGAACCTGGGGTGACTTGAAAATGGAGTGAAGAATCAAAGACATTGAAGTGATCATCAGTAATCAGCACATTGAACAAGCCAGTCATAATGGGAACGAAAGAAATCCTCCAATCCTCAAAATTACCACCAAAATTTGATGAAACCCCAGAAATATAAGAGCTGTTTCCCATCTTATCATTAACACTTACGTTAGGATTGAAAGGGTGATTGAATTTGGCAGGATCAAGATTTCCAATAACTTTCACCATTATAGTTGCCATAGCCCCAGCCAAAAATGTATCATTGTTGTCCACCCAACTAAATGCAAAACCAGGAACTGGCACATCTTCTGCCAACAGAAAAAATAAAAGGACGTTACTCATATTGTGTAGTAAGGCTGCGTATAATAGACTGGTTCAGCCCTTTTTCGTACCCCGCGCATAGCGGGAGCTTAGTGCACGAACTTGCTTTTTTTTGTACTCATATTGTGTAGTGTGTGTGTCTGTGCATGCGTACTATTCCATTTTAAAAGACATTTCTAGACCGTTGGAATTGGCAGTGAGGAGTTTGAATATTACCTGATAATGAAAGTTGAAAGAGAGGGATGAAGAAGAGTAAGATGGTGCAGAGAAGAAGTTGGTTCGCCATGGATGATCAGAAAAGAGAGCGGGAGAAACTTTGAGCGGTTTACAAGAGAAGTTGGTTTTCTTATAATTAGGCTGTCCAAGAATAAAATGAAAAACCGAAATTAAAAAAAACTGAGCAGACAGACTTTATAAATCGAATATTTAGTTGATATTAAACAAGAAAAAATAAGTTAAATTAACATATATATATATATATTAAAAACATAAATATAAATGTTGATTGAATAAAATATTCTTATATATTGAACGACCTTTATACTCATTCCAGTTAAAATTTATCTAAAAGATAAATTCATATAAGATAATATTGTAATATTAATCTTTTGCGTAATATATCCCTTGCTTCCTGTTTTATTTTTCAATTTGAGTTATTAAGAAACAAGGACTTTATTAGCAAGTTAGAGCAAAACAACTATTTTTTTGAGTTTTAAGAATTTAGCAAGTTAGAGCAAAATAGAAAACTAAGACAAAAGTTTTTCCCCAGCTACATCTATCACTATGTTCTCTTTTTTGTTTACCTTATCTTTAGCTGCCACCAAATAAATTGAATGATATAGAAATGTCTTAGTGGAGATAATTATTTAAAAGAACGTAACCAAGTAAGATCGTTTTTTTTAAACAAGCCAAGATTTTTCGCTCCATTTTTGTATTCGTTCTTCCCTACCTATCTGACTAGGTAAGAGCTTTCTTGCTGTGAAATTGATTTGACGAGACTAATCTATATATATATAATATAATATGATACTATATACTAGACCTGTGTAAAGGTAGGTTTAGGTAGGTAGCCTTAAAGATCTTCTTTCTCGCTGGTCTACAGGTCGGTTAAGTATTAAATAGGTAAGATGATATTAATCTTCCTTAGTGAGTCTTTTCATTAATATCAAAGTATATATAGAGTATAATATTCATCTCTTATACAATAGAAATCTTAAGTCTATACAAAAGAGGAATCATAGTCTTACCATAATTATATTTACACAATATATGGAAATATTCTAATTATGGGTAGGGATACAATTGTTTTTATAATATACATGTTTACACACCCTCACGGAAATGAGGAGGACACGAGACTGGATCTGAAGTCAAGAAATAACTGTCTGAGAAGTCCTTTGGTAAATATATCTGCATACTGATAGGATGATGGAACATGTAACACTCTGACATGGCCTAGTGCAACTTTCTCACGAACAAAGTGTAGGTCTATCTCAATGTGCTTGATTCGCTGATGTTGAACTGGATTATGAGATAGTAGATGGCAGAGATGTTATCACAGTACACAATTGATGCCTGACGCAAATGACACTGAAGTTCTAACAATAAATTTCTGAGCCAACAAATCTCAGCTACTACATTTGCAACGCCTCAGATCGGCCTCAGATCGAGCGAGATAGTAGCCTATCGCCGCGTACCAAGAAATCAGATTATCCCCTAAAAAAATACAAAAGCCGGAGGTGGAGTGTCGCGTGTCCGAACACCCTGCCCAATCTGCACCCGTATATGAAAGCAACCTGTTTGGTGCAGAGGGGTATAGGTGCAAACCATAATCAAGAGTGCCCTTAATGTATCGAATGATACACTTAAGAGCAGTGAAATGAGACTCTCTGGGGGCATGCATGAATAAGCACACCTGCTGAACAACATAAGCTATGTCTGGCCTGGTGAAGGTGAGATACTGAAGTGCACCTGCAAGACTCCTATACAGAGTAGGATCAGAGACTGGAGCACCATCCATGACACTGAGCTTAGATTTATAATCAACTGGAGTAGGTACCTCTTTGCAGTTCGCCATCTTAGCCCTGTACACAATCTCATATGCATACTTACGCTGACACAAGAACATATGATTGGCAGACCTGGTCACTGATATCCCCAAAAAGTAACTCAGCTTTCTCAAATCAGCCATTGTAAATTCAGACTTAAGCAAGGCAATAATCTCATTTTTCAATCCGTCGGAGGAGGCAGTTAGAACAATATCATCCACGTAAAGTAATAAGTAAGCAGTGCTACTACCTCGATGAAAAATGAAGAGTGATGTATCACTCTTGCTGCATACAAATCCAATCTGCAAGATATACCTGGCAAAATGACCATACCACACACGGGGGGCCTGTTTCAGGCCATATAGTGACTTACGGAGACTGCACATATAGTAAGGAACTGCTGGATGGGGAACCCTAGCGGCTGATGCATGTAGACTGTCTCTCTCATATCCCCATGTAAGAATGCATTCTTCACATCAAGCTGATGGATCGGCCAGTGTTTGCCCATGGAAATGCTCAAAACTGTGCGAATGGTAGCTGGCTTGACAATCGGGCTGAAGGTCTCACCACAATCAATGCCCTCCTGTTGATTTGTGTCATTAGCCACAAGTCGTGCCTTATACCTCTCAATAACTCCAATATCTCTGAATTTGTGACGAAATAGCCACAGACAACGAATCACATTCACCCCATTAGGTCTAGGTACTAGACCCATATGTGTTGTTTAGTTAAAGCATTAAATTCCTCAGACATAGTCGCATTACAATTAGGGTCTTGTTTAGCCAAGGTAGGGTTTTTAGGAATTAGTGAAATGGTTTGGGCAGACAAGTTAAATTGGACTTTGAGTTTGAAAATTCCATGCTTTGCACGAGTTTCCATTTGGTGAGTGGGATTGTGGGAGGCTCCAAGGCGGAGGGATTTGTTGGATATGTAGAAGGAGGGACGGATGCCGGAGGAGGCGCCGCGGTGCCTAGATCATGGACCGCGGTCGAAGGGCCGTCGGCGCGCGTGATCGCGGCTCCCGACGGTGGAGGGCTGCACTCTCGATGTTTTGGCACCGTGGCGCCAAGACCGGCCGCGCTGCCGACGGAATCGGGACTCGCTCGCAGTTTTGGCGTCGCGGCGCTAACCCTTGGGGCCACGGCGTTGACGTTGATTCTGCAGCAGTGTTATGCTCTAGTTGACTGAGGATGATGGGAGAGATGGCAGGCTCGTCAAGAAAAAAGTAATTCGGTTTTTGGAACTGTTTAAGATTCGAATGTGTGACGACGAGACGTGGATCTGACGAGTGGACAAGTCATAACATAAATAGCCCCATGGTTCGCGGGAAGCATAGTAGACACGTGGAGTGGGACCGGCTAGTTTGTGAGGCGATGACGAAGGTTAGGATAGCATAGACAACCGAATATCCGGAGATGATCATAAGAGGGGACTCTATGATAGAGGATTTCTGTAGGGGTCATATTGTGAAGGGTGCTAGTTGGAAGAATATTGAGAACGTATTCTGACATTTTAGCAGTATAGACCCAGAAGGACGGAGGTAGGGAGGCATGAATCAATAGAGTGCGAATCATATTGTTAATGGTGCGGATGATTCTTTCAGCTTTACCGTTTTGTGGGGAGGCGTGGGGGCAGGAGAAGTGAAAGATCATGCCATTATTGGTACAAAACCGGTGAAACATAGAATTATTGAATTCACGACCATTATCGCACTGAATTTTTTTTATACCTTTTTCAAATTGTGTTTGTATAAATGTTCGAAACTCAAGAAATTTGGCAAACACTTCCGATTTAAATTTGAGAGGATACAACCAAACAAAGTGAGAAAAGTCATCTTGTAGGATAAGATAATATTTATGACTGAGAGAACTAGCAACATGTGATGTCCATAAATCGGCATGTATAATATCAAAAGGTGTAAAAGTAACACTAGTAGATGATTTAAATGGAAGACGAGTATGTTTGCCTAAAGAACAAGAAACGCAGTTTTGGGCAAGCTTCCCATTACAAGTGATGAAATTATTGCCTCTAAGAAAACTAAAAACTGGAGCTCCTGGATGACCAAGCCTATTATGTCATGTTGAAGAAGAAATGACCGCTAGAGAGACGGGAGAGCTAGATCTGGCAGCGAAGGTGGGTGTGAATGGATATAGATCCCCCGTGCTATTGCATCTCGTAAGAGGTGTCCCCGTATGGAGATCCTTCACAGTGAAACAAAAAGGGTCAAAATCAACAGAGACAGAATTGTTACGAGTGAATTTGTGAATAGAGATTAGATTCTTAATTACATGTGGGGCATTGATGTGCGATTTATACACACGCTTAACGCAAGTGCACGTATCGTTACAAGTAATATAGTCTAGGTAAGACCGAATATCGTCCTCAGGGACTGGTTTTTAAGTACCGATTATCTATGCTTTAGTTTCTATTTGGTTAACGTTAATTGGATTGGAATTTTAAACTAATAATGCAGGAAATAAACTAATTATGAAAATACTTTGAGTTAAATCAGTTATGATGAAGAATTAGGGCTTTCAAGATCATCAACTATCCACTCTATTCAATCCTTAATACAATTAGACTAACTTCTTCTTCTACGTTAAGATAGCAGGTTAACTAGACCGTTTTATACTCCTGTTAAGGTAATATAAACACTCAACCCCAATGGAGAACCCTTCTATCTTTCGATGACAAGATTGACTACAAAGGAGGATTATGAGCAATAACTTATTAAGCTACACAAGTATCGGGGTACTTTCGTCTATGATTTAAACCTATGTTTATTCAACTATAGCATATTCACAATCTCCCCTTTCGGATTTCGATTAGAACTCATATAAGTGATGATAACTAGTAATCAATTAATTACCAAACAATCAAACCAATTATTGAATAAATCTTAAGCAAGTGAAGAAGAAATCAACTAATGTATTAATTCATGAATAAGAGTTTCAAGAGAATCACAAGGAAATTCCTAAATAAGTAATTAGCTCCTAGCCATAGTGTTACACCTCGTAAGTTAAGAGGATAATTAAGAACGTCATTAAGGAAGTAAGATTCGGATATTGAATATAAAGGATACTTACAAATGTTAATACGAAAAATTAGTGTATAAACGGATATTATCCCGGAATAGTTTTTGAGTACTATACATGTGACGACAAGAATTAATACTCAGTAGTCGAATTTGTTCCACTTGAGTTATGAAATAGTATTGTATTATAAAATTATGACATTAAGGATACGGAGGTCTTATGAGTTAGTAGGATTTAAATGAAGTGAGGTGGAATTGATTAATTATGGGGTTGATTAATTATTAATGGAGGGGACAAAATTCGTATGGGCGTGTAACATGTAGAGTTAATTTTAATGGACTAAGCCTAAGTAATGAAATGGTGGCAGCAAATGAAAACCTCAAAAAGGGTGTGGGGAACACAATGATGAGGAGCATTTAATGACAATTGGTGACTAAGGCAAAGGGACAAAATGGAGTGGAGGTTTCACGTGTAAGTAGGGAGCAAATAGTTAGTCTTTACAAAAAAAAATCCCCCAACCTTTTCTTTTGTTAATAAAACAAAACCAAAGCAATACATGTTAGGTTTTATTAAGAAAACAAGAAAAGTACAAGTACTAGTTGAACCCTTTCATTTGCTTTGAGAACTTCTCAAAGACTAAGTGAAACAATACCCTTTTTGTTGTGTTGCAACGTCCTAAACACAAAAAAAAACAGTAACTTGTATTCCTTTTCGTTACCAAAAGAAAACCTTCAACATTTCATTTAGACAAATTGCAAGATTTTGAGATAATTTGTGAAAGGAAAACATGTATAAATGATGGGTTATCATAGTAGAGGTGTTGCATGTTGAATTAGAGTTGAAGAAGTGTGAAATTGAAGCCAAAATTGGCCCAAAACAGTGAGCAAATCAAGCAAAGGAGCAGATTTTTTCGGGACTGCTGGACAGATTTTTAGTCAAAATTGGAAGGGAATATCTCCTAGCATATTAGGAGTTTTTGGGTGTTTGAAAAGCCTAAAATGAAGTTCGCCGAGTCTAGTTTCCAAATCAACAAACCACTCATCTATAGGACACCGTAGTAGAGAGTTATCGATGTTACAAGTTCAGCTGGCGAAGCAGTGGCTAAAAATCTGGACAGTCACGTTTTTTGGGACTGTTTTGGTAAAATTTTAAAGTATGAAATTCTTCTTCTAGTGGTGAAAATGTATCCCTTTTACTTGATATTTGATAGATTAATTGATATTATAGTTAGGAGAATTATCCATGTCAAAGAAGAAAGGGAAAAAAGACAATGCATGTGAATGATAGAGGTCGAAACCAATTTAGAACCTATTCTTGGCGTACGTTGGAATTGAGTAATTGTGTTGGTATGTTATTACTAATTGCATGTGAAAATTTAGATGAAACCTTGATGTTTAAAGTTAAAGTTGTTAATTGAAGTTGTTGGGAGATTAATTGGAAAGTAAGGAATTTTGGAAAAAAGCTTTGGAATTGTAAAATGTTGATATGACCGGAAAGTTGATAGAAATTGTTGAAAATTTCGATAATGTATTACAGACTGAATTAGGGTGTGAATATAAGTTACTACATGCATATTTATTGAGGCAATTATCTATACATGCCTCGAAAGGATTAAAGTATAGAAAAGTGTTAAATTCGCATTCTTGAATTGGCGATGTCGTTAAGAGATTGGATTGCCCCATGATAATTCTAACGTGACTAAATGATTGACTAACAGAGGTAAGTGTATAAATTCCTTGGTTATCAAGTTGATAAATTGAATGTTTAGATAATTTTGACTACATATGGAAACGGTAGTGGTTATTAGTTTAATTTGGATCATCGGGTTGATTTAGATCATTGGTTTGAATTGGATTGTTAGTTGGAGTTGAATTATTGGTTGATTTGGATTATTGGTAAAATTGTGGATACGCATACAAACAAAGGAAGTGTTGCCCAAATTTTTATAGAAATAAGAAGTCGTTATCCAATAAATTACATTGTAGACCGTAGAATTGACGAACGTATTGTCATTATTATAGGTTGACATACCGACGAGGCATATCTTAGCATTTAGTTGATTTGCTCGCTTAAAAGGTATGTGAGACTTTTCCTTTTTTTGGCATGATTTTTATGAAAGTACGACTGACGATTTAACTCCTACCAAGGCTTTTAAAAATGATTATTTACTAGTGATTATGATGTCGAGAATGAGTTTATGGTAATAATTTTATCGAGAGTCACATAATGATTTTAATTGCATACGCTGTCGATGATATCTACTCGTGCTAAGTGTTACTATTTCATTCCACCGAGTCCCGCCAGATCATATTCGTGCACAGCCATGCATCATTCATCGAGTCCCTCACTAGAGGGCCGAGACACGTTATATATATACAAATTACATCGAGTCCCTCCTTAGAGGGCCGAGACACGTTACGCGCGCAGATACAGATTCCATCGAGTCCCTCCCTAGAGGGCCAAGACATGTTATACAGTTTTATATACAGACATGAGCATGGTGATTTATGATTCAGTATACATGATATGATTTTCAGACATGATTCTCAGTTTTTATGAAATTTGATGACTCTCTGTTTTACTTGGTACAGTTGTTATTCGCCAAGATTTTATGTTTTACATACTGCACATTATCTCGCATCGACCCCTTTTCTGGCCGCTCATGCCCACAGTTCGGATGTTCAGATAGCGACCTCCGCCTAGGATTTCAGACAAAGCTGGAGAGCTCTTTGTTCCGAGCCAACTATTTTTGGTACATGCACTTTATTTTTCGAGACTTATGCATATTTTGGGCACGACGGCCCCGTCCCGCCATATGTCAAGATACACTCTTAGAGGTCCGTAGACAACGGGTTGGACGCTTATACCTTGTTTTGGGTTTTGATGTTATTATCTAGCGACAGTTTCACGGCCATGATTTTGATTTATGCGCCTGCGCGCGTGATGTTGGTTGGCGGCAGCCTAGTCGCCAGCCTATTATGACCGTTGTTTTGTTGTTGTTTCGCAGCCTCGCCGCCCGCTTTAGGATATGTTGTAAAAGCGCCAGGTCACCAAATTTCGTAGATATCCGTATTAAATGGATTAAGAGTGACAGTCGAATGACGCCCAATTAGGACGTTAGTCGCCCGCCGGGCCTGGATCGTGACAAAAGTGGTATCGTGAGCAGCAGCGCTTAGTCCTCGGAATGTCTACGCACCGTTCATTGTAGTCTGTATGAGTATGTTGCGCACCATACTTATACAATGCGAGGTCACGGACATTTAGGATTGGTTTCTACTTTTTCATCTCATGATCGTGCAATGTAGCTATATCAATAGGATAATCTCCCTCTTCCTAATAATTATCAGGTTGCAACTATGTCTCGAAAGACAATGATGGCTCGGGCGGAAAATCGAGTTATTCGGACTTGGACCGCGCGTCAAGCCATAAGGGAAGTGAAAGAGTTTGAAGAGAAGTATGATGACCAGGTTTGAAGGTACTAGGTCCACGTCAAGTAAGGTAACTCTTCAGAATCTTCTATATACTGAATAAGGGATGATATCGTCAAGGATTGGGATCAGGAGCAATGTCCGAGGTTACGTATGTATACTAGAATATATTGGAATTATGAAAAGTACGACAAGTAAGAAATAAGTGAATAAGTGTTAAAAGAAGTGGAGTTGCTTACAATTACGAGTAGTGAAGAGATCTCTTTCAGACCATGAGGTGTCGACTTATGAAATGAATTGCAGTAGTCTTTATCTTACGAATTGGTATTTCGTTATGCTACGTTATCTGCTCTATAGTTACGGAGATTGAACTTTTTCTTCCAAAGATAGAAAATGAAGCTTATCTACTATTTTCTCCTTCGTACCTTTAATTAAATGTTGAGCTCTAATTGTTAGAATCTGTGATGATTTTATGGTATACCATGTTGCTGGACTATGTGCAAGTAGGAAACTATAAAAGAACATTGTTCTCATGTAAGGATAAGAAAGGGCTATTACTTCTGGAATATTAAGATTGATATAAAAGAATGAAAGTATTTTTCTTACTTTGGACCGAATGTCAAAGTATCGACATGTGGATTAATTGAGTTTCTTTCACAAATGACTTAGAACTTGGGAATGATAAGCATCCCATTAGTGTGTAGTTGTGTCAAGCATTTTAAATATCGTAACCTCTGGAGTTCATATTTTCAGTTAAGAAGTTATTTGAAGGATTGGTAACCAATATATGTATTCATGCACGCTTCAATGCATCGTTCACTTGAGCATGCTAAGATGGTGTTATTTGGTCTCTTGGAAGCCTCATCTCGATGATGTAGATATTAAAAGTTGTACAAAATAGTTGGAACACTGCGGGGTGACATGTAGGGGTACAAAGAAAAGTTTCCATATGACTGTGGTGTATGCGTTTAATGATGTGGCTCTTAAAAGGGAACTATGGATAGATAATGGAAGGTTACATGATCAGGTACAAGTCCATAGACAATAATAGAAGGGTGGAAAACAGATACGAGAGGTGCAAGATATAGATGAATTCGACGAAGTGATAATAGATATTCAGTGTGATGCAACCAAAGACACAACTGAATTAGTAAGTCCAACGAGAGGATAAAACAAATGCCACTTGAGGAGGCAAACGGTAATAATGCAAATAAGGAGGAACAAAGAGATACTGGAGAAGAATATGAAAATAAATAGAATAAGGAAGACGACGATGGTAAGGTGGTAGAAGTAAAACAACTCATTAAGGACCCATAACTGATAGAAGACTCAAAAACAACTCTTACTACTAAAGAACATGTTGAATGAGCTTTTGTAGCAGCAAAAGTTATTGAGGAACGGAATGTTGACAAGAGTCAGGAGGTGTGTATCAATGGTAACAACTCTAATAATAGTAACGCAGTAATATTAAAGGAAGATGGGATAATGATGTCTAATGTGGAGCAGAATATGGCAGTGGAAGCGGCTATGTCTATCCTAAATATAGTAATCAACAGAGAAACTTAATCAGAGATAATATGAGGGATGGTTAACATGACAAACTTAAGGACTAACTGGTGAAGAAGTTACATGAACTAGGTAGATATACTATGGTATACGCAAAGAATGATGATCGAAGGTTGTCTCTCGAATAGTTTATACTATATTGTCGATTTATACGCATGATCCTTGGCTAGTTAGTGGGGATTTCAATGTTATTATAAATGGAAGGAGACAATAAAGGCGATCTTCATATATATCCTGCAGAGCGTGAGGATTTTTGCATTTTGAACTAATTCATGTGAAATGTTTGAAATTGAATTTAAAGGAAGTCTTTTTAAGTAGTAGAATAAAAGAGCCGATAGATCAGATTTTTAAGAGGTTCGATAGATGTTGGCAAACAATTATCTTAGCTTGGGTTGACAGAATATGAAGCATTCTTTTAGGCGCTAAATCAAAATTGGAACATCGTTGTTGATTAAGATGATTTCGTTTCTTTTATACCAAATCAAGAATGTCAAGATCGCTTTATTATTACGAGTAAGGAAACTTTTGGAGATGTTTTTAAGAAACTAAGTTTTAGGGAGGATATTGTTAGATTTAAAGAGGAGTTGTTTGAAGAATTTCCAACAGAAGCAAATGGAATGATTTTACAAGGAGTTAAGGCAGACTTCGAAAGAGTATGAAGAAGTTTCTGGCCATTTGATCAATAAAAGGAGAGTTCTGTTTATATGCATGTTAAGACTCCTAGTAACTTGATTCAGCAAGAAAAAGGTATTACTGGTTTCCCAAGGAGAACATTTCCATTCATGTATTTAGGATATCCAGTATTTCATGTTAGAAAGAGGAAGATAGACTATGCTGAATTAATTAAGAAGATTAAAGACAAGTTACAGGCTTGGGAAGAAAAATTGTTGTCATCATGAGGCAAAGCAGTGTTGATTACTAGTGTGTCACAAGTGTGCCTATACATATACTGCATGTTATAAGACTTGCAAAATGTGTGATCAAAGATATACATACAAATAGTTGTAATTTTCTTCTGGTATACAGTAAGGGTGATGTTAAGGCTAAGTATTGGTTTACATGGTTAAAAATGTACTTGCCTAAGGATGATAGCAGATTGGGGTTCAGACCTCATTTTGGATATTATATTAAAGACATTGTGTAAAAAACTATGATGGAAATCTAGGACCACCAACTCTCTATGGGTTAAACTTTCTAGGGAACATGTACTTTGAAGCATTACCCTCAATATGTGCAACGGAAGCGTGATTCTCGTGCCTCGAAATGGGTGTTGAGGTAAAGGATAACATTGAACAAGAAATATAGGGAAACAAAGAGTGGGACCGCTAACATTTGATTTGATAATCGTACCAAATTGGAAACATTACACTATATACTACTATCGAGTTTCTTATCACGAAAAGCGAAGATTTCAAAAGAATCGCATGCTGGGATCAGATGAGATTTGTCAAAGCCAGACAAGATCTATCGGATGACATCGTCTCACACGTCACTACATACTTGGTATATACCCCGTGGATAATCCTTGGTGGATAATGACAAGTTCTAGTAAATTTATCGTCAAGTGTATGAGATTTATCGAGATAAAGATCATATCCTTCCGAGGTATATAGGTAAATACGGGTTAAAGAATGTCATTCAAGGTATATTTCTTTCTATGGACGATGTGAAATCTAAAATTCCGATGGATAAAGTGTTGCATAATATTGGAATTAATATAGTATCAAGACGCTGATATAATGTCTTACATCAAGGAATGAGAGATCCTTATTTCGCATGAGAGTTGTCAAATCTCTATGGAACTATGTTAACAATACAATGGATATACATACGAATCATTGCCATGATTAAGTATGCAAGATGATTGGGAAACATTACATACCATTTACAAATTAAAGCAGTGTAAGGTAGTACCAGCTGGAATGTTGTGGCAAATTCGAAAATAGAGGAGTATAGCACCGCATGGAGACTCTTTAACTTTGTTCAAGGTATTACATAAGATTCAGTTAAATATTCACAGGTAATTTGGTTTCTTACTTAACTATTTTGAATTGGTGAATCGACGTGTGTTATATCGTGGCCTCGCGAGGCATCCGTTGTTTTGCTGAATATAGATGGATAGACACAGTTATAGAGAAGACTCTGCCGAAATTCTTCTAGCATAAGACTTGTTATGAACATTCGAGGACGAATGTTTCTAAGGGGGGAATGATGTTACACCTCGTAAGTTAAGAGAATAATTAAGAACGTCATTAAGGAAGTAAGATTCGGATATTGAATATAAAGGATACTTACAAATGTTAATACGAAAAATTAGTGTATAAACGGATATTATCCCGGAATAGTTTTTGAGTACTATACACGTGATTTACGCATTAATACTCGTGAGTCGAATTTGTTCCATCGAGTTATGAAATAGTATTGTATTATAAAATTATGACATTAAGGATAATGGGCGTCTTATGAGTTAGTAGGATTTAAATGAAGTGAGGTGGAATTGATTAATTATGGGGTTGATTAATTATTAATGGAGGGGACAAAATTTGTATGGGCGTGTAACATGTAGAGTTAATTTTAATGGACTAAGCCTAAGTAATGAAATGGTGGCAGCAAATGAAAACCTCAAAAAGGGTGTGGGGAACACAATGATGAGGAGCATTTAATGACAATTGGTGACTAAGGCAAAGGGACAAAGTGGAGTGGAGGTTTCACGTGTAAGTAGGGAGCAAATAGTTAGTCTTTACAAAAAAAAATCCCCCAACCTTTTCTTTTGTTAATAAAACAAAACCAAAGCAATACATGTTAGGTTTTATTAAGAAAACAAGAAAAGTACAAGTACTAGTTGAACCCTTTCATTTGCTTTGAGAACTTCTTAAAGACTAAGTGAAACAATACCCTTTTTGTTGTGTTGCAACGTCCTAAACACAAAAAAAAACAGTAACTTGTATTCCTTTTCGTTACCAAAAGAAAACCTTCAATATTTCATTTAGACAAATTGCAAGATTTTGAGACAATTTGTGAAAGGAAAACATGTATAAATGATGGGTTATCATAGTGGAGGTGTTGCATGTTGAATTAGAGTTGAAGAAGTGTGAAATTGAAGCCAAAATTGGCCCAAAACAGTGAGCAAATCGGCTGGGCAGTGAGCAGATTTTTTCGTGACTGCTGGACAGATTTTTAGTCAAATTTGGAAGGGAATATCTCCTAGCATATTAGGAGTTTTTGGGTGTTTCAAAAGCCTAAAATGAATTTCGCCGAGTCTAGTTTCCACATCAACAAACCACTCGTCTATAGGACACCGGAGTAGATAGTTATCGACGTTACAAGTTCAACTGACGAAGCAGTGACTAAAAATCTGGACAGTCACGTTTTTGGACTGTTTTGGTAAAATTTTAAGGTATGAAATTCTTCTTCTAGTGGTGAAAATGTATCCCTTTTACTTGATATTTTATAGATTAATTGATATTATAGTTAGGAGAATTATCCATGTCAAAGAAGAAAGGGAAAAAAGACAATGCATGTGAATGATAGAGGTCGAAACCAATTTAGAACCTATTCTTGGCGTACGTTGGAATTGAGTAATTGTGTTGGTATGTTATTACTAATTGCATGTGAAAATTTAGATGAAACCTTGATGTTTAAAGTTAAAGTTGTTAATTGAAGTTGTTGGGAGATTAATTGGAAAGTAAGGAATTTTGGAAAAAAACTTTGGAATTGTAAAATGTTGATATGACCGGAAAGTTGATAGAAATTGTTGAAAATTTCGATAATGTATTACAGAATGAATTAGGGTGTGAATATAAGTTACTACATGCATATTTATTGAGGCAATTATCTATACATGCCTCGAAAGGATTAAAGTATAGAAAAGTGTTAAATTCGCATTCTTGAATTGGCGATGTCGTTAAGAGATTGGATTGCCCCATGATAATTCTAACGTGACTAAATGATTGACTAACATGAGAGGTAAGTGTATAAATTCCCTTGGTTATTGAAGTTGATAAATTGAATGTTTAGATAATTTTAACTACATATGGAAATGGTAGTGGTTATTAGTTTAATTTGGATCATTGTGTTGATTTAGATTGTTGGTTTGAATTGGATTGTTAGTTGGAGTTGAATTGTTGGTTGATTTGGATTATGTAAAATTATGGATACGCACATAAACAAAGGAAGTGCTGCCCAAATTTTTATAGAAATAAGAAGTCGTTATCTGAATAAATTACGTTAGAGACCGTAGAATTGACGAACGTATTGTCATTATTATAGGTTGACATACTGGACGAGGCATATCTTAGCATTTAGTTGATTTGCTCACTTAAAAGGTATGTGAGACCTTTTCTTCTTTCTTTTGGCATGATTTTTATGAAAGTACGGCGGACGTACTTAACTCCTACCAGTTCAATTTTAAAAATGATTATTTACTAGTGATTATGATGTCAGTAACAGAGTTTATGGTAATAATTTTATTGAGAGTCACATAATGATTTTAATTGCATACAGTTGCTGATGATATCTACTCATGCTAAGTGTTACTATTTCATTCCACTGAGTCCCGGGCCAGATCATGTTCGTGCACATCCATGCATCATTCATCGAGTCCCTCACTAGAGGACCGAGACACGTTATATATATACAGATTACATCGAGTCCCTCCTTAGAGGGCCGAGACACGTTACGCGCGCAGATACAGATTTCATCGAGTCCCTCCTGTAGGCCGAGACATGTTATACGCTTTTTATACGCATATACGAGCATGATGATTTATGATTCAAGATACATGATATGATTTTCGCACTGATTCTCGCTTTATGAAATTTGATGACTCTCTGTTTTACTTGGTACAGTTATTATTCGCCAGATTTTATGTTTTACATACTCAAGACATTATCTCAGATCGACCTTTTTTCTCGTGGGCGTTCATGCCCGCAGCTTTGAATGTTCAGATAGTGACCCTCCGCCTAGGATTTCAGACAGCAGCTGAGAGCCTTTGTTCCGGCCGCCTATTTTTGGTACACTTTATTTTTCGACTTATGCATATTTGGGGCACGACGGCCCCGTCCGTCATATGTCAAGATACACTCTGTGAGGTCCTGTAGACACGGGTGGACGTTTGTACCTTGTTTTGGGTTTTGATGTTGTTATCTAGCGCGCTTTGCCGCTTGCGATTTTGATTTATGCCTTTGTGCGCGTGATGTTGGTTGGCGGCCTTGTCGCTCGCCCGCTTTAGGGATATGTTGTAAAAGCAACACAGGTCTTGAAATTTCTATAGATATCTGTATTAAATGGATTAAGAGTGACAGGTCAGTAATGACGTCCAATTAGGATGTTAGTCGCGGCCTGTCGGGTCGGGTCGTGACACATAGTCACGCTAAGAACTAATACAATCTCCAACATGAACTGAATTAAAACAAAGAAAAAAAAAGAAAATACTTGAAAAGCCTCCCAAAGTCTTAGCCTCCTAAGTTGTGTTGTATGTACAATGAATGGATTCTATCCCTCTAGAGAATGATGTAGAGAATATATATAGCCCAAGAATCCTTTTGGTAAAGGGTTAGGGATTATGTAGGTAGGAAAAATTATCCTTTTTGGACCCTGAAAATGTGTCAAACTCGGCCCAAAACGTCAAAAATAACGCGTCGGCGTCGTGGCCCTGCAGTCCGGCGCCACGGCGCTGAAAAATCTGCAACTTTTGGATTCCGCAGAACATTGGGTGCCGCAGTGCTGCTGCCAGGCGCCGGTGGCGTTTTTCGGCGGTTCTTCGCTTTGTCGTCCAGTTTTCATCCGGGCTTCGTCTGATCTTTTCTATACTTTCCGGAACTTCTTAGACTTCGTTTATTGGCCCCTTTAAGTGTGAAATTTCATCTCAATTAAGTTCATTTCATCTTTTTTTCTCCATTTCTCAATTTCTGACCGCTGTGACACAAAATAAAGGAAAACGACCCTAATGCTATACTAAACATAAATGAAATGAGTAAAATACTAACAAAAAATGACTCAAAAGGTGTATATAAGATACACCGATCAGGCATATAGGGTATTTTGAAGGGGGAATGGATTAGGAGGTGGTGTGTATGATGTACCAAAACCCTTTACTGGAATGCGATGGCCACTACCAACTGTCACAAATTGAGGATGCCTTAAACCAAACAGTTTGGGAATATTACCTCCAGTCCGGGTGAGGTGAGAAGTGGCTCCGGAGTTCATGACGCTTGTTGTCGCCGCTGCATGTTGAGATCGCTGAATGTCCGACCTAACTCGATGGGTGTCATCGCCGATGAGGTCTGAAATTGGCCGTCGTAAGTGGTCTGCCGCGGGTCTCGGACTTGTCGGTGGCCGAGCGGCTCAACACACCGCGTGAGAGAACCGTGGAAAGGTTGCATCGAATGGCGCGCCGCGGCCAGACGGTATCGCTGGGCGCCGCGATGCTGAAGTAATTCTGCGGGCCCTATTGTTGTTGTTGTCCGCGACCCTCGCCACGACCACGACCTCCTCTTCCGCGGCCTCTGCCACCCTTGCCACCGCGTCCCTGCTGCGGTTGAGAGTTTTCTGGCGGCGTTGGATCTTGAGGGCGTGTTTCGACAGCTAACGCCTTCTGATTGTGCTCATCCTGCTTAGCACGTCGAGTCTACTCGAGCAACAACTGCGAGCGAGCTTTGTTAAAACTTTGTAACGGATCTGCCTGTTGAATCATGGTGGCCAATGTAACATATTCGCTTTGTGGAGATCAAGATCAATCAGAATAACACCGGGGTGTCGAATGCGTGAGTCGACAGTAGCAAGTTGATCCGTGAGGAGCTTTAACTGTTTGCAGTACTCAGTCACATTGGCAAAGTTTTCAAGACGTGTATTGTTAAATTGCTCCTCTAAATACACAGCACGGGTGTGCTTATTGTCCTGGAAAATTTCCTCCAAACGATTCCACAAGTCACGGGCGGTGGAGTCAGATTTTATGATAGTAAGAAGTAGATCTTGAGAAATACTACCATATATCCATTGTTTGACGCCGGCGTGTAGACGACACCAAGTAGAATCATCAACCTCCGGAGGGCGCAGAATGGTGTCATCAGTATAATCAAGCACATTGTAGAGACATGCATGATTGCGAAACAGTTCAACCCAAGGAGAATACTGACTGTTGATCAAGAAGGATGAGAATATGGTTCTTGATGTTGGAAACAATTAGGGCGGGATGAAAAGAGAGTGACGACTTGGTGATGGAATTTGTGGAGGTAGAAGTGTCAAGAACAGTGGGAGAATCCTAATCATCCATTTAGAGAAGAGCGAAAAGAAGAAGAAAAACCTAAAAAATTTGGAGGGAGGAGCCGCAGAACCGAGTGGGCGGTAACTAAAAGAAAAAAACTAGGGTTTTTGTTTTAGGCTCTTGATACCATGTAAGATGATATTAATCTCCCTTAGGGAGTCTTCTTATTAATATCAAAGTATATATAGAGTTCAATATTCATCACTTATACAATAGGAATCCTAAGTCTATACAAAAGAGAAATCCTAGTCTTACCATAATTATATTTACACAATATATGAAAATATTCTAATTATGGGTAAGAATACAATTGTTTCTATAATATACATGTTTACAAAATCTCTTTAACTAATAAAATATTATTTTTTGTTAATAATGATTTTCATTATATAATGAAAATAAAAAAAGTACAATATATGGTCATTAGGTAATTCAATTTCTAATGTTGATTTTTTTTTTGGTAATCAACTTTTTTCATTAACCACCAAAGTGCAGAATTACAAAATCATAGCCAGGTATAACACAACTTACAAAATCATAGCCAGGTATAACACAACTTAATTAGCTATCTCATGAAGTAATTTTGTTGGATATTTGTACGCACATGTACATATGGGGAATAGTTAAACTAATTATAAGTGATCTAAAGGCTATATTAAGGAGATCATTACAATGTCATTACAATAATATCATCTAGTTACAAACATTATGTATCTAGATTCTTGATTCGCTATGTCTATAATCATCAAGTCTCTTGACGTGGTGTCTGTAGATCCAACTGCTACATGCTTCATGGACTATCGGGCAACAACTTCAACTGCTGCAAGTTTTTGATCCTTTTGTCTGCAACAAGGACTCAAATAACAAATTGGTTAAGTTTCATCACACGTTGAGTCAAGGGGTGACCCCTTTCTCCTTAAGACAAGATTGCCCCCGTATACATGCTTTACGTTAGCAGGGCAATAGTCTCCCAATATAAAACAACGACTTATCTTCTTCGTAAAGAACAACGAAGAAGATCTATCGAAGAACACAAAATATGAAAATTGCTAAGAAAGACTCAGAGATGTGTATGAACTTTGTGGTGTAATAAGTTCATGACATACTTATCAAACTGTGTAAGATCTTCATTTAAAATGAAGCGAATGTTGGGCACATAAAATCTGAAGTAAAGAGCATGTTTTACACATATTTTCTATGTTTTCATGTCTAAAAAACTTATCCACAAAGGCCTCAATTTATAGGACAAAGATGCCTCTTCACTTGCAATGTGAATGCTTTAATGGAGGTTCATTGAGCCAAGTAAAGAGTGTATAAACACACTCAAACCAATGACTCACTTAATGAAGGTTCATCATTCCAAAAACCCAACACAAAGTTCAAGAGAAATCTTTAAACTTTCGTCTCTAGAAATGAGCCCGGGAAGCGCCGCGACGCCAAGCTTCCAGAACCTTCCGGAGCCTTACTGCCCAAGGAGGCGCCGCGGAGCTCCACCATCACGGTTCGGTCCGTTCGGCGCCGCGGCCCTTTACGGCTCCGCGGTCCGACCCGTTCCAGCTTACACTTCGCACAATCCTTTCTTCGTTAACCAACGTGGAATATAGATTATTGTCGACAATAACCGTCCATCATTCTATGTCTCAAATAAGTTACTCTTACGTGTGCCAATATCTCTTTCACTAAGGAAAATTATGATATTTAGCCCCACGTGTGCACGTGTGTGGAAACAGGTTTCCGACGTGCTGCGCGCCTTATGTTTGATTCATAAATGACGAGATAAACTTATTCCTCCGTTAGTAAAATTTCCAACAATCCCCTCTTGAAAGAGATGTTGGTGCACACACATCGTGCCACTTTTAGCAATCTTCCGACGGAAAGATATTGCATCGGGATAGGTAGCGCTTGGCCTTGAACCTTCCGTAGTCGAATACCATCGGACATATTTACTGCGCGATGAACGTGATGTCTTAAACCGTCAGTGTTTAGTATATGCCAAGACAATGATAAAGACATAATACCTTACCTTATTTGTTTCTTCTTGTAGTTCTGTCCATTTTGGCCGTGGACAAATTCTTGGATTCTTAAGTACGTTCATTTGAGGCGGCCTGTGATGCGCGAAAAGATGCACACACTTTAACGCAAGTGCACGTTATCGTGACAAGTAATATAGTCTAGGTAAGACCGAATATCGTCCACAAGGATTAGTGTTCAAGTACCAATTATCTATCTTTTGTTATCTATTTGGTAACCGATATTTGAGTTTGTTGATTATAACTAACAATTATAAATACTAATTAACTAAGTGTTTACTTCAGTAGTGATGAAAATAGGGCTTCCAAGTCTCCTCAACTATCCGCTTATATTACTTATTAATGCAATGAATTATGGTTCTTCTTCTTTCGAGCTAGCAGTTTACTAAATCGCTTTATACTCCCGTTAAGGCTATATAAACACTCAACCCAAAGAGCGCCCTTTCTACCTTTCGGTGATAAGGATGACTCTATAGGAGGATTAAGACCAAAAACCTAGTTAATCGTCACGCGTCATGCGTGAAATTAGGTGTTTAAACCTCTCATTAACGCTACACAAGTAATTGAGGTATTTTCATCCCCAATCCAAAATATGTCTACCCAACTTACAGCATAGTCACAACCTCCTCCTTTCGAAGTTTGATTAGAAATCATATAAATAATGATAATTAGTGATCAATTAATTACCAAGCATTCAAAGTAATTATTGGGTAAATCTCAACAATAAGAAGAATAACCATAAACATGCATCAATTCATAACATAAGTTTCAAGTGATTCGACATGAAAAGTCCTATAATAGAATTAGTTCCTAGCCATTGACATGACAAGAACTAATTCAATATCCAACATAAAAACTGAAAGTAAAGTAAAGAAAAGAAAAGAAAATTACTAAGTTAAGGTCTCCAATCTTCAACTTCAAGAAATCTTGTGTTTGTGCAAGAAAGAGAACCCTTGAAAACTGCCTAGGGTTCTCCTTTTATAGGCTCAAAACCGCCTCAAACTTTTCCTTCAGCCCGCCCGTAACACGCTTGAAAACTCGATTTTCCCGCACGGCCAGCGCTTACTTATCGGCCATGCGCACGGAACTTCGTTGTTCTGGTGATTTGGCGCCGCGCCCGCACTCATTGCCTAGAGCGCCGCGCGCCGCAACTTCGCGCTTCGATATCGCGCCGCGCCCGCAATCGTTGGTGAGGCGCCGCGGCGCCGCCCGTGCTCGGTTCGCCACTTTCTCTGCTTTTAAGCTCTGGAACCTCCACTTTTGCCCTCTTTTCGCTCCTTTTCCGCCATTGGGCCATTTTAACCACTTTGACTCAAAAGAAAGAAAATCTATCCTAATATGACACGTATTTGTACAAAAAGGGACAAAAGACTGACTAAAAACGACTCAAAAAGTGTATATAAAATACACCGATCAGCCTATCCTCGCACTTAAATAGGTGATCTCCTACAAGGTACCCTGCAGTACCCCACTATACGAGTGTTAGGAATCATTAAAAGTATCCTCATCTTAACCTCGAATCCCGAGGGTTATGTTAAGATTTGACACTTAACATGTACCCACAATGAAGTGGTTGTTGGACTTCTGTTTCTTAACAGAAATCATTATACGAAGTGCTCTTGCTTTCACCGAAGTGCTCTACTGAACCTGTATAGCTTAGTTTTTCCATTGAACCAAATTCTTGAGATCTCCAGTCAGTATGGTTGGGTTACCACCGCAAAGTTTCGTATGTATTGGGTTTTCAGCACATTCCCCTAGACAGGCAGAACTCTTGATCTTTTGGGTAGGATCTTAGTTAGTGGGTCCGTGATATTCTCCTTTAATTTTGTGTAATAAATAGAGATGATACCCGTGGTGATCAACTGCCTATCGGTCTTATGTCTCTGACGAATATGTCGAGACGCCGTCATCCGTACCCTTCCAGAAGCCGATTGGCTTGCCACAGTGTATAACTGCCGAAGGCACGGGTTCCTCCCTATAAGGGACTTCCTCTAAGGTGTAGTGAAGTTACTCAACTTCTTTTCATGCTTTGTATAAAATGAAAGACTCTAATTCCCTCACGAATCGGTCGATGCATGTTTGCTTAGAGGATTTTTACAAGATACACCATACACATTCACTTGTGGCTATGTCGTTCTTCATATTCGATGTCCAGTTTGCATCGATGTGTTCTCCCAGAACGACCGGACATCCGGAATACCATAATTCATTGATTAGTGAACATCTCACATATCGTCATATCTGTCTTAGTGACATTCAATGATTGTTTCCAAGATCACGAGTGAACCTGGTTCAACTGGTTTATTTGGCAAGCAATATCAGGTAGGGTGTAGTTACACTTTGAACTATCTGAGACCTGTATATATCGCTCTTGGTGTATGGGTGCACCATGATTCTAGTCAATTTTTTTTACTTCTATCCATTGGTGACTTCAACGAGACTGTCAATCTACAATACACGTGAGTTTGAGAATAGACCAATCCGTTTAAACGTCTTAACGTTTGTGATACCCATATCTTAATATTGAAACTTTATTTCAATATGACTCCCACCTTAAGACTGTTGGTTTTTCCAACAGTTGGATTTCTAATTCAGAGTCAATGTCTCTGTTGTCAGATTTATTGTTTCTGCTTTATCTGAACCTTCCAGGACCAAAATGTAACATTTCAGGGACTGTAAGGAAGTTCAGGAAAGAGCCCAACAGTTCTACAGACCAACACTGATCCTCCTCTTCCAACTTTGTGGTTAGGAAGGTTATCTTAATATCCAAACCACACAAGACTGCGGTGGCCCTGGATATCAAGCTATTCTCAAAGGAGCATATGTGCAGGTAGTCGAGGTCTTATACTCGTCATTAGATCCATCTATATTATACTCAATATGAGTATCAACTTTTTACAACCCAAAGGTTCTTTTCTCGGAGGAAGGTCAACCATTAGTATGGTTCTGTAAGATGGATTCTTATTATTTTCCTTTCCAGAGTCGTGCTTCTGGAATAGACAAAGCTACCGCAATAGTCTTCAGTTTATTCTTAACCAAATAGGCTAGAATGCCTAAGCCAAGTTCAGCCCCCTCTTTGCTCCGTACCGGTTCAACCTCTAGAGCCCGAGTCCTGTGGATCTGGAACACTAATTCCGGATTATCAGGCCCTCGCGGGTTTTTGTTAACCTCGAGAAAATACTTCTTTTCCCTTCTCAAGGATACCTTCAAAGAATTAGGAATTCTTTGACACCAAGAGGAGATAATCACTACTGTCATTTACAGATCCAGTGGATATGCAATCTACAGTCTTAGGTCCAACTTGACCTATTTCGGTGTTCTAACCTCAGCCAAACACTCGATCAAAGATGCCTCTTTACTTGCAGAGTGAACATGAATCTTCACTTGCAGTATGAACGTGACTCTTCACTTGTAGTGTGAACGAGCCTCTTCACGTGCAGTATGAACGTGACTCTTCACTTGCAATGCGAACGTGACTCTTCACTTGCAATGTGAACGTGACTCTTCACTTGCAGTGTGAACGAGACTCTTCACTTGTAATGTGAATGTGCTTCTTTACTTACAATGTGAATGTACCTCTTCACTTACAATGTGAATATGTCTCTTCAGTTGTAATATAAATGTACCTCTTCACATGTAGTGTGAACGTACCTCTTCACTTGTAATGTGAATGTACCTCTTCACTTACAATGTGAACGTACCATTCATACTAAGGTTAGTAGGGAGTGGACGTTCAACGAGTGATGCTCCACATTCTCCCCCTCTGTCTCTACGAATTCCTCAATCCATAGGCTTTTCAACTTTTACATGGTAGCGCCCATCTGCATCAACAGAATCATCTTTGCTTTTCAATAAACAAAGGAACCAACACTTTGTACCATCGTCAGTGAAGGTCACAAAATACCTGTCTCCCCCTCTATTTCATACAAATTTTAAATCACCCACGTAGGTGTGACTAAGTTCTAGAGGAGAGGTTATTTTTTCGCTATTCCGTTGAGGAAATGGAAAGGTGATTTTGCCTCTTGGACTATCTCACATTTATTTTGAGGGTTTATGTCGATAGACGACAATAATCTAAACTTGATCTATGATGACATTGATGCACGAATTACAAGTCAGTTCACATGAGCAATTTCTTGCCCGTGAGTAGGGCGCAATCGGAGAATGCTTCTGGTTAATGAAAACTTATTACTCCGACCTTTGGCTGTGTAATGGAGATTGAATGTTGGTTTAACTCACCCGAATTCATCTCAAAAGTCACAACACTCTTGGATCTCAAGATCGAAACTCTAGGTTTTTTGTCTGCTGATTCTGGGGTTTAGCGCTGCGGCTCCACACCGTCAGAGGTAGTGCCGCGGCTCTGGCACTAAGGCGCTGCGGCGCTAAGGTGGCAGTAGCTTTGGCTGCCCCTCTGGTCGGGGAGCGTCGCATCCCCTTCTCAAAATCAGCCCATTTTTTAGTTTTGAATGTTTTGCACGCCGATGTATTGGATCCTTTTATCCACAACCTTATTGTCAAGATCCGAAGGTTTTATCCTTTTCTTGCCCAACGATAGCCTTAATCTTCAGGTTATTCAAGACTTGAATATTCTAGCCCACTCCAGTTGCCCGTAGATTTTGTATGACTTAGTATATATTTTGGCCCACCTCATCGGGTGTTCAATTCTATCCTATGAAGGATCTTCTGTCCGATGATGTGATAGGTTCATCTCTTAACATCCTATCAAACGAAGGATTTTCTATCTGAAACGGTGACAGGTTTAACTTGTTTTTAATCTTTTTCCCCTTATACCGTTACACCGGATCGTATAGAATCGATTTCTATAATCCAATCACTAGGTGGGAAGGGTGTGAAGTTAAAATTCTGATTTCAAAGACTTATGGAATATGACTTTTTAAGAAACCTTTTCATATTCCGTTTCTTGCCTTTAATCAGAAACTCTTTAACTTCATAATTGACAAAGAATAAATGTTTACCTAATTGTAGCATTATTTCTTCCAACTCATCATAATCTCCTTGCGACGTCTTTCTAGTCGTGTTTTGAACACACGTTCACGAGATCATCTTTTGATCACTATTACAATCTTGTCTTAAATTGTTGGATATTTGTACGCACATGTACATCTGGGGAATAGTTAAACAAACTATAAGTGATCTAAAGGCTATACTAAGGAGATCATTACAACATCATTATAATAATATCATCTAGTTACAAATATTATGTATATAGGTTCTTGATTCGCTATGTTCATAATCATCAAGTCTCTTGACGTGGTGTCTGTAGATCCAACTGCTACATGTTTCATGGACTATAGGGCAACAACTACAACTGCTGCAAGTTTTTGATCCTTTTGTCTACAATAAGGACTTAAATAGCAAATTGATTAAGTTTCATCACACGCTGAGTCAAGGGGTGGACTATTTCTCCTTAAGACAAGATTGCCCCATAGACATGCTTTTACGTTAGCATGACAATAGTATCCTAAGATAAAACATCGACTTATCTTGTCACGACCCGAACCGACGGGCCGTGACTGGGAACCTACCTGGGCACCCTTCTACCCACACATCACATAATATCAGCGAAAGCTTTAAGAAAACTTATATAAATAAACAAAGGGATCCTGTCCCCCGAATGTTCATATCAACTCGTATAATAAAACAGGCAAGCCTACAAGGCCGCCACTGTACATAAAAATATCTGAACCACTACAATTGTACATATGTACAACCCACACATGACTACAGACCTCTAAGAATAAGACAGTGAACTATGACGGGACAAGGCCCCGCCGTACCCCTGAATATACATAAGTCATGATGGAAGACATGTACCAAGATGACTAAGCTCCGGAACAATAGAGCTTTCCCAAAACGCTGAGGAAGGATTCTAAGCTCGAGGGTCATCAAACTGTGTACCTATACTGCGGCATTTAACGCAGCTTCCGGAGGTCGCATAACACGTACCAAGTATGTAAACATAAAGTACAGTAAATAAGATCATAACTGCCCAAAAGATGGCAGAGACAAGTATGAAAATCAAATACCATATAAATACTGCATCGTGGATATAAGTCCACGGACAATATACTCTCATGGGAATCTATACCCGCATCGTGGATGTAAGTCCACGGACAATATAATCTTATGGGAATCTATACCCGCATCATGGATGTAAGTCCACGGATCAACATACTCTCATGGGAATCTATACCCGCATCGTGGATACAAGTCCACGGATAACATACTCTCATGGGATAAAACCAAGGTACCAACATATCATGTACCAATCACATATAATGAACTTTCCTTTTAGAAATGCCAAGGTACCAACATATCATGTACCAATCACATATAATGAACCTTCCTTGTGAATAAATAGAATGAACCATCGCTTGTAAAATCAAGGCACTAACACATTTAAAATCAAGTCACTTACACTTTCATTTAGAAACACCCAAGACACTATCATATCTTTCATTTTAGGATTAAGATCCAATAAAACTATGTACGTCCGCCGTACTCTTACTTTCATATAAATCACGCCAAAGAAAGAAGGAAGAGTTTCGCATACCTCGAATATTTCCAATAATCCTGTAATTGATTTGGTGATAACGGATTCGAATTGCCTAATTAATTCTTATATGAGTCGTGAGTAATGTATATCATGAGATTTTATCTAATCAACTGTGAACTAGAAAATGTAAAACAAATTGGTTATATCTTAGTTTCTATGGAGATGGCGTGCTAATCATTTCAATATAATAATTTGCTTGTCGATACCTTTTTCACTTAACGCTGCAATGACTTGTTTCAACACGTCTATTAAAACATACTAACTTATTTATTAAACTAGTTTCAGCACTTAATACTTAGCCATTCCTTTAAATAAGAAGAGTCAACTCGGCTCTCATGCTTACTAAAAACTCTTATCAACATCTCTCTCATATGTCTTAATAAGGACTTATGAATAATTTAGCCATGCATTTAGCATAGAATCAATAACATGAATACTCTTTAACTTCTAATAGTAGAATAACTTCTGAAATGATACCACAGTTATGGTTCATACATAGAACATGCCAAAAGAAGGAAGGAAGAGGTTCACATACCTTATTGACGACTAACCAACATGATAAGTAGAATACGTCACAATTAGTACTTCAACCTATAATAACAATAACACGATTATCAACTTCATGATACTAGTATACACTATACCACATAATGACTCTCCTTTCATATCAAAATTCGGGCAGCACTTTCCCTATTTATACATATTTTTCCACCTTACAAATAAGGCCAATAACATCAATAACCAAGCACCAATTAAGGGCATAACCAAAACAGCAACCAAGGTGAATTACACACCTACTTCACATGTTAATCCGACCTCTTAATCCATATAAAAACAGTCCATATTCCAACAACAATGAGAGTAAAATGTGAGGTCTTTCAACACCTTTCTATACTTTTATTCCTTTAGGACTTAAATTAGCAATTACCACATTTAAACATGCATAATGACAACTGAATTTTCAGCATTTCAACACCACAAAACAGTCCCTAAAACAGCACCACAATATCCCACAGTTTTAAGGTATTCTCGACCAAACAACCCCAATATAATAACCCCTTTCACAATCCCTTAATCCAATTCAAGTTTAATACTTTAATATAAACCATATCAACTTATCAATAACAAGATTCCTTCATTTTAACATGCAAGTAGTGACGTTAATAACAACAATTATAACCAACGAATCCAATATACCAAAACTGTCCATACACTTCTTTATTCTCCATTCTTCTTAACACAAGTTCACCTATTAACTATAACAACATGTAATATCCAATTACTTCAAGAGGAAGAAGAATCTTACCTTAAATTTTGCCCAAAACAGTCCACTAGTTCTTGGCCAACACCTTCACCTTTACACCACTTCTTCAAGTTCCAATCACGCATATGTACCCTCTACAAGCTTGTAACCATCTTGCCTTCTTGTTTTACTTCCAAAAAGGTTCATCTTCAAGCTTAGGTTTTCAAGGCAAGTTCTCGGCCAAAACTGTTTTGGAGAAATCTTGGAGAGTTACTTGGCTTAGAACTTAGTTAAGGTGCTTAATCTTGGAAAATAACTTAGTCTTGTTCTTGCACTTAGCTAGGGATTTTCGAGACTTAGAGGTTAAGGGAAGAGAGAAGAGAAAGCTTTTGGAGAAAAAGATATTTGTGTAATGAACTAAGTCTTGCTATACATTCTTCTATATAGATGTAATCTTGCAAGACAAGTGGGGGAGAGACACATGTCACCCTCCTATTGGTCACATATTCTTTTCACCAAAAATATTTTTACACTTAGCCACAAATATCTAAAATTCGAAGGGCCCCACAAATTTGTGAAATTTTTGGTGGGCCCCATATTATCAATGTCAAGACTTCATAATACAATACTAAGTCCGTAAATCCATATTAAGGAATCTAACTCCAAGTTAATAAATTTTCGTCGTCACATTTTTCCCAAAATTTTTCATAAGAAAATGTAATTATACTTTCCCTCCAATATTCAAATCTTAATTCCTTAAGTACGTTCTCATATTATTGTCTTAAAATTACGGAGTGTAACATCCTTCCCCATTTAGAAACATTCGTCCCCGAATGTTCATAATAGTCTTCAAGCTATACAAACTTTAGCATAGTCTCCTTTAACCAAACCTACCAACCTATACTTGTTAGTGTCGGCCAAGACCGCATGTCTCGACGCTTCAGCGTGCCATAATTCCTGCAGTTCTCTGAAGTTTCAGCACCGCGATCCTGTTCTTTGGCACTGCGGTGTTGTGCCTGAAATTCACAGCACTCATTTATCACTTAATCTCTTCTTTTTCTACAAGTTCCAACAATACTCAGAAAACCCAAAGATGCCTCACATGGCCACCATATAACACATAGTCTCATTCATCAATCAAAATAGTCAAATAGGGGTTGGAATTACCTGTAGGCATCAGAAACAAGTGAGGATACTTCTCTTCCATCTCACTACTCGTAATTATAAACAACCTCAATTTTTTTGACACGTGTTCACTCCTTTTCTTACTTGTCGTACTCTTCATAATTCCAAAATATTCCGGTATACATACATAATCTCAACCATTGCTCCTTACACTGTTCTGGAGTAATCATACCTTTGTGAAACCTGTATAACTATAATTTCATTCACATTTATTATTCTTATCGTAATCTTTCCTTCTACTCGTCATTAAACGAAAGAACAAAAACATTCCTGCCTTGATACTTGATCATATCATTCCTTCAAAGATCTTATTTCCAGTCTTCATATTATCTCCAACTTTAACAACACAAGTGGTTTATACTCAAACCAAGGAATCATCACAACTAGTATATTTCACATATACTATGTACTTTAACCAAGATCAAACATAAAATATTTTACTCCTGAAGGCCTTGTATATCTACGGGCTCAACGATTATCAAATATTCTAAGATCCTTAAATATTCCATGTCCCACACTTACAATATCTCTCCCCATATATGGGTAAGATAGTTTCTCATAATCTCAAAATCATGTTGTCTTAATCATAACAACCCTATTTACTCCATACGAAAATTATTCGTGCATATCACTTAAACATACAACATAGCTTAATCTAACAACATGGTATGCCATTTAGTCAATTGAACATGATCTTTTAAGAGTCTATCACAATCTCAGACAGTTCATTACCTCCTGAATATTCCAAATTAGCACATGCATTATGCCTTGATGTGGATTCATTAAACTGTTTCATACCTTGCAAGCAATTATTAAAGCTTAACCAACTCATGATAACCCACAATCACTTCAGGCAACACTCACGTGGCCCTAATAAATATGTTCGTATAGATGCACGTCATCATCATACCAACTACACAACAATTTTACCAACATGTACACAAGGTCCATATATTCCCCTTCTGGGCCGCTGTCGCTTTTTTGGAGGCATAGCTGCAACCACAATAATACGTTAGGGAGGGACTACCCTAACAACACAGCTCTATCGCACGATCTTAGAGTAAGGAAAATAGAAACAAATCCTAAATGTATTGTAGCCTCATGTTTATGTGTATGGTGCACAACACACCGATAACCAAAACTCTACTGCACACGGTCTGTAGACATTCCGAGGATTAATCGCCTCGATACCACTGTCACGACTGAACCGACACCGCGATCGTGCCCTACCTAGGCACCCTTCTACCCACACATCACATAATATCAGCGGAATCTTTAAGAAAACTCATATAAATAAACAAAGGGATCATGTCCCCCAAATATTCATATCAACTCATATAATAAAACATGCAAGCCGACAAGGCCGTCACTGTACATAAAAATATCCGAACCACTACAATTGTACATATGTCCAACCCACACATGACTACAGACCTCTAAGAATAAGACAGTAAACTATGACGGGACAAGTCTCCGTCGTACCCCTGAATATACATAAGTCATGATGGAAGACATGTACCAAGATGACTAGACTCCGGAACAATGGAGCTATCCCAAAACGCTGAGCAAGGATCCTAAGCTCGAGGGTCACCAAACTGTGTACCTATACCTGCGGGCATGAACGCAGTCCCCCGGAGGGGGTCAGTACAACACGTACCAAGTATGTAAACATAAAGTACAGTAAATAAGATCATAACTGCCCAAAAGATGGCAGAGACAAGTATGAAAATCAAATACCAGATCCAACCGTGCCATATAAAATAAGAGCCAATCAGATTTGTATCACCGTACTCATCAGCATTTGTAATGTACCATCAGACATCGTACTCATCGTACTCATCAGATTTATAAAATGAGAGTCAACTGTGCCTCTTAAAAATATAAAATCAACTGTATCTTTTCAAAATATGAAAGTCATGTCAAAATCAGGGACATCTGCCCATAGAATCATTATGCATATCCTATTCATGGGAGTCGAACCCGCATCGTGGATACAAGTCCACGAATAATATACTTTCATGGGAATATATACCCGCATCGTGGATATAAGTCCACGGACAATATACTCTTATGGGAATCTATACCCGCATCGTGGATACAAGTCCACGGACAACATACTCTCATGAGAATCTATACCCGCATCATGGATGTAAGTTCACGGATCAACATACTCTCATGCGAATCTATACCCACATCGTGGATACAAGTCCACGGACAACATACTCTCATGGGATAAAACCAAGGTACCAACATATCATGTACCAATCACATATAATGAACTTTCCTTTTAGAAATGCCAAGGTACCAACATATCATGTACCAATCACATATAATGAACTTTCCTTTTAGAAATGCCAAGGTACCAACATATCATGTACCAATCACATATAATGAACTTTCCTTGTGAATAAATAGAATGAACCATCTCTTGTAAAATCAAGGCACTAACACCTTTAAAATCAAGTCACTTACACTTTCATTTAGAAACACCCAAGACACTATCATATCTTTCATTTTAGGATTAAGATCCAATAAAACTATGTACGTCCGCCGTACTCTTACTTTCATATAAATCACGCCAAAGAAAGAAGGAAGAGTTTCACATACCTCGAACATTTCCAATAATCCTGTAATTGATTTGGTGATAACGGATCCGAATTGTCTAATTAATTCTTATATGAGTAGTGAGTAATGTATATCATGAGATTTTATCTAATCAGTTGTGAACTAGAAAATGTAAAATAAATTGGTTATATCTTAGCTTCTATGCAGATGACGTGCTAATCATTTCAATATAATAATTTGCTTGTCGATACCTTTTTCACTTAATGTTGCAATGGCTTGTTTCAACACGTCTATTAAAATATACTTATTTATTTATTAAACCAATTTCAGCACATAATACGTAGCCATTCCTTTAATAAGCAGAGTCAACTCGGCTCCCATGCTTACTAAAGACTCTTATCAACATCTCTCATATATGCCTTAATAAGGACTTAGGAATAATTTAGTCATGCATTTAGCATAGAATCAATAACATGAATACTCCTTAACTTCTAAGAGTAGAATAACTTCTGAAACGATACCACAGTTATGGTTCATACGTAGAACATGCCAAAAGAAGGAAGGAAGAGGTTCACATACCTTATTGACGACTAACCAACATGATAAGTAGAATACGTCCCAATTAGTACTTCAACCTATAATAACAATAACACGTCTATCAACTTCATGATACTAGTATACACTATACCACATAATGACTCTCTTTTCATATTAAAATTCGGGCAGCACTTCCCCTATTATACATATTTTTCCACCTTACAAATAAGGCCAATAACATCAATAACCAAGCACCAATTAAGGGCATAATCAAAACAGCAACCAAGGTGAATTACACACCTACTTCACATGTTAATCCGGCCTCTTAATCCATATAAATACAGTCCACTAAAACAGTCCATATTCCAACAACAATGAGAGTAAAATGTGAGGCCTTTCAACACCTTTCTATACCCTTATTCCTTTAGGACTTACATTAGAAATTACCACATTTAAACATGCATAATGACAACTGGATTTTCAGCATTTCAACACCACAAAACAGTCCCTAAAACAGCACCACAATATTCCACAATTTTAAGGTATTTTCGGCCAAACAACCCCAATACAATAAACCCTTTCACAATCCCTTAATCCAATTCAAGTTTCAATACTTTAATATAAACCATATCAACTTATCAATAACAAGATTCCTTCATTTTAACATGCAAGTAGTGACGTTAATAACAACAATTATAACCAACGAATCCAATATACCAAAACTGTCGATACACTTCTTTATTCTCCATTCTTCTTAACACAAGTTCACCTATTAACTATAATAACATGTAATATCCAATTACTTCAAGAGGAAGAAGAATCTTACCTTAAATTTTGCCAAAAATAGTCCACTAGTTCTTGGCCAACACCTTCACTTTTACACCACTTCTTCAAGTTCCAATCACACATATGTACCCTCTACAAGCTTGTAACCATCTTGCCTTCTTGTTTTACTTCTAAAAAAGTTCATCTTCAAGCTTAGGTTTTCAAGGCAAGTTCTCGGCCAAAACTGTTTTAGAGAAATCTTGGAGAGTTAACTTGGCTTAGAACTTGGTTAAGGTGCTTAATCTTGGAAAATAACTTAGTCTTGTTCTTGCACTTTGCTAGGGATTTTCGAGACTTAGAGGTTAAGGGAAGAGAGAAGAGAAAGCTTTTGGAGAGAAAGATATTTGTGTAAAATGAACTAAGTCTTGCTATACATTCCTCTATATAGATGTCATCTTGCAAGACAAGTGGGGGAGGGACACATGTCACCCTCCTATTGGTCACATATTCTTTTCACCAAAAATATTTTTACACTTAGCCACAAATATATAAAATTCGAAGGGACCCACAAAATTGTGAAATTTTTGGTGGGCCCCATATTATCAATGCCAAGACTTCATAATACAATACTAAGTCCGTAAATCCATATTAAGGAATCTAACTCCAAGTTAATAAATTTTCGTCGTCACATTTTTTCCAAAATTTTCCATAAGAAAATGTAATTATACTTTTCTTCTAATATTCAAATCTTAATTTCTTAAGTACGTTCTCATATTATTGCCTTGGAATTACGGGGTGTAACATATCTTCTTCGTAAAGAACAGCGAATAAGATCTATCGAAGAACACAAAATATGGAAATTGCTAAGAAATGATTGACTCAGAGATGTGTATGAACTTTGTGGTGTATTAAGTTCATGACATACTTATCAAAGTGTGTAAGATCTTCATTTAAAACGAAGTGAATGTTGGGTACATAAAATCTGAAGTAAAGAGCATGTTTTACACATATTTTCTATGTTTTCATGTCTAAAAAACTGATCCACAAAGGCCCCAATTTATAGGACAAAGATGCATCTTCACTTGCAATGTGAATGTTTTAATGGAGGTTCATTGAGCCAAGTAAAGAGTGTATGAACACACTCAAACCAATGTCTCACTTAATGAAGGTTTATCCTTCCAAAACCCAACACAAAGTTCAAGAGAAACCCTTAAACTTTCGTCTCCAGATTCACTGCCAGGGAAGCGTCGCGGCCCTGCCTGGCTGACGCCGCGACGCCAAGCTTCCAGAACCTTCCAGAGCCTTACTGCCCAAGGAGGCACCGCGGCTCTCCACCGCCGTGGCTCGGTCCGTTCGGCGCCACGACCCTTTATGGCTCCACGGTCTGACCCGTTTAAGCTTACACTTTGCACAATCCTTTCTTCGTTAACCAACGTCGACAACAATTGTTCATCATTCTATGTTTCAAACACGTTACTCTTACGTGTGTCAATATCTCTTTCACTAAGGAAATTTATGATATTTAGCCCCACATGTGCACGTGTGTGAAAACCAGGTTTCCAACGTGCTACGCGTCTTATGTTTGATTCATAAATGACGGGATAAACTTATTCCCCCGTAAGTAAAATTTCCAACAAATTTCAATCAACCTCAGCCTCATATCATTGTTCGATAGGACATTTATACTGTTGAGTAGTCTTTTCTCACTGTGCAGTTGTACTTTTATATTGAAAAGTATGTGCATTACAATGTATGTACGGGAATAGTATACAAGTACTACTAGTGCTTTGAAAGGATAAATAATATGATTACAATAAACTTGAAGCCAACAAGTGTTGTGGCAACAATAAGCTTTTGTGGTCTTGATCTTCGTTCTTGAATCAATCTTGGAGTCTTGGATCTTTGGATCTTCGTTCCAATTGCAATAAGCTCCTTGATCTTGATAGCCTGAAACCAATATATGCTAAATCTGGTGGCATTATAATTACGCTGTTGAGTCGAGTGATATTCACTCTGTCCTTAAGACATTATTGCCCCGTACATATCTTTTTACGTTATGGACAACTGTCTTCCAAGATAAAACATCAACTAACAAATGAGCAAAGGAAACTCAAGTGTTTCTCAAGAATAACCTTTGAGTGTATGAAAGAGTTCTTAAAGAGAAAGAATTCAGAAAAACTGAATTATACAAGTATGAAGGGTGTCCTTCAAATTGAGCCAAGGGCCTCAATTTATAGTGTGTGTAAGATGACTTCTTATCTAGCCAATTAATGGCAGTCAATAGCCATGTAATGACACTTATTGAGAGGTGTTATTCAACCAAATAATAACTGAATTCAAGTGCCAAGTAATGGAGGATCAATGCTCCAAAACCATCCCAAAAGTCATAAACTTTCCATCTTCCGTCGACCATTCTGCCTCCGAAGCGCCACGGCTCATCCTGGGAGGCACCTCGGCTCGTTTCATCTTTTACACGTCGAATACTTCTTTCTTCATTTACTATTGTGAAATACTCATCATTTGGCTAATAACCGCCTATCATTTCATGTCTCAAACATTTCATTTACGTACCAATATCTCTTTCACTAAGGAAATTTATGATCATTGGTACAATGTGTGCACATGTGTGGAAATGATATTTCTGATGTGTGGGCCCCAATTGTTCGAGTCATAAATAATAGGATTAACTTAATTCACGTTAATTAATTATCCATGGTTTATTCTCAACCATATAAGCTAGAAGGCCTGGAATAAGTCTTTGTCCCCTCTTTTTGCTCTGGTTTGGTTCAACATCTAGAATCCCTGAGTTCTGTAGATCTGGAACATTTAGTTTCGGATAGTCAGCAACTTCCGAGTCCTGTAGATATGGAATGTCTAATTTCGTACAATCAGGCACTCGCGGGTTCTTGTTAACCTTGAGTAATTACTTCTCTTTCCTTCCGAGGAAAGTATTCTTCAAAGAATTCAGCATTCTTTGGTACCAAGATGCGATACGCACTACTGTTATTTGCAGATCTAGTGGATATGCAATCTACAGTCTTAGGTCCAACTTAACCCGTTTTAGCTTTGGTATTTCAACACTTGCTACACTACTCCATATCACAATATTTGTAGATGGGATCTTTTTCATGCTTCACATGGAGGGTTATCCTTATCCTTATGCGAAATTCTCGTTAAGACTCGCATTAGTGGTAAGGATTGCCTTGCCCATATAATTTGGTCATAGGGATTTGCCATTGGCTAACACCATTAAAAAGATGTGAGTAAAGAGCAGTCGTTTGTTGAATGATGTTTCACATTCTCCCTCTCTATCCCTATGAATTCCTCAATCCGTAGGCTTTTCAACTTCTGCTTTGTAGCGTTTATCCGCTTCAACAACCTCATCTTTGTTTTTCAACAAACAAAGGATGTCATGCACTTTACCATCGTCAATCAACGTACTTGTCTCCCCCTCTATTTGTACAAGCATCAAATCACCCACGTAGGCGTGACTATGTTATAGAGGAATGGTGCTTCTTTCGCTATTCCTTTGAAGAAATAGAAAGGTGTTTTTGCCTCTTCGCCTACCACACATTCATTTGAGGGTTTATGTTGACAGACGACAACAATCTCAACTTAATTAGTTTGGATTGACTTTCTATTTAACGTGTCTTATTCTATGATGGCATCGATGTACGGATTACAAATATATCATCCATTTGGCTACAATCTTATTGTACCACTCTTAGTTATTATAGACCTGTTGGACTAGACTCAAGCCAGTTTGACCAACAACGTCCTTGAACCAAGTTTGGGACATGTATCACCTCTTTTTAGAGTGATCTCATTCCCTGAAGTCCTTTGAGGAAAACCTCTCCAACTCCTTCTAGTTTAGAAGTGGTGTTGCTGCATATGAACAACCTCTTGCCCGTGGTTAGGGCGTAACCAGATCATATGAGATCTAGATACTCTGGCCCACTCCAGTTGCCTTGGCAGACTGAGTGTCTAATTTCTTTTCTGCCTTTCTTTTGGCCTTCAGATTTGGAAACTCTGGCCCACTCCAGTCGCATGTAGGCTTTGTATGACTGAGTATCCAATACTATCCTGTTAAAAGACGGATCTTCTGTCGGAAATAGTGACAGGTTTGTCTCTAGTCCTCTAGTCCTTGTCTTTAGTCCTCTAGTTCTCTTCCCTTGTGATTGGTGCCTAGGAAAATTTCTGGCGCTTACTTAAAATTGTCCTAAAACCAATTTATTACAACCTAAATCCATATATTTTAAACCATTATTTACAATAGTCCAATCTTTAAACGGAAAGGAAAGTGAGATCAAACTTTTGATTTTAAGGCGTAAGAAATATATGGAAACCACTTTCATATTTATAGCCTTACTTTATTCATTTTAATCAGACATCTTTAAATCTCATTTTTGACAAAGAATAAATAGTCAACTCATACCTTTTGGATTCTGGCCCACGTTAGTTACGTGTCCAAATCCCCATTTCCATGGTTCGAATCATTTGTCTGGGACAGATGTAGGCCCTCTGCCACAAGATAGAACAACATCTTCATCCTTCTCCTCTTGTCCCAGTTGATATCCTCCACCTCTCGTGGGCGCTTATTTCCACCACCCTCGGGAGTGGTGACAGCAACTCTTCTTTGACTCTTAGCCTTGCTAGCATGACTATAAGCAGTATCTTTAAGCTCATCATCAGAGACTGATATCTCCTCTTTGACGGAAACAGATATGTAAGTATCGTCAAAGAGAGATCCAAAACATGAATCATATTTGTTAATAGAGACAGTGTTTGAACTGTTTATAGAACTGTCAACAGAACTAGTTTCAATAAAAAACCACAGCCAGATCTGGGACCATATCTACTAGCATACATTTTTCTAGCACTAGCACATATAATGTCTTAAGATTGTGAGTTACAATGGATGTACGGGAATAGTATACTACTACTACTAGTGCTTTGAAAAGGTAAACAATATGATTACAATAGCAATAAACTTGAAGCCAACAAGTTTTGTGGCAATAATAAGCTTTTGAGGTCTTGATATTCGTTCTTGAATCAATCTTGGAGTCTTGGATCTTTGGATCTTCGTTCCAATTGCAGCAAGCTCCTTGATCTTGATAGCCTGAAATCAATAGACACTAAATCTGGTAGTGTTACAGTTACGCTGCTGAGTCGAGTGATATTCACTTTGTCCTTAAGACACTATTGCCCCGTATATATCCTTTTATGATATAGGCAACTATCTCCCAAGATAAAATAGCAACTAACAAATGAGCAAATGAAACTCAAGTGTTTCTCAAGAAAAACCTTTGAGTGTATGAAAGAGTGCTTAGAGAGGAAGAATTCAGAAATTTGAATTATACAAGTATGAAGGGTGTCCTTCAAATTGAGTCAAGGGCCTCAATTTATAGTGTGTGTAAGATGACCTCTCATCTAGCCAATTAATGGCAATAAATGGCCATGTAATGACACTTATTGAGAGGTGTTATTTAGCCAAATAATGGCTGAATTCAAGTGTCAAGTAATGGAGGATCAATGCTCTAAAACCAGCTCAAAAGTCAGAAACTTTCTATTTTCCGTCAACCATTCTGCCTCCGATGCGCCGCAACTCAGCTTGGGAGGCGCCTCGACTCCAGTGACCAAACCAACAATAGTGTCGCGGCGCCGCGGCCTTTCACGGCTCTGTGGCGATTTCCGACTCGTTTCATCTTTTACACGTTGAATACTTCTTCTTTCATTTACCAACGTGAAACACTCGTCATTTGGCCAATAATCGTCTATCATTTCATGTCTCAACATTTTATTTATGTACCAATATCTCTTTCACTAAGGAAATTTATGATCTTTGGTACAATGTGTGCACGTGTGTGGAAGCGACGTTTCCGATGTGCGGGGCTCCAATTATTCGAGTCATAAATAATAGGATTAACTTTAATTCACGTTAATAAATTTCCAACAAAGGCTTAGTCTTGAATCTATAAGTATACCTTCTTGGAGAAGGAAAATGATTTTTCATCCTCACTTGTAACACAACACCATTGTTGAGCTCATACGAAATATCACAAGCTCTCTCTTTTACTTCAAATTCTTGCCTATTTACCTTATGCCATTTACATTCTTGTTTTTACATATACTGTCAGTTTACCACAAGAAAAAGGGTTTGATCGAATATGATTTTCTCGTCTCTAACCCCTTTCTATATAAATTTAACTATTATCCTAAATCACATTTTTAGGAGTAAATAGTTTGGCGCCATCTGTGGGAATGGCAACTATGATAATTATTTCGATCTTTTACTTTAATTTTTTTGTTAAACCCCATGTTGAGTAGTTGCTAACTAATGATAGATGATGATCTTATAATGAAGTTTTGATGATTTGATAAATGTACTCAATGACAATCAATGTTGACATAATCAAGGTATTGAAGAACCGGACATCCAAAAAGATCTCCAAAGGATTCAGTGAAGCAGTCATATCAATAAAGGAAATGTTCAAGGGAACTGATCATTATTATCACGCACCACTAGAGACTAAAAAGCTATTTCATGCCAACTAGAAAGAAATGGAATGTTGACTGATTCCTATTTGATGAAAGATTGAATTTTAAGTTATGGTAATATTTTCATAAAGTACCATAAGTTGATCAACATGGAACTAGCATTGAAGTAGGAAAACATAGCCGACCTGCATACAAGGAAATAAAGAAAGATCCAAGTCACATAATGTTTGATTTTCAGGTACAATTAATTAAATCAAAACTTAGTTAGATTCAACATTCAAGGACAACAACTACTTCTATATTAACACGACACGAACAAGCTTTGAAGCTTAACCACAACCACAATCACAACATTCAAACAAAAGAGCAAAATGAGTGCAGTCAACACTTAGTCTTACGAAGAGCCAACTACAAGTCGAACGAAGAACCAGTGCATATTAAGATTTATTATTAAGTTCTTTAATTGTCTTAGTTAGATTATGTTTGTCACGACCCGACCCCGGGCCCGCGACTGGTGCCCTATGTTATACCCCGTATTTCCAGAGTATGTACGCAGGGACGTACGTAGGAAATTTCGAACTTGAGAATAGGCTTGGCCGAATTATTTTTGTACACAACACCCGATTAGAGTCGTTTTTCGGCGAAACGTTTTCACAGCTTTCGTAGGGGAATTTCCGGCTATGTCATTTTTATTTTTTGCGGATTTTTCCGAGAGACGAAACATTTTTGGACCAACGGGAGGGTGACACTTGTCACCCTCATTGGACGGTAAAGAGGAGGCTTGGCCTTGGCCGATTGGTTCATGGTTTTGTGCCTTGTTTTGGCCTTGTTTTGTGGCTTGTTTTGTGCCATGTTTTGTGGAGTAGGGGTTAGGGTGCACTTGGCTTGATCTTGGCCTTACACTTGCCTTGCACTTGGCTAGATCTTGGCCATTGGTTGGCCTTTGGTTTTGCTATAAATACCCCCCTTATGTTGATGAACTCTTCATCTACAAATGAAACCTTCCAAGCCTAAAATCCTCCCTCCTTCAGTTGTGTTCGCCCAACACCCCCTCCCCTTGTGGGAGTGGCCTCCTCCCCTTTGTGATACCTTGGCCCAAATACCTTGTAGTATTCCCAAGGTTACACTTATACAAAAGCCCAGAAAATACGATTATACTTCCTTTAGCCACAAAAACCGAAACCCTAAGGAAAACCTCCATCGTTCGGTGGAGTACTATGTAGAAGTTGGTTAGAACTTCTAAGGGTTGTTTGGAGCGGGTTGGAGCACCGGAGTAGAGCGAAACTTTGCTAAGGATCGACATTAAACTCGGATAATTATGGGCTTATCGAGGTAAATACCTTGTCTATCAGAATTGGAAATTACATGTTGTTAGAATATATAGTTGAAGTATACTATATATAGAACTGAACGTGGTTAGTTGGCAATGTCTTTTGACTTAAGCCCAAGAATCGAATCGAATCAGACATGAGACTTGTGTAGTAAGATCGTGGAGTAGAATTGTAGTTCGGGTTAGATGTATAACCCCGTCGCTTGGTAGCCGCCCTGCTAGAGGAGAGGAGATTTACGCTGCCATGTGTGGGGAGGTGCCGAATTTTCTGTAGAATGTTCTACGATAAGATCTTGATGTTAATAAGCGCCTTGTGGCCTTATAGGTTGAAGTACTACGTGTGGCGCGTCTACTTGGCTTAGGAGTAGCCGTTGGAAGTACTTGAGCGTTTGCTATTAGTCGATACTCGCGAGGTATGTGAACCTCTTCCTATCTCTTCTAGCATGATATGTGAACTATGTAGTGCGGTAGGCATACATGTACTAAATGTATTTGATTGGTGTAAACATAAAGTGTTATAACGGCTTTATGGGAAGTTGGTTATAACGGCTTTATGTTGGTAAGAAAATACATGTGGTTTTTAAAAGGTAATCGATTTGAACTATAATTGGCTTGTTATGTGTTAATAAAGAACTTGAAGTATTTCAAAGAGTTTTGAATCATTTTGAAAGAAGAAGTAATACTTGGTTTTGAAAACTTAAGAGTTATACTAGCTTTATGGGAGTTAGGTATAACGGCTTAAGAATGTTTTTGATTTCGAAATCGTAATGTATCGACAAACCACAAAGAAATTAATAAAGGGAAATGTTTTGATTAATTAAGTATTAATAAAACCAGAGCAACTTCCATCCGCATAAGCTAAGATGAGACAAAATGATATTTCCTAGATCATGGTTCTTTGTAATAAGATTGTTATAAACAAGAATATCCTACTCACATATAAGACTTATGTTTCTCAGATTGTTTAAAAGAAATTATATTCTTAAATGAATAAGGCTATGAACCACGAAACCTTTCTAAAATAAGAAACGTGAACATTTGAAATTAGGCAAACTTGGACGTTTGGAAAATAATGTTGTTACTTGATTTTACAAAGGTAAGAGTTTTGGTTTTCTTAAAAGGACAGTCACTCTATTTTATACTACGTATCAGGTGACTTATGTGAAAGAAACGTATCTTTAAAGATTTAATGTATGAAGTACTTTGGGGATAGGTACCCGAACTTGTTAGTAGAAAGTACCTTGTGTGAATAACTTGATTGTATTGGTTTGAGATAGCCTTGTAATACTTTCTTGTTGATTTGATAAGTAAGCATGTTAGGATGCTACGTGTGTTAGTATCTTGTGATTATTGTGTAAGGGGGTCACTCTTGTTGTGCTTACGTTGTCAAACGTTAAGCCCACAGATCGTTATTGCATCACATACCCTCGACTTATTATACCGAGGGCTTGCCACCGATCTTGACGCGGTCTATACGGCTATGCACCTTGTGACTACGCGAGTCGCGTAGCTCGAGATTGATCATTCGGGTGTTTAGCCCGACGCGGATTCCTATGCGGTCGATTGAGACTATGCGGTCTTTTGAGACTACGCGGCCGCGGAGCCTAGGCGGATACCGAGGTTAGCCGCCGATGCGGGTATACCTCGGCGTGATGCAGGACCATGATTCGAGAATACCTCGTGCGGTGCTGGGTGACCTATGCGAGTGCGAGAGTTCGTGGATAGACGCGCACATTGATATTGCGGCGAGTGGCCAACCGATCATGTAGTGCGGTGCAGAAAGACCTCGGTACGATTTGTGGTATTTTTGGTCGCTGGTCTTAGTAGTCGGCTATGCCTTCGCACTTGCCCCGCATTTGGTTTATTGTGATAACTTTGAGGCGTGAGTCCACGACTTGACATATTTGCTTACTTATTGTGAATCGTAGTTTGGTTATCATACATGTCTCGCTTTATAGACTATTATGATTTCATTTACGCATTTTCGTTTCACATACTTGGTACTGTTATCGACCTCCTTCTGGCCGCGTTGTTACACCAGTAAATTCTAGAGGATAGATAAGTTGGCAAACATGTGTTGGAAGGATTTTGAGTTTACCTTTGAGTATTGGACCAGTTGTTAAGGATTGTAAGGTGTTTAAAAGGCTCAGTGTGTAGTCAGTTGAATCTAGGTCCCAACGCAACCAACCGCTCGCCGATTGGACATCGAGTCAAAAGTTATGGAAGTTTCAAGTTTGGCGCGATCAAAAGCGATGACTTCGGCCAGGGTTCAGTGCGGCCGGAGAGCGTGGCCGCGCGATTGTACCGGTGGTCTGGGTGTTAGGCGCATGCGGAATCTGGCGCAGTGGCGCGCAGACGCGGCAATTATTTTTCGAAGTGTTAGCGCCGCGGGCTGGGCGTGGCGCGCGAGGCGGATTTTCATGTAAAGGAGAAAAATCGAGGATATTTTTATAAGGAGCCTATGGGAGGGTGACAAGTGTCCTCCCATCCTTTGACCAAATGATAAGCCTATTTTAGGGCCAAGTCTTGGAAGACTTGGCCATTTCATTTCAAACCTCCCAAGAGAAAACCCTCTCCCTTCTCTCTAGGTTTTGAGAAACCCGGCCTTAGTGGAACCGCTGAGCGGCAAGAAGGAAAAAGTGTTGGTGAACTTGTGAAGCGGTGGTTGAGTTGACGGAAGAAGTGGTAGGAAAGGGCTTTGTGGGCTTTTCTAAAAGGTAAGAGTTTCCTTCTCTGGGTTTTGAGTTAGTACTTGTGATAGTAGTATAGATCTGAGCCCGAGGTCATTATATTTAGAGTTTGAATAGATTTGTGAGCCCGAGGTCATTATAGCTAAGTTTGTATAGATTTGAGCCCGAGGTCATTATAGTTAAGTTGGCTTAGATTTGGATCTTGTAGCCTTGTTGATTTCGGCCTTGTGAAGGTGGCAAGTTAATAGAAACAAAGGAAGTTCTGTCCAATTTCCGTAGAATGTAGGCCTTGTACTTAGTTTACTCTACGTGAAACTAGAGTTTGATAGACGTTTTATGGCCCTTATAGGATTGAAGTACTACGTGTAGCATATTCTTCTTAAGGAGATAAGATCGTGGAGCATTTTGCTTAGTGTCGATAATCGTCGCGAGGTATGTGATTCTTCCTATCCTCTTCAAAGATGACTATTTGTGAAATATATAGTGCGGTTGACGACGTGTGTTAAAGAAAATTGATTTTCCAAATTGTGTCTTGACTTGTTATGAAGTGTAAAGGGCTTCATTAGGTGTAAGAGTAGTAAGTCTTATCCGTTAGTAATGGGCACTCATGTTAAAGAATGAGCCCTCTTGGTCTCATAAATGTTTATGTGGTAATTGGTTGGTTTAAAACATAAAGGGTTATAACGGCTTTATGAAGTCGATTATAACAACTTTATGTGAGTAAAAGAACGGTTGTTGATTGGTAGAAGTTAAGAGACTTGATCTTGTAAGATAAGAGACTTAACTTAGAATTGTGAAAGTTGTGTAATGTATTCAAAAGTTGTAAAACCTCATTCGTGAGTAATGAGTGATACTTGGTTTTTGAAAACTTAAGAGTTATACTAGCTTTATGGGAAGTTAGGTATAACGGCATAAGAATGTGAAATGGATTTGAAAGTGGGAACAAGTATCGAACACACCATCATAGCTTAATAAAGGAAATGGTTTCGACTAATTGATTATATTAAAACCAAGAGAAACCTCCATCTGCATAGAAACTAAGATAAGACAAAATGATATTACATTTCCTAGATCATGGCTGCTTAAATGAGAATCATTGATAACAAGTTCTGACTTTTCTTAAAATTCCAAAGAATGAACTTAATGGATTGCAAAGGATAATGTCTTTGGATTTTGGAAAAGAGAAGTAACTTGAGTTTGAAAGTATAAATCACTTGTTTTCAAATATCGAACTTTTCTTAAGGGAAAAGTAAATGACTTGGTTTTAAAAGGTAGGAATACTTGACCTTAAAGGAGTTAATTACTTGGACTTTTAAAAGGTATACTTGACGTTATGTTAATTGTGTTTGAAGTACGTGTTTTAAACATGAATGTGTGTGATACTACGTGTGGTAGTATCGTATGGTTTCTACGTAAAGAGAGGTCTTTGAAGGTAGGAAAGAATGTAGTATTTTGGGGTTGGAACCCGGTTTGTCGACTTAAACGAAGGTACTTTGAGTTGTGTGTAACTTGCCTGTGCTTGTGGTGATAGTTTTGTTGTTGTGCAAGTGTTTGACTTTGTGCTACCGAGTCTCTCGACGGAGGGCCGGATATCGGGTGGTATGATGGACATATCGACACGTTGGGTAGCCCACGGGTATGCTTCCACTATATTGATCCTTTGGGACATATCGACACGTTGGGTAGCCCACGGGTATGCTTCTATTAGGAGTGTTATCTTGTAAACTGGTTTGGACATACTGACACGTTGGGTAGCCCACGAGTATGCGTCCACAGTGAGTATTATCTGGTATTTGTTTGGACATACTGACACGTTGGGTAGCCTACGGTATCGTCCACAAATGAGTATTATCTCGGTATTTGTTTGGACATACCGACGTTGGGTAGCCCACGCAGTATCGTCCACATGAGTATTATCTTGTTATTGGTTGGGACATACCGACACGTTGGGTAGCCCACGGTATCGTCCACCGTGAGTACTATCTTGTTATTGGGTGGACATACCGACACGTTGGGTAGCCCACGAGTATCGTCCACTTTGAGTAATGATCTTTCGCGTGAGTCCACGACTTGATGTGATTTGATTTGATCAATCAGTATATACGTGGTGTCGTAGTTTGGTTATCATACATGTCTCTGTTTTCCTTATAGACTATTATGATTTCATTTACGATTTTTTTGTTTCGCATACTCATTACTGTTATGCGACTTCTTCTGGGCCGTTCATGCCGCGAGTTGAGATACATCGCTTGTTGATCCGCACCTTTGGATCGCTGTTCGGTTCTCGAAGCTCCATTCCTTCGAGACTTTGTCACTGATGCAGTTCCTCGTTGTAGAACTTTTTGTACATTCGTGGTATGGCGGGGCCCTGTCCGTCGAAGATGTTATAAAAATTCTTAGAGGTGCAGTAATGCGATGTGGCGGGGATTATCGCTGTTGGTGTTAGTTATTTTTCGTAAAAGGTAACGCTTGTTGCTTTGTTTCTCTTTTCATTGGTTATCATGTATGAGTTTTAATTTCCGTGATTTTCTCGATGTTGTTTGACTACTTGGGTGCCGGGTAAGGCACGATCGCCAGCCGTTTGGTCGTGGCGTTAAATGCCGCAGTAAAGGTACACGATCATTGATCCTCGCTCCTGGGTCACGATTCGTGTGGGAAAGCTCGTTTCTCGGAGGCTTATCGGTGGTATAGTCCTGTTGTTGTAGGTGTTTATTCGGGGTATGGCGGGGCCTGTCCCGCCATTGTTGTCGTATCATTTCTTAGAGGTGCAGTAATCGTTGTGGCGGGGTTTGTAAAAAGTTAAAGCTGCTCATGTTGGAAAAAGTTGTTATTTATATATATGCCGAAAGGCAAGTTTTTCTCAGATTATGGTTTCATATTTCATAATATGTCTTGTATTGTTTTATGTTCCGCTGATTACTCTGATGTTGTATCACTAGGGTGCCCGGGGTAAGACACCAGTCACGGGCCCGGAATCGGGTCGTGACACCCTACCTGGCCACCCCTCCAGGTATACATCAGAGAATAGCAGCGGAACATACACAACTCATAAAAATGCTTAGACAATAAAAATCAACAGGCTAGCCGATAAGACCACCTTCCGTAAAATATACATAACCCAAAAACATCAGTTACATTTTCTTTTTTCTTTACAACCCAATCCACAAGACATGACTACAGACCTCTAAAAATAACAACTGTGATGGGACAGGGCCCCGCCATACCCCTGAATGTACAACAACTGACCATACCAGGGATCTGAACCAAGGATAAGTCTCCGGAGTAATGGAGTTTCCCAACAGCTGAACAGTGATCCTAAGAGTGAGGATCAGCAACCTGTATACTCTATCTGCGGCATGAACGCATCTCCCCGAAGGAGGTCAGTACAACATATACCAAATATGTGAAACTGAAAGTACTGTAATGAAATCATAAGTCTAAAATAAAGCTGGAGACATGTATGATAACTCAATTAACAGTACACTGTGTCTTACTAACAATGAGAGTAAACAAGAGTATAATTTACTGCATAAAAATAGGAGGCTCATGATCAAGGTAGGGCCACCCGCCCGTAGTATCATTAAGCAATCCTACTCCTGGGACTATTTCACTCGCACAGGCCGTATGGACCCGCATGAGGTAACTTCCTCGCATATAATGTATCCGCCGCGCCGTGGTATGGACTGCATGAGGTAACTTCCTCGATATGATCGCGCCGCATGGGACTATTTCACCCGCATAAGCCCTACGAACTCGGCGTGAGGTATTCTCGCATGGGTGGTAGCAAATCCACGGAATATGCAAATGCAACAAACGGGAATGACCAGTAATGAACAATATATCACTAGCACAACCGGCTATCATACATAACATAAGCACTACCGGCTTATCATACATAACATAAGCACTACCGGCTTATCATACATAACATAAACACTATCGGCTTATCATACATAACATAAGCACTACCAGCTTATCATACATAACATAAGTAAGTTAAGAAATCCCCCTAACTTCTTATTAGCCTTATTCATATACACTCTCATTTTAGTTTACTTAAGGCACTAACATGTCATTATAAAATCCGGAAATTTAACCCAAAGTATTACGTACTTCTATTCTCTTAAAATGACTCTTTTCATATAAAACTTCCAAGATACTAATAACCGTAGTATCAAGTCATATCTACCTTTCAAGACAAGTCACAATACCTTTTAGAAATACATTTATAGGCTTCTAAATCAAGTGACTTCTTTCTTTTAAAACCTTAAGCAATTGATGCCTTCAAATCAATTTGCCTTTCATTATTTTAAGTCATTTATCATTACTTACATTACTTAGAGTAAACCACTCTTTTATCTTTCCGTAAAGTTATTATAACCAACTTCCCATAAAGCCGTTATACTAACTTTATGCGTTAGACACTTCCATTCTTTTTTATAACCAAGAGACTTATACTTTCAAAACCAAGTATCATATACTTTTAAAATACTTCAAGTCTCTTAACTTTAGAATAGCTCAAGGAATCAATACTTTCCAATTAAGTATTCTATACATTTTCAAGTCAAGAAATCCTTGTTTACCTTATTAGGATAAACCATTCTTTTTACTTTCCATAAAGTTATTAACCAACTTTATGCTTTTGAAACCAAGGAATTTTTATCCTTTAAAAACAAGTCAAGGATATCAAATGAAACTAAATTCATTTAAATCTCGTACGTCTACCGTACTATACATTTACAACTACTCATGCTCAATAGATAGGAAAGTTCCACATACCTCTTCGGTTCAATCCACTTGCTAAGTTCAATATGTCGTACGTAGTATGTCAACCTATAATGACCATAATACGTTTATTAACTTCTAGCTTCAAACGTAGAATATTCTAAGTGCAAAGTCACTAAATTCTACGGAAAATCGGGCAGCACTTCCTTTGTTTCTACATACTTTTCCACCTTTTTCAAGGCCCGAATTCAATAACCAAACACGCCACATTTAAGGCTCAACAATGTAGTTAACAATAGGGGATTACACGCCTACAAGACGTGTAAAATTTCGCCCCACAATTGATATCAAACTAGTCCAAAAAGGCAATGCCATTCTCGGCCAAAAGGTGTAACAACATATTATCATTTCCAATTCCTTTTCAATTCAAGTTGTTAAGTATAACATGTTATAAAGCCTCAATCGATTATAACAACTAAAATCTTCAAGTAGATAACATGCGACGATTCTAGTTATCGACCAAATTGTATTTCAATTTCAAATGGCTCACAATGTCATTTCGGCTATAGGCTTCCACTATCCATATCACTTATCAATATTTAATACATATACCTCATGCTAGTAAAAATGTAAGGCTACAACAATATGTAATCTTATAACACTTAAGAGAACAAGATTGTTACCTTAACGAGCCTTAATCCAACTTCAAGATCCGAAGTCGCCCCCTAGCAACTTAGAGCCTCTCATTGACACTCCAATCCGCCACTTGAATCCCTTAGAAGATCACAAACAACTTTCCTTTAACTTTCAATCCAAACCTAGGAAAGTGACTTAGGTTTTCACCTTGCGACTAATACAAAAATGATACTTTTCCGGGATATTTCTATTGAGATACCCTTACAATACTCTTAGGAACCTTGGTTTAAAGTGTGGAGCTTATTGGACAACAAACGAAAATTCTTGTCTTGCAAAAACCCTCAAACCCGAGAGCAACATCTAGTGTTCTTCAAGTTTTCTTGAAATTTGTCTAAGTGTGGGAACTAGTCTTGCTACTAGTATGATTAAATAACTACATGGAGGGTCAAGATGAGAACAATTGGGTGTCTTGGATGTATTTTAATAAAAGATCAAGTCAAGTGGCCTTGACTTAGTCAATGTTATCAAGCTCTAGTCTAGCAAGACTTGCTCATCTCTATATTGGTCAAATGACCATTTCACCCATGGTCCATTTCGTCCAAGACCAACTAAGGGGGGTGACACGTGTCACCCTCCCATTTGTCGCAATATTTCGTTTTCCGACATATCCATAATTTCGATAAATTTTTACTAGTCTCAAATCTTAATATTTTTTAGTTCTTACGTACGTTCTTAAAAGCATGCCCTGGAACTACGGGGTGTAACATTCTTCCCCCCTTAGAAACATTCGTCCCCGAATGTTCTTTTGGAGTCAATCTTATGGATAGCGACATAGTCTCTTTTTACAACCCCTACATACCAATAATGCCACACGTGGCCACATAACAATACTTATACCAAAACGTCAACCTGAACTCTAAGTTTCGACGTCGGTTATCTGCATAAAGCTTTTATCGACTCTGAGCTTACTAATAATCTTTCTTGGATAAGCTTCACCTTATTCACAGCCCGCTGAATCAAGTCCGGTCTAATTATCTGAACCTCGCCTACGTTGAACCAACCAATTGGCGAGTCTACACTTTCTTCATAAAAGCCTCGTACAGGGCCATCTGGATACTGGAATGGTAGTTTTTGTTATACGCAAACTCAACAAGAGGCAAATAATTCTTCCAGCTAACTCTGAAATCAATAACACCAGCGCATGACCTATCGCCGAGTGCACGGATAGTGCAGCTCTGCTGTCCGTCGATGCGAGGGTGAAATGCACTACTGAGACTCACTTGTGTCCCTAATACCTTCTGGAAAACCTCCAGAAGTCAGCCGTAAACTGAGTTCATCTGTCTGACATCATAAATGTAGGAACCCCATGCAGTTTCAAAATCTCCCTGCTATATAAGCTAGCATAATCCTCAGTCGAGTAAGTGGTCCTAACCGGAAGGGCACGGCTGGTTTCGTCAGCCTGTTTACTATGACCCCCAGGGAGTCGCACTTCCTCTAAGTACGATGCCACCCTGTAACAAGATCCATATTAATTAACTCCCATATCTAAGTTGGGATCTCAATCGCCTGAAGTAGCCAGCGGCTCGCAGTGTTCACCGACTGCTTCTGATTTGGACACTGAGCAACAAAACCTGCCACGTCCCTCTTCAGGCCATCCCACCAATACATATATCTGAGGTCATGGTACATCTTAGTCGACCCCGGATGAATAGAGTAACGAGCACTGTGTGCCTCCCCCAGAATCTGCTGACGAAGCTCAGCAACATCGAGAACACACAATCTGCCCTCAAATCTTAGCACCCCGTTAGGCGCTTCCTCAAACAAACTTTTCTCCTCTCGAAAAGTCGTGTCTCGATACCGTATCATAACTGGGTCCTCATACTGTCGCCTCTTCACCTCATCAACGATGGAAGACTCGACAATCTTACGAACCCGTACCCCACTATCATCGGTATCGACCAACCGAACACCAAGGCTCGCTAGCTGATGGATCTGACGGACCATGTTCTGTCTATCTGGCTGCCCATCTGACAGACTACCCATAGATCCACGACCAAGATCATCTGTAACCGTCTCGGCTTTCCCTGGTGGTATAGGATATCAATATCACAATCCTTGAGTAACTCTAACCACCGTCTGCATCGAAATTCATTGCCTGCTGCGAAGATATACCGGAGGCTCTTGTGGTCTGCACAAATATCCACATGAAGTCTATATAATGAATGCCTCCAAATCTTCAAGGCACGATTAACTGTCGCCGATTCTAAATCGTGAGTAGCGTAATTCCTTTCATGCTCCCGTAATAGCCGGGAAACATAGGCTTTAACCTTATCGTGTTGTATCAGCACACAACCTAGCCCAACACCCAAAGTGTTGCGATAATAACCTAACCCTCTAGTCTCTCAGGAGGGGTTAGAACTGTAGTCGTGGTCAACTTATCTTCCAATAACTGGAAGTCTTTCTCATACTTGCGAAATATTCGGGCATCCTTAATCTCAATTATGGTTCATGTTTCCCTTTCTCTGTTGCAACCAAACTTGGTCACTAACTTAGATTTGATTCCTTTGCTTGCATCATGGCTAAGACTTCCTGTCAATCACAATTTAGAGGGGGGAGATTTCCTTGATCTCGTCAAGTAGTAACCCGATTATTCTCTCCCAGCTCGTAGAGCTTATAGTCAGGTGTTCAACCTCAATTCACGGTATTACATAATCCAATGACTTGTCAAGATTTCTTATCGTTCGAGTGTCTACTCGTCTTTCCTTTATGAGTTATTTCAAGTTGTCCTGGGGTCCCTTACCCCTCCGTATTTTTTTACAATTTTTCTCGTCAGTACAGATGTTACCACCTTTCCTCGAGGTGTTCTTACTGCCCATCATCTACTAATGGTTTTTACACTAGTCTGGGGTAATCATATCTCATGCAACTTACATAACCATAGTTGTATTCTCTTTTATCATTCTGGTCATAACCCTTCCTTATGTTTTTTTTTATTAGGAAAAGTATTTCTATCTTGATTCATAATCGTACAGTTTCATACATGCGTACTACCTGCATTTATATCCTTACGACACTTTCCCGACCATTTCGTAACGTCGTTCTTAATTACCCCAACACAATACTTTTCCCACGGTTATCTAAAACTGTAACCTATGGCATGACGATACTGAAGACCTTACCAGTCTCCTATCCTTCGTCTAACAACATGGGTACACATAACCCCATAATATGTAAAACTATCCTTTTACGTGGGGGAGAGAACTTATCTCCCTTACAAAATCTTAATCATCAAGCGCCACCTTATAATCGTATAGATTTTCAAAACCTACCAACGATGTCTTCTGTTTTCCGTAGGCAGCACTCGTACTTATCTTATTCTTGCTTGCGCGCTTTCCTCAACTTATCCGGAAGGTCGTGGCCCTGACCGCCACACCAGACCAATTCCAAGTACCCCCAAGGGTACTTAACATTAAAACTCCTTCAAATTCAAGTACTACTTACCTTCTGCCTCAATTCACCTCAAATGAACAAGTCACACAGACTTATTAAAAATAATGATGTCAAAGAAGGAAAGATAATTTACTGGTTACCACCACTTTCCTTCCTTTCCACTCGATAATCGAACTAGGAAACCGAATCGAACAAATCCTCTCTCGCACTAACGTTGGCATAACAAGAGGCCAACTAGCTCGCATACATAATGTCCTCAAAGTCATAATACTCTGCTAGATCTGTTGGGGTCCGACGTATCAGATCGCCACCGCAATTATTACATACCCGCTCAGCTACCACCCATCACTCACGGGTGTAGTCACCCCGAAAGGTCCTCATGGATTCAAGCTCTATTTCTTTACACTTGGTTGCTCTCTTTTTTCACTGGTCGTACTCTTTCCGTACTTCCAAACTAATTCTGGCCTCCAATCCTTGGAGTTACTAAATTAAACAATATAAGGCCATTTCCGGCTCTCACAACCTGGTTCCGGTGGAATGCGTCCACTAACCCGTAAAATGATTAACTAGACTCGGGCCTTGCACCCTCGCCCTCCCATTTGTCGCAATATTTCATTTTTCGACATATCCGTAATTCCGATAAATTTTTACTAGTCTCAAATCTTAACATTTTTTAGTTCTTACGTACGTTCTTAAAAGCATGCCCTGGAACTACGGGGTGTAACAATGTTGTGGTTCCATATATTTACATTTGCAAGTATTATGTAATAGGTGTTTCGTTGGTTATCCAGTTGTAAGAGATCTTTTGATTGGGTAGAATCTTGAGATATCAATTGTATAAGTCGGTATAAGCGGACTGTTAAAGAAATAGGTCTTGTAGGCATTACAAGAAAGATTGTAAACCCTTGTACGACTCTTGATTAGTGAAGTTTGCGAAAAGTCATATAGAAGATAGGTCGTAGTTTTTTACTCCCTTGAGTAAGAAGTTTTTCACATGAAAATACTTGTGTTGCTTTATATTTTCGCTGCATTACCTTCTTGCATAGTTATTCTAAGAGTCAGATTCTTAAAGTGAATAGGAGTAGATCAACTTTGTCCATCAGGATATGTAGAAAGTAAAATTGATACAAGAGTGGCTGATGACAACCCAAAGTCGCCAGAAATCCTATTCTGATATGTGACACAGAGATTTGAAATTTGCTATAGATGATTTGATATTTCTAAAGATTTTGCCTACGAAAGGAGTTATGCGGTTCAGGAAGAAGGAAAAACTTAGCCCGGGTATATTGGGTCGTATAAAATCATTCAGATGGACCAGGTAGCCTATGAGTTAGAACTTCTCCAGAGTTGATATCAGATCATCCAGTATTTCATGTATCGATGTTGAGAAAGTGTGTGAGAGACCCTTCCCATATTGTACGTACAAAGGATGTCCAGATTACAGAGAATTTAACTTATGAAGAGGTTAGCTATTATTGATCATCAAGTTCGAAAGTTGAGGACTAAGAAAATAGCCTCTGTGAAGGTGTTATGGAGGAATCAGAACATCGAGGATACTACGTGGGAAGCTGAGGAAGAGATGAAATCTAAGTATCTGCACTTGTTTCACATAGAGACATAAGGTATTTTGAATACTTCATGATCTATGTTCTTCGTTTATATGTTTATATTGTTGTCAAGCTTACTCTTATTCCTATATGCAGGTGATGACCAAACTCAACATATTGTTATGTCGCCAAAGTCAGGGACATGAAGTACATAAAGTAGAATAAGATCATATTGTTTTATGTTTGGGGTTAGCTGACGGAATTTGGATAGTCCTAATTACATTGGAAACTCTATCGAAAGTTACAAAAAACTTTAGGGTTGGCTTTTCCCATTCTCATGCAAGGACGGATGTTTTCAAGGGGGAATAATGTAACAACTCGTACTTTCAGGATAGGATTACAAGTGCTCGACATTTCAAGGAAGTCGTGTCGTAAGTTATTTGAGTCGTATGTTAAGATTTTGAGTTCAGCGGGTTGAAATTTAAGAGTCGATAAAGGGAAGTTGGAAAATCTATTAGTATATGGGTCTGTTTCTTCAGGGCTTTACTCCTAGCATACTTGGAGTTATGGGGTGATCCACCTATCAAATCGAAGTTTTATGAGTCTACTTCTAATGTATTAAACCATTCATCAATACAATTTGAGTAGAAAGTTACACATTTTTAGGCAGGACTAAGAGACTGCTCGGAGGCAGTCAAGAGAGCATACGATGTGTGGTCCATTGCATAGAATTTTCACATGATGGCCAATGCGCCGCGAGGTGGTGAGGTGGTGGCTTGGATTTAAGATAAGGATCAGCTTTTATGAGCTCATTTCCATACTTTCTTTGGACGAAATTGCTCCCAAAGTTGTATAGAAACTATTCCTTGTCCGTCAATGTAGAAATGAAGTTATACTGAATAACTTAATTTCTACAGAACTATGCCGGACAAGGCATAGTGTCTATGTAACTTTGTCAAAATAAACATAGTTTCTATGAAACCTTGCCTTGCGAAATTAGGTCATAGATTCAATTATTTTTTTTTATGTCAGGGATTACTTTTTTGTTACTTAAAGTGCCGAAAGGCAAAAATTAAAGACCAACTATTTGATGGGGGGGGGGATTAAGGACCACCCAAGATAGGGGCATTCGTGCGAATTGCCCGAAAGAGAGTCTGAGTTAGTTATGACATCGTATATTAGGGCATCAAAGGTGTGAATTTAGTGTTGAGTGAAAAGGTCCAGAAAAGAAAAACAACTGCCAGGAGCAAGATCTCTGGTTTAGAGAGCCCATAATGATGATTAAATCTGAGTAAACATCATTTAATTTAGAACTAGATGCATCTTGAGACGAAATTCTAAATTATTTGTTTGCCAACTGTTGTGGCTTTAAAATTACCCCCTGAACTTGGCTATTTGATAGCCTATACCCCTGCACAATCTCATACCAAGAGTTATTTTACAAGAAAAACAATGTGTTTGAATTTGATTTGGAATAACTAGTAAATATTTCCTTGAACTTGAACAATGTTTGCAGGTCTATAACATCTTTTATAGAAGATGAAGCTGGCTACCACAAATGGAAACAAACAGTTTAAAAAAGAAGAAAGTTGCAACAGCTGTACAGGTCACAATAACTCAATAAGTTACTTTTAAAACTAATGCTTATTATCTAGAAGAATAGTCTCTGTAACAATATTACCCTTTTTTCGTATCCCACTGTTGTCACATTACGTCAACAGATTCTTCCCCGAGTACAGCAGCAAACTCAGTAACATTACATACTAACACTGCCTTGATCTATTAAATTAGTGATTCTTTCTTTCAGGACACCTATAAGCTCCAAATGATCTTTACACCAACAATACAATGAGAAGGAAGGCCAAAATGAGCCTTTGGCTTGGAATAGACAAACATTATTTCTGATCAACTTTCGGAAACGAGAATTTATCTTGTATGCAACAACAGGAGGTCTGGCTTTTCCACAAATTTTTTCCAGTCATTGCAGAACCTTGCAACAGTTGCTCCATCAATAACTCTATGATCTGCACCTACATTTATCTGGAAAAAGAAAAGCATCCGATATGAAATACTGAAACATTTTTCATGAACTTACCCTGAAGGTCTTTAAAATTACTACATACCGTCATGACTGATGCAGGATATACATTCCCATCTTCAGCATAGTGTGGAATTTTCTGGATCCGGCCCATTGCTACGATGGCAACTTCAGGTGAATTTATTAGCGGGGAACCAAACTTTCCACCAATTCCTCCAATATTGCTTAAAGTAATAGTTCCCCCTGATATATCATCTGGACTAAGCTTGTTTATCTTAGCAAATTTCTGTAGCCTGTACAGTTCCTTTGTTATCTGTAGCAGAAGCATGTATCCAGTTAACAACTCACACTCAAAAGGAAGCACAAACATGCATTTGGTAGTATATAGATATATACACATAAAAGATAAGAGGAACTGATCTTGGACTATGGAAATAGTATCACCAGGGAAGCGGGGAAGGGGAGGTGGAGAGGGAAAAGTCGCATTCTGAGATTACTTAATCAAAAGTTCTCTAAGCCTCCTTTTACAATATGGTAAGACAAATCAGACACAGAAAATGGATACAGGTTACTCCTATTGAATGTATACAGGTTGCTCGTTTTGAATAGAAAGAGGGTGAAAAAAGGGAAAAGACCAAGTGCTGGGCTACATTAGTAAAAAATATTCTTAGTCTTCCTTTCATAGTATGGAGAGAATCACACGCAGAAAATATATACAGGTTGCTAGTGTTGAAGAGAACGAGCAAGATACTACACACGATGTCGGTAATCCCTCAATTAATAAACAAGGATGTCTATGGATGCAATTTAATTATCAATATATTCCTTTTGTGCACAGTTTTGTGTATCCTCTCCTCCTCCTTTCCATCTGTTTAAAGTCTGGAACATACACATAGGGATATGTAACTCTTTCATAACTTGGTCAAACTAGTGATGGAAGATTCATCTTCTAGCTTCTGTATTCCAAACCCACAGAAAAGAGCACTTTTCCTTTCATTTTCATTTTCATTACAAGATGATCTTTATCAACTAGAAATTGTTACATTTTGAGCTGAGCAAAGTCTCTACCAGGACCAAATGCCCAGATATGAGTCCCTCTCCCTATCATAACTTTGTTCTCTCTCTTAACTTAACATCAGACTGTTCGTATCAGGAACTATTTCTTCCTCCTTAAAGGTAATGTACATTTAACAACTTGCTTAAACACTCAAATGAGAGAAGTTGCAATATTTAACATGTAAAACTAAATCGATTCAAGGGTAATACAAAAAAGTATAAATAAACTGTGCTGGTGAAATAGTGTAAGTTTGCACAAGCTGGCTAAGATTTGGTGGGTAGAGTTACCGGGTGACTGTGCCGATGGGAGGTAGCAGGTACCCGGTGAAATAAACACAGGTGGGCGCAAGCTGGCCCGGGTACCACCATCATAGAAAAAGAAGTTTAAAGAAACTAGCCAAGGTCCACTGTCTTTAAATCCTCCTCTATTTGTTCCTCCATTATCTCTCAAATCTCTGTATTGTTCAGGCCAAACTAGACATTCTTCTTTCGATTCTTGATTTTCAATAATAATGTACACTCTCACAAAGAAGAAGGCTCACATCATATGATACTGAAATAATACTCACACACGGAATCTGCAGAGTAAGAAGGAACTTCCTCAGTTAAGTGTACATGTGTCAGATTCTGATCTTAATTATGTTTGAATATTGTCATGTCAAACTAGGATTTAATAAAAAAAAATCTTCTTAATAGACTATATCAAGCAATGTAGAGATATTATTATATGAGAGGAAATACAATAGATAGAAATGTTATACTTCAGTACAAAATAAACTATGGCAAGATTCAAATTTAGTGGGGTAACAGCTGCCAACTAACCTCCATGATTGAGAGAGACTGAACATTTTTTATGTTTGGTACAACCAAACCATTTGGAGTAGCCATTGCAATTCCGATGTTGTGGGACCCTAGATTGTGGGAAGAAAACAGTACCATTAATAAGGATGAAGATTGCGTAAATGAAGAAAAGAAAATATTGTATCAGCATATAACACAAGATCTATAATTGTCAAAATGGCCACAAATCGTATGAAGAAATGAAAATATTGTATCAGCAGATAACACAAAATCTATAATTGTCAATATTGTCACTAATCATGTCAAGTAATCTATTTTTACTATGTTGATGAGGGGAACATTTAAAATTGGAAATTTAGAATTGTGAATTTGATATACCTTTTAGGATGACCTCGTAGGATTCCTCATTGAAGCAACTATTTAGCATGGGATGTGTAGTTAAAGCCATTGAAAGTGATTTTATGAGGACAGGAAGGAAAGTGTGCTTGATCTCTGGATCAGAATTCTCATTCTGGAATGACGTTTTGAGCTCCACAAGTGCATCACAATTCATCTCTTCTACATAATAAAAATGTGGAATTTTTGCAGCTAATGTCATTGATTTAACCATGGCACGCTGGTAACCCCTGTAACATAAGGATCCAATAGCAATCCATGAGTATAAAAAAAACATGCAGCCTTTTCAAGAAGAAAACGAGTATAAAAAATCATGCAACACCTCGCTTATAAAGAATGTGCATCTTAATTTTGCCACCACAAATTGTTCGTGCATTTCAAACCTATGGAGAACTATTTGCACTGTAAGAAATATATTTAAGCATCTTAAGAAATAGGGAGAAGAGTTGTGAGATGCTTTCGACAAACACCTGGGAATTTTTTTTAGTACGGATTACTTGGGAACTGATAGAAATCTGTAGCCAGCTCATCTGGAACTCCTACTGCACCATTAAAATTTGTTGAATCTAGAGATTACGAGTGTGACAAGCAAGCAATCACACATGCTTTTCTTAGGCTATAGTTTCGGTTCTTTATTGTGGTAATATACTTCTCAATTTTGCAACACACACTTGAAGAACCTTGTTCAAAGAACACGCTTCCTATCAACAAAATTTTGTTCAAAGAACGTCTCCGTCTAATGAAAACTACGCCCCATCTGATGTCAGAAGTCTCCTGTAACATATGGAAACAGTAAAGTGAGCGAGTTTCAGTTCTCTTTATGGAAGTAACTAACCTTAGCTGAAGTGTCCTATCTTCATACCCCCCTCCAATGAGAGGTGAAACCTCTGAATGTTTTTGTTGTGCACATGCTGGTGCTTCATTAATTAATCCTTTTTGCATTGCGTAATTTATCACATCCTCTTTAAGTATCCTTCCGTCTTTCCTAGTTTCAGGTACATCATTTATGTCCAAACCATACTGCTTTGCAAGGTTACGGACAGCAGGTGTGGACAACACTCCACTGATCTTGGTTTTTTCAGGCACAGAGCTGATGTCACTTGAGCCACTGAAATCAGATTCCTGCGATATCATCTTTTCTGAAGCATCAGAAGTCTCAGTAGGATTAGGAATTTCATCAACGCCAATCTTCAAAAGTGTTTCTCCAACCTACAAAATTTGGTAAATAAGATGATCTAGTGCTTAAACATCCTTGGGATTTCTACAGCTACCCATGAAGTATGATATACAGATATTGATGTGGAAGTCCACAAAATCAAAATAATTCGAGGAGATATATAAAACCCTAAGGTATAAGGGAGCACTGGTGTCTTCTAATGAACAACATATTTGCTCAATTTTTCTACAAGAAGAGTTCTAAAGCACACCACAGATAAAAGCTAGTTTTCTACATGGCCTGATCTTTTGAGAAGAGAGCCTATTCTCCATGTCCTTTGCTCATAAATTTGAGGGTATCGTAAAACGGGACGAAAGCTAATATTTTTCCTCTTTGACAGTAAAATAAACAGAATATGATCGTGAAATTCCCACTTCAAGATGTCATATTGCATCTGCAACTACTTCCTGGTGTCATCATTAAGGTGCAGTTAAACAAATAAATCCTTAAGACAGAAGATAAGACACCAGAAGAATTTCAGTGTGGTTAATACACACTCAATACAATATGACTGTGGTGTTGTACCTTGACGATGCTACCAGGAACAAGAAGAATTTGAGAAATTTTTCCTTTGTAACGACTTGTTATTTCAATCGTTGCCTTGTCACTCTGAACTTCACAAAGAGGTTGGAATTCTTCGACCTGGTCCCCCTGCCCAAAAGAAAAGAAGTATCAGAATGAATTTTATAAAATGCTTCATACAACCAAATAACCAATGAAAACAATGGGTGTATTTGATTGATAGCTTCTAACAAGAGAATATGGGGTAATGGCCAAATTCACGAGGAGCAAAACATCAAGTGCACTGTATGAGTATGGGCATAGAGATGCCTGTAAATTCTACTTCAAAGTATAATTGGCTTGAAGTCCCTCCACGCCAGGGAAAAAAACTGATAGACCTCACATCAAGTTAAAATGTTAAAACAAGTCAACCAGTTGGGCGTCTAACATAGGCACATAGCTAAAAAATCATTTACCAAAGGAGAAAAAGTATGGCATGAAATACTCTATATATTTACAATAAACATCAACTAACCTCCTGAACAAACCATTTGAGAAGTTCACATTCCGCAATACCTTCACCAGTTTGCGCCAGCGGTATATCAATTACCCCACCAGCAGGAAGATCCAGTGCAGCTTGAGTTGAAAAACTACACCCTCTCAGAGCAAATGAAGCATTAAACTGCACGAAAAAAATTTGGCATAAACGACAGGTAAAAACAACAGAATAACTAGATTTTGCTAACCTACAGAGAAAATAACTTCTCAAAACAAATTGCAGAAAAAAACTGCATCAAGAACTTCTGATAGGTTCAACAAGAACTGATGCAAAACAGACAGAGAACATGTTGCAGAAAGAAAACAAGTGAGCATTCTCTTAAAGGAAGGAACAAATTCCATCTCATCAACTTTGGTGAATGCTACATATGATCATAAATCTTAACACAACAACAATATACCCAGTGAAATCCCACATGTGGGGTATAGGGAGGGTAAAGTGTACGCATACCTTACCCCTACCTCGCGTGGAGGTAGAGAGACTATTTCGGAAAGGCCCTCGGCTCAAGTAGCACATATCAGAGCAGTTGGAACAAGAAAGTACAGCAGTAAAAAGACATAGCAGATAGTCAAAAAATGCCTTACATAGAATTCTTAACACCACTGGATGAAAAGAAACACCAACTTTAGAAACTATTTTTACACTGATTCCAAATTAACCCCACCCACAGCTGCTTCTACCTATTACTTTTTTTTCCTGAGAATAAGATTCGCAATTACTTCAACAACAACAACATAGCCAGTGTAATCCCACATGTGGTGTTTGGGAAGGCTAGAGTGTACGGACCTTATCCCTACCTCTTGAAGGTAGAGGCTATTTCCAAAAAACTTTCAGCTCAAGTAACGCATATCAAAGCAGTTCTGGCAATTACTTGAACAAATGAAAACTTCAAAAAATGCCAAAAATTACAGCCACATCAAAATCTGCTATCCCTATATAAGTTACAGCAGTTCTCCAAGGCCAATAATGATTCCACTACTTTAAATTCATGTAGAATCAAGAATCTTGAGATTCCCATATGATGGGACAAAAAGAAAAACAAAAGACACTGGAAGCTTACCCTTTGGAATATTCAGTTTGACAAGATCAACAAAAGTACCACACCACACATCATCACTCAGATTCTACTACTAAAGCAAAGTACTCTGACATACAAATAGTGGTAAAAAACAAATGAATACACTCACTTAACCTACACAAATCTGAAAAAATAAAACAAAAGCAAACTATTATAATTAACCAAGAGTCTAGGAAAGGAAAGAAGGAAGATTGTTTGTTGTCACCTTACTATATGAGCAAAACGGCGTCGTATAGCTTCTAAAAAAGTGAACTTGAGACTGAATTCTCTTGCCACCACTACATATCACCGGAGACTGAAACCACCGGAAAATGCTCTGCCGGAGCTTACTCTGATAAATTTTCCGGCAAATCATGGTAAATGGAATTGGTGAGAGTGTTTTTTTTGGGAATTCAATTATTTATTGGGTAAGCAAATCAAGAAAGTAGGACACATTAAAATAGTCGTATGAATGTGGACAACTATGGTGTGCTGAATATAAATTCTTGGGTTGACCAAACACAAGCTGAGATTTTACTTCGAAATTTTCAGACACTTCTGAACATGATTTGCTTCAAATAACAGAAAAGATGGGGTTTTTTTGTACTATTTCCAGAAAAGTAGTAGCCAAAGTCACGTCACTCTGACCAACTTTTACAAGTAATACTATGATACTAATATTTACTATTTACAAAATTTATATAATATTCTTTTCTTTTAGTTAATCTAATTTTTTTTATATTTAATAATAATTTAATTTTATACCTTAATGAAATAATTTCTAGCTACACAAATTTATATGAATTGTTTTAGATCATGAATTTTAAAAATCTTTATTTATTTCTTAAATTTTATTTCAAGTCAAAGATCTTCATATAAAATGAGACGAAAATAATAGTAATGGTTTTTCATTGTTCGAATGATACATTTTTGTATTTGAAAATAATACAACTTTTAATTTAGAAAAAAAAATATGTTATCAAATTTCTCTCTTTTTTGAATTCCATAACGAATTAAAGTATATTGCATAAATAAAATTGAAGATTTTCTTTGATCATAATTTTTTCAAATATTTTTTAAATATTTTGAATTGTTAGTACTTTTTTATGTAGTTTCTAAATATATAAATTTTATTTTGTAAAAATTAAAAATTCTATGTTCACATCTAACATTAGTTAGACATTTTTTTGAGACGGAGAGAGTATTATTTTTCTTATTCTTTTCTTGAAAATTAGCTATTCCTTTTGTCAAGAGGAAATTTATTGAATTTGGTAAAACAGTGTTTAAAATAATATCAAGCTTGATATATAAAGATTGTAATATATCTTGTATTTTGATAAGATAATAAAGTATATCCTTTTATTTTTCTAGTAATTCCATTTTCTTCTCATCTCACCAAACTCAGGTTAATAATATTTGAAGTTATTTAAATGATAATGATCAAAACATTTTCTTCGACAGAACACATAATTTATTAATCAAGTCCACGTGCACTATATCAATTAAGATGTGTAACACACATCATCAAAGTTATCTACATCTTCAGACATGCCTTATTTGGCAATCAGTCATCTAAAGGGTTCAAAGTATTCGACATAATTTCTTACTGTTTATCTCTGCTATAATTTAAATAATATTATAGAGAGAGATATCGAATACTGTTAAGCCATTTGAATTATTTAACACTTAGGAAATTTTGTAAATATTGTCCGTCCCAATTTTCTTTAATTTTGTAGGAATTTGATTTGTCCAATGTGTAGTATTCTGTACTTGAAGAGAAATGTATCGCATCGGTGAGGAATGCGATTTCTGGGCTCTTTATAAGGATCGGACAATCCTCCTCCCTTTTGAAAAAAATAATTCCTTGATTATTCTTATTAATGAAAGGCATATATATACAAATTACAATAAGAAAAATTATTTTTCTTTTCTACTTCTAAATCTCTATTCTATAAGGAGACTAACTATACAATTAAGGTAATATTACAATTCTAATTAATGTAGAAGACTAGACAATATTCACACTATACAAAATTGCTGCATAGCCCGTGTTGGGCCTCTGGACCGTAAAGCCCATTGATGGGCTTTAACACACACCCGCAGTCATAGCGGGCGGTCTCATATGATGAGATTGTCTCTAAAATCTTTAAAAAGGACCGAGGGAAGGCCCTTTGTAAAGATGTCTGCAATTTGATATCTTGAAGGGGCATGCCAGACGCGTACTTGTCCTTTAGCTACCTTCTCTCGAACAAAGTGAATATACATCTCTATGTGTTTAGTGCGCTGGTGTTGAACTGGATTACCAGAAAGGTAGATGACACTTATATTATCACAATATACCAAGGTAGCCTTCTCAATATGAAAATGAAGCTCTAAAAGTAAATTTCGTAACCAACATGACTCAGAAACCACATTGGGTACCCCTCTATACTCGGCCTCTGCACTTGAACGTGAAAGCGTGGATTGACGCTTGGCAGACCATGAGACCAAGTTATTACCTAAAAACATGCAATAGCCAGACGTAGATCGTCTGGTGTCTGGACAACCACCCCAATCAGCATCTGTATAGGAGACTAGTGTAGACGTCGACGAAGGATACAAATGCAAACCATACTCAAGTGTTCCCTGAATGTACCTAAGAATGTGTTTGAGTGCATTCATATATTCAACTCTAGGATCATGCATAAACAAACACACATGTTGTACGGAATATGTAATATCAGGTCGCGTGAACGTCAGATACTGAAGGGCGCCTGCAAGACTGCGATAGCGGTTCGGATCCTCATAGAGAGTCAGCTGCAGCACCAAACTTGGGTTTAGTATCAACTGGAGTAGAAGTGGACTTACAGGATGGCATCACAGCCCTCTCAATGATCTCTGCTGCATACTTTCTCTGTGACAGGAACAATCCACCTGCATGACGAGTTACAGCAATCCCCAAAAAGTAACTTAATGGGCCCAAGTCCTTCATGGTAAACTCAGCACTGATCATCGTCATAATGAGCATGCGCAAAGCATCAGAAGAGGAAGTCAAGATAATATCATCAACATATAGTAGTAAATAAGCCATGGATGAACCCCGACGATATTTGAATAATGAATTATCAGACATGCTGTGAGAAAAACCCATAGTCGAAAAAAAATCAGCAAATCTCTTATACCAAGCTCGTGGAGACTGCTTAAGTCCATACAAGGACTTCTTCAATAGACAGACATGATGAGGATATCTAGTATCCCTAAACCCCAAAGGCTGATGCATATACACTATCTCCTGAAGATCACCGTGTAGGAAATCATTCTTCACATCTAACTGATGAATGGCCATGATTTTTGAAAGAGTCAAGCTGAGCACAGTACGAATGGTAGTCGGCTTGACCATTGGGCTAAACGTCACCACAATCCACACCAACCTGTTGAGTCTTACCATCACCTACAAGTCTAGCCTTATGCCTTGCAAATGAACCATCAGAATTTTCCTTAAGAACAAAAATACACATAGACCGAATAATATTAACACCAGATGGACTGGGTACCAACTCCCACATCTTATTATCAATAAGAGCATTATATTCCTCGGTCATGACAATTTTCCAATTAGGGTCATTTAAAGCAGACATGGGATTACAGGATAATGGGATTTAAGAACATTTGAATTCAAATTAAAATGTCTTTTTGGTTTAAAGATACCCCGTTGACTACGAGTGACTGGACCATGACTCTGGGTTGGATTGGGTGGATTTTGAGAATTTTCGGAAACTTCAGGAATTACTGTCGAAGGCGCCGCGGCGCCAGAAGATCCGGGAAGGTCGCAGGTATTTTGGCGCCGCGGCGCTGACTCGCAGGGATCTTGGCGTCGCGGCGCTCCGCGGTCGCGCAGACCGAGGCGGGTTTTGGGAACTCGCGTATTTTTACGGCAAACCTGAAAAATGTCGGAGAACATAGGGGGAGATAACATCATCCAAAAAATCATAAGACCTAGACACGGGTTTTTCATCTTTAGAGAAGGGAAATTGGGATTCATCAAAGAGAACATGACGACTAATGATGATTCGTTTAGATGACAAATCAAAACATTTATAACCACGATGATTTGACGAAAAACCCAAAAATACACAAGGAGTAGAACGTGCATGAAGTTTGTTGATTGTAGTGGATAGAAACAGTGGATAACATAAGCATCTGAAGACCCTAAGATAAGTGTATGACGGAGTCTTATTGTATAACGTTTAGAGGGGATGAATATCTCAAACCTTTAGAGGGAAGAATATTGAGGAGATCGGTAGCCATTTGTAGTGCATGATATCAAAATAATTGAGGAACGGAAGAATGAACCAATAAAGTGCGGACAATATTATTAATGGTACGAATTTTTCGCTCAGCTTTCTCATTTTGTGAAGACGTATGAGGACAAGAAAAACGAAAATTTATCTTATTTTGAGCACAAAACTTCCTAAATTCCCCATTATCATACTCTTTGCCATTATCACATTGGATGTTTTTGATTTCCCGTTCGAATTGTGTTCTTATGAAAGCTCTAAATTTTATGAAAGTAGAAAAAATTTGAGATTTTTTCGCAATTGGAAACATCCATAAATATTTAGAATTGTCATCTAAAAATAAAACATAATAACGATAACTCATAGAACTGAGAACCGGAGATGTCCATAAATCACTATGAATAATTTCAAATGACATTGAAGTATTAGAATTCGAAGCTACAAAGTGTAATTTAATAATCTTTCCAAAAGCACAGGATTGACAAAGTGGAGTACTACGCGTACCCTTACAAGAAATAAATTTTTGTCTATCTAAAGAAGATAAATAGACGACCCCAGATGACCTAGCCGAGCATGCTACAAGGAAGGAGAAAGAGCTGCAAAGGTGGATGGCATAGCTTGACGCGAGATGCTGGGATTTGGTGTGATTGGATAGAGGTCCCCACCACTGTTACACCTCATGAGACGACTCCCCGTTTTGAAATTCTTCACAGAAAATCCAAATGGATCAAAATTAATAGAAACCCAGTTATCAGTTGTGAATTTACGGACAAATACTAAATTTATAATTAATTTTGGGGCATAAAGATTATTTTTCAGGACAAGTGGTGGATGAGGAGGGGACAAGGTTTTATGATCATAACCCTTAATTGGAATAGAATTGACATTACCAACAGTTATACCACGATTAGTGCTCAAATTGGAATAAGACGAGAGAGTACCTTGATCAGATGTCATGTGGGTAGTGGTGTCGGTGTTCATTTACCAATTAGGGTCCGGTTGATTCAGGTCAAGTGTGTGTATCGCTGCTTCAATGTCGGTCTGAGTGTGTCCCACAGCGTGGTGGGCCTGATGGGGTGAGGCTTAAGTATACTAGATCTGGGACCGCCATACGTTTGGTATGAACTATAGATGCAATCGGGAAAAGGCGGGCGCGCGGCTGTAAGGTGATCGCGGTTAGGTGCTTTGGGACCACCGCCAGACGGATGGCCCTGTTGGTTCCAGGACTACTACTATTACGGCTGCTGACGGTTGCCCCCGTTGTTGCCGCCACGATTCTTGCCATTATTCTTCCGATTCTAGTCTTTCTTACCACCCCGTTGTTGTGATTTTGGGTCACATTGGCTGGATTGAAAGGAGAAAAATTGAAAGCAGTCATCATGCCGACAGGACTAGCCCCAATTGCTACTTTCTTAGCCAAACCGGCTTCTTCCAAGGTGAGCATAGAATGGGCTTGATAAAATCCTGGCAGGGAGTTACTCTGACGAATAACTGAAGCAACACCGCTATAGGCCTCTGACATGCCTGCAACCATCTGAAGAACGAGACGACTACTAGAAATAGGATAACCCACGTTGCTGAGTTGGTCTGCCAAGTCCTTGAGATGTTTGCAATAGGAAGAAACGTTTTGAAAATTCACCATAGCCACCTGTGAAAATTCCTGCTCAAGGATAACAATTCGATAATGACTATTATCTTGGAATATATCTCGCAATCGATCCCACGCCGACATAGTTGTGGAGTTGGGTTCCATAATCGTCTGCAAAAGGTCCAAGGAAATAGTGGCATAAATCCACTGAAAAACTATGGAATCAAGCATGTCCTATAATTCTGGGTCTGCTTCTTTAGTGAGCACAGTAGATGTAGACGCCTTATCACTCTCCTTTGAATGAGTTGGAGGAATGATATGGTGAAGAACTTTATGTGCTTTAATATGAATCTTGAATAACCTGCCCACGTCTCATATTGGTCGTTTTCAAGATCAAGAACAATAGGGATGTCGCTCTTGATGTTAGAAACTGAGAGGTCAGGATGAAATTGTTCTTAGCAGCCACAGGGAATAGAACAACAAGATTCGGAGAAGGGAATTTGAGAGAGGGGATTTTGGAGGAGAAGATACTCGGTTTTTGTTAAAAGAGAAGCACAAAAAATCGAGAATTTTAGTGCCCAAAATCCGAAAATTTGAGAAGAATTTTGAGGAGCGGAAGCGAAGTAAAGAGAACCTAGACTCTTGATACCATGAAAGAAATAATCTCTTAATTATTCTTATTAATGAAAGGCATATATATACAAGTTACAATAGAAAAATCATTTTCCTTTTCTACTTCTAAATCCCTATTCTATAAGGAGACTAACTATACAATTAAGGTAATATTACAATTCTAATTAAGGTAGAAGACTAGACAATATTCACACTATACAAAATTGCTTCATAGCCTGTGTTGGGCCTCCGGACCGTAAGCCTATTGATGGGCTTTAATACCTTTGAACTAGCTTTTGGGGGTCTGAGTTAGATCCATTCCTAATTCAACAAGTGGTATCAGAGTCAATGGTTCAGCGAGGTCGAAGACATAGTTCAAATCAAGAACAACCAATTTGATGATTATGAAGAGTTTTGTCAAAGAAGAAAAGGTCCGAGCTACTACATGTGGTTAAAAAAATTCAACCATATTTTCAAAAATCTTGCTGCTACATCTTCAAAATCAAAACTCATTTTTAACCCTGCAAAGAGTTCACTTTTAACCCTGCAAATGACTCAATTTTACCCGAAAGGGCTTTAATATTTTTAACCCGCAAGGGCTCCAATATTTTTTAACCCGAAAGAGCTTCATTTCTCAACATGTCAAGCAACAATGATGAAGGTTATATCAAGATGGAGAATCAAGATTAATTTCCAGAAAATTCAGGTCAGGGGGAGATTTGTTAGAAATTGCCCTGAATTTCTACATTATTTAGATTCTACCATAATTGTGTTTTACTTCAAAAAGAATTTCTTGTTGGAAAAGATTTTCTTTGTAGAAAAGACTCTACCATATTTATCTTTTTTTGTACGAGAAGTTTTTGACTTCTATAAATAGAAGATCTTTTATTCAGAGACATAATACAATAGCATCGACAATGTAGTCGTTTAGAGAGTTTTGTTTATGGGGTAATTTTTCTCTCAATAGCTTTAAAACCTTTTTTATATTAATTTTATCATATGTAGGTCAATTGAACAAACTTATATCATATCATAAGTCTTTTTTATAGTTTCCTTTGTTGTCTGATTCGTTGTTCAAAGTTTGCAATTGTTATCTTTCTCATGACGTCCTAATTTTTTTCGATCCCAACAAGATCCGCTGTGGGCCTTCGAAAAAGGGGGGGGGGGGGGGTGGAGGCAGAATGCTCCCGGACTAATGAGAGATGAAAATGCTTTCGATCCATAAATATGACACTCCAGACCGGACAGAAGACCCCGGATAAAAAGAATGTCCGGATCTGAGCGTGAAGGGAAGAGAAATACCATATCGGTGAGGGATGAGATCCCGAGCTCTTTATAAGGTTTGGACAATACTCTTCCCTTTGAGCTAGGTTTTGGGGTGTGAGTTAGACTCAATGTCTAATTTAACCGTACCTGTACACCAAATTTTATTCCAAGCATAGTACAACAAGCACTAGGCCTCAATATTTATTTTTCAAACGAAATTATTATTTTTTGGAATAATTTCAAAATACCAATTCAAGTTAGAGGTAATAAAAGATACTAGTGACATCAGTTTGTAGCTTCGGATAAAAATCAGTTTAAAGAAATTTGAAACAATATAAGATTAATATTTTCTATATAAAAGAATATTTCAATATCTAGAACATTACTATAAAGGAGAACGTTCGTTTATCGGGATCTAAGAAGTAATATCGGCTATAAATTATAAATATTTCAATATAATTTTATTAGAGTAAGGAAAACTGTTTTAGGTGTATGTAGTTCTACGCGTTCTTCATGGTTAATTTTTATATATCATCATTAAACTTTAATTGTTATAATAATAAAATTATAAAATAATTTTTGTCATATAAAAATAACTGCATTGTATGTGACCAACGGGGTTATGCAGCCATGCAGGTCACTCTCCACATTAGCATTTTTCAACTCTGTAAATTCCCAACCCGAAAGGGTAGCCAGAAGAAGAGTGATGGCGCGGGGCAAGGTCACGAGTTCGATCCTGCATAAACCTTCTTGGTTGAGCTACACACATGGCTTGCCAAGTGTGGTTAATCGGTGGCGTGGTTTGCGGGCTATTGCGTCGGCCGGGGTTTACTCAGGCGCTCGAAAGTAAGTGCGGTTCGCCTTCAAAAAAAAAAAAACTCTGTAAATTCCTTGTTAGAAATAAAAAAAAACAAAAAAAACTTATACTTTAAATAGAAGTCAATTAAAAACCATTAAAATGTAAATTCGAATACCGGTATTCGGTACGGGGTCGGGAATTTTCCCCGACCCTGCCCCGACCCGACCCCACCCCGATCCCTGGCTATTTCACAATTTGGTCGTTGTGTACAACGGCTAAATTTCATCCCCCAAACCCCCTACCCCTTAATATTTATTTTTAACCTTAAGTTATTATATTTACACTTTAATAAAAGAAAATCAATTATATATACTTCATCTTTCTCACAAATCTTCATACAATCTCTCAATCTATCCTCATTCTCTATACATTATCTACTAAATATTCAATTTTATTTATTCATTTGGGAGTAAAGTTGACAACTAGCTTGAGGATCATCCATCGAGCAAAATTTCAATTTTCAACCTCTCGATTGCACGTCGACGTTACGTCAGCGTTTGGTACATTCGTTCTTTCATTAAATTATTGTTGTTTCTGTACTTTAATTAGCGTACTTAATTTCATCATCTTTAATTATTTATTTGCATAATTATAATTGAAGGATTGAAACATATGATTACGGGTAAGAGTAAGGGTATTGCTTATTCTAGTAGGGTAATAAGGGTAAATATATTTCTTCTAGTCATCCTATTCCTCATAGACATGACAATTTTGTTGATACTGAATTATTTCCTGAAGTACCATTAGATTTAGACGATGAGCTATTTTCTGGAACTCAACAAAATTTTAGTTTAGAAGATAGTCTAGATGACACGCCCAGTAGTGCACCTCAAACTGAACTGCCTCATATTCTCTCTAGTATGAGACGAGGTCCACCACAACGAAAATTAACATCAAATGTATGAGGGTTTTTTATAGGGACGCATAAAATCAAGTAGCTAGATGTCAAATTTGTAAAAATATTTATAAATTTAAAGTAGGAAAAGGTCAGAGTGGGACGGAACGTTTAACTACGCATTTGAATAGATTTCACAAAGCTAGGTCGGAGGAATACCTGGCTAGAAAGGCGGGTGTGCCAATGCTCTCTCAGTCGGGACAAGGTTCATATACTGTCCCGGACCAGGTACATGGTCAAATTGACCCTATGACGGGGGCAATTGTAGGCCCTAAATACGATAAAAATAAAAATAGGGAATCATTATCAAAATTAATTGCAGTGGAGGATTTGCCTTTTCATTTCCTTTCTCTCATGGTTTTATTCATTATATAAGAGAAATGTACAATCCTGCTTATAACGGTTTTCCTAGATCAACAGCTAGGAGAGATGTTTAAATTTTGCACACGAATATCAACAATATTTACGTTATTCATTGTATCATTTTCCTGGCAAAGTATCTATTACGTCTGATATAGACCGTAGTACTAATGACCATGATTATTTAACTGTAATATGACATTGGATAGACTATAAATGATTTATGCAACGCATTTTAGCATATTGATATATTGATAGTAGGCACACTGATATTTTTATTTCAGGTAATATTTTTTCAGTTTCCGATTATTATGACATAACTGATAAAATCATGACTATTACATTAGATAACACTTCTTCTAATATTATTGCTATTAGATTATTAAAAAATATTTTAACTCCATCTTTTTCAGATCATTTTCATAAATAATGTGCATGTCATATTTATAACTTAGTTGTAAAGGATGGTTATCACTTTTTGCAGACATTCTTGAAAAATACAATTTGATATAAACTATATTTTTAAAAGTAATAGAATACAACGAATAAAAGATTATAAAAACTTATCACGATTGTCAACTACCTTACAGAAAAATTTCCGAAGAAGTATGCATTAGATGGAATTCTTTATACGAGCAACTACGTGTTGCATATGAGTATAGAAGACCTATAACTTTATTTTTAATGTCCATAATCGAAATCCTACTGATATGATTGTAGATTCCGTTTGAGATTCAATTTTAGAACTTATTACATTTTTAGAGAAATTTTTTCTAGCTACTAAAGAATTTTTCGGTATTTATTATCCTACTATTTCATCAATGTTGTTTTATATAACTCTAATATTTTTATTATTTACTGAATATATGGAAAAAACAGTTTATAAGGTACCTATTGTTTTGAAAATGAAAAAATATTTTATTCATATTCCCCAAATTTATATTATTAGTGTTGTATTAAATCCGTCTATTAAAATAGACGGTTGTAAAACACTTTTTTTTACTAGGGAACCCGCAATCGCTACTCTTTCGAGTGCGCACAGGGTAAACCCCGGACTGACACAATAGCCTGCAAACCACGTCAGCCGATTAACCATACTTGGCAAGCCATGTGTGACAGACTCAACCAAGAAGGTTCATGCAGGGGATCGAACTAGTGACCTTGCGGTCCCGCGCTCTACTGCTACACCAACTTGGCTATCCCGAAGGGTTTGTAAAACACTTATTGAAACTATTTATGATTGCATAGATAAACTTCCACCTCTATCTCCCAAAAATCCAAATGACCCACCACCTATTAAAAAAACTAGAGAAGAAGTGTTGTCTAGCATATGAGATGAATGTAAAAAAGTATATACGTATTACCAACAAGAAAGTGCTAGCAACCAACCGGATTTCATGCCATATTCTTCTTCTTCTTCAACACAACCTAAAAAACGACATGCTATTTCTGCGGTTATTATTGAAAGCATCAGACATAAAATGTTTAGTGGTAACATTTCTAACCAAGTTAGCGAGTTGTCAATGAAGAGGGACGTGGAGACTTGCTAAAATACTGGAGGGAGAAGGAGAAAACATTTCCAACATTATCTAAGATGTCCCGAGATGTGTTGAACATTCAAGCGTCATCAACAGCGTCTGAAAGTGCTTTTTAGGACGACACATATCAAATAGGGGAACACCGACATTCATTGATGGTAGACTCACTGGAGATTGCAGTTTTATTCAGAGACTGGATTAGTGCGGAGCGTAGGAGGTGCGGCCAACCGGAGTCCATGAAGAAAAAGACTATAACTACAACGAAATCGTATCCGACGGAGGTGGTAGCGACATCGACCAATTTGACCAACAAATACCAATTCCAACTGAATAACCACAAGAAATTATAAAGAAACTAGAAAACGTGTTTCTTAACATGTAATTATTTTAATTGTAATTTTACTATGTTATTTATTTAAAACTTTCAATATCACGAAGTTGCAATTTTGAAATTGTATAAAAAAAAACATACTTCTATTAAATAATATAGAGACACAAAAACTTGAGATTTTTTTATTAAACTGTCTTGTTGTGTGTGTGTGTTATTTTTTTAATTTAAGGGCAAAAAAAAACGACCCCACCCTCGACACCTTCGGATCGGGACAGCGACAGACCCTGCCGGCCTCGACAGCCCCATCAAACCCCGACCCCACTCTACCCAATCCCGCCTGACCCGCCGGACCCACCCATAATACTTTTTAAAAGAAAGAAAGTATACGACAATTGAGGAGTAGCAGTCGCGTAAAGCAGAATAAAAGGAACTCTCCCCCCACCCCCACTCCCAAAAGGACAATCTCTTGACAATCAGAAAGACCACACACATAACTAACTAGGGCTGTACAAAACCTTCGGAATCGGATCGGACCTAGATTGAAAATTCAGAAAGATCGGACCGAAGATTTGATATACACTAAAAATCCAAAAAAAAACCCGGATCAAATCGGACCGAGAACCGAATTTTCAGAAACGTAGGACCGAAGACCGATCCGGTCCGGGGTTATTTTCGATCCGGTCCATTTTTTGTGCAGCCCTATCACTGACCCCCACCCCCCTCTCAACCTTCTCTCTCTTACTCATTCCACATCACCACCCGCTGCCATAGAGTTTCTGTTCTACAGTTCCGGCGAAGAATTTTAACGGCGAAGACATGAGCGAAGATGCGAAAAGAACCGGAGGAGCTCCGGTTGTTAAGCCTACCTCCGATGATCGGAGAACCTCCTCAGGTTCCGTTCCTTCTCCTACCGCTAAAATAGTAACAATCAAGAGTGCCGATATGAAACCTGATGTCCAAAAGGAGGCCGTCGACATTGCTATTGCTGTATGTATACATTCTCTCTCTGCTTTGCAGATTACAAGCATTTTGTCCGATTATTTGCTTATCGTATTCTTCTCCGACTTATAATGTTATAGTTCTATGAATTTATGCCATCTTTTTGCTTGTGTGTGTATGTGATTAGGCATTTGAGAAGCATAATGTAGAGAAGGATGTAGCTGAACAGATTAAGAAGGAATTTGATAAGAAGTACGGTCCTACTTGGCATTGCATTGTTGGCAAAAACTTCGGTAAGTCCAGAGGTTTTGCATTACTTATTTAATGCAACTTTTATAGAAAATATCAATTGTTCATTCGTACTAGTATTGGTTGATAGCTTTAAAATTTATATGGTAAGTGAAACTCAATTTGTTGTATTCCCGTTATCTGATAGAATTATATGTTGGAAATATTTATTAAACGTGAAATAAAGTAAATCCTATTAATTATGAATCGAACAATTAGGGACCCCGCACGTAGGAAACATGGTTTCCACACACGTGCACGTAAAGTACCAAAGATCATTATTTCCTTAAATGGAAGAGATATTGGTACGTATACGAATTGTTTGAGACGTAAGAAAATAGACGGTTATTAGCCAAATGACGTATGATTTTACGTTGGTAAATGAAAGGAAGAAATGTGTAAAAGATGAAAAACGCCACAGGAAAATGGGGGGGGGGGGGGTGGGTGGGCACTGCGGTGCAAATCCCATTTTTGGTTCCAGTAACTTACTGGAATTTAGGCACTGCGGTTCCATCCCGAGGGACCGCGGTGCCTCGACGATTTTCAGTAACGTAGTAGGCGAATTAAAACTGATTCTTGGGCTGACTTTGGAGCAATTACTCTCCAATATTTGGCTATTGAATTCAACCATTACTAGGCTGAATTAACCTCAATATCAATGGTCATTACTTGATATTGATGGCCATTCATTTGGTGAATTGAGAAGACCAAATCATCTACCTATAAATTGATGCCTTGGACACAATTACAAAATACACTAGACATTCTACACTTGACAGTTTCTGGAAAAATTGTTCTTCCTCTCTTGCAATCAAACACTCAAAGATCTTTCTTCCTATTGCAAACTCTTGAGTCTCCTTTGCTCATTAGTTTGATTGCTGTTTTATCTTGGGAGATAAGTTGTCATACCACCGTGGAAAGGATATACGGGACAATTTTATCTTAAGGATAGATTGTTCATCCAATCAACTCAGCAAGATTATTTCTTTGTTTAATTTTCAGATTTCTTGTTACTTGTTGTTGTTGTTACAATTCCCAATTCCTTATTTCCTCAATTTGTTATCCAACATTATATGGATCTAGCACTTCACAAAACCTTGTCTTGAGTTTAGATGATTTGTGGATGGATGGATCAAAGAGGTAGCATTAGGTGAGTTCTAGTCCTTGTTATACTAGTAAAAGTACCAAGCAATGGCGAATCTAGGTTTTCTAGAATATGCACCACTAAAACTAAAAGTGGAGAAAAAATGTATTTTTAGTGGATTCGATCCCTGTTCCTTGGGATAAATAACTCAACATTCCACTAAGTGCAAGCATGGGTGCCAACATATAATATTAGATCAATTCTAGAAAATATGTACATAAAATATCTAGTTTTAACGAGCGACCATGGGTTCACGTGCCCCATATTAGTATGAGTTTTTGCACAGGTTGGCCCAAATACCTATCCTTATTAAAAGTTTATTTGTGGATGGATCTGAGCTTCGTCTATTAGGTGATCTTCTCGAGGTCATATGAAAAAGCTTATCTAGGAAGTTAGCATGGAGGGGGCATTGTCTTCTCTTTGGTGTTGATTCTTACCAGAAAGTGTCATAACTCATAATATCTAATCTCTCATATTATATATTTGTTTAGGAGAACAATGAGTTCTATCAGGTTCAAATTTAGTGGAGGCAAAAAAGTACTAGGTGATTTCTGCCCATCTGCCTAAATTTGTTGGTGTTGTGCTGGTGTGGGTAGAAGATACCCGGTGGAAATTATCAAGGTGCGGGCAAGCTAGCCCGAATACCACCGTCATAAAAAAATATTGTATACTAAAAGTGAGAAACTGCATCATATGGATTTTATTGTTTTAATTAGGTAAATGCCTATTTTTTTTTCAAAAGTGCAATTGAAGGCCCTTTTCATGAGTAGCATATGAAAAGTGTCATGGCTTTGTGTTTCCCTTCTGTTTTTTGAACAATAGTCATCGAAGAGACAACATATTGCAGCTATGTGTCACTAGTACAATATGCTAATTACAAGCCTCACTGTAAAATTTAAATATATTTTACAATTGTAGGAGTAATAAACTAACAGTTGCTTCATTCATTTATTGATCTCTGCTATTTTGCCCAAGTCATCAGTCCCTAAGTGCTAAGACTGATTCTTGTTGCCTTTCTAACACATTTGTGCTTCCAAGCTGTAAATTGTGCTGCTTTTTTAGAGTGAAAAAAATCTGCAGTTAAAGAAAGGTGTTCTTTGTTGGCTTGTAGTGGAGATCACATTTTTTCCCTTGATAATGAAACAATCACCTTTCCTTCTATGCGTCGTTTGATGAGTGCTAGTTTCAATGAGACAGTGGCCCTAGTTCATAGGAGTTTGCAAGTGGCAAGTAACATTCAGCAAATGCCAGAAGAGGCCAACTTCGTATATTACTTGGACTGTGTTTTTTTTTTTAGAGATTTGGACTTGAAAGAGAAAATTAACGTGGAAATGCCTTAAGGATCTAAGATGTAGAAAGTAGAAATTTGATCTCTATCAAGGTGTCTTATGGAAACTGATAGAACTTTTCATGGAAGTTAATATTAGCTGGAATTAGGGATGTCAACGGGGCGGGTGCAGGCGGGGCGGGTTTGACGTTACGCGGGGCGGGGGGTTTCCTGCATGCGCTTGCCATTGTGTTAAATGTTATGTTTTCGGTGATTTAGTTGCTTCCAAGTTCCAACCCAGATACTATAGAAATCATATATGACAATTATCTGATTTGTAATTTTTCTACTTTGAAATTTCACTATTTGAGAGGACGTGCTCATCTTATAATGGAAAACTTTGAAAGAATTTCTGATTGCAGTGAGCTAACTAGCTAGCTAATAAGAAAAAATTGTAATCATGTTCGTTAAAGAAAACTGATAGCTACCTAATTAAATGAATGGACTTTTGTTCTTTCCTTCACAAATTTCATGGTTCACGTTTTATTTTCTTCGTCAGTTACATGAGTATTTAAACACCATCATTTTTTTGATTGGAAAAAATACATTCAGAATAAAAGATTAAAAGAGTAAACTTGCATTATAATAACACAAATCCCCCGTCAGTGAAAACGCAGATGCGAAATGCTCTAGTTTATTATTTTCTACTCGTGATTATAGAAGCTATTCCTTTTTGTAATTTTTTAGATTGCAGTTACAATTTAAGCTAAATAACAAAATTATATATATAAAAATAAGCGGGGCGGAGCGGGTTGAAGTTTTCGTGGGTTTATGTGGGTTTGGCACACCCCGCACCATTTGCCCTACCTGGAATGACCAAAAGTAGAAGTCAACATTCAATTGCAGAAGCAAGAATACTATATTTGTTTTCTCAATCTTTTGAGTAGACTGAAGTTAAACTATGGTCAATAACTGATTTGACAAATTTGAGTAAGGTGCTGTTGGTATGTCAAAGCCATTTCAATCTATCAGATGCCTTCTATATGTCATGATTGTTGGATTCCATAAAAGAAATACATTTGTAATGTTTGTCGCACCCCTCTTACTACCGTTTAGGGTTTAGTGGTTTAGTCAGTCCATGCTCAAGTTCTGCTAGACAGTTTAACCTCTTTGATGTGAAGTTCAAGGCAGATGGACTTTAGGAATGTTTATCACTATTATTTTGGAGTTTGATGGTAAAAGTTCTGCCAAGTATCTGGTGTTTTGCAATGAAATTATGCAGTAGTAACACCAACCGGTTGCCAAGATTTCTTTGGTCTGATCTAGCTTTTATTTCGAATTGATTAACCTCTGTTTTTCCGTTTGATGTTATGATCGGGTGGAGGATGATAAATTGTGCTTGTAGCGCTTATCATACTAAAGAAAGCGTCTAAGCATTGCAAACACACAAATTTAGCTGACATGAAGGTTGGCAAAGTCATTTCAATGTGAAGATGGAAAGATAGTCCCTGGGTTGCTGCTTTGCCGTGCCATTGTTTTCGTGGTATCTGACAAGTTATAGAGTTTGAGGGGATGAAACTTGTGCTGCTCATTATTCTTCCGCAACTATGTTTGCTTAGAAGATTAATTATAATTGACTAGCTTGATTTACAACTCACTTGCAATTACAGTGGTGATATTTGTGTCTCTTGTAGGCTCTTATGTGACTCATGAAACAAACCACTTTGTCTACTTCTATTTGGATTCAAAAGCTGTACTTCTGTTCAAATCTGGGTGAACTTGGTGGTGACATTGATGGAGACACGATGAGAGTTAAATTCGGATGATGATGCTATATTTTGCCGTTGTACGTATTCAATTGAAAATTCCAAGCTGCAACGATTTGATGGAAAATTTCAGTTGTACCTGTATATGTCTGCTTTTCATTTTGTAAACAATTCTAACTTGATCAAACCTCTCTTAAGTTGGTCGTTGATGCTTGATAACTTGAGGCAAAACAGAAACAATGGCTTTATTGAGTGGCGAGGACATTAATTGCCGATTCCAAAAAAAGAAAAGAGTGGTGAGAACCGCCATGAGTGGTGTTTGATCATATAAAGCATTTGGTTACTTCGTGTGAAGAATGAAAACATTTTTTCTAATATGCGGTGAAGGCTTGAAATGAATGGTGGTTGTTCGTCCCAAAAAGATTGCCTTATTAGTTTATCTAACGAAAGATTGACATATTTTCATATTTAAAAGTAATTTACTTTATGAGATGATTTAGAGCCACACAAATATTTAAGATTTATTTTAGATCACATATTTTAGAAGTCTTATTTTATTTCTTAAACGTGTGGCAAGTCAAACTAATACAATCATTTTAGGACAAAGGGAGTAATTTTTTAGTACTTACATTGCACGTGTATGGTACACAATCTTATAAAATGATATTAATATTATTAAAATAAAAGTCTGAGAAATAATCATGCATAAAAAACTATCTCTCGTGGAAAGGAACCCACTCTGGTAGTTCATTCACTATCCTAACAACACAACTACAATATTCTTTTTCTTTATAAAAAGACGAATATTGTGGTGTTCTAACAGCGACAGATCAAATAAGAACTTGAGAGCGAAATTTCTAGTACTCTGATGGGAGATCCTATTTTCTTTAGTAAAGAGGCTTGCTAGCGGATCAAAAGAGTGGGCGACAAATAGAATGCGCAAAATTCAGTGAATGATCTGAATCATCGTATGATAATTTATTTATTGAAGTCAAGATAATTGGATATCATTTAAGCCTACACAAATGATAAAATTACTTGATCAAATCCACGAAATAATATCATTTTTCTTGAGATTCTTCGTAAATTTAAGAGGATCTTATAACAAATATTTGCATGCTTGATGCCCAACTTCATAATTGTCTACTGAATTTCTTCCTCGTTAGTTTCTAATAAATAATTAGATGGTGATGCACAGGTTCAATATTATGAAAGCTAAATTAAAAGTGGAAATAACCAATATATACATCTCACACATTTAGTTTATAGTCATGTACCCCACTATATCATCAATGTATAGATAGACTTTTCGTGTTAATAAAGTTTCCATCTCTTCCACTCTATCTCCTTATTGGATTGGTAGGTACATTCCTCTTTCAGTTCACTTAGTCGACTAGACTGTTTTCCCTCATATTCTACTCTTCATTCTAATTATAGATTGACAAATGTTCTTTATTCCCAATACTGATCTTCATTCAATGCTAGTATCTCTCCGAAAGAAGATCAACTCTCACCCATAATGTACATGTAATCTATAGATATATATAAAGCTCAACTTTTTATGTAACTTTACATATACATCCTTATATACTATTATACATTACATATACATTCTTATACACTATATATGATGTATAAATAATGTATATGCTTTGTATAACAATATATAAACATCGTATAACTATGTATAAATAATGTATTTCCTTGAAGACTCAAAAATTCAGATTTGACCGCTAGGGTTGTTATCGGTCCGGTCCGGTCCGCGTATCGACATACCCGAACCGGACCGATAAGGTTACCGGTCCGGATCGGAACAGGACCTATAAGAATTCAGTCCTGAAAAGAGATTCGGGATCGGACCGATAAGGTTACCGGTCCGGTTCTGGATACTGTTTCCGGTCCGAAATATTAAAATTCATGCTTTACTTAAAAATCTCTGCTTTACTTATAATTTTTTTATAAAAGTCTCAGCTTTACTGCCTTTACTGCTTTACGTAATACATATTAACAAACTTAAAGCAATATATAATAGCAATATTCCAAGGATTGATAAGATAGTTACCGGGTGTCGGACCGGAACTGATAATATATAAGTTATCGGGTAATTAGACCGGGTTGCCGAACCGGATTCTTATCGGTCCGGATCCTTATGTCTGGTACTCGTATCCGGATCGTTAACTTTTTGGTCCGAATATCGATCCGGATATTTCGATCAGATTCTCAGATGTATCCGGATCGATAACAACCGTACTGACCGCCGTAAATAACAAGGTTGAGAAAAGAAAAAAGAAATCTGAAACAAAAAAGACCACTAATTCTAATAATTTAATGGGACAACTAATTTATTGAGGCAAACTAAAGAAATTAAAAATTTCGGTCTCTTCTATTAATTCTTAAGAGAGAAGAAGAAGACAAATTAGGAAGAATACTTCTACAAAAGGTTCACAGAAATTAATTAGAGTGTCTGAGGGGCAAACCGTGTCGCCAAATGCGCAAACTAATTAGTGTCTAAACAAATTTTGCTGACAATTTTTTGTTAGTGACTATATGAATATTGGAGTCCGAAAAGACAAAGATGGGCCAGTGTCCCTTTCCATGGGGAGAGCTGTGCAGACCAAAATGGCAAAGCAAAAGTATTTTTAACTGGCAACAAGTTCCAGGCCCAAATGATTCCAAACAAAAGTACTAATTTTCTCAACGGAAAAGGGTCAGATTTGTCATTGTACTATCACAAATAAGCTATATTTATCGTTTGTTATATTTTTACGGAAAGTGATAAAAAATATCATTAAACTTTCAAATATTGTTTATTCATACCATTTGTTATAATTTTCATTTAATTGAGCCTCTACCGTTATACTTTAATGATGATTTGCTCCTAATTTTAACGGAGTGACACGTGACAACTTTATAATAAAATAACTCATCCCAATTTTAATATCCGACCCACCCTCATTACCCGACTCAATTGCCACCAAAACCCATTGAATTCATAAATAACAATCAAACACATCCCACACCAAACCTCATCATCATCATCTTCTTCTCTTCAAAATTCCCCACCACTGTCAATCCCAAATACATCTTCAAGCTCAAATTCCTTTACTTTAAACTGCCCCAAAATCAAAGAAAAATATGTATCAGCATTCAATCCTTTGCAACCCAACAAATTTTAATTTCAACATCAACGTCTTCTAGCTCAGGTCGATTGCAACGGGAGTTGTGGGCGCTTCGTATCTGAACAAATTCGCCTCAATATTCTGAACGTCGTTCGAATCTCATTGCTGGTTCGTCGTTGATTTACAAGAAGGAAGAAGAACTGGCAGTCATTGAAGCCTATCGAAGCTTCAAGTTGATTTTTTAGGGAAAAGGGACATATTTGCCTCCGTCAAAGTTTGAGGACAAATATACCCTTCCCGTTATTAAACTTGTACAATTTGCTCAAATTTAACTGAGCTGTCCAGGTGGACACCACATGGACGCCACCTGGACGCCACATGTTCACAGACCCATTTATTTCGACCCGACCCTTGACCCAACATAAAACATAAATCGGTTTAATTAAAAGGGAAAATGAGCAGTCGATTTCCATGTCCTAAAACACAAAGAGACCAGTGATTCATTCATCAATCTTCCAAAAACAATCTTCCATCGATTTCAGACCTCCAAAACCGTCGATTTCAATGTTCCAATCAGTCGATTACATTAGGGTTATCCCAACTCCTAAAATCGCGATTTCAGACCTCCAAAAAGCTAATTCCAATCTTCCAAAATCAAAATCAAAAACCAAATTCGTGCTACAGGCGGTTCCAATCACGTTCAAGGTACGGAATTTCTTAAGTTTATGTGTTAATGGATAGTTATATGGTTTTAAGTCATTCCCTCTTTCAAATTTCTGCAATTTTTTTTGAAATCGACTTCTAGACTGTGATGTTATTAGACTGTGACTACTTTGTTTAGTTTTTAGTTGTTGTTTGTTCTATTTGTTCAAATTTATATTTCGACGATGTTGACGGCGATTGAGTTCACAGTCGAGGTTCCTGTCGAGATTTTTTTTATTATTCTTGTTTTGAAAACCAGTCTATGTTTATTATTCGACGTTCGACAGTGTAAATTGTGTTTGTCGATGACTTTCGACAGTCTTTGTTTCGACTAAGTTATAGTCTTTGTTTCGAACATATCAAAATTTATTTTTTCATAGCAGGCTAGTAAAGGGAAACAACTTGCAACTAAATGCAGCAGCAACTCAATCCAGGCAGCAGAACCAGCTGAAAATTTTGAAGCAACAGAACCGGAAGAACAAGTAACTCAATGCAGTAACACCACCACTATGCTAGAACCAGAACCATCATTAAGGCCAAAGTCGTTTTTCGAGGTAAATACTAAGATACTTGAAAGGATGAAACAAAGATTAGCTACACCAACAAGAAGAATCTCATTTGTTGGTGATTCTACTACAATGAGTTAGCGAACCAACATGCCTTATCAACCACCAAACAAGACTCTTGTTATAAGAGAGAAATTGAAGACATGGAAGAGGAATATGAAGTCCAAAACATGACGAAGACGTGAATATTGAAGCCGTTGCTGTTTGTTGTTCATGTTGCTGCTGCTGTTGTTATGCTGCTGCTGCGTTTATTTCTAGTCACTGGGTTATATGGTAGTATTTTTAGTTGTTGTTAGAGCTGTAGTGAATCAGTCTCTGTATTTTATGAAGGATATTGAAGCTATGCTGCTGCTGTTGTTATTAAACTTTTAAGTGCAGAAAATAAAAGTTATATTGTTGTTATTGAAGCTGTGTTGTTGCTGCTTCTTTATTTAACAGCTGCTGCAGAAAATAAAAGTGCAGCAGTTGTAGTTAAACTGTTGTGCTGCTGCTGAGTCTTTATTAAACTGATGTGCTGCTGCTTCTTTATTATTACTATTGACACCCAATTTTGACCCATCTTTTAGTCATTTCTTGCAATTTTAAGCATTTTAGGACACCACATTTTAATCATCATTTTTTGTATTTTTTACATAATATTCTATGTTTATTTCTTCACAAAATGACATTGCATCTTTTATTTTAAATTAAGCATGATGTCTTTGTTAATATTATGTTTCTATTATTATTACACCGTCGTTTTATTTTAATCATGTTTGCATCTCTTTAAATAATTAATTGACATCGCGTTTTTACTTTTAATTAGGCATTAAACATTTCTTAAATATTGCATTTTATTATTATTGCATCGGCATTTTTAGTTTGATAATTTTGTACCTTTAAATAATTTTTTTTAAAATAATAAACCCGTTTTGCATTTTTGTCAAACCACCCATCGAGGCACAACTGGATCACCCAATCCATGAAAACCAAAACCCAAACTGAGGCCCAAAAATGAGGCCCAGTACACCTTTCATCTTTCCCCCTCAATACCCAAAACCCTAAACCTAAATACCCCTATAAACAAAAACACCTCTATCAGCCGCAACATTCCATCATAACAACGACATCAGCCGCACCTCACTTCTCTCATTTCTATCTTCTTCATCTCCACATTAAACCCGTCGGATTCCCCTCCCCTTCACCCCCTGCTCGTCCGTCGCCACTGCGTCGAATCACTGTCGAACCCCTTTACACGTCGAACCCCACCACCACTGCTCCTGAACACCACCACCACTGCTCCTGAACATCACTGTCGAACACCCCTTATGTTTTGAGACTTCATCTCTTTCACACCCCATACCCCAATGAACTCCACTGTTGCTCCTCGTTGGAACCCCCACTGGACAATCACAATGGCGGCGTCGCTCCGACGTTAGCCGTGGAAGTGAAGCCGCCTTATCTTCTCCCCTCACCTCTGTTTTACCGGCGACCTCGTTTCGATATTATTCTGGGGTTTGTCTGTTATTTCTGTTTATTGGACTGACTTGTATGTTTTTGTATCTCGTCGGGGTTTGAAAAACTCCGGCGAGTTTTGTTGTACTTTATCTCACGATCTGTTGGCTAGCTTCGCCATCAAATGTTTTCTTCGATTTGGATTTTTCGGAGTTCCGACTCGCGACCTCGAGGTTCGTGCAACGCATCATTGTTGTCGGCATTGATGCTATATATTATTTTCTGTTTTTGGACTGATTTTTAATCCCGTTAAAATATTTTCCGGCGACCTCTGTCGGTCAGGTTTGCTCCGAGTTGTTACTGTTGGGTATTCTTATTTGGCTATGGTTCGATATTTCTGGCGAGCCACTGCCGTCGTGATTTTGCCTTCAACTCGCCATCGCATCGCTTTCGACATATTTTTCTCGTTTTGGCTACCTGCCGGAGTTTGAAAGAAAACTCCGGCGATGTTCTGAACTTTCCGTGAATTTACACTGCTCCGACGAATCGCTTGCCATCGCTTCGTTTATATCTTCACAATTGTTTCGCATCTGCTTCTTTTATTAAATTGATTCCGAACAAATTGCTACATTTGAATATTGGGTATTTACTGATTTTGAACATGATACTACACTTGGCCAATGAAAAAGTTATCCATCGATTTTTGAGGCCTCCACAGTTGCAAAGGCGGAAAATAAAATAAAATGAAGCTTTCTGGGCAACGATGATTTCTTCCACTTGCACCGGATAACCAACATGCGCTGGCAGGGCGAATTTTCGCAGCCGTACTTGTTTAGGATGTCTCACTTTATTTTTTATATATCTGAGCCCTCCGTGTTTAAAACTATTACTGTTTTGGCGCGGATCTGAAAGTTTTATTTATTTTATCGTTTCTAGCAATATTGGCCGATGAAGGAATCTCCGTCTGATTTCCAAAGCCTCCTCTGTACAAAAGACGTATTTATTTTTGGCTTTACTTATTAATTCTTGCTATTACTTTAAAATTATTTATTCTATTACTAATACTTTTACTAAGTGTTTATGCAGGTACCCGGAGATTCATTTCAAAAAGAATTTCCTGGAGTTTTATTTTATGTCGTATTTAATTTTAGTTTTATCATTCTGTATTGCATTTTATTTTAATTGTAAATTATGAAAAATGCTTAGAGTAGATAGAATAAAAGCCAATATATAATTAACCTAGGTTTGAACGGATAACCATAAGTTAGCGAATCTTAAAGGATGCCTAACCCCTTCCCTTTAGGATAATAAAGAACCCTGATCCAGAATCTCACTAATTTCGCAGATCATTAAATGGAGATTAATTGCAGTATTTTTATTGCAATAAATCAAGTGTCCTAATTCACTTAACTAATTAGGTGGTGATTCCTCAAAATCAACATTATTGCTCCATCTAGGGAACCACGCCAAAAACAATGTTACGGATACCGTTCAGACCCCGATGTCAAAAACGGGTGCGATAACATGGAGACTCCGCTGGGGATAATCAGGTTCTTGACCATAGCAAACCTAGATTTATTATTGATTGGCTTTATTTGCTTTTATTTGTTTTAAATGCCTTAAAATTGCTTGCTTTAATTTTGTATGCTTAACTGTTTTAATTGCTATTTGCTTTTACTGCTTTCCTTAAACTGGCATTCCGCTCATATTCTTTCCATTATGGAAAATTGGCACTATCACACACTCACGCGCTGGTGTGCTTCGCGCACCCGCAAATTTCTTTCAAGACACCCAAAATTTAGGAGAGTTGGCGCCTGCGTGGAGTTAGATCGGTTCGTCTGATCAGCCACGTAGCCTTCTCACTCGAGTTGTCCGCTCGGGACCTTGCGTTTAGTAAGCCAAATCTTAGAAAGCTTAAGATAGAGCTATACCACCCTTTTATATTAAGTCATGCATGCATAAACCTTAGGTGGGTTAATAATTGGTATTAACGCCACAATTAGAAATCCACCAAAATTGTCGACGAGTTTCACAACCGAACGACCCATTAGCATACTATGTGTAGCGTGATGATGATAGACGGATCCAAGCATGATCATGACACGCCGAAATTAGAAAAGTGCACTGTCATTTGGTCGCCATTTCCAACAAAAGCATTAATATTTAGCAACTTTGGTCAATCTATCCCAATCTCGCATATCTGGCGTTTAGGTCGACCTCTGGCTTAAGAGAGGTCCCATGCATATTAGACGCGCACTTGATTTGCATGCTTTTGTTTACTATTGTTGTCGCTAGCAATTCTGTACATATTATTTAATGCAATAATTACTCTTTTAACCCCTGTACATATCATGCTATGTGCTTATAACTCCGGCCACGAGCATTTACTTTTTTGCACTTTTTGTTGTCACATTGCAATCAGGACTTCTACTGCGTAAATCGCTCTTGAACAGCGCAATTTGGACTTTGGGAAACATCAACCACCAGTCCGGTCGAACCAAGCAGGGGAGTCTTTGACTATATTGTCACGCCATTACATTTTATTATTTTTGTGGCTTGCCTACTCTCACCCATTTGTCATATTTTTTGCAGGAAGAACGTCCTCGCAAATAGTCGAGGGCGGCCGGAAGAAAATAAAAAAAAAGGAAGAAAAAGAAAAAGAAAAAAAATCATCACAAGAATGAGCTGGAGTTATGTTGACGGAAAGAAGTCAGCTTATATCAGATTCAACGAAGCATCGCTCTGGGTCCTATATTTTGTATCTTTATACATATTTGCAAATTCAATTGATATGTCTAGTGTCGATTACATAATTCTTATCATGCATTTTACAACATAATCATCCCGAACTACGCGTGTCTGATTCTCACCACACGGTGTGATACGTAGGCAACCCATTTCGGGTTCGACACCACAAAAATAAAAAAATAAAAAATAATAATAAAGAAGCATATTTTTATCACTCATGCATCCCATTCATCATATTTTCGGGCATTCAATTTTCCGTTACATTCATTTTACTTTGCATTCGTCCACAGTGGACAATCATTTGTTTTGCATAGCTTTATATTGCTATCCTTTTATTGATAATTTTTTTCAAGCGTATAATTTATAACATATTTGAATGAACTACGCACACCTGATTCCCTCGGCGGGATACGTAGGCAGCCCTATTCGAGTTCGGTACTATTTATTCAAAAAAAAAATTATTCAAAAATACAAAAAAAGAATGTTATTCAAAAATACAAAAACATTTTTAAATATTATTGTTTGACTTTGTTGATAACAACACAATTAGGAGTGTGCATAAAAAAAAGTAATAAGTATGAGTTGACTCTGTGGTAAACCATAGATTCTTTTGGTACCTCTCACTCACACCTGTAATGACATTCTTGCATGCTTTCAAGATAAGAACGAAACCAACCTCATCGTTTCATGTGCATTGTGTGGTGAGTTTTAGAATAAGTCCAATTGCATTGCATTGTGATCTAGAACTTGGCCTGAATGTTTGTTGAGGCGAAATCCTGAGTAGCATTCGGTGTAGGAAATGATCGTAGGCTTTCTTTGACCCGTTTGAGCCTTTTCAGCATACCAAATAACATTATCCGTAGTACACCCCTTTGAGCCTAAAAACCCATTCTTTTGACAACCGCATATTACACCTATACCGTTTCTGAGTGCATACGCACTATCCCTATGTTGGACCGACCTCCTTGAGCGCTTTAGAAATGTGCAAGTGACTGACAAAATTCTGCGTTGAAGTTTGCAAAAACAAAAATTGTCAAAGTCTCCAAAAGAAAAAAGAAAAAAAAACAAAGGACGACTTCACAAAAAGAAGAAAATCAAAAGCCTCGACATTATCATAAAAAAAAGGTATAAAAATGAGAGAATAACTTTGGAAAGAGGGGGCTCCAAACGAAAGATTCAAAAAGAAGTCAGTACAGAAAAACTGGGACCAAAAGAAAGCAGGTCAGCATTAAAGCACACAAATATCAAGCACGAACGTAGTCCAACGCTCGAGGAAGGATTAGTCACTTTTTACCCAAATGATATTCATCAATTCCCCCAAACCTACATTACAAGCCCGTGACAAGCCCTACATGATCTTATACTGAGGGTTCTCACATTAGTGGATACTTACATGATGGTCAAGCCTATGGTATCATAATTGCATGCATTGAACATTCTTTTGAGTGTGAGCGTACTTCTCTAAACGTCCCAAAATTCAAAATACTGGAATATATGTGAGAAATAAGACTTTCTTCAGTGAGGGCATTTGAAACGTGAGATTACGTGTAGTTCGAAACCTTGACTGCAAGCAAGTGTGTCGATACTTAGGTGTCTGAGGTACCATTTGAAACTGTAGGAATTACCCAAAAGTCTGTCTCGGTTAGACTGGAAGTAAATAACGGAATTCCTAAGCACAATACTAATTGTTGGTATCAACTGAAGTCAGAACGTGATGATGTCTTTCCACTTTTTCAGAAAAAAAAACAATAAAAAATATATATATATATAATTCTCATTTTTTGCATCACGAAGTACGTCTTGACCTGATTCCCTCAGCGGGATACGTAGGCGGCCACATTGGCTTCGGTCTCATTTTTTTTGAAAATTATACAATCATTTTTGCATCACGAACTATGTCTTGACATGATTCCCTCAGCTGGATACGTAGGCGGCCTAAATCGGCTTCGGTCACTCCAATAGAAATCTTCTCATTGGCTCGCGTGCGACAGAATGCGTTTGATTATTTCGAAAAGAGATATGAGCAATTTCCGCCAGAGTTAAGTCTTGCCCACGCGCCCCGCATAATGAAAATGGACAATTTTGGAAAACGCACCGTGAAGAGATCATAATAAGGATTCCAAAAAGGTGTTCGTTTGGTCAGAATACGTGTCATATCCAGCAAGTCCGTGCAGAGACTACATCAGCACTCACAACATTCAGCAAGCATTCGCAGCATTCAGCCAGCATTCGCAGCATCCAGCAAGCCCGCACATAGCATTCAGCAAGCATTCACAACATCCAGCAAGTCCGTGCAGAGACTACATTAGCAATCGCAGCATTCAGCCAGCATTCACAGCATCCAGCAAGCCCACGCAGAGTATTCAACAAGCATTCACAGCATCCAGCAAGTCAGCACAGAGACTGCATCAGCACTCGCAGCATTCAGCAAGCATTCACAACATTCAATACGTTTGTGCAAGGACGAAATCTCAGCATTTGCAGCATCACATCAATACAACCGCCATCACATTTTACAGGATAACATATCTACTCATACAATTACATTGCTTATAAATTCATGCGTTATCTTTTTTTGCCTTAGCAGTTATGCACTAACCTTTTGCTTAAGTATGAGCATGCAAACGTCAAGAGTCAAAGCTACAAAGTCGACGCGAATCAACCACTCCTTTCCTAAAAAACTCACAAGTTTTCTTTGAGTGCAGGATCTTCATATCAGCAAAGGCGGGAGCACAACAATAATCCCATGCGGGTTACAAACGCACAACGTCTATGCAATGACGTTATCTCAACCCAGGCGAGTCACAAAACAGGTACATCCATAAAATGACACCATTTCATTGTAAGCCTATGCAACGGCTTCATCTATGTTTCGTTCATGCAACAATGAATATTTGCATTGCGTCTATGCAACGACGTCATTTCATGTAAGCCTATGCAACAACTTCATCTATGTTTCTTCTATGTAACGACGAGCATCTGCATCGCGTCTATGCAACGATGCCATTTCATGTAAGCCTATGCAACAACTTTATCTATGTTTCGTCTATGCAACGACGAGCATCTGCATCGCGTCTATGCAACGACGCCATTTCATCTAAGCCTATGCAACGACTTCATCTATTTTTCGTCTATGCAACGACGAGCATCTGCACCGCGTCTATGCAACGACACCCTTTCATCTAAGCCTATGCAACGACTTCATCTATGTTTCATCTATGCAACGACGAACATATGCATCACGTCTATGCAATGACGCCATTCCATTTAAGACTATGCAACAACTTCATCTATATTTCGTCTATGCAACGACGAGCATCTGCATCACGTCTATGCAACGACGCCCTTTCATCTAAGCCTATGCAACGACTTCATCTATTTTTCATCTATGCAACGACGAGCATCTGCACCGCGTCTATGCAACGATGCCCTTTCATCTAAGCCTATGCAACGACTTCATCTATGTTTCATCTATGCAACGACGAATATCTGCATCGCGTCTATGCAATGACGCCATTCCATTTAAGCCTATGCAACAACTTCATCTATATTTCGTCTATGCAACGACGAACATCTGCATCACGTCTAAGCAACGACACATTTTATAAAAGCCTATGCAACGACTTCATCCATGTTTCGTCTATGCAACGACGGGCATCTGCATCGCGTCTATGCAACGACGCCCTTTCATCTAAGCCTATGTAACAACTTCATCTATGTTTCATCTATACAACGACGAATATCTGCATCGCGTCTATGCAACGACGCCATTTCATTTAAGCCTATGCAACAACTTCATCTATGTTTCGTCTATGCAACGACGAACATCTGCATCGCGTCCATGCAACGACGCCATTTCATTTAAGCCTATGCAACAAATTCATCTATATTTCGTCTATGCAATGACGAACATCTGCATCGCGTCCATGCAATGACGCCATCAGCATCTACAAACACCTTTTGCATTTGGACCTCGGGAACAAACATCCTAGAGGCATTTCAGGAACAAACACCCTATCTTTTACAACACCACATCACCTGTAACACAGTGTCAATCATAATTCGATACTGGGACAAATTTTAAATATGCGTCGACATTGTCTTTAATTTTGCAGCATCACAACAGCCCAGTGTCATCATTGTTCAACACTGGGATAATTTTGAATCGGCGTCTGCCTGCTTTAATTTTCTGGCATCACAACGACCCAGTGTCATAATAATTCGACACTGAGACAAAATTTTGAATCTGCATCAGCTTTTTGTCTATTCATTTTCCTGATCTTTGTTTTAATTCTGACGATGGGGACAAAATTGGCTATAAGTCAACGTCTTTGTCTGAAAACTTTTTCATCGTCTTCGGTCAAAGAGGGAAAAATTGTTGACACCCAATTTTGACCCATCTTTTAGTCATTTCTTGCAATTTTAAGCATTTTAGGACACCACATTTTAATCATCATTTTTTGCATCTTTTTCATAATATTCTATGTTTATTTCTTCACAAAATGGCATTGCATCTTTTATTTTAAATTAAGCATGATGTCTTTGTTAATATTATGTTTCTATTATTATTACACCGTCGTTTTATTTTAATAATATTTGCATCTCTTTAAATAATTAATTGGCATCGCGTTTTTACTTTTTAATCAGGCATTAAACATTTCTTAAATATTGCATTTTATTATTATTGCATCAACATTTTTATTTTGATAATTTTGTACCTTTAAATAATTTTTCTTTTAAATAATAAACCCGTTTTGCATTTTTGTCAAACTAGTCCAGTCCGAGGCACAATCTGAATCAGTACAATCCGCCGAAAACCGAAGCCCAAACTGAGGCCCAAAAATGAGGCCCAGTACACCTTTCATCTTTTCCCCCCCAATACCCAAAACCCTTAACCTAAATACCCCTATAAACAATAACACCTCTATCAACCGCAACATTCCATCCTAACAACGACAGTAGCCGCACCTCACTTCTCTCATTTCTATGTTCTTCATCTCCACATTAAACCCGTCGGATTCCCCTCCCCTTCACCCCCTGCTCGTCCGTCGCCACTTCCTCGAATCACTGTCGAACCCCTTTACCCGTCGAACCCCACCACCACTGCTCCTGAACATCACTGTCGAACCCCACCACCACTGCTCCTGAACACCACCACCACTGCTCCTGAACATCACTGTCGAACACTCCTTATGTTTTGAGACTTCATCTCTTTCACACCCCATACCCCAGCGAACTCCACTGTTGCTCCTCGTTGGAACCCCCACTGGACAATCACAATGGCGGCGTCGCTCCGGCGTTAGCCGTGGAAGTGAAGCCGCCTTCTCTTCTCCCCTCACCTCTGTTTTACCGGCGATCTCGTTTCGATATTATTCTGGGGTTTGTCTGTTATTTCTGTTTATTGGACTGACTTGTATGTTTTTGTATCTCGCCGGGGTTTGAAAAACTCTGGCGAGTTTTGTTGTACTTTATCTTGTCACGCCCTCTTTCGACCACGATATTATTCTAGCGAACCCTGCTATTATAAAAATGATAGAAAAATGAAATGAAATGTTAAAAGGGTAGAAAGTGCTAAAAGTGCTTAAAAGGGGGTGCTAAAGGATAGAATGCTAAAAGGGTTCGCGGAGTCGCCACATAATTATTATGGGTGAATTAGAACACCTAAATGTCAACTAAGTTAAAGTCAACACTAACTCCATTTAAATGGTCTGCTAAACTTAATGAGATTCTGGGGAAGGGTTCTTTATTATCCTAAAGGGAAGGGGTTAGACACCCTAAAAGATCCGCTAACTTGCGGTTGTCCGTTCAAGCCTAGGAAATTATTATTCTATAAAAGGCATATTTAAAAGTGTTTAAATAAAAATGGATAAAAATTGTAAGATTTGTTTATAAAAGATAAAGTTGATTTCATATGCAAGTATACATTCTTTATAGAAATATTTCGTTAGATGAAGTATATAGGAAATTAAACAAAATCATTTGTGATGCATTTATGAAATACGACTACTTTTTTTTTCAAATGCTAATAAAAGTATGATTTCAAAAAAAATAGTGAAAGCAAATAACGGGCTTTATAAAAATAGTGATATTCTAGTTACGGGAATCGTTATGCCAATGAGGATTATTAAATAGTTTAATATAGCTAAGTATGAGAAGCCTAAGATAATTAACTTGAAGGAAAATAAATTCTAGCGTCAGATTGCTTTCTAATCTATAGATTCAAGGTGTAGATATTCTATGTGTGCTACTAGGAGTGTAATGTTAGACAATTAATTTACAACAAATAAATAGGACATAATAAAGAATTAATAAAGATGACTCGGCGGTGTGGCGATGTCATTCCGCCTGCGGTTTGGAATTTCAGATGCAAGATGGACATATACACATAAATGCTGGTCTTCGAGAGTTACGACGAGTCTCGTTTTGAGACTCTTCATTTTGCTCCAATGCGTGCCATGTAAAAAAAAGAAGATAAGGATTAGTATATGCCCAAAATAAGAAACAAACACTTGACATAAGAATTAACACAACCGTTTCAGATTTTCCACAAGTATGTGAATTTAATATCCTGTCTGGAATCAACATGAATACCCACATGTAGCCTAGTAATCCCAGCATAATCAGGAACTTAAACCAATTATGAACACCAAGAAGAGCCAAATAAAGGGGTGATATACATGGAGTATTGATGCGCGAAAAGATGTACACACTTTAACGCAAGTGCACGTTATCGTGACAAATAATATAGTCTTGGTAAGACCGAATATCGTCCACAAGGATTAGTGTTCAAGTACCAATTATCTATCTTTTAGTATCTATTTGGTAACCGATATTGATTTTGTTGTTTATAACTAATAATTATAAAGGCTAATTAACTATATGTTTACTTCAGTAGTGATGGGAATAGGGCTTCCAAGTCTCCTCAACTATCCGCTTATGTTACTTATTAATGCGATGAATTATGGTTCTTCTTCTTTTGGAGCTAGCAGGTTTACTAAATCGTTTTATACACCCGTTAAGGCTATATAAACACTCAACCCCAGTATTGCTCCTTTCTACCTTTCGGTGATAAGGATGACTCTATAGGAGGATTAAGACCAAAAACCTAGTTAACCGTCACGCGCCATGCGTAAAATTAGGTGTTTAGACCTCTCGTTAACGCTACACAAGTAATTGAGGTATTTTCATCCCCAATCCAAAATATGTCTACCCAACTTACAGCATATTCACAACCTCCTCCTTTCGAAGTTTGATTAGAAATCATATAAGTAATAATAATTAGTGATCAATTAATGACCAAGCATTCAAAGCAATTATTGGATAAATCTCAACAAGAAGAAGAATAACCATAACTATGCATCAATTCATAACATAAGTTTCTAGTGATTTAACATGGAAAACCCTTTAATAGAATTAGTTCCTAGCCATTGACATGACAAGAACTAATTCAATGTTCATCATAAAACTGAAATAAAGAAAAGAAAAGAAACTAGAGTTACTAAATTGTGGTCTCCAATCTTCAATCCAAGAAGCCTTGTGTTGTGCAAGAAAGGGAACCCTTAAAAACTGCCTAGGGTTCTCCTTTTATAGGCTCAAAACCGCCTCTAACTTTTACCTTCAGGCCTGGCCCAGAAAATTGTCATTAAACCTGATTTTCCCGCGTCGGCGCCGCGGCGCCGGAAGTTCTGCGATACTTCGGATGATTTGGCGCCGCGCACTCTTTGTCAGAGCGCGCGCGCTGAAACTTCGCGGCTTTACGGATATTGGCGCCGCGCCCAGTTCTCGATCGAGGAGCGCGCGGCTGGCCCGTGTCCGTGCCTCGTTCGCCACTTTTTCTGCTTTTAAGCTCTGGAACCTCCACTTTTGCCCTCTTTTCGCTCCTTTTCCGCCATTGGGCCATTTTAACCAACTTGACTCAAAAGAAAGAAAATCTATCCTAATACGACACTTATTTGTACAAAAAGGGACAAAATACTAACTAAAAACGACTCAAAAAGTGTATATAAAATACACCGATCAAATACCCCCAAACTTAACCTTTGCCCGCCCTCGAGCAAAGATAAAAAGAAAGAAATAAAGACTCAAGAAAAAGGAAAATAACAGACTCAATAACATTGATCACTTTTGCTGTATTGGCGTTACTTAGAAAAACATGAAGATTGACAAAATAATATGCAGGAACATATAGCATGAAATTTTAGCACACTAAACATATTAAGCTAGTTATTTCGCAAACTCATCTTTATCATGCTTAATGGAAATCACATACTGTACCATGCATGTTAATTTCAAAATTCCTATGGCATATTTACTTGCTATTCTCCACTAATCATGACTATGCATCTCAGAGATCTTCAGGACTTTTAAGGGTTGTAATGTAGGCTTAGGTTTGAGTAGGTAAAAATAGGCATTTTAGGCTCATTTTTGTGTACCATAAGCTCTTTAGCTTTTCAGTGTTTCCTTTTTCTTTTAATTCTCTTCTTCACTTCAAATCTATCTTTCCCCTCTTTTGTTTTGGGAGAGTGAAGTGTATCATAATAACAGGCACCCCCAAACTTAGGCTTTTGCCTAGTTCTTATTACCCTTTTTTTTATTGGGGTGCATCACATTTGTTCACTTTTTTTTTTTTTTACACAATGTATTCCAATTATTTCACATGTTTACTTATGGCACAAGTATGGGAATAGAAGGTGTCAAAGAAAAAGTTCAATTTTTAGGCTCAATGGGGCTGACTAGGGATACTTTTAATGTCAGGGATAGAAAAGAGTGGTAAGAATTGGCTAACAAAGAAACGCCTGAGTCATCTCCCTAACATGCATATCCTAACTATTTCGCCTCAAATAACAAGCAATCATAACACATAGGTTTAAATCATTTAGCATGCACAATTCAAGCAAGAAACTCCAAATAAACAGATTTTGTGAGTTTTTGGCATATCAAACCTAAGTGTTTAGATAGTTTCTCTAATTCCGTTATATTATTCCACCTTACTTCACTAGGTGTTTCTAGTAACTACAGCATACATGATCTTTTGACAGACAATTATGACTCAAAAGAAAAAAAAATTATGACTCAAAAATACACAAAAACAACAAAAAGACTTAAACATACTTATAACAATAAGACACAAATAAAACACCCCCCAAACTTAAATCACACATTGTCCCCAATGTGTGTAAGACTCAAAGACAATAAAAGAAACAAGACACTTACAAACTTGGTTTAAAATGGTGGCGGTGGCGGTGGATAATGCATCGACCATTGGTTGAACAGGGAACTCATCTCGTCAAATTGCTGGTGCAACTGTTGTTGCTCCTGTCTCAATTCTTGTTGCCCTTGTCTCAACTCATGTTGTCCCTGTATTACTGTGTCGAAATATTGCATCATCATTCTCTGGTTTTGGAGCAACTGCTCCATCATAGGCACTGGAGGTTCTGATTCTGTGGTTGGCTGGTGGCTAGGCCCTGCCGCATATTGGGCCTCTATTTCAGGCTCATCTTCGTTCATTGCGGCCTCTGCTGCTGCTGCTGGTGGTGGTTGTGCTCTTCTTCTTGCTGCTGGGGGGCTTGGGTCTGGGAAAGAATGCACTATCCCATATGACACAAGCAGTTGGTTTCTCTCATTAGTGTCAGTGGGTAGGATTGGGACCCCATTCATGTGGCATAAATTGATGATAAGTGAGCCATATCCCAATCCACCTGTTGTTACCAACCTGCTGATTTCTTCAATACTTTGCACTATCTCTTTCCCCACATCAATCGTTTTCCCCGTCATGATTCCATATATCAATTTAATCCTATCTTCTGGCACTCTGGTGAAGTGCGTTGATGGGATCAGACGGGCACTGATGAAATATAGCCAACCCTTGGCTGCTTTGTTGAACTGACACCTGCTCAGTCCTCTTGACCCATTTCTTGCAATATCAAATGCAGCCCGGTGTAGCTCATCAGGTTCGCACGCGGCGTCGATTGATGCTGGTGGTGCTTCTCGACCATGGTCTGAAGTAGCTTCGGTCGTCACCCCTTTCTTCAACATCTGCTGTTTTTAGAGACATATTTATCACTCCTGCCGTCACAGGCATATATCTTCCCCTTACAAAGCATTTATTTTCCACCCTCTCCGGAAAGTTAGCATAGAATTCACGCACCATCGCTGTGTTCATTGGTGCTATCTTTTCCGGATTTACAAATCTCCTCCACCCCATCATCTCAATCATTGCCCGAATGGGCTCATAGACATCCTCCTCCCCAAGCGACTCCCTCTGATAGTCCATTCCCCTTTCAGGGATTAAGGGTCTGGTACTAAGCTTTTTGTATCTTTCATAAGCTTGGTGGCTCACGAACCTAGTATCATCGTATTGCGGGGCTGAGGTGGATGTGGAGGCTCTTCTCTTTCTGGCGGACATGGTTAAATCACTTTTTGCAGCTTACAAACTTAGTATCACAAATGTTCCCTAACACAATCAACAATTAGCAGCTACAACACTAACACCCCCAAACTCCAACTCCTGTACTACACAATACCCACACCCTCCTTGTATACTCCTCCTCTAAACTTCACAACAAATTTTTCAGCACCCCAACTACTTCAACAATGCAACACTTCTCCAAACTACTACCTCCTTTGACTACTGAAAGCTTTCAAGAAAAGATGAAGATTACCTTTTTATGGTGTTCTTCAAGGTGTTCTTGCTTCTAATGGTGATTTGAGGCAATGGGATGGAGTTTTGTTGGTTGAGATGGCTAAGCGTTTTAGGGATTTAAGAGTTTTGGTTGTGGTTGGGTTTGATTTGTGGAGGATTTGTGGGTAAATTGTGGATTTTCGTGGGTTTTGTGGAGAAGAGGGGTTAGGTTTTGGTTTTAAAATTGGGGAAAATTTGATATCTGGGCGTTTTATCACTTTCTGGATTTCCGCTTAGCGCGCGGCTGATGTCTGCACTACTGGGAATTTCTGCGTAGTGGCCTGCTGGCGCGTGTGCTAGACTTGACAATTTTTCTGGGTTTTTGGCGCCGCTGCCTGCTCTGGCGCGCGACGCTTAATCTTCAAAGACCTTCTCGCTCTTTTAGCGCATGGCCTACCGTTTCTCTGGAAATTCCTGTTGTTCTTCAGTTTTTCGCCCTTCAATTTATTGGCCTATACCTGTCAATCACAACACAAACACTACCTCCGTGAGACCGTTCTTAATAAAAACTACTATATTAACGTAAAATAAATCAAAATACCTTGGGTTGCCTCCCAAGTAGCATCTTTTAACGCTCTTTAGCCGGACGCAAGTTCCTTAACTCAATAAGTGTGGGGTGGATTAACCCCACAACCAATCCATTTTCTCCACATTTTTCGTTTTCGGTTCATTCTTCTTCTTCTCTTCTTAGAATTATCTTCAAGGGAAGGTTCAGGAACACATACCTGCTTTTGTGGAGGTTCGGCGTCACATACATGCTTTTGTAGGCTCATCTCCCTTGGTTTGACTTGTATTGGCTCACAGGGGGGTTTGATGGTGCTGATTGCAAAGCATCTGCTCATGGTTGGTGGCTCAATGATGTGTTTAAATACCTTAAACACCATTTCTTCCTTCTCCACCCTCAATGTCAGCTCTCCTCTTTCTACATCGATCAATGCTCTCCCTGTCGCTAGGAATAGTCTCCCCAATATGATAGGGATTTCTGCATCCTCTTCCATGTCAAGAATGAGGAAGTCCGCAGGAATTTTTTTTTTCCTACTTTAACAATCACGTCCTCAATCTTCCATCTTGGATGAACCACTGTCCTATCGGCCAGCTGCAGACTCACGGTGGTTGGTTTGGCCTCACCCAACTCCAACCGTTTAAATACCGATAAAGGCATCAGATTTATACTTGCCCCTAAATCGCACAGAGCCCTGTTGCATGTCACCCTGCCAACTGTGCAAGGTAGTGTAAAGCTCCCTGGGTCTTTTAGTTTAGGGGGAAACTTCTTCTGTAAGATAGCACTGCACTCCTCCGTTAGTGCTACCATCTCGTACTCTGCCAGTTTTTTCTTCTTCCCCAAGATCTCCTTCATGAATTTGAAATAGGAGGGCATCTGCTCCAACGCTTCTATAAAAGGTATGTTGATATGCGACTTCTCAATGTCTTAAAAATTTAGAGAATTGTTTATCAACCGCTACGCAATCTGTGGGAATGAGATCTTCTCTGTATACTCCTTCTCTGGAGTTTTCTCTACTACTGGGCGAGATTCAACCACCTTCTCTTTTTCTATCTCTGCCCTTTGCTCAACTACTGGCTGTGGTGACTGCTGCTCCAACTGTTTGCCACTTCTCAATTGTACTGCCTGGCATTGCTCCCTCGGATTCACCTCTGTGTTGCTTGGAAGTGTACCCTGTGGCCTGCTGTTTGCTTGCTTTTCTAGCTGACCCACTTGTGTTTCCAAGTTCCTGAACCAGGATCTAGCTTCATCCTGGCCCGGAGTGCAGGCGTTGGTGAGAGCCAACAAAGCTGCTCTCAGCTCGCTTTTCTCGGGCAGTGTATTGAATTGTTGAGAAGGTGAGTCCTGAGTAAAGGGCTGCTGATTTTGGTCTGCTGGTTTTGGTACAGGCCCCTATATTGATTCTCTGCCACTCTCCTCTCCATGAGAAATTTGGGTGATTCCTCCACCCTGGATTATATGTGTTGGAGTATGGGTTGTTCTGTGGCCTCTGATAATTACCCACGGCCTGACACTCTGCCTGCTCGATTGGCACATTATTAGGATCAGCTGAAGGACACCTATCGAATGTATGTGGGCCACCACATATTTCACAGCTCTTTGGCATCTGCACTGCATTCACTGATACTGTATGTTGCTGCAACTGTTTCGTCAAAAGGGCCACTTGGGCATTCAAGGCAGCAATGACATCTATCTCGTGAACTCCCACTGTTCTCCTACCACTCATTGATCTCTCTTCTGTGACATGGTTGTTGGTGGCCATATCTTCTAATAATTCGTGAGCGTCGTGGGCTGTTTTCCTCATGAATGTCCCACCTGCTGCTGCATCTATAATGGTTACAGTAGTTCACGAGCTCGTTATAGAAGATGTGGACCAAGTTCCACAACTCAATACAGTGGTGTGGGCACTTTCTCTGCAAATCTTTGAACCTCTCCCAAGCTTCGTATAAGGACTCTCCATCTGCTTGGTAGAAGTTATTCAACCCCCCTCTCAATTTTGCTGCTTTGCATGGGGGAAAGAATTTGGCTAGAAATTTTTGTGCCAGCTCTTGCCATGTAAAAATCGAATCAGCTGGCAGGGAATTTAACCATACTTTTGATCTATCCCTGAGTGAGAAGGGAAAGAGCCTCAATCTGACGGCATCATCAGTAACGCCGTTATATCTGAAAGTTGCACATAGCTCCAAGAAATTAGCTATGTGCATATGTGGATCCTCTGATGGCAGTCCTCCAAATTGTACTGTGTTCTGCACCATGCCTAGAATCGCCGGTTTGATCTCAAAGTTATTTGCTCCTATTGCAGGGAGCCTAATACATGTCTGTGCTCCGTTTACCCTTGGCAGCACGTAGTCTCCCAAACTTTTTTCTGCCTAGACTTGCACTCTCTCCTCGACGTCCATTGGCACTCTCTGAGGCATTCCTGGGTTAGGTTGATTTTCACCTAACCCTTCTCTCATCACATTATTGTTTTGAACACCGTTCATCTCTATCACGGCTGAAATTCGCTGGTTTCTTCTATTCATTTCTGTGTTTTCTCAATCTCTGGATTGAAGGGAACAAGAGTGTCTGCCCCTCTTCTCCTTCACATAAACTGATTTCCTGAGACAGATCAAAAACAGACAACAAATCACGGCACCCTGATTTTTACAGAAATAAAAAAAAAACGTAAAAATAAAATAAAAATTAAAAACCAAATTAGAAATTAAAAATAGATAAAATTGATATTGAACTATGCCTAATCCCCGGCAACGGCGCCAAAAACTTGATGCGCGAAAATATGCACACACTTTAACGCAAGTGCACGTTATCGTGACAAGTAATATAGTCTTGGTAAGACCGAATATCGTCCACAAGGATTAGTGTTCAAGTACCAATTATCTATCTTTTGGTATCTATTTGGTAACCGATATTGATTTTGTTGTTTATAACTAATAATTATAAAGGCTAATTAACTATATGTTTACTTCAGTAGTGATGAGAATAGGGCTTCCAAGTCTCCTCAACTATCCGCTTATGTTACTTATTAATGCGATGAATTATGGTTTTTCTTCTTTTGGAGCTAGCAGGTTTACTAAATCGTTTTATACTCCCGTTAAGGCTATATAAACACTCAACCCTAGTATTGCTCCTTTCTACCTTTCAGTGATAAGGATGACTCTATAGGAGGATTAAGACCAAAAACCTAGTTAACCGTCACGCGCCATGCGTAAAATTAGGTGTTTAGACCTCTCGTTAACGCTACACAAGTAATTGAGGTATTTTCATCCCCAATCCAAAATATGTCTACCCAACTTACAGCATATTCACAACCTCCTCCTTTCGAAGTTTGATTAGAAATCATATAAGTAATGATAATTAGTTATCAATTAATTACCAAGCATTCAAAACAATTATTGGATAAATCTCAACAAGAAGAAGAATAACCATAACCATGCATCAATTCATAACATAAGTTTCTAGTGATTTAACATGGAAAGCCCTATAATAGAATTAGTTCCTAGCCATTGACATGACAAGAACTAATTCAATGTTCATCATAAAACTGAAATAAAGAAAAGAAAAGAAAAGAGAGTTACTAAATTGTGGTCTCCAATCTTCAATCCAAGAAGCCTTGTGTTGTGCAAGAAAGGGAACCCTTACAAACTGCCTAGGGTTCTCCTTTTATAGGCTCAAAACCGCCTATAACTTTTCCCTTCAGCCCGCCCGTAAAATCGTCATTAAACTCGATTTTCCAGCGCCGCTGCCTCGCTATCGGCGCCACGGCTTAAGTTCTGCGATACCGGATTTTACGCTGCGCCCTGCACTGCCGTTTGCAGCCATGGCGCCTGCAACTTCGCGCTACGGATATCGCGCCGCGCGCCGTTATGATCGCAGAGGCGCGCGCGCGCCTGCGCGTCGTGCCTCGTCGCCACTTTCTCTGCTTTTAAGCTCTGGAACCTCCACTTTTGCCCTCTTTTCGCTCCTTTTCCGCCATTGGGCCATTTTAACCAACTTGATTCAAAAGAAAGAAAATCTATCCTAATACGACACTTATTTGTACAAAAAGGGACAAAAGACTAACTAAAAACGACTCAAAAAGTGTATATAAAATACACCGATCAAGTATATTCGATATACTCTTGCGTATATGTACACAATATATACCATTTTTAGAATGAATTCCTTCAGGCAGACATGGCAGGACAGGTTCGAGGCTCGATACTCGACATTCAGGTGAAACAGATTACAAAGCAGGTTCATTTCAACTGGAGATACTCCTAGATACTGCAAATTCCAGTAATTCTGACCCACGGCAACACAACAAACAGTTCCAATCATATTGAGACTAGCATGACTTCTATCTAAGACCGTTGATTTAGAGACTGTCTAATATCGATTGGTTTCACGTATAAGACATGACAGGGAGAGGTAAGATACATTGGCATACACTATTTAAACAAGTAATCAGACAAGCACACAGAAGGCATGAGGGGACAGACATTAGACAAGATATCATGCAAGTATATAAGCTAAATGATTCAATTTCCAGCCTATAAACAGGACATACCAGACACCAGTTAACAAACCACCAGGACGATTGACATCTACTCTGCCCTTTTTACATCCTAACAATGCTGATTTGTATAAGTCATAATCCTATGTCACATATGCCTGATTCAGACAGTGAGGGCGCATTCAAGCCTAAACTAGTCATCTATCCTCAATGATCATCAATCAACCACTATCCTGAATCATTTTAACTACATGTAAGCTTCAGAATAGATCTCTTGACGACTTTTAGGCACTCATTGATATTTCCAGATTGTTCAACCAGTTGGCAACTTGTTATTTACTTTTAAGTTCAATTTGGGATAGACTTCAGTGATATCAAAATCAGACATAGAAAGACAGTTTACAAAAAAAACACAGATTTTCCTAGCTCTAATTACACAGATTCCTATACATATTGCGAGTATAATAGGCCATTCCCAGGTTGGTAGCATAACAGGTAAAGGGGTTGTTTTACTATGCGACATGAACACAGGTTTACGATAAACACATATGAATTGTATACTTTAAAGTGACTTAACATGTATAAATGACAATTAAATTAAACTAAACACATCTAACAAGCACATCATCATCAAACAGATCACAAAGTATAAATCGAATAGAAAATCAAAGGGCGATGAATTTACCTTCTCCGGATAGCGAACCGAGGCAGCGTATCAAGTCGTCGATCCACTCGGAGTTGTGATTGCGGTGCGATTAAGATTTTTTACTGATTTTCTATGTTTGATATGCTCCAGTAGGGTATTCTGATTTCGCTGGTAAGAAACCCTCACAGCTGGTTTTCGATCTGCTTCTCTAGTGTTTTTCCTTCCATCTCTTCGCCGATTCTTGCTAATTTTCTCCAATATTTTTATTGGTTCAAGGGTTCTTTTCTGTCCAAAATCCTGATTGTTACTCGACTGCTTCCTCCCTCCCCTCTCTATCTATTGCATGTGCGAAATCTCCTTTTATAGCTATGATTTTGGGTTTCAGTTTTGGTAAAAACTTTGATACGATTTCGAAATGATTTGAGCATGTTATTCTTTACCGATTTGGTGCGATTTGCTTATTCGTTTTTGGTAAGTTTTGATTTTTGTTCGATTTTAGGGAGATTTGGGATGATTTGTTACTGATTTTGAAATTCTTAAGGTAAGCTATTCTTATAGTAAGCTATACTTCGATTGGTAGAGATTTATTAAGGTAAAAGATTTGGGTGTTGATTATGGTAAGAAATCGTTGGAGAGGAGACGACTAGGGTTAATTGGGAAGAGGAGAAGATGAATGAGGGTAAAGTATGTGGGCTGCTGGATATAGAGGGGTGTGGGTCGGGTCAGCGGTTTTGGGGCTGATTAATGGGCTGCGAATTAAAGGTTTTGGGTTGGGTAGAATTTAGGTATTAGGTATTTAATTTGGGTAGTGTGTTATAATTTTAGGTGTATTATTTAATTAGTGGTGAATTAAATTAACCCTAGGTGTTTATTAGTCTAAGCTCGAGTTTAAATTATTATAAAAAATAAATACGGGCGTGCTATTTAATTAGTGCTTAATTTTTTATAATGCGATGCCGTTATTAAAACTTATTTATTATGTGTATTTTGCGATGTTAAATTAAAATTGAATGAAGTTTAGATTATTATTAAATTATGTAAATGCTAAATGCAGATATGATATTTAAGGATTGCTTAATGCTTTTACGTAAGATGCGGTGCTATTATTTAAAATTTTATTTATTGTGCATTATTTATCATTATTTAAGTTATGCTTGGGTTTAAATTATTACAATAATTATGAAATTGCTTTGCGTATTAATAAATGCGATTATGCTATTTGACACGACGTCATTGCTAAATTATTTATTTTATGTATTTATTTATCCTTGAGAATTGTTTGAGTTTTAATGGGCAATAGGGCTTAAATTACGAATAATATTAATGAAATTGCTTGTTATTAAAATGACGAATGCGGACGTGAGACTCAAAGTATACTTAACTCTACGTAAAATGCGGTGCCATTATTAAATCGCTTATTCACGCATGTGTTACTGTTTTATTGTTGCATTTTATTATTATAAAATTATTAAAATTATTTATTAGTGTGATTTTATAGTTAACGGTTGGGCGAGAGGGTCAAAATTGAGTGTCAAAATATCTCACGATCTGAGTGTCAACATATCTCACGATCTGTTGGCTAGCTTCAGTGTCAACATATCTCACGATCGGCATTGATGTTATATATTATTGTCGGTTTTTGGACCGATTTTTAATCCCGTTAAAATATTTTCCGGCGACCTCTGTCGGTCAGGTTTGCTCCGGGTTGTTACTGTTGGGTATTCTTATTTGGATATGGTTCGATATTTCCGGCGAGCCACTGCCGTCGTGATTTTGCCATCGAACCTGCTACTGTTTACTGTTTTCGGACATATTTTTCTGGTTTTTGGCTACCTGCCGGAGTTTGAAAGAAAACTCCGACGATGTTCTGAACTTTCCGGCGAATTTCTGCTGCTCCGACGAACTGTTTGCTGCTACTGCTTCGTTTATATCTTGCTGAATTGTTTGCTGCTACTGCTTCTTTTATTAAATTGATTCCGAACAAATTGCTACATTTGAATATTGGGTATTTACTGATTTTGAACATGATACTACACTTGGCCAATGAAAAAGTTATCCGTCGATTTTTGAGGCCTCCACAGTTGCAAAGACGGAAAATAAAATAAAATGAAGCTTTCTGGGCAACGATGATTTCTTCCACTTGCACCGGATAACCAACATGCGCTGGCAGGGCGAATTTTCGCAGCCGGACTTGTTTAGGATGTCTTTATTTTTTATATATCTGAGCCCTCCGTGTTTAAAACTATTACTGTTTTGGCGCGGATCTGAAGGTTTTATTTATTTTATTATTTCTAGCAATATTGGCCGATGAAGGAATCTCTGTCTGATTTCCAAGGCCTCCTCTGTACAAAAGACGAATTTATTTTTGGCTTTACTTATTAATTATTGCTATTACTTTAAAATTATTTATTCTATTACTAATACTTTTACTAAGTGTTTATACAGGTACCCGAAGATTCATTTCAAAAAGAATGTCCCGGAGTTTTATTTTATGTCGCATTTAATTTTAGTTTTAGCATTCTATATTGCATTTTATTTTAATTGTAAATTATGAAAAATGCTTAGAGTAGGTAGAATAAAAGACAATATATAATTAACCTAGGTTTGAACGGATAACCGCAAGTTAGCAGATCTTAAAGGATGTCTAACCACTTCCCTTTAGGATAATAAAGAACTCTGATCCAGAATCTCACTAATTTCGCAGATCATTAAATGGAGATTAATTGCAGTATTTTTATTGCAATAAATCAAGTGTCCTAATTCACTTAACTAATTAGGTGGCGACTCCTCAAAATCAGCATTATTGCTCCATCCAGGGAACCGCGCCAAAGAACAATGTTGCGGATACCGTTCAGACCCCGAGGTAAAAAACGGACGCGATAATTACACTGTTGTGCTGCTGCTTCTTTATTTAAGTGCAGCAACTGTGTTGCTGCTCTTATTTATATTGAAACGTGTATATTAAATTTTTGCTTAAAGCTTAATAATAATTAGACTACAGAAAATACTCTTGCATAAATTGTGGACAAAGAAATTGAAATTGCATAAAGAAGAACACATTCTTATTCAGTTAGTAATAGAAACATTAACTGCACTGAGATGATTCTTCAATAACATTTAACTACCATTAAACTTCAACACACAACAACAAATACTAATTCCTAAACATAACATTAAAAGTGCAGCAGCTGTTGTTGTTTCATAGCTACTACTACTAATTCCTAAACATAACATTAAACGTTGTTACTCATATACAAATACATAATCATTTCATAATCGATGCCGCAACAAATCCAACAAATAACGCTTATGAAATCATCATAAACACGTGTATCTTCAAAACTTTGTTTATTTCAGCTTGATTTATACCCTTCAACACATCGAATTCGCGTTTCAACATATCTCTTTCACTCTTCAAATCTGCTATTACATTCTTAAACACATCCAATTACAACATTAATTCGCCAGCGAAACTTTCAATATGTTCCTCATCCTCTCATTGCCAATATCCACAAGAACTTCTCTATAAGCAAAAAATGAAGAAATAATCAAAAACAAAATCAAACAAACAAAGACTGTCGTAAAAGTCACCGACAAACACAATTTACACTGTCGAACATCGAATAATAAACATAGAATGGTTTTCGAAATAAGAATAATAAAAAAAAATTCGACAGGAACCTCGACTGTGAACTCAATTGTCGCCAACATTGTCGAAATATAAATTTGAACAAATAGAACAAACAACAACTAAAAACAAAACAAAGTTGTCACAGTCTAATAACATCACGACCTAATAACATCACAGTCTAGAAGTCGATTTCAGATTTTTTTTTTGCAGGAATTCGAAAGAGGGACTGACTTAGAACCATATAACTATCCATTATTTCAGTAGCTAAACTCATTCTACTGTCCTTAGAGCAATGTTGATATAAAGTTACTAGGAACCCTGTTACTCTGTTCCCGTTCCCTTAGTTACTTTGTTGTTATCCTGTTCCTAATATCTCCACTTAGTCTACAGTAATAGGCAGGTGCATCCTGGACCGGTTTGGATTAGCACGATAGGTCGGAAGGACCAGTGCCGGACCCCGGTGGAAGCAGCCGATGTACTATAGGATAAGAAGTCAGATAACAAGCATAGGATACCCGCTTTAGTAACTAAAGGAATAGAAACAGATACTACAGGATCCTAGCAACAGGTAGAACAATAGCTCCAAAAGAATAGTAGCCTCCACGCCTAAGCAACAACCTCTTTGTTAAAGTATAATATTTTATAAATGAAGACCCATCCATCTTTTAATTATATAAGGAAAGAAAATCTATTCAGATTAGAATGTGTAATAGAAAAGTATGGCTGCATAAAAAGACAAAGAATGATTCTTAAAGAATTAAAGTATTATGAAACTGCAAAACCCGCAGAAGGGTTGGATAATTATACCCAGATTATAATAAAACAAGTAATCATTAATAAAATGGTTGAACTTTACAAAGATAATATAAGTTTAGGAGAAAGAATTCGTTATCTCGAAACACAAGAATCTATCTCCCAATTCTTACTCGAACGCTTCTCTGTTCATTATTAAGATGAACGAAGCAGGTGTAATCAACAGTGAAAACTTAGCAACTTCAAAGATTGCTAAAGTTGAGAATGATTTACAAAACTGGAATATTCCAAAAGAATCTTTCAGATCTGTTTATGAAACAGGAAAGTTTGACTTTATAAAAAATTATAATATCAAAACTTGTGAATCCACTATAGCTATTAATAACTCGAAAGATATTATTAAGCTATTATCTACCCAAGATATAAACAGATATAAAAAGGATTTTAACTTCCCACATATAGGATTGATACAAATTGCAGTTAAGCCTTTGTATCGTTTGGGTTTAGATACACCCATCTGTCTCTTACTAAGAGATGCCTGACTATTAAACTTTGACGATTCCTTACTTGGGGTCTTACAAAGTAATCTAGCCAGGGGACCAGTTTATTTTAACTGTTACCCAAATTTTTCAGTTGGTATTAATAATCAGAACGTCATGGATACCCTGACGTTAAATATTAAAACAAAAAATATGAATAGTAAAATAAACACAAGAGAAATTGCTATAATATATAGAGTCTATTATAGGCTGATGAAAACAACTCTAGCCCCTAAAGCTAAGTTAGTTAGAAGTAAAGGTGCTACCATGCTTATGGAAGCAAATCAGGAACATAGTAATATCTTTGTTCCCAGAATGTTAAAATGGAATGAAATTTTAACGAAAGATGAATGACACTTTGATGCCATCAACCAACCAAAAATAGAACCAGAGAGTTCTAATATTGAACAAATAATTCAGCATTTAGATGAATCAATTGACTTAAAATTTTTAAAGTTAAAATCTAAATCCTCGGGAAGATACTCCTTCGCATCATCTTCTTCTAAACCCCGGGAGGATGAAGAATGTTCTGAAAATTCTGGCGAAACTATACTTGAACGAAAGGTTCAGGGAATAGACTATTCGTCAGCCATACCCAAGGTTTACTATCGACCAACGATAGGAAGACTAGCAGTCCCACCAGAAGCGAAATGCATGGTGAAGACAGCCTTGGCACAATTAAACAAGATATAGATTTTAAAATCGATTTTAAAACCCTTAATAAATTGTGGGTAGACCCAGAAAATGCCATCAAAAGAAATTGGTATGTAAGCACTTTCTCGCTCAAAGAAAGAAGAGCATTTAGGGAACAATGGATCAGTGACATGAACATATTAATGCTAATATAGAATTTTTTAGGTGGTTCCAAATCACGGATAAACTCAATAATAACAGACAATCCTTAAGCACTATTGTAAAAAAATGGTTCACATGCGAGAGAACCATTGAATCTATAACTCCACCATTAGAGCAAATAAAATCCCGGTAGACGGCGAAATCTTGACAGCATCCCCTTTTAAAAGGGATATAAAAGTTACTAGAACAGTCCCCACCGTGGAAGATATTAATAAAATCCTCCAGCAGCACAACTACACCAATCAGTTGTTACATGTGGTCTCTAACCAAGTTGCAGAGGCAAGTAGTATCTCAACTTTTAGAAGTAAACCTGTCAGGTCGGAAGAAAATACTCTATCCGAACCCCTCTTTAAGATTCCACAATTTTCGGTTAGTAGCCACCCAAAATTTGGGAAAGAGATTGAAGATAGTCTATTAGACAGAATAGGTAATAAGTTTAAAGAATTAAAAGTATCTGAGGAGTCTACCTCCAAAAAACCAGATAATTCAGTCAAAGTACTTAGCGAAGGCTCTAGCTCAAAAGATAAACAAGATGTTAATAGAATATCAAAATTTTTCGGTGTAGGAGCTAAAAACTTTTACAAAGGACCCACATTTCCTGATATGTTATTTGAAGAGCATACCCCGTATATGGCTTCATATTCAGGGGACGAAATCCATGAATGGAATATAAATGGAATGTCTGAAGGACAAATTATTAAGATACTTCATGAAATGGGAGTATGTATTACCAGTTATAAAATAAAAACACATACGGATGATGCCCAACTAGCCACAATCCTAGTTTCAGGCTTCACTGGAATGTTAAAAAATTGGTGGGACAACTACCTAACAGAATGAGTAAGGTGTGGCATCATAGATGCAACCACCACAGTCCAAATAAAAACATCGATAACAGTTATAGTAATGAAGTCCAGAAGGACGCCACTGCAACTTTACTATACTGTATAGGTAAACACTTCATTGGAGAGCCGAAGCTATTCCAAGATAAGAGTTTAGAAATACTTAATAATCTAACTTGCCCAAAGTTACATGATTTTAAATGGTATAAAGACATATTCCTTAACAAAGTTATGCTAAGGAGCGACTGTAATCATGATTATTGGAAAGAAATGTTCATCAGCGGATTGCCTAAACTTTTTGCTGAAAAAGTAAGAACCACTATAAGAAACAAGTACAATGGTGAAACTCCTTATGGCTTCATGACATATGGAGACATAGTCAGTTTTATTAATCTAACAGGATTAGAATTATGTAACACAATAAAACTTAATAATCAAATACAGAAATCCACCAAAGGAGAATTAGAAAGTTTCTGCGAAGACTTCGGATACGTCAAGATATCTGCTCCATCAAAAAGTATCAAAAGGATGAAAAAGAGGCATACCATATCTCGCCCCAAAACGTATAAAAAGAACTATACTCCTAAAAAGAACTATAGGAAAAAGAATACCAACAAAAACACCATAAAAAGGGTAAATGTTGGAATTGTGGGAAGGCAGGCCACATGGCCAATAATTGCAAAGAACCTAATAAAAAGAAGGATAAAATTAATCTGTTAGCAATTGATTCTGAGATAAAAGAAAAACTATATACAATCTTAGATGAAGAACAATCCAGTGATAGCTCTGAAGAAACTTTAGAAGATTATTACAGTGATGAAGGTTCACTAGATCTAGAGTACAGTTCAGATAACTCTACTTCCAGCTTCGCATGTGAATGAACGGGGAAAATCTGCACATGTACAAAACAGATTGTTAATGTTATATCAAGTAACAACCAATAATTTTTCTTTGATATGATCGATCACATCGATGATGATGATATTAAAAGAAAATATTTAACAGAACTTAAAAAACTAGTCATTAGCCATAAAAAGGAAAAGAAAATAATCGAGCCTTTTGACATGAAAAGAGTTTTTAATAAGTTTAAAGAATCTAAGACAGATACTACCATGCAAGATTTGCAAGGAGAAGTATCCCTCTTAAAAGAAGAAATTATCCAAGTTAAAGAAAGACTTAATTCTTTAGAAACTGAAGCATTCGCAAACAATATACTAAGAGAATTAGAACTTATAAAAGATCCCCTTGCACCATCTACTTCAAAAGGGATAATCATAGACAATCCCGAAGAAGAAGGGACAGAAGATAACTCAGATTCAGGTTTAAAATTAATCTCCAGGGCCAAAGCTTTAAGCTACCATGTCCCTATTAAAATAATAATAAACAAAGATTTTATTCTAGAAAAAATAGCATTGCTAGACTCAGGAGCAGACCAAAATTGTATCTGCGAAGGATTAATTCCCACCAAGTACTTAAACAAAAGTACTCATAAACTATACTCAGCTACATAAGATAGTATAAAAATTAATTATAAGCTTTCTAAAGCTCATGTTTGTAATAATGGAGTTTGTTTTACCAACGACTTTATCATTACAAGAAACATAACTGAAGAAATTATCTTAGGAATCCCATTCCTGACACAGATAAAACCATATACCGCAAAATTAGACGGTATCTACACTACTTCAATGGGAAAAGACCTTGTATTCCCATACTTAAACCCCTTATCTGCTGATCACATCGATCACGTCAAACAGAAAACAGTCTTTAGGATACAACTATTAACCAATCAGGTTAATTACTTAAAAGACGATATTAAAATTAAAAGGATAGAATCCACTTTAAAAACCCAGTAATTAACAAGATAAAGGGTCTACAGGATTCTATGGAAAAAGAAATCTGTTCAGAATTGCCAAACGCTTTTTGGGAAAGAAAAAAGCACATGGTAAATCTCCCCTACACAGATGACTTTAGTGAAGAAAACATACCCACTAAAGCCAGACCAATCCAAATGAGCCATGAGCTCATGGAACATTGTAAAAATGAGGTTAATGATCTACTTAAAAAAGGGATCATCAGACCTTCTAAATCTCAATGGAGTTGCTCAGCCTTCTATGTAAACAAGAACGCTGAAAAGGAAAGAGGAGCCCCAAGGTTGGTAATAAACTATAAACCTCTTAACCAGGCGTTAAAATGGATTAGGTATCCAATCCCCAATAAAAGAGATTTATTAAAAAGAACCTATAATGCTAATATTTATAGCAAATTCGACATGAAGTCAGGATTCTGGCAAATCCAGATCGAAGAAAAGGATAAATATAAAACAGCCTTCAATGTCCCCTTCGGACAATATGAATGGAATGTAATGCCTTTTGGGCTTAAAAATGCCCCATCCGAATTTCAGAACATCATGAATAACATATTCAACCCATATAGCCAATTCATGATTGTCTATATCGACGATGTTCTAGTATTCTCAGATAACATGAAACAACAATATAAACACAAACACTTTTGTTAAAACCACAAAGCATAACGGTTTAGCAGTAAGTGCCAAAAAGATAAAACTCTTTCAGACAGCTATCAGGTTTTTAGGTCATGACCTTTATCAAGGAACCTACAAACCAATTTGCAGAGCCATAGAGTTCTCCACCAAGTTCCCAAATGAAATCTTCGATAAAACACAGCTGCAAAGATTCCTAGGAAGTCTTAATTACGTAGCAGATTTTATCCCAAAAGTTAGACAGGTATGTGAGCCTTTGTATAAAAGGCTTAAAAAGAACCCAATCCCTTGGTCAGAAGAACAGACTAGAGTTGTTAAGCAAATAAAGGAAATAGTCCAGAAACTCCCATGTCTAGGTATCCCTAATCCAGATGCCTCTATGATAGTCGAAACTGATGCCTCCGACATAGGATACGGTGGTATTCTTAAACAGAAAACAACTCTAGAATCTACTGAGCAGTTAGTAAGATTCACTTCAGGAGTCTGGAACCAAGCTCAAAAGAATTATAGTACTGTTAAAAAAGAAATTTTATCGATAGTGCTATGTATCACAAAGTTTCAAAATGATTTGATAAACAAAGAATTTTTATTAAGAGTAGACTGCAAAGCAGCCAAAGATATTTTACAAAAAGATGTAAAAAATTTAGTCTCAAAACAGATTTTTGCCAGATGGCAAGCCTTATTATCAAGCTTTGATTTTGAAATCAATTTTATAAAAGGAGAAGATAATTCTTTGCCAGACTTCTTAACAAGAGAATTCTGCGAGGTAAAATAAGATCAAGCTTCTGCCATACTCACGAGACCACCCTTCCAAAATAAACCAGAAGAAAAAATGAAACAACCCTTTGCAGAAAAACCAGCAGGACCAATTCTCCATAAACCTATTGGACAGAATAAATTTATCGTCCTTGGAGACCTCCCCATTATACCAATTTTTCCTAAAACAAAGGAAAAGACACAGGCTCAGCCGTTCAAAGCTACTCCAGCAGCTGCCCAGAGCAGAGATAATTACAAAATGGTTCCCTCGGAATCATATTCTGAAACAGTTAAACCGACAGCTCCCTCAAAGAAGGAAACACCAGCCCCCATCCAGAAGTGGGAATTCATTGCTACACAAGCTTTTGCCAATAATGACATTAGATAAACAATATGAAAATTTTAGGGTGCAGGACTTGCTAAAACCCTGTTACACAGATCACCAGTACGTAGATACTCAAGACTCCATGAAAACCAGAAAATACTATGAGTTCATCTTGGTAGACACTGACTCTATAGAAGTCGAACATAAATATTTTGATAAAACAGATGGAATTGAATATTCCAAATTCACCATTAAGAAGATTTTAAGTCCATTTAATTGGTATGTAGATCACCTACAAACACAAATACCATTATCCAGGACTCACAGACCGCAAACCTATAATTGGCATGATTATAAAGATGCATGGTTCAACTTCCTGTATGTTAGGCCAAACACCCATACTTGGTTCGTAAAATATGCAGAAAGTATCAAAGAGAAAGTCATCCCCAGGTGGTTCTATGAATGGTGGAACATCTTCGGAGGAACTTTACAGGTTGTAGCTTCAAGCTTTCAAAATAAATATGCAAGTTTCCAGGAGGAACCACAGATCTCAAGTTTACCAGATCACATTAAGTTATGTAAATTCTTTTTTAATAAAAGGGTTTCATATATCATTAATTGGTCATTTGACATCCAAGAAATAAATAGGATCCGTTATTTAAGAAAGACCATCAGAATCAAATGATGGAGTCCAAAGCCCAGGGAAGAAACTAAGGTAAAACCAGAAAGGAAAAGCCCCTCTTCATCCGGAGAGACTTCAACCTCAAAAGCTGAAACAAGAAGAAGACTCCTAGAGGCCTTAGCACGATTGGAAGACGACGAAGAAGTAGCATCCAATCAAAGTGAAACAGACAACGGAGACATTATGGTCCCACGAGGAATAGCCCAAGCATACGCCAATGCCTACCTCCTCGAATAAAACCAGTGGCCCCTTCAGAAAAGGACATAAAGAAGAAAAGCTGACAAAAGCAATAAAGCAGAAAAAGACGGTTGCCTCTTCGACAAAAGACGCCCTTTCACTAAAGCAGATAAGGACAATTGACGCCCTTTCAAAAAAGCAGAAGGCAAGGAATCTTAGCCTTCCACATGTTTTAATTATATCCGTCCACCTGTTAGGACGATGAATCATTCGAGGCCTATTTAAGGCTCTCAAGTTGTAATGTATAAGGCATTCGGAAATATCCTTCTCTCTCTCTATATCTCCCTGCCTGAATCTTATGTATTTTTCCCTGCTTTGAAATAAAACTGTAAGTTTTAATATTTCTACTTCTTTATTTTATGTATTTATTTATTTATTTATTTATTTATTTATTTATTTATTTATTTATTTATTTATCCTTGAGAATTGTTTGAGTTTTAATGGGCAATAGGGCTTAAATTACGAATAATATTAATGAAATTGCTTGTTATTAAAATGACGAATGCGGACGTGAGACTCAAAGTATACTTAACTCTACGTAAAATACGGTGCCATTATTAAATCGCTTATTCACGCATGTGTTAATGTTTTATTGTTGCATTTTATTATTATAAAATTGTTAAAATTATTTTTTTGGAAAATTAGTGTGATTTTATAGTTAACGGTTGGGCGAGAGGGTCAAAATTGGGTGTCAACAACTTGTCCCTCTTTGTATGGAGATGATGAAAGAGTCTTCGGACAAAGACGTTGACTTATAGCCAATTTTGTCTCGATCCTCAGAATTAAAAATGCTGGAAAATTAAGACAAAGCTGATGAAAATTCAAAATCTGTCCCAGTGTCGAGTCATGACGACACTGGGCTACCATGGTCAAACACCAAGTGGGCTAACGCGGACTCAAAATTTGTCCCAGCGTCGAGTTATGACGACACTGGGCTACCATGGTCAAAACACCAAGGTGGGCTAATGCAGACTCAAAATTTGTCTCAGTGTTGAGTTATGACGACGCTGGGCTACCATGGTCAAACACCAAGGCGGGCTAATGCGGACTCAAAATTTGTTCCAGTGTCGAGTTATGACGACACTGGGTCGACGTGATGTTAAAATAAAGATAACCTAGCTTGAACTTAAGGGTGTACCGGTATCGACTTATGATGCTGGGTTTATGCCGATGTGGAATGAGTAGACCGACGCTCGAGGCCGCTTCTGCCATTTGTTGGGAAGGTTGGCCCCCCAACAAATTGCCCCGATTCGCTGTAAGAGAAAATCCACGGTGTGCTCATGCTCCTGCATGCTAAGACTTAAACAAACGGTTAGTGCATAACTGTTAAGGCAAAATGATGATGCATAATTTTTTTTAAATCAATGTAACTGTGTGAGTAGAAAATGTTATCTTGTAAAAATGTGATGCTCGTTGTGTTGATGTGATACTGCAACATGCTGTGACTTTCGTCCTTGCACGGACGTGTTGCGATTGTGAATGCAGATATATTGTCCTTGCTGCAACTGCCCCTGTAGACTAAAGCTCAAGAAAGAGTTAGTGCGTAACTGCTAAGACAGAATAACAAAGCATGCATATATAAGAAATGCAATTTTGAGAGTAGAGAAATCGTCCTGGCGTAGATGTGATGTGTTGATGACGTCGTCTTTGGACGTGGTGTCATTTTCGGACTCGGCGTCATTTTCGGACTTGGCGTCGTTTTCGGACTCGGCGTCGTTTTTGGCGTCGTTTTCGGACTTGGCGTCATTTTCGGACATGGTGTCATTTTCGGACTGGGCATCGTTTTCGGACTTGACATCATTTTCGGACTTGACGTCGTTTTCGGACTTGGCATCGTTTTCGGACTTGGCGTTGTTTTCGGACATGGCGTCGTTTTCAGACATGACGTCGTTTTCGGACTTGGCGTCGTTTTCGGACTTGGCATCATTTTCGGACATGGCATCGTTTTCGGACATGGCATCGTTTTCGGACATGGCATCATTTTTGGACTTGGCGTCGTTTTCGGACATGGCATCATTTTCAGACTTGGAGTCGTTTTCGGACTTGTTGTGTTGATGACGTCGTTTCCTGGACGTGTTGTGCTGATAAAGTCATTGCCTGGACGTGTTGCTGCTGGCGTCGTTGCGTAGACGTAATGCTCCTGGCGTCATTGAGTAGACGTGATGCTGGTGACGTCATTGCCTAGACGTATTCTTTTCCGCGTCGCTGCGCACGCACGCCGATGGCGCGTTGCTGGACATAATCGCCGATAACGCCGCGTTCGGGCGTGTTCGCGATAACGCCGTTGCTGGACGTATTGCTGCGGGCGTCATTGCGTAGACGTAATCGCCGATAGCGCTATCGCGCAGAGGCATACGCCGATAACGCCGTCGTTGCGGACGTGTTGCCGATAACGCCGTTGCTGAGACGACGCCGCCGGGCGTCGTTGCGTAGACGTATTGCTGCTGGCGTCATTACGTAGACATAATGCTGATAACGTCGTTGCCTGGACGTGTTGCTGATGCTCCTGTAGAAATATATGCTCATGCGAGCTAATCTTGAGAAGAATTAGTGTATAACTGTTAAAACAAAATGATAAATATATGAGAAATGCAATTATGTGGGTAGAGATGTCGTCCCTGATATGCAAGATGATGTAAATACTGAGATGTTGTCCTTTTCTGCTTCTGCTGCTTCTACTGTGGATTTTGAACTTTGGATTGTTGCCATATCCTCTGCCTCTGCTGCTTCTTTCTGCTTCTGCTAATACGAAGAAACTTTTTGCCGTATCTTCTGCTTCGGCTGTTGCACTTTCTGCTTCTATTAATATGAAAAACCTGCGCTCAAAGAAAATTTGTGAGTTTGGGGGGGGGGGGGGGAGTGGTCGATTCGTATTTGACTTCACAGCTTTGTTCCTTGACATCTGCGCGCCTGGCCTGTTTGGACCTGCAACCCCTGTCTGGTTTCCTACCTTGTCCCAGTTTTGAATATGCAAATGGCGTTTGGCCTAAAATGGGTCTCAATGGGGTTGCTTGTATATTATATGTATTCTCGTTATTTTCAAAACGAAGGGAAAGTTTCCTAATGGTGTGACTGAAGCCGATTTAGGCTGCCTACGTATCCCCATTAGGGAATAAAGTCATGATGTAGTTCATTACAAGTGAAATTGGGTAAAATTCTAAAGGTGGGACCGAAGCCGATATGGCTGCCTACGTATCCGCCAAGGGAATCAGGTCGAACGTAGTTCCAATTACATGAAAACTTAAGCAAAACAATATGAGTCTTAAATTATTCTGCTAAAACTAAATTGTTCTTTCTTATCTAGACTCTAGGCGGACCAGAACAAGGGTGCAAATCCAATCTACCAATATGCCTTCTTGCTCTGCATCACGACTGGCTGGGTCTTCATGCTCTGCTATCAGTATCTCCTTCTTTTGATTTCTACGTTGTGCATGCTTGTATAAATGATTGATTCAGGCGGAGCAGGTTCTGGCCAAGGGACACCTCTCTTCCTTTGGGGTTCATTGTACTCATTGGGGGAGACATCCTCCACCTGAATGACTCCCTCTTTGATTAACTCCCTTACTTTGTCTCTGAGTGTATAACACCTTCCCATGTCGTGTCCGATGGCTCCAGAATGGTATGCACAACTTTTGTTCTCATCATGAGCTTTGGACTTGGGATTGGGAACATTCTTTGGAATTGGCTGGAGTATCCCTGCAGCTCTCAACCTCTCGTACAACTGTGACAAAGGCTCGGCTAAATGGGTGTATATTTTGGCCGGCCTTTCTGTGGCATTTAGGTGGGGGTGTGAAGATGTTTAGTGGATAGACTTTTGGTCGTGGCGTATACACGGGTGGGTATCGCAAGAGGTTGTCATATGTATTGCGAAAATAGATTTGTGGTGGCCTTTTATCTTGGTTTGTGTGTGGCTGGGGTATGGTATGCATTTGGTTTTATGTGGGATATATGGGTGCATTGTATATTGGCTGAGTGTGGTAAATGAGATATGTAGTAAGAGGGTACTGGTAATAATTTGGAGGATTTTGACTGTTTTGGTTATTTGCAGTGACGAGTGCTTTAGTGAGGTTTCTGAGCCTTTTAATTTCGGCCTGCAGGGTTGCCATTTGCTGCGGTAATTGGGCGAGGTGTTTGATCGGATCTATGCTGCTTTTCTTTTCTGAGACCTCTGCTTTGTCTATAGGAACCAAGACGGGTTCCGACTCGTTCTGCTCAAATGCCCTTGAATCAGTTATGTCGTTGGATCGTGCCTTTGATCTTGTGAAATATCGATGCTCTGTCATTGCTTAGTCAAATACAAATCGACCTTTGGGGAAGATGATAAATCCTTTTAAACAAAATGTAGCAAACTGCGTTAGTGTAAAGCACGTGATTTTGCAAAGGTGTAAATAACATTTAGCAAGTATATGTTGCACATAAATTGCCACATTGTAAGCGAGTCCTAACATGCATGGGGACCCCTTTATGCCAGAGGTAGGCCTAAACGTCACATATGCGAGGTTATGATGGATTTGTCCAAGCCGTCCAACTGTAATGCTTTTGTTGGAAATGGCGACCAAATGACGGTGCAGTTTTTCCCACTTTTGGCATGTCATGATTAGGTTTGGATTTGTCTATCATTGTCACGCTGCACATAATATGTTGATTGGTCGTTGGGTTGAGAAACCCGTTGACAAGTTTGGTGTTTTTTCCTAATTGTGGTGTCGATACCAATGACCGACCCACCTAAGGTAAATGCATGCATGCCTTAAAATAAAGGGTGGTATAGCTCTATCCTGAGTTTCTAAGATTTGGCTTTACTGGACGCAAGCTTTCCGAGCGGACAACTCGAGTGAGAAGGCTACGCGGCCACCGGTTAGACCAGACACTCCATGTATATTACCAACTCTCCTAAATTTGGGTTTTGAAGAAAGAATTTTGCTGATGCACCAAGCGCACCTCGCATGTGGTGTGTGATAGTGTGAATTTTCCAGAGTGGAAGAAATATGAGCGGAATGCCAGTTTAAGGAAAACAGTAAAGCAAATAGCAATTAAAATAAATAAAATAAAATACAGCACACAGAAATTAAATGCAAAATAGTGGCCAAATAATAACCCTAGGTCTGTTGTGGTTAAGAACCTTAAATCCCCAGTGGAGTCGCCATTTCTGTCACGCCCTCTTTCAACCGCGACATTATTCTAGCGAACCCTGCTATTGTAAAAATGATAGAAAAATGAAATGAAATGTTAAAAGGGTAGAAAGTGCTAAAAGTTCTTAAAAGGGGCTGCTAAAAGGATAGAATGCTAAAAGGGTTCGCGAAGTCGCCACCTAATTATTATGGGTGAATTAGGACACCTAAATGTCAACTAAGTTAAAGTCAACACTAACTCCATTTAAATGGTCTGCTAAACTTAATGAGATTCTGGGTAAGGGTTATTTATTATCCTAAAGGAAAGGGGTTAAGCACCCTAAAGGATCCGCTAACTTGCGGTTGTCCGTTCAAACCTAGGGAATTATTATTCTATAAAAGGCATATTTAAAAGTGTTTAAATAAAAATGAATAAAAATTGTAAGATTTGTTTATAAAAGATAAAGTTGATTTCATATGCAAGTATACATTCTTTATAGAAATATTTCGTTAGATGAAGTATATAGGAAATTAAACAAAATCATTTGTGATGCATTTATGAAATACGACTACTTTTTTTTTTTCCAAATGCTAATAAAAGTATGATTTCAAAAAAAATAGTGAAAGCAAATAATGGGCTTTATAAAAATAGTAATATTCTAGTTACGGGAATCGTTATGCCAATGAGGATTATTAAATGGTTTAATATAGCTAAGTATGAGAAGCCTAAGATAATTAACTAGAAGGAAAATAAATTCTAGCGTCAGATTGCTTTCTAATCTATAGATTCAATGTGTAGATATTCTAAGTGTGCTGCTAGGAGTGTAATGTTAGACAATTAATTTACAACAAATAAATAGGACATAATAAAGAATTAATAAAGATGACTCGGCGGAGTGGCGATGTCATTCCGCCTGCGGTTTGGAATTTTAGATGAAAGATGGACATATACACATAAATGCTGGTCTTCGAGAGTTACGACGAGTCTCATTTTGAGACTCTTCATTTTGCTCCAATGCGTGCCATGTAAAAAAAAGAAGATAAGGATTAGTATATGCCCAAAATAAGAAACAAACACTTGACATAAGAATTTACACAACCGTTTCAGATTTTCCACAAGTATGTGAATTTAATATCCTGTCTGGAATCAACATGAATACCCACAGGTAGCCTAGTAATCCCAGCATAATCAGGAACTTAAACCAATTATGAACACCAAGAAGAGCCAAATAAAGGGGTGATATACATGGAGTATATTTGATATACTCTTGCGTATATGTACACAATATATACCATTTTTAGAATGAATTCCTTCAGACAGACATGGCAGGACAGGTTCGAGGCTCGATACTCGACATTCAGGTGAAACAGATTACAAAGCAGGTTCATTTCGACTGGAGATACTCTGAATCTTGCAAATTCCGATGATTCGACCCACAACAACACAACAAACAGTTCCAATCATATTGAGACTAGCATGACTTCTATCTAAGACCGTTGATTTAGGGACTGTCTAATATCGATTGGTTTCGCGTATAAGACATGACAGGGAGAGTGAAGATACATTGGCATACACTATTTAAAAAAGTAATCAGACAAGCACACAGAAGGCATGAGGGGACAGACATTAGACAAGATATCATGCAAGTATATAAGCTAAAAGATTCAATTTCCAGCCTATAAACAGGACATACCAGACACCAGTTAACAAACCACCAGGATGATTGACATCTACTCTGCCCTTTTTACATCCTAACAATGCTGATTTGTATAAGTCATAATCCTATGTCACATATGTCTGATTCAGACAGTGAGGGCGCATTCAAGCCTGAACGAGTCATCTATCCTCAATGATCATCAATCAACCACTATCCTGAATCATTTTAACTACATGTAAGCTTCAGAATAGATCTCTTGACGACTTTTAGGCACTCATTGATATTTCCAGATTGTTCAACCAGTTGGCAACTTGTTATTTACTTTTAAGTTCAATTTGGGATAGACTTCAGTGATATCAAAATCAGACATAGAAAGACAATTTACAAAAAAAACACAGATTTTCCTAGCTCTAATTACACAGATTCCTATACATATTGCGAGTATAATAGGCCATTCCCAGGTTGGTAGCATAACAGGTAAAGGGGTTGTTTTACTATGCGACATGAACACAGGTTTACGATAAACACATATGAATTGTATACTTTAACTAATACATCGTAGTCGCGAGTATTAACAACAAATTCGCCAAACATGCTTTAAAGTGACTTAACATGTATAAATGACAGTTAAATTAAACTAAACACATCTAACAAGCACATCATCATCAAACATATCACAAAGTATAAATCAAATAGAAAATCAAAGGGCGATGAATTTACCTTCTCCGGACAGCGAACCGAGGCAGCGTATCAAGTCGTCGATCCACTCGGAGTTGTGATTGCGGTGCGATTAAGGGGTTTTACTGATTTTCTATGTTTGATATGCTCCAGTAGGGTATTCTGATTTCGCTGGTAAGAAACCATCACTGCTGGTTTTCGATCTGTTTCTCTAGTGTTTTTCCTTCCATCTCTTCGTCGATTCTTGCTGATTTTCTCCAATATTTTTACTGGTTCAAGGGTTCTTTTCTGTCCAAAATCCTAATTATTACTCGACTGCTTCCTCCCTCCCCTCTCTATCTATTGCATGTGCGAAATCTCCTTTTATAGCTATGATTCTGGGTTTCAGTTTTGGTAAAAACTTTGATACGATTTCGAAATGATTTGAGCATGTTATTCTTTACCTATTTGGTGCGATTTGCTTATTCGTTTTTGGTAAGTTTTGATTTTTGTTCGATTTTAGGGAGATTTGTTACTGATTTTGAAATTCTTAAGGTAAGCTATTCTTATAGTAAGCTATACTTCGATTGGTAGATATTTTATTAAGGTAAAAGATTTGGGTGTTGATTATGGTAAGAAATCGTTGGAGAGGGAGAGGAGACGTCTAGGGTTAATTGGGAAGAGGAGAAGATGAATGAGGGTAAAGTATGTGGGCTGCTGGATATAGAGGGGTGTGGGCCGGGTCAGCGGTTTTGGGGCTGATTAATGGGCTGCGAATTAAAGGTTTTGGGTTGGGTAGAATTTAGGTATTAGGTATTTAATTTGGGTAGTGTGTTATAATTTTAGGTGTATTATTTAATTAGTGGTGAATTAAATTAACCCTAGGTGTTTATTAGTCTAAGCTCGAGTTTAAATTATTATAAAAAATAAATACGGGCGTGCTATTTAATTAGTGCTTAATTTTTTATAATGCGATGCCGTTATTAAAACTTATTTATTATGTGTATTTTGCGATGTTAAATTAAAATTGAATGGAGTTTAGATTATTAATAAATTATTTAAATGTTAAATGCAGATATGATATTTAAGGATTGCTTAATACTTTTACGTAAGATGCGGTGCTATTATTTAAAATCTTATTTATTGTGCATTATTTATCATTATTTAAGTTATGCTTGGGTTTAAATTATTACAATAATTATGAAATTGCTTTGCGTATTAATAAATGCGATTATGCTATTTGACACGACGTCATTGATAAATTATTTATTTTATGTATTTATTTATCCTTGAGAATTGTTTGAGTTTTAATGGGCAATAGAGCTTAAATTACGAATAATATTAATGAAATTGCTTGTTATTAAAATGACGAATTCGGACGTGATACTCAAAGTATACTTAACTCTACGTAAAATGCGGTGCCATTATTAAATCGCTTATTCACGCATGTGTTAATGTTTTATTGTTGCATTTTATTATTATAAAATTGTTAAAATTATTTTTTGGAAAATTAGTGTGATTTTATAGTTAACGGTTGGACGAGAGGGTCAAAATTGGGTGTAAACATATCTCACGATTTGTTGGCTAGCTTCAGTTTACTGAAATGTTTTCTTTCGATTTGGATTTTTTGCCGGAGTTCCGACTCCGGCGGACCTCTGAGGTTCAGGCGACATTACTGTTGTTGTCGGCATTGATGCTATATATTATTGTCGATTTTTGGACTGATTTTTAATCCCGTTAAAATATTTTCCGGCGACCTCTGTCGGTCAGGTTTGCTCCGGGTTGTTACTGTTGGGTATTCTTATTTGGCTATGGTTCGATATTTCCGGCGAGCCACTGCCGTCGTGATTTTGCCATCGAACCTGCTAATGTTTACTATTTTCGGACATATTTTTCTGGTTTTTGGCTACCTGCCGGAGTTTGAAAGAAAACTCCGACGATGTTCTGAACTTTCCGCCGAATCTCTGCTGCTCCGACGAACTGTTTTCTGCTACTGCTTCGTTTATATCTTCCTGAATTGTTTGCTACTACTGCTTCTTTTATTAAATTGATTTCGAACAAATTGCTACATTTGAATATTGGGTATTTACTGATTTTGAACATGATACTACACTTGGCTAATGAAAAAGTTATCCGTCGATTTTTGAGGCCTCCACAGTTGCAAAGACGGAAAATAAAATAAAATGAAGCTTTCTGGGCAACGATGATTTCTTCCACTTGCACCGGATAACCAACATGCGCTGGCAGAGCGAATTTTCGCAGCCGGGCTTATTTAGGATGTCCCACTTTATTTTTTATATATCTGAGCCCTCCGTGTTTAAAACTATTACTGTTTTGGCGCGGATCTAAAGGTTTTATTTATTTTATTGTTTCTAGCAATATTGGCCGTGAAGGAATCTCCGTCTGATTTCCAAGGCCTCATCTGTACAAAACACGGATTTATTTTTGGCTTTACTTATTAATTCTTGCTATTACTTTAAAATTATTTATTATATTACTAATACTTTTACTAAGTGTTTATACAGGTACCCGAAGATTCATTTCAAAAAGAATGTCCCGGAGTTTTATTTTATGTCGCATTTAATTTTAGTTTTAGCATTCTATATTGCATTTTATTTTAATTGTAAATTATGAAAAATGCTTAGAGTAGGTAGAATAAAAGCCAATATATAATTAACCTAGGTTTGAACGGATAACCGCAAGTTAGCGGATCTAAAATGATGCCTAACCCCTTCCCTTTAGGATAATAAAGAACTCTGATCCAGAATCTCACTAATTTCGCAGATCATTAAATGGAGATTAATTGCAGTATTTTTATTGCAATAAATCAAGTGTCCTAATTCACTTAACTAATTAGGTGGCGACTCCTCAAAATCAGCATTATTGCTCCATCCAGGGAACCGCGCCAAAGAACAATGTTGCAGATACCGTTCAGACCTCGAGGTAAAAAACGGGCGCGATAATTACCTTTGTTGTCTTCTTTGCTTCTTTATTTAAGTGCGTGGTTTGTCTTTCGCTTCATTATTATTACAACTGTTATCTTCTTTGCTTCTTTATTTAAATGCAATGTCTTCTTTGCTCTTATTTATATTGAAACGTGTATATTAAATTTTTGCTTAAAGCTTAATAATAATTAGACTACAGAAAATACTCTTGCATAAATTGTGGACAAAGAAATTGAAATTGCATAAAGAAGAACAAATTCTTATTCAGTTAGTAATAGAAACATTAACTGCACTGAGATGATTCTTCAATAACATTTAACTTCCATTAAACTTCAACACACAAACAACAAATACTAATTCCTAAACATAACATTAAAAGTGCATCAGCTGTTGTTGTTTCATAGCTACTACTACTAATTCCTAAATATAACATTAAACGTTCTTACTCATATACAAATACATAATCATTTCATAATCGATGCCGCAACAAATCCAATAAATAACGCTCATGAAATCATCATAAACACGTGTATCTTCAAAACTTTGTTTATTTCAGCTTGATTTATACCCTTCAACACATCGAATTCTGCTTTCAACATATCTCTTTCACTCTTTAAATCTGCTATTACATTCTTAAACACATCCAATTACGACATTAATTCGCCAGTGAAACTTTCAATATGTTCCTCATCCTCTCATTGCCAATATCCACAAGAACTTCTCTATAAGCAAAAAATAAAGAAATAATCAAAAACAAAATCAAACAAACAAAGACTGTCGTAAAAGTCATCGACAAACACAATTTACACTGTCGAACATCGAATAATAAACATAGATTGGTTTTCGAAATAAGAATAATAAAAAATTTCTCGACAGGAACCTCGACTGTGAACTCAATCGTCGCCAACATTGTCGAAATATAAATTTGAATAAATAGAACAAACAACAACTAAAAACAAAACAAAGTTGTCACAGTCTAATAACATCACAACCTAATAACATCAAAGTCTAGAAGTCGATTTCAGATTTTTTTTTTGCAGGAATTCGAAAGAGGGACTGACTTAGAACCATATAACTATCCATTAACACATAAACTTAAGAAATTCCGTACCTTGAACCTGATTGGAATCGCCTGTAGCACGAATTTGGTTTTTGATTTTGGAAGATTGGAATTGGTTATTTGGAGGTCTGAGATCGCGATTTTAGGAGTTGGGATAAACCTAATGTAATCGACTGATTGGAACACTGAAATCGACAGTTTTGGAGGTCTGAAATCGACGGAAGATTGGTTTTGGAAGATTGATGAATGAAATCGATGGTCTCTTTGTGTTTTAGGGCATGAAAATCGACGGCTCCTTTTCCCTTTTAATTAAACTGATTTGTGTTTTATGTTGGATCACGAGTCGGGTCGAAATAAATGTGTCTGTGAACATGTGGCGTTCAGGTGGCATCCATGTGACGCCCACCTGGGCAGCTCAGTTAAATTTGGGCAAATTGTACAAGTTTAATAACGGAAAGAGTATATTTATCCTCAAACTTTGACGGAGAGCAAATATGACCATTTTCCTTAAGTTTGAGGGCAAATATGCACCTTTTCCTTTTTTTTAATTTGTCCTAAAAAAAAAACTGTTTTTAAAAAAGGCGGAAAACCATTTTTTAAAAATAAATATGAAAAATTTGATTTTTATCTTAAAACTGGAAAATTTAACTTTTTTTTTAAAAAATGTGGAAAACTGATTATGTTTTTTTACTTTTTTGCAGATTTAAAAAAAATAGTTTTTGCAGATTTAAAAATGAAAACAGTTTTCTAGATATTTTTTTACAAAAATACAGTTTGTTGAGTCTTCTTTTAAAAAATTAGTTTTTTCAGAATTTTTTAAAAATAATCCAGATTTATTTTTAAAAAGGAATTTTTAGGACACTTCTTTTTCAAAAAGCTAGTTTTCTAGATTTAAAAATAATTCAACTTTTCCAGATTTTTAATAAAAAGATCCAGTGTTCCGGAATATTTTTTCTAAAACGGGTTATATAAAATCAAAATTATTACACCTCGTGCTTTCATGCGACGTCTCTAGTGGATTGTAGCCAATATAGGCTCAAATTGGTAAGACACCTCCATGAGGTTGATGAAGATTTACGAATGTATTACGTAAGTTTCGGGAAGATTTAAGACTCATCGGATCAACACAAATAGTCTCGACGAAAGTTCTTCAATACGCCGGCTATCGGAGCCTTCTACGAATCGCGAGGCACAATATGCGGCTCAGAGGAAATGTCTGCGAGATGCAGGACTAACACATGAACAGACACAAAGATTTTGGCCTTAGGACATGTCCAGAGACAGTCCTGCGAGTCGCAGGAAGTGCCCTGGGAGTGGTCAATATTATCCCACATATAAATAGACCCTCCAACAAAATTTAACTCATTTTCTCTCATCAACTTAACTCTAAGATAGGTCTCCCATTGTTCAAGGTTAAGATCAAAGGAAAACCAATGACAAATTATATAAATCTGACGTAAAGTATCATGTGATCGTCGCCTTCCTTAGTTTAGAAATTTTGGAGGAAACTTGGTGGTGAAGTAAGCTAGGAATTGGAGTGTTTCTTGTAATTTAAGGTAAGTTTTATCTCCTATATCATCTACCTAAGATTCTACAAGTGTTTAGGATGGAATTGTTGGAGGTTTCTTAGAGATCAAGTATTTGTAAGATCTTAAAGTATGTCTTGTTGTTGTGGGCTGTTTTACATGTTTGAAGGTGTTATATGAAGTTGTGGAGTTATGGATGAGATTGTGGTGATTAGCAGAAGTAGTATGAAGATTGTTGTGATGTTATGGATAGAGTTTGAGTTATAAATGATCTCATGGACTTATGCACGCAAGTTACTCGACGAAATGTCTAAATGGACTTTTTTAGAAGTTATGAATCTGAAATTGATATAAATCATTCGTATAATGTAGATAATCGTCCATAAAACGTACGAGGACTCGTGAAACGTATGTAGGGCTAATTTTCCTTCCTTGGCATGATTTGATATAAGCACATCCTCGAAACAATTCTCCCTAGTTAAATGCAAGATCACCATGCTTCTTCTTGTTGTAGTTATTCATGTCTTGTGTGAATTCCTTATTAATTGTACCTTATGTACTCAATATGTTTCTTGGTAACTAGCTAAGGTTGAATAACATAACGCTAATAACGATAGTCGGAGGATAATGAACATAAGTCGCTCTAACTCTGGTTATGGTGACTTTTGAGGCTTGTATTGCATTGCACTTATATATATATACAGACACTTATATGTGTATACCACTAATCAGTTAGGCAGATATTGCCGCGTCCTATATGACTGGGCAATTTTTTATGAGCTTACCCCTACAGAGGGACTTGATATGATACTATATGGCCCTATAGAGTGGCCTGACTTTATTTACGTGCATATATTCATTGCTATCTATTGTAACGAACCGCTTGGTCGTTATATGCTTTCCACCCACATTCCTTAAATAACCCTCACTCAGTGCCCACCAGTATGTTTTATGCGTGTACTTCACGCGTAAGAGTGACCCTTGACCACAGTAAGAGATAAAGTAATTAAACTGGGAGGGTTTCTGTAATGCCTGTCCTCGCCCTAGCAGAAACATACCACCTCAGCGAGTCCGCTCCACCGATATATCATCCACCGCAGTGAAATTCTAGATATTTTAATGATTCTGCTACGGCGAAAGTACCTTCCGCCTAAGCGATAGCGCCCCAGCGGAAATAAGTCCTGCTCCAACGGAAGTCGCTGGGCAGACCTAGCTCTTAATTTCCAAATGTCCCCAAGCTCAAGCCTCATTTCCCCAACTTTACTTCATCACATTGGGAGCTCAATAGTAGCAGAGTTTCGAGGATATTTAATGCCTCGGGGTAAGATTCTTTCACACTATTTATGATTTCTAGACTTCTAATACATGCTTTATGGTGGGTATTGGGTGGAAAAGAAACTTTTTTGTTTTAAGGACCTTGAGGCTTACTCAATGGATTTGATAACCTAAAATTCAAGTCTTGAAATGGGTCTTCCTTATATTAAGCGTATTTTGGCAAAGGTAATCACCACTTTATGGATCCTTGAATTTGAAACTATTATCTTTCTTAAAATGAAGTTAAGAGGAAAATGTCTTATAAAAATTGAAGTTTTGACTTGTTAATGAAACCAACGTAGATGGGTTAGCTAATGGTTAAAGTGAATTGTTGAAGGGTTCTTTTAGGACTAGGTAGTGTGTACTTCGTGGAAATAGCCTATTTATGTGATTCGTTATGTGTAAACCTAGGACGTCTATATAGTTGGTTGCATTATGATCATCCGATACCCATCCGGAAGTAAGTCGTGGACTAGGAATTCATGGCGTCCGCTCGATAATGAGGTAGCCTACATTTCCTTTGTTGTAGACTCCGATGGAAGTACATAGTAATTATAAGTATTAAGAGGTATTGGCGTGTTGAGGGTCCACTTTAGCAATTGTGATGAACGCTTGAATGGGTACTGGTGTATAACCTTGAACATGAGTAGTTTTGGGGAATTATCCTTAAGTCGATTCTGACTGCTGCTTTATTTGGGCTTGTCGCCACTACTTGTGCTTGCCGCCACTATTTGTTATTATTGTACTTATTCATAACATGGTCTCCCCCTCCCGGGAGGCCCAATGTATATTCAGATTATGTGTGTGTAGGCTTGTTGCCGTGTACTTACGATATTGAAACTTGCTTGTGGTGTGGGCCTATGGACATGTTGTTATGATATTTTGATTTGACTTATCATGCGTTCATCACTCCATATCTCGTTTGAACACTTGAATATAACAGATAAATACTTATAAACTAGGTATGTATTGCATGGTGTATTCATATCCACCTCATTCATACATTATATATATTTGGCATTGGTTTATTGATAAATCGCTGAGAATGACTTAGGAAGTTGGATTAAGGGATATGGTACATGGTTATGAGAGTGATGACTGATATGACAATTTAGCCCTGTGCTGGCATCTGATGGGATCAAATGGTTATATGGACCTCATGATTCCCCCATGAGTCACAGTAGGACCTCAAATGTGCGCGGGGGTTTCCTTTTCCGTCAAATAAATCAAATTTCGACACTTTATAACCGACATGCAATTCGACGTCGGGTGCATGCAAAGATCCTCATACTCGAGCCCTTCATGCCCTTTTCTTGTTTACATGTTTTTGAACGTCTCCTTTAGGCGGTGTATTTCCCTTGCTACACTTTCATCCGCCCGGATCCCCTCCTGTCTTTCTATTTCCTCATATTGATCAACCTCCTGGGGTGGCATGGTGGTAGAAAAGAATTGGGCTTCTGTTGCATATATTGGTGACACATATTGCTTGTTCTGGTTAGCTATGTGTGTCGTTTTCATCTGCTGAGTCGACTGGTAATTTTAGGTGAGTCGAATGTTTGGGACGAGTGAGATATTTTAGATAAGTGGAGCTTGATGCATATATGGGACTGGGAATGATGAAGTGTCATTTTGTGGCTGGCTTCTTTATGGGCTAGCTTGCGTGTTGATAGAGTGTGGATTAGTGGGTTGCGGGTTGGTGGTACATTGCGGATTGGTGTTATTTAATGGGGAATTTTGAGGGAGGCTTTGGGGAAATGGAGGTTCAGGCGATGGAAAGGTTTGTGGCGCAGTCCTTTTTCGGGAGATAGAGTGAGCGACGAGTCCTAAGCCCGTCTGTTCGGAAGTCCCTGAATCAGTCATTCTGTCGGACGAACGTGCTTTTGATCTGGTGAAGTAAGGGTGTTCTGCCAACTTTAGTCAACACGAACCAACCTTTAGGAAAATAAAGAAGCAAGAAACCTTTAAAACACGAAGAAAACCAAGTTAGTATACCGTTAGTAATTGTGAAAATAATATGCGCAGAGTAATAAAATAGCAAACAGATTGTATGCAAATTAGAAACCTGTCCTAATATGCATGGGGCCTCTCTTTTTCCAGAGGTGGACGTAAACGCCAAATATGCAAGATTGTGACAAATTGATTCAAAACCGCTAAACTGTAACGCTTTTGTTGGAAATGACAGACAAAATGAATGTACATTTTCCAATTTCGGCATGTCATGTTTAGGTTTGAATCCGTCTATCATTTTTATGCTACACATAATATGCTGATGGGTCATTGGGTTGTGAAACCCGTCAACAAATTTTGTGATTTCCTAATCGCGGCGTCGATACCAAGGATCGACCCACCTAAGTTGTATGCATGCATGACTTAATATAAATGGTGGTATAGCTCTATCCTAAGTTTTCTAAAATTTGGCTTACTAGACGTTTTCGAGCGGACTGCTCGAGTGAGAAGACTACGTGGCCGTCCGGACGGACCGGACAACTCCGCGCATACGCCAACTCTCCTAAAATTTGAATATTTGAAAGAAATTTTGCGGGTGCGCGAAACACACCTCGCGTGTAATGTATGATAATGTCAATTTTCCGGAATGGAAGAAATATGAGCGGAATGCCAATTTTAAGAAAAAGTAGTAAGGAGAAATCTATACAATTTCTCATGACAAAATATCTGTTTAAGGAAAACAGTAAAATAAACTAGCAATTATAGCAGTTTTAAAATTTAGCAAAAATATCAATTTAAGGAAAACAGTAAAGCAGTTTAAACATTTAAACTTATAAAGGAATTAATTTAAAGTATTATATCAAATAAAGAGCAAATAAAGCGCAATAATAAAGCATGAGTTTGCTACGGTTGAAAACCTAAAAGTCCCCAGCGGAGTCGCCATGTTGTCGCACTCGCTCTTTCTGACCGCCCTATCCTGCGAGGGTGGGGGTCTTCTTTTTGCGCGGTCTTGACGTATCCCGGTAATTCATGAGTTAAATCACCCTTTTTAAGGAGTCGCCACCTAATTATTCTAAGGTGAATTAGGACACCTAAATTATTGCAGTACAATACTGCAAATGATCTCCATATGATTGGTCTGCGAAAATTGTGAGATTCTGGTTAAGGATTTTCTATTATCCTAAAGAGAAGGAGTTAGACATCCTTTAAGATCCACTAACATGCGGTTATCCGGTCAAATTTAGGCTTATTATCACGCTTTAGAGAACATGTTTTTTTTTTTTAAATATGAAGTTAATTAAAAGGATGTTGCAAAAATATGTGTTTGAAAATATATACAAAAGCGGTTTTATTTATAAGATGCATGTAAAATGATATATATTCATTTTGATAAAGTATGATAAAATGTGTATGAAAATTGAGTTTTAATAGAATATAACATGGTAATTTTATGACCAAGTACATATTTACATATAATTAAAAATACACATACAATTGATGTTTTTTTGAAAAAAGATATGTATTTACATAACATGATTTATAAAACATAATATAGAGTTGATTTTTTTTGCTAGAGGTATACATTTGAATGACATTGTATAAAATAATTTTTTTTGTAAGAAATGTGTATTTATATGACATTATTTAAAACAAAAATGCAATTTTTGGTAATTTTGATATAAGGAATAAAAGACAAATTATTTATAATATAAAAGAAATAATTTATGCTATTTTATTGTAAATCGGATGAAAACACAACAAATTATTTAGCAATTAATAATGCAAACAAAATGTGACCAAATTATTTTGAAAAAAAAGTTTGGACGTTCATAGACGAAACTAAAATAAACTAACGGTTTTGAAAAAAATATAAGCGACAAACCTAAAATAAATAAAACTAACGTTCATGGATATACTGGCTACTCCCACCTCTTCCGATGCTTCCGCTTCCAACCCTGTCGTCATCCAAACTCCTCCACAACCCTCTCATCACCATCTTTCCATCCGACTCTCGTTGTTACCCACATCAAGAACTTCATCCCATTAATTCTTGATCAGGAAGATGGCCAATACTGATCATGGGTGGAACTGTTCCGAATTCATGCATGTGTCTATCATGTGCTTGACCATATTGACGATTCAGTACCTCGTCCTCCTGATATGGAAGACACCACTTGGTGTCGCCTCGATGCCGTGGTCAAACAGTGGATATATGACACTATATCCAAGGATTTACTTCTCAACATCATGAAAATGGGGGCCTCCGCTTGTGACCTATGGACACGGCTGGAAGAAATATTTCATGACAACAAGAACACTCGTGCAGTGTACTTGAAAGAACAATTTAACACTACCCGTCTTAAAAATTTCTCTAATATGTCAGAGCATTGCAAGCAGTTGAAACTGGTGGCAGACCAATTGTCCAACGTTGGTATGATCGCTTTGCACAATACCTTATATGGATTGGGTTCGTCTGCAGCAAGTGTGATAATTCTCTTTTTATCTTCCATCAAGGTAGTAGCATTGCTTATTTATTATTATATGTGGATGATATTGTGCTTACTGCCTCCTATGATGCGTTAAAGACTGAGATTATTGCACTACTTAAGACCGAATTTGCCATGACTGACTTGGAGAAGTTGATCTATTTTTTTGGGCATAGAAGTGACTCGTTCTTCATATTTCATGTTTTTGTGTCAGCGCAAGTATGCAGAGGAGATAGTGTACAGGGCTAAGATGACAAACTGCAAGATCATGTCCACTCCGATTGACTCTAAATCAAAGCTTAGTGTTGTTGATGGTAACCCAGTGTCTGATCTCACTCTCTATCGGAGTCTTGCAGGTGCACTACAATACCTCACTTTTACCAGGCCTGATATTGTTTATGCTGCTCAGCAGTATGCTTATTCATGCATGCCCCCAGGGAGCCTCACTTCACTGCCCTTAAACGTATCATTCGATATGTTAAGGGCATACTTGATTATGGATTACGTTTATACCCCTCAGCACCGACACAATTGTTATCATATAAGGATGCTGATTGGGCAGGCTGCCCGGAGACGCGACGCTCTACCTCCTACTACTGTGTGTTCTTAGGAGATAATCTTATATCTTGGTATGCCAAGAGGCAAGCCACCATATCCCGTTCGAGTGCAGAAGCTGAGTACAAATGTGTTGCTAATGTCGTTGCTAAGATCTGTTGGCTACAAAATCTTATTTTGGAGCTGCAATATCCCATGCGTAAGGCGTCATTGGTTTAATGTGATAACATATCTGCCATATATTTATGTCATAATCCGGTTCAGCATCAGCGAACCAAGCACATTGAGATGGATATACACTTCGTTCGTGAGAAGGTAGCCCTTGGTCACGTCAAAGTGATATATGTGCAGTCTTCATATCAATATGCAAATATATTCACAAAGACCTTCCTAGACAGCTCTTCTTCGACTTCAGATCCAGTCTTAGCGTCCGACCTTCTCCCGCTCCGAAAGAGGGGGTGTATTAACGTGTACATATACACTTACCATAATTCCCATATATTTCATAATTGTGTAATAATAAGTGATATATAATTATGATAAATTTATGATCCTTATTATAATATGATTCCACATTGTACACTATATATATTTGTATTAATGAGAAAGAATCCCAAGGGAGATTAATACTATTATACAACTTTTTTTTGGAATTTTTGAAATTGGAGTTGGAGTTGTGTTTGATCATAGTATTTGTAAATACTGTTTTGTTGTTGAAATGTCCATCTTAACAAAATTTCGATTATGAAAAAAGTGAAAAACAAGGTTTTGGCTGTTTTCAAATTTCAAATTTCAAATTTCAAATACAACTTTAAATTTTATTTGAAATTTATGGCCGAACGCTGATTTTTAAAAAAGTGAATAATTCTTATGACCAAACGGGTCCTGTCGCCTTTTTTGCTTTAAAAAAATACTAGCAACTTAAAGATTATAGTGTCATTTCATTATTATCTGGGAGGAAAAGGTTATCGATATTTTCTCATTAATAAATAATAATTACCAAAATATCTTTAACCATATCCTGTGACAGTCTCAAGTTGTTTGATTAATTAACTATTTAATTGACGCTTCTTCTATCTTAACAAACAAGTTTATTCAAGTGGTGTGTACAAAATTAAAAGACAAGTTTGGTGGCTAAAAAGAATTGAGTAGTTATGAATGGTTATTTAACTTTTACTTTCAAAGTTATTAAAATTAAATACTCACTCAACCTAATCTGAATAATGCAGAAAATTATTGGAACAAAAAAATAAAAAGACACGAGAATAGTTGAGAAAATATTATTTTATGATATTTAGATAAAATTAAGGACTCATTTGGTCATAGGAATTATTCATTTTTTTTCATAAATTCTTTTCACTTTTTAAAAAAAATAGTGCTTGTAATGAAAATTCCAAATACAACTTTAAGTTGTATTTAAAATTTGAAAAACAACCAAAATTTTAGTTTCACTTTTTTTAATTTTTAATTTTTGGTTTGTTGCTTTTGTTTATGACTTTCTAAATTTTATCTTACATTTTTTATTTTTATAAATTGACCTCATTAAGTTCCGCTTATTGGGAAATACATGCTCGACGAAAATAAATTGTTCACACAATGTGGAAGGATTATATTAAAGAATAACTATTACTACTAGTGTTGTTGATTTTTAGTACCACTAAATCATTGTAATAATATTTAGAATTGATGAGTGTAATACTATATAGTAGCTCGTAGGCGAAAAGAAACGCACTGGATCATTTTAGTTCTGTAGCTTATATGCATCAATGAACAAACTCATGCCCGTGATTAATGACAATACATGTTGAAGATGCGAATAATTGTAAACTTTATTATATCATCGTATTAAGAAAAGTCTATAAAATTATGCTTAATTTTATTTTTTGTTGACGAAGGAACCCGCAGCCGCTGCTCTTTCGAGTGCGCACAGGGTAAACCCCGGACTGACGCAATAGCATGCAAACCACGTCAGCCAGTTAAACCACACTTGTCAAGCCAGGTGTGACAGGCTCCCCCCAAGAGGCGAAGGCATGCCAGGCGTTACCCTGGGGTTTCGAACTTGTGACCAAGCTCTCTCACACCACCCAATGAGGATACCCTCTGCCTTCAAGACCAACTGGTCTAGGGCTTCGGATAAAATTTATGCTTAATGTAATACGAAATGATTGATGGACAATTATATTTATAAGTAACTTTTTTGAGTGATTTTACTAATTTTTAAAAATTGGGGATATAAATCATATTTCATCTTTTTAAGAAAAAATATATTCCAACAATCAAATATTATTTGCAAAAATTATGTCCAAACACAACTCCAACTCCAATTTTAACTTCAATTTTTTTAAAAAAGTGAATTAATGTTTTATGGATACAGGTGGATAGACATAGTTATAAAGGAGACTCTGCCGAATTTCTAGAACATAAGGCATACTATGAACATTCGAGGACGAATATTTCTAAGGGGGGAAGAATGTTACACCTCGTAAGTTAAGACAAGGATTAAAGAACGTCATTAAGGAAGTAGGATTCGAATTTTGGAATTAAAGTATATTTTTATATGCTAATACGGAAAGTTTTTTTTAGTACTACGCATGTGACGACGAGAATTAATGCGGGTAGTGGAAATTGTTCCAATGGAGAATACGAGGCTTTATGAGATTTTCGGAAATTAAAGGGAGCGGGATTTAAGATTTAGTTTACTTGAGGGGTTAATTTATGAAGACTTAAAAGGAGTGGGACTTAAGGTGGATAAATTATGAGATATGGACTAACTAATAATAAACAATTTCAGATTTCAATTTAACCCTTACAAAGTTTTCATCTTCTCATTTAAACTAAGAAGAACACACACTTCATCCATTCTCTCCTTTCTCTCCCTCTTTAGCCGATACACACCCCTATTTTTATACAAAATTGAAGCTTTCTAATTCTTTCCCTTAGAACAGGATCCTCTACAAAATTCCAAACCAAAAACACAAAAAAGGGAAAGGAAATCGTGAAAAACAGTGGGGGTTTTGATGGACTGCCCAGCAGATTTTTAGGGCCGAAAAATTTGAGTTTTGATGCAATTGTGGGGAAGAAAAACATGTGTAGATGTTGGGTAACATGGTAAAAGGATTGAATGTTATTTTGGGTTGAAAAATTGGTGCAAAACAACGAAAAACAGTGGGCAAACCGAGAGAACTGAGGCAGAAAAATAGGGATTTTGGGGCAGAATTTTAGTCAACTTTGGAGGGATATATATCCTTGTATATTAGGAGTTTTTGGGTGTTTCAAAAGCCTAGAATGAAGTTCGTCAAGTTTATTTTCCAACGCAACAAAACTCTCATCGATAGGACACCGGAGTAGAGAGTTATGGACGTTACAGGTTCAGCTGATAAAGCAGTGACTAAAAATTAAGGTATGAAAATTCTTCTTTCTATGCTATAATTGTAGTTGCATGTTGTTGTAGATTGAGGAAATAAACTTGTGTTAAGATATGAGATTAGATTAAGAGGAAAATTAGAATTAAAACATGTATGTGATTGTTGAAATGTGTTGGACCGATTTTGAAGCTAGTTCTATAAATTTTGGAGTTGTTGTGTTCAATGGTTGTGTTGTTATCATTATCACAAATTGCATGTGGGAATTGAAGAAGAAATTTTGATAATTAGATCATAGTGTTCATAAGGAATTATTGGAACATAAATTGTATTATAAGAAGTTAAGAAAGAAAATATGGAATTGGTAATGTTGTTGGCCGAATTTGTATGGAAATTAGTGGACATGTTGTATTGCAATTTAAGGGGGCTGTTTTGGTGAAATTATGGTGACGAAAATATGAGTTATGCATATACATACACATTATAGTAATCACTAATACATGTCCTAAAAGGATTAAAATGGAAAAAGGTGTTTTATGCTAACTATAGGACTTAATCGCCTTGGTTATTGAAGTTGTTGAATTGTATAAGTGTAAAAGAGAAGGAATGTACACTATGACGTAAAAAGAGTATTTGAGATTAATTTGATTATATCTTGGAATGATGTTTGGTTATTGGTGTTGGTTGGCTTGTTGGTAAATTATGGATATGCATATAAACAGGGGAAGTGCTGCCCAAATTTCTGTAGAATAGGAAACCGTTATACATATAACTTACATTAGAAATCATAGAATTGACGAACGTATTATTCCTTATTATAGGTTGAAGTACTAGACGAGACACTTAATATTGAATTGATTAGTTCGCCTAAGAGGTATGTGATCCTATCTTCCTTTCTTTTGGCATGATTTTGTGAATTATTGATTCTTCATTCGACATGAATATTATACAAGTGAATGTACGGCGGACGTACATGACTCCTTCATAGTCTTATTCATAGTAATCTGAGTTATGAAAAGTACATGTGATCTTCTTGTAAGAAGTTTTTTTTTATGATTTTAATGAGAGTCAAAGAATTAATTAAATTGCATACAGTTGCTCATGATATTTATTCGTGCAAAGAGTCATTTTTCCACTTCACCGCGTCCCGGGCTGGGCAGATTCGTGCACATATATCAGGATGATCCACCGCGTCCCTCACTAGAGGGTCGGGCAGTTTATGTATACATATATGATGATTCCACGGACAGGCATCCGTGATGCGGGTACAAATACCCATGACAGTATATTCCACCGCGTCCCTCACCCAAGGGCCGGACAGTTTATTCATTTATTTACATCTGATAATTTTATGACTAAGCATTCATGAGTACTTGTATGACTCTCATTCTTTTATGATACAGTTGAATCTCTACCTTACATGACACAGTTTTGATCTTATTTACATGATTTCATGCTTACATACTCGGTACATTACTTCGTACTGACCCCCTTTCCTCGGGGGGCTGCGTTCATGGCCGTAGGTTTAGGTGTTCAGATAGGTGACCCTCCAGTTTAGGGCTTTTATTCAGCAGTCAGAGAGCTCCTTTGTTCCAGAGCCAGCTATTTTGGTACCGATCCCTATCTTTCAGACTTATGCACATTTTGGGCACGACGGGGTCCTGTCCCGTCATATGTCAGCACTGTACTCTTAGAGGTTTGTAGACAGTTGTGGGTTGGACGTTTGTATTTTGTTTTGGTTTTTGATGTTGTTATACCCTGTGTTGGGATGTTTCCGGTTATTCCTGTTGTTATCTAGTGGCAGTCTTGTCGGCTTTCCTATTTTGACTATCCCTTTATGTATATGATGTTGTTTGGTGGCAGCCTAGTCGTCTAGCCTGTTTTGTTTGTTGATTAGCTGTGTAAGACAGCCTTGTCGGCTCGCCTATTTGGGGACATGTTATAAAAGCAACGTTGTGCTGCCGGAATTTCTATAGATCTCGGTATTAATTGGATTAAGAGTGACAGGTCAGTAATGACGTCCAATTAGGACGTTTAGTCGCGTCCCGTCAGGTCGGGTCGTGACAGTATACAACTATCACTAGTGCTTAGAAAGGATAATTAGTTAAAATTTCAATATAATAGGCTTGAAGCCTAACATCAGTTGTCACAACATCAATAATTGTTGATGATCTTGATCTTCGGTCTTTGATCCTTCCTTGAAGTTTTGAGATGTTGGTTGAAACTGCAGCAAGCCCCTTGAGAACAACAACAACAATATGTTTAGAATCTGGAAATATAACAAGATAATTGGCTTGCTGAGTCGACCAAATTCTTGATCTATCATTAAGATAATATTGCCCCGTATATCATTTCAACGGTGTAATGACAACTTATCTCCCAAGATAAAACAACAATCAAACAAATGAGCAAAGGGAACTCAAGTGTTCGCTAGAATAAAAAGATCTTTGAGTGTGTAAGATTGCAAGAAAGGAAGAGATTTCATCAAATCTGAAATCATCCAAGTTTAGAGAGTACTTATCTTGTGTATAATATGTCTCATACATCCACTGTAACACCAACAGTTCTTTTGTACATATGTTATATCTCAAATCTGAAACAAGGATTGGTTATATAGTGTTTAAGGATGAGGAAATGTGTTAATGGGTGTTAAGAGGGATGTTAATGGCCACCATAAAGGCCATAAACGTTGTGGCATAAGTGCCAAACGTCTTAGAAAGTAATGACCATCAATCTGATTTATTACCGTTGCCACTGGAACTTACTGGACAATTAGGGTCGCGGTTCTGGTCATGAGGCACCGCAGTTTCTGTAGAAATTGCCTTCCAGAGACTTCAGGGACCAAACTATAAATATAATAAAGCCTGGGGTTCAAAAAGTTAATATCAGAAGAAGCCCAATAGCCCGACCCGACCGACTCGAACTGGGTGGGTGGGCCTAGTCTCGAACCCAGCACACATAGGTCCTCCATCCTTCAAACACATGGGTTACCCCTTGGGGTCCCAATCTCTTATTCAGTTTAGAGACTTATAACATGAACAATTCTTCCTTTTCCTACCGATGTGGTAGATTTGTCCCACACCACTCTTCCATGTCTCAAACACCTTACTTCGCGGACCAATATCTCTTCCATTTCTCAATGGAATTTGACGATTCTTGGCCCTACGGTCATCTACTCACTTAGTAGATTATGCACATGTGAAGAACCAGGGTATCCAACATATGGAACTATGATGTTTAAGTCATTGAAGATGGGCGGACCCAACCTCCACCAAAGACAAATTTCCAACACTATTTTGGGTAGTAATAATATTTCTATTATTATAGTTAGGCCCAAGATCCATTCTTTACCTGATATTAGAGTAAAACTCATTCTAATTTTTTGTTCACCGATCTTGGGTCTAACTTCCATGTAAAGAATAAATCTTGAGGTTGAGTTAGACTCAAGATCCATTCTCTACATGATATCAGAGTCAAATCCATTGCAATTCTTTGTTCACCGATATTGGGCCCTCAAATTATATTGTCCACACTCTAGTTAATGAGGTCTGAGCGTGCGGGGGAGTGTTAAGTTTCAGAAAATATTTATTCAGTTTGCAATTATTACAGAATCTGATAAAATTATGACTATTACATTAGACAATGTTTCTTCTAATAATTCTGCTATTACAGTTTTAAAAGATGTTTTAACTCCATCTTTTCCAAATAATTTTCATATAAAATGTGTGTTTCATATTTATAACTTAGTTGTAAAGGATGATCTATTACTTTTCAAGACATTCTTAATAAAATACAATTAATAGAATATAACAAAAAAAATTATAAAAAAACTTGTCACGATTGTCAACTATCTTTATAGAAAAATTCCCGGAGAAGTACCCACCAAGTGGAATTCTTTATATGAACAACTATTTGTTGCTTATGATTATAGAAGACCTATAACTTTATTTTTTAACGCCCATAATCAAAATCCAACATATATGCTTGTAGATAACGATTGGATTTTTTTTTGAACTTATTGTATTTCTAAAGAAATTTTTTCAAGCAACAAAAGAATTTTCCTGTATATATTATCCTACTATTTCAACTATATTGTTTTATTTAGCTCTAATATTTTTACTGCTTAGTGAATATATGGAAAAACCAGCTTATAAGACAGCTATTAAAAAATCTTTATCAAAATAAAAATATATTTTATTCCTATTCCTAGTATTTATATTATTGGGGCAGTATTAAATTCGTTTATTAAAATCGGCGGTGGTAAATCACTTATTGAAACTATTTATGAATGTATAGCAGTATTACCACCTCCAATTCCCAAAAATTCAAATGACAGACCACTTATTGAACAAACGAAAAAACAAGTGTTGTCTAGCATAGAAAATGAATGCAAAAAAAATATATAAGTATTACCAACAAGAAAGTGCTAGCAACCAACTGACTTCTATACCATCTGTTTCTTCTTCTTCTTCTTCTTCTAAAAAAACATGATATTTCTGCGGCTAGTATTGAAAGCCTCAGAAATAGAATGTGTGGTGGTAACACTACTAACCAAATAGCGAGCTTGATGTTTTTGTTTTTTGCAGGGTGATTTACCGTACCAAGCAGTTCTCAATGAAGAAGGACGTGAAGACTTGCTGAAATACTGGAGGGTGAATGAAAAGACAATGTAACTACTTTTCTACTCATTTCATTTAACTAACTTCTAACTAATTCTTGTTTATCTTCAACAGGCCCCCTCAAGCTGGATGCTGGAAAAATGTTCAGTAATCCAAGCTTGGAACAAAGATGATAATGTTGAACTTTGCTGAGACCTTTTGTGAGTAAATCTGCTGGCTGATCTGCAGTATGTATATACCCTGTTCTTACCACACCTTTCTGAATATTCTCTCTTATAAAATGTAGATCAATCTCTATATGTTTGGTTCTTTCATGAAAAACTGAATTTGCTACAATTTATATTGTTGACTTACTACCTGTAAATACTGTAACTGGATGACTGATACTGATGTCAATATCTTTTAGTAGACTAAGTAACCAAGTTAGTTCAGCAATTGTACCAGCTAGACTTCCGTATTTTGATTCTGCAGAACTTCTTGAGATTGTATTTTGTTTCTTTGATTTCCAAGATATGAGAGAATCACCAAACTTAACCATATAACCTGTAATGGACTTCCTTGTATGAGGGAAAGCAGCCCAGTCTGCATCACAATAAGTTGTTACTGTCTCTTGTTTATTACTAGAAATAAGCACTCATTGTCAAAGCTGGTTTTTTACATATCTCACTATTCTTAATGCTGCATTAAAATGAGACTTCTTTGGTTGTTGTAAAAATTGGCTAAGTATTTGAACACTATAGGCTATATCTGGTCTTGTGATTGTGAGATATAACAGCTTACCAATTAATCTTTGATATGTGCCAACATCAGTTACTAGTTCATCCCCTAACACTGTTTTTTCTTTTTCTGTTTTCTGTTGTTCCTTAGTATGTTCATCATATTCTTTTGTGGTCAGTTTTATATTGCAGTCTGTAGGTGTATTGATTGGTTTAGCAGCAGCTAATCCTAACTCATAAATGAGCTCTAATGCATACTTCTTTTGATGCATTAGAATTCCTTTACTAGACCTTGCAAATTCTATACCTAAGAAGTACCTTAGATCTCCTAGATCCTTCATTTTGAATGCTCCTTGTAAAGACTGCTTTGTTTCTTCTATCAATATTATATTGTCTTCTGTAACTAACATATCATCTACATACACTAGTACAATAGTAATTCCTTGTTCACTTTGTTTTATAAAAAGTGAGTGATCATAGTGAGACTGCCTGAATCTCATGTGAATTAAGGCTTCTGTAAGTTTAAAATTCCAATGTTTAGGTGTTTGTTTAAGACCATACAAGGATTTGGTTAGTCTACACATTTGTCTGTCCCCCTGACTAATGAATCCTTGTGGAAGTTTCATATATATCTCATCATGTAAATCTCCTTGAAGGAAGATATTGTACACATCCATTTGATGGACATGCCAGCCTCTAGAGGTTGGAATAGACAATATAGATCTTATAGTTACCATCTTAACAACTGGAGAGAAAGTTTCTTGATAATCTATCCCCTCTTGTTGACTGTACCCTTTTGCCCCTAATTTAGCTTTGAGTCTTTCTATTTCTCCAGTATCCTTGTATTTTATTTTGTAAATCCATTTACATCATATGGGATATTTACCTTCTGGTAAAGAGAAAATCTCCCAAGTATGGTTGTCTTGTAGGGTTTTTATTTATGTTTTCATAGCTTCAATCCACCTAGGATCTTTTTGATGCCTCATTGTAGTTTCTAGGTTCAGTAAGATTAGAAAATGAGGTAAGAAAAACTTTATATTTAGGATTTATACTTTCATATGAGATGTAATTGGCTATTGAATAAGGTACATTGCCTTTTTTGGTTGTAACAAAGTCCTTAAGCCATATTGGGAGGGTTGTCTTAGCCTATTAGACTTCCTAACAACCAGAGTATCAACTGTCTGGAGTAAGAGATCTGTGTTAGAATTCAAGGGTTGTGAGACACCTAAGTTAGGAACATCAGTTGTGATGGTTTCAGTTGTTGTTGTGACTACAGATTCAATCTGTGATCTATTTAGTCCAACTTGAGTTGTGCATTGTGGAACTATTTGGGATTGTAAATTAGGTACAAACATGTAATGATCTTGTTGACACCCAATTTTGACCTCTCGTCCGGACATTAACTACAAAATTACGTTAAATTTTCACAATAATCTTTAATAATTTTACAATAATAAAATGCAACAATAAAACATTAATACATGCATAAACAAGCAATTTAATAATGACATCGCATCTTACGTAGAATATTAAGCACTTAGAGTCTCGCGCCCGCATTTATTAATTTTAAGCCATGTCAATCAATTCTTAATAATAAATAAATAAATACATAAAATAAATAGTTTAACAAATGATGTCGTATTAAATAGCACATTTGCATTTTATTAATACGCAAGGGAATTTCATAATTATTTGTAATTTAAAATCAATTTTAATCTAATACATGCATTTTAATAGCGTCGCATTTATAAAAGCATTAAGCAATCCTTAAATATCATATCCGCATTTAGCATTTAAATAATTTAGTAATAATCTAAACCCCATTCAATTTTAATTTAACATCGCAAAATACGGATAATAAATAAGTTTTAATAACAACATCGCATTATAAAAATTAAGCACTAATTAAATAGCACGCCCGTCTTTATTTTTAAATCTCAAAATTAGATTAATAAAACACCTAAATAATTTAATCACAATTTAATAACTTAATTTACCACTAATTAATCACTCACCAGCCCACTATTCCCCAACCTGCGGCCCATTCCATACATTTACCTAAAGCCCACCAGACCCCAGCCTTATTTCCTCGTCGCCCAGCCCATAACCCCTATACCTTCTTGTCATCCTCTCCCTCACTAAAAAAGGCAGACAAAATCAACGAAACCCTAAACCTTTCAGACGCCGCCACCTACCTCGCGTCGGAACCTTCCGCTGCGAGATTCTCGCCTGAGAATCCGACGACTTTCCTTACCCATGCACACGCAGCCAGCTCGCCCTTACCATAACAAGAACAGTACGAAAATCAACCCAAAATAGCCCACAAAATCTTAACCAAATCAGTACCAAATATCATCCAAAATCAGCCTTAAAACTTACCCTAAAATGGAATCCAATTTGAGGCTATAAATCGAGCGTTTTTACACATGCAAGCAGAGCGGAGGATCGGGGGAGACAGAGAAAAAGAAAAGAAAAGAGAAAACATCAGCAAAATAACAACAAAGAATCGGTCCAGGAATTCAGAATGGCATAATAAACACCAGCGAAAAACTCTAAACAAAACCTAGAAATTTCCAAAGTAAATCACGACATGCAAGGCCTGGTACTCCTCCACCGCATTAGCAAGCCCTCCGAGTGGATCGACGACTTGATACGCTATCTCGGTTCGCTGCTCGGAGAAGGTAAAATCAATCCTTTTTAAAATCTAGTTTGTTTTCCGTATTTTATGTATTCTCATGTATTTTCTGTGGGCTGTGACGTGTTATTAGTGCTTTCTGATGTTGTGATTGATCGACTGTTATACTCAAAATATGTTGTGTGAATTTCGTGTTTTGGGGTTATGTGATATACATAGGATATTAGTGTTTTGAAGAGCATAACAAAACGTTCAGTATGGTGTGTCGTAGGCATTGTTTAGTACCTGTCTAGTGATACCTGTCAGTAAAGTGATTAATAGATAAAATAAATGTGACGCTTTATTTTGCCGTAGAAGCTAGGATCTGTGATAGTTGAAGTTTGAATGTGGTTATAGCATGTTCTTTTGCCTATTCGAAATCACATCAGTGGTAGTGATACAGTTTCAAATCTGGAAACATGTTCGATAATCTGTTTATATGCTTACTATAAGTGGTGTGGGATATGTTTAGTTTTAAATCTTTATTAACATGTTTATAAACTCATGGGTATGAATCTGGGAGTAGCAAAATGTGAAAGGTGATAGAAAGCGGTGTGTGTGTGCAGGCGTATAAATTTGGATTCATGTTTATCATCTAAAGACTCAATTACTGAAGCATGCCTTGTGTTATTAAACTTGTAATTTGATCATCCCTAATAAGTACTATCTGTTATTCTGGACATAATAAGCCAGTTAGCTAATTCAATCATATGTTTGATAACCATTTCGACCACATTATGCCCTGTTTCTGAAGTGTCCATCATTAATGTGCTCATAAATACACCTCTGTGTTACTGCAGGCCACCCCCTATTTGTAAGGTTGTTTAAATAGTATTGCATTAGTATCTTTACCCTCCTACATCACTTCAAGTCATAATCAGTACTTTTATTTCCTCTAAACTACAATTCCATTGTATATGTTTGCATTTAGCCTATCTCGCATGTCGAATCGGCCTGTTTTTTTTTAAAACCTGAAAAATAATAGCTATTTGGGCCTGCCTTTGTTTTTGTTCTATAAATCTGAAAATTTCATTGTTTGGGCTTACCTCACGTTCTGCATGCTATTCTGCACACCTTGAGGTCCAGTTCTGCATGTTATTTTGTACAATGGGCTTACGTTCTGCATGCTACTTTGTACAAGAATCTGAAAATTGCCTTTATTAAGGTCCGGTTCTAATTTTAAAGAACAATGGGTCGAATGGGTCTGTTTTCTTGAAATACGAGAATTATAAGCTGTGGGCCTGTTTGTCTTTGAACAGTGAAAAAAATGAAGTAATCTATGTGAGCTTAAAATTTTATGCTTGCTTATTCCCCGATAAATTTGAGAAAATATTTACTAATCCTTATCTTTCTTTATTTTTACATGAAATGCATCGGAGCAAACGAAGAGTCTCACGGCGAGACTCATCACGAGCTACTTCAAATGGCAACCCGCGTCTATGTACATCCGCATTCGCATTCCCGCTTCAGAAATTCCTAAACAAAAATAGGACAAGATGACGTTGTCATCCGTCTCAACTCCTCTTACTCTTTAAATCTAATTGCCTCATTTTATGCCTTTATTTGTTTATTGCAATTTTATTAATTAACTTTGTAATTAATAGGAGAACTAGTTCAATTAGTCTTTGAACATAAAGGTGGGAAGGTGATTTAGAATTAAATGCACTTCTAATCATTTATCTTAGGCTTGTCATTTCATATCTAATCTTTTGCCTAATCATTAAAATTGCATATCTAAAACTAACGCACCACTTCTTTGATTTCGCAGATAAATGCATATCTATAGTCCATAAATCAACTTTGCACCGCTTACATCATAAACAATATAAACGCACACTTTAAAACTTTATATATATTTTTTATAGCATTAGTCTTACAAACTTTATTCAACATGCCTCCTTTTATAAAATATTTTGAAGCATCTTTTATATTTTCAAAACACGCATTTTTAACATAATAATTACCGTAGGTTTGGCAGGACAACCGTAAGTTAGCGGATCTTAGAGGGTGCCTAATCCCTTCCCTCTAGATTAATAAAGAGCCCTTACCCAGAATCTCATTAAGTTTAGCAGAACATTAAAATGGAGTTAATGTTTACTTTAAACTAGTTAACATTTAGGTGTCCTAATTCACCCAAAATAATTAGGTGGCGACTCCGCGAACCCTTTAGCATTTCTAACCCATTTTAGCACCTTTAGCATATTTAGCACTTTTTTAACATTTAGCATTTTATAATTTATTTTCTAACCTGTCATTTAAGCAGGAGTTTTTTAAATAAATGTCGCGGTCGAAAATGGGCGTGACAGAAATGGCGACTCCGTTGGGGATTCAAGGTTCTTAACCACAACAGACCTAGGGTTATTATTTGGCATTATTTTTGCATTTAATTTTGTGTGCTGTATTTTGTTTATTTTAATTGCTATTTGCTTTACTGCTTTCCTTAAACTAGCATTCCGCTCATATTTCTTCCACTCTGGAAAATTCAACAATCACACACTACATGCGAGGTGCGCTTGGTGCATCAGCAAAATTCTTTCTTCAAAAACCCAAATTTAGGAGAGTTGGTAATATACGTGGAGTGTCCGGTCTAACCGGTGGCCGCGTAGCCTTCTCACTCGAGTTGTCCGCTCGGGAACCTTGCGTCTCGAAAAGCCAAATCTTAGAAACTTAAGATAGAGCTATACCACCCTTTATTTTGGGGCACGCATGCATTTACCTTAGGTGGGTCAGTCCTTGGCATCGACACCATAATTAGGAAGACACCAAACTTGTCGACGGGTTTCTCAACCCAACGACCAACCATCATATTATGTGTAGCGTGACAATGATAGACAAATCCAAGCCTAATCATGACATGCTGAAATTGGAAAAAGTGCACCGTCATTTGGTCGCCATTTCCAACAAAAGCATTACAGTTGGACGGCTTGGACAAATCCATCATGACCTCGCATATGTGACGTTTAGGCCTACCTCTGGCATAAAGGGGTCCCCATGCATGTTAGGACTCGCTTGCAATGTGACAATTTATGTGCAACATGTACTTGCTAAATGTTATTTACACTTTTGCAAAATCACGTGCTTTACACTAGCGCAGTTTGCTACATTTTGTCTAAAAGGATTTATCACCTTCCCCCAAAGGTCGATTTGTATTTGACTAAGCAATGACAGAGCATCGATATTTCACAAGATCAAAGGCGATGCAACGACATGGTGATTCAAGGCATTTGAAGCGAGCGAGTTGGAACCTGTCTTGGTTCCTATAGGAAAAGCAGGGGTCTCAGAAAAGAAAAGCAGCGTAGATCCGATCGAACACCTCGCCCAATTACCACAGCAAATGGCAACCCTGCAGGCCGAAATCAAAAGGCTCCGAAACCTCACTAGAGCACTCGTCACTGCAAATAACCAAAACAATCAAAATCCTCCAAATTATTACCAGTACCCTCTTACTACATATCCCATTTACCACACTCAGCCAATATATAATGCACCCATATATTCCACACAAAACCAAATGCCTGTCATACTCCAGCCAAACACAAACCAAGAGAAAAGGCTACCACAAACCTACTTTCGCAATACATACGACAACCCCTTGCGATACCCACCCGTGTATACGCCACAACCAAAGGCCCGTCCACTAAACATCTTCAAACCCCGCATAGATACTGAGAGAAAGCCAACCAGAACCTATATACCTTTAGCCGAACCCATAACTCAAGTGTATGAGGAACTGAAAGCCGCAGGAGTACTCCAGCCAATTACCAGAAATACCCCCAGGCCTACTTCCCGAAGGCACGATAAAACCAAACATTGTGCATACTACTCCGGTGTCGAGGGGCACGACATCGAAAATTGCTATACACTCAAGGACAAAATAGAGGAGTTAATCAAAGAGGGAGTCATTCAGGTGGAGGATGCCTCCCCCAATGAGTACAATGAACCCCAAAGGAAGAGGTGTCCACGGCGTAACTCGCTCGCTTGAATCAGTCATTTATCCAAGCATGCACCACCCAGAAGTCAGAAGAAGGAGATACTGATAGCAAAACATGAAGACCCAGCCAGCCATGATACAGAGCAAGAAGGCATATTGGTAGATTGGATTTGCACCCTTGTTCTGGTCCTCCTAGAGCCCGGATAAGAAAGAGCAATTTAGTTTAGCAGAATAATTTAAGACTCATATTTAAGTTTTCATAATGTTTTACTTAAGTTTTCGTGTATTTGGAACTACGTTCGACCTGATTCCCTTGGCGGATACGTAGGCGGCCATATCGGCCTCGGTCCCACCTTTAGAATTTTACCCAACTTCACTTGTAATGAACTACGTCATGACCTGATTCCCTCATGGGGATACGTAGGCGGCCTAAATCGGCTTCGGTCACACCATTAGGAAACTTTCCCTTCGTTTTGAAAATAACGAGAATACACACAACTTACAAGCAACTCCATTGAGACCCACTTTAGGCCAAACGCCCTTTGCATATTCAAAACTGGGACAAGGTAGGAAACCAGACATGGGTTGCAGGTCCAAACAGGCCAGACACGCAGATGTCAAGGAACAAGGCGGCGAAGTCAAATACGAATCGACCCCCCCCCAAACTTACAAGTTTTCTTTGAGCGCATGTCCTCCATATTAGCGAAGCGAGAAAAAGCGGCGAGGAGAGGATATGACAACAATCCAAAGTTCAAAGTCCGCAGCAGAAGCAGCAGAAGTAGAGAGGGGCATCGACAATCAACAGTTAGAATTCAAAATGCCGCAACAAAGTCTAGCGCATCAGCTCGGGCATAAAGTCAAATTTGCAACCCACGCATCGCAATAAAGACATCATGGCAGTTCGTCAGTTGCAACATTTAGCATGTTCGTACAAGGACAACATCTCAATATCCACATCATCTTGCATATCAGCTCGCAGGAGCATATATTCTACGAGGCGTCATGTATGACCCGACCGAAGAAGCGCGACTAAGCGTCTAATTGGGCGTCATGGCGACTGTAACTCTTAATTTATCTAATACAAAGATTTATAGAAATTTCGGCAGCACAACGCTGCTTTTACAACATATCCCTAAAATGGGCGGCAAACAGTGCAAAACAACAACAAAACAACAAATCATAATAGGCTGACTGAATTTGCCACGCAACATCACGTGCACAAGGCATAATCAAAATAAGCAAGCGGCAAAGTGCTGAGATAACAACATTAAAAACCCCAAAAACAAGGTACAAACATCCAGCCCACAATTGTCTACGGACCTCTAAGAGTGCAATACTGACATATGATGGGATAGGACCCCGTCGTGCCCAAAATATGCATACCCGCAGGTTCAGGTGTTCAGATAGGTGACCCTCTAGTCTAGGATTTCTGTACAACAGTTGGAGAGCTCCTTTGTTCCGGAGCCAGCAATTTTGGTACATACCTTTATCTTTCAGACTTATGCATATTTTGGGCACGACGAGTCTGTCGTCATATGTCGATGATTGCACTCTTAGAGGTCCGTAGACAGTTGTGGGCTGGATGTTTGTACCTTGTTTTTGGGGTTTTTAATGTTGTTATCTAGTGGCAGCCTTGCCGTCTTGCTTATTTTGATTATGTCTTTGTGCACGTGATGTTGGTGGGTGGCAGCCTAGTCGGCTAGCCTATTATGATTTGTTGTTTTGTTGTTGTTTTGGCAGCCTTGTCGGCTCGCCCATTTTAGGGATATGTTGTAAAAGCAGCGTTGTGCTGCCGAAATTTCTATAAATCTCTGTATTAGATAAATTAAGAGTTCTGGTCGCCAGGCGTCGATTAGGACGTTTAGTCGCGGCCCGTCGGGTCAGGTCGTGACAAAAGTGATATTTGAGCAGTTAGTCCTCAGAATGTCTACAGACCGTGTCTAGTAGAGTCTTGTGTATGGGTATGTTGTGCACCATACCTATACGTAGGAGGCTTCCAGACATTTAGGATTAGTTTCTACTCTTTCATCTCGTAGATCGTGCAATAGAGATATGTCATTAGGATAATCCCCCCTTTTCCTAATAATTATTGTGGTTGCAGCTATGTCTCGAAAGACAGCGACAGTGGCTCGGAAGGGAAAATCAGAGTTATTCGGACTTGACTTGGTGCTTCAAGCCATAAGGGAAGTGAAAGAGTTTGAAGAGAAGTATGATGACCAGGTTTGGAGGTACTAGGTCCACGTCAGGTAAGGTAACTCTTCAGAATCTTCTATATACTGAATAAGGGATGGTATCATCAAGGATTGGGACCAGGAGCAATGTCCGAGGTTACGTATGTATACTAGAATATGTTGGAATTATGCAAAGTACGACAAGTAAGAAATAAGTGAATAAGTGTTAAAAGAAGTGGATTTACTTACAATTACGAGTAGTGAAGAGATCCCTTTCAGACCATGAATGAGGTGTCGACTTGTGAAATGAATTGCAGTAGTCTCTATCTTATGAATTGGTACTCTGTTATGCTACGTTATCTTCTCTATAGTTGCAGAGATTGAACTTTTCCTTCCAAAGATAGAAAATGAAGCTTACCTATTTTTTTCTCCTTCATACCTCTAATTAAATTTTGAGCGCTAGTTGTTAGAATATGTGACTGTTTTATGGTATACCATGTTGTTTGACTATATGAAGGTAGGGAACTGCAAAAGAATATTGTTCCCATGTAAGAATGAGAAGGGGCTATTACTTCTGGAATAATAAGATTGATATATAATGATGAAAGCATTTTTCTTACTTTGGATCGAATGTTGGGAAGTATTGGACACAGGGATTAATTGAGTTTCTTTCGCAAATGACTTAGAACTTGGGAATGATGAGCATCCTATTAGTGTATAGTTGTGTCAAACATTTTAAATATTGTAACCTTTGGAGTTCATATTTTCAGTTAAGAAGTTATTTGAAGGATTAGTAATCAAGGTATGTGTTTGTGCACAGTTTCAACGCATTAGTTCACGCAAAATGTTAAGATGAGGCTATTTGGTCTAGTGGAACCAAAGGTTAAAAGATAGAAGAAGCTCATAATACCTCGATTAATTTGTGTAGGGGGTGACCTTCTAAGTACTAATCTTACCGAGCATCCAAATGGAGGAATATGGTTATGGTGGAAGCCTCATCTCTATGAAGTAGATATTAAGTTGTACAGAATAATTTATATACTGCGGGGTAACACATAGGGGTACAAAGAGAAGTTTTCATGTGACCTTGGTGTATGCGTTTAATGATGTGGCTCTTAAAAGAAAAATGTGGTTAGACATTGGAAGAGTGAAGTGTCATGTCGCTAAGACTGGGATAAGGGGTTCTAAGCAGTATGTAGCAGATTATGGTGAAATGAGTGGCATGCAAGGTGTATAACAGCACTTACTAATCAAGAATGAGTTGATAACCTACATGCTTCTAAAGTGTTTTCAAGAAACCAGATCTATATGAACATTCTCTTGGGTTAATTGGATGAGAAGTAGGCATAAAGACTTAGTATAAGTTCAGATACTTTAATAGGTGAAGGTTGAATCCTGAATTTCTACAGACCATATAGAAGGATAAAAAACAGATAAGAGAGGTACAAAGATATAGATGAATTCAACGAAGTGATAATAGATATTCAGTGTGATGTAGCCAAAGTGACAAATGTTGACGCAGCCAAAGACACCACTGAGTTAGTAAGTCCAACGAAAGGATAAAACAAATGTCACTTGAGGAGACAAACGGTAATAATGCAAATAAGGAGGAACAAGGAGATACTGGGGAAGAATATGGTAATAAATAGAATAAGGAAGATGATGATGGTAAGGTGGTAGAAGTAAAACAGCTCATTAAGGACCCACAATTGATAGAAGAATCAAAAGCAACTCTTACTACTAAAGAACAGGTTGAAGGAGCTTTTGTAGCAGCAAAAGTTATTGAGGAGCGGAATGTTGACAAGAGTCAGGAGGTGTGTACCAATGGTAACAACTCTAATAATAGTAACGCAGTAATATTAAAGGAAGATGGGATAATGATGTCCAATGTGGAGCAGAATATGGCAGTGGAAGCGGCTATGTCTATCCTAAATATAGTAATCAGCAGAGAAAATTAATCAGAGATAATATGAGGGATGATTAACATGACAAACTTAAGGACTAACTGTTGAAGGAGTTACCTGAACTAGGTAGATATACTATGGTATATGCAAAGAGTGATGCATTGGGAAGGTTGTCTCTGGGATAGTTTATACTATATTGTCGACGATATGCAGGATCCTTGGCTAGTTAGTGGGGATTTCAATGTTATTATAAATGGAAGGAAGACAATAGGCGATCTTCATATATATCCTGCAGAGCGTGAGGATTTTTGCATTTTGAACTAATTCATGTGAAATGTTTGAAATTGAATTTAAAGGAAGTCCTTTTAAGTAGTGGAATGAAAGAGACGATAATGACTGTACTTTTAAGAGGTTTGATAGAATGTTGGCAAACATTTATTTTAGCTTGGTATGGACAAGTGGAAGTGGAACATGTAATAAGAACAAGTTTAGATCATACCCCTTAGTTGTTAACTTAGGGTGGTCAATCTATGCATGTGAGTAGACCATTTAGATTCCTCAAGTTTTGAACAGAATGTGAAGCATTCTTTTAAGCACTAAATCAAAATTGGCACACTGTTGTTGATTGAGATGATTTCGTTTCTTTTATACCGAAACTGAAGAATGTCAAGACTGCCCTATTATTATGGAGTAAGGAAACTTTTGGAGATATTTTTAAGAAACTAAGTTTTAGGGAGGATATTGTTAGATTTAAAGAGGAGTTTTGAAGAATTTCCAACAGAAGCAAATAGAATGATTTTACAAAGAGTTAAGGCAGACTTCGAAAGAGTACAGAGAAGTTTCTGGCCATTTGATCAATAAAAGAAGAGTTTTGTTTGCATGTTAAGACTCTTAGTAACTTGATTCAGCAAGAAAAAGGAATTACTGGTTTCCCAAGGAGAACATTTCCATTCATGTATTTAGGATATCCAGTATTTCATGTTAGAAAGAGGAAGATAGACTATGCTGAATTAATTAAGAAGATTAAAGACAAGTTACAGGCTTGAGAAGAAAAAATATTGTCACCATGAGGTAAAGCAGTGTTGATTACTAGTGTGTCACAAGTATGCCTATACGCATACTGCCTGCTATAAGACTTGCAAAATGTGTGATCAAAGATATACATACAAATAGTTGTAATTTTCTTCTGGTGTATAGTAAGGATGATGTTAAGGCTAAGCACTGATTTACATGGTTAAAATGTACTTGCCTAAGGATGATAGTGGATTGGGATTCAGACCTCATTTTGGATATATTAAATGCATTGTGTAAAAAGCTATGATGGAAATCTAAGACCACCAACTCTCTATGGGTTAACTTTCTAGGAAACATGTACTTTGAAGCATTACCCTCAATATGTGCAACGGGAAGATGATTCTCAGGCCTTAGAGACGGGTGTTGAGGTAAAGGATAACATTAAACAAGGAATTTGGTGGGAAAACAAAGAGTGGTTGAATTGATAATCGTACCAAATTGGTAACATTACACGATGTAATACTATCAGAGTTTCCAAGAAAGAGTGGAAGAGGTCAAAGAACTGCTACGTGGGGATTGATGAGGTTTGTCAAGGCTAGGGAAGTATCTGCCAGATGACATTGTCTCACATGTCACTACATTCTTGGTATATACCCTGTGGATAGTCCTTGTTGGATAATGAGAAGTTCTAGTAAATTATTGTGTCAAGTGCATGAGATTTGTTGAGATAAAGATCCTATCCTTCTGAGGTATATAGGTAAATGTGGGTTAAAACTTAAAAGAATGGCATTTAAGGTATATTTCTTTCTATGGACGATGTGAAAATCTAAAATTCCAGTGGTTAAAATGTTGCAAAATATTGGAATTAATATAGTATCAAGATGTTGTTGATATATGTTTTACATCAAGAAATAATAGATCACTCGTTCTTACAAGAGAATTGGTCAAATCTAATATGGAGCTATTTTAACAATGCAACATGTATACACATGAATTGTCGTCATGTTAACCATGCAGTACATATATGGTGGAACACTATATGCCATTACAAATTGAAACAAGTGTACAAGGTAGTACCAGCGAGAATATTGTGGCAAGTTTGAAAATAGAGGAATATAGCACCGCATAGAGACTCTTTAACTTTGTTCAAGGTATTACATAAGATTCAGTTGAATATTCACAAGTAATTTGGTTCCTTGACTATTTTGAATTGGTGAATTGCATGTGTGTTATATTGTGGCCCTGTGAGGCATCTGTTGGTTTGCTGGATACAGGTGGATAGACATAGTTATAAAGGAGACTCTGCCGAAATTTTTCTCGCATAAGACTTGTAATGAACATTTGAGGATGAATGTTTCTAAGGGGGGAAGAATGTTACACCTCGTAAGTTTAAGACAAGGATTAAGAACGTCATTAAGGATTAAGATTCAATTTTTGAATTTAAGTATATTCTTACGTGTGGGTACGGAATAATTTTCGGTAATAACGTATGTGGCGCCGAAAATTTCTTTAATAATAATGGTTTATATATATGCATGAATCCCGTCATGGATTAGTAAGGTATAAGGCAACGAGGGTTGAGATTAAATTAAGATTTACTACTTGGGGTTGTTTCTAACTAAGAGGACATTAAAAGGGCCAAAGTGTAAAATTTTAAAGCTATTTTCAGATTTTAAATTAAAACATCCAAACCCTTTTTCATTTCAATTTCAATTCCATTCTTAAACACTAACTCTCATCTATTTCCTCTCAAATCCAAATCCGAAATTAACCTCAATCCCATAGTCAAATTAGGTTCTTACTTCTCTTCTCCCTAGCCTAATTCCTCTACAATTACAAGCTTAAGAAATCACCCAAAAACAGTGGCAAAAAAACGTGCCACTGCCGAGAGTTGTAGCCCAGAAATGTCGAATTGTTGGATGACATTTTTGAAGGAAAACATGTATAAATGATGGGTTGACATTATGGAATGATTGCATGTTGAATTGGAGTTAAAAAAAATGAAGAATTGGGCAAGAAAAGGACCAAAACAGTGGCATTTTTCGCTGGGACAGTGAGCAGATTTTTGGGACTGCTGGACAGATTTTTAGTCCAATTTGGAAGGGAATATCTCCTAGCATATTAGGAGTTTTTGGGTGTTTCAAAAGCCTAAAATGAAGTTCGTCGAGTCTAGTTTCCAACTCAACAAACCGCTCGTCGATAGGACACTGGAGTAGAGAGTTATCGACGTTACAAGTTCAGCTGACGAAGCAGTGGCTAAAAATCGGGACTGTTTTGGGGATTAAATTAAGGTATGGAAATTCTTCTTTCTATGCTATAATCAAAGTTGCATATTGTTGTAGTTGAAGTAATGAACTTGTGTTAGGAATAAATCTTGAATTTAGACAATGCATGTGGAATTTGGATGTTGAACCGAAATTGGACTATTTTGGGCATGCGTTGGATTTGTATGTTGTGTTGTAAATTCCATTACTAATTGCGTGTTAAAAATGGAATAACTTGTGAAGATTTAAGATGTGTTCATTATATGGAGTTGTTGGAAAATAAGTTGGATTATTTATTAAGGAAAGAGTAAATGGTTGCATGTTAAATGGCCTAAAACTCATGAATAACTTTCAGACATTGTGCGACCCTTTACGGGCTGTTTTGGTGTCATATAATCGTTGTTGTTATTATTGACATCGTCACTAATTGTGTGTTAACAATTGAAAGAAGCATTGGTACTTGGTGATGTAATTAGTTATATAAGGTGACGCGAGACGAAATTGATTTAAGAAACCAAGAAAGGAATTATGAAATCTTTTTAGACCTTGTCGTAACATTTTAAGTATTGAATGAATATGGTAAATAGGTACGATAATCACCTTGATGATTTAAATTAATGTCTTTCATAAGTAACGAGAAAGGGGTTATATGGAGCCTAGTTAGATTACATATTGAAATGGTTGGATTGTTGGTTTGAATTGGATTGTTAGTTGGAGTTGAATTGCTGGCTGATTTGGATTGTTGGAAAATTGTGGATACGCACATAAACAAAGGAAATGTTGCCCAAAACCTTATAGAAATAAAGGAGCCGTTATTCATATAATTTACATTAGAAAATCAAAATTGACGAGCGTGTTATTTCTTATTATAGGTTGAAGTACTAGACGAGACATACCTTAATATCGAGTTGATTAGTTCGCCTAAGAGGTATGTGAGACATTTCCTTCTTTCTTTTGGCATGATTTTTTTATGAAAGTACGGCGGACGTACTTAACTCCTACCAGTTCAGTTTTAAAAATGATTATTTACTAGTGATTATGATTTCAGTAACAGAGTTTATGGTAATAATTTTATTGAGAGTCACATAATGATTTTAATTGCATACAGTTGCTCATGATATCTATTCGTGCTAAGTGTTACTATTTTACTCCACTGAGTCCCGGGCCAGGTCATGTTCGTGCGCAACCATGCATCATTCATCGAGTCCCTCACTAGAGGGCCGAGACACGTTATATATATATATATACAGATTACATCGAGTTCCTCCTTAGAGGGCCGAGACACGTTACGCGCGCAGATACAGATTCCATCGAGTCCCTCCATAGAGGGCCGAGACATGTTATACAGTTTTATATACAGACATGAGCATGATGATTTATGATTCAGTATACATGATATGATTTTCAGACATGATTCTCAGTTTTATGAAATTTGATGACTCTCTGTTTTACTTGGTACAATTGTTATTCAGTTTCAGTATTTTATGTTTTACATACTCAGTACATTATTTCGTACTGACCCCCCTCTCCTGGGGGCTGCGTTCATGCCCGCAGGTTCAGGTGTTCAGATAGGTGACCCTCCAGTCTAAGATTTCTGTACAACAGTTGAAGAGCTCCTTTGTTCCGGAGCCAGCAATTTTGGTACATACCTTTATCTTTCAGACTTATGCATATTTTGGGCACGACGGGGTCCTGTCCCGTCATATGTCAGTATTGCACTCTTAGAGGTCCGTAGACAGTTGTGGGCTGGATGTTTGTACCTTGTTTTTGGGGGTTTTAATGTTGTTATCTAGTGGCAGCCTTGCCGGCTTGCTTATTTTGATTATGCCTTTGTGCACGTGATGTTGGTGGGTGGCAGCCTAGTCGGCTAGCCTATTATGATTTGTTGTTTTGTTGTTGTTTTGGCAGCCTTGTCGGATCGCCCATTTTAGGGATATGTTGTAAAAGCAGCGTTGTGCTGCCGAAATTTCTATAAATCTATGTATTAGATAAATTAAGAGTTACAGTCGCCATGAAGTCCACCAGACGCTTAGTCGCGTCATTGGTCGTGATACATCGCGAACACGCCCGTGCAACGACGTTAGCGAATACGCCCAGTAACGACGCCAAAGAACACGTCCAAGCAACGACGTGATCAGCATTATGTCTACGCAATGACGCCAACAACAATACGTCTAGGCAACGACGTCAGCAACAATACGTCCAGGCAACGACGTCATCAGCAACACGTTCAGGCAATGACATGATCAACATTATGTCTACGCAATGATGCCAGAAGCAATACGTCTAGGCAACGACGTCAGCAGCAATACGTCCAGACAACGACGTCATCAGCAACACGTCCAGGCAACGACTTGATCAACATATGTCTACGCAATGACGCCAGCAGCAATACGTCTAGGCAACGACGTCATCAGCAACACGTCCAGACAACGACGTGATCAGCATTATGTCTACGCAATGACACCAGCAGCAATACGTCTAGGCAACGACGTCAGCAACAACACATCCATGCAACGACGTCACCAGCATTGCATCTACGCAACGACGCCACCAGCATTACGTCCAGGCAACGACGTGATCAACATTATGTCTACGCAATGACGCCAGCAGCAATACGTCTAGGCAACGACGTCAGCATCAACACGTCCAGGCAACGACGTGATCAGCATTATGTCTACGCAATGACGCCAGCAGCAACACGTCCAGGCAACGACGTCATCAGCATTGCGTCTACGCAATGACGCCAGCAGCAACACGTCCAGGCAACGACGTTATCAGCACAACAAGTCCAAAAATGACGCCAAGACCGAAAACGACGCTAAGTCCGAAAACGACGCCAGCAGGAATACGTCCAGACAATGACGTCATCAGCATTACGTCTACGCAACGACGTCAGCAGCAACACGTCCAGGCAACGGCGTTATCAGCACAATAAGTCCGAAAACGACGCCATGACGCCAAGTCCGAAAATGACGCCATATGTCCGAAAACGACACCACGTCCAAAACGACGTCATCAACATATCACATCTACGCAAGGACGATTTCTATACTCTCAAAATTGCATTTCTTATTCATACTTTATAATTCTGTCTTAGCAGTTATGCACTAACTCTTTCTTGAGCTTTAGTCTACAGGGGCAGTTGCAGCAAGGACAACATATCCGCATTCACAATCGCAACACGTCCGTGCAAGGGCGAAATCACAGCATTTGCAGCAGACATCACATTTTCGCAGGATAGCATTTTCTACTCACACAGTTACATTGCTTATAAGTTCATGCGTTATCATTGGGACGTAACAGTTATGCACTAACCGTTTGTTTAAGTCTTAGCATGGGAGCAGGAGCACAACGTGAATTTTCTCTTACAGCGAATCGGGGCAATTTGTTGGGGGGCCAACTTTCCCAACAAATGGCAGAAGCGGCCTCAAGCGTCGGTCCACTCGTTCCACATCGCCATAAACCCAACATCATAAGTCGATACCGGTACACCCCAGGTTCAAGCCAGTTATTTTTTTTTATTTTAGCACCACAGCCCAGTGTCGTCATAACTCGACACTGGGACAAATTTTGAGTCCGCATTAGCCCGCCTTGGAGTTTGACCATGGTAGCCCAGTGTCGTCATAACTCGACACTGAAACAGTTTTGAGTCCGCGTCAGCCTTGTCTTAATTGCCCAACATTTTTTGCAATTCTTTGGATCGAGACAAAATTGGCTATAAGTCAACGTCTTTGTCCGAAGATGCTTCCATCATCTCCATACAAAGTGGGACAAGTTGTTGACACCCAATTTTGACCCTCTCGTCCGGACATTAACTAAAAAATTACGTTAAATTTTCACAATAATCTTTAATAATTTTACAATAATAAAATGCAACAATAAAACATTAATACATGCATAAACAAGAAATTTAATAATGGCATCGCGTCTTACGTAGAATATTAAGCACTTAGAGTCTCGCGCCCGCATTTATTAATTTTAAGCCCTGTCAAACAATTCTTAATAATAAATAAATAAATAAATAAATAAATAAATACATAAAATAAATAGTTTAAAAAATGACGTCGTATTAAATAGCACATTTTCATTTTATTAATACGCAAGAGAATTTCATAATTATTTGTAATTTAAAATCAATTTTAATCTAATACATGCATTTTAATAGCGTCGCATTTATAAAAGCATTAAGCAATCCTTAAATATCATATCCGCATTTAGCATTTAAATAATTTAGTAATAATCTAAACCCCATTCAATTTTAATTTAACATCGCAAAATACGGATAATAAATAAGTTTTAATAACAACATCGCATTATAAAAATTAAGCACTAATTAAATAGCACGCCCGTATTTATTTTTTAATCTCAAAATTAGATTAATAAAGCACCTAAATAATTTAATCACAATTTAATAACTTAATTTACCACTAATTAATCACTCACCAGCCCACTATTCCCCAACCCGCGGCCCATTCCCTACATTTACCTAAAGCCCACCAGACCCCAGCCTTATTTCCTCGTCGCCCATAACCCCTATACCTTCTTGTCATCCTCTCCCTCACTAAAAAAGGCAGACAAAATCAATGAAACCCTAAACCTTTCAGACGCCGCCCCCTACCCTCGCACCCCCCATCGCCGAACCTTCCCTTTGCCGAGATTCTCGCCTGAGAATCCGGCGACTTTCCTTACCCATGCAGACGCAGCTAGCTCGCCCTTACCATAACAAGAACAGTACGAAAATCAACCCAAAATAGCCCACAAAATCTTAACCAAATCAGTACCAAATATCGTCCAAAATCAGCCTTAAAAACTTACCCTAAAATGGAACCCAATTTGAGGCTATAAATCGAGCGTTTTTACACATGCAAGCAGAGCGGAGGATCGGGGGAGACAGAGAAAAAAAAAGAAGAAGAGAAAACAGCAGCAAAATAACAACAAAGAATCGGTCCAGGAATTCAGAATGGCATAAGAAACACCAGCGAAAAACTCTAAACAAAACCTAGAAATTTCCAAAGTAAATCGTGACACGCAAGGCCTGGTACTCCTCCACCGCATTAGCAAGCCCTACGAGTGGATCGACGACTTGATACGCTGTCTCGGTTCGCTGCTCGGAGAAGGTAAAATCAATCCTTTTTAAAATCTAGTTTGTTTTCCGTATTTTATGTATTCTCATGTATTTTCTGTGGGCTGTGACGTGTTATTAGTGCTTTCTGATGTTGTGATTGATAGACTGTTATACTCAAAATATGTTGTGTGAATTTCGTGTTTTGGGGTTATGTGATATACATACGATATTAGTGTTTTGAAGAGCATAACAAAACGTTCAGTATGGTGTGTCGTAGGCATTGTTTAGTACCTGTCTAGTGATACCTATCAGTAAAGTGATTAATAGATAAAATAAATGTGACGCTTTATTTTGCCGTAGAAGCTAGGATATGTGATAGTTGAAGTTTGAATGTGGTTATAGCATGTTCTTTTGCCTATTCGAAATCACATCAGTGGTAGTGATACAGTTTCAAATCTGGAAACATGTTCGATAATCTGTTTATATGCTTACTATAAGTGGTGTGGGATATGTTTAGTTTTAAATCTTTATTAACATGTTTATAAACTCATGGGTATGAATCTGTGAGTAGCAAAATGTGAAAGGTGATAGGAAGCAGTGTGTGTGTGCAGGCGTATAAATTTGGATTCATGTTTATCATCTAAAGACTCAAATACTGAAGCATGCCTTGTGTTATTAAACTTGTAATTAGATCATCCCTAATAAGTACTATCTGTTATTTTGGACATAATAAGCCAGTTAGCTAATTCAGCCATATGTTTGATAACCATTTCGACCACATTATGCCTTGTTTCTGAAGTGTCCATCATTAATGTGCTCATAAATACAGCTATGTGTTACTGCAGGCCACCCCCTATTTGTAAGGTTCTTTAAATAGTATTGCATTAGTATCTTTACCCTCCTACATCACTTCAAGTCATAATCAGTACTTTTATTTCCTCTAAACTACAATTCCATTGTATATGTTTGCATTTAGTCTATCTCGCATGTCGAATCGGCCCGTTTTTTTTTAAACCTGAAAAATAATAGCTATTTGGGCCTGCCTTTGTTTATGTTCTATAAATCTGAAAATTTCATTGTTTGGGCTTACCTCACGTTCTGCATGCTATTCTGCACACCTTGAGGTCCAGTTCTGCATGCTATTTTGTACAATGGGCTTACGTTCTGCATGCTACTTTGTACAAGAATCTGAAAATTGCCTTTATTAAGGTCCGGTTCTAATTTTAAAGAACAATGGGTCGAATGGGCCTGTTTTCTTGAAATACGAGAATTATAAGCTGTGGGCATGTTTGTCTTTGAACAGTGAAAAAAAAAATGAAGTAATCTATGTGAGCTTAAAATTTTATGCTTGCTTATTCCTCGATAAATTTGAGAAAATATTTACTAATCCTTATCTTTCTTTATTTTTACATGAAATGCATCGGAGCAAAACGAAGAGTCTCACGGCGAGACTCATCACGAGCTACTTCAAATGGCAACCCGCGTCTATGTACATCCGCATTCGCATTCCCGCTTCAGAAATTCCTAAACAAAAATAGGACAAGATGACGTTGTCATCCGTCTCAACTCCTCTTACTCTTTAAATCTAATTGCCTCATTTTATGCCTTTGTTTGTTTATTGCAATTTTATTAATTAACTTTGTAATTAATAGGAAAACTAGTTCAATTAGTCTTTGAACATAAAGGTGGGAAGGTGAAGGTGATTTAGAATTAAATGCACTTCTAATCATTTATCTTAGGCTTGTCATTTCATATCTAATCTTTTGCCTAATCATTAAAATTGCATATCTAAAACTAACGCACCACTTCTTTGATTTCGCAGATAAATGCATATCTATAGTCCATAAATCAACTTTGCACCACTTACATCATAAACAATATAAACGCACACTTTAAAACTTTATATATATTTTTTATAGCATTAGTCTTACAAACTTTATTCAACATGCCTCCTTTTATAAAATATTTTGAAGCATCTTTTATATTTTCAAAACACGCATTTTTAACATAATAATTACCCTAGGTTTGGCAGGACAACCGTAAGTTAGCGAATCTTAGAGGGTGTTTAATCCCTTCCCTCTAGATTAATAAAGAGTCCTTACCCAGAATCTCATTAAGTTTAGCAGACCATTAAAATGGAGTTAATGTTTACTTTAAACTAGTTAACATTTAGGTGTTCTAATTCACCCAAAATAATTAGGTGGCGACTCCGCGAACCCTTTAGCATTTCTAGCCCATTTTAGCACCTTTAGCATTTTATTATTTATTTTCTAACCTGTCATTTAAGCAGGAGTTTTTTAAATAAATGTCGCGGTCGAAAAAGTGCGTGACAGATCTCTTTGTACATCCTGAAATAATGGTAGACTTGGTGTATTTGTTTTGAAAGGATATTCTGTTTCCCTAAACTTAACATCTCTATTGACAAAAAAAACTTTGTTATTTAGATCATATAAGATATAACCCTTTTGTGTTTCTGAATATCCCATCAACACACAACACCTAACTCTAGACTGTAGTTTATCAGTAACTGTTAAGTCATTAGCAAAACATAAACATCCTATAATTCTTATATGACTTATGGAAGAGTTCCTTTTATACAAGCTTTCATATGGTGTTATACCAGTAATGGATGATGGAAACCTGTTTATCAGGTATACTGCAGCTTGTACACACAGACCCTAGAACTTAATAGGAATGTTAGCTTGTAGTCTTAGGACCATTGTAATTTCTAGTATGTGTCTATGTTTCCTTTCAGCTATCCCATTTGATGTGGTGTATAAGAACACGATTTTTTATGAATGACCCCTAGCTTCTGAAATAAACTAATACAAACATCATTCACAAATTCTGTCCCATTGTCAGTTCTAACTACCTTAACTATTTGGTTAAACTGAGTGTATACATAGGTCAGAAATTGATTAACAACCACACATACTTCTGATTTTAGTTTAAGAAAATATATCCAAGTCATTCTTGTGTAGTCATCCACTATAGTTAGAAAATACTCCTTGCCATTATGAGTTTCAACTTTATAAGGACCTCATACATTCATATGTACAAGATCAAATCTGAAACTACTGCAAGTATTACTGATAGGAAAATGTAGTCTACATTGTTTTGCACAAGGGCACACATTATAATTTTTTATTGTTCTAGCTATCAATTCAGTATTAGCACTAATCAATCTACTCAGTACTTTACTAGAAGTGTGACCAAATCTTCTATGACACAACTCAATATCCTCTTCATCCACTGTATTATTTTCTTTAGCCTGCACATTTAATCCTAACTTTCCTTGATCTTGTATGAGACTTGTCTGATTAACTAACACATAGAGACCATCATGGAGTTTACCAATCTCCTTCACCCTCCCACTGTAAAGATCCTGAAATAGACAAAAATCAGGATAAATGTAGCTGCACACTTCAATTCCCAAGTTAGATGAGATACAAACAACAAGTTGTATCTAAACCGAGGCAAGTAAAATACATTACTGAGTGTACTTATATTAGACAGATTACTAACTCCAGTGTGAGTGACCTTGACAGACTCCCCATTTGGCAAGGATACATTCTTAGCCTCTACAATATTTTCTTCTTTAATTACTTTATCTAGCATATTTAGGTCAGAGACCATGTGATTTGTAGCTCCAGTATCTATTATCCATTTTCTTACTATATTATAGACATGTAAAGCTTTGAGTTCTGATTTACCTGTAGAGTTTGCAGAAGATTTTGCACCTTGAGGAGGCCCATTCTGAGCTGTTTATGTCTGTCCTTTGTTCTGGTTCATCAACCTCACAATTTGCTCATACAGATCTTGAGAAAACACTGGTGCTCCTTCAACCTGCCAACCAATGTTAGCATTCCCAGAGGTAGAACCATAGGTAATATTTCCAGTAGTGTTATCACTACATTGTATAAGCATTATGGGTAGAATGTTCCTTCCTTTTTGACTTGAATTCAGGAGGATAACCAACTACCCTATAGCAGAACTCCTTTGTGTGACCTCTCATTTTGCACACATCACAAAACAGACTAGTATTTTTTTTGAACTTTGAATTCCCAGCTGTTCATGCTTTAGAATATAGAGTTGTAGGCTCAAGAATACTATTGTGGCCAGTACCACTTGGCCCAGCTCCAAGTAATCCTGCAGATTTGGCAGGTATATCTTTCTGACTTTTATCACTAGTAATCATTGAATAAGCTTTGTTAACTGTGGGAAGAGGTGACATAAGTAGTATTTGACTCCTAGCTTGCATATAGTTTTCATTTAACCCCATAAGAAACTGATACAACTTCTATCTTTGTAGATAGTCCACAAACTCTTTAGATTTAGGACATGAACAGTTGGGTGGTGAAACTAAAGACTGAAACTCTACCCACAAGGTTTTCAACTTAGTGAAGTATTCAGAAAAACTAGAGTTTCCTTGTGATATAGTAGCAATTTCCCTATGTAAATTATAGGTTCTTGATTCATCTACTTTGTCAAACCTTTCGCTCAAATCTTCCCACACTTCATAAACTGATTCTGCATACAACACTCCACTTAACAGACTGTTAGAAATTGCATTCATTAACCATGCTTGTACTACATCATTAACTTTTTTCCACTGATCCCACCATACCACATCATACTGATCCTTTGTGCACTTTCCATTTATAAAGTCTAGCTTGTTTCTTCCCAGTAAAGCAATCTTCATGGACTTGCTCCATACAACATAGTTTTCATATCCCAAGAGTTGAAAATAAATCAGAGAGACTCCACTTACATCAGAAGCTTGCAAGTATAGAGGATGGTTATGGTCAAACACAGCGGTGACAGTGGTAATTCTTGCACTTTCTCTTGGTAGTGGAGGTGTAGGAGGTGTAGCGGTATTGTTATCACTATCATTATCATCAGAATGTAGGTCTATATCCATTTCAAGAATACAGATAAAAACTTGCTAATAAAATCTTGTAATATGTAAATCAAGAACAAGAATAGAAGTTAGAACTAGTAGTCTTTCAGGTTTTTTTTTTCAGAATCTTGATATTGTTTTATGATGCAATATCAGAATGTTATCTATATACTAAGATCTTTATTACTCAGTATATTCAGAGAAACTTAGAATCACAAAAAATTAAGGATAGATGAATATTCACAGATATTCACAAAAGATTTCCTTGCGCATAGGAATATTTTCCAGTAAGAACCAGTGAAATGTTTCCTTACAGAATTGCGATTGAGATGTTTATTTCTTTTACAGAATTTTGCAACAACAGTGAGAGTCGAAGTGATTTCTTGATACATCGATCGCCTGCTTTGATTACCATGTAGAAACTGGTGTGATATACACACGATATACAATCTTTATACTTTGTATACACTCGACAAGAACTTCAGGAAGGAAGGAAGAAGGAGAAGACAAAGATGAAAGAGGAAAGAGTAGAATTAGATGTAATTTTTATTCATCTCAGCGTGTGATTACAAGATGGAGAAGAGTTCTATTTATACATGAGAAAACTAAGAAAGAAGTTAGTTATAATAGGCTCCTAACTACCTTTAGAAAGGCTCCTAACTAACTTTACAATGTAACTACTTTTCTACTCATTTCATTTTACTAACTTCTAACTAATTCTTGTTTATATTCAACACTTGTTCATGGAAAATTGCTTATAGGAAACTTTATGAATCGAAAGAATTGTTACTTTTGTTGTTGCAATGTTAAGCCTCAAAGGTGGTATGATGATGTTTACTGTGGCTAACAATTTTGTTTTTATTGATTTCTATTGGTGAATTAGCTCCTAACCTTATGTGATAGTATGTTAAAATGTTAGTTAGCAAAATATATTTGGTTGGAATTCTGATTGTGTAGAGTTTTGATTTATATGCAGAATTGAGATTAGGCAAAAGACCTTTAGAGAAGCTAGTAATTTTACTTTTAAACAAATTAGGGATCAAATATGGTGTATCCCTTCTAATTTTCAGTCAACATGTAATCTCAATACCTTTCTATTTGTGAATTAAAACAAATTTTGTATATGCTTCTTTTTTCTGAACATTTGAGGTTAATGTATATAATCTTTTATTTTATCTTGTAGTTAAAAAAGTGAAAAAGAAAAGAGAAATGATTGTAGCTAGTTTCATGTGTGCAAAAGAGCAACCTTAGGATCTTGATGGAGATAGTTGGAGTGATCCCAAATTTTAATGCAAAAATCACACATTTTAAAAGTATTATGTAATATATGATTGCAAAGGAGGACCCAAGTGCATAAAGACACTGGGAAAAAGGCTGTTGGGGAAATAGTGCTATTGTTGGAGCAAGAACATATTGTTAGTAAAAATGAATACAACAAATGGAAAATAGTAAGCGAATATTATAAGAACTAGAAAAATAAAGAATAAAAGATTACAATAAAATAATTTTAACAAACAACTGGAAATAAGAACGAACACTTGATCTAAATATTTACTGAGTCAAGTGATGACACTCTGTCTTTAAGACAAGATTGCCCCGTATATATCCTTTTACTTTTCTAGGCAATAGTCTCCCGAGATAAAACAACTACTAACATTTGAGCAAAAGAAACTCAAGTGTTTATCTTGAAGAACTTTTAGTATTGAAAAAAGCTAAAGAGGAAGAAGTATTTCAGAATTTCTGATTGCAAGTGTTTAACAATTGAACCAAAAACCTCAATTTATAATGTAAGATTTAGTCTATTCAAGTGCCAAGTAATAGCATCGAATCACCCATGAAATGACAATGAATTGCCAAAGTAATGACAACTATTTATCAGCCAATTAATGGCTGAATAATGCTGGAATGAATGTCATTGAGGGCAGCCCAAAAGTCTCCAAACATCAGATTTTCTGTTTCAGACTTTCTGCCAGGCGAAATCGAATTAGCGCCGCGGCTGAGCCTCGGAGGCGCCCGGCTCCAGTAACTTGGACCGAAATTAACGCCACGACCCTTCTCGGCTCCGCGACCTTTTCTGTCCCGTTCCAATATTTACACTATGCACACTTCTTCTTTTATTTACCAACGTGGATCACTCGTCATATGGCCAACAACCATCCATCATTCTATGCCTCAAACATTTTACTTACGTACCAATTTTCTTTTACTAAGAAAATTTATGATCCTTGGTACAACGTGTGCACGTGTGTGGAAACTACGTTTCCGACGTGCGGGGCCCTAATTGTTCGAGCCATAATGGGATAAACTTTATTCCACATTAATAAATTTTCAACAATCCTCTCTTGAAAGATTTTGGCGCACTAACAAGGTGCCTTTCTAGCAATCTTTCAGTGGACCGATGTTGCATCAGGAGAGGTAGCTTCCGCTTTGAACCTTCCTTAGTTGAATACCATCGGACTTACTTACTGCGTGGTGAACATGATGTCTTGAACCGTCAGTGTTTAGTGTAAGCCAAATCAACTGTACCAACACAACAATTTTCCTTACTCTGTTTTTCTTTAATGATTTGTCCGTTGTGGCCGTGGACACTATTGGATTCTTAAGTCCGTTAATTTGAGGCGTCTTGTCCTCGCACTTAAATAGGTGGTATCCTACAAGGTATCCTACTATACTCCACTTCACAAGTGTTAGGAACCATTAAAAGTTTTCCCAAACGTAACCTCAACTGTAGAGGATCATTAAAGGTTTGGAAACTTAACCTCTACCCACACTGCATATAGCACTTAATGTCTATCGCGAGAACGATCTTGGGTTTATGTTCTTTAAAGAAATCATAACCCAAAGTTTTCTTGCTTTAACCGAAGCGCTCAACTAAACCTTTACAGCTTAGTTTTCCCATTGAACCTAATTTCTGGAATTTCTAATCAGTAAGGTTGGGTTACCACCATATCAATCCTTATTGTTTGGATTTTAAGTCCATTCTCCTAGACAAGCAGAAGATCTGATCTCTGGGTATGTCCTTAGTCAAAGGGCCTGCTATGTTCTCCTTTGATTTTACATAATTAATGAAAATAATACATGTGGTGATCAGCTGCCTAACGGTCTTATGTCTCCGTCGAATATGACTAGATTTGCCATTATACATAGAACTTCGTGCCCTTTCTAGAGCCTACTGGCTCTCAGAGTGGATCATTACAAAAGGTACAGGTTTGTCCCAACACGGGACATCCTCTAAGAAGTCATGAAGCCACTCAGCTTCTTGTCCTGCTTTGTATAAAGCAATAAACTCCGACTCCATCATGGATCGGGCGATGGAAGTATGCTTAGAGGATTTCCAAGACACAACCCCACCACCAATTGTACCCACTGGTCGACTTAGTGTTCTCTATATTATATATCCATTTTGTATCACAGTACCCATCTAGTACAACTAGATATCTCAAATAATTCAACCCGTAAGTTAGTGTGTATTTCAGGTACCGTAGTATCCGATTCAACGCTTTTCAATGATCATTACTAGGATTACGAGTAAACCTAGCCAACTTGTTAATTGTGGGGCATGAAGAATATTCTTTAAGGTTGATGGTGGGGTTGGAGGGGACAAATTAGTAGAATCATAACATCGAATTGGAATAGAATGACCATTTCGGATAATTATACCATTTTTTGCTCAAATTAAAATAGGATGAGAGATTACCTTGGAAGGACGTCATATGAGACGTCACTCCGGAGTCCATAAACCAATTCGCGTCAGGCGGGTTAAGTCTAAGATTGTGCATGACAGACTCAATATCGGTTGGGCTAGCCACTACCGAATGGGACTCCTGCCACTGGTTCGGCAGTGGTCCAAAACCGCCTAGGCTACCAAAACCACCGCTGCTGCTACTAGAATTATTTCTGGGCCCAAAACTGCCTGGCTCAAAATTTGGTGGACCGGCACTGGTCATTCTAGAAGGCCTATTATTGGGCCCGACTCAGTTTCCCGTCGGGTAGGGGCACGGTGGCATAGTCCAAGGCCACTGTGAGGCCCATTGGGTTGGTCCACAACGGGGCTGCCAGTGCTGGTCAACAGAATTGTTCCTGCGGCCATTTCCTCCACCACCGTAATTCTAATGGCCTCCAATTTTGTTATTTTCACAATATCCACCCCGATTCGTACCACATTTTCGTCCTTTGTGTCCCTGATTTTATTGTATATGTTCAAAATTGGTAGAACATTCATTCATTGGGTAGCAATCATGGCGGAATTTGAGATGGTTGCAGCCTTTTTGGCGAAGCACGACTCTTCGAGAATAAGCATTGAACGGACTTAGTAAAAAAGTGGTAGAAAGTTGCTTTGTTGGATGAGAATTCCCACACCACTATATGCGTCGGTAAGGCCGACAACCAATTGTAAAATCAAGCGATTGTTGGTAACCGACGAACCAACATTCTTGAGTTGATCCGACAAGACCTTGAGGTGTTGACAATATGCTGACACATTCGGAAAATCCGCCATGTCGGTGGTGGAGAATTCTTGCTCCAACGTGACAACTCAAAAAATTTCATTGTCTTGACCGCAAGCGATTCCAGGCCTCCATTGCCGTAGAATCGGGTTCTATTATGTGTGCAACAAATTACTAGAGATAGTTGCATAAATCCACGAGGGAACTGTGGCATCAAGAGTTACCCAAAGTTCTTTTCATCATCTGTTTTTAAGACCTTTTCATTGCTTTTTTCGGTGGGATTATGTGATGAATAACCCGGTGGGAACGACAACAGATTTTAAAGAGCTCTGCCCAAGTTGCATAATGAACATTTTTCATGTCAAGAGTGACAAAAATATGTGTTTTAATGTTAGAGATAGCAAAAGCGAGATGAAATGTGGATTTGGAGTCCGATATAGTTGACCGGAAAAGGGAAAACAATAATGGAAAAGAGTAAATATGAAGAAGAGGGGTTGGCCGATTCTTTGGAGGAAGGGAGGTGGTTGGCCGATTTTTAAGTTTAGGAGTTGTTTAGGGTAGAATGTTTTTCATAATCTTCTGATACTATGTAAGAATAATTAGAATGTTTTCCTTCCCTTTCATCTTTCCACGATGTGGTAAATATACTAATATTACAAGCTACAATTAAGCTAATGAAAGGATATGATGAAGAGAAGATCATGAATGATGCTAATCTATTCTACTTCAATACTAATTTACTTCCTATCATTTACAAATGATTCTATAATAATTACTAATTATAATTATGTGAATTAATAATTATTCTATCATATATAAAAGACTTTATACTGTTTGAATAAATGATCAGTAATGAAGCAATAGCAGCTACATATACATAGAATATGTTAGTCTGTAATAATATTGATATAAAAAAACGAGAACATAAAATTTGCAATATCACACACGATTCATATACATCCGTTTCTATTATTTATGCGACCTTTTTTCTCTGAGACGTTCCGCGCATCGCGCGGGTACGCATACTAGTAAGAGAAAAATAAGGAGCACATCCTGAAGCCTCAAATTCCTTAGAAGTAGGATAAAAAAACGTAAATAAAATCACCCAATTTACTCCTTTTGTAATCTTTTTCAATGTTGTCCGTTGCTTTCCATTTGAGATGAGTTTCTTAAACAAAGATAGGTATTGAGAATTTTTCGAATGAGTAATCGATTTACAAGAGACTCTTTTTATAGATAATTTCAATTGTTCTTTCAGATAAGAAAAAGTCATAAAGTAAATAGTATATCTTTTTTCAAAAGTCTTAGTGCTACGGTCTTGTCTGCTATTATTGCTGGCTTTTACTCCTTTTGTAATCTTTTTCAATGTTGTTAGTTGCTTTTCATTTGAGATGATATCCTTTTGTCCTCTTCTTAAATGTCTTTTTTAATGCTTTCTCTTTCTTTCTTTCTTCTTTGCAGAGCAATAATACTTTTGGCTTCTTTTCTTTATTGTCTTTTGCTTTTTCTCTGGAGTGATAATGTTTCTCCAAAATTGTCATGTTTTTTCATTTGTCTTATCCCTTGAATGACTTTTTTGTCTTCTTATTTTTTTTTTGATAATATCCTTTGTAATACATGATAATTGGTAGTAATACATAGTAATATATTGGGCTCCAAGTAATAAAATTACATGATCCATGCCAGAGTAGTAATAGAGCTTCAAGGAATAAAATTACATGATCTCTGCCATATTAGTAAATATGGTTACATGTAGGGGTGTTAACGGTCCGGCCCGGACCGAGAACCGAACCGATAAGGTTTCGGTCCGGAGTCCAGATCCGGGACCGGACCGAAACCTTATCGGTCCGGACATGTAAGAATTTTCTGGATCGGGTTCCGGGGTCCGGATTATTATTATTATTTTTTAAAAAAAATTGAATTTCTAATACTGAAATTGACATTTCGGACGCATTATCACGAAATTTGAACGTTGAAATCTATTGTATATCGCGATATATTTAGCTTTGAAAAGGGAAAAAACGTAATGATTTGGGGGAAAAGTGAAATTGATTGGCAAGATGGACGTTTTTGGAGAAATCAGCTGAATCAAATGGCCGTTTGGTTCGGTTTCGTCTCGAAAAAATACGCAAAATCAAAAAACAATTAGGTCAAACGGACATCTGAGCGCAAAGTTATGACCATTTAAAGTTTCACTAATTTACAACTAATTTATATGTCAATGTTTCAAATTAAAACATAAAGTTTACATCACATATATTTAAAACATGTAAAATAGACCAACATTAGGGAATATTGTAATTAAATATAATTAGGACTTTGGGAGTGGGGAGTGGTGGGGAGGGAGGGGAGTGAGGGAGGTGGGTGGCTAGGGGGTGTTACCGAGTATTTTACCGGGTTACCGATCCGGCTCCTTATCGGTCTGGGTAATTTTTTTGTACTCGTATCCGGACCGTTAACTTTTCGGTCTGAGTATTGGTCCGAGTTTACCGATTCGATTCTCGGGTAATTATCGGGAGTATCTGAACCGCTAACAGCCCTAGTTACATGTATGCTCCCTGCCTTAGTAGTAAATTGGGCTGCAAGTAGTAAAACTACATGCTCCCTGCCATAATAGTATTACATTTTTATGCAAAAGGATCAGAACTTCCTTCCCTTTTTATTATTCTGCTAGTACTGGTGGTAACTGTTAATGTTGGGTTTAGTGTTATGAAATTTTGCACAATATATCATTTTCAGTACTAAGTTAAAAATAAAATTGTTGGAACAAATGTCATGACATTCAGATCAACATTCTGGATAACAGTTTTGCCTTACTTCACGGAAACTGAAGATCTCGTGGGATTTTTACCACGATAGTAAAATCGACTTGACAAGGAGTTTTGGAGCTGATAAAAACGTGGGAAGACCAAGTCCAAGTCGTTGCTAAACGTGGGGAACAAATCCAAGAAGTTAGAGGATCTTGCTTCACAATCTTCTCCAACAAATCCTATCAGCTGCATATCTTTCTCTCAACCTCTACAACCTCTACTATAAATAGAGAGTCTGCATCAGTGAATCGATATGCAGAAAATGTTAGAAAAAATATCAAGAGAACTCTCCGATATATCCATCAGAAAACTGGATCACAAGTGTTGCCTAAGCGTGTTGACAACATTCTGTCCAACATATAGTTGCTGCCTAGATTCTAGATTTGTTCTTTATTGAAGCAATTATAATGAGATGTTGCCTATTTCTATTTAGGTAGATTTTTTAGGCAGAAGTCATCTGCGAATTCATCTTTTTAATTCCTTTTGTAATATCTTGTAACATTGTAAAAGAAGGAATTTATTCAATTATATATAAATATATACAATACTTTCGGTCACTGACCGTCATAGGTTATATCAATATATAACCTATGTAAATATTAAACTCTTGTGTTATTTATTTCTGATGCGTTTACTCTTAAATTTTTCTGTTTTATCGAAGTGTTGCCACTTGTGTCAAACGACATTATCGCTGACATTTGCAAACTGTTTTAACATTCGATTTTATTTTACTTCCAGTTTGTCTCTTACTATTCCATAGTTATCCCCCGGGACCCAACAAGTGGTATCAGAGCCAACACTTGACATAATAAGTGTTTGGTCCTGTTATTTAAAACTATGGATCCAGCTAATCCAACAATTGATAGGCTTCCTATTTTAGATTGTTCAAACTATTCTTATTGGAAGATTCACCTATGTTCTCATATCAAATCAATTGATGTTAGGGCATGGAGATCTATTACCAACGGATATGTTGCTCCAATGCTACCACCGGATGAGAAAGGTGACATACTTGTTAAACCTGAATCCGAATGGAATGCGGAAGAAACCAACAATGCAAGCTTCAACGAAAAGACCTTAAATGTCATTTTTGGATGGGTTGATCTTTATATGTTCAAACTCATACAAAATTGTTCTACAGCCAAAGACACATGCGATACTTTACAAACTCATTATGAAGGTAGCTCTAGTGTTCATCGAAAAAAGTTCCGTATGGTCATGAGTAAATATGAACATTTAAGGATGGAAGAATCGGAGGACATTAAAAACTATTTTGAAAAGTTGATTGACATCTCAAATAAATGTCAAGTTCTTGGTGCTCCATTGACCAACACTCAACTTGTGGAAAAAGTACTCCATTCTCTTCCTGAAAAGTTCAATATAAAAATATGTGCGATTAAAGAAGCTCATAATCTTGCTATAATGGACCTTCATACCTTAATGAGATGAATATAGAGAATCAAAGTACATTATATAAAAGCAAAGACATGTCACTTCAAGTAAAATCCTCTGAGATATAAATCAAAGAAGATGATGAGAACCTTGAAGAAATTGGTGATGGTGCAAATGTTGCCCTCCTTACTCGAAATTTCAATTCGATGGTAAGGAAGTTCAACAATGATAGAAATAAGTTCAAATCCAAATAGCACCAAAATCAAGGCTTCAATCAAACGTCCACTAACTTCCTTCCTATAGTTCAAAGAGGAAATCAACTAAAGAGAACCAACTCAGATCGTACCAAATTTGATCCCAAACAACTTGAAACTGTGCAATGTCATGCATGTTCAGGGTGGGGTCATTATGCTAATGAATGTGCAAATACCTTGAGGAAATTTGGAAAAAGTCTGTGGGTCTCTCTTAGTGACGACGAAGGAGAAGAGGAAGGAGATCTAGAAATAGAGTCACAAGCAATACTGGCTACTATTTTTGAACAGTCCTTATCAGACAACGAAAATGTTGTCGACAATGTTGTCCCGAATGTCACCACATTTGCTTCAACATCAGCAACGACATCTGCAGTTCCAGCAACTTCTGAAAGATATGAATATTTTAACTATCCAGATGTTAATTGCTTTAGTTGTTTTGTTTCTAGTAGTGAGACTAACCTTGAAAATCAAGTTGACTCAAAGGATGAAATGATTAAGGAATTATAAAAACTTTGTAAAGACTTAATCCTAGAATCCAAGCAACTTGAATCAAAAGTAAAATCTTTAACTCTTGAGAATACATATTTAAAAGGCACAATAACTCGTCTAGATGTTGTACTTACCAAAAAGGACATTGATTTTGGTAAGATAAATGCAAAGTTGGATCTAGCTGAAGCAACCTTCCGTAAGCTTAATACATGTACTTCCAAACTGGATGAGATACTCAGTTTCAGTAAACCACCACACGTAGGTATTGGGTACAAAAACTCTCTTAAAGTTATATGCTCTAATTTGTTTGACAAAAATGAGAAAATGGGCTTTGTAAAAGAAAATGATTGAATAATAGAGTCTCATATATGTCAAAGGATATAAAGTTTGTGTGACATCACAACCATGGTCATTTAAAACCATATTGTGACAAACTTCATAAATCTAAGAGCAAAATGTTGCCTAAAAGGTTATCTAACATTTCTGACAATATTCGAAGCAATATTTCTGAGCCTAATATTAAAAAATGTTCTAAGAGAGTTTGGATTCTCAAAATGAATGTAACTTGTAATGTCTTTATAACTACTTTTAGGACTAACATTGCAGGTTCCTGGTACTTTGATAGTGGGTGTTCACGCCACATGACAGGTACAAAGGAGTTTCTAAGGAAATACGAGTCATTCAGTTGAGGTCATGTAACTTATGGAGGTGGCAGTAAAAGTAAGATAATTGGGAAAGGAATCCTAAATGCTCCTAGTGTTCCTGCCCTAAAGAATATCCTACAAGTTGAAGGTTTAATGGCTAATTTAGTTAGCATAAGTCAACTATGTGATGACAATCTTGAGGTAAAGTTTAATAAGAATGCATGTGTAGTTACAAATGAAGCTAACGAATGTGTTATGTCAGGTACAAGGACAAGGGTCAATTGTTATCTTGTTGGAGAACAAGAAATCTGCAATAATGTTAGGGCAGATGACACAACTTTGCGACATCAAAAGTTAGGGTATGTAAACTACCGAAACGTAGAAAGATTAGTTTCTTATGAGGCGGTAAGAGATATTCCTAAACTGAGTCCTAAAGATAAAATAATGGTTTGTGAAGATTGTCTAAAAGGTAAGCAAACCCATGTTTCCCATAATGTTGTCCAAAATGACGGACAACATTCAGGTACGTCTCACTGTTTCCAATTACTGCACATAGATCTTATGTGTCCAATTGAAGTAGAAAGTTTAGGGGGCATGATGTATTCATATGTGATTGTAGATGATTTTTCTTGGTATTCATGGATCTACTTTTTGAAGGAAAAAAATCAAACTTTTGAGTTGTTTAAAGTATTGCACTCTAGGATAAGGAATTTGTTTCATTCTCCTATTTTCCGGATTAGGTCCGATCATGAAAAAGAATTTGAAAATAATTTGTTCTCAAAATTTTGTGAGAAAAAAGATATTTTCTATGAATTTTCTGCTTTCAAAACTCCTCAGCAGAATGGTGTAGCAGAAATGAAGAATAGAACACTACAAGAGATGGCTAGAGTCATGTTTAGTTCTAAGAAAATGTCAAAATGATTTTGGGCTGAAGCCTCGAACACTACAAGTCACATCACAAATAGAGTTTATCTAAGGCCTGGAACAAAAATGACACCCTATGAGCGAATTAATGGAAATAAACCCAATTTGTGTTACTTTCATGTGTTTGGGTGTGTTTGTTACATTTTAAATGATAGAGATCATTTGGTGAAGTTTGACTCTAAAAGTGACAAACGAATCTTTGTTGGCTATTATCAAAATAGTCATGCTTATCGTGTGTAAAATCTTAGGACCAAAACTGTACAAGAATCTATGAATGTTGTGTTTGATGATTTTTCTGATTCTACACGGAATACATCAGAAGATAACACCATAGTTTCAGTGGAGAATGTGCAGACTGCTGAAGAACCATATGTTGCCCCAAATGTTACCACATCCGAAACAACATCTGAAACTGAACCCGAGAGCACATAAGGTGCAGATGAGGAGTCGAATGCTGAATTTCTAAATCAAGTACGAAGGGACCCCTCATCCAGGATTAGAAAGAACTATCCTACAGGTCAGGTGATAGGGGGAGTGTTTGAAGGAGTAAGAACAAGAGGAAAATAACCACTGAATTATAGAGATATGGTAATGTATGTGTGTATGTCTACCATGTACCAAAAGGTCAGTTTTTCTTGTTCCATGTCTACTTTAGAACCTAAGAATGTTTCAGAAGCACTAAATGATAATTGTTGGATTCAAGTAATGCAAGAAGAACTTGAACATTTCACTCGAAATGAAGTCTGGGTTTTAGTTCCACGTCCAAATAATACCAATGAAATTAGAACTAAATAGATATTTAAAAACAAATCAGATGAATCATGAACTGTTGTGAGAAACAAAGCTCACCTAGTTGCCCAAGGATACACTCAGGTCGAAGGGATTTACTATGACGAAACATTTGCCCCTGTTGCAAGAATTGAGTCAATTAGATTATTACTTGCCATTATTTGTTGTCTAAAGATTACTCTTCATCAAATGGATGTTAAAGGTACGTTCTTGAATGGGTATCTTGATAAGGAAGTTTATGTTGAACAACCCAAAGAATTTGAAGATCCTCACCATCCACAATTTGTATACAAGCTCAAAAAGGCCTTGTATGGATTAAAACAAGCTCTTCGAGCATGCTATGGTCGTTTAACTCACTTCCTTCTTGAATTTGGTTTTAAACGTGGTGAAGATGATTGTACTTTATTTATAAAACATCACGGAGTAGATATTGTTATTACTAAAATCTATGTAGATGACATAGTTTTTGGTTCGACTTCACAGTCCTGCCTTAAGACATTCGTTGAAACAATGTCATCAACATTTGAGATGAACATGATTGGAGAACTAACTTTTTTCTTAGGCTTGCAGATAAAGCAAAGTTAGATGGAATCTTCATCTGCCAAAGTAAATATGCCAAGAATCTAGTTAAGAAGTTTGGATTGGAAAATGCTAAACAAATGAGAACTCCAATGAGCTCGACTCATAATATATGCAAAGATGATGCTGGCGAAAATGTTGACCCAACATTGTACCGATCTATCATAGGTAGTCTTCTACATCTCACTGCTAGTCGTCCTGATATAATGTTTAGTGTTTGTGTATGTGCTCGATTCCAAGCCTGCCCAAAAGTCTCCCACTTAAATGTCGTAAAATGTGTCATTAGATATGTTGTCGGCACATGTGAGTTGAGAAAGAGTATGAGTGGAGGTTGTTTTTATCTTGGAAATAATCTTGTTTCTTGGTATAGTCGTAAACAAAAGTATGTCTCACTTTCAACTGCTGAATCTGAATATGTAGCAGCTGGGAGTTGTTGTTCTCAATTAATATGGTTAAGACACATGTTAGACGACTATGGTTTTTCAAGTAATATCTTAATTTTGTATTATGATAATTTGAGTGCTATTAATATTTCCAAAAATCCAGTTCAGCACTCACGTACAAAACACATTGATATTAGACATCATTTTTTAAGAGATTTGGTCGAAAAATAGCTAGTTCAAATTGAACATGTTGACAATCTTCATCAACTAGCTGATAGTTTTACAAAAGCTTTGGACCATGAGAGATTTTCTAGTTTGAAGTAATCTCTTGGTATTTGTATTCTCTAAAAAGGCTTTTTTTAGGTGAATGTCGGATGCAATGTCTCTAACATTTTGGGTGACATTTACCTATGTGATATCATAATCTGATTTTTGTTACTGTATAATGGCATGATTTTTGTTAACATAAGTATCCTCAATAAGAACATGGTTAAAAAGTGATATTGTTCTCTGCGATGATATTAGATATCATAAAAAAGAGTATCAAAATAAGACAAAGCCTTCATTAATCCTTTGGCAACTGTACACATGGGCAAAGCTCGTGAAATGATACCGTTCCTATTATATAGGAGTATCAAATACTTAAACTGAAATTATGAGGATACTAAATAAGTATTCTTATTTTTGACACAAAAATTAATCTTGTATGTTCTTTTATGATTAGATCAAGGACACAATTGGAAAATGTTACACTGATCTAATAGTTAAACTCGTAAAATACATATAAAATGTGTCTTGATTTGTTGCCAAAATAAAAAGTTCATGCAGGATTATAATACTTGTGTTATACAAAATATTACCAACATTACCGTTGACACTTTCAGATAATGATATTTGTTGTGATACTATTTGTAACTGATTTTTGAAAAATTGTTTTTATCTTCCCTATTTTTATGCATTATTTTGTTTGGAATTCAATTTTTAAATGATTAAGATCAAATCCCAAATTTTGATGTCTATCTCATTATCCCAAAATTTTAGGTGCAAGTAGTTGAATATGATTCAAACACCTAAAACCAGGGAGAATTGTTTTTGCCAAGTGTATAAAACCTTCTTCATTTGTTCTTCCTTTTAGTCTTTTGTTTTTTCCGAAATTCTTTTTTAAAAAAGGGAAAAAAATCACATCATCTCGGTTTATACACCCAAGACCGATGGAACCTTCAATCCCGTCATCTTCCAAAACCCTAAACCCTTAGAATCATCTTCTCCTTACTCACCCATGGATGCATCCCCGATGTCAACACCCATGTTAGCTAACATCTCAGATAACACTCCAATGAGCACCAGTCCACCAATGTGCTATGCCATTGTTCTTAGTGATTTTCAAGAACCACTGGAAATAAGTTACCCAGGGGATGATACTAACCCCATAGATGTCAATGCAACTTCAGATGTTTCTGTATTAGGCAAAAGAACCAGCACGTCTCAGTTTCCCTCCAGAAGATCGAGCAGGATATTTGAAAGGACAGCTCAACCGGAACCTGTTGTCAAGAAGTCAAGGTTCGAGTCGCAAGTTCCTTCTTGTTCAAGCAGTGACATAGGTGATACAGAATACAACCTATTTTTTGAGGATACTGATGAAGAAAAACCAGTCACAGATCAGCAAGGTGAACCACAAGTTTCAGATTCTCAACCCGAGCAAGCAATCTCTGTTTCAGATGAACAAAATTCCAGATGACATTGCTTTAAAGAAGTTCATTCCCAGAGGAATCTCTCGTAAAGACAGACCAGAAGTCTCTCCAAATGTTGCCCAAGATGTCTCAGCATCTCAAGCAATATTTCAGCAATTTTCGTCATTTTTGCTTCGGGAGCCTCCTTTTGAACCGTTGTGACTCAAAAGAAAGAAAAACGATCCTAACACGACACTTATTTATACGAAAATAAGAAAAACACTAACTAAAAATGACTCAAAAAGTGTATATAAAATACACCTAACAGTTATCATAATACAGTGTAATAATCTCTTCTACCTCTCTTCCTTTAGAGGTTTTGATGATAGCTGCCTTTTTGGTTCGTAACAAGTCCTCTATCCTGGTTTATAATGTATGTATTCCAAATACTCTTTTTGTACTAAGGTATCCTTGAAATTATTTCAGAGTACATGGTATTGTCTTTTTTTCAGAGGACCATCGTCTCCGCTAATAGTACTATTTTTTCCTGTTTTGAATATTTGGCATATTACTATAAGTATTCCTGTTAGATCTGTTGATGCATCAAACATCTGTATTCCGTAGACTCCTTTTTCGAATGAATTCATCATGGTTGTTGTAGAGTCAACTATAATCCTTGGTAGTTTAACAATGTTGTACATAGTCTCATCCACTATTAGTTTGTCAATAAAATCGTAAGTGAATAGTTTCGATACAATGTCCGGGTTGGCCTGTTCGCTGCACAAGAATCTGGGATACTTTCTTAGCTTAGCACTGCGTAAAATATAAGGGTTAGTCTTGTAATCATAAAATTTATTAATCTTTTCATAAGCACTGATGTATTCTGTTGGGTATTTCATCTTGTCGCTCATGGTTATAGTGGTTGATATTTGAGAAGTGGATGATGTTGAAGATGACATGTTGGCAAGTTTTGATACGAAAGGTGCTAAAATTTGAGTGGTTTTTTTGGTATAGTTATAGGTCATCTTGGCTGAGTTTGTAATGTTTTCAAGGCTTTTAGATATTGTATGGCTTCTTTGAGCTGATTTATAAGATGTGTACTCTCTTGTAATTTGGATATTATGGTTGCATGAGTTTGTATAATAGAATCCATGTCATTGGTAATATATTCTTCAAGGTTATCCTCACTGATTGAAATCGTAATATCTGCCAAGAAAATCAGCTAAAATATTTTTAGTTCCAGATATATTCTTAACAATAAAATCTTAACAACAAAAGAATGATTGTCATTTTCTTCTTTTGTTTAATTCTGGTAAAGAATCTATCTTATTTGTAATAAAATCTTTTACCTGTGTGTTATCCATTTTAACAACGAATTTTACTGGTAGTAAATGGTAATGAAATCTTTTTATTTCGAATTTTACTGCTAATAATTCTTTCTCGTTAATATGACAATTCTTTTCATTTGGCTTTCAGGTTCCGCCTCCATGTCCATAAATTAGTGGTTTTTCTTTATCTATGTCATCTTTATCATATGCTATGAGGACTGCTCCCCATCCTACATCACTAGCATCAGTAAAAAGTTCTAGTTGATTTTTTTCGCTGGTATTCTATGTTTTGGTAATGATTTTACTGTTTCTTTGATTTTATTTATGGCTTTAGTATGTTGTTCTTTCCATTCAAAAGTTAAGTTTTTCTTTATTAATTCCTGTAATGATTTTCTTAATATTGGTAAATCTTTTATATGACCTGCAGCATAATTTATTACTCCTAAGAATTGTTGTACTTCTTTTTTACTTTCCAGTTTATCTTTAAAATTCTTTATTTTTGTTACAATGTGTTCTTGCAATTGTAATCCTTCATTATCAATAATGTATACTAGATATTCTATATTATTTTTTAAAATTCCAGATAATAATATTCCATGTTATTTTACTGTTTTATAAATTCTTCTAAATGTTTTATATGACCATCTAGATTATCACTATATATTAGTATATCATATACATATACTATACAATATTCTTCTGAACACTTGGTCCATTCTTCTTTGAAATATTTGTGGTGCATTCTTTAATCCAAAGGGTAGTACGTTCCATTCATAGTGTCCTTGAGGGGCACTGAAGGCTGTTAAACATTTTGATTCTTTTGTTAGTTTTATTTGTCAAATCCGCTTTTACAGTCAAATTTACTAAATCATTTTTTATTTCCTAATCGATTAATAAGATTTCTTTTATATGGTAAAAAATATCCATCAAATATTATCTTTTTATTTAGTTCTCTGTAATCAATTACCATTCTAACTTTTCCTCTTTTTTATTCACTATGTTTTCTTACTAAAAGTGTTGGGCTACTATGTGGACTTTTACTTTCTTGTATCATTTTTAATTCTAATAACTCTTTTATCTGGGTTTCAAATTCTTTATGATCTGTAGGACTATATCTATTAGGTTTAGATCTAACTATATCATTGGAGTTTATTAATTTTATCTCAGCATATATTTTTTCTTTTTCCCATTGTTGTGTTGGATTTTCTCCAAAATTCTTTTTTAGTATATTAAGATATTTTTCTTTTAGTAGTTGTAGGTTATTATTCATATCTGTTTTTGTAGTGCATTGTCTTAACATTTGTATTGGTAATACTCTTTTTAGCGTTATCCATTTATTACAGGGTGTTTGTAGGCTGATGGTATTGCTATCTATAACTTGTGTCTTAAAGTAATCTAAGAAGTTATTTCCTAGTAATATTTGTTGTTTCATATTATCTAATTGATATATTATTGGTAATCTAAATATTATTTTTCCTAATATGATTCTCATATTTTCCGCTACTATATCTAATTCTTTTGATTGTTCATTAAATTCTGATACTCTTGCTCTATGAGATCTAGATCTTTTTCATCTGTGTGATCCTAGTACTTCTTTTCTAGCTAAGCATAAATCTGCTCCACTATCAATATATATTTTTTGTTTTATCATTTTATTGGGCTTCTATATAAATTGCTACCATTTTAATTTATCTTTTTGTTCTTACTTTTTCATTTTAATCTTTGTTGGAATTCCTTATCTAATTCTCTTACTTCTTCTAGTAGTCCTAATTCTCTTATTTCTTCTAGTAATTCTTGCTGACATGTTCTGATGTATTGTAATGTCATGAAATATTTTCAAATATGAGGAATGAAGCATTATTAATGCAAGTTATGAGTTGTCATTATTGTTTAGTTAATATGCGTTTCCTTGTGGTGTTGCATGCTTATGAACTATAAGAAAATTTTAGGAGCTAGAGTAGACATTCCGTCTTCTAAAATATGAGTGTGTTTGTCTTCACAGAAAATGGTGAATTCACAAATCCCGGGGGCTCAAGAGGAGGTTCATCACGAAGTTCGTATGCGTAGTGGTGACGTAGTGGAAGCGGAAGAAAATGCGGAGAAAATGTTGGAGAGAACGAGAGTCAAATGGCCCAAGAAATGGTGGGACAAGAACTAGATAGACTCATAGAGCTAATGACAGCTGCAGTTCCACACATGGTTCCGCCCGCACCTAGTGTCTCTGTCATAGCCCCGAACCAGAACCAGACGGCCCAGGGACCGATTGCGACTGCACCACAGACCGAGAGTGTAGAAGCTCAAGCAGTACCTGATAGGCTATGGGCAAATTTTATGAGGAGAAGAGAACCACTTTACTCAGGGAAGGACCCCAAGGCCGACCCGATAGTATTCCTCGATGAAGTCGAAGACTTAATGTTCACATTGGGATGCGTGGAGACGCAGGGCATCAACTTGGTAGGAGAACGACTAGTGGATGATGCGGGGTGTGGTGGAGAAATTTTAGAAAAAATCGTCCCCCGATGTCACCACCAATGACTTGGGGAGGGTTCAGAGCGGCATTCATTGAGAAATTCATGCCTGTCTGCGAGGATGCGCTCGGGCGGGAGTTTGAGCAGTTGAAGCAAGGTGACCGCGGTGTACAAGAATATGATACGGTTCGTGAGGATTATCGTCTGACACATGTCGTCCCTACAAAGGAGAAAGTCTAGTGATTTGTTGAGGTTTAAACCGAACATAGCGAGAGAAGGTGGTGGCGTTAGCCAACGATCGAACTTATCTTCGATTGTCGATATGGCTTTGAGGTAGAAGGTTTCACTAAAGCAAAAGAGAATATTCGCGAGAAGAGATTTGGACGTCAGATCATTTAATCGAGTCAAAATCGAAGCGGGAGTTTAGTAAGGGATCTTGAGGACCTAACCAATCATGGGCGATCTTATTTCAAGCCTTAGGGGAACAGTTGGTTTAATTACCAAGGTAGCAAGGATAAGGCCACCAACCCTAACACAGGAGGTGACAAACTGATTTGTAAGATTTCTCAAAGGAAACACACTGGAGAATGTCGACTCTTAACGAAGGCATGTTATAACCGTGGAGAGTCAGGCCACTATGTCAGGTATTGCAAAAAGAGGACCCAAACTCAATCTATTCAGGGGAGGTCAGAAGCAAACACAGCTGCCTACAGGGGAAATCAGGGAAACCAACCCCTCCAAAGTCAGGGAGGTCAACAACCCAACAATTCTAACCGGCTCTACGCTTTGGCCCAGAGGAATGAGGCAGAAGCATCTAATGCGGTGGTCACATGTATTTTGTTGATCTCGAGTATTCCTGCATTTGTCTTATATGATCCCGACTTTACATTTTCATATGTGTCAATGGGTTTTGCAAAGAATTTACACGTAGAACCTTCATATTTAAGTGAACCTTTTGAGGTATGACACCAGTAGGGGCCTCAGTTTGGGCCTCTTGAGTAGTTAAAAACTTTCCATTATAAGTGAATGGCAGGGGAACAATAGTGGACCTAGTACTACTTGATATGGTAGACTTCGACGTCATTTTGGGTATGGATTGGTTGTCGGCATGTTACGCCATGTTCTATTGTCGATGAAAGATAGTGAGATTATCTTTTCCCGGGGAGCCAGAAGTTGTTATAATGGGTAGGATTGGAATATCCTCACGTCAGTTTATTTCCTATCTTGGGTCCCAAAAGTTATTGAGAAGTCACAGAGTGGAGTACACATATCTAGCTAATATAGTGGATACCCAAAAAGAATCCCCAGCGGTACATGATGTCCCTATTGTTAGAAAATTTTCGGAGGTTTTTCCTGAAGATCTTCCAGGCCTTCCTCCGGATAGAGAGGTAGAGTTTGCTATAGAGTTAATTCCGGGTACAAGATCCATTTCTATTCCTCCATATCGAATGGTCCCAACTGAATTGAGGGAGTTAAAAGAAAACTGAAGGACATTCTGGATAAAGGCTTTATAAGGCCTAGTGTTTCCCCCTGGGGTGAACCAGTCCTTTTTGTGAAGAAGAAAGACGGATCACTCCGAATGTGCATAGATTATCGACAACTCAATAAGGTCACGATCAAGAACCGATACCCATTACCAAGAATCGATGATCATTTTGACCAACTTCAAGGAGCTAGCTATTTTTCCAAGATTGACCTCCGTTCGGGATATCATCAGCTGAAAATAAATCCAGATAATATATCCAAAACAGCCTTTAGAACTCGATACGACCATTATGAGTTCTTGGTCATGTCTTTTGGGTTAACCAATGCCCCCAATGACTTTTATGGATTTAATGAACAGAATCTTCAAACCATTCTTAGATTTGTTCGTGATTGTGTTCATAGATGATATCCTAATTTACAGTAAGAGTGTTGGAGAACATGAAGAGCATCTGAGGGTAGTGTTTCAAGTCTTAAAACAGGAGAAACTATATGCTAAATTTTCAAAGTGTGAATTTTGGTTGGAAAAGGTAGCCTTTTTGGGCCATGTTGTGTCAAGGGATGAAATTATGGTAGACCCCCGGAAGATAGAAGCAGTGAAGAGCTAGCCAAAACCGACCACTCCGACAGAGGTTAGAAGTTTCTTGGGTTTGGCTGGGTATTATAGAAGATTCGTAAAAGACTTTTCTAGTCTTGTTGCTTCCTTGACCCGGTTGACTCAAAAAGCGGTTAAGTACCAGTGGTCAGAAGCATGTGAAACAAGTTTTCAGAAAATAAAGGAATTGTTGACTACTGCACCAGTCCTAACCTTACCATCGGGACAAGAAGGGTTCACAGTCTATTGCGATGCCTCTAGAGTTGGGTTAGGATGTGTCTTGATGCAGTTTGGAAAGGTTATTGTGTATGCATCTAGACAATTGAAGATACATGAGAAGAATTATCCAACTCATGACTTGGAATTGGCTGCGGTGGTGTTTGTCTTATGAATATGGAGACATTATTTGTATGGTGTGCATGTGGACATATTTACAGATCATAAGAGTTTGCAGTACATAACCACGCAGAAGAATTTGAATATCCGACAAAGAAGATGGTTAGAGTTGCTTAAGGATTATGACCTTAGTATTATTTACATCCTGGGAAAGCCAACGTGGTGGTGACGACTCGATGGGAGATCAATGGGCGCTTGGCCCATTTGGCAATACAAAAGAGGGTATTGTTCGTGAGGTACAAAGATTGGGAAACCTCGGTTAGTTTAACTTAGATCGGTGAAGGTAGGGTGGTGGTACATGATACCTCGCGATGCGCCTTAGCTTCAGAAATAAAAGAAAGTCAGTTTGAGGATACGGAGTTTGTTGGATTTCGGGAGAGGATTCAACAGGAAAAACCTTCACAGTTTACATTGGGAGATAATGACGGAACCCTTCGGTATAAGGGTGGGTTATATGTTCCTAAGGTAAAGGATCTAAGGAGGAAGATATTAGATGAGGGTCACAACACAAGATATTCCATTCATTCAGGGTCAACAAAAATGTATCAGGACCTCAAGGCAAATTACTGGTGGGACGGGATGAAGAAAGACGTTGCGGAGTTTGTCGGGAGGTTTCTTATATGTCAGCAGGTGAAAGCTGAACATCAAAAACCTGGCGGGTTACTTCAGGACATTGGATTCCCCGTGTGAAAATGGGAGGCGATTCATATGGATTTTGTAACTGGTCTACCGAAAACTCGAGAAGGGTATGATTCTATTTGGGTGATTGTTGATCGGCTTACAAAGTCAGCCAATTTCTTACCGGTCAAGACTACGTATCGCGCACCACAGTACGCGCATATTTATTTGAAGGAGATTGTGCGATTACACGGGATTCCATTGCAAATTATTTCAGATAGGGGTTTCCAGTTCACCTCACACTTTTGGCAAAGTTTCCAGCAGGGTCTCGGGACAAAAGTTAAGTTAAGCACGACCTTCCACCCATGAAGCGGATGGGCAAGTGGCGAACAATTCAAACACTTGAGGACATGTTGCGATCTTGTGGTTAGATTTTCAGGGAAGTTGGTTGGACCATCTATGTCTAATTGAGTTCGCCTACAACAATAGTTTTCACTCTAGCATACAAATGGCCCCGTTTGAAGCATTATATGGACGCAAATGTAGATATCCACTTGGATGGTTCGAGGTGGGTGAGACGCAACTGTTCGGACCTGAAGTCATTCAGGAAACAAATGATAAGGTACAGATGATTCAGGAGCGGATCAAAATAGCTCATAGCCGTCATAAGTCCTATGCGGATCATCGGAAAAGAGATCTTAAATTCCAAGAAGGGGAGAAAGTATTTTTAAAAGTGTCCCCAATGAAGGGAGTGATGCGCTTTGGTAAGAAAGGGAAATTGAGCCCAAGGTTTATTGGGCCATATGAGATCTTGTGAAGAGTGGGGAATGTGGCTTACGAACTAGCACTTCCACAAGAGCCGGAAGCAGTGCATCCGGTGTTTCATGTGTCAATGTTACGAAAATACTTGCACGATTTAAGTCACATCATCCTCCCCCAAGAGATAGTTCTTAATAAAGAGCTTCAATATGAAGAGGCTTCGGTAGAAATACTTGATAGAAAGGTTCAACGCCTTAGAAATAAAGATATTGCTTTCGTGAAAGTCCTATGGATGAATCACTCCACAGAGGAAGCCACCTGGAAAGCTGAAGATGCGATGAAAGTCAAATATCCATTCCTATTTGACTAAGGTAAAAAAAAATGTGTTACATAGTACTTCATATGTGTGCCATTTGCGTGTCTATATGCATGTGTTACAACCTTATTCTCATTCGAGGACGAATGCTTCTTAAGGAAGGGAGAATGTGAAGTCTCAAATTATTGTTACAATAACAATAATAATTATTGTGTCTATGTGATTATGTTACGACATTATTCACATTCGAGGACGAATGTTGCTTAAGGAGGAGAGAATGTAAAATCCAGAAAATTTCTTTTATTTTAAATAAGAAAAAAATCTATATATGTCTATGCGATTATGTTACGACCTTATTCACATTCGAGGACGAATGTTGCTTAAGGAGGAGAGAATGTAAAATCCAGAAAATTTCTTTTATTTTAATTAAGAAAAAAAATCTATATACAAGGGTGGTAGTAATATACTATATCTCTACTAGAATATATATATATATATATATATATATATATATATATATATATATATATATATAAAGGGTGGTAGTAATATACTACATCTCTTAGTAGTGGTCAGTATTGAATTATGTTAATTAAAAGGGTAGTAAAATGCTATGTGTCCACAGTAGAATAATGGGCACTACATATTTTCCTTGGAAATGTAATGAGTAGTAGTGGTCATTATTGGTTTATGCCAATTAAAAGGTAGTAACGTGTTATATGTGCACAGTGGAATAATAAGCATTACATCTTCTCTTTTGAGAGTATAATGAGCAAATGCTTTTCACCTGGTGGTTGAAAGACTGAAAACGTCTATTCCCCCCCTTAACCTTAACTCCTCCCTCTTTTCATTTCCCCTCCAATTCTTGTCCTTCCACCTCCCATAGGTTATAGAAATTTTTTCTACTTATACATTGTACATGACACAAATAAAATATCTAGCACATGGAATAGAAAATCAGAAAAAACAAGTGAACAAGAAGAGGAAAAATCTGGAAAAAAAACAAGAGGACAAGAACAACAAAAATAAAAAGATACTAGGGAGCAAGGATCATTTTAGCAACCAAACAACAATAATTTTCACACTTACAAGGTGAGTTTTCTCACTCATAAATTCTTGGTAACATCCTTTATTTTAAGTTCAATACATGTTAGAATAAGAATTGAGTGTTGAAAAGAAATAATGAGCTTTTGATTGTTTAGACAACTAGTTCCATCATGAACTTTACAAACTGGTTTCACTGAGTTATAATTGTTAGAATTTGATGAAATTAGAAATAATGGTACACCTCTCTATTATGATCATATAGAACTAAAAATGAGGTAAAATGGACATACGGTTTAAAAGTTATCATAGTTCAAAGTTCCTGCTTTAGATTTGGCCGAAATTCGGAAAGACATAATTACGGACTGTTTTTATTGAGTTTTACTTATTAGAATTATATAAACATTTACATGGTTGTAAATATCTTTGTTACGGACAGATTTAGCTAAATAGGTGTTAAAACGGACTTACGATTGGAGAGTTATTATAGTTTGAAGTTGTTGCCTCGGATTCATCGAAATCCAGAAGGGCAGGACGTTGAAACGTAAAACTGTACAAATCCGTGAGAAATATGAAAATTGGTGTTAAATGAAAGTTCTAGATCTCTCTATTTTGGAAATTTTGAGGCCATACGGAGGTCTATACGACTTACATATTGAGAGTTATCGTTGTTTAAAGTTTCTGCCTAGAATCTATCGAGATCCAGGAAGGGCAGCGAATAAAAATGTAAAACTGTACCAAATAGTACAGAATATGAAAGGATGGGTCACATGGAGACGTGTAGCTCTCTGTTCTCGTCGTTTTGAGATTTTATGGGGCTTGAACGGGTTTACAGATTAGGAGTTATGACTATTTTAAGATTTGGTTCTGCTTAATAAAAATTCTGCCGAAACAAATTTCATGTGGCTGTTTTGAGGATAAGTTTGTGCTAGTTACCCAAAGTGGTTTTAAATGAAATTTGGTACAGTGAAAGATCTCCGTCTTACCTTAGTTTCAGCTTGAAAAACACCTTAGTTTGAGTTATGGTTTAAAAGTTATAATCATTACAAGTATAAATGGCGGAATGTTGGGAAAGAGAATATTATTTATTTGACCCTCTGAAAAATATGAAAAGTGAATACGTGTTCACATAAATATATAATGGATCGGGTTTCACGCCGCAACAAAACGTAAAGTGAATACGCGTTCACAAATACGTAAGCATAATGGATCGGGTTGCACGCCGCAACAAAACGTAAAGTGAATACGCGTTCACAAATACGTAAACATAATGGATCGGGTTGCACGCCGCAACAAAACGTAAAGTGAATACACGTTCACAAATACGTAAACATAATGGATCGGGTTGCACGCCGCAACAAAACGTAAAGTGAATACACGTTCACAAATACATAAACATAATGGATCGGGTTGCACGCCGCAACAAAACGTAAAGTGAATACGTGTTCACAAATACGTAAATAGAATGGATCGGGTTGCACGCCGCAACAAATATGAAAGATGAATACGTGTTCACCTATATATAAATATTTTGGATCGGGTTGCACGCCGCGATAAATATGAAAAGTGAATACGCGTTCACAAATATATAAATGCAACAAATATATGAAAATGCAAGGGAATGTCTTAACGTATAATACGAGATAAAATAATGTGTTAGTTAAACTAAGAATTTCCTATGAGGAGTTGCTGCATATTTAAAAGTGTTGTAACCTAATATGTTTTTGCAATATGTTTATTACGTTATAATGTGATTGCACTTGGAATATTGTGGTGTTACTTTGAATTGCAGGGTAAGGTCCTCATTCAGCCCCGGATGGTAGGGCTGACTCTTTATTTAACATGTTTCAGGAAAGCGTGATAGAGGAAAGACTCCACGTCAAGGCTAGCGATCGTCCCGCAGCCTCTTGTCGTACCAAATCCATTGCTTCGGGCTTGATACTCGTCAGGTTCAGAATGTCAGTTACAGTGTCTCGAGAAATGCCCGTGTGGGATGGTCTCCTTTCCAACTTAGAATAATCTCTGTCAATATGTCCATGTAGAAACAATATTTGCACGAGCATGGGCTCACGTTATTTTTTCAATAAAGTCATAAACAAATTTCTTTATTGTTATTGTTATTAATAGCTGCGTATTTGAATATACGTTTAAATTTCTAAATAAAGATAATTAAATGGTGCTCCTGGTGGGAAATAATTGTTCAGGTTCCAATAATTCTTTCCTCTATTAGTTTTCTTTTTTCCTCTTGCAATTTCATTTATTCTGAACTACTTTCACTATCTGAGTGTTTATTAATAAAGTTAATATTTTCTAATTCTGATTCACTTTGTTCATCAGTTTCGCTGATATAAAAGTCTTCATATTCATACCATTTATTATTATCTTCTTTTATTTGTTGCAAACTCATTATAAATTGTGTTGTATTCATATATTTTACTCATTTTTCTTTAATTTGGGGCATTTATTAGCATAATGTCATTTTCATTACAATTTCAGCATTTACATTCTTTAGTCTTTTCTGCTTCTACGAGTTTTACATATTTTCTTTTTCTAAATTTTTTCTTGTATTTAATTTTTTTCTGGTTTCAAGGGTATTTCTATATTTTTTAAATCTCCTTTTTCTATAAGGTTTGTAATAAGGTTTATGATTATAGTTTTTATAATTACTATTTTTTCTATGTTTATATTTCTTATTACCTTTCTTGTATTTCCTTTCTTTCCTTTTATCATCACATCCAAATACTAATATTTTTTTCTTTTAATCCACATATCCCTCTTAATCCTACTTTTTTTAAATCTTTTTTAATCTTTTGTTGCATTCTAGATTCTTCACATTTTTTCATTAGGTATGCCCTTAGTACTCTTATTCTTTCTCCTAATGCGTTTTCTCTAGGTTCTAATTGGGTATATTCTTTTGATATTTCAGTATTATAATGTGTTGGTAGGTGGTCATAATAAAATTGTTGATATATTAAACCTTCTCGTGGTAAGAATCTTGCTTCATAAAAGAACTTACATTGTATATTCTGGTAATTTATTAATTTTACATCATTTCATGTTATTTAGATTCATTATTATTTCGATTTTTCTTTCTGCAAATACGTTTTCTCGTGCTACTAGCCATTTTTCTCCTAAAAATTCTCTTTTTAATATAATATCAAATATTATTAACATAGATTTTCAATTTCTTACATGGCTAAATACTTATCCTCTTAATTGATATGCTATAGATTCTATCCAATATGCTACTTTTTCAATTAATGTTTTAGATATTAAATCATACATGTAATCTAGGTTTTCTGTTTGTGTAGAATTCATTAATGCTATATACATTCCAAGATTTCAATCGTTAATCCTTCTTCCTATTTCTTGTTTATCATAAATATTGTATAGGTCTAGAAAATATTCATTGTAATTTACTCCTTGTACCATTCATCCTACAAATTTTTTAAATTCGGCTTGTTGTCCTACTGGTCTGTGATTTGATAATCTAGTGCGTCTTCTTGTTATTATTTCTAAATTAGGGTCTACTAATTCTTCCTCAGGGTAATCATCTTCATTTACTATATCATCTGTTTCTATAGATATGTTAAATTCATCTTCTATATCACTTTCAGGTTCTTCTTCTATGATTGCATTTACTCTTTTCATTTTTTGTAAAACTTCTATTATTTGGTTATTTTCTTTTATCATTTCCGAGTCTTCTTGTTCTTCTTCTATAAATTCTGCTACTCGTATTTGTTGGTTAATAATACTATTTTTGTCTGTATCACTATCTGTTTCTTCTTTACTTGTAGTGCTTTCATTACTTTCGTCACTTGTCTTGATTTTCGTTACCTTCTTTTTTCCTTTAAATCTTGTCATTTGTTCTTTAATGATATGTAATTCTTCTTTTAATTCGTCTATTATTGTTTTACCTCTGTTAGTTTTTCTCTTGTTTGCCTTAATTCTACCTTGGTTTTTAATATTTTCTTTGTTTCTTTGAATTTATGTTTATATTTCTTATATTTGTTATACCATTCTTCATTACTATGTGATTTAATTTTGTATTTTCTGCTTTTAACTCGCATATTTGTTGTTCTTGTTTATCTAGTTTTAGATTTAAATATTCATATGTCATCTTTTTTGTGTTTTTTAAATATATGTTTTCATCTTTTAAATTATTATCTTCCTTTGGTAACTTTTGAGTCTTTATTTTTATAGGTTCATATTTGTATCTTTCTTTTTCTATTATATCTTTTGCATTATTTTTTAAAAAGGTAAGTACACTAGGTACGCTAATTTTTTGTTTTTCCATTAAAATTGTCCTTTTTATTTAATATTGCTAGACTATCTAAGGTTTTTTTTACTTCTTTTGTCAACTTTGATTTTATTTTACTAACGTCTACCATTATAGGTTCTTTACTCCTTCTTCAAGCATCTATCGGTACTATTTCTGGTTATTGGGTAGTAGTAGTAATTATTGTATTTTCTTTACTCGTACTTGGTTTACTTTCTCTACTTGTACTAGGTTCACTTTCTCCTACTAATTGTTTACCTTTGTCTTTCTCTTCTATTAATATATTAAGTTTTTCTAATATTATCTTAAATGTTGATATTTCAGATACATTCCATAAGTTAGTTAATTCTTCTCTTATCATTTGTTGCATTTTAGTTTGATTTTCTTTTATTTCACCCATTATTATCAAAGTATTCTTTATTTTTTCTTTTACTATTATTTCTTCCCAAAGCGCGTTTATTTTCTCGTTAGAGTTAGTCAGGATTATTAATTCATTTTTTCCATCCATTTTCCATGTATATCCATATTTTATCAAATTTATCACATTGTTTTTCTAATTGTTCTATATCATTTTCTAATTTTATTTTTCTTTGCACTGTATTTTAGGTATTTAAGTTGGAAAAATATCCCTTCTGATAAGGCTTCCTTTATTATTCTTAATTTTTGTTTCTTTTTTATTATTTTTTCTTGTACATTCATATCTTATTTATAAATCTTGTTTTTTTCTTGGTCTTTTATTTCAATTCCATTGTTATTTATTTTATACTTTATCATGGTCAAAAAGTCATTTCCTAATAATAGTTCACTAAAACTGTCATATTCTATTACTCATGTTTATCTTATACTCCAAATCTTGGATTTTGAATCTTAAATTAATACTTTTAATTATTATTATTTCTCTTTCATTTTCAGGATAATTATAAGTTTGTGGGTCTATTAGATTACATTCAAGTTCATTAATCTTACTCACATGTATAAAAAATTTAATAGCTCCAATTGTTATCATACCTTTAAATATTATTACCTTAATTTTTAATCTATTATTGTTTATGTTTATTAAATCTAATTATCTGGGTTGTATATCAGGTAACCTAGTTTGTCTTGACATCATGTGTTCTTTTGTAACACTTAGTCTTGATCCTTCTATTTTTAGTATTAATCTTTTTTATGGAGTTAAAGTTCTAGTATTAAAATTCATGTATATTTCTTCTGGTATAGTTATTTTTGAATTTTGTTTGTGTTCTATTTGTTCTAATATTTCTTGGTACATTTTTGGTACTAAAAAATTCATTTCATGTTGTTTCTTTACATGGTAGTTTTCGGTTAGGGCATATATCATTTTTGTTTCAATACTTATAACTTTACTTCCTGGTGGCATTGTTATTCTATCTAGTTTATAGTATAGTGTTAAGGCTAAGTCTTTATATTCATCTTTTAATGATATACTAAAATTTGGTTGTACCGTAAATTTTAATTTTTGATATATTAAATTTCCTTTTACTACGGATATTAAAGCATCTTGCAAATTTCCTAGTATTCTATCATCTAGTATGTATATTTGTATAGGTGTATCTATGTTTTTCTAAAAATATGCTTTATAGTAAATTCTACTCCTCCGTATATATTTCTATATCTTCTTGTTTCTCTAGTAGATAGTTTTGTTAATTCTCTTTTTATTACTTCATATGTTATTAGGTTTATTTTTGTTCTTCCATTTACACTGATTGTGTCTATTATGTTTTCATGTTTTTGTGCTATGTACTTTATTTCTTTATTTCTGTCAAACCATTTAGTCTTAAATATTTTCTTAATAGATAATTCCTCTTTTTTATCTTGTATTTTTTTGATATATTTCCGGTTTAAAGCTTAATGTTTGTGTTATTCATCCTTCGTATGTATTCATTTGGTAATATATTTCTCTAGAGTCTTCTACTATCTCTTTACCTTTATCCATTTTTTAATAGGTTGATGTACTTATATTGTTCTTCTATAATTTCTTTCAAGTCTTTTAATTCATTTTTCTTTTTTGATTAATTCTCTAGTTTTACCTCTGTTAATCTCATATTTTCTTATTATTTTTTCCTCAACTTTTCATTTCTTAATGCTATTATATTTCTTAATGTACTAATAGTATTTTCTTGTTCATATATTTGTTTAGAGTTTTCTTGTAAATATTGGTATTTTTCTTATACTATTATGCAACTTAATATGTGTTGGTTTATATCTCTATTATATGTAAGAATTTTTTCCACTATCATTCTAAGTTGTATTAACTTATTTTGTTGTTCAATTAGTCTTTTCTCATCCATATTGTTCTGTAAACATCCATAAATCTGTTTTTAAATCTGCTATTCTATGAGTATATATTATTATTTCATGAATTAAGTGTATCCACTCTCTATAAGCCGTTATGTTATCTTCTACTTAGATATTTAATTCTTCTAAGGATAGTATTTTTCTTCCTTCTGTTAATAATTGGTCTTGATATTTCATTATTAATGCGTTTGATCTCCTATTGTGTTATCAACAAATGTTTTATATGTTTGGCTAACCATCTTTCTTTATTTAATCTAGCAATTTTTTATTTTTTGAAACGACAGATGTATTTTCATTGTTATATTTTTATTCTTTTTACAAGTTCTGATACCAATTTGTGTGCGGATCTTTTCATCATCTAGTAACCCTGAAGAGGGTAAGAATATAGATGGTAGATTAATAAAGTGTTATCTAAGTTATCCAACTTTGTCAAATAATAATCATGAAGTACGGAGGTAGGTAGTAGTGTCAATTCAAAATTTATTTTTTAAATAAAAGTGTATAATCTTTAATCAATATAAACATCATAATTGCAGAGTCTAACACTTATTAAAATTATAATTAAAAACATATAGTCTAAAACTGTATCTCTTAGTAGAATTTCAGATCACCGGAGATCACCCACCCTGACTCTCAGCTCCCTTTTTCTTCACTGAATTCACGGGATAAATGGCCTAGGTGCTTGGCAGTTCTCAACAGACTATTCTCTAAAATTCTTATCAAATTGTAGGTATAAAGCTAATATGATTCTAATTATAATATTTCAAAGTGATTTATCTCTGATATTATGAGATTATAATTGATCTGGATTATAGACTAAGGGGGGGTTTAGCTAGACATAGAGAATTTCTTAAACAAAGATATGTATTGAGAATTTTTCGAATGACTAATCGGTTTACAAGAGGCTTTTTATAGATAATCTCGGGTGTTCTTTCATAAAATGATAAAGAAAAAGTCATAAAGTAAATAGTATAATTTTTTCAAAAGTCTTAAAGTGCTACATTTTGTCTGCTATTAGTGTGTAGCTTATATCTCTCATTTGATAAAAAAAAAGAGAACAACATTAAAGTTATTTATCCAAAAAAATAAAACACTTGAATCTAATAAGAGACATTAATTTTATTTGAAGATTAAAAAAGTTATATCTGATAATTCACTCGAGATAAAGTCTTCATAATAAACCAGCGATAACCACGTTAGTGGGAAGGACATATTTAGATCTTTTTAGTTGTTTAGAAATATATTCTAGATAGAGGATAACGTTGGAGCCTATTTCAGATTGCTTGTTAACCCCCCTAGTTCATCCCACATCCTGCAGTGTGTAAACCATTTATTGCATAGAAATTAAACTACATACTCAATTGCCTGATCTTCACAATCCCCTGGATATATTATTTATGGGTATTTACCATGGTAAAATCAATTTTACTAGTGTCTCACAATACTTAGGATTTATAGGTCGTGTTTGGCCAAGCATAGTCAAATTAATATATGAATAGATTTTTCTGTTTCGAGTTAAAATAGGTTTTATACTACTATAAATAGAGATGCTGCTAGCAAGAAAAAACAAGAAATATTATAGAGATTATAGAGAGCATTCTGAGATTCATAAATTTTATTAATAAAATATTTTCCCTTCACCAAATCTTGCCTTTGCTATAACTGGTTAATTGATGCACCATTGCCAATCACCTACCACCTTCCTTATTATTTGACCATAATTTTGTTCTTTTGTTCTAGTCTCCATAACTGCCATTAGGCCTACATTATTCTCCTTTACGAACACCTTTAAAATTTCAAGTAGTTACATTTATTATTTGGTATAAAGGGTTCCAATTCCAAAGCTCCACATTCCTCCAATGTATAGCTACATTTCCTTCATTCCTTCACACATTCAGGCACATTGTTTTGGACAGGCTCAACCAGTGGATTAAAAATACAGAGAAGGGTAAAAGCTATCCCTATACTATTGGATTTATTTTAAATTATCCTTCGCCTACTTATTGGTCATCCTCGCCGTTAATTTTGGTTGTATAATGATGGAGCTTTGATTTGATATTGATGGAGTTAGTTTGATATCAATGGAATTTTGGTTGGAGATTGTTATATCATTTTGTTGAAGATTGCTTGATGTTATTGAAAGAAATAATCTCTTATTATTCTTATTGATGAAAGACATATATATACAAGTTACGTAGGAAAATATTTTCCTATTCTACATTTAAAACCTTATTATATTTGGAGACTGACTATCCAATTATGATAATATTACAATACTAATTATGATAATATTACAATACTAATTAAGGTACAAGACTAATTCTAATATATACCAAATATACAATAAATAGAGACTCTTGTCGTGATGCCCGTTAAATTTGGGTTGAACTGGGCGATCTTTGGTGATACCATGAAAGAAATAATCTCTTGATTATTCTTATTGACGAAAGACATATATATACAAGTTACATAGGAAAATCATTTTCCTATTCTACATCTAAACCCCTATTCTATTTGAAGACTAACTATCCAACTATGGTAATATTACAATACTAATTAAGGTACAAGACTAATAATATATACCAAATATACAATAAATAGAAATTCTTTGGCCGTGATGCCCATCAATTTGGGTTGAACGGCAAAGGCGATCTTTGGAGTGGGTGAACGATCTTTGTCAGCTTTTACCTTGGACATGTATTCAATATACATACAATATATATGTATATCATGTGTATATTGTATGTATATTTAACTGTTATAGTGTTGGGTGATTGACAACATTGTAGTACTGGAATTAGTTGTTCTATTGTGTTGGGTCCCGGGGCTACGGATAAGCAAGAATACGTAATAAAAATTTGAAACAGCTAGAACAACAAAAACAGTCTCTGGATGTTGCCTTCAATGTTGTGTCAATATCTGAGGCAACATTGTGATAAAACAGTATAAACCTTTATAGAGTAAATGCAGCGAAAAAGTAAAGAGACACAAGGTTTATATTTTCAAGGGTATATATTAATATATCTCTTGATGGTCAATGACCAAAAGAATTGTATAAATTATATACAATTACAAATGAATTTCTTTTACAAGATTGAGCAAAAATGCGAAAAAGAAATTACAAACAAAAGTGAAGTCGCAAATGACTTCAGCCTAAAGTTAAAAAGATCTAAAAAGACAAATACGACATCTTCATTACAATCGCTTGAACATTAAGCTTAATCTAGATAAAGATAGCAATTGTATTGTGGGATTAGATGTTGTTATACTACTTTAGGCTAGGTGTGTTGATCCAGTTTCTAAGGTAATTATCCGAGAGCTCTCTTGGAAAATATTCTCGTTTAATTTGGATATCGATACTCTGAAGCTCCCATCTATTTATAGTGTAGAGATTCCCTTGAAATCCTCACTGATTGGTTGCGGAGGTTGAGTAAAAGAAGGTAGTTGCTTGGACCGATTCTTTCTCCTTAAAAATCTCAACGTTCTGGACTTGGTCTTCACGCTGCTTCTTCTCCAAGCTTTGACTGTTTCTTTTACCACGTTTTAAACACAACATTATTGTAAGCTTGCCTATGTCATTTCTTACTCACAGTAACACAACCTATTTTGGCCGGAAGAATAGGCAAAATTGTTACAGAGATGTTGTCATAATATCGCAGGCAACATCCTTAAGATGTTGTCCTGAGCATTTCCAGATGTTGTCACAACATTCCATCCAACATCAACAATCTCCCCCTTTTTGTCTTTCTTCACAAAACTCCATACGATGCGAAAATGACTAGGATACTGATTCTCGATGTAGCCCTTACATTCCAAGAATCAGTAGGACTAGTGTTATGTTCCTCCTTAACATGCAGTAGAAAATTTCAAGCATTGTTGTATCGATGCTTTGACTAGTTAGGAGTTATGTTATGTCTGTCGTGACTTACTTACAACAGATGCGTAATTAGTCTACAGTAAAGATTCATAACAATCCACGTCAGACAAACATATATAAACAGCTTTAGAAAGCAGTTAAAATATATGCCAGAACAGACCAAAATATCCCATCGTAAAAATATTACAAACCAAAAACAAATATTCCAAATGTCAGTAAATCCACATTTAAATAAACAGAGATTAACAAAGATTATCAGCATTCATCAAATCATCACTCCATTCCATCCATGGTCATCCTTGACTAGATTGATCGAATCACAGTAGCTTCCAGCCGCTTTCTGTGATCGATCAATCTGTACAGCCCCATCTTCATCTCCATCTCCATATCATCATCAGTAGTCAGCATCTCAACTTCTCTCCCCCTGCATCATAGCTTGCTTGGCCCTGCATCATCAGTAGCTCCCCATTTCTGTCTGCTTCTAGCAACAACTGCATCAACATCAACATCATCATCCTCTCTTTTTTTTTTGTGAAGAAAGTAAGCCCTCAAAGTAGTTTCTGGCTCGCACTAGATCTTTAATCTGCCTGTTAAGTTCAGCATTGTTCTTTCGAAGCCAGTCTTGGGGCATTGGGACCTTTGCTTGATCAATGTTGTCAGGAATGTTGGCAACATCCTTCGATATTTCAGTGTCCCATTCATATTTCTTCCAGGGAAGGTCAATAACCCTGTCCCTGCTGTTTACAACTGCTCGTTGTACTGAGTAAACCTCTAAGGCTAGACTCAACTTTTCTCCTTTTGGAGTCTTAAAACCTCGATTGAGTAGGATTTGGAAAATCAATGAGGGATATGGAAGGACAGAGTTGCTTTGTCTTTCTGCCAAGTTGGCAACATGGTTGAAAATGAGAGTTCCTAAGTCAACTCTCTGATTCCTTCCAATCTTATAAAACAGAGATGCTTGATCGAGGGTCACTATTTTCTCGTTGAGGGATGATCGCCAGTTGTATATAGAAGGTTTGTGCAAAGTGGCAAACAGGGAAGTGAGTTTTGACACAGGACTGCGAGGAGCCCAAACAGTGATCATATTCCCCGTAAGGTATTTGATCATCGTATTGAGTTCCTCCACAGTGGGTTCGGTTGAGACTCTCTTTCACTAACAAGTATTCCTAGAGTGGAGTTGATAATATCAGGTGTAAGTTGTATACTTGTTGTATAGATACACTTTTCAGAATTTCTTCGAGTTTGTGTCCGTAACAGCAAACGTCAGATTTGCGTAAAACACCCTAATCACCTTCTCACAGTAGGGATTACATCACGACCGACCGGGCCATGGCGGTGCCCTACAGGCACCCTCTTGGTATACATCAGAGAATAGAAGCGGAACATACACAACTGATAAAAATGCTTAACATATAATAACAACAGGCTAGCTGATAAGGCCACCTTCCGTAAGCTATACAAATAAAAAAGTACATTTTTTCTTTCTTCTTTACAACCCAAACCACAATGTGACTACAGACCTCTAAGAATAACAACTCTGGCGGGACAGGGCCCCGCCATACCCCTGAATGTACAACAACCGACAATACCAGGGATAAGCCTCCGAAATAAAGGAGCTTCTCAACAGCTGAACAGTGATCCTAAGAGCGAGGATCAGCAACATGTACTACTGCGGCGTGAGCGGCCCCGAAGGAGGTCGAGACAACATGTACCAAATATGTGAAACTAAAAGTGCGTAATGAAATCATAAGTCTAAAATAAACTGAGATGTATGATAACTCAATTAACGATTACACGAAGGCCTTACTAACAATGAGAGTAAATGGTAGCATACTTACAATATAAAATAGGAAGCTCACGATCAAGCGGGACCACCCGTCCGCGATCGTTAAGCAATCCTACACGGGACTATTTCACCCGCATAGGTCGCGTGGACCCGCATGAGGTATTCCTCGCGTGGGACTATTTCACCCGCGTAAGCCCTTATGGACTCGCGTGAGGTATTCCTCGCGTGAGACTATTTCACCCGCATAAGCCCTTACGGACTGCATGAGGTATTCCTCGCATAGGTCAGATCCGCCCGCGTGGGACTATTTCACCCGCATAAGCCCTCGGACTCGCATGAGGTATTCCTCGTGATCGTGGGTAGCAAATCCACGGAATATGCAAATGCCACAAACCCGGGGAATGACCCCGAAATGAATAATATACCACTAGCACAAAACCGACTATCATACATAACATAAGCACTACCGGCTTATCACACAATATATAAGCAAGTTAAGAATCCCCTAACTTCTTATTATTCTTGTTCACATACACTCTCATTTTAGTTTACTTAAGGCACTAACATGTCTTTTATAAAGATCCGGGAATTTAACCCAAGTACTACATACTTCTACTCTTTAAAACAAATGACTCTTTTTAGTATAACACTTCCAAGATACTATTAACCATAGTATCAAGTCGCAATTACGTTTCAAGACAAGTCACAATACCTTTAGAAATAAAGTTAGGTTTCTAAATCAAGTGACTCCTTTTCTTATAAAACCTTATGCAATTGATGCCTTAAAATCAAATTTCCTTTCATTAAAACAAGTCATTTATCATACTTAAATTACTTAGAGTAAACCACTCTTTTTAACTTTCCATAAAGCTATTATAACCAACTTCCCATAAAGCCGTTATACTAGCTTTATACATTAGCAACTTACATACTTTTTTATAACCGAGAGACTTAAACTTTCCAACAAAACAAGTATCAATAATACTTTCAACAAACTTAAAGTCTCTTAACTTTTGAAAGCCAAGATATCCTTAATATTTAACAAGTGAGTTAATTCCCTAACTCAAGCAACTTGGACATTCTTAAAATAAACCAAGGATATCAAATGGACCTAGATTGTCAAAATCTTGTACGTCTACCGTACTATACATTTACAACCTATTCATGCTCAAGAGATAAGAAAGTTCCACATACCTCTTCGGTTTAATCCACCTGCTAAGTCCAATTCGCCGTACGTAGTATGTCAACCTATAATGACCATAGTACGTCTATTAATATCTTACTTCAAACGTAGAATATTATAAGTGTAAAGTCTCTAAATTCTACGGAAAATCGGACAACACCTCCTTTGTTTCTACTCACTTGCCACCTTTTTCAAGGCCGAATTCAATAACCAAACACGCCACATTTAAGGCCCAATCAATGCAATTAACAATAGGGGATTACACGCCTACTAGACGTGTAAAATTCCGCCCCACAAAAGATACCAAACTAATACAAACTACTAGTCCAATTCGGCCACATTGAGATGCAACAATACCAATTCTTATCCAATTTCCATTTCAATCCAAGTTGTTAGCATAACATGATTGTTATACCCCGTAGTTCCAGGGTATGTATGCGAGGACGTACGTACGAGAATACGACAGAAAGATTGGAAAGGAAGAAAGAGGTGATTTTTCCACGGAAAAGTTTCCGGTTTTTGTGAAGGAAAAAGGTTCGTTAATGGGAATTGGATTCCCAGATTTGGTATTTGGACTTCATAGATTATATTAGAATTTTGAGATTTTATTTTCGGAAATGGTCACGTGGGGCCCACGGGAGAAATTTACGGTTTTGTGGGGCCCGCTTTGTTTTTGAGATTTCCGGTATTTTGGATATTTTCGGAAGACGAAATATTCTGGGCGAATCGGGGGGCGACACGTGTCACCCCCATGTGGCACCCTTGGCCGATTTTACCTTTGTGCACAACACCCGGTTGGAGTCGTTTTTCGACGAAACGTTTTGCGTAGCTTGCGAAGGGAAAATTCCGGCTATGTCGTTTTGTATTTTTGCGGATTTTTCCGAGCGACGGAACATTTTGGACCAACGAGAGGGCGCACTGGCACCCTCTCATCAGCGGGCGCGGCATACACGGACGATTGGGAGATAGGGTTGGGCAAGATATTTGTGTAGATATTTGTGAGGTTTGAAGGAGGAGGGTCTAGGGGGCACTTGGCTTGATCTTGGCCTTACACTGTAGCACTTGGCTAGATCTTGGCCATTGGTTGGCCTTTGGCTTTGCTATAAATACCCTCCTTGTGAAGACTTATTCATTCACTCTCACTTTGTCTAAGTCTTGAAAGCCTCTCCTCCTCTTGTTGGCTCTCGTCCAACTCCCACCACCTTTGTGAGGCCTTGAACCGAGAGTTCCTCCTTGTCAAGGCCCTTTGGCCGAGAAACCCCTATCTTGAGTGTTTTCAGGTACCCTCCCCTTGGTAGAAGTTGTCTTCCAAGTATTGTTATAATGCCCAAAATACCTTAGCCTTGTACCTCGTAGTATTCCAAAGATACCTCTATACGTAGAGCCCGAAAATACTACCTTTTGTCCCTTTGGTCTCAAACCGAAACCCTAAGGAAATCTTCATTGTTTGATCAAGTATTTAGGTAGAAGTTGGTTAGAACTTCTAAGGGTTGTTTGAGCGGGATGGAGCACCCGGAGTTGGAGCTAAACGTTGCTAAGGATCGACATTTAACTTGGATAATTATGGGCTTATCGAGGTAATTATCTTGTCCCTCTATTTGGTAATTGGAATTTACATGTTGTTGAATATATAGTTGAAGTATACTATATATAGAACTAAGCTTAATCGCGCAATGTCTTTTGACTTAAGCTGAAGAATAAAGAAAAGAATCGAATCAGTATTTACATAGATCAGACAGTAGACTTGTGTAATTCTTGAGTAGAATTGTACACGTCCCGTTAGGCGTGTAAACCCCACGGTTGGCTAGGTAGCCACTCGATAGAGGAGATTTACGCTGTTGTGGGAGGTCGCCAATTTTCTGAGAGAAATGGAACCTTGTGGTTTTGAGGTTAAAAGAAGTTGTGGCCTTTTTAGCTGAAAGGACTAAGAGTAGCGTATTCTACTCGAGGAGTGGAAAGGGCTAGTGAGTTGTAGTACTTGGAGCATTTTGCTTATTGTCGATAAATCGTCGCGAGGTATGTGAACCTCTTCCTATCTTTTCTAGCATGATTGTTGTGAACTATGTAGTACGGTGACGCGTACATGCTAAGTGATTTGGTTGGTTTAAAACATAGGGTGTTATAATAGCTTTATGGGAAGTTAGTTATAACGACCTTATGTAGTGAAAATGGTTTCTTGATGTTAGAAGTTAAGAGACTTGATCTTATAAGATAAGAGACTTAACTTATTTGTTTTAATGTGGATGTTGTGTGAAACCTCATTCGTGAGTAATGAGTACTTGGTTTTAAAGGGATAATGTTTTTGATTTCGAATCGAATGTGTATCGACGCACCACTGCGGCGTTAATAAAGGAAAATGTATTGAATAATGATGTGTTGTATTAAAACCAGTAGAAACCTCCATCCGCATAAGCTAAGATGAGACAAAATGATATTACATTTTCTAGATCATGGTCACGTAATAAGATCGTTATAAACAAGAATAAACTACTCAAATATATGACATATGTTACTCAATTGTTCTAAAAGGAATCAAGTGATTAAGTTTATGAACTATGAAACCATTTGAAAATGAGAAGCTTGAGTAATTGAAACTAGGCAACCGGAACTTAGGAAAAGAATGTTGTTACTTGGTTTTGAAAAGGAATGTGGGTTGGTCATTCTAATACTACGTATCGGGTGACTTTTATAAAAGTAATGGATCTCTTTAAAAGAACTTAACGTATGTAGTACTTTGGGGTTAAAAACCCGGACTTTGGCATAAAATGAAAGTACTTTGAGTTGTGTGAAACTTGCCTATGCTTGTTGTTGTGAAACTTGCCTATGCTGGTGATGATAGCCTTATTGTACAAGCGTTGTGTTTCTGTGTTACCGCGTCTCTCGATAGAGGGTCGGTTGGTAGTTGAGAACTTACTTGACGCGTCTTGCGGTGACGGAGAAATTCCACCGCACGCCTCGCTGATAGTATTATTGTTGTTAATCGCTTTGGACATACCGACACGATCGTAGCCGCGGGTATGCTTCCATTTTGCTTAAGTTCTTGTTGTTAATCGCTTTGGATATACTGACACGATGCGTAGCGCGGGTATGTTTCCATTTTGATTATCGCCTTGTGATTTCCTTTTGGACATACTGACACGATGCGTAGCGCACGGGTATGCGTCCATTTGGAATGCTGTCCTATAGTTTCCTTGGACATACCGACACGATGCGTGGCGCGGGTATCGTCCATTTGGAATGTTGTCTTATTGTTTCACTTTGGACATACTGACACGATGCGTAGCGCACGGGTATGCTCCCATTTGGATTGTTGTCTTGTTGTTATCATATCATCGATTGCCACGATGGCGAAGGTATTCCACGCATGATTGATGTTGTGGGCGTGAGACCGACTTGATATAAGCGTTATGTGGTGTCTTTGTAGTTTGGCTATCATACATGTCTCCCGCTTTAGATCGTTATGACTTCATTTACGATTATGCGCTTCACATACTTGGTACTGTTAGATCGACCTCGGGGCCGCGTTCACGCCGCAGTAGAGGTACATCGGCCGTGGATCCTCGCCATAGGATCACCGTTCAGCAGATTGGGAAGCTCCGCTTTCCGAGGCTTATCTTTTGGTATGTGTTCCCTGAGTTGTAGGTTCTTGTACATTCGGGGTATGGCGGGCCCCGTCCGTCATAGTCGTTGTAAATCTTAGAGGTCTGTAGTACCGCAAGTGTGGTTGTAAAAGGATTAAACTGCTCGTGTTTTATGTTTATACCAAGGCAAATCGCTTTGGTTTGCTTTTTATTTATTATATCTCTTGTTTAATGACTCATGTTTTATGTTCCGCTGATTTTCTCGATGTATGTATCGCTAGGGTGCCCGGTAAGGCACGACCACGCCCGATTTTCGGTGTGACATAGTGGTATCGGAGCGATTAATCCTCGGAAAGTGTCTACTGCACCGTGTCTAGTAGAGTCTTGATTATCGGTGTGTTGTGCACCACATCTATAATCAGGAGGCTATAAGACATTTAGGATTGGTTTCCATTTCTTCTCATTCTGAGATCGTGCCTTAGAGCTGTGTTGTGAGTTGGACCCCTCTGACGTATCTCGTTTTACCAGTTATGCCTCCGCGCAAGGCAACCAGAGCCAATAAGGGCAAGGCAGCCGAGGGAGCTGCTAGTGAGATACAGAGGAGTTCGAGGGCGCAGGCCCGGTCAGTACCTGAGACAGTGCTTCCGACGGCGAGTTTCGCGACGCCGCCAGCACCAGCAGAGTTTAAAGCCGCAGCAGTGGCTGCTGAGACTACAGTACCTGAGCCTCCACCCCACACCGAGCAGGAGATGGGTCACGCGAGATGGCGATTATTGGCCGTGGTCGTGGCCGATATATGAGATAGGTCGATGCAGCAGCCGATTCGATAGCACCGTGGTTCACCCCGAGCAGATAGTTTGAGGCTACGGACTTTCTCGAGTTGTAGCCCGCGAGTTTTACGGTCGAGGCACGAGGATGATCCGCAGGAGTTCATCCGGCGATTCTGGATCACGCGGGTGATCAAGGCTTGAGACCGAGTCTGGACCTTTGGTTCAGATCGGCCGCGTGATACCGCAATCGATTGGTTTGATTCATGGAGCTTTCGGGAGAGCATGCACCTCCAGCAGTATGGGATGAGTTTTCGGGCTTTCTCACGCACTTCTTGCCTCCACGGATGAGGAGGGCACGAGCCGGCGATTTTTGTTCTTGAGACAGAGAGGCGACCGTCGGGAGTACAATGTCGAGTTCGATTCTTTGGCTCGATATGTACTGCTAGTTGCGGATATGGAGGATAGGGTGCATCGCTACGCCACCGCTAGATGATTATATGGTCGAGTCTTGCGCGGTGTTTCTCTTCACCGCATGGACATTGCCCGCACGCAGCTCATGCACTAGGATGTGAGGCACGGAGGGTCGAAGGAATGACTGGATCGCGAAGAGGCCGGGACAGCAGGGTCCTTTGGTGACTTTCGAGGCGGACCGCCTCAGCAGCAGGCTAGTTATATACCCCCACCAGTACAGAGTGGTCCTCCACCGTCTTCGACGCAGTCGTGGCTCCGAGGTTCAGATTTTCGAGAGCGGTGTTAACCAGCTGAAGCCACCCCTACCTCGTTGTGACCGTTGTGGTAGACTCCATTTTGGAGAGTGTCGTGCTAGATTGGGAGTTTGTTTTGCATGCGGCCAGCAGGGCCATTTTGCAAGGAACTGTCCGACCAAGTGAAGCGCGGATGTTACGACTCAGCCTTCAGGATTTGTGGGTGGTTCATCACCTTCTACTTATGCCTGCAGGCGTGCCTATGATTAGAGTGGGCGGTAGCTTCGGTATATCCTTAACCTCTAGAGTTTTGGTATGCTTGTTATGATGATCTCATTATTGTGTGCTATGTACGGATAGCATTGTGATATGTGTGAGTTAGAATACATGGTTAGTTGGAAGGTTACGTATGGGGCATGGTAAGTGTGAACCTTAGACTATTTCACGATCGAGACCTTAGAGGTGCGTCGTCTTGAGTATAAGATTCGTTTTATGTTTGACCTTTATAAGGGTGAGTAGTATACGTAGGATTTATCTCGTGATGAGTCCGTGGGTAGTGTGAGATGGAAGTGGTAGCTTTCGTGATGTGAATTAGTAAGATTGTTCCGGATCGGGAACAAGAGTTTGCGCGTTGGTCGGGTTGAGGACCATTTGCGGGTCAACCCAGTAACCGGTTTGGGGTGGGGGATTCGGTGGTCCCGCCAGTGGTAGGGTCACGAGGATGCTAGGCCCAAGTTTGTATGACCATCGTATGAGTTTGTGGATGTGTTCGACCGTAATCGTTCGTGAATGCCGGAATGGCCTTGGGGATATTACGGCTAGTAAGATGACCAAGTTTGTAGGTGGTGACTCCTAGGTTTTGGGAACTGACGCGAGGACTGAAGTGTGGTACGTAGGCGAGAAGAGTTGCAGAGTTCGAGAAGGGCACGACGAGGAAGGAGGAAAACGTGTGTTATTTCGCGCGAAGATGTGGCGTGGGCAATTTTGTTGCAAGATGCTTCTTCGATATCCGTCTTGAGAAGGAACATTCGGACGAATGTTTCTAAGGGGAGAATGTTATACCGTAGTTCCGTGGTATGTATGCGAGGGCGACGCACGAGAATACGCATGAAAGATTGGAAAGGAAGAAAGAGTGATTTTTCCACGGAAAAGTTTCCGGTTTTGTGAAGGAAAAAGGTTCGTTAATGGGAATTGGATTCCCAGATTTGGTATTTGGACTTCATAGATTATATTAGAATTTTGAGATTTTATTTTCTAAATGGTCACGCTGGGCCCACGGGAGAAATTTACGGTTTTGGGCCCGCTTTGTTTTTGAGATTTCGGTATTTTGGATATTTTCTAAGACGAAATATTCGGCGACCGGGGCGACACGTGTCACCCCTACGTGGCACCTCGCCGATTTTACCTTTGTGCACAACACCGGTTGAGTCATTTTTCGACGAAACGCTTTGCGTAGCTGCGAAGGAAAATTCCGCTATGTCGTTTTGTATTTTTGCGGATTTTTCCGGCGACGGAACATTTTGGACCAACGAGAGGCGCACTTGCACCCTCTCATCAGTGGCAAGTGGGCGCGTGGGACGATTGGGAGATAGGGTTGGGCAAGATATTTGTGTAGATATTTGAGGGTTTTAAGGAGTAGGGTCTAGGGTGCACTTGGCTTGATCTTGGCCTTACACTTGTGTAGCACTTGGCTAGATCTTGGCCATGGGTTGGCCTTTGGCTTTGCTATAAATACCTCCTTGTGAAGACTTATTCATTCACTCCTCACTTTGTCTAAGTCTTGAAAGCCTCTCCTCCTCTTGTTGGCTCTCGTCCAACTCCCACCACCTTTGTGAGGCCTTGAACCGAGAGTTCCTCCCTTGTCAAGGCCCTTTGGCCGAGAAACCCCTATCTGGAGTGTTTTCGAGGTACCCTCCCCTTGGTAGAAGTTGTCTTCCAAGTATTGTTATAATGCCCAAAATACCTTAGCCTTGTACCTTGTAGTATTCCAAAGATACCTCTATCGTAGAGCCCTAAATACTACCTTTTGTCCCTTTGGTCTCAAACCGAAACCCTAAGGAAATCTTCGTTGTTTGATGAAGTATTTAGGTAGAAGTTGGTTAGAACTTCTAAGGGTTGTTTGAGCGGGATGGAGCACCGAGTCGAGCTAAACGTTGCTAAGGATCGACATTTAACTTGGATAATTATGGGCTTATCGAGGTAATTATCTTGTCCTCTCTATTTGGTAATTGGAATTTACATGTTGTTGAATATATAGTTGAAGTATACTATATATAGAACTAAGCTTAAGATCGCGCAATGTCTTTTGACTTAAGCTGAAGAATAAAGAAAAGAATCAATCGTATTTACATAGATCAGATTGCGTGAGACTTGTAGTATTATCGAGTAGAATTGTACACGCCCGTTAGGCGTAAACCCCACGGTTGGCTAGGTAGCGGCCTCGATAGAGAGGAGATTTACGCTGTTGCGGGAGGTGTCTCCGAATTTTCTCAGAGAAATGGAACCTTGTGTTTTGAGGTTAATAGAAGTTGTGGCCTTTTAGGTGAAAGTACTAAGAGTAGCGTATTCTACTCGAGGAGTGGAAAGGGCTAGTGCGTTGTAGTACTTGGAGCATTTTGCTTATTGTCGATAAATCGTCGCGAGGTATGTGAACCTCTTCCTATCTTTTCTAGCATGATTGTTGTGAACTATGTAGTACGGTGACGCATACGTGCTAAGTGATTTGGTTGGTTTAAAACATAGGGTGTTATAATAGCTTTATGGGAAGTTAGTTATAACGACCTTATGTAGTGAAAATGGTTTATCATGTTAGAAGTTAAGAGACTTGATCTTATAAGATAAGAGACTTAACTTATTTGTTTTAATGTGGATGTTGTGTGTGAAACCTCATTCGTGAGTAATGAGTACTTGGTTTTTAAAGGGATAATGTTTTACCGATTTGAATCGAATGTGTATCGACAGCACCACCGCGTTAATAAAGGAAAATGTATTGAATAATGATGTGTTGTATTAAAACCGAGAAACCTCCATCTGCATGAAGCTAAGATGAGACAAAATGATATTACATTTTCTAGATCATGGTCAGTAATAAGATCGTTATAAACAAGAATAAACTACTCACATATATGACATATGTTACTCAATTGTTCTAAAAGGAATCAAGTGATTAAGTTTATGAACTATGAAACCATTTGAAAATGAGAAGCTTGAGTAATTGAAACTAGGCAACCGAACTTAGGAAAAGAATGTTGTTACTTGGTTTTGAAAAGGAATGTGGGTTGGTCATTCTAATACTACGTATCGGGTGACTTTTATAAAAGTAATGGATCTCTTTAAAAGAACTTAACGATGTAGTACTTTGGGGTTAAAACCCGACTTTGGCATAAAATGAAAGTACTTTGAGTTGTGTGAAACTTGCCTATGCTTGTTGTTGTGAAACTTGCCTATGCTTGTGATGATAGCCTTATTGTACAAGCGTTGTGTTTCGTGTTACCGCTCTCGATAGGCGTTGGATAGTTGAGAACTTACTTGGACGCGTCGACGCGACGGAGAAATTCCACAGCACGTTCTCGCTGATAGTATTATTGTTGTTAATCGCTTTGGACATACCGACACGATCGTGGCGCACGTATGCTTCCATTTTGGTTAAGGTCTTGTGGTTAATCGCTTTGGATATATCGACACGATGCGTGGCGCACGTATGTTTCCATTTTGATTATCGCCAGTGATTTCCTTTTGGACATCTCGACACGATCGTAGCGCACGCGGGTATCGTCCATTTGGAATGCTGTCCTATTGTTTCCCTTTGGACATACTGACACGATGCGTAGCGCACGGGTATGCGTCCATTTGGAATGTTGTCTTATTGTTTCCCTTTGGACATACTGACACGATGCGTAGCGCACGGGTATGCTTCCATTTGGATTGCTGTCTTGTTGTTATCATATCATCGACTGCCGGCAGTGAGGAAGGTATTCCACGGGCATGATTGATGTTGTGGGCGTGAGACCCTGACTTGATATAACTGTTATATGTGGTGTGCTGTAGTTTGGCTATCATACATGTCTCCTGCTTTGAATAGACTGTTATGACTTCATTTACAGCATTGCACGCTTCACATACTGTAATTGCCAGATCGACTCTCTCGGGCTGCGTTCATGCCGCAGTAGAGGTACATCGGCCGTGGATCCTCGCCATAGATCACCGTTCAACAGATTGAAGCTCCGTTTCTCCGAGGCTTATCTTTTGGTATGTGTTCCACTGAGTTGTAGGTTCTTGTACATTCGTGGTATGGCGGCCCCGTCCCGTCATAGTCGTTGTAAATCTTAGGTGCAGTAGTAATCCGTGGCGGGGTTGTAAAAGGATTAAACTGCTCGTGTTTTATGTTTATACCAAGGCAATCGCTTTGGTTGGCCTGTTTATTTATTATATCTCTTGTTTAATGACTCATGTTTTATGTTCCGCTGATTTTCTCTGATGTATGTATCGCTAGGGTGCCCGGGGTAAGGCACCAGTCACGGGCCCGATTTTCGGGGTGTGACAATGATATCAAGTCGCAATCGATTATAACTACTATAATCTTCAAGTAAGTAACATGCGACGATTCTAATAAACAACCAAATTGTAATCCAACTTCACATGGCTTAAATGACAATTCGGATTTAAGGCTACAATCAATCCATAATACTTATAAAACTTCAACACATAAAATTCATGCTAGCAACATGTAAAGCTAACAACAATATAAATAATCTTGTAACACTTTTAAGAGACAAGATTATTACCTCAACGAATCTTAATCCAACTCCAAATACGAAGTCGCTCCTTAGCAACTTAGAGCCTCTTCAAGACACTTCAATCCGCCACTTGAGACCCTTAGAACAACACCAACCAATTTCCTTCAATCTTCCAAACAAAACCTAGAAAAACAACTAGGTTTTCACCTTGCGACTAATACGAAAAGTATCTTTTTCTGGGATTTTTCTATTGAGATACACTTACAATACCCTTAGGTACCTTGGTTTAAAGTATGGAGCTTATTGGAAAAAAATTGCAAATTTTTTCTTCTTGGAACCCCCATTGCCGTGAGCCCTCTTTGTGAGCAAGAACAAGTTTCCAAAATTTTCTAAGTGTTGAGAATGACAAAGTCTTGCACTACTAGTGTACATATATAACATAATGGAGGGTCTAGATTAGTACATATGGATGGCTTGGATGAGTTTCACATGGATCAAGCCAAGTGGCCATTTGACAAGTCAACAATGTCAAGCTCTTTGTCTTTGCAAGACTTGGCCATTTAAATTATGGTCAAATGACCATTGTAACCATGACAATTTCGTCCAAGTCCACAAAGGGGGGTGACACGTGTCGCCCTCCCATTCTTCGCAATATTTCGTTTTCCGACAATTCCAAAATTCCGATAAATTTATACTCGTCTCAAATCTTAATATTTTTGGGTTCTTACTTTCGGTCTTATAAACATATTCTGAAATTCCGGGGTGTAACATTCTTCCCCCCTTAGAAACATTCGTCCCCGAATGTTCCTTTGGGAGTCAAACTTAAAGATAGCGACATAGTTTCCTTACAACCCCTACATACCAATAATGCCACACGTGGCCACATAACAATGCTCATACTAAAATGTCAACCTGAACCCCCATGTGTCCACGTCGGTTATCTGCATAAAGCTTCTGCTGACTCTGAGCTTACTCATAATCTTTCATGGATAAGCTTCGCCTTATCCATGCCAGAATCAAGTCTGGATCAAATAACTGAACCTCGCCTATGTCGAACCAACTAACCGGCGATCTACACTTTCTTAGATACAAGGCCTCATACAGGGCCATCTGAATACTGGAAGGGTATCTGTTATCGTACGTAACTCAACAAGAGGCAACTAACCCTCCCGGCTATTTCTGAAATCAAGAACACAGGCCCGCAACCTATCCTCAAGTGCCTGGATAGTACGCTCTGCCTGTCCGTCGGTCTGAGGGTGTAATGCAACACTGAGACTCACCTGTGTCCCTAAAACCCTTCTGAAAAACCTCCAGAAGTTATCTGTAATCGAGCTCATCTGTCTGACATCATAAACGTAGGAACCCCGTGCAGTCTCACAATCCCCCTGCTATAAAAGCTAGCACGAACCTCAGCCGAGTAAGTGGTCCTAACCGGAAGAACACGGCTGGTTTCGTCAGCCTATTTACCATGACCCCCAGGGAGTCGCACTTTCTCTGAGTACGATGCCACCCTGTAACAAGATCCATTTAAATTACCTCCCATGTCTAAGTCAGGGTCTAAATCACCTGTAATAGCCCACTGGGCTTCTGGTGTTTAACCATGACCTGCTACTAATTCGGACACTAAGCAACAAACCCTGCTACGTCCCTCTTCAGGCCATCTTACCAATACATATAACTGAGGCCATGATACATCTTGGTCGACCCCGAACAAAATAAAGCAAGAAGCACCGCGTGCCTCCCCCTAAAACTTGCCGACAAGTCCTGCGGCATCGGGCACACACAAACTTTTCTCATAACACAGCACCCTATGCCGTGCTACACAAGCAGAACTCTTCTCTTCTTGGAGAGTCGATCTCGATATCATATCATAATCGATCCTCATATCGCCTCTTTACCTCTTGACGAAGGAAGACTGGCAACCTCTCGGATCTAAAGCTCCATTAACCTTGGAACAAATAATCGAACCCTAGGCTCGTGGCGAAGAATCTCACGGACCACGTCGGTCTATCAGCTTGCCCATCTGGCATACTACCCTTAGATCCGCGACTAAGAGTATCTTTAACTGTCTTAGCTTTCCCTGGGTGGTATAGGATATCGATATCACAATCCTTGAATAACTCTACCCACCGTCGTTGTCGCAAATTCAACTGCCTCTGTCAGAAGATATACCTGAGGCTCTTGTGGTCTGCACAAATATTCACATGAAGTCTATATATACGTCATGCCCCCAAATCTTCAAGGCATGATTTAACTGCCGCCAGCTCTAAATCGTGAGTGGCGTAATTTCCTTTCCTGCTTCCCTAACTACCGGGAAAACATAAGCTCTATCCTTATCGGGTTGCGTCAGCACACAACCTAGCCAAACACCCAACGTGTTATCATAATAACCTAACCCTCTAGTCTTTCAGGAGGTGTTAGAACTGTAGTCGAGTCAACTTATCTTCCAATAACTGGAAGCCTTTCATCCTGCGAAATATTCGGTATCCTTAACCTCACTTATGGTTCTGTTTCCCTTTCTGTTGCAACCAAACTAGGTCACTAAACTTAGATTTGATTCCTTTGCTTGCCTCCTGGCTAAGACTTCCTGTCAATCACAATTTAGGGGGGAGGTGTACCTGGAGCTCGTCAAGTAACACTCCGAGTAGTCTCTCCCAGCTCGTAGAGATAATAGCCAGGTGTTACCACATTTCCTCGAAATGTTCTTACTTCCCATTATTTACTAATGGTCTTTACCTTTGATGCGGGGTAGTCATATCTCGTGCAACTTACATAACCATAGTCGTATTCTCCTTTATCATTCGCCATATCCTTACCTTAGGCTTATTATTAGCAAAAGTATTTCTATCTTGATTCATAAATACAGTTTCATACATGCGTACAACCTGCATTTATATCTTTACGATACTTCCTCGACCAATTCGTACGTCGTTCTTAATTACCCCAACACAACACTTTTCCCACGGTTATCTACAACTGTAACCTATGGCATGACGATACCGAAGACCTTACCAGTCTCATATCCTGCGTCTAACAACATGGGTACACATAACCCATGTCATAAAGCGTCCTTTTACGTGGGGGAGAACTTATCTCCATTTTTATAAACTTTCCTTGGAGTCACAACCCTAATCACAGGGTCCTCTTGCGGTCCAGTAAATATCTAATCATCACGCACCGCCTTAAAGTCATGTAGATTTTCAAACCTACCAAAGATGCCCTCAGCTTTCCGCCGGCAGCACTCGTACTTATTTTATTCTTGCCTTGTACATTTTCCTGAAATTATCCGGAAGGTCGTGGCCCTGACCGCCACACCAAACCAACTCCAAGTACCCATAAATTCCTTCAACTTCAATTATTACTTACTTTCTGCGTCAATTTACCTCAAGTGAACAAGTCACACAGACTTAAAAAAAAAACAATGATGCCAAAGAAGGAAGGATAATTCACTGGTTACTACCACTTCTCTTCCTTTACACTGGATAATCAGCTTACCAGAAAACTGGAATCGAGCCAATCTCTCTCTGCGGTCAACGTTGGCATAACAAGAGGCCAATTAGCCCGTACTCATAATGACCTCTATGTCTGTCATAACAACTCTGCTAGGTCTGCTAGGGTCCAACGACTGTATCGTTACCGGCAATTATCTACCCGTTCAGCTACCACCCAACACTCACGGGTGTAGTCACCTCGAAAGGTCCTCATGGATTCAGGCTTTATTTCTTTACACTTGGTTGCTCTCTTTTTTCACTGGTCGTACTCTTTCCGTACTTCCAAACTTATACTAGCATACGTACATAAATTCCATACTAATTCTGGCCTCCACTCTTTGGAGTTACTAAATTAAACAATATAAGGCCCATTCCGGCTCTCACAACCTGGTTCCGGTGGAACACGTCCACGAACCCGTAAAATGATTAACTAGACTCGGGCTTGTACCCTCGTGACCCTGTCACGTAGCGGGACTACTATCAACTGACCCCACCCCATAAACGGGTACACTAACTTCTCATATACTATAATCGGGTTGTCTTGTCCACAACAACCATACTTACTCCATACGGATCTCACCCGTACCATTCTCGAAATCCCACTACGTAGCTCAATCTATTAACATAGTCTTCCATTAAGTCCCTTAATTAACCTCTTAAGGGTCCATTACATTCTCACACAACTCATCATCACCTAATTATCTCAAATTAGCACGTAAAACTTTGATGAGAGTTCCTTAACTGTTCATACCTTCCCGATATTTATTTAGTCCTTACCAAATCCTGGTAATCTAAAATCATCCTAGCGACATATGTGACCCCCATACATAAATCTGTATAGTTGTATGTCCCAATACCAACTATACTACAAACATTACCAACCTGGATACGCAATCCACATAATCTTTCCTGGGTCTCTGCTGCCTTTCTCGAAGCTGCAAACAATCAATACTTGTTAGGGAGAGACAAACCTAACCATACAGCTCTATCGCACGATCTTAGAGTGAGAAGAATTGAAACCAATCCTAAATTTCATGCAGCCTCCTGATTATAGATGTGGTGCACAACACACCGATAATCAAGACTCTACTAGACACGGTCTGTAGACACTTTCCGAGGACTAACTGCTCTGATACCACTTTTGTCACGACCCGACCAAGCCGGGCATCGGTGCCCTACAGGCACCTCTCGTATACATCGAGAGAATAGCGTGAACATACAACTGATAAAAATGCTTAACATATAATAACAACAGGCTAGCCGATAAGGCCACCTTCCGTAAGCTATACAAATAAAACAGTACATTTTTTCTTTCTTCTTTACAACCCAAACCACAATGTGACTACAGACCTCTAAGAATAACAACTCAAGGGACGGGGCCCGCCATACCCTGAATGTACAACAACCGACAATATCGAGGATAAGCCTCCGAAATAAAGGAGATTCTCAATTTGAAAGTGATCCTAAGAGCGAGGATCGGAAACGTACTCTACTGCGGCGTAACGCAGGCCCGAAGGAGGTCGATCTGGCATGTACCAAATATGTGGCGAAATCGTAATGAAATCATAAGTCTAAAATAAAAGCGGAGCGGTATGATAACTCAATTAACGATACAATTGCCTTACTAACAATGAGTAAATGGTAGTATACTTATAATATAAAATAGGAAGCTCACGATCAAAGCGGGACCAATTGGTCGCAGATGTCGTTAAGCAATCCTACACAGGACTATTTCACCCGCGTAGTCGCGTGGACCCGCGTTAGGTATTCCTCGCATGGGACTATTTCACCCGCGTAAGCCCTTACGGACTCGCGTGAGGTATTCCTCGCATGGGACTATTTCACCCGCATAAGCCCTTACGGACTCGCGTGGTATTCTCGCATAAGGTATCCGCGCGTGGGACTATTTCACCGCGTAAGCCCTTGCGGACTCGCATGAGGTATTCCTCGCATCGTGGGTAGCAAATCCACGGAATAGGCAAATGCCACAAACCCGGGGAATGACCCCGAAATGAATAATATACCACTAGCACAAAACCGGCTATCATACATAACATAAGCACTAAACTTATCACACAATATATAAGCAAGTTAAGAATCCCTAACTTATTATTCTTGTTCACATACTCTCATTTTAGTTTACTTAAGGCACTAACATGTCTTTTATAAAGATCCGGGAATTTAACCCAAGTACTACATACTTCTACTCTTTAAAACAAATGACTCTTTTTAGTATAACACTTCCAAGATACTATTAACCATAGTATCAAGTCGCAATTACGTTTCAAGACAAGTCACAATACCTTTAGAAATAAAGTTAGGTTTCTAAATCAAGTGACTCATTTTCTTATAAAACCTTAGGCAATTGATGCCTTAAAATCAAATTGCCTTTCATTAAAACAAGTCATTTATCATACTTAAATTACTTAGAGTAAACCACTCTTTTTAACTTTCCATAAAGCTATTATAACCAACTTCCCATAAAGCCGTTATACTAGCTTTATACATTAGCAACTTACATACTTTTTTATAACCGAGAGACTTAAACTTTCCAACAAAACAAGTATCAATAATACTTTCAACATACTTAAAGTCTATTAACTTTTGAAAGCCAAGATATCCTTAATATTTAACAAGTGAGTTAATTCCCTAACTCAAGCAACTTGGACATTCTTAAAATAAACCAAGGATATCAAATGGACCTAGATTGTCAAAATCTTGTACGTCTACCGTACTATACATTTACAACCTATTCATGCTCAAGAGATAAGAAAGTTCCACATACCTCTTCGATTTAATCCACCTGCTAAGTCGATTCAGCGTCGTAGTATGTCAACCTATAATGACCATAAATGCGCCTATTAATATCTTACTTCAAACGTAGAATATTATAAGTGTAAAGTCTCTAAATTTTACGGAAAATCGGACAGCACCTCCTTTGTTTCTACTCACTTGCCACCTTTTTCAAGGCCGAATTCAATAACCAAACACGCCACATTTAAGGCCCAATCAATGCAATTAACAATAGGGATTACACGCCTACTAGGCGTGTAAAATTCCACCCACAAAAGATACCAAACTAATTCAAACTACTAGTCCAATTCGGCCACATTGAGATGCAACAATACCAATTCTTATCCAATTTCCATTTCAATCCAAGTTGTTAGCATAACATGATATCAAGTCGCAATCGATTATAACTACTATAATCTTCAAGTAAGTAACATGCGACGATTCTAATAAACAACCAAATTGTAATCCAACTTCACATGGCTTAAATGACAATTCGGATTTAAGGCTACAATCAATCCATAATACTTATAAAACTTCAACACATAAACTTCATGCTAGCAACATGTAAAGCTAACAACAATATAAATAATCTTGTAACACTTTTAAGAGACAAGATTATTACCTCAACGAATCTTAATCCAACTCCAAATACGAAGTTGCTCCTTAGCAACTTAGAGCCTCTTCAAGACACTTCAATCCGCCACTTGAGACCCTTAGAACAACACCAACCAATTTCCTTCAATCTTCCAAACAAAACCTAGAAAAACAACTAGGTTTTCACCTTGCGACTAATACGAAAACTATCTTTTTCCGGGATTTTTCTATTGAGATACACTTACAATACCCTTAGGTACCTTGGTTTAAAGTATGAAGCTTATTGGAAAAAAATTGCAATTTTTTTCTTCTTGGAACCATTCTTAGTGAGCCCTCTTTGTGAGCAAGAACAAGTTTCCAAAATTTTCTAAGTGTTGAGAATGACAAAGTCTTGCACTACTAGTGTACATATATAACATAATGGAGGGTCTAGATTAGTACATATGGATGGCTTGGATGAGTTTCACATGGATCAAGCCAAGTGGCCCTTTGACAAGTCAACAATGTCAAGCTCTTTGTCTTTGCAAGACTTGGCCATTTAAATTATGGTCAAATGACCATTGTAACCATGACAATTTCGTCCAAGTCCACAAAGGGGCGGTGACACATGTCGCCCTCCCATTCGTCGCAATATTTCGTTTTCCGACAATTCCAAAATTCCGATAAATTTATACTCGTCTCAAATCTTAATATTTTTGGGTTCTTACTTTCGGTCTTATAAACATATCCTGAAATTCCGGGGTGTAACAGATTCTTACCAAATACAGAGCTTAATAGCTTCCGACTACTCAAGAATTCAACTAAATTATTGGTGGAAAATGAAGTATGGTCAATCACCTTTTCCCCTCTAACTCTATTTTTAAACCAATTCCAATTACTAGAGCATGATTTCATTTGAAACATATGAGAGTAGGGCATTACCTCAGAATCTGTTTCAAATTACGTGTTTTCTTGTTCTGATGAGATAGCTGCAAGTGTTGCCTTGGATGTGAGGCAACATAGTCAGGGTCCTTCTTCTCGTCTGTTGCCTTTGATGTTGAGGCAACATTTTCGGCAAAATTCCAGTAAGTTATACGGACCCCTTTAGGAATGAAGTTCCTTAAAGGTATGTCATCTGACATCTCTTCTTCTTCTTCCTGCGATGTCGACATGGAGTGGAAGTTGATGGAGTTCGAGGAACACTGCAGAAATCGGTGTCGGTCTGCATTGCTAGTGGTAGTATCAACAGGGAAAGTCGACTCTTTACTGAATCTTTTGGCAGACTGGTTGTCACCGAATTGATTCTCGAAAACCCTTTTCGACCTCCTCGTCGGCATTGTCGATTTTGACTGTCTTGAGGCAAGGTTTGAGAAATCAAATATTGTGTCAACATCGATTGGGTTATCATTTTCACCTGGATAGCAAACCTGTAATGGCTCATCTGAACCAAGTAGAATCATGGCCTGTGTCCAGTCCTCCTCGACTGGTTTCAAGTCATTGATGGAAGTGTAATGCTTGTAAACCTTGTTGCTGTTTGCTGGACTAGTCGACATTGGGGAATAATATTTGGTGTTAGTGGATTTTGGGGATATGGACATGAGAGAGGGTTTTGAGGAATTGGGCGTGTTAGAGAAACTTTGGCTTTGAAAAAATGACGGTGGTGTTTGGGCTGCTATGACTTGATAGATTGATAGTCGGCTGATGTGACAATTCCAACACAAATGGGTTTTTTTATTATGGCAAAATATAACTCCACTCAAACTCTTTTTCCTTAAATTTAGGTAGTATAAAAGAATAAGAACTCTTTACATACCTAAAACAAAGGATTTTACATAGTACAAAACATCATTTAAAATTTAAAAAAAACGGTCCTCCAGATATTTTGGATTGTCGTTATTAACAGAGACGTGTTAAAGTACCAAAACCAAGAATAAAATAAGAAAAGCAAAATTGATCAATGTACTGGAACACAATGTTGTGAATGATATTGGCAACATTTCAAAGTTCAACAAGCATTATGAGACTTCAAGGATTTTCTAATTTGGTAGTTGATTATTCTGTATATGTTACCTATGAGACTGATCGCTGGACTAATGTGACATTTTACCATTGTCCTTAATCAACTTAGTTGAACACATACAGATTAAGAAAAAATATTAAGGAATTTTCAACCTTCTTGAAGCACATGGTACTCCTATAGAATAGGAACGATACCAATCTTAGAGCTTTGCTCTTTTTGTATATATCCAAATCTTTAGTAGAGGTTTCGCCTTCTTATGATACTCCCTTTTTATGATATACATAATTGTTTTTATAAATATCATCGCAGAGAACGATATCACGTTCAAACCTTGTCCTTGTGAAGTCATGCTTGATTCTTTTGAAAAACAGTGCAACGTTACTACAACACATATCCTGTATATTGACTCAATTAGTAAATGTTACCCAGAATGTTAGGACAACATTTCGGACAATATCTACCTAACTTGTCTTATTTTCAAAGAAAACAGAGACCAAAAGATTTTTTCAGGCTCGAAAATTTCTCATGATCTAGGGGTTTGGTAAAAATGTCAGCTAGTTGAGAAAGAGTATCAACATGTTCTATTTGAACTAGTTGTTTTTCCACTAAGTCTCTTAAAAATTATGTCTTATGTCTATGTGTTTTGTACGTGAATGCTGAACAAAATTTTTGGAAATATTAATAGCACTCAGATTATCACAGTACAAAATCATAGAGTTGTTAGAAATGTCATAGTCATCAAGCATATGTCGTAACCAAATCAGTTGAGCACAACAACTTCCGGCTGCCACATATTCGGATTCGACAGTCGAGAATGACACACAATTTTGTTTACGACTGTACCATGAGACTAGATTATTACCAAGATAGAAACACCCACCACTAGTGTTTTTCCTATCGTCTACATCACCGGCCCAATCCGAGTCACTATATCATATTAGATTAGGATTAGTGTCTTTGGAGTACCAAATTCCCAAGTCACTTATACCGGCAACATATCGAATGATATGTTTCACGGTATTAAGATGAGATACCTTGGGACTGGCTTGGAACTGGCGCAAACACACATGCTAAACATGATATCAGGGACTGGCAGTAAGGTATAAAAGGCTACCTATTATAGAAAGATACAATGTTGGGTCAAAATCTTGTCCAACATCGTCTTTACATACTTGTTGCGTAGATCCCATTGGAGTCTTCATTTGTTTAGCATTTTCCAGATAAAATTTCCTAACAAGATTCTTGGCGTACTTGCTTTGAGATACAAAGATCCCTTCTTCATTCTGTTTAATCTTTTGGTATATGGTGGACATACACACATACCTTACCATTTCTCGGTAGTTAACTGGCTCTTTCTCTCTTGTACACCTCTGCTAAAAAACTCCCCCTATCACCTAGTCGGGTGGATGGTTCCTTATAATCCTCGATGGAGGGTCTCTTCTCACTTGATCAATCAGTTCATTAGCAGACTCCTCCTCGACTTTGTCCTATGTGTTCTCTCTTTGAGGTTCAGATGTGTCTTCTGATGTTGGGACAACATCTGTTGCTTCAGTGGATTGCTCCTCTTCAACTGCAACCACAATGTTATTTTCTGAAAATCTATCAGATATATCCAGCAGGTCATCAAAAATAATATTAACAGACTCATGTATGGTCTTTGTCCGAAGATTGTATATTCGGTAAGCATGGCTATTCTGAGAGTAGCCAATGAATATCCCCTTGTCACTCTTAGAATCAAATTTAGCCAGTTTATCCCTGTCATTAAGAATATAGCACACACACACCCAAAGACATGAAAGTACCTCAATGTAGGTTTCTTTCCCTTTAACAGTTCATAGGGTGTCATCTTGGTCCCTGAACTTAGATAGACTCTATTAGATATGTAACATGCTGTGTTCAAGGCTTCTGCCCAAAACCTCTTTGACAAATTCTTAGAACTCAACATCACTCTTGCCATTTCTTGTAAAGTTCTGTTATTTCTCTCGGCAACCTCATTTTGTTGTGGTGTTTTTGGTGCTGAAAATTCATAGAATATGCCTTTCTTTTCACAAAATTTTGCAAAGGTTTGATTTTCAAATTCATTTCCATGATCAGATCTAATTCTGAAAATCGAAGAACAGAACATATTCCTGATTCTAGAGTAGAGTGTTCTAAACATCTCAAAGGTTTGTGATTTTTCCTTTAAAAAATAGATTCAAATAAATTTGGAAAAATCATCAACAATCACATAGGAATATCTCATCCCTCCTAGGCTATCTACCTCAATTGGACCCATAAGATCCATATGCAATAATTGGAAACAATGAGACGTACCTGAATGTTGTCCGTCATGTTGGACAACATTATGAGAGACTCGGGTCTGCTTTCCCTTCAAACAATCTTTACACAGTGTTTTATCTTTTGGATCTAGTCTGGGAATGCCTCTGACGACTTCAGCTTCTCCAAGGTGCCGTAGTTGACATGTCCCAACTTCTGGTGTCAAAGTGTCAAGTCACATACCTTTGCGGAGTTTCAAAACTCTTGTCTACCTACTAGATAACAGTTATCTCCGGTTCGGGTTCCTGACATGATACACTTGTTTGCAGAATCTGTAACCTTGCATCCAAGCTTGTTGAATTTCACCTCGAGATCTTCATCACATAGTTGGCTTATGCTAAGAAGATTAGCAACCAATCTTTCTACATGAAGAACATTTTTCAAGGCTGGTACATCTGGAACATTAAGAGTTCATTTACCAATAATCTTACTCTTACTTCCTCCTCCAAAGGTCACGTACCCTCCATTGAATGCTCCATAGTCCTTTAATAGACTTTTGGTATGTGTCATATGACGTGAGCATCCACTATCTGTTACACCCCGTAGTTCCAGGGCATATAAGTGAGAACGTAAGTAAGGAAATAAGATTGGAAGGAAAGTATATTTACATTCCTATATGGAAAATTTTGGATAATAAAAAATATGACGACGGAAATTATATTAGTGGTTGAATTCTTTCCAAATGGAGTTATGGACTTAGGATTGTGTTATTAAATCTTGGGATTAAGAGTATGAACCGATTGAAAATTTCACAATTTTGGGGGGGTGTCCATCGAAAATTATAAGATTTTGGCTTGAGTGTTGGATTATTTTTTGTGAATAGAATTATGGGCGAATAAGATGGTGACATGTGTCCCTCCCCACTTGTGTAACAAAGCTCTAATTATATATGTATATGTATTGCAAGATTGGCTAAGTGTGGAAGATATTTTATGTGAAGAGAAGACAAGTGGACAAATGATCCACATGGGTCCCCATCCACTTGGCTTGTACACATGTTATAATACAAAGTCTTGAAGACTTAGGCTCACAAACATATATTCATCTTCAAACCCTCATATCTCTTTCTCTCCTTGAAGTCTCAAAATTTCCACAGAAAAGGTGAAGAACAAGTGTAAGTTATTTTCCAAGATTAAGCTCCCTAATCAAGTTCTAAGCCAAGTTAACTCTCCAAGTTTAGTGATCACGATTTTGGATAAAAAACTATCTTGAAACCCTAAGCTTGTTATGAACTTTATGAAAGAAGAACATGAAAATAATATGGATACAAGCTTGTAGAGGATACATGTGTGTGATTGGAACTTGAAGAAGTGATGCAAAAAGTGAAGGTGTTGGCCGAATCTAAGTGGACTGTTTTGGCTAAGATTTAAGGTAAGATTTTTTCTTCCTCTTGAAGTAATTGGATATTATATGTTGTTATAATTAATAGATGAAATTGTGTTAAGAGGAATAGAGAATAAGAAGTTCTTGTGGTAGTTTGGTGGTTGGGCCGAGAATGAGGCAGTTTTGGTATATTGGTTTCATTGGCTATAATTGTTGTCATTAACGTCACCTTTTGCATGTTAAAATGAAGGAATCTTGTTGTTGATAAGTTGTTATGGTTTGTATAAAAGTGTTGAAATTTGAATTGGATTATAAGAATTTATGGAAACGGCTTTGGTTGTAGTAGTTGGCCGAAAAACTGCATGAAACTGTGAGACGTTGTTGTGCCGTTTTAGGGGTTGTTTTATACGTGTTATATGCTGGAAATTTAGCTACCATTATGCATGTTTAAATTTGGTAATTGCTAATGCATGTCCTAAAGGAATAAGGGTGTAGAAAGGAGTAGAAAGGCTTCATATTCTACCCTCATCGTTGATGAAGTATGTACTGTTTTTAGTGGACTATATTGTATGGATTAAGAGGCCAGATTTATATAAGAAGTAGGTGTGTGAATCACCTTGGTTGCTGTTTTGGTTGTGCCCTTAATTGGTGCTTGGTTATTGATGAAATTGACCTTATTGAAAGGTGGAAAAGTACGTATAAATAGGGGAAGTGCTGCCCAAATTTTTATAAGAAAAGAGAGCCATTACTTGGTATATGTCTTACACTAGTATCATGGAGTTGATAGGCGTGTTATTGTTGTTATATGTTGAAGTACCTATTTGAGACGTATTCTACTTATCATGTTGGTTAGTCGTCAATAAGGTATGCGAACCTCTTGCTTCTTTCTTTGGCATGCTCTACGTATGAACCATAACTGTGGTATTGTTTCAAAAGTTATTCTACTCTTAGAAGTTAAGGAGTATTCATGTTATTGATTCTATGCTAAAGGCATGTGTAAATTATTCATAAGTCCTTACCAAGTCTTATGAGAGATGTTGGTAAGAGTTTTTAGTAAGCATTGGAGTCGAGTTGATCTTGCTAAGTTACAACACTAATAAGTATTAAGCGTTGAGACTGATTTTGGTAAGCGTATTAAAACAAGTCATTGCAGCGTATTAAAACAAACCATTGCAGCATTAAATGAAAAAGATATCGACAATCAATTATATTGAAATGATTACACTTCCATCTGCATAGAAACTAAGATATAACCAGTTCGTTTTACATTTTCTAGTTCACAGCTGATTAGATAAGATCATTATAATATATAACCTACTAACGGCTCATAAAATGAATTAATTTGGCAATTCGGATTGGTTATCACCATGCAAATGTTTCCATAATGTTAGCCAGAGGAGCGAGACGAATTTAGGTTATCGAGTTGATACGGACGACAAACGGTGTGTGAACTATCCTTTCTTCTTTGAAAGTTGGTTATATGAAGTAAGTGTACGGTGGACGTACATAGTTTTATTGGATCTAAATCCCAAAATGATACTTGATATGATAAGTGTCTTGATTTTCCAAATGAGGATTTAAATTGATACTTGTTATGATAAGTGTCTTGATTTTCCAAATGAAGATTTAAATTGATACTTGATATGATAAGTGTCTTGATTTTTCAAATGAGGATTCAAATTGATACTTGATATGATAAATATCTTGATTTTCCAAATGAGGATTTAAAATGATACTTGATATGATAAGTGCCTTGATTTTCCAAATGAGGATTTAAAATGAAAGGTATGAGAGTTCCTTGGTGTTTTATATTAAATTTATGTACGGTGAACATACATAGTACTTTTGGGTTCAAGTCCCTAATATTACATGACATGATAGTGCTTTGGTTTTTTTCAAAATGAAAGATGTGATTGGTACATGAGATGTTGGTACCACGCATTTCTAAAAGGAAAGTTTATTATATGTGATTGGTACATGATATGTTGGTACCACGCATTTCTAAAAGGAAAGTTTATTATATGATTCCATGGAAAAAATCCATGATGCGAGTACAAGATGCTCAATCAGTCGATTATATGATTCCATGGACAAGATCCATGATGCGAGTTTAGATACTTCTGCGGTAGGTTATATATGATTCCATGGACAAGATCCATGATGCGAGTTTAGATACTCATGCGGTCGGTTATATATGATTCCATGGACAAGATCCACGATGCGAGTACAAGATGCTCATGCGGTCGATTATATGATTCCATGGATAATATCCCTTAAGCGAGTTTAGATACTCATGCAGTCGGTTATATATGATTTCATGGACAAGATTCATGATGCGAGTACAAGATGCTCATGCGGTCGATTATATGATTATATGGACAAGATCAATGATGCGAGTTTAGATACTCATGCGGTCGGTTATATTTGATTCCATAGACAAGATCCATGATGCGAGTACAAGATGCTCATGTGGTTATATTTGATTATATTTGTGTATATATATATGTTGGTTATAGGTTCAGGCATGCATAATGTTTACATGGACCGAGTCCCTCACTAAAGGGTAGGAATACGTTATATGAAAACAGATACGATGACTCTCATTTTTGTAAGTAAAGTTGGCTCTCATTTTATATGGCACGCTAGGATCTGGTATTTAATTTTCATACTTTTCCCTGTCATTCTTTTGTACAGTTATGATTTTATTTACTGTACTTCCTGTTTACATACTTGGTACCTTGTTATCGACCCGCTTCGCTGCGTTAAATGCCGCAGTATAGGTACACAGTTTGGTTATCCTCGAGCTTAGGATCCTTGCTCAGCGTTTTGGGATAACTCTATTGTTCTGGAGCCTAGTCATTTTGGTACAGGTCTTCCATTTTGACTTGTGTATATTCAGGGGTACGACGGGGCCTCATCACATCATAGTTACTGTAAACTCTTAGAGGTCTGTAGTCATGTGTGGGTTGGACGGGTGTACGGTTGTAGTCCGTTTGAACAATTCTATGAAAAGTGGCGACCTTGTCGGTTTGCCTGTTTTTATTTTATGAGATTATGAGTTTTCTTAAAGCTTTCGCTGGTTATATGTCATGTGTGGGTAAAAGGATGCCCAGCTAGGGCACCAATCACGGGCCCGTCGGTTCGGGGCGTGACAAGAGTGGTATCAGAGCAGTTAGTCCTCGTAATGTCTACAGATCGTGTGCAGTAGAGTCTTGGTTATCGGTGTGTTGTGCACCACACCCATAAACATGAGGCTACAATACATTTAGGATTGATTTCTATTCTTCTTACTCTAAGATCGTGTGATAGAGCTATGTTGTTAGGGTAGTCCCTCCGTAACGTATTGTGGTTGCAGCTATGAGAAAGCGACAGCGGCCCAGAAGGGGAATATATGGGCTTTGTATACAGGTTGGTAAAATTATTGTATAATTGGTTGTGATTCCTTGGTTTGAGTTTAAACCACTTGTGATTGTCGTTGATGATTGTTGAGCCGATTGTGAATGGTTTTATCGATTTTAAGGAACTGCAATAGGACCTTATGAATGTGACTTTGATTATAAAAGAAGTACAATGTGCTAAGGACTATCAGAAGTAGAATGAGACTATGTGTTATATTGTTGCCATGTGAGGCATCCTTGTGTTTACTGAGTATAGGTTGATAGGTATAGTTAAAGGAGACTATGCCGAAATTTGTATAGCTTGAGATCTTTGATGAACATTCGAGGACGAATGTTTCTAAGGGGGGAAGAATGTTACACCCCGTAGTTCCAGGGCATATAAGTGAGAACGTAAATAAGGAAATAAGATTGGAAGGAAAATATATTTACATTCCTATATGGAAAAAATTTGGATACAAAAAAATGTGACGACGGAAATTAAATTAGTGGTTTAATTCTTTCCAGATGGAGTTATGGACTTAGGATTGTGTTATTAAATCTTGGGATTAAGAATATAAGCCAATTGAAAATTTCACAATTTTGGGGGAGGGGGTGTCAATCGAAAATTATAAGATTTTGGCTAAGTGTTGGATTATTTTTTGTGAATAGAATTATGGGCGAATAAGAGGGTGACATGTGTCCCTACCCATTTGTGTAACAAAGCTCTAATTATATACGTATATGTATTGCAAGATTGGCTAAGCGGGGGAGATATTTTATGTGAAGAGAAGACAAGTGGACAAGTGGTCCACATGGGTCCCCATCAACTTGGCTTGTGCACATGTTATAATACAAAGTCTTGAAGACTTAGGCTCACAAAAATATCTTCATCTTCAAACCCTCATATCTCTTTCTCTCCTTGAAGTCTCGAAATTTCCATAGAAAAGGTGAAGAACAAGTGTAAGTTATTTTCCAAGATTAAGCTCTCTAATCAAGTTCTAAGCCAAGTTAACTCTCCAAGTTTAGTGATCACGGTTTTGGACAAAAAACTATCTTGAAACCCTAAGCTTGTTATGAACTTTATGAAATAAGAACATGAAAGTAATATGGATACAAGCTTGTAGAGGATACATGTGTATGATTGGAACTTGAAGAAGTGGTGCAAAAAGTGAAGGTGTTGGCCGAATCTAAGTGGACTGTTTTGGCTAAGATTTAAGGTAAGATTTCTTCTTCCTCTTGAAGTAATTAGATATTATATGTTGTTATAATTAATAGATGAACTTGTGTTAAGAGGAATAGAGAATAAGAAGTGTTTGTGGTAGTTTGGTGGTTGGGCTGAGAATGAGGCAGTTTTGGTATATTGGTTTCATTGGCTATAATTGTTGTTATTAACGTCACCTTTTGCATGTTAAAATGAAAGAATCTTTTTGTTGATAAGTTGTTATGGTTTATATAAAAGTGTTGAAACTTGAATTGGATTATAAGAAGTTATGGAAATGGCTTTGGTTGTAGTAGTTGGCCGAAAAACTGCATGAAACTGTGAGACGTTGTTGTGATGTTTTAGGGGCTGTTTTATACGTGTTATATGCTGGAAATTTAGCTATCATTATGCATGTTTAAATGTGGTAATTTCTAATGCATGTCCTAAAGTAATAAGAGTGTAGAAAGGCTTCATATTCTACCCTCATCGTTGATGAAGTATGGACTATTTTTTATGGATTAAGAGGCCGAATTTACATAAGAAGTAGGTGTGTGAATCACCTTGGTTGCTGTTTTGGTTGTGCCCTTAATTGGTGCTTGGTTATTGATGAAATTGGTCTTACTGAAAGGTGGAAAAGTACGTATAAATAGGGGAAGTGCTGCCCAAATTTTTATAAGAAAAGAGAGTCATTACTTGGTATATGTCTTACACTAGTATCATGGAGTTGATAGGCGTGTTATTGTTGTTATAGGTTGAAGTACCTATTTGAGACGTATTCTACTTATCATGTTGGTTAGTCGTCAATAAGGTATGTGATCCTCTTCCTTCTTTCTTTGGCATGTTCTACGTATGAACCATAACTGTGGTATTGTTTCAAAAGTTATTCTACCCTTAGAAGTTAAGGAGTATTCATGTTATTGATTCTATGCTAAAGGCATGTCTAAATTATTCCTAAGTCCTTACTAAGTTTTATGGGAGATGTTGGTAAGAGTTTTAGTAAGCATTGAAGTCGAGTTGATCTTGCTAAGTTACAACACTAATAAGTATTAAGTGTTGAGACTGATTTTGGTAAGCGTATTAAAACAAGCCATTGCAGCGTTAAATGAAAAATGTATCGACAATCAATTATATTGAAATGATTACACTTCCATCTGCATAGAAACTAAGATATAACCAGTTCGTTTTACATTTTCTAGTTCACAGCTGATTAGATAAGATCATTATAATATATAACCTACTAACGGCTCATAAAATGAATTAATTTGGCAATTCGGATCGGTTATCACCATGCAAATGTTTCAATAATGTTAGCCAGAGGAGCGAGACAAATTTAGATTATCGAGTTGATACGGACGACAAGCGGTGTGTGAACTATCCTTTCTTCTTTGAAAGTTGGTTATATGAAGTAAGTGTACGGTAGACGTACATAGTTGTATTGGATCTAAATCCCAAAATGATACTTGATATGATAAGTGTCTTGATTTACCAAATGAGGATTTAAATTGATACTTGATATGATAAGTGTCTTGATTTTCCAAATGAGGGTTTAAATTGATACTTGATATGATAAGTGTCTTGATTTTCCAAATGAGGATATAAATTGATACTTGATATGATATGTGTCTTGATTTTTCAAATGAGGATTTAAAATGATACTTTATATGATAAGTGTCTCGATTTTCCAAATGAGGATTTAAAATGAAAGGTATGAGAGTGCCTTGGTGTTTTCTATAAAATGTATGTACGGTGAACGTAGATAGTACTTTTGGATCTAAGTCCCTAATATTATATGACATGATAGTTCTTTGGTTTTTTTCAAAATGAAATATGTGATTGGTACATGAGATGTTGGTACCACGCATTTCTAAAAGGAAAGTTTATTATATGTGATTGGTACATGATATGTTGGTACCACACATTTCTAAAAGGAAAGTTTATTATATGATTCCATGGACAAGATCCATGATGCGAGTACAAGATGCTCATGCGGTCGATTATATGATTCCATGGACAAGATCCATGATGCGAGTTTAGATACTCATGCGGTCAGTTATATATGATTCCATGGACAAGATACATGATGCGAGTTTAGATACTCATGCGTTCGGTTATATATGATTCCATGGACAAGATCCATGCGAGTACAAGATGCTCATGCGGTCGATTATATAATTCCATGGACAAGATCCATGATGCGAGTTTAGATACTCATGCGGTCGGTTATATTTGATTCCATCGACAAAATCCATGATGCGAGTACAAGATTCTCATGCGGTTATATTTGATTATATACGTGTATATATATATGTTGGTTATAGTGTCAGGCATGCATAATGGTTACATGGACCGAGTCTCTCACTAAAGGGCCGAAATACGTTATATGAAAACAGATACGATGACTCTCATTTTTGTAACTACAGTTGGCTCTCATTTTATATGGCATGGTAGGATCTGATATTTGATTTTTATACTTGTCCCTGTCATTCTTTTGTACAGTTATGATCTTGTTTACTGTACTTCCTGTTTACATATTTGGTACCTTGTTGTACTGACCCCCGTCGGGGGGCTGCGTTCATGCCCGCAAGTATAGTTACACAGTTTGGTGATCCTCGAGCTTAGGATCCTTGCTCAGCGTTTTGGGATAGCTCCGTTGTTCCGGAGCCTAGTCATTTTGGTACAGGTCTTCCATTTTGACTTGTGTATATTCAGGGGTACGACGAGGCCTCGTCCTGTCATAATTACTGTAAACTCTTAAAGGTCTGTAGTCATGTATGGGTTGGACGGGTGTACGGTTGTAGTCCGTTTGGACAATTCTATAAAAAGTGGCGGCCTTGTCGGCTTGCCTGTTTTTATTTTATGAGATTATGAGTTTTCTTAAAGCTTCCGCTGGTTATATGTCATGTGTGGGTATAAGGGTGCCCAGGTAGGGCACCAGTCACGGTCCCGTCGGTTCGGGGCATGACACTATCGAAATACCAAGAACATGTAATATTAGTACGCAAGGCAGTTATGCACACATTACATCTCAGATTCAGTTTGGGTACCCATTCCCTTTCAAATCTTTTATTCCTTCCGCTCTTAGCCTGGTTGCTTTGAATGTTGTCAGTAATGTTGGACTGACGTCATTTTAAGCGATAGTCTGAGTGCAGAGTTTTGAAGTATTTAGCAGTAGGGTATAAGATGTCCTGACTTTTTACAGAAGCTACATACAAATTTTATCCTCTCAGTTTGACTATGGCTTTTGGAAGTATTGGTTTTGCTAGGTGATTGGTACCCAAGCCCAGTCCTTGTAGGATTAACGAAGTTTAGTATTTCATCCAGTTTGAAGGTTCCCATGTTGAGCCTTTGAAAAGTGGTCTCAGCTATGTTCAATGGAGCACGAATCTTACCAAGCTCTAGATCTTTCTTGGTAAGTGTCACCACTAAACGGTTGATTGTGTCTTTCAGATTGCTATTCTCAAGAGGCAATGATTTTGCTTTTGAGTCCAGTTGCTCAGATTTAGTGATTAAGGCTTTACAAAGACTTTGTAATTACTTTATCATGTCGTCTTTGGAGTCAACTAGATCCAAATTTACAGCCTCAGATGAATAAATAAATCCACTAAAACAATTTATATCAGAATAATCAAAGTATACATACTTCTCTGATGTTGCAGACATTCCAGATGTGGAGTCCGATGTTGTTCTTGATGTTGTAGCAACATTGTCAACAGAATAATCAAAGTATACATACTTCTCTGATGTTGCAGACATTCCAGATGTGGAGTCCGATGTTGTTCCTGATGTTGTCGCAATATTGTCAACACCATCTTCATCGTCGGACAGTGAGTGTTCGAACATGGCTGCCAGCATTGCATGTGGTTCTTCTTCTTGATCTCTTTTATCCTCTTCGTTCTCATCATCACTGAGGGTTACCCACATAACCTTACCAATTTTTCTAAGGGTGTTTACACACTCATTAGCGTAGTGTCCCCAACCCAAGCATGCATCACACTGCACTCCCTCGAGTTGTTTGGGATTGAAATTGGTACTGTTGGAGTTGGATTTCCTCAGTGGATTGTTATTACTTTGCTCAGAAGGTGACATATTCGGCTACTTATTGAAGAGTGGGTTCTGATGCTGTTTATATTTGGCTTTATTGCGATCAATGCTGATCTTTCTCACCATCGAATTGAATCGACGAGTGAGTAAGGCAACAGTTGCATCACTTCCCAGTTCCTCCAGGTTTTCTTCCTCGTTTTCTGTTGGCCGATTTCTAATTTTTCACGCAAGTGTACGTATAGTTACAAGTAATATAGTCTGGTAAGACCGAATATCGTCCTCAGAGACTGGTTATCAAGTACCGATTATCTAAGATTTAGTTTCTATTTGGTGAACGTTAATTTGTTTGTATTTTTATCTAATAACTAAGACTAAGTAATTGCAGAAAATAAACTAAATATGATAATACTTCAGTTTAAATTAGTTATGAAGGAATTAGGGCTTCCAATATCCTCGACTATCCACTATTTTCAATCTCTAATGCAACTAGAATGACTTCTTCTTCTACGTTAATTAACTAGATTGTCTTATATTTCGGTTAGGATATATAATCGCTCAACCCCAGTGAAGAACCCTTCTATATTTCTATGATAGGATTTACCACATAGGAGGATTAAGAACAATAACTTATAATGCTACACAAGTATCGGGGTACTTTCGTCTGCGATTTTAACCTATGTCTATTCAATTACAACATATTCAAATCTCTCCTCTCGGTTCTTGATTCAAAATAATATAGATTATGATAATTAATGACCAGTTAACTATCAAACATTTATACCAATATTGAATAAATCTTAATCAAGTGAAGAAGAAATCAAACTAATGCATTAATTCATGAAATAGAGTTTCAAGCGATTCAATAAGAAAGCTCTAATAAAGTAATTAGCTCCTAGACATTGACATGCTAAGAGCTAATACAAAATCCAACATAAACTGAAATAAAACAAAGGAAAGAAAAAGAACTTGAACCAAAGTTGTCTCCAATCTTGTGTTGTAGCCTCCTTTCTTATCCCCCAAAGTAGAATAATCCCTAGGTCTTATAGATGCAAAAATCACGTTTTGTACCCTTTTTCCTTTCGAAAATCGGCCCAGAAAATCAGAAATCCCGCCTTGGCGCCGCGGCCCTGCTAGATGGCGCCACAGCGCCGAAAATACTGCGACAAAATCAGACTCCGCAGGACAATTAGCGTCGCGGCGCCTGTGACATTCTTTGTCCAGTTTTCTGTTTCTGTGTCATTTTCTCGTCTAGACTTCGTCTGATTTTTTCTATACTTTCCGGGACTTTTTAGACTTCATTTCTTGGCTTTTTCTTGTGCAATTACACCTTAATTAAGCTCATTTCATCTTCTTTTTGTCATTTCTCCATTTATGACCGTTGTGACTTAAAAGAAAGAAAAACGACTCTAATACTATATTAAACACAAAGAAAATGAGAAAATACTAACTAAAAATGACTCAAAAAGTGTATATAAAATATGCCTAACAAATACCCTCAAACTTAACCTTTACTCGCCCTCGAGTAAAGATCAAAACAAAAATCAAAACAAAGACTCTATGAAATGGATTAAGTAGTCATAGTAATGCTCCTTCAAAATCATGGATGAAAGATGAGATAATATGTTAGAACATATATAGCATGAATAATTAGCAATCTAGAATTTAAGTTAGATATTTCGCAAATTCACTTGGATCATAAACACTGGAAATACAAACACCTAACCTATGCATGTCAGTTTCATTCCATCTTTCCCAAAATGTTATAGACCTGTTTACTTGCTATTCTTCACTAATCATAGACATACATATTAGAGATCTTCAGGACTTTTCAGGGTTGTAATGTAGGTTTAGGTAGGAGTAGGTAAGATTAGGCATTTAGGCTCAATTTACGTACCATAAGCGTTTTTTCTCATTCAACTTTTTTGTCCTTCTTTCTGATATTCTTTTCAGTTCATATCTATCATTCCTCTCTTCTCTTTTTGAGAGCATGAAGAAATTCATATAGGCACCCCCAAACTTAATCTTTTACATCTTTTTCATTGGGGTGCATCAATTTTTCACTCTCCTTTTGTATTTGTTTTTTCACACTTCTTCATCCCAATTTTCAATTACTGCTTATGGCACACAAGGGAATCATAGGGTGTCAAAGAAATAACTTATTTTAGGCTCAAATGGGCTGCCTAGTGATACAATTCATGTCAGAGTAGGTAATGAATGGTCAGAAGGGCAATCAAAGAAACGCCTGAATCATCTCCATAAACATGTACATCTTAACTATTTCGCCTCAAATAACAAGCAAACAAATTTTCTAGACATTTTTCATCTTTTCTTTTCATAATTGACACACATAGGCTAAGCACAAATATCCCACAAAATTAGATGTCATGAATTTTTGGCATATCTAACTTAAGTACACAGATTGTCGCTTTTAATTCTATTACATTATCCCACTTTATCCACTCAATATCTTTAACAACTACAACATGCTTGATCCATAAAAAATATTATGACTCAAAGACACATGGAACAACACAAAGACTAATCAAAAAGACTAAAAAACAGACACTCAAAACAAACTAAGATCCCCCCACACTTAAACGACACATTGTCGCTAATGTATGAAGACTAAAAATAAGGGACAACTTACTGACACAACACAACGATCATAATGGAGGTCTGAGATGAGATTCTGGAAATTGCACATCTTTTGGGCTCTCTGAAGTTTCAGCGCTTTTGATTCTTTCCCCCTTAGGGTCAGTCCCTAGTCCACCTGCCATCAAAACATAAGACAAAACCCAAGACCGTGAGATTGTTCAAGATAAAATAAAACAAACTAAAACAAAAATTAAAATAACATAATTAAAAACATTGAGTTGCCTCCCAACAAGCGCTGTCTTTAACGTCTTTTAGCCGGACGCAATTAACATTTACTAGTGTCCATTGGATCCTTCTGCGAACTGCTTGCAATCCGCACAGTCATTGTTGCAGGTCTCACTTTTCCTACAACACTTTTTTCAAACAAGGGCCTCATATCTAAGATTATCCCCCAATTACACAAGGCAGACTTGTCTTCTAGGCTCTCTATAATGTAGGGATCAGTGAAACTCCCTATATCTCTCAACTTTTGGGGGGTGACCTTGAGGGTATGGACTTTCTGGTTGGGGCTCAACAATGATAGTTGGTGGTTTCTTTTCTGCAACGGGTATAGGAAAAAGAAGTTCCAAGGAATCCAAAAAGGTGAAAAACTGGATCTCAGAAACCTCTTCTTTCTCTACACCAACTATCTCTCTCAATTCCTCATTATTCTCAACAGCTTGTTGTGGTTCAGGTTCCTCACTCTGCTTATCACTCCCCACAACTGTGTCGCTAGGAAGATTTTCTTATGGTACATTAATCACCATATTCGTCAGCTGCCCTATTTGTGTCTCCAAATTTTTGAGGGACACCATTGTCTAAGCCATAAACTGAGTCTGGCACTTGGTGAGCTCATGTATGGCTGTCTGCAACTCATCTAGATCTTCCTCTTTATCCCGTGGGTTAGATATTGTTGATGATTCCACTGCCCCTGATAGTAGTAATAGTCCATGTGCCCTGCTTTTATTTTTTGACTCTAGCTTTACCTATAAAATAAGAAAAACAACAAAAACTGATAAAAAGATGCTCGCAGAACAAGTTAGAAACTTGTTCATGGAGCAACCAAATTAGAGATAAGAATAGATAATTTGATATTGAAAGTACGCCAGTCCCCGGCAACGGCGCCAAAAACTTGTTGGCCGATTTCCAATTGCTCACGCAAGTGTGCGTATCGTTACAAGTAATATAGTCTGGTAAGACCGAATATCGTCCTCAGAGACTGGTTATCAAGTACCGATTATCTAAGATTTAGTTTCTATTTGGTGAACGTTAATTTGTTTGTATTTTTATCTAATAACTAAGACTAAGTAATTGCAGAAAATAAACTAATTATGATAATACTTCAGTTTAAATTAGTTATGAAGGAATTAGGGCTTCCAATATCCTCGACTATACACTATTTTCAATCTCTAATGCAACTAGAATGACTTCTTCTTCTACGTTAATTAACTAGACTGTCTTATATTCCGGTTAGGATATATAATCGCTCAACCCCAGTGAAGAACCCTTCTATATTTCTATGATAGGATTTACCACATAGGAGGATTAAGAACAATAACTTATAATGCTACACAAGTATCGGGGTACTTTCGTCTGCGATTTTAACCTATGTCTATTCAATTACAGCATATCCAAATCTCTCCTCTCCGTTTTTTATTCAAAATCATATAGATTATGATAATTAATGGCCAGTTAACTATCAAACATTCATACCAATATTGAATAAATCTTAATCAAGTGAAGAAGAAATCAAACTAATGCATTAATTCATGAAATAGAGTTTCAAGCGATTCAATAGGAAAACCCTAATAAGGTAATTAGATCCTAGACATTGACATGCTAAGAACTAATACAAAATTCAACATAAACTGAAATAAAACAAAGGAAAGAAAAAGAACTTGAACCAAAGTTGTCTCTAATCTTGTGTTGTAGCCTCCTTTCTTATCCCCCAAAGTAGAATAATCAGTTATAGAATAATCCCTAGGTCTTATAGATACAAAAATCACATTTTGGACCATTTTGCCCTTTGAAAATCGGCCCAGAAAATCAGAAATCCCACCTCGGCGCCGCGGCCCTGCTGGATGGCGCCACGGCGCCGAAAATACTGCGACAAAATCAGACTCCGCAGGACAATTAGCGTTGCGGCGCCTGTGACGTTCTTTGGCCAGTTTTCTGTTTCTGTGTCATTTTGTCATCCGTACTTCGTCTGATTTCTTCTACACTTCCCGGGACTTCTTAGACTTTATTTCTTGGCCTTTTCTTGTTCAATTAAGCTCATTTCATCTTTTTTTTGTCATTTCTCCATTTAGGACCACTGTGACTCAAAAGAAAGAAAAATGGCCCTAATACTATACTAAACATAAAGAAAATGAGAAAAATACTAACTAAAAATGACTCAAAAAGTGTATATAAAATATGCCTAACATTTTCCAATTCAGATTCTGAGGTTTGTCCTTGGAGTGGCAAAGTTTTGTCTTTGTACAGATATCTTTGGCTCTTCATGTTCATCTCATATGTTTGAAAGATGCTCATCAAGGCATGAAGATTCATAGTAGCAATATTATGGCCTCTTCAATAGCACAAATCTTAGTATTGAATCTTTCAGGAAGAGATCTGAGAGCTTTATCCACAAGTTGTGTGTTGGTTAAAGGAGACCCAAGCACTTGACAGTGATTAGCAATGTCAATCAACTTTTCAAAATAGGTTTTATGTCATCAGATTCTTCCATCCTTAAGCGTTCGCATTGGCTCAAGATCATGCGAAGCTTTATACGTCGAACACTTGAGGTACCCTCACAATGAGTTTGTAAGGTTTTCCAAGCATCCTTGGCCATTGTACAATTCTGGATAAGCTTGAACATATAGAGATCTACCCATCCAAATATCGCATTTAGGGCCTTTTCATTAAAGCTTGCACTGTTGATCTCTTTCGCGGTCCATTTAGATTCGGGTTTAGTGCGTACATCACCATCCTCATCTGCTGAGTACTTGGGTATCACATAGCCTTCAGAGACTGATCTCCATGCTCGAACATCAATAGATTTGATGTGCGAACGTAGTCGAATTTTTCAGTAGGCATAGTTAGTTCCGTCAAGAATTGGAAGTCTACCAACGTTTTGTATAGCTGAGTCCATAGTCGTAATATTCAGAATCAAACACTTATTGTATCAAGTGTTGACTCTGATATCACTTGTTGGGTCCCGGGGTTACGGATAAGCAAAAATACGTAATAAAAATTAGAAACAGCTAGAACAACAAAAACAGTCTCTGAATGTTGCCTTCAATGTTGTGTCAACATCTGAATCAACATTGTGATAAAACAGTATAAACTTTATAGAGTAAATGCAGCGGAAAAGTAAAGAGACACAAAGTTTATATTTTTAAGGGTATATATTAATATATCCCTTGATGGTCAATGACCAAAAGAATTGTATAAATTATATACAATTACAAATGAATTTCTTTTACAAGATTGAGCAAAAATACGAAAAATAAATTACTAACAAAAGTGAAGTCGCAGATGAATTCAGCCTAAAGTTAAAAAGACCTAAAAAGATAAATACAACATCTTCATTACAATCGCTTGAACATTAAGCTTAATCTAGAATAAAGATAGCAATTGCAATATGGGACTAGATGTTGTTATACTACTTTAGGATAAGTGTGTTGATCCCGTTTCTAAGGTAATTATCCGAGAGCTCTCTTGGAAAATCTTCTCGTTTAATTCTGGATATCGATACTCTGAAGCTCCCCTCTATTTATAGTGTAGATATTCCCTTGAAATCCTCACTGATTGGTTGCAGAGGTTGAGTAAAAGAAGGTAGCTGCTTGGACCGATTCTTTCTCCTTAAAAATCTCAACGTTCTGAACTTGGTCTTCACGCTGCTTCTTCTCCAAGGTTTGACTGTTTCTTTTACCACGTTTTAAACACAACATCATTGTAAGCTTGCCTATATCATTTCTTACTCACAATAACACAACCTATTTTGGCCGGAACAATAGACAAAATTGTTACAGAGATGTTGTTAGGAATGTTGTCACAACATCGCAGGCAACATCCTTAAGATGCTGTCCTGAGCATTTCCAGATGTTGTCACAACATTCCATCCAACATCAACATATTGCATTTATTTTATTTTATTTGGCAGGTGGTGCATCTATAAAGTGAGCACCGCCGACAAGCGTTTTTTAGAAAACCGATCGCAAATCGACCGAATCGATCGATTTGTTCAAAATATTTTTTTTAGAACAATGAACAAACTAACAGATTTGGTTGGTATTTTTATTAAAAAATTACAAGATCAATGTAAAAACTGACGGATATATAATCGGTATTTTCATAAACAAATACCAAAATAATGGACGAATTAACGAACTCAGTAGGTATTTTCAGTAAGAAACTATCCAAACAACGAGCAAATCAACGGAGTTAGCGGGTATGTTCATCTAATTTTTTCAGGAAAATCAAAATACCGACGGACTATGTTGGTTTACATCAATTGAATATTTAATTTCTAATATAAAATTACCGACATAGGCGGTAAGTTTGTGTAACTTTTTTCTCGCCTTGGTTGTCAGAAATATTGACATAATTTATTTTCATCTAATCAGGGGATTCCATCGGTATTTATCGATAGCTTTTGTCGATTTTCAACACCGATGCATTGATTTCCAACAGCCTGTATCCGTCGGTTTTTTGTTGACAAGCCACAAATACCGACCACATTCCGTTGATTTTTTCGCTTGAAATTGAGGTATTTTTTTTACTTTTTTGGCTTGCTATTAGTATATCAATTTCATTAATGTGATGTCAACGGTAGGGATGGAAAATGAGGCGGGTTAGGGCAGGTCAAAGGTTAAACGGGGCAGGGCAGGTGTTGCGATATTTCTAGATGCTTACACAAGTGTACGTATCGTTCAAGTAATAAAGACCGAGTTTATCATCTACATAGACTGGTTTATTAAGTACCGGTTATCTATTCAATGGTATCTATTTGGTTGACGTTCTTTAGTTTGAGAATTATAGCTAAGAATTATGATTAAGTGCAGAAAATAAACTAAAGATTATAATACTTTGGGTTTATAACAGTTATGAAGGAAATAGGGCTTCCAATCTCCTCAACTATCCACTCTTTCACGTGTTAATGTAATTCTAATGATTCTTCTTCTTATTAAGATAGCAGGTTAACTAATCTGTCATTATATTACGGTTAGGACATACAAGAGCTCAACCTTGTGCAGAAACCTTCTATATTTCTATGATAGATTTTACCACACAGGAGGATTAAGAACAATAAACTTAATACTATACAAGTATCGGGGTACTTTCGTCCACGATTTTAACATATGTCTATACAATTACAACATATTCAAATCTCCCCCCTCGGATCTCAATTCGAAATCATTTAAGTTATGACAATTAATGGTCAGTTAATTATCAAGCAATCACAACAATATTGAATAGATCTTAATATGCTGAAGAAGAAATAAATAACTATGCATTAACTATATGAAAGAGTTTCAAGAAGATTCGACGGAAAACCCTACTAAAGTAATTAGCTCCTAAACATTGTCATGCCAAGAACTAATTTACAATCCAACATAAACTAAAATTAAAATAAAGGAAAGAAAAGAACTTGAACAAGAGTTGTCTCCAATCTTGTGTTGTAGCCTCCTTCTTAGCCTCCCCAAAGTATGATATCCAATTAAGAATAATCCTTAGGTCTTATAGGTGAAAAAATCACGTTTCGAACCCTTTTGACCTTTGATAAATCGAATTTTCTGTCCCAGTTCCTGCGTCGGCCCAGTGGCGCCGAAATTCCTGCAGCTCTCTGAACTTCAAGCGCCATGGCGCTGCAGTCTGGCGCCATGGCGCTGCTTGGCGCTATACACTTCTTAGGCTTCATTTCTTAGGCTTTTCTTGTGCAATTTCATCCTCAAAAGTAGTATCTTCTCCTTTATGACCGTTGTGACACAAACGAAAGAAAAACACACCTAACACTATACTAAATGCAAAATAAAAGAGTAAAATACTAACTAAAAAGGACTCAAAATAGTGTATAAAATACACTCAACAAACACCTCAAACTTACACTTTACTCGCCCTCGAGTAAAGCACTAAACAAAGAATAAAAACAAAAACAAAGGCTCTATGAAATTGATCAAGTAATTATAGCAGTGCTGCCTCAAAATCATGGATGAAAACTGGATAATATGTTAGAACATACATAGCATGAATTTTTAGCAATCTAGAATTTCAAGTTAGATATTTCACAAATTCAATTATATCATAATTACTGAGAATACAACACCTAACCTATGCATGTCAATTTCATTCCATCTTTTCCAAAATTCTATAGACCTGTTTACTTGCTATTCTCCACTAATCATAGACATACACATTAAAGATCATCAGGACTTTCAAGGGTTGTAATGTAGGCTTAGGCAGGGGTAGGTAAAAGTAGTCATTTAAGCTCAATTACGTACCATAAACATTTTTAATTCAACTCCTTTTTCCTTCTTTTTGACTTTATTTTTAAGTCTCATACCTATTCTCCCCCTCTTTTCTTTTGAGAGAATGAGATATATTATAAATAACAAGCACCCCAAACTTAGGCTTTTGCATATTTTTCATTGGGGTGCATCAAAATTTTCACTCTCTTTTTATTTCTTTTTCAACACTTCTCATTCCAATATTTTTCCATTATTACTTTGTGCGGATGGGGATTCCCCAATAGATTCTACAGATTCAAGTTCGATTAGACCAGACCGCCCCAGAGAAGAATGTGCCCACGAGGGCACCACCAGATGTTGTAGATAAACCTACTAAAGAAGAAATTGAGTATATCATAGTTGACCGCACCATGGGTTGTCCATCTTTATTCCATTTCATATAGGTCTGAGGATCCGCATAGCCCTGAATTTATTGCGTATCCACCCTGAAAGAGAGAGCTTCGGACCCGGGGTCTTTCCCTATTCCTGTTTCGCAAGATCCGGATGGCACGACAAATGAATCATAGGGTGTCAAACAAAGATATTCTTTTTGGCTCAAAGGGGCTGACTAGTGATATTTTTTTTCCAGGGTAGGTAATGAATGGTCAGAAGGGCTATCAAATAATGCTTGAATCATCTCCCTAAACATGTACATCTTAACTATTTCGCCTCAAATAAAAAACAACATATTTTCTAGACATTTTCAACCTTTCTTTCCATAATTGACAACATATAGGCTAAGCACAAATACCCCAAGTAATTAGATGTCATGAATTTTTGGAATATCTAACTTAAGCACACATATTATCGCTTTTAATTCCATTACATTATCCCACTTTATCCATTCAATATCTTTAGCAACTACAACATACTTGATCCATAAAAAAATTATGACTCGCAAACGCATAAAACCAACAAAAAGATTCAAAACAAAACAACAAAACAAAATAAGACACCCCCAAACTTAATCGACACATTGTCCCCAATGTGTAAAGACTAAAAATAAAGGGACAACTTACTGGCACAACACAACGGTCTTAACGGAGGTCTGGGAGGAAAATTCTGGAAATTACATCGGCGATCGGGCTCTCTAAAGTTTCAGCGCCGTGGCCCTGCATTTTGGCGCCACGGCGCTGTGCTCACTTTTCCCTTTTCCAGCGGTTTTGATCTTTTTTTAAAACTTGGGGTCAGTCCCTAGTCCACCTGCCATCATAACATAAGACAAAAACCAAGACCGTGAGACTGTTCAAGACAAAACAAAACAAACTAAAACAGAATTTAAATAACATAATTAAAACATTAGGCTACCTTCCAAGTAGCGCTGTCTTTAACGTCTTTTAGCCGGACGCATTTTTCTTACTAAATAAAGGGGGTAGAGTGTCCCCTCTGCATATTCATCTCAGTACCATTCTCTTTCTCCTCGTCCTCTTTTTTTTCACAGAGTTAATTTCAGGAGGGTTCATTCTCTTTTCAACATTCGCCGCTTCCTTGGCCTTACTCTCAGGTTCCACACTTTTCTTTAATGGTACCCCACAAGCATCAGTACTTATGAGGTTGTTTTCCATCCCGACCTTGTTAACTACCTCAATAGCATAACATCTGTTACACCCCATAGTTCCAACACAAGAATAAGAGAACGTACGTAAGACGATAAGGGTTAAATCGTGAAACGATAGAATATGCGTTTTTCCTTAAAAGAAATCTCGGAACCTCGTGAAGGAAAAAGGTTTATTATTGTGAATTGGATTCTCAATTTTGGTATTTAAGACTTATAGGATTTATAAGAATTGTAGAATTTTATTTCCAGATTTGGTCATATGGGGCCCACCCGGGAAATTTTACGTTTTGTGGGGCCCACAGGACTTCCGATATTTTAACCAATTATTGAGACATTGGAGAGATAAAATATTTGGACCAATAGGAGGGCGACACGTGTCACCCCCATGTGGCCCATGTTGGGCGAGAAAGTGAGGGACAAGTGGCTTAAGATATTTGTTGGACAAGTGGCTTGTGGGACCCACACACACTTGTCCCCAATCTCAACCACACACTTGTTTTAAGCCTAGCCCTTGTTTGTCTTATATATACACACTAGTAGCAAGACTTCTTCAACACTTAGAATAATTTCCAAGACAAAATATACTCCCTTCCTTGAAGATTGCTCTCGGCCAACACCCTCCTTAGGCATAGAATTTGTGCAATTGTTATTGATAAATCCCCATACTTAAACTAAGTGTCCATAGTAGTGTCCTAAGGATATCCCAACACAAAAATCCCGGAAATACTACATTAATCCGTTAGTCGCAACGTGAAACCCTAAGGTGATCTTCATATCTTTGGATGAAGCTGAAGAGAAGTTGTTTAGGAACTTCTAAGGGTTGCTTGGAGTGGATTGGAACGTAAGAATTAGGAGCTAAAGTTGCTAAGGATCGAATTTTAGATCTTGGAATAATTTGGGCTTATTGAGGTAATAATCTTTGTCCTTCTAATATAATTGGAGATTACATGTTATAGTAGTATATAAATGAGTATGTGATATGTGGAAGGAATATTGAAAAGATTTGAACCTTATTAAGATGTTAAAACCGAATTTTGGCATGCTAGCCATTAAAGTTGTTAAAACATTACCTATTACTTGTTGACATGAAGGAATCTTATTGATAACAAGTTATTATAACTTATTTAAAGATTGGAATATAAGTTGGAATTATATAGAAGTAATGAAACAATTTTGGCATGCTAGCCGAAAACTGGACAATTTTGATAGTAGTTGGCCAAGAACATCAACTAAAGGACTGGACTAATGGATTGTATTAGTGGACTAATGGACTGTTTTTACATTGGACTATGGACTAGTTTTAATGGACAGTTTTGGTAGATTAAGTGGCTGAATTTTACACGTCCAGTTAGGCGTGTAATCCCCTTTGGTTAACTATTGGTTGCGCCTTAAATGTGGCTTGTTGGTTGATGAATACGGACCTTGGAAAAGGTGGAAAAGTACGTAGAAACAAAGGAAGTGCTGCCCGATCTTCCGTAGAATTAGAGGGCTATTAATTGATATAAGTCTTACAATAGTAAGTAAGATTTTGATAGAAGTACTATGGCCATTTTAGGTTGAAGTACTACGTGTAGCATGGTCTACTTGGCTTAAGGAATAACCGATGAAGTTGAAGTACTTGGAGCGTTTTGCTACGTGTCGAAATGGTTAGTCGTCGCGAGGTATGTGGACTTACTCTTCTATAAGACATGAGTATTTTTATGGTATACTTGCCTTGTTGTTAGGAGTATACATGACTTGATATTTGAGTATACTTGACTTGTTGTTGGGAGTATACATGACTTGTTGTTTGAAGTATACTTGCCTTGTTATTTGGAGTATACGTGACTTGCCTTCTTGAAGTACTTGCCTTGTAATTAGGAAGTATTCATGTTATAGATTTTAGGCTAAAATCATGTCTAGAATATTCTTAAGTTCTTACCAAGTCTTATGAGGGATGTTGGTAAGAGTCGTTAGGAAGTAGTGCAGTCTAGTTGACCTTGCTAAGTTACTACACTAATGAAAAAGGGACCGAACAAACCATTGCAACGTTAATGAAAATGTATCGGTAATCAATTATATTGAAATGAGTAGAATCTTCCATCTGCATAGAAACTAAGATAAGACAAAATTGTATTACATTTTCTAGATCATGGCTCAATGGAAAAGATCGTTATAAACGTGTATAACCTACTCACGGTTCAATGAATATTTATTTTGAAAGTTATGAGATTTGATTTTCAATGTTATGAGGCTTGTTTTATTTAAATAATTATGAGACTTTATTTTCAAGTTATGTGACTTGATTTTAAAAAGGAGAAGTAACCTGATTTAAAGGAATATGTTACTTGATTTTAAAAATGAGAAGTAACTTGATTTAAAGGAATAGGTTACTTGATTTTAAAAAGGAGAAGTAACTTGATTTAAAGGAATAGGTTACTTGATTTAATAAAAATGGAGAAGTAACTTGATTTAAAGGAATAGGTTACTTGATTTTAAAAAGGAGAAGTAACTTGATTTAAAGGAATAGGTTACATGATTTTAAAAAGGGAGAAGTAACTTGATTTAAAGGAATAGGTTACTGGATTTTAAAAAGGAGAAGTGACTTGTTTTAAAGGACTCTTTTATAAAGAATAGATGTACGTAGAACTTTTGGGTCCAACGCCCTAATATTTCATGAGACGATTCTTCTTATAAAGAATAAAGGTACATAGCTTCTTTGGATTTTAATCCTACGCGATATACGACACTTTGATTTTCTAAAAAGATGTTTTAGAAATAGTACATGATAACTAGTGCCTTGATTTTCCATACCATGTTTTTAATAGATACTTAATATGATAAGTATCTTAATATTTCAAATGTTTCAAAATAATGCTTATAATGGATCTTAATCCTTAATGAACTATGTGATAACGCCTTAATGATGATTGAAAAAGAAAGATGTGATGGTACCTTAGTTTCGTAAGAATTGTTATAATGACTTTATGGGAAGTGGTTATAACAGTCTTTATGAAAAGTTTAAAATGATTGATAAAAATGAACTTGGTTTCATTGTAGTACATAAAGGAAGTGACTAGAGTACAAAGAGTGTAGGTCGCTTGAGTTGATGAGTAAGTAACTTGATGTTGCAAGGCTAGTGCCTTGGGATTTTTATAAAGGAACCGGATGTGCGGTGGATGTACGTAGTACTTTGGCTTGTGTAAATGATAGTTATACTACTTTTTCCTTGATAGTACTTTGGCTTGCTAAAATGGAAATTTAGTTTATAAAGTGAATGTACGGATCACGTACATTGTTGTAATGGACTTTAATCCTTAGTGATGCAAGGTGTGATAGTACCTTGGTGTTATAAAATGAAAGACTTGTTAGTGTCTTGTTTGTTTTAGAAAGGAAGACATGTTATTGTCTTGTTTGTTTTAAAATGAAGACATGGTATTGCCTTGGTTGTTCAAAAAGATGGTGCCTTCATTTTGTCTAATGAGAGTCAAAGCTTACCTTAACTTGCCTATGTTGTTTACGATAGCCGGCTGCGCTTGTATTTTATGATTTATTGTGGGGTCAACCCCTGACCATGTCGTGTTGTTCATATTCCGCGGGTTTGCTCCCCCCGATGCGAGGAGTACCTCATGCGAGTCCAAGGGGCTCATGCGGGACGTGGTCCTATGCGAGGAATACCCTCATGCGAGTCTAAGGGGCTCATGCGGGACAGGCTCCTATGTGTTACATTCCGCGGGTTTGCTCCCCCCGATGCGAGGAGTACCTCATGCGGGTCCACGCGACCTATACAGACTAGAGAGTCCAGGAATAGGAGTTGTCCCATGATATTATGGGCGAACGACCCTAGTTTGATCATCGGCTTCCTATTTGCGAACCGGCGAAATCGACTTTTATTGCTCTCATTGTTTGTAAAGTTCAGTGTACTGTTGATGTGGTTATTATACTTGTATCCTGCTTTATATTTGGACTGTGTGATATTATATCCTTGAAGGGCACAGTCGACTCTTGGAGTTATTATAGTACAGTGATACGAAGTGCAGTTGGCTTTTAGGTTATGTGACACGGTAGGATCTGGCATTTGATTTTCATACTTGCCCCTGTAATTCTTGTACACAGCCATGATTTTAATACTGTACTTTATTTTCAGTTCCATACTTAGTACTTGTTGTACTGACCTCCTTCGGGGGGGCTGCGTTCATGTCCGCAGGTCTAGGTACTCAGTTGTGGATCCGCGAGCTTAGGATCCTTATTCAGCATTTTGGATAACTCCAATGTTCCGGAGCTTATCCTTATGGCTAGGTATATTCAGGGGTACGACGGGGCCTTGTCCCGTCACAGTTGTTGTCAAATTCTTAGAGGTCTGTATTCATATGTGGGCTGGACTGGTGAGAGTTATATTTACATTGTCGTACAGTGTAGACCCAGTTGGGTATGGTATAAATATATGGCAGCCTTATCGGCTTTGCCTTTGCTTTAAGAGAGAAAAAAAATGAGTGTTATTATCTTCCGCGTGTTACTCATGTTATATGTATAGAAGGGTGCCCATGTAGGGTACCATTCGCGGGCCCGGGGTTCGGGGCGTGACAACATCTATCAACGACTTGAGGTTCAGGGGGTGGTTTGAGCACTTTGAAGGTCATCTCTGGCTCAGGTCGTGGCTGGAACACTTTGAAGGTCATCTCTTCATCTTGAACTCTGAGCTTCAATTCCCCCTTCTAAACATTAATAAGTGCCCTCCCTGTGGCTAGAAATGGTCGCCCAAGGATGATGGGTATATTCTCATCTTCCTCCATATCAAGAATGAGGAAATTAGCAGGAAAGATGAACTTACCCACTTTCACTAACACATCTTCAATTATACCTCTGGGATGTACGACTGAGCGATCAGCTAACTGCAAGTTGACTGTGGTTGGCTTTGCTTCCCCTAAACCAAGTCTTTTAAACACAGAGAGTGGCATCAAGTAGATACTAGCCCCTAAGTCACAAAAAGCCCTCTTACATGTAACCTTCCCTATAGTGCAAGGTAAGGTAAAACTTCCCGGATCTTTCAACTTAGGGGGAAGTCTCTTCTGCAAGATAGCACTGCACTTCTATGTCAGCGCTATTGTCTCATAGTCTGCCAGCTTCCTCTTCTTAAACAGGATGTCTTTCATGAACTTCACATAAGCTGACATCTGCTCCAAATCTTCAATGAATGGGAGATTGATATGAAGCTTTTTGAAGACCTCTAAGAATTTGGAAAATTGCTTGTCTAAGGACTTCTTCTGTAGTCTTTGAGGGAATGGAATTTTGTCTACATATTCTCTCATAGCTGCCGGTGGAGCTTTCTCTAAAATAGAGTTGTCCTCAGTAACACCCTCTTTCTCTGCCTCAACTGCTTTCTCCAACTCGATCTCATTTTCAACCACTGGTGTCACGACCCGACCCCGGGACCGCGACTGGTGCCCTACCTGGGCACCCTTACAGGTAAACATCAGAGAAAAATCAGCGGAACATACATGAAACTTATAAAATAAAAACAACAGTAATAAAACAACAGGTTAGCCGATAGGGCTACCTTTCCGAACGTACATACATAAACGAAGCAGTTGCCTCCTTTCCTTTACAAACCGACCCACAATATGTGACTACAGACCTCTAAGAGTTTTGACCTAACTACTGTGGCGGGACAAGGCCCCGTGCACTCGAATAAACATAAACGTGACAACTCGGAACACCGGAGCCATCTCAACTTGCTGAACGGGATCCTAAGCTCGCGGATCCACAGCGTAATACCTAAACTGCGGGCATGACGCGGCCCGAAGAAGTCGATAATAGTGCGAATATGGAATGTAAATAACGTCTGATGCAGATCACAATTGTACAAAAGAATGACAAGGACAAGTATAAAAATACATACCAGATCCTGCCGTGTCATTATCACTTATGAACTTAATCGTACCTTATTATCTTTTCCATTCCCAATAAAAGTTATAGTCACATTCTTACGTACATTATTAGATAAAGAATCATTAAGTTCATTACCATATAACTTACTTATCTTTCATAACATAGTCCGGCCCATTACGGAGGGACACATATACTACCCGGCCCAATCTGGGACGCGATCAAGTCACACTAATATCAAAGCATGCCCGTGGAATCCCCCATCACTGTCGACAGCTAAAAGTGTAAAACATAACCATGTGACGCGCCCGTGGCATCCCACCTCACTGTCGGCGTACACATACACCATACCTACATATATCTCCTGCCCGTGGAATCCCACATCACTGTCGACAGCTATAAGTGTAGAACATAACCATGGGTCTCACGCCCATAATATCAATCAAAACAGGTGGTATAACGTCTTGGGGCTTGCCCCTCATTTATACTCTTACCCTGGAGAAGGTGGTAAAGCAGGGGGTATAACGTCTTGGGGCTTGCCCCTCATTTATACTCTTACCCTGGAGAAGGTGGTACAACGTCTTGGGGCTTGCCCCTCATTTATACTCTTACCCTATCTCAACCGGCCGACAAACAACACATAAAGCGGGTGGTGCAATCTTGGGGTTTACCTCACTTATACTCTTACCCTGGAGAAGGTGGTACAACGTCTTGGGGCTTGCCCCTCATTTATACTCTTACCCTATTTCGACCGACCATCAAACAAGACATAAGCACTAACATGTCTTTTTATAAAAATCCGGGAATTTAACCCAAGTACTCCAAATAACGGAAGCATACGTGGAATCCCACATCACCGTCGACGCGTCAAGAACTTACAACAAGACGGTAATTCTTCAACCGGAGAGTCGCGGCAACTTAATAAAACATAATACTTGCACTCAAAGGCTATTACCCGACATATAGGCAAGTTCTCAATTAACAAGCCAAAGTACTTATCAAGGCACACATAGGAAAATTCTCATTTAACAAGCCAAAGTACTTATCAGACACAAATAGAATAAATTCTCATTTAACAAGCCAAAGTACTTATCCGGCACAAATAGAATAAATTCTCATTTAACAGCCAAAATACTTATCCGCACAAATAGAATAAATTCTCATTTAACAAGCCAAAGTACTTATCAGACACAAATAGAATAAATTCTCATTTAACAAGCCAAAGTACTTATCCGCACAAATAGAATAAATTCTCATTTAACAAGCCAAAGTACTTATCCGCACAAATAGAATAAATTCTCATTTAACAAGCCAAAGTACTTATCCGCACAAATAGAATAAATTCTCATTTAACAAGCCAAAGTACTTATCCGCACAAATAGAATAAATTCTCATTTAACAAGCCAAAGTACTTATCCGGGCACAAATAGAATAAATTCTCATTTAACAAGCCAAAGTACTTATCCGGCACAAATAGAATAAATTCTCATTTAACAAGCCAAAGTACTTATCAAGGCACAAATAGAATAAATTCTCATTTAACAAGCCAAAGTACTTATCAAGGCACACTTAGACAAATTATCAATTTATCAAGCCAAAGTACTAATCAAGGCATACATAGAATAATTCTCTTTTAACAAGTCAAAGTACTTATCAAGGCACACTTAGACAAATTCTCAATTTATCAAGCCAAAGTACTACGTACGTACATTCTTTTATAAAAGACTCCTTTCTATGTAAAGCCCCAAGATACTAACAACCGTAGTATCAAGTCCTATTCACCTTTCAAGACAAGTCACAATACCTTTTTAGAAATACAAATACCGGCTTCTAAATCAAGTGACTTCTTTTATTAAAAACCTTAAGCAATTGGTACCTTTGAACCAATTTGCGTTCATAATACAAGTTATTTCTTTGATTACTTTATTAGAGAAAACTATTCTCTTAACCTTCCATAAAGCCGTTATAACCAACTTCCCATAAAGCCGTTATAACCCTTTATGGTTTAGACCAACACGTTCCTTTTATAACCAAGAGACTTCTACTTTTTGAAACCAAGTATTAAATACTTTCAAATCAATTCTCATACCTTTCAAAAATACTACTAGTCTCTTAACCTTTAGAAAATAAGCGACTCATTTTATATAACACCTTAGGCAATTAATGCCTTAAAAACAAGTTGCCTTTTCACTAAAATCAAGTCATTTATCTTTCCATAAAGCAAATATAACTAACTTCCCATAAAGCCGTTATATTCACTTTATACCTTAGCCAAAAACAATTTCCTATCCAAGGGACTTATACGTTTAAAACGGAACAAGTATCACATACTTTAAAACTCTTCAAGTCCCTTAACTTAATAAAACTCAAGACATCCTTTATTCTTTCAAAGAAGTGAGTTAATCTCCTAACTCACCCGACTTGGCTATTCATAAAATTAGTAAAGGATATCAAGGTGTTATACGCTCTGCGTACTACATACGCGCAACTAGTCATGCTCAAAGATAGGAAAAGTTCTACATAGAGTAGATCACAACTACCTCTTAACTTCTAAGAGTAGAAGGAAACATGAAATGATACCACAAGTATATTCCATACATAGAATCATGCCAAAGGAAGGAAGAGGTTCACATACCTCGCGACGATTGTCGACAAGTAGCAAAATGCTCCAAAGTACTTCAACCTATAATGGTCACAATATGTCCATTAACCTCTTACTTCAACGTAGAATATCCTAGGTGCTAAGTCACTAAATTCTACGGGGAATCGGACAGCACCTCCTTTGTTTCTACTTACTTTGCCACCTTTTTCAAGGTCGAATACAATAACCAAACAGCAATTGGCTCACAATTTATATAGCGGGTAGTCCAATACAAATGACTAACTAAATGACCCCAATTGGCTCACAATTTATACGTAGTAGTCGATACAAGTGACTAACTAAACAGCCCCAATTGGCTCACAATTTATATTTCAACCCAAATTTGTAGCATAACATGATATCAAGTCGCATTTGATTATAATAACCATAATCCTTAAGTCAATGACATGCGACGGTTCTAACAACGATTAAATTGTAATCCAACTTAACATGGCTTATATGTCATTTCGGATTTTAGGCTACAACAATCCATAATACTTATAAAACTTCAACACATATACTTCATGCTAGTAAAATGTAAGGCTAACAACAAAATACATAATCTTATAACACTTAAAGAGAACAAGATTATACCTCCACGAATCTCAATCTAACTTCCAAATCCGAAATCGCTCCTTAGTAGTTTAGAACCTCTCCAAGACACTTCAATCCGCTTGTTGAGACCCCTAGAACAACACCAACAATTTCCTTCACTTCGATCCAAAACCTAGAAAGCAACTAGGTTTTCACTTTGACTAACCCGAAAACTATCTTTTTCCGAGATTTTTCTATTGAGATACACTTACAACACCCTCATGAACCTTGGTTTAAAGTGTGGAGCTTATTGGACAAAAATTGGCAATTTTCCTTCTTGAAAATCCTCAAAGCCGTGAGCTCCCTTAAGAGCAAGAACAAGTTTTTCAATTTTTCTCTAAGTGTAGAATGACAAAGTCTTGCTACTAGTATACTTAAATAACACAAGGAAGGGTCAAGATTAAAACAAATGGGTGGCTTGGATGCATTTTAATTAAATATCAAGCTAAGTGGGGTCATTGACTTGGTCAATGTTGTCAAGCTCTAAGCCTTGCAAGACTTCATCATAAATTATGGTCAAATGACCATTCCACCCATGAAATTTCGTCCATGTCCATTAAGGGGGGGGGGGGTGACACGTGTCGCCCTCCCGTTCGTCGCAATAATTCGTTTTCCGACAAATTTCAAATTTCCGATAAATTTTTACAAGTCTCAAATCTTAACAATGTGAGTTCTTACGTACGTTCTTAAAACATGTCCTGTAAATACGGGGTGTAACAACTGGTTTGGTTGCCATCTGCTCTAACTGCTTTCAACTTCTCAAGCTGATTTCCTACTGCTCCCTTGGGTTCATCACAGTATTGCTGGGAAGATTTCCTTGCTCTCTACTATTTAGTGTGATTGCCAGCTGCCCCACTTGTGTCTCAAAATTCTTGATCGATGACTGTTAGGCGTATTTTGTATAGGCTTTTTGAGTCATTTTAGTTAGTATTTTTCTCATTTCCGTCTAAATAAGTGTAGTGTTAGGGTCATTTTCCTGTCTTTTGAGTCACAGCGGTTCAAAAAGGCAAAATGACGAAAATGAGAGAAAAGTGGGCATAAAAGGAGGGTCCTTAAGCAACAAAAGGTTGAAAATTGGAGATTCGGACGAAGGTAGAGCAGCACCGCGGTGCCCAGCAGTAGGATCGCGGTGCCATAAGATCAGAGAACCCGCAGGACTTTCGGCACCGCGGTGCCATTCTGCAGAACCGCGGTGCCGATTCTGGAATTTCAGATCCGAAGTGAATTTGGTCAAGGGCAGAAAGGTCCATAGGGCACGAAATTTGAAATATACTTAAGCCCTAGGGATTAGTCTAGAAGGAGGGGGTCATTCTAACACACAACACATCACAGGGGAAGGATTGGAAGCTACAATTGGAGACTTTAGTTCGCAATACTTTTCTTTCTTTCTTTTTAATTCAGTTTATGTTTGGAATTGTATTAGTTCTTAGCGTGACTATGACTAGAAGCTAAACACTTTATTAGGGCTTTTCTTTTGAATCGCTTGAAACTCTATCTCATGACTTAATACATTAGTTTGATTTCTTCTTCACTTGATTAAGATTTATTCAATAATTGGTATGAATGTTTGATAGTTAATTGATCACTAATTATCATACCCTATATGATTTCGAATCAAAAATAGAGAGGAGAGTTTGGATATGTTGTAATTGAATAGACATAGGTTAAAATCGTGAACGAAAGTACCCTGATACTTGTGTAGCATTATAGGTTACTGTTCTTAATCCTCCTATATGGTAAATCCTATCATAGAAATATAGAAGGGTTCTGCACTGGGGTTGAACGATTATATGTCCTAACCGGAATATAAGACAGTCTAGTTAACCGTTATCTTAACGTAGAAGAAGAAGTCATTCTAGTTGCATTAATGATCGAATAGAGTGGATAGTCGAGGATTTTGAAAGCCCTAATTCCTTCATAACTGATTAAACCCCAATAATTTAAATTACTTCTCGCAATTATTCTAGTAGTTAGATAAAAACTCAAATCAAATATCGTTTTCCAAATAGATAATCTAGAATAGATGTTCGGTAATTAGAAACCAGTCTATGTGGATGATAAACTCGGTCTTACATACTATATTACTTGTGAACGATATGTACACTTGCGTGAGCAATTGGACACGGTCCTAACAAGTTTTTGGCGCCGTTACCGGGGACTGGCGTACTTCTAATATCAAACCATCTATTTTTATTTCTACTTTGGCTATATTTTTATTTTTATTTTCATGTTAGAACCATGTTGCCTTGATTTGTTTGTTGATTTTGGTCTATTTCAGGGATTTAGTGTATGCGAAGAAGAAAATGAGCAAACACACTTGTTCCTTTTAACCCTGAGATTGAGAAAGCTTGCAAGAAGAACAGGCGAAAGAAGAGGATAACTGATTCAGTGATCATGGAAAACCAATCGAATCAGAATGGGGTGAACAATGAGGGTCCTGAAAATGCAGGGGAGCCAGTCCAGATTCCAGCGGAAAGAAGCTTGGGAGACTATGTTCTCCCCACGGTTACTGGTGCACAGACATGCATCAGGCTCCCAGCAATAGGAGCAAACAACTTTGAGATCAAGCCAGCCATCCTGAGCATGGTCTAGAACACAGTACAGTTTGGGAGATTGCCGTCTGAAGACCCACACATGCACATTGCCAATTTTCTGGAGCTATGTGCCACATTCAAGTACAATGGCGTTACTGACGATACCATTAGATTTAGCCTCTTCCCGTTCTCACTTAGGGACAGAGCCAATATGTCATGACCCGAACCCCGGGCCCGCGACTAGTACCCTACCTGGGCACCCTTCTACCCATACAACACAAGTAACCTGCGGAAGCTAAATAACACTCATGATACAAAGAAGGCTAGCCGACGAGGCTGCCAATATATATATATATATATATATATATATATATATATCTATATATATATATATATATATATATAAAGCCCATCAGGGACTACTTCTTCCCTTTTTTTTATACACAACCCATATACATAGCCAACATATGACTACAGACCTCTAGAGAGTATGAATGTACAACATGGCGGGACAGGGCCCCGCCGTACCCCTGAATATACAACACGTACCAGTGGTAAGCCCCGGAGCAATGGAGCTACCTCAACAGCTGACAAGGATCCTACACACTCGGATCACCCAACTGCGAACCTAAACCTGCGGGCATGAACGCAACCTCCCGAAGGGGGTCAGTACAACAAGGTACCAAGTATGTAAACATGAAGTACAGTAACAAGATCATAACTGTACAAAAGAATGACAAAGACAAGTATGAAAATCAAATACCAGATCTTACCGTGCCATATAAAATAAGAGTCAATTGTACCTTGTATCACTGTCCCACTTCAATTATGAAATCATTACCATTCAAAATATGAATGCCATGTCAAAATCAGGGACACCTGCCCTCAGCATGTAATATCACTATGCAATCCTATTCATGGGAATTGAACCCGCATGGGCCCGTACACCCGTGGAATCATATACATATAATGTTTATGTCATAATCATGGACGTTCTCACATGATCTCAACTATACCATTTTCACAATAAGATTTATGTCATAATCATGGACGTTCTCACATAATTTCCCTAAGTGTATATATGTCATAATCATGGACATTCTCACATGATTTCCATATAATATATAAGTCATAATCATGGACATTCTCACATGATTTCCATATAATATATTAGTCATAATCATGGACATTCTCACATGATTTTCATATAATCCCCATATATGTACATGCAACGTGTCCCGGCCCACCATGGGACTCGGTGTATCAATGCAACCATATGACATTTTAAACCATCTTTTGACTTTCCATAAAATCGTTATAACAAACTTTCATTTTAGAAAACTAAGGCACTATCACATCTTTCCTTTTAGATAAACCAAGGCATTTATCATGTCATGTAACATTTAGGGAAATGAACCCAAAGTACTATGTACATTCATTCTTATAAAAAGAATCATATCATGCAATATAAGGGTTGAACCCAAAAGTACTACATACCTTCATTCTTATAAAAAGAATCCTATCATGTAATAAACCCCAAGATACTAGCACTTGTAGCATCAGGGCACTTTCACTTTTAAGATCAAGTTACTTATTCTCTCCAAATCAAGTAACTTATACTTTTCAAATCAAGTGACCAATACTTTCCACATCAAGTAACCTATACTTTCCAAATCAAGTTAGTACACTTATAAAAATCGATTCAAGGCTTAAAATCAAGTAACTTATTTTCTTTAAATCTAGTCACTTATTCTCTTTAAATCAAGTAACTTCCACTAGAAAAATTAAGTCACTTTTGCGTATAAAATCATGTCACTTTCACATATAAAATCATGTCACTTATACATATAAAATCATGTCACTTATACATATAAAATCATGTCAAGTAACTTACTTTATAAACCATAAGAAATCCGATTTGCGATAACAGATCCCTATTGCCTAGTTAAACCATTACGAGCCGTTAGTAGTTTATATCTTTTATAACGATCTTATCAAATCAGCTGTGATATAGAAATGTAAAACAATTTTATCTTATCTTAGTTTTTATGCAGATGGAAGTCTAACCATTTCAATATAGTTGATTTTCGATACCTTTTTCATTTAACGCTGCAATGGCTTGTTCGATACCCTTTTCATTAGTGTTGTAACTTAGCAAGATCAACTCGACTCCAATACTTACTAAAAACTCTTACCAACATCTCCCATAAGACTTGGTAAGGACTTAAGAATAATTTAGACATGCCTTTAGCATAGAATCAATAACATGAATACTCCAATACAAGGCAAGTATACTTCAAGAAACAAGTCATGTATACTCCAATAACAAGGCAAGTATACCTCAAGAAACAAGTCATGTATACTCCAATAACAAGGCAAGTATACCTCAAGAAACAATTCATGTATACTCCAATAACAAGGAAAGTATACTTCAAGAAACAATCATGCCGATAGAAGGAAGAAGTTCACATAGTTCTTCTACCAATCCGCTAAGTGGAATACGTCTCACGTAGCTCTTACCAATATGCTAAGCTGAATACACCTCACGTAGCACTTCAACCTATAATGATAATAGCATATCTATCAACTATATTCCTTTAATGTTAGGTTATGGACCAAGTAAAGTTTCCATTTCTACGAAAAATTTGACAGCACTTCCTTTGTTTCTACGTACTTTTCCACCTTTTCCAAGGCCCAAATTCAACAACCAACAAGCCACAATTAAGGGCACAACCCACAGTTAACCAAAGGATATTACACCCTACTAGACGTGTAAAATTCTTCCCCACAATCATATATAAACAATCCACAATTCTCGGCATAAAACAATCCACAATTCTACAATAACGAGGGTAAAATGTGAGGCCTTTAAACGCCTTTCCACATCTTTATTTCCTTAGGACATTCATTAGCAATTACTACATTGAAACATGCATAGTAGTGGCTGAATTTTCAGCATTCCAAGGCCACAAAACAGTCCACAAAACTACACGACAACGTCTAACAGTTTTGGGCAATTTTCGGCCAACAACAACTACAACAATCCAAAGTCCTTTTCCACAATTTCTTATAATCTAATTCACATTTCAACATGTTATATAAGTCATATAAAGTATCAACAACAATATTTCCTTCATTATACAACATGCGACAAGTGAAATTAACAACAAAAATGACCAACGAATTCCAATGGCCAAAACTGCCACTCTCGGCCTCAACAACCCAAACTAGTCCAAACCCTTTTTAATCTTCATTCTTTTTAGTACAAGATCATCTATACATATCAACAATAAGTAATATCTAATTACTTTAAAAGAAGAAGAACCATTACCTTATTAAAATGGCCAAAAACGCTAAAATCAGTCCGTAGAAAATTGGCATGCAGTTTTCGTTTCGCTCCACTTCTTCAAGTTCCAATCTCATATACGTAACCCCTATAAGCTTATGATCAACTTACCTTCACGTTCCATCACCAAAAAGTCGACGGAAACCCCTAGGGTTTCACCCTCATTCTCGGCCAAGGGAGGTTTATTGGTTAATGGAGTGTTATCTTGGCTTAACACTTGGTTAGAGACCTTAATCTTGTATTAGTGAACTAAGCTTGGAAGATTAAGGATTTTGTTCTTCAAAATGCCACTAGGGCCGAGAGCAACATGAAGAGGAGATGGAAATGTGTGAAATATGGCTAAGTGTTTTTGTCATCCAAGTCTCTCCATATAGATATATAAATATCTCCAAGTGTAGCAAGACAAGTGGAGTGGGATCCACTTGTCCACTTGTCTTCAAAATATCTAAAAGTCCAAGTCAAAGTCTTCATGACAAGTGGAGGGGTGACACGTGTCACCCTCCTATTGGTCCAAAATTATTTCTTCACAAAATCATTCTATACTTGGCCAAAATATCTAAAAATCTCGTGGGCCCCACAAAATCATAAAATTTCCTGTGGGCCCCACATGACCATATCCGAGACTTAAAAATCTGAAACTTCAATATACTATAATAATTCCATATACAAAATTTGAGAATCAAATTCCAAGTTATAAACTTTTTCCTTCACAAATTTTCCGGAATTTTTCCTTAAGAAAAGTATTTTTTCTTTCTTTCTAAAATTCAAACCTTATTTCCTTACGAACGTTCTCATATCATTGCCTTGAAAATACGGGGTGTACACACGAGCTGGTTGAACTCACTGCCTGCCAACTCCGTCACCACCTGGCAGGATTTAGCCCAAAAGTTTCTCGCAAAGTTCTTCCCTCCTTCAAAGGCAGTAAAGTTAAGGGGAGAGTTGAACAATTTCTATCAGGTAGATGGAGAGTTGTTGTATGACGTATGAGAGAGATTTAAGGATTTACAGAGAAAATGCCCCCATCATGGCGTAGATAAGTGGATGTTGGTCCACATTTTTTATAATGGGTTGAGTGGTACTACTCGTACCATAATTGATGTTGCAGCAGGGGGAGCGTTCATGAGGAAGAGTGCCAATGAGGCACATGAGTTGCTAGAGGACATGGTTGCCAATAATCATCAAGGGACATATGACAGGTCTGCGAGAAGCAGGAAGACTATGGGCATACATGAGATAGATGCTATCACAACATTAAATGCGCAGGTGGCCCTCTTGACAAAGCAATTGCAGCAGAACACTATGTCTGTGAATGCAGTCCAGATGTCGGTAAATTGTGAGATTTGTGGTGGACCGCACTTCTTTGACAGATGCACAGCGGTGGACCCTAATAATGTGTCAATAAAGCAGGTTCAGGCAGTTGGGAACTTTCAGCGGCCTTATAATTCCAACACATACAATCAAGGGTAGAGAAATCACTCTAACTTTTCGTAGAGGAACGATCAAGGGCAGCAGCTACCATATCAAGGAAACTACCAGAACCAGCAAACACATAACCAGGCTACATCATCACAAAAGTTTAGACCACCCACCCAACATGAAAAGCCTGATGAACTGAGAGATGTTTTGCTTACACTCACCAACTCGCAGAATCAATTCATGTCTAAAACAAGGTACTCTCTCAGGAACTTGGAAATGCATGTGGGGCAACAAGCAAAGATGGTAAATAATAGACAACAGGGTACTCTCCCGAGCAACACAGAGGTTAATCCTAGAGAGCAGTGCCAGGCAGTTTTGTTGAGAAGTGGAAAGCAGTTGGAGCAGGTTGCTCCCCAACTAGCAGTGGTACTGAGGACCGCCCTACAGTAGAGAAAGCTCCACCAACACCTTTGAGGGAATACACTAATAGAATCCCTTACCCTCAGAGGCTCCAAAAGAAGGCCATAGACAAGCAGTTCTCCAAGTTCCTGGAGGTGTTTAAGAAGCTTCACATCAATATCCCTTTCATTGAGGCGTTAGAACAAATACCCGCATACTTCAAATTCATGAAGGAGATACTTGGGTAAAAGAGAAGGTTGGAGGATTATGAGACAGTAGCGCTGAAAGAGGAGTGCAGTACCATCTTACAGAAGAAACTACCTCCTAAGTTGAAAGATCCAGGAAGCTTCACCCTGCCCTGCACTATTGGCAAAGTAACATGCAACAGGGCACTTTGTGACTTAGGGGCCAATATCAATCTCATGCATCTGTCTGTGTTCAAGAGATTGGGTTTGGGGAAGCCAAACCAACCACAGTTAATCTGCAGCTGGCTGACCGAACCATGGTGCACCCCAGAGGCATAGTGGAAGATGTGTTTGTCAAGGTGGGAAAGTTCTTCTTCCCAGCAGACTTCCCCTTTCTTGACATGTAGGAAGATGATGAAATACCCATCATTTTGGGGAGACCATTCCTTGCAACGGGTAGAGCCCTAATCGATGTGGAGAAGCGAGAATTGAGACTACGGGTTCAGGAAGAAGAGATGGTATTCAAGGTGTTCAAATCCACCATTGAGTCTCAGGCCAGCAACAAATACTTCGCAATGAGCACAACTGACATAACAACTCAGCAATTACAAACCAAATGTAGGAGGATCTTTGAGACGGTTGTGAACCCACAGGTTAGTTTGAAAGCTGAAACAAAAGTGGATGAGACGAAAGCTGTCAAACAGGTCTTACTGAACCCAACACTGTGAAAAAGAAGAATAGAGTAAGGAAGATGAGAATGATTTTTAAATGGATAGGTTGTGGGGTTAATTTACCCTAATGGTTGAATAAAAAACCTGCGTCCGGCTAAAAGACGTTAAAGACAGCGTTACTTGGTAGGCAACCCAATGTTTAAATTAGGCAATTAGTTTAAATAGAACAGTCACACTTTTGGTATTGTTGTTATATTGTGATGACAGGTGAAGGAATCGGAGACTAAGCACGAAAAAAATGGTGGAAAACACGGAATTGGGTCGGCACCGCGGTGCCATTTTGCAGGCCCGCGGTGCCGAATGTTCAGAAAGATCACAGTACTTTAGGCACCGCGGTGCCATTCTCGAGATCAGCGGTCTTGCGCGATTGAGAAAAATAAAAAAGCCCTAAATCACTAAATCCCTTCCCACAGATACTGTCGCAATGCAGTATCCGCCGCCACCACCTCCATTTTGAACATCTATTGTCTGTAAGTCGTCCCTTTATTATTTTTGAGTCGTTATACATTTGGTACAATGTGCCGTTTAAGTTTGAGAGGTTTTATTTTTATTTTCTCTATGTCTGTTTTTGAGTCGTTTTGATTGAGTTTTTGTATCTTTTATTGTGTCTATATGAGTCAATATTTTTTAATGATCATGCATGATGTAGCTGCTTGAAACGCCTAGTGAATTAAGTAGGATAATGTAATGGAATTAGAAGCTAAAATATGTGTGCTTAAATTAGATATGCCAAAAATTCATGAAAATCTAATTATTTGGGATATTTGTGCTTAGTTTATGTGTTGTCAATTGTGAAAAATGTCTATGAGTCTGCTTGCTTGTTATTTGAGGCGAAATAGTTAAGATATACATGTTAGGGAGATGATTCAGACATTTCTTTGTTAGCCCTTCTTACCATTCATTACCTACCTTGCAATAAATTGTATTCCTAGTCAGCCCTTTTAAGCCTAAAATAAGTTGTTTCTTTGACACCCCATGATTCCCTTGTGTGTCATAAGCAGTAAGTGAAAATAGGGATGAAAAGAGTGAAAAAAGAAATACCAAAAGAGAGTGAAAAAAATGGATGCACTCCAATAAAAAAATATAAAAGCTTAAGTTTGGGGGTGCCTATGTGAATTTGTTTCATACTCTCAAAAAGAGAAGAATGGAATTATAGGTACGAACTAAAAAGAATACCAAAAAAGGACAAAATGGTTGAATGAGAAAAACGGTTATGGTACGTAATTTGAGTCTAAATGCCAACTTTTACCTACCCCTGCCTAAGCCTACATTACAACCCTGAAAAGTCCTGAAGATCTCTAGTATGTATGTCTATGATTAGTGGAGAGTATCAAGTAAACAGGCCCATAGAACTAAATGAAGTTGACATGCATAGGTTAATGTTCATATTCCCATTGAGTGTGATTGAAATGAATTTGTGAAATATCTGGCTTAAAATTCTAGATTGCTATATTCATACTATATATGTTCCAGCATATTATCCCACCTGACATTCATGTTTTTCTAAGTAATCTTGTGCAGCTGCTTGATTAGAGTCTTTTGAGTCATTGTTCTTTCTGTTTCTTTGATTTTGTTTTGATCTTTGCTCGAGGGCGAGCAAAGGTTAAATTTGGCGGTATTTGTTAGGCGTATTTTGTATACACTTTTTTAGTCATTTTAGTTAGTATTTTTCCCATTTCCGTCTAAATAAGTGTAGTGTCAGGGTCGTTTTCCTGTCTTTTGAGTCACAGCGGTTTAAAAAGTCAAAATGACGAAAATGAGCGAAAAGCGGGCATAAAATGAGGGTCCTGAGGCAGCAAAAGGTTGACCGCGGTGCCAGAAGATCAGAGAACCCGCGGGACTTTCGGCACCGTGGTGCCATTCTGCAGAACCGCAGTGCCGATGCGGGAATTTCAGATCCGAAGTGAATTTGGTCAAGGGCAGAAGGGTCCATAGGGCACGAAATTTGCAACATACTTAAGCACTAGGGATTATTCTAGTGAATGGAGGGGGTCACTCTAACACACAACACATCACAGGGCAAGGATTGGAAGCTACAATTGGAGACTTTAGTTCGTAGTACTTTTCTTTCTTTCTTTTTAATTCAGTTTATGTTTGGAATTGTATTAGTTCTTACCGTTACTATGGCTAGGAGCTAAACACTTTATTAGGGCTTTCCTTTTGAATCGCTTGAAACTCTATCTCATGACTTAATACATTAGTTTGATTTCTTCTTCACTTGATTAAGATTTATTCAATAATTGGTATGAATGTTTGATAGTTAATTGATCACTAATTATCATAACCTATATGATTTCGAATCAAGAACTGAGATGAGAGATTTGGATATGCTATAATTGAATAGACATATGTTAAAATTGCGGACGAAAGTACCCCGATACTTGTACAGCATTATAGGTTACTATTCTTAATCCTCCTATGTGGTAAATCCTGTCATAGAAATATAGAAGGGTTCTGCACTGGGGTTGAGCGATTATATATCCTAACCTGAATATAAGACAGTCTAGTTAACCGCTATCTTAACGTAGAAGAATAATTCATTCTAGTTGCACTAAGAATCGAATAGAGTGGATAGTCGAGGATTTTGAAAGCCATAATTCCTTCATAACTGATTAAACCCCAATAATTTAGATTACTTCTCGCAATTATTCTAGTAGTTAGATAAAAACCCAAATCAAATATCGTTTGTCAAATAGATAATCTAGAATAGATGTTCGGTAATTAGAAACCAGTCTATGTGGACGATAAACTCGGTCTTACAAACTATATTACTTGTGAACGATACGTACACTTACGTGAGCAATTGGACACGGTCCTAACAATGACCTAGTTTCTATCATGAACTGGGCTTAAAAATTGGCCATATTTTTCTGGGAGTTGGCCAAGGTTGAAAGTGATGACCCGGTCTCTTTCATGAATTGTGTTAGTACTGTCTTTATTTTATCTGACTTCTCTTGTGGGGCTGGTGGGCTGAACTGTTGTGAGGCCGATCTTTGGTCAAGGATTGTTGTGGTGATTACGCTGATCACGCCCCAAACTGAGATTGCTGCTCTTGATCATTCCTCCATGAAAAGTTGGGGTGATTTCTCCACCCCTGATTATAAGTGTTGGAGTATGCATTATTGTAGGGCCTCTGAAAATTCCCAACTGCTTGGACCTGCTCCATAGGCACATTGTTTGGATCCACTGCTGTGCACCTAACAAAAGGATGAGGACCCCGACAAATTTCACAACTCACTGGTGTCTGAACTGCATTAACGGGCATATTAACCTGTTGCAACTGCTTTGTCAAAGTGGCCCCCTGAGCAGTCAATGCAATGATAGCATCAAACTCATGAACCCCAGCCATTTTTCTACTATTCATTATTCTCTCATCGGCCCTCTGATGGTTGTTTGTGGTCATATCCTCTAGCAAATCGTGTGCCTCATTGACACTCTTTCTCATGAATGTTCCTCCTGCTGCAGCATCAATAATGGTATGAGTTGTACCACACAACCCATTATAGAATATGTGGACTAACATCCACTTCTCAATTTCATGATGCGGGCACTTTCTCTGCAAATCTTTAAACCGCTTCCATGCCTCATATAGTGGTTCTCCTTCCAGCTGATAAAATTTATTAAGCTCACCTCTAAGTCTTGATGCTTTGGCTGGAGGGAAGAATTCGGCAAGAAACCTTTGAGCCAAGTCTTGTCATATGGTAATGGAGTTCGTATGTAATGAATTCAACCAGCTCTTTGCTATATCCCTGAGTGAGAATGGAAAGATTCTCAACCGAATGACATCATCAGTAACGCCATTGTACTTAAATGTTGCACACAACTCCAGAAAATTTGCTAGATGCAAATGGGGATCTTCAGACGGTAACCCCCCAAATTGAACTGAGCCTTGAACTATGTGTAAGATTGTTGGTTTGATTTCAAAATTATTGGCTTCAACAGCTGGAAGCCTGATGTAAGTCTGCACCCCTGTAATTGTCGGCATCAGATAGCTCCCCAAGCTCCACTCTGCAGGATGCAGGACTTGTCCCATTATAGCCGGTAATTCATCATTCCTCACGTTGTTGTTCTGCTAATTTTCCATTGTCACTGAATCAACAACTCTTTTGTCTTTCTTGTTCTGTCTGCACAATATTTCAATCTCAGGGTTCAGAGGGATAGGAGTGCCTGCTCCTTGTTACACCCCGTAAGTCCAGGGCATGTTTAAGAGAACGTACGTAAGGGACTCAAGACTTGATATTGGTACGAAAGGAAGAATTGTTTTTCCAACGGAAAATCTTCCGAACGTCGGAAAGGAAAAAAATGTTCGTTGAGGAGAATTGGATTCTCAAAATGCATTAATTGAGGATTATAGAATGTATTTTCATTATGGAAATTTATTTTTACGGATTTGGTCACGTGGGGCCCACCCGAGAAATTTTACGTTTTGTGGGACCCACGAGGGTTACGTAATATTGTGATGAATGGGAGGGCGACACATGTCACCCCCCCCCCCTTATGTTGTCTTGGACGAAATTAAGCATGGACAAAATGGTCATTTTACCTATGTGAAAATGACTAAGTCTTGCAAGTAGAGCTTGATAATGTTGACTAAGTCAAAAGGGCCACTTGGCTAGATTTTTGCATCCAAACCACCCATTTGTTCTAATCTTGGCCCTCCATCATGCTTTATATACATACTAGTAGCAAGACAAGGGTTCTATACTTAGAAAATTTTCAAGAAAAATTGGATGAACAAGGTATTGCTCTCGGGTTCAACAAGAAAGAAAAAAGAAAAAAATTTGTTTGTTGTCCAATAAGCTCCACACTTTAAACCAAGGTTCATGAGGGTATTGTAAGGGTATCTCAATAGAAAGATCCCGGAAAAAGATAGTTTTCGTGTTAGTCGCAAGGTGAAAACCTAGTTGCTTTTCTAGGTTTTGTTTGGAAGATTGAAGGAAAGTTGTTTGTGTTGTTCTAAGGCTCTCAAGTGGCGGATTGAAGTGTCAAGAAGAGGCTCTAAGTTGCTAGGGAGAGACTTCGGATTTGAAGTTGGACTTGTCACACCCCGATCCCGGGCCCGTGACTGGTGCCTTACCCCGGGCACCCTAGTGATACATACATCAGAGAAAACCAGCGGAAAAGTAAAACATGATTCATGAAACAAGAGATATAATAATAAACAGGTCAACCAAAACAGTTGCCTTCAGTATATACACAAAATCCGAACAGTTTAATCCTTTTACAACTCTGCCCACAATCAGTACTACAGACCTCTAAGATTTACAACGACTATGACGGGACAGGGCCCCGCCATACCCCTGAATGTACAAGAACCTACAACTCAGGGAACACATACCAAAAGATAAGCCTCCGGAGAAACGGAGCTTCCCACGTCAATGACGTGATCCTATGGCGAGGATCCACGACCGATGTACCTCTACTGCGGCGTGAACGCAGCCCGAAGGAGGTCGATAACAGTACCAAGTATGTGAAATCAGTAAAAATCGTAAATGAAATCATAATAGTCTAGATAAAGCAGGAGACATGTATGATAACCAAACTACAGTTCACAACATAATAGTAGTCATGTCAAGCCAGGGACTCACGCCCTCTAGTCATCCCTCATGCCCGTGGAACTCCTTCCTCACTGCCGGCAGTCTAGGTACAAATCAGGTGATACGTACAACATGTCTCGGCCCATCTTATGGACCAAGTATAGAAACGTGTGGAATACATTCCCGGATGAACCGGTAGTCGAGTGAAATACATTCCCGGATGAACCGGTAGTCGAGTGAAATACATTCCCGGATGAACCGGTAGTCGAGTGAAATACATTCCCGGATGAACCGGTAGTCAAGTGAAATACATTCCCGGATGAACCGGTAGTCAAGTGAAATACATTCCCGGATGAACCGGTGGTCAAGTGAAATACATTCCCGGATGAACCGGTGGTCAAGTGAAATACATTCCTTGCACAACAAGTCTATCATACGCAAACGTAGGCAAGTTTTACAACAACAAGCATAGGCAAGTTATACAACAACAGGCATAGGCAAGTTATACACAACTCAAAGAACCAGGTTTTAACCCTAAAGTGTTACATACATTAACTCTTTTTAAAAGATCCGTTTCTTTCACATAAGTCACACAATACCCGTAGTATAAAAATAGTGACTATCTTTTTAAGTAACCAAATTGCTTCCCCTTTTGTAAAATCAAGTAACAACATTATTTTCCAAACGTTCAAGTTTGCCTAAATTCAAATGCTCAAGTCACTTATTTTAGAAAGGTTTCATAACTCATAGTCTTAATCTCTTTTAAAACATTTGAGTAACATATGTCTTATGTGTGAATAGGTTATTCTTGTTTATAACAATTTTGCTACAGCAGCCATGATCTAGAAAATGTAATATCATTTTGTCTCATCTTAGTTTCTATGCAGATGGAGGTTTCTACTGGTTTTAATAATACAATTCATTAGTCAATACATTTTCCTTTATTAACGCTGCAGTGGTTTGTCGATTCACATCCTGATTTCCGAAATCAGTAAAACATTCTTAAGCCGTTATACCTAACTTTCCATAAAGCTAGTATAACTCTTAAGTTTTTCAAAAAAACCAAGTACTACTCTTTCTTTCAAAACGATTCACAAATCTTTTGAAATACTTCAACTTCTTCATTAACACATAACAAGCCAGTTATAACCAAATCAGTTACCTTTTGAAAACCACAACCCATTTTCTCACCTACATAAAGCTGTTATAACCAACTTCCCATAAAGCCGTTATAACACTTTATGTTTTAAAAACAATCAAACACAGTTAACACATGTACGTCTACCGTACTACATAGTTCACACATATCATGCTAGAAGAGATAGGAAGAGGTTCACATACCTCGCGACGAGTATCGACTAATAGCAAAACGCTCCAAGTACTACAACCTTGCTAGCCCTTTCCACTCCTTAAGTAGAATACGCTACTCTTAGTACTTTCACCTAAAAAGGTCACAAACGTCTATTAACTTCAAAACACAAGGTTCCATTTCTCTACAGAAAATTCGGCAGCACCTCCCCCCCGCAACAGCGTAAATCTCCTCCTCTATCGAGGCCGGCCACCAAGCCAACCAGGGGGGGTTTTACACGTCTAACCGGACGTGTACAATTCTACTCGAATACTACACAAGTCTATCGCAATACACCCTATGTAAATACTGATTCGATTCTTTTCTTTATTCTTCAGCTTAAGTCAAAAGACATTGCGCAAAGATTAAGCTTAGTTCTATATATAGTATACTTCAACTAGATATTCTAACAACATGGAAGTTCCAAGTACAAATAGAGGGACAAGATAATTACCTCGATAAGCCCATAATTATCCAAGTTAAATGTCGATCCTTAGCAACGTTTAGCTCCAACTCCGTGCTCCATCCCGCTCCAAACAACCCTTAGAAGTTCTAACCAACTTCTACTTAAATACTTCAATCAATCAACGAAGATTTCCTTAGGGTTTCGGTTTGAGACTAAAGGGACAAAAGATAGTATTTCGCTCTACGTATAGAGGTATCTTTGGAATACTACAAGGTACAAGGCTAAGGTATTTTGGGCATTATAACAATACTTGGAAGACAACTTTCTACCAAGGGGGTAGGCTCGGCTAGCACAACTAGGCTGGGGAGGGTGTTCTCGGCCAGGGCCTTTCTCTAAGGGGAGAGGGAGTTGGGACGAGAGCAACAACAAGGGAGAGGAGGGATTTCAAGACTTAGACAAAGTGAGGAGTGAATGAATAAGTCTTCACAAGGGAGGGTATTTATAGGAAGCCAAGGCCAACCAATGGACAAGATCAAGCCATGTGCAAGGCAAGTGTAAGGCCTTGATCAAGCCAAGTGCACCCTAAACCCTACTCCACAAAACATGGCACCAAACAAGGCACAAAACAAGGCCAAAACAAGGCACAAAATAAGGGCCAATAGGCCTCAAACCCGTGACCAACCGGCCAACCCATCGCCCAAATGAGGTGACAAGTGTCACCCTCCCGTTGGTCCAAAACATTTCGCCTCTCGGAAAAATCCGCAAAAATCAAAAAGGACATAGCCGAATTTTCCTACGCAGTTCGGAAACGCTTTCGCCGAAAAATGACTCAAACCGGGTGTTGTGCACAAAAAGAATTCGCCAAGCCAATTTGAAGTTCGAATTTCTCCACGTACGTCCTTACGTACATACTCTGAAAATACGGGGTATAACATTCTCCCCTCCTAGAAACATTCGTCCCGAATGTTCCTTCTCAAGTCTCAACACAAACATGTGCTAGTATAGTCTTCACTGCTATAAGCACGAAAACAATCATGCCACACCTGGCCATAAAACAACAAACGCACAAATACTTAAACCCAAGTCAACGAGGAAACACCTCTAATCATCACAAAAACCTCTTACCTGAGGTCTAAAATATACTCCCTTCACACCTTCATTTCACAAAAGAAACGATCACACACGTTCACTTCTCCCCTATCTCGTTGTACTTTCTCGAACACTCGAACTCTTTCTAGTATCCGTACCACACTTCCGTCAACGCTTCTGTTTCCAACCCTTGGAGTCACTACCTCCAAACTTGGTCATCTTACTAACTTCGATCTTCTCTAAGGCCGTTCCCGGCCTCCACGATCCGCTTCTGGTTTAACATATCCACGAATTCATACGATGGTCATACAATCTTGGGCCTAGCATCCTTGTGACCCTACCACCTGGCGGGACCACCCAGAACTGACCCCACCTCAATCCGGGCTACGGGTTGACCCGTATCACGTCCTCAACCCGACCCACAATCGCGTAAAACCCTTGTTCCCCGATCCGGAACAATCTTACCTATTCAAGCCATGAAAGCTACCACTTCCATCACACATTATATCCCACGTACACTACGCACTCTGATAAAGGTCAAACATAAAATAAATCTTTTACTCAAGACGACCTTACCAGTAAGGTCTCAATCGTGAAATAATCTAAGGTTCACACTTTCCATGCCCCCCACGCTTACCCTTCCAACTAACCATGTTTTCTAACTCACAAATAACACAACGCTATTCGTACATAGCACATAATAATGAGACCATCATAACAAGCATACCAAAACTCTAGAGGGTTAAGGATATACCTGAAGCTACCGCTCCACTCTAATCATAGGCCTGCCCTGCAGGGCGCATAACTGTAGGAGGCGATGAACCCCATCGATCCACGGGTGAGTCGTCGCTCAACCTCCTATAAGCACGATCGTCACATGGCCCTGACGGCCGCAGGTGAAACAAGCACCAGTAAATAGACGACATTCCCCGGGATGACGCCTGCCACATCGTGCACACTGAGGGGGACATGAATCCTGCTGGCTAGAACTTACGTAACCCTGTAAACCAGAAGCCCTGGAGCTCTGACCAGCTCCCGAATACCCCGAACGTCCTGAAGACTGTGGAGGACCACTCTGTACTGGCGGAGGTACATAACTAGCCTGCTGCTGAGGCGGTCCGCCTCGAAGGTCGCCAAAAGACCCTACTGTTCTGGCCCTCTTCTGCTGATCCTGGTCATTCCGTCGACCTCTCCGTGCCTCACATCCTAGTGCATGAGCCTGCATGCGGGCAATGTCCATGCCCGGCTGCAGAGAAACACCCGCACAAGACTCAGCCATATAATCATCAAGCCCGGTGACGTAGCGATGCACCCTATCCTCCATATCGGCAACTAGCGCAGGGACATATCGAGCCAAAGAATCGAACTCGACATTGTACTCCACGACGGTCGCCTCTCTGCCTCAAGAATAAAAATCACCGCGCCCTCCTCATCTCATGCGGAGGCAAGAAGTGCGTGAGAAAGCCCCAAAACTCATCCCATACTGCTGGAGTGCATGCTCTCCCGAAAGCTCACGAATCAAACCAATCGATCGGTATCACGCACGACGCGAACCAAAGGTCACCGACTCGGTCTCAAGCCTTGATCACCCGCATGATCCGGCCAGAATCGCTTGGATGAACTCCTGCGGATCATCCTCGTGCCTCGACCGTAAAACTCGCGGGCTCTAACTCAAAAAGTCCGAAGCCTCAAACTATTTGCTCGGGTGAACTACGGTGCGTGGGCTGGGCTGCGCATCCAGCCTACCTCTTGCTCGCCACTATCCCGCAAATAATCGCCATCTCTCGGTACCCATCTCTCGGCACTAGGTGTGGGACCGAGGCGCGGTATCGTGGTCTCAGCAGCCCGCTGCGCTCTAAACTCTGCTGGGTCGCGGCGTCGCAAAACTCGCCGTCGGGCTTGTCTCTGTCTCGACCGGGCTCGCGCCTCGTTCTCTCAGATCCCACTAGCGCCTCCTCGGCTTTGCCTTTCCAGGCGGGGTTGCTCTGCGCGAGGCATAATCGGTAAAATGAAATACGTCGGAGGGTCCAACTTACAACTCGGCTAAGGCACGATCTCGTAATGAGAAGATTGGAAACCAATCCTAAATGTCCTATAGCCTCACGATTATAGATGTGGTGCACAACACACCGATAATCAAGACTCTAGACACGGTGCGTAGACACTTTCCGAGGATTAACTGCTCTGATACCACTCTGTAACACCCCGATCCCGGGCCCGTGACTGGTGCCTTACCCCGGGCACCCTAGTGATACATACATCAGAGAAAACCAGCGGAAAAGTAAAACATGATTCATGAAACAAGAGATATAATAATAAATAAAGCAACCAAAACAGCTTGCCTTGATATACACAAAATCCGACAGTTTAATCCTTTTACAACCCGCCACAATCGCATTTCTGACCTTAAGATTTACAACGACTATGACGGACAGGCCCGCCATACCCAATGTACAAGAACCTACAACTCGTGGAACACATACCAAAAGATAAGCCTCCGAGAAACGGAGCTTCCTAATACGCCGAATCGTGATCCTATGAGCGAGGATCCACGACCGATGTACCTCTACTCGGCATGAACGCAGCTGGCGAGGTCGATAACAGTACCAAGTATGTGAAATCAGAAAATGAAATCATAATAGTCTAGATAAAGCGAGACATGTATGATAACCAAACTACGATTCACAACATAATAATAGTCATGTCGCCGTGGACTCACGCCTCTAGTCATCCTCATGCGTGGAACTCCTTCCTCACTTGCCAGCCTAGGTACAAATCATCGTGATACGCATAACATGTCTCGGCCCATCTTATGGACCAAGTATAGAAACGTGTGGAATACATTCGGATGAACCGTAGTCGAGTGAAATACATTCCGGATGAACCGTAGTCGAGTGAAATACATTCGGATGAACCGTGAGTCGAGTGAAATACATTCGGATGAACCGTAGTCAAGTGAAATACATTCCCGGATGAACCGGTAGTCAAGTGAAATACATTCCCGGATGAACCGGTGGTCAAGTGAAATACATTCCCGGATGAACCGGTGGTCAAGTGAAATACATTCCTTGCACAACAAGTCTATCATACGCAAACGTAGGCAAGTTTTACAACAACAAGCATAGGCAAGTTATACAACAACAGGCATAGGCAAGTTATACACAACTCAAAGAACCAGGTTTTAACCCTAAAGTGTTACATACATTAACTCTTTTTAAAAGATCCGTTTCTTTCACATAAGTCACACAATACGTAGTATAAAAATAGTGACTATCTTTTTAAGTAACCAAATGCTTCCCCTTTTGTAAAATCAAGTAACAACATTATTTTCCAAACGTTCAAGTTTGCCTAAATTCAAATGCTCAAGTCACTTATTTTAGAAAGGTTTCATAACTCATAGTCTTAATCTCTTTTAAAACATTTGAGTAACATTTGTCTTATGTGTGAATAGGTTATTCTTGTTTATAACAATTTTGCTACAGCAGCCATGATCTAGAAAATGTAATATCATTTTGTCTCATCTTAGTTTCTATGCAGATGGAGGTTTCTACTGGTTTTAATAATACAATTCATTAGTCAATACATTTTCCTTTATTAACGCTGCAGTGGTTTGTCGATTCACATCCTGATTTCCGAAATCAGTAAAACATTCTTAAGCCGTTATACCTAACTTTCCATAAAGCTAGTATAACTCTTAAGTTTTTCAAAAAAACCAAGTACTACTCTTTCTTTCAAAACGATTCACAAATCTTTTGAAATACTTCAACTTCTTCATTAACACATAACAAGCCAGTTATAACCAAATCAGTTACCTTTTGAAAACCACAACCCATTTTCTCACCTACATAAAGTCATATAACTAACTTCCCATAAAGCGTTATAACACTTTATGTTTTAAAAACAATCAAACACAGTTAACACATGTACTTCTACCGTACTACATAGTTCACACATATCATGCTAGAAGAGATAGGAAGAGGTTCACATACCTCGCGACGAGTATCGACTAATAGCAAAACGCTCCAAGTACTACAACCTTGCTAGCCCTTTCCACTCCTTAAGTAGAATACGCTACTCTTAGTACTTTCACCTAAAAAGGTCACAAACGTCTATTAACTTCAAAACACAAGGTTCCATTTCTCTACAGAAAATTCGGCAGCACCTCCCATGAACAGCGTAAATCTCCTCTCTATCGGCCGCCACCAAGCCAACCAGGGGGTTTTACACGCCTAACCGACGTGTACAATTCTACTCGAGAATACTACACAAGTCTACAATCTGATCCTATGTAAATACATTCGATTCTTTTCTTTATTCTTCAGCTTAAGTCAAAAGACATTGCAAGATTTAAGCTTAGTTCTATATATAGTATACTTCAACTATATATTCTAACAACATGTAATTTCCAATTACAAATAGAGGACAAGATAATTACCTCGATAAGCCCATAATTATCCAAGTTAAATGTCGATCCTTAGCAACGTTTAGCTCAACTCCGGTGCTCCATCCGCTCCAAACAACCCCTGAAGTTCTAACCAACTTCTACTTAAATACTTCAATCAATCAACGAAGATTTCCTTAGGGTTTGGTTTGAGACTAAAGGGACAAAAGGTAGTATTTCCTCTCTACGTATAGGTATCTTTGGAATACTACAAGGTACAAGGCTAAGGTATTTTGGGCATTATAACAATACTTGGAAGACAACTTTCTACCAAGGGGGTAGGCTCGGCTAGCACAACTAGGCTAGGGGAGGGTGTTCTCGGCCAGGGCCTTCTCTGGGGAGAGGGAGTTGGACGAGAGCAACAACAAGGAGAGGAGGGATTTCAAGACTTAGACAAAGTGAGAGTGAATGAATAAGTCTTCACAAGGGAGGGTATTTATAGGGAAGCCAAGGGCCAACCAATGGACAAGATCAAGCCATGTGCAAGGCAAGTGTAAGGCCTTGATCAAGCCAAGTGCACCCTAAACCCTACTCCACAAAACATGGCACCAAACAAGGCACAAAACAAGGCCAAAACAAGGCACAAAATAAGGGCCAATAGGCCTCAAACCCGTGACCAACCGGCCAACCCATCGCCCAAATGAGGGTGACAAGTGTCACCTCCCGTTGGTCCAAAACATTTCGTCTCGGAAAAATCCGCAAAATCAAAAAGGACATAGCCGAATTTTCCCTACGCAGTTGTGGAAACGTTTAGTCGAAAAATGACTCAAACCGTGTTGTGCACAAAAGAATTCGCCAAGCCAATTTGAAGTTCGAATTTCTACGCACGCCCCACGTACATACTCTGAAAATACGGGGTATAACATTCTCCCCTCCTAGAAACATTCGTCCCGAATGTTCCTTCTCAAGTCTCAACACAAACATGTGCTAGTATAGTCTTCACTGCTATAAGCACGAAAACAATCATGCCACACCTGGCCATAAAACAACAAACGCACAAATACTTAAACCCAAGTCAACGAGGAAACACCTCTAATCATCACAAAAACCTCTTACCTGAGGTCTAAAATATACTCCCTTCACACCTTCATTTCACAAAAGAAACGATCACACACGTTCACTTCTCCCCTATCTCGTTGTACCCTTCTCGAACACTCGAACTCTTTCTAGTATCCGTACCACACTTCCGTCAACGCTTCTGTTTCCAACCCTTGGAGTCACTACCTCCAAACTTGGTCATCTTACTAACTTCGATCTTCTCTAAGGCCGTTCCCGGCCTCCACGATCCGCTTCTGGTTGAACATATCCACGAATTCATACGATGGTCATACAATCTTGGGCCTAGCATCCTTGTGACCCTACCACCTGGCGGGACCACCCAGAACTGACCCCACCTCAATCCGAGCTATGGGTTGACCCGTATCACGTCCTCAACCCGACCCACAATCGCGTAAAACCCTTGTTCCCCGATCCGGAACAATCTTACCTATTCAAGCCATGAAAGCTACCACTTCCATCACACATTATATCCCACGTACACTACGCACTCTGATAAAGGTCAAACATAAAAATAAATCTTTTACTCAAGACGACCTTACCAGTAAGGTCTCAATCGTGAAATAATCTAAGGTTCACACTTTCCATGCCCCCCACGCTTACCCTTCCAACTAACCATGTTTTCTAACTCACAAATAACACAACGCTATTCGTACATAGCACATAATAATGAGACCATCATAACAAGCATACCAAAACTCTAGAGGGTTAAGGATATACCTGAAGCTACCGCTCCACTCTAATCATAGGCCTGCCCTGCAGGCGTATAATCGTAGGAGGCGATGAACCGCCCATCGATCCGAAGGCGAGTCGTCTTGCTGAACCCTCCTATAAGCCTGATCTCGTCACATGGCCCTGACGGCCGCAGGTGAAACAAGCACCAGTAAATAGACGACATTCCCCGGGATGACGCCTGCCACATCGTGCACACTGAGGGGGACATGAATCCTGCTGGCTAGAACTTATGTAACCCTATAAACCAGAAGCCCTGGAGCTCTGACCAGCTCCCGAATACCCCGAACGTCCTGAAGACTGTGGAGGACCACTCTGTACTGGCGGAGGTACATAACTAGCTCGCCGAGGCGGTCCGCCTCAAGGTCGCCAAAAGACCCTGCTCGCCCACTCGCTATCCTGGTCATTCCGTCGACCTCTCCGTGCCTCACATCCTAGTGCATGAGCCTGCATGCGGGCAATGTCCATGCCCGGCTGAAGAGAAACACCCGAACAAGACTCAGCCATATAATCATCTAGCCCGGTGACGTAGCGATGCACCCTATCCTCCATATCTGCAACTAGCGCAGGGACATATCGAGCCAAAGAATCGAACTCGACATTGTACTCGACAGCCGCGCCTCTGTCTCGATGAACAAAAATCGCCGGCGTGCCCCTCATCTGCGGAGGCAAGAAGTGCGTGAAAGCCCCGAAAACTCATCCCATACTGCTGAGGTGCATGCTCTCCCGAAAGCTCCCACGAATCAAACCAATCGATCGCGGTATCACGCAAACCGATGCGAACAAAGGTCACCGACTCGGTCTCAAGCCTTGATCACCCGCGATCCGCAGAATCGCTTGATGAACTCCTGCGGATCATCCTCGTGCCTCGACCCGTAAAACTCGCGGGCTACAACTCAAAAGTCCCGGCCTCAAACTATTTGCTCGGGGTGAACTACGGTGCGGTGGGAACTGCTGCGCATCGGCCTACCTCTTGCACGCCACTATCTCGCAAATAATCGGGCCATCTCTCGGTACCCGTCTCCTCAAGACTAGGTGTGGGGTGAGGTGCGGTATCGTGGTCTCGGCAGCCCGCTGCCGCGCTCTAAACTCTCTTTGGGTGGCGGCGTCGCAAAACTCGCCGTCGGAAGCTTGTCTCTGCTTGGCCAAGGCTGCGCTCGTACTCCTCAGATCCACTAGCTCCTCGCCGCTTTGCCTTCTCGGGCGGGGTTGCCTTGCGCGGAGGCATAATCGTAAAAATGAAATACGTCGGAGGGTCCAACTTACAACTCTAAGGCACGATCTCGTAATGAGAAGATTGAAACCAATCCTAAATGTCCTATAGCCTCTCGATTATAGATGTGGTGCACAACACACCGATAATCAAGACTACTAGACACGTTCAGACACTTTCCGAGGATTAACTGCTCTGATACCACTCTGTCACACCCCGATCCCGGGCCCGTGACTGGTGCCTTACCCCGGGCACCCTAGTGATACATACATCAGAGAAAACCAGCGGAAAAGTAAAACATGATTCATGAAACAAGAGATATAATAATAAACAGGCCAACCAAAACAGTTGCCTTCAGTATATACACAAAATCCGAACAGTTTAATCCTTTTACAACCCTGCCCACAATCAGTACTACAGACCTCTAAGATTTACAACGACTATGACGGGACAGGGCCCCGCCATACCCCTGAATGTACAAGAACCTACAACTCAGGGAACACATACCAAAAGATAAGCCTCCGGAGAAACGGAGCTTCCCAATACGCTGAACTGTGATCCTATGAGCGAGGATCCACGACCGATGTACCTCTACCTGCGGCATGAACGCAGCCCCCCGAAGGAGGTCAGTACAACAGGTACCAAGTATGTGAAACTGTAAAAATACTGTAAATGAAATCATAATAGTCTAGATAAAGCAGGAGACATGTATGATAACCAAACTACAGTTCACAACATAATAATAGTCATGTCAAGCCAGGGACTCACGCCCTCTAGTCATCCCTCATGCCCGTGGAACTCCTTCCTCACTGCCGGCAGTCTAGGTACAAATCAGGTGATACGTACAACATGTCTCGGCCCATCTTATGGACCAAGTATAGAAACGTGTGGAATACATTCCCGGATGAACCGGTAGTCGAGTGAAATACATTCCCGGATGAACCGGTAGTCGAGTGAAATACATTCCCGGATGAACCGGTAGTCGAGTGAAATACATTCCCGGATGAACCGGTAGTCAAGTGAAATACATTCCCGGATGAACCGGTGGTCAAGTGAAATACATTCCCGGATGAACCGGTGGTCAAGTGAAATACATTCCCGGATGAACCGGTGGTCAAGTGAAATACATTCCTTGCACAACAAGTCTATCATACGCAAACGTAGGCAAGTTTTACAACAACAAGCATAGGCAAGTTATACAACAACAGGCATAGGCAAGTTATACACAACTCAAAGAACCAGGTTTTAACCCTAAAGTGTTACATACATTAACTCTTTTTAAAAGATCCGTTTCTTTCACATAAGTCACACAATACCCGTAGTATAAAAATAGTGACTATCTTTTTAAGTAACCAAAATGCTTCCCCTTTTGTAAAATCAAGTAACAACATTATTTTCCAAACGTTCAAGTTTGCCTAAATTCAAATGCTCAAGTCACTTATTTTAGAAAGGTTTCATAACTCATAGTCTTAATCTCTTTTAAAACATTTGAGTAACATCTGTCTTATGTGTGAATAGGTTATTCTTGTTTATAACAATTTTGCTACAGCAGCCATGATCTAGAAAATGTAATATCATTTTGTCTCATCTTAGTTTCTATGCAGATGGAGGTTTCTACTGGTTTTAATAATACAATTCATTAGTCAATACATTTTCCTTTATTAACGCTGCAGTGGTTTGTCGATTCACATCCTGATTTCCGAAATCAGTAAAACATTCTTAAGCCGTTATACCTAACTTTCCATAAAGCTAGTATAACTCTTAAGTTTTTCAAAAAAACCAAGTACTACTCTTTCTTTCAAAACGATTCACAAATCTTTTGAAATACTTCAACTTCTTCATTAACACATAACAAGCCAGTTATAACCAAATCAGTTACCTTTTGAAAACCACAACCCATTTTCTCACCTACATAAAGCTGTTATAACCAACTTCCCATAAAGCCGTTATAACACTTTATGTTTTAAAAACAATCAAACACAGTTAACACATGTACTTCTACCGTACTACATAGTTCACACATATCATGCTAGAAGAGATAGGAAGAGGTTCACATACCTCGCGACGAGTATCGACTAATAGCAAAACGCTCCAAGTACTACAACCTTGCTAGCCCTTTCCACTCCTTAAGTAGAATACGCTACTCTTAGTACTTTCACCTAAAAAGGTCACAAACGTCTATTAACTTCAAAACACAAGGTTCCATTTCTCTACAGAAAATTCGCGGCCACTCACACAGCGTAAATCTCCTCTCTATCGAGGCCGCCACCAAGCCAACCGGGGGTTTTACACGCCTAACAGGACGTGTACAATTCTACTCGAATACTACACAAGTCTCATCGCAATGATCTATGTAAATACAGTTCAGTTCTTTTCTTTATTCTTCAGGCTTAAGTCAAAAGACATTGCCGCAGTACTAAGCTTAGTTCTATATATAGTATACTTCAACTATATATTCTAACAACATGTAATTTCCAATTACAAATAGAGGGACAAGATAATTACCTCGATAAGCCCATAATTATCCAAGTTAAATGTCGATCCTTAGCAACGTTTAGCTCCAACTCCGGGTGCTCCGCTCCAAACAACCCTTAGAAGTTCTAACCAACTTCTACTTAAATACTTCAATCAATCAATGAAGATTTCCTTAGGGTTTCGGTTTGAGACTAAAGGGACAAAAGGTAGTATTTCCAGGCTCTACGTATAGAGGTATCTTTGGAATACTACAAGGTACAAGGCTAAGGTATTTTGGGCATTATAACAATACTTGGAAGACAACTTTCTACCAAGGGGGGGGGGGGGGGGTAGGCTCGGCTAGCACAACTAGGCTAGGGGGAGGGGGTGTTCTCGGCCACGGGCCTTTCTCTAAGGGGGAGAGGGGAGTTGGACGAGAGCAACAACAAGGGAGAGGGAGGGATTTCAAGACTTAGACAAAGTGAGGAGTGAATGAATAAGTCTTCACAAGGGAGGGGTATTTATAGGGAAGCCAAGGGCCAACCAATGGACAAGATCAAGCCATGTGCAAGGCAAGTGTAAGGCCTTGATCAAGCCAAGTGCACCCTAAACCCTACTCCACAAAACATGGCACCAAACAAGGCACAAAACAAGGCCAAAACAAGGCACAAAATAAGGGGCCAATAGGCCTCAAACCCGTGACCAACCGGCCAACCCACATCGCCCAAATGAGGGTGACAAGTGTCACCCTCCCGTTGGTCCAAAACATTTCGTCTCTCGGAAAAATCCGCAAAAATCAAAAAGGACATAGCCGAATTTTCCTACGCAGCCGTGGAAAGCGTTTAGTCGAAAAATGACTCAACCGGGTGTTGTGCACAAAAGAATTCGGCCAAGCCAATTTGAAGTTCGAATTTCTCTACGTACGTCCTTACGTACATACTCTGAAAATACGGGGTATAACATTCTCCCCTCCTAGAAACATTCGTCCCGAATGTTCCTTCTCAAGTCTCAACACAAACATGTGCTAGTATAGTCTTCACTGCTATAAGCACGAAAACAATCATGCCACACCTGGCCATAAAACAACAAACGCACAAATACTTAAACCCAAGTCAACGAGGAAACACCTCTAATCAGCACAAAACCTCTTACGAGGTCTAAAATATACTCTTCACACCTTCATTTCACAAAAGAAAGCGATCACACACGCTCACTTCTCCCTATCTCGTTGTACCGCTTCTCGAACACTCGAACTCTTTCTAGTATCCGTACCACACTTCCGTCAACGCTTGTTTCCAACCCGAGTCACTACCTCCAAACTTGGTCATCTTACTAACTTCGATCTTCTCTAAGGCCGTTCCCGGCCTCCACGATCCGCTTCTGGTTTAACATATCCACGAATTCATACGATGGTCATACAATCTTGGGCCTAGCATCCTTGTGACCCTACCACCTGGCGGGACCACCCAGAACTGACCCCACCTCAATCCGAGCTACGGGTTGACCCGTATCACGTCCTCAACCCGACCCACAATCGCGTAAAACCCTTGTTCCCCGATCCGGAACAATCTTACCTATTCAAGCCATGAAAGCTACCACTTCCATCACACATTATATCCCACGTACACTACGCACTCTGATAAAGGTCAAACATAAAATAAATCTTTTACTCAAGACGACCTTACCAAGAAGGTCTCAATCGTGAAATAATCTAAGGTTCACACTTTCCATGCCCCCCACGCTTACCCTTCCAACTAACCATGTTTTCTAACTCACAAATAACACAACGCTATTCGTACATAGCACATAATAATGAGACCATCATAACAAGCATACCAAAACTCTAGAGGTTAAGGATATACCGGCTACCGCTCACTCTAATCATAGGCACTGCCTGCGCGCATCGTAGGAGGCGATGAACCAGCATCGATCTCGAAGGTGAGTCGTCGCTGAACCCCTCCTATAAGCCTGATCTCTCGTCACATGGCCCCGACGGCGCAGGTGAAACAAGCACCAGTAAATAGACGACATTCCCCGGGATGACGCCTGCCACATCGTGCACACTGAGGGGGACATGAATCCTGCTGGCTAGAACTTACGTAACCCTGTAAACCAGAAGCCCTGGAGCTCTGACCAGCTCCCGAATACCACGAGCGTCACGAAGGCGCGGAGGACCACTCTGATCTTGGCGGAGGTACATAACTAGCTCGCTGCTGGCGGTCCGCCTCGAAGGTCGCCAAAGACCTGCTTACGGCCCACTGCTGATCCGTCATTCCGTCGACCTCTCGTGCCTCACATCCTAGTGCATGAGCTGCATGCGGGCAATGTCCATGCCGGTGAAGAGAAACACCGAACAAGACTCGGCCATATAATCATCTAGCGGTGACGTGGCGATGCACCCTATCCTCCATATTCGCAACTAAGCGCGAGGACATATCGAGCAAAGAATCGAACTCGACATTGTACTCCCGACGGTCGCCCTCTGCCTCGGTAACAAAAATCATCGGCCGTGCCCTCCTCATCTGCGGAGGCAAGAAGTGCGTGAGGAAAGCCCGAAAACTCATCCCATGCTGGAGTGCATGCTCTCCCGAAAGCTCACGAATCAAACCAATCGATTGCGGTATCACGCGGCCGTCACGAACAAAGGTCACCGACTCGGTCTCAAGCCTTGATCACCCGCGATGATCCGGAATCGCTTCGGATGAACTCCTGCAGATCATCCTCAGGCCTCGACCCGTAAAACTCTGGCGGGCTATAACTCAGAAAGTCCCGAAGCCTCAAACTATTTGCTCGGGGGTGAACTACGGGTGCGGCTGAATCGAGGCTGCTGCATCCGGCCTACCTCTTGCTCGCCACTATCACGGCAAATAATCGGGCTATCTCGGTACCCCATCTCTCTCAAGACTAGGTGTGGGATCGAGGTGCGGGTCTTGTGGTCTCAGGCCCATCGCCGCGACTCTAAACTCTCTTTGAAGGTGGCGTCGCAAAACTCGCCGTCGGCAGCTGTCTCTGCATCGACCGGGCCTGCGCCCTCGTACTCCTCTGTATCCCACTAGCAGCTCCCTCGGCTGCCTTGCCCTTCTGGGCCAGGGTTGCCTTGCGCGGAGGCATAACTGGTAAAAATGAAATACGTCAGAGGGGTCCAACTTACAACTCAGCTCTAAGGCACGATCTCAGAATGAAGATTGAAACCAATCCTAAATGTCCTATAGCCTCACGATTATAGATGTGGTGCACAACACACCGATAATCAAGACTACTAGACACGGTCGTAGACACTTTCGAGGATTAATCGCTCGATACCACTCTGTCACCCGATCCGGGCCGTGGATCGTGCCTTACCGGGCACCCTAGTGATACATACATCAGAGAAAACCAGCGGAAAAGTAAAACATGATTCATGAAACAAGAGATATAATAATAAACAAAGCAACCAAAAAGCATTTGCCTTCGGATATACACAAAATCCGAATGCTTTAATCCTTTTACAACCCCGCCACAATTAGTACTACAGACTTAAGATTTACAACGACTATGACGGACAGGCCCCGCCATACCTCAATGTACAAGAACCTACAACTCGGGAACACATACCAAAAGATAAGCCTCCGGAGAAACGGAGCTTCCCAATACGCCTAACTGTGATCCAATGAGAGAGTATCCACGACCGATGTACAACTACCTGCGGCATGAACGCAGCCCCCCGAAGGAGGTCAGTACAAAAGGTACCAAGTATGTGAAATCAGTAAATATCAGAATGAAATCATAATAGTCTAGATAAAGCAGAGATATGTATGATAACCAAACTACAGTTCACAACATAATAATAGTCATGTCAAGCCAGGGACTCACGCCCTCTAGTCATCCCTCATGCCCGTGGAACTCCTTCCTCACTGCCGGCAGTCTAGGTACAAATCAGGTGATACGTACAACATGTCTCGGCCCATCTTATGGACCAAGTATAGAAACGTGTGGAATACATTCCCGGATGAACCGGTAGTCGAGTGAAATACATTCCCGGATGAACCGGTAGTCGAGTGAAATACATTCCCGGATGAACCGGTAGTCGAGTGAAATACATTCCCGGATGAACCGGTAGTCAAGTGAAATACATTCCCGGATGAACCGGTGGTCAAGTGAAATACATTCCCGGATGAACCGGTGGTCAAGTGAAATACATTCCCGGATGAACCGGTGGTCAAGTGAAATACATTCCTTGCACAACAAGTCTATCATACGCAAACGTAGGCAAGTTTTACAACAACAAGCATAGGCAAGTTATACAACAACAGGCATAGGCAAGTTATACACAACTCAAAGAACCAGGTTTTAACCCTAAAGTGTTACATACATTAACTCTTTTTAAAAGATCCGTTTCTTTCACATAAGTCACACAATACCCGTAGTATAAAAATAGTGACTATCTTTTTAAGTAAACAAAATGCTTCCCCTTTTGTAAAATCAAGTAACAACATTATTTTCCAAACGTTCAAGTTTGCCTAAATTCAAATGCTCAAGTCACTTATTTTAGAAAGGTTTCATAACTCATAGTCTTAATCTCTTTTAAAACATTTGAGTAACATCTGTCTTATGTGTGAATAGGTTATTCTTGTTTATAACAATTTTGCTACAGCAGCCATGATCTAGAAAATGTAATATCATTTTGTCTCATCTTAGTTTCTATGCAGATGGAGGTTTCTACTGGTTTTAATAATACAATTCATTAGTCAATACATTTTCCTTTATTAACGCTGCAGTGGTTTGTCGATTCACATCCTGATTTCCGAAATCAGTAAAACATTCTTAAGCCGTTATACCTAACTTTCCATAAAGCTAGTATAACTCTTAAGTTTTTCAAAAACCAAGTACTACTCTTTCTTTCAAAACGATTCACAAATCTTTTGAAATACTTCAACTTCTTCATTAACACATAACAAGCCAGTTATAACCAAATCAGTTACCTTTTGAAAACCACAACCCATTTTCTCACCTACATAAAGCTGTTATAACCAACTTCCCATAAAGCCGTTATAACACTTTATGTTTTAAAAACAATCAAACACAGTTAACACATGTACTTCTACCGTACTACATAGTTCACACATATCATGCTAGAAGAGATAGGAAGAGGTTCACATACCTCGCGACGAGTATCGACTAATAGCAAAACGCTCAAGTACTACAACCTTGCTAGCCCTTTCCACTCCTTAAGTAGAATACGCTACTCTTAGTACTTTCACCTAAAAGGTCACAAACGTCTATTAACTTCAAAACACAAGTTTCCATTTCTCTACATAAAATTCTGCAGCACCTCCCACCATCAACAGCGTAAATCTCCTCCTCTATCGATGCCTGCCACCAAGCCAACCAGGGGGGGGTTTTACACGTCTAACCGGACGTGTACAATTCTACTCGAATACTACACAAGTCTCGCACATACCTATGTAAATACATCTGATTCTTTTCTTTATTCTTCAGCTTAAGTCAAAAGACATTACGCAGATTAAGCTTAGTTCTATATATAGTATACTTCAACTATATATTCTAACAACATGTAATTTCCAATTACAAATAGAGGACAAGATAATTACCTCGATAAGCCCATAATTATCCAAGTTAAATGTCGATCCTTAGCAACGCTTAGCTCCAACTCGGTGCTCCATCGCTCCAAACAACCCTTAGAAGTTCTAACCAACTTCTACTTAAATACTTCAATCAATCAATGAAGATTTCCTTAGGGTTTCGGTTTGAGACTAAAGGGACAAAAGGTAGTATTTCCGGGCTCTACGTATAGAGGTATCTTTGGAATACTACAAGGTACAAGGCTAAGGTATTTTGGGCATTATAACAATACTTGGAAGACAACTTTCTACCAAGGGGGGGTAGGCTCGGCTAGCACAACTAGGCTAGGGGGAGGGGGTGTTCTCGGCCAAGGGCCTTTCTCTAAGGGGGAGAGGGGAGTTGGACGAGAGCAACAACAAGGGAGAGGGAGGGATTTCAAGACTTAGACAAAGTGAGGAGTGAATGAATAAGTCTTCACAAGGGAGGGGTATTTATAGGGAAGCCAAGGGCCAACCAATGGACAAGATCAAGCCATGTGCAAGGCAAGTGTAAGGCCTTGATCAAGCCAAGTGCACCCTAAACCCTACTCCACAAAACATGGCACCAAACAAGGCACAAAACAAGGCCAAAACAAGGCACAAAATAAGGGGCCAATAGGCCTCAAACCCGTGACCAACCGGCCAACCCACATCGCCCAAATGAGGGTGACAAGTGTCACCCTCCCGTTGGTCCAAAACATTTCGTCTCTCGGAAAAATCCGCAAAAATCAAAAAGGACATAGCCGGAATTTTCCCTACGCAAGCTGTGGAAACGTTTCGTCGAAAAATGACTCAAACCGGGTGTTGTGCACAAAAAGAATTCGGCCAAGCCAATTTGAAGTTCGAATTTCTCTACGTACGTCCTTACGTACATACTCTGAAAATACGGGGTATAACATTCTCCCCTCCTAGAAACATTCGTCCCGAATGTTCCTTCTCAAGTCTCAACACAAACATGTGCTAGTATAGTCTTCACTGCTATAAGCACGAAAACAATCATGCCACACCTGGCCATAAAACAACAAACGCACAAATACTTAAACCCAAGTCAACGAGGAAACACCTCTAATCATCACAAAAACCTCTTACCTGAGGTCTAAAATATACTCCCTTCACACCTTCATTTCACAAAAGAAACGATCACACACGTTCACTTCTCCCCTATCTCGTTGTACCCTTCTCGAACACTCGAACTCTTTCTAGTATCCGTACCACACTTCCGTCAACGCTTCTGTTTCCAACCCTTGGAGTCACTACCTCCAAACTTGGTCATCTTACTAACTTCGATCTTCTCTAAGGCCGTTCCCGGCCTCCACGATCCGCTTCTGGTTTAACATATCCACGAATTCATACGATGGTCATACAATCTTGGGCCTAGCATCCTTGTGACCCTACCACCTGGCGGGACCACCCAGAACTGACCCCACCTCAATCCGAGCTACGGGTTGACCCGTATCACGTCCTCAACCCGACCCACAATCGCGTAAAACCCTTGTTCCCCGATCCGGAACAATCTTACCTATTCAAGCCATGAAAGCTACCACTTCCATCACACATTATATCCCACGTACACTACGCACTCTGATAAAGGTCAAACATAAAAATAAATCTTTTACTCAAGACGACCTTACCAGTAAGGTCTCAATCGTGAAATAATCTAAGGTTCACACTTTCCATGCCCCCCACGCTTACCCTTCCAACTAACCATGTTTTCTAACTCACAAATAACACAACGCTATTCGTACATAGCACATAATAATGAGACCATCATAACAAGCATACCAAAACTCTAGAGGGTTAAGGATATACCTGAAGCTACCGCTCCACTCTAATCATAGGCCTGCCCTGCAGTAACATGCAGGAGGCGATGAACCAGCTCGATCACGGCGTGAGTCGTCTGCTGAACCCCTCCTATAAGCACGCCTCGTCACATGGCCCGACGGCCGCAGTGAAACAAGCACCGCGATAAATGACGACATTCCCGATGGCGCCGCCACATCGTCGTGCACCGAGGGACATGAATCCTGCGCTAGAACTTACGTAACCAGAAACTGAAGCCACGGAGCTCGACCAGCTCGAATACCGGAACGCCCCAAGGCGCGGAGGACCACTGCATCTTGGCGGAGGTACATAACTAGCTTCTTTGGCGCGGTCCGCCTCGAAGGTCTCCAAAAGACCCTGCTTACCGCCCACGCTGATCTGGTCATTCCGTCGACCTCTCCGTGCCTCACATCCTAGTGCATGAGCCTGCATGCGGGCAATGTCCATGCCCGGCTGAAGAGAAACACCCGAACAAGACTCAGCCATATAATCATCTAGCCCGGTGACGTAGCGATGCACCCTATCCTCCATATCTGCAACTAGCGCAGGGACATATCGAGCCAAAGAATCGAACTCGACATTGTACTCCCTGACAGTGCGCCCTCTCTGTCTCAGTAACAAAAATCTGTCGGCCCGTGCCCTCCTCATCTGCGGAGGCAAGAAGTGCGTGAGGAAAGCCCCCGAAAACTCATCCCATACTGCTGGAGGTGCATGCTCTCCCCGGGAAAGCTCCCACGAATCAAACCAATCGACTGCGGTATCACGCAGCCGATGCGAACCAAAGGTCACCGACTCGGTCTCTGAAGCCTTGATCACCCGCATGATCCGCTGTAACTGTCGGATGAACTCCTGCGGATCATCCTCAGGCCTCGACCCGTAAAACTCTGGCGGGCTACAACTCAGAAAGTCCCGAAGCCTCAAACTATTTGCTCGGGGGTGAACTACGGGTGCGGCTGGGCTGAACTGCGCATCCGGCCTACCTCTTGCTCGCCACTATCCGGCAAATAATCGCCATCTCTCGGTACCCATCTCTCGGCACTAAGTGTGGGACGGAGGTGCGGTATCGTGGTCTCAGCAGCCCATCGCGACTCTAAACTCTGCTGGGCGGCGTCGCAAAACTTCGCCGTCGGAAGCTTGTCTGCATCGGCCGACTGCGCCCTCGTACTCCTCTGTATCCCACTAGCAGCTCCCTCGGCTGCCTTGCCCTTCTGGGCCAGGGTTGCCTTGCGCGGAGGCATAACTGGTAAAAATGAAATACGTCAGAGGGGTCCAACTTACAACTCAGCTCTAAGGCACGATCTCAGAATGAGAAGAATGGAAACCAATCCTAAATGTCCTATAGCCTCCTGATTATAGATGTGGTGCACAACACACCGATAATCAAGACTCTACTAGACACGGTCTGTAGACACTTTCCGAGGATTAACTGCTCTGATACCACTCTGTCACACCCCGATCCCGGGCCCGTGACTGGTGCCTTACCCCGGGCACCCTAGTGATACATACATCAGAGAAAACCAGCGGAAAAATAAAACATGAGTCATGAAACAAGAGATATAATAATAAACAGGCCAACCAAAACAGTTGCCTTCAGTATATACATAAAACCCGAACAGTTTAATCCTTTTACAACCCTGCCCACAACAGTACTACAGACCTCTAAGATTTACAACGACTATGACGGGACAGGGCCCCGCCATACCCCTGAATGTACAAGAACCTACAACTCAGGGAACACATACCAAAAGATAAGCCTCCGGAGAAACGGAGCTTCCCAATGCGCTGAACTGTGATCCTATGAGCGAGGATCCACGACCGATGTACCTCTACCTGCGGCATGAACGCAGCCCCCCGAAGGAGGTCAGTACAACAGGTACCAAGTATGTGAAACTGTAAAATACTGTAAATGAAATCATACTAGTCTATATAAAGCAGGAGACATGTATGATAACCAAACTACAGTTCACAACATAATAGCAGTCATGTCAAGCCAGGGACTCACGCCCTCTAGTCATCCCTCATGCCCGTGGAACTCCTTCCTCACTGCCGGCAGTCTAGGTACAAATCAGGTGATACGTACAACATGTCTCGGCCCATCTTATGGACCAAGTATAGAAACGTGTGGAATACATTCCCGGATGAACCGGTAGTCGAGTGAAATACATTCCCGGATGAACCGGTAGTCGAGTGAAATACATTCCCGGATGAACCGGTAGTCGAGTGAAATACATTCCCGGATGAACCGGTAGTCAAGTGAAATACATTCGGATGAGCCGTAGTCAAGTGAAATACATTCGGATGAACCGGTGGTCAAGTGAAATACATTCCCGGATGAACCGGTGGTCAAGTGAAATACATTCCTTGCACAACAAGTCTATCATACGCAAACGTAGGCAAGTTTTACAACAACAAGCATAGGCAAGTTATACAACAACAGGCATAGGCAAGTTATACACAACTCAAAGAACCAGGTTTTAACCCTAAAGTGTTACATACATTAACTCTTTTTAAAAGATCCGTTTCTTTCACATAAGTCACACAATACCCGTAGTATAAAAATAGTGACTATCTTTTTAAGTAACCAAAATGCTTCCCCTTTTGTAAAATCAAGTAACAACATTATTTTCCAAACGTTCAAGTTTGCCTAAATTCAAATGCTCAAGTCACTTATTTTAGAAAGGTTTCATAACTCATAGTCTTAATCTCTTTTAAAACATTTGAGTAACATTTGTCTTATGTGTGAATAGGTTATTCTTGTTTATAACAATTTTGCTACAGCAGCCATGATCTAGAAAATGTAATATCATTTTGTCTCATCTTAGTTTCTATGCAGATGGAGGTTTCTACTGGTTTTAATAATACAATTCATTAGTCAATACATTTTCCTTTATTAACGCTGCAGTGGTTTGTCGATTCACATCCTGATTTCAAATCAAGAAACATTCTTAAGCGTTATACCTAACTTTCCATAAAGCTAGTATAACTCTTAAGTTTTTCAAAACCAAGTACTACTCTTTCTTTCAAAACGATTCACAAATCTTTTGAAATACTTCAACTTCTTCATTAACACATAACAAGCCGCTTATAACCAAATCGCTACCTTTGAAAACCACAACCCATTTTCTCACCTACATAAAGTCATTATAACCAACTTCCCATAAAGCCGTTATAACACTTTATGTTTTAAAACAATCAAACACAGTTAACACACGTATCGTCACCGTGCTACATAGTTCACACATATCATGCTAGAAGAGATAGGAAGAGGTTCACATACCTCGCGACGAGTATCGACTAATAGCAAACGCTCCAAGTACTACAACTTGCTAGCCCTTTCCACTCCTTAAGTAGAATACGCTACTCTTAGTACTCTCACCTAAAAAGGTCACAAACGTCACTTAACTTCAAACCACAAGGTACCATTTCTCTACAGAAAATTCGGCAGCACCTCCCCCCCCCGCAACAGCGTAAATCTCCTCCTCTATCGAGGCCGGCCACCAAGCCAACCAGGGGGGGGTTTACAAGTCTAACCGGACGTGTACAATTCTACTCGAATACTACACAAGTCTACCGCAATACATCTATGTAAATACAGATTCGATTCTTTTCTTTATTCTTCAGCTTAAGTCAAAAGACATTGCCGCACTACTAAGCTTAGTTCTATCTATAGTATACTTCAACTATATATTCTAACAACATGTAATTTCCAATTACAAATAGATGGACAAGATAATTACCTCGATAAGCCCATAATTATCAAAGTTAAATGTCGATCCTTAGCAACGTTTAGCTCCAACTCCGGGTGCTCCATCCCGCTCAAACACCCCTGAGAAGTTCTAACCAACTTCTACTTAAATACTTCAATCAATCAATGAAGATTTCCTTAGGGTTTCGGTTTGAGACTAAAGGGACAAAAGGTAGTATTTCCGGGTTCTACGTATAGAGGTATCTTTGGAATACTACAAGGTACAAGGCTAAGGTATTTTGGGCATTATAACAATACTTGGAAGACAATTTTCTACCTAGGGGGGGTAGGCTCGGCTAGCACAACTAGGCTAGGGGGAGGGGGTGTTCTCGGCCAAGGGCCTTTCTCTAAGGGGGAGAGGGGAGTTGGACGAGAGCAACAACAAGGGAGAGGGAGGGATTTCAAGACTTAGACAAAGTGAGGAGTGAATGAATAAGTCTTCACAAGGAGGGTATTTATAGGGAAGCCAAGGGCCAACCAATGGACAAGATCAAGCCATGTGCAAGGCAAGTGTAAGGCCTTGATCAAGCCAAGTGCACCCTAAACCCTACTCCACAAAACATGGCACCAAACAAGGCACAAAACAAGGCCAAAACAAGGCACAAAATAAGGGGCCAATAGGCCTCAAACCCGTGACCAACCGGCCAACCCACATCGCCCAAATGAGGGTGACAAGTGTCACCCTCCCGTTGGTCCAAAACATTTCGTCTCTCGGAAAAATCCGCAAAAATCAAAAAGGACATAGCCGGAATTTTCCCTACGCAAGCTGTGGAAACGTATCGTCGAAAAATGACTCAAACTGGGTGTTGTGCACAAAAAGAATTCGGCCAAGCCAATTTGAAGTTCGAATTTCTCTACGTACGTCCTTACGTACATACTCTGAAAATACGGGGTATAACAGGACTAAGACTCGTTGAGGTAATAATCTTGTCTCTTAAAGTGTTACAAGATTATATATTGTTGTTAGCCTTACATGTTTGCTAGCATGAAGTATATGTGTTGAAGTTTTATAAGTGTTATGGATTGTTGTAGCCTTAAATCCGAAATGACATATAAGCCATTTGAAGTTGGATTACATTTGGTCGTTAATTAGAATCGTCGCATGTTACTTACTTGAAGATTATAGTAGTTATAATCGATTGCGACTTGATATCATGTTATGCTAACAACTTGGATTGAAAAGGAAATTGGATAAGAATTGGTATTGTTGTATCCAAGTTGCCGGATTTACACTTGTAGTTGTATTAGTTTGATATCAATTGTGGGCGGAATTTTACACGTCTAGTAGGCGTGTAATCCCCTATTGTTAATTGCATTGTTGGGCCTTAAATGTGGCGTGTTTGGTTATTGAATTCGGCCTTGAAAAAGGTGGCAAAGTATGTAGAAACAAAGGAAGTGATGTCCGATTTTCCGTAGAATTTAGTGACTTTGCACTTAGAATATTCTACGTTTGAAGCTAGAGGTTAATAGACATATTATGACCATTATAGGTTGAAGTACTACGAGTAGCGTATTCTACTTGAAGGGTGGAAAAGCTAGCAAGGTTGTAGTACATTGGAGCATTTTGCTACTTGTCGACAATCGTCGCGAGGTATGTGAACCTCTTCCTTCTTTTGGCATGATTCTATGTATGGAATATACATGTAGTAATATTTCATGTTCCCTTCTACTCTTAGAAGTTAAGAGGTATGTATGTGATTTACTCTATGTAAAAGTTATGTCTAGGTCATCCTAAGTCCTTACCAAGTCTTATGGGGGATGTTGGTAAGAGTCGTTAGGAGGTATTTGGAGCCAAGTTGACTTGGCTAATTTTACGGCACAAATGAGAATAAGTATCGAGCAAGCCATTGCAGCGTTAATAAAGGAAAATGTAATGACAATTGATTATATTAAAATGAGTAGAATTCTCCATCTGCATAGAAACTAACATAAGACAAAATTGTATTACATTTTCTAGATCATGGCTACTTGAATAAGATCGTTATAAATAAGTATAACTTATTCACAACGCACCAGAGTATAGGTTACTTAATTTAAAAGAGTTTACGTATGAAGTTTTTAAGACCATGAACCTTGAATTCTTAAAAGGTTAAGAAACTTTATTTTTCAAGTTATGGGACTTGATTTCTAAAGGAAGAAATGACTTGATTTAAATGTATAGAATACTTGATTTGTAAGCATGGATTTCTTGATATTCTAAAGATAAGAGATTTTAAATTCTAAGTTAAGAAACTTGATTTCTAAAGTTAAGAGACTTGAAGTATTTTAAAAGTTATGTAACTTGATTTGAAAGTATAAGTCTCTTGGTTATAAAAGGAATGAATTCGTCTAAGGCATAAAGTTAGTATAACGGCTTTATGGGAAGTTGGTTATAATAACTTTATGGAAGGTTAAGAGGATGATTTTCTCTAGTAATATAAACAAAGAATGACTTGAATTAATGAAGGGCAAATTTTTTTAAAGGTACCAATTGCTTAAGGTTTTTAAGAAAGAAGTCACTTGATTTAGAAGCCGGTAAATGTATTTCTAAAAGGTATTGTGACTTGTCTTGAAAAGTAGATATGACTTGATACTACGGTTGATAGTATCTTGGAAGTTTTATTTAAAAAAGAGTCATTCTATTAAAGGAGTAGAGGTACGTAGTACGTTGGGTTAAATTCCCGGATTTTTATATGACATTACCGCGTCCCAGGAATGGGCCGGGCAGTATACCTTTATGGGTAGACTATATGACATTACCGCGTCCCAGGAATGGGCCGGGCAGTATACCTTTATGGGCAGACTATATGACATTACCGCGTCGTGAATGGGCGGGCAAGATACCTTTATGGGCGGTATATGACATTACCGCGTCGTGAATGGGCCGCGATTCCTTTATGGGCAGACTATATGACTTTAACGCGTCCCAGGAATGGGCCGGGCAGTATACCTTTATGGGCAGACTTATGTGACTTTATCGCGTCCCAGATTGGGCCGGGCAGTATAGGCGTCCCTCCATAAAGGGCAGGATTATGTTAGGTAAGGTAAGTAAGTTATATGGTAATGAACTTGATGATTTTCCTAAGTATGTACGTAAGAAAGTGACTATAACTTTTATTGAAAAATGGGAAAAGATAATAAGGTACGATTAAGTTTACGAGATGGTAATGACATGGTAGGTTCGTATTTACCCTTTTATACTTACCTCTGTCATGCTTTTATACGATATGATTTGTTTCAGACCTTATTTCCGTTCCATATTTGGTACTGTTATCGACCCTCCGGGCTGCGTTCATGCCCGCAGTATTAGGTACAGTGTTGGTGATCCTTGCTCTTAGGATCTCGGTTGATTTTGGGAAAAAGCTCCATCTACTCCGAGGCTTATCTCTTGTACGGTTTTCCTCGAGGTTGTAGATTCATGTATATTCAGGGGTATGTCGGGGCCCTGTCCCGCCACTGTTGTTATGTTAAAACTCTTAGAGGTCTGTAGTCACATGTTGTGGGTCAGTTTGTAAAGGAAAGGAGGAAACTGCTTCGGTCATGTTTTGTTTTATATATTCAGGGAGGTAGCCTCATTGGCTAACCTATTGATTTTATTTCTGTTGATTTTTTTTGTATAAGTTTCATGTATGTTCCGCTGATTATCTCTTATGTATACCTGTAAGGGTGCCCAGGTAGGGCACCAGTCGCGGGCCCGGGGTCGGGTCGTGACACTCCTCTCCTACTTCGTATAAACTAAGTTCATGAGATCGATAAAAAACAACAAACAAATCACGGCAAAACGTTCTAAACTAAGGATAATAAAAAAACATAAAATAAAAACCAAATTTGAAATAAGAATAGATAATTCGATATTAACAGTATGTCAGTCTCCGGCAACGGCGCCAAAAATTAGTTGCGATATTTCTAGATGCTTACGCAAGTGTACGTATCGTTCAAGTAATAAAGATCTGTAAGACCGAGTTTATCGTCCACAGAGACTGGTTTATTAAGTACCGGTTATCTATTCTATGGTATCTATTTGGTTGACGTTCTTAAGTTTGAGAATTATAGCTAAGAATTATGACTAAGTTCAGAAAATAAACTAAAGTTTATAATACTTTGGGTTTATAACAGTTATGAAGGAAATAGGGCTTCCAATCTCCTCAACTATCCACTCTTTCACGTGTTAATGCAATTCTAATGATTCTTCTTCTTATTAAGCTAGTAGGTTAACTAATATGTCATTATATTCCGGTTAGGACATACAAGAGCTCAACCTTGTGCAGAAACCTTCTATATTTCTATGATAGATTTTACCACACATGAGGATTAAGAACAATAACCTTAAATACTACACAAGTATCGGGGTACTTCCGTCCACAATTTTAACATATGTCTAGACAATTACAGCATATTCAGATCTTCCCTCTCGGATCTCGATTCGAAATCATTTAAGTTATGGCAATTAATGGCCAGTTAATTATCAAGCAATCACAACAATATTGAATAGATCTTAATATGCTGAAGAAGAAGAAATCAATAACTATGCATTAACTATATGAAAGAGTTTCAAGAAGATTTGATGAAAAACCCTACTAAAGTAATTAGCTCCTAAACATTGTCATGCCAAGAACTAATTTACAATCCAACATAAACTAAAATTAAAATAAAGGAAAGAAAAGAACTTGAACAAGAGTTGTCTCCAATCTTGTGTTGTAGCCTCCTTCTTAGCCTCCCCAAAGTATGATATCCAATTAAGAATAATCCCTAGGTCTTATAGGTGAAAAAATCACGTTTCGAATCCTTTTTCCCTTTGAAAAATCAAATTTTCTGTCCCATTTCCTGCGTCGGTGTCGTGGCGCTGCTGGCTGGCGCCATGGCGCCGAAATTCCTGGAGCTCTCTGAACTTCCAGCGCCATGGCGCTGCTTGGTGCTCTGCAATTCTTAGGCTTCATTTCTTGGGCTTTTCTTGTGCAATTTCATCCTCAAAAGTAGTATCTTCTCCTTTATGACCGCTGTGACACAAACGAAAGAAAAACACACCTAACACTATACTAAACGCAAAATAAAAGAGTAAAATACTAACTAAAAAGGACTCAAAAGAGTGTATAAAATACACTCAACAGCAGGAAAAAGCTTAAACGGGACACGGCAGGGCGGAACAGGTCAAAACACATTTTTAGAAAATTCTAAATAGGGCAGGGCAGGTAATAGGGCAAATCTTTCTTTGTGCAAATTTAAAATAAGTTGAAAAAATAATCTCTGTTCGGGATTACAGTCACCCTGAAGGCGTGAACCACATAATCTTTTGTCACATACATTGTAAAGTCCCGAATAAAAAAATAAATAAATAATAATAATAATATTTTTTGTCATATACAATGTAACAAGTTTGAGTCATGTAATTGCGGAATGTTGTTGCTGAGTTATAATTGTTAGAATTAGATAAAAATTTACAGGGTTGTACATATCTCCTTCACGGTCAGATTGACACCAAGTGGAGCTAAAATTGACATAAGGTTGTGAGATATCACAGTTTAAAGTTTCTGCCTCAGATCAATCAAAATCCAAAAGGCCAGAGCGTATAACATAAAAAATGTACAGATTGGTAAAGAATCTGAAGGTGTGTATTGAATTAAAGTTCTAGATTACTCTGTTATCGACAGTTTGAGACTTTACGGGAATAAATCCGACTTACGGTTTGAGAGTTATAAATATTTAAATTTAATGCCTCGGATCAACCAAAATCTGGAAGGGCAGAATGTATAATGTAACAACTGTACAAATACGTAAATAATCTGAAAGTTTGTGCTGAATAAGAGTCCTAGATTTCTCTGTTCTCGATATCTTGATACTTTACGGGGATTAATCCGACTTACGGATAAGAAATTGTGACTGTTTTAAAATTGTGTCTTATTTTACAAAAATTCTGGCGAGACAGTTTTCATCAGGTTGTTTCTTGCATGAATTTGTACTAGTTACACTAAGTATTTTCAGAGTAAACTTGGGATATTAGGTCCCCGTGTTACCTTCAGCTCGGCGTAAGAGATACCTTATCTGAGTTACAGTTCAATAATTATAATCCTTATAAGTGGGAAGGGCGAAAGAGTTGAAATAAGAAAAATATTATTTGAGTCTTTTGAACATATAACATATATATACAAATACATAAATGCATTGGATCGGGTTGCACGGAACGAAACAAATATATAAATGCATTAGGTCGGGTTGCACGAAACATAACAAATATATAAATGCATTGGGTCGGGTTGCACGGACCGCAACAAATATATAAGTGCATTGGATCGGGTTGCACGGACTGCAACAAATACAATAGACTGATTGTTCGTCCATGTAAAAAAAAACAAAAGAAGTTAACAAAATAAATATCAAGTTGAAAGTGAAAAATGAAAAATAACATAAATAGGGTAGGGTGGGGCAGGTCTTAACGGGACAACGCAGGGCAATTTTTAAAAAAATGCTAAACGGGGCAGGGAAAGACGGGTTAACATCTTAGCAGGTCAAAGCTTGCCCTGCCCTAACCCGCCCTAACCTACCCCATTTCCACCCCTAGTCAACGGTAGCTATAAATACACACATATTTTCAAACTTAAAGATATGTGAAGGATCTCTTATGTACATCGGGTGTACGGAAGAAAACTCTTGCGATAGTTTCAATTTGTAGGCCACCTCTCCTATTTTCTTTCAAAATCTTATAGGGTTCAATAAATATCAAGCTTAACTCTTTCTTACCGAACCACATTACTCCATTCAGAGGTAACACTTTCGAAAAGACAAAGTCATTTTCTTTGAGTGCTAATTCTCGACGACATTCATTGATATAAAAGTTTTGACGACTGTAGTAAGTGTTGGAAATTTATAAACGTGAATTAAAGTTAATCCTATTATTTATGACTCCAACAATTGGGGGCCCGCACGTCAGAAACGTCGCTTCCACACACGTGCACACGTTGTACCAAGGATTGTAAATTTCCTTAGTGAAAGAGATATGTTATACCCCGTAGTTCTACCATACGTGTGAGAGCGTACGTAAGGGATTAAGACTTAAATTTTAGAAGCATGGGTTGACGGATTGTTTCGGACGAGTTTTTGGTCAACTTTGGGGCGGGTTATGACCCGTTACATTGAGGGTTCCTAGGTGTTTCAAAGGCCTAGTGTGTAGTTCGTTGAGTCTAGTTTCCAACGTAACCAACCGTTCGTCGATAGGACATCGGAGTAGAAAGTTATGGGAGTTGAAAGTTCGGTCGTGATCGGACGTAAATATGTTTGGTCGAGAGCCACGTGGGCATGGCGCGTAAGAGCCGAGTATTCGCTGAAGTTGCAGCGCCGCGGCGCCGGAAAGTTCTGAGGGCTGGCAGAGGTTTCAGCGCCGCGGCGCCGAGGCGGGTTCTGCGAAGTTGAGTGGAAAATTCTGCACTGTTTTGTTTTAAAAGAGGCCATGGGTGGGTGACAAGTGTCCCCCCCCCCATCTGATTTTGCATGCACTACTTATTGACCAAGTCTTGAAGACTTGGTCATTCTTCAAACTCTTCTCTCTCTCTAAAGCTAAAAGCTCTCACCTCTCTCTAGAATTTCAAGAGGAAATCTAAGCTTGAGGAAAATCTGAAAAGTGTGGCAAGAAGGAAGCTTGTGGCTAGCTTGTAGGAGTTATTGTGGTGGTGTTCTTGGAAAGGAGGCTAGCAAAGTTGTTGGAATAATTTTGGCTAAAGCTCTAAGGTAACAATTCTTCTCTTGTAACTAGTTATTTGTGTTGCATGTGAAGAAGAAGGAACTTGTAGTAGTAAATAATGCTCTTAGATTCATTGCATGTAAGAAATATGGTTTGGATATGAAAGGATTGGTTAAGAAGGTTATGTGAGCATGTTGTAGCCTAAAAACTACCTTAAACTTGTTAAATTAGTTGTTATACATTGTGGGGCAGAATTTTACACATCCAAGTTTAGGTGTGTAATCCCCTTTGAAATGTTTGGATTGTTGGGCCTTAAATGTGGCGTTTGGATGTTGAATTCGGCCTTGAAAAAGGTGGCAAAGTATGTAGGAACAAAGGAAATGTTGCCCAATTTTCCATAGAATTTAGTGGCTTTGCACTTGGAATGTCTACATTGAAACTAGAAGTTAATAAACGTATTATGGTCATTATAGGTTGACATATTACGTGCGGTATTTTGGGCTTAGCAAGTGGATTGACCGAAGAGGTATGTGGAGCTTTCTTATCTCTTGAGCATGAGTAGTTGTACCTATGTAGTACGGTAGACGTACAAGATTTGACATTCTTCACTTGTTTTAAGTATATGATACTTGTTTCGTTTAAAAGTATAAGTCCCTTGGATATAGGGAGATGTGTTTGACTAGTGTATAATGATAATATAACAACTTTATGGGAAGTTGGTTGTATTGGCTTTATGAAAGGTTAATAAGGAAAGGTTTACTCCAAGTAAAATAAGCACGAATAAAGGATTTGAATTTGTGGAAGGCAAATTGTTTTTAAGGCATTAATTGCCTAGGGTTTTAAAAGAGATGAAGTCACTTGATTTTAGAAGCCTATTGTATTTTTAAAGGTAAACGTGACTAGTTTTGAAAAGTTGTCGTGACTTGATACTACGGTTATTAGTATCTTGGGAGTTTTTACATGAAAAGGAGTCATTTTCTTAAAAGGTTTAAAGGCATTGGTACTTGGGTTAAATTCCCGGATTTTCTTTTAAAATGACATGTAGTGCCTTAAGTAACTAAAATGAGAGGATGTACTAGAAATGTTATTGAGAAGTTAGGAGATATTCTTAACTTGCTTACGTTATGATAAGCCGGTAGCGCTTATGTTATGTATGATAGCCGGTTGTGCTGATTTATGTATTATTATTATTATTACCATTTATGTCATGGATTTGCTACCCATGATGCGAGTGCGGCGCTTGTACTCATGCGGGCCCACCGGGTCCATGCGGGTGAAATAGTCTCATGCGGGTGAAATAGTCCCATGCGAGGCGGATGACCTCATGCAGGTGAAATAGTCTCATGCGGGTGAAATAGTCTCATGCGAGGTGATGACCTTATGCGGGTCCACAGGACCTATGCGGGTGAAATAGTTCCAGGAGTAGGGTTGCTTAATGATACTACGGGCGGGAGACCCTGTTTTGATCATGAGCCTCCTATTTTATGCAGTAAGGTTTATACTTGTTACTCTCATTGTTAGTAAGGCACAGTGTACTGTATTTTGATTTTCTTCCATGACTCCAGTTTATTTTAGACTTATGATATTAATACAGTATTTTCCAGTTTTACATACTTGGTACATATTGTGTACTGACCCCCTTCCTCGGGGGCTGCGTTCATGCCGCAGGTAAGGGTAAGCAGGTGGTAGATCCTCATTCTTAGGATCTTGCTCAGGTGTCAGAAGCTCCATTTCTCCGGAGGCTCGACTTTTGGTACGGTTCTCCCTGGTGTTGTAGATATTTGTACATTCAGGGGTATGACGGGGCCCTGTCCCGTCATAGTGTTTACGCATTCTTAGAGGCTTGTAGTCCTGTTATAGCTTGGGTTGTTAAGGATGTAACTGTTCAGCTTTGTTATATTAGAGGTAGCCATTTTTGGTTAGCCTGTTTATTTTCTATATGGGTTCTTGTTGTGAGTTTATTTTCCGCTGGTTTTCTCTGATGTTGTATCACAAGGGTGCCCGAGGTAAGGCACCGATCCACGGTCCGTGGTCGTCGTGACAAAGCGGTATCGAGCGATTAATCCTCGGAAAGGGTCTACTGAGCCGTATCTAGTAAGTCTTGATTATCGGTGTGTTGTGCACCATCTATAATCGAGAGGCTACGAGATATTTAGGATTGGTTTCCATTCTTTCACTCGAGATCGTGCAATAGAGTTGTGTTATAGGTTGAACTCCTACGACATATTTTCTGTATCGATTATGCCTCACGCAGGCAACCGCGGCCCGAGAAGGCAAAGCGTGAGGAACTACTAGTAGGACACGAGAGGGTTACCAGGCACGTGCCCGATCCTTACCATGAGGATGTTTGGACGGCGAAGTTCCACGTCGTCACCCCAGCGAGTTCGGCGGCAGCGGCCATCGAGACCGCGATACGAGCCTCGATTACGGCTGGAAGCGGAGAGATGGGTTACAAGTAGATGGCCCGATTATTAGCCGTGATCGTGGCTGGCGGGAGAGACGACGGGAGGCAGCGGTTCCGGTTGTACCCGTGGTCCACCCCAGATCTGATAGTTTGAGACTGCGGGACTTTTTGAGTTGCAACCCACCAGAGTTCTATGGGTCGAGGCCTGAGGATGATCCTCAGGAGTTTATCCGACGATTCTGGATCATGAGTGATCGGGGCTTCGAGAGCAGTCGGTATTTTTGGGCTCCCATCGGCTGCGGGATACTGCGGTTGACTGGTATGATTCATAGGAACTATCCCGGGGGGAGCATGCGCTTCCAGCTGTTTGGGACGAGTTCTCAGAGGCGTTCCTTGGCCATTTCTTGCCTCCGCGGAGAAGGAGGGCTCGGCGATAGATTTTGACACCGAGACGAGTGGGCGGACGGTCCGGGAGTACAACGTAGAGTTTGACTCGTTGGCTCGGTATGTACCCGCTTTGGTAGAAGACATGGAGGACAGGGTGCACCGCTATGTCACAGGGCTCGATGATTACTTGGCAGAGAGTTGCACGGGAGTAGCTCTTCAGCAGGGCATGGACATTGCCGCGTGCGAGCATATGCGGCAGGTGTGAGAGCGGTAAGCGGATTGGCAGTATCGCGAAGAGGCGGAGACAGCAGGGTCCTCTGGTAGTTTTCGAGGTAGACAACCTCAGCAGCAGACCGGGTTTGCACCTCAGTCGGTTCATAGCGCTCCTCCACCATCTTCCGGACGTACAGGGCATTGAGGCGGGGCAGGTCCTGTGGCTTGGGTTCCCGGAGGACGTGGTTCAGTCAGATGAGGACACCTATACCTCGGTGTGGCCGATGTTGTTACACCCCGTAATTCCAGGACATGTAAAAGAGAATGCACGTAAGGAATCAAGACTTGGAAATGGGTACGAACGGAAGAATTGTTTTTCCGACGGAAAATCTTCCGGACGTCGGAAAGGAAAAATGTTCGTTGTTGAGAATTGAATTCTCAAAATGCATTATTTGAAGAGTATGGAACTCTTAACTTTTTGGAAATTTATTTTTACGGATTTGGTCACGTGGGGCCCACCCGAGGAATTTTACATTTTTGTGGGGCCCACGAGGGTTACATAATTTTATGGACGAATGAGAGGGCAACACGTGGCACCCCCTCCATGATGTTGGACGAAATATTGCAAGGGTTTTATGGTCATTTGACCTATGTAGATGATAAGTCTTCTAAGCTTGATATTGTTGACAAGTCAACTTGTCCACCTAGGCTTGATCCAAGTGAAACTCATCCTAACCTCACATTTGTTTAAGTCTAAGCCCTCCATTGTGTTATAAGTATACTACTAGTGCAAGACTAGCTCATTTAACACTTATAAAAATTGAGAGAGCTTGTGTGTGCCCATTGTTGCTCTCGGGTTTGCTAAGAAAGAGAGGAGAAAAATTTGTAGTTTTGATCCATTAGCCACAAGACTTTAACCCAATGTTCCTAAGGGTGTTGTAAGGTTATCTCAATAGAAAGATTTCGGAAAAACGCATTTTTACGTTAGTCGCAAGGCGGAAACTAAGGGAGTTCTTCAACTTTGAAGTTGGAACTTGAAGATGGGTTCTTCATAGGCCTCTAAGGAGTGCTTGGAGAGGATTGGAACCTAAGGAAAGGAGCTAAGAATTGCTAAGGCGCGACTTTGGAATCTTGGAAATTTTAAGGGCTTGGAAAGGTATATTCTTGTCGTTTTAGCAATTAAGGTTTACTTATCATTGTAGCTATGGTTATTAGCAAGCATGAGTTATATAGTATGAAGTTGGATTAGTGTATTGGCTATTGGAACCCTAATCCGAAAACTAGCATGTTTAGCCTTAGGATTACATTTCAAGTTGATTATTAGTTAAGTCGTCGCATGTTGTATAAAGAAGGAAATTGTAGTTGTTGAATTTGTCTATGACTAAATAACATGTTGACCTAAGAACTTGGAATTGGAAAAGGATTGGAAAAGACTTAGTGTTGTTGGTTGTAAGTTGGCCGAGAATGGCTTTAATTATGGAACTACTTTGTATGAATTGTGGGGCGGAATTTTACACGTATTGTAAGGCGTGTAATCCCCTTTGTTTGGTTGTTGTTTGGAGCCTTAAATGTGGCGTGTTGGTTATTGTATTCGACCTTGAAAAAGGTGGGAAAGTGAGTAGAAACAAAGGAAGTGCTGCGTAATTTTCCGTAGAATTAGAGACCGTATACTTAGTATTATTCTACGTTAGAGACTAGAAGTTGATAGTCTTGTTGTTGTTGACACCCAATTTTGACCCTCCCGTCCAGTCATTAACTATAAAATCAGACTAATTTTGTAAAATATTTTTTTATGATAAAATGCAGCGATAAAACATAAATACATGCATAAATAAATAATTTAATAATGGCATCGCGACTTACGTAGAGTATTAAGCACTTAGAGTCCCGCGCCCGCATTTATTAATTGTAAGCTCTGTCGTAATTCTTAAATTAATAATTAATAATAAATAAATAATTTAGCAACGACGTCGTGTCAAGTAGCATAGCCGCATTTATTAATACGCAAGAAAATTTCATAATCATTTGTAATTTAAAATCAATTTTAATCTAATAGCGTCGCATTTATAAAAGCTTTAAACAATTCTTAAATATCATACTTGCATTTAGCATTTAAATAATTTAATCTAAACTCAATTCAATTTTAATTTAACTTCGTAATAATGCACAATAATAAGATTTTAAATAATAGCGTCGCATTTATAAAGGCATTAAGCAGCCCTTAAATATCATATTTTGCATTTAGTGTTTAAATAATCTAATCTAAACTCCTTTTAATAATATTAACTTCGCAGAGTACGCATGATAAATAAGTTTTAATAACGGCATCACATTATAAATATTAAGCACTAATTAAATGACACACTCGCATTTATTATCGTAATAGTTTTATAACCCGAAATTAGACTAATTTAGCACCTAAATAATTAGACTGATTTAGCACCTAAATAATTATAATAAAGCACCTAAATAATTTAGCTAAACTCATTAACTGATTAAATACCTAAAACTAATACCTATTTAAATAATTTACCCCTAATTAACTCTTAAAACTAATTACCCTTATTAATACGCAGCCCATTACCCGTCGCCCAAGCCCAGAGCTCCTTGGCCCAACCCGCAGCCCAAACCCGTAAGCCCAGCAGACCCAGCCCTTTATTTCCACTCAGTCCAGAACCCCAGCCTTCAGCCCTTTACCTTCCCTGTCGACTAAACGAAAACCTTAACCTAAACCTAAAAAAAGAACAACCGCCGCACCTCTCCCACGCATTACCCGTCGCCCCAGCCTGGATTCTCGCCGGAGAATTCGGGGTTTCCCTTACCCGTGACTCGCATAACCCAAAATAGCCCACAAATCTTAACAAATCAGCTCGAAATCACACCCCGAGATCGCAGAGAATAAATACGAAATCTCGTCGAATCAAGCACGAATCAGCCTTTATTTACTTACCAATATTAGAACCTAGAGTTAGGCTATATAAAGCACATGCAAAGGGCAATCGAGGGCAGACATCGAACACGCATGATGGCATATACGAGAGAGCTCAAGAGCGGCCACATGGCGATTAAGAGCGGCGGGGAAAGAGCACGATGAGTTTATTCAGGGTAACACAAAGACCTGCACCTTTAGTTTTCATCAGAACAGGAAGTTTGAATCCCTCTCTTAGTTCCAGCAAAGAAACCAACAACTAAACCTGCCCCCTTTCATTCGCATGAGCAAACTTGCGTCGGCGGGTCGGCGACAATCGTGGCGGTTCGCTGTCCGGAGAAGGTAAACTCGACTTCCTCCTGACTCTTTTTATTTATGTGTTTGATATGTTCTTTTATGTTTCCTGTTGATTAATCATGTGTAGCTACGTTTGTTTGTGTTACTATTTTTCTATTTAAGGCTTAAAATGCAATGTTGGACTAGTCTGCTCTAAGTAATCTAGGTTTTTGCTTATTTAAATCATTGAGTAGATTTATGTTTATTGTAACCATTCGTTCGAAGTAATATGATATTGATAATATAAATTGCAGTATTCTCGTTGATATTTGTTACTGCCTAATGGCATGCTTACCCATTTTGGCCATGGATATTTGATAAAGCTATGTTAGTTTCATATCCAGCACTATATGATGGTGGTTTCTTATTCGAAAATGCTGGTTTCAACAAGGATGTTTAAAAAATAAAGACTTTAGATCATGTCTATGTGATCAAAGAATATATACGATTGTCAGTTTCCTGTTTTGCTACCTGGATTACAAGGCAATTTTAACTTTGAATCCCGACTAGCCTTCATATGAAATTTGTTGTGTCGCAAGTGCAGGATAGTAAAAATGTGAATAGAAATATTGTATGGGGGTGGTTTCTGGAATCTGTCGATCCTTCGTAGACTAAAATATTAAAATCTGCCTATCTTGTCAATTTCTTCTAACTAACTCATTCCTAGTGGCTATTAATGGTTTATCAGTTGTAGTATCTTGGTCATTTGACTTGTGGCATGCTAAATGTCCATCCTACTATGTTGTTACCTTGCTTGTTCATATGAGTCGGGTGTTCATATCAGATTTCCATTAACTAAGCTATTTTTGTATCGTAATATGTCTGTTGGACTGCTTAGACAAAGATTCAGGCAACATCTTGTACTTATTTGAACTAGTTTATGCCATATTGGGTTATTATTGGTTTGCATCCCGTATTTAACTCATGATCAGTTAATAAGCATAAAAAGGGTATGGTTTGGTACTGAAATAGTTTTAAAACAGCAGGAAATCTTGGATATATGATCTGGAACATTAACTGTTCACGGATCACATGGTTTCTCCTCTTATACTACTTTATATCTTGAACAAACATGTATTATTTTCCACATCTCTTTCCTCGTTGGGACTGGCTCTTCTATAACATATACAGATAGATGTTGCTTGACATGTTTGTACAACTAGGAACTTGATAGTAATACAACGATCATATATATGTCTTTTGGAGTTAACCACATCTGCATCTTGAAGAGTTTTAGGTCTGGGAGGAATGTGGGGTCATTTGTAGTAAGAATTACTTAAAGCATTTTGATTTGTGTATGAAAGGTTTGTCCTGAGTGAAACAATTATTTTGTGACCTGCTTTGTGTTTGTACAGTTACTTGTTGTCGTCCATGCTGAAATGGGCCTTCCTTTTGTTTCTGTTAAACATATAAATGTCCAACATGTCATGTTTGGCCTATTGCTCTCATTATTGTCTATTCAAACGTTTTTAATCAATTACGGGCCCATTTGTTTCTGTGAACAGTTTGAAACGAAGCAACTAATGCATGTTCAATGTGTTTCCATATTAATGTTTGTTGTTTATTAATAAGTTTAAAATATTTTCTAATCCTTTTCTCTTCTTATATTTTGCATGAAATGCATCGGAGCTAAACGAAGAGTCTCATGGCGAGACTCATCACAAGCTACAGCAAATGAAGACCCGCATCTATGTGCATTTCTCTATCCGCGTTGGAATCCCAAAACCACCGGCGAAAAGACATCGCCTTCATCGAGTCATTTATTAATTTATGCCTGCCTATTCATTATTTGTAAATTAATTGCCTAACGTCACCCTACTAGCAGAACCTTTAGGACATTCAAGCTTCGGGTTGCCATTGAGAGGTAGTTTGGTACTAGAAACTCGTTTCTTCTAACTTAATTATTTTATGCTAGTTATACATTGCTTAAAGTCGCATTAAATAACCTAACCTGCATAACTCTTCACGTAATTAAAATATCATTTAATTCTATAAACTCGATCATTAACATCCATATAGGAAAATTAGTTCCATTTATTATATAGATACCTTGCATGCTAGGGCTACTTCATAAACACATAAATCATCTTTAATAATACATATTTTAGCTAGAACTAGCTTTATATATTTTAAAACAAATCTCACATTTTTAGGTTAGCAAAAATACTTCCTATATCTTTTACTTCAACACTTTTCAAACATGCATGCTTAGCAATAATAACCCTAGGTTTGAACGGACAACCGCAAGTTAGCGGATCCTTTAGGGTGCCTAACCCCTTCCCTTTAGGATAATAAAGAACCCTTACCCAGAATCTCATTAAAGTTTAGCAGACCATTAAAATGGAGTTAATGTTTACTTTAAACTAGTTAACATTTAGGTGTCCTAATTCACCCAAATTAATTAGGTGGCGACTCCGTGAACCCTAGCACCCTTTAAGCATTCCTTTTTTAATATTTTAGCACCTTTTAGCATTTTAAAACCTTTAAGCCTTTTAACTATTTAGCATTATTTTATTTATTTCCTAACACTTTTGAGCAGGGTTCGCTTTTAGAAAAGTCGCGGTCGAAAAGGGGCGCGACAGTTGTGACCATTATAGGTTGACACTTCTACGTGCGACGTATTCGGCTTAGCTTGTGGATTTAGCCGAAAAGGTATGTGAACTATCTCCTCTTCTAGCATGATTCCTTAAGATAAAGAAAGTAAGTTCTACTCCTTAAATGATCCATTCCTTAGTTGTAATTGGATTGCCTAAAATAGAAATTGTTCTATGTGCTTCCTTGATTGTACTTTGATGTTTAAATTGTAAGTTGTATAATCCATTTCCTTAGTGAAGTTTGGATTCTTAAAAGTGAAAGTATTTTACATAAAGTACATAGAGTCTTGAAAAGGAAGTGGTTTCCAAATCTTTTGGCTAGTGCCTTAGTTCCAAAACCTAAGGGTTATACGTGTGAGAGCGTACGTAAGGGATTAAGACTTAAATTTTAGAAGGATGGGTTGACGGATTGTTTCGGACGGGTTTTTGGTCAACTTTGGGGCGGGTTATGACCCGTTACATTGAGGGTTCCTAGGTGTTTCAAAGGCCTAGTACGTAGTTCGTTGAGTCTAGTTTCCAACGCAACCAACCGTTCGTCGATAGGACATCGGAGTAGAAAGTTATGGGAGTTGTAAGTTCAGTGCGCAGTCGGACAAAAATATGTTTCGGTCAGGAGCCACGGGCGCGCGCGGATGCGAGGCAGCGCGCGTAAGAGCCGAGTATTCGCTGAAGTTGCAGCGCCATGGCCGGAAGCGAGGCGCGCCGAAAGTTCGAGGCTGGCCTAGGTTTCAGGCGCCGATCGCAGTGCAGGGCCGGCTAGGCGGGTTCTCGCCAGTTGAGTGGAAAATTCTGCACTGTTTTGTTTTAAAAGAGGTCATAGGTGGGTGACAAGTGTCCCCATCTGATTTTGCATGCACTACTTATTGACCAAGTCTTGAAGACTTGGTCATTCTTCAAACTCTTCTCTCTCTCTAAAGCTAAAAGCTCTCACTTCTCTCTAGAATTTCAAGAGGAAATCTAAGCTTGAGGAAAATCTGAAAAGTGTGGCAAGAAGGAAACTTATGGCTAGCTTGTAGGAGTTATTGTGGTGGTGTTCTTGGAAAGGAGGCTAGAAAAGTTGTTGGAATAATTTTGGCTAAAGCTCTAAGGTAACAATTCTTCTCTTGTAACTAGTTATTTGTGTTGCATGTGAAGAAGAAGGAACTTGTAGTAGTAAATAATGCTCTTAGATTCATTGCATGTAAGAAATATGGTTTGGATATGAAAGGATTGGTTAAGAAGGTTATGTGAGCATGTTGTAGCCTAAAAACTACCTTAAACTTGTTAAGTTAGTTGTTATACATTGTGGGGCAGAATTTTACACATCCAAGTTTAGGTGTGTAATCCCCTTTGAAATGTTTGGATTGTTGGGCCTTAAATGTGGCGTTTGGATGTTGAATTCGGCCTTGAAAAATGTGGCAAAGTATGTAGAAACAAAGGAAATGCTGCCCAATTTTCCATATAATTTAGTGGCTTTGCACTTGGAATGTCTACATTGAAACTAGAAGTTAATAAACGTATTATGGTCATTATAGGTTGACATATTACGTGCGGTATTTTGGGCTTAGCAAGTGGATTGACCGAAGAGGTATGTGGAGCTTTCTTATCTCTTGAGCATGAGTAGTTGTACTGTATGCGGTAGACGTACAAGATTTGACATTCTTCACTTGTTTTAAGTATATGATACTTGTTTCGTTTAAAAGTATAAGTCCCTTGGATATAGGGAGATGTGTTTGACTAGTGTATAATGATAATATAACAACTTTATGGGAAGTTGGTTGTATTGGCTTTATGAAAGGTTAATAAGGAAAGGTTTACTCCAAGTAAAATAAGCACGAATAAAGGATTTGAATTTGTGGAAGGCAAATTGTTTTTAAGGCATTAATTGCCTAGGGTTTTAAAAGAGATGAAGTCACTTGATTTTAGAAGCCTATTGTATTTTTAAAGGTAAACGTGACTAGTTTTGAAAAGTTGTCGTGACTTGATACTACGGTTATTAGTATCTTGGGAGTTTTTACATGAAAAGGAGTCATTTTCTTAAAAGGTTTAAGGAACGTGGTACTTGGGTTAAATTCCCGGATTTTCTTTTAAAATGACATGTAGTGCCTTAAGTAACTAAAATGAGAGGATGTACTAGAAATGTTATTGAGAAGTTAGGAGATATTCTTAACTTGCTTACGTTATGATAAGCCGGTAGCGCTTATGTTATGTATGATAGCGGTTGTCTTGATTTATGTATTATTATTATTATTACCATTTATGTCATGGATTTGCTACCCATGATGCGAGTGCGCGCTTGTACTCATGCGGCCCACCGGTCCACGCGGTGAAATAGTCTCACGCGGTGAAATAGTCCCATGCGAGGCGGATGACCTCACGCAGTGAAATAGTCTCACGCGGTGAAATAGTCTCATGCGAGGTGATGACCTTATGCGGGTCCACAGGACTATGCGGTGAAATAGTTCCGTGAGTAGGGTTGCTTAATGATACTACGGGCTGGAGACCATGTTTTTATCATGAGCCTCCTATTTTATGCAGTAAGGTTTATACTTGTTACTCTCATTATTAGTAAGGCACAGTGTACTGTATTTTGATTTTCATCCATGACTCCAGTTTATTTTAGACTTATTATAGTATTACAGTATTTTTCAGTTTTGCATACTTGGTACATATTGTTTACTGACCCCCTTCCTCGGGGGCTGCGTTCATGCCGCAGGTAGGGGTAAACAGGTGGTGGATCCTCATTCTTAGGATCTTGCTCAGGTGTCAGAAGCTCCATTTCTCCGGAGGCTCGACTTTTGGTACGGTTCTCCCTGGTGTTGTAGATATTTGTACATTCAGGGGTATGACGGGGCCCTGTCCCGTCATAGTGTTTACGCATTCTTAGAGGCTTCTAGTCCTGTTATAGCTTGGGTTATTAAGGATGTAATTGTTCAGCTTTGTTATATTAGAGGTAGCCATTTTTGGTTAGCCTGTTTATTTTCTATATGGGTTCTTGTTGTGAGTTTATTTTCTGCTGGTTTTCTCTGATGTTGTATCACAAGGGTGCCCGGGGTAAGGCACCAGTCACGGGTCCGTGGTCGGGTCGTGACAAGATATTGGTAAGTAACAAAATGTTTGAGACATGAAATGATAGACAGTTTTTGGCCAAACGACAAATGTTTCACATTGGTAAATGAAGGAAGAAGTATACGATGTGTAAAAAATGAAACGAGCCAGAAATAGCCGCGGAGCTGCGGTGCTGGGTGGTTGGTTGGTTACTAAAATTCAGGCGCCACGGAGCCTCCCAGGCAGGGCCGCGGTGCTTCGATGGCAATGAGGTCGACGGAAGACGAAATGTTTCTAATTTTTGGGTTGGTTTTGAAGCATTTATCCTCCATTACTTGACACTTGAATTCAGCCATTATTTGGCTGAATCATAACCTTTCAATAAGTGTCATTACATGGTCTTGATTGCTATTAGTTGGCTAGATGAAAAGTCATCTTACACACACTATAAATTGAGACCATTTGCTCAATTGAATAACACACTTCACTCTTGTTTAGTTCAGATTTTTCTGAACTTCTTCCTATCTAACATACTTTCATACACTCAAAGGTTCTTCTTTAGAAATACTTGAGTTTCCTTTGCTCATTTGTTTGATGATGTTTTATCTTGCGAGACAGTTGTCCATAAACGAAAAAGAATATATACGGGGCAATAATGTCTTAAGGACAGAGTGTTAACAATCAACTCAACACAGTTGTAACAAGTACAGATTTAGTGTCTCTTAGTTTCAGGATATCAAGATCAAGGAGCTTGTTGCAGTAGGAACGAAGATCAAGGACGGCATATCCAAAGATTGATACAAGACAGAAGATCAAGAACTCACAAATTTACTGTAGCTATAACTCTTGTTGGCTACAAGTTTGTTAACTGTTGTAATTCATTATTTTTTATCCTTTCGAAGAACTAGTAGTAGTTATATACTATTCACGTACAACCATTGTGTAACTCATAATCTTAAGACATTATTTGTTCTAGTTCTAGAAAGATGTTTGCCAGCAAATATGATACCAAATCTGGTTGTGGGTTTCTTGTTGAAAAAGGTTATGTTGACAATTCTGTAAATAGTTCAACCATTATCTCTGTCAACAAATCTGGTACTGGTTATGGGTCTCTCATTGACGATGGCTACGGATCTGTTTCCGTCAAAGGTGGGATCTCTGGATCTGATGAGGAGATTCAAGATACTGCTAATAGTCATGCTAGCAAGGCTAAGGATCAAGAAAGAGTTGTTGTCACCGCTCCCGAGAGTGGTGGAAACAAGCGCCCACGAGAGGTGGAAGATGTCAACTGGGAAAAGGGGGAAGGCTGAAGATGATGTTCCATCAAGCAGCAAAAGCTTACATTTTATGGTAAGGAAGATTTGGACACGTAGTCCAACAACGTGATTGGCGTGGGCCATAAAGGTCTAAGGGAATAATTCTTCCTTGTCCATAATATGTTTAAAGAATTTCTGAATAAAATGGAATAAAGAAAGGCTAGGAATTTGAAGTGTTTTCATTAAAAACTTATATTCCCTACACCGTAAAATCAGCAAATGGCCTACTCACCTTCCCGTTTAAAGATTGGACTATTGTAAAAAACGGTCTAAAAGATATGGACTTAGGTTGTGATAAATTGGATTTATGGACAATCCTAAGTAAGGGAAGAGGATTAGAGGACTAGAGACAAACCAGTCACCATTTCCGACAGAAGATCCGTCTTTTGACAGGATGCTATAAGACACTCAGTCATACAAAACCTACGGGCGACTGGAGTGGGCCAGAGTTTTCAGAACCTTAAAGATCTGAAGGCCAAATGAAAGGCAGAAAAGAAATTAGTCACTCAGTCTGCCAAAACAACTGGAGTGGGCCAGAGTATCTAGATCTCATACAATCCGGTTACGCCCTAACCACGGGCAAGAGGTTGTTCATGTGAAGCAACTCCACTTCAAAACTAGAAGGAGTTGGAGAGGTTGTCCTCAAAGGACTTAAGGGAATGGAATCACTCAAACAAGAGGTAATACATATCTCAAACTTGGTTTCAAAGACGTTGTTGGTCAAACTGGCTTTAGTCTAGTCCAACAGGTCTGTAATAACTAAGAATGGTACACTACGTCTGTAGCCAAGAAAATGATATATTTGTAATCCGTGCATATATGCCTTCATAGATTAAGACATGTTGAATAGAAAGTCATTCAAAAGTTAACTAAGTTGAGATTATTTCCGTCTGTTGACATAAACCCTCAAACGAATGTGAGGTAGGCGAAGAGGCAAAATCAACTTTCCATTCCATCAAAGGAATAACGAAAGAAGCACCGCTCCTGTATAACTTAGTCACTCCTACGTGGGTGATTTAAAGCTTGTACAATTAGAGGGGGGAGACAAGAATGTTATGATATTCATTAACGATGGTACAACATATTCCATCATTTGTTGAATAATAAAGATGAATTTGTTAAAGCGGATGATCGCTACAAAGCAGAAGTTGCAAAACTACTAAGTCTACGGATTGAGGAATTCGTAGTGATAGAGGGGGAGAATGTGAAACATCGTTTATCAAACGACTGATTTACTCACCTCAGTGTAACGGTGTTAGCCAAGAGCAAAGCCATATGTCCAAGGTATGTGGGCAAGGTGATCATTGTCGCTAATGCGAGTCTTAATGAGAACTCCACATAAGGATAAGGATAAAGATAACCCTCTATGTGAAGAATGGAAAGGATCCCATCTATAAATATTGTGATATGGGATAGTGTGTAAAGTGTTGAAATGCCAGAGCCAAAGCGGGTCAAGTTGAACCTAAGACTGTAGATTGCATATCCACTGGATCTGCAAATAATAGTAGTGTGTATCGCATCTTGGTGTCAAAGAATGTTGAATTCATTGAAGATAACTTTCTTTAAAAAGGAAAAGAAAGAGATAATTGCTCAAGGTTAAAAAGAACCCACAAGTGCCTGATTGTATGGAACTAGACGTTTCAGATCTATAGGACTCGAAAACTGCTGACTATACGGAACTTAATGTTCCAGATCAACAAAACTCATGGATTCTAGATGTTGAACCGAGACAGAGCAAAAATAGGGGACAAAGACTTGTTCCAAGCCTTCTAGCTTATATGATTGAGAATGAACTATGGACAATTAACAAAGAATTTTTATCTCCAGAAGAACTGCATTGGAAAGAAGCTAAAAAGAGAGAAATAGACTCCATCAGATAGAACCACACAAGTATAATGGTTTATCTTGAAAAGAACCCCTGGGTTGTAAAAGTGGATACTCAAATTGAATATAAAGTAGATAGATCTACTTACAAGTATAAGGCCTCCGCTACTTGGACATGTGCTCCTATGTGAATATCTTAACCTCCAGGGTCATCGCAGTCTTGCGAGACATGGATGTTGAGACAACCTTCCTAACCGGAGAATTGGTTTTGTGGTCTGTTGAGCTTCTTGCTGAACTTCCATTCGTCCCTGAAATGTTTACATTTTGGTCCTGGAAGTTTTAGATAAAACAGAAACAATAAATCTGACTATAGAAACATTGACTCTGAAGTTAGAAAGACAACAGTTGGAAAACCAAACAGTCTGAAAGTGGAAGAAGAAATAAATATGGAACAACCTGATGGGTATGTGGTTCCAGGGAAGAGAAGAAAGTTTGTCGACTTGTCAAATCTCTGTGTGGGCTGAAACAGGCCCCAAAGCAATGGTATGAAAATTATGATAGTACTCTACTATCGAAAGGTTTCTCCATTAATGAGTGTGACAAATTTGTCTACATGAAAGGTAATTCTGACTCGTTCGTCATGATGTGCCTTTACGTAGACGACATGTTGATCACGGGGAGAAGTCCTAGGTTGATCTTAGAGACTAAAAGTATGTTGAAACAATGTTTCGATATGAATGATATTGGTATTGCAGATGACATCTTAGGAATTTGGAATTCCAAGACATCTAACGGAGTGGTCTAAACCAAACTCATCTGTGAGGTTTTTTTACAGTCTCGTTGAAGTCACCAATGGATATGAATCATAGAATTGATTGGAATCATGGTGCACACATATACCATGAGGGATATGCGCAGGTCACATGTAGTTCAATGTATTTTAAACACTACAACTGACTTGGTATCGACTCATAAAGAAGATTAGTTGAACTAAGGTTCACTCGTGATTCTGGAAATGACCCATAAAAGGCATTAAATAAGATGTGACGACATCTGAATTATTCGCTTATATATGGATTATGGTATTCTGGATGTCCAGCGGTTTTGGGAGAACACGGTGATGCAAAATAGACATCAGATATGAAGAACACCAAAATCCACAAGTGGATGTGTATGGTGTGTCTTTTGAAAATCCTCTAAGAAAACTTACATCGGTCGATTCGTGATGGAATCAGAGTTTATCGTTTTGTACAAAGCATGACTGGGCGTAACTGTTGGAGACATAAGACCGTATGGCAGTTGATCATCGTGGGTGTCACTTCCTTGATTACTAATCAAAGGATATAACAGACTCTTTAATTAAGAGATTACTCAAAGATCAATAGTTCTGCCGGTCTAGAGGAGTGGGCTTAAAACACAAACAATAAGAACTGATACAGTGGATACCCAACCATACTAACTAGAGATCCCAAGAATTTGGTTCAATGGGAAAATTAGGTCGTAAATGTTCAGTTGAGCGCTTCGGTGGGAGCAAGAGCACTTCAGATGATAATTTTTGTAAAGAAACATGAATCCAAAGTCGTTCCCGCGATAGACCTTAAAGTGCTACCTGCATGATGGGTAGAGGTTAAGTTTCCAAAACCTTTAATGATCATCACCGGTTGAGGTTAGGTTTGAGGAAACCTTTACTGGTGTCTAACACTTGTAAAGTGGGGTATAGCAGGATACCTTGTACGAGATCACCTAATTAAGTGCGAGGACTGGCCGCCTCAAATGAATGCACTTTACAATCCAAGTGTATTCAAGGCCACAACGGACAAAACATTAAGAAGAACAGAGTAAGGAAAGTTGTTGTGTTGGTACCATTGTCTTGGCTTACACTAAACATTGACGGTTCAAGACATCACATTCACCGCGCAGTAAGTAAGACCGATGGTATTCAAATATGAAAGGTTCAAAGCCACGGCTACCTATCCAGATGCAACATCGATCCACCGAAAGATTGCTAGAAAGGCACCATGTGGGTGTGCCAAAATCTCTTTCAAGAGGGGATTGTTGGAAATTTATTAACAAAATTAAAGTTAATCCTATTATTTATGACTCGAATAATTGGGGCCCCGCACGTCTGAAATGTCATTTTCACACACGTGCACACGTTGTATCAATGATCATAAATTTCCTTAGTGAAAGAGATATTGGTACGTAAACAAAATGTTTGAGACATGAAATGATAGATGGTTGTTGGCCAAACGACAAGTGTTTCACGTTGGTAAATGAAGGAAGAAGTATACAACGTGTAAAATATGAAATGAGTCGGAAATCGCCGTGAAGGGCCGCGACGTAGAACCGATAGAGTCGGAGTGCCGCGACACCTCCCAGGCAGGGCCGCGGCACTTCGATGGCAGTGAGGTCGACAGAAGATGAAATGTTTCTGACTTTTGGGCTGGTTTTGGAGCATTGATCCTCCATTACTTGGCACTTGAATTCAACCATTATTTGGCTGAATCATAACCTCTCAATAAATGTCATTACATGTCCTTGATTTCCATTAGTTGGCTAGATGAGAGGTCATATTAGACACACTATAATTTTGACCCTTGGCTCAATTGAAGAACACACTCCACTCTTGTTTAGTTCATATTTTTCTGAACTTCTTCCTCTCTAGCATACTTTCACACACTCAAAAGATTCTTCTTTAGAAACACTTGAGTTTCCTTAGCTCATTTGTTTGATGATATTTTATCTTGGGAGACAGTTGCCCATAAACGTAAAAGGATATATACGGGGCAATAATGTCTTAAGGACAGAGTGTTAACACTCAACTCAACACAGTTGTAACAAGTAGAGATTTAGTGTCTATTGGTTTCAGGCTATCAAGATCAAGGAGCTCGTTGCAGTAGGAACGAAGATCCAGGACGGCTGATTCAAAGATTGATACAAGACAGAAGATCAAGAACTCACAAGTTTACTGTAGTCACAACTCTTGTTGGCTACAAGTTTGTTAACTGTTGTAATTCATTATTGTTTATCCTTTCGAAGCACTAGTAGTAGTTGTATATTATTCTCGTACATCCATTGTGTAACTCACAATCTTAAGACATTATTTATACTAGTGCTAGAAAGATGTTTTCCGGGAAATATGGTTGTGGATTTCTTGTTGAAACCAGTTCTGTTGACAGTTCTGTAAACAGTTCAACAACTATCTTTGTCAACAAATCCGGTCCTGGTTATGGGTCTCTCTTTGACGATGGCTACAGATATGTTTTCGTCAAAGGTTGGATCTCTGGATCTGATGAGGAGATTCAAGATACTGTTGATAGTCATGCTAGCAAGGCTAAGGATCAAAGAAGATTTGATGTCACCGCTCCCGAGAGTGATGGAAACAAGCGCCCACGAGAGGTGGAAGATGTCAACTGGGACAATGGGGAAGGCTGAAGATGATGTTCCATCATGTAGCAAAAGCCTACATCTTATGGTAAGGAGAATTTGGACACGCAGTCCAATAATGTGATTGGCGTGGGCCAGAATCCGAAAGGTCTAAGGTAATAATTCTTCCTTGTCCATAATATGTTTAAAGAATTTTTGAATAAAAGGGAATAAAGCAAGGCTAGGAATATGAAGTGTTTTCATTAAAAACTTATATTCCCTACACCCTAAAATCAGAAAATGGACTACTCACCTTTCCGTATAAATATTGGACTATTGTAAACAACAGTCTTTAATATATGGACTTAGGTTGTGATAAATTAGATTTATGGACAATCCTAAGTAAGGGAAGAGTACTAGAGTACAAACCTGTCACTGTTTCCGACAGAAGATCCGTCTTTTGATAGGATGGTATTGGACACTCAGTCATACAAATCCTATGGGCGACTGGAGTGGGCCAGAGTTTCCAGACCCTAAAAGATCTTAAGGCCAAAAGAAAGGCAGAAAAGAAATTGGACACTCAGTCTTCCAAAGGAACTGGAGTGGTCCAGAGTATCAAGATCTCATACGATTCGGGTACGCCCTAACCACGGGCAAGAGGTTATTCATGTGAAGCAACGCCACTTCTAAACTAGAAGGAGTTGGAGAGGTTGTCCTCAATGTACTTAAGGGAATGTGATCACTCTAACAAGAGGTGATACATGTCCCAAACTTTGTTTCAAGGATGTTGTTGGTTAAACTGGCTTGAGTCTAGTCCAACAGGTCTGTAATAAATAAGAATGGTACACTATGTTTATAGCCAAGAGAATGATATATTTTTAAATCCGTGCATTTATGCCTTCATAGATTAAGACACGTTGAATAGAAAGCCATTCAAATTCTAACTAAGTTGAGATTGTTGTCATCTGTTGACATAAACCCTCAAAAGAATGTGAGGTAGGCGAAGAGGAAAAATCACTTTTCTATTCCATCAAAGGAATAACGAAGGAAGCACCGCTCCTGTATAACTTAGTCATTCCTACGTGGGTGATTTGAAGCTTGTACATATAGAGGGGGGAGACAAGTACATTGTGATCTTCATTGATTATGGTATAACATATTCCTTCCTTTGTTGAATAACAAAGATGAATTTGTTGAAGCGGATGAGCGCTACAAAGCAGAAGATGCAAAACTACTAAGTCTACAGATTGATAAATTCGTAGTGATAGAGGGGGAGAATGAGAAACATCATTTATCAAATGAATGCTCCTTACTCACCTCAGTGTACCGGTGTTAGCCAAGCGCAAAGCCATACGCCCAAGGTATGTGGGCAAGGCGATCCTTACCGCTAATGCGAGTCTTAACCAGAACTCCGCATAAGAATAAGGATAACCCTCCATGTGAAGCATAGAAATGATCTCATCTATAAATATTGTGATATGAGGTAGTGTGGCAAGTGTTGAAATACCAGAGCCAAAGCGGGTCAAGTTGGACCTAAGACTGTAGATTGCATATCTACTGGATCTGCAAAAAACAATAGTGCGTATCACATCTTGGTGTCAAAGAATGCTGAGTTCTTTGAAGATAACTTTCTTTAAGAAGGAAAAGAAAGAGATAATTGCTCAACGTTAACAAGAACCCGCGAGTGCCTGATTGTACGGAATTAGACGTTCTAGATCTATAGGACTCGGAAGTTGCTGACTATCCAAAACTTAATGTTCCATATCTAAAGAACTAATGGATTCTAGATGTTGAACCGAGACAGATCAAAAGGAGGAGACAAAGACTTGTTTCAAGCCTTCTAGCTTATATGGTTGAGAATGAACCGTGAACAATTAAAAAATAATTGTCATCTCCAGAAGCACTTCTTTGGAAAAAAGCTAAAAAAGAGAGAAATAGACTCCGTCAGATAGAACCACACTTGTGTGATGGTTGATCTTCCTCCGGAAAAAAACCCTGGGTTGTAAAAATGGATACTCAAATTGAGTATAAAGTATATGGATCTACTGACAAGTATAAGGCCTCGGCTACTTGGACATGTGCTCTTATGTGAATAGTTTAACCTCCACGGTCACCGCAGTCTTGCGAGACATGGATGTTGAGACAACCTTCCTAACCGGAGTGTTGGTTTTGTGGACTGTTGGGATACTTCCTGAACTTCCATTCTGGTCCCTGAAATGTTTACATTTTGGTCCTGGAAGTTTCAGATAAAACGAAAATAATGAATCTGAATACAGAAACATTGACTCTGAAGTTAGAAAGCCAACAGTTGGAAAACCAAACAGTTTGAAAGTGGAAGAAGAAAGTAATATGGAACAACCCGAGGGGTATGTGGTTTCAGGAAAGAGAAGAAAGTTTGTCGGCTTTTCAAATATCTATGCGGGCTGAAACAGGCCCTAAAGCAATGGTACGAAAACTGTGATAGTACTCTACTATCGAAGGGTTTCTCCATTAATGAGTATGAAAAATGTGTCTACGTGAAAGGTAATTCTGACTCGTTCGTCATGATGTGCCTCTATGTAGATGACATGTTGATCACAGAGAGAAGTCGTAGGTTGATCCTAGAGACTAAGAGTATGTTGAAAGATGTTTCGATATGAATGCTATGGGTATTGCAGATGACATCTTAGAAATTAGGAATTCCAAGACATCTAACGGACTAGTATAAACAAAACTCATATGTGAGGTGTTTTGACAGTCTCATTGAAGTCACTGATGGATATGAATCATATAATTGATTGGAATCATGGTGCACACATATACCAGGAGGGATATGCGCAGGTCATATGGAGTTCAATGTATTTTACACACTACAACTAACTTGGTATCGGCTCATAAAGAAGATCAGTTGAACTAATTAGGTTCACTCGTGATTCTGGAAATGACCAATAGAAGGCGTTAAATAGGATGTGACGACATCTGAATTATTTGCTTATCTATGGATTATGGTATTCTGGATGTCTACCGGTTCTGGAAGAACACCAAAATCCACAAATGGATGTGTATGGTGTGTCTTTTGAAAATCCTCTAAGAAAACTTACATCGGCCGATTCGTGAAGGAATCAGAGTTTATCGCTTTGTACAAAGCATGATGAGAAGTTGAGTAACTTCACGACCTCTTAGAGATGGCCCTTATTGGGAGTAACTCATGTCTTCGTCAGTTATATACTTAAGGGCGCGAATGACGGCGTCTGGGCATAACTGTTGGAGACATAAGACCGTATGACAGTTGATCATCGTAGGTGTCACTTCCTTGATTACTAATCAAAGGATATAACAGACCCTTTAATTAAGGGATTACCCAAAGATCAAGAGTTCTGTCGGTCTAGGAGAATGAGCTTAAAACCCAAATAATAAGAACTGATACGGTGGATACCCAACCATACTGACTGGAGATCCCAAGAATTTGGTTCAATGGGAAAACTAAGTCGTAAAGGTTTAGTTGAGCGCTTCGGTGGAAGCAAGAGCACTTCGAATGATGATTTCTGTAAAGAAACATGAATCCAAAGCCATTCCCGCAATAGATCTTAAAGTGCTACCTGCATGGTGGTTAGAGGTTAAATTTCCAAAACCTTTAATGATCCTCACCGGTTGAGATTAGGTTTGGAGAAACTTTTAATGGTGCCTCAAATGAAAGGACTTAAGAATCCAAGTGTGTCCAAGGCCACAACGGACAAAACACTAAGAAGAACAGAGTAAGGAAAGTTGTTGTGTTGGTACCATTGTCTTGGTTTACACTAAACACCGACGGTTCAATACATCATGTTCACCGCGCATTAAGTAAGTCTGATGGTATTCTACTATGGAAGGTTCAAAGCAACGGCTACCTATCCAGATGTAACATCGATCCGCCGAAAGATTGCTAGAAAGGCACCATGTGGGTGTGACAAAATATCTTTCGAGAGGGTATTGTTGGAAATTTATTAACGTGAATTAAAGTTAATCCTATTAATTATGACTCGAACAATTGGGGCTCCGCACGTCGGAAACGTCGTTTCCACACACGTGCACACGTTGTACCAATGATCATAAATTTCCTTAGTGAAAGAGATATTAGTACGTAAACAAAATGTTTGAGACATGAAATGATAGACGGTTGTTGGCCAAACGACAAGTGTTTCACGTTGGTAAATGAAGGAAGAAGTATACGACGTGTAAATGATAGACGGTCCTTTGCTCATTTGTTTGATGTTGTTTTATCTTGGAATACAGTTGCCCATAAACGTAAAATGATATATACGGGGCAATAATGTCTTAAGGAAAGAGTGATAACACTCGACTCAACACAGTTGTCACAAGTAGAGATTTAGTGTCTCTTGGTTTCAGGCTATCAAGATCAAGGAGCATGTTGCAGTAGGAACGAAGATCCAGAGCGGCAGATCCAAAGATTGTTACAACAAAAGATCAAGAACTCACAAGTTTACTGTAGCCACAACTCTTGTTGGCTACAAGTTTGTTAACTATTGTAATTCATATTGTTTATCCTTTCGAAGCACTAGTAATAATTTTATACTATTCTCGTACATCCAATAACTCACATTACGTCTCTCTTGCATGGTTTTCACCTTCTCCATAACTTGTAGAAACTTAAATATTATATACCTACTTACATAGAAGAGAATCGTTATATATAAAAAATCAAATATAGAAGAACGGTTAACAAACAAGAAAAAAGATATAAGGAAAATAAAAACCCAAGCAATATGATTAGATGGCACCAATATTATAATACACTTGCAAATATTTTTTGCACTTGGTTCACAATTGAATAATGACAACATTCATATTCCAACAAGAAAGGAAAACATTCAAACAATTACAACATGACCAGTGGACACAACAACAATCCTTATTTATGCAATCAGCAACAAGGTTAACTAGCTGATGCATCACTATTTAAACAACACATTTACCAAACAAACATTAACAAGCACCATTTTTGGCTAGCTCATTCATTAATTTAACTTAAAGAAGTTGAAAACCAGCAGCACTTAAATTGACGATACGAAGAAGGCCAACGAGGGTTTTCCCAACAAGCTGCAAGGGTGACTGCAAAAATCCGACGGATGGTAAGCTAGCGTTACATGTTGAGAGTGGAGTTGTAACCACTAGACTGCAGTTGGATAGTACCGATGACAATAAATTTTGAAGAGGATCCAACACCAACGAAAACACTCCCGATCCATTTGTTGCGGTACTTGATACTACATTTCCTGCTCCACACTGCAATTGCACCCCTGCATCTGCAAAGTTAAAAGGATGTTAGTAATATCAGTTGTGGAGAATCAAGCTCGCATGTGAAAGAGCATGTTTAAGATATAATTCATCTCTAACAATTGAAACTTATTGATAATATGGTTACACAATTCAACATGCAAAAACTTCTTATAAAATGGGATGAATGCTAATCATATTATAAGGCAATGTATTATGTAGCGCGCTTATTGACAGACACTGTAGGATTCATTCGGATTAATTTACTTGAAAATTATTTGGAACTATATATCTATACAATCCGCACCTATTGTTACAAGACGAATAATGAGTACAGCAGTGTCTTGAAATCTGCCTATATATTATAATATAGACGACCTACTAGTTCACAACCATTAACGACTTTACCTGTATCATAAGCTTACTACGAAAAACAAAATCCTTTTAGTAGATCCTTGTAGTCTACTATGTGGTACTTGTACGTACAAAATAACAAACTTACTAGGGAAAATAGGGGTGGTGGTTCCATTGATTACATCTAGTTTGCCGTTAGGGCTGCAATATAGAACCCCATCTATATGTATTAGGCCAAGAAGGCCACTCAGGAGTCCTCCTTGGGCTACTGCAGCAGGGGTTGCAACTAATCCAGCCAAAAGGAAAATCAAGAAAATCTTTGCCGAGGCCATGAATTTTTTTAAATTTGTGATATAGCTAAATTGTTGCCGTGAGAAGTTTTGTACAATTTAGGTGTATGTATGTCCAATTTATAGGAGAGGTGATAGTAAATTCAGTGGCTGAAATTTCAATACCCTAATCCACTTGTTGTAAAAGTGGTTTATAATACAAATGAACTAAATAGAAGTCAGAAGAGGCAATTTGGTTGTTTTTGTCTCTGTGTGGAGAGAATTAGATTTCTGATCAAATGTAAGTTACCAAACAGTTCATTGCTATATTAGATGCCATTTTTTGGAGGTGGTCACCCTAGAGATAGCTATAACTAACAGTTTTCTCCAAGGTAAGCTTCAATAGCATGCTTTTTTTGACCTTATATATTATAAACTATTGTCCTTTTATTTTCTTGAGCATGCGCATGAGAATATGGTCCATTTTTAAGTAACTACGTATTTGATGGAGGCTCCTCTAGCGTGTTTGAAAGTTTCTTCAGTATTCTATCAGTGCAGTTCACTATGCCTTAAACAACTTTATTTCAATTTAAATTGCATACAAAAGTTTTGTGAACTAATAGGTCTAACCAACATTTAACCAATACTTACAATCTATATAGTGATATATATCGATGGGAGTCTCGTACAGTAAATGTAGATTAAACTCTCACTATCCTTCTTCCCTCACTAATCCTCCTATGTACGTACTAGAAAGTAAGCATAGGGTGAGGGGAGGGGGTTGGGTGCGAAAAATGGTGAGGTCTTATAATATCTCACTTCTGCAGGTATTCCTTCGGTTTCAATTTGTTTGGCGTGATTCACGTGATTACGAGGGTCAAACTAATTAATGTTCGGTGTGAATTTGGACAAAGAATTTTTAATATTTTTGAAATAAACTTTACATATTTAGAAATTATATATAACACACTATTAGTCATAATAGTTAACCATTCAAAATGTTCAAAAAATTTAATTATGATCAAAGAAAATATTCTTTAATTGTACAAATAGTGTAAGATGATATTAATCTCCTTTGGGGAGTCTTCTCATTAATATCAAATATATATACAATATTCATCCCTTATACAATAGGAATCTTAATCCTAATCACAAGAGGAATTCTAGTCTTACCATAATTATATTTACACAATATATGGAATATATTATAATTATGGGGTAGGGATGACTATACACGTTTATACACACCCTCAGTCGGAGCGGGAGGAGGTCGGACGCTGAGACTGGATCTGAAGTCAAGAAGCAACTGTCTGGGAAGTCCTTTGGTAAATATATATGCATACTGATATGATGAGAGAACATGTAACACTCTGACATGGCCTAGCGCAACTTTCTCACGAACGAAATGTATGTCCATCTCAACGTGCTTGGTTCGCTGATGTTGAACCGAGTTGTGAGAAATGTATATTGCAGAGATGTTATCACAGTACACAATAGATGTCGACGCAGCGACATCAAGTTCTAACAAGAAATTTCTCGAGCCAAAAATCTCACTACGGTTTGCAACGCTCAGTATCAAATTTCAGACCGAACGGATAGGGTGGCATGTCGCTTGGCAGACCATGAAATCAGATTATCTCCTAAAAAACACAAAAGTCGTAGATGGAGCATCGCGTGTCCGGACACCCTGCCCAATCTGCATCCGTATATGAGAGCAACTTATTTGGTGCAGAGGGGTATAGGTGCAAACCATAATCAAGTGTGCCCTTAATATATCGGATGAAACGCTTAAAGACAGTGAAATGAGACTCTCTGGGGGCATGCATAAATAAGCATACCTGCTGAACAGCATAAGCAATGTTTGGCCTTGTAAATGTGAGATACTGAAGTGCACCTGCAAGGCTCCTATACAGAGTAGGATCGGAGAATGGAGCACCATCCATAGAACTGAGCTTAGATTTTGAATCAACTGGAGTAGGCAAAACTTTGCAATTCGCCATCTTAGCCCTGTACACAATTTCCTCTGCATACTTACACTGACACAAAAACATGTGGTTGGCAGACCTGGTCACTTAACTCCGTCAAGCCTGTACGAGTAGTGAAGAATCTGATATCCACAAGAAATAACTCAGATTTTCCAAATCAGTCATGGCAAATTCGATCTTAAGCAAGGCAATAATCTCATTTTTCAACTCATCGGAGGAGGCAGTAAGAACAATATCATCCACGTAAAGTAATAAGTAAGCAATGCTACTACCTCGTGAAAAATGAAGAGTGATGTATCACTCCTGCTGCAGACAAACTCAATCTGCAAAATATACCTGGCAAAGTGATCATACCACGCATGGGGGGACTGTTCAGGACATATAGTGACTTACGGAGACGGCACACATAGTGAGGGACTGCTGGATGGATGAACCCAGACGGCTGATGTATGTTGACTGTTTCTCTCAGGTCCTCATGTAAAAATGCATTCTTCACATCAAGTTTATGTATCGGCCAGTGTTTGCCCATAACTATGCTCAGAACTGTGCGAATGGTAGCTGATTTGACAACCGGGTTTAATGTCTCACCACAATCAATGCCCTCATGCTGATTCATGTCATTAGCCACAAGACATGTCTTATACCTCTCAAGAACCCCATTGTCTCTGAATTTGTGACGAAATAGACACATACACCGAACCACATTCACCCCCTCAGGTCTAGGTACTAGATCCCACGTGTGTTGTTTAGTCAAAGCATTGAATTCCTCAGACATAGCCGCATTCCACTTAGGGTCTTGTTTGGCCAATTTAGGGTTCTTAGAAATTGGAGAGATAGTTTGGGCCGACAAGTTAAATTGGACTTTAGGTTTGAAGATTCCGAGTTTGGCATGAGTCTCCATTTGGTGAGTGGGGACAGGTGGTAGCTGAGGCAGCTGAGTGGTGGGATCTGAGACAGGGTGGTAGGGTTGGATAAGGAGATGGTGGGGGTGAGGCCGTCGGAGGCGTTGCGGCGCTGACGCTGATGATGAAGTATTGTGCAGAGAAGGAGATTTTGCAGTGGTGCTATGATCTAGTTGGCTAAGAATGATAGGGGAGATGGCAGGCTCGTCAAGAAAGGAGTAATCCATTTTTTGGAATTTTTGAAGATTCGAAAACAGGAATGTGGTCTCGTAGAATGTGACATGACGAGAGATGTGGATTTGACGAGTGGACAAGTCATAGCATAGATAGCCCCTATGGTTTGGCGGGAAGCCTAGGTAGACACATGGAGTGAACCGAGGAGTGAGCTTGTGAGGGGCGGTAGAGGCAGGGTTAGGATAGCACAGACAACAGAATATTCGTAGATGATCATAAGATGGGACTCTATGATAGAGGATTTCGGTAGGGGTCATATTGTGAAGTGTGCTAGTTGGGAGAATATTTAGAATATATTATGACATTTTAGTAGCATATACCCAGAAAGACGGAGGGAGAGAGGCATGAATCAATAGAGTGTGAATCATATTGTTAATGGTGTGGATGATTCTTTCAGCTTTACCATTTTGTGGGGAGGTATGAGGGTCGGAGAAGCGAAAAAGCATGCCATTATTAGTACAAAAATGGTGAAATATATAGTTATTGAATTCAGAACCATTATCGTACTGAAATGATTTAATACCTTTTTCAAATTGCGTTTGAATGAACATTCGAAACTCAAGAAATTTGGCAAACACTTTCGATTTAAATTTGAGAGGATATAACCAAACATAGTGAGAAAAATCATCTAGTAAGATAAGATAATATTTATGACTAAGAGAACTAGCAATATGTGATGTCCATAAATCGGCATGTATAATATCAAATGGTGCAAAGGTAACACTAGTAGATGATTTAAATGGAAGACGAGTATGTTTGCCTAAAGAACAAGACACAAGTTTGGGCAAGTTTTCCATTATTACAAGTAATGAAATTATTGCCTCTAAGAAATTAAAAACTGGGGCTCCTGATGACCAAGCATATTATGCCATGTTGATAAAGAAATGGCCGCTAGAGAGACAGGAGAGCAAGATCTGGCAGCGGAGGTGGAAGTGAATGGATAGAGATCCCCCGTGCTATTTCATCTCCTAAGAGGTGTCCCCGTATAAATATCCTTCACATGAAACCAAAAGGGTAAAAATCAACAGAGACAGAATTATTACGAGTAAATTTGCGGACACAGATTAGGTTCTTAGTTATGTGTGGGGCATATAGGGCCTTTGTAAGGGATAAGGGTGTATGAGGGGGTTGTGTTTAGGATGTACCATAGCCCTTAACTGGAATGCGGTGGCCACTACCAACTATAATAAATTGAGGATACTGTAAACTGAACAGTTTGGGAATATTACCTGCACACCGGGTGAGGTGAGATGTGTTACACCCCAAAATTCCAGGACATGAATAAGAGAATAGACGCGAGAGCGCAAGACTTGAAAAAGGGTACGAAAGGAAGAATTGTTTTTCCGACGGAAAAATCTTCCGAATGTCGGAAATAAAAAATGTTCGTTGATGAGAATTAGATTCTCAAAATGCATTATTTGAGGAATATAGAATGTATTATCATTATGTAAATTTATTTTTACGGATTTGGTCACGTAGGGCCCACCCGAGAAATTTTACGTTTTGTGGGGCCCACGAGGGTTACGAAAATTTATGGACGAATGGGAGGGCGACATGTGTCACCCCCCCCCCCCACATAGGCTTGTTCTAATTATGCCAAGGGCAAAATGGTCATTTGACCAAATTATAGATGACCAAAGTCTTGCAAGCTAAGAGATTGAGATAATTGACTAAGTCAAGAGCCACTTGGCTTGATCTTTAATTAAATGCATCCAAGCCACCAAATTGTGTTAATCTAGACCCTCCATTGCTTTATATAATCATTCTAAGTAGCAAGACTTGCCTTTAACACTTAGAAAATTTTAGAGAAAATTTTGAAGGCACAAGAGAGCTCTCGGGTTTGAGGAGTTCCCACACACAAAAAAAATCAATTTCACAATACTTTAACCCAAGGTTCCTAGGGGTATTGTAAGGATATCTCAATAGAAATATCTCGCAAAAACGACATTTTTACGTTAGTCGCAAGGCGAAACCCTAGGATGTTCTTCAACTTTGAAGATGGAACTTGAAGAGGAGTTCTTCATGAGCTTCTAAGGAGTTCTTGGAGCGGTTTGGAACATAAGAAGAGGAGCTAAAAGTTGCTAAGGATCGACTTTTACGCTTGGACATTATTAGGGCTTATTGAGGTAAAATCTTCATCTTCTTAATGTAATTGAAGATTACATGTTATAGTAGTTAAGAAATAAGAATGTGGTATATATATTGAAGTTTGAAAAGATTTGGATCATGTCGACATGTTAAAACCAAAAAATGGACAAGTTAGCCATTAATGTTGTAATTAATTTGGACGGTAGTTACAATCGTCGCATGTTAAGGAAGAAAGGATTTATAGTTGTTGTAATTGTTATTATGTATATAACATGTTGGAATAACAACTTGGATTGAAAAGGAATTGGATAAGACTTTGTAGTATGATACATTATAGCCGAGAATGGCATTGCCTTTTTGGACTAGTTTGATATAAATGGTGGGGCTGAATTTTACACGTCTTGTTAGGCGTGTAATCCCCTATTGTTAACTACATTGTTGAGCCTTAAATGTGGCGTGTTTGGTTATTGAATTCGGGCCTTGAAAAGGTGGAAAAGTATGTAGAAACAAAGGAATTGCTGTCCGATTTTCCGTAGAATTTGGTGACTTTACACTTAGAATATTCTACGTTTGAAGCTAGAGGTTAATAGACATATTATGGCCATTATAGGTTGAAGTACTACGAGTAGCGTATTCTACTTAAAGGGTGGAAAAGCTAGAAAGGTTATAGTACTTTGGAGCATTTTGCTACTTGTCGATAATCGTCGCGAGGTATGTGAACCTCTTCCTTCTTTTGGGCATGATTCTATGTATGAAATATACATGTAGTGTTATTTCATGATTCCTTCTACTCTTAGAAGTTAAGAGGTATGTATGTTGATTTACTCTATGTGAAAGTTATGTCTAAGTTATCCTAAGTTCTTACCAAGTCTTATGGGGGATGTTGGTAAGAGTCGTTAGGAGGTATTTGGAGTCAAGTTGACTTTGCTAAGTTACTGCATGAATGAGAATAAGTATCGCACAAGCCACTGCAGCGCTAATAAAAGAAAATGTATCGACAATCAATTAAACTAAAATGAGTAGAATCCTACATCTGCATAGAAACTAAGATAAGACAAAATTGTATTACATTTTCTAGATCATGGCTGCTTTAATAAGATCGTTATAAACAAGTATAACCTATTTACAACGCATGAAAGTATATGTTACTTAATTTAAAGAGTTTACGTACGAAGTTTTAAGACTATGAACCTTGAATTCTTAAAAGGTTAAGAAACTTTATTTTTCAAGTTATGGGACTTGATTCTTAAAGGAAGAAATGACTTGATTTAAAAGTATAGAATACTTGATTTGGAAAGTATGGATTTCTTGATATTCTAAAGATAAGAGACTTGAATTTCTAAGTTAAGAAACTTGATTTCAAAAGTTAAGAGACTTGAAGTATTTTAAAAGTTATGTAACTTGATTTGAAAGTATAAGTCTCTTGGTTATAAAAAGAATGAATTAGTCTAAGGCATAAAGTTAGTATAACGGCTTTATGGGAAGTTGGTTATAATAACTTTATGGAAGGTTAAGAGAATGGTTTTCTCTAGTAATGTAAACAAAGAATGACTTGAAATAAGGAAGGGCAATTTGATTTAAAGGTATCACTTGCTTAAGTTTTAAAGTAAGGGTCACTTGTTTTAGAAGCCGAGAAATGTATTTCTAAAAGTATAGTGACTTATGTGAAATGTAAACAAGCCTTGATACTACGGGTGTTAGTATCTTAGAATTTTATATGAAAATGAGTCTTTTGAAAAGAATAGAAGTACGTAGTACTTTGGGTTAAATTCCCGGATTTTTATGTAATAAGGAAGTGCCTTGAGTATATAAAATGAAAGTCTAAAGATTTTATGAACTTGCCTATGCTTGTTGTGATAGCCTTGAGTGCAAGTATTATATGTTACGCTGCCGTGACTCTCAGTTGGAGGGCCGGCTGTCTTGTTGTAAGTTTACTTGGACGTACCGATAGTGACGGAGGCTTCCACGAGTATGCTTCCATTGTGATCGATCCTTGGACATGCTTATACGATGTGGGATTAGGCACGCGACCGTGATGCGGGTTAGATTCGGATTGTTTTATTACTCTTTGGACATGCTTATACGATGTGGGATTCCGGCACGCAACGGAGGCGGGTTAGATTCGGATTTATTTTATTACCCATGGCCACGCTTATACGATGAGGATTCCGGCATGCGACCATGTTATGTACTATTACTCCATGGATTAGCTCTCCATGAAGACATGTACCCGAGATGAGGGATTCCACGGGCATGTTATATACGATTATTACCCCATGGATTAGCTCTCCATGAAGTCATGTACCCGAGATGAGGGATTCCACGGGCATGAGATATATATATATATGTATTGTATGTGTGTACGCCGACAGTGGGGTGGGATGCCACGGGCGCGTCACATGGTTGTATGTTACACTTAAGGCTGTCGGCAGTGATGTGGGATTCCACGGGCAGGAGATATATATATATGCATTGTATATGTGTACGCCGACAGTGAGGTGGGATGCCACGGGCGCGTCACATGGTTATATTTTACACTTATGGTTGTCGGTAGTGATGGGGGATTCCACGGGCACGCTATGATATTTGAGGGTTTGCGTCCGTAGCCCTGTGTGACTATTGTTCATGTGTTGAAATAGTCTTAAAAAGGTAAAACTGACTTGCATTACTTTTACTTTGGCAAGGCACAGTGTACTGTTATTTTGGTTATCATACATGTCTCCAGCTTTATTATAGACTGTTATGATTTCAGTACAGTATTTTCAGTTTCACATACTTGGTACTTATTTCGTACTAACCTCCTTCGGGGGGCTGCATTCATGCCACAAGTTGAGGTACATAGCTTGCTGATCCGCACTCTTAGGATCACTTTTCAGTTCTTGGAAAGCTCCATTTCTCCGGAGGCTTTGTCTGCTAGAACGGTTCCCTGAGGTTGTAGTTTTATGTACATTCAGGGGTATGGAGGGGCCCTGTCCCGTCACAGTGGTTATGTCAAATTCTTAGAGGTCTGTAGTCATATCTTGTGGGGCGCTTTGTAAAAAAAAAAAAAAGAGGTAACTGCTTTTGGTTTTACGTAGTTTATGTATCCAGGAAGGTAGCCTTATCGGCTAACCTATTATTTATTTCCTGTTAAGTTTATGTATGTTCCGCTGATTATCTCTGATGTATACCTGTAAGGGTGCCCAGGTAGGGCACCAGTCGCGGGCCCGGGGTCGGGTCGTGACAAGATGTGGCTCCGGAGTCCATGTACCAATTGTTGTCAGGCTGCTGCAGATTGAGGTTGCTGAAAGCCTGACCCAACTCAGTGGGTGTCATGTTGGGTGAGGGCTGCTGGAACTGGCCTTGCATGAAGTGGGCTTGATGTGGGTACTGGGCTTGCAAAGGGGCTGGAGCAGGGCCCAACAACCCGTGTGGAGAATACTGGGTGAAGGGTTGCTGGTATTGAAATTGGGGCGGGCCCGCGGCGCTGTAATGGTATTGTTGGGGAGCCGCGACGCTGTAATGGTATTGTTGGGGAGCTGCGGCGTTGTACTGGTTTTGCAAGCCCTGTTGTTGTTGTTGTTGCTGATTCTGCTGTCTGCGACCTTTGCCACGACCACGACATCCTCTGCTTCCGCGACCTTTGCCACCGCGTCCCTGCTGCGATTGAGAGTTTCCTGGCGGCGTTGGATCTTGGGGGCGCGTTTCGACAACTAACGTCTTCTGATTATGCTCATCTTGCTTAGCACGACGAGTCTCTTCGAGAAACTATTGCGAGCGAGCTTTGTTAAAGTTGGGTAACAGATCTGGAGGGGAGGCGTCGCGGCTGAGATGACCGGCGGGGGGGGGGGGGGGGTTCGGCCGGTGGCTGCTGCTCAAAATTTTAGGGTTTTTAATTTAGGCTCTTGATACCATGTAAGATGATATTAATCTCTCTTGGTGAGTCTTCTCATTAATAGCAAATATATATAGTGTACAATATTCATCCCTTATACAATAGGAATCCTAATCCTAATCACAAGAGAAATCCTAGTCTTACCATAATTATATTTACACAATATATAGAATATATTATAATTATAGAATAGAAATGACTATACACGTTTACAAATAGCAACTGAACCAAATACATTGAAATGGAGGGAGTGAATTTCCAGAGTATCCACCGACGATGATGTATATATGTTATTTACCAAAGGCTTCTCCTAATTAACCATCACAAAGGAGTAGAAATATTTAAGTAGGAGAACACTTGAAACCATTTTTTTTAATAACCAGATTTGCATTTTATGATCACATATTTGCTGCCCATTCTCTAGATTCAATAATTGTATAAAGAGAGTAATATATTGTCCATCTTAAAGATAATTAGGCAACTCAAAAACAAAATTTGTACGTTTGCTTAGACTAATAAATATAACCAACATAACATGGCTAAAGTCAATAGAGGAAGAAAGTGCAAATGTACAAGTTAGATTGCACTAGAAACTGTAGTATGTATTGAGGGTTGGGGTGTTAAATGCATGGGTTGGACTTAAATGAGCATGTTAAAGTGAATTGAGTGAATAAATGAGCGGGTTGTTGATCCACTCAAAAGTTAGGTTGACATAAGTTGGATTTAAATGAGCTAAAAAGCAGTCATAATCCAATCCGTCCTATTCTTACAAAGTTTTAATTTCTTTGTTTGTTATTTTATAACTTTTAATACATAATAAAATTATTTTCTCTCTTTATTATGGCTATATATAACATATCAAATAAGAAAATATATTTTAAAAAATATTTTGATAAAAAAATTCATGGGTCAATCTGGGCCATATATCAACCCGGTCTTTTATGGGCTGAAATGTATTGGGCTGAAACTGGATGAGCTAATAAATGGGCAGGTTAATGACTAGCCCAAACTTGTAAAATTTTCACGGAGCGCCCTATTTAAGTAATGCCCGTCTTGAGTTTTTTATGTTTGCATACCCAATATAAGGTAACCTTTAGGCGAAAGTGTATGCTTCTTTTTTGCTTATGCTTCCTCATGCAGATACACATAACTAAAATTTAGCCAATTTTAACGTGTGTTTCAGTCATGTATGACTGATAATAGGAGACATACATGAATTAAATGGGTTTGTTAGATTTGTTGTTATTTTGACGAATCAATGATTGATGTTTGTTCTTTATGATATGTAAACTTGAGTTTATTTGGAGTTGATTTGAGTGTTGAATCGTGTGTTAGATTATTGAAATTTGAAGAACAAAGTTTTTTTTGGCAAAATAAAATTCAGACATACATGATTGAAATTGTAGTCATTTTTTACATGCACTTCAGTCATGTACGATTGAAATTCGGACACACGTGAAAAATTTATACACATGAATCAGGCGGAAATGCATGATATTTAGCCTTCACAATGCCACACTTCAGACGTGAATGGCTAAAGTTATCAAAATCATACACGATTATTTGAAGTTGGCCGTAAACTTGCAAAAATAATTCAACTCAGGAAAAGTTTAAATGACGACCCGAAAAGCGGATGTTTGTGCACTTCCTCCCCAATGGGATAATTTTATTACCTCATATTGTGAGCATAAAATCATTGTTGGCTTGCTACAAAAATAACGGGGACGCATTAATGAACCTAGCTAGTTTTCAGAGAACCAGATCTGGCTTATTTATTCATTTCACTTGCGTATTCTCATATTTTATTTAGTTTAAATCTTACATACTCGTGATCTAGCTAGTAACTCCGGACTCGTTTAAGAGGGTCTTCGAATTGAATATAAACTACTTGTCTTTAAACTCTTAAATACAAATTTCTAACTGTATTTTTTTTGTCAGAATCATTTCACCGGAAAATAGTTTAGCACTGTCTGTGGGGATAGACAGTTGTAGTGTTGCCTCGATCTGTAGTTGATCTTCTTGAAAGAACCTAAATGGAAACGCTGCACTCAAAACATGTCAGGTGAAGACAATATTGCTCATGGATCACAGACACTCAGAGAGGTACATATATCGGCTGAACATCGAAACCTGGCAAGTCGTTCAGAAACTTTACGAACAGGGGTAGAAAAGGAATCCGAACAAGGGAGGCAGAGCATTAAAAATAGATCTTTGCTAAAATCGTCTAGGAAACAGCGCAATGAGAAAACTTCGGGTATTGCAAAAGTGGAAGAAGCCCGAAAAAAACACCTGAGGGATGAAGTTCGACCAAATCTCAAACCGGCAAACCCCGACATACTGATAAAGGATAATCTCTCACTAAGAAGACGATCGTGATTGTCCTAGAAGCACAAAATGAGATGATGTTGTGCACGAAAGCGACAGTGGCAGCTATAACTACTCATTCTAGAATTGGGACTCTGGCGTTAAAACAAATACCGCAAATACCTCGGCTTCCAGCAAGAAGAGAGACGAGGGCGGGAAGGACCGTGGGATGCATTCACAGAGGGACTGCATCAAGTAAAAAAATAAATGAATGAGCGGATAAGCCAGATACCCAGAGTATCGCCCATCTTAAAGGGCACAGGAGCTATGAGGTACGAGGTCCTTCCATATTTGGAAAGCACATCACCCATCCTAGTCCCAAAGAATTTCAAGATGCCTGACATACCGAAGTACGACGACACCACATATCCAAAACAGCACATAGTGACCTTCAAGGCAGTTGTCACCGGGCACGATCTCAAATAGCATGAAATCAAATATGTTATGCTGAAGGAATTTAGCCAAATGCTCATAAAAAGAGCACTCTCTTGGTATACTCACTTACCCGAAAATTCTATTGATTCATTTACTACTCTTGCAGATATTTTTGTCAAGCTACAATTGGAGACTTTAGTTCGCAGTAATTTTCTTTCTTTCTTTTTAATTCAGTTTATGTTTGGAATTGTATTAGTTCTTAGCGTGACTATGGCTAGGAGCTAAAAACTTTATTAGGGTTTTCCTTTTGAATCGCTTGAAACTCTATTTCATGACTTAATGCATTAGTTGATTTCTTCTTCGCTTGATTAAGATTTATTCAATAATTGGTATGAATGTTTGATAGTTAATTGATCACTAATTATCATAACCTATATGATTTCGAATCAAGAACCGAGAGGAGAGATTTGGATATGCTGTAATTGAATAGACATAGGTTAAAATCGCGGACGAAAGTACCCCGATACTTGTGTAGCATTATAGGTTACTGTTCTTAATCCTCTTATGTGGTAAATCCTATCATAGAAATATAGAAGGGTTCTGCACTGGGGTTGAGCGATTATATATCCTAACCGAAATATAATACAGTCTAGTTAACCGCTATCTTAACGTAGAAGAAGAAGTCATTCTAGTTGCATTAAGAATTGAATAGAGTGGATAGTCGAGGATTTTGGAAGCTCTAATTCCTTCATAACTGATTAAACCCCAATAATTTAGATTACTTCTCGCAATTATTCTAGTAGTTAGATAAAAACCCAAATCAAATATCGTTTGCCAAATAGATAATCTAGAATAAATGTTAGGTAATTAGAAACCAGTCTCTGTGGATGATAAACTCGGTCTTACAGACTATATTACTTGTGAACGATACGTACACTTGCGTGAGCAATTGGACACGGTCCTAACAATATAACCTATATATATATATATATATATACTACTTTTAAACTTACAAAAGCATATTAATTTGTCGGAAAGTCTTACGACCCAATTCTAATACGAGCAAACTAATATGAGCAAATTAAAGACGATACTTTTTCTTGTAACTTTGGCAGAGTTTGAAAGAAAAATATGACCATCAGAAGTGGTTATATTTCATGTATTTCGGTGGACATAAATTTGTTAATCACTAGAAGTGATAAATATATTTACATGATTGTGATTGTGATTGAAGATATATTAGAGAAAGATTCTCTATATCATATATATGACTCGATTTGCTCCTGAAGTAGCAATATTTTAAAATAGGTTCTAAGTTATTACTTGATCTGTTTAAGGCAGGTTGAGATATGTTTTATTCCTGAAGAATGAGAATATTTAATAAATATTATAAGTATAGATCTATTCTCTGAAGTGAATGTGATGATTAGTAAAGATTATAAAGACAGACATGCCATTTATTGTAAAAATATCATGACCCACCTCCAGAAGAGGTAGGATAATTGAGAAATAATATTCTAAATATTTTATGCTTTGCTCCCGAAGTAGCAACCTTAGAATTTTGCTCCCGAAGTATCAAACTCAGAAATATGCTCCCGAAGTAGCAAATTTTAAACTCTACTCCTTAAGTAGTAGAACTTTGAAAGTAGTAAAACTTTAAATTTACTCCTGAAGTGGTAAATCTTTGAACTTCACTTCTGAAGAAGTAGAATATTAAACTCTACTCTCGAAAGTAGTAGAAACTTTAATTTTTACTCTTGAAGTAGTAAATCTGAAATTTACTCATGAAGTACTAAATTCAAAATTTATTTCCGAAGCAGTAAGTCTCTGAAATTTACTCTCGAAGTAGTAGAACTCTTAAATTTACTCTCGCATTAGTAAAACTTTGAACTTTATTCTCGAAGTGATAAATATGCTCACGTTTTAAGAATAAAACCACCATATACACGGATATCAAATATAGTCCATATGAGAATTGAGAAGAGTTTTACTAATTGAAATGATAAAATCTTTCTAAGGGCAGATGACGTTTTTATGGCCAAAATGACCCTTCGAATTATCAAGTGTAAACTCTCTTTATTTTGTGATTCAGTATGTTAGCATATATTTTTTCTTTCTTAATAGCTGTTAGCATAACTTGCTTCACCGTACTATTATTTTTATTGTTTATATTTTTCGTCAAAATCAAATTATACACATGCTTAAATGTGGTATTATTGAAATAATATGAAGTTCTAATACCCTCTTAAGAATTTGATATCATGGCATATGTAGATGAAATTGACATTCTAAAACTGAACATATGCAGTTGGTAATTAATTAAGAAATCTGATCACATGTATGTTGTATTATTAGAGAAATGTTATTTTGTGTATAAAGGTCATTGTTGTGCATATCTGTCGTATGTCAAATCATCAGAGATAATTTAATTATGTATCATTCTAAGGCAAAATGATACAAATTGTGTAGAATACTATCTATTATAACCATATTGATATACTATGGTTATTGTAGCATCTTTGATGATAAATACTCGAATGTTAATGGTATTCTTCCTGAATAAGATGTATGAAATACTAAAGTTTAGAACTTACTTTTCATCATTTATAAATTGTATTGTCTTTAAATGTCCATTTGATTACTATTTACTTCATGACACCAGCAGTGTCTAACTATAACTTCTTTTATGTACCAGCAGTATCTAAGCAATATTTGATTGTACAAAATTAATAATCAAGTGCTCCAGAAGAGCTAACTATTTATCTAGAAGATCATGACATTATTTATCTAAAAGATCATGACACTATTTATCTAGAAGATCATGACATCAATAGTGTCCAAACAATATATGTGATTAAGGAGAATAAAATACAGACTCCTGAAGAGCCTAATTATTATGTCATTCGTTCTAGATTGTAATATACAAAGTTGTTATGTTCGAAGCACAAGTTATAGTAAACCTGAAGTTTACTAAAGTAAATGACTATCATATTGAAGTTATAAATGATTGGATGACTAAATCATAGTGGGTAAGGAATATGTATTCGAAATATTACCCTCTTTATTCTCCAAATTGTATTGCACAAATATGAGCATGATGAAATCACATGTCATGATAAACCAGAAATTTATTGTACAAAATAAATTCATGTAATAATAGTAAATAAGAAGTTTACTAAAACAAATAGCACATGACATGGTAAACTTGAAGTTTACTAGTATAAATAATTTTATCAATTGACGTGATAATTTTGGTTGTCCTGATTTAAATTTCATGTGCTAAGTTTGTATTCGGAATATATTGAAGAACTAGAAGATTCTTTAAGAATTAATTTGCTTGTTCTCATGATAAGTTGCTTACACCAGCTAACGTTGGGATTGAATTCCCTAAATTCTGAAAAATATAAAAGGTGAATAAGGGTCCGTTCACCTGTTATGTGATGTCTTAATAGATGCATCGATAAGACGATCACATGTGCATTTATTTTCAACCTGCAATTTGACATTTACAAAGTTGCTTGTTCAAAATAATTGAGTTGAGAGCACATTTTTCAGATTATGTAATCAAGATAATTCATCTTGTTAATGTTGGTTTATATTCAAGCTGGTTTAGTGTTGAATGCCTCCGATAAATAGTTAAACCATTGCGACTGAGAACAAAGTTTCATGTGTTGATCCGAAATATGATATATTGCATACAACGATGTTAGTATGCTTCAGACTAATAAATTATGATAAATTCTCCCCTCATAATTGGTTCAAGGTCAGGAACCAAATGTTTTCATCTAATAGTTTTATTGTGCGGTATATGATTAATGAATCTACCACGATGCACACATACGGATTTTCCAAAGAAGGTGAAAATTATGTTAGTATTTCTAACATAAGGGTAGAGAGAATAAAAAGCTAAGAAATATATTGTGAATTATCACCGGTATGATCCTCGTTCAAATGATAATTCAAGTCAAATGCTAGAAGCATTTGCTGACCCAACTATTTCATATTTCAGGTGCAAGATGCTCCTAAATGTACATGAAGGGCATGATTTACAACATGCGTGAAACATGGTAGGCAATACGGTTTTAAACGCAATAATCCTTGAAAATGGAGAGGAGCAAATGATCAAAATTATCATAATAAGGAGGCAATGTGCTCTTGAAGAGCCTACGACATAACACTTCTGTAACGACCTGTTTGGTCGTTTAGCACTTTAAGACTACGAAAAGGGTATGAGACTTTAGGGTATTTAATTATTAGAGCTTTAATATACAATTTGTGCAGATTTTAATTAAGTAAATAAAGTGGGCCAAGCCCAGTACTCTTGGTAGGGCCACGCAGCAAAACAAAAGAGGGAAGGGGGGAAAACGGGGGTGAACAGTAACCCATTGTGAATAGTGATTCCAACGGAAAAGCGCCATTTTTGGCCGCCTTCGGAGGCGTGCCATATACGAAAAGAATCGTCTCCGCAAGCCCGTCATTTCTATACCTCACACACAACTCGATTCCTCTCCTATCATCGTGTATCTGCCCCGCAAGGTTTGGAAAATATCGCGTTTTGGTTTTCCAAGATTTCGGTCACCGGAGTAATAATCGACGACTGAGAATTACATATTCGTGATCACCTCCTCAGTGTCGTTATTTCTATATATACCACACCCCTCGACTCAAGCTTAAATAATCCGACGACCACTTCGATTTTTGGGCAAACCCTAACCATCGTTTCACTGATTCCGATTGATTTAGGAAGAATCAAAGTTCGTGAGTGGTGTGGTTGTGTTTATCTCCCTCATATCTACACAAAGAACCTAACCCCGTTCCTCCATTCATCCCGAATCGATTTCCACCATTGTTGTTGTTTGAGAAAGCTCGCTGCTGATTTCCATGGCTGCAATGCCGACTAGGCGACCTCCCGTTGAGGTCGTCCAGCCCATTTCATCACATTATCCTCCACTAATCCATACTCAACACAACAATTCGACGAATTCAACTTTTTTTCGATCAAAATGGAGAATTCCGGTAGTGCGGCGAGCCGATGGGACGCCGCCGAAAAATCGAAACGATAACTCAGAGATGAAAACTTGTCCTCACAAGCACTATCGAGCGATCAGGCGCAATTCCGATCCGCGAAAATTTTGCAACAAATGTGGGCCTCACTTCTACTCAATACAGTCATCTGACACCTCAGCTAGCACCAAAACAGATTTTAAGCGTTCAGAGGTTCTACGCAAAGGGAAGACATTAGTTGATTGTTCGTGGCACCCGCTCGGCATTGAGGTAAGTTATGTTTTACTTTAGTTAGACTTTGATTAGAATATCGTATGTAGATGTAGGAATTGACAGGGATAGCATGATAGGCCTTCGGGCATGAAGTGGAGAGAAATTACAATTACGTTGGTTCAGTCAGCTGTTATATGGGTTTTTCGCCATATGTGTTATTTTCTGTGATTATCACCTGATTGTATCTCTGTTGCATAATGGCTTGCTTGTCTTGTGAAATTAAAGAATTGTGATGTTGATAATTAAACATAGGACATTGATATGACTTGTACTTTTCGATTATATATTTTTGATAGGTATTGAGACTGATATTATGCATGTCATACTTTTTGTTATACTATTGTTTGGATGATATTGATAAACTCTGAGGTTTCTGCCGAAGATTGAGAATGATTGATAAACTCTGAGGTTTCTGCCGGAGATTGAGAGTGATTGATAAACTCCGAGATTTCTGCCGGAGATTGAGAGTGATTGATAACTCCGAGGTTGCTACCGAAGATTGAGAGTGATTGAGCAACTCTGAGGTCTTTGCTGGAGATTGCAAGTAATTGATAGCCTCCGAAGTTCTAGTCGGTGAGCACGAGTGGTATATGGACTTCGCGGGTCCCCCATGGGTCATGACTTCGAGGCATTGCCCTTAGCATGTGTGTACAGGAGTGGAGTGAGAAAGGTGACTATTGCATTGCATTACATTCATCCACTCTTATATTTGACTGATCATTGATGAACTATATCTGTCTTGATAGATTCTTGATTTCTTTGCACTTTACCTGTATATGATATGTGAACATGCATGTGTGCTCTGTGTGCTACTTGTTGGTTTCGACTTCTTCCTATGTTATCTAATCATTGTCGGCCTATGATGTTTACAGGTACTAGTGTTGTACTGATACTACTCTTGTTGCACTTTTGATGAGTGCAGAGTACGATCCAGGTTCCAGCTTTACGCCCCACGGGCTGATTCGCGATTGTGATATATTTCAGTCATTCAGGGTGAGCTACTTGATCATCTGTGGCCCCTGAAGGGCTTCCTAGTTAACTCTATTTACTTTTGTTAGTTGACAGACATTATGTAGCCTTCGGGCCTTTTCCAGACTTCTATTTCCGATTTTGTTTAGCGCTCTTGTACCCTTTTGACCAGATTTTAGGGAATTTCGTATTAAGACTTTATAACTTCTTTTTCTTTATTTATTTTTCCGCTGATTTAACTTGTTAATGAGAACGTGGTTCGCCTACTCGGGGGAATAGGGTAGGTGTCATCGCGACTCGTGAGTTGGGTCGTGACAAAGTTGGTATCAGAGCTTCTAGGTTAATCAGTCAATGAGTACAAGAGCAATGTCTCGTAGAGTCTTGCGGATTGGTACGTAGACGTCCGTACCCATCCTCGAGAGGCTATAGGAAATTTAGGAAACACTCCACTTCTTTTCTCTTCTCGTGCTAGTTCAGTCAGATTGGTATCTGGTTCATTCCTCTCATGCTAGTTCGATCATTTATGATGAAGAGGATGAGCTTCAAGAGAATGATTCGGGGTTCTTGCAGAATGGAACCATGCAGTACCAGACACGAGAGATTGATATCTGGTTCATTCCTCTCGTGCTTGTTCAGTCAGATTGGTATCTGGTTCATTCCTCTCATGCTAGTTCAGTCAGATTGGTATCTGGTTCATTCTTTTCGTGCGAGATTGTTCAGATTGATATCTTAAACTCATTTCTATGTTCTCTCACATGTGGTAGGACTCTTTATGTGATTCATATAAAATATTTTCTCTCTATCATATAGGTTGAGGTGTACTGACGAGAATTCAAATAGTTTATGTTTGGTGACAAAATAGTCATAATGGTAAAATACTTTTTTGATGGGAGCATGAGGTGTGCTTAGTTGGTATTGTGCGGGAGAATGAATGGCAAGTTGAGTGTCAGCAAGATGGGATTGTGTGGGTTAATCACAAGTTGTTTAGAGGTTCTTCAAGGAAGACTTATTCCCATAATAATTATGTTTCACATGTAAACTAAAAACCATGAGGTGGAATTGCTCAGGGACTAGATAAAGCAAACAAAAACTAGCATAGTATACACATTGTCTGCCTAGTAATCTCTCAATTATTTTCAACCACATTGAGAAAGGAAAAACGTAATGGAGAAGAACAAAAGATTTTCCTCTAGTTAGAGGAAATAACTTATGAATGATGAATTTATGATATATCATATACTTTGATGGGGTATTGGCACCATGCAGTTGACAAACTCGAGTCTTTTACATATACAGGAAAGAAGAGACGAGAAACGAAGTCTTGACTAATCTTCTAGCATTTTGTTGGTCTACAGTTAATTAAGTGATCAATACATAATTTTTCCTTAACACTGCTTTCTTCCCTGCTACCCTCAACCTAAACTGCCGTAGATATAATCATCGCTGCAATCTTACTGGTGTTTTTAGAGTCCTTAAATTTAATTAAACAGTGTGTTTGATTTGTCCCATTCATTGGAAGGGATCAATGGACATTTGTCTGCTTCATTAAGCCTGATCAACACCAACAGATAAGAAGTATTTTTGTCTCTAATTAGGGGACTGCAATTTTGTTATACGTTCGCAGCAGTATTATCTTTCAATTGAAATAATCTCGACAGAGAGATGTAATTTTCTGGTGATACATCCTGAAAAGACATGCCAATGTTTTATTGCACTAAACACGAATAGATGATCAATTCCTTCTTAACAAGAGATGCCCAGGGGGCATAGGTACCTTGTCTTGTATAAATAATGCCCGCAACATCTAATACAAAGTCTATCCTTTCTATGCTCTAAGTTCATAAATATATCAACTAGGAGTTATATTAACTGAGAAACTCAAGGAATATCCTAAATATTTTATATTTTACTAACAGGAAAGGGATATCCTGGGAGCTAGGCTCGAGCTTGCCATAAAATAATGCTGTGGACCATAGAATTATATTTCAACGTGTGTATTACATATCACATTCTCAGAAGACATAGAGTTATCTCTTTCTTTTAGTTCTTCCTTTGTTCGGTGTTAGTTTTCTGTTCATTTTGGTATTAGTTGCTTTTCAGTTAGAAGCAAAACTAAAGAATAAGACTGAAGAAGGAAGTCTATGGAACTTGACTAAGTGTTAGGACGAAGTATCATGGGGTTTTGCAATTGGTGAATGCTAAGGTGTAACATTCAGATGACTAACATGATAATATTGATGGAAAGGCGATGTGTTGTACCAAGATATGTAATTTCCTAGTATTATTTAATTGATGGGCTAGAGTTGATAAATAAGAGAAAATCTTGGGATCTCTGCAACTTGTAGTTGATGTATATTTTTGAGGTGAAATTGTGTCATGATAGTAGACTATGTCGAAACGTTTCCAGCTTGATAGCATGATTGAACATTTTAAGTATGAATAACATAGGGATATTGGAGTGAGACACGTAAAAAATTTAAGATTGGGTACTTTTGGATTTTGTAAGGGTGTAATGAGACATCGCACTCAGAGTTGTTATAGTTGTGAAGGGTAGGAGGCCAAAAGCCATATATCAAAGTATTCGGAGTGGTGAATGAGATAAGTAAAAGAACAAAAAGGAGGACTTGAAGTATTTTGATTTTATAAGGATTTATCAAATTTGTGTGACTAGCTAGGGTTAATTGAGAAACATGATGATTTAAGTCGAAAGATATAGTTGTACCAAGTTAATGAGTTGGGTGAAATTTTAGTTAGGTTAGAGTGACGACACAAGATTTATTATTCAAGAGAAAATAGACGGAATGAGCCATCACAGACTTTTGGAAGGCTCACTACTTATACTGTTAATGTTCGGAATCAGTTCGAGTGACTAGTAGCAATATTTGAGAAATTGTACATTTTACACCTGGTCGGATCTGCTCATCTAGGGTCAAGTGGCTTATGAATGGGTTACCAGAGAGGCTTATTTGTATCCTAGTAGCCCATTTTTTAAAAGATGATAGATTTTATTTCAGGATAGAGACATAATGGGTTTATCAGGCTTATTGGAGTTTACCACGAGATTTGATAATATTTAGTTGATATTAGTGATTATTGAACCTGTTAGATTAGTTATTAACATGTTTAGTTAAGGTCAGTTGTTATTTGTGTGTATAAGTTCAATAATCAACATGTTTTAACTGTTACGAGTCTCTGTGTAGTCTTTATTAGTATTTTAGGCCTTGGTGGCACTGGTTATGAGATATTCTGAGCATGCTTAGTTAGGATAATGTTTATTTGAACTTCTTAGATCATATTCGGCATGTTTATGGTTATATCATGTGTTGTTAGACCATATATTAGTAAGTTTGATTAATCAGGATGTCTGTTGATGTTTACCATAGTTGTTTGTGTTCATTATAGTGATGTCCAACATGTATGACTAGTTATAATCACTCTTAATACACATTAGGATAACTAATTGTGTGTTGAGTGTCTATGATACTAGATCGAGGCAGTTTAATCATGTGTTCTAAAGTTATAAAATATGTGACCTTACTAATCATTAGCTTGGTATACAATGTTTAGCGTTTCACTCCTTTATTGGTTGTTAGCATATGCTTTAGTAAATAGAAGCCTAACATGTTAGCTTAAGGTATGTTTCTAGGCACATATAAGTCATCTAATATATATTAACACCTATATTAAGGCTTGTTTAAATCTATTTAAATGGTTAGAATGTAACATGGGTTGGTTTAGTCTAATATTGGTTTATTAAACTAAGAGATGTTCAAAGATAATGTTAGTTCAAAACTGGTTAGTTGAATGGGCATAGTATATGATTTTGTTTTCATTAGTGTGTGTGTGATTCATGTTAATATAGTGTTTGTAACGCTAAGGAATGAACTGTAAAGATTAGGTTGCCTTTGCAAAATGGCTAGGTTGGTTCCTGAGTGTCACATTTAGTTTGAACATGTGTTAAATGTTACAGTATGTTAGTTAACTTCTATGTAAGACTAAAAGTGATTAAAACTATTTGATATTGGTTCAGTAGGCCTATTTGATTTAAGATAACTGAGACTATTACAACTATATTAGACCACATAATGACTTTGGAATGGATAAGTATCGTGTTTAAGCTAGCACCAGATTTAAAATGATGGCTTAGGAGCTTATCAGGGGGTTACATGATCTATTCTAGCTAACTTGTGTGTCACTTATACCAATTTGAGTTCTATTTAAGTTAAAAGAAACTGCTAAGGATTAGTATATGCTTGATGTACCTATTCGTATCTCTACTCCTGTCGGGGATTCAGGGTAGTAGATCGAGTCTTTAGGTCTTGTGTGGTCACGTTTATGGGGTATGATACTTGGGAGACCAGGCGGATATGCGGAGTAGATATCCTCAGTTGTTCGACAGTTCATGTACTCTTTTTTTCTCCACCACTACCTTGTCGCTCGAGGATGAGTGATAGTTTGATTGGTATCTAATGTAACGACTCGTTTGGTCGTTTATCACTTTAAGACTACGAAAAGGGTATGGGACTTTAGGGTATTTAATTATTGGAGCTTTAATATACAATTTGTGCAGATTTTAATTAAGTAAATAAAGTGGGCCAAGCCATTTACTCTTAGTAGGCAACGCAAAGAAACAAAAGTGGGAAAGCGGGGTGAGCGATCGCATCGTGAACAGTGATTCCGACGGAAAAGCGCCATTTCCGGCCGACTCCGGTAGCCTTCGGAGGCGTGCCATATACCAAAAGAATCGTCTCCTCAAGTCCGGCATTTCTATACCTCACACAACTCGATTCCTCTCCTATCATCGTGTATCTGCCCCGCAAGGTTTGGAGAATATCGCGTTTCGGTTTTTCCAAGATTCCGGTCGCCAGAGTAATAATCGACGACTGAGAGTTACATATTCATGATCACCTCCTCAGTGTCGTCATTTCTATATATACCACACCCCTCGACTCAAGCTTAACTGATCTGACGACCAGTTCGATTTTTGGGCAAACCCTAACCGTTGTTTCACTGATTTCGGCTGATTTAAGAAGAATCGAAGTTCGTGAGCGGTGTGGTTGTGTTTATCTCCCTCAGATCTACACAAAGAACCTAACCCCGTTCCTCCATTCATCCCGAATCGATTTCCACCATTGTTGTTGTTTGAGAAAGCTCGCTGCCGATTTCCATGGCTGCAATGCCGACTGGGCGACCTCCCGTTGAGGTCATCCAGTCCATTTCATCACATTTTCCTCCACTAATCCATCCTCAATACAACAATTTGATGAATTCAACTTTCTTTTAGATCAAAATGGAGAATTCCGGCGAGTTGCGGTGGCGACGCTGGCGGGACGGCCACCGGAAAATCAAAACAGTAACTCAGGAGCTGAAAATTTGTCCTCATAGTACTCTCAGGCAGTCCGGGCAGCAATTCCAGTCACCGGAAATTTTGCAACAAATGTGGGCCCCACTTCTACTCAATACAGTCATCCGACACCTCAGCTAGCACCAAAATAGATCTTAAGCATTCAGAGGTTCTACGCAAAGGGAAGACATTAGTTGATTGTTCGTGGCACCCGCTCGGCATTGAGGTAGGTTATGGTTTACTTTAGTTAGACTTTGATTAGAATATCGTATGTAGATGTAGGAATTGACAGGGATAGCATGATAGGCCTTTGATTAGAATATCGTATGTTATGTGGGTTTGGCGCCATATGTGTTATTTTCTGTGATTATCACCTGATTGTATCTCCGTTGCATAATGGCTCAGCGGTCTTGCGAAATGAAATAATTGTGATGTTGATAATTGAACATAGGACATTGATATGAATTGTACTTGTCGATTATATATTTTTGATAGGTGTTGAGACTGATAGCATGCCTGTCATACTTTTTGTTTATTGTTTGGATGATATTGATAAACTCCGAGGTTTCTGCCGGAGATTGAGAGTGATTGATAAACTCCGAGGTTTCTGCCGGAGATTGAGAGTGATTTATAAACTCCGAGGTTTCTGTCGGAGATTGAGAGTGATTGATAACTCTGATGTTGCTGCCGGAGATTGAGAGTGATTGAGCAAATATGAGGTCTTTTCCGGAGATTGCAAGTAATTGATAGCCTCCGAGGTTCTAGTCGGAGAGCACGAGTGGTACATGGACTTCGCGGGTCCCCCATGTGTCATGGCTTCGAGGCATTGCCCTTAGCATGTGTGTACAAGAGTGTAGTGAGAGAGGTGACTATTGCATTGCATTGCATTAATCCACTCTTATATTTGACTGATCATTGGTGAACTATATCTGTCTTGATAAATTCTTGATTTCTTTGCACTTTACCTGTATATGATATGTGACCATGCCTGTGTGCTCTGTGTGCTACTTGTTGGTTTCAACTTCTTCCTCTGTTATCTAATCATTATCGGCCTCTGATGCTTACTGGTACTAGTGTTGTACTGATACTACTCTTGCTGCACTTTTGTTGAGTGCAGAGTACGATCTAGGTTCCAGCTCTACGCCCCGTGGATGATTCGCGAGGGTGATATCTTTCAGTCATTCAGGGTGAGCTACTTGATCATCTGTTGCCCCTGAAGGGCTTCCTAGTTAACTCTATTTACTTTTGTTAGTTGACAGACAGTATGCAGCCTTCGGGCCTTTTCTAGACTTCTATTTCTGATTTTGTTTAGCGCTCTTGTACCCTTTTGACCAGATTTTGGGAAATTTCGTATTAAGACTTTATAACTTCTTTTTCTTTATTTATTTTTCCGCTGATTTAACTTGTTAATGAGAACGTGGTTCGCCTACTCGGGGGATAGGGTAGGTGTCATCGCGACTCGTGAGTTTGGTCGTGACAACTTCATAAAAGCTCGTACGAGGTTCAGGTACCTGAAAAATAATAAAGTGATAAGATCTTAATACGTTATGTCTAATTGCAAACCGATACAAAATGATATCTTGTCGGCGATATATTTGATACAATATAGTGCGCAATATTGTATAATATAATGAGGATCTGAATTCTACGTCTCTTAAAGCATATTGATGTAGAAATAATTATCAAGTAGATGTATCTTGGTAAGAGTAAATTTACTGGACCTGCAGTCCTGACATTAGAAGATGTCGCGTAAATGAAAATTATCTCAGCCTATATGGCTTACGTGACAAAATTTATATGAATTTTTTTGAAGGATTCAAAATGCCTGAAGCATATACAAGTTATTGAAAAACTTGTTTGTAATCATTAAACGGATTAAATGAACTAAGGTTGATGTACTGAAATCACCTTAATAAATATTTATTGATGAAGGGTACAAAGATGACTATGTTTAACCTCTTATCTTTATGATATTCAAAAAAAATCATAAGGTTGTGCAAGTTGCTGACTTGAATATGATTGGAGATTTTGAAATTTTTTCGAAAAGCAGTAGACTACCTGCTAAAAGAAGTTGAAATGAGAAAATTAGATTGGTCCTGAAGTACCATATATTTGTTCAATTGATGCATTTATTTATCTTGCTATAACTATGAGCATGATTTCTTCCTTACACAGAGATACTGAAATAAGATAAGTTGCATATTATCGATTTGATGAAAGATTTTTTTTCTCCAAAATTAGGGGGAGATAATAATGAAATTAAAAGCGAAATTTTGTGGAAAAATTCATTATCGTCTCATTTTGATCTACGTGCTTCTATTGGTGATCAAGAGGTCCAAAAGATTATTCACTTGTAGAAAATAGCAAATCAAATGTCAGACGCACTTACAGATTTGAAAATGATTACTGAATCACATATCCCTGCAGAGAATGTTCCAATTCGGATTGATGTCCTTGTAGGACCATCTACTAGTGTCATATCAAATGAATCCAAAAGCACGTCTGAAGTGTGATAGACCATTGTATTCTAAGGATCGAAATCCTAGAAAAAGAAAAATAAATGGTCAATATGACACTAAGAATGAATCTCATAATGAAATCCAAAATTTGATCAATCCTGATATTCTTGAAGAAATCAATGAACCGCAAACTCAAGAAAATAAAGAAACATCAATAAATCCAATTGATGTTATAACTATTTGAATCGCTTGGAAGTAAATGTGGTTTGAAATACCCACAACCTTAAAGAAAGATAATACAACATGCATTGTTCAATTGAAAGGAGGATTCAGAAAAGGAGATAGGACAAAAGCACATTTCACCAAAATTATTCTTCACACACGAGCTTCAAAGAATAGTGATGTCAACGTGCAACAGATACATTCAAGTGATAATGTGACTGATTTGTTCACTAAGTCTCTACCAACTGTAACTTTCGAGAAGATGGTGCACAAGATTGAAATACGAAGACTCAAGCATTTGGACTAAAGTTCTGATCAGGGGGAGACCATATAAGGTTTTGTCCCACTGGGTTTTTCTTGTAAGGTTTTTAATGAGGCAACCAAAATGTGTATTATTAGAAATATGTACTATTTTTCCTTCACTAGAATTTTTTCCACTGGATTTTTTCTAGTAAGGTTTTAATGAGGCATATTATCTATCAAATAGACATTCAAGGGGGAGTGTTATAAATATTATTTATTATTATGAATGTCTATCTCTACAAGGAAAGTTAGGGTTAGACCAAGGTACTTAGACCATATAAATAGAGATGTTTCCCTCATCGTATTTCATCTCTCGAGAAAAATAAAGAACTCTCCTCCCTATTTCCACAATATTCTTGTTCTAGTTTTATTATTTCATAACACGAATCATGTTAAATCTTTATCTCCTATTATCTTTGTTGTTATATTTAATTAATTATTTCCCCTAATTTCGCAATATCCTGCACAGCCGATCGTTGGGCAGCTCTTGGTGCTTCCTTCCTTCACAACAAGTTGGCGCTCTATTTCTTTGTTAAGAATTGCTATTCCTTGCTCCTGTCAACGAAGGAAGACAAATTAAATGAGCTCCATAAATTTGTTTCTTCCTTAATTAGTTTGTGCACTTAAATCCAAAAACTCACAACTTGAAAGACACATTTCCATATAAGTTGCATGGATATATAAAGATACACTGCTTTAAATGAGGTACAAGTTTAAGGCAATGAGTTAGAAAAGTTGAAATAATCAGTACATTTTCAAAATAATATTTGAAAGGGGGTTTTATTGTCCCAAAAGAGGATAGTTAGATGATTTATTACATATTTTCTTACATATTTTCTCATGTTCGGTTGGTTAGTAGAAAATATTTTTCGAAAAATACTCACCAAGCTCCATCCAACCCACCACCCCACACACCCACCACCCACCTCAAGCACCCACCCTCCACCACCAACCTCACTCACCACCCACCCCAAGCACCCACCCTTCACCACCCACCCCACCTACCACCCAATCGAATCTCACCCTCGAACACACTTCATCTTCACCCATCCCTATTCCACACCTACCCCAACCCCACCCCACTCCACAGTTTCACCTAAAACACCACCCACCCATCCACCCTCCCAATTTTTTATTTAATATATTTTATTTTATTTTATTTTTATAAAAAATGAAAAAAAAATCTTACCCCCACCCCCTGCCACTTCCCCCTTCCTCCCCCAATCACTACCCACATATATCAAATTTAACCACGTAATTTCTTTATATATAAAACTTTTATACAAGTAAATAAAACATATGAACTAGAAAATTCGGAAGGGGATAGAGATGCGGTACACGTGGTGGGGGTAGAAGGTTGGTGGGTGGGGATAGAGGTGCGGTACACCCGGTCCAAAATTTAAAAATTAAAAATTTCAAAATTTAAAGAAGTATGCAAATGTTGATAGCAAACGTGAATACGCCATAATAGCGCATCCTGAAAAAGAAGGAAGAAGCAGTAACTAACGCAGATAAATGAGATAAACCAAATACATTAAAGTACAACTACAAAATACTATAAAGCAACTCTCTTTTTTTTAAGCAAAACTTTCGATTTCTTTGAATAATCAATAATTACGATTTTACGTGGATAATTCCTCAATAATCTTGTTCATTCGCAACAAAATATTTTCTTTAACACTACTTACTAAGTCTATTTGTATGATATGATAAGTGAGCTACATTAATAACACTATAACTACCAGTTTCTAAACGTAAGTAGGACTACGCTCGACTACCTAATACCCCTCTACCCTAATATGTGTCCTCCACAACCCTCTATCTAAAGTCATGTCATCAGTAAGTTGTGCATGTTCTATATCTCATCTAATCACCTCTACCCAATATTTCTCCGGCCTACCTCTACCCCTCCTGAACCTGTCCATAGCTAACTTCTCACCTCCACACTGGAGCATTTGTGTCTCTCCTCCGCATATGTCCAGACCATCTCAACCTCGTTTATCGCATCTTATCCTCCACCGAGGCCACTCTCACTCTGTCCCGAATATCATCATTTATAATCTTATCCCTCATTGTATTCCCACACATCCATCTCAGCATCAGCATCTCTGCCACTCTTACCCTTTGGGTATGCGATGTCTTGACTGGCCAATATTTCACCACATACAACATAGTCGGTCTAACTACCACCCTATAAAACTTGCCTTTTAGTTTTGATGGCATCTTTATTTTACACAAGAATCCAGATACAAGCCTCCAATTCATCCACCATGCCCCAATACGATATATGACATCGTCATTAATCTCTCCATTCCATTGGATAATATACTCGAGGTACTTGAAGCTTCATTTCTTCGGAATGACCAGAGTCTCAAGCCTCACCTCCACGCATGTCTCATGGTCACTCCCGTTGCTGAACTTGCACTCCAAGTATTTTATCTTGGTCCTACTTAGCCTAAACCTTTTAGACTCCAGAGTCTGTCTCCAAACATCTAGCTTAGCGCTCGCCCCGCTGCGAGTCTCATCAATCAGGACTATGTCGTCTGCGAATAATATTGACACCCAATTTTGACCTATCTTTTCCGATAATTTATTGCAATTTTAAATATTTTTGACACCGTATTTTTATCATCATTTTTTGCATTTTTATATATCATAATCATAAATATTCCATATTATCCTATTTTTCCGCAAAATGACATTACATTTTTATTTTTAATTAAGCGTTAAGTCTTCTAATTAAATATTATAATTTTATTATTATAAACATCATCATATTTAAATAATTTATATTTTCTTCTTCAAGGCATTTTTATAAATATAATAAACCCTTTTTCTATTTTTCTAAACCTACAACACCCCAAAATTACCCAGCCTAATCCGTCAAAACCAAATCCAACCCATCACCCTTTATCTCCCTCCCCCCCTAAAATCGGCTTGGCCCAAAACCCCAAGGCCCAGTCGGCTGACCCATTGTCCCAACCCAAACATCCCTAAGCCGAAAAACCTCTCTTTAATCCCCCATAACCCTAACCATTGAAACATAACATAAAAATCAAACCTAAACATAAGCTCCCCTCTCATCTTCAACCCCACACCCATGCGGCGCCTCTGCCCCTCCATCCCATCAACATGCCCTCATCTCGTCACCCCTTTCACTTCACCCATACACCCCTGACACAACCCACACCCATATCCCCTAAAATCCGATTCAAAATGTCAGATCTTTGAGATTTAATTCGAATTAAAAGTTTTGATTTTAGATGGGGGTTGAGTGAACTTTTTTGGAGGGGAAATCTATCTATAACCCCCACCCCCACACACCCCTTCGTTCTTCATTGGAAGGGCCCGATTTGGGAGTATTAATTTTTATATATCTTCATTTGTTCTTCATTTTAATAGAGAGAAAAAATAAAATAAAAAAGAGACCGAAAATCGAATAGGAGAGGCCTAAAACTAGATATTTTAATATATGTTCTTGTTTTAATGTTGAAAAAATTTGAAATATTAACAAGAGAAATCGGATTTTTTGTTTGAATATTGTTGTTCTGATATCATCGTGTTCGTCAGTATCCTTGGATATCATTTGTTCTTCATTTCGCATCATAATCCGAAAACGAAAGGTTGGATTCCTTGATTTCGTTTTAGTAAATAACCATTTTTTCTTCCTATTTTGTAATCTGAAAATACACAAAAAGGACAACAAAAAATTTGATTTTTTTGGATTCTTGCTTACTATTTTCGGCTCGAGTAGACCCGGGTCTGTTTTAGCATTTGGGTTTGGGATATTTTTATATTTATTGCATGTTGGTTAATTCCGGGTCGGGTCAATCCGGGTCGTTTTTTTTATATTTTTCAGAATTTCAATTTTAGTATTTTGTTTTTGGTTATCTGAAAATTCAGATAAAATTTATTCCGCGTTACAATCCGGTCACCGACCCGAGCAAAAATACCATAATTCTGATTTTGATATTTTAGTTGTTGGTTATCTGGAAAAAAAATGATTCCTGGTCGGGTCACTGTTCCGGGTCGGGATTGTTCCGGGTCTGTCCCAAAAACTGAAATCCAGAAAAAACAAATCGGGTCGGATGTTTTAATCACGGACTGTTTGATTTATTTTTGGTATTTGGACATCCCTTATGCCGCTGCTTTTGTTTATTTTGTTATTCTTCGATTTTTTTAGGCCTCCACAGTTGCAAAGACGGGAAATAAATCTTCTGAGCTAGGATGAATACTTAATTTTTTTTATTTCACCCAAGTGACTGACACGTCCGGGAGGTAAGGCAACTAAAATGATTAACGAGTCATATGTCTGCAACCACGGCGTGCTTGGAATGACCTTTTTAAAATTTAAGTCTGAGCCCTCTATAACCAAAACATTTATTGTTTTGGGTACGGATCTGAAATTTATATTCAATTATTTCTAACTGTTTGTTCTTGATAGCTTGCGAGGGAGAGTTACGAAAGTTAAATAAGACGAGATACCCTCAGAGATGATTTATTGTTGTTTTTTTTATTATTTCTTCAATTCAGTTTTATTTTATTCTGTATTGTAATTCAATTTATTGTACCTGTATAATTATTGAAATGTTTAGAATAGGTAGACTTAGAATTAATAAATTAGAAAGGGTTGTTTTAAAATTGGAAATCTGACGCTAGTTTTATTTCTTAGGCTCGTTATGCATGTTTCAAAACGCCTCTAATTTATTTATTCTAGACATTACATCTTTTAATTAATTACTTACAATATTTGTTTAATTAATTTTATATCTAAAAAATGCATTTTCTTTAGCATAATAATTAACCTTGGTTTGATCGGATAACTGCAAGTTAGCGGATCTTAAAGGATATCTAACCCCTTCTCTTTAGGATAATAAAGAACTCTGATCCAGAATCTCAAAATTTCGCAGACATATCATATGGAGATCATTTACAGCATTTTTATGTTACATTCAAGTGTCCTAATTCACTTTAATAATTAGGTGGCGACACCTCAAAAATAACTTTTTCAGTAATCCAGGGAATCACCCAAGTAACATTGCAGTTCTGTTCCGACCCTCGGTCAAAAACGTGCGCGACATCATGGCGACTCCACTGAGGATTATTCAGGTTCTTAACCATAGCAAACTCAGGTTAATTAATATTGCGTTTTATTTTGCTTTTATTTGTTCAAAATGCTTTAAATTATTTGCTTTTAAATTTTGTATGCTTAACTGTTTTGATTGCTACTTTCTTTTACTGTTTTTCTTAAATTGGCATTCCCCTCATGTTGACACCCAATTTTGACCCTCCCGTCCAGTCATTAACTATAAAATTACACTAATTTTAAAACAATTTTATAATAATAAAATACAACAATAAAACATTAATACAGGCATAAATAAACAATTTAATAATAGCACCGTATTCTAAGATATTAAGTTAATTAAATAGCACGCCCGCATTTATTATTATAATAATAGCTTAGACTAATAAAACACCTAAATAATTTAATCACAATTTATTTCAACAATTTACCACTAATTAATTTTACCTAAAACTAATAACCCGCTTATTTTAAACTTATTAATAACACTAACTACCCTAATACCATCAACCCGCGGCCCAATTACCCTCATTGATTAATTAATACCGTCAATTTCTTTTAATCCCCGACCCATAAACCAATGACTTTATTTCCGCGACCGCGACCCATTCTCTACCCGCTTTATACCAAAGAAACCACAAGAAACTTCACCCTCACAAAAAAAAATGCAGCCCTAAAAATCCTCTTCCCTCATCGCCCAAACCTAAACCTATAAACCAATGACCGTTCACGCGCCTCGCCCCATCGCCGCAGCTTTCTTGCGTGATTCTCGCTGAGAATCGTGAATCAACCCAAATCTTCCTCCTTTCTCCAACGATTGCTTACCACCAAAGACCCAAATCTTACTTCAAAATCAAGAATAAATCGCGATTCAAGGCGAATCGGCCTGATTATCACCCAAAATCAGCCTTGATTACTTGCTAACTTAGAACCCAAAATCGTAGCTATAAATACAGAACCACTGTACATGCAAGAGATTCAGAAATCGGGGGCACCCAAAACCGATAGGCATCGATTTGCATCCTCTAGCAAAGTGATCGTCGATTGAGCATAGCAGGTATAGGCGGCGATGGTCCGATGAAACACGATGGGGTTTAATCACTCAGCAAGGTGGAGATCGGGGGGAAACCCAGCACTTTTCTGAAACCCTGACACGAACAAAAATCGATTCAACTGTCATAGAACATAGGGGAAACCTGAGGGAACTCTCGAAAATCAGAAAAATTAACAGCAAAGATCAGCCAAGAACGAGGTAAAATTTCATTTCCCTTTTCAATCGCATCGCAATAAAAATCTCGAGTGGCCGGCGACTTGATACGCCTCGGTCATTTGTCCGGAGAAGGTAAACTCATCACTTTTCCCAACTTTCTGTTTAAGTCCGCATTTTTATTTTTTATTTTTTGTACGATGTTTTGTTGCTTGCGGAATGTTGATGTAATTTGTGTGTTAAACTAATGTGAAGTATGTTAGGATGGATCCATAAATGTTGTAGTACCCTTTAACCATATTTACAAACACTATAATGTTGATACCAATCTGAGAATGGTTTACTCGCATTCGCGATATGCGCGGGAGAATCTGTGCGATTAGTAATCTGAACATCTGCTTTGTAATTGCTCTCTGTGTCCAGTTAGCATGAATCCATGTAATGCATTCGACGTCCCTAAATCTGTTTAATAACCATATCAGTTGCATGTTTACAAACCCGTAGAGTATGAAAGCAGGTAATTAAAAGTTAAAAGAAGTAAGCAATTCGAAATCGATCTTTATATGTGGTGTGTAGGAAAAGGAATTACAGCCTTATCATTTGCCCAACTTAATACCCTTCTCTCGCCGAACATATGTATATCCGAGAAGCTATGCATGTTTAATCACATGTTCATTCTGTGTCATTCGTTTATCAAATTAACTACATGTTTGCCTCACTTGCATGAGTATATTGAACAAGGTTCGCATCTTGCACATATCTGAATTAGTTGGCTGCATTGTCTATTCACTCTCGATGCTTAATTTACAGTCATGTCTCCATATAATAAGCATGTATAAATACAGTCTAATGGAAAGATTATTCATTTGAATGAAAATGTAACTTAACTATTTGAGGATGACTCACCTGAATAACAAAAGATATCTTTAACTCCTGTCCAATTCCTTCTTCTGCGATGTCGTATAACAGAATGACGTGGTTCATCTACTTCTTAATTTCATATCAGTGTTAGTTTAGTTGTCGATTGTGGAATGCTTAATTTAGTGTAGTAGATTATATTAGCTTGAGTTAGTAATATTGATTTGTGTATTCAGTTTGTGAATATGTAATTTCGCGCTACTACTCTTATGATGTAATATGGATGGCTTATCAGGCATTCCATGTAAATATGGTGTCTTTTGATTATTTTTGGACTAGACCATCACAAGAATTGAATGTTTGTTTTCATTCCATGTTGGGCTCAAGTGTTAAATACCTAGAACTCTAATGAATATGAAGTAAACAATGGTGATAGGTGCATTTTGGGCCACTGTATGATCTTGATCAGCTTGGAGATTAAAGTATCTTTGTTCTTTTGTTAAAATGCTACTCCCAGTTAATTATGTGTGAGATATTTGATAGACATAGCATCGAGGTTATTAAATTAGAACCTGTTTCGATATACCCCATCTGTATGTGATTGGGCCTGCACCGCATTCAGTTTACCCCGGACAGATCCGACCTCGATAAAGGTCATTTTGGGACCCGTTGGTTACCGAAATATAGTGACTTTCTATGTTTAAATTTTACGCCAATGTTGGCTATTGTTTGATAATATACTAATCATTTTCTTTTCTTATTTTTTTTACATGAAATGCATCGGAGCAACGAAGAGTCTCAATATGAGACTCATCATCGTGGGCTACTCCAAATGAAGACCCGCATTTATGTGCATCTCTCCATTCCGTATCAGAAATTCCAAATCACAGGCGGAACGATATACCATCGTGTCTTCGAATTCTCTTTAAATTTTCTACCCCGCCCCGTTTATTTGTGTATTAATTATCTAACTTTACACTAACATTAGTATACTTAGTTAAACTTTGAGCCCCATTAGAAATGGTTTGACGTTAGAAATTTGGCTTAAGGTAATCACTTTAGACTTGCCTCACATTATTTAGTGGTTATTGCTAAACCATTTAATTCACATAGTTATTCACATAGCCAGGATATTACTCGCGACGATATTCCTAACCTAGTTTCCTAAACTTTTAAGGAATAAACCATTTTGTGTTTTCATTATCATGCTAAGTTTAGTTACAAATACATATTTTTCCATAACTAATTTTGCAGAAAAAAAAGAAGGGAAAAGACAAAGAAACATATGTACATCTTAGGTTATGCATATTTTCTCATATTCGAAACCAACTTTATATTTTAAACAACTGTTATTTCTTTTACCGAAAATCATCCTAAGCATTTGGCATATTAAGTTATACCAATTAAGATTTATTTTAGTAAATAAACGCATTTAGCCGATAAGTCATCTTTGCATAGCTTACATGTATTTTTATGAAAAATAGTCTTATGAATCTTTGTCGAAATGCATCCTTTTATAAAATCCTTATAATATTTTTACTTTAAATAGCATAAATAATTATCCTAGGTTTGAACGGACAACCGCAAGTTAGCGGATCCTTTAGGGTGCCTAACCCCTTCCCTTTAGGATAATAAAGAACCGTTACCCAGAATCTCATTAAGTTTAGCAGACCATTAAATGGAGTTAATGTTTACTTTAAACTAGTTAACATTTAGGTGTCCTAATTCACCCAGATTAATTAGGTGGCGACTCCCGAACCCTTTTATTTTTTAAATTAACCTTTAAACACCCTCTTAAACCATTTTTAACTATTTAGCATTTTATTATTTATTTTCTAACATAATTCTTAAGCAGGGTTCGCTAAAGAATAAAGTCGCGGTCGAAATCGGGCGCGACACCTCATATTTCCTTCCTTTCGGAAAATTGACACTATCACACATTACACGCGAGGTGTGTTTCGCGCACCCGCAAAATTTTCTGTCAAATATCCAAATTTTAGGAGAGTTGGCGTATGCGCGGAGCGTCTGGACCATTCGGTGGCCGCGTAGTCTTCTCACTCAAGCAGTCCTCTTGGAAACCATGGGTCTAGTAAGCCAAATCTTAGAAAAATTAGGATAGAGTTATACCGCCCTTTTATCTTAAGTCATACATGCATACATCTTAGGTGGATCGATCCTTGGTATCGACTCCACAATTAAGAAATCCACCAAATTATCGAAGGGTCTCACAACCTAATGACCAATCAGCATATTATGTGTAGCATGATAATGATAGACGGATCCAAGCCAAGTCATGACATGTTGGAATTGGCAAATTAACTTTTATTTCCAGCAGAACGCATTTCAATTCAGTTGCTTGAATTAATCAATCATAGTCTCGCATATTTTGGCGTTTAGGCTCATCTCTGACATAAGAGAGATTCAATGCATGGTAGAGCGCGTATTTGATTTTCATGCAATCTGCTTGCTATTTTGTTACCTTCCGCTCTGTGCATATGATTCCCATGACTACTCGGCCTATGCTAACTTGATTTTTCTTCATCTTTTTAGGAGGTTTATTTTGCTTGATTTATTCTCATATATAAAAAAAATCAAAAATCCCTTTTGTCCAGCTTCCCGAATTACGCGTGTCTGATTCTCACCATACGGTGTGATACGTAGGTAACTCTCTTGGGTGTGACACCACAAAAAAATTCTCCTTTTATTCAGGAACGAACTACGCGCACCTGATTCTCATCAAAAGTGAGATACGTAGGTAGCCCTACTCGGGTTCGATACCCTTTATTACAAAAAATACAAAAAAAAAACCTTTATTCAAAAAATCTAAAAATATTTTATTCAAAAAATACAAAAAACCTTTATTCAAAAAATACAAAATATTTTATTCAAAAAATACAAAAAAAAACCCTTTATTAAAAAAATACAAAAAATATTTTATTCAAAAAAATACAAAAAAACTTTATTCAAAAAACACAAAAATATTTTATTGAAAAAATACAAAAAAAAAACTCTTTTATTAAAAACAATACAAAATATTTCAAGTATCATTGTTTGACTTGGTTGATACCGACACATTTAGGAGTGTGCATAGGAAGAACAAGTAACAATCGATATGGTGGAGAGGACTGCCTTCGTGATAAACTATAGATTCTTTTGGTACCTCTCATTTACGTCTGTAGTGACAATTGAAAAATTGTTATGCATGCTTCCAAGATAAGAACAAAATCAACCTCATCGTTCATGTGCATTGTGTGGTGAGTTTTAAAATAAGTTCAATTGCATTGCATTATGATCTAGAACTTGGCTTGAATGTTTGTTGAGGCGAAATTCTGAGTAACACTTGGTTTTTTTTTTTTTTAAGCAATCCCGGACTCGCGGCCCCAACAATTTTATATATATAAAAAGGGAATACAGGGGGGGCCCGTAGGGGAAAATACACTGCATATCCTAGGCTCTTTTTTATCCGTTTGAGCCTTTCTAGCCTACCAAATAGCATTATCCGTAGCACTCTCTCTTTGAGCCTAAAGACTACTCTTTTGACAACCACATATTAAGCATATACCCTTTCTGAGTGCATACACGCATTATCCCTCTCTTGGACCGATCTCCTTGAGCGCATTAGAAATGTGCAACTTGCTGACAAAAATCCGAGTTGAAGTTTCCAAAGATAAAGTTGGAAAGTCCCAAAAGAGAAAAAGAAAAACAAAAGCAAATGACGACTTCACACAAAGAGGAAATCAAAAGCACCGACAATATCAAGAAAAAAAAGGAAATGAGAAAATAATTCTTAAAAGGGGAAAAAGCTCCAAACAAAAGATTCAAAAAGAAGTCAGTACAAAAGAAATGGGCCAAAAAGGAAGCAGGTCAGCATTAAAGCACGCAAATACTAAGCGCGGACATAGTCCAACGCTCAAGAAAGGATTAGTCACTCATTACCCAAATGATATTCGTCCCTTTTCCCAAGCCTACATTACAAATCCGTGACAAGCCCTACATGATCCTATACTGATAGTTCTCACATTAGTGGATACTTACATGACGGCCAAGCCTATGGTATCATAATTGCATGCATTGAACATCTTTCTGAGTGAGAGTATACTTCTCTAAACGTCCCAATGTTCAAAATACTGAAATATATGTGAGGAATGGACTTTATTTTAGTAAGGTCATTTGAAACATAAGGATATGTATAGTTTGAAACCTTGGCTACAAGCAAGTGTCGATACTTAGGTATTTCTGATGTAGCATCTGAAGCTATAGGAATTACCCTGGAGTTAGTCTCGGTTAGACAAAAAGAAAATACCAGGAATCCTTAGCACAATACTAATGGTTGGTACCAACTGAAGTCAATACGTGATTCTGTCTTTTTAATTAGAAAAACACCACTAAAACAATTTGTAATCTCTTTTGTTTGTCACGAACTATGTTATGACCTGATTCCCTCATGAGGATACGTAGGCTGCCCAAATCGGCTTCGGTCCCATTTTAAAAAAAACAAAAAAAAACTTGCAATCTCTTTTTATTGTCACTAACTACGTTATGACCTGATTTTCTCGGCGGGATACGTAGGCGGCACATCGGCTTCGATCCCACTTATTGAAAACATTAAAAATCCTTATTTTTGCATCATGAACTATGTTATGACCTGATTCTCTCGGCAGGATACGTAGGCAGCCACATCGGCTTCGGTCCCATAAAAAATCTTGTCATCTCTTTTGTTTGTCACGAACTACGGTATGACCTGATTCCCTCGGTGGGATACGTAGGCAGCCACATTGGCTTTGGTCCCATAAAAATATTAATGCCACTTGATCGCCCTGATAATACAAAGCAAGCAAGTCACACAAGACTCGGCCTTGCCCAGTTGAAAGTTCAACATCTTCATCTATCTGAAATTGGGGAATTTTAAGGATTCACTGTAAGAAGACAGCAATAGACATAGAAAAGAGTCGGTCAATTGAGCCTTCAATCCAAACCAGTCTGAGCTTGCAAGCGTCAAGAGTCAAAGCTTCAAAGTCAACGTGAATCAACCGCTCTTTGTGTACAAGGCAGGGAAGCCGCAATATGTGTTTAATTGGGCAAAGATTTTCCGCATCAAAGTTTTTCCCACAAGGATCACGTTTGCGTGTGCACAGAGAAAACATCTTGACCCACCAGAACGGTATTTCGGCCCCAGGGTCACATATTATTATGTCGTTACATTTCGTCCTTGCACAAACATCTTTCTGCATTAGTCCAAAAATGTTGTTCATTTGCATTACGTCCAAAAATGATGTTCATCTGCATCGTGTCCAAAAACGACGTCATCTGCATCAACGCCTGAGCATCGGTGTCATTTGCATCATGTTTAATTTCAGTCAGGTGACACTTTCTAATGGGGGTATTTTAAATTCAGTCAAAGCCTGAGCACCGGCGTCATTTGCATCATGTTTAATTTCAGTCAGGCGCCCATCTTCTAATGTGGGTATTTTAAATTCAGTCAACGCCTGAGAACCGGTGTCATTTGCATCATGTTTAATTTCAGTCAGGCGTCCAACTTCTAATGTGGGTATTTTAAATTCAGTCACGCCTGAGCACCAGCGTCATTTGCATCACACCTGAGCACCAGAGTCATCTGCATTACGTCTATACATCGACGGCATCTGGATCACGTCTGTACATCGGCGTTATCTGTATTACACTTGTACACCAGCGTCATTTCATTCAGTTTATACAACGACAATATCGGGATTACGCATGTACACCAGCGTCATCTGCATTACACATGTACACCGGCGTCATTTCATTTCGTCTATACAATGACGACACCTGTATTACGTCCAAAAATATCATCATCTACATCAGCATCACGCCCGTACACCGGCGTCATTTCATTTCGTATATACCACAATGACATTTGCATCACGCCTGTACACCGGTGTCATTTCATTTCATATATACAATGACGACATCTACATCACGCTCAGACACCAACATCATTCGTGACATGTTCAGACATCGGCGTCATTCAGATCACGCTCAGACACCGACGTCATTTCATTTCGTCCATACAATGACGACATCTGTATTATGCATGTACACCGACGTCATCTGTATTACGCATGTACACCGGCGTCATTTCATTTCGTCTATACAACGACGACATCTACATTACGCCTATACACCGGCGTCATTTATATTACGTCCAAGCAATGACGTTAACTTACATTACGTCAGGGCGAGGACATCATTCACATTACATCACGTCTGTGCAAGGGCGTCATTTCGACTCACATGGGTCACGTTTCTTCATGTACTTACTCTCTATCCTTTGTTTCGGCGGTTGTGCATTAATTTTATCTTAGCTCTGGCCTACAAGAATTTGAATCGGCGCCTAAATCAAACATTGTTCTGCTCTTGCTAAATATTTTGTCGTGCAATCAGTATCATCATAACTCGACACTGGGGCATTGATTCTTGAATCTGCATCAGCTTGGTGTACAAGCATTTTTATATATATAATAAACCCTTTTTCTATTTTTCTAAACCTACAACACCCCAAAATTACCCAGCCTAATCCGTCAAAACTAAATCCAACCCATCACCCTTTATTCCCCCCCCCCCCCCACACACCCCCCACCCTCACCCAAAATAATCGGCTAGGCCCAAAACCCCAAAGCCCAGCCGGCCGACCCATTGCCCCAGCCCAAACATCCCTAAGCCCAAAAACCTCTTTTTAATCCCCCATAACCCTAACCATTTAAACCGAACATAAAAAATCAAACCTAAAAATCAGCTCCCCTCTCCTCTTCAACCTCACACCTATATGGCGCCCCTGTCCCTCCATCCTGTCAACTTGCTCCTATCCCGTCACCCCTTTCATTTCACTCACACACCCCTGACACATCCCACACCCCTATCCCCTAAAATCCGGTTCAAAATGTCAAATCTTTGAGCTTTAATTCGAATTAAAAGTTCTAATTTTATAGGAGGGTTTGGTGAACGTTTTGGGGGGAAATCTATCTATAAAACCCCCATTCGTTCTTCATTGGAGGGGCCCCAATTTTGGAGTATTAATTTTTATATATCTTTCTTTGTTCTTCATTTTAAGAGAGAGAGAAAATAAAAAAAGAGACCGAAAATTGAAAAGGAGAGGCCTAAAACTTGATATATTTAATCTTTATGTTTTTGTTTTGAGGTTGAAAAAATCCGAAATATTAACAAGAAAAAACGGATTTTTTGTTTGAATATTGTTGTTTGGATATCTTCACTATCCTTGGATATCATTTGTTCTTCATTTCACATCCGAATCCGAAAACGAAAGGTTGGATTCCTTGATTTCGTTTTAGTAAATACCCATTATTTTCTTCCTATTTTGTAATCTGAAAATACACAAAAGGACAACAAAAAATCTATTTTTTTTATTTTTGCTCACTGTTTCCGGGTCGGGTCGACCCGAGTCTATTTTAGCTTTTTTGGTTTGGGATATTTTTATATTTTTTGCATGTTGGTTATTTGGTAAATACAAGAGAAAAATATGTTTCGGATTGGATTTAATTCCGGGTCGGTTCAATCTGGGTCATTTTTTATACAGAATTCTGATTTTTTTATTTTGTTGTTGGTTATCTGAAAATTCGGAGAAAATTGATTCCGGGTTACAATCCAGGTCACCGACCCGAGCACAAAATCCAGAATTCTGATTTTTATATTTTTTGCATGTTGGTTATTTGGAAAATACAAGAGAAAAATATGTTTCAGATTGGATTTAATTTCGGGTCGGCTCAGGTTCTGGGTTAGGTCAATCTGGATCATTTTTATATATTTTTTAGAATTCCGATTTTCGTATTTTGTTGTTGGTTATCTGAAAATTCGGAGAAAATTGATTCCGGGTTACAATCCAGGTCACCGACCCGAGCAAAAATTCCAGAATTTTGATTTTGATATTTTAGTTGTTGGTTATCTCAGAATTAAAAAAAATTGATTCATGGTCGGGTCCGATTCCGGGTCGGGTCACTGTTCCGGGTCTGTCCCATAAACTGAAATCCAGAAAAATAAATAAAAGAAGAAAAAAAAAACCGATCCGGGTTAGAATTTGGATCGGATGTTTTAATCACAGACTGTTTGATTTATTTTTGGTATTTGGATATTTGTTATGCCGCTTTTGTTTATTTACTGATTTGAACAAATACTACACATTGAGCGATGAAAAAATATATTCGTCGATTTTTTAGGTCTCCACAGTTGGAAAGACGAAAAATAAATTTTCTGAGCTAGGATGAATACTTAAATTTTTTATTTCACCCAAGTGACCGACACGTCCGGGAGGTATGGCGACTAAAATGATCAATGTGTCATATGTCTGCAACCACGGCGTGCTTGGAATGGCCTTTTCAAATTTTAAGTCTGAGCCCTCCGTAACCAAAACATTTATTGTTTTGCGTACGGATCTAAAGTTTTTATTTATATTCAATTATTTCTAACTGTTTGTACTTGATAGTTTGCGAGGGACAGTTACGAAAGTTAAAGAAGACGAGATACCCTCGGAGATGATTTATTATTGTTTTTGTTATTTTCTTCAATTCAGTTTTATTTTATTTTGTATTGTAATTTAATTTATTGTACTTGTATAATTATTGAAATATTTAGAATAAGTAGACTTAGAATTAATAAATTAGAAAGGGCGGTTTTAAAATTGGAAACCCGACGCTAGTTTTATTTCTTTGGCTCGTTATGCATGTTTCAAAACGCCTCTATTTTATTTATTCTAGACATTACATCTTTTAATTAATGACTTACAATATTTATTTAATTAATTTTGTATCTAAAAAATAAATTTTCTTTAGCATAATAATTAACCTAGGTTTGATCAGATAACCTCAATTTAGCGGATCTTAAAGGATGTCTAACCCCTTCCCTTTAGGATAATAAAGAACCCTGATTCAGAATCTCATAATTTCGCAGACCAATCATATGGAGATCACTTGCAGCATTTTTATGCTACATTAAAGTGTCCTAATTCACTTTAATAATTAGATGGCGACTCTTCAACAATAGCATTTTCATTAATCCAGGGAATCACCCAAGTAACATTGCAGTTCCGTTTCGACCCTCGGTCAAAAATAGACCAAACAAATAACATACACCATGACACCTTCCCTTGGATTTGTCACGTCAGTCCATACATAATCAAGGCAAATAATAATGGGCTAAGAGCTGATCCCTGGTGCAGCCCCATCATCACATGAAAGTGCTCTGAGTCTCCTCCCACTATTTGTACCTTGGTATTGGCTCCATCATATATATCCTTGATCGCCCTAGTGTATGTCACATGTACACTTTTAACCTCCAAACATCTCCAAAGAACCTCCCTAGGAACTTTATCATATGTCTTCTCGAGGTCGATGGAAACTATATGTAAGTCTCTCTTCATCTCCCTATACAGCTCCACCAACTTCGTAATAAGATGAATGACATACCGCATACGTAGTCGAACGCCTCGGCATGAATCCAAATTGGTTCCCCGAAATAGACATACCTCTTCTCACCCTCATCTCCACGATTATTTCTCAAACTTTCATAGTGTGACTCAGCAGCTTGATACACATATAGTTGTTGCAACTCTGGGTATCACATTTATTCTTGTACAAAGGAACCATTGTACTCAACCTCCATTCTTCGGGCGTTCTCGCCGTCTATAAATGATGTTCAAAAACTCAGTCAGCCACTCCAAGACTGCCCTGCTTGCGCTCTTCCAAAATTCAACTAGGATATCATCATGCACGATCGCTCTTCCCCCGCGCATCCTGCGAACATCACCCTCAACCTCCTCAATCTTAATGTTTCTATAATACCAAAAGTCCCGATACATACCAGATTGCTCAAGATCTCCCATCATAATGTCTCTATCTCCTTTTTAGTTCAAGAGTTTATGGAAGTAAGACTTCCACCTCTGCCTAATATGTGTGTCCTCCACCAGTACTTTGCCGTCCTTGTCCTTGATGCACCTCACTTGATCTAAGTCACGAGCCCTATTTTCCCTCTCCTTGGCTCGTTTGTACAACTTCTTATCCCTGTACTTTCCCTCTTATTCCACATATAGGCGTTCACAAGCCGCCGTTTTCACCGTCCCGGTCGCTAGTTTTGCCTCCTTCCTCGCCATCTTAATTTTTTTTGGAGGGGCAGTGAGATGAGTCACGGGGAAGGGGTGGGAGTAAAAAACTAAAACCAAAAAACTTTGTATAATTTTTTTTAAAAATAAAAAAATTTGGAAGGTGTTGAGGGTTGATGTGTCATGAAATTACGCATTTTTGATACCCTTTTCTTAAGATTTAAGTAAGTTTTGATATCATTTCTTATGTTTATGTTGAGTTTGTAGGAATTTTCCCTCGGGACACCAGAAATGAGGAAAAGAGCATGAACATGAACAAAAGTATCGTAAAAAGAAAGAAATGCAACAAAGATCAGATCTGCGCAACGCAGAATCAGACTGTTGAACACATGTGGGGAGACTGCATCGCAGATTCAAACAGTGAATAGAGGAATTTGAAGCCCCGAAGTTAGACCATTCTGTGGTCCGCACTTCCATTTTGCGGATGATAGTCCGGTCTACAAACTACTGCTCCTCAACAGTTCCAACTGAGATTGTGATTCTTTTGAGCAATTATGCGGACCGTAGTTCAGTTCTGCGGGCTGCATTTCCTGTCACAGTTCAAGATAGTCAAGATGACTTTGCGAACCCTAAACCCATTTTATAGACTGCAGGCCTGTTCTGCGGTCTCATTCTGCAGTCACAAAGTGGATGGCGGTGGCATTTTTAAAATTAAGTGTGTTTGAAATTTTGAGTCCCTATATAAGCCTTGTCTAGGAATTTGAGAAAAGGAAGAAACACACCAACTCATACCAAGACACCACAACTCATTCTCCAATATATTTTGAGAGCTTAGAAGAGGGAGAACAAGTTTTGGAGGCTAGAGTTTTATCACCCTGATCTGGAGGTGAAGACTTGAAGCCATTAATGAGAATTTATTTCTATATCTTTTTATTTCCTTGCTTTGTATTGTTATATTTGGTGTGGCTGATGACTTTAGACAACAAAGTTGTAAAGACTTGTTGAGTAATATTTGTATTTAACTCCTGTTGCTTTGGTATTGAGTATTTCTTGCTATTTATGAAATGGGTCTCTTATTATTTAATTAATCTTGTTCTTGAATATTTTTAAATGGATTAGCTAACCCTAGAACTTGCCCATTTATCCTTAATTAAACTTGAGATAGAAAATTAGGGATTGAATTAGATTAGTTATCACGATTACAGGCTTTAAACCTCATCTAATAGGTTTAACCTAGAATCTAATAGGTTTAACCTAGAGATAGAAAAAATTCTCTTGTAGCCTAAAATTGGAATGTGATTAATGCTTCTTAGTTTGATTCGAGAAAACTAGCTAAGATAAACCCGCTAAATAGTCAGGGGGTATTGGTGGGTAATTGAGATTCCAAAGCTATTTATTTGACCCATGATTAATTAGTGGTAGATAATTACTTACAATGGATCACTATTGAGTTTAAATTAAATTAATATATTTCAATGCCCCGAATCTCTATAGCTTCTGCTACCCATTAGTTAGTTTTATCTTTATTCATTTTAAACAAAAATCAAATATTAAAATTATTTGGCTTAGCTTAATTGGTGACAATTTCATAACTAGCTTAATTGCCCATGTGGATTCGATCCCACTCCTAGTTGGGTAAATTATATTGCGGCAGCCGTTTATACTTCTTATTTGAGGAGTGGATTTGGACGCTATAAATTTTGGCGCCGTTGCCGGGAAACAATTGGCGTATTGAGTTAGTTTAGGAAGTAAACCGAAAAGGCTTTGTTCAAATTTTATGATTTTTTGTAAGTCTTTGTGAATATGTGTTTGTGATTTTTAGTGTTTCTTTGTGTTAGTAGTTTTTTATTTGTTACTTGTGTAATCATGAATTGAAAATGTATTTTATGGTTGCAACCCTTATTTTGATGATCCATGTTTATATTGTGGAGGACCTCACTTTTGACAAGATTGTGAAAATGCTCCCGGGATAGAGTATGTGCACCGTCTCAATCCTATGATGATAATATTTACAATATGTGGGGTGGTCTAGATGGACATTGGTGTGATTGTCCCAACTATTTTGCTCCCCTCCCCCAAGTTATTCTAACGAGATGATAGATGTGCTTTTGAGTTTTATAGAAATAATGACATGGCAAAGAAAGAACAAAATGTCGGATTTAAAGACATCCAAGCGATGCTCCAAACCTACATGGAGCGGAAATCTAAATTGGAGGAGGAGAAAAAAGCCTCCTACCAACTATCTTGGCCAATGGCGAGACATTGAAAAGAGGAAATAAACTCCGGAAACCAACTCCTCAAGTGCCATGGATTTGTTTACTCCTCAATATGGATTAGTGGAAGAAGAGACTTCAAGCTCAAGGGATTAGCCCAAAAATTTGTATGGCCATGATGAAAGTCAAGGAAATTTAGAAATGGTTCAAATTGAAGAAGAATAAAATTGTGAAGAAGTCTCTAGCTCTCAAAAAGAAGAAATTAAGAAAAAGTTAAGTAGCATAACCTGGAGGAATTGAATTATTGGGAAAATGTTCAACATGAAGATGATGAAGCAGTCCAAAATATGGATTTCACCGTGGATGGATTATTGCAAGCCTTGAACGAACACATCCTAAAGAAATATGTGATGGAGTGGAGATTGTAAGCCAAGATTGACTATCGAATCAAGCTCAACAACTTGGAGTCTTTAGAGATCACCGTGAAGGCATTTCACGGATGATGAAAGAATTTCGAAAGATGAAAGTTGAGCAAAGTTAAGAATTGGAGCTACTTGGAATTGCTATCTGGGACTTGATCGAATTGAATTTAAAGGTTGAAACATGCAATGTTCAACAACAAATGATAAAGGATAGTATTCTTGAGTTGAGTTCCATAAAAGATACGGTCAAGATTAATTTGGAAGACTTAATGGTGGATTGCAAACCAAACAACAAAAAATTAGTTAATGATGTCGATGTTGAAGAAATGATACTAGAGTTGCAAAGAAACGTTCATTAAACCATATTTGAAGACTAGTTCATTTGGGGGTGGAGATGTCAAAGATGAAGCAAATTTAAAAATGGAGTGTCTTAGACCCATTCCAACTATTTTTCAATATTGTGCTTGGTTGATGATATGGATGTTGAAATGACCAAGCCTATGGGGAATTTTTGTGATGAAGAACAAAGTGCATTTATTTTAAAGTTTGTCATGCCAAAACGACAACACGACATCCCTCACTTGAAGGCCAAAAAATGTAACACACCCAAGAGTTGGCCTTTTTGCTTTTCTACCACCACCACATGAGCATCGTCAGAACTTTGATTCAAAGTTGGGTGACAATTCATATCCTTCAATTAGAGATAAAAGTGGTAAACTTGACACACATCATGCCGCGACATTAAATTAAGCGCTATTGGGAGGCAACTCAAATTTTTACTTTCTTATTGTTTTATTTTTATTTTATTTCATTATGTACTTTGATCATTTGTCTAAGTGTATAGGAACTAGAAAAAACTGGTGCATAGAAGTTGGAGATGGAAGTGTTGAAGAAAAAAGAGCTGAAAAGAGGAAGGATCATTATGCGGCCTCTTCTGTGGAATGCAAACACAATCTATAGACTGCATTTTGGACCGCAAATCCTTCGAGGCAAACTAAAATATGGAACTTGAAAAAGTTTAAAAAATGTGGACCATTCTGAAATTTGCATTTCTGGAATGTCAATCGTATTTTGGACCGCAAAATCATACAAACCACCAGGGATTTTGAGCACAAAACTGCGAAGAGAATGATTCATTATGTGGGCCGCAGAACAGTTTCACGACCTATTCTGCCATCGCATTTTGGATGTTAAGTCAACCAATGGAAAATGGATGTATCTCCCACCTCCACTACCTATGAGCACCATTTCATCTGCCAGTGCTACTAGTCTTATGCCACCAAAGCCCGAGAAGGGCAATTCAGAGTTACCCGTTCATGTTTTACAGTCCAAGGACATTGATGCCCAGACAAAGGTCACCTCATCAAATCAAACCCAGGAGAGCACTTAGTGCGCCAAAGGGGCCTTCAAACTTTTGTTCTTATGCTTTCATTTTATATATTGAGGACAATGCATGTTTTTAAAGTTGGGGGTGGGGTAACATATTTAGTTTTGCTTTTAATTTTTTTTCATTGATCCCCCTTGGTTTTTCTTCGCCTGATTCTTTTCTAAGGGTGTATGTTCAGTAACCATGGCCTAATGATAGATTAGTTTGACTTGGTTGGTACTTGTATGTAGTTTCTAGCATGTGTAACTTATTTTTGGTTTTGGTAACATCCCTCAAAAAGTGATATTTAAAAAAAAAAGTAGTTTCACAATTGAATGATCATCTTGTGAAAGCACGCCTCATTTTGTTATTCTATGTCTACTTGCATTTGAATCTTCATGAGATCATAGCCTTGTATTCAATAGAGAACTAAAAATGTAGTGGTTCTTGTAGTTCATGTGCATCGTGTGGTGAGGATTTGATTGTTCTCTTGTGCTTGCTTGTATCATCTAGAACTTGCTCTGTTGGTTTGTCACCTCAATTATAGGTTTGCTAGGTTGAGGAAATGATATTATGCTTTCTTATGAAATTAAACCTCTTCTTGAAACTTGTTTAACTTACCCGTGAGATGAGAGTACCTAGTTTACCCCTTTTGAACCTTTTATCCTTTTTTCTTGGCTACCACACTATAAATCAAAATCCTGTTAGAAATAAATTATTTTTTTAACCAAATCCCTCCTTGATGTGCTTGTAAAGTGAAGATTGAGGCTAAGTTGGGGTGAAACATGAGATGAAATAAGAAAAGAAGATTGTGATGTGAGTAGTACTAAAGAAAATTAGAAAAAGAAGAAAATGAAATGCAAAAATAGTAGAAAAGAGAAGAAATGAAACACAAAAAGAGTGAAATAAAGTGGAAAACTTGAATAAAGGGGTGGAAAAAGAAAGTGAAAAGAAAAAGAAAGGAATCAGGAAAAAAATAATGAAAATGTGTAGTGTTAGAGGAGGAAAAAGTCATTTGTTCCCAAATGAACATCCTACCCGTCCCTAAGCCTACATTACAAGCTTGGAAAGATCTTTGAGATCTGAAACCGAGCATTCCTTAAGTAGTGGTGACTTAAAATAAGGGCAAGGATATGACATAATACTTGTCCCACTTGACATTCTTTGTGAGTGTCAGTGATTCTACATATGTCCCATGTTTTGATTTATTCTTAATGAGTGTTGGGACTTTTTTTGTTATGAGGGCACATGAATTGCATGAACTTTGTGATGTGAGCTTCTCAAATTATTGTATTTGTTCACATCTAGTTACTAGTAACATTTAGTCATCAATTGAGACTTGATTTTAATGAAATGATTGTTCGTAGCTATGCCCTCTCGGATTATATTTGGGAAAATTTGAGGGATTGTTAACATCTTGAATTGCATGCTTGTACACTCATAGGTAGAACCAATGAAGGACACAAAAGAGTTTAAGTTGGGGGGTGTGCGATGAAATTACACATTTTTTATATTATTTTCTTAAGTTTTTCTACCCCTTTAAGTAAATTTTAATATCATTTCTTATATTTATTTGGGGTTTGTATAAATTTTACCTCGGGACACCAAAAATGAGAAAAAGAGCATAAACATGGACAAAACTATTGTAGAAAGAAAGAAATGCAGCAAAGACCAGATCTGCGGAGCAGATGGGGAGGTTGCATCGTATATTCAAACAATGAATAGAGGAACCCATTTTGTATTCCGCACTTTCATTCTGCGGACCGCGGTCCGGTATGTGAACCACTACTGCTCAATAGTTCCAGCTCAGATTGTGATGCTTCGGAGCATTTCTGCGGGCCGCAGTTCGATACAGTCAAGATGGAAGACCAATTTAAGAACCCTAAACCTATTTTGTAGACCGCTGATCTATTCTGCGGTCTAATTTTGCGGTCGCAGAGTGGATGGCGGTGACATTTTTGTAATTAAGTGAGTCCTAAATTTTGGATCCCTATATGAGCAGATCTGCGGAGCAGATGGGGAGGTTGCATCGCATATTCAAACAATGAATAGAGGAACCCACTTTGTATTCCGCACTTTCATTCTGCGGACCGCGGTCCGGTATGTGAACCACTACTGCTCAATAGTTCCAGCTCAGATTGTGATGCTTCGGAGCATTTCTGCGGGCCGCAGTTCGATACAGTCAAGATGGAAGACCAATTTAAGAACCCTAAACCTATTTTGTAGACCGCTGATCTATTCTGCGGTCTAATTTTGCGGTCGCAGAGTGGATGGCGGTGACACTTTTGTAATTAAGTGAGTCCTAAATTTTGGATCCCTATATGAGCCTTGTTTAGGGTTTTCAGAAAAAGAAGAAACATATCAACTCATACCAAGAAGCATAACTCATTCTCCAATATATTTTGAGAGCATAGAAGAGGGAGAACAAGCTTTGAGGGCTAGAATTTCATCACTCATCACCTTGGAAGTGAAGAATTGAAGCCATTAATGAATATTTTTTACTTCATCTCTTTATTTCCTTGTTTTGTATCGTTATATTTGGTGTGGGTGATGACTTTGGACAATAAAGTTGTAAAGACTTGTTGAGTAGTATTTGTATTTAACTCTTATTGCTTTTGTGTTGATTATTTCTTGTTATTTATGAAATGGGTCTCTTGTTTATTTAATTAATCATGTTCTTTAATATTTCCAAAGGGATTAGCTAATCCTCGAATTTTCCCATTTATCTTTAATTAAACTTCATAAAGGAAATTAGGGATTGAGTTAGATTAGTTATCATAATTTGAGGCTTTAAACACTACAAAAAAAAGGACCTACCGTGACAGTTTGGGTGTGACGGTTTTAAAACCGTCACACGTTATGACTGTTTTTAGCATTGACTTTCTAGTCAATCGGCCTTTGTGATAGGTATGTGACAAATTTTTTAACCGTCACAGCTTTGTGACAGCGATGTGACGGTTATTCCAACTGTCACATGTTTTTGTGACAGTTTTTAAAATACGAATTTGATTTTTTTTAAATACTCTATACCCGACCCGACCCATTTTATTTATAAACCCACCCAATTCCTCATTTGCTAAAACAAAGAGTTTCCCCCATTTCTTAACCTAAGTTTTTTTTATCTTCTCAAAGGGAAAGCACAGCACAGTCGCGCCTTGCCTTCTCTCAAGGTCCCAAAAATGTCCAGTTGCAAAGGTTATTTTCTCTCTGAAGTCGTTGTTACACGGAAGAGGAAAGGGGCATTAATCGCCCTTCATCTCACTCGCCACACTAGTTTTGCGTAGGTAATCCCCTTTGGTAATGTCCGTCACTGCCAAAATTTATTACCTTTTGTCTGATTCGCATTTTGAATTTCGAGTTTCTATTTGGTTGATTTCATATTTTCTTCGCAATTTAAATCAAAAATTTATTTGTGGTAGAAATTTTGAGTCTTTGGGTTCCTATATAAAGGAACCCTTCCCCTCCTCTTTGGCTCAAGTCTTGAACATCCAAAGTATCGATTTTGAGTACTAAAAATCTCAAAAACTGAAATTTGAAAATTCGAGCACTAAGTTTCAAACATTGGTTCTCTAAATTTTGTTATTGTTTGAGTCGCCGAGGTAACGAAGGGTCGCCGCTCGTCGCCTCATGTCCGCTACCCGCAAAAGGTTTAGTAATCATATTTCCTTTTCGTTGCTTCGTTGATTTCAGTAGATTTTAGCTTAATATGTAATATTATAATCTGTTTTATATCAATTGACGTGTTAGGAAGCTTGAATGTTTGTTTGAGACTTATGCACATACTGTTTGGTAATAAAACCCTTAATATGTAAGAATTTGTTTTAGTTGTCTGGTCGGTTTAAATAAAAAAGTAGCCGAATGTATTTAGAATCTTTATTAGTTACTATGCAGACTGTCTGTGCTTAATTAGTACTTGAATTCAGTATTAATTTTTCATCTCATAGTCTGTAGTTATCTCTTCGTTGTCATTTTTTTAGTTTCAGTAAGCTCTCTTGCATAATATGTTATTATTGTGTTGATTAAGCATATTTGGCTAGTCCTAATGCTAGTTTCAACCTACGTGTGTCACATGTTGAGTTATTTTTGTGTGTTTTATGTAGTCTAATATGGGATTAGGTGTTCTTTGTCTCTATGGTAAAACCAGATGAGAAGATTGGTTATTTGTTCAAATGACAAGATAGACAAGTTCCCTAATTAATCTTGCATAGAGTTGACATTTCCTGGTTATTAAGATAGCACTGTGTTAACATGACATACTTGTTTGGGCTGAGCCCATTGTCTGCGTACTTGTTGACTTGTCTAAATCTTACCTCTTCAGCATGCTCATATGATCAAAGGGGGTTTAGTTAAGCATATAGGTTATGATCTCTCAAGAATGCACAATCTCTTACTTTTTGAACTACTTTGTCAGTTCACCGGGGCGTACTGAACATATTTATGTCTATCAAATATGTGTCCTAATTGAATCTGGGTTTATATGACCTTGAGTGATGCTTGGTGCTATTTTAGCTTCAGTTTACGTTCCTTGTATACTTATTCATAATGAAATTAGACTTAAGATAATCTTGACATGAATTCGAAATGCCTTCTAAGCTTTGTGATCCATCATGTAGTAGTTTATATGCTTACCCGATCTCTCTTATGTCTCTGGATATGTACTGTTATGGGTAAACAATGGTTGAAATAAGCTTGAGTTAGTTATGATCCTCTTTCAAGAAAGTTGAAATGCCTCATATGTGATTTATCATTGCTTTTGACAAACTTTGGTTGTTGGATACTCATTCTTTACCCTCTTCTTTCTTTGCATGACTTGGGGGAATTCTCCACTCGTCAAAATGCCCTCGAGATGCTGCTAAAACTTTGAGATGTTGTTGCTGCATTTTAAGTATTTTGTTGATGCTATATTGGCCGTGCTTGGGTGCCCATTCACTAATGAGCTTTCTGTTACAATTCGGTACTCATTCTAATTGCCATGATGGGTAGCACTTTAAGGGCAAGCATTTATTACATTCAGATGAGGTATTTTGAGGAGAAACAAGGCTACTTTTGGACATAATGGAATTAACCATTGTGTTGTCTTGTTTAGGCCACACTACTGCTGATTTTGGTCATTTCACTGTTGTGTTCTTGGCTACTTTGCTACTGATTTTTTCCATTTCACTGTTGTGTTCTTGGCCATTTTTGCTACTGATTTGGGTCATTTCACTGTTGTGTTCTTGGCCATATTTGCTACTGATTTTTGCTATTTCACAGCTGTGTTCTTGGCTACTTTGCTACTGATTTTTTCCATTTCACTGTCGTGTTCTTGGCTATTTTTGCTACTGATTTGGGCCATTTCACTGTTGTGTTCTTGTCCATTTTTGCTACTGATTTTTGTCATTTCACTGTTGTGTTCTTGGCCATTTTTGCTACTGATTTTGGCCATTTCACTGCTGTGTTATTGGCTATTTTTGCTACTGATTTGGGCCATTTCACTGCAGTGTTCTTGGCCATTTTTGCTACTAATTTTGGCCATTTCACTGTTGTGCTTTTGGGACATTTTTCTTCTAATTTCTTGGCCATCGGCTACTGATTTCTTCGCCCTTTTGCTACTGATCTTTGGTCATTTTGCTGCTATACTTTGAGAACTGGATGTTATACCTTGAAATGAACAAATTGCTACACTTGTGAAGAAATATACAAGATACTATACTTAGGCCAATAAATTGAAATTGAGGCCGCGTTCCTTCGGTTTTGGTCATTTTGCTTCTGATTTTGGGCCATTACCATTCTGTTGAAAAGCATGTTATTAGCAGTATATTGTACATCTGACTGTTTGTGTTGGTATATAGATATTCATATTATGCCATATCATTTAATATTCTTTTCTTCATTTATATTTTAGGCGTCTGTGAGGTGATTGAATGACTATTTTACTTGTATAGATAATAAGTTCAAGATGTAATATCTTAATGTTTTTAAGAATAAACATAGTAAATTGTTGATTTGTATCAGTAAGATAAAAGTATGAAAAATGACTTGCTTCTTTATGTACAGTGAGGTGCCCAATGATGTATACAAAAGTTTGAATGCAACCAGTGAAGATGAGAAGTGGTGGGAGGTATATGGATCTCTCTTTAGTTATATTTTTTAGTTCACGAGGCTGTTAGGCGTATTTTGTATACGCCTTTTGAGTCATATTTAGTTAGTATTTCACTCATTTTTTTTTGTGTTTAGTATAGTATTAGGTTTGTTTTTCTTTCTTTTGAGTCACAGCGGTTCCAAAAGGCGAAATGGCGAAAAGGAGCGAGAATTGGGCAAAAAAGGTGCTCCCGAGGTAAAAAGGACGAAAGTTGGCACATCAGGACGAAGGATTTTCAGCACCGCGGTGCCAATATACAGAACCGCGGTGCCATATTTACTAAGAAGTCATAGGACTTTCAGCACCGCGGTGCCGTTATGCAGAACCGCGGTGCCATATTTGCTGAGAAGGTGTAGGAGTTTCTGCACCGCGGTGCCGTTATGCAAAACCGCGGTGCTGGTGCGGAAAATCTCAGTTCCGAAGAAGAATTGGATAAGGGCAGATTGGTCCATAGGACACGAAATTTGGAACGTATTTAAGCCCTAGAGTTTAATGCTATGAGGGGTTGGTCATTCTACAACATAGCACAACACAAGACAACAAGGGAGGCTACAATTGGATACTTAGTTCGCTGTAATTTCTTTTCTTTCATTTTTAATTCAGTTTATGTATGGATTTTGTGTTAGTTCTTAGCGTGACTATGGCTAGGAGTTAAAACACTTTATTAGGGCTTTCCTTATGAATCGCTTGAAACTTCTATTCATGAATTAATGCAGTAGTTTGATTTCTTCTTCACTTGATTAAGATTTAGTCAATAATTGGTATGAATGTTTGATAATTAATTGATCACTAATTATCATAATATATATGATTTCGAATCAAGAACCGAGAGAGGAAATTTGGATATGCTGTAATTGACTAGACATAGGTTAAAATCACGGACGGCAGTACCCCGATATTTGTGTAGCATTATACGTTACTGTTCTTAATCCTCCTATGTGGTAAATCCTATCATAGAAATATAGAATGGTTCTGCACTGGGGTTGAGTGATTATATGTCCTAACCGGAATATAAGACAGTTTATTTAACCGTTATCTTAACGTAGAAGAAGAAGTCATTCTAGTTGCATTAAGCATTGAATAAAGTGGATAGTCGAGGATTTTTGAAGCCATAATTCATTCATAACTGATTACAACTTAAATAGTTCAGTAATTCTTGCAATTATTCTAGTAGTTAAACAAAAACCCAACTCAAATATCTACTGCCAAATAGATAACAGAAAATAGATGAACGGTAATTAGAAACTAGTCTATGAGGACGATATTCAGTCTTATCATACTATATTACTTGTCAATGATGCGTGAGCATTCTAAATATCGCTAACAAATTTTTGGCGCCGTTACCGGGGACTAGCGTACTTCTAATATCGAACCATCTATTTTTATTTCTAATTTGGCCTTATTTTTATTTTTACTATTAGAACCCTGTTGCCTTGATTTTGTTTGTTGATTTTGGTCTATTCCAGGAATTTAGTGTATGCGAAGAAGGAGAGGAGCAGATATACTTGTTCCCTTCAACCCTAAAATCGAAAAATTGTGCAAGCAAAACAGGCGTGAGAAAAGAATTGCTGATTTACTAGCCATGGAAAATCAGCAGAACAACAACGGGGTACCTGACGAGGGGTTGAATAATGAGGTACCGGCTGCCATGGGACAAGTCCCACCACCTGCAGAAATGAGCGTGGGAGATTATGTTTTGCCCACTGCCATCGTGCACAAACATGCATCGTGCTCCCAAAGAATAGGCAAACAACTTTGAGATCAAGACAGTCATCCTGAGCATGGTCCAGAACACAGTACATTTTGGGGGATTGTCATCTGAAGACCCCCACAAGCACATTGCCAACTTTCTGGAGTTGTGTGCCACTTTCAAATACAATGGTGTTACTGACGATGTCATTAGACTGAGGCTCTTCCCGTTCTCACTTAGGGACAGAGCCAAGAGCTGGTTGAACTAACTACCTGTCAACTCTGTCACCACCTGGCAAGACCTCGCCCAAAAGTTTCTTACAAAGTTTTTCCCACCTTCAAAAGCGGAAAAGTTAAGGGGAGAGTTAAACAATTTTTACCAGGTGGATGGTGAGTCACTCTATGATGCATGGGAGCGATTTAAGGATCTGCAAAGGAAATGCCCACATCATGGCATAGAGAAGTAGATGTTAGTCCACATTTTTTATAATGGTTGAGTGGTACTATTCGTACCATCATTGATGTTGCAGCAGGGAGAGCCTTTATGAGAAAGAGTGTCAATGAGGCACATGAGTGACTAAAAGACATGACTGCCAACAATCATTAAGGAGCAGATGACAGGTCAGTGAATAACAGGAAAACTATGGGCATACATGAATTAGATGCCATCACTGTCCTGAATGCACAGGTGGCCCTCGTGACGAAGCAACTGCAGCAGAACACTATGTATGTGAATGCAGTCCAGGCAGTTTGACACTATGTTTGTGGTGGACAGCATTCCTTTGATAGATGCACAGCGGTGGACCTTAATAATGTGTCAATGGAGCAGGTTCAAAAAGTTGGGAACTTTCAGCAGCCTTATAATTCCAACACATACAATCCAGGGTGGAGAAATCAACCTAACTTTTCGTGGAGGAACGACTGTGCCCAAGCAGAATCATATCGCGTAGTTACCGTAACCAAGCGACGCATTAGGCTACCTCATCCCACCGCTTTAGACCACCTACACAACAGTAAGCTTGATGAGCCGAGGATCGATTGCTACACTCACTAATTCGCAGAATCGCCTCATGTCCAAACTGTGTCATCTCTCAGAACCTGGAAACGCAGTCAAGCAACCGCAAATATGGTAAATAACAGACCGCAGGGTACTCTCCCAAGCAACATAGAGGTCAATCTAAGAGAGCAGTGTTGTTAAGGAGTTGAAAGCGATGAGCGAGTTGCTCCCAACCCGCAGATGGTTCGCGAGAAAGAGGTGAGAAAGCAATGAGGAAATAAGGGGGTCACTGAGGACCACCCTACATTTGAGAAAGCTCCACCAGCACATTTGAGGGAATACACTGATATAATCCCTTACCCTCAGAGGCTCCAAAATAAGGCCATAGATAAGCAGTTCGCCAAGTTCTTGGAGGTGTTTAAGAAGTTGCACATTAATATCCCCTTCATTGAGGTGTTAGAACAAATGCCCGCATAATTCAAATTCATGAAGGAGATACTTGGAAATAAGAGAAGGTTGGCGGATTATGAGACTGTAGCGCTGACAGAGGAGTGCAACGCCATCTTACAAAAGAAATTGCTTCCTAAGTTGAAAGATCCAGGAACCTTCACCCTGCCCTGCACTATTGGCAAGGTAACATGCAACAGGGCACTTTGTGACTTAGGGGCTAGTATCAACCTCATGCCTTTATCTGTGTTCAAGATATTGGGTTTGGAAGAAGCCAAACCAACCACAGTTAATCTGCAGTTGGCTGACCGAACTGTGGTGCACCCCAGAGGCATAGTGAAAGATGTGCTTGTCAATGTGGGAAAGTTCTTCTTCCCAGCAGACTTCCTCATTCTTGACATGGAGTAGGATGAGGAAATACCCATCATTTTGGGGAGACTATTCCTTGCAACGGGTAGAGCCCTAATAGATGTGGAGAATGGAGAATTGAGATTGAGGGTTAAAGAAGAAGAGATGGTATTAAGGTGTTTAAATCCACCATTGAGTCTCAGGCCAGCCACAGTGTGTAGCGATAAGAAGATAGCCGACACAGCAGCTCAAAGTACGCATCAAACCTAGGAGATCATTCCTACAAATTGTGAACGCATTGTGCTAGTTTGAAAGCTACAACAAAAGTTCATGACATGAAAGTTGACAAACAGGTAATTCCTACTGAACCCAGTACTGTGAAAAATAAAAATAGAGTGAGGAAGAGAAGAATGATCCTTAAGTGGATAGGTTGTGGGGTTAATTTACCCCAATGATTTAATAAGGAACTTGCGTCCGGCTAAAAGACGTTAAAGACAGCGCTACTTGGGAGGCAACCCAATGTTTAAATATTGCAATTTAGTTTAAAGAGAACAGTCTCACTTTTGGTATGTTTGTTGTGTTGTGATGTCAGGTGAAGGAATTGGAGAATGAGCATGAATAATAGGGTGGAAAACACGGAGTTGAGTCAGCACCGCGGTGCTAATCTACAGGACGGCAGTACCGAATGTTCAGAGAGGCCACAGTACTTTAGGCACCGCAGTACCATTATGCAGAACCGCGGTGCCGATTAGCGATTTCCAAAAAATAAAAAGGCCTGAATCGCCAAATCTCCTCCCACAGATACCGTCTCAGTGCAATATACGCCGCCCCCACCACCACCAATTTTGAGCCGATGTATGTTTGTAAGTCGTCCCTCTTTAATTTTCGAGTCTTTTACACATTTGGGATAATGTGTAGTTTAAGTTTAGGGGGGAGTTCTTATGTTATTTTATTTTTGAGTCTTTTGTTTGTTTTTGTGTTTTTTGTGAGTCAAAAAAATTTATGATCATGCATGTTGTGCTTATTTGGAACGCCTAGTAAACTAAGTGGATAATGTAGTGGAATGAGAAGCTAAAATCTGTGTGTTAAGTTAGATATGCCAAAAATTCATGAAAATTTGATTATTTGGAATATTTGGTGCTTAGCCTATGTGCTGTCAATTGAAAAATATCTGTGAAGTCTGCTTTCTTGTTATTTGAGGCGAAATAGTTAAGATGTACATGTTAGGAAGATGATTCAGGCATTTCTTTGTTAGCCCTTCTTATCATTCATTACCTACCTTGCAATAAATTGTATCCATAGTCAGCCCATTTGAGCCTAAAATAAGTTGTTTTCTTTGACACTCCATGATTCCCTCGTGTGCCATAAGCGGTAATTAAAAAATTGGGATGAAAAAGAGTGAAAAAGAAATACAAAAATAGAGTGAAAAAAATGTAAAAGCTTAAGTTTGGGGGTGCCTATGTGAATTGTTTCATGCTCTCAAAAAAAAATGGAGGGGGGGATATAGGTATGAACTGAAAAGAATGACAAAATAGTTGAGTAAGAAAAATGTGTATGGTACGTAAATTGAGCCTAAATGCCTAATTTTACCTACCCCTGCCTAAGCTTACATTACAACCCTGAAAAATTCTGATGATCTCTAGAATGTATGTCTATGATTAGTGGAGAATAACAAGTAAACAGGCTCATAGAACTAAATGAAATTGATATGCATAGGTTAGGTATTCATGCTTCCATTACTTATGAATTGAAATGAATTTGGGAAATATCTGACTTGAAATTCTAGATTGCAAAATTCATGCTATATTGGTTCCTACATATTATCCCAACTGACGTTCATGTGTTTCTAAGTACTTGTGCAGCTGCTTGATTTGAGTCTTTGAGTCTTTTGTTTTTGTGTCTTTGTTTTGTTTTGATCTTTGCTCGAGGGCGAGCAAAGGTTATGTTTGGGGTGTTTGTTAGGCGTATTTTGTATACGCCTTCTGAGTCATTTTTAGTTAGTTTTACTCGTTTTTGTTGTTTTTAGTATAGTATTAGGTTTGTTTTTCTTTCTTTTGAGTCACAACGGTTCCAAAAGGCAAACTAGCGAAAAGGAGCGAGAATTGGGCAAAAAAGACGCTCACGAGGAAAAAAAGACGAAAGTTGACACATCAGGACGAAGGATTTTCAGCACCGCGGTGCCATATTTACTGAGAAGCCATAGGACTTTCAGCACCGCGGTGCCGTTATGTAGAACCGCGGTGCCATATTTGCTGAGAAGGTGCAGGAGTTTTGGCACCGCGGTGCCGTTATGCAGAACCGCGGTGCCGGTGCGGAAAATCTCAGTTTTGAAGAAGAATTGGTTAAGGGCAGATTGGTCCATAGGGCACGAAATTTGGAACATATTTAAGCCCTAGGGGTTAATGCTATGAGGGGTTGATCATTCTACAACATAGCACAACACAAGACAACAAGGGATGTTACAATTGGAGACTTAGTTCGCAGTAATTTCTTTTCTTTCATTTTTAATTCAGTTTATGTATGGATTTTGTGTTAGTTCTTAGTGTGACTATGGCTAGGAGCTAAACACTTTATTAGGGCTTTCCTTATGAATCGCTTGAAACTTCTATTCATGAATTAATGCAGTAGTTTGATTTCTTCTTCACTTGATTAAGATTTAGTCAATAATTGGTATGAATGTTTGATAATTAATTGATCACTAATTATCATAATATATATGATTTCGAATCAAGAACCGAGAGGAGAGATTTGGATATGCTGTAATTGACTAGACATAGGTTAAAATCGCGGACGACAGTACCCCGATACTTGTGTAGCATTATAGGTTACTGTTCTTAATCCTCCTATGTGGTAAATCCTATCATAGAAATATAGAAGGGTTCTGCACTGGGGTTGAGTGATTATATGTCCTAACCGGAATATAAGACAGTTTAGTTAACCGATATCTTAACGTAGAAGAAGTCATTCTAGTTGCATTAAGGATTGAATAGAGTGGATAGTCGAGGATTTTGGAAGCCCTAATTCATTCATAACTGATTACAACTTAAATCGTTCAGTAATTCTTGCAATTATTCTAGTAGTTAAACAAAAATCCAACTCAAATATCGATTGCCAAATAGATAACATAAAATAGATGAACGGTAATTAGAAACCAGTCTCTGAGGACGATATTCGATCTTATTAGACTATATTACTTGTCAACGATGCGTACGCTTGCGTGAGCATTCGAAATATCGCTAACAGAGGCACCTGGTTTATTTCCTTGAGAATTTCTAATGCAACTTGATGCCTTTTTATTATGTTTAGGCCGTGGAGCTACAGAAGCTTATTTTGGCTCATAACAATGTAGAGACACTGAAGGAAGACCTTCGAAATTTGTCTCTACTGTCAGTGCTGAATGTTAGTCACAACAAGCTAACCGATCTTCCAGCTGCTATTGGAGAGTACACCTTTTTTACGTCTGCAATCTTGAAATACTTTGGACTGGTTCTTTTTAGCATCTTACTTGAAAGTTGATCCAGATATTTTAATGACTTCTTTTTTTCATGTGCTAAAGTCCTTCGATGTATCTTTTAACTTGATAGTGAACATCCAGAAGAGATCGGAGCAGCAGCTTCAAAGTGGGATTCTATAGAGATGAAGATTTGCTGGAATCGCACAAGTTTTCAATGGCTGGTATTCTCATATTATGTTTTCTTTGTTGTATTTGATGATACATTAGATATTTTGAAAAACAGTTTGTAATGTTTCGATTTAATGTATTAGAACAATTTCATTATGTGGGTAACATTTTAGTTATAATATATTTACAATTCTAATTTATTTTTATTTAACAAATTAAAATATAAAAAAATGTCAAAAACTAATTTTCCCACCAATTTAAATCAAATTTAATAAAAAAATCGCCAATTTAAATTAATTTTATTTAAAATTTCCCGCTAAAAAATATTATTTAATTAATAATTTCACGGGAAAATTTAAAAAAAAAAAGAGGGAAAAGTCAAAATCAAATATCACATTTTGTGACGGTTTTTATAACCGTCACAACAACCGTCACGAATTTGTGACAATATCTACCGTTACACTTAGAAAAACCGTCACGAAAGTTTAACCGTCACGGTAGACGTTTTTTGCAGTGACGGTTTTTAACCGTCACGGTAGGCTTTTTTTGTAGTGAAACCTCATCTAATAGGTTTAACAAAAAAAAACTCTTTTAAAAAACCAAAAAAAATTAAAAATATTAGGGGGAGTGGTTTAGAAAACCAAAAAAAATAAAAACATGAAATTTCTTTAGGGGTGGGGGTGCATAGGGTGGTTGAGGGTTGGGTTGGGTGATAGTGCGGTAGTTGGTTGAATGTAATTTGAGAGACTTATTTTTCTTACTTTCATTAGGGAAACAATTTTTCTCATTTTTGAGGAATTTATTTTCTAAAGAAAATATTTTAAAAATTTTTTGACCACATGAAAAAAAATTAGAAAACTCCGAACACGCCCTTAAAGAAAACGGTCTTTCAAAGAGGCATTACCAAACTCTTTTTCTCCATCACTTTGAATATTTTAATTTTCTTCTCAAAAATATTTTCAACCAATCTTTGAAAGGCATAAAACATATTGAACACATCATATTTGTATTTCATAAGAATATAAGATAAATGTAACAAATGTCGCGTCCCATTTTCTCGCGAAAGTGGGTTTCCACATGTGGTAACTCTTTTAATGGGAACCCATTTACTACAACTAATTACACATAACTCCATTCTGACTAGGGCTGTTAGCGGTTCGAATACTATCGGTAATTATCCGAGAACTGAACCGGTAAATTCAGATCGATACTCGGACCGAAAAGTTAACAGTCCGGATATGAATACCAAAAAATTACCCGAACCGATAAGGAGTCGGACTGGTAACCCGAAAAAATACCCAGAACCCCTCACAATTTCCTCCCCCGCCAAATTTCTCACAAAATTTCAAAGCTCCTAATTATATTTAATTGCAATATTTCCTAATGTTAAATTATTTTACATGTTTTAAATATATGTGATGTAGATTTTATGTTTTAATTTGAAGCATTGACATATAAATTAGTTGTAAATTAGTGAAACTTTAAATGGTCATAACTTTGCGCTCGGATGTACGTTTGACCTTTTTTTTTTATTTCGCGTATTTTTTTGAGACGAAACCGAACCAAACTGCCTAAAGGCTGTTTGATTCAGTCGATTTCTCCAAAAACGTCCATCTTGCCAATCAATTTCACTTTCCCCCCAAATCGTTACGTTTTTCCCTTCTCAAAGCTAAATATTTCGCGATATACAATAGATTTCAACGTTCAAATTTCATGGTAATGTGTCCGAGAATGTCAATTTCAGTATTGGAAATTCAATTTTAAAAAAAATTGTGCCCCAGAACCCAGCCCGAAAAATTCTTACCGGTCCGGATCGATAAGATTTCGGTCCGGTCCCGGATTTGGACTCCGGACCGGACCGATAACACCCCTAATTCTAACTAATATGCATAATCAAAGATCCGATGAGGTGTGTTTGGGCCCCGACCTCCTCAGGCCCATTGCACAGCGGGCCCCACCTCAACTGACATTGAGGCTGCTATGCACACACTTGGTTTGACGCAACCGGGCCCGAATTGGTACATGGACACAGGCGCCACTGCCCACATGACATCCGACAAAGGTACTCTCTTGTCTTATTCAAATTTGAGCAGTAATCCTGGTATAATTGTTGGTAATGGTAATTCAATTCCAATTCGTGGTTATGGTCATAAAACGTTGTCTCCTCTCCATACACCACTTGTCTTGAAAAATACACTTCATACCCCAAAATTGATTAAATATTTGGTGTATGTCCGTAAATTCACAACTGATAATTGGATTTCTGTTAATTTTTATCCTTTTGAGTTTTCTGTGAAGGATTTCAAGACGGGAAACCCTCTCATGAGGTGTGATAGTAGGGGATATCTTTATCCAATCACACCAAGTCTCGGTTTCTCGCGTCAAGCCTTTGTAGCTCTTGCTCCTTCCTTGTGGCATGCTCGTCTAGGTCATCTGGGGTCGTCTATTTTGTCTGTCTTAAATAAAAATAAACTTATTTTTTGTAAGGGTACGCATAGTACTCCGAATTGTCAATCTTGTTCCTTAGGAAAAATTGTTAAGTTGTCATTTGTAGACTCTACTTCTCGTACTTTAATACCATTTGATATTATTCACAGTGATTTATGGACATCTTTTGTTCTGAGTTCTATGGGTCATCGGTATTATGTTCTATTTTTGAATGATTATTCTAATTTTTTTATGGACCTTTCCAATAGCGAAAAAATCTCAAGTTTTTCCATCTTAAAATTTAGAGCATTCATTAGAACTCAATTCGAACGGAAAATAAAAAATATTCAATGTGATAATGGTAAAGAATATGATAATTGGATGTTTCATAAATTTTGTGCTAATAATGGAATCAATTTTTGTTTTTCTTGTCCTCATACGTTCTCACAAAATGGAAAAGCCGAAAGCAAAATTCGTACCATTAATAATATTGTCCAAACTTTATTAATTCATGCTTCTTTACCCCCCCCCCCCCCCCCCATCGTTTTGGTATCATGCTCTACAAATGGCTACAGATATTCTTCACATTCTTCCTTCCAAAGGTTTGACTTATTCGTCCCCTCTTCAAATTGTATATCATAAGACTCCTTCGTATTCACATCTTAGGGTCTTTGGGTGCTTGTGTTATTCACTTTTTTCGTCCACCACAATTAACAAACTTCAGGCTCGTTCTACCCCTTGTATATTTTTGGGTTATCCGTAAAATCAACGTGGTTATAAATATTTTGATTTATCTTCTAATCGAATCATTATTAGTCGTCATGTGATATTTGGTGAGTCCTATTTTCAGTTTGCTAAGGTAGATAGTCACGTACCTAGTTCGTATAATTTTTTTGGATGATGATATATCTCAATATATTATTCACCATTTTTCGGATATGTCCCGCAACCCGACTCCACCAGCGGGCCCACTGCCTCGATACATCCTTTAATGTCTGCTCCCAGAAACAGTAATGGGCCAGTCTCGACAATCAGGCCAAATGCCCAGCCCAGTACCGAGATTGGTCCTGTTCCAGCGTCTCCCAGTGGTGTCCGTATTGGGCCAGCAGGCCCACTGCCTGCTGGTCAGTCTGTCCCGTGTCCCGGTCCTTCCCAAAATTCACCAAAATCAGCCCCGAGTCATGGACCAGTTACCCGAGCCCAACGGGGTATTTTTCAACAAAAAAGACATTTAAATTTAAATTTTAATGTTCTTAAATCACCCTTACTCCGTAATCATGTATCTGCTTTAAATGACCCAAATTGGAAGATTGTCATGACCGATGAAAATAATGCTTTTATTGATAATAAGACGTGGGAGTTGGTACCCTGTCCATTTGGTGTTAATATTATTCGGTCTATGTGGATTATTGTTCATAAGGATAATTCTGACGGTTCTTTTGCAAGGCAGAAGGCTCGTCTTGTAGGTGATGGTAAGACTCAGTAGGTTGGTGTTGATTGTGATGAGACATTTAGTCCGGTGGTCAAGACAACTACTATTCACATTGTGCTCACCTTGGATCTTTCGAAAGCATGGCCCATTCATCAGCTAGACGTGAAGAATGCTTTCTTACATGGTGATCTCAAGGAGACAGTATATATGCATCAGCCCTTGGGGTGTAGGGATAATCGATATCCTCATCATGTTTTTTTGTTAAAGAAGTCCTTGTATGAGCTTAAGTAGTCTCCACGGGCTTGGTATAAGAGGTTTGCTGACTATGTTTCGACTAATTGGTTCTCTCACAGCAGGTCTGATAATTCATTATTCATATATTGTTGGGGTTCTTCGATGGCTTATATACTATTTCTATGTGGATGATATTATTTTGACTGCCTCTTCTGATGCATTACGTCAATCTATTATGACAATGCTCAGTTCTGAGTTTGCCATGAAAGACTTGGGGCCATTGAGTTATTTTTTGGGGATTGTTGTCACACATCATGCAGGTGGATTATTCTTATCACAGAGGAAGTATGCAGCTGAGATCATTGAGAGGGCTGGGATGTCATCCTGTAAGTCCACTTCGACTCCAGTTGATACTAAACCCAAGTTGGGCGCTGCAGCTGGCTCCCCCTATGAGGATCCGACCCGTTATCGTAGTCATACAGGGGTCCTTCAGTATCTTACGTTCACGCGACCTGATATTACATATGTCGTACAGGCGTACAGCATGTGTGTTTGTTTATGCATGACCCCAGGATTGAACATATGAATGCGCTCAAACGCATTCTTAGGTACATTCAGGGAACACTTGATTATGGCTTGCATTTGTATCCTTCGTCGACGTCTACACTTGTCTCATATACAGATGTTGATTGGGGAGGTTGTCCGGATACCAGGCGTTCTACGTCTAGCTATTGTATGTTTCCTGAAAATAACTTGGTCTCATGGTCTACCAAGTGTCAATCCACGCTTTCACGTTCGAATGCAGAGGCCGAGTATCGAGGGGTAGCCAATGTGGTCTCTAAGTCATGTTGGTTATGTAATCTTCTTTTAGAGCTCCATTGTCCTATTCAGAAATCTACCTTGGTGTATTGTAATAATGTTAGTGACATCTACCTTTCTGGTAATTCAGTTCAGCACCAGCGCACTAAACATATAGAGATGGACATTCACTTTGTTCGAGAAAAGGTAGCTCGAGGACAAGTACGCGTCTGCCATTTCCCTTCCAGATATCAAATTGCAGACATCTTTACAAAGGGTCTTCCCTCGGTCATTTTTAAAGATTTTAGAGACAGTCTCAGCGTACGAAGACCGCCCGCTATGACTACGAGGGTGTGTTAAATATACATACAATATACACATGATATACATGTATATTGAGTATAGCCGACAGGCCTCGTCCAGCCCATATGCACCAGCCCAGTCCGTGATGAAGCCTAGTCCGTGTAGAATAAATTATGGTATATTTTGTATATTACACTTGTATAGTAATTAGTCTTGTAGTTTTACTATAATTGTATGATTAGTCTCCAAATAGAATAGGAATTCACATGTAGAATAGGAAAAGGATTTTCCTATTGTAACTTGTATATTTACACCTTTAATTAATAAGAATAATCAACGGATTATTTCTTTCAAAATAATCAAACATATAGAACATAGAAAGAAAAATTTCCTATAAACACTAAAATCTCAAGAAAAATTTCATGCATTATATTTTTGTACATTGATATTGAAGGATTAATTTGTTTTAAAAGGAAATAAAAGTCGCAGTCAATGAGGAATGCATCACCAAAGGATATGGTGCAGTAGATGAGGTTGCTCCTCTCTTAATCAGAGGAGTTTGAGCTCTGAATATGAAAAAATTCTTAGTAAAAAGTGCTTTCCTCATAAATGAACTCTATCAGCGTGAATCCGGATATAGTTGGACTCCAATACAGTTATCAAACACCGAATGAAAAACCAAAAAACAAATATCATCAATTTTACATGATTGTTTTGTATATACATATTTAAGCACTAGTCTTCATAAATTATAAGAAATTAATAATTTTCAGAAATCCAACGTTGAAACTAAGCAACACATTGAACAAATATAAGTTGTCATAAATCTGGTTCTTAGAAAACGCATAAAAGAAAGCGGAAGAACAAAAAGATAATAAAGAAATGAGTTAAAATTTGATATTAAATTCTAATAATGTATTGTAGCTATGTTATATAGTTAAAATAATTTATATAAGTTGAAATTTTAATTGGTTTTAAAGTCCTAAATATTAGAACTTTCTACATAGTTATTCAAATAAGGAGATATTCTTTTTGTTTTTGGTTAAATAAGAAAAGATTTAATATATAAATCCCAAAATATTAGGATAATAATTATATAATGTACAATTTATATTTAGAGGATAAAAAGAGCGAACAAAATTTCACTAAGGGTTTTCGTACTTTTAATATACAATAGATAGATAGAAATATCAACAACAACAATATATCCAGTGTAATCCTACAAAGTAGGGCCTGGGAAGGGCAGAGTGTACGGAAACCTTACCCCTACCTGGGAGGTAGAGAGGTTGTTTTCTATAGACCCTCGGCTTGAGGAAAATTAATTCAAAGTAGTTCGGAAAAGAAAATAACGGGAATGAAGAAGTCATGTACAACAAAGATTGGAAGCATGATAAAGCATTCTGACAGTAACTACCACAAAATTTTGCGATAACCAAAGTATAAGAATCAGCAAATAATAACCTAAATCGAAATACGTGAAACTACAGGATAATTCTACGACTACTAGTATAGAAGGATAAGCGAGATAACGCTCTACTATTGGCTAACCTTTTACCCTAATTCGTGTCTTCCACAACCTCCTATCTAAGGTCATTTCCTCGGTAAGTTGTAACTACGCCATATCCTATCACATCTCCCCAATACTTCTTCGGTCTACCTCTACCACTCCTGAAATCATCCCCGAAATCGGCTTCGCTAACTTAATAAAGGAGAGGAGTCTTGACGCTCGCCTTTACTATAAGGAATGAGAGGAATGAAGAAACTCGCTTTCCTATAAGGAAAGAGATGAGTGAAGCAACTCGCTTTCCTATAAGGAAAGAGAGGATACGTTTTTTTGTGGGGCGGTGATTGAAACATTTCCTTTATGTTGATAGAAACAACAAGAGAAAGGCCAGTCACTGAACACCAAGCCAATCATTTTTTTATTCTTTCATGTCGAGCTTTCGAAAGCCAGTGGGGAGGGAGAATGAACGATCGACTGCTAAAGATCTTCCTTGGGAAATTCCTTTTCTTAATACCCTTATTCCCCTTTCATCCGGAGTTGCCGTAACTTGGGCTCATCATGAAAGCTAAACATCTTTTTTCTTTCGCGCGAGAAGGAAAGCACTTTTGGGGGCTGACGATACTCCTTTGGATGGTTTGACGCGACTAGCAGACCACGTCGTGCTCAATCAAATATCACCCTTCAATTCGAATTAGCAAAAACAATGTCTCCTTGCATAATATGGATTCCAAACATTAATCCATGAACAGGATCTATACATCTCGATCGGAAAATCGAAATTGATCGATAGATTTCTCGAAACAAACGAAAAGGAAACGAAAGATGAAACATAAATCATGGATAGCCAGCCTCTCACACTTCCGCACAGGTGCATCTCCTCTTAACATGGTGAACCATTTTTATCTCGTTTCCCGCATCTTGTCCCCCACCGAAGACACTCTCACATTGACCCGGATATCTTCATTTCTAATCTTATCTCTCCTAGTATGTCCAAACATCTATCTCAACATCCTCATTTCCACAACTTTATCTTCTGAATGTGAGAGTTCTTGACTTGCCAACATCCACTTCATACAACATAGTCGGTCTAACCATCATCTTGTAGAAGTTGCCTTTGATTTTTGGTATCACCTTCTTATCACATAAGACTCTAGTGGCGATCCTCCATTTCATCTACCCTATACCAATATGGTGTGTGGTGTCATCGTCAACCTCCCCATTTCTTTAGATAACATACCCTAGATACTTGAAACTCCCTCTCAATTTGATGACCTACGTTTCAAATCTCACTTCCACGTCAACCTGATGTGTAACGTCATTGAACTTGCACTCCAAGTATATTGTCTTAGTTCTGCTCAACCTGAACTCTTTAGGCTCCAGGATTAGTCTCCAAACCTTCAGCTTAGTGTTAACTAAGGCTGGCCAACGGGGCGGGGTATATCTACCCCGACCCGCCCCGACTTACTTGACATCAGACGCAGATCGATATCAGATTTCGACGGCATCAAGACGGATCGCGAAAAAAATCTTGCCCCGACCCCGACCCCACTTGATATTGTACCGGTACGGGGTCGCGAAAAAAATCCGACCCTGACCCCGACCAAACACCGCCCCAGCCCCGACACCACCCCGACCCCTCCCCGACCCCGACCCCGACCCTTCCATACCCCCTCCGACCCCTACTAGCTGTTGCACAACGGCTTTGTCCAATTTGGTCATTGTGCAACGGTCAAATACCCCTCCTCATACCCCAACCCCCTCCACCCCTTATTATTTACTTTTAACCCTAAGTTATTATATTTACACTTTAACTCAATATTTTCAACTATAAATACTTTATTTTCTCTTCATTCTTTCTCACAAATCTTCCTACAATCTCTCTATTATTCTCTAATAATCTCTCAATCTATCTCTCATTCTCTTTACATTATCTTCTAAATATTCAATTTAATTTATTCATTTGGGAATTGGGAGTGAAGTTGGCAACTAGCTTGAGGATCATCCGTTGAGCAAAATTTCAATTTTCAACATCTCTCGATTACACGTCGGCGTTTGGTACATTCATTCTTTTATTAAATTATTATTGTTTCTTTAATTGCATTATCTTTAACTATTTATTAGCATAAATTAAAATGAAAGGAATAAGAGGTATGTTGGGTATGTCTGGTTCTACTAGTAGGGTAACAAGGGCAAGGGTACTTCTTCTAGTCAACATATTTCTCCTAGACAGGATGATTTTATTGATACTGAACATTTTCCTGAAGTACCATTAGATTTAGACGATGAGTTATTTTCTGGAAATCAACAAGAGTTTAATTTAGAAGATAATCTAGATGGCACACCAGCTAATCTAGATGACACGTCCACTAATGCACCTCAAACTGGAACGCCTCCTATTCCCCCTAGTATGAGACGAGACCCACCAGAACGAAAATTAACATCACATGTATTGGCTTTTTTTGATAGAGACGTACAAAATTAAGTTACTATATGCAAAATTTGTAAAATTATTTATAAATTTAAAATAGGAAATGGACAGAGCGGGACGGGAGGTTTAACTGCGCATTTGAATACCAAACACAAAGCTATGTGGGATGAATATAAGGCTAAAATCAAGGGTGAGTCAATTTCTTCTCAGTCGGGACAAGTTTCACATAATGTCCCGCACCAGGTATAGGGTCAAATTGACCCTGTGACGGGGGCAGTTGTAGACCCTAAATATGATAAAATGAAAGATATGGAAGAATTATCAAAATTAGTTGCAGTGGAGGGTTTGCCTTTTTCATTTCCTGATTCTCCTGATTTTATTCATTATATAATATCAATGTACAATCCTGCTTATAACGGTTTTCCTAGATCAACTTTTAGGAGAGATGTTTTTAAATTTGCACACGAATATCAATAATATTTACGTTATTATTTATATTATTACCCTGAAAAAGTATCTATCACATCTGATATAGGTCGTAGTACTAACGGTCATGATTATTTAACGGTAACATGTCATTGGGGTAACATGCCATTGGGTTATAAATGGTGTATGCAAAAACGTATTTTAGCATATAGAATTATAGATAGTAGGCACACTTGTATTTTTATTCAAGACAATATTTCTTCTGTTTGCGATAATTATGGCATAACTGATAAAGTCATGACTATTACATTAGATAACGTTTCTTCTAATATTTCTGCTATTAGATTATTAAAAATTGTTTTAACTCCATCTTTTTCAGATCATTTTCATATAAAATGTGCATGTCATATTTATAACTTAGTTGTAAAGGATGGTATATCACATTTTGAAGACATTCTTGGAAAAGATTCAATTTGCTATAAACTATATTTTTAAAAATAATAGAATACAACGACTAAAAGAATATAAAAAACTTGTCACGATTGTGGTCTACCTTACAGAAAAGTTCCCGAAGAAGTATGCACTAGATTGAATTCTTTATACAACCAACTACGTGTTGATTATGAGTATAGACAACCTATAACCCAATTTTTTAACGCCCGTAATCGAAATCCTAATGATATGCTTATAGATTCCGATTGGGATACAATTTTAGAACTTAATATATTTTTAGAGAAATTTTATCTAGCTACTAAAGAATTTTCCGGTATTTATTATCCTACTATTTCATCAATGTTATTTTATATAGCTCTAATATTTATATTACTTAGTGAATATATGGCAAAACCAGCTTATAAGGCACCTATTAAAAAATTGTTTCTAAAAAAAAAAAAAATTATTCCTATTCCCCCAATATTTTTTATTAGTGTTGTATTAAATCCGTCTATTAAAATAGACGATTGTAAAAATCTTTTTGAAACTATTTATGATTGCATAGATACACTTCCACCTCCAACTCCTAAAAATCCAAATGGCCCACCACCTATTGAAAAAACTAGAGAAGAAGTGTTGTCTAGCATTCAAGATGAATGTAAAAAAAAAAATATACGTATTACCAACAAGAAAGTGCTAGCAACCAACCGGCTTCCATGTCATCTTCTTCTTCTTCAACACAACCTCAAAAACGACATGTTATTTCTGCGGCTAGTGTTCAAAAGCCTCAGACAAAGAATGTTTAGTGGTACCGTTTCTAACCAAATTAGTTTGTTTGATGTTTTTATTTTGCAGAGTGTTGTACCGTACGAAGCAATTGAAAATGAAGAGGGGCGTGAAGACTTGCTAAAATACTAGAGGAGAATGAGAAGAATTTTTCAACACTAGCAAAGATGGCCCGAGATGTGTTGAACATTCAAGCCGCCATCAATGATGTCGAAAGCGCATTTTCTCATGAAGATTTCAAATAGGGAGCACGACATTCTATCGCGGGAGACTCATTGTAGATTGTAGTTCTATTCGTAGACCGGATTCGTATGAGCGTAGGAGGTGCGGCCCACCGGAGATCAGCGAAGAAGAAGACTACAACTACAACGAAATCTTATCTGACGGATGTGCAAGCGACGTCGACCAATTTGACCAAGATATACCAATTCCAACCGAAGAACCACAAGAAATTATAAAGAAACTAGAAAATGTGTTTCTTAAAATGTAATTCTTCTAATTGTAATTTTACTATGTTATTTATTTGCAACTTTCAATATCACGAAGTTGCAATTTTGAAATTGTATTACCAAAAAAAATCATACTTCTAGTCGAATAATATAAGAGGCACAAAAACATCGATGGATTTTTTTATTAAACTATCTTGTTGTGTGCGTGTGTTATTTATTTATTTAATTTAAAGGCAAATAAAAAAAATGACCCCATCCCGACTCGGACGGTGGCGCAGACTCGCCACCCGACCCCGCCTACCTCACTCCTCCAAATTTCGACCCGCCTTGCCAGCCATAGTATTAACTCCATCTCAAGTTTTGTCAATCAAAACTATGTCATCCGCAAATAACATACATCGTGGCACCTGTCCTTCGTACATTTCCTCGATCACCCTAGTGTACGCCAGTCGCCACAGATACACCCCTAGCCTCCAAGCATCTCCATAACACCTCCCTTGGGACTTTATCGCAAGTTTTTTTTAGGTCGATGAATATTAAGTCTTTCTTTCTCTCTATATATTCCTCCACCAATCCTCTTACAATATGAATGGATTTTGTAGTCGAGTGCCCTGATATGAATCCGAACCGGTTTTCAAAAATATCCTCACCCTCATCTACATCATCATCTCCCAAACTTTCATAGTGTCGTTTAGCAGTTTGATACTCTTATAGTTATTGTAATTCTAAATGTCACTCTTGTTCTTGCAACAGAATCATTATACTCCACCCAATCTTCGAGCATCTTTGTCGTCTTGAAATGACATTAAAAAACCCAGTCAGCACTCCATACTGTCCTGTCTGCGCTCTTTTAAAATTCCACCAGAATCTCGTCAGGTCTGGTCGATCTTCCCCTATACATCCTGTGAATAGCACCCTAACCTCATACACCTTTATACACCTATAATACCCAAAATCATGAAGCCTTTCTGATTGCTCCAAATCGCCTAGTACAAACGTCTTTTTCCCCTCATCGTTCAAGAGTTAATGAAAGTATGATTGTCATCTACATCTAATGAGTGTCTCCTTCACCAATACTTTATTGTCCTCGTCTTTGATGTACTTCACTTGGTCCAAGTCACGAGCTCTCATTTCTCTCGCTTTGGCTAACCTATATAACTTTTTTTCGCCGCCCTTGTCCGCTAATTCCTCATATATGCATTCAAAAGTTGTCGTCTTTGTTGCCATAACCGCCAACTTTGCTTCCATCTTTGCCATTTTGTACAGTTCCCTATTCTTTTGCTTTTCATCCTTTTCCTACTTTCCACCAACTTCACATACCATCTTTTACTCTACCTTCCCTTGGACTTCTCCATTCCACCAACAATCTCTTCTTCGCCCATCAAATCTACCTCTCGAAACCCCCAACACCTCTCTAGTCACTTTCCTAGTCCAACTAGCAATTCTATCCCACATACTTCTCACATCCCCACTACTCTTCCAAGCTCCCATAACAATCAACTTCTACTTGCAACTCTAGGGGACTGACCATAGTCAAGCTATCCCATTCAATCATTGATCGATCATCCACAACCCTCTTCTTCTTTTTCCTCTTGATCTCAAATTCATCGCCAATAACTTATTGGTCGCAAGATTCTCACTCGAGATAACCTTGCATTCTTTACAAAGCCCTTTATCATCCTTCTAAGGATTAGGAAACAAATAACCTATATGGGTCTTAGCCACCGTACTATAAAAGGTCACCAAGTGTTTCTATTTCTTCGAAAAAATCGAGATAGCTACCACCAACACAAAAGCTCTTGCAAAATTCAAAAGTGAAAATCCTCTTCATTCATGTCCCCTAAACCAAAAACCCCATGCACACATACACCCTCAGAGTTGACCCGATGCATCCATTGATATAGATATATAAATTGTTGAATTTCTTTAACACGATATTTCCTAGTATAGAACGTTGGCTCAAAATTTACTTTAGGTGGCAAGTCTAAATTCCATTCCATATGTCATTTTCTCAATACCCTTGATAGGACGGCCTTCTCAATCGTCCATGAGGCAAATTTTGACTTTTGACATTTCATAAAGTCTACCCATTTGAAGTCCTTGAGGTTCTAATATAGAGCAAGGCCTAACCTCTCCCCCAAAAATGACGTCTCTAGTTGGGTAACCACGTTAGATATTTCCCTAAATCCGGAAGTTATTATGACTTTATGATACTAGATATATACCTAAACCAGTAGACCATAATGACGTATGTGTGATCTTCATATGATTTACAACCTTAATTGTAGACGAAGAGACTCAACAGTGCCGACCCAGATTTGTCTTCGAAAATCTCCGCATTTCAGTGCCAGATGATGCAAAGCAATTATAAACTGCAAGAGAATTCAAGGTTGTTCAAATTCTGCCGCAAGCTCAATATTTCCGATGGAACTCATTTTAACATCCACCCGAACATTACAAGGTACAACACCACTCAAACAAGACAAGAAAATGAGCGGGAGAAACATAAATGTAACAAGCAGGGAAAATAAAATATTGCAGATCATAAAGTAATGAAAACTCCAAATAATGGTTTCTCCTCCATCTGATAAAAATTGTTCCCAGCATCTGCCTGCCTTCCTACATCTAATACCGTCTTATGCTGTTTCGCTACTTAATAGTTAATCCCTGTTCTTTCAGTAACCGACTACTTCAATTCACTTAGACGGGGCACGGTGGAACATCAAGAGTAATACCAGCTTGGATTTGACCCCAACCAATAAGACGCCAATGCTTCTCAATTCTCCGGCTAAGAGCAATTTTTTCACCTTTGCTGGTACACACTGGGGACGTTAATTGCAGTTTTGCAAACACATTTTTAACAGCGACAACACGAGCCCCAGTTGACATAGACCCTATATTTAACATAAGGATTTCTCCCTTTGCCAACTTCGAAACTTTACCCTGCCTTTCCGTGTCCTTTGTCCTCACACCCAAAAGACGACGAAGCAAAAAGAAATTCACCTGCATTGCAAAGGAGTAACCCTAGATTCAATGAAGGATATGCAAGCCATGGCTGTAGAAAATTAAATGGATCTAATGAGTGAGCCTACTCAACTAAAAATTAACTCAAAAACAATAAAATAGGAAAAGGAAATGATAATTCTTTACAATAGATAACGCAGTACAAAACTTGTATAACATATTCATTACCTAAAAACAGTTAATAGGAGATATCTAACAGTCAAATTTTAGCTGTTATATTCTGAATCGTTTTGAACAAGTCATTTACCTCTAGTTCGACGAAAATTTCAGGAAGTGACCCAACCTCACCAAGAACTTGTCCGACCAATCGATCAGCACGTGTCAGTGTCGGATCCATGGTGGTTCCAACTCCAATAAGGCCTCCAGGCACGGCAAATTGTAGTTCATTTTGCTCGGCAAACAATGACACGATTCTTGAATATATAGGGGTACATTTAATGTTGCCACTTTCATCCTTGACAACAATACCTGGACGAACCTCAATCAATTGATTTACCTTCAACACACCCTGCACAAAGAATTGAACTGCTGACACCAAGTATGTAAATCCTTCTATGAGATTATCTTAAATGTCCAGGTAAGAATAAGCACCCTACTATGGCAAATGATGAAACCAAGAGGGCCTGTCAGCTCAATCACCAAAGCTCTATGACCAAAGGATGTTGTGAGTGTAGCGTATTAGCTAGTTAAAGGAAAAAATACCTTCAAAATACTGCCACCAGCAACGCCACCTCTGATATCATCAACTTCAAAACCAGGTTTATTAACATCAAATGACCGGATAACAATCATATTTGGTGGTGAAGTGAAATCCCTCACAGGAATCGGAATTCTTTTCACAATATATTCACAAACAACATCAATGTTATACTTCAGTTGAGCAGAGATTGGTACAACTGGGGCACCATCTGCTACAGTTCCCTGAACATGGTGTTGAAGTACAGTATCATTATATAGCTTCATGGATCAAGCACAAAGATAGTGCGAGGCTAACCAATACTGTATACCACTAACCTGAATAAATTTCTGAATAGCTTCATGCTGATTTATGGCAACATTTTCCTGAACAAGATCAACCTTATTTTGAAGAATTATTATATGTTGGAGGCGCATAATTTCAACAGCAGCTAAATGTTCAGATGTCTGAGGCTGGGGACAGCTCTCATTGGCAGCAATTAGAAGTAATGCTCCATCCATAATGGCTGCTCCATTAAGCATGGTTGCCATGAGAATATCATGACCCTGCAGCAAAAGACACAGAATAAACACATACTCGTTCCAAAAAAATCAAATCGCTTATAGACAATAATGTTATCATACAACGAATCTAAAGAGCTAACAAAATACCAAATGCAGTAGAAATTTTTATGTCTGGATAATATCAATCAATAACTTCTTACATAATACTAAAATATGTAAGCTCGCAAACTACCCGTGAAGAGAGACAGAATTAGGTAAATTACAGATAAAAAAGATGCAATATTAACAGCATGCAGAAGAGATGCTCAGACATCATCACCGTAATTACTTTAACGCATCCAATGGTAATTTAAAACATAAAAAATTTGGAAAAAGCAGCCAACGGTAATTTAATACATAAAAATCAATTCCCCTTCTGTGAAAAATAACCATTTACTTAATGATATAAATGTCACTGGCTGCACCCGCACGCCTAAAGAACAGTATCTAAACACAGACAAGTGAGGATAAACTGACAAATCACACGGGCTCAGATATTCGAAACCCAAAACCATCAAACAGGTGCAGAGATTTTCAGTCAACGGAACAATATAATAAGCACCTTAAGAACTTGAAGGGTCCAAAATGCTGAGATGGGATTCACCAACGATACTTGAAACAAAATACAGTTAACTACAGTAAACACCCCTATACCATGACTCAGTTACGGATAGACCCCTATATTTTAAAATCAAGCACTTACACCCGTATATTACGAAAATCTTGCACTTAAATCCCACCCCCTATGATGTTATCCCTTTTCTAAAAAATTTAAACCTTTTATACAATTGGAAATTCTACACAAATGAACTTCATCTAACTAAATATATTTAAAATAATTTTGAAGCGAAAGAATAAATAAAACACTAAAATAAAAAAGAATAATTTCTATATAGCAAGTATAATAATTAAATAAAATTACAAATAACTTAAATATTTAAAGTGCAAGGAAGCTACTACTAATAGTTTGTATATCTTATTAAATAAGATGTGTTCATTTTCCTATTTATGAGTTTCGAACGACAAATGCTCCCAAAATTATTTATTATTTTTAAAATCAAAGGCATCAATAAAAAAAATTGTTAATTTTTTTATCTTTGTTCTAAAATTTCATAAAAGTAACTCTGAAAAAAAAATCTTATTTATGATTTTAGTTTGTCTTTTAATAATTATACTTAAATATATTTAGTTACGAATATACATCATAGTAAGTGTAGGATTTTCATAGTACAGGAGGTGTAAGTGTTTGATTTTAAAATACAGGGGGTCTATTCGTATCTGAGTCATAGTACAGGGGTGTTTACTGTAGTTAGCCTAAAAATACACCAAACAGAAACTTGCTCTTCTAAAAAAACAGCAAGAACCAAAGGAATTCTTAGGCTTCTTCAAAGTGCACCTCAGAGCTAAGAGGAACTTCACAATGAAACTCTAGTGGAATGGATGAAGTAACGTATAAATAAAGCAGTATGATACACAGAAAGGCTTCTTCTATACTTCCATTTTGGTTTTCTTCCAGAATTGCTATAGCTAAGATATTCTATGGTATATTCATCTACACATGTATACAACAAAGGTTTGTCACCTTGTATATCAACTTCAAAATGCAAACAAGATTACATAGTAGATTGGCAAATGAGATACTTACAGGACAGTCAACAAAAGACACATGTCTCAGCAATTTCATCTTGCAGCTCTCAAAACCAGGGACGTCACACATGGGACTGTCTTCTTTTCCACTTCCATATGCCCTGAAAGGATTTTTGTTGAACTCACAACAAATCAGATGAAGCAAAAGAACACTTTTCTCTAAAATTCAAGAGCTTACTTGTAGCACATAGGTCTAGGGCAGCGCTCTTCTTCACATTTGTATATCTTGGCATTAGCATATCCAAGCTTGATGGTAATGTTACGCTCTAGCTCATTCTTAAAACGAACAGTCTGCAGATTTTAGGTAAATGGTTATTTTAAAGGATAATAATGTGAAGACACCCAAAGCAAAATCTTCTCAGCTTTTCAATTATTGTGAAATATTATTCTTTTTGTAAGTACTATTGTTAGTTCTAGACTCCCTACAGTTTATGCATACATTTTTTCAGAATAAACAATTTATTTATAGACATGGTAATATTAATATACCAATGGTAAGAAAGCAGCCGGCACAAGGAAAATTAAACAGAACAGAACCAAAGACTTGTTGGGATCATGTCAGAAAGAGAGAGAGACTAGTCAACAGAGAGCTACTGTCAGCCTATTTTTGGCTGACACTTTGGGTGCAATATTGATTCTTTGCCAAGTCTGATTCTATTTCCATTTGGGACGGTGTATTAGAGGTGTATGAGGAAACTCTCCAACTAGAAAACTCAATCTCTCTCTTTAGGAAGTAGATTTATTCTCATAACAGAGATCTGGACTCATTGCCTACATACACTATGTCTCTATTTCCAATGCCGGGCTCCGTAATTGAAAGAACTGACGAACTATGCAGAGAACTCTTATGGCAAAGTAACATGGAAAAGATTAGTCGAATGAAACACGGATACAACGAAACAGGGAGGTTTGGGGATTTGAGATTTGAAGAGCCACAACAAGAGTCTACAGTGCAAATAGTTTTTTTTAGAAGGTAACATGTATGTATATTTGAATAAAAACAGTCATTGGTTGTACTGGGAACCATAATTACAAATGTGCAGAATAACACACTGTTATAATTCCTAGGTGGAATCTAAAACATCTAGAATTGTAACAGTATCTTCTGTGTAGAACTGATTACACCAAAAACAGAAAAGCAAAATACAATTCAACTTGATCTTTTGCAGTAAGTTGCCACTGTCCTCAAAACAACTGGAATTCTTTTCTTTCAATATTGTCCACCATATGCATGCTGGGACAGTTTCTCCATCTAACTTTTTTTTTATGAAGCAGTTCTCCATCTAACTTTGTCCCTTGTTTGAGCTCCTACTTCACCCTAACATAAAAATAACTTCAATAATCTTGCTAGGTATTATCCAAAAAATGCCTCTTAGATCGATAAAGACCTTCTATAGCTGATTTGTTATCTTGCAATGTAGGAATAGATGGCTGTCTCTGCTTCTTCTCGACATAAATATCACCTTGAACGAGGTGAAACTGCTCTCTTTATGAGAATGTCATGAGTCAAAATAGCCTCTTTTGTTAGTAACCAAATAAAACAGGCTACTTTATGGGGAATCTTGATTTTCCATATATGCTTCCATGGCCAATTAGCAATAGGGTGGTTAGATAGATTCATCTTTTTGTATGCTACATTCACCATATAAACACCACTTCGGTGACCTTGCCACCACGATTTGTCACTTCCATTCTGTAGTCCTTTAAATTTTTCCAACTGCTTGTAAAATTCAGTCACTCTAGTCACCACCCAATAATTTAGCATTCTCCTAAATACTATATCCCAGTCTGGAGGGGAGTCTTCTGCTTAGACCTGTCCATCGGGTCGGGGACCCGCCCCGGCCCAACCCGAAAAAACAGGGGTATGGTCAGATTTTTTTACCCACTTGACCCAGCCCGACCTCTGACCTGACCTCGACCCGCCACTAAATCTTTTTAATATAATTTATATTATTTTTCCATTATTAATATTTACATGATGTAGGCTATATGTTTTAATGTGAAGCATTGACATAAAATATGTGTTGTAAATTGATGCAACTTGAAATGGTCATAACTCTGCGCTCGGACGTTCGTTTCACTTTCGCGTATTTTTTCGAGACGGAGCCATCCCAAACTGCCGCAAGGCGATTTGGCAATGCCAATTTGTGGAAAAACGTCCGTCTTTCCATTCGATTTGATGTTTCCCCAAATCGATTTCTAATTTTACCTTTTCTTCACTACAGAACTCGCGATATACAATAGATTTTAACTTACGAATTTCGTGGTAATGTAGGTGTGAATGTCAATTTCAGTTTTGGAAATTCAATTTTAGAAATAACAAAAAACAATAGTCGGGTCCTGCGACCCGACCCGGCCAAATTACCCCATTTTTTTGTTTTGTAGAGCGGGTCAGGACCGAACCGTGACCCGTAGGGTCCCCGAAGGGTCAGGGCTAGGGTCGGGAAATTTAAAAAAAAATAGGGTCGGGCTAGGGTCGGGCAAGTAGGAAAAAAAGCAGCTTTGGACAGGTCTACTTCTGCTACTGTCATCCGCTCATGTTGGACTAAACAGAAGATATCAAGGAAAAGCACCTCAAAACACCTGTCCCCTAGCCAATTATCTTTCCAAAATAATGGAACATTTCCATTGGATACTTTAATGGATGTTTGGTTCTTCATATTAGACCAGTGTGTATCTCCATCAATTGATCCCATAGGCTGCATTAACTTCCTTTGACCTCCACTTGTCTTCCTCTCCACATTTTGCTTTGATCACTCCCCCATTATTTCCCATTTACCATTTCATCTTAAGTGCCCTACTCCATAACTTCAGATTCCTAATTCCTAGTCCACCGCGAGGTTTACCAACTATCATGGATTTTCATTTGACCAAAGGAAACCCTCTTTTCTCTTTGTTTCCTTACCATAAAAAGGAACTTCTGAGTCTGTCAATCATTTGGATGATCCTTGCTGGAATGGGAAATAAGGAAATCATGTGTGTTGGTAGAGAATCTAGAACTGAGTTGATAAGCAAGAGTCTTCCTCCCATATATAAATATTGATATTTCCACCTAGACAGCTTTTTTCACACTTCTCAACAACATTGTCCCATATAGCCTTGGATTTGGATTTTGTACCCAGTGGCATGCCCAAATAAACTGTAGGTAAATTACCTACTGCTCCTCCCATAATCAATGCCAAATGCTCATGTCATGTACTTCATTGATTGGGATAAGATAGTTCCTCCCGTTGATGTGTAGACCTGAGATGCCTTCAAGTAGGACCAGAATAACTCTCAGGAACTTCAATTGTTCTTCTTTTGATTCATAAAAGATTAGTGTCATCAACTTATTGGAGATGTGTAACCTCCAACCTGCTACATCCATTCTTGGCCACCCCAAAATCCTTGATCCATCCATTTAATTTTGTTGTCTTAGCCATATAGTTGATCTTCTCCATACCATAACTAATATAAACAAAAAGGGAGATCTCCCTGTCTTAAACCTCTATAAGCAAGAAAAATATAATGGAGAACCATTTATGATAATGGAGAACCTGACTGTAGAAATGCAATGTTCTATCCAGTTAATCCATTTCTGCTGAAATCCCATCTTTGAAGCATTTTAAGTAGGAACTCTAGTATAACATCGGCATATGCCTTCTCAATATCTACGTTACGTAGAATTCATGGTGTATTCTGCTTGAGTCTGGAATCCACAGCTTCATTAGCTATCAAAACAGCATCCATTACTTGTGTCCCTTTGATAGAAGTCCTTTACTGCGAGTCCACCATCTTAATTCTTAGCCATCACCCTCTTTAGTCTTTTTGCCAATGCCTTTGAAATCACCTTGTATATATTATCAATCAAACTTACAACAGCAACAACAACAACATACCCAATGCAATCCCACAAATGGGATCTGGGGAGGGTAGTATGTACGCAGACCTTACCCCTACCTTTGTGGGGCAGAGAGGTTATTTCTGAAAGACCCTCGGCACAAAAAGGAAAAATAAAAGAAGAGAAATTCGGCGCACATACAAAAAATATGACAGCAAAGTAACAACATACAAAGCAAATGCATAGCAGATAGTAGTACACATCGAAGAATAAAAAAACTACGCAGTTACGAAATAATACTACTAATAAGCCCCTACCTCTCCCACCTAAAGTGCGACATCACTCGGCTACCTATTGTCCCTCTACCCTAATCCTCGACCTTCACACCTTCCTATCTAGGGTCACATCCTCATCCTCAGTAAGCTAAAGTTATGTCATGTCATGTCTAAGCACCTCCCCCAATTCTTCTTCGGCCTACCTCTACCTCTCCCAACTCATGTGATAGTCATCCGCTCACACCTCCTTACGGGCGCATCCTTACCCCTCCCCTTCACATGCTCGAACCATCTCATCTCGCTTCCTCATTTTGTCCTCAACAAAGGCCACTCCACTTTGCTTTGTATAACCCCGTTCCTAATCATATATGTCTTTGTATGCCCACTCACGCATCTGAACATCCTCATATTTGCTACATTTATCTTCTGGAGGTGGGCTTCTTAACTGGCCTGCACTCTACGCCATACAACAAAGTTGGACTAACCACTACTCTGTAGAACTTACCTTTAAGCTTCGGCGACACATTCTTATCGCACAAAACCCAAAAAATGAGCCTCTGCTTCACTCCCCCCGCTCCAATACGATGTGCGACAATCTCCCAGTTTCCTTGAATTATTGACCCAACATACTTGAAGCTACCTCTCTTGGATATGACTTGCACATCGATCTTCACTTCCATACTTGAAGCTAACCTGAAACCTTTAAGACTCTAAGGCGTGTTGCCAAACTTCCAAACTATCGTTAACTCCACCATGCATCTCGCTAATCAATATCATGTCATCTGCGAATAGCATACACCACGGCACCTCCTCTATGTCGTGCCATTTCGTCCATCACCAGAGCAAATAAGAAAGGGCTAAAGGTTAATCTCTAGTGCAACTCCATAACACTTCCAACTGTTTTAACACAGATCTTAGCTCCCTCATACATGTCCTTGATAGCCCTAATGTAAGTCACAGATACACCTCTAGACTCCAAACATCTCCAAAGGACCAGTCTGGTGACTTTATCGTACGTCTTTTCTAAGTCAATGAACAACATGTGTAGGTTGTTCTTCATGTTGCTCTTCATGTCCCTACTTACAAGATGAATGGCTTACGTAGTTGATCGTCCCGGCATGAAACCAAACTGGTTCTCGGAGATAAACACACCCCTCCTCATCCCCATCTCCACACCAAACAAACTTACAAGAGTAAAATCTCTCAATTCCTTTCAATGTTCTAAAAACGCTAAAGTGACTGTATGGAGTGGCCGCCTAGCCCTCAAGCTAGGCAGCGCTTAGGCGGATTCTAAAGGGAGCCTAGGCGGATATATTTTTTTTAATTTTTTAATATTTTACCTCAATTGTATATATATCATATATGCATAAAATATATAAATCATAAAATCAATACATTATTAAGTAGTTAATAAATTCATAAATCATTAAATCCCAACATTTTCAATGCACTCATCCACATAATAAAAAATATAAACTCCTTTTTACATAATAAACCCTTAACTTATTCCCTCCCTCACAAAATAAGCCCACATTTAATTCTAAACCCAAGCCCAATCCTTTGTCCCCCTTTTCAGCAAAACAAAACGACCTCAGCCCAATTCCCCAATTCCCCAGCTGGCCGACCCGTCGCCCGAGCCCAAAACCCCTTTTCTTATTAGTTATTACACCCCTTCCTTAAAACAAACAACGAACCCTAACACCCCCTTCCCCAAATCGCCGCACCTCTGCTCCCTGTCACCTCGCGATCCCGCCGTATTTTCCGGCCACCAAATCGGCCGGAAAATCCTGTCTTTCATCTCTACCCCTCTTGTCATATCCCTTTCCGCCATCCTCTTCCACCAAAATCATTTCAAATCCTCCCGAAATCGTCTCGAATCATGATATTTAGGAGGCGAAAATGGAAATCAAATGGCCTTGATTTTCTGGCTAAAACTTCCCGACTCCAGAGAAGGAAATGAAGATCCCCTTTCCAAAACTCAGGATTTAAATCTTAGTACGAAAGGGGGGCGCCTAGGCGGCAAAATCGGGACAGCCTGGGGGCGCCTAGGCCGTTTTTTAGAACACTGATTCCTTTGCTCCTATTTTCTTAGGAATTAGTGCTACAAATGGATTTGGAGGTTCAATCATAAAGAATTTTATTGACTCTAAGTTGGCATGTTGAACCATTTAGTCACAAAACCTACTCTTTCCTCTCTAATTGAGTATCTAAAAGCATATTCCAAATTTATGGGAAGTATTCTTCACAAATTCACAACTAGCAATGCGCAATGGGCAAAATTAAATTTTGGCATGACTCATGACTTGGCCATTCACCTCTAAAGAATCTATTTCAAGAGTTATTTAGTTGCTCTTTTAATCAATTGGCTACTACGTCTAAATATTGGAAAGTTGACATTTTCCTCTATTTGTTGCAAATGCTTAACTCATTACCTCAATCTAAACAATCTCCAGACCACTTTCCCCAGAAAGATCCTTTAAAGGTACATTCACGTTAAAGAGTTGCTACTCTTTGCTCGCTAAACCAATCACCAACTCACGATGGTCTTGAAAAGCCATGTAGAAGAACATCGCACCATACAAGGTTAAGCGTTTCTCACAGTTAATTCAAATGAAGCTTGCCCTACCCTAAACAAGATCCAAAGAAAAGGTTTTCAATTGTGTAGCAAATGTAGACTTGGCGAAAAGGAGGATGAAGATAACAATCATTTCTTCACTGCAAGTTCAAATGTTTAGCTATAGACCTTATTCCACATCACAGGCTCTCCACCCCTTCAGCTCCTTCAAGGATAGCGTAGTAAAGATTTACATAAAACCTCTAGCCCCCTCTGGAACACCATCACACTTGCTATTTGGGGGGGGGGCATTTGGAAGGAAAGGAACTATAGGTTTTTTTAGAAAGAAGATGTTGTACCTTAAAATCAAGAACAATCATATATTTTTGCTTAGGAATTGGTGCAACATGACTCCATTAGACGAATATGATAGTTTGGACATTGTTGACTTTATTAGCTCTTACATTACTTGTAATAACCATTTCTTTTTTTGGTTATAACTCTTCAGGATGATGCTAGTTCTATAAACAAAAGCTACACTTTACCCTCAACAAAATAGAACTAAAGACATGATAATCATCATGCCAAAGCAATCAGTGAGAGCTACCTAACCACAAACACATGAATATCATCAATGACCTCAAAAGTTGATTACTCTAGCCAAAATTCCCCATTCTAATACAGGCTCCATCTCATACAGCAACCTAAGCTATATGGTATACTTCGCATGCTAAATTAGGGAAATACTACATTTAGTTTATTTTTTCACCATAAGAGAAACAAAAAGGAAATGAGAAACCCTCGAAAAGCAGCATCTTTCAAAAATTTAATCAACTACCAAATTGTAGAAAATGAAACATTAATAGTTGGCAGTCAACATATCAGTTATACCCATAATGGATTATCTAAAATTAAGGTGCAATATGAAACTGTGGTGACATTTTAGAATGTATGATTTGTATTCAAGTAAGAAAAAGTAGATTAAAAGAGGCGCCGACATCCAACAGGAATCTTATGAACTAAAAGAACAAACCTTGTACATTTCAATTAAATGCCATTATAAGTCTGAAATAACAATGTACCTGCACACCAGATATAGCTTTTACAACTGTTGACTTTCCGTGAGCCACATGGCCAATGGTACCTGGTAAATGAAATTAAATTCAGTACCAACTCCAGTAGCGTGTAAAAATGCTTGTCCAGAACAAGAAACTTAGAAAGACAAAAATCAGAATAATTCCACTCTAATATACAGAATGTGGAAGCACAAAGCAGCTTAAGGTTCAACAGTCAGTTTACCAATGTTTATCGTAGCCTGACGAGAAATCACTTCTGGAGAAAGTGGATGCAGCTGCACTACATCCAACTTGCTCAGGTCCTGCTCCATCAGTCCTTTTCGCGACATTTTGGCTGCTCTTCGATAGCTCAGAGGTCAGTAATTCCTGAGTTTGTAATTTGGAACAGAAGATAGAGAATGTCATCAACAAAATTGCAGGTGACTTCTGAGAGAAAACCAAGCAGTCTAATAACAAACACAAGGCAATAAGAGAGCTTTATTAAGAATAATTGTTTTGCTAGACCAAGAAAAATATAATTCCTTTTTTATTCCTCGTTTTAAACTCTTACAGAAAGGTTTGTTCTTATATTTTACAGTAGAAATAGCAGAAGCTAAGGAGTGTGGGCTTCTGGCAATACACAAAAAAGTCTACTGATGAAGTGGCATTGGAGATACAATAATGAAGAGGAAACATTATGGAGAAAGATCATCAAAGCAAAGCATGCAGAAAGAAGATACTGGTGTACTAGTATCAGTTCTTTTTTCCATGTAGAACCAACAACAACAACTGGGTGGGGTCTGGGGAGGTAAGATGTATGCAGACCTTAGCTCTACCTTTGATTGTTTCCGATAGACCATCGGCTCAAAGAAATGTACTCAATGCATGAATATAGGAAGGAAGAAGAGACAATAAAATAACAAATGTGCAAAACTAGTAACAATATCAATACACATTGACAAAAAAACTATGCGACTACCTAAATCATACGACTACAAGTATACGACTACAAGTATGATAACCTTATGTTACCTACTAACCATTTACCCTAATCCTCGACCTCCACACCTTCCTATCTAAGATCATGTGCTCAGTGTCACGTCTAATTACCTCCCCAATTCTTCATCGGTCTACCTCTGCCTCTCCTCACTCCTGCTATAGTTAGTCTCTCACACCTCCTCACTACCTCCTCACTGACGCATTCTCACACCTTCTCTTCACATGTCTGAACCATCTCAGTCTCGCTTCCCTCATCTTGTCCGTCACCGAGGACACTCCGACCTTCTCCCGTATAACGTCGTTCTTAATCATATCCCTTCTATTATGCCCACACATCCATATGAGCATCCTCATCTTCGCTACATTCATCTCCCGAATGTGGACACTCTTAACTGGCCAACACTCTGCCTTATTGTCTAACCACCACTTTATAAAATTTACCTTTAAACCTAGGCGGCACTATTTTATCACATAGTACCCCAGAGCCGAGCTTCATTTCGTTCAACCAGTCTCAATAGGTGTGCGACATTAGCGTCAATTTCTCCATCTCCTTGAATTATGAACCCAAAATACTTGATTTTGTCCCTAGGTATGACTAGTGCCTCAATCTTCACTTCCACCTCCGGCTCAAACGCCACATCGCTGAACTTGCACTCTAGGCACTCTGTCTTAGTTCTGCTTAACTTAAAACTTTTTGACTCTAAGGACTCTCTCCACACTTTCAACCTATCATTAACACCACTACGTATCTCGTCAATCAATATTATGTTATCAGCGAATAACATACACCACGGTACCTCCCCTTGAATATGTCCAGTCAATTTGTCCATCACTAGGACAAATAGGAACGGACTAAGAGTTAATCCCCGGTGCAACCCCATCTGAATCGGAAAGTGCTCTGAGTCACCTCCCATTGTCCTAACCCGAGTTTTGACTCCATCGTACATGTCCTGAATAACCTTAATATAAGCTACAGGTACACCACTTGACTCCAAACATCTCCTAAGGACTTCCTTAGGAACTTTATCATATGCCTTTTCTAGATCAATAAACATCATGTGCAAGTCCCTCTTCTTGTCTCTATATTGCTCCAATAATCTCCTTACAAGATGGATGGCATCTGTAGTTGAACGCTTCGGCATGAATCTGAATTGGTTATCAGAGATAAACACACTCCTCCCCATCCTCAACTCAATATTAATACCCTGTAGTTACAATTCTGAATATAATCTTTGTTCTTGTACAACGGCACCATAATACTCCACCTTCACTCCTCCGGCATTTTGGTTGTCCTAAATATGACATTAAACACCCTAGCCAACCACTTCACACCTGCCTCTCCTGCAGTCTTCCAAAAATCCAACGGAATTTCATCTGGCCTGGTCGCTCCTCCCTTCCTCATCTTCTAAATAACCCCCAGAACCTCCGCATCCTTGATGCACCTATAATACCCGAAATCTCTACGCATTTCAGTTCTAACTCCCCAAACACAATATCCATGTCCCCTTCTTCATTCAAGAGCTTATGGAAATACTCTTGCCATCTCTGTCTAATGTGAACCTCTTCTACCAACACTTTGTCATTCTCATCCTTGAACCACATAAATACATTAGTAGGCGATATGAATTCAATAGAACGACTCATATCAGAATAAGAAAGAGAAAACAAACATTATTCTGGATAGATAAATGGCTGGAAATAATAGTTGTAAGGAGGATTATCCTGTCCTATTTCAAAATTAAAAGTAATAAAGATGCTACTTCAATCAGATAAGAGAAGGCAACTCCTGGAATGTTGATGAAGTGGCATTGGAGGTACAATAATGAAGAGGAAACTTTATGGAAAAAGATCATCAAAGCAAACATGGAGAAAGAAAATACTGGTGTACTAGTATAATTTCTTTTTTCCATGTTATAGAACCACAAAAATACATTAGTAGGTGATATGAATTAAGCAGCACGACTCATATCAGAATAAGAAAGAGAAAACAAACATTATTCTGGATGGATAAATGGGCTGGAAATAATAGTAGGAGGAGGATTACTGTCCTATTTCAAATTGCAAGTAATACAGAGGCTATTTCAGTCAAATGAGAGAAGGCAACTCCGGGAATGTTCATTTCAGAATGAATTGCAATGATTTGAAGCTGAATGGCATGCTGGAATTTCTGGGAAAATTGCTCGCACCCAGACTCAGATGTATGAAAACGACAGATTGTATTGGGGCGGGGGGGGGGGGGGGGGAGGAGAAGGAACATTTTACAGTAAAGGAATGTTATGGGAGGATATCTAGAAGTAAAATATGATTGAAGAATGGCCCTGAAGCTGAAACCAAGATCCATACAAAAGTACCATGCCTTAATTGGATAGCTATCAGGGGAGCTTCTCCCACTCCAGACAATTGAGTAGAACTGGTGTTGCATTGTGCAGTAGATATTTTGTATATATGACAGAAAGTGTACACTTATTTTGCACTATCCAGTAATGAAGTGTGTATGGGTTATGTGCTTGTGCTTGTTTGGAGTGGCTTGGGTGAGTCCTGCAACCTCAAAGAGGCTTATGAAGGATGGGGAAGGTGGAGAGTTGGAAAATCCATAAGAAGTAGATCGCTAATGATTCATGCCATTTGTAAGCAGAGAAATAGTGTTGCTCTGATGGGATCTCAACTCCCTACTACATTTTCTAAAGATAGATGTTTGACTAATCTTTTGCTTGGTTATTAACTGAATAGTGTAGGCATTTCTCATATATCTTTGGATCTTCTAAGCTCCTTACATTTTAGTTAGGGATAAGTGATTTTGTACAAGAGCTAACTCCTTTTTTGTAACTCATTTGCATTTTCCGGATGCTTAATGAATCAAACCTATTTACCTGATCCAAAAAGAAATATATAGAAGCAACTTAATTATCAAAATTCAAAAGTAGTAGAAGACAAAACCTATCGACTACAGAGTAATCAAACGAACACACTCCAATCAGAGAGGAATTAATAATATTCTCCCCAATATCTCAAAGCAGTAATACAAGGAATTTTAACAGTCAATAGAGCTCGTTACAAATTTTGGCAAACATGCCCAATTGATAGGTGACAGTACCTGGTACTGCGACACACATAAATGCCAGAAACCTAAGTTGTGCAGACTCTTCACTTCTAATGCCGCACTCGTGTCGGATTCTCCAAAAATACACTACGTTTGGATAATCCGGCACACATTCGCTGACATTTTTGAAGAGTCCGAGCAACATAGCCAAAAACTGCATTGTGCAACATATATTAGGGAAAATATTCTTTTTTCTTTCAGTCCAAATCAGAGAACAAAGAAACCACTCAAAATGAAAATTAGATAAAAGTACTAGAAAATTCCCCCTTCCGACATTTACTCTCTCATTTTGTTTGTGCTCCCACTCCGAATACAATGAGCCAATAGGCGCAAGCAAGCCTAGATAATCACAAAGATAAGCCCCCTACCTGCCCGCACATGGCGGATAGGGTGGGCATCCCATTTTTGTTATTGTTCTTTTTTGTATGATTTGTAATGCTTTCCTTATTAGTTGACATGTGCTCTTCACTATCACATTTTCTTTCCCATAGCTGTTTTGATTTGATACATTTGAGTCTGGGTTCTTTCGAAAAGAGTCTCTCTACCTCTCATATAGTGGTAAGTAGTGGTAAGGTATGCGTATACTCTATCCTCCACATACCTCACTTGTGTGATTCTTTCCCACTTCCATTCGTTGCTCAAAAAGAGCTGTGATATCACTCAAAACTTGAGTGCTAGTAATATCACCCGAATTGGCGTCCGAAAGAGTGCTACTAGTCGAACCTTCGTGGGACCTCAGAAATAAACCTAAATCCACCGGGGAAGATGAATTAGAAGGAGAATTTGAAACACTGCTTCTTATTGTTGTATAACAAAGCAACTAACAAACAAACTTAAACTGATTTCAATAAGGGAGAGAGCTTAGACTTCACATTAAAACACTTACAAAACCCTAATCTCAAAAATCTCACTTCACCAATATATATTAAAAGAATATAAAAAATCACAGTGAAAACAAAACAACAAAATAAAATTCGATTTGAAAATGAAATCTTTGGAGGAGACGACAAGCTCGGCGGCAGCGCCGGAGGAATGACGGTGGACTTACCGGAGTAGAGTGTAAACGGTGCGAGACTACAAATGAGAGAGAGAACGCGTGAGGTGTGATTTCGGCTGATAATATTTACTTTGAGACCACCAATTTCTTACAAATTAAATTACAACAAGATCCCTTACTTTCTAGTATTTCCTAGTTTTACTTCCTTGATTATCAGACTTAGGGCTGCACAAAATTCGGTCCGGACCGAAAAATCGGACCGGATCGAACCGGATCGAGAAATTCGGTCCGGTCTTCGGTCCCTGTATTTTCATAAATCGGTTTTCGGTCCGGTCCGGTCCGGTCGTCGGTCCGACTAATTTTTTTTTTTTTTTTTTTTTATTTTTATAATATATATAATATATATAATATATATAATTTCTAATATATATAATATATATAATTCCTAATATATATATATATATATAATTCCTAATTTTCTAAATTCCTAATATATAATATATATATAATTTGGATCGGGTTCCGGCCCGTTTTTAAAAAAATTGAATTACCAATACGAAATTGACATTCTCGACGGTGCCACGAAATTTTTACGTTGAAATCTATTGTACATCGCGAGATATTTAGATTTGAAAATGAGAAAACGTAACGATTTGGAAAAGAGAAATTGAGGGGCAAGATGGACGCTGGAGAAATTCATGAAGCACTTTGGGATTATTCGTCTCAAAAATACGAAATCAAAAAAATTAGATCAAGATCAAACGACGTCCGCGCAGCAGTTAATGACCATTTAAAGTTTCACTAATTCGACTTATATTTGATATGTCAATACGCACGGCTGGCCGGCCGCCGTGGCTGGCCGTGCCGAGTTGTCGGGAGGGCCGGGCCGAGGGGCTGGCTGGCCGGCCGGCCGGTCATGCCGATCGTCAGAGGGGATCGGCCGATGGCCAGACGACCGATCGAATGACTTCGACCGACGACCGAGAAATTGGTCCGGCTTCTTGATCCGAGAATCAATTTTGCCTCGCCCGGTCCGGCCCGGTCCATTCGCCCGGTTTTGACCACTTTCATAATTTCCTAATCAGACTATTTGGAGTACGGAGAAATTATTTTTATGGCCATTTATAAATTAAATAGAATAAAATGTTTTTTTCAAATCTCTTATAAAAAATATTTTTATATAGAAAATGAAAATCTTTTGTAAAACGAGACAAAACTAAAATTAAATCGGATTACAAAACTATTTTCCAACACTAAAAAACAAATATTATTACATCAAGTGACTTGGGTGAGTTGGTTGAATGACCTTCTTAAACATTATATTGAGTATATTACATCCAAGTCTTAATTATTCTCTTAATTAGTGTTATTTGGGGATGAGTTAATCAAAAAGGCTTTTGGGGAGTTAAAACCTTAGCCCTAAAAGTTTAATACTTTAGTCATACTATATGTAACATCCCGTACTTTCGGGTCACGGTTTGAACCTGTAAACATGTATATTATAGAAATAATTATATCTCTACCCATAATTAGAATATTTCCATATATTGTGTAAATATAATTATGGTAAGACTAGGATTCCTCTTTTGTATAGGCTTAGGATTCCTATTGTATAAGGGATGAATATTGTACTCTATATATATATTTTGTTATTAATGAGAAGACTCCCTAAGGGAGATTAATATCATCTCACATGGTATCAATAGCCTAAACTCCAAAAACCCTAGAAACTTTCTTCCCCAGTCGTCGGCACCACCCCCCCCTCCCACGGCGCCGCGGCTCCCTTCTTCTCTTCAAGAAATTTCTTGGTTTTTCTTTTCTTCTTCTCTTCTCTAAATGGATACACAGTACCAGCAGTCATTCAACCCTTATTCCCACTACGGGTCATAGGTCCAAAGACTACAAAGAAGCCCATCGCACGCAGTGACGCCTCCATGCCTCCTCCGCCATGACACCCACTGAGTTGGGTCAGGCTTTCAGCACCCTCTACATGCAACAGTTTGACAATAATTGGTACATGGACTCCGGAGCCACATCTCACATCACCCAGTTTGCAGGTACTATTCTCAAACTGTGCAGTTTAAAGCATCCTCAATATGTTACAGTTGGTAGTAGACAACACATTTCAGTAAAGGGTTATGGTACATCATACACATAACCTCCCCATCCACCATTCTCCCTTAAAAATACCTTATATGCCCCCACACATGATTAAGAACCTAATCTATGTCCTCCAATTTACTCGTAATAATTATGTCTCTGTTGACTTTGACCCTTTTGATTTCACTGTAAAGGATCTTCGTACGAGGACACCTCTTACGAGATGCAATAGCACTGGGGATCTCTATCCATTCACATCCACCTCCGCTTCCAGATCTTGTTCTCCCGTCTCTCTAGCGGCTATTTCTTCTTCGACATGACATAATAGGCTTGGTCACCCAGGACTCCTAGTCTTTAATTTTCTTAGAGGCAATAATTTCATTACTTGTAATGGAAAGCTTGCCCAAAATTGTGTTTCTTGTTCTTTAGGCAAACATACTCGTCTTTCGTTTAAATCATCTACTAGTGTTACTTTTGCACCATTTGATATAATACATGCCGATTTATGGACATCACATGTTGCTAGTTCTCTCGATCATAAATATTATCTTGTCTTGCTAGATGATTTTTCTCACTATATCTGGTTGTACCCTCTCAAATATAAATCGAAAATGTTTATCAAATTTCTTGAGTTTTGACAATTCATCCAAACACAATTTGAAAAAGGTATCAAATCATTTCAGTGCGATAATGGTCATGAATTCAATAACTCTATATTTCACCGTTTTTGTACCAATAATGGCATGGTTTTTCGCTTCTCCTGGCCTCACACCTCACCACAAAATGGTAAAGCTGAAAGAATCATCCGCACCATTAACAATATGATTCACACGCTATTGATCCATGCCTCCCTCCCATCCTTCTGGGTATATGCTGCTAAAATGTCAGAATACATTCTCAATATTCTCCCTACTAGCACTCTTTACAACATGACCCCTACCGAAATCCTCTACCATAGAGTCCCCTCTTATGATCATCTACAAATTTTCGGTTGTCTGTGCTATCCCAACCTTAGCTCTACCACCCCTCGCAAGCTCGCTCATAGGTCCACTCCATGTGTCTTCTTAGGCTTTCCACCGACACATAGGGGTTATCTATGCTACGACATGTCCACTCGTCAAATCCACATCTCTCGTCATGTCACATTCGATGAGACCACATTCCCGTTTTTGAATCTTCAGAAATTCCAAAAACCGGATGTTACACCCCGTAAGTCCAGGACATGTATAAGAGAATGTACGTAAGGAAACAAGACTTGGACAATATGTACGAAAGGAAGAATTGTTCTTCCGACGGGAAATCTTCCGGACGTCGGAAAGGAAAAATGTTCGTTGTTGAGAATTGGATTCTCAAAATGTATTATTTGAAGAATATGGAACTTATTAATATTATGGAAATTTATTTTTACGGATTTGGTCACGTGGGGCCCACCCGAGGAATTTTACATTTTTGTGGGGCCATGAGGTTACTGAAATTTTATGGACGAATGAGAGGCGACACGTGGCACCCCACATGGCTTGGTCGAAATTTATGCAAGGTAAAATGGTCATTGACCACCTTGGAAGATTAGTCTTGCTAGCTTGACATAATTGACTAGTCAACTTGCCACTTATGCTTGATCCTTGTGATTTTAATCCTAGCCTCACATTTGTTTAAGTCTAAGCCCTCCAATATGTGTTATATGCTAACTAGTAGCAAGACAAGCTCATTTTACACTTAGAAAAATAGAGAACATTGTGTTCTTCAAAGAGAACCTCTGCTCAGATAGTCTCCCACACAAAAATTTTAGTTTGTCATTCATTAGCCACAAGACTTTAACCCAAGGTCCTTAAGGGTATGTAAGGATATCTCAATAGAAAGATTTTAAAAACGTATTTTTACGTTAGTCGCAAGCGGAAACTAAGGGAGTTCTTCAACTTTGAAGTTGGGACTTGAAGATGAGTTTTTCATAGGCCTCTACGAGTGCTTGAGCGGATTGGAACCTAAGGAAAGGAGCTAAGAATTGCTAAGGCGCGACTATGAATCTTGGAAATTTTAAGGGCTTTGAAAGGTATAAATTTTTTCGTTTTAATAGTTAAGGCTTACTTATGATCAGAACTATGGTTATTAGCAAGCATGAGATATATAGTATGAGTTTTGATAAGGATATCGTTATTGGAACCCTAATCAGAAAACTAGCATGTTAGCCTTAAGATTACAATTCAAGTCGATTATTAGTTAAGTCGTCATGTTGAATAATGAAGGAAATTGTAGTTGTTGAAGTTGTTTATGACTAAATAACATGTTGACCTAAGAACTTGGAATTGGAAAAGGATTGGAAAAGACTTAGTGTTGCTATGTAAGTTGGCGAGAATTGGCTAGTGTCATTAAACTATTTGGTATGAATTGTGGCGGAATTTTACACGTATCAGGCGCGTGTAATCCCCTTTGTTGGTTGTTGTTTGGAGCCTTAAACGTGGCTTGTTGGTTATTGTATTCTACTTGAAAAAGGTGGCAAAGTGAGTAGAAACAAAGGAAGTCTTTGCCCGATTTTCCGTAGAATTGAGACCAAATACTTAGTATTATTCTACGTTAGAGACTAGAAGTTGATAGTCTTGTTGTGACCATTATAGGTTGACACTTCACGTCACGCGATTCGCTTAGCTTGTGGATTTAGAAAGGTATGTGAACTATCTCCTCTACAGCATGATTCCTAGAATAAAGAAAGTAAGTTCTACTCCTTGAATGATCCATTCCTTGCTTGTATTTGGATTGCCTAAAATAGAATTTGTTCTATGTACTTCCTTGAGTGTACTTTGATGTTTAAATTGTAAGTAGTATAATCCATTTCCTTAGGGATGTTTGGATTCTTAAAAGTGAATGTATATTTTCTTAAAGTACATAGAGACTTGAAAAGGAAGTAGTTTCCAAATCTTTTGGCTAGTGCCTTAGTTCTAAAACATAAAGGTCATTATAATGACTTTAGGGGAGTCAAATGAGTGATTTACTTATTTGATTTAAAAGAGGAGAAATGACATGATTTAAGAGAAGTAACTTGCGTTAAGGGTGAAGTTACTTGAGGTTTAAAAAGTGGAAGAAAACTTGTTTTCTAACTATTAAGAGACTTGAAGTATTTTGAAAGTTAAGAACTTGTTTTGTAAGTATGTGATACTTGGTTTTAATAGTATAAGTCTCTTGGTTATCAAGGAATGGATACGCCTAAAACCGTAAAGGGTTATAACGCCTTTATGGAAAGTTGGTTATAACGGCTTTAGGAAGGTTTTGAAAGTTGTCTATTTTGATTAATCGGCATAAGTGTGCCTTGATAAGTACTTTGACTTGTTAAAAGAGAATTATTCTATGTATGCGCATGTAGTACTTTGGCTTGATAAATTGAGAATTTGTCTAAGTGTGCCTTGATAAGTACTTTGACTTGTTAAAGAGAATTATTTTATGTATGCACGTATGTAGTACTTTGGCTTGATAAATTGAGAATTTGTCTAAGTGTGCCTTGATAAGTACTTTGACTTGTTAAAAGAGAATTATTCTATGTATGACGCATGTAGTACTTTGGCTTGATAAATTGAGAATTTGTCTAAGTGTGCCTTGATAAGTACTTTGACTTGTTAAAAGAGAATTATTCTATGTATGTACGCATGAAGTACTTTGGCTTGATAAATTGAGAATTTGACTAAGTGTGCCTTGATAAGTACTTTGACTTGTTAAAGAGAATTATTCTATGTATGCACGTATGTAGTACTTTGGCTTGATAAATTGAGAATTTGTCTAAAGTGTGCCTTGATAAGTACTTTGACTTGTTAAAGAGAATGATTCTATGTATGCCTTGATTAGTACTTTGGCTTGTTAAAGAGAATTATTCTAAGTAAGGACTTTGGCTTGTAATTAAGGATTTGCCTATGTGTCCGGAAATAGCCAGGTTGTGCTATTGTTATATCGCGTTCGGTCATTCCCGGGTTTGTGGCATTTGCATAATTCCGTGGATTTGCTACCCACGACGCGAGAATACCTCATGCGAGTCCGTAGGCTTACGCGGTGAAATAGTCCCACGCGCGGGCGTCCACTATCGCGAGAATACCTCACGCGAGTCCGTAGCGGCTTATGCGCGGTGAAATAGTCCTATGCGAGGAATACCTACGCGGTCCGAAAGGGCTTATGCGGTGAAATAGTCTCACGCGGGCGTCCAAATTATGCGAGAATACCACGCGGGTCCACGCGACCTACGCGGTGAAATAGTCCCGTGAATAGGATTGCTAAATGACATCTGCGGGCGGATGGTCCCGCTTGATCATGAGCTTCCTAGTTTATATTGTAAGGATACTCATCGCTTACTCATTGTTAGTAAGGCACAATGTGTTGTATTTTGATTATCATATATGTCCCCGATTTGTTTGTGTTACCCTATGGTCACGCTTACGAGGTGGGATTCCGGCATGAGACCACGTGGTATTTAGGACACGTGGACCGTGTTCATGTATCCTTATTAGTGTTATTACATCACGGATCGCCAGCGGTGAGGCGATTCCACGCACGATTGATATTACGGGCGTGAGACCCACGGCTATATTTGAGTAATGACTTTGGCGGCTGCGTCCCCGACTTGATATGATCGCTTATGTGTTATGATCTTTAGGTTGGATATCATACATGTCTCCCGCTTTATTTAGACTGTTATGATTTTATTACAGCATTTCATCGCTCACATACTTGGTACATTCTTCGCATCGACCTCCTTCGGCCGCGTTCATGCCGCAGTTTAGGTACGCATTCGGTGATCGGCAGTGTAGGATCCTCGCCGTGGTTTTGGATAAGCTCCTTCTATTCCGAGTTTATCTTTGGTATATGTCTTCAAGATGTGCTTTTGTACATTTATGGGTGCACGGGGCCTTGTCCCGTCATAGTTCGATTTAACTCCTGTGAGGTCCGTATTCATATGCGCGATTGGACTGCATGCGGTGTAGTGTCTTTTGTTTATGTATATATGGCAACCTTGTCGGCTTTGCCTCGACGCACGCTTGTTTTAAAAAAATAAAAATGAGGTGTTATTTCAATTCCGCACTTACTTGTATTGTTATGTAGAGGTGCCTGTGTAGGCACCGCCACGCCCGGTTCGGGTCGTGACACCGGATTACTCATTCTTTGACGAGCCCGCTATCTCTTCAATCATCATTGATCAGCTTATCTCTTTTGACTCGTCGACAGCGCTGCGGCCCAGTGTTGAGGCACCGCGGCGCCAACTTTCCAGAGAGGTCTGTTCTCCCAACCCGTCGACAGCGTCGCGGCCCAGTGATGAGGCGTCGCGGCCCAGTGATGAGGCGCCACGGCGCCATATTTCCAGATAGGCCTGTCACTTAGACATCGTCGCGGCGCTAGATCCATGCGTCGTAGCGCCTCCGACGGCTTCACCCCCACCTTCTCCTTTTCCGACCCTACCATCAGTCTTAGCCCTCCCTACTCAGCCAGCACCATCTCCCACTGTCCCCACTCACTAAATGGAAACTCGTGTCAAACATGTAATCTTCAAACCCAAAGTCCAATTTAACTTGTCTGCCTAAACCATTTCTCCAATTTCCAAAAACCTTATATTGGCTAAACAAGACCCTAATTGGAATGTGGCTATGTCTGAGGAATTCAATGTTTTAACTAAATAGCACACATGAAATCTAGTACCTAGACATGAGGGGGTGAATGTGATTCGTTGTCTGTGGCTTTTTCATCACAAATTCAGAGACAGTGGAGATCTTGAGAGGTATAAGGCACGACTTGTGGCTAATGGCACAAATCAGCATGAGAGCATTGATTGTGGTGAGACCTTCAGCCCGGTTGTCAAACTGGCTACCATTCGCACAGTTTTGAGCATTGTCATGGGCAAACAATGACCGATCTATCAACTTGATGTGAAGAATGCATTCTTACATGGGGATCTGAGAGAAACAATCTACATGCATCAGCCACCAGGGTTCACCCATCCATCAGTTCCTCATTATATGTGTCGTCTCCGTAAGTCACTATATGGCCTGAAACAGTCCCCCCGTGCGTGGTATGATATATTTGCCAGGTATATCTTGCAGATTGGGTTTGTATGCAGCAAGAGTGATACATCACTATTCATTTTTCATCGAGGTAGCACTACTTACTTATTACTTTATGTGGATGATATTGTTCTTACTGCCTCCTCCGACGGATTGAAAAATGAGATTATTGTCTTGCTTAAGTCCGAATTTGCAATGACTGATTTGGGGAAGTTGAGTTACTTTTTGGGGATATCAGTGACCATGTCTGTCAATCATATGTTTTTGTGTCAGCGTAAGTATGCAGATGAGATTGTGTACAGGGCTAAGATAGCGAACTACAAAGAGATGCCTACTCCAGTTGATTCTAAATCTAAGCTCAGTGTCATGGATGGTGCTCCCGTCTCTGATCCTACTCTGTATAGGAGCCTTGCAGGTGCACTTCAGTATCTCACCTTCACCAGGCCAGACATAGCTTATGTTGTTCAGCAGGTATGCTTATTCATGCATGCCCCCAGGGAGTCTCATTTCACTGCTCTTAAGCGTATCATTCGATACATTAAGGGCACTCTTGATTATGGTTTGCACCTATACCCCTCTGCACCAAACAAGTTGCTTTCATATACAGATGCAGATTGGGCAGGGTGTCCGGACACGCGACGCTCCACCTCCGGCTTTTGTGTTTTTTAGGAGATAATCTGATTTCTTGGTCTGCCAAGCGACATGCTAGCCTATCTCGATCCAGTGCTGAGACTGAGTACAGAGGTGTTGCAAATGTGGTAGCTGAGATTTGTTAGCTCAGAAATTTACTGTTAGAACTTCAGTGTCCTTTGAGTCTGACATCTATTGTGTATTGTGATAACATCTCTGCCATCTAACTTTCTCATAATCCGGTTCAACATCAGCGAACCAAGCATATTGAGATAGAACTTCAGTGTCCTTTTACTATAATATTTCATTATCAGATACTAGTATACTACGGAGTTTACTTGAGCATACACATTACATATTGAATCTGTTAACAACTTAACACAATATGAATTACTTTAGTATAGAAATAAGAGGATGCCTATCTTTGTATTTTCAAGTTCTGTTTTATTTCCGTTTTGTTAATAATTTAGCATGTCTCGTAACAAAACTCTTCTACAGGAGTATCACTTGACAGATATCTTTACTAACCAACCAGTAGTATTAAGTATTAACTAATATAAAGGAAGGTCTACTACTACTTTTTATGAGAGAGAACTTAGATGCATACGCAATAATTGTATAGACATTCAAACATATCAATTCATACAACATATGCACCCTCAAATTTAATTTGCGCATAAGTCACGACTGTAAATAAACCCACAAAAATCAAAATGAATAGGGACTCATCTAGCCTCTCCATTTTAATAAGTACAAAATACACTAACCTTTAGAAAAGAAAGAGACTTGTGCTAGCATCATATCATAGCAGAATGAACAACATAAATCATATTCTAAAAGAGGAAATCCCAGTACTAGAAATTTGATATAGTAATATTCTTCCATAGAAAGTTAAGGGCCATGACCCAACAGATAAAGCTGCCCCTAATCAGTGTGGTTTTTATTCATTAACTGAAGTCATGAGATTCACTCCTTGTGAGAATGAGTTTGCGGTTGTTGGAGGAACTTGGCAACACGTTCTGCTTTAGCTCCCGAGTTATGGTCATAGTACTCAATGACTGCAGCACCTGCTAATGCAGCGAGTGTGAGCGCCTGTGCGTGCAGCCTAATTACCAACAAAGACATATCAGTTGGTCAAAAAATGTTCCATGATTAAACAACCAAAACCAAAATGGCAAAACGAATAATAAGGTAATTCTAGTTAAGCCAGAGCATGTAACTGTCCCATTTTCAAGACCACGAGGCATCACATTGCGGAGTGCAATGGCCTCTACTTTTATGAGAGCGCAACAAGGCAAGATGTACAAATTGCCACAATCTTAGAACAGAGCATTCAACACCAGTCAAAGTAGGATGTTTCTCAACTTGGAATACATGCATATCCTAGTATCCTACTAGGTTTCTCGTACTCAACATTGTAACCATATACCTCTTTTAACTAGCATCAGTACATCAATCTCGCCCACCACAAAACTAGACAAACACAACAAACTAAGATGGAACAGCCATAGCATTTGAACATAACACCAGAAGGTCATCCATATCAATATAATACAATGAACAGGAACGTACAGCACAATAAGATCTGAAACACACTCAGAAAAGCTGATCATGCACGTTGCACTGGCTGTTAAATTATAATGTTTGCCTTTCCTGACAAGATCTAGGGTGAAACCCACAAGAGGTATTGATTAGTACTCATCATGGTTCATGGAACCTTGTTCCAAGAGCTTGTCCAATTAGAAGAATGTCAAAGCATGGACAAAAATCAAGAACATATCTATACCAGCAACTCCACCCCAACCCCAACCGATGATCTTGTAAAAGTGAATGGAAGATATTGGTGTCAGTTTAAAAAATGTGAAGAATTTCAACCAAAAATGTTTTGAATTTTTTGAAAAAGAATTGTTTCAATCGAACACCAAGAAAGACAGTTTTTGCGAAAATTGGAAAATATTTCTTTCTTGCTGTTTGATGAAAAACAGTTTCACCCAAAAAAAAAAGTGTTACCCTTCCCCTAGTGTCGCTGATTAAACAAACTGATTTTCACAAGATTGTGGAAAAGGTTAAGATATAACCTCCTATGTGACAATAGGATAAAGTTCCCCAATAAGGTTGGTTTCATGAATTTATGAGCATCTTTAACTTAACCTCCTATGAAACAATATGATAAAGTTCCCCAATAAGGTTGGTTTCATGAATTTCTGAGCATCTTTAACCCGAAGAACACCAGCCATGAAATCCAAATAATCAAGACGCTTTTTGCACAACATTTGAGTTAAATAAAAGAAGAGCATATACCACTTCCTGAACCAGAGAACCAGGGGAGGATGAAAGGAAAAGGGGATCAAAATGTCCCATCAATAAAGTGAGGGAGGGCATGCCACCCATACCCCACCCCACAACCCCAACCCAAATCCCCCCTTTATTATAAGCAAGCCCTGAACTCTGTTGTGGAAGCTGAAGACTGAAAAACTTCCAAACTTGATATGTGTGCCTTTTTTTCTTTTTACAAGTCTTTCAAGTCGTATGCAACAAGATCAAGTACTCTCTCAAGTCATATTGCAAATCATGTACTACTATGCAATTAAACCAGTTCCCATTTCTGAAACACTATAAAAAAAAACAAGTTGAACAGAAGATTGAATCCATATTATTACTTTTTTATCTGTACAGCGAAGTGACACAAGGCTGACTTGATTTTTCTCACCCTCTAATAGAGAAAACTTGAAAGTAGAACCTAATATGATTAACTTGAACCCTTCCACTAGCTCAAGCCTAGTATTACGTGGCGATAGGGTAGAGGAACGGCCACATACGTACCCCCTGCCAAGTTAGGAGCCAATTGGGGTTGAAGTAGCTGAACTGACAAAGGATTTTTCAATTCATAAAAAAACAAAGAATATGAATAGCAAAAAAAAAAGACTTGCAAATACATTATATCCCCTTAAAACTGGCCTCTGTTAACCAAACCAAGCCCTTTCTAGCCTAGATATCTCTCATATGTCTTCATATTAATGAAATACAACTTGTATATCATTAACCAGTTCAGAGAAGGATGAGTATAAAAACATACTTATTCCTGCTCTGGTTAAAATCTAATTTATGAAAAGATCCATATTTTTTGGTTCTCCACTTTTCTTGAACTGTTGATTTAGACATAGACATAGTTTAAACCACAATCCTAACTCAAAGAAATACAGCAAGCTAATCCAGCATACATATGAATGTAAATGCGATTAAGTCCTGCTAGATCAGAAGTAAATTGATTACAATCGGGTGACATAGAAACATCTTCCTGATCGTAGAAAAAAATGTTTATAGTCCTCATCACCCAGACGGCCAGACCCCATGTTGTGGGATTTCACTGGGTATGTTGTTGTGGTATAGTCCTCGATCCCTTCCGCAAGCAAAATGAAACAAAAAAAATGGGGATGAAAGAGTAGAATTATTACCTGGCATGAATGATCTTAACGCTAGTTTTCATGTTAGGTTGAGACCAATTGTAAGCAATTGAACCCCCTATTCCACTCAGCCACAAACACCCTTCAACCCAAGAAACAAATAAAAGTAAACATCAAAACGAAAGAAAAACAACATTAAAACATCTGTTGATGATTTGATTTACCAACTGCTCGGAGTTTGTGTTCGACGACCCATTTCCTCACAGATTCCAAAGTGTTCTTCTCTGCCATTTTTAATATATGTTAAAAATGTTTTGTGTGTCTATGGGCTAAGGAATCTATATATATATGTGATGTTTTTTTCTTTACTGAGTTTTACATTTGCAGGTTGCCAAAAGAGAATAGAAGCACATTCACGTTTGTGGAGGCTTAGGACAACACGCGTTAGTCAATCGTTCTTCTCATGCCGATTTGCCTGGCCGACAACCGGATTCCCCAAATTCTTTTCTTCCAAATAGTTTCCAATGGGCTCATTTTAAGTCAAGGGCTCTTTACCCATCATAATAGTTATTTCTTCATCTTTATTTTATGGGCATAGGTTATAAATTAAATTTTTAAAAAATGATAATAGTAGTCATCCGATCCAAAATAATGCCAACCAAATGGCCCAACAACTTTCAAACTCATTTTCGGACGTGTCGGACTGGGATGTGGGACTCCTGAGCGGGAGATTCCACTTTTTGGAGCAATTTTCAAACCCAATATTAATTCAACATGGAGGTCATTGAATTAACAACATTGAATTTAAGAATTATAGTATTAATGGAATTTTAATTAATTTGGATTGTAGTTACAACTATTTCGTTGATGATATATATAAGCAATTAGGTAAGGATCCATATACGACTGCAATGGAGATTAAATATTTGTTGAGGTCTGGATCAATGCCTATATATAATGATATGAGTGTCAAATTGTATATGGCGATGAAAAAGCAAAATATAGATATCAATGAATATCCATTATGCATAACATTGAAAAATGCTAGTGAATGTTCAATTGCTATACAAAATCATGAAATAGAAGTATAGAATCCTACATTGGCTATAGGAGTAGACATTGGTGATGCTATTATGATTGATTAGGGAAGTGAAAATGATTTTCAGGACATAGTAATGGAGGAAAAAATAATAAAGGATCCACGTCATAAGAAAATTGCAGAAAATCAATTGTATTGGGACAATGATACAATATCTAGTGTAATGAAGCACTATGCGATACAAGAGAGATTTCAAATTTTGGTCGAAAGATCATCTAAATCAAGGTATGATTCATATTTGTTATGTATAAAAAGTTGTATCATTTTAGTATAACCATGTATAAAAAGTGAAATCATATGTATATGACCTGCATCATAGTTGTATAAAATGTGTATCACTTCAACATGTGTATATGAACTACATCATAGTTGTATAGAATGTGTATCACTTCAGCATGTGTATATGTTAGATTTGCATAGAGTTCTTGCAGTAATTGTCACAAATTGTCAATTTAGACAAAGCCAGACAAAAGAAATAAGAAGAGGAAGAGTCACCATATTGTCTGTGCATCTTCAGTGAAACGTTGCCACTTTTTTTTTAATGAAATTAGCACCCAGAAAATTTTCTGGACGTTCGCTTTGGAAACTGACATGAGCAGGGACAAGCATTCCTTTGAACATCAGCAGCAGAACCAGAAGCAATGTTTAAAACAGACATCTTTCGAACACTTAGAAAAATTTGTCTTAAATTTTAGGTAATGATAGTGTCAGAAAAGTTAAACAAAAGAAAAATTGAGTCGAGAGGTAGCTCTCTGTCATTAAGACAAAATTGCCCCATATATATATATATGCTTTTACGGTAATAGACAATAGTCTTTTAAGATAAAACAACAACAATCAACGATATAAAATAAATAAGGTTGATTCTGGCGAAGAAAAGAATATAGAACATATTGCTGAAGAGAGGAGAATATTTCTGCTTTTTTTGTGTGTTTTTGCTTGTATATCAGAACTGAATAGAAGGGTTTAATTTATAGGAAAGAGGAGGACGTTTTTACTGTTGAAGTTTTGCTAAGTTTGGTTATCTCCCGAGACCTAAGATCTGGAGCCGGAGCCCAAGCAGGCGGGCGGCGGCGGCGCGCGTGTGGGGCTTAGCCCCGAACCTAAGCTCACTTAGGTCCTCCCACTTCTAAACACATGGGTTACCCTTTGGGGTCCCAAACCCTTATTCATAACTAGAGTTTATATAGTGTCCGATCCTTCCATCTTCTACCTATGTGGGAGATTTGTTTATTTGGCCAAAACAATCCATCTATTCATGTCTCAAATAACTTACTTTATGTACCAATATCTCTTTCATTTCTTAACAAAATTTGACGTTATTTGACACTAATATTATCTACTCATTTAGTAGATTAGGCATGTGTGAAGAAACGATATTTCGACATGCGAGACCCACATTTTTAAGTCACTAAAGACGGGAGAGACTCAATTCCACATAGTTAAATTTTCAATAATCATAAGTTAAAGTTTCATTCTTTTTAGATTTTAGTTTAAATTGTTCAAATGAGTGAGCAAATTAGGTTAAGTTTCTATCTCTCATTATTTAGTACATACACCTAACTTGTTGATTATGAATTTTCCTTCTTCTCATATACTCGTTCTAATTTTTTAATATTATATGACAGTTTTATATACCGTTTTAAGCTCACTTTTTTTTTAATCAACTGTTTTATTTTTCCATAAGAAAATAAATATTAAATGAATTAATTCTTAAAAGGATAACGTTAGCTTTGCATCTAAAAGGTTAAAAGGGTAAATTTGTAAAAATATATAAATTTTATTATATATATTTATGATATCTTATAAATTTTTGCTTTAGCCCACGGATTGAGCAACTCCTTCCATTCTCTCTCAACTCTCTGTTTTCTCTTCTCGGTGAAGTTGGTATCAAAATTTGCAGAAACAACAAAAGCATGGTTCGGGTTGGCTCGATTTTTAGTTAAAACCAAAACCAAATCACATTAGTTGGTTTTTAAATTATTAGTCAAACCAAACCAATATAATACACAACCAGCGGTTTGGTTGCAGTTGGTTTGATTTTTTTCCCGGATTTTAAAAAAATGATAATTTTCTCTTTTATTTTCCTACAATTAGGAAAGAAATTCTCATCCATTTCGAGCGTATAGTGGTAGTTATTTTCTTGGATTATGTTGAAAATGTCGCAAGATTTATAAATTTTAATCAAGTGAGTAGAGTTTATAAGAAATATATATTTTTTAGTTAATTAACTCAATAGTTGCTTCTTTGAAAAAATTGGGTTCGAATTCATGACTTTCTTTTAAAAAGGGATTTAATTAAGGTGTAAGTTCATTACCGTATTAGAAATAAATAAAACTTTGATGAAGAAGCATACAAAGTATTTGAAATTAGTTATAAAAATTAAGATATATATATATATATATATAAAAAATTATAATTATAAAAATTTATATATAGAATTTGTCGGTTTGGTTTTGTTTTAATAAAATCAAACAAAATTTTATTGGTTTGTAACATCTAAAGCCAAACCAAATCAAACTCAAACAAATATCGATTTGATTTGATTTTCGGTTCGGATCGATTTATAACTAATCATGAATGCCTCTAATTACACACCCTTAGGACTTGTTTGGAAAGCCACCCATGTAATTGCAATTGAGTTTAATTGGATGTAATTACACAATTTAGTATGTTTGGCAGAAGGAGTAATTACATGGTCCGCATACTTTAGTGTAATTGGGAGAGAGTAATTACATGGTCCGCATACTTTAGTGTAATTGGGAGAGTAATTACACTCTCCAATTTTCAAGGAGGGGCTGAGAATTGGGTGTAACTACACATGTATTTACAAGGTTACTAGGGTTGTTACAATCCTGATTGGCGGTTCAAAGAGAAATTTGAATTACTATTATAAAAGAAGGTTATCAATCTTTAAACAGTGTGGGGAAATTGTCTCAGAGGACCTGGTTGGTATTATTCCTTTTCTTTTTACAGGGGCCTAAACTCATCGAGCATTCTCCTATTTAAACAAGGAATGAAAATTGTCGGCCCGCATGGGCGTAGCTTAGTGTGTTCCAGTTGAACCTCCTTTTCAGTCGCCCTAGGTTCGAGCCCTGCCAATCGCAGTGTGTGAGTTACTCCTTTGTGGGATGACTCTTTGTGGGCACCAGACATTGTGCCTCCCACCTAGTAGGCCGCTGAGTCACCATGATTTATCTCCTCCACCAACCTCTGTCGGGCCGGGAGGTGGCCCTGTGGGCGAGGAATTTCACCTTTTTGCCCCCAAGGAATGAAAATTGTCGAGGGAAGCATGAAAACATTTAAAACCATAAAGAGGGAATATGAGTACCTTACTCTGTGTGTGTTTGTATGTATAATTGTATATACATATGTATACGAGTTTATAACTTTAGCACTTTTGAAAAGATTGATCCTGTAATCTCTACTAGTCCTCAAATGCAAGTTGAATTCTTTTACTCATGGTAACATCCCTTTTAAGTAGAAAAGAAGAGAACAAAAAGGCTTAGCATTCATCTGAGGTCTTTTCATGATTGATTTACATGGCATATAGAATTATTTGAAGTGAAATGATATAATTACACTGCACTCATGGTTACCAAAAAATAATTACACTGCACTCATTTGTATGGTTGTTCTTTCTACATCATATGGAACCAGACTGCTTGCGCCTTCTGTACAGGGTGAAAGTGACTAACTTGAAACTATCATTTGTGCTCGACTTTTTCTGTACCTGTAACATACCACTACAGGGGGATCCAGCCCTGCCATTTTTAAGATGAGGAGTCAAAGAAAGGAGTTAGTACCGTTATGTTTGGAAAAAAATAAAATAAAGACTGGCGCCCTTCTTTAAAAAATGCTCAATACAAGCAATACATGAGTTTGTTATTATCACTGGTGCCTATTACATAAGACACGGTTGTTCTGCAATGTGGACTGTCAAAAGTTCCATTTGCATTTTAATAATTCTTTGTTTTTTTAGTAGAAGTTGAATAGACAAACCTTAATCATTCCTGTTTCTGTACCGCATATAATTATGTCATTTGCTGTCAGAAGACTTGTTATCTTGCTGCCTGCTGATAATCTTCCAACTTTATGCTGTGTTCCTCTCAGCCAAATCTGGTTCCTCATGTATTCGTGTATTAGTATGCTTATATTTAGTACTCATTCATTGGATCATATACTGTCCCAAGGTGATTTTCATTAAGTAGAGAGAGTTTCATTTTTTCCTCTTTGGGATATTACTTTCTAGAAATATCAAACTTAAATCTCAGTTTCTATGTATGATAGGCCCAGTACCTGGATGTTGCTCATTGACGCGCTGCAAATTAAATATATGAAGTCCTCCACTACTTCCATTGCCAACACATTGGCTCCCTTTTCTGGCGACATTGATATTTGCGGTTTCTTGTTTTTTCTCCAGTCCTGCATCAGTGGGGGTGTCAATGAAAGAGGTACTTACTCCACATCAGCAAGTTGGATTTGTTACCTTTATATGTGAAGCTTCAATCATTGAACTTGCACTGTATAACCAGTCCTTATATACGGCTAATGAGTTCACAGCCTTGTTTTTCATACTCCAACTCTTTGATGGTGCTTTGATCTCTTGCTGCCTGCTGTTTGCTATAGCTAACTCCTGTATTGAGTAATTAGATATTTGTAACTCAATTTCTGAATGAGTTGTTTTATATGAGTCTGAAACAAGATCTGACCCTGACCTGTATGCTTGAATCTGTGCAGCCTACATACAGCTTTCCGTTTGTCAATGTTCCACACCTTATGGATTTATTCTTCAAATATTTACTGGCTTTCCGTGATCCATCAAACACCTATAAAAGAGCAAGTCTTGGTAATGTAATATACCATCTTAAATATCGTTCCAAAACATGAATAAGAGTATGCTTTCCAAGTGGTAAGTTCTTTCGTCTGAATGTAATGATTGATTATATGTACCTTCATTTTTTGACTCTGGGTAACTACAAAAATAAGTTCTCCGTGTGCATTAATATTTTGAATTTGATCTTTAGCCAGTATAGTCTCTCTACATTCGAGCTTTCTTTCAAGCATTTGCCAGATCTGGAGAAAAAACAAATCATCCATTAAAAATGCATTTTTACCATGCCCTCAGTCACGTTAACATAGAATTTGATTGATTACTGGTTACCTTTATTGTTTTGTCAGCAGAACCACTCAACAGGCAATTCCCTGATTCGGAAATTGAAAAGCATGTCACAGCCTTTTTATGCTCCTTCACGTCCCGCACAAGTGTTGCTTCTTGTCCTTTGATGTCCCATGCCTATGATGTAAAACCCTCAGATATATTACACTAGAAATCTAACACAATAAGCACCTTACATACACATATCTAGGCACAACTCATCATCCTAGAATACAACTTATCAGGAGGTTATCTTCTTTGTTAATGTGAACCCTATATTTAGAGGCAAGAAGTATGAAGAACATAAAAGTGGCTAACCTTGATTGAACCATCTGCATGTCCACTGTAAAGCTCTCCGTTATAGTAGGTGAGCGATGTTACTGCTCCACTATGGTTACTACTCATTTCGAGAATCTGTGTGTGAACGCATGATATTCTCTGCTCTTACCATTGAGAAGAAAAACTGAATTAGAAATGAATAATTGTATCATGATAAATATTCTCTCTGTCTCAATTTATATGACACTTTCTATGAGAAATTATGGGAGAAAATATTATTATTAAATTGTTGTATCTACATGATTACTCTGAGTCCTATTTATAGACACTACATTACAATCTTTTTCCTAGTAAAATATTATATATGAAATCATATTCCTATTCTAACACTCCCCCTCAAGCTGGTGCATACAAGTCATATGTACCGAGAATCGCAAAGTGACAGTCAATCTCAATGTGCTTAGTCCTCTCATGAAATACCATATTTGATACGATATGAAGGGCCACTTTGTTATCACACACAAGTCATTTGATTGATTTCTCCAAATTTTAGTTCTCTGAGCAACTGCTTAATCCAAACTAGTTCACAAGTTGCTATAGCCATTGCTCGATATTCTGATTCAGCACTAGATCGAACAACGACACTCTATTTCTTACTCTTCCAGGACACTAAATTACATTCTATTAACACACAATACTCGGATGCCTCGATCTTCGAAAAGCAGTCCTTTACCTAGAGTTGACTTATCGTAGAATGCGGACAACTGCATCCCAATGACTATCACATGGAGAATCCATAAACTGACTTACAACACTTATAGGAAACGAATGTCAGGTCTAGTCACCGTGAGATAATTCAACTTACCGACTAGCCGCCTATATCTTTCAGGATTATTGAGTGGCTCCCCCTGACCTGGTAGAAGTTTAGCATTCGGATCCATATGAGTGTCAATGGGTCTATATCCCACATTCCTGTCTCTCAAGAATGTCTAAGGCATACTTGCATTGCGAAATAACAATACGTGACGTGGATTGAGCAACCTCAATAACTAGAAAATACTTCAGTCTGCCGAGATCTTTAGTCTGAAAATGCTGAAAGATGTTGCTTTAAATTAATGATACCTCTTGATCATTGCCAGTTATAACAATATTGTCAACATAAACCACCAAATAAATACTCATATCTGGGGTAGAATGTCGATAAAACACATAAGATCTGCTTCAGTACAAGTCATGCCAAACTCCTGAATTATTGTGCTGAATTTACCAAACCAGGCTCGAGGAGTCTATTTTAAACCATACAGTCTGACGTAATGGACACATTATATTAGACTCCCCCTGAGCAACAAAACAAGGTGGTTGCTCCATATAAACTTCCTCCTCAAGATTACTATGGAGAAAAACATTCTTAATGTCTAACTGATAAGGAGGCCAATGGCGGACAACAACCATGGAAAGAAAGAGACGGACATATGCTATTTTAGCCACGGGAGAGAAAGTATCACTATAATCAAGCCCAAATATACGTGTCTACCCTTTCGCAACAAGGCGAGTCTTAAGCCGGTCAACTTGACTGTCCGAACTAACTTTGACTGCATAAACCCAACGACAACCAACTGTAGATTTACCTGAAGGACAAGCTCCAAAGTACCACTCGTGTGTAAAGCAGACATATCGTCAATCCCATTCGGGATGAGAAAGGGCTTCACTTGTAGACTTAGGAATGGGGACAGAGGACAATGATGATATAAAGGCATAATGGGATGATGATAGACGATGATAACTTAAAAGGGTATAGTGTGGATTAATATTACGAGTGGACCGTTTACCTTTTTGAAGTTCAATCGGCTGATCAGAATGAGACAAATCCACAGTAGGTGCATTGTGAATCATTTGAACCTGATGTTGGGTCTGATGCTCGATGCGGTCAACGATTATAAGTCAGAAGTTGTGGCACTTGGACTGAAGATGTAGAAGTAACTGTAGATTCCTTAAAGGTCGGCGTAGGTAAAATATGAGGTATAGGTAAGACCTTAGAGATATCAAGATGATCAGAAGGAGACCTAAAGTAAGGTTGTGACTAAAAAAATATGACATCGGTAGACATAAGATATCGATGAAGATCATGTGAGAAGCAACGATACCCCTTTTTGAACTCGAGAGTAACCAAAAAAGACGCATTTAAGAGAGTCAGGGGCTAATTTATCTATCTCCGGAGCTAGGTTATGCACAAAGCATATGCTCTCAAAAAACACGAGGATGAAAAGAGTATACATATGACTGAGGATATACTGTGGAATATGGAATCTGATTCTGAATAGAAGATGAAGACATTCAATTAATTAAATGACAAGCTATGAGGACTGCATCGCCCAAAAAACGCAGCAGAACATATGATTCAATGAGAAAAGTGTGAGCAGTCTCAATGAGATGCCTATTATTTCTTTCTACTACCCCGCTCTGCCGAGGGGTGTACGAATAAGATGTTTGATGAATAATACCTTGGTGAGTCATAAATTGTTGAAACTGGGTGGATTTGTATTCTAAGGCATTATCATTATGAAAAGTCCGAATAGAAACACCAAATAGATTTTGTATTTTAGCACAAAAACTCTTGAATATAGAGAATAACTCAGAATGATCTTTCATTAAGAATAACCAGGTGCATCTGGAAAAATCGTTAATGAAACTAACAAAATAACGAAATCCTAAAGGTTAACTGACTCTACCAGGACCCCAAATATTAGAATGAACTATTGAAAAATAGACTCTGCACGACTCTCAGCACTACGTGGAAAGGGAGTGCGAGTGTGTTTTCCAAGTTGACACGACTCATGATCTAATTTGGACAGACTAGACAAACTAGGCACCATCTTTTGTAGCTTGAACAGACTCGGATGTCCCAATCGTTTATGGATTAAGTCTGGAGGATTTGTAACTAGACTTGCTATGGAGGATTCAAAAGTAGAGGTAAGGTAGTAGAGACATTGTGATTCATATCCTATGCCAATCGTCTGTCCTGTACTGCGGTTCTGCATAATAAAAGAATCATCAAGAAATAGTATGACACAATTTAATGCACGAGTCAAACGACTGACCGGTGCAAGATTAAAAGGACAATCAGGGACATAGAGAATAAAATTTAGAGTGACCGAAGATATGTGTTTAGCTTGTTCAACTCCTTTTGCTTTTGTTTGGATCCCATTGGCTAAAGTAATAGCGAGAAGAGACTGAATAATAAATATCCGATGAAAGTGAATTATCAACAGAAATATGATCAGAAGCGTCATAGTCTACAACCCATGATCCAACAGTATTAGATTGTGTGACTGAGGCTGCTTGTGGAGATGTCTGTTTACTTGCTCGATACTGAAGGTACTCATTATATTTTTTTTCCGGATAAATAAACCTGTTGATTACCTGTAGTGACAGTCTGAGCAATATGAGTATTCTTGGGTGGTCGATCATGCAACAAATATCATACTTCACGAGCATGCCCAAACATATTACAATAACTACACTTAGGTCGAGATCATCATACTTCACGAGTGTGTCCAAGCCTTTTACAATAACTACACTTAGATCGACATCTTCCAAACCGACCTCCTCTTCGGCGATTCTTTATTGACTGGGATGATGGCTTTTCTGATTTCTCATTAAGATTTCCGAAGTAATTATAGGACTTGAACTTTCAATTCCCTTTGTTTTTGGAGTTAACCATATCATAACCGAAATTTGATCTAAAAGTATCCTGGAATCTAAATCTGAAATCTCAAGAATATGATAAGAGGGATCTGAAATGTCAAGAATTTCAGTCTCGTCAGAAAAAAATAGATCTGATCGCTGGAAAAACTTACCGGAATATTAAACGTGATCGGAATTCCAAAAAAAATTGTTGGGGTTTCGTCGTAATCTTCAGGCGAGTCGACTGGGAAAACAATATGTCGGAAAAGTGGAAAAGCGGTCGGAGAACGTTGCACGCGCCGGCGCGTGTTGCAGATCTGCTCATTGGAGCAGTAGCTTTTTTCCGCGCATGAAGGCGTGTGAGGAGATATTTTTTGGTGACGTTGACTGAGATCTGGTCGCCGGAGCCTTCCGAGTCCGATGGCAGTGTTTGTTTTTGCAAACATCGAAGGAAAAAGAAAGAGGCGGCGCAACAGTACTGTACAATCGCCAGAATTATGCGCAAGACTGTTTGACTGTATTTTTGGGATGTTTCTCACCAATGCTCTGATACCATGTAAGAAATTATGAGAGAAAATATTATTTAAATTATTGTGTCTACATGATTACACTGAGCCTTATTTATAGGTACTACATTACAATTTTTTTCCCAGTAGGATACTATATACGAAATACTATTCCTGTTCTAACACTTTCCTTTTTAGGCTATCCCAAAAAAAGTCACATTTCGATATTTAGAAACAAATAATTTTATAATTCTCATTTTACCCTTATTGAGATCATTTACAACTACATAAATTGGGACCAATGGAGTAACATATTTCTCATGCATCATTACAACACAACACCTCGGCATCTGATGTTGACTCAATGATCTATACCAAAAATATTTACTTTATCCGAAATTCTTCAGTCAGGTGTGACTGGGAAGTCCACCAAATTATAGTAAGAGACTAGTTTTCCTTTGTGTCTTTAGTTTCGGACATGCATCTTCTTATCTATCATATATTTATTTTGATTTCTTGAAGTTTTTCTTCATTGTGTCTTATGCTGGTGTTTTGGCAGCAGTATTTTTAGTCTACTTAGAGACTTGCGTGCAACATAGAGTATGTGTGAAGTTTATAGAACCTTTCGTTTGACAAAATCCCTAATTTTCCATAAAAAGAGAAATATTTGGTATCGAGATGCAACGACCCCGAATAAGAGTGAAATGATTTCAAATGGGAAATCTTCTTTTACATGAATCCAGTGATTCATATATCCAACCCCAACTAGTTTGAGATTGAGGTCGAGTTGACTGATTGTACATATTCATCTTTAAATGGATCTTTACTTTGTCAATGCCTCTCTGTTTTTTTTAATTCTCTTTAATCCTTGTTCTTGACATTCAGGGTTGCAACAACTATAGGGGATCAAGACCACACTCTGAAAGTTCGGAAAATGGTGGTGGAGATGAGGGTAAGGAGAGACATGTCTATTTTCAAGAATCAGTTTGGATTCATGTCAGGCCATTCGACTACATAAGTCATTCATCTTGTAAGAAGACTAGTGGAGCAACATATGGAGAGGAAGAGAGATCTACATATAGTATTCATCGATCTAGAAAAGATATGACAAAGTCTCAAAGGAGGTTCTGTGGAGATGCATGGAGGCCAGAGGTGTTCCCTAGTGCAACCCCATCACCACTGAGAAGTGCTCCGAGTCTCCTCCCACTGTCCTAACCCTAGTCTTGGTGATAGATTGACTGACGCGGTGAATTCAAGGTGAGGTGCCTTGGTGAATGTTATTCACTGATGGCATTGTTCTGATTGACGAGACTCGAAGCGGAGTTAATACTAAGTTGGAGATTTGGAGATAGACTCTGGAGTCTAAAGTATTCAGGTTGAGTCGAATCAAGATAGAATACTTAGAGTGTAAGTTCAGTAACGTAACATATGAGACTGGCGTGGAAGTGAGGCTTGGTACTCAAGTCATTCAAAAGAAAGGAATTTTCAAGTATCGTCTATTATTCAAGAAAATGGAGATATTGACAATGATGTCACACATCGTATTGGGGCAGGGTGGATGAAATAGAGGCTCGCATCCGGAGTCTTGTGTGATAAGATGGTGCCATGAAAACTTAAAGACATGTTCTACAGAGTGGTGGTTAGACCAACTTTGTTGTATGGGGCGGAGTGTTGGCCAGTCAAGAACTATCACGTTCACAAGATGAAAGTTGCGGAAATGAGGATGCTGCATTGGATGTGTGGGCATGCTAGGAGTGATAGAATTCGAAATGAAGATATCCAGGACAAGGTTGTAGTGGCTTCAGTGGAGGATAAGATGCAGAAAGCGAGACTGAGATGGTTCGGACATGTGCAGAAGAGATGCACAGATGCCCAATGCGGAGGTGTGAGAGGTTGGCTATGGACGGTGTCAGGAGAGACAGAGGTAGGTCGAAGAAGTTTCTCCTCACGGATGCCTAGTGCGGAGGTGTGAGAGATTGACTATGGACGATTTCAAGAGAGACAGAGGTAGGCCGAAGAAGTATTGGGGGAGGTGATTAGACAGGATATGACACAAGTCCAGCTTACCGAGGACATGACTTTATAGGAGGTTATGGAGGATATGGATTAGGGTGAAATGTTAGTCAGTAGTTGAGTGTTGTCCTACTTATCCTTTCATACTAGTACTAGTAGTATTCTTATTGTTCATGTCTTTCGATTTCTATTATTATTTGTTTGTTGCATCCCGTATTTTAGGTTACGTCGTAAGTGTTACACCCCGTACTTTTAGGCTATTTCTTGAACCGCTCAACGTATGTAAGTAGGCTCGATCCTCGGAGAATTTTGGTCATATTTAAGTATGTGGATCAAAAGCTCGATGTATAAAATGACGAAGTTCCAAAATGATTTACGACTTAAAAGTGGGACGATGTGGATTGAAAATAATATTTTATGTGTTTCAAAAGTGACTATAGACTTCTGCTGTATCACACGATCATGGTAATAAGTATATGAAGTATGTTAAAAATGATTATTATTTAAGTGAATTGAGATCAATAAATTATTATGTGTGTAGTTGGTTAAATGAGGGGATTTTAATGAAAGACAAATTAATTAAGATTATTGGATAAATATTACATGGACATAATCCACATTGTGCCATTGATATGTGGACAACAAGAGGACTAATATGCCTACATATAAAAACATAAACATGATATGGCAACATGGGACAAAGGGACTAGTGACTATGCACTACCTAGTATATGTGGTGACAACATTTGGTGAAAGATAATTATAGAAAGGGGATGGAAGGGTGTGGAGCCCACATGTAATGGAGAGAGTGACTTGTAATATCTCTGTCTCATTTTCTTTGTTAAGGGATTTGGAGGAGAAAACATATCAACACATATGCTCCCTTTGCAATGTTAATTATTTCCTTTTTTGTAGCGTTCCTTCTATTTCACGGAGCCAAAATAATGAATTGTTTTTCTCAAGAACAACTTACGGGCTTTGCTCTCTACTTTGATCTCATTGTTCGGTTCTTTCGTTGCGGTATGATTAACATCTATCTAGTCACTTGGGACTCACGATACTATCTTTAACTCGGGAACCGAGGTATGTAAATCATCCATATCTTCGTCTATAAGACCTATGAATATTCTACATATATTCGATAGATAGAACTCGCAAGACGGTGTGTAGGGATGGCAAATGGGGCAGGGCAGGGCGGGGTAGGACAGGTCAAACGTTAAACGAGGTAGAACAACAATGCTTAAACGGGACAGGGCATGGCGGGACAGGTCAAAACACATTTTTAGAAAATTCTAAATAGGGCAGTGCAGTTAATAGGTTATAATTTTTAGAAAATTCTAACTAGTTTGGATTGTGAAATTATAATCTGTTACGATGGGTTGTACTTGTTAGAATCTGTACAAATCGGTAAAGAATCTGAAAGTTTGTGCTGAATAAAAGTTCTAGATTACTCCGTTATCGACAGTTTGAGACTTTACGGGGATAAATACGACTTACAGTTTAAAAGTTATCACTGTTTAAAGTTTCTGCCTCGGATCAACCGAAATCTGGAAGGGCAGAATGTATAACGTAAAAACTGTACAAATCGGTAAAGAATATGAAAGTTTGTGCTGAATAAAAGTTCTAGATTACTCCGTTATCGACAGTTTGAGACTTTACGGGGATAAATACGACTTACGGTTTAAAAGTTATCACTGTTTAAAGTTTCTGTCTCGGATCAACCTAAATCTGAAAGGGCAGAATGTATAACATAAAAACTGTACAAATCGGTAGAGAATCTGAAAGTTTAGCTGAATAAAAGTTCTAGTTTTCTCTGTTCTCGACAGTTTGATACTTTATGTGGATTAATCCGACTTACGGATAAGAAGTTATGACTGTTTTAAGTTTGTGTCTTATTTCATAAACATAAACGGGCGGGACAGGACTTAACGGGGCAGGGTAGGGAAAATTTTAAAAAAATGCTAAACGGGGCAGGGCAGGTTAACATCTTAGCCCTGCACTAACCCGCCCTAACTTACCCAATTGCCACCCCTAACGGTGTGCGAAAGCCGAGTTTAATTGTTTAAAATTGTTATAGGCTATTATTAGGTTATTCTTTTTGTGACAAGTTTTGGATATGGTGTTGAGGTGATGTACATGTAGTTTTATTGTTATTGTGAAGTTTGGAAGGAAGGTGGGCGAGGGAGGAATGTCGAATACTTGATTACATAGCGAGCTCGTCGTCGTTTGATTGTTGTGTTTTTTTGTGTTGATGCTAGCGTTATTGTCGTTTCTGGTAGATCAACTTGAGAGGGAAGGTTGGTTTTCATTGTGGTTGTTGATGAGTCGATATTCAAGGTATGTTGTGGCTATCCCTATTCTTTCTTTGACATGAATCCGTACCTAAAATGTTATCTGAACGAGTTGTACAAAAGAAGCACGCATATCGAGCTTGTGTCTCATAGTGTTATATCATTCACATGCTATTGTTTGTCCCTTGTAAGGAGTATATTTTTTTGTCTTAGAGCTTATTCCTCACTAGCTGAGTGTGTAGAGATCTTGCGGACATAGTCCATGGTTGATGTCATCTGATTTCACACCTCTGAGTTATACTCGGAATACCCTACATATGTCCCGGTATGTCATATACTTAGCCCAGAGAGCCTTGTGATGGTCTGGTACGTTATACTTCATTCCATAGAGCCTTGTTACGGCCTGGTACGTTCTGTACAGCCACAGAGCCCTGTTGTGGCTTGGTACGACTTGTGATATTTCTACAGAGCCTTTGTACACTACACTTATCCATAGAGCCTCACTAAGGCTTGGTATGTCATATTTAGCCACAGAGCCTCGGCGGTACGTTATTGATATTATTATATGATACAAGTTGGGAACATGTAGGTATATCCTAAGATTTTCCCTTAGATTCCCATTATGCTCAACTATTATGCTTATCTGTTCAGTTTCAGCTTACAGTTATTTAAATGCCTTACATACCAGTACATTCTATTCGTACTGACGTCCTTTTTGCCGAGGGCGATGCACGTAGGTTCCGAGAGACAGGTAAGCATGTCTCCTCAGTAGGCGTTGTAGAGCTTAACTTGATTGGTAAGCTCCATGTCATCCGGAGTTGCCAAGTCTAGAGTGTTGATATGTATATAGAGATAATAGGTACGTCGGGGCCCTATCCCTACCACAACACAATTTTTCTTTCGTAGAGGCTTGTAGACGTGTCCTGTGTGTGTCTAGTATGTACCGTACGACCTTTAGGCCTTGATGTTGTCTTACCATTTATATGGCGGCCTTGGCGGCCCTTGGTTGTATCTTTGAGTGTTGCATTGTTGTAGAAACTCATGGTGGCCTTGTCAGCCCGTATATGTATATATGTCTTATGGGTTGTTGCCCTTACAGTCTGATCATCTGATGTGCTTCATTACCCTCGGGGTATTATGAGTATAGTCTTTCCGGCTTACAAAGCATCAATTTACGATATGATTCGACCTTGTTTGTCTTGGTATGCACTGTGTGTTAAGTGTGAAATGTTATAGATGGGTACGCTCGGTCAAGTAAGGCACCGGGTACCGGCCACGCTTCACTGAATTTGGGGCATGACATTGTTGTTTCTTATACTTCGATTATTGTATTATTTTGTGGTAGTTACGACTCCTTTTCTTTTCCAGGCAGCTTTATCCTGCTTTCTATGGTATTTTGCCATGACTTTTATCGTATTATTTTATGCGTCGTATTGCTTGTTCTTGAGCCGAGGGTCTACCGGAAACAACCTCTCTACCCCCAAGATAGGGGTAAGGTCTGTGCCCCTAGACCCACTTTGTGGGATTTCACTGGGTATGTTGTTGTTATTTAATCCTTGTTCTACATTTTAGTGGATAAGGCCAAATTTCTATGCAGGAAAAGAGTAGTCTCTTTGACAATATGGATTTATTTAACATGTAAAGGCTTATATGTTGCCAACCCTGTTACAGTTCTTGCAAGGATGTGGCTAATACAAAGATGAGAAGAGGTTATATTGAAGATAAGAACAAGATAGTTTATTTGTTTATGATGCAAGTTCTATACATTCACTTGTATTAGATGTGATGATCAGGTAGAGATGAGATGACCGGTACAAATGGTTGCATTAACATCACATGCAGTCACTAATCATAATGTACAAGAAAGAAATCTGATGTCTACTTACCCACTTGTTTGGCTGGATATAGTCAGCAACCTTAAGTAATTCTTCTGCCATCCAACTGATGTTGGAAAGGCGTCTTAGTGACTCTCTAATTCCTTCAGAAAAGTTGACTAGCTTTTTCATCCCTGTAAGAGTTTTCTATTTCAGGCACATGTTGGAAGTGAAAGCAAGTCAACTTAGCATAGAGGTGACATCCAAGGGGGAAAAGGTGCATGCTTGAAGTGAAGCTAAGTTAACTATGTCTAACCACCGTTAAGTTTGGTGATTTTTGGGACTGCGAGTTAAAGAGGAATTGTGTACGATTTGCACAGGTATAGTTTGACAGACGCCGTAATTTTGCTTATTAGTGAAACTCATGATAGACAGACAGCGACTGTCTTGTGACATTTTCATTGCATTTACAATGTTGCCCTCTACTGATTCTACAGTATATCACAAGTTTCTTCAATTTCCAGCCGTAAGTACTCTCTACGGAGGTTTTTCTAATTGGTGAAAATAAAATCATTCTTTCTTTTGCCATTCAAGTCTTTTTCCTCTACTGAGGCTCAACTTATACTTCACTAGCTTTGAGCAGCTAAGAGCGCGTCCCTGTTTTGATTCAGGATTTTGAATTTCAGACTACTTTTCGAATCTTCCAATTTAAATTAATGCATATATGTAGATTTACCTCTTCCGGAAGTATAATAATAGATACAGAGACATCCTAATAGCCTCTCTTCAAGCTCCAGTCCTGGATGCACAAATTGCTCAATTCTACTAAGTAAGATCTCACAGGCTGCATATCTCAAATCATCGGGGGCTTTCGTGATTTCAGACCCCAGCCATGCAGTAACGGCAAGACAATCTCGGGAAGTACTCCTTGATTTGCTCTTAAGTCCTTTCTCTAAAGCATGGAATAGGGGACTTCCAAACTTTAAGAAGCGCCTCGCTACTTTGCTGCTCCATGTCTCTATGCCAATGTCCTGTTAGTTCATGGAGTCTTTAGAACAAGTAAACAACTGATGGGTGCGGTTTAGTGTAAAACAATGTATGGTAGCCAAATTCGGTATAGACCTTGGTGCCTCTAAGAAAATATAAAATAGTACAAATTTCTTCATGAAGAATAAATAAAGATAAAAAAATTCTTTGGTAATGAATGATAGCTCTGGGTGCATAACTTCAGAAGAGCACTGTTTATCAATAGTTTATGTGAAGGTGGGTAACAGAAACTGAACGATATGAATTGTAACGCCACTGTCTGAGAACTCTCTAAAACAAAGTAATAGATAATATTAGAGAGCTGATGATGTTATTGCGGAGGTCATGTGCTTGTAAGAAACTAGATATATTGTACAAAAGGCAGAGGAGATAGAGGAGTACTATTTACCTTAAAAGGCAAAACTACTTATCACTATGAGTTAGTAAGGGAAAGACAAGAACCCTTGCAAAACTCTAGCTAAATCAGTTGAGATGAAATTTAATTCCAAATCATCCCTATCTCTTGATCAATATGTACATGATCTTACATTGCACCAGGCTAAATTCAATCTTGAAAGCACAAATTACCTCTAGGCATTTATCAGAAAAGTCAACATTCTTTATCATGTTCTTGTGTGGCAGTGAAGTCAAACCAGCCTTTCTAAGCAACCATGGTATTGTGTAGGGTTCTCCTGACCACGAGCAGGTCCCGCCAAGATTGGATAGGATGAATGCTGATAGAGCCTGTGTTGCAGAATTCTCCTCACATGCCACTGACTCGAGTAGGGCTTCCATAGCCTCTTCAAAATATACGAATTTGCTTGATGTTTCTCCCTGAATTTTTCATCGTCAAAGGTTCATGGTTACACCTTTTGGTTTGTAAGTCAATGTACAAGATATATGGATAATGTTAGTTTCATAGGGACTGAAACCAGATATAGGTAAATTTTAACTTTTTGGTTATAGAAAGAATGAAAGAAATTAAACATTTCCAGGTTTCTTCTTAGTGTGGTCTTTCATGGTACTTTTCTTAAGCTATGATACGTAATTTATTTTGTCTGTGTACTTCAGTGCCCAATATCATGATTTCTTGCTATCCATGCACGTTTGGAAGATTCTAAGCTCAACATATGCTGTTCTATTGCAGGTGTTTAGTTACGCAAACCTGCTCGTTCTTTTATTGCTAAGACACATTTTTTCCCATATACTTTGTAAGACAACACTTCAATATGCTTACCAGCAAGTCCAGCTGAAGCAACAAATTTGCTGCCAAAAATTTGTACTCTGGTTGTGACGTTTGGATTAGGAGCAATAATGCACACATATTGTTGTTGCTTCCGTCTTGTTGTATTTTATGCAGTACCTCAATGGCTGATGACCTGGCACGAAAAGATTGAATATGTTCTGAAATCTTCTTGATCATGTATAAAGTAAACAGTAACTTACTTCTAAGAAGTATCAAGTATGCTGTATAAGGAAGAAAATATAGTTTATTGTCACTTTGTTCGATTAGGGCACATACGTCTTTCTAGATGAGATAATATTTTGAGCAGTTGAATTCTTTCATATTCTTGTGAGTTCTTATCGTGATGAATGTCAAGGTCATTCCCTTCCCAGCAGAGGATAAAGAAAATGGTGAATAGGTAGATAGTTTCATACCTTGGAATTTGCAGCAGTTCATGAAAAAACTCCAATGCAATTGACGTTGCACGGTCATTGTTGCTTCTCAAAAGAGAGATAAATGGGGCCAGTGGAGCAGAATGGTTTATGTGTTTTTTGCATTGACCGTCGAATTGCATACATCTGATAAGAACAGCTGCCAGAGAAATAATCTCTTCCAGGTTGTTGTTTCTTGAGACATCCAAGAGCCCTGAGAGTACTTTGGGTGAGCTAATCACAGCTAATTGTGTTTCGCTCGATGTGTAGTCGAATGCAGTGACCAGTGCTTCAATAATCATCAATGACGCTGCTGAAGGTGTTATCCGCAGTGTTGTTAGGCTATATTTGTAACTGTTTGAAGCACACACCACATCCACAAGACATGGTAAAAGTTCTAATGTCTTGATTTCTGCTGGAGATGGATTTATTAAGTAAATTAGTATAGCCGCTTCATGAACATTTTTCTTAAGAGCAGTTGCCAAATGATTCAACTGTAACCCTTTCCTCTTGACGTCATCAACAAGTGATCTGTTTTTTGAAATAATAATTGATAGGACTGATACCGATTCTCGTATCACATGTTCTTCTCTGGATGTTGATATAGCCCTCAGAAGTTGATCAATAATTATGTCTTTTAGCAAAGAATACTTGAGTCCTGTTTTGTTGTTCAGTAGCTCATATATTGTTGTAAGGTCAACTGTGTAGTCTTTATAATTTCCAAACTCTTCTGAGAAACATGACTTTGAAATTATTTTCTCAAGTAGTGCTGCTTGAGAATTTTCTTCAGCATATTCAGAGATTTCTTTTAAGGTCTTCTTGCACCTGTTCTTTTGCCGTGAAGAAATCCTTGGGTTCTGTGTTTTGCAGAGCTGATAATCACGTAAAGTCATGGACAGTGGATATCTGTCGGATCTACTATCAATCATCTGTAAGCTCTGTTGCATTGTTGCTGCTTCATTATTACCACTCAAATGTATGTGCTTTTTGAGGTCTCTGACTCCTGCTGATGATACATCAGTATGACTAAATGAACCGGATAATCTTCTGGAGAGTGAGTTAGTGATTTCTACTCCAGAAACTTGCGATTTACAAACCAAGCTTTCCAAAAACAATGAGGAGCGAGGAGATTTGTGATTCCTGTATTCATTGAGTCAGTTGAGTTAATGAATATCAGACCTAATCAGGTATCAGGCTAAAGCTTAAAACAGGTGAGTAGGGACTGAACTGATAAAAAGCCTCTGTTTGCTGATTTTCTAGTCTCCAGTTTGAAGTGATTTCCAGGTCTTTTGCATATTCCTGAATCAAAAAGATAATGAGGATTTGTGCTTAAAAGGGTAGAACTACAGTATGCTAGTGCATGCTTGTGCAGTTGTTTAGTTTTCAAAGGGATATTCATTTCTACTTATCTTGTCGTGGCTGTCTTTATCAAGATATTACCTCATGAAAATTTTCATTTACAGAACTGCTGTCACTGAGATCCATGTAGATTGGTGTCTCTGACTCAGAATCAAGCAATATATCTTTGAGGCATTTGGTGGTTGTCTTCTTGGTTATTTCTGCCACACCACTCCTTAATTCAGTAGATTGGTGTGTCTGATTTTGCTCTATGGACTCGTTGGATGTGATAATCTTTTCTTCCTCGTTCTTAGCATCATTGTGTGCATTAAATGGATGCACCTTCTCAAACTGCATGCATGCTCTATTAATTTCAACAGTCATACAAACTGAAACAATAATCAGGAGAATTAGGACCTTCCGCTGACTAAACTTAGAGAAAGGTGAGAAAACACCAATGCAAGTTTTGAATTTGGGAACCCTGTACATTTGGTTATTACCCTTATCTTGACCATTACTGCAGGGTCTATAGGGATTCTTTTCAAGTTTCATTTGTCACCTTCATATGGCCTACTCTACATGACATACCCACATCAAAGAATGCTCCAGTAATGTGTTTGAGATAGAATTATAGGTATCATGCTCAGACTTAGATATATTTTGTATTATCCAAGAGGACCAGTTATACTTACATTTGGACAGGTGCACTGCTTGTTTCCATGTTTACATAAATTTGAAGATCTTGTGCTTCTGGACTTCTTACTCCTGTTAAACAGAAATATATTTGGATGAGAATGAGCTTACTGAAATTACAAAAAGCATTACTCTATAATGTGTTGTGAAGAAAGGTATCATCTCCATTTCCAGTTCCTTTTAAAGCCTGGACTCATAAAATTGCTAAAGACTAATTAAACTTGGTCATAATCATCCAATCCATTCCAATAGGTCTTTATTGTCTTCGCCAGATATTATTCATGTCCACTGAAATTTTCTTTCAGTATCAAGCTCTGCCAAGATGTGTTCTTATGAGAAATGTTCATTATTAGAATTGCTAAATGTAGTGTGCAGTTGAAATTCATGCTACTTGGCTAGTGGTCATGTCTCCTTTCTACACAAAGCAACTTACTACGTATATCTACTGCTTATCTGTAACATAGTTTAAGAAACTTACGTTATCTGTTCTAATTCATTGTGAGTGGAAGTGATGCTGTTGGCCTCACCCTTTCCAGAAGACATAATATGATGATACATAAGCCATGCTTTGTATCTCCTCGCCATCTTTACCATCATAGCATAGACCTCATTCTCATGTGATTCCTGCCCTTCATTCTCAAAACATAAGACGGATAACCGTCTGCAGAGGTCCGTAGCAATTTCAGCGTGAAGAAGCCTAGGAGAAACCACAAGAGCTTGAAGAAAATGCATCGCAACCTGCCACTCATCCCCTTGTAGTGTTCTAACAACGGAGAGGTAGAAGTAAGAGTAGCCTATCAAATAACTGTTTGGAATTCCTGCTGTTTCTCCATGCTCATCAAGTGAGGCTGGCACTTGAAGCATGTTCTCTGAATTCTGCAGCCTTGAGTTTCTCTCTTCCGTCCATTTTGCTGCTTGAAGTGCTGCTTCTATACTCTCTATCCCCCAATAAAGATTCGACAATATTGACTGCTCCGAGAACTCGAGATACCCTCTATTATTACAAACATCAAGCTTGGAACTGCATTTCAATTTCAAGCATTTCCAAGATTTTGTGTCTGCAAGCAATGCAGTTATGTGCTGATTGATAACAGCGACGACTGCATGTACCGACTCAATGTCTAGTTTATCATCATCATATGAAAATATAGGAGATGAAGATACAGAAGCCATTGAATTATGTGACATTTTGGCTTCATGAAGAAGAATAAGAACTGTTTACAGATAAGTAGTTCTGTATTCTTTGCTCGTGATTGTTGCCAACATCTGAGTCTTTAGGGGCCCTCTTATTTTTCTTCTGTAAAAGATATGCTACAGACAAAGATATGGCTGTTGCCTCCATTAGAGGGAAAGTTTTACAGAAGGACATAAGTTTGAGGTTGTTATTGTCTTTACTGAGTAATACTCCATTTGTCCCAAATTATATGACTCACTTTTCTTTTATTCAGTCCCCAAAAAAATGACATTTTCTTATTTGACAAAAATTATTACCTTTTTCGTTTTAGGAGATAATCTATAGTCATACAAATATCTTTCACTTATTTTAGACCACAAGATTCAAAAATCTTTCTTTATTTCTTGAACTACGTGCCGAATCAAACTACATAATATAAAATTGGGACGGAGTGAGATGAACAAGGTAACTTGTACCATGTGATATCCTTATTTTTAATGTCCATTATTTGCCAAGAGCCCTATTAGCAATGAAATATACATGAATTGAATGCAAAAGATACACATAATTCATATAATTGATGCCAACTAATTGAGGTCTAAGCATTGTTAAATAATTGAATGAATTATTCAGTATAATCATATGATATTATGTCTGATTAATTAAGATTCGTGTCGCATAAGACTTACTAAGAAAGAAAATGCTCCAGAGTGTTTTCCCTTCCGCGCTCCCTACTAAAAGTGTTTTTCCTATTTAAGGCTCAAACTCTACTTCTAATGGAGGTGAGAGCTATTATATTTATATCCCACCACACTCATTATTGGTAATTAATTGAATGATTGCCATCTATATTTTCAATGAAACGTTTCATTATCTTGAACAGATTGCAAGATTCCCTTTTGATAAAATAATTGGACATTGCTAAGCGTGATTATAGTTTAATTCTAGATTTAGGAGGAGTAATATTCTGCTATTATCTCTTTCAATTCTGAAGTGATAACCTTTTGTTTTATTATCATGGTACAACTGTAGAAAATGGTGGAGTTCTTTAACTTTAGTATGTGGGAAAATTATTGGTGGAAAAAGGTATTGATATGGTCATTTAATTATTTTAAATCTTCCCCTTTTTGTTCTATAGTTGTTTAATTACTTCAAATATTACCCCTTTTGTTTTAGTGGGCATTATTTTCTTTACTGGTTCTTGGTGTGGCATCATTCTGTGAACTTTGTCGCCTTCTAAATACTTGCACTGTTAGACTCTAACGTGTCCATTTCCATACACAACAAGAAGAGAAAAGCAAAGAAGAAGCTTTACATTAAAACAAAAACGAAAAATAAATAAAAAGACGATCAAGAGTTATGATGGAGCGGTAAGTACTCTTTCACTCTTAACCGATGTCTTGAGTTCGAGTTCACTTGAATATGAAGTCATTAGGAATGTTTTACCCCTAATGTGGACTTCTCGGCACGAATCTGAATTTAATTGACCTCCAATAAGAATATCGGATATCCGAAGGAAAGGAACTAGCCCTCTCCATATCGTTGGATAATTGGTTTTAGGATTCAGTGGGAAACCAAGAAAAATAATAAATAAATAAAAAGGTTTTACTAAGTCGTTTTTTTCGTAATAAATTATATTACACTTTAGCTTATTACTGATATCATTTATCAATTAATGATGTGCACGATGTATGTAAGATTGTAAGGTTATATAAGAAATGTCACTGAAAATAAGCTTTTCATAATTCTCTCAATTAAAAAATGGATTTTTGTCGACATTTTTATGTCCAGTCAACAAGTACCGTAAAACTTTGTTTGGTCAATCCCCAAAGAGACAAGATATTGAAGTGCTTTTATAACTGAAATAATTAATCCGTTGATTAATCTTATTGATGAAAGACATATATATACAAGTTATAACAGAAGAATTATATTCTTACTTTACATCTAAAACCCTATTCTATAAGGAGACTAACTATACAATTATAGTAATATTACAATAGTAATTAAGGTACAAGACTAATTTTAATATATACCAAATATACAAGATCCAGAACACTGTTCACAGAATTAGGGTCGCGACACTGTGTCCTAAAAGCCGCGGCGCAGGGCACTATTTTTGGACACTGTTTAACACACCCCTACGCCATAGCGCGCTTCAGACGACATCGCTTTCTAAAATCTTCAAAAAAGGACCGAGGGAAGACCCTTTGTAAAGATGTCTGCAATCTGATATCTGGAAGGGACATGACAGACGCGTACTTGTCCTTTAGCTACCTTTTCTTGAACAAAGTGAATATCCATCTCTATGTGTTTAGTGCGCTGGTGCTGAACTGGATTACCAGAAAGGTAGATGCCACTTATATTATCACAATACACTAAGGTAGCTTTCAATGTGACAACGGCTCTAAAAGTAGACTTCGTAACCAACACGACTCGAAACCACATCGCTACCCTCGACATCGGGCCTCAGATTGAACGTGAAATCGTGGATTGACGCTTGACAGACCATGAGACCAAGTTATTACCTAAAACATGCAGCAGCCAGACGTAGACCGTCTGGTGTCAGGACAACCACCCCAATCAACATCTGTCGCGCCCTTTTTCGACCGCGACATTTTTCTAGCGAACCCTTCTCCGGACAGCGAACCGAGGCAGCATATCAAGTCGTCGATTTACTCGGGAATGGCTATGCGAATGGAAAAAGGGAAACAAAGCTCGTAATTTTGCTAGTATTATGCGGAATATAAAGAGTTTTTAGAGTTTTGTTCTTCGCTTGATCGATTGATTTTTTCTTTTGATTGCGGATGAAGAGTGACGGATTTAGGAGCTTTCTCCCTTCCCCGGATGACTGTCGATATCTGCTGGGTTTTTCCCCCTCATTGCTGCCGATCCTTTGCATGTGTGTAAACCTCTCTTTATAGCCCTGATTTTGGGTTCCCCATTAGGTAAACTTTGATAGGATTTTGGAGGATATTTTGTGCGATTCGTTCATCGCGATTTTGACATGGTTCGTTCGATTTTCATACGATTTCTTGATTTTCCGTGATACGATTTTGGATGTTTATTAAGGCAAGTTTATGATTATCGTAATATCGGGCTGATTTGTTAGTTGTATTGGTGAAGATTCGCCGATTCTCCCGAGAATCTCACCGCGCAAGTGGCGATGAGAGTGAAAGGTCATTGAGTTTTGGTTTTAGGGTTCCCTGTCGATGTAGATGGGGGAATGGAAAAGGCCGAGGTCACGCTGGCCTGGGCTGATAAGGGAGAGTGGGGTGTAATGGGTCGGTGTGTAGGTCGAAAAATAAAGAGTGGTAGCGGATAATGGGCCATGTTTGCACGTAGTTTTAGGTATTTGGGTAATTTGGGTAGTTAATTTAATTAGGGGTAAAGTTTTAAGTGTATTAGTTTAGGTGTATTATTAATTAATTAATGGTAAATTAAACTATTTAAATTGTAATTAGATTATTTAGGTGCTTTATTAGTCTGAGTTTTAAAATTATTACAATAATAAATGCGGGTGTGCTATTTAATTAAATTGTTTATTTATGCATGTATTAATGTCTTTTATTGCTGCATTTTATTATTAAAATTATTTTGCAACATTAGTGTAATTTTATAGTTAAGGATCGAAGTGAGGGTCAAAATCGTGTCAATAACATTCCTCTTTGTATGGAGATGATGGAAGAATCTTCGGACAAAGACGTTGACTCATAGCCAATTTTGTCTCGATCCTCAAAATTAAGAAAAAAATGTTGGGCAATTGAGGCAGGGTTGACGCAAAATTCAAAATTTGTCCCAGTGTCGAGATATGACGACACTAGGCTACCATGGTCAAAGCACCAAGGTGGGTTAGCGCGGACTCAAAATTTATCCCAGTGTCGAGTTATGACGACACTGGGCTACCATGGCCGAAACGCCAAGGCGGGCTAAAGCAAACTCAAAATTTGTCCCAGTGTCGAGTTATGACGACACTGGGTATGTGGTGCTAAGAAAAATAAAATAACTGGCTTGAACTTAGGGGTGTACCGTTATCGACTTATGGTGCTGAATTTTATGGAGATGTGGAACGAGTGGACCGACGCTTGAGGCCGCTTCTGCCATTTGTTGGAAGGTTGGCCCCCCAACAAATTGCCCTTGTCACGTAGAGAAAATCCATGTTGTGCTCCCGCCTCGCACGCTAAGACTTAAGCAAACGGTTAGTGCATAACTGTTAAGACAAAATGATGATGCATAATTTTAAAAGCAATGTAACTGTGAGTAGAAAATGTTATTCTGCAAAAATGTGATGCATGTTGTGTTGATGCGATGCCGCAAATGCTGTGACTTTCGCCCTCGCATGTATGTGTTGCGATTGTGAATGCGGATATGTTGTCTTTGCCGCGATCGCCTTTTTTAGATGAAGCCATGTAGACTAAAGCTCATAGAAAAGATTATCGCATAACGCTAAGACGTAATAATAAAACATGAATAAGAAAGGCAAATTGAGAGTAGAAATTGTCCTTGCGTAGATGTGGTGTGTTGATGACGCCGTTTTGGACGTGGCATCGTACGGACGTCGTTCGACTTAGCGTCGCTTTCGGACGTGGCGCCGCTTTCGACTCGAGTCGCTTTCGACTGGCCGCTTTCGACTCGTCGCTTTCGGACTAGCGTCGCTTTCGACTGAGTCGCTTTCGACTCGACGTCGTTTGACTCCCGGCCGCTTTCTGAGTTAGCGTCGTTTTGGACGCGTCGCTTTCGGACGCGAGTCGCTTTGGACCGAGTCGCTTTCGACCGAGTCGCTTTCTGACACGACGCCGCTTTCGACTCTGCCGCTTTCTGACGCGGCGGCGCTTGACGCGAGTCGCTTGACTGGCGTCGTTTGATCGGCGTGCTGACGCGTCGTTTTCGACGCGGCGTCGTTTGACGGGCGTCGTTTTGACGTGGCGTCGCTTTGACGCGCGCTGCTGACGCGTGTTGCTCGCTCAGAATAAATGCTCCGCAAGCTAAGCTTGAAAAAATTAGTGTATAAATCATAAAACAAGATGATAAATATATGAGAAATGCAATTATGAATAGGATGTCATCCCCGTATGATACGCGGTGTTTTGAATGCCGAGATGTTGTCTCGGGCGACATGCTAGATGCCGCCATCGACGAATTGCCATGATGCTTTGTTGTGATGCATTTGTGAACCATATGGATTGCCATGATGTCTTTGTTGTGCGTTTGTGCAATCGACGGGTTGCAATTGACTCTAGGCCCGAGCCGACGCGCTAGACTTTGTCATGGATTTGAACTCGATTGTTGATGTCGCTACCGTCACGCTTCAAGAATTTTGTTGTATTTTCTCGCTTCTACTAGTATGAAGAACTTTGTCAGACCTTCTCGCTAATACGGGCGACTGCGCCAAAGAAAATTTGTGAGTTCGGCGTGGCGTTGATTCGCGTTGACTTTGTAGTTTTGACTTCACGCCGACGTCCGCTTGTTTGGGACTCATAACCCCGCTGGTTTCTCGCTTTGTCTCGCTTTGAATTTGCAGCATGCTAGCCTAAAAGTGGGTTTGCACGGGTTGCTTGTATATTATGTGTTTTCGTTATTTTCAAAAATATGGAAGGTTTCTAACGCGTGACCGGCCGATTTAGGCCGCCACGTATCCCCACGAGAATCAGTCATGACGTAGTTCATTACAAGCGAAATCGGGTGAAATTAAAAATTTCTAAAGCGCGGACCGCTCGGGCGCCGCCACGATCCATCGCGGAATCAGTCAGACGTAGTTCCAATACAAGCAAAAGAGAAAATGGGGATTTTCTAAAAGGTGGGACCGAAGCCGATATGACCGCCTACGTATCCGTCAAGGGAATCAGGTCGAACGTAGTTCCATTACAAACGGAAAGAGGCAAAATATGTTAAACTAACTATATATATATATATATATATATATATATATATATATATATATATATATATATATATATATATATATATTTTAGATTCCTGCAGGCCAAGACAGGGGTACACGTCCATTTGTTCAAAATGTCGCATTGCTCTGCATCTTAGATGGCAGGGTCTTCAGCGGGATCATACCGGATCACATTGTATTTATGTTTCCTTTTCAGCAACGAGAAGACTTTAGAGCCCTTCCACGCAGTTTTCTGTATCTTCTTCTTTTGATTTCTGTGAAGTGCATGTTTTGATGAATGACCATTCAGCGCAATGTGCTCTAGCGAGCATTTCTCTTCCTTTGGAGATTGATTGATGATTCAACCTTCTTCCCTCTTTGGACCGGCACAACAGTCCCTTCCAAACTGTTTTGTTCAACAATCATGTTCACATAGGCATCATCAGGGTTTGGTAAGTGGTTGTTGTTTATATTGGGGGGAGCTTCTTTAAGTTGGATGAATCTATCTTTGATCAATTCCTCGATTTTGTCTTCGGAGGTATAACAATTTATGTCATGCCCTCGACACCGAGTGGTATGCACAATGTTTGGTTTCATCGCGTGCCTGGAAGTAGGCCCGGTATTTCGGAATCGATGGAGTATTCCCGCGCTTTCAACTTCATACACTTGGGCTATGGGTTCGGCTAAAGGTGTATAGGTTTTGTTGGTTTTCTTTCGCATCTACGCGGCTCGGGGTCCGCTGCGCGGGTTCGCATGGTGAGTATTTTGGATATGCCGTTGGGTATGGTAAACATGATATGGGGTGGCGCAAGGTCGATAATGTGGATTTTGAGTGTTTTGTTATAGTAAGGAGGCGCGACTTTGATACACCGGATGTTGTTCGCCTATGCTCCCGAATGACCACGATAGAGGTGATGATCTCTTCTCCTCTCGCGAGGTACCTCCATGGAATCGATCGCATTGCTCGCTAGTTGCTTGTAGGTCGCTAAGTTTGTAATTCGCTGTCTTAATGCTTCTTCCACGGTCTCCATTCTTACGACTTCGCAAAACTTCGCCCAATTACACTGATCATCCTTTCATAATACGTCGCGTCTTTCAACGACTGCACGAACAAAGTGGTCATTTCGCTCTCTGCCATTGGAGGTTGGACCTTCGCTGCTTCTGACCGCCACCTTAGGGTGTATTCCCTGAAAGTTTTTGTGGATTTATTTTCAAGTTTCATAAGATAAAATCTGCCCGATTGTCGATGTTGAACTCGAATCTATCCATGAAATCTTGTGCCATGGCATTCCAACCGCCCCAATTTCGGTGGTCTCGCACGCGCATCACCCGGTTAGACTCCTGATGAATAGCTTCATGATGATTGCTTGATTTTTACCAACTCCAATCAATTTATCGCAATATGACCTTAGATGAGCTCGAGGATTCCCCTTTCCATCGAACATGTCAAATTTGGGCACCTTGTATCCCACAGGTAATTCAACATCGGGGTGCATACATAAGTTTTCATATTCTAAACATTCCTCCCCCTAGTTCATTTGAATGCTTTTGAATGCCTCTTTCAAGCTACGGATTTCTTTTGCCATATTTTCATCAGCCTTAGCTCGAGTCTGCCGCTCCACTTCAGATCGACCGCTCTTGCATAATAAATGGTTGGCTTTGGTCGGATGCTAATCCCCATATTGTTTGTGTGTCATCCGCTCGTATTGGGCTTGGCAATTGGGTTGAGTGGAGATATAAGTAGGTGGAGGTTGAGATGTGTATGTAGTGAACGGATCATTTGGAGGTCGGTTTGCAAATTGTCCGGCGAGTGACGTTTGCGAAATGGTATGTCGCGCTGCGGGAGCTTTGGGGAAGTGGAGGCTCGAGGGCTTGTGACACGATTTCACTTGTCCTTTGCTGGAGTGGTGCATTCAAGCTAATAGACAGTTTGTGATATTTCGAGCCTTTCTATTTCATTGCATGACTTCCATTTGCCGCAATAGCTTGGCGAGTGTTGATCATTGGTGTTTCTCCTTTCTAACGCCTCGCATCCTCTGAGAACGGACGAGTCCTAAGTTGTTTCGTCCTGCCTCCGGATTAGTCATTTATCGATGATCGCTTACCACCAACGCGAATCAACCTTTTGGGATAAGCTAGGCAAAAATAACCCTTTAACAAACGGCAAACCAAGTTAGTATAATATGCAAAAAGTTGCGTGCAATATATACTAATAAGCAAATTGCAAATCAAGTGCGTGTTCTAACATGTTTGGGACCTCTTTATGCCGCAGGTAGGCCTAAACGCCAAATATGTGAGGTTATGATGGATTTGTCCGTTCGCCCAATCGTAATGCTTTTGTTGGAAATGGCGACCAAACGACGGCACTTTTTCCAATTTCAGCATGACATGATTGGGTTTGGATTTGTCTATTATTGTCACGCCACACATAGTATCTGGTTGGTCGTTGGGTCAAGAACCCGTCGACAAGTTTGGTGTTTTCCTAATTGTGGTGTCGATACCAAGGATCGATCCACCTAAGGTAAATGCATGCATGCCTTAAAATAAAGGGTGGTATAGCTCTATCCTGAGTTTCTAAGATTTGGCTTTACTAGACGCAAGGTTCCCGAGCGGACAATTCGAGTGAGAAGGCTACGCGGCTGATCAGACGAATCGATCTAACTCCGCGCAGGCGCCAACTCTCTTAAAATTTGGATATTTGAAGAAATTTGCGGGTGCGCGAAGCACACCAGCGCGTGAGTGTGTGGTAGTGTGAATTTTCCAGAGTGGAAGAAATATGAACGGAATGCCAGTTTAAGGAAAACAGTAAAGCACATAGCAATTAAAGCAAATAAACAAAATACAGTACATAAAAATTAAATGCAAAAAATAATGCCAAATAATAACCCTAGGTCTGTTGTGGTTAAGAGCCTTAAATCCCCAGTGGAGTCGCCATTTCTGTCGCGCCCTTTTTCGACCGCGACATTTTTCTAGCGAACCCTTCTCCGGACAGCGAACCGAGGCAGCATATCAAGTCGTCGATTTACTCGGGAATGGCTATGCGAATGGAAAAAGGGAAACAAAGCTTGGGTAATTTTGCTAGTATTGTGCGGAATATAAAGAGTTTTTTAGAGTTTTTGTTCTTGCTGCTTGACTGGATTGATTTTTTTTCTTTTGATTGCGGATGAAGAGTGACGGATTTAGGAGCTTTCTCCCTTCCCCGGATGACTGTCGATATCTGCTGGGTTTTCCCCCCTCATTGCTGCCGATCCTTTGCATGTGTGTAAACCTCTCTTTATAGCCCTGATTTTGGGTTCCCCATTAGGTAAACTTTGATAGGATTTTGGAGGATATTTTGTGCGATTCGTTACTGCGATTTTGACATGGTTCGTTCAGATTTTCATACGATTTTGCTGATTTTCCGTGATACGATTTTGGATGTTTATTAAGGCAAGTTTATGATTATCGTAATATTGGGGCTGATTTGTTAGTTGTATTGGTGAAAGATTCACGATTCTCATGAGAATCTCGGCTGGGTGTGGGTGGCGATGGAGAGTGAAAGGCTGGCTGCTGAAGTTTTGGTTTTAGGGTTCCTGTCGATGTAGATGAGGGGAATGGAAAAGGCTGAGGCTGCTGGGGGCGTGGGCTCTGGGCTTATAAGGGGAGAGTGGGGTGTAATGGGCTGAGGGTGTGTGGGTCGAAAAATAAAGGAGTGGTAGTGGATAATGGGCCGCGGGTCAGGGAAAATAATGGGCCGCGGGTTTGGGCTGTGTAGTTTTAGGTATTTGGGTAGTTAAATTTGGGTAGTTAATTTAATTAGGGGTAAAGTTTTAAGTGTATTAGTTTAGGTGTATTATTAATTAATTAATGGTAAATTAAACTATTTAAATTGTAATTAGATTATTTAGGTGCTTTATTAGTCTGAGTTTTAAAATTATTACAATAATAAATGCGGGTGTGCTATTTAATTAAATTGTTTATTTATGCATGTATTAATGTCTTTTATTGCTGCATTTTATTATTAAAATTATTTTGCAAAATTAGTGTAATTTTATAGTTAAGGACTGAAAGGGAGGGTCAAAATTGGGTGTCAACAACATCTGTATAGGAGACTAGTGTAGACGTCGATAAATGATACAAATGCAAGTCATACTCAAGTGTTCCCTGAATGTACCTAAGAATGCGTTTGAGCGCATTCATATGTTCAACTCTGGGATCATGCATAAACAAACACACCTGTTGTACGACATATGTAATATCAGGTTGCGTGAACGTCAGATACTTAAGTGCTGCCTGCAAGACTACGATAGCGGCTCGACTCATGGGAGAGCTACCGCAAAGACCAACTTGGGTTTAGTATCAACTGGAGTAGAAATGGACTTACAAGATGACATCCCAGCCCTCTCAATAATCTCTGTTGTATACTTCCTCTGTGATAAGAACAATCCACCTGCATGACGAGTTACAACAATACCCAAAAAGTAACTCAATGGGCCCAAGTCCTTCATGGCAAACTCAAAACTGAGCATTGTCATAATGAACTTTCGCAAAGCATCAGAAGAGGCAGTCAAGATAATATCATCAACATATAATAGAATATAAGCCATGGAAGATCCCTGACGATATATGAATAATGAGTTATCAGACCTGCTGTGAGAGAAACCCATAGTCGAAACATAGTCAACAAACCTCTTATACTATGCCCGTGGGGACTGCTTAAGCCCATACAAGGACTTCCTCAATAAACAGACATTATTAGGATATCTAGTATCCCTAAACCCCAAGGGTTGATGCATATACACTGTCTCATGAAGATCACCATGTAGGAAAGCATTCTTCACATCTAATTGATGAATGGGTCATGATTTTGAAAGAGCCAAGCTGATCACAGTATGAATAGTCACCGACTTGACCACTGGGCTATAAGTCTCACCACAATCCACACCAACCTGCTGAGTTTTACCATCACCTACAAGACGACCTTATGCCTCGCAAACGAACCATCTTCTCTTTATGAGCAAAAATCCACATAGATCGAATAATATTAACACCAGATGGACGGGACACAAACTCCCACGTCTTATTATCAATAAGAGCATTATATTCACCGGTTGTGACAATTTTCCAATTAGTGTCATTTAGGGCAAACACAGGATTACGGGGTAAGGGAGACTTAAGAACATTAGAATTTAAATTAAAATGTCTTTTTGGTTTAACAATACCCCGTTGACTGCGAGTGATTGGACCATGACTTGAGGCTGGATGGTGTGAAGTTTAGGAATTTTCGGGAGACGGGACGTGTCACGACCCGACCTCGGGCCCGCGACTGGTGCCCTACCTGGGCACCCTTATAGGTATACATCAGAGATAACCAGCGGAATATAAATAAAGCTCATAGATATGCAGTAATGTGAAATAAGAACCAGGCTAGCCGATAAGGCCACCTTCATGCATATATACATAACAAAGGGATACATCTTTTACAAGTCCAACCCACAAAATATGACTACAGACCTCTAAGAGTTTGGCCCCTATCTATGACGGGAAAGGGCCCCGCCATACCCCTGAATGTACATAAATCTACAACAACAGGGATCCGTACCAAAAGGTAAGCCTCCGGAGTAATGGAGCTTCCCAAAAGCTGAACAGTGATCCTAAGAGTGAGGATCAACAACCTGTTTACCTCTACCGGCATTTAACGCAAATTTCCGAGAAAGGGTCAAGACAAAACACGTACCAAGTATATGAAACCGAAAGCATCAGAATGAAATCATATAGTCTAAAATAAAGTCGAGACATGTATGATAACCAAATTAATAAAGATAATCGTGCTTTACTAATAATGAGAGTAAATAAGAGTAAACCTTACTGTTTAAAAATAGGAAACTTATGATAAAACTAGGGTCACCCGCCCGTAGTATCATTATGCAATTCTACTCCTGGGACTATTTCACCCGCATAGGTCTTGTGAACCCGCATGAGGCAATTTGCATCGCATGAGACTATTTCACCCGCATAGGACTAATTCACCCGCATGGACCCTGTGGGCCCGCAATGAGCATATACGCCATACTCACATCGTGGGGAGCAAATCCACGGAAATGCAAAATGCAACATGACCCGGGGATTGACCCCGTAATAAATAATATAACACTAGCACTAACGGCTATCATGAACAACATATGCAAGTTAGCAATCTTTAACTCTCATTAATTAAACTTAAGGCACTATCATGTAAAATTCGGAAATTTAACCCCAAATTACTACGTACTTCTATTCCTTTAAAAAGAACCTTTTTCATATAAAAGCCACAGGATACCAACACCCGTAGTATCAAGGCATGTCTATTTTTCGAATCAAGTTACTACACCTTTAGAAATTCATTTCAAGGCTTTGAAACCAAGTAACTTTTACTTTCCAAACTCAAGTAACCTATACCTTTAAATCAAGTTACTTATACTCTTTAAGTCAAGTATGTATGCTTTCAATATCAAATTATTTATTCTCTTTTAAATCATTCAAGTAAACCACTCTTTTAACTTTCCATAAAGTCGTTATAACTAACTTTCCATAAAGCCATTATAACACTTTATGTTTTTAGAAAACCAAGGCATTTACATCCTTTAAAAACCAAGTGAGTTCAACTTTCCAACTCAACTAAACATGTACCTTTTTAAATCAAATCAATGGTACCAAAATGAAACCGAATTCATTTAAGACATGTACATCAACCGTACTATACATTTATAAGAATCATGCTCAAGAAGATAGGAAAGTTCCACATACCTCTTCGGTTTAATCCACCCGCTAAGTTGAATACGCCGCACGTAGAATGTCAACCTATAATGACCATAATACGTCTATCAACTTCTAGCTTTCTAAGGTAGAATAATACTAAGTATAAGGTCTCTTATTCTACGGAAAATTGGCCAGCACTTCCCCTGTTTTTACGTACTTTTCCACCTTTTCAAGGCCCGAAAATCAATAACCAATACGCCACATTTAAGGCACAACCAATCAAACAACAATACAACATATAGTCCTTTTTCAATTCTTTAATCCAAGTCGTTACTCTAACATGTTAATACGTCATAACAATTATAACAACTAAATTCCTTTTCTTGTATAACATGTGACGATTATAACTAACAACCAAATTGATTAACAACTTCAATGGCTAGCATGCCATATTTCGGTATTCACCCTCCAAATTTCCCAACACTTATAAATCTTTATTCCTTATATCACAAGCTCATCTATCAACTACTATAACATGTAATCTTCAATTACATTAAGAAGACAAAGATCATTACCTCACTAAGCCCAAATATAATCCAAGATTAAAAGTCGATCCTTAGCAACTTTAGCTCCTTTCCTTTACGTTCCAATCCACTCCAAGCAACCCTTAGAAGTTCATAACCAACTTCTCTTCAAGTTCCAACTCAAAATATGAAGAACACCTTAGGGTTTCAGGTGCGACTAGCGGATTAACGTAGTATTTCCGGGATTTAAGAGGTTGTTTATGCTTAGTATACTACTAGGGATCCTTGGTTTGAATATGGAGATTTATCAACAACATTTGAAGAATTTTTGTTCTTCTAGAGAGCCTTGGCCGAGAGCCTCAATAAGTGCACAAAGTTTTCTTGAAAATTTTCTAAGTGTTAAAGTCTTGCACTAGTATGGATATATAATGAAACCAAGGGTGGAGATTAAAATAAATGTGTGGCCAAGATTGAGATGAACAAATATCTTGAGTCAACTTGGCCATGCCATTCTCGCCCAACATAGTTATACTGTGACACGTGTCACCCTCCTATTGGCCCAAAATATTTTATCTCTCCATAATTCTACTAAATTCCATAAGTCTCAAATACCAAATTTGAGAACCAAATTCCAATTATTAAACTTTTTTCCTTCACGAGGTTTGGAATATTTTTCGTAGGAAAAAGTAATCTTTCTTTCATTTCAAGCTTAAAGTCGTATTTTCTCACGTAAGTCCTTATATACATGTCCTGAAACTACGGGGTGTAACATTCTTACCCCCCTTAGATACATTCGTCCCGAATGTTCTTACTAAGTTCAATCTTAAACCGATGTCGGCATAGTCCCCTTTAACTATACCCAATACAAACAAATATGCCACACATGACCACAATATAACACTTATACATATACTTCAATCAAAATTGACAAGTAGGGATAATGAATTACATGCAGGTGAGGGAACAAGTGAGGATACTTCTTCATCATGTCCTCCTCTGCTTCCCAAGTCATCTCCTCTCTATTATCATTCCGTCACAAGACCTTGACGGAAGCCACGTCCTTATCTCGTAATCGTCTGACCTGGCGATCAAGTATCGCTATAGGACTCTCCTCATACGATAACCCATCTGTCACCTGGACATCACTAACCGAGAAAACTCTGGATGGATCTCCGATACACTTCCGTAACATAGAAACATGGAAGACCGGATGCACTGCCTCTAGATCGGATGGCAGATCTAACTCATAGGCAACCTTGCCTACTCTACGAACAATCTGGTATGGCCCAATGTACCTCGGGCTAAGTTTCCCCTTCTTTTCGAACCTCATCACACCCTTCATGGGTGATACCTTCAAGAATACCTAATCGCTGTCGAAACTCCGTTGTCGATGCCGACATTATCGCATACGACTTCTGTCGACTCTGAGCTGCTAATAACCTCTCCTGGATAAGATTTACCTTATCCATAACCTGCTGAATCAAGTCTGGACCAACTAACTGAACCTCGCCAACATCGAACCAACCGATCGGTAACCTACACTTCCTTCCATATAAGGCCTCATAAGGCGCCATTTGAATACTGGAATGGTAGATGTTATTATACGCAAACTCAACAAGAGGCAAATGATCCTCCCAACTACCTCTGAAGTCAATAATACAGGCCCTCAGCATATCCTCAAGTGTCTGGATCGTACGCTCGCTCGTCCGCTTTCGAGGGTGAAATGCGATCGAGACTCATGCGCCCCTAACCCTTTCCGAAAGACCTCTGGTTAGCCATAAACTGGGCCCCTCTGTCTGATATAATAGATGTAGGAACTCCGTGCAGTCTCACAATCTCCTGGATATACAGTCTAGCATAATCCTCAGCCGAATAAGTAGTCCTGACCGGTCAGAAAATTGGCTGATTTTGTCAGCCTGTCTACTATAACCCAGATGGAATCACACTTTCTCTGAGTACGAGGTAACCCTGTAACAAAATCCATGTTGATCACCTCCCACTTCAACGTCGGAATCTCAATCGTCTGTAATAGCCCACTGTGCTTCGTGCTCAACTCGACTCCGACAATTCGCATAATCGAGCAACGAACTCTTCTACGTCCCTCTTCGGGCCATCCCACCAATACACACCTATGAGGTCATGGTACATCTTAGTCGACCCCGGATGAACCGAATAACGAGCACTGTGTGCCTCCCCTAGAACCTGATGACGAAGTCCTGCAACATCGGGTACACACATCTATCCTCGTACCTTAGCACCCCATCAGGTGCTACCTCAAATGAACTCTTCTCCTCTCAAAGAGCCGTATCTCGATACCGTACCAGAACCGGATCCTCATACTGTCGCCTCTTCACCTCCTCAACGATGGAAGACTCGGCAACCTCTCGAACCCAAACTCTACTATCATCAGCCCAAGGCTCGCTAACTGATGAATCTCACGAACCATGTCCCTTCTATTTGGCTGTACGTTTGACAGACTACCCATAGATCTACGACTAAGAGCATTTGCAACCACGTTGGCTTTCCCCGGGTGGTATATGATATCAATATCATAATCCTTCAAAGAACTCTAACCACCGCTCTCGCCGCATGTTCACCTCCTCTCGTCAAGATATACTGGAGGATCTTGTGGTCTGTATAAATATCCACATGAACCCCATATAAGTAGTGCCTCCAAATCTTCAAAGCATGTATCATTGCCGCTAACTCCAAATCATGAGTAGGGTAGTTACTCTCATACTTCCTGAGTTGTCGGGACGTGTAAGCTATAACCTTACCATGCTGCATCAACACACAACCAAGTTCGACACCCGAAGCATCACAAAAAGCCACATAACCCTCTAATCCCTCGGAAAGAGTAAGAACTGGAGCTGTCGTTAACTTCTCCTTTAATAACTGGAAGCCCTTCTCACAAGCATCCGTCCACTGGAACTTAGCCGCTTTCTGAGTCAGCCTAGTCAAAGGCGCTGAGATCGAAGCGAAATTTTCCACAAATCTCCGGTAATAACCCGCAAGCCCTAAGAAGCGCACTCGCCGGTAAGTAGTTCAGGCAAGTTTTCACCGCCTCAATCTTTGTCGTATCAACCCGAATACCATCGGCCCCGACAATGTGCCCCAAGAATGCCACTGAGGCCAACCAGAACTCACATTTAGAGAACTTGGCATACAACTGCCGGCTCTGGAGGACTCTAAGTACCGTCCTCAAATGATCCGCATGCTCCTGCTCCGTGCGAGAGTAAAACAGGATGTCATCAATGAATACTATAACAAACGTATCCAGAAATGGCTTGACACCCGGTTCATCAAATCCATAAATACCGCTGGAGCATTAGTCAATCCGAACGACAAAACCCTGAACTCATAATGACCGTATCGGGTCCTGAATGTAGTCTTCGGGATATCTGCCTCTCTAACTCGCACCTGATGATACCCTGATCGCAGATCTATCTTGGAAAAACACTTCGCACCCTGCAACTGATCAAACAAATCATCAATCCTGGGGAGGGGGTACCTATTCTTGATGGTTACCTTGTTCAGCTGCCTGTAGTCAATACACATACGCAACGTCCCATCCTTCTTCTTCACAAATAATACCGGCGCTCTCCAAGGTGAAGTACTAGGCTTAATAAAGCCTTTCTCCAGCAAGTCTTTCAGCTGGTCCTTCAACTCTTTGCAACTCACCAGGTGCCATTCTATACGGAGTAATAGATATAGGTCGAGTATCTGGCAGAACATCAATACAGAACTCTATCTCCCGCTCTGGAGGAATACCTGGGAGATCATCTGGAAAAACATCCGAAAATTCTCTAACCACCGGAATCGATCAAGAATCGCACTCGTGCTCAGACGAACACCCGAATAAGATGATAAATATACCCTTTCTGAACCATCTTTCTAGCCTTGAGGTAAGAAATAAACCTACCCCTCGGTGACGCAGTATCCCCTTTCTACTCAATAACTAGCTCACCGGGAAACTAGAATCGAACCAATCTGTCTCTACAGTCAACATTGGCATAACAAGAAGCCAACCAGTCCATACCCATAATAACATCAAAATCTATCATATCCAGCTCTATTAAGTCTACTAGGGTCTGATGACTGTGTATAATCACCGGGCAATTCTTATATACCCGCTCAGCTACCACCGAATCACCATCGCGTAGCTACTCAAAAGCGTTCTATCGACACCGCTCTATTCCTATTCTACCAAGAATAAGAGGAGATATATAGGACAAGGTAGAACTCGATCTATCAAAGCATAAACGCTACAACATGAAATCAATAGTATACTTGGATTTACATCCGCAAGTCTCCCGATCCCGCTGATCAAGTTAAGGCATAGATGCGTTCGAGGACCGCTAGAACTAGACTCCGCCATGACTCTCGCCGCGCTCGCCGCCCAGAACACTCGCCTTCCGGCGCATGCCCATAAGATGACGACCCAAGAATCGACCAGAAGTTGAGCCATACTACCTGCCGCCTCGCCTGACAATCCTCTTCAACGGCCGCCGCCGCAAGAGAAACATGCCCTCAAGAAATATGACACTTCGGACGGGATCTACCGTGATCGACCACACCGAGGTAAAGATGGCCTCATCCGCTAGTACTGCTCCTTGAAACTCAAGCCCCGAGCTCGACCGCTTCCCGAATAACTCGCTGATCAAACTGCTCGCTAAGACCGAGAGGAGTACTCAGGCCGGGCTGAGATGCAGACCTAGCCTGTTGCTGAGACTATCCGCCTCGAAAGTTACCCGAAACCCCGCCGCCCCGGCCTCTTATATCGCCTCCGCTCGATCGACTTCTATGCTCTGCTTTCCACTCTGCGCGATGCTGGATCCTGACAATATCCATACATGGCTTAAGAGCCACTGCCATGCATCCATCAACCAAGTAGCGGTCTAGCCCTATCACATAGCGAGGAACTCTATCCGCCATGTCAGCCACAATAGCGGGCGCATACCTAGCCAATGAGTCGAACTCTAGGATATACTCTCTGATGGTCCTGCCACCCTACCTCAATGTCAGAAACCTATCAACCCGGGCTCTCCTCATCTCAGGAGGCAAAAAGTGATCTAGAAAGGCCTCCGTGAACTCGTCCCAAATGGCTGGAGGAACACCCACGCCCCTGGATAGTTCCCACGACTCAAACCAGTTCACTGCAACATCGCGTAACCGGTAAGAAGCTAGTACAACTGACTCAACCTCTGAGGCCTTAATCACCCGTATAGTCCGCTGCACCTGCCGAATAAACTCATGAGGATCATCTTCAGGTCTCGACCCATAGAACTCTGGCGGATTGCAACCCAGAAAATCCTGAACCCTCAAACTGCTCGCTTGTGGTTCGCACGGCCACGTCTCAGGCCGCTCGCCACTATCCCGCCAAGAACTCCAATCAGATTCAGAGTCTCTATCCTCTCGCCTACCGAGGAACCGAGGCTCGCACGGAATCGGCTGCTCGCAGTGCTCTAAGCCCTTCGTACTATCGGCGAATCAACTCGCCGATCGGGCTACAACCTCGTGCATAGTTCGAGCTCGAGCCCTAGTGACTTCTCAAGGCCCTACCAACAGCCTCCTATCATTGCCTTGCTTCTGGCCGCTGCCTTCCGCGAGGCATAATCGATACACAAGATTATGTCGAGAGAGATCAACCTAATAACACAACTCTATCGCACGATCTCGTAATGAGAAGAATGGAAACTAATCCTAAATATCCTGTAGCCTCCTAATTATAAAGGTGTGCGCAACACACCGATAAGCAAGACTCTACTAGACACGGTCAGACACTTTTCGAGGACTAATCGCTTGATACCACTTTTGTCACGACCACTCAAGGCTCGCGATCGGTGCCCTACCCGGCACCTCTTACAAATTTACAGTATACATCGTAGATAACCAATGGAATATAAATAAAGCTCATAGACAAGCAAAGAGGTGAAATAAAAACCAAAGAATGATAAGGCCACATTCCCGCATATATACATAACAGTGGATACATCTTTTAAGTCCAACCCATAAAACACGACTACATACCTCTAAGAGTTTGGCCCTATTTATGACTTTTGACAGGCCCCGCCATACCCCTAAATGTACATAAATCTACAACAACAGGATCCGCACTAAAAGGTAAGCCTCCGAGTAATGGAGCTTCCCAAAAGTCAACAAAGGATCCTAAGAGCGCGATCAACAACTCGCTTACCTCACCGCAGACGACGCAACGCATTTCGAGAAAGGGGTCAAGACAAAACACGCACTCAAGTATATGAAATCGAAAGTATCAGAATGAAATCATATAGTCTAAAATAAAGTCGAGACATGTATGATAACCAAATTAACAAGATAACGTGCCTTACTAATAACGAGTAAATAAGAGTAAACTCATCGCTTAAAAATAGGAAACTTATGATAAAACTAGGGTCACCCGCCCGTAGTATCATTATGCAATCCTACTCCTGAGACTATTTCACCCGCATAGGTCTTGTGAACCCGCATGAGGCAATTTGCATCGCATGAGACTATTTCACCCGCATAGGACTAATTCACCCGCATGGACCCTGTGGGCCCGCAATGAGCATATACGCCATACTCACATCGTGGGGAGCAAATCCACGGAAATGCAAAATGCACACGACCCTGGATCGACCCGTAATAAATAATATAACACTAGCACTAACGGCTATCATGAACAACATATGCAAGTTAACAATCTTTAACTCTCATTAATTAAACTTAAGGCACTATCATGTAAAATTCGGAAATTTAACCCCAAAGTACTACGTACTTCTATTCCTTTAAAAAGAACCCTTTTCATATAAAAGCCACAGGATACCAACACCTGTAGTATCAAGGCATGTCTATTTTTTAAATCAAGTTACTACACCTTTAGAAATTCATTTCAAGGCTTTGAAACCAAGTAACTTCTACTTTCCAACCTCAAGTAACCTATACCTTTAAATCAAGTTACTTATACTCTTTAAGTCAAGTATCATATGCTTTCAATATCAAATTATTTATTCTCTTTTAAATCATTCAAGTAAACCACTCTTTTAACTTCCCATAAAGTCGTTATAACTAACTTCCCATAAAGCCATTATAACACTTTATGTTTTTAGAAAACCAAGGCATTTACATCCTTTAAAAACCAAGTGAGTTCAACTTTCCAACTCAACTAAACATGTACCTTTTAAAATCAAATCAATGGTACCAAAATGAAACCGAATTCATTTAAGACATGTACGTCAACCGTACTATACATTTATAAGAATCATGCTCAAGAAGATAGGGAAAGTTCCACATACCTCTTCGGCTTAATCCACTCGCTAAGTTGAACACGCCGTACGTAGAATGTCAACCTATAATGACCATAATACGTCTATCAACTTCTAGCTTTCTAAGGTAGAATAATACTAAGTATAAGGTCTCTTATTCTACGGAAAATTGGCCAGCATTTCCCCTGTTTTATGTACTTTTCCACCTTTTCAAGGCCCGAAAATCAATAACCAATACGCCACATTTAAGGCACAACCAATCAAACAACAATACAACATATAGTCCTTTTTCAATTCTTTAATCCAAGTCGTTACTCCAACATGTTAATACGTCATAACAATTATAACAACTAAATTCTCTTTCTTGTATAACATGTGACGATTATAACTAACAACCAAATTGATTAACAACTTCATTGGCTAGCATGCCATATTTCGGTATTCACCCTCCAAATTCCCCATCACTTATAAATCTTTATTCCTTATATCACAAGCCCATTTATCAACTAATATAACATGTAATCTTCAATTACATTAAGAAGACAAGGATCATTACCTCACTAAGCCCAAATATATTCCAAGATTAAAAGTCGATCCTTAGCAACTTTAGCTCCTTTCCTTTACGTTCCAATCAACTCCAAGCAACCCTTAGAAGTTCATAACCAACTTCTCTTCAAGTTCCAACTCAAAATATGAAGAACATCTTAGGGTTTCAAGGTGCGACTAGCGGATTAACGTAGTATTTTCGGGATTTAAGAGGTTGTTTATGCTTAGTATACTACTAGGGATCCTTGGTTTGAATATGGGGATTTATCAACAACATTTGAAGAATTTTTGTTCTTCTAGAGAGCCTTGGCCGAGAGCCTCAATAAGTGCACAAAGTTTTCTTGAAAATTTTCTAAGTGTTAAAGTCTTGCACTAGTATGGATATATAATGAAACCAAGGGTGGAGATTAAAATAAATACGTACAAGATCGAGACGAACAAATATCTGAGTCAACTCGCCACTGCCATGCCATTCTCGCTTCAACACGGGTTACGCAGGTGACACGTGTCACCCTCCTATTGACCCAAAATATTTTATCTCTCCATAATTCTAATAAAAATTCCATAAGTCTCAAATACCAAATTTGAGAACCAAATTCCAATTATTAAACATTTTTCCTTCACGAGGTTCGGAATATTTTCTGTAGGAAAAAGTAATCTTTCTTTCGTTTCAAGCTTAAAGTCATATTTTCTCACGTAGGTCCTTATATACATGTCCTGGAACTACGGGGTGTAACAGGACGGACTGGCCAGCAGACAGTGGGCCTGCTGGCTGAATTTAGGAAATTACCGTCGAAGGAGCCGCGACGCCTAATAAGCTGCAGATCTCTCTGAAGTTTTGGCGCCGCGGCGCTGACGATGGAGTTAAATCACCCTGGCTACTGGACGACTGACGCCGCGACGCCTCCCCTAAGGTCCACGACGCTGACGACGTATTTTCTGAAAAATCTGAAAAATAACGGAGAACATAGGGGGAGATATCATTATCCTAAAATCATAAGAACTAGACACATGTTATTCTACTTGAGAAAATGGAAATTGGGATTCATCAAAAATAACATGACGACTAATGATGATTCGTTTAGAGGACAAATCAAAGCATTTATAACCACGGTAATTTGACAGATAACCCAAAAACACACACGGGGTAGAACGTGCCTGAAGTTTATTGATTATGGTGGATGGAAACAGTGGATAACATAAATATCCAAAGACCCTAAGATGAGAATACGATGGAGTCTTATTGTATAAAACTTGAAGAGGGGAGGAATATGTCAAACCTTTAGAGGGAAGAATATTAAGTAGATCGGTAGCCATTTGTAGCGCATGATGCCAAAACAATGGAGGGACATAAGAGTGAACCAATAATATGCGGATAATGTTATTAATAGTACAAATTTTTCGTTCAACTTTCCCATTCTGTGAAGACATATGATGATAAGTAAAACAAAAATTTGTTTCAATTTTGAGCACAAAACTCCCTAAACTCCCCATTGTCATACTCTTTACCATTATCACATTGTATGTTCTTTATTTCCCGTTCGAATTGGGTTCTTATGAAAGAGATCTAAATTTGACGAAGATGGAAAAACTTATGATTTTTTCACAATTGGAAACGTCCATAAAAATTTAGAGTAATCATCCAAGAATAAAACATAATATCGACGACCCATAGAACTGAGAACCGGAGATGTCCATAAATCGCTATGAATAATGTCAAATGACATTGAAGTATGAGAATTTGAAGCTACAAATGGTAATTTAATATTTTTTCCTAAAGAACATGATTGAAAATTTGGAGTACTACGCGTACCCTTACAAGAAATAAACTTATTCTTATCTAAAACAGATAAAATTGACGACCCTGGATGACCTAGATGAGCATGCCACAATGAAGGAGCAAGAGCTGCAAAAATGGATGACTTAGCTTGACGCGAGATGTTGAGACTCGGTGTGATTGGATAAAGATCCCCCCAAATGTTACACCTCATGAGAGAAATCCCCATCTTGAAATCCTTCACAGAAACCCAAACAGACAAAAAAAATAGAAACCCAATTATCAGTGGTAAATTTACGGACCGACACCATATTTTTAATCAATTTTGGGGCATGAAAAGTATTTTTCAGGACAAGTGGTGGATGAGGAGGGGACAAGGTTTTATTACCGTAACCCTTAATTGGAATAGAACTGCCATTACCAATAATTATACCATGATTACTGCTCAAATTGGAATAAGATGAGAGTACTCGTCGACGTCATACGGGTAGTGGTCATGTGTCCACGTACCACCAGTGGTCCGGCCAGCCAAGCTGCGTGCATCGCTGCTTCAATATCGGTCTGAGTGGGGCCCATTGCATGGTGGGCCTGAGGGGGACGAGGCCAAAGTATACCGATCGTTGGTCGCCCATACACCGCTCAAACTCGAGTCCGAATCGGCAGCCGCCGCGAGTACGGGCCGAGACCGAGGCGCCGCGGGTGTCAGAATGCCGAGCCGCGACACGCACGCCAGCCGCGCGCCGTGGTGATGGATCCATCGCCATCGCCTGTGGGCCTCAGGGCCCTAATCGCCGCCGCTGACGGTTGCCCCCGTTGTTGCCGCTGCGATTCTTGCCATTATTCTTCCAATTTTAGCCCTTCTTACCACCCCCGTTGTTGTGATTTTGGGTCACGATGGCTGGATTAGAAGGAGAAAAATTGGAAGCAGTCATCATGACGACGGGACTTGCTCCAATCGATGCCCTCTTAGCCAAACCCGCTTCTTCCAAAGTTAGCTTGGAGCGGGCTTGATAGAACTCCGGCAGGGGGTTACTTTGACGAATAACCGAAGCAACCCCTGTACAGGCCTCAGATAGACCGACAACCATCTGAAGAATTAGACGACTATTAGAAACAGGAGAACCCACATTACGAAGTTGGTCTGCCAAGTCCTTGAGGCATTTGCAATAAGAAGAAACGTTTGGAAAATTCGTCATAACAATTTGAGAAAATTCTTGCTCAAGGATAACAATGCGAGAATGACTGTTATCTTAGAAGATATCACGCAATAAATTCCACGCCGCCATGGCTGTGGAGTTGAGTTCCATAATCATCTGTAAAAGATCCAAGGAGATAGTGACATAAATCCATTGAAGAACCTCGACATCAAGCATGACCCATAAGTCTGGATCTGCTGCTTTGGTGGGCACAACCGTTGTAGACGTAGACGTAGTATCACCCCCCGTAGGAGTAGTGGGAAGAATGATGTGGTGAAGAACTTTATGTGCCATAGCATGAATCTTGAATAATTCTGTCCATGTTCCATATTGGATGTTTTCTAGATCAAGAACGATAGGAAGAACGATCTTGATGTTGAAAACTGTGAGGGCAGGATTAAACATATTTTTATCAGTCATGGTGAATAAAATACGAAGATTAGGAGAAGGAAATTTATGAGAGAGGATTTGTAGGGGAGCCCCGCGACTGAGGGCAAAAATCCGAGAGGGCCGCGGCTGTGCAAACAAAATTCGAGAGAAAGAGAGAGAGAATTTGAAGAGCGGAAGCAAGGTAAAGAGAACTCAGACTTCGATACCATGAAAGAATTAATCCCTTGATTATTCTTATTGATGAAATGCATATATATACAAGTTACAATAGGAGAATCGTATTCCTACTTTACATCTAAAACCCTATTCTATAAGGAGGCTACAATTATGGTAATATTACAGTAGTAATTAAGGTACAAGACTAATTATAATATATGTTGACAGTCAATTTTGACCCGTTTTTCGTATATTTGTTGCAATTTTATGTGTTTTAGGACACCGCATTTTAATCATCATTTTTTTTTGCATTTTTATCTTTTTATTTTAAATTAAGCATTATGTCTTTGTTAATATTATGTTTCTATTATTATTACACCGTCTTTTATTTTAATAATATTTGCATCTCTTTAAATGATTAATTGACATCCCGTTTTAATTTTTAATTAGACATTAAACATTTGTTAAATATTCTATTTTATTATTATTGCATCGACATTTGCATTTTAATAATTTTGCATCTTTTTAAATAATTTTTCTTTTAAATAATTAACCCGTTTTGCATTTTTCAAACCAGTCCAGTCCGAGGCACAATCCGGATCAGTCCAGTCCGCCAAAAAACCGAAGCCCAAACCAATGCCCAAAAAATGAGACCCAATACACCTTTCATCTTTTTCCACCCAAATAAACCAAACCCAAACCCTATGCCTAAATACCCACTATAAATAAAACTATTCCCCCTCTTTTCATTTTCAACAACAAAAAAAGACAGCAGCCATCACAACGTTACATCTCTTCATCTTTTTAACTCTCCACTTCACCCATCTTCCAAAACCACCCATCGACCTCACCCCCACACACCCCGTCAACCTCTCTATCTCCCCTCTCATCCAGATCCCGTTGAACCACTATCAGTGGAAACCCCACCGTCGAACCCACAACCCCTGCACCCATCAACCACCACCGCTATCTGTCACTCTCCTGTTATCACTGCTACTGTCGACAACCACTAGGGCGCCGCCCGCGACCTCGCCGTGGAAGTGACGCCGCCACGCTTCTCTCTGATGTTGAAATCGACTCCGTGACGACACTATTATTTCTCTTCATTGCTATTTTGCGATCGATTCTCTATCGTCAGCGTATCCGCTTGACCTCTGGCTATTATTTCAGATCTCGGTTGTTTTGTATTTTGATACTCTTTGGTTGTGTTTATTAATGCACTGATTTCCTAATTTTTGGCCTGAGTTTAAAGCTCCGCTGGCTTTATTCCTGCCGATCGCTGGTCATTGCTTCATCGTTTTCATTTGACCGATTTCACGATATCGCTACGCTTACTTTTTTGGTTTGTGTTGGTACCGATTTATGTTGATAATCGTTTCGCCATACTCGCTCGATTTTCTTCCGCCGAGTTTAAAACTCCGACGGCTCGTATTTTTCTACGAACCACTATCGCAGCCGCGCTGATATTAAACCACCATCGCTTTCTCGCTGGCGCGTTTCCATTGTTTCAAGGAATATTTTATCGCTTGGCATTGTTGATTATCGCTTCGCGTTGCTACTCGCTTTTGGTGTTCCATTATGATTTGGACGATTTCACTTTGTTGTTCATTTTATTAAACCGAATCAATAAGATAATATATATCGCCAATGAAAAGTTATCCGTCGATTTGAGGCTTCCACAATTGCAAAGACGGAAAATAAAATAAAAAGCTTTCTGGCGCTGATGATTTCTTCTACTCACACAGATAACCAACACGCGTCAAGTGGCTTAATTTTCGCAATGACTTGTTTAGGATGTCCCACTTTATTTTATATATCTGAGCCCTCCTTGTTTAAAACTATTACTGTTTTGGCGCGGATTTGAAGGTTTTATTTATTTTATTGTTTCTAACAATATTGGCCGATGAAGGAATCTCCGTCTGATCTCCAAGGCCTCCCCTGTACAAAAGACGGATTTATTTTTTGGCTTTACTTATTAATTCTTGTCATTGCTTTACAATTATTTATTCTATTACTAACACGTTTACTAAGTGTTTATGCAGGTACCCGGAGATCATCTTGTGCAGAAGGCCTAAAAAGGGCTAAAAGATGTCCCGGAGTTTTATTCGATTTTAGCTTTATTATTCTGTATTGCATTCCATTATAATTGTAAATTATGAAAACTACTTAAAATATGTAGAATAAAAAGGCAATAAATAATTAACCTAGATTTGAACGAATAACCGCAAGTTAGCGGATCTTAAAGGATGCCTACCCCCTTCCCTTTAGGTTAATAAAGAACCCTGATCCAGAATCTCATTAATTTCGCAGACCATTAAATGGAGATTAATTGCAGTATTTTTATTGCAATAAATCAAGTGTCCTAATTTACTTAACTAATTAGGTGGCGACTCCTCAAAATCAGCATTATTGCTCCATTCAGGAAACCGCGCCAAAGAGCAACGTTGCGGATACCGTTCAGACCCCGAGGTCAAAACGGGCGCGACAATATATACTAAATATACAAGATTCGAAACACTGTTCATGGAACTAGGGTCGCGACGCTGGACACTATTTTTGGACACTGTTTAACAATAACATATTGATAATTCTTTTTTAACCTTTATAAATTATGGACTCTTTTCATGCACAAATCATGGCATTCAGCATATGATTTAGAAAATGTTTCCTAAAAGCAAAAGTATGAAAATAAAATAAGGAGAAAAAATATTAATTTTGACTGGGAAATGAAAATAAAAACTTTGAGATCTTTCCCTTACGAAAAGGAGAGGTCTAATATTATTTTTAAAATACTCAAAATTGACATAAAAGGCTTTTAGAAATTTACTAATGTAGAACTTAAGTTTATCCCATTAATTATGACTCGAATAATTGGAATCCCGCACGTCGGAAACGTAATTTCCACACACGTGCACACGTTGTACCAAGGATCGTAAATTTCCTTAGTGAAAGAGATATTGGTACGTAAGTAAAATGTTTGACACATAGAATGATGGGCGGTCGTTGGTTAAATGATGAATGTTCCACGTTGGTAAATGAAGGAAGAAGTGTACGAAATGTAAGATTGAAACGGGTCGGAAAAGGGCCGTGGCATCACCGCGGAGCCGGGGCGCCACTCCACGGCACCACCACCACCAGGGCTGCGATGCCCAATGGCTGAGCCGCGATGCTTGGATGGCAGTAGATCACTGGAGCCACATCGCTAGTTCCGCAGCGCCACGTCACTTCCGAGGCAGTGTCTGTGCGACGGAAGTCCAAAAGTTTGGTTGATTATGGGGATATTTTGGAGCATTCAAATGTCAGTTTTTCCTCCATAAATCAGCCATTATTTGACTTAATTACTTGGTGAATTAAGTGGTCATTACATGACACTTAAACGACCATTACATGAGCACTTGAAGAGGCCTTCTTACACTACTATAAATTGAGGCTTTGACTCAATTGTTCATCACTTGAAGTTAAACACTTAATATTCAAATTTTCTGAACTTCTTCCTCTCTAAGCATACTTTCAAACACTCAAGGTTCTTGTTTAGAAACACTTGAGTTTTCTTTTCTCGTTTGTTTGATGCTGTTTTATCTTGGGAGACTATTGCCCATTAACGTAAAAAGATATATACGGGACAATCTTGTCTTAAGAACAGAGTGCTCACACTCGACTCAACACAGTTGTAACAAGTAGGATTTTAGTGTCTCTTGGTTTCAGGTTATTAAGATTCAAGGAGTGTTCGACAATTGGCTCAAAGATCCAAGACTGATTCCAGAACGAAGATCAAGATCACAAAAGCTTATTGTTTCCACAATACTTGTTGGCTTCAAGTTTATTGCTATTGTAATCTTTATAGTTTACTCTTTCGAAGCACTTGTAATAGTTAGTTACTATTCTCGTATATCCATTGTTATCCAACAATATTAAGACACGGTCTGTATTAGTGCTCAAAAGATGTTTGCCAGCAGATATGATCCCAAATATAGCTGTGGTTTTCTTGAAAATGCTTCATATCGCTCAAACACTGCCTCACAACAACCGTGCTTTCAACCGTCCTCGATTTGGCTCTCTTTGACGATAGTTACAAACTGTTTCCAAAGCGGGTCTCGTCGATGCTAAACTTTAAGATACTGCTGATAGTCATGCTAGTGCGGCTAAGGATCAAGGATGAGTTGGTGTCACAGCTCCCAAAAGTGGTGAAAACAAGTGCCCACGAGAGGTGGAGGATATCAACTGAGACAAGAAGAGAAGGCTGATGATGATGTTCTATCTTGCAGAAGAAGGCCTATATTTTTCCCAGACAAATAATATGAATTATGGTACGAAGGAAATGGACACTCATTCCAATAAAGTGACTGACGTGGGCCAGAATCCAAAATGTCTAAGTAAATTCTCTTTCCTTGTCTATAATGTGTTTAGATAATATATGAATAAAAATGTGTAAGCAAGGCTAGGAATATGAAGTGTTTTCATTAAAAACTTATATTCCATACACCTTAAAATCAGAAGTTTAATCTCACCTATCTTCTCGTTTAAAGATTGGACTATAGTAAACAACGGCTTAAAAGATATGGTCTTAGGTTGTAATAAATTGAAATTATTGACAATCCTAAGTAAGCGCCAGGTATTTCCCTGGGCACCAATCACAAGGTAAGAGGACTAGAGAACTAAAGACAAACTTGTCACCGTTTCTGACAGAAGATCCTTCATTTGATAGGATGATATTGGATACTCAGTCATACAAAGCCTACGACGACTGGAGTGGGTAATAGTTCTAGGTCTTAAATTATTTGAAGTCCAAAAGAAAAACATAAAAGAAATTGGACACTCAGTCTATCAAAGTAGCTGGAGTGGTCCAAAGTATCTAGATCTCATATGATCCGGTTGCGACCTAACCACAGGAAAAAAATTGTTCATGTGAAGCAACACAACCTCTAAAGTAGAGGGGAAATGTTGTCCTCAAAATGACTTCATGGAATGGAATCACTCTAAAAAGAGATGATACATCCCAAACTTAGTTTCAGGGACGCTGTTGGTCAAGTTGGTTTGATTCTAGTCCAACAGGTCTATAATAACTAAGAATGGTACAATATGTCTATATCCAAATGAATGATATATTTGTAATATGTGCATCTATGCCATCATAGATTAAGACACGTTAAATAGAAATTCATTCAAAAGTTAACTAAGTAAAGATTGTTTCCTTCTGTCGACATAAACCCTCAAAATGAATGAGAGGTAGGCGAAGAGGAAAAATCACCTTTTCATTCCGTCAAAGGAATAGCGAAAGAAGTACCGCTCCTCTAAACTTAGTCACACCTACATAGGTGATTTAAAGCTAGTACAAAATGGAGGGGGGAGACAAGTACATTCTGACCTTCATTAATGATGGTACGACATATTGCATCATTTGTTTATTGAAAAGAAAAGATTAAGCTGTTGAAGCAGATAAGTGCTACAGAACAGAAGTTGAAAATCAACTAACCCTACGGATTGAGGAATTCGTAGTGATAGAGGGGAAGAGTGTGAAACATCGTTCAATAAACGACTGCTCCTTACTAACCTCAGTATAACGTTGTAGCCAAGCGCAAAGCCAAGCGCCCAAAATATGCGGGGCAAGACGATCCTTACCGCTAATGCGATTCTCAACAGAACTCCACATAAGGATAAATATAACCCTCCATAAACAATTAAAAGGATCCCACCTATAAATGTTGTGGTGCAGGGTGGCTTGGTAGATGTTAGAATACTGAAACAGATCAAGTTGTACCTAAGACTGTAAATTGCATATCCAATAGATCTGCAAATAACAGTAGTGCTTATCGCCTCTTGGTGTCAAAGAATGCTGAATTATTTGAAGATAACTTTCCTTGAAAATGAAAAAGAAGTAATTGCTTGAGGCTAATAAGAACCCGTGAGTGCTCGATCAGACGGAATTCAGACATTTCAAATCTATAGACTCTTGTCGACTATCCTAACTTAATGTTCCGCATTTACGTAACTCGTGATTCTAGATGTCAAGCAGACAGAGCAAATAGAGGACAAAGACTTGTTCCAGGCCTTTTAGCTTGTATGGTTGAGAATGAACCATGGAAAATTAACAAAGAATTGTCAACTTCAGAAGAACTGCTTTGGAAAAAAGCTACATAGAGAGAAATAAATCCATAAGATAGAATCATACTTACGTAATGGTTGATCCTCCTCCAGGAAAATAACTTTTGGGTTGTAAAAGTGGATACTCAAATTGAGCACCAAGTAGATAGATCTACTGACGAGTATAAGGCCTTAGCTAAGTTGACACGTGCTCCCCTATGAGTAGCTTAACATCCAGGGCCACTGCAGCCTTGCGTGACATGGATATTGAGACAGTCTTCCTAACCGGAGAGTTTGTTTTGTGGATTGTTGGGCTTCCTCCTGAACTTCCATTTTGGTCCCTGAAATATTTATATTTTGGTCCTGGAAGTTTAAGATAAAACAGAAACAACGAATCTGACGACAGAAACTTTACTCTGAAGTTAGAAAGCCAATAGAAAACCAACAGTCTGAATGTGGAAGAGGAAATTTATATGGAACAAACCCGAGAGGTATGTGGTTCCAGGGAAAGAGAAGAAAGTTAGTCGACTTGTCGAACCTCTGTACGAGCTGAAACATGCCCCGAAGTAATGACACGAAAACTTTGATAGTTCTCTACTATCAAATGGGTTCTCCATTAATGAGTGTGACAAATGTGTCTACATGAAAGGTTATTCTGACTCGTTCGTTATGATATGTCTTTACGTAGATGACATGTTAATCACAGGGAGTAGTCCTAGCTTGACCCTAGATACTAATAAGATATTGAAAAAATGTTTCAATATGAAGGATATGGGTATTGCAGATGTCATCTTAGAAATTGAGATTTCTAAGACATCTAACAGACTAGTCTAAATCCAAACTCATTTGTGAGGTGTTTGGCAGTCTCGTTGAAAGTCACATATGGATATGAATCATAGAACTGATTGGAATCATGGTGCACCCATATGCTAGGAGAAATATGCGCAGGTCACATGTAGTTCAATGCAGTTTACACACTACATTTGCCCCGACATCAGCTTACAAAGTAGATCAGTTGAACTAAGGTTCACTCGTGATTCTAGAAATAACCAAAAAAAGACGTTAAATCAGATATGACGATATCTGAAATATTCGCTTATCTACGGATTATCGTATTCTGGATGTCCATCGGTTTTGGGAGAACACAGTGATGCAAAATGGACATCAGACTTGAAGAACACCAAAAATCCACAATTGCATGTGTATGGTATGTCTTTGAAAATCCTCTAAGCAAACGTGCATCAGCCGAATCGTGATGGAATCGTAGTTTATCGCTTTATACAAATCATGACGGTAAGTCGAGTAACTTCACGACCTCTGCAGGATGTCCCTTATCGGGAGTAACTCGCGCTTCGGCGCTATACACCGTAGCGGCACGAATGACGCTCGACATTTTAGTCTGAGACATAAGATCGCATTTACGCTTTATCATCACGGGTGTCATGTCACGACTAACTCTGCTCACGATCGTGCCCTACCTGGGCACCATTCTACCTTCTACGACCCAAGTTATCTGCGGAAGTTAAATAACACTCATTTTTTTTACAAACATGCAAAGGCAAAGCCGATAAGGCTGCCATATATATATATAATCCAAAAGAAACTACATTGTACACGAGTCCAATCCCATATATGAATACATACCTCTAGGAGTTTTACAGAGCTATGACGGGACAAGACCCCGCTGCACTCCATAATCAGATAAAGCCTCAGAATGAAAGATCTATACCAAAATGATAAGCCTAACAACGGAGTTATCCCAAAACTCGAGCAAGGATCCTACACTTGCAGATCACCAAATCACAGACCTAAACTCATGCGGATTTAACGCATTTCCTGAGAAAATGGGTCAGTACGAAAAATGTACCAAGTATGTGAAATGATAAGTACTGTAAATGAGATCATACAGTCCAAATATAACAGGAGGCAAGTATGATAATTAAAATAACAGTACAACTATGCCTTGCAAATATAAGAGTAATGGGAGTCAACTTTACCTGTTAAGTTATGCCTTTATACAATGAGATTAATCGTTTCATCTCAAATCATGAAACCACTGCACCATTTCATTAATGAAATCAAAACCATTTCAAAATATGAAAGCCATGTCAATATACGGGACATCTGCCCACAATATCATTATGCAATCCTATTCATGGGCTGTTTCACCCGCATAGGACTATTTCACCCGCATGAGGCCTGTGGCCTCGCATGAGCGTCGATACACGATACTCGCATCACAAAGAGGTAGTCCATGGATTATGTCATGGGATTTGAACCCGCATGAGTCCTTCAGACCCACAGTGAGTGTGTACCATCTCACGTCATGAGAGCTACTCCATGATATATATAATGCCCCGGGAGTTGAACCCGCACTGAATAATATAATGTTGCCGGCCCTTTAACGAGTGACGCGGTGATGTGGAAATATAACACTTGCATGAATTGCTATATGAGCAAACATATGCAAGTTAAAATAATCTTTGACTCTCATTATCACAAAATGAATAAACCATCATTTTAGCAAACCAAGACAATACCATGCCTTTCTTTTAAACCAAGACAATTACCATGCCTTCCTTTTAAACAAACCAAGACACTTACCACGCCTTCCTTTTAAACAAACCAAGACAATTACCATGCCTTCCTTTTCAACAAACCAATATCAAAGTACTATCAAGAGAATGGATAGAACAACTTCTATTTAGAAACTCAAAGTACTATTAATGAAATAGATAGAACTACTTCCTAAAAACTCTTACCAATATCTCTCATAAGACCTGGTAAGGACTTTTAGGAACCATTCAGACATGCTTTAAACACATAAATCACAACATGAATACCCTTAACTTCTAAGAGTAAAATAACTTCCCTTTTTATAAAACCCAAAGATACTAGCACTAGTAGCATCAAGACACTTTCACTTTTAAATCAAGTTACACCTTTAGAAATTCAATTCAAGGTTTTGAAATCAAGTAACTTCTACTTTCAAATCCCAAGTAACTCATACCTTTAAATCAAGTTACTTCTCTTTAAAGAAAGTCATTTATCCTCTTTTAAATCAATCAAGTAAACCACTCTTTTAACTTCCCCTAAAGTCGTTATAACTAACTTCCCATAAAACCATTATAACAAACTCTAGGTTTTGGAAAACTAATGCACTTGTATCCGTTAAAAGCAAGTTACTACACTTTTAAAATCAAGTACTATTTAAGAGATTAGGAACAACTTCCTTTTTAAGACTCTAAGTACTTTTAATGAAATAGAAACAACTTTTTCTTTTTGAAACCCAAAGTACTATAAGTAGAACCACTTTCACTTTTAAAGCCCAAAGTACTACAAAGGATTTTAACAACTTCCATTTTATAAGATTCAAGTACTATTAAGGATATATATAGAACAACTTCTATTTTGGGAAATCCAAAGTACAATCAACGGAAGTATATAGAACAATTTCTATTATACGCAATCCAAAGTACGATCAAGGAAGTATATAGAAAAATTTCTATTATACGCAATCCAAAGTACAATCAATGGAATAGATCATTAAGGAGTAGAATCCACTCACTTTAAATCAAGGAATCATACTAGAAGGAGAAAGGATAGTTCACATACCTCTTTGGCGACTAACCAACTCTACAATCTAGGATACGTCTCAAGTACTTCAATATATAAACACAATAACATGTTTATCAATACCAAGCTTTCTAAGGTAGATTAACACCAACTAAGGGTCTCTTATTCTACGGAAAATTGGGTAGCACTTCCTTTGTTTCTACGTACTTTTCCACCTTTTCCAAGGCCCGAATTCAACAACCAACAAGCCACATCTTTAAGGGTATAACCAAAAGTTAACCAAAGAGGATTACACGCCTAACTTGACGTGTAAAATTCTGCCTAAACGATATAAAACAGTCCACAAATTAATCAACATTAAGGGTACAATGTGATGCCGTTAACACCCTTATTCCTTAGGACTTTCATTAGCCATTTTACCACATTAAACATGCAATAGAGGGGCTTATTTTCCAGCATTACTACACCACGAAACAGTCCATAAAAACGACATCACAACGTCTAACGGTTTTGGGCAGTTTTCGGCCAACAACAACTACAACAATCCAAAGCCCTTTTTCCTTAATTCCTTTTATTCTAATTCAAGTTCCAACATGTTATACAAGTTATATAATCTATCAACTACAATATTTCCTTCATTATATAACATGTAACAAGTGTAAATAACGACAATAACCAACGAAGTTCATTAACACCAAAATTTGCCTAATTTCTCGCCAAGACACCAAAAGTGGTCCAAATACTTTTTAATCTCCATTCTTTTTTGCACAAGCTCATATATACATTATAACATTAAGTAATATCCAATTACTTCAAGAGAAGGAATAATTTTTACCTTTATTTGTGCCCAAAACGCCCCAAAATAGTCCACCCGTAAATGGTACGCAGTTTTCGTTTCGCTCCCCTTCTTCAAGATCCAATCACATATACGCATCCACCACAACCTTGTAACCAACTTCCCTTCATGTTTCGCTTCCAAAAAGTCGACGGAAACCCCTAGGGTTTCAACCCTATTTTCGGCCCACTATAGATTTAGGGGTTAATGGTGGTTTACCTTGGCTAATCACTTTGTTAGGGACCTTAATCTTGTATAATAAACAAAGCTTGGAAGATTTTGGGAATTTGTGGTCTTGGAAAAGTGCCAAAACCGAGAGCTCAAAGTGAAGGAGAAGAGATGAAAATTTTCTAAGTGTGAGACTTGTGTCTTGCTAGCTCTCTCTCTTGATATATATATAATGTATTCAAGGGATGAGATGATGACAAGTGTAGGGCAAGTGTGTGGACAAGTGTGTGTGGGACCCACTTGTCCACTTGTCTTCATTTCATGAAAATATCTAAGTCTCAAAGTCAAGACAAGCGGCGGGGTGACACGTGTCACCCTCCTATTGGTACAAAATTATTTCTTCACCAAAAACCTCTATATTTGGTCAAAATATCTCAAAATTTTGTGGGCCCCACAAAACCATAAAATTTTCCGGTGAGCCCCACATGACCAAATCCGAACTTAAAAATCCAAAAATCCGATAAATTCTACTAATCCCAAATACCAAATTTGAGAATCAAATTCCAATTAATAAACCTTTTTCCTTCGCAAGGTTCCGAAATTCACCTTAGGAAAAAAAAAGAATTTTCCTTTCGTTCCAAAATTCAAATCTTACTTCCTCACGTCTCTTCCCATCTCGTTCTCTTGAAAATACGGGGTGTAACATCCTTCCCCCCTTAGAAACATTCGTCCTGAATGTTCATACTAGGTGTCAAGCTGAAACTCCAAGTGTCAACTTAACCGCACTTGCACACAACCATCACATGCTCACGTTTTGTCCATTCTCGGCTCCCACGACCTGGTTCTGGTGGAACTCATCCACGAACTCATACAACGATTAACTATACTTGGGTCTTGCATCATCGTTACCCTATCACATAGCGGGACCATCTCCAACTGGCCCCACTTCATTCTATGCTACGGGTTGACCCGGAATTGGTCCACAACCCGACCCATCGTCACACTTAACTCTCATTCATGGTAAAAAATGAATCTATCTCCTATCTCAAAGTATTTCTCACGCTAACTTTCCGCTCACTAGAGGTTCGCCACCTTGGCCGAAGTATTCCTACTATACATCCTCTACTATCGGTCTTTACACTGTTATGGGGTAATTACACCTTGTGAACCCTACACAACTATAGTCTCATTTCACTTTATCATTCTCGTCAACATCCTTCACTCTACTTATTACTAAACAAAAACATTTCTACCTCTGAGGGTCCTATCAATTCACATTCTACTAGAAACAAGGGGAATATATACGCTAGGGCGAAATATGAATCTATCAATGCATGTATGACTCAAAAGGATAAAAATATACCTGTAACCCCATGCGATGATGCCTCTTGATCCTGCATGGTAGCCACAATATATATGCGGTTTGAAGGACCGACAGAACTATAAACTCCACCATGACCTCTACCACGACTGGCTGACATCTGAATACCCCGCCTTGTGGGGAGCACAACTGTAGAGGAAGAGGAACCAACCACCGATCCAGCAGGTCGAGTCACACCACCAGTGCCCCTTCTAAAAGGACATTCTCTCACCACATGGCTCGGACGACTGCAATAAAAAAAACATCTATACCAAAAAGGAATCTCCCCAAATGATGCTTACCACACTGGAAACACTGAGGGAAAAGTGGTCTCAACTGAGTAGATCCCCTGTTTCCCTGAAACTCGAACCCCGAGCTCTGACCGCTTCCTAAATACTCATGATCCAATCTCCCACCGCGAGCCGCGTGGTATGTTCTCAGGTAGGCCGATTTAATACCTCACTCGCCGAGGCCGCCGCCCAAAAACTCACCGGGATAACCAACCGGTCTAGCCCTCTTACGCTGATTTCCGCGTTGGCCCTCTACCTTTTGTACACATGTCTGTACTGGCCGAATAACCTTCTGATGATGAAACTGCCTCACCACTATCTTAGCCAACAACAAAACTGCTTCCCTCATGGCCCTATACTCCTCCCCTGATTGAGAAACTGGAGGCTCAGGTGCTGGGGCCTCAAAACCCGGCTCAGAAGAACTCGCCGACTGCGATACAATATCCGGTATAGACTGGGCATGAGCCCTAGTAACTCTCTGAGTCTCGATCGTAGCTCTCGCATCGACGGTTGCCTTCGCAATCTGCTTTCCTCGAGGCATACCAGAACACAATAATACGTCAGAGAGGGATCATCTTAATAACACAGCTCTATGGCACGATCTCAAAGTGAGAAGAATAGAAACCAAATCCTAAATGTCCTGTAGCCTCATGTTTATGAGTGTGGCGCACAACACACAGATAATCAAGACTCTACTAGACACGGTCTGTAGACATTCCGAGGACTGACTGCTCTGATACCACTTTGTGCCCTACTTGGGCACCCTTTTACCCAAACGACACAAGTTACCCGCGGAAGTTAAATAACACTCTTTTAAAAAAAACATGCAAAGGCAAAGCCGATAAGGCTGCCATATATATATATATAAGCCAAAAGAACTACACTGTACACGAGTCTAATCCCACATATGAATACAGACCTCTAAAAGTTTTACAGAACTATGACGGGACAAGGCCCCGCTGCACTCCATAATCGCATAAAAGCTCAGAATGAAAGATCTATACTAAAATGATAAGCCCCAGAATAATGGAGCTATCCCAAAAACTCTGAGCAAGGATCCTACACTTGCAGATCACCAAACTACGTACCTAAACTCGCAAGATTTAACGCAGCCCCTGCAGAAAGCGGGTCCGCATTTAAAATGTACCAAGTATGTGAAATGATAAGTACTGTAAAGGAGATCACACAGTCCAAATATAACAGGAGGCAAGTATGATAATCAAAATAACAGTACAACTATGCCTTGCAAATATAAGAGTAATGAGAGTCAACTTTACCTGTTAAGTTATGCCTTTTAAGAGTTAGATCAACTGCAAAGAGTATTTGTACTCACATCATGGATCTTGTCCATGAGTTTATATAATGTTCAAGTCCTAATCATGGACGTACTCACATGATTTCAACTATACCGTTTTCACAATAATATTTATGTCGTAATCATGGACGTTCTCACATGATCCAACTATACAATTTTCACAACAAGATTTATGTCGTAATCATGGACGTACTCACATGATCCAACTATACAATTTAAATCATCTCCGACTCTCATTAGCACAAATAGAATGAACTATCATTTTAAGAGAACTCAAGGTAATATCACATCTAGTAATAATAGGGAAATTGAACCCGAAAGTACTATGTACGTCCGTCGTACATCTTCTCATTTATAAACCTCAAAACACTAACACTCATAGTATCAAGACACTTCCACTTTTAAAATCAAGTTACTATATTTTTAAACTCAAGTAAGTTATACTTTTCAAACCAAGTCAAGTATACTTTTAACACCAAGTAATTTATACCTTTCAATCATGTAACTTCTTTCATATACTACAATGAACTAAAATGAAATACTTTCATTTAGACAACCCAAAGTACTATCAAGAGAATAGATATAACAATCTTTCATTTTAGAAACCCCAAGTACTATCAAAAGAATGGATAGAACTACTTCCATTTATAAAATCAAAGTACTATCAAGAAAGTATATAGAGCAACTTCTATTTTAGAAAATCCAAAGTACTATCAAGAATTACATCACTAAGGAGTAGGATACACTCACTTTAAAACAAGGAATCATGCTAGAAGAAGAAAGGATAGTTCACATACCTTTTTGACGACTAACCAACTCTACAATCTAGAATACGTCTCAAAGTACTTCAACCTATAACAACAATAACACGATTATCAATTCCAAGATTTCTAAGGTAGATTAATACCAACTAAGGGTCTCTTATTCTACGGAAAATTTGGCAGCACTTCCTTTGTTTCTACGTACTTTTCCACCTTTTCCAAGGCCCAAATTCAACAACCAACAAACCACACTTAAGGGCATAACCAACAATTAACCAAAGGTGATTACACGCCTACTAGACGTGTAAAATTCTGCCCCACAGTTACATAAAACAGTCCATACAAATCAGCCCAATGTCCCACAACAACAAGGGTAAAATGTGAAGCCTTTCAACATCTTTCTACACCCTTAATCCTTAGGACTTTCATTAGAAACTACTACATTTAAATATGCATTAAGGTGGATGATTTTCCAACAACCTAACACCACAAAATAGTCCATAAAAACTGCATAATAACGTCCAACAGTTTTATAGATTCCACGGCCAACAACTACAATCCGACAACTCTTTCCTTAATCCTTTTATTCCAATTAGAGTTCCAAAACTTATATATAAGTTATATCAACTTATTAACAACGACATTACTCCATTATAACATGCAATATGTGAAGATAACAACGACAATAACCAACAAAACTCAATGACACCAAAACTGTCTCATTCTCGGCCAAGACACCAAAATTGGTCCAAAAACTTTTTAATATTCATTCTATTTAGCACAAGCTCATATATACATTATAACAATAAGTAATATCCAATTACTTCAAGAGAATGAGGAATTTTTACCTTTAAAATGCCCAAAAACGTCCCTAGGCAGTCCGCTCCACTTTGGCCCGTAGTTTTAGTTTTGATCCACTTCTTCAAGATCCAATCACTTCCATGTATCCACTACAACCTTAGAACCAACTTCCCTTCACGTTTTACCTCCAAAAAGTCAACGAATCAAGCTAGTGTTTCACCCTCATTTTCGGCCAACACAAGATTTGGAGGGTTTGGAGAGTTAACTTGGCTAATCACTTGGTTAATGTTCTTAATCTTGGAGAAATAAACTAACTAATCATATTGTTCTTGGCTATGGAGATTTTCGAAAACCTTGCTTGAGGGAGAAGAAATGAGAGCTTTTGGATGAAAGTGAATAATGAATCCAAGTCTTCTAAGTGTATATCTATATAGATGTCTCTCAAGCAAGATGGGGATGCACTTGTCACCTTCATATAGGTCCATGTTTCACCTCCTCAAAATATCTAAATAAGTCAAGTCTTGCAAGACAAGTGGAGGGGTGACACGTGTCACCCTCCTATTGGTCTAAAATATTATAATTTTCGAACCCCCCCCCAAATTGTGAAATTTTTGGCGCACCCCATATTATCAATTCCAATTCTCCGTAATCCAATACTAATCCCACAAATCCAATTAGAAGTATTAAACTCCAAGTTAATAATTTTTCGTTGTCACATTTTTCCGAAATTTCCCTTAAGAAGATGTAATAATTCTTTCCTTCCAAAATTCAAATCTAACCCTTAATCACGTTCTCAATTAGTAGCCCTGGTATTACGGGGTGTAACATGTCACCTCCTTGATTATTAATCAAAGGATATAACATACCTTTTAACTAAGGGACTACCCGAAGATCAATATTTCTGCCTGTCTAGGGGAATGAGCGTAAAACCCAAATAATAAGAACTGATACGGTGGATATCCAACCTTACTGACTAGAGATCCCAGGAATTAGGTTTAATGGAAAAACTAAGTCGTAAATGTTCAATTGAGCGCTTCGGTGGAAGCAAGAGCACTTCAGATGATGATTTCTGTAAAGAAACATGAATCCAAAGCCGTTTCCGCGATAAACATTAAAGTGCTACCTACATGATGGATAGAAGTTAAGTTTCCAAATCCTTTAATGATCCTCATTGGTTGAGGTTAGGTTTAGGGAAAATTTTAATGGTGCCTAACACTTGTGAAGTGGGGTATAACAGGATACCTTGTAGGGTACCACATATTTAAGTGTGAGGACAGGCCGCGTCAAATGAATGCACTTAATAATCCAAGTGTGTCCACGACTACAACGGACAAAACATTAAGAAGAACAGAGTAAGGAAAGTTGTTGTGTTGGTACCGTTGTCTTGGCTTACACTAAACACTGACGGTTCAAGACATCACGTTCACCGCGCAGTAAGTAAGTCCGATTGTATGCAACTATGGAAGGTTCAAATCCAAGGCTACCTATTCAGGTGCAACATCGCTCCACCGAAATATTGCTAGAAAGACACCTTGTGAGTGCACCAAAATCTCTTTCAAGAGGGAATTGTTGGAAATTTACTAATGTGGAAATTAAGTTTATCCCATTATTTATGACTCGAATTGGGATCCCACACATTGGAAACGTAGTTTTCACACACGTGCACGCGTTGTACCAATGATCATAAATTTTCTTAGTGAAAGAGATATTGGTACGTAAGTAAAATATTTGAGACATAGAATGATGGACGGACGTTGGCTAAATGACGAATGTTTCACGCTGGTAAATGAAGGAAGAAGTGTATGAAGCGTAAGATTGAAACGGGTCGGAAAAGGGCTGTGACGTCACCGCAGAGCCGGGCGCCGCAAGACTACCACCCGTGGTCGCGTACGCCGCACTAATGGCCGAGCCGCGACGCTAGGTGTCGATGAGCTCACCGAGTCGCGCTCGGTAGCCGCGCAACTAAGTCCAAAAGTTTGGCTGATTATGAGGACATATTAGAGCATTCAAATGTCAGTTTTCCTCCATAAATTGGCCATTATTTGATTGCATTACTTGATGAATTAAGTGGTCATTACATGGGCACTTGAAGAGGCCTTCTTACACTACTATAAATTGAGTTGGCTCAATTGTTCATCACTTGAAGTTAAACACTTAACATTCAGATTTTCTGAACTTCTTCCTCTCTAAGCATACTTTCAAACGCTCAAGGTTCTTCTTTAGATACACTTGAGTTTTCTTTGCTCATGTGTTTGATGCTATTTTATCTTGGGAGACTATTGCCCATTAACGTAAAATGATATATACGGGATAATATTGTCTTAAGGACATAGTGCTAACACTCGACTTAGCACAGTTGTAACAAGTAGGATTTTAGTGTCTTTTGGTTTCAGGTTATTAAAATTCAAGGAGCGTTCGACAATTGACTCAAAGATCCAAGACTGATTCAAGAACGAAGATCAAGATCACAAAAGCTTATTGTTGTCACAATCATTGTTGGCTTCAAGTTTATTGTTATTGTAATCCTTATAATTTATCTTTTCGAAGCACTTGTAATAGTTAGTTACTATTCCCGTACATCCATTGTTATCCAACAAAGGCCAAGAAAATCAAAGGCAAAATCTTCTTATTTAGGAGCAATATATATTAGTCCCTCTGTTCCAAAAAAATTGATACTTTTCACTTTTCGAGAGTCAAATTTTCTAATTTTGATCGTGTGTTAGAACATAGAATCTTTAAATTTTTTGAAATAAAATTTACATATTTGAAACTACGTAAAAGTACTATAAGTCATCATAATTAATAATTTAAAATATTTAATAAACATTTGAAAAAAATTACGGCGAAAAACAACTCATTTAACTCTCGAAAAGCGAAAAATATCAAAAAAATATTCGAATGAAGGGAGTATATAACTTCAAGTAGAACGAGAAATCAAGAGGTGATGTTCGTAAATGAAGTATACCCACTAGCTCAATTAGGGAAACATAAGCAAAATTATATATATATATATATATATATATATATATATATATATATACTAATTATTCGCAAGCATTTAGAATATAAAGATATTTATATTTTTTTCCCACGTAGATGTACAAAATTTAGAGTCATCTGACATGGCAAGGCTCTGAAAAAATAATGAATGAACCAACATTTGGAAGCTTGTTTAGTCTGCAATTTAGACAAATATGAATACAGTTATTTTACACTGAATAATAACAGAAGGGCCAGGTCCAATTGTAAAATGAGATGAAATAATCTAAGAATATAGTATTAAAAGGATGTAAGAAGATGTGGTCCAACGTGAAAATCACTCTGGATTTTAGAATCTTGACTCCTCAGAAACCATATTAAAATATTTCACGTGAACTTGTCCTACTTTCTTAACTCTGAATTTTAAGTATTGAATAATACTATGTTTTGATCATTTGAGTTGGGTTGTCTCCTTCACTACATCCAATATATTTCTAATGTGAGAATTCATCCAACGGCATATGGTAATTCTTGATACTCAAGTTAAGTGACAAATCAGGTTGATTTCACTTAATTATTGGATGATTTGAAGTTTTCTTTATCAAACACCTATTTAGTATTTGAGTCAATTTCACGTATGATCATTGAACATAATTAACTATACAATTATCTATTGTATAACATTACCGTCACAAAACTATTTTTTTAACATACCTTTATTCACTACAAATCATGTAAAGTCAAACATGATTCCTAAAATTACTCATAAATCCTTAAGATCAAAATGTTGGGTTGTGAGTCTGAATGTCAAAGAAAATGCATTATGTGAATTTGTTTGATAGGAAAATTCCAATTATGATAGACACGCCATGGCTGTCATGAAAAAGACTTGACTCAGAACAAGGAAGATTCTTGTTGCATTGGTTAGTCCGTTTTATTTTCCTTCTATCAATAACCCAAAGAAAAAAACTCTATTTTCTACTAACTCTCCTTTCTTTCTAGTTATGATTATACTCCCTGTCCATTTAATTATTTGCACCCTCTTAAGAAGATATTAATTTCTAAATAAAATATAGGCAATTTGATTAAAATGACTCTGTAAGAAATAATTCTTTAATTATTTTCATTGATAATCAGAGGTATATATACAAATATACAATTTCTAAATATGGTGAATATAGGAAAATAATTCTACATTTTTCTCTAATTCTAATACATTTTCATAGTACAAGACTAATACCATAATTATAATTATACATGAATTACAATTTGTGGAGTCCAAATTGGACCATGATATACACGTGTATATCGGTCTTTTACACCCCCCACAGTCATAGCGGGTGGTTGACGTACGCTGAGACTGTCCCTAAAATCTTCAAATAGAACCAACGGAAGACCCTTAGTAAATATGTCAGCAATCTAGTATCGCGAAGGGACATGGAGAACGCATACTTGTCCACGAGCAACCTTTTCTCGAACAAAGTGTATGCCCATGTCGATATGTTTAGTGAGCTGATGTTGGACTGAATTTCCAGACATATAGACTGCACTCACATTATCACAGTAGACTAAGGTAGTATTCTGAATAAGAAAATGTAGCTCTAGTAGAAGGTTACGTAGCCAACATGACTCAGACACCACATTGGCTACCCCTCGATACTTAGCCTCCGCACTGGATCGTGATAACATAGTCTGGTGTTTAGCTGACCAAGAGACCAAGTTATCTCCAAGGAACATACAATAACCATATATCGTCCGTCTGGTATATGTACAATCACCCCAATCAGCATCTGTATATGACACAAGAGTGGAGACAGAGGACGAATATAAATGCAATCCAAAATCGTTGTTACATGTATGTATAGTATAATTCGTTTCGAGCGCACGTATTCTCAATCTGGATCGCATAAATATACACACATGTTGTACTGCATAAGTAATAACTGGTTTCGTGAAAGTCAGATACCGAAGAGCCCCGACAAAACTACAATAATGGGTGGGATCCTCATACGGTGTGCTAGAAGTAGCACTCAACTTTGGTTTTGTATCAACAGGAGTAGAAGTAGACTTACAAGATGACATGTCAGCTCTCTCAATAATCTCTGCCACATATTTTTTCTGTGATAAAAATAGACCACCTACATGACGAGTGACTGTTATGCCAAAAAAATAGCTCAAGGGCCCCAAGTCTTTCATAGCAAATTTGGAACTGAGAAGGGACATGATAGACTTGCGTAGAATATCTGACTAGGCAGTCAATATCATATCATCAACATATAACATAATGTATGCTAGAGAGGTACCACGCCGATAGATAAACAGAGAATGATCAGACCTACTGTGAGAAAACCCAATAGTGGACACATAATCTGCAAACCTTTTATACCAAACACGTGGGACTTGCTTAAGCCCATATAAGGAAAGCAAACATACATGATGAGGATAATTGGGGTCCATAAAACCCAAGGGCTGATACATGTATACCATCTCCTTAAGATCACCTAATAAGAAAACATTTTTCATATCCAGCTGGTGGATGGGCCATTCTTTCGAGAGAGATAGACTAAACATTGTGTGAATGGTAACCGGTTTGACCACTGGACTAAATGTTTCTCCACAATCCATGCCAACCTGTTGTGTTTTACCATCACATACAAGACGACCCTTATGCCTCTCAAAAGAATCGTCAGAATTTTTTTTATGAGTAAAAATTCACATAGATCGAATAATATTAACACTAGGGGGACGGGACACCAACTCCCATGTCTTTTTTTTAATGAGAGTATTATATTCGTCATACATGGCTAATATTCAATTCGGATCATAAAGGGAAGATGTTGGGTTACGTTGTAGGAGAGATTTAGTGACATTAGAATGAAGATTAAAATATTGTTTCGGTTTAAAAATACCTTTTTGACTACGAGTAACGGGCCCTTGACTTGATGTAGAATTGGACAGTAATATTGGGTTGGTATCGGACTGGCCAACAGGCAGTGGGCCTGCTGACCCAACAATTAGACGAGACATTAGAATTTGAGTAAAACTGGCAGTAGGCCGAGATGCTAGAACAGTACCGATTATGGGACTGGGCTGAGACATCGATCCACTATTGAGACTATGTCGGCCAGCAGGCGGTGGCCCTGCTGGTAGAGTAAATGTTGGATCAGACAATGATGGGCTATCAGGTAGTGGGCCTGCTGACGGATTTGGTTCCCGAGACATTTCAGATAAATGATAGATAAGATACGGTGAGATCCCATCATCCAAAAAATTATATGAACTAGACACGGAACTACACAATTTAGCAAACGGAATTTGAGACTCATAAAAAATAATATGACGACTAATTATGATTTTGTTAGAAGATAAATCATAATATTTGTATCCACGATGATTAGATGGATAACTCAAAAATACACAAGCGGTAGAGAAAGCTTGAAGTTTGTTAATTGTAGTAGACGAAAACTGTGGATAGTATAAACACTCAAACACCCTAAGATGAGAATACGAATGATATTTATTGTAAAAGAATTTTAAATGAGGATTGATATGCTAAGCCTTTATGCGGGAGGATGTTAAGTAAGTATGTAGCCATTTGTAATGCATGATGCCAAAAAGAATGTGGTAATGAAGTACGGGCGAGCAAGGTACAAACAATATTATTTATGGAACAAATTTTTCTCTCGACTTTTCCATTTTGGGAGGACGTATGTAGACAAAAAAATCGAAAAGATATGTCATGTGTGTCATAAAACTCTCGAAATGGCCCATTATCATATTCCCTGACATTATCACATTGAATATTTTAAATTTCCCGTTCGAATCGGGTACAAATGAATGCTCTAAATTTTGAGAAGGTGGAAAACACTTTAGACGTGTTGGATAAAGGAAAGGTCCACAAAAAATTAGAATAATCATCCAAAAAGAAGACATAATAACGATGTCCAAAGAACTTAAAACGGGAGATGTCCATAAATCACTATGAATAATGTCAAAAGACATCAAAGTACGAGAAGTATAGAACTACAAAAGGTAATCTAACATATTTTCCTAACGGACAAGAAGGACAAAGTGGAGTACTACACATACCCTTACAAGTGCTAAAATTATTTTTATGCAAAGAAAAAATAATAGACGGCCCTGGATGACCCCAACGTGCATGTCACAAGGAAAAAGCAAGAGCGGCAAAGGTAGAATGTGTAGCTTGACTCGTGGAAATAGCGGTGACTAGATAAAAATCTTCCCTACTATTGCATCTCATTAGAGGCATCACAATCTTGAAATCCTTCACCAAAAATCCAAAATGATCAAAATCAACAGAAACTCAATCATCCGTGGTGAATTTTTGGACATACACTAAATTTTTAATTAAGTTAGAGCATGAAGAATAGTTTTTAAGACTAGATGTGGATGTGGGTGAGACAAATTTGTATGACCATAACCGCGAATCAGAATTGAGTTGCCATTATCAACAATAATGCCACATTTTTTGCTCAAATTGAAATAAGACGAGAGATTACCTTGTGCGGATGTCATATGACAAGTGACTCCGGTGTTCATGTATCAATTCGCATCAGGGGGATTCAATCCAAGTGTGTGCATTGTAGCTTCAATATCCGTGGTGTCGAGATCGGGAGGACTGTAGCGTGCTGCCGCCCCAACTAATCGAGTTACCGCTCGGATCGTGAAGCGGGCACGGAGGATCGGGGTGGGCGGTTCAGAAATTGTGATTGTGGGTAAGGGCAGTTGGGCCACTAGCCCAGCCCCACGATTGTTGCAAGTTGGTCTGTGGCCCACTGTTACGATCACCGTTATATCCACTGTTATTGCCACCACGATTATCGTTACCACCGCGACTGCCGCCGCAGTTCTTGCCATTATTTTTATAATTTTAACCCTTTTTGTCGCCACCGTTATTTCGATTTTTGTTTGCATCGTCGGTGAATGAGTGAGGGTCGTTTGATGTGGCCATCATTATGACGAAATTTGCTCTGGTAGTCGCCTTTTTTGCCAAACCGACTTCTTCCAATGTGAGTATGGAACGACCCTGGTGGAACTGAGGGAGAGTATTACTTTAATGAAAAAGCGGCCCAATGCCATTATAGGCCTCAGATAGGCATGCAACCATCTGGGGAACAAGACGCTCATTGGTGATGGACGCACCAACATTTTTAAGTTGATATGGTTCTTGATGTTGGAGACTGTAAGGGCTGGATGAAATGTGTTCTTTGAGGTAGACATAAGGAAAGAATTAGGAATTTGCGGAGAAGAAAAGAAAATTTATGGAGATCAAAGGGAGTATGGCCGTCGGCCACACCTCGGGCAGCGGAAGAAAATATTTTGAGAGAGGAAAAGTTTTTTCTAGACTTCTGATACCATGTAAGAAATTATTTCTTGATTATTTTCATTGATAATGACAGGTATATATACAAATATAAAATTTCTAAATATGGTGAATATAGGAAAATAATTCTACCTTTTCCTACTCTAATTCTTAATATCTTTTTCTAGTACAAGACTAATACCATAATTACAATTATACATGAATTACAATTTGTGGAGTCCAAATTAGATCATGACATACACATGTATATCTGTCTTTTAGCCCCTAATTAAATAGGTATTATAATTTGGTCACCCAAAATTTAATAAGGACAAATGTGAAACGTAAGGTTAATTCTTTCTTGATTTGATAAATGGACACTTTTTTTGAACAAAAAAATAAAAACTAAGTAGACACTCTTTTTTTATCCGAAGGAAATAATGATTAACGTTAAATTATAATCAATCAATAATTCTCTTGTTGATTCATTTATTGTACAATTTGGCACAATCAATCATTCTCTTCTAAACGTTTACGTGCGTTTGAGACATCCTAGAAAACGATAGAGATATTAATGCAGTGATTTATGGTCGAAATAATAGTACACATCCAATCTTGAGAAAATCACATTCTGGTTGACACTTCTTGTGTCACTCGTCGCAGTAGATCACTCATATTATATATACATGTTCGTGATATATGTGATATAAATAATCAGTTAAAGTTTTTAACTTAACTAGTTGAAAGTAACTGATACGCATGCTTGTTTGAATATTAATATTTTTAAATATGAATTAAATTTTATAAATAATTAATTACTACTCTATTTGATAAAAGCGTTTAAACCTACAATAACCTATTAATATATTTGTTAAAAAGAGTACTGATAAACATATTTCCTATTAAAGTGACTTAAATGCTCTTAAAATTAATAAAAATATGCAGCATCTAATTATCATGGAAAAGGATGAATGAGAAAATAGATTATGGATCGAGGAAGTTAGGCTTCTATTTGTGAAACATATTTTAGAGATTACAAAAGTGTTAAGAATCCCACACTGCATGTATAGGATCCATGTATAATCGAGCAAGATTGGAGAAGAAGGAAGGTTAGGGTTCGCAGGAGCAGAAGAGAGAGACTAGATATTTTGGGAGCCAATGTTAGCTTTCTCTAATTTTTTTATTGACTAAGTAAAATGAATTACAATGTAGTATATATACAAGAAGAATCAAGTAATCACTAATTACACCAAATAACTAATTTAAAGATACAATCCTCTACAATGATCCTCATGGTACATCAGTGCACATGCCCAATACTTCTACAAAAAGATATTAAGAATAAAATACTCTTTTTTTTCTTTTTTGTGAAGGCGATGATAGCACTCTTTCTTTTCGAGTGTAAATCCCAGAATGTGATGCATAACAGATGCATTTTTGTATCATATAAGCGTAATTATAGAGAAAATATTGAAACTTGTTGGCGGAAAAGAAGTTCATAACAGATGCATTTTTGTATCATATAACTGTTCTTAAAATTTGGAAAAAGTTTACACTCAATTCGAAGCCAAGACTATAGAAAATAAATTATTTGTTTAGCTATTTAGTTTATAGATGCTTTTAAAAATGCATAAAGAAACATTTAAAAGTAACCATTTTACTCGAAAGTGGAGAGAGAAAAAAACATTTTTGCTCATACCCACTGTTATAAGTCAGAAATGTCACAATGATACATTTATGAAGGAAAACAACATTATTCGTATGCTAGTTTGTATGAATTGACCGCTAAGGGGTTATTTGGTAGGGTGTATATGAATTGTATCAAATAAGGTCTATTAGTAATATTGAAATTAGTAATGTTTGTCATTAGTTCTGACAGTTTGATTTATTGTATTAAATCAATAAGGTGTATTAGAAAATAGGAATAATATTGAATAGATTGTATTAGAATAGAAATAGTATTTGTATTATTAATATCATGATTTGCTATATATAATAAAAGTACTAAATAAAGTGCATAACTAATACATGTATTAGTTAAACATAGATGAAAAACACTATCAAATAAGAAATTAAATAATATCAAAGCTAATATCAATATTATATTCTGTAACACCTCCAGCCAAACGACCCCTAAGTGTCAAGCATCACCCTTTGATAGGGATGGCAGGTGAGTACAATTTTGCGAATTTCGCACCCGTTTCAATTGAGGCATGTATGAATATAAATTTGGCGGATAGTAGGCAGATATGTAGTAGGCGGGTATGGAGTTAACCCGCCCCACCCAATTGTCATCCTTGGCCTTTGACGTTAAAGTGTCTTCGATGGTCCAAGCACTACAACAAATCGCCTCAAAGAGGACGACTGATTTATACCAACAAGGGCGACTAAAAAATGTCCTAGTAGTTAATACCAAAAAGGGCGACATATAGCCGCCCTTTTTAATTTTATCAATTAGGCCGACAACTATACAATCGCCCTCGTTGATTCAAACCCAAACTCAAATAGGGTGACCTAATACCACTCGCCCTCATTGAGTCAAACCCAAACTCAAATAGGACGACCTAATAACACTCGCCCTCATTGAGTCAAACTCAAATTGCAAATAGGGTGACGTAATCTCAGTCACCCTATTTGATTCCAACCCCCACTCCCTACACCTCACCACAACCCACCATCACATCCACCCCTCACCACCGCCCCCAACCCACCACCTAGATTCTATACAAATAATTTTAGAATAATATATTTTGTATGCATACCACCGTAAAATTTAGAATAATATTTTTGTATGCTCCACAAATGCTCAATTGACCAATTTTCGGATTGGATTCAGATCATAATTTTACCGATTCGAATTTTTTGGATATCCGAAATATTCGAATTTGAATCTGATCCGAAATTATTCAAAATTTTTGGATATCTGATTTTTTGGATATCCGAAATATTTGGATCACCGAATATCCGAAATTTTCCTATTTTAATTTATCTTAAAATATTTTAAATCCTATTTTAATTTATCTGAAATACCGTGTGAACAGCCCTAACAATATCGAACGAATTGTATTGCAACCCATAATTAACTTGAATTAATCTATACTAATATAAATAATAGCAATAATATTACTATGTAAAGTTAAAAACTTTAGACTTCTAAAAATGTTGCACTATTATAAATAATAAGTGTAAAAAAAATAGGTATCATGTTAAAAATTGACTTTAGAACCGACCAAGGAATTTATGATTATGAGGAGCATAAATATAACAAGTCTTGATGGTTGGTTTAGTGGTAAAATGACGTACTTCCACGGAAGAGACTCGAGTTTGATTCTTGGCAGGGGTTTATTTGTAGTGATTAATATTGCATAACTAGTAGTCTAGTGGTAGAATAGTACATTGTTACGGTTCAGACCAGGATTCGAATCACAGATGATGCATTTAATTTTTTCTCTTTTTGAACCACATCAAATACGGCGAGTAAGTCGTCGCCCTTTTTGAGATCCATCAAATAGGGCGACGACACTCTCCCTTTTTGATAATCGCCCCCTTTGATCTAAGGAGATGATATTCCACCAAGTGAGGGTGACTACACTCGCGCTCTGAAACGATTTATTGTAGTGAAGGTGCATACTAGTGCCTTTTGAGATCATCAAAGCCAAACGACTGGTTCAAAGTAGGCACTATAAAATATCCCTTGTAGAATTATGATAAATGCTTTATAACAAACTAGTTTTAGTGTAGGTGCGTTATATGTGTGCTTTGCGTTAATATGTAAAAAAGTATATATACAAGACATGTGTTTGAACTATAAAATAAAAACTAAAAAGATTGTAAGTTACTGCAAATGATAAAGGTTGATAGTTTGGTGCTTCTTTTACATCTGAACCTTTTGAGTTAGGAAATTAATTTGCATTTAAAGAGCTTGATATTGGACTACATGTACGACTTGTTTAATATGAGAGAGAAGCGATTTTTGGTAAATATATGCAGAAGCATGTACACAGTTGTTCATAAGTGATATCTATATTTAAAAAATAAACAAACAATTAAGTTATTTGAAATAATTGATATTCCAATAATAGCTATAGCTGTTCAAACTAAACTTGATCCCTCATATCTTGAATTAATATCGCTATGAAACTTTAACCATAATTGTTAGGACATTCCATTAAATTTCAAGTCTCAATCTATTAGGATTTTTTTTACCATAATTTAAATAAGGAAATATCGAATGACTAAAAACTTTAACTAATTTGAAAGTCTTAAATATAAGAAAATAATTAAATTATAATTTGACAAATATGAAATTTGTTATAAATGATATTTATTATTATAAATGTCTACAAGGAAAGTTAGGGTTAGAACAATGTACCTAGATCCTATAAATAGAGATGTTACTTTCTAGGTATTTCATCCTCAAGAGAAAGAAAGAATTCTCCTCCATTTCTCCTCAATACTCTTGTTCTAGTTATTCTAGTTTTATTATTTCATAACACGTTATCAGCACGACACTCTATCATCTCAAGCTTTGAAAGCCTCGAAGGAGATATTCTCTTTTGCCACCTGCTTGTGTATCATTATTAACATATTCTTGCAAATTATTCATCTTTGAATCAAGTGATTCTTTAAAGTCACGGTATTACATGAACTAATAGATGGTGCCCCACTTTGAAAGTTTTAAAGAAAATTAAAGATTTTACATCAAGGTAAGGTTTCAGCGAACTATAGCCATGTTCGTTAATTGTTGGATGTTTCCAGTCAGATTCTTTGAATTTTATACGAGCATGTCTAAATTTCAAACATCCTTTTGAGATCTGGTGATGTTCATCAGGTAACATCTTTATATTGTTTTTTTTTTGATTTATAACTTGATTATAAACAAATATACTCCGTTCCCTGAAGGCCAAATATACTCAGGTAAAATTATATATATCATATATATGCCTCGATTTGCTCCTGAAGTAACAATATCTTAAAAACAGTTATAAGCTATCATAATTGTATATGATTAAGGCACATTCGGATGATTATGTTCCATTCTTGAAGAATGAGATTTTTTTATAAATATTACAATTACAAATCCATTCCCTGAAGTGAATGTGATGATATCTTGTAAAAATTATAAATACAGACATGCTCTTAGTTGTGAAAATATCACTCTTTACCTCTAGAAGAGGTAGAATAATAGAGAAGAAACATTTTGAATATTCTATATTTTACTCCTAAAGTAGTAAACATAGAAATCTGCTCATGAAATAGTAAAATCGTAAATCTGCTTCCGAAGTAGCAAATTTTGAGCTCTACTCCCGAAGTAGTAGAACTTGGAACTTTACTTCCAAAGTAATAGAACTTTGAACTCTATTCCCGAAGTAGTAGAACATTGAACTCTACTCTCGAAGTAGTAGAAATTTTAATTTTACTCTTGAAGTAGTAAATCTGAAATTTACTAATGAAGTACTAAATTCAAAATATATTCCTAAAGCAGTAAGTCTCTGAAATTTACTCCCGAAGTAGTAGAACTCTTAAATTTACTCTCGCATTAGTAAAACTTTGAACACTACTCTCGAAGTAGTAGAAACTTTAATTTTTACTCTTGAAGTAGTAAATCTGAAATTTACTCGTGAAGTACTAAATTCAAAATTTATTCCTGAAGCAGTAAGTCTCTGAAATTTACTCCCGAAGTAGTAGAACTCTTAAATTTACTCTCGTGTTAGTAAAACTTTGAACTTTACTCTCGAAGTGATAAAGATGCTCACGTTTTAAGAATAAAACAACCATACACACGGATATCAAATATATTCCATATGAGAGTTGAGAAGGTTTATACTAATTGAAATGATAAAATCTTTCTAAGGGCAGATGACGTTTTTATGACCAAAAGGACCCTTCGAATTATCATGTGTAAACTCTCATTATTTTGTGATTCAGTTTGTTAGCATATTTCTTTTCTTTCTTAATCGTTGTTAGCATATCTTGCTCCACCGTACTATTATTTTTATTCTTTATATTTTTCGTCTAAATCAAATTATACACATGCTTAAATGTGTTATTATTGAAATACTATGAAGTTCTAATACCCTCATAAGAATTTGACATCATGGCATATGTAGATGAATTTGACATTCTAAAACTCAATATATGTAGTTGGTAATTAATTAAGAAATCTGATCACATGTATGTTGTATTGTTAGAGAAATGTTATTTTGTGTATAAAGGTCATTGTTGTACATATATGTCGTATGTCAAATCATCAGAGATAATTTGATTATGTATTATTCTAAGGCAAAAGGATACAAATTGTGTAGAATACTATCTATTATAATCATATTGATATATTATGGTTACTGTAACATCTTTGATGATAAATACTCGAATGTTAATGGTATTCTTCCTGAATAAGATGTATGAAATACTAAAGTTTAGAATTTACTTTTCATCATTTATAAATTATATTGTCTTTAAATGTCCATTTGATTACTATTTACTTCATGACACCAACAGTGTCTAACTATAACTTCTTTTATGATACCAATAGTATCTAAGCAATATTTGATTGTACAAAAGTAATAATCAAGTGCTCCAGAAGAGCTAACTATTTATCTAGAAGATCGTGATATCAATAGTGTCCAAACAATATGTGTGATTAAGGAGAATAAAATAGAAGCTCTGGAAGAGCCTATATATTATGTCATTCGTTCTAGATTGTAATATACAAAGTAGTTATGATCAAAGCACAAGTTATAGTAAACCCGAAGTTTACTAAAGTAAATGACTATCATATTGAAGCTATAAATGATTGAATGACTAAATCATAGTGGGTAAGGAATATGTATTTGAAATATTACCCTCTTTATTCTCCAAATTGTATTGCACAAATATGAACATGATTAAATCACATGTCACGATAAACCAGAAGTTTATTGTACAAAATAAAATTCATGTAATAGTAAACCAGAACTTTACTAAAACAAATAGCACATGACATGATAAACTTGAAGATTACTAATACAAATAATTTTATCAATTGACGTGATAATTTTGGTTATCTTGATTAAAATTTGATGTACTAAGTTTGTATTTGGAATATATTGAAGAACTAGAAGATTCTTCAAAAAAAATAATTTGTTTGTTCTCATGATAAGTTGATTACACCAGCTAATGTTGGGATTGAATTCCCTAAATTCTGAAAAATATAAAAGGTGAATAAGGACCCGTTCACATGTTATGTGATGTCTTAAATAGATGCATCGATAAGACAGTCACATGTGCGTTTATTGTCAACCTGCAACTTGACATTTACAAAGTTGCTTGCTCAAAATAATTGAGTTGAGATTATAATTTTCATATTATGTAATCAAGATAATTCATCTTCTTAATGTTGGTTTATATTCAAGTTGGTTTAGTGTTGAATGCCTCTGATAAATAGCTAAATCATTGCGAATGAGAACAAAGCTTCATGTGTTGATCTGAAATATGATATATTGCATACAACGATGTTAGTATGCTTCAGACTAATAAATTATGATAAATTCTCCCCTCATAATTGGTCAGGAACCAAATATTTTCATCTAATAGTTTATTGTGCGGTATATGATTAATGAATCTACCACGATGCACACAGATGAATTTTCCAAAGAAGGTGAAAATTATGTTAGTTTTTCTAACATAAGGCTAGAGAGAATACAAAAAACTAAGAAATATATTGTGAATTATCACCGATATGATCCTCGTTCAAACGATAATTCAAGTCAAATGCTAGAAGCATTTGCTGACCCAACTATTTCATATTTCAGCTGTAAGATGCTCCTAAATGTCCATGAAGGGCATGATTTACAACATGCATGAAGCATGGTAGACAATTCGGTTTTAAACGCAATAATCCTTGAAAAGGGAGAGGAGTAAATGATCATAATAAGGAGGCAATGTGCTCTTGAAGAGTCTACGACATAACACTTCATAAAATCTCGTACGAGGTTTAGGTACCTGAAAATAATAAAGTGATAAGATCTTAATATGTTATGTCTAATTGCAAACCGATACAAAATGATATCTCGTCGATGATATATTTGATACAATATAGTGCGCAATATTGTATAATATTATGAGGATCTGAATTCTACGTCTCTTAAAGCATATTGATGTAGAAATAATTATCAAGTAGATGTATCTTGGTAAGAGTAAATTTACTGGACTTGCAGTCTTGACATTAGAAGATGTCGTGTAAATGAAAATTATCTCAGCCTATATGGCTTACGTGACAAAATTTATATGAATTTTTTTAAAGGATTCAAAATGCCTGAAGCATATACAAGTTATTTGAAAAACTTGTTTGTAATCCATAAATGAATTAAATGAACCAAGGTTGATGTACTGAAATCACCTTAATAAATATTTATTGATGAAATGTACAAAGATGACTATGTTTGATGACTATGTTTAACTTCTTTCCTTTATGATATTCAAAATATTTCATAAGATTGTGCAAGTTGCTGACTTGAATGTGATTGGAGATTTTGAAGAGTTTTCGAAAAGCAGTAGACTACCTACTAAAAGAAATTGAAATGAGAAAATTAGATTGGTCCTGAAGTACTATATATTTATTCAATTGATGCATTTATTTATCTTGCTATAACTATGAGCATGATTTCTTCCTTACACAGAATACTGAAATAAGATAAATTGCATATTATCGATTTGATGAGAGATTCCCCCCCCCCCCCAAAATTAGGGGGAGAGAATAATGAAATAAAAAGATTTTTTTGTGTGGAAATATTCATCATCGTCTCATCGTGATCTACGTGCTTCTATTAGTGAGCAAGAAGTCCAAAAGATTATTCACTTGCAGAAAATAGCAAATCAAATGCAGAGGCATTTACAGATTTGAAAAGGATTAATGAATCATATATCCCTGCAGAGAATGTCCTAATTCGGATTGATGTCCTTGTAGGACCATCTACTAGTGTCATAGCAAATGAACCAAAAACACGCTTGAAGCGTGATAGACCATTGAGTTCTAAGAATCGGAATCCTACAAAAATAAAAATAAATGGTCAACATGACACTAAGAATGAATCTCATAAAGAAATACAAGATTTGATCAATCCTGATATTTTTGAAGAAATCAATGAGTCGCAAACTCAAGAGAATGAAGAAACATAAAAAAAAATCCAATTGATGTTATGACTATTTGAATCACTTGGAAGTAAATGTGGTTTGAAATACACACAACCTTAAAGGAAGATAATACATCATGTATTGCTCAATTGAAGAGAGGATTCAGAAAAGGAGATAGGACAAAATCACATTTCACCAAAATTGTTCTTCACACACGAGCTTCAAAAGAATAGTGATGTCAACGTGCAACAGATTCATTCAAGTGATAAGGTGACTGATTTGTTCACTAAGTCTCTACCAACTGTAACTTCCGAGAAGATGGTGCACAAGATTGGAATATGAAGACTCAAGCATTTGGACTGAAGTTCTCATCAGGGGAGTTAATACATATTGTACTCTTATTTCCATATAAGGTTTTGTCCCACTGGGTTTTCCTTATAAGGTTTTTAATGAGACAACCAAAATGTGTATTATTAGAAATATGTACTTTTTTCCTTCACTAGAATTTTTTCCACTGAGTTTTTTCTAGTAAGGTTTTAATGAGGCATATTATCTACCAAATAGACATTCAAGGGGGAGTGTTATAAATGATATTTATTATTATGAATGTCTACAAGGAACGTTAGGGTTAGAACAATGTACCTATACCCTATAAATAGAGATGTTACTCTCTATGTATTTCATCCCTCAAGAGAAAGAAAGAACTCTCCTCCCTTTCTCCTCAATACTCTTGTTCTAGTTGTTCTAGTTTTATAATTTAATAATAAAATTAATATTTTTATCATAAGAATGTTATTTAATTCAATGTAACATAATTCTCCTCAAGTTCTTTTCTTTTTCCTTTAAAATCTGCCCAATAAATTTCTACTTGTAACCAAACGTTGAAAATGAAATACACGTACTATCGATACAATTAAGACAAACAATGCATCCGTATAGACAGAAAGTCCATATTTATCAAGTATTGTCATATTAGAAGTAATTCTTCAAATAATTAGAATTTTTAATGAGATAAAAAAATTTAAGTTAGAAGAATTTCAATGTACTCAATTTATCATTCTTTTGAACTCCAATCGGTACACCAAAGAAATTTAGGGCGTTCGTTCAACGGATCTAATATTAACTTTAATATTTTTGCCAAAATTCACAACAGATTTTTTATTGCACTTTTCATTTTGAGGGGAAATATATATATATATATATATATATATATATATAGTTTTTATTGTTGAAAATATTTATTAAACGTGAAATACAGTTAATCCTATTTAATTACGGATCGAACAATTGGGGCCCCGCACGAAGGAAACGTTGTTTTCACACACGTGACATATGGTGCCAAGGATCAGAATTTCCTTAAATGGAAGAGATATTGGTACGTATACGAATTGTTTGAAACGTAAGATAATAGACGATTATTGGCCAAATGACGTTGGTTTCACGTTGGTAAATGAAAGGAAGAAATGTGTAAGAGATGAAAACGAATCAGAAAATTTTCCACGGGAAAAAGGGGAGCACCGCGGTTCCACAAGGACAGAACCGCAGTGCTAGGTGGCACCGCGGTGCCTCCACCTTAAGACCGCGGTGCTAATTCCATTTTCGGTTCCAGTGACTTACTGGAATTTAGGCACCACAGTGCCTCGACGTTTTCAAGAACGGTAGTGGCGAATTGGCGATTCTTGGGCTGACTTTGGAGCAATTACTCTCCATTACTTGGCTATTGAATTCAACCATTACGAGGCTGAATTAACCTCAATATCAATGGTTATTACTTGACATTGATGTCCATTCATTTGGTGAATTGAGAAGACCAAATCATCTACCTATAAATTGATGCCTTGGGCACAATTGCAATACACACTACACATTGACACTTAACCAATTCTCTGAAAATTGTCTTCCTCTCTAGCAATCTAATACACTCAAAGATCTTTCTTATCAAGCGAACACTTGAGTCTCTTTGCTCACTTGTTTGATTGTTGTTTTATCTTGGGAGATAAATTGCTAACACAACCGTTGAAATTCCATACGGGGGAAATATTATCTTAAGGAAAGATTGAAACTTCAATCGACTCAACAAGACCTTTTACTTGTTTAATTTCTAGATTTCTCATTTACTTATTGTTGTTGTTGCTTTCCCATTTTCTTGTAATTTTATATTAATATCCAACAAGCTTAAGATAATATTCGCTGCTTTCAACAACAACATGACTGGACAAGATCAAATCAACGCTGGGAATTCGGACACCACTCAAGGCACCTCCAATGCCTTCAACTCCACTGTCTTTGGCACTACTAGTGTCAATCCTACTACTCAAGGTAACATCACTGTCCTTGGCACCACAAGTTCTAACACTGTTGCTCAAGGCGTTCCAAACATCTTTGCTCCTACTCAAAGAAGCAACATTGCTTCAACTCCGGTTGGTTTTCACCATGAACGTCCTGAGAAGTTCATGAGTGCACACTTCAAAAGAAGGCAGCAAAAGATGCTATTTTTTCTGACGGTTATGGGAATGTCACGTTTCCTAACTGAAGACCCTCCACAAGTTGGGGAAGACAAGGACCCTCAACCAAATGATTTGGCGGGAGGGGGCCAAGGTATCCATGTTGTTGACGACATGAAGTTGGTTAGTGATTTCATGTGCAGGAACTACATTCTGAATAGTTTGTCCGATCCTTTGTACATAGTATATTACACCGTCGGGACAACCAAGGAATTGTGGGACAAATTGTAAAAGAAATACAACACTCAAGATGCGGGTGCTAAAAAGTTTGTCATTGGGAAATTTCTGAAATTTCAAATGGTTGACAATAAAAGTGTGTCATCCCAAGTCCAGGAATTTCAAATGATAATACATCATCTAGACTTGGAAGGATTGAAGCCCAACGAACAATTCCTGGTTGGGCATTAATCGAGAAGCTACCTCCCTCGTGGACTGAGTTTATGAATTACTTGAAACTCAAGACGAAGGAGATGACACTAGACGAGCTTATTGTCAAACTCCAAATTCAGGAAGACAATAAGAAGGTCATGTCAAAGGGGAAACAACCCGCCGAGGCTAAGGCAAATCTGACAGAAGTTAAAGGGAACCCAAGCAAAAAGTGGAAGTTCCAGAAGGATGACCAGTCCCACACAACTGAAAAGTTTAAGGGAACATGCAATTATTGTGGTAAAGTTGGTCATATGGCGAAAGACTGCCGCAAGAAAAAATATGATAATGCCAAAGGAAATGATAAAGTAAACGTCGTCGAAGACACGCTCTTAGATGATATGATTGAAAAATTCCCACCTGTTGTGCTAGAGGCCAACATCGTTGAGAATCCAACATAATGGTTGCTAGACACGGGTTCTACCCGCCACATCTGTTCCAACAAAGATGCCTTCTCCACATATACACCAGTCACAGATAAGAAGTTGTTCATGGGCAACAACTCTTCTTCCGAAGTACTGGGGGTTGGAAAGGTAGTCCTCAAGATGACGTCCGGGAAGGAACTGACTCTAAAGGAAGTGATGCATGTCCCGTAAATTCGAAGAAATTTAATCTCCGGACCTGTGTTGGTCAATGTTGGGTTTAGGCTAGTATGCGAGGCTAACAAGTTTGTAATCACGAAAAATGGAACTTTTGTAGGAAGGGGCTTTGTCTGTGAAGGCCTCTTTAAAGTTAATGCTAAACCTGAAATGCCTTCTACTTAGAGAGAGGATTCGCCTGTGAAGACCTCCTTAGGCAAATAATGCACTTGCAATATCTTTCCTTAATTATCAATAAAACTAAGTCTTCCTTACATGTTTGAATCTTCTAATTTATTGCACCATAGATTAGATGTGATAACTATCAATTTATAATGGAATTGATAAAGTTGGAATCATTGTCATCTATCAACATAAACTCTCAACGTTAGTGTGAGGTAGGCATAGAGGCAAAAAATCTCCAAAAAGCTCCCCCTAGATCGGTCGAAAGGGAAACCGCTCCTCTAGGACTCACATATATATCAACATATATTTCTTGAAGTTCGCTCAAACTAGAGGGGCGAACAGGTACTTTGTGACTTGCTTAGATGATGACACAAGGTTGTGCTACCTTTACTTATTTAAAAGTAAAAACGAAGCCTCTAAAGCATCTAAGAACCACAAACCAAAGGTTGAGAACCAACAATGCCAATGGGTCTATAAACAAATATAAATAAAAGACATCCATATGTATGTTCATAATTATCGCCGACTTACAGGATCTTGAAATACATCAAATGAATGTAAGATAGCCTTCCTAAATGATGATTTGGAAGTAGAAATATACATAGATCAACCCAAGGGGTATGTGGTTCCAAAATAAGAGACAAAAGTTGTCGGATTGTCAAAACGTGGTACTAACTGAAACATGCCCTAAAACAATGGCACTAGAAATTAGATAGTACCATACTATTGGAAAATTTCACCATTAACGGGTGTAACAAGTGTATTTACATGAAAGGAATCCCATCAAGATATGTCTCTTTGAAAACGACTTGCTGATCACTGAAAAGCGTTGATTTCTGAAACTCGCGCTAAAGTTCGGGATACACGATATAAGATGTCTAAATGTACTAGAGGGGTATAGTGATGCAAACTAGATATCTGATAGTGATGACATCCAGTTCATCAGCGGATATGGTTTTTACAATCGGAGGTGGAGATGTGTCTTGGAAATCCTCTAGGCAAACCCTTATTGCCCGATCCACGATGGAGTCGGAATTTATCGCTTTGGACAAAACAGGAGAAGAAGCTGAATGGATTCATGGTTTCTTAGAGGATATCCCATGTTGGGATAAATCTGTGTCTTCTGTAATGATCTACTGCGACAGTCAGTCGGCTCTAGGAAGAGCACGAAGTTTAATATACAACGGCAAGTCTCGTCATATTCGACGGAGACATGAGTCCGTTAGGAAACTGATCACCTCAGGTGTTATTTTTATTAATTACATAAAATCTAAGGAAAATATCGCATATCCCTTGACGAAGGGAATACCCAGAGATCAGATAAAATGTCTGTCTAGGAGAATGGGCTTAAAACTCAATCAATAAGAATCAATATAGTGGACACCCAACCTTACGGACTGAAGATCACAGGGATAAGGTTCAATGAGAAAACTAAACTGTAATGGTTCAGATAAGCGCTTCGGTGGAAGCAAGAGCACTTCGGATAAAGATTTCTTCTTAAGAAACATAATCCAAAGGCCATTCCTGTGATAGACAAAAAGTGCTACCTGTAGAGGGGTAAAGCAAAGTTCCCAAAACCTTTAATGATCCTCCAAAGTTGAGGTTACGTTGAGGAAACTTTTAATGGTTCCTAACGCTTGTATAACTGGGTATTGCAGGATACCTTGTAGGAGACCACCTATTTAAGTGTGAGGACAGGCCGCCTCAAATGAACGCACTTAAGAAACCAATGGTGTCCACGACCCACGATGGACAAAACACTAGAAAGATTGAGTAGGAAATATGTGTGTTTGTATCATTGTCTTGGCATATACTAAACAGTGACGGTTCAAGACATCACGTTCACCGCGCAGTAAATATTTCCGATAGTATTCTACTATGGAAGGTTCAAAGCTATGGCTACCTCTCTAGATGTAACGTCGATCCGTCGGATGATTGCTAAAAATGCACCATGTTGTGCGCCAAAATCTCTTCCAAGGGGGGATTGTTGGAAATATTTATTAAACGTGAAATACAGTTAATCCTATTTAATTACGAATCGAACAATTGGGGCCCCGCACGTAGGAAACGTTATTTTCACACACGTGACATATAGTGCCAAGGATCAGAATTTTCTTAAATAGTAGAGATATTGGTACGTATACGAATTATTTGAAATGTAAGATAATAAACAGTTATTGGCCAAATGACGTTGGTTTCACGTTGGTAAATGAAAGGAAGAAATGTGTAAGAGATGCAAATGAATCAGGAAATTTGCCACGGGAAAAAAGGGAGCACCGCGCTGCCACAAGGACAGAACCGCAGTGCTAGGTGGCACCGCGGTGCCTCCACCTTAGGACCGTGGTGCTAATTCCATTTTCGGTTCCAGTGACTTACTGGAATTTAGGCACCGATGTGCCATCCCGAGGGATTGCGGTTCCTCGACATTTTTCAGTAACGAAGTGGGCGAATTGAAACTGATTCTTGGGCTGACTTTGGAGCAATTACTCTCCATTACTTGGCTATTGAATTCAGCCATTACGAGGCTGAATTAACCTCAATATCAATGGTAATTACTTGACATTGATGTCCATTCATTTGGTGAATTGAGAAGACCAAATCATCTACCTATAAATTGATGCCTTGGGCACAATTGCAATACACACTACACATTGACACTTAACCAATTCTCTGAAAATTGTCTTCCTCTCTAGCAATCTAATACACTCAAAGATCTTTCTTATCAAGCGAACACTTGAGTCCCTTTGCTCACTTGTTTGATTGTTGTTTTATCTTGGGAGATAAATTGCTAACACAACCGTTGAAAGGACATACAGGGGCAATATTATCTTAAGGAAAGATTGAAACTTCAATCGACTCATCAAGACCTTTTACTTGTTTAATTTCCAGATTTCTCATTTACTTGTTGTTGTTGTTGCTTTCCCATTTCCTTGTAATTTTATATTAATATCCAACATTTATTGCGAAAGAAAAGTAATTGAGCTCATAAACTAAAATTTTATAACCGAAAAATATACTCCTTAACCTAAAGGGAGTTGAAAGTGCTCCAAAATTTGACCTAAAATATTTAGAATTTGTGTTTAATTTATAAATATATACTCATAACACCATAGTATTAACTTAAAGATTAGTTTCAATTTTTGAGCTATTTATTTTACAAATATTATATATTACATAGTTTAAATATAAAAGGATTAATACACAAAAGGAAAGACATAAACCTTTGATTTTCCCAACAAATAACACTTGACGACTCTTGTGGTCCGATCCTTCTCCGCAGCCCGCGCACAGCGGGAGCTTAGTGCACCCTTTTTATATCTTGGTCTACTTCATTCATCCACAACATGCTTGTTTCGTCCAATTTTCGATATACAAAGTTCAACCGAAAGAAAAAACATGAAGAAATTATAAAAAGAAGAGAACTCATTATCAATTGTATTTTTTAGCTACACAATTACACGATTAGAGCAATCGATATAGACAAATCATCTTACTACATCAGAGTTTCAAAATTCACAAATTGTGACTTTTAGAATGGACTGCAACATGTCAACACAAATTCTCAAAGTATTGATGTGAAACTATTACAATCTACACAAATCTTAAGGTGTTTTTGTTCGTCAGTGTGAAATTCAGGGAATTTCTTTTCTAAATAAGAATAATATATATATATATATATATATATATATATATATATATATACAAACACATTAATTAATACCAGCAAATGGATTTGCAGTCTTTAATTATTCTTTGGTGAAGGAATGGGCATCAGACAATGACATTTTCACTCTTAGTAGTGATTGATCAATACTAGTTTATGTTAATTAAGAAGGTGGTAGTAATATACTATTATCCAACTTAAAAAAAAACGTGCTATGACTCTTGACATTTTATTTTTAATAAATTAGCATTCTTGACTATTCAAGCCTTGTCATAAGTTCATCAATTGGCATTTTATCCCTACACGGACACACTGAGAACGTCGACATATTTTGGGATAATTAGTGAACAATTTCTTCACTGACTAATTCTCTTCACCTGGACTTATGGACTGAAAACGTCCACTTCCCTAACCCATCCCCTTTAATTCCCCTCAATTCTTTGTCCTTCCACCTCCCATAGGTTATACAAACACCTCTACTTATACATATTACTTAGCACACAAAAAAAACAAGATACCTAACACAAGGATTAGAAAATCAGGAAAAAAAAATGAACAAGAAGAATGGACATCTGGAAAAAATATCAAGAGGGCAAGAAGAACAAAAATCAGAAAATACTAGGGAGCAAGGATCACTTTTAGCAACCGAACAACAATCCTTTTCGCGCTTACAAGGTGAGTTTTCTCACTTAGAAATTCTTAGTGAAATCTTTTATTTTAAGTTCAATACATGTTAGAATAAGAATCGGGTGTTGAAAAGAAATCATGAACTTTTGATTATTTAAATAACTAGTTGAGTCATGAACTTTACGAACTGTTTTCACTAAGTTATACTTATTGGTATTGAATGAAATTCGGAGGTGTTGTACACCTCTCTGTTATGATCATATTGATCAAAAGAAGAGATGAAACGGACTTACGGTTTAAGATTTATCATAGTTTTAAAGTTTCTGTCTCGGGTTGACTGGAATACGGAAAGGCAGAACACAAAAACGTAAAACTGTACAACTCAGTAAAGAATATGAAAATTTGTGCTAAATAAAAGTTATAGATTTCTCTGTTTTTGACATTTTGAGACCTTACGGAGGTCTATACGACTTACGGGTTGAGAGTTATCACTGTTTAAAATTTCTGCCTCGACTTGACTGAAACTCGGGAAGGCAGAAATTTACAACTGGTTTTCACTAGGTTATACTTGTTAGAATTTGGTGAAATTTGGAAGTGTTGTACATATATATGTGAAGGTCAGACGGAGCTAAAGCAGGGATAAAACATACTTATGGGTTGAGAGTTATTGTAGTTTGAAATTTCTGCCTCGGATCCATCGGAATCCGAAAAGGCAGTATATAAAAGTGAAAAACTATACTAAATGGTACAGAACCTGAATGTACGGTTCACATGGAGAAGTATAACTCTATGTTCTAGTCGTTTTGAGATTTTACGGGGCTCGAATGTGCTTACAGATTAGAAGTTATGACTATTTTAAAATTTGGTCCTGTTTAATAAAAATTCTGGCCAAACAAATTTCATGTGACTGTTTTGCGGATAAATTTGTGCTAGTTACCCAAAGAATTTTTAAATGAAATTTGGTACAATTAAATATCCCCGTGTTACATTAGTTACAGCGTGAGAAACACCTTAGTTGAAGTTAGGGTTGAAGAGTTATAACCATTACAAGTATGAAAGACAGAACGTTGAAAAAGAGAATATTATTTATTTGACCTTCTGAAAATACAAAGTGAATACGTATTCACAAATTGGTAAATTCATTTTGGTCGGGTAACATACCCAGAATAAATATGTAAAGTGAATACGTGCTCACAAATTGGTAAATGCATTGGGTCAGGTAACATGCCCGAAACAAATATGTAAAGTGAATACATGTTCACAAATTGGTAAATGCATTGGGTCGGGTAACATGCCCGGAACAAATATGTAAAGTGAATATGTGTTCACAAATTAGTAAATGCATTGGATCGGGTTGCACGCCGCAACAAATATGTAAAGTGTATACGTGTTCACAGAGATGTAAAAATGCATCGGATCGGGTTGCACGCCGCAACAAAGATGTAAATGCATCAGATTAGGTTGTACGTCGCAACAAATGGAAAAATACAGGGGAATACCTTAATGTATGGTACGGATTGAAACCGGTTATTAGTTAAATTAAAAATTTGTTGTAACCTAATACGTTTTGCAATATGCTTATTATGTTATAATATGATTGTACTTAGAATATTGTGAGGTTACTTTGAATGGCAGGGCGAGTTTCTCACTCAGCCCCAGATGGTAGGACTGATTCTTTATTTAACATATTTCAGGAAAGCGTGATAGAGGAAAGACTCCACATCAAGGCTAGTGATCGTCCCTCAGCCTCCTTGTCGTACCAAATCCATTGCTTCGGACTTGGTACTTGTCATGTTTAGTATGTAGTTGAATGGTTTAGTTTCAGCATCTCGGGAAATGCCCATGTGAGATTTCCTCCTTTCAAACTTGGAATAATCACTCTCATTATGTCTAGGTAGAAACAGTATTTGCACGAGTATAGGCTCGCGTTATGTTTTAATGAAGTTCATGCAAAGATTTATCTACTTCCATTATTATTACTAGTTCCACTTTTAAATACACGTCTGAATGGTGCTCCTGAAAAGGGGATAATTATCCAGGTTTCATCACGCCGAAAATTTTGTTCATGATTGTGTTCATAGATGATATCCTAATTTATAGCAAGAGTGTTGAAGAACATGAGGAGCATCTGAGGGTAGTGCTTCAAGTCTTAAAACAGGAGAAACTATATGCTAAATTTTTAAAGTGTGAATCTTGGTTGGAAAAGGTTGCCTTTTTGGGCCATGTTGTGTCGTATGATGGAATTACGGTAGACCCTCAAAAGATAGAAGTTGTGAAGAACTGACCAAGATATACCACTCCGACAGAAGTTAGAAATTTCTTGGGTTTGGCTGGGTATTATAGAAGATTCATAGAAGGTTTCTCAAGTCTCGCTTCTCCCTTGACACGATTGACTCAAAAATTGGTTAAGTACCAGTGGTCAGAAGCTTGTGAAGTGAGTTTTCAGAAATTGAAGGAGTTATTGACTACTGCACCGGTTCTAACCTTACCATCGGGACAAGAAGGGTGCACAGTCTATTGCGATGCTTCTAGGGTTGGGTTAGAATGTGTTCTGATGCAGTTTGGAAAAGTGATTGCATATGCATCTCGATAATTGAAGATACATGGGAAAAATTATCCAACTCACGACTTGGAATTGGCCGTGGTAGTGTTCGTCTTACGAATATTGAGACACTATTTATATGGTGTGCATGTAGATATATTTACATATCATAAGAGTTTACAGTACATAACCACACAAAAGGATTTAAATCACCGATAAAGAAGATAGTTAGAGTTTCTTAAGGATTATGTCCTTAGCATTCTTTACCATCATAGAAAAGCTAACGTGGTGGTAGCGTACGATCGGAGATCAATGGGCAGCTTGGCCCACTTGGCAATACAAAAGAGAGGTATTATTCGTGAGGTACAAAATTTTTTGAAACCCCGGGGTTAGTTTAGCTGAGGTCGGTGAAGGCATGGTGGCGGTGCATGATACCTCTCAGTCTGCCTTAGCTTCAGAAATAAAAGAAAGTCATTTTGAGGACATGAAATTTGTTAGATTTTGGGAGAGGATTCAACAGGGAAAACCTTCACAATTTACATTAAGAGAAAATGACGGTACCCTTCGGTACAAGGGTAGGTTATGTGTTATACCCCGTAGTTCTGACCCTACGTATGAGAGCGTACGAAAGCATGTAAGACTTAAAATTTTTAAAGGATAGGTTGACGGATGGTTCCGGACGGGTTTTTAGTCAACTTGGAAGCGGGTTATGACCCGGTACATTGAGAGTTCCTAAGTGTTTCAAAGACCCAGGGCGTAGTTCGTTGAGTCTAGATTCCAACGCAACCAACCGTTCATCGATAAGACGTCGGAGTAGAAAGTTATGGGAGTTACAAGTTCGGTCGAGCAGGCGTAAATGCGTTTGAGCAAAGCAGGGCCGCGGCGCGGATGCGAGCGCGCGCGCAGACAGCGGCGCGGAAGTTCAGAGAGGCTGCGGAGGTTTCAGCGCCGCGGCGCCGAGGCGGGATTTTTAGGCGGAAAAACTTAGGAAAGTCTGATTTCTCTTTTAAAAAGGCCATGGGAGGGTGACAAGTGTCACCCCATCCGATTTTCTTGCATGCCTTATATTGACCAAGTCTTGAAGACTTGGTCATCTTTCAAACCTCTCCTCTCTAATTTACCTCCTCCTTCTCTACATTTCCAAAGGAAATTCAAAGCCTAAGAAAATCAAAAGTTAAGAACAAGAAGGAAGCTTGTGGCTAGCTTGTTGGTGTTTTTGTGGTGGTGTTCTTGGCAAGGAAGCTAGCAAAATATTTGGAATAAGTTTGGCTAAAACTTTAAGGTAACATTTCTTCCTTTAGAATTAGTTTCTAGTGTTGCATGTTAAGAAGAAAGAACTTGTGGTAGTGAATAATGCACTTAGAGTCCTTGCATGTAAGAAATGTGGTTTGGATATGAAGGATTGGTTAAGAAGAGATTATGAGCATGTTGTAGCCTAAAAACTACCTTAGAATTGTTAAGTGAATTGTTGTACCTAATGGGGCAGAATTTTACACACTCAAGTTTGGAGGTGTAATCCCCTTTAAAATGTTGGATTGTTGAGCCTTAAATGTGGTGTTTGGATGATAAATTCGGCCTTGAGAAAGGTGGCAAAGTGAGTAGAAACAAAGGAAATGCTGCCCAATTTTCCATAGAATTTAGTGACTTTGAACTTGGATTGTTCTACTTTGAGATTAGAGGTTAACAAACGTATCATGATTATTATAGGTTGAAATATTACTTGCGGTAGTTGAGCTTAGCAAGTGGATTGACCAAAGAGGTATGTGGAACTTTCCTATCTCTTGAGCATGAGTAGTTGTACCTATGTAGTACGGTAGACGTACAAGATTTGATATCTTTCACTTGTTTTAAAGTATATGATACTTGTTTCATTTCAAAAGTATAAGTCCCTTGGATTTAGGGAAAATGTATTTGACAAAGGGATAACGCTAATATAATGACTTTATGGGAAGTTGGTTATATTAGTTTTCTTGAAAGTTTCACAAAGAAAGGTTTACTCTAATTAAAACAAGTACGGGTAAAGGATTTGAAACTAAGAAAGGTGAATTGATTTTTAGGCATTGGTTGCCTAAGGTTTTAAAGGAAATGAAGTCACTTGATTTAGAAGCCTATTATATTTCTAAAAGGAAATGTGACTTGTCTTGAAAAGAAATCGTAACTTGATACTATGGTGATTAGTATCTTGGAATTTTTGTATAAAAGAGTTATTTCTTAAAAAGTTAGAAGTACATGGTACTTGGGTTGAATTCCCGGATTTTCTATTAAAAGACATGTTAGTGCCTTAGGATACTAAAATGAGAGGATATATTAATAATGTTAATAAGAAGTTAGGGGATTTCTTAACTTGCTTATGATATGATAAGTGGCAAAGTGCTTATGTATGATATGATAGGCGGTAGTGCTTATGTTATGTATGATAGCGGATGAGCTATGTTATATATTTGTATTATTACGGGGTAAACCGGGTTATTATCTATGCCATGGATTTGCTACCCATGATGCGCGCGCTTGCACTCACGCGGATCCCACCACGTGATCCACGCGGGTGAAATAGTCCCACGCGAGTACGGCGATGGTACTCATGCGGGTCCACAGGATCCACGCGGGTGAAATAGTCCCACGACGAGGCGAATGACCTCATGCGGGTCCACGGGACCCACGCGGGTGAAATAGTCCCGAGTAGGATTGCTTAATGATACTACGCACGAGGTACCGCTGTTTGATCGCGAGCCTCCTATTTTTATGCTATAAGATTTATACTTGTTACTCTCATTGTTAGTAAGGCACGGTCAAGGAAATTGATTTTTTCTATGACTCAAATTTATTTTTGACTTATGATATTACTACATTATTTTCCGCTTTACATACTGTACGTCAGATCGACTTCTTCTGGGCTGCGTTCATGCCGCAGGTGAAAGCAGTGGTAGATCCTCATTCCTAGGATCTTTTACTCAGTGTCGGGAGCTCCATTTCTCGAGGCTCGACTTTTGTATGGTTCTCCCCGTGTTGTTGATATTTTGTACATTCAGGGCATGGCGGGGCCCCGTCCCGTCATAGTGTTACTCATTCTTAGGCCTGTAGTCTTGTCATAACTGGTTGTTTAAGGATGTAATCGCTCGGTCTTATGTACTTGGGGTAGCTATTTTGGGCTAGACTATTTTATATCATTATAGTTGTTTATTGTGAGTTTATTTTCTCTGTTTTCTCTCGATGTTGTGTCACGCGGTGCCCGGTCAAGGCACCGGCCACGATCCGGTCGGTCGTGACAAAGTGGTATCGCAGCGATTAATCCTGAAAGCGGTCTACAGCCGTAACTAGTAGTCTTGATTATCGGTGTGTTGTGCACCACATCTATAATCGTGAGGTCGCAGGATATTTAGGATTAGTTTCCATTCTTTCACTCTAAGATCGTGCAATAGAGCCGTGTTATAGGTTGAATTTCCTCCGACGTATTTTTCTCAGACGCTTATGCCTCCACGCAAGGCAACCGCGCCCGAAGGTCAAGGCGATGAGAGGAACTACTAGTAGGGCACCGCAGGTTACCAGTGTGCCCGCCCTACGGATGAGGTATTTGACGGCGAAGTTCTACAACGCCGCCAACCCCAAAGAGAGTCCGAGGCGAGCAGCTGCCATCGAGACCGGTACTGAGCCTCCAGCGAGCCTGGCGCAGGATATAGGCTACTGAGATGGCCGCCATCGCCGATCGTGGCCGAACGAGGATAGCCGAGATGCAGCCCCATTGTACCGTAGTTCAAAGACAGAGCCGCTAGCTTGAGATCGAGGACTTTTTGAGTTCTCACCGTAGTTTTATGGGTCGAGGCACGAGGATGATCCTCGAGTTTATCCGAAGCGATTCTGACGGATCATGAGGGTGATCGGGCCGGAGACCGAGTCGGTGGTACTAGGTTCGTGATCGGCCGCGGACACTGCAGCATCTTGGTATGATTCATGGAATCGCCCGGGGAGCATGCGCTTCCCGCTGTTTGGGACGAGTTCTCAGAGGCGTTACTTGGCCATTTCTTGCCTCCGCAGATGAGGAGGGCTCGGGCCGATAGATTTTTGACACTGAGATAGAGTGGGCGGACGGTCCGAATACAACGTGGAGTTTGACTCATCGCTCGGTATGCCCGCTTTGGTAGCGCATACGGAGGGCAGGTGCACCGCTATGTCACAGACTCGATGATCACTTGGCCGAGAGTTGCACGGAGTAGCTCTTCACCGGCATGGACATTGCCCGCACGCAGCATATGCACTGTGCGAGCGAACGCGGCCGACGGATCGGCAGTATCAGCGAGAAGAGGCCGAGACAGCAGGTCCTCGTGGTTTTAGGGTAGACAACCCCAAAGAAGACCAGATTTGCACCACGGCCGGTCGAGCGCTCCACCATCTTCGGACGCGTCTGAGTATTCGGGAGCGGGGCAGGTTCCGTGGCTTCGTTTCGGAGGACGAGTTCCAGCCAGATGAGGCCACCTATGCGACGGTGGTCGATGGTGATTGCCATTATAGGTGTCGTGTTCCTCCGTGAGCTTGTTAATCTTGTGGACGCAGGCCATTTGAAGAGATTGTCAGACCGAGGCGCGGAAATGCTATGGCTCGACCGACCGATTCGATTCCGGGTCTTCATCTTCGAGTTATGCGCCCGGAGCAGGTGTTCACGCGATGCCGCGGCAGGGGTCGTGGCAAGGGTTCTAGTTCCAGCGGTCCTCAGAACCGCATCTATGCTATGTCCAGTCGTCAGGACCAGGAGGCGTCACCCGATGTCGTCACAGGTACATTATTGGTTTCTTGCTGTGATGTATATGCTTTGATAGATCCAGGTTCTACCTTGTCCTATATATCTCCTCATATTGCTGGTAGAATAGGGATAAAGCCCGAGTCCATAGAATCTTTTGAGGTGGCTACGCCGGTAGGTGCTTCAGTGGTAGCTGAGCGGGTATATAAGGCTTGCCTAGTGACTATAGATGGTCGTCAGACTCTAGCTGACTTGATAGAGTTGGATATGACAGACTTCGATGTGATTATGGGTATGGATTGGCTAGCGTCTTGCTATGCCAATGTGGACTGCAGAGAGAGGTTAGTTCGGTTCCGGTTTCCTGGTGAGCCGGTTATCGAGTGGAAGAGGAATACTGCATCGCCGAGGGGTAGGTTTATTTCTTACCTCAAGGCTAGGAAGATGGTACGGAAGGGGTATATTTACCATTTGGTTCGGGTATTCGATCATCGAGGTGAGATACCGGACCTTGATCGGTCCGGTTGTTAGAGAGTTTCCGGCGTATTCCCGGCGAAGCTTCGTGTATCCTCCTGAGAGGGAGATTGAGTTTTGCATCGATTTGGCGCCAGACACTCGACCGATATCTATTCCGTCATACAGAATGGCACCTGCCGAGTTAAGAGAGTTGAAGGACCAGCTGAAAGATTTCTTTGGAGAAAGGATTTATCGAGCCAAGTGTTTCTCCGGGAGCGCCGGTGTTATTTGTAAAGAAGAAGGATGGGGCCAGCGTATGTGTATTGATTACGCAAAAACAAGGTAACTATCAAGAACAGATATCCCCTCCCCAGGACTGATGATTTGTTTGACCAGTTGCTGGGTGCGAGATGTTTTTCCAAGATAGACCTGCATTCTGGTTATCATCAGGTGCGAGTTAGAGAGGCAGATATCCGATCGCATTCAGACCCGTATGGGCACTATGAGTTCAGGTGATGTCTTTCGGATTGACCAACGCTCCGTGGTATTCATGGATTTGATGAATAGGTGTTCGAGCCATTCTTGGATATGTTCGTTATAGTTTTCATTGATGATATCTTGGTGTATTCGCGCGCGCGAGCAGAGCATCTGAATCATTTGAGGGCGGTATTAGGAGTCCTCCGAGACCGGCGATTGTATGCCAAGTTCTCGATCACGAGTTACGTTAGCTTGATGGCTTTCTTAGGGCATGTTATCGGGTAGATGGTATTCGAGTTGTCTGACTAAGATTGAAGCGATCAGACTTGGCCTGGACCACTACAGCGACGGAGTGGCGGCTTTTTGGGCCTTGCGAGTTATTATCGGAGGTTTGTGGAAAAGTTCGCTTCTATTTCAAAGACTTTGACTAAAATGGATCGAAAAGCGGTATGTTCGGTGGACGGATACTTGTGAGAAAGTTTCCGATTGCTAAAGGAGAAGTTGGCGACCGATTCTTACTCTTCCAGAGGGTTTAGATGGATATGTGATTTATTGTGACGCGTCAGGTGTCGGGTTTGGGTGCATGCTGATGCAGCATGGCAAGGTTATAGCTTATGCATCTCGACAGCTTAGGAAGCATGATTCCATTTGGGTGATTGTCGACAGGCTGACAAAATCAGCCCATTTTCTTCCGATCGAGCAGCGTTCTCGGTGAGACTAGGCAGATTATATGTTAGAGAGATTTTGAGACTGCACGGAGTCCCGGTGTCGATTATATCAGATAGAGGAGCCCAGTTCTCGGCTAACTTCTGGAGGTCTTTTCAGAAGGGATTAGGGACACAGGTGAGTCTCGATCTGACGTTTCATCCTGATCGACGGAGCGGGCGAGCGCACTATCCGAACACGAGGATATCTTTGCGGGCTTGCGTTATTGATTTCGAGGTATTGGGAGGATCATTTGCCTCTTGTAGTTTGCTTACAACAACGGCTACCATTCCGGATTCGACGATGGCGCCATGAGGCCTTATACGGGAGGAAGTGCAGTCACCGATAGGCTGGTTCGAGGTGGGAGAAGTTCGATTAGTCGGGCGGACTTAGTTCGTGAGCGGATGGATAAGGTGAAGCTTATCCGGAGCGGTTGCTAGCAGCGGCGGAAGTCATATGCGGATCATCGGCGTCGTGACACTTGGAATTTGAGGTAGATGATTGGGTTTTTCTAAAGGTATCGCCCATGAAGGCGTGATGAGATTTGGAAAGAAGGAAGCTTAGCCCGAGTATATTGGGCGTGTCAGTTGTCCGTAGGGTAGGCGGGGTTGCTATGAGTTAGATCTGCCGTCCTTTGGGCGGTACATCCGATTTCCATGTGTCCATGTTGCGGAAATGTATTGGAGATCCATCTAGAGTGCACCGGTTCATGATGTCCAGTGCGGAGGAGTTATCGTATGAGGAGAGTCCCATAGCGATACTCGATCGTCGGGTTAGACGACTTGACGAAGACGCGTGGCTTCCGTCAAGGTCTTATGGCGGAACGAGAACAGGGAGGAAATGACGTGGGAAGCAGAGGATGACATGATGAAGAAGTACCCTCACCTATTTCCTATACCTCCAGGTAACCCACTTTCCTGCTTGTTGGTTTTGATTTAACATTTACGCTTAAGTATGTTGTGGCTCGTGGAGCTTCTTTGTTTGCAAAAGAATAGTTAATAGGGTCTATGTCGATATTGTGATTTGAGTAAGCCTAGAAGGAACATTCGGGACGAATGTTTCTAAGGGGGGGAGAATGTTATACCCCGTAGTTCTGACCCTACGTATGAGAGCGTACGAAAGCATGTAAGACTTAAATTTTTTAAAGGATAGGTTGACGGATAGTTCCGGACGGGTTTTTAGTCAACTTGGAAGCGGGTTATGACCCGGTACATTGAGAGTTCCTAAGTGTTTCAAAGGCCCAGGGCGTAGTTCGTTGAGTCTAGATTCCAACGCAACCAATCGTTAAATCGATAGGACGTCGGAGTAGAAAGTTATGGGAGTTACAAGTTCGGTCTGTGACGCGTAAATGCGTTTGAGCAAAACACGAGGCGGCGCGGATGCGAGGCATGGCGCCGGAAGTCTTGAGGTCGCTGAAGTTGCAGCGCCGCGGCTGACAGCGGTCGGCGCGGAAGTTTAGAGAGGCTGCGGAGGTTTGTGCGGCCGAGGCGGGATTTTTGGGCGGAAAAACTTAGGAAAGTCTGATTTCTCTTTTAAAAAGGCCATGGGAGGGTGACAAGTGTCACCCCCCCCATCTGATTTTTCTTGCATGCCTTATATTGACCAAGTCTTGAAGACTTGGTCATCTTTCAAACCTCTCCCTCTCTCTAATTTACCTCCTCCTTCTCTCTACATTTCCAAAGGAAATTCAAAGCCTAAGAAAAATCTGAAAAGTTAAGAACAAGAAGGAAGCTTGTGGCTAGCTTGTTGGTGTTTTTGTGGTGGTGTTCTTGGCAAGGAAGCTAGCAAAATATTTGGAATAAGTTTGGCTAAAACTTTAAGGTAACATTTCTTCCTTTAGAATTAGTTTCTAGTGTTGCATGTTAAGAAGAAAGAACTTGTGGTAGTGAATAATGCACTTAGAGTCCTTGCATGTAAGAAATGTGGTTTGGATATGAAGGATTGGTTAAGAAGAGATTATGAGCATGTTGTAGCCTAAAAACTACCTTAGAATTGTTAAGTGAATTGTTGTACCTAATGGGGCAGAATTTTACACACTCAAGTTTGGAGGTGTAATCCCCTTTAAAATGTTGGATTGTTGAGCCTTAAATGTGGTGTTTGGATGATAAATTCGGCCTTGAGAAAGGTGGCAAAGTGAGTAGAAACAAAGGAAATGCTGCGATTTTCCATAGAATTTAGTGACTTTGAACTTGGATTGTTCTACTTTGAGATTAGAGGTTAACAAACGTATCATGATTATTATAGGTTGAAATATTACTTGCGGTAGTTGAGCTTAGCAAGTGGATTGACCAAAGAGGTATGTGGAACTTTCCTATCTCTTGAGCATGAGTAGTTGTACCTATGTAGTGCGGTAGGCGTCTGAGATTTGATATCTTTCACTTGTTTTAAAGTATATGATACTTGTTTCATTTCAAAAGTATAAGTCCCTTGGATTTAGGAAAATGTATTTGACAAAGGGATAACGTTAATATAATGACTTTATGGGAAGTTGGTTATATTAGTTTTCTTGAAAGTTTCACAAAGAAAGGTTTACTCTAATTAAAACAAGTGCGGGTAAAGATTTGAAACTAAGAAAGGTGAATTGATTTTTAGGCATTGGTTGCCTAAGGTTTTAAAGAAATGAAGTCACTTGATTTAGAAGCCTATTATATTTCTAAAAGGAAATGTGACTTGTCTTGAAAAGAAATCGTAACTTGATACTATGGTGATTAGTATCTTAGAATTTTTGTATAAAAGAGTTATTTCTTAAAAGTTAGAAGTACATGGTACTTGGGTTGAATTCGGATTTTCTATTAAAAGACATGTTAGTGCCTTAGGATACTAAAATGAGAGGATATATTAATAATGTTAATAAGAAGTTAGGGGATTTCTTAACTTGCTTATGTTATGATAGGCCGGTAGTGCTTATGTATGATATGATAGGCCGGTAGTGCTTATGTTATGTATGATAGCCGGATGAGCTATGTTATATATTTGTATTATTACGGGGTAAACCCCGGGTTATTATCTATGCCATGGATTTTCTACCCATGATGCGAGTGCGTGTGCACTCATGCGGATCGGACGCGGGATCCATGCGGGTGAAATAGTCTCATGCGAGTACGGCGATGGTACTCATGCGGGTCCACAGGATCCATGCGGGTGAAATAGTCCCATGACGAGGCGGATGACCTCATGCGGGTCCACAGGACCCATGCGGGTGAAATAGTCCCAGGAGTAGGATTGCTTAATGATACTACGGGCGAGGTACCCTGTTTTGATCGTGAGCCTCCTATTTTTATGCTATAAGATTTATACTTGTTACTCTCATTGTTAGTAAGGCACAGTGCAAGGAAATTGATTTTTATCTATGACTCGGCTTATTTTGACTTATGATATTACTACAATATTTTCGGTTTTACATACTTGATACGTTGTGTCGACCCCTTCGCCGGGGCTGCGTTCGTCTGCGCGAGTAAGGAGAAGCAGTGGTAGATCCTCATTCCTATGATCTTTTACTCAGGTGTCAGGAGCTCTATTTCTTCGGAGGCCCGACTTTTGGTATGGTTCTACCTGGTGTTGTTGATATTTTGTACATTCGGGGCATGGCGGCCTGTCCCATCATAGTGTTACTCATTCTTAGAGGCCTGTAGTCTTGTCATAACTTGGTTGTTTAAGGATGTAACTGTTCGGGCTTATGTACTTTTGGGGTAGCCATTTTGGGCTAGACTATTTTATATCATTATAGTTATTTATTGTGAGTTTATTTTCCGCTGGTTTTCTCTGATGTTGTGTCACAAGGGTGCCCGGGTCAAGGCACCGGTCACGGATCCGGGGTCGGGTCATGACATTATGTGTTCCTAAGGTAAGGGATATAAGAAGGAAGATCTTAGATGAGGGTCACAACACAAGATATTTCATTCATTCAGGGTCAACAAAAATGTATCAGGACCTCAAGGCAAATTACTGGTGGGACGGAATGAAGAAGATATTGCGGAGTTTGTCGGAAGGTGTCTTACATGTCAACAGGTGAAAGCTGAACATCAAAAACCTGGCGGACTACTTCAAGACATTGGTGTCCCAATGTGGAAATGGAAGGCGATTCATATGGACTTTGTAACTGGTCTACCGAAAACGTGAGAAGGGTATGATTCTATCTGGGTGATTGTAGATCGACTTATAAAGTCAGCCAATTTCCTACCGGTCAAGACTACGTATTGCGCACCACAGTATGCACAGATTTATTTAAAGGAAATTGGGTAGTTACACGGGATTCCATTACGAATTATTTCATATAGGGGTTCCCGGTTCACCATGTTACACCCCGTAGTTCCAAGACATGAATGTGAGAACGTAAGTGAAGAAGTAAAACTTGAACGTTGAAAGGAAAGTATAACTACATTTTCATAAGTAAATAATTCGAAAATGTGAAGACGACAATTTGTTTACTCGGAGTTCAATTCTCCTAATTGGAGTTACGGAATTAGTTTTGGATTTTGAAATCTCGGATTTGGTCATATGGGGCCCATGGTAAATTTAACAATTTTGTGGGGCCCACGAGATTTTTAGATATTTTGGTCAAGTATAGAAATTATTTTTTGGTGAAGAATTATTTTGGACCAATATGAGGGTGACACGTGTCACCCCTCCACTTGTCATTGACTTGGACTTTAGATATTTTGAGACAAGTGGACAAGTGGGTCCCACTCCACTTGTCCATCCACTTGGCTTGAGATATTTGTATATATCTATACAAGCTTGCAAGACTTGTTCTACACTTAGACAAATTTCACATAAGATATATCTCTCTCTCTTTCGGCCATAGCCAAGAAATGAAGAACAAGAACCTTTAATCTTCCATTATTAACTTGTTGATACAAGACCAAGAACCCTAACCAAGCATTAATCCAAGATAAAACACCATTAACCTCCAAAAACTCCATTTGGGTTGTGAGAGGGTTTGAGACCCTAGGGTTTTCCTTCAACTTTTTGGTGTTGAAACGTGAAGGGAAGTTGATCATAAGCTTATAGGGGTTACGTATATGTGATTGTAACTTGAAGAAGTGGAGCAAAATGAAAACTGTGGGCCAATCTTCCCCGGACTATTTTGGGCATTTTTTGGGCTAAAAATAGGGTAATGGTTCTTCTTCTTCTAAAGTAATTGGATATTAATTATTTTTGGTATGTATAGATGAACTTGTACTAAAAAGAATGAAGATTAAAAAGTGTTTGGATAATTTTTAGGGGTTAGGCAGTGACTGAGGCAGATTCGGATCTTGGGATTGTTGGTCGTTTTTGTTGTCACATTCACTTGTTGCATGTTATATAATGAAGGAAATATTGTTGTTGATAGTTTATATGATTTATATAACATGTTGAAATGTGAATTAGATTATAAGGAATTGTGGAAAGGGGCTTTGGATATGTAGTTGTTGTTGGCCGAGAATGGGCTAGAAATTATTGGGTATTGTGGGAAGTTTTGGGACCGTTTTGGACGTGGTTATATGCTGGAAATTTAGTAGCTTTATTGCATGTTTAATGTAGTAGCTAGCTAATGAAAGTCCCGAAAGAATAAGGGTGTGGAAAGGCGTTGGAAGACTTCACATTCCGCCCTCGTTATAGTTGAATATTGGACAGTTTATAAGGGTTGTTGCGGGCTGTTTTGATGTAGTTTATGGACTGTTTTTAACGTGTGAGGTAGGGGTGTGATTCCCCTTTATTTTTGTATTGATTGTGCCCTTAGTCGGGGCTTGGTTATTGTTGAAATTTGGCCTTGGAAAAGGTGGAAAAGTACGTAGAAACAAAGGAAGTGCTGCCCAATTTTTCGTAGAAATGGGAACTTTACTTAGTCCATAACCTACCCTTAAAGGCATATAGTTGATAGACATGCTATTATCATTATAGGTTGAAGTGCTACGTGAGGTGTATTCCACTTAGCATATTGGTAGAAGCTACGTGCGGTGTATTCCACTTAAAGGATTGGTAGAAGAACGATAAGGTATGTGAACTACTTCCTTCCATCGGCATGACTTGTTTCTTGAAGTATACTTGCGTTGTTATTGGAGTATACATGACTTGTTTCTTGAAGTATACTTGTCTTGTTATTGGAGTATACATGACTTGTTTCTTGAAGTATACTTGCCTTGTTATTGGAGTACACATGACTTGTTTCTTGAAGTATACTTGCCTTGTTATTGGGGTATAAATGACATATTCCCTAGATAGTACTTTGGGGTCTCCAAAATGGAAGTTGTAATATATATTCCCTAGATAGTACTTTGGGGTTTCCAAAATGGAAGTTGTCTATCTATTCCTTGATAGTACTTAGTGATGTACTCTATACATAGTACCTTGGATTTCTAAAAGGGAAGTTCCTCTTAACGGAGTTGAAAAGTATAGGTTACTTAATTTGAAGAGTATATGTAATTCGATTTGAAAAGTGTAGGTTACTTGATTTGGGAAGAATAAGTAAATTGATTTTAAAAGTGAAAGTACCTTGATGCTACAAGTTCTAGTGTCTTGAGTTTTTATAAAGGAAAGATTGTACGGCGGACGTACATTGAGTTATTGGATCTTAATCCTTATTGATGCACGACGTGATAGTACCTTGGGATTTCTAAAATGAAAGTTATTGTATGTGGAACTCTTCCTATCTTTCTTTGAGCATGAACCTTATAAAATGTGTAGTACGGTGGACGTACATGTTTTAAATGAAATCGGATTCATTATAGTACTTGATTTTAAAAGATAGGAGTGACTTTATTGGAAAAGGATGAGTTACTTTATTTTAAAGCCTTGAGTTTTAAAAAGTGTAGTAACTTGATTTTAAAAGAGGAAGTGTCTTGATACTACGAGTGTTAGTATCTTGTGGTTATTACACAAATGGATTCTTTTTACAAGAATGAGTGTTCGTAGTACTTTGGGGTTCAAGTCCCTAATATTGCATGAAATGATTCTTTTTATAAAGAATAGATGTACGTAGTACTTTTGGGGTTCAAGTCCTTAATTTTACATGAAAGGAAAAGGCCTTGAGTTTATAAAATGTTAGTTCATTCTACATGTTTTAATGAGAGTCAAAGAGTATTTTAACTTGCATATGTTTGCTCATGATAGCCTTTCGTGCAAGTGTTGTATTCCTATATCACCGTGTCCCTCACTAAAGGGGCGGTAACATTATCGATGTATGGTGGGTTCGAGTCCCATGACATCATATCATCCCATGGACCACTCTCGATGTATGGTGGGTTCGAGTCCCATGACATCATATCATTTCATGGACCACTCTCGATGTATGGTGGGTTCGAGTCCCATGACATCATATCATTCCATGGATTAGCTCTCCATGGTGTGGGTTCAAATCCCAGGTTACCATTTGTATATTGCGTGGGTTCGAGTCTCATGATATCGTTATACATTGCGTGGGTTCGAGTCCCATGATATCGTTATACATTGCGTGGGTTTGAGTCCCATGATATCGTTATACTTGTGCGGGTTCGAGTCCCGTGATATCATATTATGAGGGTAGGAGTCCCTGATTTTGACATGGCTCTCATATTTACCTTGGCATTACTCAAAAGAAAGTTTATTTTAATATTTTGTATATGATGTGTTGGTACCTTGGTTTTATTCCATGACAGTATTTGTGTATATTTGCTCCATGGATGTGCTTCCATGATGCGAGTAGAGATACTCATGCGGGTATAAATACCTATGCGGGTTCGATTCCCATGAATAAGATATACATATTGATTCGTGGGAAGGTGTCCCTGTCTTTGATGTGACTCTCATTTTGAAAAGATGCAGTTGATGTTATATTAAAAAAAGAGCTTTATCGACTCTCGATGTTCTGATGAGTCTGATGATACAAGTCTGATTGGCTTTTATTTATTATGACACGGTTGGATCTGGTATTTGATTTTCATACTTGTTCATATCATTCTTTTGTACAGTTATGATCTTGTTTATTGTACTTCATGTTTACATACATGGTACCTGTTGTACTGACCCCCTTCGGGGGGCTGCGTTTGATCGGTGTATTTTATATACATCTTTTGAGTCATTCTTAGTTAGTCTTTTGCCCATTTTTGTACAAATATGTGTCGTGTTAGGATAAATTTTCTTTCTTTTGAGTCACAATGGTTTAAAGTGGCACATTGGTGAGAAGGAGCGGAAAAAGGGCAGAAACAGAGGTTCCAGAGCTCAAAAAGCTGAAAAGTTGGCAACCCGTGCGAGAAAGCGGCGCGCGGACCATCGCGATGCGAGCCACGGCGCCCGAAGCGGACCAGCCAGAAGTTTGTAGCGCGCTGATTCTGCGAACAGCGGCAAGCGGAAAAATTGGCAAATCCAAATAGGATTGGGCCAAAGCCAAAGAGGAAAAGGTTTTGCACGTTTTTGAGGATATAAATAGGGCCTTTTAGGTCATTTTTGAGGAGTTACACACCTTACCATTCATCACAACATAGATCAAGATTGGAGAATTATTTTTAAGTAATTTCTTGTTCTTTACTTTATTTCTTTCTAGTATATGTTGGATACTATTTTAGTTTTTGACATGTCTATGGCTAGGAACTAACTTAATTTAGGGCTTTCCATGTCGAATCGTTTGAACCTCGTTTTATGAATTAATGCAATATTTTGGTTTCTTCTTGTTATTGTTGAGATTTATTTAATAATTGTTTTGATTGCTTGGTAATTAATTGATCACTAATTATCATCACTTATATAATTTCTAATCGAAATTCGAAAGGCGAGATTGTGAATATGTTATAGTTGAATAAACATAGGTTTAAATCGTGGACGAAAGTACCCCGATACTTGTGTAGCTTGATAGGTTATTGCTCTTAATCCTCCTTTGTAGTCAATCTTGTCATCGAAAGATAGAAGGATTCTACATTGGGGTTGAGTATTTATATTACCTTAACAGGAGTATAAAATGGCTTAGTTAACCTGCTATCTCAACATAGAAGAAGAACCTTAATTATTTGCATTAACGAGTAAAGCGAGCGGATAGTCGAGGAGATTTGGAAGCTCTATTTCCACCATATCTGAAGTAAAGTAAAGTAATTTAGTTAGCATCTATAATCATAGCTATAAACAAATCATCAAATTATCGGTTACCAAATAGATACTACAGAATAGAGGTTGGTAATTGGGCACAAATCCCTGAGGACGATAACTCGGTCTTCTAGACTATATTACTTGTCACGATACGTGCACTTTCGATTAGCGTGTGTATAAGTCGCGCATCAAGTTTTTGGCGCCGTTGCCGGGGATTGGCGTAGTTCAATATCAATCTCTCTATTCTTAATTTCTAATTTGGTTTTTATTTTTCTTTTTATTATTTTGTTGTATTATTAGTGGGCGTGCGCGTGATCCGCTTGTTGATTTTGATTTGTTGCAGCATCTAGTTTATGCGAAGGAGAAGAGGAAGATACACTTGTTCCCTTGACCGAGATTGAAAAGACTTGCAAAGCGAGCTGAGAAACAAACTAATCTTGGCCTTAATAGCAATGAGAGGCTTGCGAATAACAATGAGATGAGCGAAGGTTAAGTGATCATCAACCTAAGCAGAGGATGCCCGGAGGTTACGATGGATGTGGAAGAAAGGGTCCAGTCAGTGAGAGAAGCTTAGGAGATTATGTCGCCAGGTGAATGGAGCCGCAGACTTGCATCGAGCTCCCGGATAGGAGCAAATAATTTTGAAATCAAGCTCGATCACGAGTATGGTTCAGAATACAGTTCAATTCGGAGGGTTGCCATATGAAGACCCTCATATGCACATAGCAAATTTCTTGGAGCTGTGTGCAACTTTCAAGTATAATGGTGTTACTGACGACGCCATCCGATTGAGGCTCTTTCCCTTCTCACTCAGGGATAGAGCAAACGTTTGGTTGAATTCCTTGCCTACAGATTCTATATTCACATGGCAGGAGTTGACACAAAAGTTCTTGGCAAAGTTCTTTCCATCGTCCAAAGCCGCTAAGCTGAGAGGAGAGCTGAACAATTTTTACCAGGCTGATGGAGAGTCACTCTATGAGGCCTGGGAGAGATTTAAAGATCTGCAAAGAAAGTGTCCACATCATAGCATTGAGCTATGGAATTTGGTCCATATTTTCTACAATGGCTAAGTGGGACCACAAGAACCATCATTGACGCAGCTGCAGGTGGAACCTTCATGAAGAAGACAGCACATGAGGCCCATGATTTGCTAGAAGACATGGCCACCAATAACCATGTAACAGATGATAGAGGGGTAAGTGGAAGGAGAGTGATAGGAGTTCATGAGATCGATGCCATTACAACGTTAAATGCACATGTTGCTCTCTTGACCAAGCAAGCTGCAGAACACGATGTCGGTGAATGCGATTCGGATGTCACCGAAGTTGTGAGATGTGTGGGGGTCCTCATACCTTTGATAGGTGCCCATCAGCAGACCCCAAAAACATCCCTATTGAGCAAGCAGAATGTCAGGCAGTGGGGAATTACCAAAGGCCCCAGAACAACCCATATTCAAATACCTACAATCCAGGGTAGAGGAATCACCCTAACTTTTCATGGAGGGTGATCGAGGCAATGAGAACCGATTACGAGGCCAATACGAAATCAAGAACCATTTAACGAGCCTCACCTTCCCAATTGTTACACGCTCCATAAGAAAAGCGGGCAGATTGCGGCGGCAAAATGACACTTACGAATTCACAAACCCAGTTCATGGCAGAGACAAGATCCTCTATCAGGAACTTGGAGACGCAGGTGGGACAACTAGCAAAGATGGCAAATAACAGGCCACAGGGCACTCTTTCTAGTTATACAGAGATGAATCCCAGAGAGCAGTGTCAGGCGGTGCAGCTGAAAAGTGGAAAGCAGCTAGAATAGCCTACACCTCAGCATGTGGTAGAACAGAGAGTTGAGAAAAGAGTGGAGGAAAAGAAGGAGGGGGTTACTGAGGACCGCCCTATTTTAGAGAAGGCTCAGCAGTTCGGTGAGGAATACAGAGAAGATTCCTTACCCTCAGAGGTTGCAAAGGAAAGCAGTTGATAAGCAATTCTCCAAGTTCTTGGAGGTATTTAGAAAGCTGCACATTAACATCCCTTTCATTGAGGTGTTGGAGCAAATGCCTACTTATTTCAAATTTATGAAGGAAATTCTTGGGAAGAAGAAGAAGCTAGCTGAGTATGAGACAGTGACATTGACAGAGGAATGCAGTGCCATCTTGCAGAATAAACTGCCCCCCAAGCTTAAGGATCTAGGGAGCTTCACATTGCCTTGCACAATTGGTAGGCTGACATGTAACAGGGCCCTGTGTGATTTAGGGGCCAGAATAAATCTCATGCCCTTGTCCGTTTTCAAGAGGTTGGGTTTGGGTGAAGCCAAACCAACCACTGTGAACTTGCAGTTGGCGGATAGGACAGTGGTGCATCCCAGGGGAATAATTGAAGACGTATTGGTTAAGGTGGGAAATTCTTCTTTCCTGCAGACTTCTTCATCCTTGATATGGAGGAAGATGATGAAATCCCTATCATCTTGGAAAGACCATTCTTGGAAACTGGGAGAGCCTTGATTGATGTGGAAAAGGGTGAGCTGACACTCAGAGTTGAGGATGAAGAGATGGTGTTCAAGGTGTTTAAACACATCGTTGAACCCCAGTCACAAGCAAGTGTTTTGCAGTCAGCACCGTTAGCACATCAGTTGAGCCAGCACAGGCCAAAGCAAAGGAAATCAGTCCGCCAGTACAGGTGAGCAAAGCTAAACCTTCTCTTGAGAAAAAGGAGAAAAAGAAAAACAGAAGGCGAAAGAGAAAAATGATTATGAAATGGGTAGGCTGTGGGGTTAAGTTACCCCATGCCTCTTGATAAGGAACCTGCGTCCGGCTAAAAGACGTTAAAGACAACGCTACTTGGGAGGCAACCCAAGGTTTTTTAAATTTTATGCAATTTAGTTTTAGTTAGAACAGTCTCACGGAAGGTATTGTTTACATGTTGTGATGACAAGTACAGGGCTAAAAAGTGGAGGACGAAAAATGTGAGAGAGGAGGAAATCATCTCGGCGCCACGGCGCCAATGAGCCATGGCGCGAGAATGCGAAAAGCGCGAAGTTAGGCGCCACAAGCCGAATCGAGTCGCGGCGCCAAAGTCGAAGGTCTCGAGTTTGGTAGCGCGCTAAATCGGCCACACGCTGCGGAAGTTGAAGGGTTCTGCGGATGTTTGGCGCCACGGCGCCGATCCAATCTTGTGGGCGCGACGGAAAAACGAAATTAAAAGAGCCTTAATTTGATTTCCCTCTCAAATCAAAACCCAAAACCCCCTCTCTCCAAAACCCGAACTCAGCCCATTACTCAAAATCTTCCACAAACTAAACTCAATCAAAACCAAAGTACTTCATTCCTTGCACCAACCATCTCAAACAACAACCCTCATTCGATTCGTCAATCCATCACTAGAACAAAAAATTGAAGAACACGCGAGGTAACTTTCATCACTTTTCTTGAAATTTTCAAAGCAATTAGGGGAGGTAATTCATAAGTTTGGGGATGTGCTTTATTGGTGGATATTGTGGGTGTGTTGAAGTTTGGTGTGGAAATTTTGCGGTAAGATTGTACGTAGTGATATGAAGGGTTGTACCTGTGATTTGAGTGAAGTTTGGGGGTTGAATAGTGTTGTATTTTCTTTTATTTGTGTGTTGATTGGTGTGATTGAAAGTTCTTTGGGTAATCTCACCAAACGGAGGAAAGCGTTCTTTGAAAGTTTTTCCAAAATGTCCGCGGAAAAAAGAGCTTCCACGTCATCCTCCAGTTCCTGATATGACACTACTAGGTTTGTTAGTCAAAAAGCAGAAGACAAATATTACAAACTTAGTACTAGACCCTTGATACCTGAGCGAGGAATGGAGTACCAAAGGGAGCCATTTGAGAATGGCGATGTCTATGAGCCTATTCGGGCAATGATAGAGGCCATTGGGTGGAAGAGATTTGTTAATCAGGAGAGAATAGTGCCACAGAACACCGTGATGGTGAAAGAATTCTATGCTAACTTTCCGGAATGGGTAAATGGTAGATGTTTTGTGAGAGAACAGTATGTGTCTGTGACGGCTGAGGTGGTGAATGAGCTATTAAGAACAACTGATGTTGAAGAAAAAGGCGATGATCGAAGCTATTTCAGAACTTGGTCTAGAGATGCCAACAACATCGATTGGGATATCGTCGCAAGCACATTATGCTACCCTGGGGCTGAGTATGATATTGCACGAAATGGATCAAGAAGGATGGCGGATGTCGATTCAACAAAAGCGACGAGGTTGGTTATATTTAAATCGATGCACTTTGATTCTATCGACGACTTCACGAGTGCGGCGGATAGAATAAAGATGATATATGGAATTATGGAAGGGAAGACGATTGATGTTGAGAAGGAGATATTGCAGAACATTGGAGAAACCAGTAGGTTGGTCACTACAGGTGGGTTGGGACACGGATCACTTATTTGCAGTTTATGTTCTAGACATGGAGTCCCAACCCTAGCTACTGATACATATGAGAAAGGCCAACCTCCTGTGACATATGGGATAGTGCATGCCTTCCCAGAACTAGTTCCTCCAGCAGCAGCAAGAAGGAGACCAAAGACCACCACCACCAAAGCGGCAGAGGCGTCATGGATGAGGATGAGCACGAGACAGAGGCTCAAAGATGCGCGTAGCGACCGCGGCCAGCAGCCACTGGAATTGGAACCTCCGGTGCTTATGATGGAGCAGTTGCTCATGAACCAGTGGAGGATGATGCAGAGTTTTGACACAATGATACAAGGTTAACAGGACCTGAGGCAAAGACAGCAAGAAATAAGGCAGGAGCAACAACAGTTGAACCAGAGATTTGATGAGATGAGTTCCTTGTTCAACCAGTGGTCCATGCATTATCCACCGCCACCGTTTTAAACCGAGTTTGTAAGTTGTCCCGTTTTTCTTTTATTTTTGAGTCTTGCACACATTAGGGACAATGTGTGATTTAAGTTTGGGAGGAATTCTTAGTTATTTTTTATGTGTTTTTGAGTCTTTTTGTGTTATTTTCTATGTTTATTTGAGTATAATTTTTTTTTAAAGATCATGCATGCTATAGTTACTTGAAACGCCTAGTGAAGTAAAATTGAATAATGTAATGGAATTAGAAGCAACCATCTGAACACTTAGGTTAGATATGCCAAAAATTCATGAAGTCAAACTATTTGGGGTATCTTGCTTGATTTATGCATTGCTAGTGATTAAACCTATGTGTTTGCTTGCTTGCTATTTGAGGCGAAATAGTTAGGATATGCATGTTATGGAGATGACTCAGACATTTCTTTGTTATCCCTTTCTTACCATTTTTTTTACATATCCCTGACATTATAATTGTATCCCTAGTCAGCCCCTTTGAGCCTAAAGATAAGATCTTTCTTTGACACCCTATAATTCCATACTTGTGTCATAAGTGAAGAAATTGTTGTGTTTAGAATATAAAGTGTTGAAAAGAGACAAAAAGAGAGTGAATAATTTTGATGCACCCCAATGAAAAGTAATCATAAATAGGAAAAAGTCTAAATTTGGGGGTGCCTACTATTCATCAGACACCTTATTCTCTCAAAACAAAAGAAGGGAAAGATAAATATGAAGTTAAAAAGAAAATGAAAAGAAAAGGAAAGAATCGAAAGAAAAAGAGCTTATGGTACGTAAGATTTAGCCTAAAAGCCTATTTTTACTTACCCCTGCCTAAGCCTACATTACAACCCTGAAAAGCCCTGAATATCTTTAATGTGTGTATCCATGATTAGTGGAGAATAGCAAGTAAACAGGTCATAGGATTTGGAAATTAACATGCATAGTTAGGTATTCTTACTTCCATTGAGCATGATTAAATTGAATTTGCGAAATATCTGACTTGATGTGTTTAGAATGCTAAAAATCCATGTTATATGTTGTTACACCCCGTAAGTCCAGGACATGTATAAGAGAATGTGCGTAAGGAATCAAGACTTGGAAATTGGTACGAAAGGAAGAATTGTTTTTCCGACGGAAAATCTTCCGAACGTCGGAAAGGAAAAATGTTCGTTGTTGAGAATTGGATTCTCAAAATGCATTATTTGAAGAGTATGGAACTCTTAACCTCATGGAAATTTATTTTTACGGATTTGGTCATGTGGGGCCCACCCGAGGAATTTTACGTTTTGTGGGGCCCACGAGGGTTACGGAATTTTATGGACGAATGAGAGGGCGACACGTGGCACCCACATATGGTCTTGGGCGAATTAGAGGAGGGTAAAATGGTCATTGACCATCTTGGAAGATAAGTCTTTGCTTGATATATTTGACAAAGTCAACTTGCCACTTGGGCTTAATCCTAGTGAAACTCATCCTAGCCACACATTTGTGATAATCTAGACCCTCCAATGTGTTTTATATATCATACTAGTGCAAGACTTGGCATTTTTACACTTAGAAAAATTGAGAGAACATTGAGCTTAGCCAAGGAAGCTCTCGGGTTTGCCTCCCTTCCTACACAAAATTTTTATTTTGTGATCCATTAGCCACAAGACTTTAACCCAAGGTTCCTAAGAGTGTTGTAAGGTTATCTCAATAGAAAGATTTCGGAAAAACGGCGTTTTCGTATTAGTCGCAAGGCGGAAACTTAAGGAGTTCTTCAACTTTGAAGTTGGAACTTGAAGATGGGTTCTTCATAGGCCTCTAAGGAGTTCTTGGAGCGGATTGGAACTTAAGGAAAGGAGCTAAGAATTGCTAAGGCGCGACTTTGAATCTTGGAATTTTTAAGGGCTTATAAAGGTATAAATTTTGTCGTTTTAGTGGTTAAGACTTACTTATTGTTGTAGCTATGGATTTTAGCAAGCATGAGTTATATAGTATGAAGTTTGATAAGTATATTGACTATTGGAACCCTAATCCGAAAACTAGCATGTTTAGCTTTAAGATTACAATTCAAGTCGATTATTAGTTTAAGTTGTCGCATGTTGTTTAAAGAAGGAAATTGTAGTTGTTGAAGTTGTTCATGACTATATAACATGTTAGACCTTAGAACTTGGAATTGGAAAAGGTTTGGAAAAGACTTTGAGTTGTTGGTTGTAAGTTGGCCGAGAATGGCTAGTGAGCATTAAACTACGCCATTATGAATTGTGGGGCGGAATTTTACGTATTGTAAGGCGTGTAATCCCCTGTTTGGTTGTTGTTTTGAGCCTTAAATGTGGCGTGTTGGTTATTGTATTCGGCCTTGAAAAGGTGGCAAAGTAAGTAGAAACAAAAGAGGTCTTTGCCGATTTTCCGTAGAATAAGAGGCAGTGTACTTAGTATTATTCTACGTTAGAGACTAGAAGTTGATAGTCTTGTTGTGACCATTATAGGTTGACACTTCTGCGTGCGTATTCGGCTTAGCTTGTGGATTTAGCGAAAGGTATGTGAACTATCTCCTCTTCTAGCATGATTCCATAAGATAAAGAAAGTATTTCCTACTCAAATGATCCGTTCCTTGGTTGTATTTGGATTGCCTAAAGTAGAATTTGTTCTATGTACTTCCTTGATTGTACTTTGATGTTTAAATTGTAAGTTGTATAATCCATTGCCTTAGTGAAGTTTGGATTCTTAAAGAGTGGAAGTATTTTACTTAAAGTACATAGAGTCTTGAAAAGGAAGTGGTTTCCAAACCTTTTGGCTAGTGCCTTAGTTCCAAAACCTAAAGGTCATTATAATGACTTTAGGGGAGTCAAAGGAGTGATTTACTTAATTGTTTTAAAAGAGGAGAAATGACATGATTTAAGAGAAGTAACTTGTTTTAAAGGTGTGAGTTACTTGAGGTTTAAAAGTAGAAGAAACTTGTTTTCTATATATTAAGAGACTCGAAGTATTTTTGAAAGTTAAGAAACTTGATTTGAAAGTTTGTGATACTTGGTTTTAAGTATAAGTCTCTTAGTTATAAACATAATGAAATTGTCTAAAAACCATAAAGGGTTATAACGGCTTTATGGGAAGTTGGTTATAACGGCTTTATGGAAGGTTTATAAAGTTGTCTATTTTGATTAATGGGCATAAGTTGCCTTGATTGTGAAAATTTGAGGTTACTTGATTTCAAGCTTTGAAATGAGTTTTCTAAGAGTGAAGTAACTTACTTTGAAAAATAGACACATCTTGATACTACGGGTGTTAGTATCTTGGGGTATTACATAAAAATGAGTCTTTTGAAAAGAATGTACGTACGTAGTACTTTGGCTTGATTAATTGAGAATTAGTCTAAGTGTGCCTTGATAAGTACTTTGGCTTGATTAATTGAGAATTAGTCTAAGTATGCCTTGATAAGTACTTTGGCTTGTTTAATTGAGAATTATTCTAAGTGTGCCTTGATAAGTACTTTGGCTTGATTAATTGAGAATTAGTCTAAGTGTGCCTTGATAAGTACTTTGGCTTGTTTAATTGAGGATTATTCTAAGTGTGCCTTGATAAGTACTTTGGCTTGATTAATTGAGAATTAGTCTAAGTATGCCTTGATAAGTACTTTGGCTTGTTTAATTGAGAATTATTCTAAGTGTGCCTTGATAAGTACTTTGGCTTGATTAATTGAGAATTAGTCTAAGTATGCCTTGATAAGTACTTTGGCTTGTTTAATTGAGAATTATTCTAAGTGTGCCTTGATAAGTACTTTGGCTTGATTAATTGAGAATTAGTCTAAGTGTGTCTTGATAAGTACTTTGGCTTGTTTAATTGAGAATTATTCTATGTGTGCCTTGATAAGTACTTTGGCTTGTTTAATTGAGAATTGCCTAGGTGTGCTGGTAATAGCCGGTTGTGTGATATTGGTATATCATTCATTTCGGGGTCATTCCCCGGGTTTGTGGCATTTGCATATTCCGTGGATTTGCTACCCACGATGCGAGGAATACCTCATGCGAGTCCAAGGCTTATGCGCGTGAAATAGTCCCGTGCGGCGGGTCCAAATATCACGAGAATACCTCATGCGAGTCCGTAAGGGCTTATGCGGGTGAAATAGTCCCGTCGAGGAATACCTCACACGGGTCCACGCGACTATCGCGGTGAAATAGTCCCGGAGTAGGATTGCTTAATGATCTTTGCGGGAGGGTGGTCTGCTTTGATCGTGAGCTTCTAGGTTATATTGTAAATATACTACTATTTACTCTCATGATTGCAAGGTTCGGTGCTTACTGATGTTGTATTATATCATGGATCACGGTGAGGAAGGATTCCACGCATGATTGATATTATGGGCGTGAGACCCGTGGTTATATTTTAGTAATGACTTTGAGGCGTCCGCGACTTGATATATTTGTTTATGTATTGTGTCGTAGGTTGGCTATCATACATGTCTCTGTTTCGTTAAGCTGTTATGATTTCATTACGATGCACTGCTTCACATACTTGATACATTCTTCTTGACCTCTCCTTCGAGCTACGTTAACGCTTGAGTTTAGGTGCAGTTGGTGATCTGCAGTGTAGGACCGCCTTTCGAGTTTTTGGATAGCTCCATTTGTTCGGGAGTTTATCTTTTTGGTATAGTTCTTTCGATCTGAGACTTTTATGCGATTATGGAGATGCAGCGGGGCCTTGTCCGTCATAGTTCAATAAAACTCTTAAGTGCGTATTCATATGTGGGATTGGACTCATGTACGGTGTAGTGTCTTTTGTTATGTATATTATATGGCAGCCTGGTCGGCTTTGCCCTTGCACATACGATTGGTTTTAAAAAAAAAAAAAAAAAAAAGGTGTTATTTAATTTCCGCAGTTTACTTAGTTGTTAAGGTAGAAGGGTGCCCAGGTAGGGCACCAGTCACGGGCCCGGGGTTCGGGGCGTGACATATGTTCCTGCATATTATTCTACTAACCTTCATGCTTTCCTAAGTAACAATGATGCAGCAAGTTGATCAACGTCTTTGAGTCATTTTATTTTCTTTTCTTTCGTGTCTTTGTTTCTATTTTTTATCTTTACTCGAAGGCGAGCAAAGGTTAAGTTCGGGGGTGTTTGATCGGTGTATTTTATATACATCTTTTGAGTCATTCTTAGTTAGTTTTTTGCCTATTTTTGTACAAATATGTGTCGTGTTAGCGAAAAAAGGACAGAAACAGAGGTTCCAGAGCTCAAAAAGTTGAAAAGTTGGCAACTCGGGCGAGAAAGCGTGGCCGCGGCTGAGACCATCAGCGATGCGAGCCACGACGCACAAAAGCATACCAGCCATGAGTTTAGCCGCACACGCTGAAAAAATTGACAAATTCAAATAGGATTGGGCCAAAGCGAAAGAGGAAAAGGTTTTGCACGTTTTTGAGGATATAAATAGGGTCTTTTAGGTCAGTTTTGAGGATTTCCACACCTTACCATTCATCACAACATAGATCAAGATTGGAAACTTATTTTTGAGTAATTTCTTGTTCTTTACTTTATTTATTTCTAGTATATGTTGGATATTATTTTAGTTCTTGGCATGTCTATGGCTAGGAACTAACTTAATTTAGGGATTTCCATGTCGAATCGCTTGAACCTCATTTTATGTAAAGCAAGATTTTGGTTTCTTCTTATTATTGTTGAGATTTATTCAATAATTGTTTTGATTGCTTGATAATTAATTGATCACTAATTATCATCACTTATATGATTTCTAATCGAAATCTGAAAGGGGAGATTGTGAATATGCTATAGTTGAATAAACATAGGTTTAAATCGTGGACGAAAGTACCCCGATACTTGTGTAGCTTGATAGGTTATTGCTCTTAATCCTCCTTTGTAGTCAATCTTGTCATCGAAAGATAGAAGAATTCTTTATTGGAGTTGAGTGTTTATATTACCTTAACAGGAGTATAAAACGGCTTAGTTAACCTGCTGTCTCAACATAGGAGAAGAACCTTAATTATTTGCATTAACGAGTAAAGCGAGCGGATAGTCGAAGAGATTTGGAAACCCTATTTCCACCATATCTGAAGTAAAGTAAAGTAATTTAGTTAGCATCTATAATCATAGCTATAAACAAATCATCAAATTATCGGTTACCAAATAGATACTACAGAATAGAGGTTGGTAATTGGGCACTAATCCCTGAGGACGATAACTCGGTCTTCTAGACTATATTACTTGTCACGATACGTGCACTTGCGTTTAGCGTGTGTATAAGTCGTGCATCAGCGTTCATGCCCGCAGATATAGGTACTCAGTTTGGTGATCCGCGTGCTTAGGGTCATTGCTCCACTTTTGGGATAGCTCCATTGTTCCGGAGTTGTCATTTTGGTACAGTCTTGATTTTAGACATGTGTATATTCAGGGTATGACGGGGCCTTGTCCCGTCACAGATTGTTATCAAACTCTTAGAGGTCTGCATTCATATGTGGGCTGGACTTGCGTAAGTGGTACCGTTGTAGTTCCTTTGGGTTGTTTTACATATAATGGCGGTCTTGTCGGCTTTGCCTATTTCATTGCCTTTGTTTAAAGAAGAAAAAATGATGATGAGTTTTCTTTAGCTTCCGCGGGTTACATGTGATGTATGGGTAGAAGGGTGCCCAGGTAGGGCACCAGTCGCGGGCCCGGGGTTTGGGGTATGACAAGAGTGGTATAAGAGCAGTTAGTCCTCGGAATGTGTTTACAGACCGTGTCTAGTAGAGTCTTGTGTATGGATATGTTGTGCACCATACTTATACGCAGAGAGGTGCGGGACATTTAGGATTGGTTTTATTCTTCTTACTCTGGAGTCGCGATAGAGCTATGTCGTTAGGATGGTCCTTCCATAACAGTTATTGTGGTTGCAGCTATGGCTCCAAAGAAAGCGACAGCGGCCCAAAAAGGAATATTTGGACTTGGTATCCAGGTTGGTAAAATTCTTGTATAGTTGGTATGATGATGTACATCTATGCGGACATATTTATTTGGGGCCATGTGTGTGTTGTCTGAAGAAATTGTGGGTTATCATGTGATGGTTAAGCTTTATAAATTGCTTGAAAGGTGTGAAACAATTTAATGAATCCACATCAAGGTTATATATGTGCTAATTTAGAATATTTAGGAGGTGATGATTCCTTAGTTTGAGTATAAACCACTTGTGATTGATGTTGATGATTGTTGAGCCGATTAGAAATGGTATTATCAATTTTGAGGAACTGTAATAGGACCTTAGGAATGTGACTTTGATTTCAAAGGAAGTACAATATGGTAAGGACTATCCGTAGTAGAATGAGACTATGTATTATATGGTGGCCATGTGAGGCATCTTTGGGTTTGCGGAGTATTGTTGAAACTTGTAAAAAAAATTAAGTGGAAAAATGTGTGTTGTGAAATTCAGGCAAGGACCGCGGTGCTGAAACTTGAGAGAGTTCATGAATTCCGGAACCACAGTGTCGACGTGTAGGACCGCGGTGCTGACACTAACGAGTATTGGTTGATAGGTATAGATAAAAGAGACTATGCCGAAGTTTGTATAACTTGAGACCTTGGATGAACATTCGAGGATGAATGTTTCTAAGGGGGGAAGGATGTTACACCTCGTAGATCCAAGACATGAATGTGAGAACGTAAGTGAAGAAGTAAAACATGAACGTTGGAAGGAAAGTATAACTACATTTTCATAAGGAAATAATTCGAAAATGTGAAGACGACAATTTGTTTACTCGGAGTTCAATTCTCCTAATTGGAGTTACGGAATTAGTTTTGGATTTTAAAATCTCAGATTTGGTAATGTGGGGCCCACGGTAAATTTAATAATTTTGTGGGGCCCACGAGATTTTTAGATATTTTGGTCAAGTATAGAAATTATTTTGGTGAAGAATTATTTTGGACCAATATGAGGGTGACACGTGTCACCCCTCCACTTGTCATTGACTTGGACTTTAGATATTTTGAGACAAGTGGACAAGTGGGTCCCACTCCACTTGTCCATCCACTTGGCTTGAGATATTTGTATATATCTATACAAGCTTGCAAGACTTGTTCTACACTTAGACACATTTCACATAAGATATATCTCTCTCTCTTTCGGCCATAGCCAAGAAATGAAGAACAAGAACCTTTAATCTTCCATTATTAATTTGTTGATACAAGACCAAGAACTCTAACCAAGCATTAAGCCAAGATAAAACACCATTAACATCCAAAAACTCCATTTGGGCTGTGAGAGGGTTTGAGACCCTAGGGTTTTCCTTCAACTTTTTGGTGTTGAAACGTGAAAGGAAGTTGACCATAAGCTTATAGGGGTTACGTATGTGATTGTTACTTGAAGAAGTGGAGCAAAACGAAAACTGCGGGACAATCTTCCCCGGACTGTTTTGGGCGATTTTTGGCCTAAAATTAAGGTAATGGTTCTTCTTCTTTTAAAGTAATTGGATATTACTTATTTTTGGTATGTATAGATGAGCTTGTACTAAAAAGAATGAATATTAAAAAGTGTTTGGACAATATTTAGGGGTTAGGCCGTGAGTGAGGCAGATTCGGATCTTAGGATTGTTGGTCGTTTTTGTTGTCATTTTCACTTGTTTCATGTTATATAATGAAGGAAATATTATTGTTGATAGTTTATATGATTTATATAACATGTTGAAATGTGAATTGGATTATAAGGAATTGTGGAAAAGGGCTTTGGATATGTAGTTGTTGTTGGCCGAGAATGGGCTAAAAATTGTTGGGTATTGTGGGAAGTTTTCGGACTGTTTTGGACGTGGTTATATGCTGTAAATTTAGTAGCTTTATTGCATGTTTAATGTAGTAGCTAGTTAATGAAAGTCCCGAAAGAATAAGGGTGTGGAAAGCCGTTGAAAGACCTCACATTCCGCCCTCGTTATAGTTGAATATTGGACAGTTTATAAGGGTTGTTGTGGGCTGTTTTGATGTAGTTTATGGACTGTTTTTAACGTGTGAGGTAGGGGTGTGATTCCCCTTTATTGTTGTATTGATTGTGCCATTAGTCGGGGCTTGGTTATTGTTAAAATTGGGCCTTGGAAAAGGTGGAAAAGTACGTAGAAACAAAGGAAGTCTTTGTGATTTTTCGTAGAAATGGGAACTTTACTTAGTCCATAACCTACCCTTAAAGTCATATAGTTGATAGACATGTTATTATCATTATAGGTTGAAGTGCTACGTGAGGTGTATTTCGCTTAGCATATTGGTAGAAGCTACGTGCGGCGTATTCCACTTAACGGATTGGTAGAAGAACAATAAGGTATGTGAACTACTTCCTTCCATCAGCATGACTTGTTTCTTGAAGTATACTTGCGTTGTTATGGAGTATACATGGCTTGTTTCTTGAAGTATACTTGCCTTGTTATTGGAGTATACATGACTTGTTTCTTGAAGTATACTTGACTTGTTATTGGAGTATACATGACTTGTTTCTTGAAGTATACTTTCCTTGTTATTGGGGTATAAATGACATATTCCATAGATAGTACTTTGGGGTCTCCAAAATGTAAGTTGTAATATATATTCCCTAGATAGTACTTTGGGGTTTCCAAAATGGAAGTTTTCTATCTATTCCTTGATAGTACTTAGTGATGTACTCTATACATTGTACCTTGGATTTCTAAAAGGGAAGTTCCTCTTAATGGAGTTGAAAAGTATAGGTTACTTGATTTGAAGAGTATAGGTAATTCGATTTGAAAAGTGTAGGTTACTTGATTTGGGAAGAATAAGTAACTTGATTTTAAAAGTGAAAGTACCTTGATGCTACAAGTTCTAGTGTCTTGAGTTTTTATAAAGGAAAGATTGTACGGCGGACGTACATTGAGTTATTGGATCTTAATCCTTATTGATGCACGACGTGATAGTACCTTGGGATTTCGAAAATGAAAGTTATTGTATGAGGAACTCTTCCTATCTTTCTTTGAGCATGAACCTTATAAAATGTGTAGTACGGTGGACGTAGATGTTTTAAATGAAATCGGATTCATTATAGTACTTGATTTTAAAAGATATGAGTGACTTTATTGGAAAAGGATGAGTTACTTTATTTTAAAGCCTTGAGTTGAATTTAAAAGTGTAGTAACTTGATTTTAAAAGAGGAAGTGTCTTGATACTACGAGTGTTAGTATCTTGGGGTTATTACACAAAAGGATTCTTTTTACAAGAATGAGTGTTCGTAGTACTTTGGGGTTCAAGTCTCTAATATTGCATGAAATGATTCTTTTTATAAAGAATAGATGTACGTAGTACTTTTGGGTTCAAGTCCTTAATTTTACATGAAAGGAAAAGGCCTTGAGTTTATAAAATGATAGTTCATTCTACGTGTTTTAATGAGAGTCAAAGAGTATTTTAACTTGCATATGTTTGCTCATGATAGCCTTTCGTGCAAGTATTGTATTCCTATATCACTGTGTCCCTCACTAAAGAGGCGGTAACATTATCGATGTATGGTGGGTTCGAGTCCCATGACATCATATCATCCCATGGACCACTCTCGATGTATAGTGGGTTCGAGTCCCATGACATCATATCATTTAATGGACCACTCTCGATGTATGGTGGGTTCGAGTCCCATGACATCATATCATTCCATGGATTAGCTCTCCATGATGTGGGTTCAAATACCAGGTTACCATTTGTACATTGCGTGGGTTCGAGTCCCGTGATATCGTTATACATTGCGTGGGTTCGAGTCCCATGATACCGTTATACTTGTGCGGGTTCGAGTCCCGTGATATCATATTATGATGGTAGGGGTCCCTGATTTTGACATGGCTCTCATATTTACCTTGGCATTACCCAAAAGAAAGTTTATTTTAATATTTTGTATATGAAGTGTTGGTACCTTGGTTTTATTCCATGACAGTATTTGTGTATATTTGCTTCATGGATGTGCTTCCATGATGCGAGTAGAGATACTCATGCGGGTATAAATACCTATGCGGGGTTCGATTCCCATGAAAAAGATATACATATTGATTCGTGGGCAGGTGTCCCTGTCTTTGATCTGACTCTCATTTTGAAAAGATGCAGTTGATGTTATATTAAAAAAAAGGAAGAGCGATTGACTCTCGATTATTCTGAGTCTGATGATACAAGGTCTGATTGGCTTTATTTATTATGGCACGGTTGAATCTGGTATTTGATTTTCATATTTGTCCATGTCATTCTTTTGTACAGTTATGATCTTATTTAATGTACTTCATGTTTACATACTTGGTACTGTTATCGGCCCCTTCAAGTGCGTTAAATGCGTAGAGCGTAGTACTCTGTTAGGTGATCCGCGTGCTTAGGGTCATTGCTCCACTTTTGGTATAGCTCCATTGTTCCGGTGTTGTCATTTTGGTACAGTCTTGATTTTAGATTTGTGTATATTCAGGGTAAGGCGGGGCCTTGTCCCGTCACAGGTTTTTATCAAACTTTTAGAGGTCTGTATTCATATGTGGGTTGGACTTGTGTAAGTGGTACCGTTGTAGTTCCTTTGGGTTGTTTTATATATTATGACGGCCTTGTCGGCTTTACCTATTTCATTGCCTTTGTTAAAAGAAAAAAATGATGATGAGTTTTCTTTAGCTTCCGCGGGTTACATGTGATGTATGGGTAGAAGGGTGCCCAAGTAAGGCATCAGTCGCGGGCCCGGGGTTCGGGGCGTGACAAGAGTGGTATCAGAGCAGTTAGTCCTCGGAATGTGTTTACAGACCCTGTCTAGTAGAGTCTTATGTATGGATATGTTGTGCACCATACTTATACGCAGGAAGATGCCGTACATTTAGGATTGGTTTCTATTCTTTTTACTGTAAGGTCTTGCGATAGAGCTATGTCGTTAGGATGGTCCCTCCCTAACAGTTATTGTGGTTGCAGCTATGGCTCCAAAGAAAGCGACAGCGACCCAGAACGGAATATTTTGACTTGGTATCCAGGTTGGTAAAATTGTTGTATAGTTGGTATGATGATGTACATCTATGCGAACATATTTATTTGGGGCCATGTGTGTGTTGTCTGAAGAAATTGTGGGTTATCATGTGATGGTTAAGCTTTATAAATTGCTTGAAAGGTGTGAAACAGTTTAATGAATCCACATCAAGGTTATATATGTGCTAATTTGGAATATTTAGGAGGTGACGATTCCTTAGTTTGAGTATAAACCACTTGTGATTGATGTTGATGATTGTTGAGCCGATTAGAACCTTAGTTTGAGTATAAACCACTTGTGATTCCTTAGTTTTAGGGGTTACGTATATGTGATTGGAACTTGAATAAGTGGAGCAAAATAAAAACTGCGGGCCAATCTTTCCCGGACTGTTTTGGGCGATTTTTGGGCTAAAAATAAGGTAATGGTTCTTGTTTTTTAAAGTAATTGGATATTACTTATTGTTGGTATGTATATATGAGCTTGTACTAAAAAAAATGAAGATTAAAAAGTGTTTGGACAATTTTTAGGGGTTAGGCCGTGAGTGAGGCAGATTCGGGTCTTGGGATTGTTGGTCGATTTTGTTGTCATTTTCACTTGTTGCATGTTATATAATGAAGGAAATATTGTTGTTGATAGTTTATATGATTTATATAACATGTTGAAATGTGAATTGGATTATAAGGAATTATGGAAAAGGGCTATGGATATGTAGTTGTTGTTGGCCGAGAATGGGCTTGAAATTGTTGGGTATTGTGGGAAATTTTGGGACTATTTTGGATGTGGTTATATGATGAAAATTTAGTAGCTTTATCGCATGTTTAATGTAGTAGCTAGCTAATGAAAGTCCCGAAAGAATAAGGGTGTGGAAAGGCGTTGAAAGACCTCACATTCCGCCCTCGTTATTGTTGAATATTGGACAATTTATAAGGGTTGTTGCGGGCTGTTTTGATGTAGTTTATGGACTGTTTTTAACGTGTGGGGTAGGGGTGTGATTCCCCTTTATTGTTGTATTGATTGTGCCCTTAGTCGGGGCTTGGTTATTGTTGAAATTGGGCATTGGAAAAGGTGGAAAAGTACGTAGAAACAAAGGAAATGCTGCCCAATTTTTCGTAGAAATGGGAACTTTACTTAGTCCATAACATACCCTTAAAGGCATATAGCTGATAGACATGCTATTATCATTATAGGTTGAAGTGCTACGTGAGGTGTATTCCGCTTAGCATATTGGTAGAAGCTACGTGCGGCGTATTCCACTTAACGGATTGGTAGAAGAACGATAAGGTATGTAACTACTTCCTTCCATCGGCATGACTTGTTTCTTGAAGTATACTTGCGTTGTTATTGGAGTATACATGACTTGTTTCTTGAAGTATACTTGCCTTGTTATTGGAGTATACATGACTTGTTTCTTGAATTATACTTGCCTTGTTATTGGAGTATACATGACTTGTTTCTTGAAGTATACTTGCCTTGTTATTGGGGTATAAATGACATATTCCCTAGATAGTACTTTGGGGTCTCCAAAATGGAAGTTGTTTCTCTATTCCTTGATAGTACTTAGTGATGTACTCTATACATAGTACCTTGGATTTCTAAAAGGGAAGTTCCTCTTAATGGAGTTGAAAAGTATAGGTTACTTGATTTGAAGAATATAGGTAATTCGATTTGAAAAGTGTTGCTTACTTGATTTGGGAAGAATATGTAACTTGATTTTAAAAGTAAAAGTTCCTTGATGCTATAAGTTCTAGTGTCTTGAGTTTTTATAAAGAAAAGATTATGCATGACGTCGTTGAGTTATTGGATCTTAATCCTTAATGATGCACGACGTGATAGTACCTTGGGATTTCTAAAATGAAAGTTATTGTATGTGGAACTCTTCCTATCTTTCTTTGAGCATGAACCTTATAAAATGTGTAGTACGGTGGACGTACATGTTTTAAATGAAATCGGATTCATTATAGTACTTGATTTTAAAATATAGGAGTGACTTTATTGAAAAATGATGAGTTACTTTATTTTAAAGCCTTGAGTTGAATTTTAAAAGTGTAGTAATTTGATTTTAAAAGAAGAAGTGTCTTGATACTACGAGTGTTAGTATCTTTGGGTTATTACACAAAATGATTCTTTTTACAAGAATGAGTGTTCATAGTACTTTGGGGTTCAAGTCCCTAATATTGCATGAAATAATTCTCTTTATAAAGAATAGATGTACGCATTACTTTTGGGTTCAAGTCCTTAATTTTACATGAAAGGAAAATGCCTTAAGTTTATAAAATGACAGTCAATTCTACGTGTTTTAATGAGAGTCAAAGAGTATTTTAACTTGCATATGTTTGCTCATGTTAGCCTTTCGTGCAAGTGTTGTATTCCTATATCACAGTGTCCCTCACTAAAGGGGCAGTAACATTATCGATGTATGGTGGGTTCGAGTCCCATGACATCATATCATCCCATGGACCACTCTCGATGTATGGTGGCTTCGAGTCTCATGACATCATTTCATTTCATGGACCACTCTCGATGTATGGTGGGTTCGAGTCCCATGACATCATATCATTCCTTGGATTAGCTCTCCATGATGTGAGTTCAAATCCCAGGTTACCATTTGTACATTGCGCGGGTTTGAGTCCTATGATATCGTTATACATTGCGTGGGTTCGAGTCCCATGATATCGTTATACTTGTGTGGGTTCGAGTCCCGTGATATCATATTATGAGGGTAGGAGTCCCTGATTTTGACATGGCTCTCATATTTACCTTGGCATTACTAAAAAGAAAGTTTATTTTAATATTTTGTATATGATGTGTTGGTACCTTGGTTTTATTCCATGACAGTATTTGTGTATATTTTCTCCTTGGATGTGCTTCCATGATGCGAGTAGAGATACTCATACGGGTATAAATATCTATGCAGGTTCGATTTCCATGCGGGTTCAATTCACATGAAAAAGATATACATATTGATTCGTGGGCAGATATCCCTATCTTTGATGTGACTCTCATTTTGAAAAGATGCAATTGATGTTATATTATAAAAAAAAGCCTGATTGACTTTCGATTATTCTGATGAATACGAGGATATAAAATCTGATTGACTTTTATTTATTATAACGCGATTGGATCAGTATTTTATTTTCATACTTGTCTGTCATTCTTTTTCTGATTATGATCTTGTTTACTGTAATTCATGTTTACATACTTGGTACTGTTGTCGACCCGCCGGGTGCTGCGTTCATGCCGCAGTATAGGTACTCGATTTGGTGATCCGCGTGCTTAAGTCATTGCTCACTTTTGGGATAGCTCTATTATTCCGAGTTGTCATTTTGGTACGATCTTGATTTTAGACTTGTGTATATTCGAGAATGCAGCGGGGCCTTGTCGTCCGCAGTTGTTATCAAACTCTTAGAGGTCTGTATTTATATGTGGGCTGAACTTGCGTAAGTGGTACCGTTATAGTTCCTTTGGGTTGTTTTATATATAATGGCGGTCTTGTCGGCTTTGCCTATTACATTGCCTTTGTTTAAAGAAAAAAATAATAATAATGAGTTTTCTTTAGCTTCCGCGGGTTATATGTGATGTATGGGTAGAAGGGTGCACAGGTAGGGCACCAGTCGCGGGCCCGGGGTTCGGGGCGTGACCCACCTCACACTTTTGGTAAAGTTTTCAGCAGGGTCTCGGGATAAAATTTAAGCTGAGCACGGCTTTCCATGAAAACGGATGTGCTGGCGAACAATTCAAACACGAGGGACATGTTGCGATCTTGTGTGTTAGATTTTGAGGGCAGTTGTTAGACCATCTATGTCTAATTGAGTTCGCCTACAATAATAGTTTTCACTCTAGTATACAAATGGCCCCGTTTGAAGCATTGTATGGACGAAAATGTATATCCCCACTTGGATGGTTCGAGGTGGGTGAGACGTGCTTATTCGGACTGAAGTAATCGGATACAAATGATAAGGTGCAGATGATTCGAGAGTGGATCAAAATAGTTCATAGCCGTCATAAGTCTTATGCGGATCATCGTAAAAGAATCTTGAATTTCAAGAGGGGGAGAAAGTATTTTTAAAAGTATCCCCAATTAAGGGAGTGATGCGCTTTGGTAAGAAAGGGAAATTGAGCGAGTTCGTTGGACCATATGAGATCTTGCGAAGAGTGAGGAATGTGGCTTACGAACTAGCACTTCCACAAGAGCTGGAAGCAGTGCATCCGGTATTCCATGTGTTAATATTATGAAAATACTTGCACGATCCAAGTCACGTTATCTTCCCCTAGGAGATAGTTTTTAATGAAGAGCTTCAATATGAAGAAGTTCCGGTAGAAATACTTGATAGGAAGGTTAAGCGTCTTAGAAATAAAGATATTACTTAGTGAAGGTCGTATGGAGGAACACTCCACACAAGAGGCCACAGGAAGGCAAGACGCGATGAAAGTCAAATATCCATTTCTTTTTAATAAGGTAATAAAAAATGTGTTACATAATAGTTCATATGTGTACTATTTGTGTGTCTATATGCATGTGTTACAACCTTGTTCACATTCGAGGACGAATGTCGTTTAAGGAGGGGAGAATGTAAAAATCCCGAAATTTATTGCTTGTCTATGTGATTATGTTACGACCTTATTTACATTCGAGGGCGAATGTTGCTTAGAGGAGAGAATGTGAAATCCAGAATTTCTTTTCTAAATAAGAATTATATATATATACACACATTAATTAATTCCACGAATGGATTTGCGATCTTTAATTATTCTTTGGTGAAGGAATGGGCAACACGTCCGATCGACATTTTCACTCTTAGTAGTGATTGATCAATACCAGTTTATGTTAATTAAGAAGGTGGTAGTAATATACTATTATCCAACTTAAAAAATAAAACATGCTATGACTCTTGACATTTTATTTTTAATAAATTAGCATTCTTGACTATTCAAGCCTTGTCATAAGTTCATCAATTGGCATTTTATCCCTACACGGACACACTGAGAACGTCGACATATTTTGGGATAATTAGTGAACAATTTCTTCACTGACTAATTCTCTTCACCTGGACTTATGGACTGAAAACGTCCACTTCCTAACCCCTCCCTTTTAATTCCCCTCAATCCCTTGTTCTCCCACCTCCCATAGGTTATACAAACACCTATACTTATACATATTACTTAGCATAAAAAAAACAAGGTACCTAACACAAGGAATAGAAAATCAGAAAAAGAAAAAAACAAGATGAACAAGAAGAATAGAAATCTGGAAAAAATATCAAGAGGACAAGAAAAACAAAAATCAGAAAATACTAGGGAGCAAGGATCACTTTTAGCAACCGAACAACAATCCTTTTCACGCTTACAAGGTGAGTTTTCTCACTCAGAAATTCTTAGTGAAATCCTTTATTTTAAGTTCAATACATGTTAGAATAAGAATCGGGTGTTGAAAAAAAATCATGAACGTTTGATTGTTTAAAACTAGTTGAGTCATGAACTTTACGAACTGTTTTCACTAAGTTATACTTGTTGGTATTGAATTAAATTCGAAGGTGTTGTACACCTCTCTGTTATGATCATATTGAGCCAAAGAAGAGATGAAACAGACTTACGGTTTAATAGTTATCATAGTTTGAAGTTTCTGCCTCGGGTTGACTGGAATCCGGAAAGGCAGAACACAAAAACGTAAAAATGTACAACTAGGTAAAGAATATGAAATTTCGTGAATGAAAGTTAGATTTCTCTGTTGTTGACATTTTGAGACCTTATGGAGGTCTATCCGACTTACGGGTTGAGAGTTATCGATGTTTAAAATTTCTGCCTCGGCTTGACTGAAACTCGGGAAGGCAGAACTTTACAACTGGTTTTCACTAGGTTATACTTGTTAGAATTTGGTGAAATTTGGAAGTGTTTACATCTATATGTGAAGGTCAGATTGAGAAAAAGCAAGGATAAAACAGACTTACGGGTTGAGAGTTATTGTAGTTTGAAATTTTTGTCTCGGGTCTATCGGAATCTGGAAAGGCAGTATATAAAAGTGAAAAACTATACCAAATGGTACAGAACCTGAATGGACGGTTTACATGGAGACGTATAAATCTCTGTTCTCGTCATTTTGAGATTTTACGGGGATCAAACGGGCTTACGGATTAGAAGTTATGACTATTTTAAAATTTGGTCATGTTTAATAAAAATTCTGGCGAAATAAATTTCATGTGGCTGTTTGGCGGATAAATTTGTGCTAGTTACCCAAAGTATTTTCAAATGAAATTTAGTACGATGAAAGGACTTTACCTTAGTTTGACATGAAACACATTATTTGAAGTTAGGGTTGAAGAGTTATAACCATTACAAGTATGAAAGACAGAACGTTGAAAAAGAGAATATTATTTATTTGACCTTCTGAAAAATACAAAGTGAATACGTGTTCACAAATTGGTAAATGCATTTGGGTCGGGTAACATGCCCGGAACAAATATGTAAAGTGAATACGTGTTTACAAATTGGTAAATGCATTGGGTCAGGTAACATGCCCGGAACAAATATGTAAAGTGAATATGTGTTCACAAATTGATAAATGCATTGGATCGGGTAACATGCCCGGAACAAATATGTAAAGTGAATATGTGTTCACAAATTGGTAAATGCATTGGATCGGGTTGCACGCCGCAACAAATATGTAAAGTGAATACGTTTCACAAAGATGTAAAAATGCATCGGATTGGGTTGCACGCCGCAACAAAGATGTAAATGCATCGGAATAGGTTGTACGTCGCAACAAATGGAAAAAATGCAGAGGAATACCTTAATGTATGGTACGGATTGAAACAAGTTATTAGTTAAATTAAAAATTTGTTGTAACCTAATACATTTTACAACATGCTTATTATGTTATAATGTGATTGTACTTAGAATATTGTGAGGTTACTTTGAATGGCGAGCGATCTCACTCGGCCGGATGGTAGGGTGACTTTTTATTTAACATGTTTGTAAAAGCGTGATAGAGGAAAGGCTCGCATCAAGGCTAGCGATCGTCCATGACCTCGCTGCGTACCAAATTCATTCTTGGACTTGTCATGTTTAGTATGTAGTTGAAAGGTTTAGTTTCAGCATCTCGGAAAATGCCCATGTGAGATTGCCTCCTTTCAAACTTGGAATAATCACTCTCATTATGTCTAGGTATAAATAATATTTGCACGAGTATGGGCTCGCGTTATATTTTAATGAATTTCATGAAAATTTTATCTACTTCCATTATTATTACTAGTTCCACTTTTAAATACACGTCTGAATGGTGCTCCTGGAAAAGAGGTAATTATCCAGGTGTCATCACGCCCCATGAAGATACTTGAGAAAAATCGAGGTGTGACAGTCAGTTCCTACCTTGATAATAATCAATAAAGAATAATTTTTAATTATGTATAACTCATATGTATTTTTAAAAGTTATTTACTAAATGAAATTAAGAAAGACGGATTTATGGGTTGGTCTTATAATAATAATAATAATAATAATAATAATAATAATAATAATAATAATAATAATCACTTTTTGCTCAACGAACGTCTTTAGTTTTTGCCATTTAGCAATCGAATTTATGTCTAAGGGGGCTAATTTTTTAAAAAGCAAAAGTCATGTGGGACATAATTTATAATTATAGGATATTATGATACGAAAATATAAATTTATTTCCACAAAAAAATAGTATTTGCTATGAGGGGCAAAAATTAAAGACCTGCACAAAATAGGAGGACAAGTGCCAATGACCCCTGGGCCCTGATCTCCCTGGATTTGGGCCTCATGCCTCCCAGAGAGGATAATGGGTTGTGCTATACAAGTCATGAAGCCCTTCCACAGCAAATGTGCCAAGTACATAGACTAGTTGTTCGTAGGCCTCTATCCTGGACTCTCTCAATCCTCTCTGCAAATATATAGTATCTCACTTCCACTCTTGAAGAGATCTTGTTGGGAGAAATGAGTAGATAGCCTCTTTACTGGTAGCTAACTAAGTACTAATTAGTAGTATAAAATTGTTTAAAATACAAAAACTCCATGAAAATTTTACTGAAGTTTGAATTTTTAGAAGTGTCAGAATTCGAACGGCTTATTTGAACTCTCCTAGAGTTTCACCTTTAAAAGTTGAAACTCCAGAAAAGTGTTCTAAGTTCGAAGAGGTACCATGAGTTAAACAATCCTTTTCACGTTATATGAAGATGTAGCATGAGTAAAATCATTATTTGCTAATTTTAATTCACTAATATATATATATATATATGTGTGTGTGTTCGCGCGCACGTATGTGTGTATATATGATACCATGTGAAATAGGAACCACTCATAGTACATGTTTCAAATTTCAAGAAGTGTTGGAGTTTGAATTGCCACAATTCAAAATTCGACCAATTTTTGGTGGAGTTTGAATTGTATTTATCAAAGTTTCAAACTCTTAACACAAAATGACTTTTCTGTTATATTTTAATTTTTAAACGACGGCTAAACATTAGCAAATAATTTAAAAACTAGGCAACCAGACTGATCTTGTTAGGGCTATCTACCACGAGATCTAGTATAATAATAATAATGAGCTACTTAGCTGGAGACACTGAAAAAGAAAATTGAGCCCGATTCATGCACAAACTCTTCACTTTCAAATGTTTACTTATTTGAACACTATTATTTAGTTTACTTATTTATTTATTTATTTAGAAATTGATGATTTTGGTTGTTCTTTATGATATTTATAAATTGTGTTTAAAATTTGAGCTCATCTAAAGGTACATTTACATGTTGAATTGTGTGTTGAATTATTAAAATTTCAAAAATAAATTGTTGTTTTTGGATAAAAATGTATTCAGTTGAACATCACACATGTATCATTGAACTTCAACGTATGTAGCTGAAGTGCATGCAAAATTCCTAAACTTCAATTATATATAGCTGACGTTTAGTCATGTTTATGTATTACCAATTTCAGATTCAAATTTTTACAACTTCAAACCTATATATCTGAAATTGTTTCGAAGTATCTTTAAATACTTTAGAGAAATTTATAGATATAGGAAAATAGCCTTGTATTGAAAATTTTGCTTTGTTCAGCATAATTTGTGTGTCGATGTTATGATGCATACGTCGAAGTTAAACGTAAACTATGCTGAGCGAAATCTAAAGTTATCTAGTTTTCAAATTATGTTGAGTTGAAAGTTCTGTCTTGTCTAACATAATTTGTGTGCATGTTGTGATACATATGTCAAAGTTAAAGTAAATTATGTCTTGCGAAATTTAAATTATGTCGCGCCAAAAAATGCTGAAGGAAAAAATTAAAAATTACAAATATGAGGGACAAAAATTAAAGACCACCCCAAAATAAGGCCATTTGTGCAAATGACCCAACTAATTTGTAGTCACGAATAAAACTCACACAATATAACTCAAATCAATAACAAGTTCTTGAGTTTGATTGTAGATCTAAAAATCGAATATGAAATGGATTTTAAATTTCTTTACCTTAAATCCTCCCATCAGCTTTTTCTTCTTCTTCTTCCTGTATGGAAATGGTGCTTAAAATTGTTCTTAGAGATGGCTAATATGCTTTATGGTGGTGATCTAGCGGTGGAATGCACGTATATTACATGTAATATTATTGTACATCGTATGCACCTGAGTAGGTCCCGGGGTATGCTATGAAAATAAAAACAAACTGAAAGTAAAAATAAATCGAATGTCAATACAGTTTGCAAATGTCAGCAATAATGTCAATCAATCGATAACACGATAAAATAGAAAACCCTTTGAAGAGTAAATTGCAGCGGAAAAATAAAGAACACAAATGTTTAATATTTACACAGGTTATATTGAATATATAACCTATGACGGTCATTGACAGAAAGTATTGTATATATTTATATACAATTGAACAAATTATGTTCTTTACAATTTTACAAGATAAAACAAAAAGGAATTAAAAGTTGAAGTCACAGATGACTTCTGCCTGAAAAATCCAACTAAGTAGACATAGACAACCTCTCATTACAATCGCTCCATACAAAGCTAATCTAGAATCTAAACAACAATTGTAATGTTAGACAAAATGTTGTTAACACACTCAGACAACATTTGTGATCCAGATTTCTGAGATAAAATCCCGAGAGCTCTCTTGGTATTTTTACATTTGTTTCTGGATGTCGATTCACTCTTCTTCCCTCTCTATTTATAGTAGAGAGTCTTCCCTGAAAAGCTCATTGACTTGTTGTATAGGTTGAGAGAAAGGTGAGCAGCCGATAATGTTTGATGGAGAAGATCATGGAGCAAAATCCTCTAACTTCTTGGACTTGTTCTCCAAGCTTAGCAACAACTTTGACTTATTCTTCCCATATTTTTCATCAGCTCCTAATCACCTTGCCAAGTCACTTTTCTATCGTGGTAAAAATCCCACGAGATTTGCTTCATTTCTGTGAAGTAAGGTAAAACTGTTTTACAAAATATTGGTCCGAATGTCACGACATTTGTTCCAACATTTCTGAATTTTAACTTAGTACTAAAAATGATATGTTGGGAAAAATGTCACAACACTCAAACCCAACATTAACATTCTCTCTTTTTTGTCTTTCTTCACAAAACCTATTATAATCTGTGCAAGTGACTTGCGGCAATGTCATAGATGTTGTCCCAACATCTATGATTACAATACTGCTCCCCCTTAACCTGTGAAGGCATACAAAAAATATATGCATACCAGTGTATACTGCTATATAGGATTACACACAATGTTAGCACAACATAGATATAGACATCATAAAGGATTAGAAGAAATAAGAAAGATGTTAGCGCATATATACATATCATCCACATAGCTTTATATACAGATCATAAAAAGAAATATTCCATTGTCCACACAAACCAATATCCATCTTGTCAAACAGTTAATTGTTCAGATTGAGCAACATTCACGACCTTCACATAATATCAACGAGTAGCAAGAGCTCCTCTTAACTCATCATACAGTAACAGCAGCTTCCAGCAGCTTTCTACTCCCGCACAACTGCTTCTCTGCACAGAACAACAATATATAGCCTTCTTTCTCAGCTCCCCCTACATCAACACTTCCTCTACTTCCTCGACTTCAGCAGCAATATCATCCCCCCCCCCCCCCCTTTGTGAAGAAAGTAGCAACATGAACTGATCTTTGGCTCATAATATCAACCTCAGAGATTTGTTGGTTGATTTTTGCAATTTTATTCACAAGTCATTCAGTAGACAGTGGAGACTGTCTTGGACCAGTGTTGTCAAGAATGTTGGTGACATTCCTGTCAACATATGTACTATTTCATTCCATTTTCCAGGGTAGATCGATGACTCTGTCTCTACTCTTCAAAATTGTTTTGTTTACTGTGTACAGTTCATGAGTCTTCCCTAACGTGACTTCTCTCTTAGGCTTAAGACCTTGGGTAGTTAAAACTTTGTATCAGAGAGGGATAATGGAGGATTGAGGTTGATTTTTTTGTGTCAAGTTGAAAACTTGATGGAAGATCATTTTACCCAGATCAATTCTCAAACATTTCCCAATTTCATACAGCAGTGTTGATTGTTCTGTAGTTACAATTGACTCATTCATTGATTGTTCTCCTCAGCATTTAATCTCATGCATTGGTTTATAACAGCATGTGTGAAAAAATATACATTATAGTGATACACATTCCCAAATTTCTTCGAGGATGTATCTTCTATAGCAGAACTCAAATTAGAATAAAATAACCTGACTATTTTATCTAACATACGGTCGTTTCTCAGTAACAGATCCCAATAGCTGTCTTTCTTTTATGAACCCTACCAAACCATATTCTAAACAGGATGTAATGTCTAATACTTTTTCAAATCTATTAACTCTATTCTTGTACCAGTTCCAATTATCAGAATTAGTTTTAGAATAGAATTTGTCTGAGTAGATACATACCTTAAGGTCTGAATCTGATTCGATTTTGCTGGAGGATGTTGGAGTTTGTGTCTCTTATGATGTTGGCTGAAATATTGCCTGAGATGTTGTGTCATCAATGACAATATTCGGAGCAACACTCGATTTGGCATATCTGGAAATTCTCTTTGGGAAGAATTGCTTCAATGGAGTTTCATCAGGAACTTCCTCATTTTCTTGAGACACATTTTGCAGTATAGAAGCATTTGGTTCTTCTTCACTCTCTTCAGTGGAGAACACCAAGTCCATGTCATCATTGTCACTACTCGAGCAAGCAGGTACAAATGTATCAAATTTGGACCTTTTGTTGCTTGATTATTCACGAACTGTTCTCTCAAAGATTCTACTCGATCGACGAGTAGGGAAGGTGGAGGATATTGGTCTCTTAACCAGTGCTGAAATATCAGATGTTGCATCAACATATATTGGATTGTTGTCATCACCTGGGTAGCTGATGTCTAAAGGTTCATCTAAACCTTTAAATACGATAGTTTTGGACAAGTCCTTTGTAGATGGTTAAGAAGATAACTGACAAGGTTGATGCGGGTCATTTTGCTCAGATGATTCAGTGTTTATAGGAGGGGTAGTACTCATAGGAATGTTGGTCGGTGTGTTGGTTGATATTGGTGTTGACATTGAAGAGGTTTCCATAGGTGAATATTATGGAGAGGGTTTTGAGGAAATTGTGTTTATGATTGAGGATGGAGTTTGGAATGGTGATGATTCCATCGGGTAGGTAGGATTATAGTCATTATACCCGTGGCGTGATGTGATTTCCCCTTCTCCTTTTTATTAGGGAAAATCGAAATGATTAAAAAAATAACAAATGAGAGGAATATTTATATGCATGGCAAACCTTTCTAAGCAACAAAAATCTCTTAGTTTTAGGTGTTTCAATTTTACACAATAACTAACACCTAAAATATTGGGATAAAACAACTAAACATCATGGTAGGAATAAAAATTAATCTTATCATTTTAAAGTTTAAAATTCCTATTAAAACAAGGCAAAAAAATAGGGAGAAAATCTAATTTTTTTATGAAATCAGTTAAGATCAACATCTCAACAAATATCATTATCTGAAAATGTGAACAACATGTTGGCAACATTTTGGACAACAGAAGTATTATGATCCAGCAAGAACTTTTCATTTTGGCAACAAATCAAAACACGTTTTATATGTATTTTTATGGGGTTTAACCTCTGGACCAATGTAACTTTGTCTCATCGTGTCCTTGATCTAATCATAAAACACATACAAAACTATTTTTCGTATAAAAAATAAGAATACTTATTTAGTATTCTCAAAATTTCTTTTGAAGCACTTGATACTCCTATAGAATAGGAACGATATCATTTCAAAGGCTTTGCCCATTTTGCATAGTTGTCAAAAATTTGTAAAGGTTTTGCCTTATTTTGATACTCCATTTTTATGATATCTAATATCATCGCAGAAAACAGTATCACTTTTGGAATCATGTTCTTATTGAAGGATCATGCTTGTGTTACCAAAATTATTGCACTATACATCAACAATAATCAGTTTAAGGTAAATGTCACCTGAAATATTAGAGATATTTCAACCAACATTCACCAAAAATGTCTTTTTAAAGATTACAAAGACCAAGAGATTTATCCAAACTGAAAAATCTCTCATGGTCCAAAGTTTTTGTAAAATTATCAGCTGGTTGATGCATGGTATCAACATGTTCAATTTGAACTAGCTATTTTTCAACTAAATCTCTTAAAAAGTGATGTATAATATCAATATGTTTTGTACGTGAGTGTTAAACTAGATTTTTTGAAATATTTATAGCACTCAAATTATTATAGTACAAAATCAAAATGTTGCTAGTAAAATCATAGTCGTCTAACATGTGTCTTAGCCATATTAATTGAGAGCAACAACTTCCAGCTGCTACATATTCAAATTCAGCAGTTGAAAGTGAGACATCGTTTTGTTTATGACTATACCAAGAAATAAGATTATTGTCAAGATAAAAACATCATACACTTGTACTTTTTCTATCATCTACGTTTCCAGCCCAATATGAGTCACTAAATCCTATCAAGTTAGGGTTAGTGTGTTTGGAATACCAAATTTCCAACTCACATGTGTCGGCAACATATCTAATGATACGTTTTACTACATTTAAGTGTGAAATTTTGTGACATACTTGGAATCGAGCACATACATAAACATTAAACATTATATCAGGACGACTAGCAATAAGATATAGAAGGCTACCTATCATAGATCGATACAATGTTGGGTTGACATTTTCATCAACATTATCCTTACATATCTTCTGCGATGATCCCATTGGAGTTTTCATCTATTTAGCATTTTTTAATCCAAACCTCTTAACTAGATTCATGGCATATTTACCATGGGAGATGAAAATTTCATCTTCACTTTGCTTAATCTGCAAGCCTAAGAAAAAATTAGTTCCCCAATCATGCTCATTTCAAATGTCAATGAAATAATTTCAATAACTGAATTTAGGTACGACTTTGAAGTCTATCCAAAGACTATGTCATCCACGTAGATTTGAGTAATTATAATATCTACAACATTCTTTGATTCTAATATAGATATAAAACAAGAAAGACTAACCTTTTGGTATATGGTAGACATACATACATACCTTACCATATCTCTGTAGTTGAGTGGTTTTTTCCCTCTTGTTCTAATTCCCTAAAAAACTCCCCCTATCACCTGACCTGTTGGATGATTCTTCCTAATCCTTGATGAGAGGTCCCTTCGAACTTGATCTAGCAATTCAACATTTGACTTCTCATCCGCAGCTTCTGTGATATATGATTCAGGTTCAGATGTTGTTTCAGATATGGTAATATTTGGGACAACATATGGTTCTTCAGCAGTCTGCACATTTTCTACTGAAATTATAGTATATTTTTTTCAGTTGCTTTCCCTATAGAAACAGAAAAATCATCAAAAATAATATTTACAGACTCTTGTACAGTTTTGGTCCTTATCTTGTACACTCGATAAGCATGACTATTTTGTGAATAGCTAACAAAAATTCTTTTGTCACCCTTAGAGTCAAACTTTGCCAAATGATATATATCATTTAAAATGTAACAAATACACTCAAAAACGTGAAAGTAACGCAAGTTAGGTTTCTTTCCATTTATAATCTCATAGGTGTCATCTTTGCTCCATGTCTTAGATAGACTCTATTAGTGATGTGACAAGCAATATTTATGGTTTCAGCCTAAAAACGTTTTGCCAATTTTTAGAACTAAGCATAACTCTAGTCATTTTTTATAATGTTCTATTCTTCTTTTCTGCTACTTCATTCTGTTGAAGAGTTTTAGGAGCAGAAAGCTCATGGAAAATTCCTTTTTTCTCACAACATTTTATGAAGGAGTTATTTTCAAATTATTTTCCATGGTCAGATCTAATCCGAAAAATTGGAGAATAGAACAAGTTCCTAATTCTAGAGTGCAAAATTTTAAACATGTCAAAAGTTTGTGATTTTCTTTCAAAAAATATATCCAAGAGTATCTAGAAAAATCATCTACTATCACATAGGAATACCTCATGCCTCCTAAACTATCTACCTCGATTGGACTCATAAGATCCATGTGCAATAATTGAAAATAGTGAGACGTACCTGAATGTTGTCCGTTATTCTGGACAACATTATGGAAAACACGGATTTGCTTACCTTGGAGACAACCTGCACAGATTGTTTTACCTTTTTTTGGCTAAGGTTGGATAAGTCTCTAACCGCTTCATATGATACCAATTTTTCTAAATTGCGGTAGTTGACATGCTCCAACTTTGATGTCATAGTGTTGTGTTGTTTATCTTGACATTATTGCATGTTTTTTGTCTTGCAACAAGATAGCAATTATCACCTGTTCTAGTACCTGACATGACATATTCATTAGCTTCATTCGTAACTTTACACGTATTCTTATTAAAGTTTACCTCAAAATTGTCATCACACAATTGACTAATACTAATCAAATTAGTCATTAAACCTTCAACGTGTAAGACATTTCTTAAAGCTGGAAATCCAAGAACATCCAAGATTACTTTGCTAATTATTTTGCTTTTACTGCCACCTCTATAAGTTACATTACCTCCATTGAATGACTCATAGTTCTTTGGAAACTCTTTTGTACATGTCATGTGGCGAAAACATTCACTATCAAAGTACCAAGAACCTGAAATGTTAGTTCTTAAAGCAGTTATAGCAACATTACAGGTTACAACAATTTTGGGAACCTAAACTCTTTTAAAATATTTTTTACCTTTAGGCTCAGAAATGTTGCTTCGAATATTGTCCGAGATATTGAACAGCCTTTTAGGCAACATTTCGCTCACAGAATCTTAAAGTTTGAAACAATATAGTTTTAAGTGTCCAGGGGAGTTGCAGTGATGACACACAAACTTCATATTCTTTGACATATATGAAAACCTATTATTTAAACTTTTTTCCATTATAAAGCATATTTTCACATTCTTGCCAAACAAACTAGAGCCTAAAGTTTTAAGAGAGTTTTCATACCCAATACCTGCATATCTAGATTTACTAAATCTGAGTATTTCATTCAATTTAGAAGTCTCTGAGTTGGGCTTACGGAAGGTTGCTTCGGCTAAATCTAATTTTGCACGAATCTTACCAAATTTAGTATCCTTTTTGGTAAGTGCAATCTCTAGTCGGGTTATTATGTCTTTTAGATCAACATTCTCACGAGTTAAAGATTTTACCTTTGTGTCAAGTTTATTGGAGTCTATGATTAAGGCTTTACAAATACTTTGTAATTCTTTAATCATGTTATCGTTGCATTCAACTTGATCTATATTCACAGCCTCACCACTAGAAATAAAACCACTAAAGCTACTAACGCCAGGATAAGTAAATAATATGTACCTTTCAGATGTTGCTGGAGATGCAGATGTTGTTGCAGGTGTTACCTGAAATGTCATGACATCTGAGGTGACATTACTGATGACATCTTCATTATCATACAGAGACTGTTCGTAAACAGTAGTCATCATTACTTGTGATTCGACTTCTTGATTTCCTTCTTCTTCTTCGTCGTCATTAAGCGAGACCCACAGATTCTTACCAAATTTCCTAAGAGTGTTTGCACATTTATTAGCATAATAACCTCATCTTGAGCATGAATGACATCGCACAGACTCTAGTTATTTAGGATCAAATTTGATATGATCTTAATTGGTTTTTCTTAGTGGACTTCCTTTTTTATTACTTGGAAGGAACTTGGTGGGCTTTTGATTGAAGCATTGGTTTTGATATTGTTTAGATTTAGATTGATTTCTCTCATTGTTGACCTTCCTCACCATCAAATTGTATTTTCGAGTGAGTACGGCAATATTAGCACCTTCACCGAGTTTTTCAAGATTCTCATCCTCTTCATTGATTTGATTCTCCGATGATTGAACTTGAAGTGCCACGTTCTTACTCTTATATAGTTCCCTTTGATTCTCAATGTTCATATCATAAGTTTTGAGAATGCTCATCAAGGTATGGAGGTCCATAGTAGCAAGATTGTGAGCTTCTTCAATGACATAAATCTTTAAATTGAACTTTTTAGGAAGAGAAAATAGAGCTTTTTCAACAAGTTGAGTGTTGGTTAATGGTTCACCAAACACTTGACATTCATTAGAAATGTCAATCTACTTTTCAAAATAAGATTTAATATCGTTCGCTTCTTCCATCCTTAAACGTTCATATTTGATCATGAGCATACGTAGCTTTGTTCGACGAACACTTGAGCTACCTTTACAATAAATTTGTAAAGTATCTCATACATCCTTAATCGTTGGACAGTTCTGAATGAGTTTGAACATGTACAGATCAACCCATCCAAAAATTGTATTTAAGGCCTTTTCGGTAAAGCTAGCATTATTAGTTTATTTCGCCATCCATTCGGATTCAGGTTTAACAAGAATGTCATCTTCCTCATCCGGTGACAAAATTGGAACAACATACCCATTGATTATAGATCTCCATGCCCGAACATCAATTGATTTGATATGAGCACGTAGGTGAATCTTCTAATAGACATAATTTGTACCTTTTAAAATGGGAAGTCTACCAATATTTGGATTAGTCGGATCCATAACTTTGAATAACATGACCAAACACTTATTGTGTTAAGTGTTAGTTCTGATATCACTTGTTAGTTTCTGGGGTATGCTATGGAAATAAAAACAAATTGAATGTAAAAATAAATTGAATGTCAATACAGTTTGCAATGTCAGCGGTAATGTTGTCTGTCACAACTGACAACACTTCGATAAAACAGAAAAACATTTGAAGAGTAAATTGCAGCGGAAAAAATAAAGAATACAAATGTTTAATAATTACATAGATTATATTTAATATATAACATATGAGGTCAGTGACCGAAAGTATTGTATATATTTATATACAATTGAACAAATTCATTTCTTTACAATATTACAAGATAAACAAAAAAGAATTAAAAATTGAAGTCGCATATGACTTCTGCCTGAAAAATCTAACTAAGTAGACATAAACAACCTCTCATTACAATCGCTCCATACAAAACTAATCTAGAATCTACACAACAATTATAATGTTGTCGACACACTCATTCGACATTTGTGATCCAGATTTCTGAGATGAAATTCCGAGAGCTCTCTTGGTATTTTTACATTTTGTTTTTGGATATCGATTCACTCTTCTTCCCTCTCTATTTATAGTAGATAGTCTTCCTTAAAAAGCTCATTGACTTGTTGTAGAGGTTGAGGGAAAGGTGAGCAGCCGATAAGGTTTGTTGGAGAAGATCATTGAGCAAAATCCTCTAACTTCTTGGACTTGTTCCCCCAAGCTTACTTTGACTTGTTCTTCCCACGTTTTTCATCAGCTCCTAATCACCTTGCCAAGTCACTTTTCCATCGTGGTAAAAATTCCACGAGATTTGCTTCAGTTCCGTGAAGTAAGGCAAAACTATTTTACAGAATGTTGGTCCGAATGTCGTGACATTTGTTCCAACATTTTTGAATTTTAACTTAGTACTAAAAATGATATGTTGAGCAAAATGTCACAACACCAAACTCAACATTAAACCATCCCCTATATATATATATATATATATACACACACACATACACGTGACATACATTTAACATACAAACTATATGCACGGTGTATATCAAGTGTAAATCCTATGTATATACTGACATACATATAACATACATGTGATATACACATCATATACAAGCGAAATGGAGCGATCGTATTCAACTTCAAGTTTAATCGAAATTCAATCCAAAACCTCAACAAATCGTCCCAAACATGAGATATAAACATCTTTAGATATTCTCAAGCTTTTGAAAAAACACTCAAACGAAAATGGTTACGATCTTAAATTCAAATTTGACTTTGAAGCTTCAAAGCATTATCAATAATGATTTGAGACATTTGAATGAAGTTAATGGCATTTAGTTTGTCAAATAACAGTGGGATGAAGGGAGAATGATCGTATATTTTTGCATTGAATCACGATATATACGTTTCTCCGTGATTTGTGTTATCTAATCTTACCGTAAATCGTATCAATTCTTTTTTTTACCATGTTGTATAGGATTTGTTAGGATTATGTTGCTACTTTTTGAAAGCTGAATTTTACCTCTACTTCACATAATTACATAATCTGAAAAATACTACTTGTGATGCATAACTTAATTCATACATAATTTATGTCGAGTAAGACAAAAGTTCAGTTTATGAAGATAAAAATGTAACATAAATTATGTCTTGCAAAACAAGTCTGAATATTTTTATTAAATAAAATATGATGGGTAAAAATAATAGATCAGTGCGTCTGAAGGGAAATCCATGCAAAAAGAAAATGACACTAGTTTGCCTACTATTTTTGGGCTTAAAAGGTGAAGACACAAAGAAGGAAAAAGAACGAGCGGGGAGGAGAGGGAGAGAAAAATAGGGAAGGGATTAGGTTTACCAAAATTGAAGTCTAAATTTAGGGGATACTTATTCCCTAAGTTGCTATATTTTGATAACTATTGCTATTTCAGTAATTACTTGATCTTTATAACCTGAAACCAAAAGACACTAAATCTGGTAGCGTTACAGAGGTGTTGCTGAGTCGAGTGATATTCACTTTGTCCTTAAGACATTATTGTCACGTATATATTCTTTTACGGTAATGGGCAACTGTCTCCCAAGATAAAACAACAACTAACAAATGAGCAAAGGAAACTCAAGTGTTTCTCAAGAAGAACCTTGAGTGTTTGAAAGAATGCTTAGAGATGAAGGAGATTTTCAAAAAATCTGATTGAGTGTGAAGTGTGTTGTTCAATTGAGCCAAGTGTCTCAATTATAGTGTGTGTAAGATGACCTCTCATCTAGCCAACTAATGGCAATCAAGGCCATGTAATGACACTTATTGAGAGGTTATAATTCATCCAAATAATGGCTGAATTCAAGTGTCAAGTAATGGAGGATCAATGCTCCAAAACCAGCCCAAAAGTCAGAAACTTTTCATCTTCCATCGAGAATTCTGCCATGGAAGCGCTGCGGCCCTGCCTGGGAGTCGTCGCGGCGCACAACTTCCAGTAGCCAAACAGCGATCAAGCGTCGCGGCGCTAGAGCGTCGCGGCGATTTCTGACTCATTTCATCTTTTACACGTAGTACACTTCTTCCTTCATTTATCAACGTGAAATAATCGTCATTTGGCCAATAATCGTCTATCATTTTATGCTTCAAACATTTTTTTACGTACTAATATCTCTTTCACTAAGGAAATTTACGATCTTTGGTACAACGTGTGCATGCGTGTAGAAATGACATTTCCGACATGTGGGGCCCCAATTGTTCGAGTCATAAATAATAGGATTAACTTTACTTCACGTTAATAAATTTCCAACAATCCCCTCTTGAAAGAGATTTTGGCGCACCTACATGGTGTTTTTCTAGTAATCTTTCGGCGGACCGATGTTGCATCTGGATAGGTAGCCGTAACTTTAAACCTTACATAGTTGAATACCATCGGACATACTTACTGCGCGGTGAACATGATGTCTTTAACCGTCAGTGTTTAGTGTAAGCCAAGACAATGATGCCAACACAACAACTTGTCTTACTCTGTTCTTCTTAATGTTTTGTCGTTGTGGTACATCGCGCGCTTTTCCACGGTCTTGACGTATGCTGGTGATTCCCGAATAAAATCACCATTTTTTAAGGAGTCGCCACCTATTTATTCTAAGGTGAATTAGGGCACCTAAATTATTGCAATAAAATACTGCAAATGATATCCATATAATAGTCTGCGAATTTTATGAGATTCTAGGTAAGAGTTTTCTATTATCTTAAAGGGAAGAGGTTAGGCACCCTTTAAGATCCACTAACATGCGGTTATCCGGTCAAACTTAGGCTTATTTATCATGCTTTAGAAAACATACGTTTTGAAAATATGCAGTTTAATAAAAAGGATGTTGCAAAAGATGTGTTTGAAAATATATATAAAAGCAGTTTTATGTAAAATGACATATATTTATTTTGATAAAGTATGGTAAAATACAGTATGAAAATTGAGTTTTGATAGACTATAACATGATTTTATTTCATGACAAAGTAGATATAGTATAAAAATAAATTAGCGTTTTGAAAGTATGAGCGACGAACCTAAAATAAATAAAACCAACATTTTGGAAATATGAGTGACAGTCATAAATAAACTAGCGATTTCCAATTTTAAATCTACCCTTTCTAAGTTATTAATTCTAAATTTACCTATTCTAAGCAATTCAATAATTATACAAGTACAAATAATTAAATTACAATACAAAATAAAATAAAACTAAATTAAAGAAAATAAGGACAACAATAATAAATCATCTCCGAGTGTATATTCAACTCTCGTAAGTATTCCTTGCAAGCTGTCAAGAACAAACAGTTAGAATAATCAAATACAAATAACCGGATCCATACCCGAAAAATAAATGTTTTGAATACTAAGGGCTCGGACTTAAATTTTTGTAAAAATAGGCATTCCAATCATGTCGTATTTGCGAACTAATGACTAGTCGGTCAATCTAGTTGCCTCGCACGCAAATTGGTTTCGTAGATGTGTGAAAGAATCCATAAGTCTCATCATCGCGATTAGAAGAAGCGCGACCAGAGGACAACATTTTCGGAAAGGGACATGGCCTCAATTCGATTTCATTGGCCTAAGTGTAGTATCATATTCAAACCATTATTATACCAAAATCGAAGGACGAACTCAATTTCAATTTCATTGGCCTAAGTGTAGAATCATGTTCAAATCAGTATTGTACCGGAACTGAGCCAAAATCGAAGGGGAACGACCTCAATTTCAATGCCCTAAGAGTAGTATCATGTTCTTATCACAGATTCACAAAATAAAATCAAACAATCGATGGCGAAAAATCGGCCGAACAATATCGAAATTGTACTCAACTACCGGATTCGGGCGAAATTTGGATATTCAGATAACCATAAACAGAAAATTAAAATCAGAATTGTGGATATTTTGACCCGATCGATGACCGGATTTTAGTCGACCCGGCAGACGAGATCCGGACCCGAAATAATATCCGATCGAAACAGATTTTTGTCTTGTATTTTGAATTTTCAGATAATCAACAAGCAAAAAATATAAAAGTATCCCAAACCCAGATGCTAAACAAACCCGGGTCGGTGACCCGAATTCGGGTCGACCCGGAAATAGTGAGCAACAATTTAAAAAATCAGATTTTTTGTTTTCCTTTTTTGTGTATTTTCATATTAGAAATTAGGAATAAAAAATGGGTAAAAAGAAATCGAAATCTAACCTTTATTTTCGGATTCGGATCTGAAATGAAGAACAAATGGTTATCCAATGATGGTGAAGAACAAGATGATATCCAAACAACAATATTCAAACAAAAAATCTGATTTCTCTCGTTAATATTCCGAATTTATTTACTTTAAACAAGAACACAAAGATTAAAAATGTCAGATTTTAGGCCTCTTTTTCGATTTTCGATCTCCCTTTTTATTTTATTTTTTTCTTAAAATAAAGAACAAAAGGGAGATATATAAAATTAATCAAAATCAGACCCTCTACATGAAGAGCGAAGGGGGTTATAGGCAATTTTCTCCCTAAAACGTTCACCCTACCCCCCTCTATAATCCGAACTTGAAATTTGAATTAAAGGGCCATGATGTGACTATTTGGAGCCGGATTTTGGGGGATAGGGGTGTGGGTGAAGTGATGTGGTAGGATTCGACGATGTCAGAGAGTGGGTGAGGGCGTGGGTTGACGTGGTGGTGGTAGGGGCTAGGGGCAGCGCTGCGGGATATGGGTTTGGGAGCTTTAAGGTTTTGTCTTGTGTGTTACATTTAAAATGGTTAGGGTTATGGGAGGAATAAAGGGAAAGGGGGTTGACCAACGGGGTATGGGGCCTGGGGTGTTGGCTCGGTTGTTTTGGTCGGTTGGGCCACCGAATTGGGCCTGGGGGTGGTCCAAAAATATAAATGGGAGGGGGTTTGGTTTTGGGCTTTTATTTGTTGTGTTGGGTAGAATGTTTTGGGTTGTGATTTAAAATGTAAATAGGGGTTTATTTAAAACAAAGTGCTTTGAAAAAATATAAATTATTTAAACAAAACGACAATATGAATATAATATTTGTGGATGTTTAATGCTTAATTAAAATAAAAGTGTGATGCTTATTATTTGCAAAAAATAAAAATATCATAATATTACGGTACAATTATGGTTATTATATGCAAATGATAGTAAAAATGAGGATAATAAAATACTAATTTTCTTTTGTGATGCCGAAAGTGTTTTAAATTGCAAGAAAAATTGAAAGAGGGAGGACAAAATTGGGTGTCAACAGATGCCCCTGTTTGGCTGAAAATGATGAAAGAGTTTTCGGACAAACACGTTGACTGATTGGACAATTTTATCCCTATCATCGGTGTTTGAATAGAGATTAGGGATTTATGGGTGGAGATAGGATCCTGAGGGAAAAATTGCGATAAAAGAATCGAGACGCTGGAGTCGGTGCAGATTCAAAAAATAATGTCTCAGTGTCGAGTTATAATGACACTGGTTGCCGGTGCGACAAATTATTAGGAAAGAGCACAACAACGTTCGAAGTAGGCCATGGACCTTTGTTGGAAAGTCCAGCTCTCCAATAAATTACCTTGGTTCGCTGTAAGAGATAGTTTCACGTTATGCTCCTGCTCTTATAAATTAAGACTCCTGCAGGCTAAAGCTTAAGAAAAATTAGTGCATAACTATTAAGACAAAATATGATAAAACATGAATATATGAGAAATGAGATCATGTGAGTAGGATTGTCGTCTTGTGTAAACGTAATATGCTGAAGGTGTTGTAGTCGCAGATGATGAGATGCATGATCAGTATGTTGATGACGTCATTGTATGGACGTAGTACTGATGGCGTTATTGTGTAGACGTGATGCAGATGATGTCGTTGTATAGACGTGATACTAATAACATTGTTGTATAGACGTGATGTTGATGACGTCGTTGTATAGACGTAGCGCGGATGGAATCATTGTGTTGACGATGCTGATGACGTTGTTGTATAGACGTGATGTTGATGACGTCGTTATATGAATGTGTTGTTGATGACGTCGTTGTATAGACGTGATACTGATAACGTCGTTGTATAGACGTAATACTGATGACGTCATTGTATAGATGTGATGTTGGTGACGTCGTTGTATAGACGTGATGTTGATGACGTTGTTGTATAGACATGTTGTTGATGACGTCGTTGTATAGATATGTTATTGATGACGTCGTTGTATAGACGTGATGCTGATGACGTCGTTGTATAGACATGTTATTGATGATGTCGTTGTATGGACGTGATATTGATGACGTCATTGTATGAACACGATGTTGATGACGTCGTTGTATAGACGTGTTGTTGATATGAAAAACCATGTCCATCGGCATTTATTGTGGTGAAACACTTAAAATTCCCCGATTTCTTATAGACGAGGATGCTGATCTTTCATCTGGACAGAGCCAAGTCTTGTGGGGTTGCTTGTTTATCTTATCAAGGCGGTCAGATGGGTGTGTTTCGTTACATGCAAAAATAAGGAGAATAATTTCTCAATAGTGTTTGGTGACATATGTGTTTAAATGCATCTAAGGGTGTTTCCTCCCTGAGGTAAAAAATGTCTCTAAGGGTGTTTCCTCCCTGAGGTCGGAAATGCCTCCAAGGGTGTTTCCTCCCCGAGGTCAAAAAATGCCTCTAAGGGTGTTTCCTCCCTAAGGCCAAAAAATGTCTCCTTTCCTGGAGTAACTCCGAGTGATGTCTCGTTGAATCTGGTGTTGGCTGACTTATTTCAATCAAAATATCACCCGGTCATCTTTGTAATTTTTGTTTTCTTCTTTCCTGGAGTATCTCCAGAGATAATGTTTTAGAACGATGCCCCTGACTGTTTGCGAGGATGGTCTTCCTGCAAAAAATACGAGAAATGGTGAAAGTAGAAAAGTCACAAAAATAATAAAATGTAGAAGTGTGACAGTATAATCAAAGACTCCCATGATTGGTTCGACCTGACTGGAGGTTGACGCTTCACAAGATCCAAGTCGTGATGTTAAAAAACGATTTATCCTTTCTTTGCAACACAACTTCGCCCATGGACCCAAAGATATGGCGTTGCCCCAGTAGAAGTCCTGATTGCAGTGTGACAACAAAAAAATGTAAATGCTCGTGCCCGGAGTTGCAAGCACTTGACATGATATGTACATAGTTGAAACGGGTAATTATTGCTTTAAATAATATGTACAGAGTTGCAAGCGACAAATAATAAACAAATTGCATGTAAATCAAGTGCTCGCTCTAATATGCATGGAACATCTCTTATGCCAGAGGTGTGCCTAAACGTCAAATATGTGAGATTAGGATAGACTAATCCAAAAATTAAAAGTGTAATACTTTTGTTGGAAATGAAGACAAATGAATGTACATTTTTCAATTTTGGCATGATTAGGTTTGGATTTGTTTATTATTATCACACTACACATAATATGATGATTGGTCTTTGGGTTGTGAAATCCGTCGACAAGTTTGGTGGGTTTCTTAATTGTGGAGACGATACCAAGGACCGGCCCACCTAAGGTATATGCATGCATGACTTAAATGAAGGGTGGTCTAGCTCTATCCTAAGCTTACTAAGATTTGACTTACTAGACCTGAAGTCCTCGGCGGACAACTCGAGCGGATGGTCCGAACACTCGCGCGTATGCCAACTCTATTAAATATGGGTTTTATGAAAGAAACTTGCTGATGCGCAAAGCACACATCGCGTGTATGTGTGTAATAATGTGAATTTCCGTAAGAGAAGAAATATGAGCGGAATGTCAATTTAAGAAAAGCAGTAAAGAATGTAGCAATAAAAGCAAATTATACAACTTCATGATAAAATGTCACTTTAAGCAAAGCAGTAAACGAAGCTATCAATTATAGCAGTTTTAAAATCTTTGCAAAAATATCAATTTAAGGAAAGCAGTTTAAACATTTTAAAACTTATAAAGCAATTAATTTAAAGCATTATATCAAATAAGGAATAAATAAAGCGCAATAATAAAGCCTCAGTTTGCTATGATTGAAAACCTAATTCCACAATGAGTCGCTATGCCGCTACCGCTTTTTCCGCGGTCTTGAAGTATGCTGGTGATTCCAGAATAAAATCACCATTTTTTAAGGAGTATCCACCTAATTATTCTAAGGTGAATTAGGGCACCTAAATTATTGCAATAAAATACTGCAAATGATATCCATATAATAGTCTGCGAATTTTATGAGATTCTGGGTAAGAGTTTTCTATTATCTTAAAGGGAAGGGGTTAAGCACCCTATAAGATCCGCTAACATGTGGTTATCCGGTCAAACTTAGGCTTATTTATCATGCTTTAGAAAACATACATTTTGAAAATATGCAGTTTAATAAAAAGGACGTTGCAAAAGATGCGTTTGAAAATATATACAAATGTAATTTTATGTAAAATGACATATATTTATTTTGATAAAGTATGGTAAAATACAGTATGCAAATTGAGTTTTGATAGACTATAACATGATTTATTTCATGACAAAGTAAATATAGTATAAAAATAAACTAGCGTTTTGAAAGTATGAGCGACGAACCTAAAATAAATAAAACCAACGTTTTGGAAATATGAGTGACGGTCATAAATAAACTAGTGATTTCTGATTTTAAATCTACCATTTCTAAGTTATTAATTCTAAATTTACATATTCTAAGCAATTCAATATTTATACAAGTACAAATAATTAAATTACAATACAAAATAAAATAAAACTAAACTAAAGAAAATAAGGACAATAATAATAAATCATCTCCGAGGGTATCATCAACTCTCGTAAGTATTCCTTGCAAGTTGTCAAGAACAAACAGTTAGAATATTCAAATACAAATAACTTCGGATCCATACCCAAAACAACAAATATTTTGAATACGGAGGGCTCAGACTTAAATTTTTGTAAACAAAAAAAACATTACAATCATGTCGTGGCTGCGAACTAATGACTCATCAGTCAATATAGTTGTCTCACCAACGCAAATTGGTTTCTCGTAGATGTGTGAAAGAATCCATAAGTCTCATCATCGCCCGATTTCGAAGGAGTGCAGACCGAGGGACAACCTTTCCGGAAAGGAACATGGCCTCAAATTTGATTTTATTGGCCTAAGTGTAGTATCATATTCAAATCAATATTATACCAAAACCGAAGGGACAAGACCTCAATTTCAATTTCATTGACCTAAGTGTAGTATCATATTCAAATCAGTATTGTACCGGAACCGAGCCAAAACCGAAGGGACACGACCTCAATTTCAATGACATAAGTGTAGTATCATGTTCTTATCACAGATTCACAAGATAAAATCAAACAATCTGTGGCAAAAATTCAACCGTCTGATGTCCGAAATCGGACCCAGGGCCGGTTCGGCCCAAAATTTAGATATTTAGATAATCATAAACAGAAAATTAAAATCAGAATTATGGTAATTTTGACCCGGGTCGGTGACCCATATTTTCGGATCGACGATCGGACGAAATAATATCCGAAACAGATTTTTGTCTTGTATTTGAATTTTCAGATAACCAACATGCAAAAAATATAAAAGTATCCCAAATCCAGATGCTAAACAGACCCAGGTCGGTGACCCGGAAACAGTTAGCAAGAATCCAAAAAATCAAATTTTTTGTTGTCCATTTTTGTGTATTTTCTGATTAGAAATTAGGAATAAAAATGGGTAATAAAAAAATCGAAATCTAACCTTTATTTTCAGATTCGGGTCCGAAATGAAGAACAAATGGTTATCCAAGGATAGTGAAGAATGATATGATATCCAAACCAATTTTCAAACAAAGAATCCGATTTCTCTCGTTAATATTCCGGATTTTTTTACTTTAGACAAGAACACAAAGATTAAAAATATCAGATTTTAGGCCTTTCTTTTTCGATTTTTGATCTGTCTTTTATTTTATTTTTTTCTTAAAATGAAGAACAAAAGGAAGATATATAAAATTAATTAAAATTCGAACCCCCTCTCTATGAAGAACGAATGGGGGTTTTATAGACGAATCCCCAAAACATTCACACCTACCATAAAATCCGAACTTGAAATTTGAATTAAAGGGCAATGATGAGACCATTTGGAGCCGAATTTTGGGGGATATGGGTGTGGGTGAAGTGATGGGGTAGGATTCGGCGGTTTCAGAGAGTGTGTGAGGGGCGTGGGTCGACGTGATGGGGGTAGGGGCTAGGGGCGGCGCCGCGGGATATGAGTTTGGGAGCTTTAGGGTTTTGTCTTGTGTGCTATGTTTAAAATGGTTAGGGTTATGGGAGGAATAAAGGGAAAGAGGGTTGGGCCGATGGGGTATGGGGCCTGGGGGTGTTGGGCTCGGTTGTTTTGGTTGGTTGGGCCATCGAATTGGGCCTGAGGGTGGTCCGAAAAAATAAATGGGAGGGAGTTTGGTTTTGGGATTTTATTTGTTGTGTTGGGTAGAATGTTTTGGGTTGTGATTTAAAATGTAAAGAGGGGTTTATTTAAAACAAAGTGCTTTGAAAATTGTAAATTATTTAAACAAAACGACGATATGAATATAATATTTGCGGATGCTTAATTAAAATAAAAGTGTGATGCTTATTATTTGCAAAAAATATAAATATCATAATATTAAGGTAGAACTATGGTTATTATATGCAAATGATAGTAAAAATGAGGATAATAATAAGGGTAATAAAATACTAATTTTCTTTTGTTATGCCGAAAGTATTTTAAATTACAAGAAAAATTGAAAGATGGGGGACAAAATTGGGTGTCAACAATGCCGATTCGTTCGTCATGATATGTCTTTACGTAGATGACATGCTGATCACAGAGAGCAGTCGTAGGTTGATCCTAGAGACTAAGAATATGTTGAAACAATGTTTCGACATGAATGATATGAGTGTTGCAGATGTCATCTTAGGAATCAAGATCTCTAAGACTTCTGACGGACTAGTCTTATCTCAGTCTCACTACATCGAGGATGTGTTGAAAAAGTTTGAGATGTTCGACAGTTCATCGATAACGTCACCACTGGATAAAAATCGTGGTGCGCCCATATGCCAGAAGCGATATGCGCAGGTGATTGGCAGTTTGATGTAGGGTTGGCCAGTGGGCCGGGCCGGGCCCACCGGGATCGGGGCCATTGGATCGAGGCAGTCGGGCGGAGAAGGAGGCGAGTCGGTGGGGCGGGCGAGCGGGGCCGGGACTAGCGGGGCGATATCGTGTCGTCCGATCCCGATGGGCGGTCGGGACGGGACGGGCGGGTTTTTTTTGTTTTTTTTTTAAATTTTTTCCACTAAATTAAAAATACTAAATTACTAACACAGTAACATTAACATATAGTCATATAGTCATATAGTTATAGTCATAGACTCATATACTCATATTATACTATTATAGTATTATAATATTATACTCATATATATAATATATTTATAAAGTATAAACTAAATAATTAAACAAAGACAAGAAGAGTGTAAAAACATCTCAAATTTGTTTTGTGCCTCTTATATTATTAATTATTTCATTGAAATATACAAGATTGAATTACAACATTGTAGTCTCTTGTTGTTGAAAAAATTTGCAAAGACATAGAAAAATTAAAAATTGCAATGAAATAAATTACCAATTTGAAAATACTTTTCTAGTTTCTTTATAATTTCGTGTGGTTCTTGGTTGAAATTGGTATATCTTGGTCAAATTGTTCCACGTCGCTACTCGTGCCTTGAGATAAGATGTCGTTGTAGTTTTCGTCTTCTTCGTTAATCTCTGGTTGGCGCACCTCGCTTGCTCATTCGTATCCAATCTCTAAATAGTACCGCCATCTCCAAGTGTCTCAGGCTAATGAGTGTGCGTGCTCTCTATTTGAAATCTGCACTGCGAAAAAGCGCTTCGAAGCGATTGATGGCGCAGAATGTTCAAAATATCTCGGGCCATCATTGAAAGTGTCGGAAATGTCTTCTCATTCTGCATCAATATTTCACAAGTCTTCCTTTCCGTCTTCATTGATTGCTTGGTAAGGTAAAGTACCTGCAAAACAAAAACATCGAACTCGCTAATTTGGTTAGCGATTGCTACCATACATTCTATTTACGAGGCTTTCAATACTAGCGCGAAACAACATGTCTTTTTGAGGTGTGTTGAAGTAGAAGAAGATGCTGGCCGGGTTGGTTACTAGCACTTTCTTCTTTGGTAATGCGATATACTTTTTGTATTCATCTTCTACGTTATTCAACACTTCTTCTAGCGTTTGTTGATAGGTGGCTCAACATTTAAATTTTTGGGAGTTGGAGGTGGTAATGCGTCCATACAGTTATAAATATTTTCAATAAGACTTTTACAACCCTCTACTTTAATAGTCGGGTTTAATACTGACACCAATAATATAAATAGGGAATAGGAATAAAATATTTCTTTAATTTCATAAACATTTTTTAATAGTGCCTTATAAGCGAGTTTTCCATATATTCTTTAAGAAGTAAAAATATTATAGCTATATAAAACAACATAGTTGAAATAGTAGGATAATATAAAGTTGAAAATTCTTTTGTTGCTCGTTGAAAATTCTCTAGAAGTACAATAAGTTCTTTAATTTTGTCCCAATCATTATCCACAATCATATCATTTGGATTTTGATTATGGCGTTAAAAATAAAGTGATAGGTTTTCTATAGTCATAAGCAACAACTAGTTGGTCATATAAAGAATTCCACCTAGTTGGTACTTCTTGAATTTTTACGTAAGATAGTCCACAATCGTGACAAGTTTTTATATTCTTTTCTCTATTGAATTCTATTATTTTTAAAAATAAAGTTTATAGCAAATTGTATTTTTCAAGAATATCTTGAAAAAGTGAAAGACCATCCTTTACAACTAAGTTATAAATATATGGCGCACATTTGATATGAAAATGTTTTGGAAAAGACGAGTTAAAACTTCTTTTAAAATATAAATAGCGAGAATTGTTAGAAAGTGCATTATCTAATGTAATACTCATAACTTTATCGATTATTAAATAATGTCCAGATGAATAAATATTTTCTAAAATAAACTCACGCGATTATTACTCTTATCTATATATCTATATGCTAAAATACGTTTTGCATAGACCATTTATAATCTATCGATGACAGTTCTGTTAAATAATCATGGTCGTTAGTACTACGACCTATATCGAAGTTAGGCGACTTTGCAATTTAAATGATATAATGAATAGCGCGAATATTATTGATATTCGTGTGCAAATTTAAACACGTCTCTCTTAACCGTTAATCTAGGAAAACCTTTATAAGCAGGATTATACATATCTCTAATATAATGAATAAAACCATGCGATTCAGGAAATGAAAAAGGCAAACCCTCACAATGACTAATTTTGTTAGTGCTTCCTATCTTTATGTTTATCGTATTTAGGGCCTCTGACTCCCGTCATAGGGTTAATTTGACCACTGTGCTTTGTGCAGGGCAGTATGTGAACCTTGTCGATTGAGAGGGCGCTTGCTCACCATCTTTTCAATAATGTATTAGGCGTACAAGGCTTTGTGTTTTTGCAATAGGTGTCTTCCTAAACCCCGTCCGCATGACCTTGTCCAGTTTTAAAAGAATAAACAGATTTACAAGTTTTACATATAACTACTTGATTCGGTACGTCCCTGTCAAAATATTTCCATACAACTGATTTTAATGGTCGTTTTGCCGGACATCGTCTCATACTAGGGGGATAAGAGGCATTTCACTAGTGGGTGTATCATCATCTACATTAGTAGGTGTATCATCATCTAGAGTGTCATCTAAATTAAAATATTCTTCATTTTGAGGATAAACATTTGTGTCAAGATCATATGGTATTTCAGGAAACAGTTCAGGATCTATAAAATCATCTTATCTAGGAATACTAGAAGAAGTACCCTTGCCCTTGCCGCTTCATACCGAGGCGACCCAGAAACATTTTTGTTCTTTTCATTTTAATTATGGTAATAAATAGTGAAAGACTTAAAAGTTAAAGATAATGAAATTAAATGTGCTAAATGAAATAAAAACAAAATAATAATTTAATGAGAGAAACGAATGTACCAAGCGCGACGTAAGTCGATGTGTAATCGAGAGCGTTTGATAATTGAAACTTTGCTCGAGAGATTAATCCTCAAGATATTTGACAAGTTCACTCCCTATTCTCAAATTAATAAATATATTGAATATGTAGTAGACAATGTTGTATAAAAATTAGAGAAAATGTAGGAAGATTTGTGAGAAATAAGAAGAGAAAATGAGGTATTTATAGTTGGAATATTGGGTTAAAGTGTAAATATAATAACTTAGGGTTTAAAAAAAAATAGAAAGGGGGTAGGGGGGTTGGGTGAAGCCAAAAATGGTCGTTGTCTAACGGCCAAAATGTAAAATGGTCGTTAGACAACGACTAGTTTTGGCAAATGGCGGGACTGGGGCGGGATCGGGCCGGGACCGGGACGGGTCGGGTCCTGGCGGGACCGGGTCGGGCGGGACCATACCATGTCCCGTCTTGGGCCCGTTTTTTTTTTACACGGTGTCGGGACGGGGTCGGGTCGGCGGCCATCGACCACTAGTTTGATGTACGTAACAAAGCGCACGGACACGATTATCACGCCGAACCGGGCTCGTGACTGGTGCCCTACCTGGGCACCATTCTACCTAACTGACACAAGTAAACTGCAGAACTAAACAACACCTCATTTTTTTCTTTAAAACCAATGAACATGCAAGGGCAAAGCCGACAAGGCTGCCATATAATATACATAATCAACAGACACTACACTGTACGAGTCGATCCAGCGTATGAATACAAACCTCTAGAGTTTCTTGAAATATGGCGGGACAAGGCCCGTGGTACCATAGCTTGTACAAAGCACATCTTGAAGGATCTATACCAAAATGATAAACTCTGAGCAGATGGAGCTATCCAAAACTCGGCGGTCCTGCACTGCGGATCGCAAAGCTGCGTACCTAAACTGCGGCGTGAGCGCGGCCGAAGAGTCGATGCGAAGAATGTACCAAGTATGTGGCCCGAAAATCGTAATGAAATCATAACGATCTATAAAGCAGGAGACATGTATGATAGCGAACTACGATCTGCAATACATAGCGATCATATCAAGTCGAGGGGACGCGTGCCACCGAAGTCACTACTCGAATATAACTATGGGTCTCACGCCCGTAATATCAACCATGCGTGGAATCGCCCGCTCACTGGCGATCCATGATATAATATAACACCAATAAGCATACATGAACACCAAGTCGCATGTGTCTAAAAAGCGCATGCGGGCAGTAGGAAGCGAACCACGCGAATCCGGCTGCGTCATAAAAGCGGCCAGGGCAATCGAAAGCAACTACGAGATCGGCGTGTGACAATCGGCCAAGGCAAATGCAGCTAACTACGAATCGGCTGCCGTCACGAGATATGGTAGGGCAAGTCACGAAAGCTATCTACGGAGCTCTGGTACCAAAGCGTGTAATAGAAGCGCGGGAAAATGCGAAAGCTATCTACCATCCGTCCTACGGCGGCCAGTGGCCAAGTGCAAGCTCTACCAGACCATCCAGCGTCACTAAATCTCATGGAGGGCTAATCCGTGGAATAACTATATCCCACGTGGTCGCATGCCCCAGAATCCCCATCGTATAAGCATGACCATGGGGTAATACAAACAAATCCGGGAATCTAACCCGCCTCGCAGTCACGTGCCCGGAATCCCGCATCGTGTAAGCGTATCGAGTAATACAAATAATCGGGAATCTAACGCGTCTGGTCGCGTGCCGGAATCCACATCGTATAAGCGTGTCAAGGATCGATCATGATGGAAGCATACCCGTGGAATCCCACATCACCGTCGATGCGTCGAGTAAACTTACAACAAGGCGATCGACCCTCCCAGAAAGTCGCGGCGTAAAAATATAATACTTACACTCAAAGGCTATCACCAGCACACAAAAGCAAGTTCATAAAATCTTTAGACTTTCATTTTATAAACTCAAGGCACTTACGTTTATATAAAAAGCCGGGATTTTAACCCTAAGTACTACGTACTTCCATTCTTTTCAAAAGAATCATTTTTATATAAAACCCCAAGATACTAACACCCGTAGTATCAAGACATGTCTATTTTTCAAACTAAGTTACTACATCTTTAGAAATTCATTTCAAGACTTGAAATGAAGTAACTTCTAATTTCACAACCTAGGCAACTCGTACCTATCAATCAAAATAGACAACTTTCTTAATCTTCCATAAAGCCAATTCTGACCAACTTCCCATAAAGTCGTTATAACCCTTTATGGTTTTAGACAAATTCATTCTTTTTATAACCAAGAGACTTATACTTTTAAAACCAAGTATCACATACTTTCAAATCAAGTTTCTTAACTTTCAAAATACTTCAAGTCTCTTAATCTTTAGAAATCAAGTTTCTTCTACTTTTAAATCTCAAGTAACTCACACCTTTAAAACAAGTTATTTCTCTTTAAGTCATGTCATTTCTCCTATTTTAAATCAATTAAGTAAATCACTCCTTTGACTCCCCTAAAGTTATTATAACAACCTTTAGGTTTTGAAACTAAGGCACTAGCCAAAAGATTTGGAAACCACTTTTCAAGACTACATGTACTTGAGTAAAATACTTTCACTTTTGAAAATCCAAACTTCATTAATGGAATGGATTATGACAACTTCCAATTTAAACATCCAAAGTACAATCAAGGAAGTATATAGAACAACTTCTATATTAGGCAATCCAAGTACAAACAAGGAAGTATATAGAACAACTTCTATATTAGGCAATCCAAGTACAAACAAGGAGTGGATCATTTAAGGAGTAGGATTTTACTTACTTTATCATAAGGAATCATGCTAGAAGAAGAGGAGATGGTTCACATACCTTTTCGGCTTAATCCACAAGCTAAGTCGAACATTCCGCACGTAGAATTGTCAACCTATAATGGCCACAACACGACTATCAACTTCTAGCTTCTAACGTAGAATAATACTAAGTATACGGTCTCTTATTCTACGGAAAATTGGGCAGCACCTCCTTTGTTTCTACATACTTTTCCACCTTTTTCAAGGCCCGATAATCAATAACCAACATGCCACATTTAAGGCTCAATACAACAACGATCAAAGGGGATTACACGCTTACAATACGTGTAAAATTTTGCCCCAATTAAATACGAAGTAGTTCAATATCCAAAGCCATTCTCGGCTAATATATACAACACAAAGTCCTTTCCAATTCTTTTTCAATCCAAGTTCTTAGTTCTAACATGTTATATAGTCATAAACAACTTTAACAACTATAATTCCTTCTTTATATAACATGCGACGACTAAACTAATAACCAAATTGAATTTCAATCTCAAAGGCTAAACATGCTAGTTTGGATTAGGGTTCGATAGCGATATACTTATCAAACTTCATACTATATACCTCGTGCTTGCTAATATCCATAGCTACAATGATAAGTAATCTTAATTACTAAAGCGACAAGAATTGATACCTTTATAAGCCCTTATAAATTCCAAGATTCAAAGTCGCTCCTTAGAAATTCTTAGCTCCTTTCCTTTCTGACGATCCATTATTTGAAGCCTTTAGAATTTCACAACCAACTTCTCTTACATTTCCAATCCAAAACTATGAAAACGACTTAGGTTTTCGCCTTGCGACTAACGTGAAAATGTCGTTTTTCCGAAATCTTTTTATTGAGATATCCTTACAATACCCTTAGGGACCTTGGGTTAAAGTCTTGTGAATAATGAACCAAAATTGTAAAATTTTTGTGTGGGCAAGGTGATGAACCCGAGAGCAACATTTGTTAGAACAAGGTTTCTCTAATTTTTCTAAGTTTTGAAGACAAGTCTTGCACTAGTATAGGTTATATAACACAATGGAGGGTCAAGATAACAACATATGGGTGGCTAGGATGAAGAGCATTAAATAATTATCCAAGTGGCAAGTTGACTTGGTCAATATTCTCAAGCTAGCAAGACTTGTTCATCCATAATGGTCAATGACCATTCTACCCTTGCTAATTTTCGTCCAAGACCATGTGGGAGGTGCCACGTGTCGCCCTCTCATTCGTCCATAAAATTTCGTAACCCTCGTGGGCCCCACAAAACGTAAAATTTCTCGGGTGGGCCCCACGTGACCAAATCCGTAAAAATAAATTTTCATAATGTTAATAAGTTCCATAATCTTCAAACAATGCATTTTGAGAATCCAATTCTCATCAACGAACATTTTTCCTTTCCGACGTTCGGAAGATTTTCCGTCGGAAAAACAATTCTTTCTTTCGTACCAATTTCTCAAGTCTTGTGTTCTCGCGTCTATTCTCTTATACATGTCTTGGAATTACGGGGTGTAACACTGATATCGCCTATGCGGTCAACAAGTTGGCTAAGTTCACCCGTAATCTAAGTGATGATCACTGAAAAGTGTTGAGTCGGGTACTATATTACCTAAAATACATGCAAAATTACGGGTTGCATTATTCGAGATATTCAGCTGTACTAGAGGGGTACATTGATGCAAACTGAATATCTGACATAGAGAACACCAAATCCATCAGTGGGTATATATTTACGATTGGTATTGGGGCTGTGTCTTAGAAATCCTCTAAGCAAACTTGCATCGCCCGATCCACGATGGAATCAGAGTTCATTGCTTTAGACAAAACACGAGAAGAAATTGAGTGGCTTCATGATTTCTTAGAGGATATCTGATGCGCGAAAAGATGCACACACTTTAACGCAAGTGCACGTTATCGTGGCAATTAATATAGTCTTGGTAAGACCGAATATCGTCCACAAGGATTAGTGTTCAAGTACCAATTATCTATCTTTTGGTATCTATTTGGTAACCGATATTGATTTTTGTTGTTTATAACTAATAATTATAAAGGCTAATTAACTATAGGTTTACTTGGTTGTGATGAGAATAGAACTTCCACGTCTCGCCAACTATCGCTATGTTACTTATTAATGCGATGAATTATGGTTCTTAACCTGCCGAGCTAGCGGGTTTACGAAATCGTTTTATACTCCCGTTAAGGCTATATAAACACTCAACCCCAGTATTGCTCCTTTACCTTTCGGTGATAAGGATGACTCATAGGAGGATTAAGACCAAAAACCTAGTTAAGCAGTCACGCCGTGCGTAAAATTAGGGTTGTTAAGCCTCATTAACGCTTACATAAGTAATTGAGGTATTTTCATCCCCAATCCAAAATATGTCTACCCAACTTACAGCATATTCACAACCTCCTCCTTTCGAAGTTTGATTAGAAATCATATAAGTAATGATAATTAGTGATCAATTAATTACCAAGCATTCAAAACAATTATTGGATAAATCTCAACAAGAAGAAGAATTACCATAAACATGCATCAATTCATAACATAAGTTTCTAGTGATTTAACATGGAAAGCCCTATAAAAGAATTAGTTCCTAGCCATTGACATGACAAGAACTAATTCAAGGTTCATCATAAAAACTGAAATAAAGGAAAGAAAAGAAAAGAAAATACTTAAGAATGAGTCTCGAGCCTTACAGCGTCCAAGGGTTGTGTTGTGGAATATTTACAAGATGGATTGGTGGAAGGGTGGATGTATAGTGGTGAATGGTGGAATGGAGAATGAATTCTTCTAATGATGTAGAGACTATTTATAGACCAAGAATCCTTTAGGTGAAGGGTTAAGGATTTGTAGGTAGGAAAAGTTATTAGAATCCTTTTAGGTAAGGGTTTTAAGGTAGGAAAAGTTATCCCTTTAGGTAGGAAAAGTAATCCCTTTAGGATTCTGAAAACATGTCAAATTCGGCCCAGACTTCATAAATCCCGCGTCGTATGCGCGCTTCAGGTGACGTTTTTCCGGATTCCGTTTAAATCGTCCTTTTTTAAATCGGACTTATGCGATCTCCTCTATAATTTCCGGAACTTCTTAGACTTCATTTCTTGGCCCTTTTAGTGTGCAATTCCATCTCATTTATGCTCATTTCATCTCCTTTTCGCCATTTCTCCATTTTTGACCGCTGTGACACAAAAGAAAGGAAAACGACCCTAATACTGTACTAAACATAAATGAAATGAGTAAAATACTAACTAAAAATGACTCAAAAAATGTATATAAAATACACCGATCAAATACCCCCAAACTTAACCTTTGCTCGCCCTCGAGCAAAGATAAAAAATATAAACAAAGACACGAAAGAAAGAGAAATAAAATGACTCAAAGACACTGATCATTTTGCTGCACAATTGTCACTTAGAAAAGCATGAAGGTTAGTAGGATAATATGTAGGAACATATAGCATGTATTTTTAGCATTCTAAACACTCAAGTCAGATATTTCGCAAATTCAATTTAATCATACTCAATGGAAGTAAGAATACTTAACTATGCATGTTAATTTCAAAATCCTATGACATGTTTACTTGCTATTCTCCACTAATCATGGATACACATATTAGAGATCTTCAGGGCTTTTCAGGGTTGTAATGTAGACTTAGGCATGGGTAGGTAAAAATAGGCTTTTAGGCTCAACTTACGTACCATAAGCTCTTTTTCTTTTAACTCTTCCCTTTTCTTTTGATTTTCTTTTTCACTTTATACCTATCTTTCCCCTCTTCTTTTGTTTTGAGAGAATGTAGTGTATTATGAATAGCCGGCACCCCCAAACTTAGGCTTTTGCCTATTTATTATTACTTTTTCATTGGGGTGCATCAAAATTGTTTATTCTCTTTTGTCTCTTTTTCAACACTTTATATTCCAAACATCTCAATTTTTCACTTATGGCACAAGTATGGAATTATAGGGTGTCAAAGAAAGGTCTTATTTTTAGGCTCAAAGGGGCTGACTAGGGATATAATTTGACTGTCAGGGATAGGCAAATAATGGTAAGAAAGGGCTAACAAAGAAGTGCCCGAGTCATCTCCCTAACATGCATATCCTAACTATTTCGCCTCAAATAGCAAGCAAGCAGACACATAGGTTTAATCACTAACAATGCATAAATCAAGCAAGATACCCCAAATAGTTCGATTTTTATGAATTTTTGGCATATCTATCCTAAGTTTCAGATGGTTGCTTCTAATTCCACTACATTATTCCACTTTACTTCACTAGGCGTTTCAAGTAACTACAGCATGTATGATCTTAAAAAAAAAAATTATGACTCAAAAGTGACTCAAATATTACTCAAAAATACACAAAACAATTCAAAAAAGAATAAAACATCCCCCCAAACTTAAATCACACATTGTCCCCAGTGTGTGCAAGACTCAAAGAAAATAAAAGAAAAATGACAACTTACTGACACAACACAGCGGTCATAACGGAGGTCTAGGAGGAAAAATTCTGGAATTTGCACGGAAATATGGCTCTCTGAAGTTGGTAGCGCCACGAGATTTAGCGCGGCCACTGCTAATCTTGTGGCTCTCTCAAGTTCCGCACTGGCTCGGCAGCTTTTCTTTTTTTTCAGCGTTTTTGCTCCTTTTTCCTCGGTTTTAGCTTTCAGTCCACATGTCATCCAACAACACAAAACAAGAACCCAAGACCGTGAGACTGTTCAAGACAAAATAAAATAAACTAAAGACAGAAATTAAAATAACATAATTAAAAACATTGGGTTGCCTCCCAACAAGCGCTGTCTTTAACGTCTTTTAGCGGACGCAATTAACCTTTCCAGTGACCATTTGGATCTTTCTGCGAACTTGCAATCCGCGAGTTATTGCGAGTCTCACTTCAACTACAACAATTGCTTCAAACAAGGGCCTCAAATATACGATTATCCCCAAGTACACAAGACATCCTTGTCTTTTAGGCTCTAATGTAGGGATCGGTGAGATTCCCAACGTCTCTCAACTCTGAGGGTGCCTTGATGGTATGGACTTTCTGTTTGGGGGTCAACATTGACAGCTGGTGGTGTTTCTTCTGCAATAGGTACAAGAAAAAGATTTTTCAAGGAATCCAAAAAGATGAATGATTGGATCTCGCCGCTTTTCCTTCTACACCAATTATCCCGGATTCCTCAACGGTGGGTGTGGTTCGACTCTTCTATCTGCTTACCACCTCCCATAATGATGTCGCTAGGCGATTGCTTGAGTTGTATTGCTCGTCGTCCATCAATTGCCTATTGTGTCTCCAACTTTCTGAGTGATGCTCTTGTCTCAGCCATAAACTGAGCCTGGCACTTGGCGAACATAAGTATGCCTGCCTTCAACTCATTTCGATCTTCCTCTGAAATCGGTGGGTTAAGCTGCTGTTGATGACTCCACTGTCTCTGATAGTAGTAGTCCATGTGTCCTGATTTTATTTTATTTTATTTTTATTATTTTCGTTTTTTTTTTAAACCTGAAAAATAAGAAAAACAACAAAAGGTGATAAAAGATGCTCATGAGAACAAGTTAGAAACTTGTTCTTGGAGCAAAAACAAATAAAAATAAAAACAGAAATAAAACCAAATTAGAAATTAAAAATAGATAAAATTGATATTGAACTATGCCTAATCCCCGGCAACGGCGCCAAAAACTTGATGCGCGAAAAGATGCACACACTTTAACGCAAGTGCACGTTATCGTGGCAAGTAATATAGTCTTGGTAAGACCGAATATCGTCCACAAGGATTATTGTTCAAGTACCAATTATCTATCTTTTGGTATCTATTTGGTAACCGATATTGATTTTTGTTGTTTATAACTAATAATTATAAAGGCTAATTAACTATAGGTTTACTTCAATTGTGATGAGAATAGGGCTTCCACGTCTCCTCAACTATCCGCTTATGTTACTTATTAATGCAATGAATTATGGTTCTTCTTCTCTCGGAGCTAGCAGGTTTACGAAATCGTTTTATACTCCCGTTAAGGCTATATAAATACTCAACCCCAGATTGCTCCTTTACCTTTCGGTGATAAGGATGACTCTATAGGAGGATTAAGACCAAAAACCTAGTTAACCGTCACGCCGTGCGTAAAATTAGGGTTGTTAAGCCTCTCATTAACGCTACATAAGTAATTGAGGTATTTTCATCCCCGATCCAAAATATGTCTACCCAACTTACAAGATATTCACAACCTCATCCTTTCAAGTTTGATTAGAAATCATATAAGTAATGATAATTAGTGATCAATTAATTACAAGCATTCAAAACAATTATTGGATAAATCTCAACAAGAAGAAGAATTACCATAAACGCATCAATTCATAACATAAGTTTCTAGTGATTTAACATGGAAAGCCTATAAAAGAATTAGTTCTGGCCGTTGACATGGAGAACTAATTCGAGGTTCATCATAAAAAGCGAAATAAAGGAAAGAAAAGAAAGAAAATACTTAAGAATGAGTCTCGAGCCTTACAGCGTCAAGGGTTGTGTTGTGGAATATTTACAAGATGGATTGGTGGAAGGGTGGATGTAGAGTGGTAAATTGTGGAATGGAGAATGAATTCTTCTAATGATGTAGAGACTATTTATAGACCAAGAATTCTTTAGGTGAAGGGTTAAGGATTTGTAGGTAGGAAAAGTTATTAGAATCCTTTTAGGTAAGGGTGTTAAGGTAGGAAAAGTTATCCTTTAGGTTAGGTAGGAAAAGTAATCCTTTAGGATTAAAACATGTCAAATTCGCCCGGACTTATAAATCCGCTTCGGCCCGCGCCACCAGACTGTGCCAGCGCGAAAATCAGCAACTCTCGGGACTTTCAGCACATTGAGCGCCGCGGCTCCGGTGACGTTTTTCTGGCGGATTCCGTTTCGTCGTCCTTTTTTCGTCCGGACTTGCCCGATCTCTCCTATAATTTCCTAACTTAGATTTCTTCTTGCCTTTTAGTGTGCAATTCCATTTCATTTATGCTCATTTCATCTCCTTTTCGCCATTTCTCCATTTTTGACCGCTGTGACACAAAAGAAAGGAAAACGACCCTAATACTGTACTAAACATAAATGAAATGAGTAAAATACTAACTAAAAATGACTCAAAAAGTGTATATAAAATACACCGATCAATATCCCGTGTTAGAATAAACCCGTACCTTCTGTAATGATCCACTGCGATAGCCACTCGGATCTAGAAAGGGCACAGAGTTTTATGTACAATGGCAAATCTCGTCATATTCGACGGATACATAAGACCGTTAGGCAACTGATCACCACAGGTATTATTTCCATCGATTATGTAAAATCCAAGGAAAACATAACAGACCCTTTGAATAAGAGCATACCCAGAGATCAGATGTTTTGTTTGTCTAGGAGAATGAGCTTAAAACTCAATCATTAAGAACTAATACGGTGGATACCCAACTTACTGACTGGAGATCCCAGGAATCAGGTTCAATGGAAAAACTAAATCGTAAAGGTTCAGCTGAGCGCTTCGGTGAAAGCAAGAGCACTTCGGATGATGATTTCTGTAAAGAAACATGAATCCAAGGTTGTTCCCGTGATAGACATTAAGTGTTATCTGCTGTGTGGGTAGAGGTTAAGTTTTCAAAACCTTTAATGATCCTCAACGGTTGAGGTTAGGTTTGGGGAAAATTTTAATGGTTCCTATCACTTGTGAAGTGGGGTATATCAGGATACCTTGTAGGTGACCACCTATTTAAGTGCGAGGACAAACCGTCTCAAATGAACACACTTAAGAATCCAAGAAGTGTCGCGACCATGTGAATGAAAACATTAAAGAAGAACAGAGTAAGAAAAGTTGTTGTGTTGGTACCGTTGACTTGGCTTACACTAAACAATGACGGTTCAAGACATCACGTTCACCGCGCAGTAAGTAAGTTCGATGGTATTCAACTATGGAAGGTTCAAAGCTACGACTACCTATCGAGATGCAACATCGGTCCGCCGAAAGATTGCTAGAAAGACACCATGTGTGTGCGCCAAAATCTCTTTCAAGAGGGGATTGTTGGGAATTTACTAAATGTGGAATTAAGTTTATCCCATTATTTATGACTCGAACAATTTGGGGCCCCGCACGTCAAAAACGTCGTTTCCGCACACATGCACACGTAGTGCCAAGTATCACAAATTTAGTTAATGAAAGAGATATTTGTACATAAGTAACGTGTTTGAGGCATATAATGATGGATGGTTATTGGTCAATGACAAGCATAGAATGATGGATGGTTATTGGTCAATGACAAGTATTTCACGTTGGTAAACGAAGGAAGAAGTGTGTGAAGTGTAAGATGAAACAAGTCGGAAATCGCAGCGGAGCCGTGAAGGGCCGCGACGCATCCTCGTCGGGCGTGCGGTCTAATTGAGCGATCGCTTCGAGCTCGGTAGCCATGCGCGCCTCAGTAGCCGCGACGCTTTCCGCAGGCGGTGGTCGACGGGAGACGTAAAATTCTTGACTTTTGGGTTGGTTTTGAAGTATTGAACCCCCATTACTTGGCACTTGAATTCATCTATTATTTGGCTGAATTGTAGCCCTCAATAAGTGTCATTACATGGCTATTAAAAGTCATTACTTGGCTAGTTTGAGGTCATCTTCATTACACTATAAATTGAGGTCTTTGGCTCAATTGGAATAACACACCAGATTATTTCTGATCTTTCTCTCTAAGCCTTTTTTTCACACAGTCAAATGTTCTTCTTTTAATTAACACTTGAGTAATTTTTGCTCATTTATTTGTTGGTGTTTTATCTTGGAAGATAAGTTGTCAATCACCGTAAAAAGATATATACGTATCAATATTGTCTTAAGGACATAATGACTCGATTCAGCAAACCTTAATGTGTTCTTATTTCCAGATTGCAATCTTTATAATAGTTACTTATTACCCGTTCCTTCCTAGCTATCATTGTAATTGCAATCATTGTACACACTTCCGGCTCCACCAAATTTAGCCGTTTAAATACTTTTGAAAAAACATTAACACCAGTCAACTTTTATATTTATAAACAGACCCATATAAAATAATGTACATCAATATACAAAATATTATAATTTCCCTTTCATGAGAGTGAGATATAGAATTAAAAAAGCATTAACATTATCATCCCAAGCAAGCAAATTTTCTCAATTCCAATCCAAAATTTAGGTTTTTTTACTTTTCCCTTTTGTATCCATTTTCATTGGATTATCAAGTCAATTGCTTATTCTGCAGGTATTGTATTCCACTTCTATGAACATGATAATTTCTATGCGTTTAACCTTAATTTTTTGTGTTTTTAACATGCCTTGTATTGTTTGAATTTTGATTTGGACATTTTGCCTCCATGTGAGTGTCCTTAAAGATTACTTCTTTAATCATGATTTCTTCTACTTTTTTGGTTTCTTTAATTAGAAATGGAGCAAACTGGATACTGGGGATTCTTATTACTCCTCTATCCCAATTTCTGTCGTGATGTTTGAACTCGTGATCTAAAATAAGTTATAAATATTTGTGTGCACTAAAAATCATTTCATTAAGGGTAAAATGAGTATTTTGAAGTTAAATTGTTACTCCCTCCATCCCAATTTATATGAGGTTGACCGGTTTTGGGAGTCAAACAACTTTTTCTTCGACTCAATTTCAAATATAGATTCTTTGAGTATTTTATAATAAAATTTATATATTTGAAAACTCAATAAAAAGAAATATAAGTCTGCATAATTAATAATCCACACTATATAAAAAGAGTTGGAGAAAATCCTAGTCAAAGTAAAAGGTGTTTGACTCTCCAAACTGGTCAACCCTCATATAAATTGAGACTAGAAAGATGTCATTATTTTTGGGGTCGACTAAAAATGAAAGAGTTTCACATAAATTGGGACGGGAGGGAATACTTACTCCAGCTAGTTTGAGATTGAAATATAGTTGTTATGTTGTTTCTAGGTGGAGTTAGAATTTATATAATTGGAAAAAGAGTCCAGGTTTTTTGAAGTTTTTTTTTTCTGGTTTTGTTTCTTTGTGATGTTGAAGTATTTCACAGCAGATATTAAAGTTGGCTCCTCAAAGGCAATCGCAGCGCCACATGGGTGGGAAGATGCAGCAGAGCAATCCGGCAGTTACTGCTGTGTATGATCACCCTGGTAATGCGGGTCCCGCTGGTGATGCGGGTGATGCTGTCATGGCGCGATGGCTTCAGTCTGCTGGGTTACAGCATCTAGCCTCTCCCTTGGCTGCTACGGGTGTCGATCACCGCCTCCTTCCTAACCTACTTATGCAAGTAAAGTTCCTTATTTCTAATAATGTGTACATTTTGCTCGAATCTTGACTTTAGAGCTTAATAAGGAACCGAGAAACTTGATGTGATTCACTGCTTTATAGTTTTAGTTTGATTTATCGTAGATTCAATGGTGCAAAAATGGATATTTAGGATTTATTAAAGGCATGTTGTTATTCTTTTGTCTGCTCTGGTACTGTTGGTCCTTCTAGTTGGTTTATCCCTCCTACTGACCACCAATGTGGTTAGTGAGAATTCATTTGTAGGCTATCTTTCCACATTCCTGAATGGTTTAGGTAATTTCTCAGTTGTTATATTTACGCAAAGGAGCATTGCATCCTTGTTAACTCAATTTGCTTACTTGCAATGCTTGGCTACTGTCAATCACACATTGAGGAGTTTATCACAGGCATTTATACTTTCCTTTGCCACTCCTTGTTCTTTTTCATTTGAACATGACAATATGGCCTTATCTTTGCATTCTTAGTTTGTGTAGATGTTTCTCATTAAGTTTGGTAGTAATGGGGAATATTGGGGTATTCTTTAAAGGGATATGGAGCGCAATCTATGGAGGAGAAGTAGAGACTTCTCAAATTAATGAGAAACTTCAACTTTAATGGTGAATCTGCTTCCGAGCCATATACTCCAACTGTACAGAGTTCTGGAGGGATAGGAGTATCAGAAGGTTTTTATTCTCCTGACTTCAGAGGAGACTTTGGGGCTGGGCTGTTGGACCTACATTCTATGGATGATACAGAGCTCTTATCTGAGGTATGAAAATATTCTACTTTGGCACTTCTATTCTAAGAATTTACATTGTTTAAGCTTATCAAAAATAAAAAGCACATTGTTCAGCTGCAGGCTTCAGCTAGATGCAATCAGACACGCCTTTTCTCCTAAACCTTCCCATTTTACCTTCCCTTACACCCTCCCCCACCGGAAAAGGAAGAGTAAGAGGAAGAAGGATATAGACAGTAGGGTTACTGACTATTGGTTCATTCAAATAAGTAGTTGATTCTTTCACTAAATCCTTTCCGACCATATTACTCTGTCTAATATTTACATTAGTAATGCATATCACTGGGATTATTATATTGAAGATGGAATTAGAATTTCATTTGGATGCATTTAGAAATGTGTTGTCAAACTCAAAATGCAGAGAGGATGGAGCAGGAAATACCAAATAAAAATATGTAGTTTGATGCTTTTTCTCATATAAGTGGTAATTTCCAAGCATTTCTTGCCTATGAAAAGTTGTGAGAGCATACATTGCACAATCAGAAAAACTTCATTACCTTCTCGAAGAATGAGTTCTAAACGAACATCACTATGGATTTAATCACCATTCTGCTTGTTAACGATTGAAGCTTTCTAGAATTTTAAGAGGTTGTGATGCAGCCTTCTCTTTCTTCTATAGCCATTACTCTGTTAGTCAGAATTACATCATCATTTGTGCTATTTAGTACATTGTGGTATTATCGGAAAAGCGTAGAACAAAGCTGTGTTATAGTTATGTCTGAGCGCATTTGTTGTCATATTACCTGAAATTGCCCTTACTCTTTCTTGTCATATAGAGGAGAGTCGTTGAGTACTAATGTTTGCTTTATTTTCATTATAGCATGTTATTTCTGAACCATTTGAGCCATCACCTTTTATGCCGGCAGTAAACAATGCCTTTGGTGGTGACTTTGATGCTCCTACTGGTCAGCACCAAAAAGCATCTCCTGACACAGATGTTGCAAGTGGATTTCTGCCAGTTGAAAAAGAAAACAATGCGAGGGAAAACAATGTGGCAAAGATTAAAGTAGTGGTATGTCAGTTCTGCATGTACTGTAAATTCATGTCCCTCTTTCCTTATAAGAATATATGTTCTTTATTCTACAAGTCAAACTAATATAGTCTACGACCATTTTAACCACTTCACTTGTGCACATTCATACCATTATTTCAATACTTCTCTTCCAAGCTCAAAATAAAATCAGCTAAAATATTTTACAATTAACAATGTCAAACTAATGTATTTTAGGAAGTAGGCAGTATCTGGTAATACTACAAAATGGTCTTTTACCACTCCTTTTAATTTTGAGTGTTTTTCTTACCTTGCTACTAAGTTACATGGCTTCTGAGATGATATATCAGGTCTTCTCCTCTCTAAAATTCTCCAAAGCTGACAACGATGTGTTTTGGGAAGGTGCGCAAAAGACCTTTAAACAAGAAGGAGATTGCTCGGAATGAGGATGATATTGTCACCGTATCTGACAATGATTTTCTCACTGTTCATGAACCCAAGCTTAAGGTTTATCATTTGTAGTTACAAATTTTTGACTTTTGCATCATATGATGTGGTGGACTGACGATGCTTTACAGTAGCTTATTTTCTTCGAGGAACTGAGTTTTGTTTCATTATGGAAGGTGGACTTGACTGCTTATGTGGAGAAGCATGAGTTCTGTTTTGATGTCGTCCTGGATGAACATGTTATAAATGATGAGGTATTATTTCATCACACAAATGGAAATGCTAATCACAAAGACAATGGATTTATGTGCTTGTCCTGAAATCATGTAAAAATGTTTTGGACTACCTTTAGCTCTTTGCTTTGCAAAGATTGGTGTTTAACCATCACTTTCCTCTAATCTCTACGTTTCCCTTTTCATTCTTCCATACCTTTACATGTAAAACATTTCCAGCTTAATGTGTTAGGTTCCAGTTTCCTATTATAGTAGAGCCTTGTGCAATACTTTGCAGGTTTATCGGGCTACTGTGCAACCAATTATTCCTATTATCTTTCAGCGCACAAAAGCAACATGTTTCGCTTATGGACAGACAGGTCTGTATTTCTTCACATAAATGTTTCAGTTTTTTAATATAGGGCACTCATTTATTTTCCTGATAGTTATTATAGTGTGCTCAATTATCTCCTCGCCTTTAGATAATTGCTGCTCGATTTTTTCTATAGTGTTTTTGTGTTTTGTATTTAAGTGGGGGAGAATTTGTAGAAGGAAAAAAGCTTGGCACATGAGATCCAAGATGGAGGAGATCTTAAAAAAGTGTGTTGAGATTTTACCAATTTCGAGTTATGTTGTGATTTCATTCATCTATTCTTGTTTGTATGGCCAGTGCAAATTTTGAAATGAACCTTTAAATTCTTGACTCGTGTGGCTAAAGCGCAAGAGATATTTAGGGTCTGGTCTTGGTTGACCTGTTTGGTAAAAAGGTGCTCATTAAAACAGTGAGTTATTGAATGCACAAGGTGAAATTCTTTCAATCCTTTGGAATGTTTTTCCTTCTGGAGTTGAAGGAATAATGCTTAGCTTCCCTTTAATATTTCTGCTACATTTGGATGGTAACTTGAAAACATCAGTATGATATGTAGTCACGGGACTATTGCAGCTCCCACGTCCTTCTTCCATGATCAGGAATGGACCACATGGTTGACACTAAGCCATGTTTTTTTCTGTATAATTTGGTGTTTCTCTTTATGAGTGTCTAATGGAAGTTGTGATGTGCCTATACCTATTAAATTTATAGTTCTTGTTACTGCTAGTTGGTTTGTCTTCTGTTACAGCCATGGTTAATCTCGGAATCCCCGTAGTTATCTTCAAATTCACATATCTCCTTTTTGTTTCTTTTTTTAATGTCAGGGAGTGGTAAGACGTATACAATGCAACCTTTGCCTCTCAGAGCTGTGGGAGATCTTGTGAGATTGTTGCATCAGCCAATTTATCGTAGTCAGAAGTTCACGTTGTGGCTTAGTTTTTTTGAAATATATGGTGGAAAACTGTTCGATCTTCTCAGCGATAGAAAGTCAGTATCCTTATCCTATGTAGGACATCTATTTCTCTTTTCCTTCTATGTGGGATGTCAATATACAACCTTTTACTTATAAAAAAACATGCATATGTTCGTATGTGCATACATAACATATATATGTGTTTGTGTGTGACTACAGAGTAGATGTCATGCGCGAGACAAAAATCGAAAAACTTTAGATTCAATTTTTCTGTATTTCTTGTTTTCTATCCTAGAGCCTTCAGTAGGCCGCTATCATACAATATGGAGTCATGAGAATGGTGATATCTCTTTCGTTTTCATACCATATGAGATAACAGAAACTAAGAGCACATTTTTCCAGTGTATGCATATATTGCATTTATTTTGTCTGGACTATCCAACCTCCATTACTTTTATGCAGGAAACTCTGTATGAGGGAAGATGGCCGACAACAGGTTTGCATTGTTGGACTCCAAGAATTTGAAGTTTCAGATGTGCAGATTGTGAAAGAGTATATTGAGAGGGGAAACGCTTGTAGAAGTACAGGATCCACTGGTGCAAATGAGGAATCATCAAGATCACATGCAATATTACAGCTGGTTGTCAAGAAGCACAATGAGGTGAAAGATTCCAGGCGAACTAATGATGGAAATGATTCTAAGGGTGGCAAAGTGATCGGGAAGATCTCTTTTATTGACCTTGCTGGAAGTGAGAGAGGTGCGGACACGACTGATAGACCGACAAACCAGGTAAGTTCTCATGGGACACACATCTGGCTGGTAGGCATTTCTTCTTAGTGTGGAAGGAAAAAGAGTTGATGTCGTGAAGACCAATTCTTATGTTCTTTTGTTACTGCAAGCAAGGACGCCATGAATTTTGATGATTTAAGTATTGACCTTAAACAGTACAGTATTTTTGCCTAAAATATTTGTTTGAAATTCATCACATAGTATATATAAGATTATTTTACCTTCTTAACCCCGCCAAATCACTTGCACTTCTATATGCCTTGATGCTGGTATGCTGAACTACTATATTGAACCCTACTTTTTCGTTTGTTTCCAGGATTGAGGGAGCAGAAATTAACAAGAGCTTGTTGGCTCTTAAAGAGTGTATTCGTGCTCTTGACAATGACCAGATTCATATTCCATTCCGTGGGAGCAAACTTACTGAGGTGCTTCGTGACTCCTTTGTTGGCAACTCAAGAACTGTTATGATATCCTGCATTTCTCTAATGCTGGATCATGTGAACACACACTCAATACATTAAGATATGCAGACAGGTACTGTCGCTTTTACTGTATGAGTTGAATGTTTGTTTTTGTTTATTATGTATTGCAACCTATTTGACATTTGCTCAACAGGGTTAAAAGTCTATCGAAAAGCGGAAACACAAAAAAGGATCAGAATGCAGGCATAACACTCCCGGTGATGAAGGAACCTTCTTCTACACCAACTCTGGTTGCTTCCACTGAGGCAGAAGATGCTATTGAGCAACCTCGAGAATCAAAAGTATCAGAAGTAAGCAGAAGGGCGATGGAGAGAGAAAGTACATCTTATAATCCCTGTAGTGAGCGCAGACAAACCTCTAGTTTTGCTTCAAATCATACCTTCACTGGTTGGGAGGGAAGTGGGGCAAATTCTGATGGTCTGGACTCTGGAGAGGGACAAGTTTGAGGTGAAGAATAGCTATCGTGTTCCAGCTGGTCAGAAAATGTATTCAACACCAAACATGCTAAGTTCAGCTGATACAGAAGACAGGGTGCAGAAAGTATCTCCACCTAGGAGGAAAGTTTCTAGAGATGAGAAACCTGAAAAGCCAGGAAGCGGGTCAAGAAGAGATGTTTCAAGCTCAGACTCATTGTCTACAAGTTACAAACAACAAAGTACTAATAGCTCTAACATAAAAGGTATTGGAACAAGACAAAGTGAACTTAATTCACCCCCTCGTGATGACAATATCAATGAGATACTGGAGGTTAGCTTACACTCTGCCTTTGCTTTGTATTTTTATGCTTTCTTTTCTTTTTTGTTTTTTGGTTGTTGAGGAGGGGTGGTATTTGTTTCTCTACTTGAACAACTGTCATGAACCCTCTGTTGGCATCTGCTAATTTTCTTTCTTTCTGTGTGAAGGAAGAAGAGGCCCTCATAGCTTTCCATAGAAAAGAAATTGAAGATACAATGGAGATCGTTCGCGAAGTAAGCAAAATCTCCTGTTGTTCTTGTTCAACTAACATTCTAACTCCTTGCAAAACCTAGGAATGTTTATATGTGCAATGTGAGGAAATTTCCTCATTTATGTGACATGCATGATAGTTGCCAATGCAACTGTGTTATGTCCCTTAATCGTCTTAATTCTTGAATCTCTTTTGGTATTTACTTTAGATGCAATGCCCATTCAGCCAAGAGTTTAGATGCTTTTATCTGTGAAGTGTACGCGATATTTCTGTGCTTACGTAAGTGTACGTATCGCTTAAAGTAATAAAATCTGTAAGACCGAGTTATCGTCCTCAGAGATTGGTTTATCAAGTACTGATTACCTAAGCTATGGTTTCTATTTGGCAATCGTTAATAAGTTTTGGGTTTTTAAGCTAAGAATTAAAACTAAGGTAAAATGCAGAAATTAAACTAAGGATGATAATACTTTGGTTTAAAGACAGTTATGAACGAAATTAGGGTTTCCAATCTCCTCAACTATCCACTCATTCACTTGTTAATGCAAAGCTAATGATTCTTCTTCTTATTAAGATAGCAGGTTAACTAGTATGTTCTATATTCCGGTTAGGACATATAAAAACTCAACCTTATGCAGAAATCTTCTATATTTCTATGATAGATTTTACCACACAGGAGGATTAAGAACAATAACCTTAAACACTACACAAGTATCGGGGTACTTTCGTCCGCGATTTTAATATATGTCTAGACAACTATAGTATATTCAAATCTCCCTTTTCAGATCTCGATCATATACGTTATGACAATTAATGACCAGTTAATTATCAAGCAATCAATACAAATTGAATAGATCTTAATATAGCTAAAGAAGAAATCAATAACTATGCATTAACTTATGAAAGAGTTTCAAGCGATTCGTTGGAAAACCCTAATAAAGAAATTAGCTCCTAGACATTGTCATGCTAAGAACTAATTTAATATCCAACATAGACTGAAATAAAACAAAGGAAAGAAAAAGCACTTGAACAAAAGTTGTCTCCAATCTTGTGTCTGCCTCCAATTCTCGCCTCCCAAAAGTATGATATGAGATATGAGAGGGTTCCAGGGTTTTATATCTGAGAAAAACCTTGTTTCGGACCATTGTACCCTTAAGAAATTTCGGCTTATTTTCTCAGAAACACACGTCGGCGCTGCTGCCAAGCGCCGCTGCTGCCGGCTCTAATTGGCCAAAAATCGACTGGAACTCTCTGGAATTACTGCGCCGCAACGCTGCTGCCAGGCGCCGCGGCGCCTTCGACGGTAAAATTATTTTCAACTCCCTGGAAATTTCGCGCCTCAGCCCTAATTCCTTCGGCCGCGGCTCAGCAAGCGCCGCGGCCCTTCCTTTCGTGCGTCGTGGCTCTTGACACTGTTTCGTCCAGATTTCGCCAGATTTCCCGGGTACTCTTTGATCATTTTCTTGGGCTTTGCTTGTGCCTTTTCATCCTCAATATCAGCTCATTTCATCGTCATTTCACCATATTCCACCTAAATCGCTTATAACCTGAAACACAACAAACAAAGCATAATACTGTACAAAAACACTAAAAAGACACGTAAAAGACTCCCTAAAACATACTCTAAAACAGTCCTAAAACGGACTTAACATGAAGCAACACTAGTCATGGGTGATCCCATTTTATAAAAAAATCATGCTTGCTTGAAATGCAATTCACCTTTTTTTTTGGTTAAAACCCTTTCTCACCCATTTTTCTATCTTATTACAATCTTCCCATGTTTTGATGTGCTGTGATTCTTTAGATCAGATTTGAATAAGAGGGCAAGTGGAAAATTCATCACTTTAGTTCTATTTGTCACAAATAGAAATTCATTGATTCTGTGACATTTATCTGCAAAGTGCACAGGTTCAAATTTTCGTCCATCTTTACTTCTTTTCTCTGTTTGTCTAGTCATGATATCTTCTGAGGAGATCGATACAATTGTGCAAACCTTTATTATATCTTCTTGAGTTCCTATTGACAAAACCAATTAAAAAAAGGAATTGTGTAGACCTGGGAAGCAAAAAATGAGACCATCAGTGATGTGCTTTAGATGATTAATATACTTTGCTTCCACTACCAGGAAATGAAACTGTTGGCTGAAGTCGATCAACCTGGCAGTCTCATCGACAATTATGTGACACAGCTGAGCTTTGTGCTATCACGCAAAGCAGCAAGTTTGGTCAGCCTCCAGGCTCGCCTTGCCAGGTTCCAGCATAGACTGAAAGAGCAGGAAATACTGAGTAGAAAGAGAGTACCACGCTAGGCAACAAGTTACGTGGATACAATCAGAGTTGCACCTATTTCTACCTTGTTTTTACTTTTCCGTTTGTAATTATTTCAAGAAATATCTTCTTCCTTTTGTGCCAAAAATGTGTATATAAATGCAAATTTACTTAAAGAGGATAAAATGGTGGCCTCTTCTGAGCTTGCACAAACGAAACAGCAGATGTTTTAACATTTCTCTTGTACCATGCTGCTCCTGTTATGGTTTTAGAAGTCTCTTTGGATTCTCTGGTGAAGGAGCAGTTCAGAGTTGTAAACTGGTAAGATTCAGACTTGGCGACAGCGTGGACATCAGTCTGTATATGTTACTTGTTATCAGGAATGTATTATTCCAACTTATACTATGTTGCTCAGAGTTTTAGTGGTTGCAACTGAAAAAAGAAAAACCTTATCGTTTGACCAATTGATATACTTTGTTTATAAAACAGTTGTGGTCAGTGTCTGCTCCCGACCTTAGCATTTACTGTTCTTATATCCGAAGCTATTCGAATATTTCATTGTGTTTCATCAAACATGTTCATCAGTTTCACTTTAACTGATATATGATCCTTCGTTCTGTTTCAGCAAATGTTTAAGCTAGTTCATCAGTTGATCACCCACTCGCTGCTAATATGCCCAGTAAGGACAATTATTCCTCTCAAAAGTGATAATATTAATTGAACAAACAAACTCAAGATGAGGAATCTCTGGATCCGAGGAAAGAAAAAACATGAACGTTGTAACATTTCGAAAAGAAAATCCGCTACACTTGCCTGTTTTGACTTTTGGAATCAGAAACGAAGTGAGCCTAACCAAGAACCATTTGTGGACACCATATTTGAATTTTCCTCATGACAAGAATGTAACCCCCAACGCATGTGTACCTATACGTACCCTAAACAACAGATCAATCTTGAACTTTCTCTTTAATGAAAATAGAAAGAATTCATGATTACAACTTTGAGCTTGCTTTCTATCTTATAAGTAGAGAAGGTTTTATGGTCAGTATGGAACTCCTCGATCATTCTAAGCTTTCTCCAAAAGACAGTTGGATGCTATATGTAAGCATTGTAAGGACCTACACAAAAAGGAAAAAAATAAAGAACAAAAACTACAGCACTTTCAACCTCAACCTACAAAATCATGCCTTCATCAGGAAGCAACAGCTTGCTAGGATTTCAGACCACCAAATATACAAATCAGACAAAGTCTTCAAGGAATTGTTAGCAATGCATCAATCATTCCAATGAAGTCCGTTAGTCCACTCCTATGCAGACACAGTATATGTGACATTGCAGCAAAGAGCATGTTCAGGACTTTTTACTCAGCTTTCAACCTTAAGATCTCCTTGGCAGTCCTTGACCTAAAATATGGCATGTGCTCCTACAAGGAAAGTACAACGCTGTTTATAGTTTTTCAATAAGAATGTTTTTCTTGCAGAAAATCAGTCACAAGGGCTACTAACCCCCACCACACCCCCCAGGTCCCTAAGTATCTTAAAAACATATTAGAAAAACAAAAATCATTTTCCAAAAGGAAAAACGAGAAAAAACTTCTATCACATAGAACAAGGAACAAAGTAGGAAAAATAAATACTTGCTTAGGAAAAACTAAAAGACTTCATCTGAATTGTAGAGAAACAACCCAAAAGAAGTACTAACGTGTAGGAAAGAATGGGCACACTATGGAGTTGTTCATGTCCAAGAAATCGGTAAACTTCCAAAACATGGAAACGAACTGAGAAGGTTTTCAGGGGGGGGGGGGGGGGGGGTGACAAACAGTGAATTATACACAGCTCCGATCAAAAGTAGTTTTAGCATCAAGAAACCCAAAGTGGAAAATTTTAATATAATAACCCCTCAAAATATACACACACACAACACTCAGTTTTGAACAGTTTGCCTCGTCATTTTCATTTTTCATCCAGAGCTGCAGTGTGAGTATTGCAGCACAATGAATTACCTGATTGAAACAGAGTCCTATATCTCTGCTGTAGAAATCAGCATACTTTAGCATGAACATACCAGAGTCAAACCTGTTCATAGTGGCAGCTTTTATCAGTATGATCAGACAACAAAATTCATCCAACAGAAGTCGGTCAGTAGAAATAAGCGCCTATAGAGATCCAAAGTTGATTCATATTTCTTGAAACCCAAACCAGCTAAAAAAAATTGGGCACCGCTATTGTAACAAAACATAAGGTCAATCAATTAGACCTTCCTAATAGTTTAACAAAACTTAATATACCTTCCCCTCAAGTTTGATGTTTCATTATAAACTTCTCCTGCCATAAGCCTCTGTTATTAGAACATTAAAAGCACAAAAATTTGAGTTCTCATCCATTTGCCCTGCAATGTTAGTGTATTTAACAAAAAAACAAGCTAAATAATCTTATAGATATTTTTAAAAAGGAGGGGAAAGTTCATCGTCCCCCTCACTCCCCTTCGAGTGTAATGCCATCTAGCCTTTCCCTGCCCTAGCTTTGCTGATCGACTACATCATAAAGAACACTTGCAGTTGGAGATATGGATTACGTAAAACTACAGCCCTATAGGCCTGATCTCACCTTATTTTCCTTTCTTTTTCCTTTTATCTTTTGTGGTTCATTGTAAAACCTTTTGAGGAGGATATTTTCGTCAAATTACTAGCAATTGACACCATCAACTTTTACCATTAAGGAGGATCTTAATTAATTCTCAAAGCTGGAAGAGGGAGGTCCATCGAATGTTGTTAAATCAGAGGAAATGTCTAGGTAATTTACCCTAAAATTAAAATTCACATGCATCGAAGTATCTCTCTGGTTTGTTGCAAAATTGAGCACAAGAAAGAACAATTCAGTTAGCATAACAAGATCCAAAGAGGGTTACTGCACAAAGCAGAACAGGGCAAGAAGCATGAATTTGTACTAGCAGCAAAGATATTGTGGTCATCTCACACCACATCATAGAGAGAAAAATTGAAGGCACTACTAATTACGAAGAACCACTTGGGTAATCTGTATACTATTGATTGGGAACTGTCTGGAACATATAATTCACTAAGGAACTCTTAACTACATAGGGCACAGAATAAAATGGTGTATCTGATCCATATGGACAAAAATTAATAAGCAAATGAAGAAATTTTTATTCAAAGTAACACACTCTAAATTGCATTAGAACTAATTATGCCAGAAGAACCAACAGGGTTATAGCAAAGAACTTATATACACATTTGAAAGAACGGGATATGCCAAGATCAGGACAGCACAACCTATTCATACTTTTTGGACATGTTAAGTTTCATTTAGAGCAGGCATAAGCTAACTTTGTGCATTTTAAATAAAACCATTCTGCCCTAAATAATATGTCATTCTATAGCATTGCAACGACCATCTTTATTTAGATGCGCATCATTGCTATGCTTGCTTGTGATAAAGGGATCGCAAAGTATTAGTAGAACAAGAACTATTCATGACTTAAAAAGACACATCACAAATACGGCTACCAATACGAAAACAACTTAACATCATTAAAAAATAAAACCAAACTGCCATAAATAATAGTATGTTATTCTGATGGCAGTGTGAGGACCACTTTACTTAAATGCACATCATTTCTATGCTTACATGGGATAATGGGTTCGCAAAGTATTAGCAGAATGAGAACTATTCGTGACTTTAAAAGATAGCTACCAATAGAAAGTCAACTTAATAGCAATTTTGGCAAAGGTTCAAAAAGAAAAGGTGATCTCCTCAGATACTCAAAGGCAATAAGCCATAGAAAGGGAAAGGCAATTTTCAGGTCAAACTATAGGAATATTTTTTGACATTTATATTTAAAAAATCAACACAGAATTAAGCTTTCTGAGTTGTTGAGCAAACTCCGATAAAACCCAACTAGCTAACGAGGTTGCACTTCGAATAAGATGTTCTTTTTTTGATAAGCGCATATGAAAAATATATATATATACACACACGTGTGTGTATTGAGCAAACTCCGATAAAAACCCAACTAACTAACGAGGTTGCACTTCGAATAAGTTCTTTTTTTGATAAGCGCATATGAAGAATATATATATATAAGGATTAAAGTATTACACGTTTATCAATTAAAATAAAAGGATTCAGGTACTACTCACCCATTCTCTTGCTCTGGGAGGTCCTCAACAAATTCTTGCTTCCATGAACGAGTATCAATATCTTTCCCATTCTTGTCCTTCACCTCGTCAATGAAGTACCTAGCCTGCACATGTACTTTCCAATTTCAATTTCCGCAGATCATGAAATCCTTCAATCTAAAACAAAACTCAATAAACATGAGATTCTTATTTCCAAACACTAATTGCAGTAACCGGTGTTAAGAAGAGCTCTTGTTTTGTTATTTATTTGTTGTTTTTCATTCATTTGGTTTTTCTGCAAGTAGTGTCGCTGCCAGATTATGCAGGAAATAATGCCATGTGTATTCTGCCCCCCCCCCTCCTCTCTCTCTCTCTCTCTCTCTCTCTCTCTCTCTCTCTATATATATATATATATATATATATATATATATGATAACCAAGAAATCCCGAGAGATGGTGGTGCACAGTTCGCAACTCGGTGAATAATAGGCCTGCCCTCAACCTTTTTGCAGTATCTGCCATTTTCTTTCAAGAAACTCCTTAGACACTACCAAAATTCCAACAGGAATTAGGTGGAAAGATCACAACCCAAGTACAACTGACAGTATATTACATCCAAACTGGGAAGAGATTAAGACAAGAGAAACAAAGGAAAATACAACAAATGGGAACAGTAGAACAAGAAACATCAAATTAAACAAAATGGTGACAAAGGAAGATGATGCCCTTATCTACACGAAACCAGTCTTGTCAAAATCCTAACTCATTGGATCGTGTGATTCCAATGAATATGAACAGCAATTCAACACAGACAGCAACCCCTCCTCTGCTTAGGGGGCAACATAAATAAGATTAAAATCTCTCATCTAATTCCATCTACTATTAACCAGAAAATTCTATCACAATCACTACTAACTTAATAAAAGGCAATGCATGTGGTAATGTTTTTTCTGCCTACTCTAAGTCTCCAATTTAAGAAATAATAGTAGTATGAGGCAGACTGCATAGAGTCTAATTGACATGGTATAGTCAGAAAAGAAGTAAATGTGATAAGATTAGAAGCAGACTGCATAGAGTCTAATTGACATGGTGTAGTCAGAAAAGAAGTAAATGCGATAAGATTAGAAAACAAAATGTCACATGCATTCTCTTGAAAAACAATTTCCTGGTAAGCAGATGCAAAACATACCAGCACTATCAGTACTTGATTATCTCTTCCTCCAAAGGAATCAAGATACTGGAACTTCTCATCCTTCTTGTTGATGACAGCTAAACACCAATGTACTTGTTTGTGGATAGGGACAAAAATCTAAGTAAATTAGGACATATCAATCAATATACAATAGATTACAAAACAAAGTAAGAAAAGATAGATGAATGATGGAAATTCTTACTTTATCACATTCAAAGAGGCAGTACCCCAGCTTCCTTTGGGATGTCCATCTTTTCACAGGTTGATAGTTATAGCCTCCCTTGCCACTGATTAACTGAAATTGTAGAAAATGTCACTAGAACAATTAGCATGTGGAATGTCACTAGAACAATTAGCATGTGGAGAAATGCTAGAGTTTTTTATGATAAAAAAGACACTATTCTGAAACTCAAACACAATTGTATATCTTTGCTTAGGTTTTGGTGCAACATGGCAGTGGCAAATGTGTTAGAGCCGGATGCCATGTTTGACTATTTTAGTCCTTTAAGCGAACATGTAAAGCTCACCCTTGTTTTTGTTTACACACATGTCAGGTGCCTCTTTGTAAATCGTGCAGATTTTTGCTGACTCGTCTATAAACTTTACCTTATCAGAGAAACAATTAGCAGATATAACCTTCTGCTTGTAAGAAACTTTAAATAAGAATTTCACACACAGATTTCACTTAGGAGATGATAAACTCTGGCTGATATACAAACCTTTATCCAGCAAGTAAGATGCAATGAATTTGAATATAAAGGACAAATTCAGGAGCACATTCTAGGCACCTTATAGAGACTATTAACAAGAAAATTACAAGACCAACTTGACTGAGAAAACCAGACAGTGTCAACCATCAGATCATGCATTACTCAGAAACTCAAATCAGCACTAGAAACAAGGTTCTCTACAGAAATCAGCATAGCAACTACCAAATATTCATTAACAAATTGTGACTAGAAAAAGTTGGTGGTGAAAAAATTTGGCAATCATAATCCTTACAGATCAGATAAGGAGTCTGATAAAGAAGATAAAACCTGCAAACTTCTCTAATCTTCGAGGGCAAGGTTAAAGGGAAACATGGTTATTGATACGCAAATGAGATTTCATTTTAAAGCAGGCAACAGTTAGTACATTCCAATCGCATGTCACTAGTTCAACCCTGGCGTAGACAAAAAGCCTGGTATCTAAGTGGAGAAGGATAGAGGGACGGGCCCATCATCTACCGAGTTTCAAAATTTGCGCGACTGGCCCTCGGAGAATTTTCAGTTATATAAAACTTAGGACATTCCAAAATCCAAGCAGCATCTTCATTATCTCTAAGTCAATATCAGCAACAGCACCAAGAAGGTGCTAACTATGTTCCAAAGGTCATCAGGAGAGTAAAGGGAAAATTTAAAAGAATTAAAAAGGAAGATAAGTCCCAGGCGTTATATCTCAATCTAACACACTTGTATTTGAAGCCTTATCAGGCTTAAATATCGACATGCTAAAGAGCGTCATATGTAAATGATGTGCTTGTTCTGGAGGAGTTGGCTGGAATCTTATGCTGCAATACTGGTTCACTATCTACCACTTACCTGTGGCTTCCACTAAGTGCTAAACAAAGCTACTGACATCTGGAATGGGGTGATTGAGAAATGTGAGAAGAGGCTTGCAACTTGGCAAATGCAATATATTTCAACGGTGGGCAGACTTACACTAGTCAACAGTGTCCTGGAAAGCATCCCCACATATTACATGTTCCTATATTCTATGCCAAGAAAGGTCCTGAAACAGATTGACGAAATCAGAAGATCTTTCCTATGGAAAGGTAACAGCAAGGGGCATAAATTTCACTTAGTGAAGTGGTCCAAAGTCACAGTGCATAAAACTCATGGAGGGCTGGGTATAAAAAATCTGGAAATGCACAACAAAGCTCCTAATGAAGTGGCTATAGAGGTATACAAGGAAGAGCAGGCCCTCTGGAAGGTCGTAAATGCTAAACATGGTGTCCAGAATCACTGGTGTACTAAGTTATCTAGAGCTCATATGGAGTTGGCCCCTGGAAGACCATATGCAAAGATGCAAACTATGGTGGAATTCTCACAAGACTCCCACTTTGTTCCAGGCAATAGAATGCACATCAAATTCTGGACAGACAAGTGGCTAGGCAGATGTAAGCTAACGGATGACTTCCCTAACCAGTTTCAGAACTCTAGGGCATCCCACAAAACAGAGAAGGAAACACCTGGAACCCTCTCTTTTCAGGAGGAACATACATGACCAGGAATATGAAGAACTCCTCAACCTTCTCCCTAAACTGGAGAGGTCTGCACTATAACTCACAGTCAGGAGACAAGCTAAAATGGGGTAATACCAGGAACGGGAACTATTCTGTCAAAGATGGATATGTTTCTTTTTGGGCACAAAAAGAAATGGTGGACTGATTGCTTTGCAAGTTAATAAGGAGGACAAAACGCCACCTTAGACAGTGGCGTACGCAGGATTTTTCATAAGCGGTGTCACATTTTAAATTGAGAATAAATAAATAAAGCACTAAAAAGTCATATTAAAAAAAAAGAAATACAATATAAATAAACATAACTCACGTATATTGCTATAACTCTTTTCGACGAGTATTTAATTTTTGAAATATATTTAAAATAACCTCAATAGAAATAATATTAACACTTTTTATATGTATATAATGCACCAAACTATCACTAAAAACTCATCATTCATTTGATTCCACAATCGTTCTTAATCAATTTCATTGGCGAGAAAAAAGATGAATGCAAAAAAAAAAAAAAATAGCACAACAACTAGGGAAGCAGCTTCAAAACATAGATTAAGTATCGCCAACGTCAGATAAAGCTACTCTGGACTGACTGGTTTAGTGTTTTATTAACTTCTAAGAGATTGGTGGTTCAAACTTCAAACCTCTCCTTTTGTAGAGTACAAACATTTAAAAAAAACAAGCTTCGAACTCAAGACCTCCATCCAAAAAATGACGCCTGACCGACTGAGCTGCGATGCTCTCTATGTGAAGCAGTGTCACGTATTTCAATATATCCATTATTTTGTTTCTGCCATTTAATATTTTATGTACATATCTAGTTAAATTTTCCGACGAAGTGGTCACGTGACACCCCTCGGCTAAGGGTAAATCCTCCCCTGACCTTAGATCATATGTTTCAGTTGGACTGCCTGCATGAAGCCTAACTTACTCAAGACATTCTCAGCAAAAGGAGCATCCAGATTGTTAATAGATGTTTTATGTGTTATAAGGCCATAGAAACCAACAATCATCTTTTCCAGTTTTGCTGCAGGTACAGTTGCAACTGATATGTGGAGTATGTTTCTCTCCATTTTTGGACTCAGTTGGGTAATGCCACAGACCACCAAAGAGGCTTTTGATTTTTGATTTTTTTTAGAAGGTAACATATTGTACATATTTATCAAAACAGCACCTAAGGTTGTGCTGGAAACCATATTCACAAGTGATAAGAAGAAAAACTGCTCCAGAAACCTAACAAAAAACAAGGGTGTCTAACTGTCTATCATTGAAACAATATCTTTTATATATCTCTGGTTGGACCAAAAGCAAAAAATATCTAAAGAAAGAGACTTTTGGATGTTGGTGTTAGAATAAGAACAGGAACAAGATTGGTATATAGTATCCTACATGGAAAAGGATAGGATAGGGATATAGTGCCTATAAATAGGAATCGATGTAATGTTGTAGATACACAATTCAATAATATTTTCTCCCATAATTTCTCACATGGTATAGAGCATTCGTGAGAAACATTCAGAAAATACCATCACAGTCTCGTATCTCAATTCCGGCGACTATTTTGTGTCACTTCCTTCGGTAAGTGTTGTGCAAAATCCAACACCACCACACAGTAGATCTGGTCCACGCGACGAAATCCCAGCAAACCACTCCGTCAAAGTCCCTCTAACGTGCCGGTAAGACCTCCGTCTCCGGCGACGCATCAGTTTCATGCACCGGGCGCGTGAGATCTATTCCAGCCTAATTCTGACGTCGATCTTTTTCCCTTGGGTCGCTCTAGGATTCCGATCCTATCCCTCCATTATTATGAAATGTCCAATGTCAGAACCCTAATCCGGCGCCGTCAGATTTAGTTTTTTGGCAGAAACTAGGATTCCAGTGAGATCTATATTTTCAGGCATCTTTCAAGCCAGATTCATCTTCTATAGTTGTCGTGCAGTAATTCCAACCCCATCCATATAATTTTCGGTCACCTTGTTTTCCGACGACTTCAGCCTCTGCTTTCTCGTTCTTGGTACTCGCTGGGTGATTGGATCTAAGCCCAACCAATTTTTTAATAGATTCAACAACCAGATTTATAGATCTGGTCATAATTCTCGATTTCTCTGTTTTGTCAGTCAGCAGTTCAAACAACTTTCTGATCACGTTTTGGGCAGCTTTTTACTTTGTGATTTCCTACTTCGAACTCTCTCTACTCCAACATGTATTTCGGGTGTAATGTCTTATTTCAAAATATGATAGTTGAAAATTGTCCTATGATTACTTCAGAACCCTTAATGAAGAGATTTGAAAACCGAACATCACAGTCTTTGAAGAATCAACGAGAAGGATGTCGGTTTGGAAGATCTAGACCTAAGTATAGTTAGTGTAATAGGCTTGGACACACTCGTAAAGTATGTAGATCTCGACCTAAATGTAGTTATTGTAATAGGCGCCTCTCCTCTTCACATGTCCGAACCATCTCAGTCTCATTTCCCGCATCTTGTCCTCTATCGAGGCCACTCCCACCTTGTCCCGTATATCCTCATTTCTAATCCTTTCACTCCTAGTATGCCCACACCTCCACCGCAACATCCTCATTTACGCAACTCTAATCTTCTAAACGTGGAATTTCTTAACTGGCCAACACTCCACCCCATACAACAAAACAGGTTTAATCACCACCCTGTATAACATGTCTTTGAGTTTATGTGGCACCTTGTTATCACGCAAGACGCCGGATGCAAACCTCCACTTTATCCCCCGCACCAATACGATGTGTGACATCATCATCAATCTCTCCATCTCATCGGATAACAAACCATAGATACTTAAAACTTTCTTTCTTTGGAATGACATGAGTGTCAAGCCTTACTCCCACGTCTGCCTCCCTCGTCAGGCCACTCAACTTACACTCCAAGTACTCTGTCTTAATTCTGCTCAATCTGAACCTTTTAGACTCCAGGATCTATCTCCAAACCTCTAACTTAGCGTTAACTCCCTCTCTGATCTCGTCAATCAGCATTACGTCATTCGCAAACCGCATACACCACGGTACCTCTCTTTGAATATGTTGCGTCAAAACATCCATCACTAAGGCAAAAAGAAACGGACTAAGAGATAACCCCTGATGCAATCCCATCACAACTGGAAAATGTTTCGAATCTCCGCCGCCCACTGACCTTACTCGGGTCTTGGTTCCCTCATGTCCTTGATCACTCTAGTGTACGTCGCAGGTACACCTCTAACCTCCCAGCACCTCCATAAAACCTCTTTAGGGACTTTTATCACCTCCTTCGTCATCTTATACCCTTCCCTATTCGTCTGTCTTTCCTCCTCGTCTTCATTTTCCACCTTCTTAGCCTCCACCTTCTCTTGGACTTCTCCATTCCACCACCGGTCCCCTCGATGTCCACCAAATCTGCCTCTCGAGATTCCTACACCTCTCTAGTTGCTTCCCTGATGCAACTAACATTCCTATCCTACATAGAGTTCGCATCCGCACTACTCTGCCACGCCCCCATAGCCAGCAACTTCTCCCCCATCTCCTGTGCACTGGCCGCAGTCAAGCTACCTTATTTGATCTTAGGCCAGTCACTGACAACCCTTTTCTTCTGCTTCCTTTTGATTTTCAAATCCATTGTCAAGAGCTTATGTTGAGTTGAAAGATTCTTGCAAATAATCTATTTGAGTCATAGCCCTCGAACTATGAAAAGTTACCAAATACTCATCCCTCTTCGAAAAACTCGAATTCACTATCATCGATCCGAAAGCTCTTGCAAAGTCCAAAAGTGAGACTTCTACATTTCTGTCCCCAAAACCATACCCTCCATGCATATCATCATACCCTGCGAGTTCGACCCGATGTGGCCATTGAAGTCCCCTTATAGAAGCTTCTTTGAGGGCGGTATAGCACTCAACGCCTCATCCAAATCCTCCCAAAAGTGCTTTTTTCCTCCTCGTCCAAGCCCGCTTGCGAAACACTAACAATATTCAAAGTGGACCCTCCAACGACTAACTTAATCGTCATCATCCTATCGTTAACCCTCCTAACATCTACCACTTGATCCCTTAGCTCTGAATCTATGAAAAATGTCTACTCCATTCTTATCACTCGATCTTCCTGAGAACCACAATTTATACCCGTCCACATCCCGCGCATCAGATCCTACCCATTTGGTTTCTAAACACACGTTATATTGATCCTCCTCGAATCTTTACTAACTCTATGGATTTCCCCAATAAAGTCCTGATGTTCCACGATCCCACTCTTAGTCTAGAAACTCCTTTAACCCTCTTACCACCCCTGACCCTCGCCCCCGTCCCCGACCAAGAACATAACCCTAGTCCACCATTGTTCACCAGAGCCAATACAACTTAAACAAGGGTTTAAACCGGAACAATCAAACAAGAATCCAAAGAATCTAGTAGTAACTAGGACTAAAAGCAAGAAGAACAATAGGCAAGAAACTAAAAGACCAAGAATCAAGACGTAGATAAAAGTATCCAGTGCTAAAACAGAATGCAAGTCTAACAAGCAATAACAACACTGTTAACAGCAAATGATGTGCACAAATGACAACTGAATAGCTTTGGAATTCAAACTTCGAGCTTAAAGGCATAGAATTGACCTTCTTGTAAAAGAATGTGTTAAAGAAATGACATTTCAAGAACTTTTTGGGCTCCCTTTTTTCCCTCTCTTTTAATAACTCAAGATACACATTAATGACCTGCAAAAGAAGAAAACTTCTTTATTGCCTTACTCCATTCCAGCATTTTCTATAACCACTACAGCTCGGTAAGAAAAGGGCAGCCCGGTGCACTAAGCTCCCGCTATGCACGGGGTCCGGGCTCGGTAGCTGATATAAAGTATTACCTCATCATTCAACCATGCCCCAGGTCTCAAACACTGCAACATCTCTCCAGTAATATATATATTGGAGTTTTCATGGGTTACCAAAACCTTCCTCCTGCCAAAATAAGTCCGTGGAAACGTATGAACAAATAGCAAAATTGAAAATTGGAGCAGTCTGAAAAAAAATTGAAGTTTAAATAAGTTATACCTGTTAGCATTAGATAAAGCACGAGAAACTTCGGCCTCTTCCTCCTCATCAAGGAGCACAAAGGGTTCTGTAATCATATCCTGCAAGTTAATAAACCACAAAATAAGGATATAAGCTAGGAATTTTATGCCCAGATTGCTTCTCCATATATTGCAAATCAAACACCAGTGACGTAGCCACATACAGTGAAGAGTGAAGGGTGGTCAGTTGAACATCCTTCGCCAAAGATTATATTATGTATATAGAAAATTATACTAAATATATAGGTCATTTATACATATATATTAAATTTTGAACACCCTTAACGAAATTTCTGGCTTCGGCGGAGTAACACACCCTAAATGCATGCAAAAGACATTATAAAAAAGGCTCCCACTTTCTTTAAGTCGATAGCAAGTTGTGTTAGCTTAGCTATGGTTTTGTAAAGTCCATCCTTTGGTGATTAATAAAGTTTGTTAGTTACCAATAAAAAAAAGCTGCAGCAATATTACCTCCTTAACATGTTCTTCTTTCTTTTGAGGCCTCAACAAATGATGTGTCTCGCGAAGCTTCTCAGTATAATCTATCTGAAACTGCAGTCTATTTAAATTGTCATTTCTTTTCTCAGCTGAACCCAGCAATTTCTTAAACATAGGAACAGAAGAAGCATCAAACTTGCTACTCAAAGATAATGACTCCAGCATCTTTTCTGCATTCAAATTCACATCATTCGACACTGGTACAGCTGAAGAATTATCCAAGATTTCAACAACCCCATTACTCTCCTTCCATAGTTGACCCGACCCATTAAGACCCGCTATTGCAACAACCCCATTACTCTCCTTCCATATCTGACCCGACCCGTTATCAAGATCCGTTTTCCCAACCCCATAACTCCCCTCCCATCTCTGAGTCGACCCGTTTGCAAGACCCGTTTTTCCAACAACCCCATTTTCCAATTCCTCAAAACTCGAATCCCCAAACACACCCTTTTCACAAATTTCCTCATCATCATCAATGTTTATCACTTCTTTATCTTTTTTCACGTACCTCAACGTTTCAAGTGCGCTTCTTTTAGCACTATCATACTGCTTTGCTAGTAAATTCCCCATATTTCCAATTCTGGATGGTCTACAAGGAGCATGAATTGCTCTTTTTATGGGAGTTATATAAGATGGGTAGGAAAAGAGAAGAAGATGAAGGGATGGGGAATTTCAGGAGATTGTAAGGAATTTTGGGCTTTCCGGATTGGTTTGGGAATTGGAAAAAACTTTTATGATTTTTCACCTTTTTATTGACACTTTCCATAATTTTACAAAAGAACATTTTGATTACTTGTATCTCGGTGCAAACAGTTGCTTGCGAAGACCGAATGTGTCTCGTAGAATGTTTGTCTAAAGCTTATTTTTGTCAATTGTCATCACCTAAAATCTCACTTAGGCCGTGATAGACATCTAACCTACTCAACAAGCAACAAATCTAAAGTTAACCACAAAATCCAAGGCATTATAACAGAAATGAAGTACATCAAATAATATAAATGAATTATATCCCAATTATATGCAATACAAAATTAAACTCTACAACTCTAAAAAATTGGTGTCAAAGTCATGAGTTACTAAAATGAAATTTAGAACTTTGAATGAAAAGGTACAATGTTTATCTGAATATAAAGAATATAAATATAAAAATGAAGGTATGATTTTAAGCTGTCACGAATTATCTGACAACTCAATCTTGGACGTTGAGGAAATCTCGTATGTCCTCTCACGAATTCGCAACAACGTCAATTCATCCTGCACAAAGAGGTACAACAAGAGTAGCATGAGCACAAATCAACATGTACTCAGTAAACCAGGGTGTTCGCAGTTCAATTTGAATCAACTTTTATATAAAAAGATACCAAACCAATTAAGTCGGTTTATCAAATCGCTAAAATCAAACCAAATTCAATTTATCGATTCAAATCTAGGTGGGCGTCTGGACATAAAAAATGTGAAATTTGACAAAAAAAGTAGTATTTGGAAAAAAAGTTAGAAAAATGGTATTTGGGAATTGGAGTTGTGTTTGGTCATCCATACAACGTGACAAATGTTGAATTTTTGTGAGTGATTTGGAGTGAAAAATGTCAAAATTTGGAGTTTTTTGAATTCCGGAAAATTGTAACAATTCTATGTCCAAACATGATTCCAGAATACAACCGAGGAAAAAAGTGAAAATTATCCATGGCCAAATGGGTCCTAGAAAAAGTTATAGTTTTTTTCTTAATGCTGATTTGCTTTTGTTGTGATAAAGCTTGATTTCTGTGACTAAGAACACCAAATAAGATGCAGAACGAAGGACAAAACATGGATCTTTACATCCCAAGGAAATGGTATACGATTCTTGATTTCTTGGTTTCGTATTGATTTTACTTAGTGTTTGATAATCAGACGCGTTGTGATTTTAGCTAACTGCGGCTCACAATCGCAGCTTCACGAATAAGCCGATCACTTCAAAGGATCACGCTTCGCTCAACTTAATGTTGGTCATTTGGATGATAGGGTGTCTACACCGCTAGCTTTCACAACTTTTGCTCTCGTGGTTTCATCCGTGCTCGTGTACTTTTTCTTCGATTTGTAATACCGCTTAACTTTAGCCATGAAGTTGGTAGTTTTTTCCCGTTAATTTATGGTTGTTCGCATATAATTGACCTTTTAGTTTTGATAATTCCTTTGGTGAACTTAGATAATAATGTATGAATGCCTTTTGAGTTTTGAATGTAAAAACTTACCTTGTAAGTGATACCATCTTCGCGAATCATCGTAATATTTTGAAGTTGCCCAAAAATTAAAAGAAGACGATGTAGCTCCCGCAATAAAGTTTGGGACGGTTGGGTGCGTGGTGGTAGAGAGGGCGCAAGAGTAGTCATAACGTCGGTTCGTTCATCACTTTTTTGTGTTATCAAAGAGCCAACAAATAAAAGAAATAGATGTAGGAGCCATACCAAAGTGAAATGATGAAGCATCTTGTTAACACTAGTAAATTTGGTATTGCTGAAGTTAAAATTTCCGGATCAAAGTCAAAGCACTTGGGTACATAATTCTTCTCAAGTAAGAGCCTTTATCTTACTGCTTTCTATGTGATGGAAGTATCATTAGGTATCCGGGAAAGTTTAGGTTCTTTCTTTTTCTAATGAATCCAGATAGTTTGGAATGTCTAATTTTAACTGTACTTTCTGCATTCAAGTTCATTTTTAGTATTTGAATAGGCCGATTAGCTTAATTTGTGTTAAGTCTCAATGTTGATGTTTCATCTTTACAGGTGATCTTGTGACTCGATGGACCGCTGGTAAGAAGAAAGTTGAAGCTAGACAAGAATAGAAATAGATTTGCATTTTGATATCACTTTATAATGATGAAGTATTCGATAACATTTAAATTTCAATTGAGTTAGACAATGTTCTCCATTACATTTTGGATAGGTTTTCTTAATCTTTGGATATTTGATTTGCCTTTGGTCATGATTTTGATCTCATTTTCTCGCTTGTTTTTGATGGTAGTTAGAAATCCTCGCTCTTCTCGAATTTTATTTCAAACATCACTAAGGGTAAATGTTCATGTTGATTCAAATCTAATGTGAGATGTAAAATTTTCATGAGATGCGTGGAGAGTGTTTCATCAAATGGCTTCAACTATTTAACTAGTGTTAATGAAGCATGGAAGCAGAATCTGTACTAAATAGCCTTCTTGGATAGGCCAAAGTAACCTCATCGATTTTTTTATCAAATGACGTCAAGTCTTTGCAAAGATTAATTCATTTGTCTAGAGTTTATGTGTATCAATTTGAATTTGCCTAAGATGGTGGAGTGCAGTAGTCGAGAAACACCGAAAGTCGAGAAATGCCAAGGATTTTCCTTACAAAATTTTTGAAGAGCATTTAACAATCCTTCCTCCCTAGTGTAGTAGCCTAAATAGATGACTAATGAATAGCATGGATCATATGCTTCGCCATTTCTAAAGTGTCATCGCTTGAGCTTGCTTGGCTTTTACAAGACATACGCTATACGAAATGGAAATTTATCTAAACAAACTAATAAAATAATTTAGTATATCTAGTTTCCGGAATACCGGGACTACATGAGCAATGCCGAAGCTTCAATCCATCGACGCACACTCTTCCTTTCTCGGTGGAATTGTTAATATATATATGTCCGTATGTTGTGCAATATGTTTGCTCTGGTTTTGGATATACGTAGTATCATTACCTGTGATTTCCTCCAAACCTGCAGATTTATGGTTTTATCACCTTACCTTAATTCCAAATTTGTTGTAAAACATGTTTGGTCCAAGGATCAAGCAATATGTTTTCTTGATGATATTGGGTTCACTGTGGCATAAAACCTTAAGCAATAGCACTAAGTAACAGTTTAGGATTATTGTGTCCCACTGCCGGACACTTGGCTTATACTGTGTTGTCTATACTGTTGATTGAAAGAAAGCCAAAAATGTTGTGTTGATATGTCTGTATACATCTGTTATATACTTTGTAAGGGTGAATTTTGACTAGATCATGTTCACGTAAAGCCCGTTTACATGTTTCAACAAGCGACTAAATGAACTAATCCTGCATTTTGTCGTTAGTCAAGAACTTAATTATAACTATTTGGGTATACTTATCTGATTATCTCACTATTATCTGTAGATGATATATTGCCAGGAACATTTGAGTTTCTCCATGACTCATTATCTAATTTTAACACCTAGTTATTAAGTTACTAAGAACTGGATATTCTAAGAAGGTCCTTCTACATGTATGTAATTTTTGCAAAAAGGAAGTTGAAAAATCAAGTTAATTCATCTACGAACATGTGGTATTCGTATACCACGTATTCCAATAGGATGGACCACTAGCAAGCAACTACACCGCATCATCAAAGTGGTTAGGGTAGGCTGTATACATCATCCACATTCATTCTGCTCTACTCGTATCTAAAATTCAAATGATACATCATAGTTATATTATTTTTATCATGATGCTCAACCTGTCACAACTCTCTTCCTTTATCTTGGTTGACCCAAGTCATGCTTTAACATGAAAAGAGTTATTAGTTAATACACCATGACCAAATGACTAAATTAAGGTTAGACTTCAGAGTAGTCCTTAGGCTCTTACCAAATAGATGGACCCAAGAAACAAGTGTTAGTGTCAATCTAGATCTTCAATGTATAAACCACAATAATATAATATAATTCAGAGGAAATTGAATTCAACAACATTAATATTCAGCAAAAGCATAAACACATACTAACTTGTAGTAGATAGAGGCCTGCTCGACGCAGTGTCCTAAGACAAAAATTCACCCCTGCTTGTGTTGCAGTTTTACAGACGTTTGCCTTGAGGATACAACTATCTGAGTGATAGTTCTAGCACAAGAATTTCACTCCTGGCGAATTTACTATATGTGTTCTTCAGAAATTTCTTGATGAAGAAGAAGAAGCAAGTAATAATCTTCAAAATGTTTTTTGATTCTCAAAATCAAAAGATTAACCTTGTGTATTGTGTTGATTCTATTCAAACCAAGTGATTAACATGCTATTTATAGCATACTTTTCGACCTTAAGAAGTCATTCATCAAGGGTTGTGACCTTACGTGAAAAAAGGTAACTTTTGGTTCGAAATCTGGAATTTACCGTTGCGCAGCGCCGTGGCGCTGTCCCTGGCGCCGCGGCCCTACAACATGGCGTCGTGGCGCCGAAACGCCTCCACCTCTCTGAAGTTTTGGCGCTGTGGCGCCGTCGACGGGAACTTGGGCCCTGTCTTTGGGCGCCGCTGCGCCTAAAATTGCAACGTTTTATTTTTAATCACTTCATCTCTTCTTCTTCTACAAGTTCCAACAATACCCCACATTTTCTATTCACACATCCAACAATACCCCACATGTGGATAGAAAATAAGATAAACGAAACTTATCGTCATTTCTATCAAACGCGATATGACATGCATCGGAGACGGTGTCTTTTGGACTTGAACCGCTCGTAATGAATACCTATCGGATCTACTTGTGAAGTAGTGGACGTAATGCCTTGAACTATTCACGTTTTGTAGTAAATCGAGACAACAAGCATCACACACATCATACCAACATATTTCAATTCTTACGGTTATGTTCTTTTCGGTCATGAACAACTCCTTTCTTCATGAGAGTTTCTAGAGAACATAGTCATCTCAGTTCTCCCAGATGCGACCCCACATAAATCTCACATAGGTAATATTAATCAAGAATAATCCGTACTATCCCACCATAATGGCTATTAATATTATTAAGAACCAAGGTTCAGCCCTATATCGTCAACGGATTAACACTTGGTACATCATAGGAACGAGCATATGTGTGTTTTATGCTCCTTGAGTCTTCCCCAGCTAGTTTGCCTATTGAATCTAAACCATGGGATCTCCAATTATGATAGGTTAGGTTTCCACTAGTTAACTACTCATTGTATTGGCTTTAAGTCCATTCCCCTCGATGCAAAGACGACTTGCTCTCGTGTAAGGCAAAAGATCCGCTATATTGTCCTTTGACTTTACATAATCAATGGAAATTATTCCATTCTACAGCAAGCTTCGTATTGTATTATGACGTCGCCTTATGTGCCTTGATTTGCCATTATATATTTGATTCTTTGCCCTCGTCAGGGCAGCCATACTATCACAATGTATGCAAATGGCGGTCACTGGCTTTGTCCACAACGGAATACCTTCTAAGAAGTTTCTTAGCCATTCTGCCTCTTCGACAACTTTATCCAAGGCTACAAACTCTGCTTCCATAGTTGATCTCGTATTTACCGTTTGCTTTGATGATTTCCATGATACCGACGCTCCACCAAGTGTAAATACATACCCATTTGTGGACTTACTTTCTGAATGGTTGGAAATCCAATTAGCATCACAATATCCTTCTAACACGGGAGGATATTTTGTATAATGCAACCCATAGTTCATTGTATGCTTTAGCTATCGTAGTGCTCTTATTAGCACTACCCAATGATCACTTCCAGGATTGTGTGAGTATCGACTAAGTCGACTCACTGTATATGCTAAATTCGGTCTTGTACAATTCATTATGTACATCAAGCTTTCAAGAACTTGTGTATACTCCAATTGAGACACACTTTTACCTTCATTCCTTTTAAGGTGACAAGCGGGATCAAATGGTGTAACAACTGGTCTATCATCGTAGTGTCCAAATTTTCTAAGGACTTTCTCAACATAATGAGATTGGGTTAGTACAGAATTCTTTTGAATTTTAATACCAAGAATAATATCCGTTATTCCCATATCTTTCATATCGAAAGCGGCATGCAACATCTTATTAGTTTGGTTAATAACATCCTTACTTGTTCCCATAATTAGCATATCATCCACATACAAGCATATAATGACACATGCATTCTTACATTCCTTAATGTAGACACATTTGCCACATTCGTTTATTTGAAAACCATTTGATAATAATGTATTATCAAACTTCTCATGCCATTGCTTTGGCGCTTGTTTAAGTCCATATAATGACTTAACCAATTTACAGACTTTCTTCTCTTGACCTTTCACAACAAAACCTTCGGGTTGTTCCATAAAGATTTCTTCATCTAATTCACCATTCAAAAATGCAGTCTTCACATCCATTTGGTGAATTTCCAAATTGTGAATCGATGCTATAGCAATTAGCATCCTTATAGACATAATTCTCGTCACTGGTGAATATGTATCAAAGAAATTCACACCTTCCTTTTGTCGGAATTCTTTGGCTACTATCCGAACTTTGTATTTCTCTATAGTACCATCAGGTCTTAACTTCTGTTTAAAAATCCATTTATGGCCTATTGGTTTTTGTCCCGGAGGAAGATCAACCAATATCCATGTATTATTTTATACAATGGATTCTACTTCACTTTGGATGGCCTCCTTCCAATAAGGTGCTTCGGATAATTCTATTGCAGCATTGTATGTTGGAGGTTCTCCTTCCACGGAAAAAGTCATAAAGTCTGGTCCAAAATCTTTGGCCACTTTTCCACGTTTACTTCTCCTTGGTTCAGACTTTTCTTGTTGAACTGATGAAGTAAGAGTATCATCATTTTGGTTTGACTCATTTTGAGGCAGTGTCATCTTCTTATTATTAGAAACACTTTTATCCTTGTCTTTGTAAGGAAATATGTCCCCCAAAAAATTCTGCTTCAGCAGATTCCATATGTGTATTTTTGTTAATACCTTCAACATCGGAATGATACACCAAAAACTTATATGCTGCACTATTATTGACATGACCAATATATATGCAATCCACCGTTTTTTGTCCAAGTTTAGTTCTCTTTGGTAAAGGAACTTGAAATTTCGCTAGGCAACCCCACACTTTCATCCTTTTGAAAGCAGGCAATCTTCCATTCCACAATTCGTATGGAGATTGATCATTTTTCTTTTGAGGAATTTTATTTAATATCATATTTGCAGTAATTAATGTCTCACCTCATAGTCGAAGAGATTTGGAAACCCTATTTCCACCATATCTGAAGTAAAGTAAAGTAATTTAGTTAGCATCTATAATCATAGCTATAAACAAATCATCAAATTATCGGTTACCAAATAGATACTACAGAATAGAGGTTGGTAATTGGGCACTAATCCCTGAGGACGATAACTCGGTCTTCTAGACTATATTACTTGTCACGATACGTGCACTTGCGTTTAGCATGTGTATAAGTCGCGCATCAGCGTTCATGCCCGCAGATATAGGTACTCAGTTTGGTGATCCGCGTGCTTAGGGTCATTGATCCACTTTTGGGATAGCTCCATTGTTCCGGAGTTGTCATTTTGGTACAGTCTTGATTTTAGACTTGTGTATATTCAGGGTATGACGGGGCTTTGTCCCGTCACATGTTGTTATCAAACTCTTAGAGGTCTGTATTTATATGTGGGTTGGACTTGCGTAAGTGGTACCGTTGTAGTTCCTTTGGGTTGTTTTATATATAATGGCGGCCTTGTCGGTTTTGCCTATTTCATTGCCTTTGTTTAAAGAAAAAAAATGATGATGAGTTTTCTTTAGATTTCGCGGGTTACATGTGATGTATGAGTAGAAGGGTGCCCAGGTAGGGCACCAGTCACGGGCCCGGGGTTTGGGGTATGACAAGAGTGGTATAAGAGCAGTTAGTCCTCGGAATGTGTTTACAGACCGTGTCTAGTAGAGTCTTGTGTATGGATATGTTGTGCACCATACTTATACGCAGGAGGCTGCAGGACATTTAGGATTGGTTTCTATTCTTCTTACTCTAAGGTCGTGCGATAGAGCTATGTCGTTAGGATGGTCCTTCCATAACAGTTATTGTGGTTGCAGCTATGGCTCCAAAGAAAGCGACAGCGGCCCAGAAAGGAATATTTGGACTTGGTATTCAGGTTGGTAAAATTCTTGTATAGTTGGTATGATGATGTACATCTATGTGGACATATTTATTTGGGGCCATGTGTGTGTTGTCTGAAGAAATTGTGGGTTATCATCTGATGGTTAAGCTTTATAAATTGCTTGAAAGGTGTGAAACAATTTAATGAATTCACATCAAGGTTATATATGTCCTAATTTAGAATATTTAGGAGGTGATGATTCCTTAGTTTGAGTATAAACCACTTGTGATTGATGTTGATGATTGTTGAGCCGATTAGAAATGGTATTATCAATTTTGAGGAACTGTAATAGGACCTTAGGAATGTGACTTTGATTTCAAAGGAAGTCTGATATAGTAAGGACTATCCGTAGTAGAATGAGACTATGTATTATATGGTGGCCATGCGAGGCATCTTTGGGTCATGAGTATCATTGAAACTTGTAAAAAAATTAAGTGGAAAAATGTGTGTTGTGAAATTCAGGCAAGGACCGCGGTGCTGAAACTTGAGAGAGTTCATGAATTAGGAACCACGATTGCCGACGTAGATGGCGCCACGACACTAACGAGTATTGGTTGATAGGTATAGATAAAAGAGACTATGCCGAAGTTTGTATAACTTGAGACCTTGGATGAACATTCGAGGATGAATGTTTCTAAGGGGGGAAGGATGTTACACCTCGTAGATCCAAGACATGAATGTGAGAACGTAAGTGAAGAAGTAAAACTTGAACGTTGGAAGGAAAGTATAACTACATTTTCATAAGGAAATAATTCGAAAATGTGAAGACGACAATTTGTTTACTCGGAGTTCAATTCTCCTAATTGGAGTTACGGAATTAGTTTTGGATTTTAAAATCTCAGATTTGGTCATGTGGGGCCCACGGTAAATTTAATAATTTTGTGGGGCCCACGAGATTTTTAGATATTTTGGTCAAGTATAGAAATTATTTTGGTGAAGAATTATTTTGGACCAATATGAGGGTGACACGTGTCACCCCTCCACTTGTCATTGACTTGGACTTTAGATATTTTGAGACAAGTGGACAAGTGGGTCCCACTCCACTTGTCCATCCACTTGGCTTGAGATATTTGTATATATCTATACAAGCTTGCAAGACTTGTTCTACACTTAGACACATTTCACATAAGATATATCTCTCCCTCTTTTGGCCATAGCCAAGAAATGAAGAACAAGAACCTTTAATCTTCCATTATTAACTTGTTGATACAAGACCAAGAACTCTAACCAAGCATTAAGCCAAGATAAAACACCATTAACCTCCAAAAACTCCATTTGGGTTGTGAGAGGGTTTGAGACCCTAGGGTTTTCCTTCAACTTTTTGGTGTTGAAACGTGAAAGGAAGTTGATCATAAGCTTATAGGGGTTACGTATGTGATTGGAACTTGAAGAAGTGGAGCAAAACGAAAACTGCGGGACAATCTTCCCCGGACTGTTTTGGGCGATTTTTGGCCTAAAATTAAGGTAATGGTTCTCCTTCTTTTAAAGTAATTGGATATTACTTATTTTTGGTATGTATAGATGAGCTTGTACTAAAAAGAATGAATATTAAAAAGTGTTTGGAAAATATTTAGGGGTTAGGCCAAGTAGTGGTGATTCTGTCGGTCTTAGGATTGTTGGTCGTTTTGTTGTCATTTTCACTTGTTTCATGTTATATAATGAAGGAAATATTATTGTTGATAGTTTATATGATTTATATAACATGTTGAAATGTGAATTGGATTATAAGGAATTGTGGAAAAGGGCTTTGGATATGTAGTTGTTGTTGGCCGAGAATGGGCTAAAAATTGTTGGGTATTGTGGGAAGTTTTCGGACTGTTTTGGACGTGGTTATATGCTGTAAATTCAGTAGCTTTATTGCATGTTTAATGTAGTAGCTAGTTAATGAAAGTCCCGAAAGAATAAGGGTGTGGAAAGCCGTTGAAAGACCTCGCATTCCGCCTCGTTATAGTTGAATATTGGGCGATGTTTATAAGGGTTGTTGTGGGCTGTTTTGATGTAGTTTATGGACTGTTTTTAACGTGTGAGGTAGGGTGTGATTCCCTTTATTGTTGTATTGATTGTGCCATTAGTGGGGCTTGGTTATTGTTGAAATTGGGCCTTGAAAAGGTGGAAAATACGTAGAAACAAAGGAAGTCTTGCGATTTTTCGTAGAAATGGGAACTTTACTTAGTCCATAACCTACCCTTAAAGTCATATAGTTGATAGACATGCTATTATCATTATAGGTTGAAGTGCTACGTGAGGTGTATTTCGCTTAGCATATTGGTAGAAGCTACGTGCGGCGTATTCCACTTAACGGATTGGTAGAAGAACGATAAGGTATGTGAACTACTTCCTTCCATCAGCATGACTTGTTTCTTGAAGTATACTTGCGTTGTTATGGAGTATACATGGCTTGTTTCTTGAAGTATACTTGCCTTGTTATTGAAGTATACATGACTTGTTTCTTGAAGTATACTTGACTTGTTATTGGAGTATACATGACTTGTTTCTTGAAGTATACTTTCCTTGTTATTGGGGTATAAATGACATATTCCATAGATAGTACTTTGGGGTCTCCAAAATGTAAGTTGTAATATATATTCCCTAGATAGTACTTTGGGGTTTCCAAAATGGAAGTTGTCTATCTATTCCTTGATAGTACTTAGTGATGTACTCTATACATTGTACCTTGGATTTCTAAAAGGGAAGTTCCTCTTAATGGAGTTGAAAAAATGAAAAGTATAGGTTACTTGATTTGAAGAGTATAGGTAATTCGATTTGAAAAGTGTAGGTTACTTGATTTGGGAAGAATAAGTAACTTGATTTTAAAAGTGAAAGTACCTTGATGCTACAAGTTCTAGTGTTTTGAGTTTTTATAAAGGAAAGATTGTACGGCGGACGTACATTGAGTTATTGGATCTTAATCCTTATTGATGCACGACGTGATAGTACCTTGGGATTTCGAAAATGAAAGTTATTGTATGTGGAACTCTTCCTATATTTCTTTGAGCATGAACCTTATAAAATGTGTAGTACGGTGGACGTAGATGTTTTAAATGAAATCGGATTCATTATAGTACTTGATTTTAAAAGATATGAGTGACTTTATTGGAAAAGGATGAGTTACTTTATTTTAAAGCCTTGAGTTGAATTTAAAAATGTAGTAACTTGATTTTAAAAGAGGAAGTGTCTTGATACTACGAGTGTTAGTATCTTGGGGTTATTACACAAAAGGATTCTTTTTACAAGAATGAGTGTTCGTAGTACTTTGGGGTTCAAGTCTCTAATATTGCATGAAATTATTTTTTTTATAAAGAATAGATGTACGTAGTACTTTTGGGTTCAAGTCCTTAATTTTACATGAAAGGAAAAGGCCTTGAGTTTATAAAATGATAGTTCATTCTACGTGTTTTAATGAGAGTCAAAGAGTATTTTAACTTGCATATGTTTTCTCATGATAGCCTTTCGTGCAAGTGTTGTATTCCTATATCACCGTGTCCCTCACTAAAGAGGCGGTAACATTATCGATGTATGGTGGGTTCGAGTCCCATGACATCATATCATCCCATGGACCACTCTCGATGTATAGTGGGTTCGAGTCCCATGACATCATATCATTTAATGGACCACTCTCGATGTATGGTGGGTTCGAGTCCCATGACATCATATCATTCCATGGATTAGCTCTCCATGATGTGGGTTCAAATACCAGGTTACCATTTGTACATTGCGTGGGTTCGAGTCCCGTGATATCGTTATACATTGCGTGGGTTCGAGTCCCATGATATCGTTATAATTGTGCGGGTTCGAGTCCCGTGATATCATATTATGATGGTAGGGGTCCCTGATTTTGACATGGCTCTCATATTTACCTTGGCATTACCCAAAAGAAAGTTTATTTTAATATTTTGTATATGAAGTGTTGGTACCTTGGTTTTATTCCATGACAGTATTTGTGTATATTTGCTTCATGGATGTGCTTCCATGATGCGAGTAGAGATACTCATGCGGGTATAAATACCTATGCGGGTTCGATTCCCATGAAAAAGATATACATATTGATTCGTGGGCAGGTGTCCCTGTCTTTGACGTGACTCTCATTTTGAAAAGATGCAGTTGATGTTATATTAAAAAAAAGGAAGGGCACAGTTGACTCTGATTTTACGAGTACTGATACAAGTACTGATTGGCTTTTATTTATTATGGCACGATTGGATCTGGTATTTGATTTTCATACTTGTCCATGTCATTCTTTTGTACAGTTATGATCTTATTTAATGTACTTCATGTTTACATACTTGGTACCTGTTGTACTGACCCCCTTCGGGGGGCTGGGTTCATGCCCGTAGGTGTAGGTACTCTGTTAGGTGATCCGCGTGCTTAGGGTCATTGCTCCACTTTTGGGATAGCTCTATTGTTCCGGTGTTGTCATTTTGGTACAGTCCTGATTTTAGATTTGTGTATATTCAGGGTAAGGCGGTGTCACGCCCCAAATCCGGGCCCGTGACTGGTGCCTTACCCCGGGCACCCTAGTGACACAACATCAGAGAAAATCAGCGGAAAATAAAACATAAGCCATGAAACAAGAAATAAATAAGCAGGCCAACCAAAACAGTTGCCTTCAGTATATACATAAAACCCGAACAGTTTAATCCTTTTACAACCCCGCCACAATAAGATTACAGACTCTAAGATTTACAACACTATGACGACAGGGCCCGCCATACCACGAATGTACAAGAACCTACAACTCGTGGAACACATACTAAAAGATAAGCCTCGGAGAAACGGAGCTTTCCAATACTGTGAATCGTGATCCTAAGAGCGAGGATCCACGATCGATGTACCTCTACTGCGGATGAACGCAGCCGGCGAGGTCGATAACAAGTACCAAGTATGTGAAATCGTAAAATTATCATAAATGAAATCATACTAGTCTATATAAAGCAGAGACGTATGATAACCAAACTACGATTCACAATATAAAAGCGATCATGTCGATCGAGGACTCACGCCTCAAGTCATCACTCAATATAACTATGGGTCTCACGCCACAACATCAATCATGTTCGCATCACGGCGCATGCCCCGACTGCGCATCGGTGTAGAGCATGTCCATGATGCAACAATAATACCAATGCCCCACGGCCACATGCCGGACCGATCGGGGTAGACACGCCCATGTAACATCAACAACAATATATCGGGTGATCAACCCCGCCGTAGCCACATGTCCCGACTGCATCGGTGTAGACATGTCCATGTAACATCAATCAACAAGACAACAATCAAAATGGAAACATACCCGTGGAATTCTCCACACCGCCAAAGACGCTCCAAGTAAGTTCTCAACAAGTCAACCGGCCCTCCATCGAGAGACACGGTAACACAGAAATACAACACTTGCACAACAAAGGCTATCATCACAAGCATAGGCAAGTCATACACAACTCAAAGTACTTTCATTTTATGCCAAGGTCCGGGTTTTTAACCCTAAAGTACTACGTACGCTAAATTCCTTTTAAAGATCCATTTCTTTTACAAAGGTCACCCGATACCCGTAGTATAAAAATAGAGTGACGAACATTGTTAAGTAAACAAAAATGCTTTCCTTTGTAAAATCAGTAACACATTATTCTTTTTAAAACCAAGTACTCATTACTCATGAATGAGGTTTCACAACACTTTTAACAAAATGTTAATTACCAGAAAACAAGTTAAGTCTCTTATCTATCAAGATCAAGTCTCTTAACTTCTAAAACCGAGAAACCATTCTTTTATCACTCTTAAGGCGTTATACCTAACTTCCCATAAAGCTAGTACAACTCTTATGTTTTCAAAGCCAAGTATTACTCTTCTTTCAAAAGGTCTTTTGAAACACTTCAAGTTCTTTATTACTACACATCAATCAGTTATAAGTCAAATCGGTTACTTTGAAACCATAAAGCATTTTCTTACCTACATAAAGTCATATAATCCAACTTCCCATAAAGCCGTTATAACACTTTATGTTTCAAACAAATAAATACATCAAACACGTATGCGTCTACCGTACTACATAGTTATACACATATCATGCTAGAACAGATAGGAAGAGGTTCACATACCTCGCGATGAGTATCGACTAATAGCAAAACGCTCCAAGTACTTCAAACCGTGGCTACTCCTTGCCACGTGATCGCACCACACGTAGTACTTCAACCTATAAGGCCACGCGCGCATTAACATCTAGATCTCATCGTTCCATATTCTACGAAAATTCGAAGACCTCCCCGCAACAGCGTAAATCTCCTCTCGATCGAAGCCGGCTACCAAGCCAACCAGGGGTTTACACGCCTAACCTGACGTGTACAATTCTACTACACAACAAGATACACAAGTCATCAGAATACACCCATGTAATTACTGATTGATTCTCTTCTTTAAATTCGGGCTTAAGTCAAAAGACATCACGCACAACTATGTTCAATTCTATATATAGTATACTTTAACTATATATTCCTACAACATGTAATTTCCAATTACAATAGAAGGTCAAGATATTTACCTCGATAAGCCCAAAATTATCCGAGTTATAATGTCGATCTTGAGCAAGGTTTAGCTCCTACTCCGTGCGCTCCAATCCGCTCCAAACAACCCTTAGAAGTTCTAACCAACTTCTACTTAAATACTTCAACCAACAATGAAGATTTCCTTAGGGTTTGGTTTGAGAATAAAAGGACAAAAGGTAGTTTTTCCGGGCTCTACGTATAGAGGTAACTTTTGGAATATGACAAGGTAAAGGCTAAGGTATTTTGGGCATTATAACAATACTTGGAGAGTATTTCTACCAAGAGGGGGGGGGGTACCCCACGGCCACACTACTAGGAGGAGGGAATCCTCTCGCCAAAGGCCACACGAAAGGAGGGAAGCTCACGGTAGAGCACAACAACGGCAGGAAGGATTTTCAACACTTGGTGATTTTCGGAATGGATGAAGACTTCAAGCTTAGGGGGGGTACTTATAGCAACACTACAGGCCAACCAATGGCCAAGATCAAGCCATGTGCAAGGCAAGTGTAAGGCCAAGATCAAGCCAAGTGCACCCTAACCCTACTCCACAAAACACTCCACAAAACAAGCCACAAAGCAAGGCACAAATCAAGGAACCAATCGGCCAAGGCCAACCATCCCTCTTGGACGCCCAATCGTCCAAGCCACCCCACTTGCTTCCAATGTGAGGGTGACATCACCCTCCCGTTGGTCCAAAATGTTTCGCCTCTGAAAAATCCGCAAAATTATAAATGACATAGCCGAATTTTCCCTACGAAAGTCATGTGAAACGTTCGTAAAACGACTCTATTCGCACTTGTGCCCAAATTTCGGTCCTATGCCTAACTTAAGGCTCAAATTTCAGACGACGTCCACACGTACATACTGGAAATACGGTATAAGTGGCGGGAGCTTGTCGTCACGCGAGTTTATCAAACTCTTAGAGGTCTGTATTCATATGTGGGTTGGACTTGTGTAAGTGGTACCGTTGTAGTTCATTTGGGTTGTTTTATATATTATGACGGCCTTGTCGGCTTTACCTATTTCATTGCCTTTGTTAAAAGAAAAAAATGATGATGAGTTTTCTTTAGCTTCCGCGGGTTACATGTGATGTATGGGTAGAAGGGTGCCAGTAGGGCATCGATCGCGACCGGGGTTCGGGGCGTGACAAGAGTGGTATCAGAGCAGTTAGTCCTCGGAATGTGTTTACAGACCGTGTCTAGTAGAGTCTTATGTATGGATATGTTGTGCACCATACTTATACGCAGGAAGCTGCCAGACATTTAGGATTGGTTTCTATTCTTTTTACTGTAAGGTCTTGCGATAGAGCTATGTCGTTAGGATGGTCCCTCCCTAACAGTTATTGTGGTTGCAGCTATGGCTCCAAAGAAAGCGACAGCGACCCAGAACGGAATATTTTGACTTGGTATCCAGGTTGGTAAAATTGTTGTATAGTTGGTATGATGATGTACATCTATGCGAACATATTTATTTGGGGCCATGTGTGTGTTGTCTGAAGAAATTGTGGGTTATCATGTGATGGTTAAGCTTTATAAATTGCTTGAAAGGTGTGAAACAGTTTAATGAATCCACATCAAGGTTATATATGTGCTAATTTGGAATATTTAGGAGTGTGATTCCTTAGTTTGAGTATAAACCACTTGTGATTGATGTTGATGATTGTTGAGCCGATTAGAACCTTAGTTTGAGTATAAACCACTTGTGATTCCTTAGTTTTAGGGGTTACGTATATGTGATTGGAACTTGAATAAGTGGAGCAAAATAAAAACTGCGGGCCAATCTTTCCTGATGTTTTGGCGATTTTGGGCTAAAAATAAGGTAATGGTTCTTGTTTTTTAAAGTAATTGGATATTACTTATTGTTGGTATGTATAGATGAGCTTGTACTAAAAATAATGAAGATTAAAAAGTTTTTGGACAATTTTTAGGGGTTAGGCCGTGAGTGAGGCAGATTCGGGTCTTGGGATTGTTGGTCGATTTTGTTGTCATTTTCACTTGTTGCATGTTATATAATGAAGGAAATATTGTTGTTGATAGTTTATATGATTTATATAACATGTTGAAATGTGAATTGGATTATAAGGAATTATGGAAAAGGGTTATGGATATGTAGTTGTTGTTGGCCGAGAATGGGCTTGAAATTGTTGGGTATTGTGGGAAATTTTGGGACTATTTTGGACGTGGTTATATGATGAAAATTTAGTAGATTTATCGCATGTTTAATGTAGTAGCTAGCTAATGAAAGTCCCGAAAGAATAAGGGTGTGGAAAGCCGTTGAAAGACCTCACATTCCGCCCTCGTTATAGTTGAATATTGGACAGTTTATAAGGGTTGTTGTGGGCTGTTTTGATGTAGTTTATGGACTGTTTTTAACGTGTGAGGTAGGGGTGTGATTCCCCTTTATTGTTGTATTGATTGTGCCATTAGTCGGGGCTTGGTTATTGTTGAAATTGGGCCTTGGAAAAGGTGGAAAAGTACGTAGAAACAAAGGAAGTGCTGCCCAATTTTTCGTAGAAATGGGAACTTTACTTAGTCCATAACCTACCCTTAAAGTCATATAGTTGATAGACATGCTATTATCATTATAGGTTGAAGTGCTACGTGAGGTGTATTTAAACAGCATATTGGTAGAAGCTACGTGCGGCGTATTCCACTTAACGGATTGGTAGAAGAACGATAAGGTATGTGAACTACTTCCTTCCATCAGCATGACTTGTTTCTTGAAGTATACTTGCGTTGTTATGGAGTATACATGGCTTGTTTCTTGAAGTATACTTGCCTTGTTATTGGAGTATACATGACTTGTTTCTTGAAGTATACTTGACTTGTTATTGGAGTATACATGACTTGTTTCTTGAAGTATACTTTCCTTGTTATTGGGGTATAAATGACATATTCCATAGATAGTACTTTGGGGTCTCCAAAATGTAAGTTGTAATATATATTCCCTAGATAGTACTTTGGGGTTTCCAAAATGGAAGTTGTCTATCTATTCCTTGATAGTACTTAGTGATGTACTCTATACATTGTACCTTGGATTTCTAAAAGGGAAGTTCCTCTTAATGGAGTTGAAAAAATGAAAAGTATAGGTTACTTGATTTGAAGAGTATAGGTAATTCGATTTGAAAAGTGTAGGTTACTTGATTTGGGAAGAATAAGTAACTTGATTTTAAAAGTGAAAGTACCTTGATGCTACAAGTTCTAGTGTTTTGAGTTTTTATAAAGGAAAGATTGTACGGCGGACGTACATTGAGTTATTGGATCTTAATCCTTATTGATGCACGACGTGATAGTACCTTGGGATTTCGAAAATGAAAGTTATTGTATGTGGAACTCTTCCTATCTTTCTTTGAGCATGAACCTTATAAAATGTGTAGTACGGTGGACGTAGATGTTTTAAATGAAATCGGATTCATTATAGTACTTGATTTTAAAAGATATGAGTGACTTTATTGGAAAAGGATGAGTTACTTTATTTTAAAGCCTTGAGTTGAATTTAAAAATGTAGTAACTTGATTTTAAAAGAGGAAGTGTCTTGATACTACGAGTGTTAGTATCTTGGGGTTATTACACAAAAGGATTCTTTTTACAAGAATGAGTGTTAAGTAGTACTTTGGGGTTCAAGTCTCTAATATTGCATGAAATTATTTTTTTTATAAAGAATAGATGTACGTAGTACTTTTGGGTTCAAGTCCTTAATTTTACATGAAAGGAAAAGGCCTTGAGTTTATAAAATGATAGTTCATTCTACGTGTTTTAATGAGAGTCAAAGAGTATTTTAACTTGCATATGTTTGCTCATGATAGCCTTTCGTGCAAGTGTTGTATTCCTATATCACCGTGTCCCTCACTAAAGAGGCGGTAACATTATCGATGTATGGTGGGTTGAGTCCCATGACATCATATCATCCCGTGGACCACTCTCGATGTATAGTGGGTTCAGTCCCGTGACATCATATCATTTAATGGACCACTCGATGTATGGTGGGTTCGAGTCCCGTGACATCATATCATTCCATGGATTAGCTCTCCGTGATGTGGTTCAAATACGGGTTACCATTTGTACATTGCGTGGGTTCGAGTCCCGTGATATCGTTATACATTGCGTGGGTTCGAGTCCCATGATATCGTTATAATTGTGCGGGTTCGAGTCCCGTGATATCATATTATGATGGTAGGGGTCCCTGATTTTGACATGGCTCTCATATTTACCTTGGCATTACCCAAAAGAAAGTTTATTTTAATATTTTGTATATGAAGTGTTGGTACCTTGGTTTTATTCCATGACAAGATTTGTGTATATTTAGCCGTGGATGTGCTTCCATGATCTGAGTAGAGATACTCATGCGGGTATAAATACTATCACGGGTTCGATTCCCATGAAAGATATACATATTGATTCGTAGGCGGTGTCTCTGTCTTTGGCGTGACTCTGCATTTGAAAAGATGCGATTGATGTTATATTAAAAAAGGAAGGGCACGATTGACTCGCGATTATTGAAAGAGTAATGATGATACAAGTCTGATTGGCTTTTATTTATTATGCACGATTGGATTCAGTATTTGATTTTCATACTTGTCCGTGTCATTCTTTTGTCTGATTATGATCTTATTTAATGTACTTCATGTTTACATACTTGGTACTGTTATGACCCGGCCGTATTTGAGTTCATGCCCGTAGGTGTAGGTACTCTGTTAGGTGATCCGCGTGCTTAGGGTCATTGCTCCACTTTTGGGATAGCTCTATTGTTCCGGTGTTGTCATTTTGGTACAGTCCTGATTTTAGATTTGTGTATATTCAGGGTAAAGCGGTATCACGCCCAATCCGCGCGTGTGATGCCTTACCGGCACCCTAGTGACCTGACATCGAGAAAATCGGAAAATAAAACATAAGCCATGAAACAAGAAATAAATAAGCGAGCAACCAAAGCGATTGCCTTGATATACATAAAACCCGAACAGTTTAATCCTTTTACAACCCGCCACTACTACGACCTGCCTAAGATTTACAACACTATGGCGGGACGGGCCACGCCATACCGAATGTACAGAACCTGCAACTCGAGAACCATGCAAAAGATAAGCCTCGAGAAGCGGAGCTTTCAATCTGTTGACTTGATCCTAGGCGAGGATCCACGGCCGATGTACCTCTACTGCGGCGTGAACGCGGCCCCAAGGAGGTCGATAACAAGTACCAAGTATGTGAAGCGTAAAATTACGTAAATGAAATCATACTAGTCTATATAAAGCGGGAGACATGTATGATAACAAACTGATTCCATGATATAAAGCGATGTCGATCGGGACTCACGCCTCAGTCATCACTCAAATATAACTATGGGTCTCGCGCCCGCAACGTAATCATGTTCGCATCATGGCGCGTGCCGGATTGCATCGGTGTAGACATGTCCATGATGCAACAATAATACCAATGCCCCATGGCCACATGCCGGAGTGCATCGGTGTAGACACGTCCGTGCCAACATCAACAACAATATCTTTGGGTGATCAACCACGCCGTAACCCATGTCCCAGATCTGCGGGTGTAGACATGTCCATGTAACATCAATCAACAAGACAACAATCAAAATGGAAACATACCAGTGGAATTCTCCGTCACTGCCAGCACGTCCAAGTAAGTTCTCAACAAGTCAACCGGCCATCGAGAGACACGGTAACACAGAAATACAACACTTGCACAACAAAGGCTATAAATCACAAGCATAGGCAAGTCATACACAACTCAAAGTACTTTCGTTTTATGCCAAGGTCCGGGTTTTAACCACAAAGTACTCGTCGCTAAATTCCTTTTAAAGATCCATTTCTTTTACAAAGGTCACCCGATACCCGTAGTATAAAAATAGAGTGACGAACATTGTTAAGTAAACAAAAATGCTTTCCTTTGTAAAATCAGTAACACATTATTCTTTTTAAAACCAAGTACTCATTACTCGCGAATGAGGTTTCACAACACTTTTAACAAAATGTTAATTACAGGAAAACAAGTTAAGTCTCTTATCTATCAAGATCAAGTCTCTTAACTTCTAAAAACCAATAAACCATTCTTTTATCACTCTTAAGCGTTATACCTAACTTCCATAAAGCTAGTACAACTCTTATGTTTTGAAAGCCAAGTATTACTCTTCTTTCAAAAAGGTCTTTTGAAACACTTCAAGTTCTTTATTCTACATCAAATCGTTATAAGTCAAATCAGTTACCCTTTGAAACCATAAAGCATTTTCTTACCTCGTAAAGGCATTATAACTTGACTTCCCGTAAAGCGTTATAACACTTTATGTTTCAAACAAATAAATCATCAAACACGTATGCGTCTACCGTCTTACATAGTTATACACATATCATGCTAGAACAGATAGGAAGAGGTTCACATACCTCGATGAGTATCGACTAATAGCAAAACGCTCAAGTACTTCAAACCGTGGCTGCTCTTTCGCCACGTAGATCGCACCAACGTAGTACTTCAACCTATAAGGCCACAAGGCGCTTATTAACATCTAGATCTCATCGTTCCATATTCTAGAAAATTAGCGGCCTCCCCACAACGGCGTAAATCTCCTCCTCGATGGCCTACGAAGCCAACCCGGGGTTTACACGTCTGTGGGACGTGTACAATTCTACTACACAACAAGATACACAAGTCTCTGTAATACGGTCTATGTAATTCTGATTCGGTTCTCTTCTTTAAATTCAGGCTTAAGTCAAAAGACATTGCCGCGCTATGTTCAATTATATATAGTATACTTTAACTATATATTCCTACAACATGTAATTTCCAATTACAATAGAAGGTCAAGATATTTACCTCGATAAGCCCAAATTATCAGAGTTATAATGTCGATCTTGAGCGAGTTTAGCTCCTACTCTGCGCTCGATCCGCTCAAACAACCGCAGAAGTTCTAACCAACTACTGCTTAAATACTTCAACCAACAATGAAGATTTCCTTAGGGTTTCGGTTTGAGACTAAAGGACAAAGGTAGTATTTAGCTCTACGTATAGAGGTAACTTTTGGAATATGACAAGGTAAAGGCTAAGGTATTTTGGGCATTATAACAATACTTGGAGAGTATTTCTACCAAGAGGGTACCCAGCGCCCACTTAGGAGGAGGGAATCCTCTCGGCCAAAGGCCACACGAAAGGAGGGGAAGCTCACGGTAGAGAGCGAAGGGAGGAAGGATTTTCAAGACTTGGTGATTTTAGGAATGGATGAAGTCTTCAAGCTTAGGGGTATTTATAGCAAAACCAAAGGCCAACCAATGGCCAAGATCAAGCCATGTGCAAGGCAAGTGTAAGGCCAAGATCAAGCCAAGTGCACCCTAACCCTACTCCACAAACACTCCACAAAACAAGCCACAAAGCAAGGCGCAAATCAAGGAACCAATCGGCCCGAAGCGGCCGTCCCTCTTGGGCCCAATCGTCCAAGCCACCCCACTTGCTTCGATGTGAGGTGACACGTATCACCCTCCGTTGGTCCAAAATGTTCGTCTCTGGAAAAATCCATAAAATTATAAATGACATAGCGAATTTTCCTACGAAAGTTATGGAAACGTTTAGTCAACGACTCTATTAAGCACTTGTGCCCAAATTTGATCCTATGCCTAACTTAAGGCTCAATTTAAACGCACGTCCACACGTACATACTGCGGAAATCACGTATATGATGCGGGCCTTGTCGTCGCGAGTTTTATCAAACTCTTAGAGGTCTGTATTCATATGTGGGTTGGACTTGTGTAAGTGGTACCGTTGTAGTTCATTTGGGTTGTTTTATATATTATGACGGCCTTGTCGGCTTTACCTATTTCATTGCCTTTGTTAAAAGAAAAAATGATGATGAGTTTCTTTAGCTTTAGTTCATGTGATGTATGGGTAGAAGGGTGCCCAGGTAGGGCATCAGTCGCGGACCCGGGGTTCGGGGCGTGACAAGAGTGGTATCAGAGCAGTTAGTCCTCGGAATGTGTTTACAGACCGTGTCTAGTAGAGTCTTATGTATGGATATGTTGTGCACCATACTTATACGCAGGAAGCTGCCAGACATTTAGGATTGGTTTCTATTCTTTTTACTGTAAGGTCTTGCGATAGAGCTATATCGTTAGGATGGTCCCTCCTACTTATTGTGTGGTTGCGTATGGCTCGAAAAAGCGGCAATGACCGAGCGGAATATTTTGACTTGGTATCGAGTTGGTAAAATTGTTGTATAGTTGGTATGATGATGTACATCTATGCGAACATATTTATTTGGGGCCCGTGTGTGTTATGCAAGAAATTGTAGGTTATCATGTGATGGTTAAGCTTTATAAATTGCTTGAAAGGTGTGAAACAGTTTAATGAATCCACATCAAGGTTATATATGTGCTAATTTGGAATATTTAGGAGGTGACGATTCCTTAGTTTGAGTATAAACCACTTGTGATTGATGTTGATGATTGTTGAGCCGATTAGAACCTTAGTTTGAGTATAAACCACTTGTGATTCCTTAGTTTTAGGGGTTACGTATATGTGATTGGAACTTGAATAAGTGGAGCAAAATAAAAGCTGGGCAATCTTTCCGATTTGTTTTGGGCGATTTTTGGGCTAAAAATAAGGTAATGGTTCTTGTTTTTTAAAGTAATTGGATATTACTTATTGTTGGTATGTATAGATGAGCTTGTACTAAAAATAATGAAGATTAAAAAGTTTTGGACAATTTTTAGGGGTTAAGTGAGTGAAGCGATTCGGTCTTAGGATTGTTGGTCGATTTTGTTGTCATTTTCACATTGCATGTTATATAATGAAGGAAATATTGTTGTTGATAGTTTATATGATTTATATAACATGTTGAAATGTGAATTGGATTATAAGGAATTATGGAAAAGGGTTATGGATATGTAGTTGTTGTTGGCCGAGAATGGGCTTGAAATTGTTGGGTATTGTGGGAAATTTTGGGACTATTTTGGACGTGGTTATATGATGAAAATTTAGTAGATTTATCGCATGTTTAATGTAGTAGCTAGCTAATGAAAGTCCGAAAGAATAAGGGTGTGGAAAGCGGTTGAAAGACCTCGCATTCCATACCGTTATAGTTGAATATTGGACAGTTTATAAGGGTTGTTGTGGGCTGTTTTGATGTAGTTTATGGACTGTTTTTAACGTGTGAGGTAGGGGTGTGATTCCCCTTTATTGTTGTATTGATTGTGCCATTAGTCGGGGCTTGGTTATTGTTGAAATTGGGCCTTGGAAAAGGTGGAAAAATACGTAGAAACAAAGGAAGTGCTGCCCAATTTTTCGTAGAAATGGAACTTTACTTAGTCCATAACCTACTTAAAGTCATATAGTTGATAGACATACTATTATCATTATAGGTTGAAGTGCTACGTGAGGTGTATTTAAACAGCATATTGGTAGAAAATACGTCGGCGTATTCCACTTAACAGTTGGTAGAAACGATAAGGTATGTGAACTACTTCCTTCCATCAATGACTTGTTTCTTGAAGTATACTTGCGTTGTTATGGAGTATACATGGCTTGTTTCTTGAAGTATACTTGCCTTGTTATTGAAGTATACATGACTTGTTTCTTGAAGTATACTTGACTTGTTATTGGAGTATACATGACTTGTTTCTTGAAGTATACTTTCCTTGTTATTGGGTATAAATGACATATTCCATAGATAGTACTTTGGGGTCTCCAAAATGTAAGTTGTAATATATATTCCTAGATAGTACTTTGGGGTTTCCAAAATGGAAGTTGTCTATCTATTCTTGATAGTACTTAGTGATGTACTCTATACATTGTACCTTGGATTTCTAAAGGAAGTTCCTCTTAATGGAGTTGAAAAAATGAAAAGTATAGGTTACTTGATTTGAAGAGTATAGGTAATTCGATTTGAAAAGTGTAGGTTACTTGATTTGGGAAGAATAAGTAACTTGATTTTAAAAGTGAAAGTACCTTGATGCTACAAGTTCTAGTGTTTTGAGTTTTTATAAAGGAAAGATTGTACGGCGGACGTACATTGAGTTGTGGATCTTAATCACTTATTGATGCATGACGTGATAGTACTGGGATTTCGAAAATGAAAGTTATTGTATGTGGAACTCTTCTATCTTTCTTTGAGCATGAACCTTATAAAATGTGTAATGCGGTGGACGTAGATGTTTTAAATGAAATCGGATTCATTATAGTACTTGATTTTAAAAGATATGAGTGACTTTATTGGAAAAGGATGAGTTACTTTATTTTAAAGCCTTGAGTTGAATTTAAAAATGTAGTAACTTGATTTTAAAAGAGAAGTGTCTTGATACTACGAGTGTTAGTATCTTGGGGTTATTACACAAAAGGATTCTTTTTACAAGAATGAGTGTTCGTAGTACTTTGGGGTTCAAGTCTCTAATATTGCATGAAATTATTTTTTTTATAAAGAATAGATGTACGTAGTACTTTTGGGTTCAAGTCCTTAATTTTACATGAAAGGAAAAGGCCTTGAGTTTATAAAATGATAGTTCATTCTACGTGTTTTAATGAGAGTCAAAGAGTATTTTAACTTGCATATGTTTGCTCATGATAGCCTTTCGTGCAAGTGTTGTATTCCTATATCACCGTGTCCCTCACTAAAGAGGCGGTAACATTATCGATGTATGGTGGGTTCGAGTCCCATGACATCATATCATCCCATGGACCACTCTCGATGTATAGTGGGTTCGAGTCCCATGACATCATATCATTTAATGGACCACTCTCGATGTATGGTGGGTTCGAGTCCCATGACATCATATCATTCCATGGATTAGCTCTCCATGATGTGGGTTCAAATACCAGGTTACCATTTGTACATTGCGTGGGTTCGAGTCCCGTGATATCGTTATACATTGCGTGGGTTCGAGTCCCATGATATCGTTATAATTGTGCGGGTTCGAGTCCCGTGATATCATATTATGATGGTAGGGGTCCCTGATTTTGACATGGCTCTCATATTTACCTTGGCATTACCCAAAAGAAAGTTTATTTTAATATTTTGTATATGAAGTGTTGGTACCTTGGTTTTATTCCATGACAGTATTTGTGTATATTTGCTTCATGGATGTGCTTCCATGATGCGAGTAGAGATACTCATGCGGGTATAAATACCTATGCGGGTTCGATTCCCATGAAAAAGATATACATATTGATTCGTGGGCAGGTGTCTCTGTCTTTGACGTGACTCTCATTTTGAAAAGATGCAGTTGATGTTATATTAAAAAAAAGGAAGGGCACAGTTGACTCTCGATGTTGATGATGCAGTGATACAATCTGATTGGCTTTTATTTATTATGGCACGATTGGATCTGGTATTTGATTTTCATACTTGTCCATGTCATTCTTTTGTACAGTTATGATCTTATTTAATGTACTTCATGTTTACATACTTGGTACCTGTTGTACTGACCCCCTTCGGGGGGCTGGGTTCATGCCCGTAGGTGTAGGTACTCTGTTAGGTGATCCGCGTGCTTAGGGTCATTGCTCCACTTTTGGGATAGCTCTATTGTTCCGGTGTTGTCATTTTGGTACAGTCCTGATTTTAGATTTGTGTATATTCAGGGTAAGGCGGTGTCACGCCCCAAATCCGTGGTAGTGCCTTACCGGCACCCTAGTGACCTGACATCGAGAGAAAATCAGCGGAAAAATAAAACATAAGCCATGAAACAAGAAATAAATAAGCGAGCGACCAAAGCAGTTGCCTTCGATATACATAAAACCGAACAGTTTAATCCTTTTACAACCACTTGCCAGATTACTGGACTCTAAGATTTACAACACTATGGCGGGACGGGGCCCCGCCATACCTGAATGTACAAGAACCTACAACTCGAGAACACATACCAAAGATAAGCCTCGGAGAAGCGGAGCTTTCCAATCTGACATTTGTGATCCTAGGCGAGGATCCACGGCCGATGTACCTCTACCTGCGGTATGAGCGCGGCCCAGAGGTCGATAACAAGTACCGAGTATGTGAAGCAGAAATTACGTAAATGAAATCATACTAGTCTATATAAGCGAGACATGTATGATAACCAAACTACTGATTCGCAATATAAGCGATCATGTCGATCGGGGACTCGCGCCTCAAGTCATCACTCGAATATAACTATGGGTCTCACGCCCGCAACGTCAATCATGTTCGCATCGTAGCGCGTGCCGGAATTACTCGCCGGTGTAGACATGTCCGTGATGCAACAATAATACCAATGCCCGTGGCCACGTGCCCCCGAATCTGCGCCGGTGTAGACACGTCCATGTAACATCAACAACAATATCTTTGGGTGATCAACCTGCGCAGCCACACGTCCCGAGTGCGCCGGTGTAGACATGTCCGTGTAACATCAATCAGCAAGACAACAATCAAAATGGAAACATACCGGTGGAATTCTCGTCATCGCCGACGTCCAAGTAAGTTCTCAGCAAGTCAGCGGCCTCCATCGAGAGACGCGGTAACGAAATACAACACTTGCACAACAAAGGCTATCATCACAAGCATAGGCAAGTCATACACAACTCAAAGTACTTTCATTTTATGCGGTCGGGTTTTAACCACTAAAGTACTACGTGCGCTAAATTCCTTTTAAAGATCCATTTCTTTTACAAAGGTCACCGATACGTAGTATAAAAATAGAGTGACGAACATTGTTAAGTAAACAAAATGCTTTCCTTTGTAAAATCAGTAACACATTATTCTTTTAAAACCAAGTACTCATTACTCGCGAATGAGGTTTCACAACACTTTTAACAAAATGTTAATTACCGAGAAAACAAGTTAAGTCTCTTATCTATCAAGATCAAGTCTCTTAACTTCTAAAACCATAAACCATTCTTTTTATCACTCTTAAGACGTTATACCTAACTTCCCATAAAAGCTAGTACAACTCTTATGTTTTCAAAGCCAAGTATTACTCTTCTTTCAAAGGTCTTTTTGAAACAACGAGTTCTTTATTACTACACGTCAAATCCGTTATAAGTCAAATCGGTTACCCTTTGAAACCATAAAGCATTTTCTTACCTACATAAAGCTATTATAACCAACTTCCCATAAAGCCGTTATAACACTTTATGTTTCAAACAAATAAATACATCAAACACGTATGCGTCTAGTCTTACATAGTTATACACATATCATGCTAGAGCGGATAGGAAGAGGTTCACATACCTCGCGATGAGTATCGACTAATAGCAAACGCTCCAAGTACTTCAAACCGCGAGGCTACTCGTTAAGCCACGTAGATCGCACCACACGTGGTACTTGACCTATAAGGCCACAGCGCTTGTTAACATCTAGATCTCATCGTTCCATATTCTACGTAAAATTGGCACCTCCCCGCACATGGCGGCGTAAATCTCCTCTCGATCGGCCGGCTAAGCCAACGGGGTTTCGTCTAACCTGGCGTGTACAATTACTACAACAAGATACACAAGTCTCATGTCTGGTCTATGTAATTACTGATTCGGTTCTCTTCTTTAAATTGGGCTTAAGTCAAAAGACATTGCCGCACAACTATGTTCAATTCTATATATAGTATACTTTAACTATATATTCCTACAACATGTAATTTCCAATTCTGATAGAAGGTCGAATATTTACCTCGATAAGCCCAAAATTATCAGAGTTATAATGTCGATCTTGAGCAAGGTTTAGCTCTACTCAAGTGCGCTCAATCCGCTCAAACAACCCTTAGAAGTTCTAACCAACTTCTGCTTAAATACTTGACCAACAATGAAGATTTCCTTAGGGTTTCGGTTTGAGACTAAAAGGACAAAAGGTAGTATTTAGACTCTGCGTATAGAGGTAACTTTTGGAATATGACAAGGTAAAGGCTAAGGTATTTTGGGCATTATAACAATACTTGAGAGTATTTCTACCAAGAGGGGTACCCACGGCCACACTCTTAGGAGGAGGGAATCCTCTCGGCCAAAGGCCACACGAAAAGGAGGAAGCTCACGGCTAGAGCACAAGAAAGGGAGGAAGGATTTTCAAGACTTGGTGATTTTAGGAATGGATGAAGTCTTGAAGCTTAGGGGGTATTTATAGCAAAACCAAAGGCCAACCAATGGCGAAGATCAAGCCATGTGCAAGGCAAGTGTAAGGCCAAGATCAAGCCAAGTGCACTAACCCTACTCCACAAAACACTCCACAAAACAAGCCCGCAAGCAAGGCACAAATCAAGGAACCAATCGGCGGCCAACCGTCCCTCTTGGGCCTTGATCGTCCAAGCCACCCCACTTGCTTCCAATGTGAGGTGACACGTATCACCTCCCGTTGGTCCAAAATGTTTCGTCTCCGGAAAAATCCATAAAAATTATAAATGACATGCCGGAATTTTCCTACGAAAGTTAATGAAACGCGTTCGTCGAAAAACGACTCTATTCGGCACTTGTGCCCAAATTTCGGTCCTATGCCTAACTTAAGGCTCAAATTTCGTACGTACGTCCACACGTACATACTCTGGAAATACGGGGTATAACAGGCGGGGCCTTGTCCCGTCACAGGTTTTTATCAAACTCTTAGAGGTCTGTATTCATATGTGGGTTGGACTTGTGTAAGTGGTACCGTTGTAGTTCATTTGGGTTGTTTTATATATTATGACGGCCTTGTCGGCTTTACCTATTTCATTGCCTTTGTTAAAAGAAAAAAATGATGATGAGTTTTCTTTAGCTTCCGCGGGTTACATGTGATGTATGGGTAGAAGGGTGCCCAGGTAGGGCATCAGTCGCGGACCCGGGGTTCGGGGCGTGACAAGAGTGGTATCAGAGCAGTTAGTCCTCGGAATGTGTTTACAGACCGTGTCTAGTAGAGTCTTATGTATGGATATGTTGTGCACCATACTTATACGCAGGAAGCTGCCAGACATTTAGGATTGGTTTCTATTCTTTTTACTGTAAGGTCTTGCGATAGAGCTATGTCGTTAGGATGGTCCCTCCTACTGCGATTATTGTGGTTGCGTTTATGGCTCGAAAAGCGGCAATGACCGAGCGGAATATTTTGACTTGGTATCCAGGTTGGTAAAATTGTTGTATAGTTGGTATGATGATGTACATCTATGCGAACATATTTATTTGGGGCCATGTGTGTGTTGTCTGAAGAAATTGTGGGTTATCATGTGATGGTTAAGCTTTATAAATTGCTTGAAAGGTGTGAAACAGTTTAATGAATCCACATCAAGGTTATATATGTGCTAATTTGGAATATTTAGGAGGTGACGATTCCTTAGTTTGAGTATAAACCACTTGTGATTGATGTTGATGATTGTTGAGCCGATTAGAACCTTAGTTTGAGTATAAACCACTTGTGATTCCTTAGTTTTAGGGGTTACGTATATGTGATTGGAACTTGAATAAGTGGAGCAAAATAAAAACTGCGGGCCAATCTTTCCCGGACTGTTTTGGGCGATTTTTGGGCTAAAAATAAGGTAATGGTTCTTGTTTTTTAAAGTAATTGGATATTACTTATTGTTGGTATGTATAGATGAGCTTGTACTAAAAATAATGAAGATTAAAAAGTTTTTGGACAATTTTTAGGGGTTAGGCCGTGAGTGAGGCAGATTCGGGTCTTGGGATTGTTGGTCGATTTTGTTGTCATTTTCACTTGTTGCATGTTATATAATGAAGGAAATATTGTTGTTGATAGTTTATATGATTTATATAACATGTTGAAATGTGAATTGGATTATAAGGAATTATGGAAAAGGGTTATGGATATGTAGTTGTTGTTGGCCGAGAATGGGCTTGAAATTGTTGGGTATTGTGGGAAATTTTGGGACTATTTTGGACGTGGTTATATGATGAAAATTTAGTAGCTTTATCGCATGTTTAATGTAGTAGCTAGCTAATGAAAGTCCCGAAAGAATAAGGGTGTGGAAAGGCGTTGAAAGACCTCACATTCCGCCCTCGTTATTGTTGAATATTGGACAATTTATAAGGGTTGTTGCGGGCTGTTTTGATGTAGTTTATGGACTGTTTTTAACGTGTGGGGTAGGGGTGTGATTACCCTTTATTGTTGTATTGATTGTGCCCTTAGTCGGGGCTTGGTTATTGTTGAAATTGGGCCTTGGAAAAGGTGGAAAAGTACGTAGAAACAAAGGAAGTGCTGTCCAATTTTTCATAGAAATGGGAACTTTACTTAGTCCATAACCTACCCTTAAAGGCATATAGCTGATAGGCATGATATTATCATTATAGGTTGAAGTGCTACGTGAGGTGTATTCCGCTTAGCATATTGGTAGAAGCTACGTGCGGCGTATTCCACTTAACGGATTGGTAGAAGAACGATAAGGTATGTAACTACTTCCTTCCATCGGCATGACTTGTTTCTTGAAGTATACTTGCGTTGTTATTGGAGTATACATGACTTGTTTCTTGAAGTATACTTGCCTTGTTATTGGAGTATACATGACTTGTTTCTTGAAGTATACTTGCCTTGTTATTGGAGTATACATGACTTGTTTCTTGAAGTATACTTGCCTTGTTATTGGGGTATAAATGACATATTCCCTAGATAGTACTTTGGGGTCTCCAAAATGGAAGTTGTAATATATATTCCCTAGATAGTACTTTGGGGTTTACAAAATGGAAGTTGTCTATCTATTCCTTGATAGTACTTAGTGATGTACTCTATACATAGTACCTTGGATTTCTAAAAGGGAAGTTCCTCTTAATGGAGTTGAAAAGTATAGGTTACTTGATTTGAAGAATATAGGTAATTCGATTTGAAAAGTGTTGCTTACTTGATTTGGGAAGAATATGTAACTTGATTTTAAAAGTAAAAGTTCCTTGATGCTATAAGTTCTAGTGTCTTGAGTTTTTATAAAGAAAAGATTGTACGGCGGACGTACATTGAGTTATTGGATCTTAATCCTTAATGATGCACGACGTGATAGTACCTTGGGATTTCTAAAATGAAAGTTATTGTATGTGGAACTCTTCCTATCTTTCTTTGAGCATGAACCTTATAAAATGTGTAGTACGGTGGACGTACATATTTTAAATGAAATCGGATTCATTATAGTACTTGATTTTAAAATATAGGAGTGACTTTATTGAAAAATTATGAGTTACTTTATTTTAAAGCCTTGAGTTGAATTTAAAAAGTGTAGTAATTTGATTTTAAAAGAAGAAGTGTCTTGATACTACGAGTGTTAGTATCTTTGGGTTATTACACAAAATGATTCTTTTTACAAGAATGAGTGTTCATAGTACTTTGGGGTATTGCATGAAATAATTCTCTTTATAAAGAATAGATGTACGCATTACTTTTGGGTTCAAGTCCTTAATTTTACATGAAAGGAAAATGCCTTAAGTTTATAAAATGACAGTCAATTCTACGTGTTTTAATGAGAGTCAAAGAGTATTTTAACTTGCATATGTTTGCTCATGTTAGCCTTTCGTGCAAGTGTTGTATTCCTATATCACAGTGTCCCTCACTAAAGGGGCAGTAACATTATCGATGTATGGTGGGTTCGAGTCCCATGACATCATATCATCTCATGGACCACTCTCGATGTATGGTGGCTTCGAGTCTCATGACATCATATCATTTCATGGACCACTCTCGATGTATGGTGGGTTCGAGTCCCATGACATCATATCATTCCATGGATTAGCTCTCCATGATGTGAGTTCAAATCCCAGGTTACCATTTGTACATTGCGCGGGTTTGAGTCCTATGATATCGTTATACATTGCGTGGGTTCGAGTCCCATGATATCGTTATACTTGTGTGGGTTGAGTCAGTGATATCATATTATGAGGGTAGGAGTCCCTGATTTTGACATGGCTCTCATATTTACCTTGGCATTACTAAAAAGAAAGTTTATTTTAATATTTTGTATATGATGTGTTGGTACCTTGGTTTTATTCCATGACAGTATTTGTGTATATTTTCTCCTTGGATGTGCTTCCATGATGCGAGTAGAGATACTCATACGGGTATAAATATCTATGCGGGTTCGATTCACATGAAAAAGATATACATATTGATTCGTGGGCAGGTATCCCTATCTTTGATGTGACTCTCATTTTGAAAAGATGCAATTGATGTTATATTATAAAAAAAGGCACGATTGACTTTCGTTTCTGATGATCTGAGGATATAAAATCTGATTGGCTTTTATTTATTATGGCACGATTGGATCTGGTATTTTATTTTCATACTTGTCTCTGTCATTCTTTTATCTGATTATGATCTTGTTCTTCGTAATTCATGTTTACATACTTGGTACTGTTATGCGGCCCGCCTGGGCTGCGTTCATGCCCGCAGGTATAGGTACTCATTTTGGTGATTCGCGTGCTTAGGGTCATTGCTCCACTTTTGGGATAGCTCCATTATTCCGGAGTTGTCATTTTGGTACAGTCTTGATTTTAGACTTGTGTATATTCAGGGTACGGCGGGGCCTTGTCGCGTCACAGGTTGTTATCAAACTCTTAAGGTCTGTATTTATATGTGGGCTGAACTTGCGTAAGTGGTACCGTTATAGTTCCTTTGGATTGTTTTATATATAATGACGGTCTTGTCGGCTTTGCCTATTACATTGCCTTTGTTTAAAGAAAAAAATAATAATAATGAGTTTTCTTTAGCTTCCGCGGGTTACATGTGATGTATGGGTAGAAGGGTGCACAGGTAGGGCACCAGTCGAGGGCCCGGGGTTCGGGGCGTGACACACCTCACACTTTTGGTAAAGTTTTCAGCAGGGTCTCGGGATAAAATTTAAGCTGAGCACGGCTTTCCACCCGCAAACAGATGTGCAAGCTGAGCGAACAATTCAAACACTTGAGGACATGTTGCGATCTTGTGTGTTAGATTTTGAGGGCAGTTGTTAGACCATCTATGTCTAATTGAGTTCGCCTACAATAATAGTTTTCACTCTAGTATACAAATGGCCCCGTTTGAAGCATTGTATGGACGAAAATGTATATCCCCACTTGGATGGTTCGAGGTGGGTGAGACGTAACTGTTCGGACCTGAAGTCATTCAGGATACAAATGATAAGGTGTAGATGATTCGGGAGTGGATCAAAATAGTTCATAGCCGTCATAAGTCTTATGCGGATCATCGTAAAAGAATCTTGAATTTCAAGAGGGGAAGAAAGTATTTTTAAAAGTCTCCCAATTAAGGGAGTGATGCGCTTTGGTAAGAAAGGGAAATTGAGCCCAAGGTTCATTGGACCATATGAGATCTTGCGAAGAGTGAGGAATGTGGCTTACGAACTAGCACTTCCACAAGAGCTGGAAGCAGTGCATCCGGTATTCCATGTGTTAATATTATGAAAATACTTGCATGATCCAAGTCACGTTATCTTTCCCTAGGTGATAGTTTTTAATGAAGAGCTTCAATATGAAGAAGTTCCGGTAGAAATACTTGATAGGAAGGTTAAGCGTCTTAGAAATAAAGATATTACTTCCGTGAAGGTCCTATGGAGGAACACTTCACACAAGAGGCCACCTGGGAAGCTGAAGACGCGATGAAAGTCAAATATCCATTTCTTTTTAATAAGGTAATAAAAAATGTGTTACATAATAGTTCATATGTGTACTATTTGTGTGTCTATATGCATGTGTTACAACCTTGTTCACATTCGAGGACGAATGTCGTTTAAGGAGGGGAGAATGTAAAAATCCCGAAATTTATTGCTTGTCTATGTGATTATGTTACGACCTTATTTACATTCGAGGACGAATGTTGCTTAAGGAGGAGAGAATGTGAAATCCAGGGAATTTCTTTTCTAAATAAGAATTATATATATATACACACACATTAATTAATTCCACGAATGGATTTGCAGTCTTTAATTATTCTTTGGTGAAGGAATGGGCAACACATCCGACACTGACATTTTCACTCTTAGTAGTGATTGATCAATACTAGTTTATGTTAATTAAGAAGGTGGTAGTAATATACTATTATCCAACTTAAAAAATAAAACATGCTATGACTCTTGACATTTTATTTTTAATAAATTAGCATTCTTGACTATTCAAGCCTTGTCATAAGTTCATCAATTGGCATTTTATCCCTACACGGACACATTGAGAACGTCGACATATTTTGGGATAATTAGTGAACAATTTCTTCACTGACTAATTCTCTTCACCTGGACTTATGGACTGAAAACGTCCACTTCCTAACCCCTCCCTTTTAATTCCCCTCAATCCCTTGTTCTCCCACCTCTCATAGGTTATACAAACACCTATACTTATACATATTACTTAGCATAAAAAAAACAAGGTACCTAACACAAGGAATAGAAAATCAGAAAAAGAAAAAAAACAAGATGAACAAGAAGAATAGAAATCTGGAAAAAATATCAAGAGGACAAGAAAAACAAAAATCAGAAAATACTAGGGAGCAAGGATCACTTTTAGCAACCGAACAACAATCATTTTCACGCTTACAAGGTGAGTTTTCTCACTTAGAAATTCTTAGTGAAATCCTTTATTTTAAGTTCAATACATGTTAGAATAAGAATCGGGTGTTGAAAAAAAATCATGAACGTTTGATTGTTTAAAACTAGTTGAGTCATGAACTTTACGAACTGTTTTCACTAAGTTATACTTGTTGGTATTGAATTAAATTCGAAGGTGTTGTACACCTCTCTGTTATGATCATATTGAGCCAAAGAAGAGATGAAAGCACTTACGGTTTAATAGTTATCATAGTTTGAAGTTTCTGCCTCGGGTTGACTGGAATCCGGAAAGGCAGAACACAAAAACGTAAAAATGTACAACTAGGTAAAGAATATGAAATTTCGTGAATGAAAGTTAGATTTCTCTGTTGTTGACATTTTGAGACCTTATGGAGGTCTATCCGACTTACGGGTTGAGAGTTATCGATGTTTAAAATTTCTGCCTCGGCTTGATCAAACTCGGGAAGGCAGAACTTTACAACTGGTTTTCACTAGGTTATACTTGTTAGAATTTGGTGAAATTTGGAAGTGTTTACATCTATATGTGAAGGTCAGATTGAGAAAAAGCAAGGATAAAACAGACTTACGGGTTGAGAGTTATTGTAGTTTGAAATTTTTGTCTCGGATCTATCGGAATCCGGAAAGGCAGTATATAAAAGTGAAAAACTATACCAAATGGTACAGAACCTGAATGGACGGTTTACATGGAGACGTATAAATCTCTGTTCTTGTCATTTTGAGATTTTACGGGGCTCAAACGGGCTTACGGATTAGAAGTTATGACTATTTTAAAATTTGGTCATGTTTAATAAAAATTCTGGCGAAATAAATTTCATGTGGCTGTTTGGCGGATAAATTTGTGCTAGTTACCCAAAGTATTTTCAAATGAAATTTGGTACAGTGAAAGGACTTTACCTTAGTTTCAGCATGAGAAACACATTATTTGAAGTTAGGGTTGAAGAGTTATAACCATTACAAGTATGAAAGACAGAACGTTGAAAAAGAGAATATTATTTATTTGACCTTCTGAAAAATACAAAGTGAATACGTGTTCACAAATTGGTAAATGCATTTGGGTCGGGTAACATGCCCGGAACAAATATGTAAAGTGAATACGTGTTTACAAATTGGTAAATGCATTGGGTCAGGTAACATGCCCGGAACAAATATGTAAAGTGAATATGTGTTCACAAATTGATAAATGCATTGGATCGGGTAACATGCCCGGAACAAATATGTAAAGTGAATATGTGTTCACAAATTGGTAAATGCATTGGATCGGGTTGCACGCCGCAACAAATATGTAAAGTGAATACGTTTCACAAAGATGTAAAAATGCATCGGATTGGGTTGCACGCCGCAACAAAGATGTAAATGCATCGGAATAGGTTGTACGTCGCAACAAATGGAAAAAATGCAGAGGAATACCTTAATGTATGGTACGGATTGAAACAAGTTATTAGTTAAATTAAAAATTTGTTGTAACCTAATACATTTTACAACATGCTTATTATGTTATAATGTGATTGTACTTAGAATATTGTGAGGTTACTTTGAATGGCAGGGCGATCTCACTCAGCCCCGGATGGTAGGACTGACTTTTTATTTAACATGTTTCAGAAAAGCGTGATAGAGGAAAGGCTCCACATCAAGGCTAGCGATCGTCCCGCAGCCTCCTTGCCGTACCAAATTCATTGCTTCGGACTTGGTACTTGTCATGTTTAGTATGTAGTTGAAAGGTTTAGTTTCAGCATCTCGGAAAATGCCCATGTGAGATTGCCTCCTTTCAAACTTGGAATAATCACTCTCATTATGTCTAGGTATAAATAATATTTGCACGAGTATGGGCTCGCGTTATATTTTAATGAATTTCATGAAAATTTTATCTACTTCCATTATTATTACTAGTTCCACTTTTAAATACACGTCTGAATGGTGCTCCTGGAAAAGAGGTAATTATCCAGGTGTCATCACGCCCCATGAAGATACTTGAGAAAAATCGAGGTGTGACAGTCAGTTCCTACCTTGATAATAATCAATAAAGAATAATTTTTAATTATGTATAACTCATATGTATTTTTAAAAGTTATTTACTAAATGAAATTAAGAAAGACGGATTTATGGGTTGGTCTTATAATAATAATAATACTAATAATAATAATAATAATAATAATAATCATCACTTTGTGCTCAACGAACGTCTTTAGTTTTTGCCATTTAGCAATCGAATTTATGTCTAAGGTGGCTAATTTTTTAAAAAGCAAAAGTCATGTGGGACATAATTTATAATTATAGGATATTATGATACGAAAATATAAATTTATTTCCACAAAAAATAGTATTTGCTATGAGGGCAAAATTAAAGACCTGCACAAAATAGGAGGACAAGTGCCAATGACCCCTGGGCCCTGATCTCCCTGGATTTGGGCCTCATGCCTCCCAGAGAGGATAATGGGTTGTGCTATACAAGTCATGAAGCCCTTCCACAGCAAATGTGCCAAGTACATAGACTAGTTGTTCGTAGGCCTCTATCCTGGACTCTCTCAATCCTCTCTGCAAATATATAGTATCTCACTTCCACTCTTGAAGAGATCTTGTTGGGAGAAATGAGTAGATAGCCTCTTTACTGGTAGCTAACTAAGTACTAATTAGTAGTATAAAATTGTTTAAAATACAAAAACTCCATGAAAATTTTACTGAAGTTTGAATTTTTAGAAGTGTCAGAATTCGAACGGCTTATTTGAACTCTCCTAGAGTTTCACCTTTAAAAGTTAAAACTCCAGAAAAGTGTTCTAAGTTCGAAGAGGTACCATGAGTTAAACAATCCTTTTCACGTTATATGAAGATGTAGCATGAGTAAAATCATTATTTGCTAATTTTAATTCACTAATATATATATATATATATGTGTGTGTGTTCGCGCGCACGTATGTGTGTATATATGATACCATGTGAAATAGGAACCACTCATAGTACATGTTTCAAATTTCAAGAAGTGTTGGAGTTTGAATTGCCACAATTCAAATTCGACCAATTTTTGGTGGAGTTTGAATTGTATTTATCAAAGTTTCAAACTCTTAACACAAAATGACTTTTCTGTTATATTTTAATTTTTAAACGACGGCTAAACATTAGCAAATAATTTAAAAACTAGGCAACCAGACTGATCTTGTTAGGGCTATCTACCACGAGATCTAGTATAATAATAATAATGAGCTACTTAGCTGGAGACACTGAAAAAGAAAATTGAGCCCGATTCATGCACAAACTCTTCACTTTCAAATGTTTACTTATTTGAACACTATTATTTAGTTTACTTATTTATTTATTTATTTAGAAATTGATGATTTTGGTTGTTCTTTATGATATTTATAAATTGTGTTTAAAATTTGAGCTCATCTAAAGGTACATTTACATGTTGAATTGTGTGTTGAATTATTAAAATTTCAAAAATAAATTGTTGTTTTTGGATAAAAATGTATTCAGTTGAACATCACACATGTATCATTGAACTTCAACGTATGTAGCTGAAGTGCATGCAAAATTCCTAAACTTCAATTATATATAGCTGACGTTTAGTCATGTTTATGTATTACCAATTTCAGATTCAAATTTTTACAACTTCAAACCTATATATCTGAAATTGTTTCGAAGTATCTTTAAATACTTTAGAGAAATTTATAGATATAGGAAAATAGCCTTGTATTGAAAATTTTGCTTTGTTCAGCATAATTTGTGTGTCGATGTTATGATGCATACGTCGAAGTTAAGCGTAAACTATCTTTGGCGAAATCTAAAGTTATACCGTTTTTCAAATTATGTTGAGTTGAAAGTTCTGTCTTGTCTAACATAATTTGTGTGCATGTTGTGATACATATGTCAAAGTTAAAGTAAATTATGTCTTGCGAAATTTAAATTATGTCGCGCCAAAAAATGCTGAAGGGAAAAAATTAAAAATTACAAATATGAGGGACAAAAATTAAAGACCACCCCAAAATAAGGCCATTTGTGCAAATGACCCAACTAATTTGTAGTCACGAATAAAACTCACACAATATAACTCAAATCAATAACAAGTTCTTGAGTTTGATTGTAGATCTAAAAATCGAATATGAAATGGATTTTAAATTTCTTTACCTTAAATCCTCCCATCAGCTTTTTCTTCTTCTTCTTCCTGTATGGAAATGGTGCTTAAAATTGTTCTTAGAGATGGCTAATATGCTTTATGGTGGTGATCTAGCGGTGGAATGCACGTATATTACATGTAATATTATTGTACATCGTATGCACCTGAGTAGGTCTCGGGGTATGCTATGAAAATAAAAACAAACTGAAAGTAAAAATAAATCGAATGTCAATACAGTTTGCAAATGTCAGCAATAATGTCGTCCGTCACAACTGATAACACTTCGATAAAATAGAAAACCCTTTGAAGAGTAAATTGCAGCGGAAAAATAAAGAACACAAATGTTTAATATTTACACAGGTTATATTGAATATATAACCTATGACGGTCATTGACCGAAAGTATTGACATACATATAACATACATGTTATACTGAATATGACTGTTCCATTTCGCTTGTATATGATGTGTATATCACATACAAGTGATATACACATCATTGCACGGTGTATATCAAGTGTAAATCCGATGTATATACTGACATACATATAACATACATGTGATATACACATCATATACAAGCGAAATGGAACAGTCATATTCAACTTCGAAGTTTAATCTGAAATTCAATCCAAAACCTCAACAAATCGTCCCAAACATGAGATATAAACATCTTTAGATATTCTCAAGCTTTTGAAAAAACACTCAAACGAAAATGGTTCTGATCTTAAATTCAAATTTCAGCTTTGAAGCTTCAAAGCATTATCAATAACAGATTTGAGACATTTGAAGGAAGTTAATGGCAGATTTAGTTTGTCAAATAACAGTGGGATGAAGGGGAGGATGATCGTATATTTTTTGCATTGAATCACGATATATACGTTTCTCCCGTGATTTGTGTTATCTAATCTTACCGTAAACTGTATCAATTCTTTTTTTTACCATGTTGTATAGGATTTGTTAGGATTATGTTGCTACTTTTTGAAAGCTGAATTTTACCTCTACTTCACATAATTACATAATCTGAAAAATACTACTTGTGATGCATAACTTAATTCATACATAATTTATGTCGAGTAAGACAAAAGTTCAGTTTATGAAGATAAAAATGTAACATAAATTATGTCTTGCAAAACAAGTCTGAATATTTTTATTAAATAAAATATGATGGGTAAAAATAATAGATCAGTGCGTCTGAAGGGAAATCCATGCAAAAAGAAAATGACACTAGTTTGCCTACTATTTTTGGGCTTAAAAGGTGAAGACACAAAGAAGGAAAAAGAACGAGCGGGGAGGAGAGGGAGAGAAAAATAGGGAAGGGATTAGGTTTACCAAAATTGAAGTCTAAATTTAGGGGATACTTATTCCCTAAGTTGCTATATTTTGATAACTATTGCTATTTCAGTAATTACTTGATCTTTATAACCTGAAACCAAAGGACACTAAATCTGGTAGCGTTACAGAGGTGTTGCTGAGTCGAGTGATATTCACTTTGTCCTTAAGACATTATTGTCTCGTATATATTCTTTTACGGTAATGGGCAACTGTCTCCCAAGATAAAACAACAACTAACAAATGAGCAAAGGAAACTCAAGTGTTTCTCAAGAAGAACCTTGAGTGTTTGAAAGAATGCTTAGAGATGAAGGAGATTTTCAAAAAATCTGATTGAGTGTGAAGTGTGTTGTTCAATTGAGCCAAGTGTCTCAATTATAGTGTGTGTAAGATGACCTCTCATCTAGCCAACTAATGGCAATCAAGGCCATGTAATGACACTTATTGAGAGGTTATAATTCATCCAAATAATGGCTGAATTCAAGTGTCAAGTAATGGAGGATCAATGCTCCAAAACCAGCCCAAAAGTCAGAAACTTTTCATCTTCCATCGAGCATTCTGCCATGGAAGCGCGCTGCCCCGCACGAGTCGTCGCGCACAACTTCCAGTAGCCAAACAGCGATCAAGCGTCGCGGCGCTAGAGCGTCGCGGCGATTTCTGACTCATTTCATCTTTTACACGTAGTACACTTCTTCCTTCATTTATCAACGTGAAATAATCGTCATTTGGCCAATAATCGTCTATCATTTTATGCTTCAAACATTTTTTTTACGTACTAATATCTCTTTCACTAAGGAAATTTACGATCTTTGGTACAACGTGTGCATGCGTGTAGAAATGACATTTCCGACATGTGGGGCCCCAATTGTTCGAGTCATAAATAATAGGATTAACTTTACTTCACGTTAATAAATTTCCAACAATCCCCTCTTGAAAGAGATTTTGGCGCACCTACATGGTGTTTTTCTAGTAATCTTTCGGCGGACCGATGTTACATCTGGATAGGTAGCCGTAGCTTTAAACCCTACATAGTTGAATACCATCGGACATACTTACTGCGCGGTGAACATGATGTCTTTAACCGTCAGTGTTTAGTGTAAGCCAAGACAATGATGCCAACACAACAACTTGTCTTACTCTGTTCTTCTTAATGTTTTGTCCGTTGTGGCTGTCGCGCCCGCTTTTTCCACGGTCTTGACGTATGCTGGTGATTCCCGAATAAAATCACCATTTTTTAAGGAGTCGCCACCTATTTATTCTAAGGTGAATTAGGGCACCTAAATTATTGCAATAAAATACTGCAAATGATATCCATATAATAGTCTGCGAATTTTATGAGATTCTAGGTAAGAGTTTTCTATTATCTTAAAGGGAAGAGGTTAGGCACCCTTTAAGATCCACTAACATGCGGTTATCCGGTCAAACTTAGGCTTATTTATCATGCTTTAGAAAACATACGTTTTGAAAATATGCAGTTTAATAAAAAGGATGTTGCAAAAGATGTGTTTGAAAATATATATAAAAGCAGTTTTATGTAAAATGACATATATTTATTTTGATAAAGTATGGTAAAATGCAGTATGAAAATTGAGTTTTGATAGACTATAACATGATTTTATTTCATGACAAAGTAGATATAGTATAAAAATAAATTAGCGTTTTGAAAGTATGAGCGACGAACCTAAAATAAATAAAACCAACATTTTGGAAATATGAGTGACGGTCATAAATAAACTAGCGATTTCCAATTTTAAATCTACCCTTTCTAAGTTATTAATTCTAAATTTACCTATTCTAAGCAATTCAATAATTATACAAGTACAAATAATTAAATTACAATACAAAATAAAATAAAACTAAATTAAAGAAAATAAGGACAACAATAATAAATCATCTCCGAGTGTATATTCAACTCTCGTAAGTATTCCTTGCAAGCTGTCAAGAACAAACAGTTAGAATAATCAAATACAAATAACTTCGGATCCATACCCAAAAAAATAAATGTTTTGAATACTAAGGGCTCAGACTTAAATTTTTGTAAAAAATAGGCATTCCAATCATGTCGTGACTGCGAACTAATGACTAGTCAGTCAATCTAGTTGCCTCACCAACGCAAATTGGTTTCTCGTAGATGTGTGAAAGAATCCATAAGTCTCATCATCGCCCGATTCCGAAGAAGCGCAGACCGAGGGACAACATTTTCGGAAAGGGACATGGCCTCAAATTCGATTTCATTGGCCTAAGTGTAGTATCATATTCAAACCAGTATTATACCAAAATCGAAGGGACACGAACTCAATTTCAATTTCATTGGCCTAAGTGTAGAATCATGTTCAAATCAGTATTGTACCGGAACTGAGCCAAAATCGAAGGGGAACGACCTCAATTTCAATGCCCTAAGAGTAGTATCATGTTCTTATCACAGATTCACAAAATAAAATCAAACAATCAGTGGCAGAAAATCTGACCCGAACAATATCTGAAATTGTACTCAACCCTACCCGGATTCAGGCCCGAAATTTGGATATTCAGATAACCATAAACAGAAAATTAAAATCAGAATTGTGGATATTTTGACCCCGGTCCGTGACCCGGATTTTCGAGTCGACCCGACCCGGACAGGGATCCCGGACCCGAAATAATATCCGATCGAAACAGATTTTTGTCTTGTATTTTGAATTTTCAGATAATCAACAAGCAAAAAATATAAAAGTATCCCAAACCCAGATGCTAAACAAACCCGGGTCGGTGACCCGAATTCGGGTCGACCCGGAAATAGTGAGCAACAATTTAAAAAATCAGATTTTTTGTTTTCCTTTTTTGTGTATTTTCATATTAGAAATTAGGAATAAAAAATGGGTAAAAAGAAATCGAAATCTAACCTTTATTTTCGGATTCGGATCTGAAATGAAGAACAAATGGTTATCCAATGATGGTGAAGAACAAGATGATATCCAAACAACAATATTCAAACAAAAAATCTGATTTCTCTCGTTAATATTCCGAATTTATTTACTTTAAACAAGAACACAAAGATTAAAAATGTCAGATTTTAGGCCTCTTTTTCGATTTTCGATCTCCCTTTTTATTTTATTTTTTTCTTAAAATAAAGAACAAAAGGGAGATATATAAAATTAATCAAAATCCAGACCCCCTCTCTATGAAGAACGAAGGGGGGGGGGGGTTATAGACGAATTTTCTCCCTAAAACGTTCACCCTACCCCCCTCTATAATCCGAACTTGAAATTTGAATTAAAGGGCCATGATGTGACTATTTAGAGCCGGATTTTGGGGGATAGGGTGTGGGTGAAGTGATGTGGTAGGATTCGACGATGTCAGAGAGTGGGTGAGGGCGTGGGTTGACGTGGTGGTGGTAGGGGCTAGGGGCAGCGCTGCGGGATATGGGTTTGGGAGCTTTAAGGTTTTGTCTTGTGTGTTACATTTAAAAGGGTTAGGGTTATGGGAGGAATAAAGGGAAAGGGGGTTGACCAACGGGGTATGGGGCCTGGGGTGTTAGCTCGGTTGTTTTGGTCGGTTGGGCCACCGAATTGGGCCTAGGGGTGGTCCAAAAATATAAATGGGAGGGGGTTTGGTTTTGGGCTTTTATTTGTTGTGTTGGGTAGAATGTTTTGGGTTGTGATTTAAAATGTAAAGAGGGGTTTATTTAAAACAAAGTGCTTTGAAAAAATATAAATTATTTAAACAAAACGACAATATGAATATAATATTTGTGGATGTTTAATGCTTAATTAAAATAAAAGTGTGATGCTTATTATTTGCAAAAAATAAAAATATCATAATATTACGGTACAATTATGGTTATTATATGCAAATGATAGTAAAAATGAGGATAATAAAATACTAATTTTCTTTTGTGATGCCGAAAGTGTTTTAAATTGCAAGAAAAATTGAAAGATGGAGGACAAAATTGGGTGTCAACAGATGCCCCTGTTTGGCTGAAAATGATGAAAGAGTTTTCGGACAAACACGTTGACTGATTGGCCAATTTTATCCCTATCATCGGTGTTTGAATAGAGATTAGGGATTTATGGGTGGAGATAGGATCCTGAGGGAAAAATTGCGATAAAAGAATCGAGACGCTGGAGTCGGTGCAGATTCAAAAAATAATGTCTCAGTGTCGAGTTATGATGACACTGGTTGCCGGTGCGACAAATTATTAGGAAAGAGCACAACAACGTTCGAAGTAGGCCATGGACCTTTGTTGGAAAGTCCAGCTCTCCAATAAATTACCTTGGTTCGTTGTAAGAGATAGTTTCACGTTATGCTCATGCTCTTATAAATTAAGACTCCTGCAGGCTAAAGCTTAAGAAAAATTAGTGCATAACTGTTAAGACAAAATATGATAAAACATGAATATATGAGAAATGAGATCATGTGAGTAGGATTGTCGTCTTGTGTAAACGTAATATGCTGAAGGTGTTGTAGTCGCAGATGATGAGATCGTGATCGATGTTGATGACGCGTCATTGTATGGGACGTGATCGATGGCGTTATGTATGCGTGATGCAGATGATGTCGTTGTATAGACGTGATACTAATAACATTGTTGTATAGACGTGATGTTGATGACGTCGTTGTATAGACGTAGCGCGGATGGAATCATTGTGTTGACGATGCTGATGACGTTGTTGTATAGACGTGATGTTGATGACGTCGTTATATGAATGTGTTGTTGATGACGTCGTTGTATAGACGTGATACTGATAACATCGTTGTATAGACGTAATACTGATGGCGTCATTGTATAGATGTGATGTTGGTGACGTCGTTGTATAGACGTGATGTTGATGACGTTGTTGTATAGACATGTTGTTGATGACGTCGTTGTATAGATATGTTATTGATGACGTCGTTGTATAGACGTGATGCTGATGACGTCGTTGTATAAACATGTTATTGATGACGTCGTTGTATGGACGTGATATTGATGACGTCATTGTATGGACACGATGTTGATGACGTCGTTGTATAGACGTGTTGTTGATATGAAAAACCATGTCCATCAGCATTTATTGTGGTGAAACACTTAAAATTCCCCGATTTCTTATAGACGAGGATGCTGATCTTTCATCTGGACAGAGCCAAGTCTTGTGGGGTTGCTTGTTTATCTTATCAAGGCGGTCAGATGGGTGTGTTTCGTTACATGCAAAAATAAGGAGAATAATTTCTCAATAGTGTTTGGTGACATATGTGTTTAAATGCATCTAAGGGTGTTTCCTCCCTGACGTCAAAAATGTCTCTAAGTGTGTTTCCTCCCTGAGGTCGGAAATGCCTCCAAGGGTGTTTCCTCCCCGAGGTCAAAAAATGCCTCTAAGGGTGTTTCCTCCATAAGGCCAAAAAATGTCTCCTTTCCTGGAGTAACTCCGAGTGATGTCTCGTTGAATCTGGTGTTGGCTGACTTATTTCAATCAAAATATCACCCGGTCATCTTTGTAATTTTTGTTTTCTTCTTTCCTGGAGTATCTCCAGAGATAATGTTTTAGAACGATGCTTCGATCGTTTATGAGGATGGTCTTCCTGCAAAAAATACGAGAAATGGTGAAAGTAGAAAAGTCACAAAAATAATAAAATGTAGAAGTGTGACAGTATAATCAAAGACTCCCATGATTGGTTCGACCTGACTGGAGGTTGACGCTTCACAAGATCCAAGTCGTGATGTTAAAAAACGATTTATCCTTTGCTGGCAACACAACTTCTGTCCCATGGACCCAAAGATATGGCGTTGCCCCAGTAGAAGTCCTGATTGCAGTGTGACAACAAAAAAATGTAAATGCTCGTGCCCGGAGTTGCAAGCACTTGACATGATATGTACATAGTTGAAACGGGTAATTATTGCTTTAAATAATATGTACAGAGTTGCAAGCGACAAATAATAAACAAATTGCATGTAAATCAAGTGCTCGCTCTAATATGCATGGAACATCTCTTATGCCAGAGGTGTGCCTAAACGTCAAATATGTGAGATTAGGATAGACTAATCCAAGCTGTTAAAAGTGTAATACTTTTGTTGGAAATGAAGACAAATGAATGTACATTTTTCAATTTTGGCATGATTAGGTTTGGATTTGTTTATTATTATCACACTACACATAATATGATGATTGGTCTTTGGGTTGTGAAACCCGTCGACAAGTTTGGTGGGTTTCTTAATTGTGGAGACGATACCAAGGACCGGCCCACCTAAGGTATATGCATGCATGACTTAAATGAAGGGTGCTTTAGCTCTATCCTAAGCTTACTAAGATTTGACTTACTAGACACAAGTCCTCGAGCGGACAACTCGAGCCAGATGGTCCGAACACTCCACGCATATGCCAACTCTATTAAATATGGGTTTTATGAAAGAAACTTGCTGATGCGCAAAGCACACATCGCGTGTATGTGTGTAATAATGTGAATTTCCGTAAGAGAAGAAATATGAGCGGAATGTCAATTTAAGAAAAGCAGTAAAGAATGTAGCAATAAAAGCAAATTATACAACTTCATGATAAAATGTCACTTTAAGCAAAGCAGTAAACGAAGCTATCAATTATAGCAGTTTTAAAATCTTTGCAAAAATATCAATTTAAGGAAAGCAGTTTAAACATTTTAAAACTTATAAAGCAATTAATTTAAAGCATTATATCAAATAAGGAATAAATAAAGCGCAATAATAAAGCCTCAGTTTGCTATGGTTGAAAACCTAATTCCACAGCGGAGTCGTCATGCTGTCGCGCCTGCTTTTTCCGCGGTCTTGAAGTATGCTGGTGATTCCAGAATAAAATCACCATTTTTTAAGGAGTATCCACCTAATTATTCTAAGGTGAATTAGGGCACCTAAATTATTGCAATAAAATACTGCAAATGATATCCATATAATAGTCTGCGAATTTTATGAGATTCTGAGTAAGAGTTTTCTATTATCTTAAAGGGAAGGGGTTAAGCACCCTATAAGATCCGCTAACATGTGGTTATCCGGTCAAACTTAGGCTTATTTATCATGCTTTAGAAAGCATACATTTTGAAAATATGCAGTTTAATAAAAAGGACGTTGCAAAAAATGCGTTTGAAAATATATACAAATGTAATTTTATGTAAAATGACATATATTTATTTTGATAAAGTATGGTAAAATACAGTATGCAAATTGAGTTTTGATAGACTATAACATGATTTATTTCATGACAAAGTAAATATAGTATAAAAATAAACTAGCATTTTGAAAGTATGAGCGACGAACCTAAAATAAATAAAACCAACGTTTTGGAAATATGAGTGACGGTCATAAATAAACTAGTGATTTCTGATTTTAAATCTACCATTTCTAAGTTATTAATTCTAAATTTACATATTCTAAGCAATTCAATATTTATACAAGTACAAATAATTAAATTACAATACAAAATAAAATAAAACTAAACTAAAGAAAATAAGGACAATAATAATAAATCATCTCCGAGGGTATCATCAACTCTCGTAAGTATTCCTTGCAAGTTGTCAAGAACAAACAGTTAGAATATTCAAATACAAATAACTTCGGATCCATACCCAAAACAACAAATATTTTGAATACGGAGGGCTCAGACTTAAATTTTTGTAAACAAAAAAAACATTACACTCATGTCGTGGCTGCGAACTAATGACTCATCAGTCAATATAGTTGTCTCACCAACGCAAATTGGTTTCTCGTAGATGTATCATCGCCCGATTTCGAAGGAGTGCAGACCGAGGGACAACCTTTCCGGAAAGGAACATGGCCTCAAATTTGATTTTATTGGCCTAAGTGTAGTATCATATTCAAATCAATATTATACCAAAACCGAAGGGACAAGACCTCAATTTCAATTTCATTGACCTAAGTGTAGTATCATATTCAAATCAGTATTGTACCGGAACCGAGCCAAAACCGAAGGGACACGACCTCAATTTCAATGACATAAGTGTAGTATCATGTTCTTATCACAGATTCACAAGATAAAATCAAACAATCTGTGGCAAAAAATTCAACCCGTACAGTATCCGAAATCAGACCCGGCCCGACCCGGATTCAGGCCCAAAATTTAGATATTTAGATAATCATAAACAGAAAATTAAAATCAGAATTATGGTAATTTTGACCCGGGTCGGTGACCCATATTTTCGGATCGACCCGATCCAGACCCGAAATAATATCCGAAACAGATTTTTGTCTTGTATTTGAATTTTCAGATAACCAACATGCAAAAAATATAAAAGTATCCCAAATCCAGATGTTAATGCAGACCAGTCGGAAAACAACGATTAGCAAGAATCCAAAAAATCAAATTTTTTGTTGTCCATTTTTGTGTATTTTCTGATTAGAAATTAGGAATAAAAATGGGTAATAAAAAAATCGAAATCTAACCTTTATTTTCAGATTCGGATCCGAAATGAAGAACAAATGGTTATCCAAGGATAGTGAAGAATGATATGATATCCAAACCAATTTTCAAACAAAGAATCCGATTTCTCTCGTTAATATTCCGGATTTTTTTACTTTAGACAAGAACACAAAGATTAAAAATATCAGATTTTAGGCCTTTCTTTTTCGATTTTTGATCTGTCTTTTATTTTATTTTTTTCTTAAAATGAAGAACAAAAGGAAGATATATAAAATTAATTAAAATTCGAACCCCCTCTCTATGAAGAACGAATGGGGGTTTTATAGACGAATCCCCCCCCCCCCAAAACATTCACCCTACCCCTCTAAAATCCGAACTTGAAATTTGAATTAAAGGGCAATGATGTGACAATTTGGAGCCGAATTTTGGGGGATATGGGTGTGGGTGAAGTGATGGGGTAGGATTCGGCGGTTTCAGAGAGTGTGTGAGGGGCGTGGGTCGACGTGATGGGGGTAGGGGCTAGGGCGCCGCCATGATATGAGTTTCGAGCTTTAGGGCTTTGTCTTGTGTGCTATGTTTAAAATGGTTAGGGTTATGGGAGGAATAAAGGGAAAGAGGGTTGGGCCGATGGGGTATGGGGCCTGGGGGTGTTGGGCTCGGTTGTTTTGGTCGGTTGGGCCATCGAATTGGGCCTGAGGGTGGTCCGAAAAAATAAATGGGAGGGAGTTTGGTTTTGGGATTTTATTTGTTGTGTTGGGTAGAATGTTTTGGGTTGTGATTTAAAATGTAAAGAGGGGTTTATTTAAAACAAAGTGCTTTGAAAATTGTAAATTATTTAAACAAAACGACGATATGAATATAATATTTGCGGATGCTTAATTAAAATAAAAGTGTGATGCTTATTATTTGCAAAAAATATAAATATCATAATATTAAGGTAGAACTATGGTTATTATATGCAAATGATAGTAAAAATGAGGATAATAATAATAAGGGTAATAAAATACTAATTTTCTTTTGTTATGCCGAAAGTATTTTAAATTACAAGAAAAATTGAAAGATGGGGGACAAAATTGGGTGTCAACAATGCCGATTCGTTCGTCATGATATGTCTTTACGTAGATGACATGCTGATCACAGAGAGCAGTCGTAGGTTGATCCTAGAGACTAAGAATATATTGAAACAATGTTTCGACATGAATGATATGAGTGTTGCAGATGTCATCTTAGGAATCAAGATCTCTAAGACTTCTGACGGACTAGTCTTATCTCAGTCTCACTACATCGAGGATGTGTTGAAAAAGTTTGAGATGTTCGACAGTTCATCGATAACGTCACCACTGGATAAAAATCGTGGTGCGCCCGTATGCCAGGAGCGATATGCGCAGGTGATTGGCGCTTGATGTAGGTTGGCCGTGCCGCCGCCCACCGGATCGGACCTACCGGATCGACGGCCTCGGGCGGAGAGAGGCGAGGCTGGGCCGACGGCCAAAGTGACCGGGACTAGCGGACGATATCGTGTCCCGCCCTGCACTGGCCCCGGCAAGTCGGGCCTGACGACGGGTTTTTGTTTTTTTTTTAAATTTTTTCCACTAAATTAAAAATACTAAATTACTAACACAGTAACATTAACATATAGTCATATAGTCATATAGTTATAGTCATAGACTCATATACTCATATTATACTATTATAGTATTATAGTATTATACTCATATATATAATATATTTATAAAGTATAAACTAAATAATTAAACAAAGACAAGAAGAGTGTAAAAAAAACATCTCAAGGCTGTTTTTGTGCCTCTTATATTATTAATTATTTCATTGAAATATACAAGATTCAGAATTACAACATTGTAGTCTACTGTTGTTGAAAAAATTTGCAAAAGACATAGAAAAATTAAAAAATTGCAATAAAATAAATTACCAATTTGAAAATACTTTTTCTAGTTTCTTTATAATTTCGTGTGGTTCTTCGGTTGAAATTGGTATATCTTGGTCAAATTGTTCCACGTCGCTACTCATGCCTTCGGATAAGATGTCGTTGTAGTTTTCGCCTTCTTCTTCGTTAATCTGGTCGATCAGACCTCCTTCGCCTCCGCCGTATCCAATCTCGAATAGTACCGCCATCTCCAAGTCGCTCTCCGCTAATGAGTGTCTGCTCTCCTATTTGAAATCACCACAGAAAAGCGCTTCGTGCGATTGATGACGCCAATGTTCAAAATATCTCGCCATCATTGAAAGTGTCGGAAATGTCTTCTCATTCCGCATCCAATATTTCAGAAGTCTTCCTTTCCGCCTTCATTGACAATCGCAGGTAAGGTAAAGTACCGCGAAACAAAAACATCGAACTCGCTAATTTGGTTAGCAATTACTGCAAGACATTCTATTTCTGAGGCTTTCAATACTAGCCGCAGAAACAACATGTCTTTTTTGAGGCTGTGTTGAAGTAGAAGAAGATGGTACGAAAGCCGGGTTGGTTACTAGCATTTTCTTGCTGGTAATGGCGATATACTTTTTTGTATTCATCTTCTACGTTATTCAACACTTCTTCTAGCGTTTGTTCAATAGGTGGCTCAACATTTAAATTTTTGGGAGTTGGAGGTGGTAGTACGTCCATACAGTTATAAATATTTTCAATAAGACTTTTACAACCCTCTACTTTAATAGTCGGGTTTAATACAACACCAATAATATAAATAGGGGAATAGGAATAAAATATTTCTTTAATTTCATAAACATTTTTTTAATAGTCCTTATAAGGTGTTTTTCCATATATTCTTTAAGAAGTAAAAATATTATAGCTATATAAAACAACATAGTTGAAATAGTAGGATAATATAAAGTAGAAAATTCTTTTGTTGCTCGTTGAAAATTCTCTAGAAATACAATAAGTTCTTTAATTTTGTCCCAATCATTATCCACAATCATATCATTTGGATTTTGATTATGGGCGTTAAAAAATAAAGTGATAGGTTTTCTATAGTCATAAGCAACAACTAGTTGGTCATATAAAGAATTCCACCTAGTTGGTACTTCTTCTGAATTTTTCTCGTAAGATAGTCCACAATCGTGACAAGTTTTTATATTCTTTTCTCTATTGAATTCTATTATTTTTAAAAATAAAGTTTATAGCAAATTGTATTTTTCAAGAATATCTTGAAAAGTGAAAGACCATCCTTTACAACTAAGTTATAAATATGGCACGACATTTGATATGAAAATGTTTTGGAAAAGACGAGTTAAAACTTCTTTTAAAATATAAATAGCGTAATTGTTAAGTCGCATTATCTAATGTAATACTCATAACTTTATCGCTTATTCCGTAATAATCGCAGATCAATAAATATTTTCTAAAATAAACTCACCAAATATGCCTACTATCTATATATCTATATGCTAAAATACATTTTGCATAGACCATTTATAATCTATCCAATGACAAAGTTAGTTAAATAATCATGGTCGTTAGTACTACGACCTATATCAGAAGTTAGAGCGACTTTGCAATTTAAATGATATAATGAATAACGCAAATATTATTGATATTCGTGTGCAAATTTAAACACGTCTCTCTTAACCGTTGATCTAGGAAAACCTTTATAAGCAGGATTATACATATCTCTAATATAATGAATAAAACCATGCGATTCAGGAAATGAAAAAGGCAAACCCTCCACAACAACTAATTTTGTTAGTGTTTCCCTATCTTTATGTTTATCGTATTTAGGGCCTACAACTCCCCGTCATATAGGTTAATTTGACCAGACTTTGTCCAGGACAAGATGTGAACCTTGTCCCGATTGAGAGGACGCTTGCTCACCATATTTTTCAATAATGTATCAGCATGCAAGACTTTGTGTTTTGCACAGGTGTCTTCCTAAACCCCCCGTCCCACCATGACCTTGTCCAGTTTTAAAAGAATAAACAGATTTACAAGTTTTACATATAGCTACTTGATTCGGTACGTCCCTGTCAAAATATTTCCATACAACTGATTTTAATGGTCGTTTTGCCGGACATCGTCTCATACTAGGGGGATAAGAGGCATTTCACTAGTGAGTGTATCATCATCTAGAGTGTCATCTAAATTAAAATCTTCTTCATTTTGAGGATAAACATTTGTGTCAAGATCATATGGTATTTCAGGAAACAGTTCAGGATCTATAAAATCATCTTGTCTAGGAATACTAGAAGAAGTACCCTTGCCCTTGCCCTTCATACCCAAGGCCTGACCCAAAACATTTTTTGTTCTTTTCATTTTAATTATGGTAATAAATAGTGAAAGACTTAAAAAGTTAAAGATAATGAAATTAAATGTACTAAATGAAATAAAAACAAAATAATAATTTAATGAGAGAACGAATGTACCAAACGCCGACGTAGAGTCGATGTGTAATCGAGAGAGGTTGAAAATTGAAACTTTGCTCGATAGATTAATCCTCAAGCTAGTTGCCAACTTCACTCTCAATTCTCAAATTAATAAATAGAATGAATATGTAGTAGACAATGTTGTATAAAAATTAGAGAAAATGTAGGAAGATTTGTGAGAAATAAGAAGAGAAAATGAGGTATTTATAGTTGGAATATTGGGTTAAAGTGTAAATATAATAACTTAGGGGTTAAAAATAAATATAAAGGGGTAGGGGTTGGGAGTGGGAAGCCAAAAATGGCCGTTGCCTAACGCCAAATGTAAATTGGCCGTTAGACAACGACTAGTTTTGGCAAATGGCGGATCAAGGATCGCCGACCGGACGGCCTGTCTGGCGATCGGCCCAAGTGACCATACCATGTCCGTCTTGGGCCCGCTTTTTACACGGTGTCCGACGGTCGGCCGGCGCCCATCGCCACCCTAGTTTGATGTACATAACAAATCGCACTGCACTGATTGTCACGCCGAACCCGGCTCGGTTGGATCGATGCCCTACCCGGCACCATTCTACCTAACTGACACAAGTAAACTGCAGAACTAAACAACACCTCATTTTTTTCTTTAAAACCAATGAACATGCAAGGCAAAGCCGATAAGCGCCGCCATATAATATACATAATCAATGACACTTACATTGTACACGAGTCCAATCCCACATACGAATACAAACCTCTAAGAGTTTTATCAAATATGACGGACAAGGCCCCGCCGCATCATAATCGCATAAAAGCCTCACATCAAGGATCTATACCAAAATGATAAACTCCCAATGTACGGAGCTATCCAAAACTCGGCAGGTCCTACACTGCAGATCACCAAATCTGCACTAAACTCGGCAGATGGAACGCAGCCAAGCGAGGTCAGACGAAGAATGTACCAAGTATGTGAAATCGAAAATCAGAATGAAATCATAACAACCATACAAAACAGAGACATGTATGATAGCCAAACTACGACACAATACATAAGGCAACATATCAAGTCAGGGACGCATGCCCTCAAAGTCACTACTCAAATATAACTATGGGTCTCACGCCCATAATATCAACCATGCCCGTGGAATACTTCCTCACTGCCGGCAGTCCATGATATAATATGACACCAATAAGCATACATGAACACCAAGTCCTACATGTGTCCTAAAATCAGACGCGCAAGTAGAAAGCGAACCACCGATCCACTGCATCATAAAATCGACGGCAATACGAAAGCCAACTACCGATTCAAAGATGCGTACAACAATCGACTGGCAAGTACGAAAGCTAACTACGATCCAACCGTCACACGAGATATGATCGGGCAAGTGCGAAGCTATCTACCGAGCCTACCGTACCAAATCGTAATAGAATCGACGGGGAAAGTACGAAAGCTATCTACTACCCATCCTACGACCCATCGATCGGCAAGTACGAAAGCTCTCTACCAGACCATCCTGCGTCACTAAATCTCATGGAGGGCTAATCCATGGAATAACAATATCCCACGTGGTCGCATGCTCCGGAATCCCACATCGTATAAGCATGACCATGGGGTAATACAAACAAATCCGAGAATCTAACCCGCCTCCTGGTCACATGCCCCGGAATCCCACATCGTAAGCACGCCCCGCGAGTAATACAAATAATCCGGGAATCTAACCCGCATCCTGGTCGCATGCCCCGGAATCCCACATCGTATAAGCATGTGCAAGGATCAATCATGATGGAAGCATACCCGTGGAATCCCACATCACCGTCGGTACGTCCAAGTAAACTTACAACAAGACAGTCGACCCTCCAACCGAGAGTCGCGGCAGCGTAAAAATATAATACTTGCACTCAAAAAGGCTATCACCAGCACACATAAGCAAGTTCATAAAATCTTTAGACTTTCATTTTATAAACTCAAGGCACTTACGTTTATATAAAAAGCCGGGATTTTAACCCTAAGTACTACGTACTTCCATTCTTTTCAAAAGAATCATTTTTATATAAAACCCCAAGATACTAACACCCGTAGTATCAAGACATGTCTATTTTTCAAACTAAGTTACTACATCTTTAGAAATTCATTTCAAGACTTGAAATGAAGTAACTTCTAATTTCACAACCTAGGCAACTCGTACCTATCAATCAAAATAGACAACTTTCTTAATCTTCCATAAAGCCGTTACAACCAACTTCCCATAAAGTCGTTATAACCCTTTATGGTTTTAGACAAATTCATTCTTTTTATAACCAAGAGACTTATACTTTTAAAACCAAGTATCACATACTTTCAAATCAAGTTTCTTAACTTTCAAAATACTTCAAGTCTCTTGATCTTTAGAAATCAAGTTTCTTCTACTTTTAAATCTCAAGTAACTCACACCTTTAAAACAAGTTATTTCTCTTTAAGGCATGTCATTTCTCCTCTTTTAAATCAATTAAGTAAATCACTCCTTTGACTCCCCTAAAGTTATTATAACAACCTTTAGGTTTTGGAACTAAGGCACTAGCCAAAAGATTTGAAAACCACTTCCTTTTCAAGACTCTATGTACTTCAAGTAAAATACTTTCACTTTTGAAAATCCAAACTTCATTAATGGAATGGATTATGACAACTTCCAATTTAAACATCCAAAGTACAATCAAGGAAGTATATAGAACAACTTCTATATTAGGCAATCCAAGTACAAACAAGGAAGTATATAGAACAACTTCTATATTAGGCAATCCAAGTACAAACAAGGAGTGGATCATTTAAGGAGTAGGATTTTACTTACTTTATCATAAGGAATCATGCTAGAAGAAGAGGAGATGGTTCACATACTTTTTCGGCTTAATCCACAAGCTAAGTCGAACACGCCGCACGTAGAATTGTCAACCTATAATGGCCACAACACGACTATCAACTTCTAACTTCTAACGTAGAATAATACTAAGTATATGGTCTCTTATTCTACGGAAAATTGGGCAGCACCTCCTTTGTTTCTACATACTTTTCCACCTTTTTCAAGGCCCGATAATCAATAACCAACATGCCACATTTAAGGCTCAATACAACAACCAATCAAAGGGGATTACACGCCTTACAATACGTGTAAAATTTTGCCCCACAATTCATACGAAGTAGTTCAATATCCAAAGCCATTCTCGGCTAATATATACAACACAAAGTCCTTTCCAATTCTTTTTCAATCCAAGTTCTTAGTTCTAACATGTTATATAGTCATAAACAACTTTAACAACTATAATTCCTTCTTTATATAACATGCGACGACTAAACTAATAACCAAATTGAATTTCAATCTCAAAGGCTAAACATGCTAGTTTCGGATTAGGGTTCCAATAGCCAATATACTTATCAAACTTCATACTATATACCTCATGCTTGCTAATATCCATAGCTACAACAATAAGTAATCTTAATTACTAAAACGACAAGAATTGATACCTTTATAAGCCCTTATAAATTCCAAGATTCAAAGTCGCTCCTTAGAAATTCTTAGCTCCTTTCCTTTACGCTTCAATCCGCTATTTGAAGCCTTTAGAAGTTCACAACCAACTTCTCTTCCATTTCCAATCCAAAACTATGAAAACGACTTAGGTTTTCGCCTTGCGACTAACGTGAAAATGTCGTTTTTCCGAAATCTTTTTATTGAGATATCCTTACAATACCCTTAGGGACCTTGGGTTAAAGTCTTGTGAATAATGAACCAAAATTGTAAAATTTTTGTGTGGGCAAGGTGATGAACCCGAGAGCAACATTTGCTAGAACAAGGTTTCTCTAATTTTTCTAAGTTTTGAAGACAAGTCTTGCACTAGTGTAAGTTATATAACACAATGGAGGGTCAAGATAACAACATATGGGTGGCTAGGATGAAGAGCATTAAATAATTATCCAAGTGGCAAGTTGACTTGGTCAATATTCTCAAGCTAGCAAGACTTGTTCATCCATAATGGTCAATGACCATTCTACCCTTGCTAATTTTCGTCCAAGACCACGCGGGTGCCACGGTCGCCTCTCATTCGTCCATAAAATTTCGTAACCTCATGGGCCCCACAAAACGTAAAATTTCTCGGGTGGGCCCCACGTGACCAAATCCGTAAAAATAAATTTTCATAATGTTAATAAGTTCCATAATCTTCAAACAATGCATTTTGAGAATCCAATTCTCATCAACGAACATTTTTCCTTTCCGACGTTCGGAAGATTTTCCGTCTGAAACAATTCTTCCTTTCGTACTAATTTCTCAAGTCTTGTGTTCTCGCCTATTCTCTTATACATGTCTTGGAATTACGGGTGTAACATCGATATCGCTTACGCGTCAACAAGTTGGCTAAGTTCACGTAATCAGTGATGATCACCGAAAGTGTTGAGCCCGTACTACATTACCTAAAATACACGCAAAATTACTGTTGTATTATTCGAGATATTCAATTGCATGTATAGAGGGTACATTGATGCAAACCGAATATCGACATAGAGAACACCAAATCCATCAGCTGGGTATATATTTACGATCGTATTGGGGCTGTGTCTTAGAAATCCTCTAAGCAAACTTGCATCGCCCGATCCACGATGGAATCAGAGTTCATTGCTTTAGACAAAACACGAGAAGAAGTTGAGTGGCTTCATGATTTCTTAGAGGATATCTGATGCGCGAAAAGATGCACACACTTTAACGCAAGTGCACGTTATCGTGGCAATTAATATAGTCTTGGTAAGACCGAATATCGTCCACAAGGATTAGTGTTCAAGTACCAATTATCTATCTTTTGGTATCTATTCGTAACCGATATTGATTTTTGTTGTTTATAACCACAATTATAAAGGCTAATTAACTATAGGTTTACTTCAACAGATTGTGATGAGAATAGGCTTCCACGCCTCCTCAACTATCCGCATGTTACTTATTAACGAATGAATTACGGTTCTTCTTCTCTGAGCTAGCAGTTTACGAAATCGCTTTATACTCCCGTTAAGGCTATATAAACACTCAACCCCAAGATTGCTCCTTTCTACCTTTCTGATAAGGATGACTCATAGGAGGATTAAGACCAAAACCAAGCTAACCGCCACGCCACGCGTAAAATTGTGGTCATAAGCCTCTCATTAACGCTACATAAGTAATCGAGGTATTTTCATCCCCAATCCAAAATATGTCTACCCAACTTACAAAGATATTCACAACCTCCTCCTTTCGAAGTTTGATTAGAAATCATATAAGTAATGATAATTAGTGATCAATAAATTACCAAGCATTCAAAACAATTATTGGATAAATCTCAACAAGAAGAAGAATTACCATAAACATGCATCAATTCATAACATAAGTTTCTAGTGATTTAACATGGAAAGCCCTATAAAAGAATTAGTTCCTAGCCATTGACATGACAAGAACTAATTCAAGGTTCATCATAAAAACTGAAATAAAGGAAAGAAAAGAAAAGAAAATACTTAAGAATGAGTCTCCAAGCCTTCTAGCATCCAAGGGTTGTGTTGTGGAATATTTACAAGATGGATTGGTGGAAGGGTGGATGTATAGTGGTGAATGGTGGAATGGAGAATGAATTCTTCTAATGATGTAGAGACTATTTATAGACCAAGAATCCTTTAGGTGAAGGGTTAAGGATTTGTAGGTAGGAAAAGTTATTAGAATCCTTTGTGTGGGTTTTAAGGTAGGAAAAGTTATCCCTTTAGGTAGGAAAAGTAATCCCTTTAGGATTCTCAAACATGTCAAATTCGCCCTGCATATCATAATCCGCGCCGGCCATGCCCGGTGACGTTTTCATGATTCCGCTTTCGCCCTTTTTCGTCCGACTTCGCCCGATCTCCTCTATAATTTCCTAACTTAGACTTTATTTCGCCCTTTAGTGTGCAATTCCATCTCATTTATGCTCATTTCATCTCCTTTTCGCCATTTCTCCATTTTTGACCGTGACACAAAAGAAAGGAAAACGACCCTAATATCAGACTAAACATAAATGAAATGAGTAAAATACTAACTAAAAATGACTCAAAAAGTGTATATAAAATACATCGATCAAATACCCCCAAACTTAACCTTTGCTCGCCCTCGAGCAAAGATAAAAAATATAAACAAAGACACGAAAGAAAGAGAAATAAAATGACTCAAAGACACTGATCATTTTGCTGCACAATTGTCACTTAGAAAAGCATGAAGGTTAGTAGGATAATATGTAGGAACATATAGCATGTATTTTTAGCATTCTAAACACTCAAGTCAGATATTTCGCAAATTCAATTTAATCATACTCAATGGAAGTAAGAATACTTAACTATGCATGTTAATTTCAAAATCTTATGACATGTTTACTTGCTATTCTCCATTAATCATGGATACACATATTAGAGATCTTCAGGGCTTTTCAGGGTTGTAATGTAGGCTTAGGCATGGGTAGGTAAAAATAGGCTTTTAGGCTCAACTTACGTACCATAAGCTCTTTTTCTTTTAACTCTTCCCTTTTCTTTTGATTTTCTTTTTCACTTCATACCTATCTTTCCCCTCTTTGTTTTGAGAGAACGTAGTGTATTATGAATAGCAAGACTCCCAAACTTAGGCTTTTGCCTATTTATTATTACTTTTTCATTGGGGTGCATCAAAATTGTTTATTCTCTTTTGTCTCTTTTTCAACACTTTATATTCCAAACATCTCAATTTTTCACTTATGGCACAAGTATGGAATTATAGGGTGTCAAAGAAAGGTCTTATTTTTAGGCTCAAAGGGGCTGACTAGGAGTATAATTTGACTGTCAGGGATAGGCAAATAATGGTAAGAAAGGGCTAACAAAGAAGTGCCTGAGTCATCTCCCTAACATGCATATCCTAACTATTTCGCCTCAAATAGCAAGCAAGCAGACACATAAGTTTAATCACTAACAATGCATAAATCAAGCAAGATACCCCAAATAGTTCGATTTTTATGAATTTTTGGCATATCTATCCTAAGTTTCAGATGGTTGCTTCTAATTCCACTACATTATTCCACTTTACTTCACTAGGCGTTTCAAGTAACTACAGCATGTATGATCTTAAAAAAAAAAAATATGACTCAAAAGTGACTCAAATATTACTCAAAAATACACAAAACAATTCAAAAAAGAATAAAACATCCCCCCAAACTTAAATCACACATTGTCCCCAATGTGTGCAAGACTCAAAGAAAATAAAAGAAAAATGACAACCATCGACACAACACAATGGCATAACGGAGGTCTAGGAGGAAAAATTCGAATTTGCACTAAATACGGCTCTCAAGTTCGCGCCATGCCTCGAGATTTAGCCACTGCCATAGTACTGGCTCTCTCAAGTTCGGCAGCTTCGCGCCATGGCTCACGACGCTTTTCTTTTTTCAAATTGCTCCTTTTTCCTGCTTTAGCTTTCACCACATGTCATCCAACAACACAAAACAAGAACCCAAGACCGTGAGACTGCTTCAAGACAAAATAAAATAAACTAAAGACAAATTAAAATAACATAATTAAAACATCGTTGCCTCCTAACAAGCTGCCTTTAACGCTCTTTTAGCCGACGCAATTAACCTTTCCGAGTGCCCATTTCGATCTTCGCGAATCGCTTGCAATCCGCAGAGTTATTGTCGCAGTCTCACTTCAACTACAACAATTGCTTCAAACAAGTGGCCTCAAATATACGATTATCCCCAAGTACACAAGACATCCTTGTCTTTTAGGCTCTCTAACGTAGGATCTGAGATTCCCAACATCTCTCAACTCTATGGTGCCTCACGGTATGGACTTTCTGTTTGGGGGTCAACATCGACACCGTGGTGTTTCTTCTGCAATATCTACAAGAAAAAGATTTTCCAAGTAATACAAAAAGATGAATGATCGATCTCGCACTTTTCCTTCTCTACACCAATTATCCCGCCGCATTCTCAACACCAGGCGTGGTTCAGTGCTCTTCTATCCGCTACCACCTCCCATAATGATGTCGCTAGGCAGATTTGCTTGAGTTGTATTGCTCATCTCATCCATCAATTGCCCTATTTGTGTCTCCAACTTTCTGAGTGATGCTCTTGTCTCAGCCATAAACTGAGCCTGGCACTTGGCGAACATAAGTATGCCTGCCTTCAACTCATTTCGATCTTCCTCTGAAATCGGTGGGTTAAGCTGCTGTTGATGACTCCACTGTCTCTGATAGTAGTAGTCCATGTGTCCTGATTTTATTTTATTTTATTTTTATTATTTTCATTTTTTTTTTCGAATTTAACCTGAAAAATAAGAAAAACAACAAAAGATGATAAAAAGATGCTCGCAGAACAAGTTAGAAACTTGTTCTTGGAGCAAAAACAAATAAAAATAAAAACAGAAATAAAACCAAATTAGAAATTAAAAATAGATAAAATTGATATTGAACTATGCCTAATCTAACTAACGGCCAAAACTTGACGCGCGAAAAGACGCACACACTTTAACGCAAGTGCACGTTATCGCGCAAGTAATATAGTCTTCGTAAGACCGAATATCGCCCACAAGGATTATTGTTCAAGTACCAATTATCTATCTTTGCATCTATTCGTAACCGATATTGATTTTTGTCGTTTATAACTAATAATTATAAAGGCTAATTAACTATAGGTTTACTTCAATTGTGATGAGAATAGGCTTCCACGCCTCCTCAACTATCCGCTTATGTTACTTATTAACGCAATGAATTATGGTTCTTCTTCTCTGAGCTAGCAGTTTATTAAATCGCTTTATACTCGCTAAGGCTATATAAACACTCAACCCCAGATTGCTCATTTCTACCTTTCTGATAAGGATGACTCTATATGAGGATTAAGACCAAAACCTAGTTAACCGTCACGCGCCACGCAGAAATTAGTGGCTGTTAAGCCTCTCATTAACGCTACATAAGTAATCGAGGTATTTTCATCCCCAATCCAAAATATGTCTACCCAACTTACAAAGATATTCACAACCTCCTCCTTCAAGTTTGATTAGAAATCATATAAGTAATGATAATTAGTGATCAATTAATTACCAAGCATTCAAAACAATTATCGATAAATCTCAACAAGAAGAAGAATTACCATAAACACGATCAATTCATAACATAAGTTTCTAGTGATTTAACATGGAAAGTTTTATAAAAGAATTAGTTCCTAGCCATCGACATGACAAGAACTAATTCAGGTTCATCATAAAACCAAATAAAGGAAAGAAAAGAAAGAAAATACTTAAGAACGAGTCTCCGCCTTCTAGCATCCAAGGGTCATGTTGTGGAATATTTACAAGATGGATCGGTGGAAGCGCGGATGTAGAGTGGTAAATCAGGAATGGAGAATGAATTCTTCTAACGATGTAGACTATTTATAGACCAAGAATTCTTTGTGAAGCGGTTAAGGATTTGTAGTAGGAAAAGTTATTAGAATCCTTTTAGGTAAGCGGTTTTAAGGTAGGAAAAGTTATCCCTTTAGGTAGGAAAAGTAATCCCTTTAGGATTCAAACATGTCAAATTCGCCCGCATTTCATAAATCCCGGCTACTCCGGCCACAGACTGGCAGCCATGCTACCAAAAATCAGCAACTCTCGACTTTCAAGACATTGAAGCGCCACAGCGCCGCACTGCCGGTGACTTTTTTCTCAAGGATTCGCTTTGGCCGCCTTTTTTCGTCCGGACTTGCCCGATCTCCTATAATTTCCTAACTTAGACTTCATTTCGCCCTTTAGTGTGCAATTCCATCTCATTTATGCTCATTTCATCTCCTTTCGCCATTTCTCCATTTTTGACCGTGGACACAAAAGAAAGGAAAACGACTTAATACTCAGACTAAACATAAATGAAATGAGTAAAATACTAACTAAAATGACTCAAAAAGTGTATATAAAATACACCGATCAATATCCTGTTAGAATAAACCCGCATTTCAGAATGATCCATCGCGATAGCCACTTGATCTAGAAAGGGCACAGTTTTATGTACAATGACAAATCTCACATATTCGATTTGATACATAAGCATCATAGCAACCGATCACCACAAGTATTATTTCCATCGACATGTAAATCCAAGGAAAACATAATGCACTTTGAATAAGAGCATACCCAGAGATCGGATGTTTTGTTTGTTTCAGAGAACGAGCTTAAAACTCAATCATTAAGAACTAATACGCTGATACCCAACTTATCGACCGAGATCCTGTGAATCGTGTTCAATGGAAAACTAAATCGTAGGTTCACCGAGCGCTTGTGAAAGCAAGAGCACTTCTGATGATGATTTCGTAAAGAAACACGAATCCAAGGTCGTTCCTGATAGATATTAAGTGTTATCCACGCGCTGGTAGAGGTTAAGTTTTCAAAACCTTTAATGATCCTCAACGGCCGAGGTTAGGTCTGGGGAAAATTTTAACGGTTCCTATCACTTGTGAAGTGGGGTATATCAGGATACCTTGTAGGTGACCACCTATTTAAGTGCGAGGACAAACCGTCTCAAATGAACACACTTAAGAATCCAAGAAGTGTCCACGACCATAACGGACAAAACATTAAAGAAGAACAGAGTAAGAAAAGTTGTTGTGTTGGTACCGTTGACTTGGCTTACACTAAACAATGACGGTTCAAGACATCACGTTCACCGCGCAGTAAGTAAGTTCGATGGTATTCAACTATGGAAGGTTCAAAGCTACTACTACCTATCGAGATGCAACATCGGTCCGCCGAAAAAGATTGCTAGAAAGACACCATGTGTGTGCGCCAAAATCTCTTTCAAGAGGGGATTGTTGGGAATTTACTAAATGTGGAATTAAGTTTATCCCATTATTTATGACTCGAACACCTGGGCCCCGCACGCCAAAACGCTGCTCGCACACATGCAATAACGTAGCGCAAGATCGAATTTAGTTAAGTTAAAGAGATATTTACATAAGTAACGTGTTCGGCATATATAATGATACTGGTCAAACAACGCATAACGATGGAATTGGACGGGTTATCGTCAACGATAAGAGTATTTCACGATTTAAACGGGCGGAAGTCGGTAAACGGCGTGAAATCGCACGAGCCAAGGCGCCGCGACGATCCTCGCTGGAGCCGCGCTTCGACACTTATCGAGCTCAGCGCCGCGACGCCTCAGTAGCGCCGCTGACCAGTGCAATGAGGTCGACGAAGACGAAAATTTGACTTTCGTTGGTTTCAAGATTGAACCTTCATTATTTGACACTGAATTCATCCATTATTTAGTCAATCAGAAATTCTCAATGTTACATTACACGACTATTAAAAGCCATTACTGCTAGTTTGAGGTATCTTCATTACACTATAAATCGAGGTCTTTACCAATCGAAGAATACACCAAATTATTTCGATCTTTCTCTAAGCCTTTTTTCACATACCAAATGTTTCTTTTAATTAACACTGAAGTAATTTTGCTCATTTATTCTTGCTGTTTTATCTCAAGATAAGTTATTAATCAGAAAAGATATATACGTATCAATATCATTTAGGACATAATGACTCGATTCATCAAACCTTAATGTGTTCTTATTTCCAGATTGCAATCTTTATAATAGTTATTACCCGTTCGTTCCTAGCTATCATTGTAATTGCAATCATTGTACACACTTCCGGCTCCACCAAATTTAGCCGTTTAAATACTTTTGAAAAAACATTAACACCAGTCAACTTTTATATTTATAAACAGACCCATATAAAATAATGTACATCAATATACAAAATATTATAATTTCCCTTTCATGAAGGTAAAGATATAGGAATTAAAAAGCATTAACATTATCATCCCTTCCAAGCAAATTCCCATGTTTTCTCAATTCAATCCGAGAAATTAGGTTTGTTTCCTTTCTGGGTTGTATCCATTTTCATTTGGATTATCCAATCCAATTGCTTATTCTGCAGGTATTGTATTCCACTTCTATGAACATTTATAATTCTATGCGTTTAACCTTAATTTTTTGTTGATTTTAACATGCCTTGTATTGTGTGAATTTTGATTTGGACATTTTGCCTCCATGTGAGTGTCCTTAAAGATTACTTCTTTAATCATGATTTCTTCTACTTTTTTGGTTTCTTTAATTAGAAATGGAGCAAACTGGATACTGGGGATTCTTATTACTCCTCTATCCCAATTTCTGTCGTGATGTTTGATGCCACAGAGTGAGTTAAAAATATAGTTTTAAACTCGTGATCTAAAATAAGTTATAAATATTTGTGCACATTAAAAATCTGCAAATGAGTATTTTGAAGTTAAATTGTTACCCTCCATCCCAATTTATATGAGGTTGACCAATTTTGGGTGAGTATTTTATAATAAAATTTATATATTTGAAAACTCAATAAAAAGTATAAGTCTGCATAATTAATAATCCACACTATATAAAAATAGTTGGAGAAAATACTAGTCAAAGTAAAAGGTTTTTTACTCTCCAAAAGTGTAAAACCACATATAAATTGAGACTAGAAAGATGTCATTATTTTTGGGGTCGACTAAAAATGAAAGAGTTTCACATAAATTGGGACGGGAGGGAATACTTACTCCAGCTAGTTTGAGATTGAAATATAGTTGTTATGTTGTTTCTAGGTGGAGTTAGAATTTATATAATTGGAAAAAGAGTCCAGGTTTTTTGAAGTTTTTTTTTTCTGGTTTTGTTTCTTTGTGATGTTGAAGTATTTCACAGCAGATATTAAAGTTGGCTCCTCAAAGGCAATCGCAGCGCCACATGGGTGGGCAGATGCAGCAGAGCAATCCGGCAGTTACTGCTGTGTATGATCACCCTGGTAATGCGGGTCCCGCTGGTGATGCGGGTGATGCTGTCATGGCGCGATGGCTTCAGTCTGCTGGGTTACAGCATCTAGCCTCCCTTGGCTGCTACGGGTGTCGATCACCGCCTCCTTCCTAACCTACTTATGCAAGTAAAGTTCCTTATTTCTAATAATGTGTACATTTTGCTCGAATCTTGACTTTAGAGCTTAATAAGGAACCGAGAAACTTGATGTGATTCACTGCTTTATAGTTTTAGTTTGATTTATCGTAGATTCAATGGTGCAAAAATGGATATTTAGGATTTATTAAAGGCATGTTGTTATTCTTTTGTCTGCTCTGGTACTGTTGGTCCTTCTAGTTGGTTTATCCCTCCTACTGACCACCAATGTGGTTAGTGAGAATTCATTTGTAGGCTATCTTTCCACATTCCTGAATGGTTTAGGTAATTTCTCAGTTGTTATATTTACGCAAAGGAGCATTGCATCCTTGTTAACTCAATTTGCTTACTTGCAATGCTTGGCTACTGTCAATCACACATTGAGGAGTTTATCACAGGCATTTATACTTTCCTTTGCCACTCCTTGTTCTTTTTCATTTGAACATGACAATATGGCCTTATCTTTGCATTCTTAGTTTGTGTAGATGTTTCTCATTAAGTTTGGTAGTAATGGGGAATATTGGGGTATTCTTTAAAGGGATATGGAGCGCAATCTATGGAGGAGAAGTAGAGACTTCTCAAATTAATGAGAAACTTCAACTTTAATGGTGAATCTGCTTCCGAGCCATATACTCCAACTGTACAGAGTTCTGGAGGGATAGGAGCATCAGAAGGTTTTTATTCTCCTGACTTCAGAGGAGACTTTGGGGCTGGGCTGTTGGACCTACATTCTATGGATGATACAGAGCTCTTATCTGAGGTATGAAAATATTCTACTTTGGCACTTCTATTCTAAGAATTTACATTGTTTAAGCTTATCAAAAATAAAAAGCACATTGTTCAGCTGCAGGCTTCAGCTAGATGCAATCAGACACGCCTTTTCTCCTAAACCTTCCCATTTTACCTGCCCTTACACCCTCCCCCACCGGAAAAGGAAGAGTAAGAGGAAGAAGGATATAGACAGTAGGGTTACTGACTATTGGTTCATTCAAATAAGTAGTTGATTCTTTCACTAAATCCTTTCCGACCATATTACTCTGTCTAATATTTACATTAGTAATGCATATCACTGGGATTATTATATTGAAGATGGAATTAGAATTTCATTTGGATGCATTTAGAAATGTGTTGTCAAACTCAAAATGCAGAGAGGATGGAGCAGGAAATACCAAATAAAAATATGTAGTTTGATGCTTTTTCTCAGATAAGTTGTAAATTCCAAGCATTTCTTGCCTATGAAAAGTTGTGAGAGCATACATTGCACAATCAGAAAAACTTCATTACCTTCTCGAAGAATGAGTTCTAAACGAACATCACTATGGATTTAATCACCATTCTGCTTGTTAACGATTGAAGCTTTCTAGAATTTTAAGAGGTTGTGATGCAGCCTTCTCTTTCTTCTATAGCCATTACTCTGTTAGTCAGAATTACATCATCATTTGTGCTATTTAGTACATTGTGGTATTATCGGGAAAGCGTAGAACAAAGCTGTGTTATAGTTATGTCTGAGCTCATTTGTTGTCATATTACCTGAAATTGCCGGTACTCTTACTTGTCATCTAGAGGAGAGTCGTTGAGTACTAATGTTTGCTTTATTTTCATTATAGCATGTTATTTCTGAACCATTTGAGCTATCACCTTTATGCCGGCAGTAAACAATGCCTTTGGTGGTGACTTTGATGCTCCTACTGGTCAGCACTCAAAAAGCATCTCCTGACACAGATGTTGCAAGTGGATTTCTGCCAGTTGAAAAGAAAACAATGCGAGGAAAACAATGTGGCAAAGATTAAAGTAGTGGTATGTCAGTTCTGCATGTACTGTAAATTCATGTCACTCTTTCCTTATAAGAATATATGTTCTTTATTCACAAGTCAAACTAATATAGTCTACACCATTTTAACCACTTCACTTGTGCACATTCATACCATTATTTCCAATACTTCTTCCAAGCTCAAAATAAAATCAGCTAAAATATTTTACAATTAACAATGTCAAACTAATGTATTTTAGGAAGTAGGTAGTATCTGGTAATACTACAAATGGTCTTTACCACTCCTTTTAATTTTGAGTGTTTTTCTTACCTTGCTACTAAGTTACATGGCTTCTGAGATGATATATCAGGTCTTCTCCTCTCTAAAATTCTCCAAAGCTGACAACGATGTGTTTTGAGCAGGTGCGCAAAAGACCTTTAAACAAGAAGGAGATTGCTCGAATGAGGATGATATTGTCACCAGATTCGACAATGATTTTCTCACTGTTCATGAACCCAAGCTTAAGGTTTATCATTTGTAGTTACAAATTTTTGACTTTTGCACCATATGATGTGGTGGACTGACGATGCTTTACAGTAGCTTATTTTCTTCGAGGAACTGAGTTTTGTTTCATTATGGAAGGTGGACTTGACTGCTTATGTGGAGAAGCATGAGTTCTGTTTTGATGCCGTCCTGGATGAACATGTTATAAATGATGAGGTATTATTTCATCACACAAATGGAAATGCTAATCACAAAGACAATGGATTTATGTGCTTGTCCTGAAATCATGTAAAATGTTTTGACTACCTTAGCTCTTTGCTTTGCAAAGATTGGTGTTTAACCATCACTTTCCTCTAATCTCTACGTTTCCCTTTTCATTCTTCCATACCTTGACATGTAAAACATTTCCAGCTTAATGTGTTAGGTTCCAGTTTCCTATTATAGTAGAGCCTTGTGCAATACTTTGCAGGTTTATCGGGCTACTGTGCAACCAATTATTCCTATTATCTTTCAGCGCACAAAAGCAACATGTTTCGCTTATGGACAGACAGGTCTGTATTTCTTCACATAAATGTTTCAGTTTTTTAATATAGGGCACTCATTTATTTTTCTGATAGTTATTATAGTGTGCTCAATTATCTCCTCGCCTTTAGATAATTGCTGCTCGATTTTTTCTAGTGTTTTTGTGTTTTGTATTTAAGTGGGGGAGAATTTGTAGAAGGAAAAAGCTTGGCACATGAGATCCAAGATGGAGGAGATCTTAAAAGTGTGTTGAGATTTTACCAATTTGTTATGTTGTGATTTCATTCATCTATTCTTGTTTGTATGGCCAGTGCAAATTTTGAAATGAACCTTAAATTTGACTGTATGGCTAAAGCGCAAGAGATATTTAGGGTCTGGTCTTGGCTGACCTGTTTGGCAAAAAGGTGCTCATTAAAACAGTGAGTTATTGAATGCACGAGGTGAAATTCTTTCAATCCTTTGGAATGTTTTTCCTTCTGGAGTTGAAGGAATAATGCTTAGCTTCCTTTAATATTTCTGCTACATTTGGGTGGTAACTTGAAAACATCAGTATGATATGTAGTCACGGGACTATTGCAGCTCCCACGCCCTTCTCTTCCATGATCAGGAATGGACCACATGGCTGACACTGCCATGTTTTTTTCTGTATAATTTGGTGTTTCTCTTTATGAGTGTCTAATGGAAGTTGTGATGTGCCTATACCTATTAAATTTATAGTTCTTGTTACTGCTAGTTGGTTTGTCTTCTGTTACAGCCATGGTTAATCTCGAATCCCTGAGTTATCTTCAAATTACATATCTCCTTTTTGTTTCTTTTTAATGTCAGGGAGTGGTAAGACGTATACAATGCAACCTTTGCCTCTCAGAGCTGCGGAGATCTTGTGAGATTGTTGCATCAGCCAATTTATCGTAGTCAGAAGTTCACGCCAGGCTTAGTTTTTGAAATATATGGTGGAAAACTGTTCGATCTTCTCAGCGATAGAAAGTCAGTATCCTTATCCTATGTGGGACATCTATTTCTCTTTTCCTTCTATGTGGGATGTCAATATACAACCTTATACTTATAAAAAAACATGCATATGTTCATATGTGCATACATAACATATATATGTGTTTGTGTGTGACTACAGAGTAGATGTCATGCAGACAAAAATCAAAAACTTTAGATTCAATTTTTCTGTATTTCTTGTTTTCTATCCTAGAGCCTTCAGTAGGCCGCTATCATACAATATGGAGTCATGAGAATGGTGATATCTCTTTCGTTTTTATACCATATGAGATAACAGAAACTAAGAGCACATTTTTCCAGTGTATGCATATATTGCATTTATTTTGTCTGGACTATCCAACCTCCATTACTTTTATGCAGGAAACTCTGTATGAGGGAAGATGGCCGACAACAGGTTTGCATTGTTGGACTCCAAGAATTTGAAGTTTCAGATGTGCAGATTAGATTGTGAAAGAGTATATTGAGAGGGGAAACGCTTGTAGAAGTACAGGATCCACTGGTGCAAATGAGGAATCATCAAGATCACATGCAATATTACTGCTGGTTGTCAAGAAGCACAATGAGGTGAAAGATTCCAGGCGAACTAATGATGGAAATGATTCTAAGGGTGGCAAAGTGATCGGGAAGATCTCTTTATTGACCTTGCTGGAAGTGAGAGAGGTGCGATACGACTGATAGACCGACAAACCAGGTAAGTTCTCATGGGACACACATCTGGCTGGTAGGCATTTCTTCTTAGTGTGGAAGGAAAAAGAGTTGATGTCGTGAAGACCAATTTTATGTTCTTTGTTACTGCGCAAGGACGCCATGAATTTTGATGATTTAAGTATTGACCTTAAACAGTACAGTATTTTTGCCTAAAATATTTGTTTGAAATTCATCACATAGTATATATAAGATTATTTTACCTTCTTAACCCCGCCAAATCACTTGCACTTCTATATGCCTTGATGCTGGTATGCTGAACTACTATATTGAACCCTACTTTTTCGTTTGTTTCCAGGATTGAGGGAGCAGAAATTAACAAGAGCTTGTTGGCTCTTAAAGAGTGTATTCTGCTCTTGACAATGACCAGATTCATATTCCATTCCGTGGGAGCAAACTTACTGAGGTGCTTCGTGACTCCTTTGTTGGCAACTCAAGAACTGTTATGATATCCTGCATTTCTCTAATGCTGGATCATGTGAACACACACTCAATACATTAAGATATGCAGACAGGTACTGTCGCTTTTACTGTATGAGTTGAATGTTTGTTTTTGTTTATTATGTATTGCAACCTATTTGACATTTGCTCAACAGGGTTAAAAGTCTATCGAAAAGCGGAAACACAAAAAAGGATCAGAATGCAGGCATAACACTCCCGGTGATGAAGGAACCTTCTTCTACACCAACTCTGGTTGCTTCCACTGAGGCAGAAGATGCTATTGAGCAACCTCGAGAATCAAAAGTATCAGAAGTAAGCAGAAGGGCGATGGAGAGAGAAAGTACATCTTATAATCCCTGTAGTGAGCGCAGACAAACCTCTAGTTTTGCTTCAAATCATACCTTCACTGGTTGGGAGGAAAGTGGGGCAAATTCTGATGGTCTGGACTCTGGAGAGGGACAAGTTTGAGGTGAAGAATAGCTATCGTGTTCCAGCTGGTCAGAAAATGTATTCAACACCAAACATGCAAAGTTCAGCTGGTCAGAAAATGTATTCAACACCAAACATGCAAAGTTCAGCTGATACAGAAGACAGGGTGCAGAAAGTATCTCCACCTAGGAGGAAAGTTTCTAGAGATGAGAAACCTGAAAAGCCAGGAAGCGGGTCAAGAAGAGATGTTTCAAGCTCAGACTCATTGTCTACAAGTTACAAACAACAAAGTACTAATAGCTCTAACATAAAGGTATTGGAACAAGACAAAGTGGAACTTAATTCACCCTCGTGATGACAATATCAATGAGATACTGGAGGTTAGCTTACACTCTGCCTTTGCTTTGTATTTTTATGCTTTCTTTTCTTTTTTGTTTTTTGGTTGTTGAGGAGGGGTGGTATTTGTTTCTCTACTTGAACAACTGTCATGAACCCTCTGTTGGCATCTGCTAATTTTCTTTCTTCTGTGTGAAGGAAGAAGAGGCCCTCATAGCTTTCCATAGAAAAGAAATTGAAGATACAATGGAGATCGCTCACGTAGTAAGCAAAATCTCCTGTTGTTCTTGTTCAACTAACATTCTAACTCCTTGCAAAACCTAGGAATGTTTATATGTGCAATGAGGAAATTTCCTCATTATGTGACATGCATGATAGTTGCCAATGCAACTGTGTTATGTCCCTTAATCGCCTTAATTCTTGAATCTCTTTTGGTATTTACTTTAGATGCAATGCCCATTCAGCCAAGAGTTTAGATGCTTTATCTGTGAAGTGTACGCTGATATTTCGGCTTACGTATGTACGACGCTTTAAAGTAATAAAACTGTAAGACCGAGTTATCGCCCTCGTAGATTGGTTTATCAAGTACCGATTACCTAAGCTACGGTTTCTATTTGGCAATCGTTAATAAGTTTTGGGTTTTAAGCTAAGAATTAAAACTAAGGTAAAAGGCGTAAATTAAACTAAGGATGATAATACTTTGGTTTAAAGACGCTTATGAACTAATTATGGTTTCCAATCTCTCAACTATCCACTCATTCACTTGTTAATGCAAAGCTAATGATTCTTCTTCATTAAGATAGCAGTTAACTAGCATGTTCTATATCCGTAGACATATAAAACTCAACCTTATGCAATCTTCTATATTTCTATGATAGATTTTACCACACAGAGGATTAAGAACAATAACCTTAAACACTACACAAGTATCGAGGTACTTTCGTCTCACGATTTTAATATATGTCTAGACAACTATAGTATATTCAAATCTCCTTTTCAGATCTCGATCATATATGCTATGACAATTAATGACCACTAATTATCAAGCAATCAATACAAATTGAATAGATCTTAATATAGTCAAGAAGAAATCAATAACTATGCATTAACTTATGAAAGAGTTTCAAGCTTATTCGACGAAAACTCCTAATAAAGAAATTAGCTCCTAGACATTGTCATGCTAAGAACTAATTTAATATCCAACATAGATCAAATAAAACAAAGGAAAGAAAAAGCACTTGAACAAAAGTTGTTCCAATCTTGTGTTCTCCACCTCGCCTCCCAAAAGTATGATATGAGAGGGTTCCAGGGTTTTATATCTGAGAAAAACCTTGTTTCAGACCATTGTACCCTTAAGAAATTTCGGCTTATTTTCTCGTAAACACATCGCCGGCGCTTGGCGCCGCTGCTGCCGGCTCTAATTGGCCAAAAATCGACTGGAACTCTCTGGAATTACTGCGCCGCGACGCTGCTGTCAGGCGCCGCGGCGCCTTCGACAGTAAAATTATTTTCAACTCCCTGGAAATTTCGCGCCTCGGCCCTAATTCCTTCAGCAAGCGCCGCGGCCCTTCCTTTCGTGCGTCGTGGCTCTTGACACTGTTTCGTCCAGATTTCGCCAGATTTCCCGGGTACTCTTTGATCATTTTCTTGGGCTTTGCTTGTGCCTTTTCATCCTCAATATCAGCTCATTTCATCGTCATTTCACCATATTCCACCTAAATCGCTTATAACCTGAAACACAACAAACAAAGCATACATCTGCATAAAAACACTAAAAAGACACAAAAGACTCCTAAAACATACTCTAAAACAGTCCTAAACGGACTTAACATGAAGCAACACTAGTCATGGTGATCCCATTTTATAAAAATCATGCTTGCTTGAAATGCACTACCTTTTTTTGGTTAAAACCCTTTCACCCATTATTCTCTCTGATTACAACCGTCCCATGTTTTGATGTGCTGTGATTCTTTAGATCAGATTTGAATACGAGGGCAGGTGGAAAATTCATCACTTTCGTTCTATTTGTCACAAATAGAAATTCATTGATTCTGTGACATTTATCTGCAAAGTGCATAGGTTCAAATTTTCTGGCCCATCTTTACTTCTTTTCTCTGTTTGTCTAGTCATGATATCTTCTGAGGAGATCGATACAATTGTGCAAACCTTTATTATATCTTCTTGAGTTCCTATTGACAAAACCAATTAAAAAAAGGAATTGTGTAGACCTGGGAAGCAAAAAATGAGACCATCAGTGATGTGCTTTAGATGATTAATATATTTTGCTTCCACTACTAGGAAATGAAACTGTTGGCTGAAGTCGATCAACCTGGCAGTCTCATCGACAATTATGTGACACAGCTGAGCTTTGTGCTATCACGCAAAGCAGCAAGTTTGGTCAGCCTCCAGGCTCGCCTTGCCAGGTTCCAGCATCGACTGAAAGAGCAGGAAATACTGAGTAGAAAGAGAGTACCACGCTAGGCAACAAGTTACGTGGATACAATCAGAGTGGTTTCACCTTGTTTTTTACTTTTCCGCTTGTAATTATTTCCAAGAAATAACTTCTTCCTTTGTGCCAAAAATGTGTATATAAATGCAAATTTACTTAAAGAGGATAAAATGGTGGCCTCTTCTGAGCTTGTACAAACGAAACAGCAGATGTTTTAACATTTCTCTTGTACCATGCTGCTCTGTTATGGTTTTAGAAGTCTCTTGGGATTCTCTGGTGAAGGAGCAGTTCAGAGTTGTAAACTGGTAAGATTCAGACTTGGCGACAGCGTGACATCAGTCTGTATATGTTACTTGTTATCAGGAATGTATTATTCCAACTTATACTATGTTGCTCATCGTTTTAGTGGTTGCAACTGAAAAAGAAAACCTTATCGCTTGACCAATTGATATACTTTGTTTATAAAACAGTTGTGGTCAGTGTCTGCTCCCACCTTAGCATTTACTGTTCTTATATCCGGTTATTCGAATATTTCATTGTGTTTCATCAAACATGTTCATCAGTTTCACTTTAACTGATATATGATCCTTCGTTCTGTTTCAGCAAATCTTTAAGCTTAGTTCATCGTTGATCTTCCACTCACTGCTAATATGCCCAGTAAGGACATTTATTCCTCTCAAAAGTGATAATATTAATTGAACAAACTCAAGATGAGGAATCCCTGGATCCGAGGAAAGAAAAACATGAACGCTGCAACATTTCGAAGAAAATCCGCTACACTTGCCTGTTTTGACTTTTGGAATCAGAAACGAAGTGAGCCCAACCAAGAACCATTTGTGGACACCATTTGAATTTTCCTCATGACAAGAATGTAACCCCAACGCATGTGTATTTATAGGTACCCTAAACAATAGATCATACAACAGAAATCTTGAACTCTCTCTTTAATGAAAATAGAAAGAATTCATGATTACAACTTTGAGCTTGCTTTCTATCTTATAAGTAGAGAAGGTTTTATGGTCAGTATGGAACTCCTGATCATTCTAAGCTTTCTCCAAAGACAGTTGGATGCTATATGTAAGCACTGTAAGGACCTACAAAAAGGAAAAAATAAAGAACAAAAACTACAGCACTTTCAACCTCAACTCACAAAATCATGCCTTCATCAGAAGCAACAGCTTGCTAGGATTTCAGACCACCAAATATACAAATCAGACAAGGTCATTCCAATGAAGTCCGTTAGTCCACTCCTATGCAGACACAATATATGTGACATTGCAGCAAAGAGCATGTTCAGGACTTTTTACTCAGCTTTCAACCTTAAGATCTCCTTGGCAGTCCTTGACCTAAAATATGGCATGTGCTCCTACAAGGAAAGTACAACGCTGTTTATAGTTTTTCAATAAGAATGTATTTCTTGCAGAAAATCAGTCACAAGGGCTACTAACCCCCACCCCCCAGGTCCCTAAGTATCTTAAAAACATATTTGAAAAACAAAAATCATTTTCCAAAAGGAAAAACGAGAAAAAACTTCTATCACATAGAACAAGGAACAAAGTAGGAAAAATAAATACTTGCTTAGAAAACTAAAAGACTTCATCTGAATTGTAGAGAAACAGCCAAAAGAAGTACTAACGCAGGAAAGAATGGGCACACTATGGAGTTGTTCATGTCCAAGAAATCGGTAAACTTCCAAAACATGGAAACGAACTTAGAAAGTTTTAAGGGGGGGGGGGGGAGAGAAGCAGTGAATTATACACAGCTCCGATCAAAAGTAGTTTTAGCATCAAGAAACCCAGTGGAAAATTTTAATATAATAACCCCTCAAAATATACACACACACAAAACTCAGTTTTGAACAGTTTGCCTCGTCATTTTCAATTTTCATCCAGAGCTGCAGTGTGAGTATTGCAGCACAATGAATTACCTGATTGAAACAGAGTCCTATATCTCACTGTAGAAATCAGCATACTTTAGCATGAACATACCACAGTCAAACCTGTTCATAGTGGCAGCTTATCAGTATGATCAGACAACAAAAATTCATCCAACAGAAGTTGGTCAGTAGAAATAAGCTACTCTATAGAGATACAAAGTTGATTCATATTTCTTGAAACCCAAACCAGCTAAAAAAATTTGGGCAACTACTATTGTAATAAAACATAAGGTCAATCAATTAGACCTTCCTAATAGTTTAACAAAACTTAATATACCTTCCCCTCAAGTTTGATGTTTCATTATAAACTTCTCCTGCCATAAGCCTCTGTTATTAGAACATTAAAAGCACAAAAATTTGAGTTCTCATCCATTTGCCCTGCAATGTTAGTGTATTTAACAAAAAAACAAGCTAAATAATCTTATAGATATTTTTAAAAAGGAGGGGAAAGTTCATGGTCCCCCTCACTCCCCTTCGAGTGTAATGCCATCTAGCCTTTCCCTGCCCTAGCTTTGCTGATCGACTACATCATAAAGAACACTTGCAGTTGGAGATATGGATTACGTAAAACTACAGCCCTATAGGCCTGATCTCACCTTATTTTCCTTTCTTTTTCCTTTTATCTTTTGTGGTTCATTGTAAAACCTTTCGAGGAGGATATTTTCGTCAAATTACTAGCAATTTAACACCAACTTTTACCATTGAGGGTCTTAATTAATTCTCAAAGCTGGAAGAGGGAGGTCCATCGAATGTTGTTAAATCAGAGGAAATGTCTAGGTAATTTACCCTAAAATTAAAATTCACATGCATCAAAGTATCTCTCTGGTTTGTTGCAAAATTGAGCACAAGAAAGAACAATTCAGTTAGCATAACAAGATCCAAAGAGGGTTACTGCACAAAGCAGAACAGGGCAAGAAGCATGAATTTGTACTAGCAGCAAAGATATTGTGGTCATCTCACACCACATCATAGAGAAAAATTGAAGGCACTACTAATTACGAAGAACCACTTGGGTAATCTGTATACTATTGATTGGGAACTGTCTGGAACATATAATTCACTAAGGAACTCTTAATACTACATAGGGCACAGAATAAAATGGTGTATCTGATCCATATGGACAAAAATTAATAAGCAAATGAAGAAATTTTTATTCAAAGCAACACACTCTAAATTGCATTAGAACTAATTATGCCAGAAGAACCAACAGGATTATAGCAAAGAACTTATGTATATTTACATCAGACAAGACATGATACATTTCACATCCAATTGTCAAAGTCTAAAATACAGCTTGATTTATTGTGTAGCACAATGCTTATATACACATTTGAAAGAACGGGACATGCCAAGATCAGGACAGCACAACCTATTCATACTTTTTGGACATGTTAAGTTTCATTTAGAGCAGGCATAAGCTAACTTTGTGCATTTTAAATAAAACCATTCTGCCCTAAATAATATGTCATTCTATAGCATTGCAACGACCATCTTTATTTAGATGCGCATCATTGCTATGCTTGCTCGTGATAAAGGGATCGCAAAGTATTAGTAGAACAAGAACTATTCATGACTTAAAAAGACACATCACAAATACGGCTACCAATACGAAAACAACTTAACCTCATTAAAAAATAAAACCAAACTGCCATAAATAATAGTATGTTATTCTGATGGCAGTGTGAGGACCACTTTACTTAAATGCACATCATTTCTATGCTTACATGGGATAAATGGGTCTGCAAAGTATTAGCAGAATGAGAACTATCTGCGGACTTTAAAAGATAGCTACCAATAGAAAGTCAACTTAATAGCAATTTTTGGCAAAGGTTCAAAAGAAAAGGTGATCTCCTCAGATACTCAAAGGCAATAAGCCATAGAAAGGGAAAGGCAATTTTCAGGTCAAACTATAGGAATATTTTTTGACATTTATATTTAAAAATCAACACAGAATTAAGCTTTCTGAGTTGTTGAGCAAACTCCGATAAAACCCAACTAGCTAACGAGGTTGCACTTGAATAAGATGTTCTTTTTTGATAAAGCGCATATGAAAAATATATATATATACACACACACTGTGTGTATTGAGCAAACTCGATAAAACCCAACTAACTAACGAGGTTGCACTTCGATAAGTTCTTTTTTGATAGCGCATATGAAGAATATATATATATAGGATTAAAGTATTACGTTTATCAATTAAAATAAAGGATTCAGGTACTACTCACCCATTCTCTTGCTCTGGGAGGTCCTCAACAAATTCTAGCTTCCATGAACGAATATCAATATCTTTCCTTGTCCTCGTCAATGAAATACCTTCATCACATTTCAATTTCCATAGATCATGAAATCCTTCAATCTAAAAACTCAATAAACATGAGAATTTCAATCAAACACTAAACTCAATAATTCTGTATTTCCAAATTTATTTGCAGTGAGCTTGCCAGATTTGTTTTTTGCAATTGCCCCCTCCTCTCTCTCTCTCTCTCTCTATATATATATATATATATATGAAATAATGCCAGATTATGCAGGAATATAATGCCTGCCCCTCCTCTCTCTCTCTCTCTCTCTCTCTCTCTTTCTATATATATATATATATATATATATATATATATATATATAATCAGAAATAGAGAGATAATACAACTGACAGTATATTACAACTCGGTAGATTAGGCCTAACCTTTTTGCAGTATCTGCCATTTTCTTTCAAGAAACTCCTTAGAACAAAAACCAAATTAAACAAAAGTGACAAAAGAAAAGAGACAAGTACAACAAGGGACAGTATATTACAAAGAAAACAAAAACAAGAAAGGTAGAACAAGAATCAAATTAAACAAAATGGTGACAAAGGAAGATGATGCCTTATCATAAATAAGATTAAAATCTCAACTAATCTCATCTACTATGAAAAATCAACTATCAAAGACAGCAACCCTCCTCTGCTTAGGGGCAAATAAAATAAGATTAAAACACAAACTCTAACTCATTTCTCTTATCTACCAGTATGAGGCAGACTGCATCACTAATAACTTGACATTTAATTAATAGAAGTAATGTTGCCTCTATTATAAGTCAATCTAAACTCTAGTCTAATTGACATGGTATAGTCAGAAAAAATTCTACTGACAGAGTCTAAGAAAACAATAAATGACATAAGAAGTGAATGTTAAGAGGTAAAAATAGAATGCACATCAAATTCTGGACAGACAAGTGGCTAGGTAGATGTAAGCTAACGGATGACTTCCCTAACCAGTTTCAGAACTCTAGGGCATCCCACAAAACAGAGAAGGAAACACCTGGAACCCTCTCTTTTCAGGAGGAACATACATGACCAGGAATATGAAGAACTCCTCAACCTTCTCCCTAAACTGGAGAGGTCTGCACTATAACTCACAGTCAGGAGACAAGCTAAAATGGGGTAATACCAGGAACGGGAACTATTCTGTCAAAGATGGATATGCTTCTTTTTGGGCACAAAAAGAAATGGTGGACTGATTGCTTTGCAAGTTAATAAGGAGGACAAAACGCCACCTTAGGCAATTAGCGTGTGAGATTTTTCATAAGAGGTGTCACATTTTAAATTGAGAATAAATAAATAAAGCACTATAAAGTCATATTAAAAAAAAGAAATACAATATAAATAAACATAACTCACGTATATTGCTATAACTCTTTTCGACGAGTATTTATTTTTTGAAATATATTTAAAATAACCTCAATAGAAATAATATTAACACTTTTTATATGTATATAATGCACCAAACTATCACTAAAAACTCATCATTCATTTGATTCCACAATCGTTCTTAATCAATTTCATTGGCGAGAAAAAAGATGAATGCAAAAAAAATAAAAAATAGCACAACAACTAGGGAAGCAGCTTCAAAACATAGATTAAGTATCGCCAACGTCAGATAAAGCTACTCTGGACTGACTGGTTTAGTGTTTTATTAACTTCTAAGAGATTGGTGGTTCAAACCTCTCCTTTTGTAGAGTACAAACATTTAAAAAAAAAACAAGCTTCGAACTCAAGACTTCCATCCAAAAAATGACGCCTGACCGACTGAGCTGTGATGCTCTCTATGTGAAGCAGTGTCACGTATTTCAATATATCCGTTATTTTGTTTCTGCCATTTAATATTTTATGTACATATCTAGTTAAATTTTCCGACGAAGTGGTCACGTGACACCCCTCGGCTAAGGGTAAATCCTCCCCTGACCTTAGATCATATGTTTCAGCTGGACTGCCTGCATGAAGCCTAACTTACTCAAGACATTCTCAGCAAAAGGAGCATCCAGATTGTTAATAGATGTTTTATGTGTTATAAGGCCATAGAAGCCAACAATCATCTTTTCCAGTTTTGCTGCAGGTACAGTTGCAACTGATATGTGGAGTATGTTTCTCTCCATTTTTGGACTCAGTTGGGTAATGCCACAGACCACCAAAGAGGCTTTTGATTTTTGATTTTTTTTTAGAAGGTAACATATTGTACATATTTATCAAAACAGCACCTAAGGTTGTGCTGGAAACCATATTCACAAGTGATAAGATGAAAAACTACTCCAGAAACCTAACAAAAAAACAAGGGTGTCTAACTGTCTATCATTGAAACAATATCTTTTATATATCTCTGGTTGGACCAAAAGCAAAAAATATCTAAAGAAAGAGACTTTTGGATGTTGGTGTTAGAATATGAACAGGAACAAGATTGGTATATAGTATCCTACGGAAAAGGATTGGGATATAGTGCCTATAAATAGGAATCGATGTAATGTTGTAGATACACAATTCAATAATATTTTCTCCCATAATTTCTCACATGGTATAGATCATTCGTGAGAAACATTCAGAAAATACCATCACAGTCTCGTATCTCAATTCCGGCGACTATTTTGTGTCACTTCCTTCGGTAAGTGTTGTGCAAAATCCAACACCACCACACAGTAGATCTGGTCCACGCGACGAAATCCCAGCAAACCACTCCGTCAAAGTCCCTCTAACGTGCCGGTAAGACCTCCGTCTCCGGAGACGCATCAGTTTCATGCACCGGGCGCGTGAGATCTATTCCAGCCTAATTCTGACGTCGATCTTTTTCCCTTGGGTCGCTCTAGGATTCCGATCCTATCCCTCCATTATTATGAAATGTCCGATGTCAGAACCCTAATCCGGCGCCGTCAGATTTAGTTTTTTGGCAGAAACTAGGATTCCAGTGAGATCTATATTTTCAGGCATCTTTCAAGCCAGATTCATCTTCTATAGTGGTCGTGCAGTAATTCCAACCCCATCCATATAATTTTCTATAATTTCCGGTCACCTTGTTTTCCGACGACTTCAGCCTCTGCTTTCTGGTTCTTGGTACTCGCTGGGTGATTGGATCTAAGCCCAACCAATTTTTTAATAGTTTCAACAACCAGATTTATAGATCTGGTCATAATTCTCGATTTCTCTGTTTTGTCAGTCAGCAGTTCAAACAACTTTCTGATCACGTTTTGGGCAGCTTCTCTGTTTACTTTGTGATTTCCTACTTCGAACTCTCTCTACTCCAACATGTATTTCGGGTGTAATGTCTTATTTCAAAATATGATAGTTGAAAATTGTCCTATGATTACTTCAGAACCCTTAATGAAGAGATTTGAAAACCGAACATCACAGTCTTTGAAGAATCAACGAGAAGGATGTCGGTTTGGAAGATCTAGACCTAAGTATAGTTAGTGTAATAGGCTTGGACACACTCGTAAAGTACGCAGATCTCGACCTAAATGTAGTTATTGTAATAGGCGCCTCTCCTCTTCACATGTCCTAACCATCTCAGTCTCGTTTCCCGCATCTTGTCCTCTATCGAGGCCACTCCCACCTTGTCCCGTATATTCTCATTTCTAATCCTTTCACTCCTAGTATGCCCACACCTCCACCGCAACATCCTCATTTACGCAACTCTAATCTTCTAAACGTGGAATTTCTTAGCGGCGACCTCCACCCCATACAACAAAACAGGTTTAATCACCACCCTGTATAACATGTCTTTGAGTTTATGTGGCACCTTGTTATCACACAAGACTCCGGATGCAAACCTTCACTTTATCCCCCGCACCAATACGATGTGTGACATCATCATCAATCTCTCCATCTCATCGGATAACAGACCCTAGATACTTAAAACTTTCTTTCTTTGGAATGACATGAGTGTCAAGCCTTACTCCCACGTCTGCCTCCCGCGTCAGGCCACTCAACTTACACTCCAAGTACTCTGTCTTAATTCTGCTCAATCTGAACCTTTTAGACTCCAGGGTCTATCTCCAAACCTCAAACTTAGCGTTAACTCCCTCTCTGATCTCGTCAATCAGCATTACGTCATCCGCAAACCGCATACACCACGGTACCTCTCTTTGAATATGTTGCGTCAAAACATCCATCACTAAGGCAAAAAGAAACGGACTAAGAGATAACCCCTGATGCAATCCCATCACAACTGGAAAATGTTTCGAATCTCCGTCCACTGACCTTACTCGGGTCTTGGTTCCCTCGTACGTGTCCTTGATCGCTCTAGTGTAACTAACCTCCCAGCACCTCCATAAAACCTCTTTAGGGACTTTTATCGCCTCCTTCGTCATCTTATACCCTTCCCTATTCGTCTGTCTTTCCTCCTCGTCTTCATTTTCCACCTTCTTAGCCTCCACCTTCTCTTGGACTTCTCCATTCCACCACCGGTCCCCTCGATGTCCACCAAATCTGCCTCTCGAGATTCCTACACCTCTCTAGTTGCTTCCCTGATGCAACTAACATTCCTATCCTACATAGCATTCCTATCCTACATAGAGTTCGTGATCCGCTCTACCGCCACGCCATAACAAAGCTTCTCCCCATCTCACGTATTGTGCCGCAGTCAAGCTACCTTATTTGATCTTAGGCCAGTCACTGACAACCCTTTTCTTCTGCTTCCTTTTGATTTTCAAATCCATTGTCAAGAGCTTATGTTGAGTCGAAAGATTCTTGCAAATAATCTATTTGAGTCTTAGCCCTCGAACTATGAAAAGTTACCAAATACTCATCCCTCTTCGAAAAACTCGAATTCACTATCATCAATCCGAAAGCTCTTGCAAAGTCCAAAAGTGAGACTTCTACATTTCTGTCCCCAAAACCATACCCTCCATGCATATCATCATACCCTGCGAGTTCGACCCGATGTGGCCATTGAAGTCCCCTTCTAGAAGCTTCTCTGAGGGCGGTATAGCACTCAACGCCTCATCCAAATCCTCCCAAAAGTGCTCTTTTCCTCCTCGTCCAAGCCCGCTTGCGAAGCACTAACAATATTCAAAGTGGACCCTCCAACGACTAACTTAATCGTCATCATCCTATCGTTAACCCTCCTAACATCTACCACTTGATCCCTTAGCTCCGAATCTATGAAAAATGTCTACTCCATTCTTATCCCTCGATCTTCCTGAGAACCACAATTTATACCCGTCCACATCCCGCGCATCAGATCCTACCCATTTGGTTTCTAAACACACGTTATATTGATCCTCCTCGAATCTTTACTAACTCTATGGATTTCCCCAATAAAGTCCTGATGTTCCACGATCCCACTCTTAGTCTAGAAACTCCCTTAACCCTCTTACCACCCCTGACCCTCGCCCCCGTCCCCGACCGAGAACATGACCCTAGTCCACCATTGTTCACCAGAGCCAATACAACTTAAACAAGGGTTTAAACCGGAACAATCAAACAAGAATCCAAAGGATCTAGTAGTAACTAGGACTAAAAGCAAGAAGAACAATAGGCAAGAAACTAAAAGACCAAGAATCAAGACGTAGATAAAAGTATCCAGTGCTAAAACAGAATGCAAGTCTAACAAGCAATAACAACACTGTTAACAGCAAATGATGTGCACAAATGACAACTGAATATCTTTCAAACTTCGAGCTTAAAGGCATAGAATTGACCTTCTTGTAAAAGAATGTGTTAAAGAAATGACATTTCAAGAACTTTTTGGGCTCCCTTTTTTCCCTCTCTTTTAATAACTCAAGATACACATTAATGACCTGCAAAAGAAGAAAACTTCTTTATTGCCTTACTCCATTCCAGCATTTTCTATAACCACTACAACTCGGTAAGAAAAGGGCAGCCCGGTGCATTAAGCTCCCGCTATGCTCGGGGTCCGGGCTCGGTAGCTGATATAAAGTATTACCTCATCATTCAACCATGCCCCAGGTCTCAAACACTGCAACATCTCTCCAGTAATATATATATTGGAGTTTTCATGGGTTACCAAAACCTTCCTCCTGCCAAAATAAGTCCGTGGAAACGTATGAACAAATAGCAAAATTGAAAATTGGAGCAGTCTGAAAACAAATTGAAGTTTAAATAAGTTATACCTGTTAGCATTAGATAAAGCACGAGAAACTTCGGCCTCTTCCTCCTCATCAAGGAGCACAAAGGGTTCTGTAATCATATCCTGCAAGTTAATAAACCACAAAATAAGGATATAAGCTAGGAATTTTATGCCCAGATTGCTTCTCCATATATTGCAAATCAAACACCAGTGACGTAGCCACATACAGTGAAGAGTGAAGGGTGGTCAGTTGAACATCCTTCGCCAAAGATTATATTATGTATATAGAAAATTATACTAAATATATAGGTCATTTATACATATATATTAAATTTTGAACACCCTTAACGAAATTTCTGGCTTCGGCGGAGTAACACACCCTAAATGCATGCAAAAGACATTATAAAAAAGGCTCCAGCTTTCTTTAAGTTGATAGCAAGTTGTGTTAGCTTAGCTATGGTTTTGTAAAGTCCATCCTTTGGTGATTAATAAAGTTTGTTAGTTACCAATAAAAAAAAGCTGCAGCAATATTACCTCCTTAACATGTTCTTCTTTCTTTTGAGGCCTCAACAAATGATGTGTCTCGCGAAGCTTCTCAGTATAATCTATCTGAAACTGCAGTCTATTTAAATTATCATTTCTTTTCTCAGCTGAACCCAGCAATTTCTTAAACATAGGAACAGAAGAAGCATCAAACATGCTACTCAAAGATAATGACTCCAGCATCTTTTCTGCATTCAAATTCACATCATTCGACACTGGTACAGCTGAAGAATTATCCAAGATTTCAACAACCCCATTACTCTCCTTCCATAATTGACCCGACCCGTTAAGACCCGTTTTTGCAACAACCCCATTACTCTCCTTCCATATCTGACCCGACCCGTTATCAAGATCCGTTTTTCCAACCCCATAACTCCCCTCCCATCTCTGACTCGACCCGTTTGCAAGACCCGTTTTTTCAACAACCCCATTTTCCAATTCCTCAAAACTCGAATCCCCAAACACACCCTTTTCACAAATTTCCTCATCATCATCAATTTTTCTCACTTCTTTATCTTTTTTCACGTACCTCAACGTTTCAAGTGCGCTTCTTTTAGCACTATCATACTGCTTTGCTAGTAAATTCCCCATATTTCCAATTCTGGATGGTCTACAAGGAGCATGAATTGCTCTTTTTATGGGAGTTATATAAGATGGGTATTTGAAAATCCTTGTAGCTATTGATTTTCTGGGAAAAGGGTAGTCTTGAATTTGGTTCATAGATGGAGAAAGTCTAGGTTTTTTGGATATGTGGTCAACGTTGGAGGAAACTGAAGGTTGGGTTTTGTAATTCCAAGTGAAAAAATCGTTACCGCGTTTTCTATTACTACATGTTAAGGCCCCCATTGAAGTAGATATTTTCTGCAAATTTACAACCCCATTGAATCATCTATGCATGGAATAGATGTCACATATTTGAATTGTAAAAGATGGGGGAAAAAGGAAAACCAAGTGTGTGTGTGTGTGTGTGTGTGTGATGTTGAATTTGGATTTAATTTATGGATTTAGGTAGGAAAATAGAAGAAGATGAAGGGACGGGGAATTTCAGGAGATTGTAAGGAATTTTGGGCTTTCCGGATTGGTTTGGGAATTGGAAAAAACTTTTATGATTTTCACCTTTTTATTGACACTTTCCATAATTTTACATGCTACACTTTCTGTTGGAACAAAAGAACATTTTGATTACTTGTATCTCGGTGCAAACGGTTGCTTGCGAAGAGCGAATTTGTCTAAAGCTTATTTTTGTCGTCCGCGACACTTATTCATTTATAGTTTGTCCCAAAAAATCACATTTTCATAATTTAATTTAAATTTTTACTCTCTTCATTTCAAAATGTTTGTCTTGTTTTTTTTTTTGGGTCCTTTTAAAAAAAAAAAAAAATGTCAACCCTTTAATTTCAATTTTACACATAGTATGTTTAAAATCATAAGATTAAAGATGTTAAAGATCACAAGATTTAAAAGTCTTATTTAGTATCTTAAACTTCGTTTCAAATCAAAAGTAGACAAACATTTTAAAACGGAGAGAGTATCTTTTACGCTTAACGAAATTATTTAAAATCACACATATATCTTTGGCTTGTTGTAGATCACAAGATTCAAAAGTCTTCCTTTATTTCTTAAATTTCGTGCACAATCAAACTATATTACATAAGTTGGAACAAAGGTAGTAATTTTTTCAAAAGTGCTTATCTTTAAACATTGACGTGTTTGGTCAAAGCTTTTGGGAGATAATAACTGATTTTGGAGAGCATCAAAAGCTAAAAAGTAGCTTTCTCTTTTTGAGAAGTACTTTTTAAGTAAAATACAATTAAAAGCATTTTGAACGATTGGTCAAACAATAATTACTGCTCAAAAATATTTTTTGAATTAATTGGTCAAACGCAAACGATTTTTCACCAAAAGTATTTTTTTGAAAATCACTTAAAAATATTTTTCAAAATAAGTTAATTTTAGATGTTTGATCAACCACCACGCCAAGAAATTCGGGCAACCATTCCCCTATGAGTTAATCGCTAGCGCATCCAGGGCCTCGGCGCTCAGCTCTTACCGCATAGACTTTTCTTAAAAGTAAAGTTTTATATTAAGAAAAAACATATTGTGTGTCATTCTTTTGCTATTTGATAAAATGTACTATATGACATTTGAAATATAACACTATGTTATGTAGTTTTAAGTTTTAGAACCACTTTTTCTTATTTGAGATTTTTCATAAGCTCATTTTATATGTTATAATTTGTGGTTATGAATGACATGGGTCCTGAGAGGTTCAGATGCATTTGGGAACGTTAGAACTTAAATTAGTAATTTGAAAAAGTTAAAAACTCGTATGTGACTAAATGGTTACATATTCGTGATATAAAGGTTCCCATAATGATTGCACCCTTCATATGTGACTAAACATAGGTTCTTATGATGATATTGTGCTATGTTTGGATTGTCATCCGAGAGGCGTTAAGAAAGGTTGGGTGGCCTGCATTTGCGGACGCGTGAGGAGAGCTGCGAACGCGTGGTGCCTCGTCAGGATTGCACTTTGCAATCTTGAGATTGCAGTTGCGAAAAATGATTCATTAACAGATTTTAAATATTTTAGATGGGGATTAGGACATTTTAAACACATTTTTGGGGGTCTTGGAGCTCGACTTTGTACGATTTTATAGGGGATTTCAATCGTTTGAGTTGGGGGGAGTAAGAACTCTAACCTTATATATGTTTATTATACTTGATTGCTCACTTAAATTAGACGTAAAATCCATGATTTCATATTATAAAGATGGAATTTCTAGTCCTATATTAAGAGGTGATTAGTTGGTGATTGAATCAGATTGACTTGTCATTTTAAATTGGAACCCGTAAGGAATGAGTAACCCAATTGTCATCACCTAAAATCTCACTTAGGCCGTGATGATATCTAACCCTACTCAACAAGCAACAAATCTAAAGTTAACCACAAAATCCAAGGCATTATAACAGAAATGAAGTACATCAAATAATATAAATGAATTATATCCCAATTATATGCAATGCAAAACTAAACTCTACAACTCTCAAAAACTGGTGTCACAAGTCATGAGTTACTAAATGAAATTTAGAACTTTGAATGAAAAGGTATAATGTTTGTCTGAATATAAAGAATATAAATATAAAAATGAAGGTATGATCTTAAGCTGTCACGAATTATCTGACAACTCAATCTTGGACGTTGAGGAAATCTCGTATGTTCTCTCACGAATTCGCAACAACGTCAATTCATCATGCACAAAGAGGTACAACAAGAGTAGCATGAGCACAAATCAACATGTACTCAGTAAACCAGGGTGTTCGCAGTTCAATTTGAATCAACTTTTATATAAAAAGATACCAAACCAATTAAGTCGGTTTATCAAATCGCTAAAATCAAACCAAATCCAATTTATCGATTCAAACTTTTATCAATTTTTGTCGATTTATTTTTTGTTGATCTTTCAGAATACATTAAGTCGACTCATATCGGAACAAACCAATATACATTACTGTCCTAGTTTACACAATTGACATCTATATATACATATATTAAAGATAGACATAGACAAGAAGACTATAGTGATTTTTGTCACTTTTGGTTGGGCCTTCTACATGGTACCTCAAAAATAAAAATGTTGTAGGTTGGCCATTTTTCAAACTTGTAATTGAATAATAATCGGAGTTTATAAAGTAATAAAAATAAATATTTATAATTACGGAGATATAAAATTATCAGTAATTAAAACATCAAAAACCTCGAGCATATTATGTGAAGTTCTTAAAATATGTTCAAATTCAGAAACAAATGCTGAAGTTCGTCAAAAATGCTGGAATATTATGTGAAGTTCTTAAAATATAAATATACTTAGATGGTATAATGAAAGACTGTTTTAATTCTTCTCTTAGTCTTCCATGATAACATCATGATATATAAATATACTGAATGATATTACGGAGGTTCATATTCATTTTTTGAAAAAAACACACGTTTTTTTTAAACAAAACCTTGATCCGTCTATGAAACATCCTCAGTCCTCAATGGTACCATCGTGATATCTAAATATACCGAGACAATATTATAGAGGACTGCTTCAATCATTCTCTTAGTCTTCATGAACATCATTATGATATCTAAATATACTGTGATGATATCAAAAGAGTTTTGGGCAAGAGGTATGTTGTAAATAGTTTTGGCCGATTGGATAAGAAATGAATTAGTTTAGGAGGGGCACCGGGTGGGAGGAGGAGGGGGGGGGGGGATTTTACACTTTTATGGATATTTGGTGTTGTTTCCCAAGTTAATTTCATATTAAAAAATAATTAACTTTAAATGTTTTTGAATATGCGGCTATTTTTTCAAATACAGACAGTAAAAATGGCTATTCATGAACTTTGCCCAGTTCAAATTGTAATTGGGCCTAGCAGAGTAAAATAAGCCCAGAGTGGCAACTAGGGCTGCTTAAATGGAGGTTTTGCGTCGCTTCTTCACACTTTGCCCCCTTCAAGACCTCACTCAGTCAGGTATGCCACTTATCGGTTGAATGTTTTCTGTTTTAATATGGAGAATTCTCGCCCTTTTTTGCGTAGACCCTTGTGAATCTGGCCCTTCCCGAGGGAGCTTAGTGCACCGGACTGCCCTTTTATACTGCTTTTCTGAATTCTTATGGGTTTGAAAAAATTATGGTATTTATGAATGTGACTGTTTATAGAAGCTGAATAATGTAATATGCTCCCTCCGTCCAAATTTATCTGTCCCAACTTATGCAATTAGTTTGACTGAGTACGAAGTTAAGTAATAAATTAAGACTTTGAATCTTGTGGTCTAAAATAAGCTAAATATATTTACGTGTTTATAAATTATCTCGTTAAGTTGTCAAATAAGTAAATGTGTCACTCTTTTCGGTATTGACAAAAAGAGTGTTATATAAATTGGGATAGAGTGAATAGAAGAATAATGTTCTTTTTTGAAACCTGAAAAGATTCTATGTTCTGTCGTCTTTGTTAAAGCCAACTCCGTTTGTTGTGAAAAGGGTGGTTTTTACTTCTGATGAATGTGCATTTTCAGTTGAATCATGTAATGAAAAATGAAGAAGAATAGTGATTGATGTTAAGTTTCAAATCTAGGTGGGCGTCTGGACATAAAAAATGTGAAATTTGACAAAAAAAGTAGTATTTGGAAAAAAAGTTAGAAAAATGGTATTTGGGAATTGGAGTTGTGTTTGGTCATCCATACAACGTGACAAATGTTTTGAATTTTTGTGAGTGATTTGGAGTGAAAAATGTCAAAATTTGGAGTTTTTTGAATTCCGGAAAATTGTAACAATTCTATGTCCAAACATGATTCCAGAATACAACCGAGGAAAAAAGTGAAAATTATCCATGGCCAAATGGGTCATAGAAAAGTTATAGTTTTTTTCTTAATGCTGATTTGCTTTTGTTGTGATAAAGCTTGATTTCGGTACTCAAGAACACCAGCGAAGATGCAGAACGAAGAAGGACAAAACATGGATCTTTACATCCCAAGGAAATGGTATACCTGATTCTTGATTTCTTGGTTTCGTATTGATTTTACTTAGTGTTTGTATAACTGTACGTTGTGATTTTAGCTAATCTGTGCTCACAATTGCAGTTCTGCTACGAATAGGCTGATCACTTCAAAGGATCATGCTTCTGTTCAACTTAATGTTGGTCATTTGGATGATAGGGGTGTCTACACCAGCAGTTTCACAACTTTTGCTCTCTGTGGTTTCATCCGTGCTCAGGTACTTTTTCTTTCGATTTGTAATACCTGTTTAACTTTAGCCAGTGAAGTTGGTAGTTTTTTTCCTGTTAATTTATGGTTGTTCATGACATAATTGACCTTTTAGTTTTGGTAATTCCTTTGGTGAACCTAGATAATGTATAATGTAGCTGCCTTTTGTAGTTTTGAATGTAAAAACTTACCTTGTAAGTGATACCATCTTGGCGAATCATCAGGTAATATTTTGAAGTTGCCCAAAAAATTAAAAAGAAGACCAATGTAGCTCTCTTGCAATAAAGTTTGGGACGGGTGGGTGGTGGTGGTAGAGAGATGGCGCAAGAGTAGTCTGTAACGTCGGTTCGTTCATCACTTTTTTGTGTGTTATCAAAGAGCCAACAAATAAAAGAAATAGATGTAGGAGCCATACCGAAAGTGAAATGATGAAGGTACTGTTGTTAACACTAGTAAATTTGGTGTTGCTTAGAAGTTAAAATTTCCAGATCAAAGTCAAAGCAGCTTGGGTACATAATTCTTCTCAAGTAAGAGCCTTTATCTTACTGCTGTTTCCTCTATGTGATGGAAGTATCATTAGGTATCTGGGAAAGTTTAGGTTCTTTCTTTTTCTAATGAATCCAGATAGTTTGGAATGTCTAATTTTAACCTGTACTTTCTGCATTCAAGTTCATTTTTAGTATTTGAATAGGCCAGTTAGCTTAATTTGTGTTAAGTCTCAATGTTGATGTTTCATCTTTACAGGGTGATGCTGACAGCTCAATGGACCGCCTCTGGCAGAAGAAGAAAGTTGAAGCTAGACAAGAATAGAGAAATAGATTTGCATTTTGATATCACTTTATAATGATGAAGTATTCTGATAACATTTAAATTTCAGTTGAGTTAGACAATGTTCTCCCAGCTACATTTTGGATAGGTTTTCTTAATCTTTGGATATTTGATTTGCCTTTGGTCATGATTTTGATCTCATTTTCTGGCTTGTTTTTTGATGACTGGTTAGAAATCCCTTGCTCTTCTTCTGAATTTTATTTCAAACATCACTAAGGGTGAATGTTCATGTTGATTCAAATCTAATGTGAGATGTAAAATTTTCATGAGATGCGTGGAGAGTGTTTCATCAAATGGCTTCCTGAACTATTTAACTAGTGTTAATTGAAGCATGGAAGCAGAATCTTGTACTAAATAGCCTTCTTGGATAGGGCCAAAGTAACCTCATCTGATTTTTTTTTACTGAAAATGACGTACAAGTCTTTGCAAGAAGATTAATTCATTTGTCTAGAGTTTATGTGTATCAATTTGAATTTGCCTAAGATGGTGGGTACGGTAGTCAAGGAGAAACACTGAAAGCTGAGAAATGCCAAGGATTTTCCTTACAAATTTTTTGAAGAGCATTTAACAATCCTTCCTCCCTAGTGTAGTAACTGTCTAAATAGATGACTAATGAATAGCATTGGATCATATGCTTCTGGCCATTTCTAAAGTGTCATTGCCTTGAGCTTGCTTGGCTTTTACAGTACGCATGCTATACGAAATGGAAATTTATCTAAACAAACTAATAAAATAATTTAGTATATCTAGTTTGCTGGAATACCAGGACTACATGAGCAATGCTGAGCTTCAATCCATTGCACGCACACTCTTCCTTTCTGGTCAGTAATTGTTAATATATATATGTCCGTATGTTGGTGCAATATGTTTGCTCTGGTTTTTGGATACTTCTGTAGTATCATTACCTGTGATTTCCTCCAAACCTGCAGATTTATGGTTTTATCACCTTACCTTAATTCCAAATTTGTTGTAAAACATGTTTGGTCCAAGGATCAAGCAATATGTTTTCTTGATGATATCCTACGGTGTCTCTTCTTTCTAGCACTTGGGTTTTCATTGTATTCTTGGAGTTTCAGTTTGTCGAGATAACAAGCTTTTTCGTTATGGTTTTTCCTAAATTCTGGGACAACTTAACAGCATGTTCTTGCTATGAAAACTTTAGATGAGGGTGTCACATGTACTACAGATGTTTCATATTTGAGGCAGTAGGGACGCTGATGGACAGGGTATTTTGGGTGTCCTGATTATTTGGTTCATTTAGCATGTAGATAACCCATACGTCAATATAGTGCATTAGCTTAGGTTTCTACTCTGGTTCTGTTGGAAAATATCTGAAGGGTCAACCTTTATTTGTTTCAAATTTCAAATTTCAAATTCCTCAAATCACAGACAAAAAAGGAAAATTGATGAATGACTACAATTTAGCGGGAGGAGACTTATTTGTTTGGCACAGTGCATTGTGTAAAGGATACAGTAGCTCCTTGTGGCTTAATATTCTAAGCACCAAGCAATATCACTAGATAACGTAAGGAAAGATATTGGGTTCACTGTGGCATAAAACCTTAAGCAATAGCACTAAGTAACAGTTTAGGATTATTGTGTCCCACTGCCGGACACTTGGCTTATACTGTGTTTGTCTATACTGTTGATTGAAAGAAAGCCAAAAATGTTGTGTTGATATGTCTGTATACATCTGTTATATACTTTGTAAGGGTGAATTTTGACTAGATCATGTTCACGTAAAGCCCATTTACATGTTTCAACAAGAAGCAACTAAATGAACTAATCCTGCATTTTGTGCATTAGTCAGTAACTTAATTATAACTATTTGGGTATACTTATCTGATTATCTCACTATTATCTGTAGATGATATATTGCCAGGAACATTTGAGTTTCTCCATGACTCATTATCTAATTTTAACACCTAGTTATTAAGTTACTAAGAACTGGATATTCTAAGAAGGTCCTTCTACATGTATGTAATTTTTGCAAAAAGGAAGTTGAAAAATCAAGTTAATTCATCTACGAACATGTGGTATTCGTATACCACGTATACCAATAGGATGGACCACAAGCAAGCAACTACACCGCATCATCAAAGTGGTTAGGCTAGGCTGTATACATCATCCACATTCATTCTGCTCTACTCGTATCTAAAATTCAAATGATACGTCATAGTTATATTATTTTTATCATGATGCTCAATCTGTCACAACTCTCTTCCTTTATCTTGGTTGACCCAAGTCATGCTTTAACATGAAAAGAGTTATTAGTTAATACACCATGACCAAATGACTAAATTAAGGTTAGACTTCAGAGTAGTCCTTAGGCTCTTACCAAATAGATGGACCCAAGAAACAAGTGTTAGTGTCAATCTAGATCTTCAATGTATAAACCACAATAATATAATATAATTCAGAGAAATTGAATTCAACAACATTAATATTCAACAAAGCATAAACACATACTAACTTGTAGTAGATAGAGGCCTGCTCGACGCAGTGTCCTAAGACAGAAATTCGCCCCTGCTTGAGCTGCAGTTTTACGGACGTTTGCTTTGAGGATACAACTATCTGAGTGATAGTTCTAGCACAAGAATTTCACTCCTGGCGAATTTACTATATGTGTTCTTCAGAAATGTTCTTGATGAAGATGAAGAAGAAGAAGCAAGTAATAATCTTCAAAATGTTTTTTGATTCTCAAAATCAGAAGATTAACTTGTGTATTGTGTTGATTCTATTCAAACCAAGTGATTAACATGCTATTTATAGCATACTTTTCGACCTTAAGAAGTCATTCATCAAGGGTTGTGACCTTACGTGAAAAAGGCAACTTTTGGTTCGAAATCTGGAATTTACCGTTGCGCAGCGCCGTGGCGCTGTCCCAGGCGTCGTGGCGCCGAAACTCTTCCACCTCTCTGATGTTTTGGCGTCGTGGCCCTGCTTCCCAGCGCTGTGGCGCCGTCGACGGGAACTTGGGCCCTGTCTTTGGGCGCCGCTGCGCCTAAAATTGCAACGTTTTATTTTTAATCACTTTATCTCTTCTTCTTCTACAAGTTCCAATAATACCCCACATTTTCTATTCACACATCCAACAATACCCCACATGTGGATAGAAAATAAGATAAACGGAACTTATCGTCATTTCTGTCAAACGCGATATGACATGCATCGGAGACGGTGTCTTTTGGACTTGAACCGCTCGTAATGAATACCTATCAGATCTACTTGTGAAGTAGTGGACGTAATGCCTTGAACTATTCACGTTTTGTAGTAAATCGAGACAACAAACATCACACACATCATACCAACATATTTCAATTCTTACGGTTGTGTTCTTTTCGGTCATGAACAACTCCTTTCTTCATGAGAATTTCTAGAGAACATAGCCATCTCAGTTCTCCCAAATGCGACCCCACATCAATCTCACATGGGTAATATTAATCAGGAATAATTCGTACTATCCCACCATAATGGCTATTAATATTATTAAGAACCAAGGTTCAGCCCTATATCGTCAACGGATTAACACACTTGGTACATCATAGGAACGAGCATATGTGTGTTTTATGCTCCTGAGTCTTCCCCAGCTAGTTTGCCTATTGAACCTAAACCATGAGATCTCCAATTATTATAGGTTAGGTTTCCACCAGTTAACTACTCATTGTATTGGCTTTAAGCTCATTCCCCTCGATGCAAATACGACTTGCTCTCGTGTAAGGCCTTTTGTCAAAGGATCCGCTATATTGTCCTTTGACTTTACATAATCAATGGAAATTATTCCATTCTACAGCAAGCTTCGTATTGTATTATGACTTCGCCTTATGTGCCTTGATTTGTCATTATATATTTGATTATTTGCCCTCGTCAGGGCAGCCATACTATCACAATGTATGCAAATGGCGGTCACTGGCTTTGTCCATAACGGAATACCTTCTAAGAAGTTTCTTAGCCATTCTGCCTCTTCGACAACTTTATCCAATGCTACAAACTCTGCTTCCATAGTTGATCTCGTATTTACCGTTTGCTTTGATGATTTCCATGATACCGACGCTCTACCAAGTGTAAATACATACCCATTTGTGGACTTACTTTCTGAATGGTTGGAAATCCAATTAGCATCACAATATCCTTCTAACACGGGAGGATATTTTGTATAATGCAACCCATAGTTCATTGTATGCTTTAGCTATCGTAGTGCCCTTATTAGCGCTACCCAATGATCACTTCCAGGATTGTGTGAGTATCGACTAAGTCGACTCACTGTATATGCTAAATTCGGTCTTGTACAATTCATTATGTACATCAAGCTTTCAAGAACGTGTATACTCCAATTGAGACACACTTTTACCTTCATTCTTTTTAAGGTGACAAGCGGGATCAAATGGTGTAACAACTGGTCTATCATCATAGTGTCCAAATTTTCTAAGGACTTTTTCAACATAATGAGATTGGGTTAGTACAGAATTCTTTTGAATTCTAATACCAAGAATAATATCCGCTATTTCCATATCTTTCATATCGAAAACGGCATGCAACATCTTATTAGTTTGATTAATAACATCCTTACGTGTTCCCATAATTAGCATATCATCCACATACAAGCATATAATGACACATGCATTCTTACATTCCTTAATGTAGACACATTTGCCACATTCGTTTATTTGAAAACCATTTGATAATAATGTATTATCAAACTTCTCATGTCATTGCTTTGGCGCTTGTTTAAGTCCATATAATGACTTAACCAATTTACAGACTTTCTTCTCTTGACCTTTCACAACAAAACCTTCGGGTTGTTCCATATAGATTTCTTCATCTAATTCACCATTCAAAAATGCAGTTTTCACATCCATTTGTTGAATTTCCAAATTGTGAATCGATGCTATAGCAATTAGCGTCCTTATAGACGTAATTCTCGTCACTGGTGAGTATGTATCAAAGAAATCCACACCTTCCTTTTGTCGGAATCCTTTGGCTACTATCCGAGCTTTGTATTTCTCTATAGTACCATCAGGTCTTAACTTCCGTTTAAAAATTCATTTATGGCCTATTGGTTTTTGTCTCGGAGGAAGATCAATCAATATCCATGTATTATTTTGTACAATGGATTCTACTTCACTTTGGATGGCCTCCTTCCAATAAGGTGCTTCGGATAATTCTATTGCAGCCTTGTATGTTGGAGGTTCTCCTTCCACGGAAAAAGTCTGGTCCAAAATCTTTGGCCACTTTTCCACGTTTACTTCTCCTTGGTTCAGACTTTTCTTGTTGAACTGATGAAGTAAGAGTATCATCATTTTGGTTTGACTCATTTTGAGGCAGTGTCCTCTTCTTATTATTAGGAACACTTTTATCCTTGTCTTTGCAAGGAAATATGTCCCCAAAAATTTCTGCTTCAGCAGATTTCATAAGTGTATTTTTGTGAATACCTTCAACATCGGAATGATACACCAAAAACTTATATGCTGCACTATTATTGACATGACCAATATATATGCAATCCACCGTTTTTGGTCCAAGTTTAGTTCTCTTTGGTAAAGGAACTTGAACTTTCGCTAGGCAACCCCACATTTTCATCCTTTTGAAAGTAGGCAATCTTCCATTCCACAATTCGTATGGAGATTGATCATTTTTCTTTTGAGGAATTCTATTTAATATCATATTTGCAGTAATTAATGTCTCACCCCATAGACTAAGAGGTGCACCCGAACTAATCAACATTGAATTTATCATATTCTTCAATATTCTATTCTTTCGTTCGGCGACTCCATTTTGTTGTGGAGTATATGGCGCAGTGATTTGATGAACTATACCATGAGTAGAACAGAATTCTTTGAACTCATTCGACGTATATTCACCACCTCGGTCTGACATGAGAATCTTAATTCTTTTGTCAAGTTCGTTTTCCACTTCTGCTTTGTATGTTTTAAACATGTTCAAAGCCTCATCTTTGGTATGTATTAAGTATACATAACAAAATTTACTGCAGTCATCAATAAATAATATATAATAATTCTTTCCTCCACGAGATGGAGTTGCTTGGTAATCACACAAATCACTATGAATTAAACCAAGCACTCCATTTGATTTCACAACAGATTTATGAGGATGACTTGCATATTTTGATTCTATGCAAACCCCACATTTGGTTATTTTGTTCATGGAACAATTTGGCAACATGACTATCTTTACCATTCTTTGTAAGGAACGATAATTTACATGACCTAATCGAAAATGCCATAAAAAAGAAAGGGAATCAATCACATACTCAGAAGCAGTGATATTGCCTGCGTTTTCATTGATGACGAAAAATGCCTTAGTACATACAATACTTAGTTTGAAGAGCCCCTCACTGAGGTAGCCCTTGCCTACATACACCCCACCTTTGCTGAGTACAAATTTGTCAGATTCAAAAAGTAACTTAAAGCCCTTGTTGCTAAGAACAGGACCAGAAATAAAAAATTTACAAATTTCAGGCACATGTAGTACATTGGTGAGCACAAGATCATTCCCGGAAGTGAGCCTCAAAGTCACCTTCCCTTTGCCTTCCACTTTCACAGAAACAACATTTCCAACAAACAACGGTTCTCCATCCTTGATGGCTTGGTAGGATGAAAACATGTCCTTGTCTGAACATATGTGCATGGTAGCACCCGTATCCATCCACCAATCGATTGAATTTGTAATCAGATTTTCTTGAGCAGTGACAACACCAATGAATTGGTTCTTAGTTTCAGCATGGTTGGACTGGTTGACATTACTCGCACTTCCACCGCCACAACCTTGGCTCTTGCGAAGGCGACAGTCTTTTGCTCTATGCCCTGGCTTTCCGCACACCCAACAAACACCAACTTGTTTCTTGAACGTATTGGCCTTTTGTGGGGCGAGTGTGCTTCTTCCGGCAGCAAATGACGGCTTGGCACCATTGAACTTGCCTTTGCCCTTATGAAATTTGGCTTTTGATGAATTTCCTTCAACCATATTTGCATTTGGCTCCAAGGAAACTGCATCTGCCTTGTCACTCTTCTGGCTATCTTCCTCAACCCGAAGTTTGAGAACCAGTGCTCAAAACTCATTTCCTCCGTTAGATGCTTCAAATAAACCTTAAAATCCTTCCAAGAAGGAGGTAATTTCTCAATAATAGCACCAACAAGAAAATGCGAGTTAAGGCCCATACCTTCAACCTCTAGTTCATGAACAATAACTTGTAATTCCTCCACTTGCTTGACAACTGTCTTTGCACCACTCATCTTGAAGTTTAGAAACTTTCCGATGACGAACTTCTTCGAACAAGCAACTTCAGTTTTGTACTTGTTCTCAAGTAACTGCCACAACTCCCTCGCCGTTCTGAACGAGGAGTAGATATCATATAGAGTGTCATCCAAGGCGTTTAAGATATAGTTTCTGCAAAGAAACTCTTGAGTCTCCCAAGTCTGAATAGCCTTGAGATTTTCAGGCTTTGCCTCCTCAGTCGGGGCATTCTCTCCTTCTCCAACCGGAAGTACCGTTGGAGCCTCGGCAATCAACACATTTGCCACATGAAGAGTGGTAAAATAAAAGAGCATTTTTTGTTGCCAGCGATTGAAATCAACACCCTTGAATTTCTCGGGTTTCTCCACATGGTTTTTCACCATTGATGATCCAGATTGATCCATCCTTTTGCAAATCAGGAAAATGTATTCTCTGAAAATTTTACAAGCTTCACACAGACAGAAAAATAAATTTTCTGAGAATTTTTGTCTTAGATTGTTAGTGTCAATCTAGACCATCAATGTATAAACCACAATAATATAATATAATTCAGAGGAAATTGAATTCAACAACATTAATATTTAGCAAAAGCATAAACACATACTAACTTGTAGTAGATAGAGGTCTGCTCGACGCAGTGTCCTAAGACAAAAATTCGCACCCGCTTGTGCTGCAGTTTTACGGACGTCTGCCTTGAGAACTATCTGAGTGATAGTTCTAGGCTCAAGAATTTTACTCCTGGCGAATTTACAATATGTGTTCTTCAAATATTTTCTCGATGAAGATGAAGAAGAAGAAGAAGCAAGTAATAATCTTCAAAATGTTTTTTGATTTTCAAAATCAGAAGATTAACCTTGTGTATTGTATTGATTCTATTCAAAACAAGTGATTATAGCATACTTTTCGACCTTAATCAACCATTCATCGAGGGTTGTGACCTTACATGAAAAGAGGCAACTTTTGGTTTGAAATTTGGAATTTACCGTTGCGCAGCGCCGTGGCGCTGTCCCCGGCGCCGCGGCCCTGCAACATGGCGCCGTGGCGCCGAAACTCCTGCACCTCTCTGAAGTTTTGGCGTCGTGGCATCGTCGACGGGAAGTTGGGCCCTGTCTTTGGGCGCTGCGCCTAAAATCGCAACGTTTTATTTTTAATTACTTTATCTCTTCTTCTTCTACAAGTTCCAACAACAAGAATCTCTATTATGAGCTATTATGATGCCAATATGTTGCATGTTGCAGAAGAGTACTTGTGTTGTGTGTGGCTAGGAAAAAACCTGCCTATAGGATGCCAATAAGAGTACTGATGAGATTTGATTTCTGTATGAGCGGTTATGCTTACCATGTCGAATATGAGCATCCAGAGAATCTGAGATATTGGGACATGGAACAAAAATGGAAATAGAGAATCTCATCACATTTAACATCAGTATGCCAATAGAGGCAATTAGCAGGGTTCTCTCAACTCTTCTTTAGTGGTTCCATGCCTCTAATGCATGAACAGTTGTTAGGAAATAATTGTGTGGTTCACTGTTGGTAAAGGAGAAGAAGGATTCTAACTCAATACCTTAGATATGGAACAAAAGAATAAGGATTAAGATAACGGACACGAAAGCATGTCTATTGTCCACCCTCTACTTTCCATTGAAAAGATCAATGTGATGTTACTGGTTAAAAGCACTGGTGTGACTTATAACCAATGTTGCTATTCCCCTGTGTTTGTGGTTCTCATATCTTGCAAACTAAGTGGGATATTTCTTTCTTTGACGCTTTTAAAATTGTACAAGAAAGTTAAGATTTGATCCGTCCTTTTAGCTCTTTCATGTGTTGAAGCATTTCATATGGAATGCTTTCTTGGACCACAGGAATGGACCCTTTTGAAGGTGAAAAGTTTTACATAGTTCCAGTACTTCCGGATCATACACCCCTCTTTGTCGAAAGGTGTATAATACATGAAAATTATATTGTGGAATCACACTCTCCTTGATCTTGATTTGCTTTCTAAACTAGTTTTAGCAACTCCGTAGTAGAGCTATCGCGAGTAATGCTCAAGTAAACTTATTCTTTTAACAATGTTGACAACTCATTCAGTTTTGACGCGGCCAATATTGAGCTCATTACCAATTTGTTGCGTAAAAACTATTTTTCTTCTCCTCCCTTTATGAGTTTGTATGGTAAGGAAAATACTTGGTCCCATCAGTCTGCTACCTAAAGAATTTTGAATAGCAAACAGTTGTGGTAATATTGAATATGATGAATTATTCTGTCTCCCCCATGTTGTACTCTGAAGATGCTTGGATACAAGTACTAAAAGCAACATTAGATGCCACCAACACTAACAGTTAGGCTCCCAAGACTTGAGAAATGCATTAGATTTTATACAATGCTGCAGGAAGGGGAATCATTTCTATTTGACCCCCCCACACAAGATGCTCACTACACTATCTTCTACATACCAAAATGAAAATTTGCCTATTATCAGTGGGTTGACTCACATGTTAAATGTTCTAAACAAAGTTAATTATAGACCACAAAAATGAAATGGACTAAATATTCTTAATATATAGCTTGATCCCTCAGCTCACTGGTACGAGTGAATTTGTTAATTGGTTACTGATTCTCAATCAGTTGGCTTATGCTAGAAGGATCAGTCAAAAGGATGGAAATAGTGCAATCTTTTTGAAACAAAGTAGAGGAAAATGATAAAGAGTATATGATGTTAAACAAAATGTCAGCTTTTTCGGGTAGATTAAAAGCATTGATGTGATTGCAGGAATTAATCCCTCCTCTGTGTGCACTTTTTTCTCCACTACAGTTCATGTGGAACCTTAAATGTCTATCTCAGCTTCATGTTTAAAACACATGATAATTCAAATAGAGGCAGATTAGGAGAAGGAAGTTAAAGTATTACACAGATGAAGAACTATGTGGAGTGGTACCCTATTTTTATTATGTTGACAATTGATTTTGCTTTTGCCATTAGTAACATACTTCTCAAGAAGATTATACTGGACGGGATGAACCATTTGGTCTTCATAACTTATCGGCAGACCATTTCAACCATTTTTTTAGCTCCAGTTGCCTTCTTTGTGGAGAAGTATGAATATTGTGTAGAGTTTTTATTTTTATTTTTATTTTTTATCCTGAGAGGGAATTCTTAGAAAGATTTCCATCTCCAATATATGGAAAACTTTTGTCTCCTTTGAACATGAAACTTATTGCTTCTTTCAGGAACACCAGACCAAAACTCACCCCTCAAATCTTGTGTAACCTTTTCTTGAGTGCCATTGTTGGGTAAGTAATAATGATCTCTATGATCTTGCCTATATTCGTCTAAGTTAGTGGCTCTTTTTCATGGCTATGTTTTCTTGTTAAACATTTTTCACCATATGTTACATCATTTTTGTAGGGCATCTCTTACGCAATACTTATTCCTTCTTGGAATGGAATACACATCCGCGACTTTCGCATGTGCCTTTGTCAACATGGTTCCTGTGATCACATTCCTCATGGCATTACCTTTTGGGTATGAATTGAAAGAAAAGGTTGTCTCATTTCAATTAACATATAGCTTTAAACTGTTCTATTTTCTTATTATGAATGAAAATGGTGCAGGTTAGAGACTATCAACATCAAACACGGATGTGGAATAGCCAAAGCGGTTAGTACACTAATATGCGTTGGAGGTGCCTTATTACTAACTTTTTACAAAGGCATCCCTTTGATTAATTTTTCAGACCAACAATCTGTATCTCCATCCTCGGAAGGAGCCATTAGTTCCTCGAAAATAAAGGAAAGATGGATCCTTGGTTCTCTGGCCTTGTTTGCTGGGACACTTCTGTGGTCTTCGTGGTTCCTTCTCCAATCGTTTATTGGAAAGAAATATCCATGCAAGTACTCTAGTACTGTTATTATGACCTTCTTTAGCGCCATACAATCGGCTGTCTTGACTTTGTCCATTGACAGAAGACCATCCATTTGGGTTCCAAAGGAAAATATAGATATGCTGAGTATCATCTATGCTGTAAGTACCGGTTCTTATCTTCCTAAGTAGAAGAAATAGATATTTTCCTGTCCCTCACATGGAATCTATTTTCGTCACTCTCTCTCTCGTTGTCTTTTTCTTTTGTCTCTCAGTCTTTGCAATTCAGCCAATTTATTTACAAAGATCTGATGCACCACAGATAGAGTTATTATTGTATGTGCTTGAAAATTAGGAATTTTAAGAGAATTTCACGGATTCGTTAGACATTCTGAATGACTTGTGACAATCAACATCGAATTGGGAATATGACAAAACTCCTTGGATGCTTGAGAAAATTAGAGTGCTTTGGACTTCAGATACTATTATTTCTCTTATGGGTTCCTATGTACAGATGAAAGAAAAGCCAAGTCTTCTATGAACCAAAAAATGTCCTTTCCTTTAGTTTGTTAAAGGAACACACGAGACAAAAAGTAGAGAATCCCCTTCTATGTTGTATAATGATGACCATAGTCGTGGCACTACCTCTAAACACAAGATCGAAATTAATTAACTTAGTGTAAAATTTCTAAGTTTAAAAAAGTATACTTGAACACTGATTAATTTTATCTTGTTTTGGTGTGTACTTGACAACAATGAATTTTACCAAGGCAGGGATTAATAGGTTCAGGGATGTGCTATGTGGGAATGACATGGTGTCTCAAGAAAAGGGGTCCAGTTTTCACTGCAGCATTCAGTCCTCTTCTCCAAGTTATGGCAGCCATGTTCGACGTTCCCATTCTGCACGAACAACTCCATCTTGGAAGGTGATTACATCACTTTAAAGCTTCTAATTCTTTTTAACCATTTCCCAAATAATCACCTTAACACTGACTAATTTCCTTATAAACAATCATGATCAGTGTAATTGGATCGGCTATTGTAATTGCTGGTTTATACTTTCTGCTTTGGGGCAAGAACAGAGAAATGCAAAAAGTTGTCCATGAAACTGAAGAGAAAAAAGAGAAGGAGCTACCGTTCAAAGATCTAGAAACCAATTCTGAATCCAGGATCCCTTGATGTCAACTTTCTCTACAAGTATTTCAATATGTATGGAACCGAATTTTCTTTGTTAACCTTAGATTATGTAATAAGAAAACTGCACCTTTATCGTTAATTTTTGTTCTTCAAGGAAAGAGTGAAACAACCAATTGGTTAAGAGCCTATCAAAACTGGCAATTGTAAGAATCAAGTGTGTACTCAAATTGGCTGCTAATAAGATATTTTTGCAACCAAAAGTGACTAATATTTGAGAAGTAGCAAAGCAGAAAGACCGGACAAGTTGATTATTAAAAGTAATACAAATGTAACATTTGCCTTTCTGATATATCATAAGCATATTGATCCTCATAACAAGAATCAATACTATGTCTTTAGCCGAATGGCTATCACTGTTCTTGTCATAAATCCCATGCCAAGAGACAAGACACGTTGAAAAGAGAACGAAACACAAAGAACTCAATGTATTTATTCAGATAGGTATAAGCCTACTCTGATTGTTCATAATGGTGGTCAATTTTCTTGCCTCTCTTGTTTCCATTTCCTTGTGGTGTTGGGACTTGTTCATCGACATAATCAGAGATGTCCAAATGAACACCAGGGTCATTAGTACAATAGCTACCACCCAACATGATGGAATTGTTGATGGACTGGAAATTGCTGTTCACATATGTTTTTAAGGTCTCATCTTCCCCTGGTGAAACACCCTCGAGCCCTGCAGGTTTCTCGTCCATCACACCGCGCATGCTGGCTCCCAAATTGGTTCCCGCTAGAGTGATGATTCTGGTGCCATGTTCATCTTCATCATCACCTTGGCCTGAGTCTCCTGCTGCTGCCTTGTGCACACGTTGGAGGCCGGCTAGGCGTTTTGTTAGAGAAGAGATCATGTCCTTGATATCATTTTCTGCTTGCTTTTTCTTCTCCCTATCAACAAAATTTGACTCAGCCATGATCAAGAAGGGGAAAAGTTGATAAGAATTTTGTATTTAATGAATACAATATGAAATTTGGCTTGGATTTAAAGAGGAGAAAGATATAGTTGTGTTTGATTAAAGTTGAGGGACAGAACCAAAATGCCTTTGCCTACTTAGCAATGCAAGAATTTTCATTCAAATATTCCCCCAATAGAAAATCAAGAAAAGCATTGCTTGTCCAAGGGTTTTATCATCTTCATGATTACATTTCATTGTCTTTCTCTTTAAGCATAACTAGATGCAGGGAAAAGATAAAGAGACAAAAAAGGTTATTCAATTTAATTCAGCTTGTCCTTCAGCAAGATTTATTCATATTTTTCAGTGTTAAATATACATACAATATACACATGATATACATGTATATTGTATGTATATTGGATATACATACAAAACCGAGAAGGAGTAGTCCAGCCCAACTAGGTAGTCTCGGTCAAAGTAAATATTTGGTAAATATTGTATATTAGTATTGTACCTTAATTAGTCTTGTACACTTTACCATAATTGTATAGTTAGTTTTCAAATATAATAAGGTTTTAGGAGTAGAATAGGAATATGATTCTCCTATTGTAAAGTGTATATATTGTCTTTCAATTAATGAAAATAATTTAGGGATTATTTCTTTCATGGTATCACAAGTCTAGGTTATTTTTGCCTTGCTTGCTTCCGCAAACTTGCCCTCGGTTTCCGTGTGCCAAACACCAACCGAGACTTTTCTCGAATTCTTTTATTCCTTCCTCAAAAAGCCGAGACCTCCCTCACAAATTCCCTTCTCCAAATCTTTTTGTTCTATTCACTATGACTGATAAAAATGAGAACTGCGTAGCAACTCGACTGAGCGTAGCAACTCGACTTACAGTAGAACATGTTTCATCCCGCCCTCACAGTTTCTAACATCAAGAGCGTTCTTCCTATTGTTCTTGACCTAGAAAACGTTAAATATGAGACGTGGGCAGAATTATTCAAGATTCATGCAATGTCACATCGAGTTCTCCACCATATAATCCCTCCGACTCCTAATACGGAGTGTGTGCCCACCAAAGAGGACGATCCAAATTATGGGTCACTCTTGACGCAAAAGTTCTCAAGTGAATTTATGCAACAATCTCCCTGGACCTCTTACAGACGATTATGAAACCTAACTCTTCAGCTATGACTTTTGGAATAGATTGCGTGATATATTTTAAGATAACGGTCATTCCCGCATTGTCACCTTTGAACAGGAATTTTCTTAAGTCGCTATGGAGAATTTCCCAAACGTTTCATCTTATTGCAAACGACTCAATGACTTGGCGGATCAACTTTGTAACGTAGGTGCTACTGTTAGTAATAGTCGTTTCGTTCTACAGATGGTTGCATGTCTGTCCGAGGCCTATAACGGCGTTGCTTCAATTCTTCGTCAAAGTAACCCTCTACCGGAATTCTATCAAGCACGCTCCATGCTAACATTGAAAGAAGCCGATTTGGCTAAAAAGGTGGCTACTAATGCTAGTTCTGTGGTCATGATAGCGTCCTCCGAAAACTCTCATGATTTTGCTAACAATTCCGGCCAAAACCGCAACCAAGGTGGCGGCAAAAAGGGTCAGAATCACAAAAATAATGGCAAGAATCGAGGCGGCAACCGAGGTGGACACAACGGGGGTGGCAATGGCCCTCGGGGCAGTGTGTCACAAGCCCACTGGCCACAGCCCTGGGGACCATGGCCGACGAACTGGAGCAGTGGGTTTGGGCCCAACAATCCCTATTATTACCAGCCCACTGCCCACCCGCAGTGGCCCCAGTTCCAGCAGCCCATGAGGCCTAGTTATGGCCACCAGTCACAGCCAACAGAGACCAGCGACGGGGCCGGGAAACCAAGCTGACGTGCTTGGGCCTCGACCCCAACTCACACCGACATCAAAGCCATAATGCACACACTTGGATTAACTCAATCGGACCCGAATTGGTACATGGACACCGGCGCCACTACCCACATGACATTCGACCAATGTACTTTATCGTCTTATTCTAATTTGAGCAGTAATCGTGGTATAATTATTGGTAATGGTAATTCAATTCCAATTCGTGGTTATGGTCATAAAACTTTGTCTCCCCCCATCTACCACTTGTCTTGAAAAATGTCATTTATGCCCCAAAATTGATTAAAAATTTGGTGTTTGTCCGTAAATTCACAACTGATAATTGGGTTTCTGTTAATTTTAATCCTTTTTAATTTCTGTGAAGGATTTCAAGACAGGAAACCCTCTCATGAGGTGTGATAGTAGGGGAGATCTTTATCCAATCACACTAAGTCTCGGATTTTCGAGTCAAGTCATGCCTCCAACTTTTGCAGCTCTTGCTCATTCCTTGTGGCATGCTCATCTATGTCATTTGGGATCGTCTATTTTGTCTGTCTTAGATAAAACAATCTTATTTCTTGTAAGGGTACGCGTAGTACTCCGAATTGTCAATCTTGTTCTTTAGGAAAAAATTCTAAGTTGTCATTTGTAGACTCTAATTCTCATACTTTAATGTCATTTGATATTATTCATAGTGATTTATGGGCGTTTCCTGTTCTTAGTTATATGGGTCATCGGTATTATGTTATATTTTTGGATTATTATTCTAAAATTTTATGAAGTTTTCCAATAGCGAAGAAATCTCAAATTTTTTTCATCTTCTTAAAATTTAGAGCATTCATTAGAACTCAATTCGAACGGAAAATATAAAATATTCAATGTGATAATGACAAAGAATATGACAATATGGAGTTTCGGGAGTTTTGTGTAAAAAATGAGATCAATTTTTGTTTTTCTTGTCCTCATACGTCTTCACAAAATGGGAAAACCGAACGTAAAATTTGTACCATTAATAACATTATCTGTATTTTATTGATCCATGTTTTCGTACCCCCGTTTTTTGGTATCATGCTCTACAAATGACTACAGATATTCTTAACATTCTTCCTTCCAAAGGTTTGACATATTCGTCCCCTCTTCAAATTATATATAATAGGACTCTTTCGTATTCACATCTTAGGGTCTTTGGGTGCTTGTGTTATCCACTTTTTCCGTTCACTACAATTAACAAACTTCAGGCCCGTTCTACCCCGTGTGTGTTTTTGAGTTATCCGTCAAATCATCGTGGTTACAAATATTTTGATTTATCATCTAATAAAATCATCATTAGTCGCCATGTTATTTTGGATGAATCCCAATTTCCGTTTGCTAATGTAATAGTCTTGTGCCTAGTTTGTATAACTTTTTAGATGATGATATATCCCCGTATATTATTCACCAATTTTTGGATATGTCCGCGCCCGAATGCATCGGTGGGCCCATCATAGTCCTCCTAACGTCGTTATTGGGTCCGAGCCAGTCATCTTCACTTGATTTTGGCCATTACCGCCCTCTGGCTTCGGTGTTTTTCTCGCCCAAGTCCAGCCTTCCGTGTCGATTCGGGGCCAAGGCCCATCGCACGTTGGACAGCATGTCTCATGTCCCGGAAATTCCCAAAATTCACCCAATTCTGCCTCGAGTCATGGTCCAGTCACCCGAAGTCAATGGAGTATTTTTAAACCAAAAATATATTTTAATTTAAATTCTAATGTTCTTAAAGCACCACTACCCCGTAATCCTATGTCTGCTTTAAATGACCCGAATTGGAAGATTGATATGACTGACGAATATAATGCTCTCATTGATAATAAGACGTGGGAGTTAGTGCCCCGTCCATCTGGTGTTACTATTATTCGGTATATGTGGATCTTTGCTCATAAGACAATTCTGACTGTTTTTTTTGCGAGGCATAAGACTCGTCTTGTAGGTGATGATAAGACTCAACAAGTTGGTGTTGATAGTGGTGAGACATTTAGTCCGGTGGTCAAGCCAGCTACCATTCGCGCAATGCTCAGCTTGGCTCTATCGAAAGCATGGCCCATCATCAGTTGGATGTGAAAAATGTTTTCTTACATGGCGATCTCAAGGAGACAGTTTATATGCATCAACCCTTGGGGTTTATGGATCCCAAATATCTGCATCATGTATGTTTGTTGAAAAAGTCCTTATATGGGCTTAAGTAGTCCCCATGGGCATGATATAAGAGGTTTGTAGACTTTGTGTCGACTATTGAGTTATCTCACAACAGGTCTGATAATTTTTTATTCATATATCGTCGTGGTTCGTCAGTGACTTATATACTCTTATAAGTGGATGATATTATTTTGAATGCTTCATCTAATATATTACGCCAGTCTATCATGACAATGCTCAGTTCTGAGTTTACTATGAAAGACTTGGGACCCTAGAGTTATTTTTTTGGGATTGTTGTCACTCGTCATGCAGGTGGATTGTTCTTATCACAGAGGAAGTATGCAGTTGAGATCATTGAGAAGGCTGGGATTAAGTCCACTTTCACTCCAGTTGATACTAAACCTAAGTTGGGTGCTGCGGTCGGCTCCCCATATGAGGATCTGACCCGTTATTGCAGTCTTACAGGAGCCCTTCAGTATCTTACGTTCATGCGACATGATATACATATACCGTGCAACAGGTGTGTTTGTTTATGCATGATCCTAGGATTGAGCACATGAATGCGCTCAAACACATTCTTAGGTACATCCAGGTGACACTTGATTATGGCTTGCATTTGTATCATTCGCCGACGTCTACACTTGTCTCATATGTAGATGCTGATTGGGGTGGTTGTACGGATACCAGACGTTCTACGTCTGTATATTGTATATTTATTGGTAATAAAATGGTCTCATGGTCTGCCAAGCATCAGTTAACGCTATCACATTCAAGTGCAGAAGCCGAGTATCGAAGGGTAGCCAATGTGGTCTCTGAGTCATGTTGGTTACATAATATTCTTTTAGAGCTTCATTGTCCTATTCAGAAAGCTACCTTGACGTATTGTGATAATGTCAATGTCATCTACATTTCTGGTAATCCAGTTCAGCACCAGCGCACTAAACATATAGAGATGGACATTCACTTTGTTTGAGAAAAGGTAGCTCGAGGACAATTACACGTCTGCCATGTCCCGTCTAGGTATCAAGTTGCAGACATCTTTACAAAGGGTCTTCCATCGGTCATTTTTGAAGATTTTAGGGACAGTCTCAACGTTCGAAGACCGTCCACTATGACTGCGAGTGTGTGTTAGATATACATACATATACACATGATATACATATATATTGTATGTATATTGGATATACATACACAACCGAGAAGGAGTAGTCCAGCCCAACTAGGTAGTCTCGGTCAAAGTAAGGATTTGATAAATATTGTATATTAGTATTGTATCTTAATTAATTTTGTACACTTTTATCATAATTGTATAGTTAGTCTCCAAATAGAATAAGGTTTTATGAGTAAAATAAGAATAAGATTCTCCTATTGTACAGTGTATATATTGTCTTTCAATTACGAAAATAATCAAGGGATTATATCTTTATTTAGGACTGTGAGTCTTGACAGTTTTTGTACATTTGTCAAAGAGCTGCTTAATAAATGAATGTACAGTTGCTTCGGTCATTCCCAAGAATGCCCCTATCTGGGTGGTCCTTAATATTTGCCCATCACTGGTCTTTAATTTTTATCCTTTTGAATTTTAAGTAACAAAAAGGTGGTTAAAAATAATCTTGACATTGAAAAAATGAAAAGAAATTCAGCCAAACCACCTAATTTCGCAAAGCATAAGTTTATAGAAACTTTACCTTGTCCGGCATGATTTTTGTAGAAATTAAATTTTCCGACATAAGTTGTGTAGTAACTAATTCGCTCGGCACTATATAACTTATGCCGGACAAGACAAAGTTTCTATAAACTTATGTCTTGCGAATTAGTTACTACACAACTTATGCGGGATAATTTAATTCCTACAGAACTTACCGACACAAGGCAAATTTCTCTAAACTTATGCCTTGCGATTTTTTTTGTAAGAAAACAACGAATTCATCGCCTCTGTTGGTGATCAATCCCAGAATTTTTGGTTTCGTACGTCAACAAATAAGTATATTTGGCCCACAAATTTTCATCAACAACTTTTTTACTAAAGGGCATAAATTTTTGGTCTTTAATTTTTGCCTATCATAATAAACAACTTTTTTATTTGGCATAAATTTATATTTTCGCATCATAATATATTATATCCCACAAACTTATGCCCCATTAGACATAACTCTATTACTAAAGGGCAAAAGACAAAGACAAGCTGATTTGAAGGGCAAAAATTAAAAATCAGTCCATTTGAAGGGAAATTTGTGCAATTTATTCAATTCTAACATAATATTTTTAATTTACAGAGTTCGATATTTTTTTTGGTAACATTGTAAAATTACCATTTACAAACAAAACAAGAATAAACTAAGAGCACCTGATCCCACCACCACCTTCCAGGAAGGGTGTGGTGAGCATCAAGCCTCAGATGAACTAGTTACAAAATTGATGTAAAAAACTCCTACATGGTTTTGAAAGCTTAAAACACTCAATTATTTGTACAGTGTCTCTCTTTATCTGTTCCACCACCTCAACTAGCTGTACAGTAATCCTTTGTATAATTTTCAATTCCTGGCCCTCCCAACTTAACAACAATCACTTACTTTTCAAATTTCTTCCACTTCCTTCTCCTAAACCGGTGAATCTCATCTTCAGGCAATTGAACAGCAGATCATTGCATCAACTGAAAGTATATAGGTACTAGAGACAATCATTTTAGGGATAGATGTACTTGAACACATTCGTATTATTAATGAGATTAATATATTTATAAGTTTTGCAATTACTGTATTATTATTTGATTGTTTGTATTATTCATTAATGTGCATCCCTTGAGCTTACGTTGTCATTGATAGGGTGGGATATTAATGATGAAGCGTAGTTCTTAAAGTAGCCTCGACTGATGATCATTGAGAATGGAATATCAATGATATATTATAAGTCGACATGTGGTATGCATCACATTCTTATAGAATGTAGTATGCCTCACTTACTACTAGTAATGATTGCTAGTGATGAACACATGGATACTCTTAAAGGGTATTGACATGCCCTGCTGATAAACTATTTGTTATACATGTCTAAAGTATTATCAGCATGTGGGAGATAAAGGTCTTTTGACTTGAGGTCAATACGCACCTGATTTGTAGAGTAATGTACTTTGATCCTGTCCTAAGCTTAAATTCCTTATAGAATAAGACATGACTTGAATTGGGTACATGGCGATACAGACTAAGGTGGTAGTTGAGCCAAGAATATGATTCATTCCTCGATTAGATATTCGAGAGAACACTCAGCTTCTCAGTGATATTAGGTCGACCAAGTCATTGGTCAATGCAAGAGACATATTTGAGATATGATCTAGTTATCGACTAATATAGATGAGATAAAGTGATCAAGCCATTTGGATAGACACTTGACAAATCCTAAGCTTGATCGAGTGTGTTGCGAATGAAAGAAATTTATCATCCCACAAGGAGGTTGTGTTTACTAGAGTCTTGTAAACGGTTTTCACATACTGAGTTCGTCATGTGGCGCAGTCTAGAAGTTCCGTGTGAACCTTAATTTGATTAAGTGTCGATGTGTGAAGGCCTAAAGAGTCACACTAAGTCGATTGTCTTTTCGGTTAAAGAGTATATTGAGAGAGTATAAAATATTCGATTTAGAATCGAGATATTTTAACAAATAATAAATTCTGAGATAAATTCCATTTGATGAAAATTAATTAATTAAGTCAAAATTAGATTTTGGATTTAATTAAAATTAAAACGTGCTGAAACTTTAAAATAAAGTACCAGAGGCCGAGCCGCGACGCTGTACGGCAAATGGCCCAGCTCGACTAGCCCATCGCAACTCGCCAGGTCGAGTTTTCAAGCCTAATCCAGTGTGATTTGTATCATAATCTCCCCTATATATTTAGCACTTAACCTCGTAATTTAGGTTATTGATTCTACACAAAATTTACATTTGAATTCTTGCTTTCTGAACTCAGAGTTCAGGAATTAAAATACTCTCAAACCTCTACCAAGATTGTCTGGCTTTCCTGACAGGGGAGTATACCGTAGCGAAGGCTTGCAGTCGTAAGGACAATTGTGTGCGCTCCCGTTAGTAGAGACTTAAGATAACATAAGTCTTCTTTTGTCTTTGCAGATTTCAATTGTAGCGTAAACATACCAGACGGAATCGTTTGGGCAAGTAAGTTAACAAAATTTTAAACTTCCGATGTGCCTTACTTGTATGTTTTAGACCCAATAAAATTCTACAGTGGTATCAGAGTCAGGCTGGTTCAATGGTTACGTAACAATTGAAAGATATAATAATATGGGTTAAACGTAAAATTGATTTTAATATGAATTAAAACAAGGCTATTTGAAATCTGACATACTTTGACTGAGCGATTAACTTTTGTAATCACCCTAAATTATCAACTATGCTAAATCGAGGAAGTCATTCCGTTCTAGCACGAACTGAGCCTTGTGTAGAAACCGGTTCATTGCGAACATGGTGCACGACGAAGAACTTGTAGGAATTGATGATGGTCGACATGTGCGTTATTGATAATGGTGAGTGGTAGTAAAGGACCCGTAATCTGAACCCTAAATTAGATTTAGGGGTTGAACGATTTTTAGAAAATCGGTACGGAAATCGCTCTGAAAAGAATGTCGGCGCGGCTCAGTTAGGTTTCATGGCGGTCGCGGCCGTCACAGAATTATCGTGGTCGTGATTAAAACCGTTTAAAATTGAAGCTTCTTTGGGCTGAATGCGCGCGCGATCTCCAGAAAGTTAAAATCTCAATTTTCGAAAATTAATTTATGATTATTATTACACAGTATGTTGGTATACTATTTACGTGCTAAATGATCGTCATTTACTTTACTAAGTTTTAGAGTCCGCAAATCATGCTTGGGTAGGCGGCGCCCAAAACTAGTTTAGAGTCCGCAATCATGTTTGGGTAGGCGGCGCCCAAAACTAGTTTAGAGTCCGCAATCATACTTGGGTAGGCGGCGCCCAAATACATGTTTTAAATGCTTTGAGTAATGTTTGAACATGTAATAGTTGATCTTGAATATAACCCTGAATTAAAATGTTCCCCAAAATTTAATACAAGTCTCATTTAAAATGAATGTGTCGTCCGTTATAATTGATTGTGGTGAAAAATCCTTTTCGGTGAGATGAATATTTATGCCCCATCATTTGCTCTAAGTCTACGAGGACTCGGACTCTTTCATAAATGCATATAAATGTTGTAGTATGTGATAAACTTTCATGAGTATTTACACCCCAGTGTTTGCTCGATGAAGGCAAAGCCCACTTAGATACATAATTGCAGTCGCATAATGGGTTGATTTACTAGGCTATCTTGGCGCCCTAGTTTCGGACAGCTGAGGGACGCATATCGTATTGTTTAGAATATGCGATCAACCAAGAGTTGCAAATTGTTTATAACTAGTTTAGAGACCTACCAGATCATGTTGTTGAAGTTATCAGCCTCAGCAAACGCGGAGACAAAATGAATCTGGATCTTGACCCATTATGACCGTATTTGATATGAGTCTGTATTCTTTCATGAGGTAAAAAATTATGTTAAAATAGCGGGAGCTAATTAAACTAAAGACCATGTAAATTAATTAACGAATGTGTTCAATATAAATTATGTTAGAATGTTAATTTCAAGTCTATCTTTTCTTCAGTTACAATGTCGAATCTGTCACTTAGAATGTTGGTTGAAACGAACAAGTTGAATGGAGCCAATTTTCCTGACTGGTTAAGAAATTTGCATTTGGTGTTACGATTCGAAAAGATTGAGTATGTATTGGATACAACACTCACTACAGTCCTTGTTGAAGATTCTGAAACGTATGCCCAGTTTGACAAGGCAACCTATCAGAAACACCTCGATGATGCTACATCTGCACATCGCGTTATGTTATCTTTCATGTCAATAGATTGACAGAGGCAGCATGAGAACATGGATCCCAAAGAGATGCTAGAACACCTAAAGAACCTCTATGACTCTCAGTCTCAAACAATGAAGAATGAGTTGCTTATAGATCTTTTTAAGTGTTGCCTGAACGATGGGGCCCAAGTATATCCATATGCGCTTAAGATGATTGGGATGATTGAAAGGTTGACTTCTGTTAATATTAAGTTTCATGACAGAATTGTTTCCACGTTTATCCTAAATCTATTTCCTATAGTTTCATCATAATTACAACATGGATGGAACTAAAGCGAGACTGTCGACATTACATAACATGCTTGAAACTTTTGAATCTTCAATCTCTAAGAGCAAAGCTGTAATTATGGTTAGCTCCTCTAGTCATTCCAAACTGAAAGGTAAGGAATCTCATAAGAGGAAGGGTAAAGCTATCGTTGCGCTCACAGCAATGAAGCTCAAGGGAGGTGCGAAGAAGAAAAAGGTAATACCGGCTAAGGATATGTGCATGAACTGCAAGAGAAATGGGCATTGGAAGAAGGACTGTACAGCCCCAGGGGGAGACAAAGCACAAGATGCTTCTGGCCCTGCTGGACAAGGTATGTTTGTTATTAAAATAAATATCTCTATAACTAATTCTCACTTTTGGGTATTAGATACCGTTTGTGGCTCACACATTTGTAACAATATGCAGTGGCTAATTGACTGCAGAAATGTTGGACATTGGGAAGTAGATCTACGCGTTGGAAACAGAGCAAGAGTTGATGCTGAACGCGTGGGGACTTATAGACTAGATTTACCTTAGGGCTTTTGTTTAGAACTCAATAATTGTTATTTATTCCCTCGTTAATGAGGAATATTATTTATGTCCCTATGTTAGACATTGAGGGATTTTCCTCATTTATTACCAGTGGAAGTTATATTTTATCTTATAATGGTTTTATTTGTGGAAATGCACCGCTTGTGGATGAATTGTATGTTTTAAACTGTAGCCATGAAATTTTTAATATTCAAAATAAACGAGCTAAAATAAGTAATTCAAGAAATCCCACCTACTTATGGCACTGCAGACTTGGTCACATCAATGAATCAAGGATAGCAATATTAATGAAATTAGATTACCTAGAACCATTTGACTTAGAATCATATGATAATTGTGAATCTTGCTTAAGAGGAAAGATGACAACCAAATCACTTTCTGGGAAAGGGGTACGTGTCAAAGAGGTGCTTGAGTTAGTCCATACCGATGTATGTGGGCCGTTTTCAACTCAAACTCAAGCTAAATGAGGCTTTCTTTATTTCATCACTTTTGCAGACAATTTCTCAAGGTTTGTGCATGTGTATCTTATGAAACATAAGTCTGAAGCTTTTGAGAAATTCATGGAGTACAAGTCAGAAGTAGAGAAGCAACTTGAAACAAGTATTAAAATCTTCGATCAGATCGAAGAGGTGAATACTTAAGTAGAGAATTTTTAGGTTACTTGAAGCTTCATGGAGTTCAATCACAATGGACACCTCCCGGAACGCCACAAATGAATGGTGTTACTGAGAGGAGAAATCGGACCTCATTAGATATGGTTAGATCTATGATGAGCTTTTCAGCTCTACCAACGTACCTATGGGGATATGCCTTACAAAATTCAATCTATATTTTGAACAGAGTTCCTTCAAAGTCAGTAGAGAAAACTCCATATGAGATATGGAATGGTAAGAAGTCAGCACTTAAACACATGCGACCCTGGGGGTGCCCTGCATATGTAAAGAAATTGCTTACTGACAAATTGGAATCTAAAAGTGAGAAGTATTATTTTGTGGGATATCCTAAGGAAACAAGGGGATACTACTTCTATCTTCCTGACGAACATAAGGTAATTGTTTCCAGAAATGCAACTTTCCTTGAAGAATACTATGTCTACAAGGAACAGAGTTACAACAAGATAGAACTTGAAGAAATTCAAGAAGTGCAAAATAATATAGAGGATGAACCCTTGTCAAATGACCTAGGCAAGGATTCAGTGGGAGTATTTGATGATGATTGGGTACTTAGAGTACGTCCTTCTGCCAGTGGGAGTGATGTGAGGGATAATCTAGAAATGCAAGACTCTCATACACAACCAATAGAAGATGACACAATGGTTGTGCAACATCTTATTCAAAATGATATTCCTGAAAGATCTCAAGGTGTTGGATTTTCCAACACACAAACACCTTCTCACAATAAAAATACAACAAACACTGAAACACAGAATATTCAGCTCCGTAGGACCGCTAGGACTTATCGTGCACCTGAAAGACTTAACTTCCTTATTGAAACCAACAATGAGATAGATATTTCTGATGATGATAAGCCTACTACCTACAGTGAAGCAATGTTAGTCATTGATTCACAGAGATGGAAAGAAGCCATGAAATCCGAAATGGAATCCATGTACATAAATCAAGTATGGAACTTGGTTGATTTTCCAACATGGGTTAGACCCATATGATGCAAATGGGTCTTCAAGAAGAAGATTATGCATATGGCAAGGTACAAACTTATAAAGCAAGATTGGTGGCTAAAGGTTATAATCAACGGTCTGGGGTCGATTATGATGAAACTTTCTCACATGTTGCGAAGATTAAGTCCATTCGGATTTTGCTTGCAATAACTGCATACTATGATTATGATATTTGGCAAATGGATGTCAAAACTGCTTTCCTTAATGGTAACCTAATCGAGGAGGTGTATATGATACAACCAGAGGATTTTATATCCAAGACTCAACCCAAAGCAGTATGCAAACTACAGAAATCCATTTATGGACTTAAGCAAGCCTCAAGGAGTTGGAATATTTGCTTTGACAAAGCAGTCAAATCGTTTAACTTTGTTAGAAGCAAAGAATACCTATGCGTTTATAATAAATGCACAGATGAGAGTATTGTCTTCATTGTCATATATGTAGATGACATATTGATAATGAGAGATAATAAGACTCTCATGCAATCAGTCAAGGAATGGTTATCCAGCACCTTCATGATGAAGGGCTTAGGTGAAGCCTGCTACATTCTTAGAATTAGGATCTACAGAGATAAACCTAATAGATTGTTGGGGCTGTCACAATCCATCTACATAGACAAAGTGCTAAAACGTTTCTCTATGGAAAACTCAAAGAAATAAAGTCTTCCTATGGGTCAAGGCATCAAGTTATCAAAGAAGGATAGTCCTTCTACTGTTGCAGAACTTGAACGCATGAAGAGGATCCCATATGCATCAGCTATTGGATCAATCATGTATTCCATGACCTGTACAAGGCCAGATGTGGCCTATGCACTTAGTATGACTTGCAAATTCCAGCAGAATCCTGGGGAGGAACACTGAAAAACATTCAAGAGTATTCTTAAGTATCTTAGACGAACTAAAGAATATTTCTTAGTCTATGATGGACAAGAAAAGCTAGTAGCTACTGGGTACACTGATGCTAGCTTCCAGACAGATCTTGATGACTTCTAATTTCAATCTGGATATGCCTTCATTTTAAATGGTGGAATAGTGAGTTGGAAAAGTTCCGAACAAGCTACAACTGCTGATTCAACTACTGAAGCCGAGTACATTGCTGGATTGAAAGCTGGTAATGAAGCTGTCGCGATATCTGAGTTCTTAAAAGAACTAAGAGTTGTTCCAAGTGCCACTTGTCCAATAACGATTTATTGTGACAACACTGGCGCGATTGCGCAAGCTAATGAACCAAGATCAACGAACAGAAATAAGCATGTACCAAGAAAATACCGCATACTTAGAGAGATGGTGGAGACTGAAGAAATAAAGTTAGACTATATTCCCATAGATGAAAATCTAGCAGACCCATTTACTAAACCATTAAGCTTAGTCAATCATAATGGTCATTTCAAAAACATGGGGCATTAGATACGTTGGAGATTGGCTCTAGGCCAAGTGGGAGATTGAAAATATGTATGTACTATAGACAATCATTTTATGGACAAATGTACTTGAACACATTCGTATTATTAATGAGATTAATATATTTATGGCTTTTGCAATTACTGAATTATTATTTGATTGTTTGTATTATTCATTAATGCATCCCTTGAGCTTACATTGTCATTGATAGGGTGAGATATTAATGATGAAGTGTAGTTCTTAAAGTAGTCTCGACTGATTATCATTGAGAATGAGATATCAATAATATATTATAAGTTGACATGTGGTCTGCATCACATTCTTAGAGAATGTAGTATGTCTCACTTACTACTAGTAATGATTGCTAGTGATGGACACATGGATACTCTTAAAGGGTATTGGCATGCCCTGCTGATAAACTATTTGTTATACATGTCTAGAGTATTATCAGCATGTGGGAGATAGAGGTCCTTTGACTTGAGGTCAATACGCATCTGGTTTGTAGAGTAATGTACTTTGATCCTGTCCTAAGCTTAAATTCCTTATAGGATAAGACATGGCTTGAATTGGGTACATTGCGATACAGACTAAGGTGGTAGTTGAGCCAGTAATATGATTCATTCCTCGATTTGATATTCGAGAGAACACTCAGCTTCTCAGTGATATTAGGTCGACCAAGTCATTGGTCAATGCAAGAGACATATTTGAGATATGATTGTCGACTAATATAGATGAGATAAAGTTATCAAGCCATTTGGATAGACACTTGGCAAAAAGCTTGATCGAGTGTATTGCGAATGAAAGGAATTTATCATCCCACATAGAGGTTGTGTTTACTAGAGTCTTGTAAACGTTTTTCACATATTGAGTTCGTCATGTGACGCAGTCTAGGAGTTCCGTGTGAACCTTAATTTGATTAAATGTCGATGTGTGAAGGCCTAAAGGGTCACACTAAGTCGATTGTATTTTCGGTCTAAGGGTATATTGAAAGAGTATAAAATATTCGATTTAGAATCGAGATATTTTAACCAATAATAAATTATGAGATAAACTCCATTTGATGGAAATTAATTAATTAACTCAAAATTAGATTTTGGATTTAATTAAAATTAAAATGTGCTGAAACTTTAAAATAAAGGGGTAGCGCCGCGACGCTGGTACGACAGTGGGCCCAGTCCGACTGGCCCACTGCAACTCGGTTTTGGGTCAGGTTTTCAAACCTAATCGCAGTGTGATTTGTATCCTAATCTCCCCTATATATTCAACACTTAACCTCATAATTTAGGTTACTGATTCTACACAGAATTTACACTTGAATTCTTGCTTTCTGAACTCAGAGTTCAGGAATTAAAATACTCTTAAACCTCTGCCAAGATTTCCTGACTTTCCTGACATAGGAGTATACCGTAGCGAAGGCTTGCAGTGTTAAAGACAATTGTGTGCGCTCCCGTTAGTGGAGACTTAAGATAACATAAACTGTAAGTCTTCTTCTGTCTTTGCAAATTTCAATTGTAGCGTAAACATATCAGACAGGAATCGTTGGGGCAAGTAAATTAACAAAATTTTAAACTTTTGTTGTGCCTTATTGTGTGTTTTAGACTCAACAAAATCCTACATCAACTCCACAAATAGATGATGACTAGACTCTACTCTTTGTGTATCACAAAGACTGCATGGAGTGTGCATGTGAATTAGCCTAGCAAACTCTGGTGCACAACGATATTTGTGGTGTAACTTAAATTTGTCATGCATATATAATAGCCAAGTATAGAAAATTTTAGTTGATTGATAGTAGTGCCCTTCAATGACGGAGCTATAATTTTCACTAAGAAATATCAAAATATAAAGAATTAAACCCACAAATAAGTGAAGCGGAGTCAATATATACATACATAAAAAATATTTTTTTACCTAGCTACACAATTTACTTTTTCGGTGAAGGGATGTCCCTTGGATGCATGTGGCTCCGCGCATCGAGCTGCTGGCTTCCCGCACTTCCATTGTTTTTCTATTTTTCGTTTAATGATTTGTTGCAAGAAAAATTAGCTTTAGATAAGTTTATTTCAAAATCCAATCCAATATAGTCCACATAAAAGGAGTCGTAGCAACGTTAATATCATCCAATTTCCTTGCGACCCATAGTTATAGGCCTAATATTGACTAGCTCATAATGCCTACACATTCAAGAAAAGTTCCAACTTCTAAGTAGTATTTTAATAAACTGGGTGACTCATAAGATTAGATTTAGAAGTGGATGGTCTTGAATTTTTGACACCGCTTGCCCTATGCGAAAACTTCAAGCTTAGTGAGTTTTGCCCCATAAACAACACTTTTAAGTTTGACCATAAAGTTTTTCTCATATGACAAACACAGATCAAAAGTTCAACACCCATTTTCAAGGTCATAGAATGTTTACAATGACTGAATGCAACTCTTGCGAAATATGGCTACCCTTGATAGAGAGGTAAATAATTGTGTGCTATACTTTTCAAGAATTGAAATTGTAAAAGACTAAAGAATCTTATTCTTGTTATGATATTCATTAGCTGAAATTATGAACAAAATGAAATTGATTTGTTAAGAATATCTTAATTAAATTTAAATAATTGGAACTACATTTATCAGCAACTCCAATATCCTAAAATTGTTTTAGGTAGGAATAATGGACTATTTTGATTGAATAAGTGCCCATCATATAAATAGCTAGGATTTTAAAAGTAACCTCTCTTTTTTTCTTCCAGAAAATTACTTACCCACAAGTCTAGTCTAGTCTAGTTAGAGAAGAATTTTGTGAAATAGTTCATGTTCGTGAAATAAATTCATTAAGACGTTTTGCACTTCCATATTGCAGTGAAAATGAACTTTTACCATCATTTAGTTCACTACGATATACGTTAAAACCACTCGTCATTACTATCTGCCTCTATCGCACAATTACTATATACTGCCTGATAGAAATACCCGTGATATACACATGTATTCCGTGTATATCACGGAAACAGAGAATTCAATTATTGTTGTAATCAAATTGTTGTACAAATTTACCATTGTACAAGTAGAATTAGGATATTAGTAGTATAGTAAGAATATGATTTTTCATATTTGGAGATTGTAAATTGTATATATACCTATTCATTAATGAAAATAATCAAGAGATTATTTCATTCATGGTATCAGAAGTCTAGGGCAAACTTTTCCTCTCCAATTTTTTTCCCGCTGCCCGTCCTGACCAGTGGCCAACGATCATACTCCCTCCAATCTTTGATAATTTTTTTCTTCTCCAAAATCCCTAATTTTCACTTGTTCTTTCATTATGTCTACCTCAAAGAACACATTTCATCTAGCCCTTACAGTCTCCAACATCAAGAACCATATCTCTATCATTCTTGAGATGAAAAACGTCCAATACGCAACGTGGACAAAATTATTTAAAGTTCACGCACGCTCGCATCAAGTCCTTAATCACATCATCCCCTCAATAATAGGCATGAAGATGTTGCCTACCCCCGAGGATGACCATGTGTTATGGACCTTGATGTTACCGTTCTTCAGTAGATTTATTCCACTATCTCTACAGACCTCTTGCAGACAATCATTGAACTTGACGCCACGACGATGGAAACTTAGAATAGGGTGCGTGATATATTTCAAGATAATAATAATTCTCGTGCGGTCACTCTTGAGCAGGAATTTTTCCATGTCAACATGGAGGATTTCCCGAATGTCTCAACCTATTATAAAAGGCTGAAGAAATTGGCGGATCAACTCAAAAATGTTGGTGCACCCATCACCAATGATCGTCTTGTTCTCCAGATGGTTGCAGACCTATCCGAGGCCTATAATAGCATTGGGACGCTTCTTCGTCAGAGTAATCATCTCCCACTATTCTACCAGGCACGTTCCATACTCACAGTAGAAGACGCCGACCTGACTAAGAAAGCGACTACCAGAGCAAATTCCATCATGATGATGGCCACGTCAGATGACCCTCACTTATTCTTTGAAAATTCGGGCCAAAATCGTACCAACAGTGGCGGAAAAAGGGGTCAAAATCATAAAATAATGGCAAGAACCGCGGTGGTAATAATTGTTACACCCCGTAAATTCAAGAAGATAAGGTAAGAACATACCACGGTATATAATATTTGAAAGTGGAAAGATAGGTGGGCAAACATGTGTTGGACGGATTTTGAGTCTACCTTGGAGTGTTGTACCCCAGTTGTTAAGAATTTCGAGGTGTTTAAAAAGCCTAGTGTGTAGTCCGTTAAATCTAGTTCCCAACGCAACAAACCGTTCGTCGATAGGACATCGGAGTCAAAAGTTATGGAAGTTACAAGTTAGGTGCGCGATCGAGCGCGCAGCGATTTTCGGTTCGAGGGTACAGTGCCGCTGAATCTGGTCGCGGTGCGGTTGTCTTGAGTCGCGGGTTGCAGCGCGGCTCCGAATGCGAGGGCGCGGAATCTGGAACTTTTCGGAAGTGGAGCGCAGGCTGGCGGGATTTTTCTGGTAAAGACGAAAATCGGGGATATTTTGTTAAAAGCCTATGGGAGGGTGACAAGTGTCCCTCCCATCCTTTTGATCAGGTAAGGGGCCTATTTTAGGGCCAAGTCTTGGAAGACTTGGCCATTTCATCTCAAAACCCTCCCAAGGAAATCCTCTCCCTTTCTCTCTAGTTTTTCTTGAAGAAACCTTGCCTTAGGGGAAATTGTTGGAGCGGCGGCAAGAAGGAAAAGTGTGGGTAAACTTGTGGGAAGCGCTGGTGGACGCGTTTGACGGAGAAGAAGTGGAAGAAAGGGGCTTTTGTGGGCTTCTCCAAAGGTAAAAGTTTCCCCTTCTCTTAGATATGGGTTAATACTTGTTATAGTAGTTTAGAAATGAGCCTGAGGCTGTTATATTTAAGTTGTATAGATTTGGATCTTGTTGTCTTGTTGAAAACTGAAATGGGCATGTTAACCTTAAGATGATAACTTCAATTTGGTTACTAATTTGGTCGTCACCTGTTGTAAAGGGGGATTGTAGTTGTTGAAGATGTCTAGGGCTAGATATCATGTTAGACCTAAGAACTTTGATTGGAAAAGAGTTGAAAGGGGTTAGTATTGGTTATATTGTTGGCCAAGAATGGCATGGAAATTATTGGTTTATTTTGTGTTGTTGTGGGGCGGAATTTTACACGTATTGTTAGGCGTGTAATCCCCTTGTATTTGCTGGATCAATTGAGCCTTAAATGTGGCGTTTGGTTATTGAATTCGGCCTTGAAAAAGGTGGCATAGAAGTAGAAACAAAGGAAGTGTTGTCCAAATTCCCGTAGAATGTAGGGACCTTGCACTTAGTTTATTCTACGTTCGAAGCTAGAGTTTGATAGACGTTTTGTGACCCTTATAGGATTGAAGTACTACGAGTAGCTTATTCTACTTAAGGGGGATAGTACTGTGGAGCATTTTGTTAACCGTCGATAATCGTCGCGAGGTATGTGATTCTTCCTATCCTCTTCAGCATGATTATTTGTGAAATATATAGTGCAGTAGATGCACGTGTGTTAATGGAATTTGATTTCCCTTGTTGTTCCTTGACTTGATATGAAGTGTAAAGGTCTTGATTGTTTAAAAAAGTAGGAAAATCTTATTCGTTAGTAATGGTTACTCGGTGGTCAAAGAATAAGCCCTCTTGGTCTCATAAGGGCTTATAGTTGTAATTGGTTGGTTTAAAACATAAAGTGTTATAACGACTTTATGTGAAGTTTGTTATAACCACTTTATGTAGGTAAAAGAATGGTTTGTTGATTTCAAAAGATAAGAGACTTGACTTATAATTGACCTAAATGGTGTTGAAAAGTGTGAAACTTCATTCGTGAGAAATGAGTACTTGGTTTTTAAAAGAATAATGTTACATAAATTTCGGAAATGGGAATAAGAATCGAACAAGCCAATGCAGCGTTAATAAAGGAAAAAGTGATGACAATTAATTATATTAAAACCAGTAGAAACCTCCATCTGCATAGAAGCTAAGATAAGACAAAATTGTATTACATTTCCTAGATCATGGCTGCTCTAATAAGAATTATTGTAATCAAGTTTCGATCTTCTTGAAAATTCCAAAGTAAGGAACTCGTTTTCTAAAAGAAAAGAGACTTAAGAATTTGAAGTGTTTTGGTTTAAAAGAAAGGCATGGTTTTGTCTTGCCTTGTTTTAAAACCTAAAGTGTTATAATAGCTTTATGGGAAGTTAGTTATAACGACTTTATGGAAAGTAAAGAAATGGATTCATTATTGGATTTAGAATGGTAACTTGATTTTTGGAAAAAGAGAAGTAACTTGTTTTCAAATATTGAACTCTTTGTGATGGAAAAACATAAGTGGCTTGGTTATAAAAGGTAGGAGTACCTTGATCCTAAAGGGGTTAGATATTTGGGTTTTAAATGGTATACTTGACGTTGTGTTAAGGAGTGTTTAAAGTACCTTGAGTTGTGTGTAACTTGCCTATGCTTGGTTGAGATAGCCTTGTTGTACAAGGGTTTGATTGTGCTATCGAGTCTCTCGATGGAGGGCCGGCTATTGGTTATTTGTTTGGACATACTGACACGTTGGGTAGCCCACGGGTATGCTTCCACATGGAGTATTCTCTTGTTATTTGTTTGGACATACTGACACGTTGGGTAGCCCACGAGTATGCTTCCACAGTGAGTATTATCTTGTTAGTTGTTTGGACATACCGACACGTTGGGTGGCCCACGGGTATCTTCGCGAGGATTGTTATCTTGTTATCTCCTTTGGGCATCCGACACGTTGGATGGTCCACGGGTATGGGCCCACCAGGGCGGTTCGAGCCATGCTTATACCGAGGTGAGATCGGGGCATGCGGCCGTTGTGCGGAGTTAAATTCACGGGTTGTATTTGAGTGATGATTTCACGGGCATGAGTCCACGACTTGACATGGCGCTTATATGTTGTGTCTTGTAGTTTGGTTATCATACATGTCTCGACTTTATATAGACTATTATGATTTCATTTACGTATTTTTCGGGCACATACTTGGTACTGTTGTCGACCTCCTTCGGGGGGCTGCGTTCATGCCGCAGGTGGAGGTACATAGCTTGCTGATCCGCACTCTTAGGATCGTTGTTCGGTTCTCGGAAAGCTCCATATCTCCGGAAGCTTGTCCTGTGGTACGGTTCCCTGAAGTTGTAGACTTTTGTATATTCAGGGGCATGGCGGGGCCCTGTCCCGTCATCATGGTTTTAAAATTCTTAGAGGTCTGTAACACTGTTGTGGGCAGAGTTTGTAAGAGATATCGCTCAAGTTTTCATTTATGTACAAAAAGGTAACCGTTTGGGTTAGCCTGTTTTCTTATTTCACTGTTTCTTTCATGAGTTTTTATTTCCGCTGGTTTTTCTCTGATGTTGTATCACTAGGGTGCCCGGGGTAAGGCACCAGTCACGGGCCCGGGATCGGGTCGTGACAATAATGGCGGTGGTAGTGGACGGAATAGCGGCAGCGGCAGCAGTGGTGCTCGGAACAGTGGACCGCAGGCCAACTAGCCGCATCCTTGGGCCTCCTGGTCGTGGGGCTGGGCCAGTGGCCATTGACCCAATATCCCTTATTACTCAACGTCGTCGTATCCTAGAAACTGGGCCCAATTCGGTCGCCTTCGAGCCCGATTTCCCGGTCGAACAATGTATCACGATCGATGGAGTCATGGCGCAGTCGGTGCTGCTGGGCCTCGGCGGCCAGCCTTCCCTGTTGTAGGCCCAGCGATAGTACCTACGCCTACGGATATCGAGGCTGCAATGCATACACTTGGATTAAATCCTCTAGACGCAAATTGATATATGGACACCGGTGCCATTTATCACAAGACATCCACACCAGGTACACTTCGTCTTATTTCAATTTGAGCAACAATCATGGTATAACTATTGGTAATAGTCATTCAATTCCAATTCGGGGTTATGATCACACAAAATTGTCTCCCCACATCCTCCTCTAGTCTTAAAAAATATTTTCATACCCCTCACTTAATTAAAAATTTGGCGTATGTCCGAAAATTCACCACTGATAATTGAGTTTCGGTTAATTTTGACCCTTTTGAATTTTTTGTGAAGGATTTCAATACGGGGATACATCTAATGAGATATAATAGAAGGGGAGAGCTTTATCCAATCACTACTACTATTATTTCCACAAGTTAAGCCACTCATTCAACGTTTGTCGCTCTTTCTCCTTCTTTGTGGCATGCACGTTTGGGTCATCCAGGATCATCTATTATTTCTTCTCTGCATAAAAATAATTTTATTGATTGTAAGAGTACGTGTAGTACTCCACTCTGTCCTTCTTGTCCTTTAGAAAAACATGTTAGATTGCCATTTGTCGCCTCTACTTCTCGTAATTTTATGCCTTTTGACATTATTCATAGTGATTATGGACATCTCCCATTTTGAGTTCTTTGGGCCCTTGTTATTATGTATTATTCTTGGATGATTATTCTATTTTTTGCGGACATTTCCTTTATCCAAAAAGTCTCAAGTTTTTTCAACCTTATTAAAATTTAGAGCATTCATCTGTACCCAATTTGAAGGGAAAATTAAAAATATTCAATGTGATAATGGCAAGGAATATGATAATGGGCTGTTTTGGGATTTTTATGACACTAATGATATATCTTTTCGGTTTTCTTGTCCACATACGTCCTTACAAAATAGGAAAGCCGGAAGAAAAATTTGTACCATGAATAATATTGTCGAACCTTGCTAGCCCATACTGCATTACCTCCTTCCTTTTGACATCATGCGTTATAAATGGCTACATATCTACTTAACATCCTCTCTAACAAAGGCTTAGCATATCATCTCCACTTAAAATTCTTAACAATAATGATCATCGTATTCTCATCTTAGGGTGTTTGGGTGTTTATGTTATCCATTTTTTCCGTCTTCTACAATTAACAAACTTCAAGTCCATTCTACCACTTGTGTGTTTTTGGATTATCCATCTAATCATCGTGGTTATAAATGCTTTAATTTATCATCTAACAAAATCATAATTAGTTGCCATATTATTTTTGATGAAACTCAATTACCGTTTAATAAATTGTGTAGTTCCGTGTCTAGTTCGTATAATTTTTTGGATTACGGGATGTCACCGTATATTCTCCACCATTTATCCGAGATATTTCGTGACTCAAATCCTCCAGCAGGCCCACTAATTCTCGTTCTAGCGTCAACTCGAATTACAAGCCCACTGTCTGCTGGCCCAACTAGTCTCAGTCTTAGTCCCGGATCTCGACCCAGTCCTCATCTCAGTAATGATCCAGGATCACGGCCCACTTCACATACTGATCCATCTTCTATTTCTCACTTAGTTATTGGGCCAGAAGACCCACTGTCTGCTGTCCAGTCCACTGCCAACCCGTTAATTACTCAAATCCCGTTCAATTCCACATCGAGTCAAGGGCCAATTACTCATAGCCAATAGGGTATTTTTAAATCAAAATGATATTTTAATCTTAATTCTAATATCACTAAGTCTCTCCTACCACGTAACCCAATATTTGCCCTTCATGACCCGAATTGGAAATTGGACATGGATGACGAATATAATGCGTTTATTGAAAATAAGACATGAGAGTTGATGCCCCGTCCACATAGTGTTAATATTATTCGGTCTATGTGAGTTTTTACTCATAAAGGAAATTCTGATGGTTCTTTTGAAAGGCATAAGACACGTCTTATATGTGATGGTAAAACACAACAGGTTGACATGAATTGTGGAGAGACATTTAGTCTGGTGGTCAAACCGGCAATCATTCGCATTGTGTTGAGTCTAGCTCTCTCGAAAGCATGGCCCCATTCATCAGTTGGATGTGAAAATATTTTCTTACACGGTGATCTTAAGGAGACAGTCTACATGCATCAACCCTTGGGATTTAGGAACCCCAATTATCCTCATCATGTGTGTTTACTGAAAAATTCATTGTATGGGCTTAAGCATTCCCCACGAGCTTGGTATAAAATATTTATAGATTTTGTGTCTACTATTGAGTTTTCTCACAGCAGGTCTGATCACTATCTGTTCATCTATCGTTGTGGTACTTCTATAACATACATTCTGTTATATGTGGATGATATTATTTTGACTGCCTCTTCGGCTAATCTGCGCAAGTCTATCATGAACCTTCGGAGTTCAGAATTTTTCATGAAAGACTGAGGACCAATGAGTTAATTTTTGGGTATAGCTGCCACTCGACATGCAGGCGGTCTATTTTTTATCACAGAAGAAGTATACGACTGAGATTATTGAGAGAGTTGGCATGTCATCTTGTATGTCCTCTTCTACTCCGGTGGATATCAAACCGAAGCTGAGTGCTACTTTTAGCACACCATATGAGGATCCCATCCACTATCATAGTCTTGCAGGGGCACTTCAGTAACTTACTTTTATGAGATCAGATATCACTTATGCATTACATCAGATGTGTTTATTTAGGCATGATCAGCGTATTGAGCACATGCATGCTCTCAAACGCATTGTACTACACCTCCAGGGAACACTTGATTATTGATTACATTTATATTCATCCTCCCTCTCTACTCATGTGTCATATACAGATGCTGATTGGGGTGGTTGTCTAGATACCAGACGTTCGACATCTGGTTATTGTATGTTCATTGGGGATAACTTGGTCTCTTGGTCAGAAAAATGTCAGGCTACTTTATCACGATCTAGTGTTGAGGTCAAATATCGAGGGGTAGCCAATGTGGTGTCTGAGTCATGTTGGCTACGTAATCTTCTACTAGATCTACATTTTCCTATTCAGAAAGCTATATTGGTCTACTATGACAATGTTAGTGTAGTCTATCTTTCTGGGAATCCGATCCAACATCAGCGCACTAAACATATCGAGACAGATATTCACTTTGTTCGCGAAAAGATAGCTCGTGGACAAGTACATGTCTTGCATGTCCCTTCCAGGTACCAAATTGCTGATATCTTTACTAAGGGTCTTTCCTTGGTTCTGTTTGAATATTTTAGGGACAGTCTCATCATATGACAACCGTCCGCTATGACTGCGGGGGTGTGACAGAAATACCAGTGATATACACATATATACCGTGTATATTACAAAAAACAGAGAATTCAATTATTGTTGTAATCAAATTATTGTACAAACTTACCATAGTTGTAGAATTCTTGTACAAGTAAAATTAAGAGATTAGTAGTAAAGTAGGAATAGGATTTTCCATATTTGGAGATTGTAAATTGTATATATACCTCTTCGTTAATGAAAATAATCAAGAGATTATTTCTTTTATTGCCGTCATTACTACCAATAACATCCACTGTCGAATACCACTATTTGTTGGGATCGAAATAATCAGAGCGTCATACGGAAGCTAACCGTTACAAACTTTGACATCGATAAATCATACAACAAAGAAAACTATTTTAAAAGAGACATAATATTCTAATATGGTTTGGTCAAGTGACCTACATATTAGAACACATTAGGAGAATAATCTCCCCTAAATGAAACTCTTTAATGACTACCTTGTGGATATTTTTCGTGTCTTCTAGTTGTGAAAGGAGATCTTCAATTTATAGATGTCCAAAACTTTTTCCCCAAGGAAATGAATAGCCAAATATGGAAGAGAATTATATTTTCCTTTCAGAAAAAGTAAAATCATTTATGGTAATACTTTGATTTTCCTTCAAGAGAAAAGTACACTCAAATATGGTAAGAAAATTAAGAGAAAATCCTAACAAATCTCCCCTTTTTTGTTTGAATTTTCTGACAAAATAATTTTCATCCTCCTTCTTCGCATAATTTTCATATCACTGATGCTTCCATGGTTAAAAATAGGTGTGGGTTGAAAATTTGGGTATCTGTATAAAAAATGAGCACCGGTTGAAACTTGAAAGTGCAGCCCATGCGTTAAATGTGATCATGGGTTGAAATTGGCCCAAGCATTAAAAGTAATCAAGGGTTAAAATGAGCTCATGCGTTAAAAAGTAAGCATGAGTAAAAAAATTCATGCATAATAAATAAGCATGAGTTAATTTTTTTTTAATTTCTAAAGATGTGCAACAACTCGATTGTTGAAAATATGGTTGAAAATTATCTTCACATGTAGTACTTCAGACTTTTTTTAATTTTTTTTGACAAAACTCTTCATTATCACCAAATTGGTTGCTTTTGATTTGAACCCGCCTTGAACATGTGCTGACCATTGAATCTGATACCACTTGTTAGGATCGAAATAATCAAGGCGTCATGCGAAAGCTAACAGTTGCAAACATTTGCAACGATAAATCAGATGACAAAGAAACTATTCTAAAAAAGACATAATATTCTAATATGGTTTGGTCAAGTGACCTACATGTTTGAAAAACTATGACTAAAAACATAAAAACTATTAGGAGAATAATCTCCCCCTAAACAAAACTATTTAATGACTACATTGTGAATATTTTTCTATGTCTTCTAATTGTGAAAAGAAGTCTTCAATTTATAGACGTCCAAAACTTTTTTCCCAAAAAAAAGAATAGCCAATATGAAAGAGAATTATTTTTCCTTTCGGAAAAAATAAAAATATTTATGATAATATTTTGATTTTCCTTCAAAAAAAAAACAAAAGTAAAACTCAAATATGGTTAGAAAATTGACAAAAACCCTAACACTATTACCATTATCCACGAACATTGTCACAATCAGTCATTACTGCAGGCCAGTCACTTATACCAACTAATTTTAACATATCTCATCATCGCACAACCAGCCACCATAAGTTATCACTACTAATCATCACTATGAGTCGCCACCTACGACCATCATTATCGACTATATATTGTTAACGTCAGCTTTGGTCGATATTAGTTTTTAGTGTGTGTTTAATTATACATACAATTTTTACGATGACAAGTAAATTAAGACTGTCTAATCCTTCATGAACATAATATTCGATTATTAGGTTAGTTGTAGTTATAAAAAAATAAATAGTCTTAATTATTGAGAATTCAATTTGAAATAATATCTTAATAATTACGTATATATTTAAGTTCAGAAAATTAAAACCTTTGAAAACAAATGTCCCTTGGTTAGGGGTGTTATTGGTCCGGTCCGGGTATCGATATACCGGAACGATAAAGTTATCGGTCCGGTCTGATAAGGTTATCGGTCCGGTTCTGAATAATGTTTCCGGTCCGAAATATTAAAATCTCTGCTTTACTTAAAAATCTCAGTTTTACTTATAATCTTTTTATAAAAATCCATGTTTTACTGCATTTACTGTTTTACATAATAAATATTAACAAACTTAAAACAATATATAATAACAATACTCCAAGGATTGATAAGATAGTTATCGGGTATCGGACCGGGAGTGATAATAAATAATTTATCGGGTAATTAGACCGGGTTGCCGGACCGGATCCTTATCAGTTCGGATCCTTATGTATGATATTTGTATCCGAACCGTAAACTTTTCGATCCGAGTATCGATCCGGATATTTCAGTCCAATTCTCGGATGTATCCGGACCGATAACAGCTCTACCCTTGTGAACGAAAAAACAAACGTCCCTCACCTAGTTTGGCATATCTGATTGTCGTTTGGTTCCATTATCAGTAATTAGGGCCACCATTATCTTCATATATGGATATATCTTATATGTTTAACCAAATCTTAAAATAGATCTTTCTATCCAATGTCCCCGAAGGGACAAAAATATAAATTGATTGGCTAATTGGATATCCATCATGTGTGTACTAATCCCTCTTTGGGCCTTCTTCACAACTACATAAGAAAGGAAATGCCAAATGATAAATAATATTTCATCTATAAAAGTATTTCCTTCCTTTACCCTTATTATTTTTCTATACGTAGTTAATAGGGGAGGAGAAAGTTCTAACCACGGTTCAAGATTGTCCTACTAAACCCCAAAATAAGTTCTTCAAAGGAAAAGTACACTCTTGAAGTCTTGTTTGAAGATTATAGTATTCCCACTCTCATAAAAAGAATGTCACTAGTACTAATTATTATTTGGTATAGAGTCAAATTACTTGAGCAATTTTTTTGATTATTTTTAAAAAATATTAACTATAAATTTATGTGTCTGATAGTATTTTTATGTAGTTTAAATGTTTAAATTTTATATATGAAAAAAGAGTCAAAATCTAAGTTGATTTTGATAATTAGAAACGTTGAATTTGAACCCTGCTATTCTTCTAGGACATGAGTACAATTTTAAGTAAATTTTCATATCTTAAAATTAATATGTAATCACACAGGTCAAACAAAAATTCTAAAAGTAGAACTCTCTTCGTTCAACTTTGTTAGATTGTATTAATCTCCCCTAGGGAGTTCTTCTCATTAATACATTTATATAGGTGTACAATATTGAATCCTTCTACAATAAAGATCTCAATCCTACCATAATTATACAATACAAAATATGATAAATATATAACCTAGTCAATGCTAATATATACGTGCTAATACACCCCCTCAGACGGAGCGGGAGGAGGCCGGACGCTAAGACTGGATCTGAAGTCAAGGAAGAGTTGTCTAGGAAGACCTTTAGTAAATATATTTGCATACTGATATGAAGAAGACACATGCATCACCCTAACAAGACCAATAACAACATTCTCATGAACAAAGTGTATATCCATCTCAATGTGTTTGGTTCATTGATGCTGAACCGAATTATAAGATAAATATATGGCGGATATGTTATCACAGTAAACAAAAGACGCTTTACGCAAGGGCCATTGCAGCTCCAAAAGAAGGTTTTGAAGCCAACAGATCTCAGCAACAACATTAGCAACGCCTCTATACTCTGCTTCTGCACTCAAACGAGATATGGTCGCCTGCCTCTTGGCAGACCATGAAATGAGATTATCCCCTAAAAACACACAATAGCCGGAGGTGGAGCGTCGACCGGACTGCCTGCCCAATTAGCATCCGTATAGGACAATAATCTGATCGGTGCGGAGGGATATAGATGCAAACCATAATCAAGTGTACCCTTAACATATCGAATGATACTGTAGTGCACCTGCAAGACTCCGGTAGAGAGTGAGATCAGACACGGGATCACCCTCCAAAGCACTCAGTTTTATTTAGAGTCAACTGGAGTAGACATGATCTTGCAATTTGCCATTTTAGCCTTATATACAATCTCATCTGCATATTTTCGCTGACAATGAAACATATTATCTGCAGAACTGGTCACCGAAATCCCTAAGAAATGGCTCAACTTCCCTAAGTCAGTCATAGCAAATTTTATTTTGAGCAGTGCAATGATCTCATTTTTCAACAAGTTAGATGAGGCAGTGAGCACAATATCATCAACATACAATAACAAATATGCAATGCTACTACATCGATGAAAATTAAATAGAGAATTGTCACACTTGTTGCATACAAATCCAATCTGCAAAATATACCGTGCAAATCGATCATACCATGCTCGAGGGGCCTGTTTCAAACCATAGAGTGACTTACGAAGACGACATACATACTGAGGAGCTGCAGGATGGACAAAACCAGGTGGTTGATGCATATAGACTGTTTCTTTCAAATCTCCATGTAGAAACACATTTTTCATATCAAGCTGATGAATAGGCCAGTGCTTACCCATAGCAATACTCAGAACTGTGCGAATGGTGGCCGATTTAACAACCAGACTAAATATCTCGCCACAATCTATACCCTCATGTTGATTAGTGCCATTAGTCATAAGTCTCGCACCAGATCACCACTGTCTCTGTATTTGTGATGAAAAAGCCACATGCATCGAATCACATTCACTCCTTCTGGTTTAGGAACCAAATGTTGTTTTGTTTAAACATTAAATTCCTCACACATAACCTCATTCTAATTAGGGTCTAGTTTGGCTAATTTTGGATTTTATAGAATTGGGGAAATAATTTGGGTGGACAGGTTAAACTGGACTTTGGGTTTGAAAATCTCGTATTGGGCACGTGTTTCCATGAGGTGAGTGGGGGCAGGGGAACTATCAATATTTGGGTGGGGGTCTGGGTTCTGGTTACTTTTAGAAGGGACTAGATTCGTTGGGTAACTAGGTTCTGGGTTTGACATCTGGTGGGGTGGTGGCGGCAATCAGGTTAAGTCAATGACATTTGGGTTGCGGACGGTGGGGTACGACATCGGTGATGGAGTGGGGCTGGGAGGTTGGTCTGGTGGTGCACGTATGGTGGTCTGGGTGTTGGATTTGGTTTGACCTGGGTTCCGGTGACAGGTGGGATCGTGGTGGTGGAACATCGGTGTAGTGGCGTTGAACAAGGCCCGTCGGAGACACTTCCTGGGGTGATGTTGACACAGAGGACGATGATGGATTTTACCGGTGAGTGGAGTTTGCATCGGAAGGCCGGAGATGGCGAGGCGATCGATAGTAGCGAAAGCGAGTCGGCTGGTGTCGATGGTGACTATTGGCGGCGGTGATGGTGGTAGCGATGGCGATGGTCGTGAAGCGTGGCGTCATGGCGGAGTACTTGTTAGACAAACGGTGATGGTTTCGAATCTTCGAGACATTGGTAATCAGTGACTCGGAATTTTTTAATGTTGTCAAACGGAAAGACATACTCAACAAGGTGACGTGGCGAGAAATTATGATTTTATCGGTGGAGAGCTCATAGCACAAGTACCCCTATGGTTTGACGGAAAACCTAGGAATGCACACAGAGTAGATCGGGTGCCAATTTGTGGGGGGCCGTGGATGTCAGATTAGGATAACGCGGACAACCGAAAATTCTAAGATGGTCATAGGTAGGGGTCCGACGGTAGAGAATTTCGGTGGGTGTCCTATTCTGAATCGCACGGGTAAGTAGAATGTTGAGAATGTGTTGTACCGTTTTAGTGCATGTACCCAAAAAGTAGTTGGGAGAGATGCATGAAAAAGGAGGGTACAAATCATATTATTAATGGTTCGGAGAATTCTTTCGGCTTTACCAATTTGAGGGGAGGTATATGGGCACGAGAAACGAAAAACCATGTCGTTAGCCGCACAAAATTTATGAAATAAGGAATTATTAAACTCACGACCATTATCACATTGAAACGATTTTATGTCTTTTTCAAATTGAGTTTTAATCAGGGTACGAAACTCAACAAATTTGGAGAACACTTGAGATTTGAGTTTGAGTGGATAGATCCAAAAAAAGTGAGAGAAATCATCCAAAAACACCAGATAATATTTGTGGCCTAAGTTGCTGGTTATGGGAATGTCCATACCTCAGCGTGAATAATATCAAAATGAGAGAAAGTAATATTCATAGAAGTCACAAATGGTAGTCTAACGTGTTTTCCTAACTGACACGAGGAGCAACTATGAGAAAGACTCCCTTTGTTGCAGTGGATTAAATTTCGATTTCTAAGAGAATAAAAAACGTGAGAGCCCGAATGACCAAGTCTACTATGCCACATGGAGGGAGATATTATTGTTAAAACGGTGGGAGGAGTGACACTAGCAGCGGATGTGGGTAGAAAAGAATATAAATCCCCCTCACTATTGCATCTTTTAAGGAGTTTCCCGGTACGAAGGTCCGTTACAGAAAATCCAAACGGGTCAAAATTAATTGAGACAAAATTATTTGTAGCGAATTTTCTAACAGAGATTAGATTTTTGATGATGTTTGGGGCATAAAAGACGTTTTAAAGGGAGAAGTGTGGATGTGGTGGTGGGGTAAGGGTGTGGCCAAATTCTTGAATTGGAATGCGATAACCACTACCGATCATAATAGATTGTGGAGTTGGTAACTGACACAGCTGATGAAGATTACCTAAATTGTTGGTGAGATGAGACGTGACACCCGTATCCATGTACCACGCATTATCAGGTTGTTGGCGGGTTAAGGAAGTCATTTATTTGTTCTCGGCTAAAGGACAAACTTTTTTTTTCGGAGAATGAAATAAAATATTCTCGATTAAAGAAAGTTATACGTTGGTTCTCGAACAAGAAAGAGAAAAGTATGAAAACTTTTTGGTAAAGGGAGAAAGAGAAAGGACATACTCTTTTTCTTGGTACAGGAAGAAAGAGAAAGTGAAGAGACAGGTTCTGTTTTGAAAAGAAAGAGAAAGGAAAGACAATTTTATTGTGGGGAAGAACAAAAGTGCTTGGGGCAGCGCAGAGGACGTTCTCGGGCAGTGAGCCACCGGGAAAGCTAGAAAAAGAAAAAAGAGTAGGTTTAAGCTTTGGCTCTGATACTGTTACACCCCGTAGTTCCAGGGTATGTATGTGAGGACATACGTACGAGAATACAACAGTAATATTAGAAAGGAAGAAAGATGTGATTTTTCGACGGAAAAGTTTCCGGAATTTGTGAAGGAAAAAGGTTCGTTAATGGGAATTGGATTCCCAGATTTGGTATTTGGACTTCTTGAATTATATTAGAATTTTGGGATTTTATTTTCGGAAATGGTCACGTGGGGCCCACGAGAGAAATTTACGGCTTTGTGGGGTCCACTTTGTTTTTGAGATTTTCGGTATTTTGGATATTTTCGGAAGACGAAATATTTTGGACGAGTAAGGGGGCGACACGTGTCACCCCCCTTAGGTGGCCATGTGGGCCGATTTGGGCCGAAATGGCCATGGCACTTGGCTAGTATTTTCGTTGGCCATGTGGTGTGATGGGACCCACACACACATGGCCCAATCTTGACCACACACTTGCATTGATCATGACCCTTGAATTCTCTATAAATACTCCCTTAGTGCTAGACTTATTATCATCCACACTTGAAGATTTTCCAAAGCAAATACTCCCTCCCTTTAGCTTGTTCTCGCCCCCACTTTGTGTAGAGAAATACTTCTAGTATTGATGTATAAATCCCAAATACCTTAGCCTAGTATCCCTAGTAGTATTCCAAAGTTATTTCAATACTAGGAGCCCGGAAATACTACTTTATTCCAATAGTCGCAAAATGAAACCTAGAAAAATCTTCATAGCTTGGATGAAGTGTTAAGAGAAGTTGTTTAGAAACTTCTAAGGGTTGCTTGGAGCGGGTTGGAGCGTAAGGAGTTGGAGCTAAACGTTGCTCAGGATCGACTTATAATCTTGGATAATTTTGGGCTTATCGAGGTAATGATCTATGTCCCCCTATTGTAATTGGATATTACATGTTGTAGTAGTTATACTTGAGTATATTATATGAGGAAAGAAGATTGATAGAATTAAACTGTATTAACATTGGACTGTATTTACAGTAGACTTGTAGTATTATTATGGGGCAGTGTTGTACACGTCCGGTTAGACGTGTAACCCCCTTGGAGTTGTTGGCTTGGTAGCGGGTCTTGATAGAGGAGGAGATTTATATGGTTACGGGGGGGAGGTGCTGCCGAATTTTCCGTATAATAAGGAACCTGGTACTTAGAATTGTTCTACGAAGAGATCTAGAGGTTGATAGACGTTTTGTGGCCTTTATAGGTTGAAGTACTACGAGTAGCGTATTCTACTTGAAGGGTGGAAAAGGCTAGCAGGGTTATAGTACTTTGGAGCGTTTTGCTTATTGTCGATAATCGTCGCGAGGTATGTGAACCTCTTCCTATCCTTTCTAGCATGATTGTTGTGAACTATGTAGTACGGTAGACGTACGTGCGCTAAACGAGTTTTGGTTGGTTTAAAACATAAAGTGTTATAATAGCTTTATGGGAAGTTAGTTATAACGACTTTATGTAGGTAAAAGAATGGTTTATTGATCTTGAAAGATAAGAGACTTGACTTAATTGACTTGATATGAATTTTGTTAAAAAGTGTGAAACCTCATTCGTGAGTAATGAGTACTTGGTTTTTAAAGAATAATGTTATTGATTTCGGAAATGGGAGTAAGTATCGAACAAACCACTGCAGCGTTAATAAAGGAAAATGTAATGACGAATAATTATATTAAAACCAGTAGAATCCTCCATCTGCATATAAGCTAAGATAAGACAAAATTGTATTACATTTTCTAGATCATGGCTGCTTTAATAAGATTGTTATAAACAAGAATAAACTACTCACACATAAGTTATATGTTACTCAATTTTGTTAAAAGAAGAGATTACGTTATTAAGTGATTAAGACTATGAACTATGAAATCTTTCGAAAATAAGAGACTTGTGTATTTGAAATTATGCAACTTGAACTTTTGGAAAAGAATGTTGTTACTTGACTTTTTTTGGAAAGTGTTTTGGTTTAAAAGGAAGGCATGGTAGTGTCTTAAATCTATCTTAGAAGAGGGTTTAATTGTTATGGCCGATTCTACCTCGAGTCCCATGAGATGGGCCGGGAATGTGACCACACGATCCGACACCGAGTCCCATGAGATGGGTCGGGAATGTGACCATACGATCCGACACCGAGTCCCATGAGATGGGCCGGGAATGTGACCATACGATTCGACACCGAGTCCCATGAGATGGGCCGGGAATGTGACCACACGATCCGACACCGAGTCCCATGAGATGGGTCGGGAATGTGACCATACGATCCGACACCGAGTCCCATGAGATGGGCTGGGAATGTGACCATACGATTCCACCTCGAGTCCCACGGGATGGGCCGAGACATGTTATACGTATCATACGATTTATATGTAGATCGCGGTGAGGAAGGGTTCCACGGGCGTGAGGATGACTTGAGGCGTGAGTCCCGGCATGACATACGCATCGCTATGTTGTGAATCGTAGTCCGTTATCATACATGTCTCTTGTTTTATATAGATTATGATTTCATTTACTGATATTTTCGCCACATACTTGGTACTGTTATCTTGACCTCGCCCGGCTGCGTTTCTGCCGCAGTAGAGGTACATCGGTTGTTGATCCTCGCTTTTAGGATCACGCCAAAGATATTAGGAAGCTCCGTTTCTCGAGGCTTATCTTTTGGTATGTTTCCCGAGTTTGTAGGTACTTGTACAATCGGGGTATGGCGGCCCCGTCCGTCATAGTTATGGTTACACTCTTGCAGGTCCGATCTTGTTGTGGCGGGGTTTGTAAAGGATGTAATCGTTTCGGTTATATATATACATGAAGGTGGCCGTTTTGGTTGCTTTGTTTTCTTATGTTATATCTTGTTTCCTGTTTAAGTTTTTATTTCCGCTGATTTTCTCTGATGTTGTATCACTAGGGTGCCCGGGGTAAGACACCAGTCGCGGGCCCGAGGTCGGGTCGTGACAGATACCATGTTAGATTGTATTAATCTCCCATGAGGAGTCCTTCTCATTAATGCAAATATATATAAGTGTACGATGTTGAATTCTTCTACAATAAGGATCTCAATCCTACCATAATTATACAATACAAATTATGGTAAATATGTAACCTAGTCAATGCTAATATACACGTGCTAATAAACTTGTATGATGATAAAAACAATAATTTTTTATATGATTGATACAAATTTTAACAATTAAAATGCACTAATTAACTATTCCAATTTAAGTTATTAATGTGGCTCTTTTTATTAAATTCATATTTTCCTACACAACTTTAATATTCTCTTTTACTATCAAATTTAGAACTCATAAGTTAAATAAATATTCTAAAATTGGTCTATTTGTTAAACCTTAATATAAATGAGACAGGAGCAGTAGGAGGATGCTCGCCAAATCTGAAAAAAGACTCAGAGGTTATTTGTATTCCTCGAAAACCCCCGCATACGTCACCATTTAATATTTCTTGGCCCATTATTGGCCAAACCACATGGGCAATTTTTTTTAATGATTGTCGCGGGAAAAAGCAAAAGCGAAGAGGCATATATATATAAGTAGATGTGATAAACTTAGCCCATGAAATCATAAATCCGCCTAACTCATTCAAGTTTGGGCGGGTTATTGACTCGCCCATTTGTACTAAAAATAATAATTTATTAAGTACTAAAAATTATAAAAAATAAATAAGACAATTAAAGATTAGTAAAAATTGAACGGGTTGGGTTTTGACTCGCTATTTAGCCTATTTCAACCCAACCCATTGCATCCCAATCAACATTTGGGCCGATTATTAACCCACTCATTTACCACCCCTGTATATAAGTTCCTACAAAAGATCTAAGCAGATTTTGGCGGATGAAAAGTTGAAAAGTATTTTTGGAATATGACCTACGTACAAAAGCCAAAGCTAAATATTAAGGTGGCTCCCAATGAACAGTGGCGGAGTCAGCAAATAAATTTTAGTGGTGCAAAGATGTTTTTGTGCAGTCAAAAAAAAATTGATCGAAGAAAATTAAAACGCAACGTTTCACCCAAAACGACGTCGTTTTGATCGAAAATTTCCAAAAAACTGGTAATACAGTTGCACCACCTTGATTAGAGTGCCTCCGCCACCGCCAATGAAGTAATCAAATTAGCGTGTGGGGTATGTATAAAGAGAAGAAAAAACAAAGACGTGATGGTGTTCTTCCCTTCATTAGAAATTTCAGGTTTTAATCATGGATATGGTTTTTTTAATAGGAAGTGGTACGACATCAAGTGAGAAACCAAATGAAATAAAAAAACAGAAGAGACCAAAACCAATACTTCTTCTCCGTTATTTTGTTCTTCTTTTGCACCCACAAATTGATGTATATTTGTAATAGAGTTCTAATCACTCTGGATATTTAAGAAATATGAAATACACAAGATGTTAGTTTTAAACTTTACTTTCTGACATCATTAGTTATGTTCCATTTGAGTCACACTTATCTGTTTTTCTCTTTATTTAAAATTAAATAGTCCATAATGAAAATTAAGTAAAAAGTAATTTATTTGTGGATACAGAAGTCTAGTTAGAGGAAATTCAATTGTCATAGAAACAACATAAACCGTGAAAACTTTTGGTTTTGGAACCGAATTATAGGTAAAGAAATAGAGTTAAAGAGTATTCGAAAGGTTAAACAAACGGAACGTTGAGTCGAGAGATGACTCTCTGTCTTTAAGACAAAATTGACTCGTATAAATATTTTTACGGTATTGGGCAATAGTCTCCCAAGATAAAACAACAATTAATCAATTGTACAAAGCAAATATAATTGATTATAGCGAAGAAGATGAATAAGAACAGATTGCTGAAGAAAGAGAGCGGAAAGAATTTCTGCCTGCTTTGTGTATTATCGTTTCATGTGTGTATGTTCTTGACGACGAACAAGACAGAAAGAAACTAGTTTGAGTTGTGTGTTCTGCCTGTGCCTTTCTGTTCCGTAGTCTCTATCTTTGTTTGAACATAAGTGTTCAATATATAGGATTAGTAAAGGGAGGTCAAAAGTCATAGGGAGGTAATTAAGTCTTGTAATTGTTTGCCTTTATTGCCTCTGAAACGTTTTGAGCAATTAAGTCTTGTAAATGTTGGCCTTTATTGCCTTTGAAACGTTTGTAATGTTTTGAGCAATTAAGCTGCCAATCGTTACGTCTGTTGGTTTCATAACTGTTGTAATGTTTGTAACGTTCCGAAATCTTCAGGGACCAGAATGTAAATAGTTAACATTACAGGGACCAAAAGGAAAGTTTCGGAAGACATCAATGGCCCAATGGGCCAACAACCCAAGGCCCGAGCCTGGACCAGACCGGACAGGAGGACAACGCGCGTGTGGGGCTTAGCCCCGAACCCAATCTCACCTAGGTCCTCTCTCTTTCAAACACATGGGTTACTCCTTGGGGCTCCAAACCCTTACTCAAACTTAGAGTTTATATATTGCATAAACTTTTCATCTTTTACCAATGAGGGAGATTTGTCATTTTTTGCCAAAGACCCTCCATCTTTTTATGTCTCAAACACCTTACTTTGTGTATCAATATCTTCGTAATTTCTTAATGAAATTTGACGATACTTGGCACTAACATCATCTACTTACTTAGTAGATTAGTCATGTGCGAAGAAACGATGTTTTCGATATGCGGGGCCCACGTGTTTAAGTAATTCAAGATGAGATAAACTCAGTCCCACATTAGTAAAATTTCCAACAATCCCCTAGAATTGGTGCACACAGGGTGCCAAAGTTCAGCAATCTTTTAGCGGAAAGATATTGCATCAGGATAGGTAGCTTTCGGCTTTGAACCTTCCTTAGTTGATTATCATCGAATTTACTTACTACACGGTGAACATGATGTCTTGAACCGTCAATGTTTAGTGTAAACCAAGACAATGATATCAACTCAATAACTCTCCTTATTCATCTTCTTCTTATTGTCGTATCTGTTGTGGCCATGGACAACGCTTAGATTCTTAAGTGCGTACATTTGAAGCGATTTGTCTTCACACTTAAATATATGATCTCATATAAGGTATATGCTCTACCCCACTCGCAAGTGTTAGGAATCATTAAAAGTTTCAGAAACTTATCCTTTACCCATAATGCAGGTAGCACTTAATGTCTATCGCGGGAACGTCTTTGAAGTTATCTTTCTTTAAATAATGATAATCCGAAGTGCTTCTGCTTCAAGTGAAGCGCTAAACTGAGCATATGTAGCTTATTTTTCCCATTGAACCAAATTCTTGGGATCTCCAGTCAGTAAGGTTGAGTTACCACCATAAAGATTCGGGTTACCACCATAAAGATTCGGGTTGTATGGGTTTTAATCCCACTCCCCTAGACAAGCAGAATATTTGATCTTTGGGTAAGCCTTTAGTTAAATAATCCGCTAAGTTATCCTTTGATTTGACGTAACCAATGGAAATAACACCCATAATAATCAACTGCATAACAGTCTTATGTCTCCGACGAATGTGTCTAGACTTGCCGTTGTACATATTACTTTGTGCCCTTCTTAAAGCCGACTGACTGTCACATTGAATCATCAACGAAGGCATGGGTCTATCCCAATAAGGGATATCCTCTAAGAAGTTATGAATCCATTCTGCTTTTTCTCCTGTTTTGTCCAAAGCGATAAACTCCGATTCCATAGTGGATCGGACGATGCATGTTTGCTTCGAAGATTTCCAAGACACAACTCCATCACCAATTGTAAAAACATACCCACTGATGGATTTGGAGTTCTTTATGTCCGATATCCAAATTGCATCACTGTATCATTCCAATACGGTTGGATACATTGAGTAATGTAATCTGTAGGTCAGCGAATATTTCAGATATCGTAGTATCCGATTTAGCACCTTACAGTGATCATTTCCAAGATTACGAGTGAACCTAGGCAACTTATTGATTGGATAAGCGATGTCGGGTCGAGTATAATTTATAATGTACATTAAACTGCCAATGACCTATTCATATTGCTCCTGGAATACGGGTGCAACACGATTTTTATCAATTTTTTGATTCATATCCATTGGTGACTTCATAGGGGAAATGTCAACTACATCAAATTTCCTCAGAACATCTTCAATGTAATGAGATTGAGATAAGATCAGTCTGTCAGATGTCTTAGAAATCTTAATTCCTAAGATTACATCTGTAATACCCATATCTTTCATGTCGAAGCCTTGTTTCAACATCTTGTTGGTTTCCAGGACAAAGGTTAGACTACTTGCGGTGATGATCATGTCATCTACGTAAAGGCATATCATAACAAATGAGTCAGAGTTCCATTTGATATATATACATTTATCACATTCATTTATGGAGAAACCTTTTGATAATAAAGTATTATCAAACTTTTCATGCTATTATTTCAGAGCTTGTTTGAGTCTGTACAGAGACTTAACACGTCGATATACTTTCTTTTCTTGTCCAGGGACCACATACCCCTCGGGTTGTTCCATGTAGATTTCCTCTTCCAAATCTCCATTTATAAAGGTTGTCTTAACATCCATTTGTTGTATCTCAAGGTCACACAAAGATGCTATGGCTATGAATACCCTTATGGACGTTAATCTAGACACAAGTGAGTATGTGTCGAAGTAATCAAGGCCTTCCTTTTGATTGTAGCCTTTGACTACCAATCTGGCCTTATACTTGTCAATAGTTTTATCTGCTTTGTACTTTCTTTTGAGTATCCACTTACAACCCAAATGTTTGCTTTTCGGAGGAAGATCAACCATTTCCCAAATATGATTTGCATGATGAAATCTATTTCGCTTTCTATAGCTTCTTTCCAAAGCGGTGCTTCTGGGGTTGACAATGCTTCTTTGATTATCCTTGGTTCATTTTCAACCAGATAGGTTAGAAAGTCTAGACCAAAGACTTTATCATGTTTGTCCCTCTTGCTCCGTCTTGGTTCCTCCTTTGGAACCCCTACATTCTGTAGGTCTGGAACATTAAGTTCTGAATAGTCAGTAACTCATGAGTCCTATAGATCTAGAATGTCTAGTTCCAGATAATCATAAACTCCCGGTTCTTGTTGACTGTGAGCATTTTATTCATAACTTCATTTACGCGAAATTATTTATTTTCCCTTTTTAGGAAAGATCTCTTCAAAGAATTCAACATTCCTTGATTCCATGATCGTACCTTCGTGGATATCAGGTATCTTTGACTTATACACTAAGAAGTAATAAGCACTAATGTTATTTGCATATCCGATGAATATGCAATCTACAGTCTTAGGTCCAATTTTGACCTGCTTTGATTTAGGTACTTCGACCTTTCCCAGACAACCCACACTTTCAAATATTTGTAAGTGGGTTTCTTTCCTTCCACAGTTCATATGGAGTTTTATCCTTACACTTATACGAAACTCTATTAAGAATTGTATTAGTGGTAAGAATCGCTTCGCCCCCACATGTTTTGGGCTAAACCAGAATTGATGAGTAAGGCATCCATCATTTCCTTTAACGTGCATTTTTTGCGCTCGGCAACACCGTTAGACTGAGGCAAGTAAGGAGCGATCGTTTGATGAATAATACCGAATTGAGCACAATATTCTTCAAATGATGCTATGTATTCTCCCCCTCTATCACTACGAATTGTCGTAATCCGTAGGTTTAGTTGATTTTAAACTTCTGCTTTGTAATGTTTAAACGCTTCAAAGGCTTCATATTACTTTTCAACAAGTAAACGTAACAATACCTCATACTATCATCAATGAAAGTCACAAAGTACTTGTTCCCCCTCTAATTTATACAAACTTTAAATCACATATGTCCGTGTGAATAAGTTCTAGAGGAGCAGTGTTTCTTTCGACGACTGAATGGAAAGATGACTTGGTTAATTTTACCTCTACGCATACCTCACATTTTTGTTGAGGGATTATGTCGAAGGAAGGCAACAATTCCAACTTTACTAACTTTTGAATAGATTTGTATTTAACATGTCCTTATCTATGATGTCATAGATTAGAAGACTCAAGCAAGTAAGTAGAAGGATTCGTTTCATTAGAAAAATGGATTACAGACATGACATTCATTTTGAAGAGGCCACCACACGCGAACCCTCTTCCTACAAACATACCAGTCTTAGTTATTACAAACTTGTTGGACTAAAAAACTAGTCTAAAACCAGCCTATACCAATAGTGGCCCTGAAACCAAGTTTTTGCGGATGTCAGGGATATGCATCACTTCCTTCAGAGTAAGCTTTTTACCTGAAGTCAATTTTAGGACGACTTCCCCAACCCCTTGTACTTCAGAGGTGGCATCGTTGCCCATAAACAACTTTTTGCTCTTAGTTGGGGCGTAAGAGGAGAATGCACTCTTATCTTAGCAAATATGATGGGTTGCACCCGTGTCTATCCACCATTGATTTGGATTTTTCACCAGATTTGCCTCCAGCACCACTGCCGAGAAATCCACAATCTTGTCGTCAAGATCCGGATGATTACCTAAGATATGGTTAGAAGCTTACTTTGAATATAATTTGATTATTTAAATATTTGATGATGCATTTCTTAAGGTTATATCCAAGTCTGATGTTGGAGTTTTTACTTAATGTCCTGTAATATGCATATAATATTGGTATTGCTTGATGGCAATCAAGTTAAGATTTTAGTTTTAGCATGCTTTCCTTTTAGAAGGGTTATGATATGGTTAGTGGTATACCTTATGATACTTTTTCTGTTTAGTTATTCATTTAGGATCAGACATGTTGTGTTAGAGTCCAATTTTAATCATTGTATGGTATGTGTTCTTGTGTTAGTAAAATATGTGGTATGAATGACTACTATGAAGGTTGATTTTTCTTTAGAGACCACATTATGCAATGCCATATTTTGAATGATGTTTGTATTTTGATCTTTTACCTATTTGAGTCTTTTGTTAAATAATTACAAGTCTAGTTGCTCTATAAGTTTGGATATGTGCTGATATGAACTGTTCATAAGATATAAAGGTAGTATCAAGAATATTTTCTTTGAATGTTCACTAGTATGCCTAAAATCTGTATAAAAAAAGAATCTGAGATAGCCAATGTGAGTCTTGTGTATGTATGTTGATTCTTGAATGTGATTGACTAGGGATAAACTAAGTGGTTTTGAAATATGTTTGTTCCAATCAAGATTTTGTTCTTAGGTTATCATGTCCTAGATGTATTTTGCTTTGATATGATGGTTCATTAATTTAGAGTATGTTTGAATGTCATGTCTAATTCCATGTGTCACCATGTCCAATACAATCTGAGCATGATTACATATGTCTATACTGATATATGTAGTCTTGCATATTTAGTTGTCCTTAAATGACCACTTAACCATGCATGTTTTGTCTTCCATGCCCGTTTGAGCTAGTTGCACACTTTCTCTTATCTATCTTAGTGTAAATTTGTCTATATGCTAGCATGAAAGTCCTCTGAGTCATGTTATATCATAGTTTGCTTAACTTAATAGGGTATATGTCAGCTTAGATAGTCTTATATCTGCAAAATGTTGTCTTTGGATTGATCAATCATATGCCTATATTTGTACCCTGATTACATGTCTGTCTTACTTGTTTTAGTGTCATTACGCCTAGTTGAGTAGCATGGATGAGGTTTTGCATACTTAGTATTGGCTTGACTGATCCTACACACTTGAGGAACTACATAAAAAATGACCATCTGTACATTTCTGGGTCTCTATATTCTTCCTAAATCGAACATATGTTTGCTTTTGCTTTTCTAAGTGTGAAAATGTCCCATGATAACATTGTACTCATTAGGAGCTTTTGTGACATGCAATATATAGTAGGTGTTAATTCTTTAAATGATATTTGTGCTAGCATCCTGTTTTATTTAGAACCAGCTATGTCATGTCAATCATAAGTCCCTAACTGCATATATTTTGTTTGCATGTTTGATTTCATACAAGTATGTATAGGTTACTTGAGATGCTGAGACTATTTAAGAACTGTTGAATAAATGAGCTGAGTATGTCCATAATGACTGCATGCATATAGACTTTCCCTTAGGATACATATGTTGGTTAGCTTCATTTGTCTAAACTGTCTGCAAATAGTATGTGTTTATCTTGTCTTAGTTTCTGAATTGACTTAATATGAGCATGCTTATTCCCATGTCAAAGTATGTGCGTTTGAGAATTGCCTTAATCTGAGTATACTGTTAGGCTGACTAACATCTTCATCCTCTCTAGTCCTTTTATGTAAACATGGTTAGAGTCTTAAAATTCCCTCTCTTTCGATTTTTGTGGAAAACATGTGTCCTCCATGTTGATCAAAGAAGACTGTATGGGTGAAAATTTGAAATAACTTTGATTTTTTCATGCTAGCGTAATCACCTTAGTTCTTTATGGATTGGCATATATTGCTTCTGTATTTCCATCGAAGCCTTACACATGAACCTGTTAATAGAAATATCCTGGCTTGATGTTAAGTTATTTGTGCATTCTCTCCTTGTGATGATTGTCTCTGTGCTCATGCTTGTCTAACTATAAGTGTTTGTATCATGGAAAAATGTGCATTGTCTTCTCCTCCCTTTTTGGGAAAAACTGAACTTCCTCATATCTACTTGTGTTTCATCTTGTTAGCCTTGTGTGAATCTTGTGAGTCTTCCCTATATCTATTTTTCTTACTACATGAAACTGCATATGTTACACCCCGTAGTTCAGGTCATGCGCATTAGAGCGTACGAAAGGGAGTAAGACTTAAAATTTTCAAGAGATAGGTTGACGGATTGTTCCGGATGGGTTTTGGTCAACTTTGAGGCGGGTTATGACCCGGTACATTGAGAGTTCCTAAGTATTTCAAAGTCCTAGTGCGTAGTTCGTTGAGTCTAGTTTCCAACGCAACCAACCGTTCGTCGATAGGACGTCGGAGTAGAAAGTTATGGGAGTTACAAGTTCAGTGCGCAGACGGACAGAAATGCGTTTCAGGCAAAGGCAACAGGGCCGCGGCGCCGGAAGTACTGAGGGGCCGCTGAAGTTGCAGCGCCGCGGCGCCGGAAGGCGCGGAAGTTCGCAGGCTGCGGAGGTTTCAGCGCGCGGAAGCAGGGCGCGCCGAGGCGGATTCTCGCGAAAAACTTAGGAAAAGTTAGATTTTTTCTTTTAAAAGACCTTGGGAGGGTGACAAGTGTCCCCCCCATCTGATTTCTTGCATGCAATATATTGACCAAGTCTCGAAGACTTGGTCATCTTCCAATTTCCCTCTCTCTCTAAAGCTTTAGCTCTCTCTTCTTTCTAAGTTTCCAAGAGAAATTCTAAGCCTAAAGAAAATCTGAAAAGTGTGATAGGAAGGAAAGGTTATTACAAGCTTGTGAAGACTATTGTGGTGATATTCTTGGAGTAGAGGCTAGCAATTGTTGGAGTAAATTGGCTAAAAGCTCTAAGGTAACCATTCTTCTTTTATAGTTGGCTTTACGGTCGGGGTGTTGTTGGCGAAGTGGTGTGATCTGCGTAGATCGGTGGTTAGCTGCGTACTTGCCCTGGTGATGCGATGTGACGCAGGTGGATCTGGTAGAGGCTATCGACTTGCCCGGCAAGATCGTGATTCGTATAGTATTGTTAGTGCGGGTGGATCCGTAGCCGGCTTCGTACTTGCCCCGCCGATCGGTTGACGCGAGTGGATCTCGTAGCTATGCCTTCGCATTTGCCTCATACGGTTCGATGACACATGGGATCTAGTGTTCATGTGTACTCTTAGTGTTGTTATATCATGATCGCCGCGGTGAGGAAGGAATTCCACGCATGATTGATGTTACACGTGAGACCTATGGTTATATTTGAGTGATGACTTAGAGGGCGTGAGTCCCTGACTTAACATGGCTGCGTATATGTTGTGTACTGTAGTTTGGCTGTCATACATGTCTCCTGCTTTATATATGTTATATGATTTCATTACAGTATTTTCGCCACATACTGGTACTGTTGTCGACCTCCTTCGGCCGCGTTACGCCAGTCGAGATACGTAGCTTGCTGATCCGCACTCTTAGGATCACTGTTCATTTCTTGGAAAGCTCCATCTCTCCGGAGGCCTTGTCTTTTGGTATGATTCCCTGAGGTTATAGACTTTTGTACATTCAGGGGGTATGGCGGGGCCCTGTCCCGCCACAGTTGTTATTCTGAAGTGCGTAGTCACGTTTGTGGTTGAAATGTAAGAATAAGTTGTACTTACGATTAAGTATGTTTTTTTATGGAAGGCACTTTATCTACCGCCAGTGATGTTTACCATTTTTATAAGTTATGTGTTGTGTATGTTCCGCTGCTATTCTCTGATGTATACCTGACAGGGTACCCCGGTAGGGTACTAGTCGCGGCCCCGGAGTCGGGTCGTGACAGCATAGATTCTGTTGTCTTCTCCCCTAGTAGATGTCTTGTCTAAGGTGATATATCTCGAAATATACATGGTGTACATGTCTAGTATACATTTAGTGTATACAAAAGTTGTATACATATGTATATCTTTCAGGTATATCAAATAATGTTATATATATCTGCCTCATTGGGTCTGATAAGTATGTGTTTGTAATAACAACGTACATGTATTGGGCTCATCTTTTTTGGGCTGATTTATTTGAAACAATTGTCATATTGGACCTATCTTTTATTTCTATGTATCGTCTACTTGTAAATGCCCAATACAAATTAGTTGTGGGTTGCTTCATAGTTAGGACCTGTTTAGAACATATTTAGGATTAAGATTGCTTGGAACATCTATTTTGTTTAGACGCTTTGAGGATTGTGAACCTTTCTAGGTTTGGAGCAATATCATACATAAATATGGTTTAGGGTAGGATAAGATTGAACATGGAATCTCACTTTCTTCGTTCTCTTATCATTTCTTGTTATCTATAGGGGTCGCGGACAACAGAATCAGCAGCAGCAACAACAGGGCCCACAGATTCAGTTCAACGACGCGGTGCCTCAACAATATCCGTCATACATGCCGCCGCAGCTTCCAAAGACTCGCACTCGCCCAAAGATGACACACACCGAAGTCAGCCTTCAAATGCCTCAACATTAAACAACCTGACAACAACTGGTACATGGACTCCGGAGCCACTTCTCACCTCACCCGGTTTGCAGGTAATATTCTCAAACTGTTTGGTTTAAAGCATCCTCAATTTATGACAATTGGTAGTGGTCACCACATTCCAGTAAAGGGTTATGGTACATCCTACACACCACCTCCTCATCATATGATTAAGAATCTAATCTCGATCCGCAAATTCACTCGTAATAACTCTGTCTCCGTTGATTTTGACCCTTATGGTTTCACTGTGAAGGATCTTCATACGGGGACACCTCTTACGAGATGAAATAGCACGGGGGATCTCTATCCATTCACTCTCACCTCCGCTGCCATATCTAGCTCTCACGTCTCTCTAGCGGCCATTTCTTCTTCCACGTGGCATAATAGGCTTGGTCATCCAGGAGCCCCAGTTTTTAATTTTCTTAGAGGCAATAATTTCATTACTTGTAATGGGAATCTTGCCCAAAACTGCGTTTCTTGTTCTTTAGACAAACATACTCGTCTTCCGTTTAAGTCATCCACTAGTGTTACTTTTGCACCCTTTGATATTATACATGTCGATTTATGGACATCACTTGTTGCTAGTTCTCTCGGTCATAAATATTATCTTATCCTACTAGATGACTTTTCTCACTTTGTTTGGTTGTATCCTCTCAAATTTAATTCGGAAGTATTTGTCAAATTTCTTGAGTTTCGAACATTCATTCAAACACAATTTGAAAAAAGTATAAAATCTTTTCAGTGGGATAATGGTCGTGAATTCAACAACTCTATGTTTCACCGTTTTTGTACTAATAATGACATGGTTTTTCGCTTCTCTTACCCCCACACCTCCTCACAAAACGGTAAAACTGAAAGAATCATCTGCACCATTAACAATACGATTCGCACTCTTTTGATTCATGTCTCCCTACCTCTATCTTTCTGGGTCTATGCTACTAAAATGCCAGAATATGTTCTAAATATTCTCCCAACTAGCACCCTTCACAATATGACCCCTACCGAAATTATCTATCATAGAGTCCCCTCTTATAATCATCTCTGAATATTTGGTTGTCTATGTTATCCTAATCTTGTCTCTACTGCCCCTCACAAACTAGCCCCCCGGTCCACTCCTTGTGTCTACCTAGGCTTCCCACCGAACCATAGGGGCTATCTATACTATGACTTGTCCACTCGTCAGATCCACATCTCTCATCACGTCACATTCGACGAGACCACATTCCTATTTTCGAATCTTAGAAAGTTCCAAAAACCAGATTACTCTTTTCTTGACGAGCCTGCCATCTCTCCCATCATCCTAAGTCAACTAGAGCATAATAATTCTTCTTCAGCGTCAGCGCCGCGACGCCAAAACTCCTGCGAACAGGTCCCTGATTCACCGTCGACAGCACCGCAGACCAGTGCTAAGGCGCCACGACGCCAAAACATCAGAGAGGTCTGTGAGTCCTCCAGCGCCGCGGTACTTGATCACGGCGCCGTCGACGGTTGCCTCCAGCGCCGCGGTGCCTACTCCGGCGTCTGTCCCTCCTTCTCCGTATCCAATAAATCTCTCCGCCTTAGAACCTTCTACTATCCCCACTCACCAAATGGAAACTCGTGCAAATCATGGAATCTTCCAACCCAAACTCCAATTTAACTTGTCTGCCCAAACCATTTCACCAATTCCCAAGAACTCTATATTGGCCAAACAATACCCTAATTGGAATGCGGCTATGACTGAGGAATTCAATGCTTTAACTAAACAACACACATGAGATCTAGTACCTAGACCTGAGGGGGTGAATGTGATTCGTTGTCTGTGGCTATTTCGTCACAAATTCAGAGACAATGGAGATCTTGAGAGATATAAGGAAATACTTGTGGCTAATGGCACAAATCAGCAGGAGGACATTGATTGTGGTGAGACCTTCAGCCCGGTTGTCAAACCGGCTACCATCCGTACTATTTTGAGTATTGCCATGGACAAACACTGGCCGATCCATCAGCTTGATGTGAAGAATACATTCTTGTCACGCCTTTTTTCGACCGCGACATCAAAATAACTCACGCTTAATAAAAATGTTAGGAAATAAATAAAAATGCTAAATGTTTAAAAATGGTGCTAAAGTGCTAAAAGGGCTTTAAAACAGGGTGCTAAAAGGTTAAAGTGCTAAAAGAGTTCGCGGAGTCGCCACCTAATTAGTTGGGTGAATTAGGACACCTAAATGTCAACTAGATTAAAGTCAACATTAACTCCATTTTTTTGGTCTGCCAAAGCTAAATGAGATTCTGGGTAAGAGTTCTTTATTATCCTAAAGGGAATGAGTTAGGCACCCTAAAGGATCCACTAAATTGTGGTTGTCCGTTCAAACCTAGGAAATTATTATTGCTAAGAATGCATGTTTGAAAGACATTTAATAGAAAGTATTTTTTTGACAAAAGACTAATAAGATTAGTGCTATAAAACACATGTAAAGTTTAAAGCATGCCTTATATTATTTATAAAAAAATGTGCGATGCAAAGTGGGTTTATTGACTAAGTGTATGCATTTATCTACTTGATTGATTTTGGTTAGTATAACATGATATACCCAAGGCTTAGGATGATTTTTTATTAAGAATAAAAATAAAATTCCTATATAATACTAATAAGAGTTTATTAGAAAATTAATTCTTTTGTTATGAATTCAATAAGGAGTAATGCCTTAGTTTCATGATTAGACATTGTTTGGCGGAATTTAACATGTGTAACAATCCTAGCGATGAATTTCCAAATTTTAAAATTACCTCCTCAACTTAGGTGTTTGAAACTTAATTGTTCTAGATATCCTAAATATTACAGAAATAGAGTAATTAAGTTACAATAAACGAATAGATGAATGAATAGCAAGCAAAGAGAGAGGGTGGGATTTAAGAGTGCTTTTTACGACGGATGACGACGTCATCTCGTCCTATTTTGTCTTAGGAATACTGAAGCGGGAATGCGGATGCACGTAGACGCGGGTTGTCATTTGAAGTAGCTCGTGATGAGTCTCGTCGTGGGACTCTTCATTTTGCTCCGATGCATTGCATGTAACAAAAGAAAGATAAGGATTAGTACATGCTCGATCTATCAAAATCATAAAGTCTAAAGCACATAATTCAATTTAGACAAAATCAGCAAATAAAGTTGTACCAGTCAATAAATAAAATGACACAACTACATGAGACTACAATAATCAACACGTAAGCCGAGACAGTAAACTGAATGGCCTTAGCCCAAACATGCCAGATAGACGATGTGGAGGTAAGACCGAGACTTATGGGCCCTGGACAGCCCAGTGTATATGCGTCCCAGCAATACGGGAATTCCTGAGTGTGGGCTAAGCCCAATGGACATATTTCTTGGATGGCTGACATACTAGATATAATCCATTATATATTTAACATACGTATGCAAACAGAAATGGAAAATACACTGTCTATATGGAAGGGTATATCAGTGTACTTTCAGAGTAAACGAAGGAAGAGAAATAGGCAGACGAACATTTATCCAAATGATATGTAAATATGCAGTGGTCTAATGGCATTGCTTTAGGTAACCTACCATTTTATCAAAGAGAACTACTGAGTTAACACATAGGACTGGGCGAAGAGAAATGAGTTCTTCTATATTTAGACAGATGTAATGTGCAGGAATGTATGCAAGGTAACATATTCAGATAGGAAGAGACCCATTTGGTCTGGACTAAACATACAGTTATGATATGACATTTATAAACAGTATTCAGAGAACCCGACAAGCAAGCACACACATTATAATAGGCAATTTTGACATGAAGATCCAATTTAAACAATAAATAAGAAACACTAAGCAATAGACAGTAGATATTTCCCTTTGGTTAATATCTGTTTCAGATCTTCCATTTCAGGGTATATCAGATCCCAAGTCCAACAATCCAGTTCATCAACATGCTAATATTGACTTCAAAATTTGCTTATCTCATGTCAATCACAGAAACATATAAGCAGAATAATAGCCAAAAGACATACTCATCTTTACTGAGTATGAAACAAGTATAGGTATGCAACGACTTAAACGCACTCCCGGTGCTTATAAGTTATGTCAAATAAATAAGAAACACTAAGCAATAGACAGTAGATATTTCCCATTTGGTTAGTATCTGTTTCGGATCTTTCCATTTAGTTTTAGCCATTTACAGGACTTTAATCATACAGTGTATATGTGTTACTACATGGGACAAGGTGGGACTTCAGCAAAAGGGCGCAAATTAGTTCAGATAAATGACCTATATGAAGGTAGACGAACACAGACACAACATTTTTAAGTATTAATAGTCAAATGAATAGGTTAACAAATAATCAAACAGTAGCCGACATCACATTCATGCATCAATGAACACAATAATATGAACGAACTAATTAACACACGTTTACTCACACAAGCACACAACAACACAAAATGAACTGAGAAGAATTCAGATTTACCTTCTCCGGACAGCGAACCGAGGCAGCGTATCAAGTCGTCGACTCGCTCGGGTTTTGGTTTTGCGATGCGAATAAAAAGACAAAGTTTGTTGGCTGATTTCTTGACTGATATTGAACGAAAGGGTTTCGAAGTTCCTATTCTTGTGATGCTAATTATCCGGGTGATGAGCCCCTAACTCCCGATGCCTTTGCATGTGTACATCGACCCATTTATATAGCTCAATTTTGGTTCTGATTTCGGTAGGTTATTGGTACCATTTTAGACAGATTTTTGTGCGATTTGGGCAAGATTCTTGGTATATACATGGTAAGCTTTGGTATGAACCGATTTGCTTCCGATTTGGTTCGACTTTATGGTGTTATTCTAGATGGTAAGGAGCGGGCTGGTTGTGTGCATGGGTAAGGAAAACCCCGGATTCCCCGACGAGAATCTCGGGCTGTAAGGGAGCTGGTGCGGCGGATTCCCTAAGTTTTCTAGGTTTTAAATCACAAGCATGTTGATGGGAAGACGGTGGAATAAAGCGGTCGGTTATATCTTTGTGGGTCGCGATGGGAAATAAGGGGCACAGCGAGTTGGGCTGCGGTGGGTAATTGGGCTGTGAAGTAATGGGTTGTGGGCTGCGTTTTAAAGGTTTAATTTTAAGTGGGTTATTAGTTTTAGGAATTAGTTTTAGGTATTAGGTATTCAAATTGATTGAATTATTTAGGTGCTTTATTAGTCTAAGTTTGAGTTTAAATTATTATGAAAAATAAGACTGGTGTGTTATTTAATCAGTGCTTAATTTTTATAATGCGATGCCGTTATAAAAATCTTACTTGTTACGCGTATTTTGCGATGTTAAATTAAAATTGAATGGGGTTTAGATTATTATTAAATTATTTAAATGCTGAATGCAAATATGATATTTAAGGATTACTTAATACTTTTACGTAAAATGCGGCGCTATTATTTAAAATCTTATTTATTGTGCATTATTTATTATTCTTTAAGCTAAATTTAAATTATCTTAATATGACTTTAGGCGCTACCATAATTATGAGATTGTTTTGCGTATTAATAAATGCGACTATGCTATTTGACACGACGTCATTGCTAATTTGACGTATTTATTATTAATTATCATTAAGAATTGTTTGGGTTTTAATTAATGGGAAATAGGGCTTATGAATAATATTTGTTTGTTATTAAAATGACGAGTCCTGATGTGAGACCTAAAGTGCTTAATTTTCTATGTAAGATGCGGTGCTGTTATTAATCGTTTATTTATGCCTGCATTAATGTATTATTGTTGCATTTTATTATTATAAATTATTTTAAAAAATTATTATAATTTATAGTTAATGACTGGACGGGATGGTCAAAATTGGGTGTCAACAATTCTTACATGGGGATCTGAGAGAGACAGTCTACATGCATCAACCGCCAGGATTCACTCATCCAGCAGTTTCTCACTACGTGTGTCATCTCCGTAAGTCACTATATGGCCTGAAACAGGCCCCCCGTGTGTGGTACGATCGCTTTGCCAGGTATATCTTGCAGATTGAGTTTGTATGCAGCAAGAGTGATACATCACTTTTCATTTTTCATCGAGATAGTAGTACTTCTTATTTATTACTTTACGTGGATATATTGTTTTTACTGCCTCCTCCGACAGATTGAAAAATAAGATTATTGTCTTGCTTAAGTCCGAATTTGCAATGACTGATTTGGGGAAGTTGAGTTATTTTTTGGGGATATCAGTGACCAGGTCTGTCAATCATATGTTCTTGGTCAACGTAAGTATGCAGAAGAGATTGTGTACAGGGCTAAGATGGCAAACTGCAAAGAGGTGCCTACTCCAGTTGATTCTAAATCTAAGCTCAGTGTCATGGATGGTGCTCCAGTCTCTGATCATACTCTGTATAGGAGCCTTGCAGGTGCACTTTAGTATCTCACATTCACCAGACCATACATAGCTTATGCTGTTCAGCAGGTGTGCTTATTCATGTATGCCTCCAGGGAGTCTCATTTCACTGCTCTTAAGCGTATCATTCGATACATTAAGGGCACTTTTGATTATGGTTTGCACCTATACCCCTCTGCTCCAAACAGGTTGCTTTCATATACGGATGCAGATTGGGCAGGGTGTCCGGACACGCGACGCTCCACCTCCGGCTTTTGTGTTTTTTTAGGGGATAATCTGATTTCTTGGTCTGCCAAGCGACAGGCTACCCTATCTCGCTCCAGTACCGAGGTTGAGTACAGAGGCGTTGCAAATGTAGTAGCTGAGATTTGTTGGCTTAGAAATTTACTGTTAGAACTTCAGTGTTCTTTGCGTCAAGCATCTATTGTGTACTGTGATAACATCTCTGCCATCTATTTGTCTTATAATCCGGTTCAACATCAGCGAACCAAACACATTGAGATAGACCTACACTTTGTTCGTGAGAAAGTTGCACTAGGCCATGTCAGAGTGTTACATTGTTATACCCCGTATTTTCAGAGTATGTACGTAAGGACGTACGTAGAAAATTTGAAACTTGTACTAAGGCTTGGCCGAATTAATTTTGTTCACAACACCCGTTTAGAGTCGTTTTTTAAACGCTTTCACGCCTTTCGTAGGGAATTTCCGCTATGTCATTTTTAATTTTTGCGGATTTTTCCGAGAGACGAACGTGTTGGGCCAACAAGAGGCGCCACTTGGCACCTCCCATCGGGCGTAAGGGCTCGGATTGGACGAAGTGGAGAGGTGTAGTTGGTAGGATATTTTGTGTGTTAGTTGGTCAAGGACACATGGGTGAATCTTGGCCCTACACTTGCCTTGCACTTGGCAAAATCTTGGCCATTGGTTGGCCTTCACTTGACCTATAAATACCCCTTCCCTTTGAAGACTTCTTCATCCAAAAAATCTCTAAGTCTTGAGCTCCTCCCTTTTCGCGAGGCCCCCTTGGCAGAGTAGCGCCTCCTAGTAGTGTGGCCGTGGGTACCCCTATCCTAGTTGCTTTCGTATAATACCCCCCTTTGTGGTGTAGAAATACTCTCAAAAGTATTGTTATAATGCCCAAATTACCTTAGCCGTATACCTTGTTGTATTCTAAGGTTATACCTATACGAAAATGCCAGAAATACTATTATACTTCCGTCAGTCACAAAACCGAAACCCTAGGAAAATCTCCATAGTCCGTTGGAGTATTGTGTAGAAGTTGGTTAGAACTTCTAAGGGTGGTTTAGAGCGGGTTGGAGCGCTCGGAGTTGGAGCTAAACGATTGCCCAGGATCGACTTTAACTAGGATAATTATGGGCTTATCGAGGTAATTATCTTGTCCCTCTATTGTAATTGAAAATTACATATTGTTAGAATATATAGTTGAAGTATACTATATATAGAACTGAACGTAGTTATCGGCAATGTCTTTTGACTTAAGCCTGAATAATACTTACGGCAATGTCTTGCGACTTAAGCCTGAATTTAAAGAATACCGAATCAGAATTACATGGTGTATTACATGAGACTTGTGTAGTAGTACCGTGGAGTAGAATTGTACCGTTAGGGTTAGACGATAACCCCCGGTTGGCTTGGTAGCCGCCTCGATAGAAGGAGATTTACGCCGTGGGAGAGTCTTTGCCGAATTTTTGGGAATGTTCTACGATGAGATCTAAATGTTAATAGCGCCTTGTGGCCTTATAGGTTGAAGTACTACGTGTGGCGCGATCTACTTGGCAGGAGTAGCCGACGGTTGGAAGTACTTGAGCGTTTGCTATTAGTCGATACTGTCGCGAGGTATGTGAACCTCTTCCTATCTCTTCTAGCATGATCTGTGTGAACTATGTAGTACGGTAGACGTCCATGTGCTAAACGTATTTGATTGGTTTAAAACATAAAGTGTTATAACGGCTTTATGGGCAGTTGATTATAACAGCTTTATGTTGGTAAGAAAATACTTGTGGTCTTTAAAAGGTAATCGATTTGAACTATAATCGGCTTGTTATGTGTTAATAAAGAACTTGAAGTATTTCAAAAGATTTTGAATCATTTTGAAAGAAGAAGTAATACTTGGTTTTGAAAAACTTAAGAGTTATGCTAGCTTTATGGGAAGTTAGGTATAACGGCTTAAGAATGTTTTACCGATTTCTAAATCGAATGTGTATCGACAAACCATCGCAGCGTTAATAAAAGGAAATGTTTTGACTAATTAAGTATTATTAAAACCGAGAAACTTCCATCCGCATAGAAGCTAGATGAGACAAAATGATATTTCCTAGATCACTACAGTAATAAGATTGTTATAAATAAGAATATCCTACTCACATATAAGACTTATGTTTCTCAGTTGTTTAAAAGAGAATTATATTCTTAAATGAATAAGACTATGAACTACTAAACCTTTCTAAAATAAAACGTGAACATTTGAAATTAGGCAAACTTGGACGTTTGGAAAATAATGTTGTTACTTGATTTTACAAAGGTAAGTGTTTTGGTTTATCTAAAAAGATCACTCTATTTTATACTACGTATTGTGTGACTTATGTGAAAGCAACGGATCTTTTAAAAGATTTAATGTATGAAGTACTTTAGGTAGATACCAACTTGTTAGCTTAAAGTACCTCGCGTGTATAACTTGATTGTGTTGGTTTGTGATAGCACCGTAAGACTTTCTTGTTGATTGAAGAGTAAACATTATAGGATGCTACGTGTGTTAGTATCTTGAGATGTTGTTTAAAGGGGTTTTACTTTGTTGTCCTTATGTTGCTTAACTATAAGATGTAGTGTTAGTATTTTACATCACTCATCTCGAGATGATTCCGGTTAAGTCGCCTCCGACGCGGGTAGACTCAGCGGTCGATGGACCTATGATTCGAGAATACCTCACGCAGTCCTGTGGGCTACGCGAGCTACGAGTTCCGGATAAGTGTGCGTCCTTTACGGGCACGCGGTCCACGTGGCCATGCGGATCGCGAAATCGGGGCGACGCGGAGTAGCTACCCTCGACGCGGAATACCTCACGCGGCCGATGAGATTGGCCTACGCGAGTCGCGGAAAGTTCGTGGCTAGACGCGCATTAGATACTGCGCGCAAGTGGCGGCTTTGATCATGCGATCGCAGACAGATCTTATGATACGCTTCATGACCTTGTTGGTGCGTAGGTGTTAGTAGTCGGCTATGCCTTCGTACTTACCCATGCATTTTCATTATGGCACGCAGTGGGACCCGTGTTCATGTGTGTTCCTTGGTGCTTTTATATCATAAAGCTGGCGATGAGGAAGGTATTCCACCGCATGATTGATATTGTGGGCGTGAGACCCATTGTTATATTTGAGTGATGACTTGAGGCGTGAGTCCCGACTTGATATGATCGCTTGTTTATCAGGAATCGTAGTTTTGTTATCATACATGTCTCTGCTTTATATAGCGCTATGATTTCATTTACGATATTTTCATTTCACATACTCGGCACTGTTATCGACCTCCTGGGCCGCGTTCATGCCGCAGTAAAGGTACACCGATCGTTGATCCTCGCCTTAGGGTCACAACGGCTGGGAAAGCTCCGTTTCTCGGAGGCTTGTTCGTATAGTCCTGTTGTTGTAGGTGCTACATTCGTGGGTATGACGGCCCCGTCCGTCGTTGTTGTCATATCATTCGTAGAGGTCCAGAGTATCTGTAAGTGTGGTTTGTAAAAAGGATTAAACTGTTCGTGTTGAAAAAGTTGTTATTTACATATATGCCGAAAGGCAAGTTTTTCTCAGATTATTGTTTCATATTTCATAATATGTCTTGTATCGTTTATGTTCCGATTACACTGATGTTGTATCACCAGGTGCCCGGTAGGCACTACCACGCCCTAATCGGTCGTGACAAAAGTGGTATCGAGCGCTTAATCTCGGAAAGTGTCTACGCATCGTATCCGCAGAAGTCTTGATTATCGGTGTGTTGTGCACCACACCAATAATCGTGAGGCTATAGGTATTTAGGATTGGTTTCTATTCTTCTCACTCGAGATCGTGCCTTAGAGCGTGTTGTAAGTTGGACCTCCGACGTATTTCTTTCCTTACCGCTATGCCTCCGCGTAGGCAACCCGCCCAGAGGCAAGGCGCGGCGAGTCTGCGAGTAGAGTTCAGAGGGTGGCGAGGCACAGCCCAATCATTACCTAGGTAGTGCTTCATTCGGGAGTTTTGCGACGCCACTAGCCCCAAGAGAGTTTGGCACGCAATGGCGCTCCCATCGCGACCATGATATTTGAACCTTCGCCATTACACGACCGAACGATGAATATAGAGTGCAAAGAAGACGACCACATTACTAGCATGGACGTGGCTACCAGAGAGTATACCGATGTACCACGGTCTTGATGACTATCTAAGAGGTTGTGCAAGAGTAATTCTTCGCTTAGGCTTGGCATGGCACGTATGCGCTTATGCGCAGCAGCCAAACGTAGAGATTTACGGGTTAACAAAGGACAGCAGGAGAGGCGAGCAAAGAAGGTCCTTTAGTAACTTTCGAGGCGAGTCGCCTCACCAAAGACAGATATGCACCTCCGCCAGCAGAGTGGTCTTCCAGCATTTCGTGACGTTCGGGTGCGCAGGAGTCGCCGTAACTCGTGGCTTCCGGTCACATGGATGCACGCCATTCCGGGAATGTCGCTTTTAGTTGGTACTTGTTGCACCTACGACCGTCGGTCACGATGTCGATGGGGTGTCCTTGCAGAGGACTTAGCCTTCGTGATCGGTGGGTAGTTCGTCATCTTCCTTAGCTATGAGCCCTACGTGGCAGGTTTGATTAGAACGACTAAGGGGAGTGAAGCAGTAGATATAGATATATCTTTAACCCTCTAGAGATCAGTATGTGTGATAAGGTGAGTATACCTTAAGTGCTATGTTCTGATAGCAGTATGTTAGTCGTGATTAGATCATGGTTGTTTAACCGAGTAAGATTTTGGGGGATAAAGAAGGTGTGAGCCTTAGAGCTTTTTACGTAAAGACCTTGAGGTGAGGCCATCTCGAGAAAAGGTGTAGTGTTATGTTTGACCCTTATCGGAAGTGCATAGTGCACGTGAGTTATGTTGGGATAGGTCCCTAGTAGTGTGGAATGAAAGCGGCGCTGAGCTAAGAAGACCGCTAGGTTTTCAAACGTGATTAGTGGGATTGTTCCGGATCGGAGCTAGTATTGCACGCGTTGCCGGGTCGGGTTGAGGCCACGCCGCGGGTCAACCCGCGTAGGTTTGGTGGGGTCAGGTTGTGGTGGTCCCGCCTTGTGTTAGGCCGCGAGGATGTTAGGCCCAAGTTTAGTTAACCAAATAACGAGTTCGTGGATGCGTTCGACCGATGGTCGGGCCGATGGGGCAGCCCATCACGTTTCTTCGGTCGACCGTTTACTCGTGTGTTGAGTTATCGTAAGGTTGTAGGGCTGCACGAGGTGCCTACCTACACCTTAAGATGCATAAAGGAGCCCGTGTTACTACCGCTTTTTCCGAGGTTTTGCCGTGCAAGGTTGGAACTCGTGAGTCTCGACCGCATTCTCGCCAGCCGTGTGTATTTGAGGTAGTCGCGGGATTGTTGTCTCCCGTGGAGGAAGTGTTTAAGCTACCATTTCGTTGTTCTGATATCGCCTTATGAAGCCTTGTAAGGGCGGAAGTGTAAGTTGCGGCCGATTGGTTCGATGTTGGCAAGGTTCGCATACTGTTCAGCTTGTTCCACAGACCGTGGTTAGGTGTGACGAGTTTTGGTATGACAGAGGAACTTAGCCCGTGTTACTGGGCCCTTTGAGTTCATGTGAAGAATAGGCCAGGTTGCCTACATGATAGCTTTGCCGTCCGACTTGTGAGGCGACGTCCGGCTTCGTATTGTTATGATCGGAAAGTATCGGAGAATCCATCCAGAGTGTTCCCGCTAATGATGACCACGTTAGAGATAGTAACCCAGTCTTGGAAACCGGCCGACGTAACGTGGTAAGAGTTCGAGTGCACGATACCTCGTGGTCGCAAGCACTCGCACCATTTGTTGGGTCGCCGAGCAAGGCTCGCGACAAAGTGACAAAAGTGGTACCATTTGTCGGGTCGCTCGAGAAGGTTAATGCCTCGTGCAAAGTGACAAAGTGGTATCTACGACGAGTAAAGAGAGAAGCGAGCATGTATGGCGCATAGATGTGATCATTTCTTTGTAAAGAGAAGGCGCGAAGGAAGTATATTTTAGACCCGGTGAGAGTGTTTTGTGGTGATGATTAGAGGTGTTTCCTCGTGGACTTTGATGTAAGTATTTACGCAGTGCTTCGTGCCACCGTGGCGTGATTGTTCTCGTAAGTAGAGTAGTGAAGACTATATCGCGCGTTGTTTTGAGATTCTTAGGCGAACATTCGACGAATGTTTCGCGAGGAGAATGTTATACCCGTATTTTCGCAGTATGCACGTAAGGACGACGTAGAAAATTTGAAACTTGTACTAAGGCTTGGCCGAATTAATTTTGTTCACAACACCCGCTTAGAGTCGCTGACTAAACGCTTTCACGCCTTTCGTAGGGAATTTCCGCTATGTCATTTTTAATTTTTGGATTTTTCCGAGAGACGAACGTGTTGGGCCAACAAGAGGGCGCCACTTGGCACCTCCCATCATGACGTAGCGGCTCGATTGGACGGCGGGAGAGGTGTAGTTGGTAGGATATTTTGTGTTAGTTGGTCAGGACACACGGGTGAATCTTGGCCCTACACTTGCTTGCACTTGGCAAGATTCGCCATTGGTTGGCCTTCACTGACCTATAAATACCCCTTCCTTGAAGACTTCTTCATCCAAAAATCTCTAAGTCTTGAGAGCCCCTCCCTTTTCGAGGCCCCTCGCCGAGAGTAGCGCCCTCCTAGTAGTGTGGCCGTGGGTACCCCAGCCTAGTTGCTTTCGTATAATACCCCTCAGGTGTAGAAATACTCTCAAAAGTATTGTTATAATGCCCAAATTACCTTAGTCAGATACCTTGTTGTATTCTAAGGTTATACCTATACGAAATGCCCGTAAATACTATTATACTCCGCTACCACAAAACCGAAACCCTAGGAAAATCTCCATAGTCCGTTGAGTATTGTGTAGAAGTTGGTTAGAACTTCTAAGGGTGGTTTAGAATGGTCGAGCGCTGAGTCGAGCTAAACGATTGCCCAGATCGACTTTAACTAGGATAATTATGGGCTTATCGAGGTAATTATCTTGTCCTCTATTGTAATTGGAAATTACATATTGTTAGAATATATAGTTGAAGTATACTATATATAGAATCAACGTAGTTATCGCAATATCTTTTGACTTAAGCCCGAATAATACTTACGAATGTCTTGCGACTTAAGCCCAATTTAAAGAAGAATCGAATCAGTAATTACATAGGGTATCAGACATGAGACTTGTGTAGTAGTACCGTGGAGTAGAATTGTACTTTAGGTTAGACGATAACCCCGGTTGGCTTGGTAGCCTACCGATAGAGAGGAGATTTACTGTCATGGGGAGAGTCAATTTTCGGTAGAATGTTCTACGATGAGATCTAAATGTTAATAAGCGCTTGTGGCCTTATAGGTTCAAGTACTACGTGATGCGAGATCTACTTCGCTTAAGGAGTAGCCGACGGTTGGAATTACTTGGAGCGTATTGCTATAATTCGATACTCGTCGCGAGGTATGTGAAACTCTTACTATCTCTTCTAGCATGATATGTTTGAACTATGTAGTAGAGACGCATACGTGCTAAACGTATTTGATTGGTTTAAAACATAAAGTGTTATAACGGCTTTATGGGAAGTTGGTTATAATGACTTTACGTTGGTAAGAAAATACTTGTGGTCTTTAAAAGGTAATCGATTTGAACTATAATCGGCTTGTTATGTGTTACTAAATAACTTGAAATATTTCAAAAGATTTTTGAATAATTTTGAAAGAAGAAGTAATACTTGGTTTTTGAAAAACTTAAGAGTTATGCTAGCTTTATGGGAAGTTAGGTATAACGGCTTAAGAATGTTTTACTGATTTCGGAAATCAGAATGTGTATCGACAAACCATCGCAAATTAATAAAAGGAAATGTTTTGACTAATTAAGTATTATTAAAACCAAGAGAAACTTCCATCTGCATGTAGAAGCTAAGATGAGACAAAATGATATTTCCTAGATCACTACATTGTAATAAGATTGTTATAAATAAGAATATCCTACTCACATATAAGACTTATGTTTCTCGATTGTTTAAAAGAGAATTATATTCTTAAATGAATAAGACTATGAACTACTTAAACCTTTCTAAAATAAGAAACGTGAACATTTGAAATTAGGCAAACTTGGACGCTTGGAAAATAATGTTGTTACTTGATTTTACAAAGGTAAGTGTTTTGGTTTATCTAAAAGACACCACTCTATTTTATACTACTACGTATTGTGTGACTTATGTGAAAGCAACGGATCTTTTAAAAGATTTAATGTATGAAGTACTTTAGGGGTAGATACCCGAACTTGTTAGCTTAAAGTACCTTGTGTGTATAACTTGATTGTGTTGGTTTGTGATAGCCTGGTAATACTTTCTTGTTGATTGAGAAGTAAACATGCTAGGATGCTACGTGTGTTAGTATCTTGTGATGTTGTGTAAAGGGGTTTTCCTTTGTTGTGCTTATGTTGCTTAACGATAAGTCAGTGTTAGTATTTTACATCACTCATCTCGAGATGATTCCGGGTTAAGTCGCCTCCGACGCGGGTAGACTCAGGCGGGTCGATGGACCTATGGTTCGAGAATACCTCATGCAGGTCCCAGGGGCCTATGCGGAGCTACGAGAGTTCCAGATAAGTGTGCGTCCTTTACGGGCACGCGGTCCACGTGGCCATGCGCGATCGCGAAATCCGTGACGACGCCGGAGTAGCTACCCTCGACGCGGGAATACCTCACGCGGCCGATGAGATTGGCCTACGCGAGTCGCGGAAGTTCGTGGCTAGACGCGACATTAGATACCGCGGGCAAGTGGCCGCTTTGATCATGTGACGCCTAGACAGATCTTATGATACGCTTCACGACCTTGTTGGTACCGCTGGTGTTAGTAGTCGGCTATGCCTTCGCATTTACCCTCAGACGCTTTCATTATGGCACGTGGGACCCGTGTTCATGTGTTCCTTGGTGCTTTTATATCATAAACCGCCAGTGGCGGAAGGTATTCCACGCATGATTGATATTGTGGGCGTGAGACCCATTGTTATATTTGAGTGATGACTGAGGCGCGAGTCCTCGACTTGATATGATCGCTTGTTTATCAGGAATCGTAGTTTTGTTATCATACATGTCTCTGCTTTATATAGATCGCTATGATTTCATTTACGATTTTCGCCACATACTGCACTGCCAGATCGACCTCTTCGGGCCGCGCTCATGCCGCAGTAAAGGTACACCGCCGTTGATCCTCGCCTTAGTGGTCACAAGGCTGGGAAAGCTCCGTTTCTCCGAGGCTTGTCTTCGTATAGTCCCCTCGTTGTAGGTGCTACATTCGTGGTATGACGGGCCCCGTCCCGTTGCTGTCATATCATTCGTAGAGGTCTCAGAGTAATCTTGTTGGGCAGGGTTTGTAAAAAGGATTAAACTGTTCGTGTTGAAAAAGTTGTTATTTACATATATGCCGAAAGGCAAGTTTTTCTCAGATTATTGTTTCATATTTCATAATATGTCTTGTATCGTTTTATGTTCCGCTGATTACTCTGATGTTGTATCACTAGGGTGCCCGGGGTAAGGCACCAGTCACGGGCCCGGAATCGGGTCGTGACATACATGTTCCATCATCCTATCAATATGCAGATATATTTACCAAAGGACTTCACAGACAGTTATTTCTTGATTTCAGATCCAGTCTCACCGTACGGCCCCCTCCCGCTCCGACTGAGGGTGTGTGTAAACATGTATATTATAGAAATAATTGTATCTCTACCCATAATTAGAATATTTTCATATATTGTGTAAATATAATTTATGGTAAAACTATGATTCATCTTTTGTATAGGTTTAGGATTCCTATTGTATAAGAGATGAACATTGTACTCTATATATACTTTGATATTAATAAAAGACTCTCCAAGGGAGATTAATATCATGTTGCCGTTAGAATTTTCTGACTTTAATCGTCAAAGATCTATTAACATGCATATCTTTATTTGTATGTACATATTTATTGATATATACATCCGTACAATTTTGTATAATATGATATGAATTCTGCTTTTGAACTTTTCGCCGTGATGCTATACTAATTCACTTTTGGATAATGTTAGTTATTGTGAGAAAATTCTAGAAAAAAATGATTAACATTAAGAATCAAACATGCAAGTTTATGATGGTATTTCTATGTAATTACAAAGTCTAAATTGAAAATAGATGGCATTACTTAACTTTCGGTATTATAAGGCATTAAGGTTGGAATGTTCATGATTCGATTTGGATCAGGCTTATCTAAAAAAAATCAAATTAATAATATCATCTTTTTAAATATACAAACTAAATTGAATCAATTAAATTATTTTTTCATTAGTTCGATTTTTGTAGGTTATTTCGGGCTTTTTGATAATGTCATTGTCAACTACTACATTACTAACAATTTCTCTTTTTTATATGCATCTTTTTTTACTTATTGATAATATGCACATGTGCAACACAGGTACGTGAAAATTAATTATACATAAATTAGAACGGAGAAAGTATCCAAATTCGAGTCCTATGTAATAATGGGAAAGGGCGAGTAATCAATACGAGTGTTAGATTTGCCTGCCACCGACAAAAGTTTGTGTGTTAGATTTGCAAAAATTAGCATAGGCTTTAACCTAAGGCTGGTTAACGGGGCGGGATATACCGACTTCGACCCGATCCCACCACGACCCCCCTGCCCTGTACCGGTATTCGGTATTGGTATCGATAGTGGGGCGAGAAAAAAATCGACCCCGGCACCGACTCACCCCACCCCACCCCGACCCCTTCCAGTTACCCCCCACCCCTTCTAGCCGTTGCACAACGGCTTGCCCAATTTGGCCGTTGTGCAACGGTCAAATACCCCTCCCCCTAATATTTATTTTTAACCCTTAAGTTATTATATTTACACTTTAACCCAATTTTTTCAACTATAAATACTTTATTTTCTCTTCATTCTTTCTCACAAATCTTCCTACAATTACAATCTCTCTAATAATCTCTTAATCTATCTCTCATTCTCTCTACATTGTCTACTAAGCATTCAATTTTATTTATTCATTTGGGAGTGAAGTTGACAACTAGCTTGAGGATCATCCATCTAGCAAAGTTTCAATTTTTAACCTCTCGATTACAAGTCGACGTTTGGTACATTCGTTCCTTCATTAAATTATTATTGTTTCTTTATTTTAATTAGCGCACTTAATTTCATTATCTTTAACTATTTATTAGCATAAATTAAAATGAAAGGATTAAGAGGTATGTTGGGTATGTCTGGTTCTACTAGTAGGGTAGTAGGGGTAACAAGGGCAAGGGTACTTCTTCTAGTCATCCTATTCCTCCTAGACAGGATGATTTTATTGATACTGAATTATTTTCTGAAGTACCATTAGATTTAGACGATGAGCTATTTTCTGGAAATCAACAAGAGTTTAATTTAGAAGATAATATAGATGACACACCAACTAATCTAGATGACACGCCAACTAATGCACCTCAAACTGGAACGCCTCCTATTCCCCCTAGTATGAGACGAGGCCCACCAGAACGAAAATTAGCATCACATGTATGGGCTTTTTTTGATAGAGACGTACAAAATCAAGTTGCTATATGCAAAATTTGTAAAATTGTTTCTAAATTTAAAATGGGAAAAGGTTAGAGCGGTGCGGGAGGTTTAACTACACATTTGAAAACCAAACACAAAGCTAGGTGAGATGAATATAAGACTAAAATCAAGGGCGAGTCAATGTCTTCTCAGTCGGGACACGCTTCACATACTGTCCCGCACTACAGGGTAAAATTGACCCTATGACGGGGGCAGTTGTAGGCCCTAAATACGATAAAATGAAAGATAGGGAAAAATTATCAAAATTAATTGCAGCAGAGGGTTTGTCTTTTTCATTTCCTGATTCTCCTGGTTTTATTCATTATATAAGATCAATGTACAATCCTGCTTATAACGGTTTTCCTAGATCAACGGTTAGGAGAGATATTTTAAAATTTGCACACGAATATCAATATAATTTACGTTATTATTTATATCATTATCCTGGAAAAGTATCTATCACATCTGATATAGGCCGTAGTTGTTACACCCCGTATTTCCAACAGTTTGAGATAAGAACGTACGTGAGAAATTGAGATTTGAATTTTAGAAAGAATGAAGTTCCGGAAAAATCTCGGAACCTCGTGAAGGAAAAATGTTCATTAATTGGAATATGATTCTCAAATTTGGTATGTGTGATTCATAGAATATATTAGAATTATGAAATTTTATTTTAGGATTTGGTCATGTGGGCCCACCCGGGAAATTTTATAATTTTGTGGGGCCCACAAGTTTTTCGATATTTTGGCCAATTATGGATTTTGTGGAGGGTGAAAATATTTTAGACGAATGGTAGGGTGACACGTGGCACACCCCCACCCCCTTGTCTTGGTCTTGGAAGACTTTGACCATTTTAGATATTTTGGAGACAAGTGGAGGTGGGTCTTGCTACACATAAGGCCATACACTTGTCAAGCATCCAACCTTAGAGATATATTATATATACAAGAGAGGAGGTGGAAGACAAGTCTTCCAACACTTATAACATTTTCAAGAAATATATTTCCCCTCTCTATATTGTTGCTCTCGGTTTTGGCTAAGATTCTTGGACAAAAATTCTTAAACCTTCCAAGTTAGTTTATTAACACATGATTAGGGTCCCTAACCTAGTGATTAGCCAAGATAACACACCACTAACCTCAAATCTTCATTGGGCCGAGAATGGTGATGAAACCCTAGGGGTTTCCGTCGACTTTTTGGAAGCGAAATGTGAGTAGAAGTTGCTCCTAAGGTTGTAGAGGATACATATATGTGATTGGAACTTGAAGAAGTGGAGCGAAACGAAAACTACGGACCAAAACGTAGCATTCTGCCCGGGACGTTTTTGGGCACAAAAATGAGGTAATGATTCTTCTTTTTCCGCAGTAATTGGGTATTACTCATTGTTATAGTATATAGATGAACTTTTATTAAGGAAGATATGAAAAATAAAGTGTGCATGCCCTATTTTGGAAGAGTGGGCCGAGAGTAGCACTTTTGTCGACAATAGATTCGTTGATTTTTATTGTCGTTATTTTCACGTATTGCATGTTATATAATGAAGGAAATATTGTTGGATATAGATTATATAACTTATATAACATTTTGGAATGAGAATTGAGTTAAAAGGAATTAAGGAAAAGGACTTTGTATTGTTGTAGTTGTTGTTAGCCGAAAACTGCCTAAAACTGTTAGACGTCGTTGTGTCGTTTTATGGACTGTTTTGGGGTGTTATTATGCTGGAAAATCAGCCCCTAAACATGCATGATTAATGTAGTAGTTGGCTAATGGAAGTCCTAAAGAATAAGGGTGTTAAAGGCTTCACATTGTACCCTTAATAATGGATTAATTGTGGACTGTTTTGCGGACTGTTTTATATAAATTGTGGGGCAGAATTTTAAACGTCCAGTTAAGCGTGTAATCACCTTTGGTTAACTGTTGCTTGTGCCTTAAATGTGGCTTGTTGGTTGATGAATACGGGTCTTAGAAAAGGTGGAAAAGTACGTAGAAACAAAGGAAGTGCTGCCCGATTTTCGTAGAATTAGAGGGCAATTTTTTGGTATAAGTATTACAATAGTAAGTATGATATTGATAGAAGTACTATGGCCATTTTAGGTTGAAGTACTACGTGTAGCAGAGTCTACTTGGCTTAAGGAATAGCCGATGAAGTTGAAGTACTTTGGAGTATTTTGCTACTTGTCGTATTGGTTAGTCGTCACGAGGTATGTGAACTTCTTCTTTCTATAGACATGAGTATTTTTATGGTATATTTGTCTTGTTATTATGAGTATACATGACTTGATATTTGAAGTATACGTGCTCTGTTGTTAGGAGTATACTTGCCTTGATATTTGAAGTATATTTGCCTTGTTGTTAGGAGTATACATGACTTGTTGTTTGAAGTATATTTTTCCTGTTGTTAGGAGTATACTTGCCTTGATATTTGAAGTATACTTTCCTTGTTGTTAGGAATATACATGACTTGTTGTTTGAAGTATACTTGCCTTGTTGTTAGGAGTATACATGACTGGATATTTGAGGTATACTTGCCTTGTTGTTAGGAGTATACATGACTTGTTCTTGAGTATACTTTCCTTGTCATAGGAAGTATTCATGTTATTGATTTTATGCTAAAGGCATGTCTAGAATATTCCTAAGTTCTTACCAAGTCTTATGGGGGATGTTGGTAAGAGTCGTTAGGACGTATTGGAGTCGAGTGACCTTGCTAATTTACTACACTAATGAGAATAGGTATCGAACAAGCCATTGCAACATTAATGAAAATGTATCGACAATCAATTATATTGAAATAAGTAGAATTCTCCATCTGCATAGAAACTAAGATAAGACAAAATTGTATTACATTTTCTAGATCATGACTGATTTAACAAGATCGTTATAAACGAGTATAACCTATTCACGACTCATAAAAGTATTAATTTTATAAGTACATGAGACTTGGTTTTGAAAAGTATATGTTACTTGATTTTGAAAGGGGAAGTAACTTGAGTTAAATGTATAAGTTACTTGATTGATTTAAAGAGAATAAATGATTTGATTGGAAAGAGTAAGTGACTTGATTTAAAGGCATAAGTTACTTGGTTTTAAAAGTATAAGTTACTTGAGTTTAAAAGAGTAAGTAACTTGGTTTTAATAGTGAAAGCACTTTTGGGTCCAACGCCCTAATATTTCATGAAACGATTCTTTCATAAAGAATAGATGTACAAAGTATTTTGGGTTCAATTCCCTTACATGATATGATAATGTCTTGGTTGTATTAAAAGGAAAGACGTGGTAGTACTTTAGTTTTCTAAAATGAAGGTGGTTATAACGGCTTTATGAGAAGTTGTTATAACAAGTTTTGTGGAAAGTCAAGGGATGGTTTAAAATGTTTTAAGGAAATCGTGTGAGAATGTCCATGATTAAGTCTTCAATATAATACATGATATGTGGCACTTTGATGTTCAAAGATGTTTTAAAGTAGCACGTGAGGTCTAGTACCTTGATTTGCAAAATCATATCTTAGAAAGATACTTGGAATGATAAGTGTCTCGATCTCCTAAATGATGGTTTCAAAATGATACATGTATTGGATCCTACTTCCTAACGATACATGTAGTACTTGGGTTTTCCTAAAATGGAAATTTAGTTTATAAAGTGAATGTACGGCTCACATACATTGTCGAAATGGACTTTAATCCTTAGTGATGCAAGGTGTGTTAGTGCTTGATAGTACTTTGGTTTGCTTAAATGATAGTCATTCTATATTGTGCCTTGATAGTACTTTGACTTGCTTAAATGATAGTCATTCTATATTGTGCCTTGATAGTACTTTGGCTTGCTTAAATGGTAAGTGTCTTGAATTGTTGAAAAGGAAGACATGGTATTGTCTTGATTTGTTTAAAAAGGAAGGCATGGAAATTGTCTTGATTTGTTAAAAAGGAAAGACATGGTATTGTCTTGGTTTGCTAAAATAATGGTTTATTCATTTTATGATGATGAGAGTCAAGGATTATCTTAACTTGTATATGTTGTTCATGATAGCCATTAGAGCTAGTGTTATGAGTATAAATGCGGGGTAAACCTCCAAGACGTTATACACCTTATGAGTATAATTGTGGGGTAAACCCCCAAGACATTATACATTTCCATGGATTTGCTACCCATGATGCGAGTATGGCGGATATACTCATTGCGGGCCCACAGGGTCCATGCGGGTGAAATAGTCCTATACGAGTGAAATAATCCTATGCGAGGAATACCTCATGCGGGTGAAATAGTCCTATGCGAGGAATACTTAATGCGGGTCCACGTGACCTATGCGGGTGAAACAGTCCTATGCGAGGAAATTTTCTCATGCGGGTCCACGTGACCAACGCGGGTGAAATAGACCCATGGTTAGAATTGTATAATGACTTTGAGGGCATGTGTCCCTAACTTTGACATAACTGGTTATATATTATGCTCGTTACATGCTGACAGTGATGTTGTATTTCACGAACATGCTTCTGTGATATTATATACTGAGGGCAGGTGTCCCTGATTTTGACATGGCTTTTATATGTGAAAGTGGTACGGTGTTATAGTAGTACAGTGATACAAGGTACAGTTGACTCTGATTGTTATATGACACGGTAGGATCTGGTATTTGATTTTCATACTTGCCCTGTCATTCTTTTATCTGATTATGATCTTGTTTACTATCCGTATTTTCGCTCCATACTTGGTACTGTTATCGACCCGCCCGGGCTGCGTTCATGTCCGCAGGTCTAGGTACACAGTTGTGGATCCGTAAGCTTAGGATCCTTGTTCAGCATTTTGGGATAGCTCCAATGTTCTGGAGCTTGTCATTATGGATAAGTATATTCAGAGGTACGGCGGGGCCTTGTCCCGTCATAGTATTTGTCCAAAATCTTAGAGGCCTGTATTCATATGTGGGCTGGACTGACTAGAGTTGTATTTACACTATTGGACAGTGTAGACCCTTTTTGGGTGATTAATATTATGACAGCCTTATCGGCTTTGCCTTGGTTTTAAGAAAAAAAAAAGTGTTATTTATCTTCCACGGTATATTATATTGTATGAATAGGAGGGTGCCCAGGTAGGGCACCAATCACGGGCCCGGGGTTCGGAGTGTGACAGTAATACTAACGACCATGATTATTTAATGGTAACATGTCATTGGGTAGATTATAAATGGTGTATGCAAAAACGTATTTTAGCATATAGATATATAGATAATAGGCACACTGATATTTTTATTCAAGAAAATATATTTCTTCTGTTTGCGATTATTATAATATAACTGATAAAGTCATGACTATTACATTAGATAACGCTTCTTCTAATATTTTTGCTGTTAGATTATTAAAAACTGTCTTAACTCCATCTTTTCAGATCATTTTCATATGAAATGTGCATGTCATATTTATAACTTAGTTGTAAAGGGTGGTATATAACTTTTTGAAGACATTCTTGAAAAAAATCAATTTGCTATAAACTATATTTTAAAAATAATAGAATACAACGATTAAAAGAATATAAAAAAACTTGTCAAGATTGTGGTCTACCTTACAGAAAAGTTCCGAAGAAGTATGCACTAGATGTAATTCTTTATACAATCAACTACGTGTTGCTTATGAGTATAGACAATCTATAACCCAATTTTTTAACGCCCGTAATCGAAATCCTAATGATATGCTTATAGATTCCGATTGAGATATAATTTTAGAACTTAATACATTTTAGAGAAATTTTATCTAGCTACTAAAGAATTTTCCGGTATTTATTATCCTACTATTTCATCAATGTTATTTTATATAACTCTAATATTTATATTACTTAGTGAATATGACCGGAACAATATTTTAGCAATAAAATATGGAAGAATTTCAATCAACGATTAAAAGACTATGTATGGATGGTCTGAATTGTCTAAACATTTATAGCAAAACCAGCTTATGCGACACCTATTAAAAAAATGTTTCTAAAAATAGATTTTTTTTATTCCTATTCCCCTAATATTTTTTATTAGTGTTGTATTAAATTCGTCTATTAGAATAGACGGTTGTAAAAATCTTATTGAAACTATTTATGATTGCATAGATACACTTCCACCTCCAACTCCTAAAAATCCAAATGATCCACCACCTGTTGAAAAAACTAGAGAAGAAGTGTTGTCTAACATTCAAGATGAATGTAAAAAAATATATACGCATTACTAACAAGAAAGTGCTAACAACCGACCGACTTCCATGTCATCATCTTCTTCTTCAACACTACCTCAAAAACAACATGATATTTCTGCGGCTAGTATTCAAAGCCTCAGACAGAGAATGTTTAGTGGTACCATTTCTAACCAAGTTAGCGAGTTTGATGTTTTTGTTTTGCGGTGTTATGCAAATGCAAGCAATTGAAAATGAAGAGGGACGTGAAGACTTGCTAAAATACTGGAGGGAGAATGAGAAGAATTTTTCAACACTATCTAAGATGACCTGAGATGTGTTGAACATTCAAGTGTCATCAACAGCGTCTAAAAACGCGTTTTCTGCGGGAAGATTTCAAATAGGGGAGCACATACATTCATTGGCATGAGACTCATTAGAGATTGCAGTTCTATTCAGAGACTGGATTCGTGCGGACGTAGGAGGTGCGGCCAACCGGAGATCAACGAAGAAGAAGACCACAACTACAACGAAATCTTATCCAATGGATGTGCAAACGACGTCGACCAATTTGACCAAGATATACCAATTCCAACCGAAGAACCACAAGAAATTATAAAGAAACTAGAAAATGTGTTTCTTAAAATATAGTTCTTTTAATTGTTATTTTACTATGTTATTTATTTGCAACTTTCAATATTACGAAGTTGCAATTTTGATATTATATTACCAAAAAAATATATATTTCTAGTCGAATAATATAAGAGACACAAAAACATCATTGAGATGTTTTTGTTAAACTATCTTGTTGTGTGTTATTTATTTATTTAATTTAAAGGCAAATAAAAAAATAACCCCACCCGACCCACCCGACCCTACCCTGACCCACCCCGACCCCACCCTGACCCACCCCGACCCCAAACCCGACTCCCTCAGGATCGGGACGGGGCGGCGCCCGACCCCGCCCTACCCCAGCCCCGCCAGACCCGACCCGACCCCGTCCCACCCCGTCCCGTTGGCCAGCCCTACTTTAACCTCAACTCAGCTACTACTTATCGAAGTAACACTCTACAGCTCTCCTTGGTCAATTTCAAAATTTGTGAATCCATAAAATCGCCCGCCCAAACACATCCACAATCAGCTCCTTCCCCTAATTTCCAATTTCTTTTACTTCTCTCTCTGGTTGAAGCACTAACAATACAATACCCTTGAGGATTCTAATCATCACTCCCCCATTTGAGATTTTATCTTCAATTCCCAATTCTTTATGGCAAACTCCGATTCTACTCCACCTGTTCCTGCTTCTTCTACTTCCCCTCTCTCCACAGTACATTCTTCAACTCTCTCTACTTTCATATTTGAAATGAGTCTTTCTTGTTTTTCAAAATTACCTACTTTTGTTGTATTACCTTTTTAGTTTGATATTCTGACTGGGTATTTTTCTGATTTGCTGTCTGCTTTATCCTTATGATTTGATATGCGAAATGGGTTTTTCTTTTTCGTGAGAAAATTTTCTTGAATTAGCATCAAAATGGTATCTTTTTTCACGGGGTTACTTTGTTTGTTTGAAATCTAAACTGGGTATTTTCTGATTTGTTACATGCTTTGCACTTATGATTTGATATGCGAAATGGGTTTTTTGTTTTCTTGAGAATTTTTTGTTGTATTATTATAAAAATGGTATCTTTTTTCATGGGGTTGTTTTGTTTGTTTGAAATCTGAACTGGGTATTTACCTAATTTTTTGTTTGTTCTATTTGGCAGAGGAAAGAGAATGTGACACCGGCAAGCTCCAAAATCGCGGTACATATTTCCTGTTCCACTAAGCTAGGAGTTGATTTCTCAGATAGTCACTCAACCTATAGTTATTATCTCAAAAAGTCACTTTCTTTGTTGAAGAAAATTGGAATCCGGAAAAAAGTGACTTTCTGAGATAATAATTATTAGTTGAGTGACTGTGTGAGGAATCAACCCTTTAATGTAAAGGTTGGGATTTGGCTACTAATTTATGTTAAACTTGGAAACTGAGGATTTCGGTTATTTTTGTTCTTGATAGGAATTGACTGAATCAAGGCAAGAGCTGCTCAATAGGATTCAGAGTTTGAAAACAGTAAGTTCATGTTAATAGCATCTCTAGATTCTATGCTTATATTTTAATTTGTTGCTGTTGATGGTATTTTACTAATGGGAATTTTACATTATATAGCTGCCCACCAAAAGTCGGCAAATGTATAACTTTTGTATATTAATTGTTATGTATAAAATATATATACATATTTTATACATAATTAATATATATTGTCTATGGGCTGTATTATTTTAGGCCGAGCGGCCAAATGTGTAAAAGCCCTTTACTATTTGGCTTCTTTGATGTCCAGGATCTTCAAAGCTGGAGATATAAGTTGGATGGTCAAGTAAAGGTCTATCGCGATGTAAGTACATCCTTCTTTCATTTCCATTAGCTGTATATAAATTTAACAGACTTAGTGTGAATTAAATCAACTTTACTATGTATATATGATTCATATTTAATAGTTTTGGCAAATCATGAGGTCTGACTTTGGACTTGGTTGGCCATGAATGATAGTTCGTTTGTTGCTTGGTTTTCTCTATTGTTGTGTGAGGATTAACATGTATCTTCCCGGAATTAGAAAAGTTGCCAGTTTGGAAAATGCAGTAGAAGGATTTGTCATTTGACATTTTTAACAAATTCTAATTGAAAAGGTAATCTTAGAATTGAAAAAAACGGTGGATTTCAGTCAGCTTTCAAAATTGTGTGTTCTTGGAGAGCCAAAACATCTGAGAGTTTTTCTTGGAAATGTGAGATGATTGGATCAACAGTTGCATTTTGGAATATCAATATGAGATAAGAAATTTGTGAAAAGCAGGAAGCACAGGCTAGGAGAAAGGTCAATATAACAGAAGAACAAGGATATAAAATACTCCCACTTGGTGAAATTTGATCAAACAAAAAACTTTATCCTTTTCTTTTGCAAGTGATTCAATTGATTAGAATCTTGGGATCGGTAGAACATTATTTTTCTTTACTTATTCATTGGAGATGTATCTGACCAATAAAAGAGAGGCTGAGCCCAAAACAGCCCCAAACTAGCAGCATCACAGCTAGGCAGAAAAATCTGCTTGGCAGATGGAAGAAGGCTCCTCTCAAATAACACCCGATCTTAGTCTATTTGGCTCTTATACCTGGATGCCTGGTATTTCTTTATCTTATCCAGCCACTTACAAGTTTATGTTTTTCCCCCTTCTGCCAGGAACTTTCGGAGCTCAAGAAATCGCTGAATGTTGAAGTGGATCAACTTAGATCTGTGAGCAATGTTCTAGTCTGTTTTCATGATCTTTTGAGATTCAATCGAGTATTTACTAATAGATTAGTTATTTTTTAACCAGGAATTTCAAGAGTTAAAAACAACTCTTCAGCAACAGCAGGAAGATGTCACTACCAGCTTAAGAAACTTAGGGGTGAGCTATCTTATGCTTTGTAACTCTTTGAATTATTGATCTTATGATATCCACCGAGTCCCATTTCTGGATAGAAATTAACATTATACTTCTTCCTTGCATTTTATATGTCAATGACCATCCATAGATTTTAACATATTAATTTGAGTTATGTGTAAGACTTGTAGAAGTGGAAGAGAAATATTAAAGTAATGGTTGAAAACTTCAGCTTCGCAGAGAAAAAATTCCATCAAAGATTAGAATATGAATTCTTGAAATTTGTGAAAATTCCAATTGTTAGTAAAAAGGTGTCAAACATTTGGGATGACCTAAAATGGAATGAGTGCCATATAAAATTGGACGAAGAGAGCAGTTATTTTACTTTAAATTGCAAAGGAGTTCTGATTTTTGTTTGTGGAACTACCTACAGCTTCACGATACCCCAGAAGACACGATTGAGGCTGAAGATGTCAAGCCTGATAACAATGAAGAGAATGCTCAGGATTTGCCTAAGGACAGTGGTAAAGATACTAAGGAGCAGACTATATTATGCGCATCCTTTCCTTAAACTTCATCTTCTTCGATGAGATATGGTTGGCCAGTTTGTGCTAGGTTGAGAAGTGTTCTCGTATTCTCATCTATGATGAGATCAAGTCTTTCATTAAAGTAGGTTCGGTGAATGACTTCCTTTTCCCCTAGCTGTTAGTTCAAGGATCTTGTACTGCTATCGACTCACATATTTTATGAGGGGTATTCTCACTGATGGTTTACTTTATTGCACGAAAGTCACTAAACTATTTTTTATAATTTAGAAATCACTCAACTTTGCCTAGTATCCTAGAAAGTCACTAAATAAGGGACCATAGTTTAGGTTAGCATTCTTGAGAAATATCAAAATTAGATGTTTGAATTGGAACTTAGACTAAATAAGGGACCATAATTAATACGGTTTTGGCTAGAACCTTGCTTGACTACCAAAGAAAAAGCCAATAAATTGGAACTGTCCGAGAATGAGTGAGGGTCATTGGAAGTGGACATCATCATGGCAGAATTGGCTCCGGTAGCCGCCTTTTAGCCAAGCCAGTTTCCTCTAAGGTCAGCATGGAACATGCTTGGTAGAATAGTTAGAGGATTACTTTGACGAATAAGTGTCCCAACGCTATTATAAGCCTCGGATAGGCCTGCACAACATTTGAAGTACAAGACGATCATTCGTGATGGGCGAACCAATGTTTTTGAGTTGATCCGCCAACTCCTTGAGCCTTTTACAATAGATTGAGATATTAGGAAAATCATCCATGTTGATGTGGGAGAATTCCTGCTCAAGGGTTACGACACAAATTTTTTTGTTATCTTGGAATATATCACCCTATTTGCCTTGGTGATGGATGGACTGACGCGACAAATCCAAGAGGAGGTGCCATGGTGTATGTTATTCGCAGACGACATAGTTTTGATTGATGAGACTCGTAGCGGAGTGAACGCCAAGCTGGAGGTTTGGAGACAAATTCTAGAGTCCAAAGGGGACCAAGACAGAGTATTTGGAGTGCAAGTTCAGTAATGGGAGTGACCCTGAGACAGGAGTGGAATTGTCGATTGGGACTCAGGTCATCCCAAAGAAATGAAACTTCAAGTACCTCGAGTCTATTATTCAAGGGAATGGAGAGATTGATGACGATGTCACACATCGTATTGGGGCAGGGTGGTTGAAATGGAGGCTCGCATCTGGAGTCTTGTGCGACAAAAAAGTGCCACCAAAGCTTAAAGGCATGTTTTATAGGGCGGTCGTCAGACCGACTATGTTGTATGAGACGGAGTGTTGGCTAGTCAAGACTTCGCACATCCAATAGATGAAAGTTGCGGAGATGAGGATGCTGAGATGGATGTGTGGGCATACAAGAAGGGATAAAATTAGAAATGATGATATCCGGGACAGACTGGGAGTGGCCTCGGTGGAGGATAAGATGCGGGAAGCGAGGTTGAGATGGTTCGGGCATGTGCAGAGGAGAGACACAAATGCCCCAGTGCGGAGGTGTGAGAGGTTAGTTATGGACGAGTTCAATAGGGGTAGATGTAGGCCGAAGAAGTATTGGGGAAATGTGATTAGATGGGATATGACGCATATGCGACTTACTGAGGACATGACCTTAGATAGGGGTTTGTGGAGGACACGAATTAGGGTTGAAGGGTAGTAGATAGTCGAGCGTAGACCTCACGCCCACAAAAAGATAGTTGTAGTGTGAGCAATATAGGCCCGATTAGCTCATCACACTCAGTGTTCTAAAAAACGGTCTGGGCGGCCGCCTAGACGCCAGGCGCCCCAGACCGTCCCAATTTTGTCCTAGGCAGCTCAGTCACTTAATACTATTTTACCTCCAATTCCCCCCCCCCTATATTCCAGCAAAACAGAGGCGCGAACAACAACAGGGAGAAAAATTCAGAGAGAAGAGAAGCAGCTGGGTCGCGTTTCAGTTGGACATCGAAAGCATGGAAAGAGAAAAGGAGCCTTAGGGTTTCGTTCTTTGTCGAAATAGAAGGGGTAAAAAGGGATTGGATTTTACATGTGAAGTTAAACTGTTAAAGGACTTCTACTGGTCCTGCTTTCACTGGGCTGCACCACCGCCTAAAAGGATTAAAAGAGGCCCAAAATTTGTATTTAACTTAAATAAATGCAACGATTATATTTTCTAAATGTGGCTATTTTTTAAATTAACAAATGGCCAAGGTAATTTCAAATATAACTGAATCAAGTCATACACATCAAATTGAGCCCAAATTTGACATTAATTGGAAATTGAAATGTCCAAAACATGCAAAAAATTCTTAATTTAAAATACAAGAACTTAAGAATGTATTGATTTTATGATTTATATATTTTATTCATATATGATATATATACTATTTAATAATTTATATATTATAATATTTTACTATTTTATGGACATTAAAAAAAACTGCCTAGGTCCCCGCCTAGGCGCTAGGCGGTCACTCCCCGCCCTGGTCCCGCCTAGCGTTTTTTAGAACATTGATCACACTTATAGAAACCGTATTGCTTTATATTCCCTGTAGTTGATTTCTGCGGCTATGTGTTCTCTGGTGTACTTTATTTATATTATTTATTTGCGTTAGCTACTGCTTTCTTTTGGCAGAATGCGCTACCATGACGTATTCGGTTTTTGTTACCAGCATGTTCATATAACTTTAATTTTTTGTCTCTGACCGTTTATCTTGCTATGCAACGTTTTCTTTGATTGTGATTACGCAGGTCTTGAGCCGAGGGTCTCCCGAAAACAGTCGCTCTACCTACCAAGGTAGAGATAATGTTTGTGTACACTCTACCCTCCCAGACCCCACGTGGTGGGATTTTACTAGGTATGTTTTTGTTGTATCTTGGAATATATCACACAATCTATCCCAAGTGTCCATTGTCATAGCGTCGTGTTCAATGATAGTCTGCAAGAGATATGTAGAGATCGTGGAATAAATTCACTGGAGCACCGTAACATCAAGAGTTGCCCACAACTCTATGTCATCATCAGTGGTAGGCACCTTCTCCTTGTCTATTTTTTAGGGGATGGTGTGATAAAAGACTCGATGAGAGCGTGTGTGAACTTTAAATAATTCTGCTGACGTTGCATATTGAACGTTTTTCATCTCAAGAATGATAGGGATGTTGTTCTTGATGTTGGAGACTATAAGGGCAAGATGAAACATGTTCTTTGTGGTAAACATGATGAAAGAACAAGAGGAGAATTAGGGAGTCGGAAGAAAATTTGGGAAATAGGAGGTTTGGTGTCGGCCGGTTCTCAAAAATCGAGAAGAGGGAGCGGCGGAAGTTGTAATTGAAGAAGGAAATTTTGCCCGAGACTGCTGATACCATGAAAGAGAATAATCTCCTGATTATTTTCATTAATGAAAATGGTATATATACATGATATACAAAATCTAATTAAGGAAATTAAATCTACATTTTCTAATACAAGACTATTACCATAATTATATATGTACAAGAACTCTACTAATTATGATAAATAATATACAGAATATACAATATATATATACACGGTTTTGACCGTGTAATACATAGTTTCATCAGTATCATTGGCGGACATAATCTATTTTTTCTAATCTTAACCAAAAACATGTACTTAAAAATATATATATACTTCCCTGTATCAAATTATGTGACACTATTTCTTTTTTGATCTGTCCCAAAAAGAATATTACATTTTTATATTTAAAAATAATTTAACCTTATAAGATGATTTACAACCACACATTTATATAAAACATATTTTGGACCACACATTTTAAAAGTTTTTCTTTCTTCTTAAACTCGTGACAAGTCAAATGATGTCACATAAATTGGTAGGGAGAAATTATTATATAACAAACATATTGTAACAACATCAAGAAAGTAGATATAATTCCAAATATATTATTGATCCAATTGTAGAAAACTCTGTATCAACTTCTTTTTACATCTGAAACTGTAAACAAGCAAGGGCGGGATGAGATAGACCTCACCTGCTACAGTTAACGGAAGTAGCGACAAAACTAAAGGTTTTAGTTTACTATCTTTAGGCCTTTTTTTTTATATTCCAGGTATTCAGGCTTGCGCCTAACTATTTCACTAGTATTATCTACACGTCCTGAAGATGATAGATCCGGTCCCACATCGCTATCACCAAACCGCGGGATGTGCTCCATTTGCCAGGGTCTGAGAATGGACAACTGATCGATGACACAAGGCTCAACCCCCAGACAAGTAATTGCTGGGGATCGAACCCACACTGCGCATGCCAGCGCGCCTTGGCGCCTATCCTTTGCTTCTGGAATATGCCCCGAGAAACAATTTTTCGCTGAGAGAGGACTCGAACACGGAACCTCCCCCAGCAGTACCCTTATGTTTGACCACCAGGCCAAACACTTTGGATATCTTTAGGCCTTCTTTGAATGTATGCAGAAGACCATCTTGCTATTTTTTTCTATATCTCTTAATCTCAGTGTTATAATCAGTCTACCATCTTCAATTAACAAACACAAATATATAATAGTAATTAAATTGTAATTGAAATCAACAACAAAATATACTACAATTGAAAAAACCAAATACTAACTTGATTAGATAGAGGCCTGCTTTGCAGTGTCCTAAGACAGAAATTCGATCCCACTTGTGTTATAGTTCCTGGACGTCTATCTTGAGGATACAACTATCTGGTGCAAGTTCTTGCACAAGAACTTGATCCTAGCGAATTTACTTTATGTTTTTCAGAAATAAACTTTTTTTTTTGGGAAGAAGAAGAAGCAATAAGATCTTATTATATCTTATTATCTCTATTGTTTCTTTTTTTTTTCTTTCTATTTTTCCAATCAAATGATCATTCTTTATATAGAGATCAAATCTGAACAGACATGACCTTTCCAATCAAAGGTTGTAACTGTTTTGAATAGTTACACCATTTGGTTTTATCTAGAAAAATCGAATCTGATTTAATCAGATCAGCGTCGCGGCTCTTCACCCTTGGCGCCGCGGCGCTAACACGGAAATTGTCACAGCGCCGCGACTCTTCCTCTTAGCGTCGCGACCCTAATTCTTATTTTAAGTTTCTGGAGTTACTGCCAAACAGGTGCCGCAGCTCTGCCTCCAAGCGCCGCGACGCTTGTCACGGTGATTTTTCCTTTGCTCTCTGGACATTTGGCGCTGCGACCCTCTCCCTAGGCGTCGCAGAGCTTGACCAAAAATTTGACCACTTCTTTCTTCTTCGAGTTTCAACAATACCTCACATTTTCTATTCAAACACCTAATAATACCCCACATTTGGATATAAAATAAGATAATGAGGAACGTATCGTTATTTCGAAAAAACTAGATATGACATGCATCTATAAAGGTGTCTTGTGGACTTGAACCGTTCGTAGTGAATACTTATCAGATCTACTTTGTGAAATAGTGAACATATGTCTTGAACTATTCACATTTTGTAGTAAATCGAAATAAGAAGTATCACACACATCATACCAACATATTTCAATTCTTACGGTTGTGTTCATTTCGGTCGTGAACAACTCCTTCGTGAGATTTTGTAGAGAACGTAGCCATATCGGTTCTCAAAGATGCGACCTCATATCAATCTCATATAGGTAATACCAATCAAGAATAGTCCGTACTATCCCACCATAATGGCTTTTAGTATTATTAAGAATAAAATTCAGCCCTTAAACATCGGCGGATTAACACACATTGGTTCACCATAGGAATAAGCATATGTGTGTGTTCTATGCTCATTGAGTCTTCCCCAACTAGTTATCCTATTGAACCCTGACCATGGGATCTCCAATGTTGCTAGGTTAGGTTTCCGCCAAGTAATGACTCATTGTATTGACTTTAAGTTTATTCCCCTCGATGTAAATACAACTTGCTCTCTATTAAGGCCTTTTGTCAAAGGATCCGCTATATTGTCCTTTGATTGTACATAGTCAATGGATATAATTCCATTCTTTAGCAAGCTACGTATGGTATTATGACGTCGCCCTATATGCATCGATTTGCCATTGTATATTTGGTTCTTTGCCCTCGTAACAGCAACCATACTATCACAATGTATGCAAATGACTGTAACAGGCTTTGTCCACAAAGGAATACCTTCTAGGAAGTTTTTGAGTCATTCTGCCTCTTCGGCAGCTTTGTCCAAGGCTACAAACTCCGCTTCCATAGTCGATCGTGGATTCACAGTTTGCTTTGATGATTTTCAAGACACCGCCGCTCCACCAAGTGTAAATACATAACCACTTGTGGACTTACTCTCCGAATGGTTGGAAATCCAATTAGCATCACAATATCCTTCTAAAACAGGAGAATATTTTGTATAATGCAACCCATATTTCATTGTATGCTTTAAATATCGGAGCACCCGAATTAGTGCAAACCAATGATCATTTCTTGCATTGTGTGATTATCGACTAAATCGACTCACTGTATATGCTAAGTCTGATCGTGTACAATTCATTATGTACATCAAACTGCCAAGAACTTGTGTATATTTCAATTGAGACACACTTTCACTTTGATTCTTCTTAAGGTGACTAGAGGGATCAAATGGTGTAACAACCGGTCGATCGTCATAGTGTCCAAACTTTCTAAGGACCTTCTCAATATAATGGGATGGAGTTAGTATGTAACCATAAGAATTCTTTTGAATTCTAATACCAAGAATGACATCCGCTATTCTCATATCAAAAGCGGCATGCAACATCTTCTTAGTTTGGTTAATGACATCCTTACTTGTTCCCATAATTAGCATATCATCAACATATAAGCATATAATGACACACACATTCTTACATTCTTTAACGTAGACACATTTATCACATTCATTTATTTTAAATCCATATGATAATAGTGTATTATCAAACTTTTCATGCCATTGTTTTGGAGCTTGTTTAAGTCCGTATAAAGACTTCATTAATTTACAAACCTAATTTTCTTGACCTTTAACAACAAATCCTTCGGGTTGTTCCATGTACATTTCTTCATCTAATACACCATTCAAGAATGCGGTTTTCACATCCATTTGGTGTATTTCCAAATTGTGAATAGCCACTATAGCAATTATCGTCCTAATGGAAGTAATTCTAGTTACTGATGAGTATGTATCAAAGAAATCTATACTTTATTTTTGTCGAAACCCTTTGGCCACTACACGAGCTTTGTATTTTTCTATAATACCATCGGACCTTAATTTCCGTTTGAAAATCTATTTATGGCCTATTGGTTTTTGTCCCAGAGGGAGATCAACCAATTTCCATGTATTATTTTGCATAATGGATTCTACCTCACTTTGGATAGCCTCCTTCCAATAAGGTGTTTCAGATGATTCCATAGCAGCCCTATATGTTTGAGGTTCTCCTTCAACGAAGGTCATAAAATCCAGATCCAGATCCATTTTTCATACCTGTATCCATATCCAGATCCACCGGATCCACATGTAAAAAAAATTAATTGAATTTTCTAGTGCATTCACATAAAAGAGTTTCAAAGTGCTATGTTTTTCAAAAAAGAGTCTCAAATGAATTTCAGTTTCCAGTGCATTCACTTAACTGAACAAATATATGTATATCAAAGAGGGGAAGGAGGGCTTAGATGACCTGTCAGATATCAAATTAAATTGCTACGTACAACACCTTAAATTAACTTACATAAACCAGTCCAGAATGCATTCACTTATTACATAAACCAGTCCAGTATGCATTCCGTTTCCAGTGCATTCACAAAAAACAGAGAAGACTTCAATTTTCCAGTGCATTCAACCTTCTGCCAAACTTCATAAACTAGACTTCGAAGTCACTAATTTCACTTTCAACGTCATCAACATCATAAAATAACAAAGAAACAATCATATTAAAAAGAGCTTAGTAAAAAATCATCTCAATAAATAATGTCCAGAATACACGAGACACATTTAGGAATAAACCAGTTACATAGGACAGGTTATCCCAACAACTTCTAATCAGGCAAAGACAAGAAAAAGTACAACAAGTAATGCTAAAACTACTAAATACCTAATTCATGTTTAGCAACTTACGACTAAGAATTTATATAGGCTCAATATTCAACCTTTAGAGTGGTTTATTTCACCTCTGCACACGAGAAAGCCCTGAAGATTGAAGATTTACCGAGAATTGCTGGATTGAAGATTTACTGCGAATTGCCCTGAAGATTTACCGAGAAAGCCCTTTCGTTAGCCTCAAAATGAAGTTTGCAGTTGCCCTTTAGAGATTTAGAGATTTAGAGATTTGCCCTGAAGTTGGCAGCTAGGTCTTACTCTTTTTGTTTTGCCCTGAAGTTAGCCTTAAATATATATATGGATATACCCATGGACTGGGCTGAAGTTGGCAGCCATCAGTAGGACTTGGGCTTGGCTAGATGATTTTGAAAGGGAGTAGATGATTTACAACATATAAGTATAAATGTAAAATCAATTTAATTAAAAACAGATCCACGGGTCGGATCTGGATCGGATACAGATCTCAAAGATAAGATCCAGATCTAGATCTGATCCATCATAAACGGATCCGCGTTCGATCTGGATCCGTCAGGTTCAAAATTTGAATATTCATATCCTATAAAACGGATATGGATCCACCGGATCCGGGCCGGGTCCAGGATCCACTGCCATCTCTAAGTATTACTTTTATCACTTTGTGTGTTTTGGTCTGACTCACCTTGAGGCAGCATCCTCTTCTTATGATTAGGATCACTTTTATCCTTTTCCTTGTCTTTGTAAGGAAAAATGTCCTCAAAGAATTCTGCTTCAGCAGATTCCATAATTGTGTTTTTGTGAATACCTTCAACATCGGAACGATAAACCAAAAATTTATATGCTGCACTATTATTGGCAGGACCAATATATATGCAATCCACCATTTTTGGTTCAAGTTTAGTTCTCTTTGGTAAGAGAACTTGAACTTTCGCTAGGCAGCCCCACACTTTCATCCTTTTAAAAGTAGGAAATTTACCCTTCCATAACTCATAAGGGGATTGATCACTTTTCTTATGAGGAATTTTATTTAATATCATATTTACAGTAAGTAATGCCTCTCACCATAGGCTTAGAGGTGCTCCCGAACTAACCAACATTGAGTTTATCATATTCTTCAATGTTCTATTCTTGCGTTCGGCAACTCCATTTTATTTTGGAGTATAGGGTGCAGTGATTTGATGAACTATACCATGAGTAGAACAAAATTCATGAAAATCATTAGATTGATATTCACCACCTCTATCAGACCTTAGAATTTTAATTCTTTTCTCAAGTTGGTTCTCCACTTCAGCTTTGTATGTTTTGAACATGTTCAAAGTCTCATCTTTGGTATGTATTAAGTATACATAACAATATTTACTGCAATCATATATGAATGATATGTAATAATTCTTTCCTCCACGAGATGGTGTTGTTTGGTAATCACACAAATCATTATGAATTAAACCAAGCATTTCATTCGATTTCACTACAGATTTATGAGGATGACTTGCATATTTTGATTCTATGCATACTCCACACTTAGTCATTTTGTTCATAGAATATTTTGGCAACATGCCTAAATTTACCATTCTTTGTAAAGAGCGATAATTAACATAACCTAATCTTGAATGCCATAAGGAAGGGGAATCAACCATGTACATAGAAGCAGTGTTAATGCCTGCATTTTCATTAATAATAATAGCATCCTTAATAGGTACAACAGATAGTTTGACGAGCCCTTCACTAAGGTAAACCCTTCCCTACATACATCCCACATTTGGTGAGTACAAATTTGTCTGATTCAAATACAATCTTAAAGCCCTTGTTACTTAGAACAGGACCAGAGATCAAATTCTTACAAATTTCAGGCATATGCAACACATTAGTGAGCACAAGATCATTCCCAAAAGTGAGTTTCAGAATCACCTTCCCTTTTCCTTCAACTTTCACAGCAGCAACATTCCCCACGAACAAAGGTTCTCCATTCTTGGTGGGTTGGTAGGATGTAAATATGTCTTTTACAGAACAAACATGCATAGAAGCACCCGTATTCATCCACCAGTCGGTTTAATTAGTAACCAGATTTGCTTAAGCAGAAACAACTCCATTGAATTGATTTTTAGTTTCAGCACGGTTGGCTTGGTTGCAATTACCCGAACCACCAGCACCACCTCATCGGTTTTTGCGAAGGCAACAATCCTTTGCTCTATGCCCAGGCTTACCACACACCCAACAGACTACCATTTGCGGTTTCTTGAACGTTTTGGTCTTTTGTGGGGCGAGTGCATTTTTCCTGGCAGCAAAAAGTGGCTTGGCAACAACAATCTTTCCCTTGCCTTTCTGAAACTTGTCCTTAGATGGACTGCCTCCAACCATGTTAGTATTAGGCTCCAAAGAAACATCATCAGTCTTTTCATTCTTCCGGTTATCCTCTTCAACTCGAAGTTTGAGAACCAATTGCTCAAAATTCATATCCTCGGTTAGATGCTTAAGATAAATTTGAAATCCTTCTAAGAAGGAGATAATTTCTCAATAATAGAACCAACAAGGAAATTCGGGTTAAGACCCATACCTTCCACATCTAACTCATGAACAATGACTTGGAGTTCCTCCACTTGCATGACAACAGGCTTGACATCGCTCATCTTGAAGTTCAAGAACTTGCCAATGACGAACTTCTTTGAACAAACAACCTCAGTCGTGTACTTGTTCTCCAATGACTGCCATAACTCCCTTGCCGTTTTGAAAGTGGAGTAGATGTCATAGAGAGAGTCGTCCAAGGCATTGAGAATATAGTTCCTGCAAAGAAACTCGTTACTTTCCCAAGTCTCAATAGCCTTTAGATTTTCAGCCCTCTCTGCCTCAGTAGGAGCATCATCCCCTTCTCCTTCTAGCAATGCCATAGGAGCCTCATCAGTCAAAACATTCGCCACATAAAGAGTTGTCAAATAGAACAACATCTTTTTTTGCCAGCGTTTGAAATCAGAACCCTTGAACTTTTCAGATTTCTCGACATGATTTTTCACTATCGAAGATCCAGACTGATCCATTTAAAAAAAAAGGAATTTCTGTCTTAGATTGTTATAACCAGTCTAACATCTTCGATTAACAAACACAAATATATAATAATAATTAAATTGTAATTGAAATAAACAACAAAATATTCTACAATTCGAAAAACCAAATACTAACTTGATTAGATAGAGGTCTGCTTTGTAGTGTCCTAAGACAGAAATTGCCCCCACTTGTGTTGTAGTTCCTGGACGTCTATCTTGAGGATACAACTTTCTGGTGCAAGTTCTTGCATAAGAACTTGACCCTAGCGAATTTACTTTATGTTTTTCAGAAATAAACTTTTTTTGGGGAAGAAGAAGAAGAAGCAATAAAATCTTATTATATCTTATTATCTTTATTGTTTCTCTTGTTTTTCTTTCTATTTTTTCTAATCAAGTGATCATTCTTTATATAGAGATCAAATTTGAACAAACATGACCTTTCCAATCAAAGGTTGTAACTGTTTTGAATAGTTACACCATTTGGTTTTATCCAAAAAATCGAACTGATGACCGCAAATACGTGGTTTTTCACTTCAGCCACGCGCTTAACACTAAAATCGCCACAACCAATTCTAGTTCTCATTTTAAGTTTCGAGTTATCATACGCGGCTCGCTCAAGCGCCGCACCGCTTGTGTTGACACCCAATTTTGACCCTCCCGTCCAGTCATTAACTATAAAATTACATTAATTTTCAACAATAATTCTAATAATTTTTATAATAAAATGCAGCAAATAAAACATTAATACATGCATAAATAAGCAATTTAATAATGGTACCGCGTCTCACGTAGAAAATTACGCACTTAGAGTCTCGCGCCCATATTAATTAATTTAATAAATACATAAAATAAATAATTTGACAATGACGTCGTGTTAGATAGCATAGTCGCATTTTTTGATACGCAAAACAATTTCATAATTAATAAAGCACCTAGAGTCATATTAAGATAGTTTAATCTTAGCTCAAATAACAATAAAATACGCATAATAAATAAGTTTTAATAATAGCACAGATTCTAAAACATTAAGCACTAATTAAATAGCACACCCGCATTTATTATGGTAGTAATTTTAAAACTCAAGCTTAGGCTAATAAAGCACCTAGATAATTTAATCACAACTTATTAATTTAATTTACCACTAATTAATTAATACACCTAAATTAACTCATAAACACTAATACCCTAATTAATTAACCCAACACCCAAAGCCCAATACCCCTAAACCCTAAACCTAGGTCTCTCCCCTCTCTTTTAAACCCACCAGCCGCAGCCTTCTAAGGGGGACCCCCTCTCACTACGCTGTTATCACCCCTCAGACCCCACAGATTACACCCAGCCGTCACTTTCCCTTTACCCTCCCCCTACATTACCCAGCCGACACACTCCCCATCCCTCTACCCTACTTTAATTCCCATTCAGCCGCAGCCCATCATCCTCCCCATCAGTCTACCCTATTTCTACCTACCCTAAGACTCTCAGCATTCGAACACCCCTCTTCCCTTTCACCCATCAGCTACCCCCAGTCGTCCACTTCCCTTCTCCCCCTCTTTCTCGAACCCTAGCCGTCTCTCCCTCCTCTGTCTTCTCGCCGTCGACCACCACCACCGCCACTGTCCCACATCACCGGTGAACCTCACCATCAAGCTTCACTAATCTCACCATCGCGGTGGCGTCGCCCGCGACTCGCCGTGGAAGCGACGCCACGCCGCTTCGCCTGGCTGGTAACGCGAACCTTGTTTCGATTTAAACTTCGGCGACGCTACAGTTGTTTCTTCATTTTTATTGCTATTATTGTGGTTGGCTATTTTGGACTGATTTTCTGATATTCTGTTTCTGTCGGAGACGACGTTTGTTTGGTTTCTATTTCTGGGAGTCTGTTTGTTGACATACTCGTTTTTGGTATTTTGCTATTTTATCTGATTTTGCATTGTTTGGATTGCTCCGACGACGTTTTGGTCTTTTGATGAACTGCTGTTTTGTTGTTCTCGGTTTGATTCTGACGATTTATTTTGTAAGTTGTTTGGAACGTACAGTCATTTCAAAAGAACAGAGTGCTACACTTGTGGGAAATACCACTGATTAGAACGTATTGCTATACCCGAATATTTGGCATTTACTGGTTTGAACAGGATACTACATTTTTGGTACTGACTTGAACAAGATACTACACTTGGTATTTTATTGATTTTGAACAGATACTACACTATGGCCGATGAAAAAGTTATCCGTCGATTTTTGAGGCCTCCACAGTTGCAAAGACGGAAAATAAAATAAATGAAGCTTTCTGGGCAAGGATGATTTCTTCCACTTACACCGGATAACCAACATGCTACCGCAAGGCGAATTCTCGCAGCCGCACTTGTTTAGGCTGTCCTACTTTATATTTTTACATATCTGAGCCCTCCGTGTTTAAAACTATTACTGTTTTGGCGCGGATCCGAAGGTTTTATTTATTTAATTATTTTTAGCAATATTGGCCGATGAAGGAATCTCCGTCTGATTTCCAAGACCTTCCCAGTACAAAAGACGGACGTATTTTTGGCTTTATTTATTAATTATTGCTTTATTTAAAAAATTGTTTTATTTTATTACTACACTTTTACTAAGTGTTTATGCAGGTATCCGGAGATGCATTTCAAAAAGAATGTCCCGGAGTTTATTTCATGCCGCATTTAATTTAATTTCACTTTGTATTGCATTTTATTTTAATTGTAAATTGTGTAAAAATGCTTAGAATAGGTATGATAAAAGCCAATATATAATTAACCTAGGTTTGAACGGATAACCGCAAGTTAGCGGATCCTATAGGATGCCCGACTTCTTCCTTTAGGATAATAAAGAACCCTTACCTAGAATCTCACATTAATTTCGCAGACCTTTAAATGGAGATTAATTGCAGTATTTTTATTGCAATAAATCAAGTGTCCTAATTCACTATAATAATTAGGTGGCGACTCCTTTAAATACATTTTAGGAATCAACCATACGTGATACTCCGCTTCGACTCTAAGTTAAATGGGTGTTACGCCTTGTCACGTCTTGGGGATACTCAGGTTCTTAACCATAGCAAACCTAGGTTTATTATTGCTTGGCCTTATTTGCTTTTATTTGTTTTAAATGCCTTAAAATTGCTTACTTTAATTTTGTATGCTTAACTGTTTTAATTGCTATTTGCTTTATCGCTTCCCTTAAACCGACATTCCGCTCATATTTCTTCCACTGAAAATTCACACAATCATACACTCACACGCGGGTGCTTTGCGCACCGCAAATTTCTTTCAAACACCCACATTTAAGAGAGTTGGTATTTTGCGCGAGAATCCTGGCCCAACCGGTGGTCGCGTAGCCTTCTCACTGAGTTGTCCGCTGGGAACTCAAGGCCTAGAAAAGCCAAATCTTAGAAACTTAAGATAGAGCTATACCACCCTTATTTTAGTGGCATGCATGCATTTACCTTAGGTGGATCGGCCCTGGCATCGACACCACAATTAGGAAAACACCAAACTTGTCGACGGGTTTTTCACGACCCAACGACCAATCAAAGATATTATGTGTAGTGGCAATGATAGACAAATCCTAACCTAATCATGTCATGCTGAAATTGGAAAAAGTGCACCGTCATTTGGTCGCCATTTTCAACAAAGGCATTATAGTTGGACGACTTGGACAAATCTATCATGGCCTCGCATACGTGACGCCAGGCCTACCCCGGCATCAGCGGTCCCCACGCATGCTAGGACTCGCTTGCAATGTGACAATTTATATACAACATGTACTTGCTAAATGTTTTACACTCTTGCAAAATCACGTGCTTTACACTAACGCAGCTTGCTACATTTTGTCTAAAAGGATTTATCACCTTCCCAAAGGTCGATTTGTATTTGACTAAGCAAAACAGAGTATGAAGACTCACCACTTAACGCAGTAACGAGACATATTGAAAGATTGATTTGCATCCCTATTCGTCTACCCTGCATTGCATATTCAAAGTCGACAAAATAGAAACTGCATGCGGTTGCAGTCCAAACAAAGCCAGCGCATGATATCAAGAAATAAAGCGACGGTCAAATATGAATCGACCACCCCCAAACTCACAAATTTTCTTCGAGCGCAGTCTTTCATATTAATGTAAGGTAGTGCAACACCAAGCAAAAATGCGCAAAAATTTTCTTCGCAGAAGGTAAAGAAGTTGCAGAGGCAGAGGATATGACAACAATCCAAAGTCCGCATCGAAAAGAAAAGCGTAAAAGACATCGATACCTAGCTCGCAATAAAGCCTCAGAGCATCACTCTGACATAAAGTCAAAGTTGCAACCCACGCACACAACAAGGACACTATGGCAATTCACACCCGCAAGGACAACATCTCAAGATTCATCCCGATATCGTGACGACATCTCGCCATAAAATTGCACTTCTCATATGTATTTATCATTTCGTTTAAACAGGTATACACTCACTTTTCTCAAGCTTAGCTTGCAGGAGCATTTATTCTACAGGAGCAGCATCAACACGCCCAGGCAACGACGTTATCAGCATTATGTCCAGGCGACGACATATATCCGACTCGGGCCATACCAAAATCGACAATTTTTAAGGACTTCGCCACGAAAGGACACCGACAAATATGATTTCATATGCTCGAGAGAGAGGCACCAACAATCAATAATTCAAAAGTCCGCAACAAAGTCTAAGCGCATCACTCTGCATAAAGCACACAACAAAAGCATCATGACAATTCGCTGTAAGGAAACATCTCGTGACTACATCTCTACCCACATAATTGCTTTCTCAAATATTTATCATTCTGCTTTAACAGCTTATACACTAACTTTTTCTCAAGCTTAGCTTTATGAGCATTTATTCCACAAGAGCAAGAAGAACACGCCCAGCAACGACGTTATCAACATTATGTCCAGCGATTTACATATATCCGACTTCGGCCATTACCAAAATCGACATTTTTTTAAGGGTTTCACACGAAAGGACATCGACAGATATGATTCCATACGCTCGAAAGATCGACATAAATCCGGGACAATTTTAAGGACTTTACCACAAATGACATCAATGGATACGGTCAATTTACGCAAAGATTCCATGTCCCAAAATCGACAAGTTTTAAAAGAGAACTGACAAGAATGAGTACCGAGTATGGGAGAATATACCGCCGATTTTGATAAGGAAGTTTGCTTTGTTTCACAACATGTCACTATTCAAATATCGACATAATTTCCTACTAGCATATATAAGTATATTTTCTCAAGATTAGAATATTTTCTAACAAATGTTTTGACCGAGACTCAAATCGACAGGTTACATGTCCGCAAGACAACGCGTGAAAATATCAAGAGCCAACACAAATCGCCGACCCTCCCCGAACTCACAATTTTTCTTTGAGTGAATTTTGCAGACAACAGAACAATGAGGACAACAACATTCCAATACAATGCACTGGCCACTAAGTCCATCTCGCAACAAGTCTACATCAAATACATCTCGCAAAACCACATCTTCGTTACTTGCTACATCATTTACACTTTAATTATTTCATCTAGCTTTGATGATGCATAACACAATTTTTATCTACGCCTCAGAGGCGCTATTTTCACTGGCCCATACACGATAACGCCCATACAAGGCCATTTGCATTTCGCCCATACAGCATTTATAACGCCCACACAAGGCGCCATTTGCATTTCGCCCATACAAGATTTATAACGCCATACAAGGCGCCATTTGCATTTCGCCCATACAAGACAATAACGCCCATACAACGCTATCTCGCATTTCGCCCATACAAGCATTTATAACGCCATACAAGGCGCCATCTGCATTTCGCCCATACAAGACGATAACGCCATACAAGGCGCGCTCGCATTTCGCCCATACAGCAAGATAACGCCATACAAGGCGCTGCTTGCATTTCGCCCATACATTTATAACGCCATACAAGGCGCTATTTGCATTTCGCCCATACAGCATTTATAACGCCATACAAGGCGCCATTTGCATTTCGCCCATACAAGATTTATAACGCCATACAAGGCGCTACTTGCATTTCGCCCATATAGCATTTATAACGCCCATACAAGGCGCCACTTGCATTTCATCCATACAAGACGATAACGCCCATACAAGGCGCGCTTGCATTTCGCCCATACAGCATTTATAACGCCATACAAGGCGCGTTGCATTTCGCCCATACAAGACGATAACGCCATACAAGGCGCCGCTTGCATTTCGCCCATACAGCACGATAACGCCATACAAGGCGCCGTTGCATTTCGCCCATACAGCATTTATAACGCCATACAAGGCGCTGCTTGCATTTCGCCCATACACGATAACGCCATACAAGGCGCTACTTGCATTTCGCCCATATAGCATTTATAACGCCATACAAGGCGCTACTTGCATTTCGCCCATACAGCATTTATAACGCCCATACAAGGCGCCATTTGCATTTCGCCCATACAGCATTTATAACGCCATAAGGCGCCATTTGCATTTCGCCCATACAAGCATTTATAACGCCATACAAGGCGCCATGTGCATTTCGGCCCATACAGCATTTATAACGCCATACAAGGCGCCATTTGCATTTCGCCCATACAAGACGATAACGCCATACAAGGCGCCGTTGCATTTCGCCCATACAAGACGATAACGCCATACAAGGCGCCACTTGCATTTCGCCCATACAGCATGATAACGCCCATACAAGGCGCTACTTGCATTTCGCCCATACAAGACGATAACGCCATACAAGGCGCTACTTGCATTTCGCCCATATAAGCATTTATAACGCCATACAAGGCGCTACTTGCATTTCGCCCATACAAGCATTTATAACGCCCATAAGGCGCCATCTCGCATTTCGCCCATACAAGCATTTATAACGCCCATACAAGGCGCCGTCGCATTTCGCCCATACAAGACGATAACGCCATACAAGGCGCCGCTTGCATTTCGCCCATACAGCATTTATAACGCCATACAAGGCGCCGCTTGCATTTCGCCCATACAAGATTTATAACACCCATACAAGGCGCGCTTGCATTTCGCCCATACAAGACGATAACGCCATACAAGGCGCCGTTGCATTTCGCCCATATACAGCATTTATAACGCCACACAAGGCGCCGCTTGTATTTCGCCCATACAGCATTTATAACGCCACACAAGGCGCTATTTGCATTTCGCCCATACAAGACGATAACGCCCACACAAGGCGCTATTTGCATTTCGCCCATACAAGACGATAACGCCACACAAGGCGCCATTTGCATTTCGCCCATACAAGACGATAACGCCCACACAGGCGCCACTTGCATTTCGCCCATAAGCATTTATAACGCCACACAAGGCGCCACTTGCATTTCGGCCCATACAAGACGATAACGCCATACAAGGCGCTACTTGCATTTCGCCCATACAAGACGATAACGCCATACAAGGCGCTACTTGCATTTTCGCCCATACAGCATTTATAACGCCATACAAGGCGCCGTCGCATTTCGCCCATACAAGCATTTATAACGCCATACAAGGCGCGCCGTCGCATTTCGCCCATATAGACGATAACGCCATACAAGGCGCTGCCGTCGCATTTCGCCCATACAGACGATAACGCCATACAAGGCGCCGCTTGCATTTCGCCCATATAGCATTTATAACGCCATACAAGGCGCTGCTTGCATTTCGCCCATATAGCACGATAACGCCATACAAGGCGCCGCTTGCATTTCGCCCATAGCATTTATAACGCCACACAAGGCGCTATTTGCATTTCGCCCATACAGCATTTATAACGCCACACAAGGCGCTATTTGCATTTCGCCCATACAGCATTTATAACGCCTACACAAGGCGCTATTTGCATTTCGCCCATACAGCACGATAACGCCATACAAGGCGCTACTTGCATTTCATCCATACAAAGCATTTATAACGCCATACAAGGCGCCACTTGCATTTCGCCCATACAAGCACGATAACGCCATACAAGGCGCTACTTGCATTTCATCCATAAGCATTTATAACGCCCATACAAGGCGCTGCTTGCATTTCGCCCATACAGCATTTATAACGCCATACAAGGCGCCGCTTGCATTTCGCCCATACAGACGATAACGCCATACAAGGCGCGTTGCATTTCGCCCATACAGCATTTATAACGCCATACAAGGCGCCACTTGCATTTCATCCATACAGCATTTATAACGCCATATAAGGCGCCGCTTGCATTTCGCCCATACAGCATTTATAACGCCATACAAGGCGCGCTTGCATTTCGCCCATATACATTTATAACGCCATACAAGGCGCTTGCATTTCGCCCATACAAGATTTATAACGCCATACAAGGCGCCGCTTGCATTTCGGCCCATACAAGACGATAACGCCATACAAGGCGCTACTTGCATTTCGCCCATACAAGCATTTATAACGCCCATACAAGGCGCTACTTGCATTTCGCCCATACAAGACGATAACGCCATACAAGGCGCTACTTGCATTTCGCCCATAAGCATTTATAACGCCATACAAGGCGCTATTTGCATTTCGCCCATACAGCATTTATAACGCCATACAAGGCGCCATGCATTTCGCCCATACAGCACGATAACGCCATACAAGGCGCTATTTGCATTTCGCCCATACAAGCATTTATAACGCCATACAAGGCGCTGCTTGTATTTCGCCCATACAAGACGATAACGCCCATACAAGGCGCTACTTGCATTTCGCCCATACAAGACGATAACGCCCATACAAGGCGCTACTTGCATTTCGCCCATACAGCATTTATAACGCCATACAAGGCGCTACTTGCATTTCGCCCATAGCACGATAACGCCATACAAGGCGCGCTACTTGCATTTCGCCCATACAGCATTTATAACGCCATACAAGGCGCCATCTCGCATTTCGCCCATACAAGACGATAACGCCATACAAGGCGCGTCGTCAGATTTCGCCCATACAAGACGATAACGCCATACAAGGCGCGCTTGCATTTCGCCCATACAGCATTTATAACGCCATACAAGGCGCCGCTTGCATTTCGCCCATACAAGACGATAACGCCATACAAGGCGCTGCTTGCATTTCGCCCATACAAGCATTTATAACGCCATACAAGGCGCCGCTTGCATTTCGCCCATACAGCATTTATAACGCCATACAAGGCGCCGCTTGTATTTCGCCCATATAGCATTTATAACGCCACACAAGGCGCCATTTGCATTTCGCCCATACAAGCATTTATAACGCCACACAAGGCCATTTGCATTTCGCCCATACAAGCATTTATAACGCCACACAAGGCGCTATTTGCATTTCGCCCATACAAGCATTTATAACGCCACACAAGGCGCTATTTGCATTTCGCCCATACAAGACGATAACGCCCATACAAGGCGCGCCATTTGCATTTTCGCCCATACAAGCATTTATAACACCCATACAAGGCGCCATCTCGCATTTCGCCCATACAAGATTTATAACACCCATACAAGGCGCCGCTTGCATTTCGCCCATACAAGACGACAACGCCATACAAGGCGCTGCTTGCATTTCGCCCATACAAGACGACAACGCCATACAAGGCGCCGCTTGCATTTCGCCCATACAAGACGACAACGCCATACAAGGCGCTACTTGCATTTCGCCCATATAGCATTTATAACGCCATACAAGGCGCCACTTGCATTTCGCCCATACACGATAGCGCCATACAAGGCGCCGCTTGCATTTCATCCATACAGCATTTATAACGCCATACAAGGCGCCATCTGATTTCGCCCATACAGATTTATAACGCCACACAAGGCGTCATCTGCATCTCGTCTATACAAGACGGCGTATCATCACATCATTCCATATATGATTTGACTACAACCACAACACAAAATTTACATTCTTACATTATTTTGTTTTGACAGTTATGCACTAATGCTTCTATCTTAGCTTCAATCTACAGGAACTGCACAAGATGGAGCATAATGTGGATTTTCTTACAAATAACCGGCAATTTGTCAGCCAACCTTCCCAACGAATGGCGTAAGCGCCTCGCCGCCGGTCCACTCGTTCCACATCACCATAAAACCCAGTACCATAAGCCATAGCGGTACACCACAGGTTCAAGCCAGTTATTTTATTTCTTTACTTTTTGCACCATAGCCCAGTGTCGTCATAACTCGACACTGGGACAAATTTTGAGTCCGCATTAGCCCACTTTGGTGTTTTGACCATGGTAGCCCAGTGTCGTCACAACTCGACACTGGGACAATTTTTTGAGTCCACGCCACCGCCTAATCGCCCAACGTCTAGTTCTCGAGGTCGAGACAAAATTACATGAGTCAACGTCTTTGTCCGAAGATTCTTCCATCATCTCCATACAAAGAGGGACAACTGTTGACACCCAATTTTGACCCTCCCGTCCAGTCATTAACTATAAAATTACATTAATTTTCAACAATAATTCTAATAATTTTTATAATAAAATGCAGCAAATAAAACATTAATACATGCATAAATAAGCAATTTAATAATGGTACCACGTCTCACGTAGAAAATTACGCACTTAGAGTCTCGCGCCCATATTAATTAATTTAATAAATACATAAAATAAATAATTTGACAATGACGTCGTGTTAGATAGCATAGTCGCATTTTTTGATACGCAAAACAATTTCATAATTAATAAAGCACCTAGAGTCATATTAAGATAGTTTAATCTTAGCTCAAATAACAATAAAATACGCATAATAAATAAGTTTTAATAATAGCGCTGCATTCTAAAACATTAAGCACTAATTAAATAGCACACCCGCATTTATTATGGTAGTAATTTTAAAACTCAAGCTTAGGCTAATAAAGCACCTAGATAATTTAATCACAACTTATTAATTTAATTTACCACTAATTAATTAATACACCTAAATTAACTCATAAACACTAATACCCTAATTAATTAACCCAACACCCAAAGCCCAATACCCCTAAACCCTAAACCTAGGTCTCTCCCCTCTCTTTTAAACCCACCACCACTTTCTGGTGGGGACCCTCTCACTACGCTGTTATCACCCTCGACCCGCAGATTACACCCACCACACTTTCCTTTACCCTCCCTACATTACCCAGCCGACACACTCCCCATCCCTCTACCCTACTTTAATTCCCTTTCAGCCGCAGCCCATCATCCTCCCCATCAGTCTACCCTATTTCTACCTACCCTAAGACTCTCAGCATTCTAACACCCCTCTTCCCTTTCACCCATCAGCTACCCCCAGTCGTCCACTTCCCTTCTCCCCCTTTTTCTCGAACCCTAGCCGTCTCTCCCTCCTCTGTCTTCTCGCCGTCGACCACCACCACCGCCACTGTCCCACATCACCGGTGAACCTCACCATCGTTTCGCTAATCTCACCACCGCGGTGGCGCCGCCGCGACCTCGCCGTGGAAGCGACGCCACGCCGCCGCTCGCTGGGTAACGCAACCTTGTTTGATTTAAACTTCGCGACGCTACGCTTGTTTCTTCATTTTTATTGCTATTATCGTGGTTGGCTATTTTGACCGATTTTCGATATTCGCTTCATCGAGACGACGCTTGTTTGGTTTCTATTTCGGGAGTCTGCTTTGTTGTGCACTCGCTTTTGGTATTTTGCTATTTTATCCGATTTTGCATTGTTTGGATTGCTCGACGACGCTTTGGTCTTTTGATGAATCTGTTTCGTTGTTCTCGCTTGATTCTCGACGATTTATTTTGTAAGTTGTTTGGAACGCATACCATTTCAAAAGAACAGAGTGCTACACTTCGCTGGAAATACCACTGATTAGAACGTATTGCTATACCCGAATATTTGGCATTTACTGGTTTGAACAGGATACTACATTTTTGGTACTGACTTGAACAAGATACTACACTTGGTATTTTATTGATTTTGAACAGATACTACACTATGGCCGATGAAAAAGTTATCCGTCGATTTTTGAGGCCTCCACAGTTGCAAAGACGGAAAATAAAATAAATGAAGCTTTCTGGGCAAGGATGATTTCTTCCACTTACACCGGATAACCAACATGCGCTGGCAAGGCGAATTCTCGCAGCCGCACTTGTTTAGGCTGTCCTACTTTATATTTTTACATATCTGAGCCCTCCGTGTTTAAAACTATTACTGTTTTGGCACGGATCCGAAGGTTTTATTTATTTTATTATTTTTAGCAATATTGGCCGATGAAGGAATCTCCGTCTGATTTCCAAGGCCTTCCCAGTACAAAAGACGGACGTATTTTTGGCTTTATTTATTAATTATTGCTTTATTTAAAAAATTGTTTTATTTTATTACTAACACTTTTACTAAGTGTTTATGCAGGTATCCGGAGATCATTTCAAAAAGAATGTCCCGGAGTTTATTTCATGCCGCATTTAATTTAATTTCACTTTGTATTGCATTTTATTTTAATTGTAAATTGTGTAAAAATGCTTAGAATAGGTATGATAAAAGCCAATATATAATTAACCTAGGTTTGAACGGATAGCCGCAAGTTAGCGGATCCTATAGGATGCCTGACCCCTTCCCTTTAGGATAATAAAGAACCCTTACCTAGAATCTCACATTAATTTCGCAGACCTTTAAATGGAGATTAATTGCAGTATTTTTATTGCAATAAATCAAGTGTCCTAATTCACTATAATAATTAGGTGGCGACTCCTTTAAATACATTTTAGGAATCAACCATACGTGATACTCCCGTTTCGACTCCGGTTAAAATGGGGTGTTACAGCTTGTCACAGTGATTTTTCCTTTTCTCTCTGGACATTTGGCGCTGCGGCCCTCTCCCTAGACGCCGCGGCGCTATAAAAAATTTGACCACTTCTTTCTTCTTCGAGTTCCACCACTTAGCTTATCTTTTTTACTTACCTTATATGGATCCCGATGTCTTCATTCTAGCCACAACTATTTGAGCAGCATCTCTAAGACACTACTCAAGTATTTTTAATCGTCTAAGGGGAAGTTGTGTGGTAGTCATGTAATATACTTTTATATTCACCATTTTGAAATCATTCTTTTCTTTCATGTTTTAGTTATAACTATATCCCCATTTTACTAATGATATTGAGATCCTGCAGTCCTCCCGTCGTTTTCTCGATGCCTCTAACTAGCTGACTACTTCTGATTTTGACGTAACTGAAAATAGTTTACATAATGTTCTCCCGTATCTGTCCATATCTTTGGGGTATATCTTCCGTGTATTTTAATGTATCTCTCATATTTAATGTGTATCTAAAGAATTCTGAGGATATACATTGATATCTTTGTTCGAGTTCACTTTAACGAGGGCGCAAAAACTACATAAATAAGAGAATATAAATGCTCGATTTATAATCGAGATATTTGAATGAATAATGATTATTTAATTAAGTCTAAATTGGATTTTGGATTTAATTAAAATGAAAATGAGACGACGTCCCACACTGGACGTCGAGGGTCGCGACACCTCGGACATAGGGCCACAGAGCCTCCTATTTGGGTCGCGCCGCCGCCAATACAGTGGGCAAGTCTGACTGACCCATTGCACCTCGTTTTTTGGGCCTGGCTCACGAAACCCTAGCTGCGTTTTAAACCTAAAATGCAGCTATAAATAGAGGGCTTCTATTCATTATTCAATACAAGATTATTCATACATTATTCTAAGTCTTAGAGACCTAGAATTAAACTCTCTCTTGAACCTCTGCCGAATTTTCTAGTTGTTCTAAGGAGGTATACATCAGAGTTCTTGGAACTTGCTCTCGAGGACCAATTGCGTGCGCACCCTCGGAAATTACGAAAAGACTAGAGAGTTTTCAAATCGAAAGTATTCTACTGAAGTATTACGGTTATATACATGTTTTATATTTACATGATTTACATTACTACATAATTATCCTACAGTTCGTCGCTTGTTGAATTTGAAACACAAAATTTTCAAATTCCAATGCGTACCCGAACCCAACAAAAACAGACAAGAGGGGTAGTAACATTTCCTAATTGAACCAGTTCTTAGGCAACAAGAGTGTAGTTATAAATTTCAACGCTGAATACTAAGTAGGACTAAGACACTATGTAATCCCTACAACCTTGCAACATTCAAACAGGTAAGGAAAGACAAACAAGATTCTCCTCAATCAACTAGGTGTAACCACCCACTTGATCATTTTGAGCTTTTAGACAATTGATCATCATAGTCCGTTGATTTTGCCTAGTTAGCTTCCATGATCATTTTAGCCGGAATTATAATATCTGATACCTATTTAATAATCTAACAACTATAAATTTTTAGAAAAGTATATTTTAAACAAAGAAGATCAATATTTAAATTAATTTTAGGATCCAATTCATCATAACTAGTGCATATAATACTAAATTTTAGAATATTATTCATCATTAATACATAAAAATAATTAACAAATAAATAATTTCTACGAGATGTTTCAAGTAATATTATAAGACATAAATAATATGAGAATTTATTCTAAGAATATAGGATTCTGTTAAACTAAACAACTGAGCCAATAACCACAACACATGAATCCCTAACTCACTTTGAATCCCATTCTTTGGTTTCGTTTCTTTTCATATATTCTAGAGGTTAGGACACAGTTTGCGTTTACTGGCTTACTTGTTTAATTTAATAGAATTTTATTTTTAGAATAAATTCTTGTAGTATTATTTATGCCTTACAATATTACTTGAAACATCTCGTATAAGTATATATTTATATGTTTACTATTTTTATGTATTAGTGATGAAAAATATTCTAATATTTAGTTTTATATGCACTAATTAATTAGTTTACTTAGTAGTGTTTAAGTTGTTTTTTCAATGTAAATTTTTATATATTTATATGTTCATTATTTTTTTGTAGTGATGATGTATAATATTCTAAAATTTGATATTTTATACACTAATTATGATGAATTTGATCCTAAATAAATTTAAATATTGATTTTAATTTTTAAAATATATGTTTTTTTAAATATTTATAGTTGCTACGTCATTAAATAAGTGGTGGATTATATTTTCGGCTAAAATGTCCATGGAGGCTAACTAGGCAAAGTTGAGTGACTTTTGGAAACAAAATAATTAAAGTTGAGTGATTATAATGACCAATTATTTAAAATTGAGTGATCATCCGAACTTCTAACCTCCAGAAATACGATGAAAATTTAATAATCTAGAAAAAGTGCTAAAGAAAATGAAATTTCCTCTACTAATAGATCTAAGCCATGTGCTCATGAAAGACTTTAGCAACTTTATTTAGTTAATTTTCCAATGTACCAAAAAACAGAAATAAGGAGAAGGCCGACTCATGTAAAGAAGATGATAGGGTTCAAAGAGAGAGAATAATAAAAAATCATTATATATTTGCCTCAAATTTGTAGACTGAAGCTCATCTGGAACATCATAGTTGGCTAATAGTTTCAAGATGGTATGTACCTTGATTATATTTCGTTCATTCTTTTTAAATTAGAAAGGTTTATGTAAGTTTGAAATAATCTCACCTCAGAAGTCTTTTCATTAATTTATAATATATATAGTTGTATATAGATTGTTATAGTAAACATTCTAAATTACTTTAAATATACAATAATCATAATTACAAAATATACTGTGAATATTTGAAGAGTATTCGTTAATACTCCCCCTCAGTCGGAGCTGGAGGAGAACAGACGTTAAGGCTGGATTTGAAGTCGATGAATAGCTGCCTGGGAGCCCCTTTGTGAAAATATCCGCATACTAATAAGATGAAGGTACATGCAATACTTTGATCTGACCGAGAGCTACCTTCTCACGTACAACGTGGATATTCATCTCAATATGTTTGGTTCGCTGATGTTGAACCAGATTGTGAGATAGATATATGACAGATATGTTGTCACAGTAGACTAAAGACGTCTTCCTTAGTGGACAATGGAGCTCCAAAAGAAGGTTTTGAAGCCAACAGATCTCAGCGGCTACATTAGCAACCCCGCGATACTCTGCTTCAACACTCGAATGAGATAATGTGGCTTGCCTCTTGGCTGACCAGGAAATAGGATTATCCCCTAGAAATACACAATAGCCTGAAGTAGAGCGTCGCGTGTCCGGGCACCTGCCCAATCTGCATCCGTATAAGAGAGAAACCTGGTCGGAGCAAAGAGGTAATTATACAACCCATAGTCGTCAGTGCCTTAATGATCTCATGATACGCTAAGAGCAAAGAAGTGAGACTCTAGGTGTATGACGACATACCGATGCGAAAAGATGCACACACTTAAACGCAAGTGTGCGTTATCGTGACAAGTAATACACCGTAAGACCGAATATCGTCCACAAGGATTAGGGTTCAAGTACCAACTATCTATCTTTTGGTATCTATTTGGTAAATTGATATTTGATTTTGTTGTTTATAACTAAGAATTATAAAGACTAATTTAACTAATGAGTTTACTTCAGTTGTGATGGGAATAGGGCTTCCATGTCTCCTCAACTATCCGCTTATGTTATTTATTAATGCAATGAATTATGGTCTTCTTCTCTCGGAGCTAGCAGGTTTACGAAATAATTTTATATACCCGTTAAGGATATATAAACACTCAACCCCAGTATTGCACCTTACCTACCTTTCGGTGATAAGGATAACTCTATAGGAGGATTAAGAACAAAAACCTAGTTAACCGTCACGCACCATGCGCAAAATTAGGGTTGTTAAGCCTCTCATTAACGCTACATAAATAATTGAGGTATTTTCATCCCCAATCCAAGAATGTCTACCCAACTTACATCATATTCACAACCTCCTCCTTTCGAAGTTTGATTAAAAATCATATAGTGATAATTAGTTGTCAATTAATTACCAAGCATTCATAGCAATTATTGGATAAATCTCTCAAAAAAGAATAATAACCATAGGCATGCATTAATTCATAACATAAGTTTCTAGTGAATCAACATGGAAAACCCTATAAAAGAATTAGTTCCTAGCCATAGACATGACAAGAACTAATTCAAAGTTCATCATACAAAACTGAAATAAAAGAAAGAAAAAGGGAAAGAAAGTACTAAATTATGGTCTCCAATCTCCAAGCAAGAATCCTTGTGTTGTGCAAGAAGGGGAACCCTTAAAATCTGCCTAGGGTTCTCCTTTTATAGGCTGAAAACCGCCCTTAACTTTTCTCGCAGCTGGCCTGCAAAATCGTCAAAACCTAATTTTTCCCGCGCGCCGCGACCTGCATTCAGCCGCGCGTAACTTCGTGGTACCGGGTAAATTACGCTGCGGCCGATTCTCCTGTTCGGTAGCGCGCCACGCAACTTCAGAATCCTGATGATTAGCGCCGCGCCCGCACTGTTGACATACAGCCGCGGCCGGGACTGCAGCCTCTTCGATATCACGCCGCGCTCGCTTCGATCGCAGGAGGCGCCGCGGCGCTGATCTGGGTTTTTGCCTCGTTCGCCACTTTCTCTGTTTTTAGCTCTGGAACCTCCTCTTTTGCTCTCTTTTAGCTCCTTTTCCGCCATTTGGCCATCTTAACCACTTTGACTCAAAAGAAAGAAAAACTATCCTAATACGACACTTATTTGTACAAAAAGGGACAAAAGACTAACTAAAACTGACTCGAAAAGTGTATATAAAATACACCGATCAAATACCCCCAAACTTAACCTTTGCTCGCCCTCGAGCAAAGATAGAAAGAAATAAAATAAAAGACTCAAGAAACGAAAATAAAAGACTCACTGACATTGATCACTTTTGCTGCATTAGTGTTATCTAGAAAAACATGAAGGTTAGCAGAATAATATGCAGGAACATATAGCATGAAATTTTAGCACACTAAACACTTTAAGCTAGATATTTCGCAAACTCATATTTATCATGCTTAATGGAAGTCACTATACTAAATCATGCATGAAAATTCAAAAAAATCCTATGACATTTTTACTTGCTATTCTCCACTAATCCTGGATATACATAAAAGAGATCTTCAGGACTTTAAGGGTTGTAATGTAGGCTTAGGTATAGGTAGGTAAAAATAGGCATTTAGGCTCATTCCGTGTACCATAAGCTCTTTAGCTCTTCAGTATTTCTCTTTTCTTTTTGTTCTTTCCTTCACTTCGATTCTATCTTTTCCCTCTTTTGTTTTGGGAGAGTGAAGTATATAATAATGACAAGCACCCCCAAACTTAGGCTTTTGCCTATTTCTTATTACTTTTTTATTGGGGTGCAACAGGCTTATTCACTCTTTTTGTCTCTTTTTTAACACAATGTATTCCACTATTTCATATTTTTACTTATGACACAATTTGTTGGAATATAGGGTGTAAAAGAAGAATTTTCAATGTTTAGGCTCAATGGGGCTGACTAGGGATACTTTTAAAGTCCGGAATAGAAAAGAATGGTAAGAATTGACTATCAAAGAAATGCATGAGTCATCTCCCTAACATGCATATCCTAACTATTTCGCCTCAAATAGCAAGCAATCATAACACATAAGTATTCATCATTTAGCATGCATAATTTAAGCAAAAAAAACTCCAAATAGACAGATTATGTGAGTTTTTGACATATCTAACCTAGGTGTTTAGATAGTTGCTTCTATTCCGTTACATTATTCCACCTTACTTCACTAGGTGTTTCTAGTAACTACATCATACATGATCTTTGACAGGCAATTGTGACTCAAAAAGGAATTTTTTTTTGTGATTCAAAATATACATAAAAAAAACAAAACAATCAAAAACACAAATAAAACACAAATAAAATACCCCCCCAAACTTAAATCACACATTGTCCCCAATGTGTGTAGACTCAAAGACAATAAAAGAAATAAGACACTTACAGACTTGGCTAAAATGGTGGTGGTGGCGGAGGATAATGCATCGACCATTGGTTGAACAGGGAACTCATCTCGTCAAATCAAGGTGCAACTGCTGTTGTTGCTCGCCACCTCGCGCTTTGTCGCAACTCATGTTGTTCCTGTCTCAACTCATTTTGTCCTTGTATCATTGTGTCGAAATGTTGCATCATCATTCTCTGGTTCTGGAGCACTTGCTCCATCATAGGCACTGGAGGTTCTGCTTCGGTCGTGGCTAGGTCTCGCCACATATCGAGCCCCTATATCGTGCTCATCCTCGCTCATCGCGCCTCTGCCGCCGCTGGTTGTGCTCTTCTTCTAGCCGAGGGGCTTCGGGTGCAGGAAAGAGTGCACTATCCCATATGTCACGTGCGCTGGTTTCTCATGAGTATCGATGGTAGGTTAGGACCCCATGGAAGGCGCATAGATTAGTGATAAGTGAGCCATGTCCCAATCCACCTGTTGTCACCAACTCGCCGCTTTCTTCAATGCTCGTACTATCTCTTTCCCACATCAATCGCCATCATCCTCATAATTCCATATATCGCTTAATCCTATCTTCCGCACTCGTGAAGTGTGTGGATGGAATCACGCGCGCCGATTTAAATATAGTCAACCTTGATCGCTTTGTTGAATCGCACCGCTAGTGCTCTTGACCCATTTCTTGAAATATCAAAAGCAGCCCCAGGGTAGCTCACTGTGTCTGCGACATCATTCCAGTTGATGTTGTTGGTGCTCCTAGACCATGTTCTAAAATGGTTCCAATCACTGCTTTCTTCAACATCAACCGTCTTCAATTGTGCATTTACATTCTCTGCTGTCACAGACACATAAATTCCCCTTACAAAGCATCCCCTTTCCACCTTCTCCGGAAAGTTGGCATAAAATTCACGCACCATTGTTGTGTTCATTGGTGCTATCTTCTCCGGATTTACAAATCTCCTCCACCCCCTTAACTCAGTCATTGCCCGAATGGGCTCATAAACATCTTCCTCCCCAAACGACTCCCTCTGGTAGTCCATTCCCCTTTCCTAGATATGGTCCGTATCAAGCTTTTTGTATCTTTGGAAGGCTTGGTAGCTCACAAACCTAGTATCATCGTATTGCGGGGCTGGGGTGGATGTGAAGGCTCTTCTCTTTCTGGTGGACATGGTTAAAACAGTTTCTGCAGTTTACAACTTATTTAGCACAAATGTTTCCCAACACAATCAACAACTAGCAGCTAAACACAACACCCCCAAACTTCAACTCTACTACCCAATACCCCCACCCTCCTTGTCTACTCTTTCTCCAAACTTCACAATCAATTTTTCAGCACCCAAACTACTTCAACCCTACAATACTCCTTCAAACTACTACCTCCTGTGACTACAGTAAAGATCTCAAGAACATACAAAGATTACCTTTTTATGGTGTTCTTCAAGGTGTTCTTGCTTCTAATGGTGATTTGAGGCTATGGAATGGAGCTTTGTTGGTTGAGATAGCTAAGGGTTTTAGGAATTTAAGAGTTTTGGTTGTGGTTGGGTTTGATTTGTGGAGGATTTATGGGTAACTTGTGGATTTTCGTGGGTTTTTTGTGAGAAGAAAGGTTAGGTTTTGGTTTTGAATTTGGGGCAAATCTGATTTCTGGGCGTTTTTAAGTTTCTGGATTTCGCCACGCAGCTCGCTTTAGCCGCGCCAATATTCTCGCACTCTCGAATTTCACGCGCCTAAACTTGGCATTTTTTCTAGATTTTGCACCGCGTTCGCTTCCTGGCGCGCTACCCGCTTTTTCTCGAAATCCCGCTTTTCTTCGCCGCTTTATTTGCCAAAGACCACAATCACAACACAAACACTACCTCCGTGAGACCGTTCTTAATAACAAAAACTACTATAATAAAGAAAACTAAATCAAAATACCTTGGGTTGCCTCCCAAGTAGCGTTGTCTTTAACGTCTTTTAGCCGGACGCAAGTTCCTTAGTTTAATAAACGTGGGGTGGGTCAAGCCCACAACTAATCTATTTTCTCCACATTTTACGTTTTCTTTTTCTTCTTTTCCTCTTAGCATTATCAGTAAGGGGAAGTTCAGGAACACATACCAGCTTCTGTGGGGGTTTGGCAAACCATGCCTGCTTTCGTGGGCTCATCTCCCTTTGGTTGACTTGTATTGGCTCGCAGGGGGGTTTAATGGTGCTGATTGCAAAGCACCCACTCATGGTTGGTGGCTCAATGACGTGTTTAAAAACTTTAAACACCATTTTTTCATTCTCCACCCTTAATGTCAGCTCTCCTAATTCAACATCAATCAAAGCTCTCCCCGTTGCTAGGAATGGTCTCCCCAATATGATAGGGATTTCCGCATCTTCTTCCATGTCAAGAATGAGGAAGTCTGCAGGAAAGAAGAATTTTCCCACTTTAACAATCACGTCCTCAATCTTCCCTCTTGGATGAACCACTGTCCTATCGGCCAACTGCAGGCTTACTGTGGTTGGTTTGGCTTCACCCAACTCCAATCGTTTAAATACTGATAAGGGCATCAGATTTATACTCGCCCCTAAATCACACAGAGCTCTGTTGCATGTCACCCTGCCCACTGTGCAAGGTAGTGTAAAGCTCCATGGATCTTTTAGTTTTGGTGGCAACTTCTTTTGTAAGATAACACTACACTCTTCAGTCAGTGCTACTATTTCGTACTCTGCCAACTTCTTCTTCTTCCCCAAGATCTCCTTCATGAACTTGAAATAGGAGGGCATCTGCTCTAATGCTTCTATAAAAGGTATGTTGATTCAGCTTCCTGAATGTCTCCAAAAATTTGGAGAATTGTTTATCAACCGGCTTCCGCTGTAGTCTCTGGGGGAATGGGATCTTCTCTGTATACTCCTTCTCTGGAGTTTTCTCTACTACTGGGCTAGGTTCAATCACCTTCTCTTTTTCTTTCTCTGCCTTTTTCTCCACTACTGGCTGAGGTGACTGTTGCTCCAACCGTTTCCCACTTCGCAATTGTACTTCCTGACATTGCTCCCTCGGATTTACCTCTGTGTTGCTTGGCAATGTACCCTGTGGTCTGCTATTTGCCTGCTTTGCTAGCTGACCCACTTGAGTTTCCAAGTTCCTGAACGAGGATCTAGCTTCTGTCACGAACTGGGTCTGAGCATTGGTAAGTGCCAACAAAGCTGCTCTCAGCTCGTCTAGCTTCTTGCGAATCGCATTGAATCAATGGCTGTGGGGCTCGAGTGAAGCGGTCACGACTGGTTCTCACTGATTCGCATCGCCTGTATTGATTCTGCTGCCCCTGGTCTCCTCTCCATGAGAAATTTGGGTGATTCCTCCACCCTGGATTATAAGTGTTGGAGTAGGGGTTGTTCTGTGGCCTCTGATAATTACCCACTGCTTGACACTCTGCCTGCTCCATTGGTATATTATTAGGATCAGCTGAAGGACACCTATCGAATGTATGTGGGCCACCACATATCTCACATCTTTTAGGCATCTGCACCGCATTCACTGACACTGTATGTTGCTGCAACTGTTTCGCCAAAAAAGGGCCACTTGGGCATTCAAGGCAGCAATGACATCTATTTCGTGGACTCCCACTGTTCTCCTCCCACTTGTGGACCTCTCTTCTGTGACATGGTTGTTAGTGGACATATCTTCTAATAACTCATGAGCGCTGGTCGCTTTTCTCATGAATGCCCCACCACACGCATCTATAATGGTTTTGGTTGTACTGCTCAGCCCGTTATAGAAGATGTGGACCAAGTTCCACAACTCAATGCAATGGTGTGGACATTTTCTCTGCAAATCCTTGAACCTTTCCCAAGCTTCATATAAGGACTCTCCATCTGCTTGGTAGAAGTTGTTCAACTCCCCTCTCAATTTTGCTGCTTTGCATGGGGGAAATAACTTGGCTAGGAATTTCGCGCTACTCTGCCATGTAAAAATCGACCTACTACAGGAATTCAACCATACTTTTGCTCTATCCCTGAGTGAGAAGGGAAAGAGCCTCAATCTGACGGCATCATCAGTAACGCCGTTATATCTGAAAGTTGCACATAGCTCCAAGAAATTAGCTATGTGAATATGTGGATCCTCCGATGGCAGTCCTCCAAATTGTACTGTGTGCTGAATCACCGGTTTTATCTCGAAGTTGTTCGCTCCTATGGCAGGGAGCCTAATGCATGTCTGTGCTCCATTCACTCTAGGCACCACATAGTCTCCCAAGCTTCTTTCTGCCTGGACTTGAACTCTTTCCTCGACATCCATAGGTACTTGCCGAGGTATTCCTGGATTGGGCTGATTTTCACCTAACCCTTCTCTCATCATGTTGTTTTGAACACCGTCCATCTCTATCAAGGCTGTAATCCGCTGATTCTTTCTGTTCTGTTTACAGGTTTTCTCAATCTCTGGATTGAAGGGAACAAGAGTGTCTGCTCCTCTTCTCCTTCGCATAAACTGATTTCCTGAAATAGATAAAAAACAAGCAACTAACCACGGTACCCTGATTTTTACCAAAAAAATAACAAAAAAAACGTAAAAATTAAAAATTAAAAATAAAAATTAAAAACCAAATTAGAAATTAAAAATAGACAAATTTGATATTGAACTATGCCTAATCCCCGACAACGGCGCCAAAAACTTGATGCGCGAAAAGATGCACACACTTAAACGCAAGTGCACGTTATCGTGACAAGTAATACAGTCCTGGTAAGACCGAATATCGTCCACAAGGATTAGGGTTCAAGTACCAACTATCTATCTTTTGGTATCTATTTGGTAAATTGATATTTGATTTTGTTGTTTATAACTAAGAATTATAAAGACTAATTTAACTAATGAGTTTACTTCAGTTGTGATGGGAATAGGGCTTCCATGTATCCTCAACTATCCGCTTATGTTATTTATTAATGCAATGAATTATGGTCTTCTTCTCTCGGAGCTAGCAGGTTTACGAAATCGTTTTATATTCCCGTGAAGGATATATAAACACTCAACCCCAGTATTGCACCTTACCTACCTTTCGGTGATAAGGATAACTCTATAGGAGGATTAAGAACAAAAACCTAGTTAACCGTCACACACCATGCGAAAAATTAGGGTTGTTAAGCCTCTCATTAACGCTACATAAATAATTGAGGTATTTTCATCCCCAATCCAAGAATGTCTATCCAACTTACAACATATTCACAACCTCCTCCTTTCGAAGTTTGATTAGAAATCATATAGTGATAATTAGTTGTCAATTAATTACCAAGCATTCATAGCAATTATTGGATAAATCTCTCAAAGAAGAATAATAACCATAGACATGCATTAATTCATAACATAAGTTTCTAGTGAATCAACATGGAAAACCCTATAAAAGAATTAGTTCCTAGCCATAGACATGACAAGAACTAATTCAAAGTTCATCATATAAAACTGAAATAAAAGAAAGAAAAAGGGAAAGAAAGTACTAAATTATGGTCTCCAATCTCCAAGCAAGAATCCTTGTGTTGTGCAAGAAGGGGAACCCTTAAAATCTGCCTAGGGTTCTCCTTTTATAGGCCAAAACCGCCTTAACTTTTCCTCGCAGTTCGCCCGTAAAATCGCCAAAAGATCGATTTTTCGCGTCGCCGCCTTTCGCGGCCAGCGCGCGAACTGTGGTACTGGTAAATTGGCGCCGCGCCCGATTCTCGTTGTTCGAGCCGCGGCCGCAACTTCGTAGCCTCTCCGATGATTAGCGCCGCGCCGCACTGTTGACATAAGCCGCGCCGGGACTTCTGCAGCCTCTCGATATTGGCGCCGCGCCGCTTCGATCGCAGGAGGCCGCGCGCTGATTTGGGTTTTTGCCTCGTTCGCCACTTTCTCTGTTTTTAGCTCTGGAACCTCATTTTTTGCTCTCTTTTAGCTCCTTTTCTGCCATTTTGCCATTTTAACCACTTTGACTCAAAAGAAAGAAAAACTATCCTAATACGACACTTATTTGTACAAAAAGGGACAAAAGACTAACTAAAACTGACTCGAAAAGTGTATATAAAATACACCGATCACATACATACTTGCTGAATGACATAGGAAATATCAGGCCTCGTAAATGTAAGATACTGAAGGGCACTTTCAAGACTCTTATACCGAGTAGGATCGAATACCGGATCACCATCAACAACACTAAGCTTGGATTTGAATCTACCGGAGTGGGCATAACCTTACAATTTTCCATCTTAGCCTTATATACTATATCTTCTGCATACTTACGCTGACTCATGAACATAGTATCTACAGATATGGTCACTGATATACCCAAGAAATAACTCAATTTGTCCAAATCAGTTATAGCAAATTCAGTTTTGAGTAGAGCAATGATTTCATTTTTCAATCCGTCAGATGTGACAGTGAGAACAATGTCATCCACATACAGTAGTAAGTAAGCAGTGCTACTACCGCGATGAAAAATGAAAAGAGAGTTATCACACCTGCTGTATATAAACCCATTCGACATAATATACATGTCAAAGCGTTCATATCATGCTCGCCTATTTCAAGTCATATAGTGACTTCCGAAGATGACATACGTACTGGGGGGGCTGCAGGATGGACAAAACCAGGCGACTGATGCATGTAAACAATTTATTTTAGGTCCTCATGAAGGAATGTATTTTTGACATCAAGCTGATGAATCAGCGAACGCTTACCCATAGTAATACTGAGAACTGTGCGAATGGTAGCCGGTTTAACAACTGGACTAAATGTCTCACCACAATCACCGCCCTCCTGCTGATTTGTGCCATTAACCGCAAGTCTGACCTTATATCGCTCTAAGTCACCACTGTCCCTGAATTTGTGATGAAATAGCCACATGCATCAGATCACATTCACCCCATCCGGCCTAGGTACCAAATTTCAAGTGTGTTACTTTGTTAAAGCATTAAATTCCTCGCACATGACCGCATTCCAATTAGAGTCCAGTTTGGCTAGTTTTGGATTTTTTTGAAATGGGTGATATTATTTGTGTGGAGAGTTTAAAATGAACCTTAAGCTTGAAAATCCTGTATTTAGCATGAGTTTCCATACGGTGGGTAGGCAGTGGTGTATTGTCTATGTTTTATGGGTTTTGGTGCTGATGATTCGGGTTTTCGGGAATGGGGGGTGACTGTGAGGGTTCATTGGTTGGTGTCGGTACCGGTAACTGAAGATGAACAGTGTGTGGGTGGTGATTTTGGGTCGAGGATTGGTGGTGTTTCGACAGTGTGGTTGTGCTCGGTAGTTCAGGCAGAGAGTTAGGATGGTGGTTTCCGATCGGTGAGTTGATTGGCGGTGGAACCTGTATTGGGGAACTGGACGGTTACTCGACTAATTGGTGGCGGTAGATGGGCGATGTAGGTGGGTCGACCATGGGAACAGTGGACCGGGAACTGGGTGACAGAGTGTTGCCGGTGTTGTCTGAAACAGTGGTTGACGGGGCAATAGGAGCAGACGCTGACGGGGTAGGAATAGGAGGTGGTGGTGGAATAATGATTTGACGATAGGGGACATATCTGTGTCCTTGAGAAATGTGTAGTCAGTGGTAGGAAATTTTCGGAGATTCGAAAATGGAAAACTCGTTTCATCAAAGGTGATGTGGCGGGGACAATAATTTTTCGAGTGGATAAGTCGTAGCACAGATAACCCCTATGATTAGGCGAAAAATCAACGAAGACACAAGGCGTGGTTCGTGGGACTAATTTGTGAGGGGTAGTGGAGGCTAGATTGGGATAGCACAGACAATCGAAAATTTGGAGTTGGTCATAGGACGAGATCCTACGGTATAAAATTTCGGTGGGGGTCTTGTTTTGGAGAGTGTTAGTGGGTAAAATATTAAGGAGGTATTCTACCATTTTAACAACAAAGAACCAGAAGGAAGGTGGAAGACAAGCATGAAACAAGAGAGTACGAACCATATTATTTATGATACATATAATTCGTTCAGCCTTTCCGTTTTGAGATAAAGTGTGGGACATGAAAAATGAAAAACCATGCCTTGATTAGAGCAAAAGTTGTGAAAGGCCAAATTATTAAATTTACGTCCATTATCACATTGAAAAGATTTTATGGCATTTTCAAATTGAGTTTTAATGAATTTTTAAAACTCAAGAAACATGGCAAAAACTTTGGATTTGAACTTTAGTGGGTAAATCCAGATAAAATGAGAAAAAACATCTAATAAAACTAGATAAAATTTGTGACCTAAGGAGCTAACAATAGGAGATGTCCACAAATCAGCATGAACAATATCAAATGGAGAAAAGAAACACTTGTGGATGACATAAATGGAAGACGAGTATGCTTGTCTAGCGGGCAAGAAAAACAATTTTGGGAAAGTTTTCCATTATTACATTGAATACGCTTATTAGTCCTAAAAAAATTAAAAACAGATTCTCTTAAGTTTCCGAGTCTGTTATGCCAAGTTGACGGAGAGATCACATCAAAAGAGATAGGTGATTGTGGTCTGACAACATAAGATTGAGTGAAGGGGTAGAGGTCTCCCACGCTATTGCACCGCGTTAGAATTTTCCCCGTATTGAGATCCTTCACAGAAAAATCAAAAGGATCAAACTCGATAGAAACATAATTATTGCGAGTGAATTTTCTAACAGAGATTAAATTTTTAATGATGTTGGGGATGTAAAGGACATTGTTTAGGCAGAAAGGCAGGTGGGGATGTTTGGTATGTGTATTATCGTAACCTTCAATTAGAATGCGGTGATCATTGTCAACAGTGATAAATTGAGGATACTTTAACCGAAACATTTGAGATAAATTACCTGACGAGCAGGTGAGATGAGATGTGGCTCCGGTGTCCATATACCAATTTTTGTCGGGTTGTTGAAGGTTCAAGGCGTTGAAGGCCTGGCCCAAATCAGTAGGGGCCATATTGTGGGCTTGCAGATGCTTTTGGGCCGAGACCAGTTGGGCCTTCACCGGTAGGTCGCGGCTCACGGCCGTTCTGGCGAGTTCAAATATCGTGCATCTAGGCCTGCTGGAAATGGGCTTCTACTGTTGGGTAAGGGCATACAGGCGAGGCGCAGTTCCCGGTATTGGGCCAGCCTGGTTGTCCATCCCACTAAAAATATGGAGCAGGTGTTGGACCTGCCTGCTGGGTCTTCTGGCCCCTTCCACGGCCCTCCCCTTGTTTTCATTGTCACAGCCTCTTCCGCCACGGGTGTCACGATGTTGCTGGTGGTCCGACGATGGTAGTTTGTTGGTGGGGGCCGCCGGTGCTACCATGCTTTCGATGGCTAAAGCTTTTTTATTGTGCTCATCTTGTTTAGCACGTCTGGTCACTTCCAACATCAAGTTGTGAGCGTGCCTTGTTGAAACTCGGTAGTGAGTCGACCTGTTGAATCATCATTGCGATAGTATCGTATTCCCCTTTTGGTAAGCCTGCAACGAGTGGTAGCACCATCTTTGTTTCAAAAATAGATGTCCCAACGTTGGAAAGTTTGTCAAGTATGAGTTTTAGTTGTTTGCAATATTCAGACATGTTAAAATTCTCGAGACGCATATTGTTGAATTACTCCTCCAAATACACGACTGTTGAGTCTATTTTATATACATTTTTTAATTAGTATTTTCCTATTTTCTTTTGTATTTAGTATAGTGTTAGGGTTATTTTTCTTTATTTTGAGTCACAACTGTCCTAAGGGAGAAAATACCGAAATAAGGATGAAATGGCTGATTTGGAGGATGAAAATGCATAATCAAGGCCCAAACAATAAACTAGAGAAGCTCGGGAAGTAATTTAAATAAAATTATACGGTCAACCGCAGAAGTTGTTCGGATTTAGAAAACTGCAATGAGGCGCAGAAAATTCGTCGTCGGGCGCTGGGCGCCAATAGTACTGTGGCGCCGAAACTCCTGCAAGCATCGAAAGGTTCTGCCAGACAGCGTCGTGGCGCCGATGCGGATTCTGGGCGAGAAAATTCAATTTTCCAAGGGCAAAAAGGGTCCGAAAAATGATATTTTCACATATATAAGCCCTAGGGATTATTCTAAGGGGGATATCATACTTTGTGGAGGCAAGAAATGAGGCAAATCTACACAATTTGAGACTCTTGTTCAAGTTATTTTCTTTCATTTATTATATTGCAGTATATGTTGGATATTTGTAAATTAGTTCTTAGCATGACAATGTCTAGGAGCTAATTTCTTTATTAGGGTTTTCCATCGAATCAACTTGAAACTCTTCTCATACAGTTAATGCAATTGTTAGTGATTACTTCTTCATCTATTTAAGATCTATTCAATTTGTATTGATTACTTGATAATTAACTGACCATTAATTGTCATAACTTATATGATTTTGAATCGAGATCTGAAAAGGGAGATTTGAATATGCTATAGTTGTTTAGATATAAGTTAAAATAGCGGATGAAAGTACCCTGATACTTGTGTAGTATTTAAGATTATTGTTCTTAATCCTCCTGTGTGGTAAAACTTATCATAGAAATATAGAAAGTTTCTGCATAAGGTTGAGTTTCTATATATCCTAACGGGAATATAGAACATCTTAGTTAACCTGCTGTCTTAATAAGAAGAAGAGTCATTAATATTGAATTAACAAGTGAAAAAGTGAATAGTTGAGGAGATTGGAAACCCTAATTCCCTTCATAACTGTTTTAAACCAAAGTATTATCATCCTTAGTTTATTTTCTGCATTTTGCTTAGTATTAATTCTTAGTTTAAAAACCAAACAAAAGAACGTTAACCAAATAGATATCATATATTAGATATTCGGTACTTGACAACCCAGTCTCTGTGGATGATACTTGGTCTTACCAAGATTTATTACTTAAAACGATACGTACACTTGCGTAAGCATCTATAAAATATCGCGAACAACGGCCCAAGTATTTTTATTGTCCTGAAAATTTCTTCTAATCGTACCCAAAATTCCCGCACCGAAGCACATGTTCTCATGATAGTACACAACAAGTCTTTTGAAATAGTGTCGTATATCCACAACTTGATGATGGCATCAAGGCGACGTCATGTCGAGTCTGCAACATCCGTGGGGCGAGGAATTGAATCATCAATGTGGTTGAGCACATTGTACGCGCAAGCATGGATAGAGAACAATTCTACCCACATGGAGTACTGACAATCTTTTTGGTCAAGAATTATGGGGATAAATTCTTGATGTTGGTAACTACAAAAGTCGGATGAAAAGAAGATGATAAAGAGGGAGGTCGGTTGTCAAATACACCGGTGGATGAACCAGAAGTTTTAGGGGAGGTGGGAGGAGACATGGTAGTCACAAAAGTTGGAAGTAAGTTATGTGGGGTGGCTGTCAATGGAGAAAGTAGGGGGGTCGACGACTCATATGAAAGAAAGAAAAACGGGGTTTAGGGTTTGGCTACTGATACCATGTAAGTTTAAAATAATCTCCCTTGAGGAGTCTTTTCATTAATTCACAATATATATAGTTCTACATATGTTGATTTCTAATACAGTAAGAATGTTAAGTTACCTTAAATATACAATAATCATAATTACAAAATATATTGTGAATATTTGGAGAATATTCGCTAATAGTTTCAAAGAAAGTTCTAGGAAACTAAAAACAATCATATTTATCTCTTAAATACAAACTTTATTTTTCAAAAACAAAACAAATATATTTCTTTGAAAGAAAAAAAGTGGAATCTTTGTTGGTACTATACTCCTTTTGATGTACGGGAAATAACAAACTACTATTACAAGTGTTAGGAAATGATAATCAATTATATGTTACAATAGACTTGATGCCAACAATAGTTTTGGCAACAATTATGTTTGTGGTCTTGGTCTTTATTCTTGAATTCGTATTGGATCTTCCGCCTTGGATATTCGTTCTAGTTTCAGCAACTCCTTGGATCTTGTTAACCTACAACCATTAGACACTAAATCTGGGTTGCTGAGTTGATTGGTTTTTCAATCTTCCCTTAAGACAATATTGCCCGTATACATGCTTTGTACGGATGAATTGCAAGTTTTCTCCCAAGGTAAAACAGGTGAAATATATCACTTATGCAAAGCAAACATAAGTGATCCTGGCGAAGAAAACAAACATGAAACGATTGCTAAACAATGGAAAAGAAGAATGTTCAAGAACTAGGAAGAACTTATAGAATTAGTATTCTATGTGTGTTCTTCCACTATTTTCTGTACTGTATCATATATTGTATGATCAATGTGTTTGTGTACATCCTCAAATCTGAAAATAAGGCTTGTTTATATAGTGTAGAGAAGAGGTATTAATGGGTGTTAATGACTATTAAGAGGCTCAATGTAAGGCCAAAACGTTCAAGAATAAGTTTCAAACATTTTAGCAACTTAATGACATTAATCTCTAACTTTACCGTTGCCACTGGAGCTTACTGGACAATTAGCACCGCGGTGCTGGTCATGAGGCACCGCGGTTCTTGCAGAAATTTCCTTCCAGAAACTTCAGGGACCAAACTATAAATATAATAAAGTTTGGGGTCCAAAAAGATAATATCAGAAGAAGCCCAACAGCCCGCGACCCGACCCGGGTGGGTGGTGGTGGCGGCGTGCGTGTGGGCCTAGTCTCGAACCCAAGCACACCTAGGTCCTCCCTCCTTCAAACACATGGGCTACCCCTTGGGGTCCTAATCCCTTATTCAGTTTTGAGGCTTATATTATGAACAATTCTTCCTTTTCCCACCGATGTGGTAGATTGTCCCACACCACTCTTCCATGTCTCAAACACTTAACTTCGTGGACCAATATCTCTTCCATTTCTCAATGGAATTTGACGATTCTTGGCCTTACGGTCATCTACTCACTTAGTAGATTAAGCACGTGTGAAGAACCAGGTTCTCCAACATGTGGAACCATGATGTTTAAGTCATTGAAGATGAGCGGACCCAACCTTCACCAAAGGCAAATTTCCAACAATCCCTCTTGAAAGAGATTTTGGTGCACACACATGGTGCTTTCTTTCAGCAATTTTTCAGCGGAAAGATATTGCATCTGGAGAGGTAGCCGGAGATTTGAACCTTCCATAGTAGAATACCATCAGACATATTTACTGCGCGGTAAAAGTGATGTCTTGAACCGTCAGTGTTTAGTATATGCCAAGATAATGATACCAACACAATAACTCCCCTTATTCGTTTTCCTTCTTATAGTTCTATCCAGTTCTGGCCGTGGACACACTTGGATTCTTAAGTGCGTTCATTTGAGGCGGTCGGTCCTCGCACTTAAATAGGTGGTCTCCTACAAGGTATCCTCCTATACCCCACTTCACAAGTATTAGGCACCATTAAAATTTTCTCCAAACCTAACCTCAACCATTGAGGATCATTAAAGGTTTTGGAAACTTAACCTTTACCCCCTCTGCAGGTAGCACTTAATGTCTATCACGGGAATGACCATGGATTATGTTTCTAAGTAGAAATATGTAACACCCCGTAGTTCTAGGACATGTATATAAGGATGTATGTAAGGAAACAAGACTTGAAAATTTGAACGAAAGAAAGATTTGTTATTTCCAAGGAAAAATCTTCCGAATCTCGGGAAGGAAAATGTTTGTTAATGAGAATTGGATTCTCAAATTTTGTTATTTGAAACTTAAGGAAATGATTAGAATTATGGAAAATTATTTACGGATTTGGTTACGTGGGGCCCACCCGAGAAATTTTACGTTTCGTGGGGCCCACAAGATTTTCGATATTTTGACCAATTATGGAAATTTCGAGAAACGAAATGTTTTAGACCAATGGGAGGGCGACACGTGTCACCCTCCACATGGGCTTGTTGGTCGAATTGACCAAGTCCAAGAGACCAAATGAGAGCTTGATATTATTGACCAAGTCTTAGGGTCAAGTTGCAAGCTTTAGTCATCCAAATCTTGGCCACACATTTGGTTCGATCCTAGCCCTTGATTTCATTATATATACATACTACTACTAGTGCAAGACTAGGATTCTATACTTAGGAAAATTTCATGAAACTTATTGTGCATAGATGAGAGCTCTCGGCCAAGGCTCCTAAAGGAGAGAATTTTTTTGCAATATTGCTTCATAAATCCCAATATTCAAACCTAAGATCCCTAGAGGTATTCTAAGGATACCCCAACACAAAAATCCAGGAAAAACTACATTTTTACGTTAGTCGCAACATGAAAACCTAAGGGGTTTTTCATAGTTGGAGTTAGAACTTGAAGAGGAGTTCTTCACAAGCTTCTAAGGGTTGCAAATAGAGGATTGGAACGTCGAAAAGAGGAGCTAAAGTTGTTAGGATCGACTTTAAATCTTGGATTGAATTTGGGCTTATTGAGGTAATAATCCTGGTCTTGTTAAATGTAATTAGCGATTACATGTTATGATAGTTGTAAGTGATCATGAGAATTATGGAATGAAGGTTTATAATTGTTATGGAATTTGGAAGCCTTAAATCCGAGACCTAGCATGCTTAGCCATTGAAATTGTAATCAATTTAGTTGTTAGTTACGATCGTCGCATGTTGTATAAAGAAGGGATTTTAGTTGTAATAATTGATTGCGACTATATAAAGTGTTAGACTAACAAGTTTCATTGGAAAAATAATTGGAAGAGACTATTTGTTGTTATACATTGTAGCCGAAAATGGCTTTGGAATATTGGACAGTTTTACTTTAATTGTGGGGCAGAATTTTACACGTCCTGTTAAGGCGTGTAATCCCCTTTGAATTGATGAATTATTGAGCCTTAAATGTGGCATTTGGTTATTGATTTCGGACCTTGAAAAAGGTGGAAAAGTACGTAGAAACAAAGGAAGTGCTGCCCAAATTTCGGTAGAATAAGAGACAATACACTTAGTATTATTCAACATTAAATAGCTAGGGTTGATAGACGTGTTATGATTATTATAGGTTGAAGTACTACGTGTAGCGTATTCTACTTGAAGGGTGGAAAAGCTAACAAGGTTGAAGTACTTTGGAGCATTGTGCTACGTATCGTTAGTCGTCGCGAGGTATGTGAACCTCTTCCTTCTTTTGGCATGATTCTACGTATGAAATAGACATGTGGTATTATTTCATGGTTCCTTCTACTCTTAGAAGTTAAGAAGTACGTATGTTGATTGACTCTATGTAAAAGGTATGTCTAAGTTATCCTAAGTCCTTACCAAGTCTTATGGGGGATGTTGGTAAGAAGTGTTAGGAAGTTATGCGGTTTGATTTAAAGCTACGTGACTTGATTTATTTTGAGTAAGTGAATTGATTTTAAAGAGTTTATGTTATGAAATTTTAAGACTATAAACCTTGATTTCTTAAAAGGTTATGAGACTTTATTTTTCAAGTTGTGGGACTTGATTCTTAAAGGAGGGAATGACTGGATTTAAAAAGTATGGCTTCCATGGTTTATTTCAAAAGTTAAGAGGCTTGATTTCGAAAGAGTATGTAACTTGAGTTTTAAAAAGAAGAAGTTTATTGATTTAAAAGAGAAGGTGTGGTATGATTCTTTTATGTGTATGTATGTACATAGTATGTTGGGTTAAACTCCCTAATCTTGCATGTTATGATTCTTTTATAAGTATGCATGTACGTAGTACTTTGGGTTAGTTTCCCTAAGGTTTCAAGTTATGAAAATGCCTTAGTGTGATTAAAAAGGAAGATGTGATAAAGTGCCTTAAGTTCTCTAAAATGAAAAGTTGTTATAATAGCTTTATGGAAGGTTGTTATAACGACTTAGCGAGAAGTAAGAAGAGGATTTTATATGACACATAGTTGCTTGTGATAGTTATGTGTACAGTCCTTTATGTGTGACTTTACCGTGTCCCAGAATGGGCCGGACGGTATATCTTTATGGGCAGACTTATGTGACTTTACCGTGTCCCATAATGGGCCGGGCAGTATACCTTTGTGGGAAGATTTAAATAGTTTTACCGCGTCCCAGAATGGCCTGGGCAGTATACCTTCGTGGGAAGACTTTTATGACATCACCGTGTCCCGTAAATGGGCCGGGTTACGTTATCACGTATGGATAATCAAAGTGAACTCCAAAATGAGACGTCCCTCCATAAAGGGCCGGATTATGTTATGCAAGGTACGTAAGTTATGTGTTTATAAACTTGATGATTTTTTCCTAAGTATGTATGTAAGAATTTGATTATAACTCTTATTGAAAATGGGAAAAGATAATAATGTACGATTAAGTTCATGAGTTGTAATGACACGGTATGATCTGATATTTACTTTTATACTTGCCCCTGTCATTCTTTCGTACAATCATGATTGTTTACTGTACCTTATTTCCGTTTCATACTCGGTACCTGTTGTACTGACCCCCTTCAGGGGGCTGCGTTCATGCCCGCGGGTATTAGGTACCCAGGTTGGTGATCCTCGCTCTTAGGATCTCTGTTCAGTTTTGGGAAAAAGCTCCATTTACTCCGGAGGCTTATCTTTTGGTACGAATCCCTGTTGTTGTAGATTTATCAGGGGTATGGCGGGGCCCTGTCCCGTCCTAGTTGTTATGTCAAACTCTTAGAGGTCTGTAGTCATATCTTGTGGGTCGGTTTGTAAAGAAAAAAGTTGTAACTGCTTTTGGCTATGTATATATATATCCAGGGAGGTAGCCTTATCGGCTAACATGTTGTTTATTTCTTGATTATTTACGTTATGCGTTTTATGTATGTTCAGCTGATTATCTATGATGTATACCTGTAAGGGAGCCCAGGTAGGGTACTAGTCGCGGGTCCGGGGTCGGGTCGTGACAAAATCATTATCCGAAGTGTTCTTGCTTCCACTGAAGTGCTCAATTGAACTTTTACAATTTAGTTTTCCCATTGAACCTTATTCCTGGGATCTTTAGTTTGTAAAGTTGGGTTTCCACTATATCAGTTCGTATTGATTGGGTTTTAAACCATTCCCCTAGATAGGCATAACTCTTGATCTTCAAGTATCCCTTTTGTCAAAGGGTTTGCTATATCCTTCGATTCGTAATCAAGGATGTGTCACCCGATCAACTGCCATTTGGTCTTATGTCTGCGATAGATATGTCCAGACGTCGTCATTCGTGCTCTCACAGTGTCAAACTAGAGCAGACGCGAGTTACTCCCAAGAAGGGACATCCTCTAAGTAGTTGTGAAGTTACTCAATTTCTCATCATCCTTTGTGTGATGCGATGAACTCTGATTCCATCATGAATCGGCCGATGCAAGGTTTGCTTAGAGGATTTTCCTAAGACACACCATGCACATTTGGTGTTCTTCTGGTCTTATGTCTAGTTTGCATTATTTTGTTCTCCCAGAACCACTGGACATCCAGAATATCATAAGTCATAGATAAGCGAATAATTCAGATGTCGTCACATCCGACTTAACGCCTTCTATTGATCATTTCAGAATCACGAGTGAACCTTAGTTCAACTGATCTTATGTTATGAACCAATACCAGTCAATTGCAGTGTGACCTGAGCATATCTCTCATGGTGTATGGGTACACCATAATTCCAATCAACTCTATGATTCAAATCCATTGGTGACTTTAATGAGACTGTCTAGCTCCTCATAGAGGAGTTTGGAATCAGACCAGCCCGTTAGATGTCTTAGGGATTCCAATTCCTAAGATGTCATCTGCAATACCCATATCCTTTCATGTTGAAACATATTTAAGGAGAAATGTTTTGTGCTAAAACTTAGATTTGATAAGCCGATAAACTTTCTTCTCTTTCCTGGAACCTCAAACCCCTCGGGTTGTTCCGTATTACTTTCTTATTCCGCTTTTGGACTTTTTGTTTTTTAACTGTTGGCTTTTTAACATCAGAGTCAATGTTTCTGTAGTCAGATTCATTTTTTCTATTCTATCTGAAACTTACAGGACCAAAATGTAGACATTTCCGGGACCATAAGGAATTTCAGGAAGAAGCCCAACAGTTTTCAAAACCAACTCTCCGGTTAGGAAGATGATCTCAACATCCATGTCACGTATCCTTATGCGGAGTTCTAATGAGAATCACATTAGCGATGTGGATCGCCTTACGACGTACAAATCTGAGCTTAGCTAACACCATTTAGTATGAGGTGAGTAAGGAGTAGTCATTGGATCAACAATGCTTCGCATTCTCCCTCTCTATCACTACGAATTTCTCAATCCGTAGACTTTCTAATCCCCCCCCCCCCGAAACACCGCTGAGAGGCACTGCGGTGCTTAAATTACAGGAACACGGGCGTTATTTAGAGCCGCGGTCCTTCGGAGAGGCACCGCGGTGCTTAAGTTCCAGTAACTACTGGAACTGTAAGCGTCAATTTCCAGGATCCAATCCCGTCGCAGGAATCGCGGCTCTTGGTCGTGGCACCGCGGTTCTTCATGATTCCGCGGTTGTTTCCGAATCGTTTCATCTTTGTTCTACAACAAAAGATACAATATGTTGTACTATCATCAATAAAGATCACAACATACTTGTCTCCCCCCTCTATTTGTACAAACTTCAAATCACCCAAGTAGGTATTACTAAATTATAGAGGAGCGATGCTTCTTTCTCTATTCCTTTGATGAAATGGAAAGGTGATTTTTTCCTCTTCGCCTACCTCACATTCATTTGAGGGTTTATGTCGACAGACGACAACAATCTCAACTTCGTTAGCTTTTGAATGACTTTCTAATTTAACGTGTCTTAATCTATGATGACATAGATGCACATATTACAAAATAAATCATCCACTTGGCTACAGTTTTACTGTACCACTTTTGGTTATTATCGACCTGTGGGACATGAGGCGAAAAACTCAAGCCATATTGTCCAACAGAGTCCTTGACACCAAGTTTAGGACATGTATCACCTCATTTAAGAGTGATCCCATTCCTTAAGTCCTTTTGAGGACAACCTCTTCAACTTATTCTATTTTGAAGGTAGCGTTGTTTCATATGAACAACCTTTTGCCTGTGGTTAGGGTGTAACCGGATCATATGTGATCTCTGGCCCACTCTAGTTGCCTTGGCAGACTGAATGTCCAATTTGTTTTTTCTGCCTTTCTTTTGGCCTTCCGATCTATTGAGATCTGGTAACTATGAACCATTCCAGTCGTCCGTAGGCTTTGTATGACTGAGTGTCCAATATCGTCATGTCATGTGATGGATCTAGCTCACTCCAGTCGCCCATAGGCTTTGTATGACTGGGTTTCCACTACTATCCTGTCGAAAGACGAATCTTCTGTCGGAAAACGGCGACAGGATTGTCACTAGTTGTTACACCCCGTAATTCCAGGGCAATGAAATGAGAACGTAAGTTAGGATATAAGATTTGAATGTTGGTAGGAAATTATATCTACATTTTATCTATGGAAATTTGTTGGATACAATATATGTGGCGACGAGAAGTAGTACTAGTAATTAATTCTTTCCAGTAGAGTGTGGGCAGAAAAGGCGGAAAAGGAACTCCTGAAACAAAAAGGACAAAAGTTGGCGAGCAGACGGAAAAGGCAAGCATCGCGGTCTTGATCGCAGGATCACGGTGCCATAACTTCCGAGCACCATTAATGCTTTCAAAGATCGCGTGCCATTTTGCACGATCAGCGGTGCGCGGAAATTTCCAAGTCCGAGATATTTTGTGACAAGTGGCAAGTGGGGTTCATGGTTCCCCCTCCACTTGTGCTACATACACCATATTATACAAGTCTTGCAAGACTTTTCTACACAATATCTTGATCATCCAAACCCTCATATCTCTCCCTTCTTCTTCAAGTTTTTGAAACCCTTAGAAAGAGAAGAACAAGATTAACTTATTTTCCAAGATTAAACACCTTAACCAAGTTCTAAGCCAAGTTAAATACTTGAAGCAGTGGTCACGGTTTTGACAAGAAAACTGTCTTGAAACCCTAAGTTTGTTTACGAACTTTTTGGAAGAAAAACATGAAAGCAAGATGGTTACAAGCTTGTAGAGGATACATGTGTGTTAAGGTAACATGAAGAAGTGGTGTGAAAGTGAAGCAGTTGTAGCCGAGACTTGTGGACTGTTTTGGCTAAAAGATAAGGTAAGATTTCTTTTTCCTCTTTGAGAATAATGGAAGTTATATGATGTTGTAGTTAAGAGATGAACTTGTGTTAAGTGAAATGGAGAATTAGAAGTGCATGAGACAGTTTTGGCATGTTAGTCGATTTTGGACTGTTTTGTTTATATTGGATTCGTTGGTTGTTATTGTTATTATCGTCACTAAGTGTATGTTAGATTAAAGGAAATCTTGTTATTGAAAGTTGAAATGGTTTATATTAAAGTGTTGAGACTTGAATTGAATTATGAGGAATTATGAAAAGGGAAATGGTATTAGGTCTTGTTGGCCGAGATTGTATAAACTGTTGGATATTGTGGTGCTGTTTTAGGGACTATTTTGTGACGTTATAATGTTGGAAATTCAGTTACAATTATTCATGTTTAAATGTGGTAATTGCTAACGTATGTCCTAAAAGAATAATGGTGTTGAAAGGTGTAGAAAGACTTCACATTCTACCCTCGTTGTGTTGGATTATGGACTATTTTTAGTGGACTGTTTTATATGGATTAAGAGGTCGGATTATCATAAGAAGTAGGTGTGTGAATCACATTGGTTGCTATTTTGGTTGTGTACTTAATTGGTACTTGGTTATTGATGTTATTGTCCTTATTTGTAAGGTGGAAACGTATGTATAAGTAGGGGAAGTGCTGCCCGAGTTTTTATATGAAAGGAGAGTCATTATGTGGTATATCTTATACTAGTAGCATGAATTTGATAAATGTGTTGTTGTTATTATAGGTTGAAGTACCTATTTGAGACGTATTCTACTTATCGTGTTTGTGTAGCCGATAAGGTATGTGAACTATCATTTATTCTTTTGGCATGTTTTACGTGTGAAATATACCTGTGGTATTATTTCATGATTCATTCTACTCTTTGAAGTTAAGGGGTCATTCATGTTATTGATTCTATGCTAAAAGCATGTCTAAATTGTTCCTAAGTCCTTATTAAGGCATATGAGGAGAGATGTGGATATCCATAAGAGTTTTTAGTAAGCGCTGGAGTCAGTTCGACTTTGCTAATTTAAGTAACTGATAAGTATTAAACGATGAGACTGTTTTAATAAATAATTGGGTATGTTTTAATGGACGTGTTGAAATAATCCATTGCAGCGTTAAGTGAAAAATTTATCGACAAACAATTATATTAAAACGATTAGCACGCCATCTGCATATAAGATAAGATATAACTAATTTGTTTTACATTTTCTAGTTCACAACTGATTAGATAAGGTTTCATCATATAAATTACTCACGGCCCATATAAGAATTAATTAGGCAAATTCGGATCCGTTATCACCAATCAAATACAGGATTTTGGAAATATTCGAGGTATGTGAAACTCTTCCTTCTTTCTTTGGCATGATTTATATGAAAGTGAGTGTACGGCGGACGCACATGGTTCTATTGGATCTTAATCCCTAATGATACATGATATGATAGTGCCTTTGAGTTTTCAAAAGACGATTTCAAAGTGATTCATGATATGATAAGTGCCTTGATTTTCTAAAGGAGGATTTGAAATGATACATGACATGAAGGTGCCTTGGTTTTTCTAAAACGAGAGTTCATTTTGATGATTGGTACATGATATGTTGGTACCTTGGTTTTGTTGAGAGTCAAATGATGATTTAAATTGCACAAGGTTGCTCAAGATAGCTATTAGTGCAAGTGTTATTACTTTATACATCGAGTCCCACAAATGGGTCGGGATATGTTATGTGTAAAAAGACACCGAGTCCCACAACAGGCCGAGATACGTTATGTGTAAAAAGACACCGAGTCCCACAAAGGGCCGGGATACGTTATGTGTAAAAAAACACCTAGTCCCACAACGGGCCGGGATACGTTATGTGTAAAAAGACACCGAGTCCCACAAATGGGCCGGGATATGTTATGTGTAAAAAGAACACCGAGTTCCACAAATGGATCGAGATATGTTATGTGTAAAAAGATACCGAGTCACCAAATGGGCCGGGATACGTTATGTGTAAAAAGAACACCGAGTTCCACAAATGGGTCGAGATATGTTATGTGTAAAAAGATACCGAGTCACCAAATGGGCCGGGATACGTTATGTGCTAACAGTTACATGGGGCGAGTCCCTCACCAGAGGATCGGGATACGTTAATGTAAATAGATATAATGATTCCATGGACATGTATCCATGATGCGAGTATAGACACTCATGCGGGTTCGATTCCCATGAATAGGATATGCATAATGATTCGATGGGCAGGTTTCCCTGATTTTGACATAACTTTCATATTTTAAAGTGGCACAAATGGTACGTTGATACGTTGATATGCGTGGTACAGTTGATACAAATGTACGATGGTACAATGATACAATGTCTGATTGGCTCGATTTTTATGGCACAGTTGGATCTGGTATTTGATTTTCATACTTGTCCCTGCCATCTTTTTGCCAGTTATGATCTTATTTACTGTACTTTATGTTTACATACTTGGTACCTTGTTATCGCTTTCAGAGGGGTTGTGTTCATGCCCGCAGGTATAGGTACACAGTTTGGTGATCCTCGAGCTTAGGATCCTTGCTCAGCTTTTTGGGATAGCTCCATTGTTTCGTAGCTTAGTCATTTTGGTACAGGTCTTCCATTATGACGTATGTATATTCAGGGGTACGACGGAACCTTATCCCGTCAATAATTCATTGTCTTACTCTTAGAGGTTTGTAGTCATGTGTGGGTTGTACATGTACGATTGTAATGCATTTGGATATTTCTATATGTAGTGGCGACCTTGTCGGCTTGCCTGTTTTATTATAAGATTTGCCATCACAGTTTAAGGGACATGATCCCCTTGGTTATGTGATTATGAGTTGTTCCTTAGGTTCCGTTGAGTATATGTGATGTGTGGGTATAAGGGTGCCCAGGTAGGGCACCAGTCGCGGCCCGTCGGTTCGGGTCGTGACAAAAGTAGTATCAGAGCAGTTAGTCCTCAGAATGTCTACAGACCGTGTGCAGTAGAGTCTTGGTTATCGGTGTGTTGTGCACCACACCTATAAACAAGATGCTACAGTACATTTAGGATTGGTTTCTATTTTCTTTACTCTAAGATCGTGCGATAGAGCTGTGTTGTTAGGGTGGTCCCTTCCTAACGTATTATTGTGGTTGCAGCTATGCCTCCAAAGAATGCGACAGCGGCCCAGAAGGGGAAACTATGGACCTTGTATACATGTTGGTAAAATTGTTGTATAGTTGGTATAATGATGACGTGCGTCTATACGAACATATTTATTAGGGCCATGTGTGTGTTGCCTGAAATGATTATGGGTTATTTGGTATATTCAGGGGGTAATGAGCTGTCTGAGATGGTGATGAACTCTTAGAAGATCATGTTTAATTGACTTGATGACATACTATATTGTTAGATTAAGCTATGCTGAATGCTTAAGTGATATGTACGAATAATATTTATATGGAGTAAATAAGTTTGTTATGGTTAAGACAACATGATTTTGAGATTATGAGGAGCTACCTTATCCGTGTACGGGAGAGATAATGTAAGCTTGGGACATGGAATAATTGAGAAGTGAAACTATGTGTTATATTGTGGCCCTGTGTGGCATCGTTGTGTTGCTAAGTATAGGTTGATAGGTAAAGTTAAGGGAGACTATGCTGAAATGTTTATAGTTGAGACCTATTATGAACATTCGAGGGCGAATTTTTCTAAGAGGGGAAGAATATTACACCCCGTAATTCCATGGCAATGAAATAAGAACGTAAGTTAGGATATAAGATTTGAATGTTGGAAGGAAAGTATATCAACATTTTCTCTATGGAAATTTTTTGGATACAATATATGTGGCGACGAGAAGTAGTACTAGTAATTGAATTCGTTCCAATAGAGTGTGGGCAGAAAAGGCGGAAAAGGAGCTCCCGAAACAAAAAGGACCAAAGTTGGAAGAACAGATTTAAAGCTACAAAGATCATGCAAGCCGGATCGCAGGATCATGTACATAACTTCTGAGCAGCCACACAGTACTTTCAGCACCGTGGTGCCATTCTGTATGACCGCGGTGTCGAGGCGGGAAATTTCCAAGTCCGAGATATTTTGTGACAAGTGTACAAGTGGGGTTCATGGATCCCCCTCCACTTGTGCTACATACACCATCTTATACAAGTCTTGCAAGACTTTTCTACACAATATCTTGATCATCCAAGCCCTCATATCTCTCCCTTATTCTTCAAGTTTTCGAAACCCTTAGAAAGAGAAGAATGTTATACCCCGTAGTTCTGGCCATGCGTATGAGAGCGTACGAAAGGGATTAAGACTTAAAATTTTCGAAAGATAGGTTGACGGATTGTTTCGGACGGGTTTTTAGTCAACTTTGAGGCGGTTTATGTCCAGTTGCATTATGAGTTCCTAGGTGTTTCAAAGGCCTAGTACGTAGTTCGTTGAGTCTAGTTCCCAACGCAACCAACCGTTCGTCGATAGGACATCGGAGTAGAAAGTTATGGAAGTTACAAGTTCAGTGCGCAGTCGGACGGAAAAATAATTCGGACAGGAGCCACAGGGCCGCGGCGCCGGGAAGCAGGGCCGCGGCGCCGGAAGATCCGAGGGTTGGCAGAGGTTTCAGCGCCGCAGCGCCGGCTGCAGGGCCGCGACGCCGAGGCGTGTTCTGCGAGGGTGAGTGGAAAAATCTGAACTGTTTTGTTTTAAAAAAGGCCATGGAAGGGTGACAAGTGTCCCCCCCCATCTGATTTTTTGCATGTACTATTTATTGACCAAGTCTTGAAGACTTGGTCATTCTTCAAGCTCTTCTCTCTCTCTAAATTAGAAGTTCTTCCTTCTCTCTAGAAAATCAAAAGGAAATCAAGGATTGAGAAAAATCTGAAAAGTGGGGCAAGAAGGAAACTTATTTGCAAACTTGTAGGAGTTATTGTGGTGGTGTTTTTGAAAGGAGGCTAGCAAATTTGTTGGATTAATTTGGCTAAAACTCTAAGGTAACAATTCTTTCTCTTGTTGCTAGTTTTTGGTGTTGCATGTGAAGAAGAAAGAACTTGTAGTTGAAAATATTGCTCTTAGATAAATTCCATGTAAGAAATATGGTTTGGATATGAAAGGATTGGATATGAAGGTTATGTAAGCATGTTGTAGCCAAAATACTACCTTAAACTTGTTAAGTTAGTTGTTATACATTGTGGGGCAGAATTTTACACATCCAAGTTTAGGTGTGTAATCCCCGTTGAATTGATTGGATTGTTGGGCCTTAAAAGTGGCGTTTGGATGTTGAATTCGGCCTTGAAAAAGGTGGCAAAGTACGTAGAAACAAAGGAAATGCTGCCCGATTTTCCATAGAATTTAGTGACTTTGCACTTGGGATATTCTACGTTGTAGCTTGAGGTTAATAAACGTATTATGGTCATTATAGGTTGATGTACTACGTGCGGTATTGTGGACTTAGCAAGTGGATTGACCGAAGAGGTATGTGTAACTTTCCTATCTCTTGAGCATGAATAGCTTTACCTATATAGTACGATAGACGTACAAGGTTTTGATATCCCTTACTTGTTTTAAGGATGGCCAAGTTTGGTGAGTAAGGGGGGATTAACTCATTTCTTTAAAAGTATTAAGGATGTCTTGAGTTTTCAAAGTTAAGGGACTTGATGTGTTTAAGTATATGATTCTTGTGTCTTTTTAAAAGTGTAAGTCCCTTGGGTTTAGGAAAATGTATTTGACTAAGGCATAACGTTAATATAATGACTTTATGGGAAGTTGGTTATATTAGCTTTATGGAAGGTTAACAAAGGAAGATTTACAATAAGTTAAATGAGTACGGATAAATGATTTGAAGTTGTGAAAGGCAAATTGATTTTTAAGGCATTAATTGCCTAAGGTTTTAAAAGAGTAGAAGTACATAGTACTTTGGGCTAAATCCCCGGATTTCATAAAGACATGTTAGTGCCTTAAGTAAACTAAAATGAGAATGTGTATGAACAAGATTAATAAGAAGTTAAGCGGTTTCTTAACTTGCCTGTATTACGTATGATAGCCGGTTTGTGCTAATGATATATTATTATTTATTACGGGGTCATTCCCCGGGTTGTGGCATTTGCATATTCCGTGGATTTGCTACCCACGATGCGAGGAATACCTCATGCGAGTCCGTAGGGCTCATGCGGGTGAAATAGTCCCATGCGGGTGAGTACAACCTATGCGAGGAATACCTCATGCGGGTCCACATGACCCATGCGGGTGAAATAGTCCCAGGAGTAGGAGTGCTTAATGATACTGCAGGGCGGATGACCTTGCTTTGATTATGAGCTTCCTATTTTCATGCAGTATAGTATATGCTTGATATTCTCATTATTAGTAAGGCACAATGTTCTGTAAAAATTGATTATCATACATGTCTCCAGTTATTTTAGACTTATGAGGTATTTACAGTATTTTCCAGTTTCGCATACTTAGTACATATTGTGTACTGACCCCCTTCTCGTGCTGCGTTCACGCCGGTAGGGAGTAGCGGTGGTGGATCCTCATTCTTAGGATCACCGTCCGTGTCGAAGCTCCATTCCTCGGAGGCTTGTTTTATTGGTACAGTTTTCCTCGATGCTAGGTATTATGTACATTCGTGGTATGGCGGCCCCGTCCACAAATGGTTATTCCTAGAGGTCTGTAGTCACGTTTGTGTTTTGGGCTGTAAGAACAAGTTGTACTGTTTATTTTTGAATAAGTTTAATCTATGAAAGGCGGCCTTGTCGGCTAGCCAGTGATGTTTGCTATATACAGGTTTATGTGTATGTATGTTCATTCTATTCTCGATGTATACACGGCGGGGTGCCGGTAGGGCACGATTGCGACCGGGTGGGTCGTGACAAAAGTGGTATCGAGCGATTAGTCCTCGGAAAGTGTCTACAGACCGTGTCTAGTAGAGTCTTGATTATCGGTGTGTTGTGCACCACATCTATAATCAGGAGGCTGCAGGATATTTAGGATTGGTTTCCATTCTTTCACTCTAAGATCGTGCAATAGAGTTGTGTTATAGGTTGAACTTCCTCTGATATTTTCCTTTATGTATCAGTTATGCCTCCACGCAAGGCAACCGCGGCCCAGGAGGACAAGACAGTTGAGGGAGCTGCTAGTAGGACGCGGAGGGTCACGAGGGCACAGGCCCAGTCCTTACCAGAGATGATGCTTCGTGCGGCGAGTTCCACGACGTCGCCCGGCCTCAGTGAGTTCGGCGGCAGCGGCCATCGAGACCGCGGTACACGAGCCTCGGTCCCACATCGGTGAGTATAGATTACGAGGCGATCCGGTTATTGACCAGTAATGCGAGCGTGGCAAACGACAGAGCGACCAACCCTGAGCCGGCGATTTACGATTCGGGATTTCCTGGGTTGTCATCCACCCGAGTTCTATGGATCGAGATCCGAGGAGGATCCTCAGGAGTTTGTTCGGCAGTTACAGCGGACTATGCAGGTGCTTAGGGCCTCGGAGGCCGAGTCCGTCATGCTAGCCTCTTACCGATTACGCGATATTGCGTTGAACTGGTTTGAGTCATGAGAGTTATCTAGAGGTGAGGATGCTCTTCCAGCTGTTTGGGAGGAGTTCACAGAGGTCTTCCTGGATCACTTCTTGCCTCCTGAGATGAGGAGAGCCCGCGTGGATAGATTCTTGACCTTGAGGCAGAACGGGAGGACTATCAGAGAGTCTGCACAGAGTTTGACTCATTGGCCGTATCGCACACCATTGTAGGCGACATGGCGAGCATGGTTCATCGATATGTGATGGGGCTGACCGTCATATGATTCGTGATGCAGGGTGGCTCTTCACCCAGTATGGATATTGCCGGAGATGCAGCGTATGCGCGAGGATAGAGACGAGAAAGGAGGATCAACTAGACTTAGGCCAGCCCAAGAGGCGGGGCAGCAGGTCTCGTGGCGATTCGGTGGGCGGCCTCGAAGATCGAACTAGGTCCACATTTCATCGGCCGCAGTGCTCCTTCTCGGTTTTACGGCGGGAGGTCCGATCACCGGTCATTCGTGAGCGGTCGGGCTCCAGACTTCCGGTTTCGAAGCGGATCGCTACCGATTGAGACCACCCCCATCTCGGTGTGCTCGATGCGGTAGGTCTCACCCAGGCGAGTGTCGTATTCCTCCAGGAGCTTGTTACTCTTGTGGCCAGCAGGGCCATTTGAAGAGATATTGTCAGGCAGTGGCGGGAGTGTGATGGTTCAGCGGCGAAGTCGATTCTTTGGATCTTCGTCTTCGACGGTTATGCGCCGGAGCGGGGTGTTCACGGGCAGCGAGCGCGGCGAAGGTCGTGGTGGGGTCCCGATTCAGCCGGTTCGAACCGCATTTATGCTATGTCGGCGCCAGACCGGGAGGCGTCACGGATGTCGTCACAGTACATTATTGGTTTCTTGTTGTGATGTATATGCTTTGATAGATCCGTGTTCTACCTTGTCCTATATATCTCCTCATATTTACGGTAGAATAGGGATAGAGCCGAGTCCATAAAACCTTTTGAGGTGGCTACGCCCGATGAGGTAGTCGATGGTAGCCGAGCGGGTATATAAGGCTTGCCCAGTGACTATATACAGTCTTCAGACTCTAGCCGACTTGATAGAGTTGGATATGACGGACTTTGATGTGATTATGGGTATGGATTGGCTAGCGTGTTGCTATGCCAATATGGACTGTAGAGGGAGATTGGTACGGTTCGGTTTCTGGTGGCCGGTTGCTCGAGTGGAAGGGAATCTTTGCGTCGGCGGGTAGGTTTATTTCTTACCTCAAGGCTAGGAAGATGGTGCGGAAGGGGTATATCTACCATATGGTTCGGGTATTCAATATTGGTCGAGATACCGACCTTGATCGATTCGGTCGTTAGAGAGTTTCAAGACGTATTCCCAGACGAGCTTCCGGGTATCCCTCCTGAGAGGGAGATTGAGTTTTGCATTGATATGGCGCCAGACACTCGACCGATATCTATTTCGCCATACAGGATGGCACCTGCTGAGTTGAGGGAATTGAAGGACCAGCTGAAAGATTTGCTGGAAAAAGGCTTTATCAGGCCAAGTGTTTCTCCCTGGGAGCGCCAGTTTTATTTGTAAAGAGGAAAGATGGGACGCTGCGTATGTGTGTTGATTACAGGCAGTTGAATAAGGTAACTATCAAGAACAGATACCCCCTCCCCAGGATTGATGATTTGTTTGACCAGTTGCAGGGTGCGAGGTGTTTCTCCAAGATAGACCTGCGGTCTGGTTATCATCAGGTGTGAGTTAGAGAGACATATATCCCAAAGACTGCATTCAGGACCCGGTATGGGCACTATGAGTTCAGGGTGATGTCTTTCGGTTTGACCAACGCTCCAGCAGTATTCATGGATTTGATGAACCGGGTGTTCAAGTCATTTTTGGATACGTTTGTTATAGTATTCATTGATGATATCCTGGTTTATTCGCGCCTGAGCGAGGCGTCTGCGATCATTTGAGGACGGTACTAGGAGTCCTCCGGGACCGGCAGTTGTATGCCAAGTTCTTGAAATGCGAGTTTTGGTTGGCTTCAGTGGCTTTCTTAGGGCATGTTATCGGGGCCGATAGTATTCGGGTTGATACAGCAAAGATTGAGGCAGTCAAGACTTGGCCTAGACCCACTACACCGACGGAGGTGCGCAACTTTTTGGGCCTTGCGGGTTATTATCGGAGGTTTGTGGAGAAGTTTGCTTCCATTTCAACACCTTTGACTAGGCTGACTCAGAAGGCATCTATGTTCCGGTGGACGGATGCTTGTGAGGAGAGTTTCCAGTTACTGAAGGAGAAATTGACGACCGCCCCAGTCCTTACTCTTCCAGAGGGTTTAGATGGATATGTGGTTTATTATGATGCGTCGGGTGTCGGGCTTGGGTGTGTACTGATGCAGTATGACAAAGTTATAGCTTACGCATCTCGACAACTCAGGAAACATGAGAAGAGCTATCCCACACATGACTTAGAGTTGGCAGCAGTGATTCATGCCTTGAAGATCTGGAGACATTATTTGTATGGAGTTCATGTGGATATTTACACAGACCACAAGAGTCTCCAGTATATCTTCAGCCAGAGGGAGCTGAACTTGCGACAAAGAGGTGGTTGGAGTTACTTAAGGATTACGATGTCGATATCCTATACCACCCAGGGAAGGCCAATGTAGTTGCAGATGCCCTTAGTCACATATCGATGGGTAGTCTGTCAGGTGTGCAGCCAGAGAAGAGGGACATGGTCCGCGAGTTACATCAGCTAGCGAGCCTTGGGGTTCGTTTGGTTGATTCTGATAGTAGTGGAGTTCGGGTTCGAGAGGTTGTCGAGTCTTCCATCGTCGAGGAGGTGAAGAGGCGACAGTGTGAGGATCCGATTATGGTACGGTATCGCGATGCGGCTCTTCAGAAAGAGCAGAGTCTATTTGAGGTAGCGCCTGATGGGGTGCTAAGATTTGAGGGCCAATTGTGTGTTCCCGATGTGACAGGACTTCGTCAGCAGATTCTGGGGGAGGCACACAGTGCTCGTTATTCTATTCACCCGAGGTCGACTAAGATGTACCATGACCTCAGGTGTGTCTATTGGTGGGATGGCCTGAAGAGGAACGTTGCGGAGTTTGTGGCGCAGTGCCCGAATTGTCAGCAGGTCAAGGTTGAGCACCAGAAGCCCGGTGGGCTATTGCAGGCTATTGATATTCCGACTTGGAAGTGGGAGGTGGTAAATATGGATTTTATTACAGGGTTACCTCACACTCAGAGGAAGCATGATTCCATCTGGGTTATTATCGACAGTGTGAAATCAGCCCACTACGCGATCGGGATGACTTTTTCTGCCGAGGATTATGCTAGATTGTATATCAGAGAGATTGTGAGACTGCATGGAGTGCCTATATCGATCATTTCTGACAGGGGAGCCCAGTTCTCGGCTAACTTCTGGAGGTCTTTCCAGAAGGGATTAGGGACACAGGTGAGTCTCGATCGCGTTTCATCCTCGTGACCAAGCGGACGGGAAGCGTACTATCCGCACCGCGAGGATATCTTGCGGGCTTGTGTTATTGATTTCCGGTACGGGAGGATCATTTACCTCTCGTGGAGTTTGCTTATAACAACGGCTACCATTCTAGTATCGGATGGCGCGCCTTAGAGGCCTTATACGGTAGGAAGTGCAGTCACCGATAAGGCTGGTTTAAGGTGGGAGAAGTTCATTGGTCGGGCGGACTTGATTCGAGCGATGGATAAGGTGAAGCTTATCCGGGAGGCGGTTATTGTCACCGTAGTCGGCGAAGTCGTATCACGGATCATCGGCGTCGACACTTGGAGTTTGAGGTGGATGATTGGGTCTTCCTGAAGGTATCACCCATGAAGGGCGTGATGAGATTTGGGAAGAAAGGGAAACTTAGCCCAAGGTACATTGGGCCTTATCAGGTTATCCGTAGGGTAGGCAAGGTTGCCTATGAGTTGGACCTGCCGTCCGATCTGGAGACAGTACATCCAGTTTTTCACGGTCTATGTTGCGGAAATGTATTGGAGATCCATCTAGAGTGCACCCGATTTGTGATGTCCAGGTGACGGAGGGGTTATCATATGAGGAGAGTCCCATAGCGATACTCGATCGTCAGGTTAGGCGACTTAGGACAAAGGATGTGCCTTCCGTCAAGGTCTTATGGCGGAACGAGAACAGGGAAGAAATGACGTGGGAAGCAGAGGAGGCCATGATGAAGAAGTATCCTCACTTATTCCCTACACCCCCAGGTAACCCACTTTCCTGCTTGTTAGTTTTAATTTGGCAATTATGCTTAAGTAATGTTGTGGCTATGTGGAACGTCTTTATTTGCAAGAAGAATAGTTAAGAGGGTCTATGTCGAGATTGTGATTTGAGTAAGCCTAGAAGGAACATTCGGGATGAATGTTTCTAGGGGGGGGGGAATGTTATACCCCGTAGTTCTGGCCATGCGTATGAGCGTACGAAAGGGATTAAAACTTAAAATTTTCGAAAGATAGGTTGACGGATTGTTTCGGGCGGGTTTTTAGTCAACTTTGAGGCGGTTTATGTCCAGTTACATTATGCGTTCCTAGGTGTTTCAAAGGCCTAGTACGTAGTTCGTTGAGTCTAGTTCCCAACGCAACCAACCGTTCGTCGATAGGACATCGGAGTAGAAAGTTATGGAAGTTACAAGTTCGGTCGCAATGGACGGAAAAATAATTCGGACAGAGCCACGGGGCGCGCGCGGGAAGCGGGGCAGCGGCGGAAGATCCGAGGTTGGCGAGGTTTCGTGCAGCGCCGCAGGCCGCGACGCGGCAGGCGTGTTCTCGCGGTGAGTGGAAAAATCTGAACTGCTTTGTTTTAAAAAGGCCATGGAAGGGTGACAAGTGTCCCCATCCGATTTTTGCATGTACTATTTATTGACCAAGTCTTGAAGACTTGGTCATTCTTCAAGCTCTTCTCTCTCTCTAAATTAGAAGTTCTTCCTTCTCTAGAAAATCAAGAGAAATCAAGGATTGAGAAAAATCAAAAGTGGGGCAAGAATGAAACTTATTTGCAAACTTGTAAGAGTTATTGTTGTGGTGTTTTTGAAAGGAGGCTAGCAAATTTGTTGGATTAATTTGGCTAAAACTCTAAGGTAACAATTCTTTCTCTTGTTGCTAGTTTTTGGTGTTGCATGTGAAGAAGAAAGAACTTGTAGTTGAAAATATTGCTCTTAGATAAATTGCATGTAAGAAATATGGTTTGGATATGAAAGGATTGGATAAGAAGGTTATGTAAGCATGTTGTAGCCAAAATGCTACCTTAAACTTGTTAAGTTAGTTGTTATATATTGTGGGGCAGAATTTTACACATCCAAGTTTAGGTGTGTAATCCCCGTTGAATTGATTGGATTGTTGGGCCTTAAAAGTGGCGTTTGGATGTTGAATTTGGCCTTGAAAAAGGTGGCAAAGTACGTAGAAACAAAGGAAATGCTGCCCGATTTTCCATAGAATTTAGTGACTTTGCACATGGGATATTCTACGTTGTAGCTTGAGGTTAATAAACATATTATGGTCATTATAGGTTGACGTACTACGTGCGGTATTTTGGACTTAGCAAGTGGATTTACCGAAGAGGTATGTGTAACTTTCCTATCTCTTGAGCATGAATAGCTTTACCTATATAGTACGATAGACGTACAAGGTTTTGATATCCCTTACTTGTTTTAAGGATGACCAAGTTTGGTGAGTAAGGGGGGATTAACTCATTTCTTTAAAAGTATTAAGGATGTCTTGAGTTTTCAAAGTTAAGGGACTTGATGTGTTTAAGTATATGATTCTTGTGTCTTTTTAAAAGTGTAAGTCCCTTGGGTTTAGGAAAATGTATTTGACTAAGGCATAACGTTAATATAATGACTTTATGGGAAGTTGGTTATATTAGCTTTATGGAAGGTTAACAAAGGAAGATTTACTCTAAGTTAAATGAGTACGGATAAATGATTTGAAGTTGTGAAAGGCAAATTGATTTTTAAGGCATTAATTGCCTAAGATTTTAAAAGAGTAGAAGTACATAATACTTTGGGTTAAATCCCCGGATTTCATAAAGACATGTTAGTGCCTTAAGTAAACTAAAATGAGAATGTGTATGAACAAGATTAATAAGAAGTTAAGGGGTTTCTTAACTTGCTTGTATTACGTATGATAGCCGGTTTGTGCTAATGATATATTATTATTTATTACGGGTTCATTCCCCGGGTTGTGGCATTTGCATATTCCGTGGATTTGCTACCCACGATGCGAGGAATACCTCATGCGAGTCCGTAGAGCTCATGCGGGTGAAATAGTCCCATGCGGGTGAGTACAACCTATGCGAGGAATACCTCATGCGGGTCCACATGACCCATGCGGGTGAAATAGTCCCAGGAGTAGGAGTGCTTAATGATACTGCGGGGAGGATGACCTTGCTTTGATTATGAGCTTCCTATTTTCATGCAGTATAGTATATGCTTGATATTCTCATTATTAGTAAGGCACAGTGTTCTGTAAAAATTGATTATCATACATGTCTCCAGTTATTTTAGACTTATGAGGTATTTACAGTATTTTCCAGTTTCGCATATTTAGTACATATTGTGTACTGACCCCCTTCCTCGGGGGCTGCGTTCATGCCGCAGGTAGGGGTAAACAGGTGGTGGATCCTCATTCTTAGGATCACTGGTCTGGTGTCAGAAGCTCCATTCCTCCGGAGGCTTGTTTTGTTGGTACGATTTTTCCCTGATGCTAGGTATTATGTACATTCAGGGGTATGGCGGGGCCCTGTCCCGCCACAGTGGTTATTCCTAGAGGTCTGTAGTCACGTTTGTGTTTTGGGCTGTAAGAACAAGTTGTACTGTTTATTTTTGAATAAGTTTAATCTATGAAAGACGGCCTTGTCGGCTAGCCAGTGATGTTTGCTATATACAGGTTTATGTGTATGTATGTTCCGCTGCTATTCTCTGATGTATACCTGACGGGGTGCCCCGGTAGGGCACCAGTCGCGGCCCCGGGGTCGGGTCGTGACAAAGAACAAGATTAACTTATTTTCCAAGATTAAACACCTTAACCAAGTTCTAAGCCAAGTTAAATACTTGAGCGATGGTCACGCTTTGACAAGAAAACTATCTTGAAACCCTAAGCTTGTTTACGAACTTTTTGAAAGAAAAAACATGAAAGCAGGATGGTTACAAGCTTGTAGAGGATACGTGTGTGTTAAGGTAACGTGAAGAAGTGGTGTGAAATTGAAGCAGTTGTAGCCGAGACTTGTGGATTGTTTTGGCTAAAAGATAAGGTAAGATGTCTTCTTCCTCTTTGAGAATAATGGAAGTTATATAATGTTGTAGTTAAGAGATGAACTTGTGTTAAGTGAAATGGAGAATAAGAAGTGCATGAGACAGTTTTGGCATGTTAGCTGATTTTGGACTGTTTTGTTTATATTGGATTCGTTGGGTGTTATTGTTATTATCGTCACTAAGTGCATGTTAGATTGAAGGAAATCTTGTTATTGAAATTTGAAATGGTTTATATTAAAGTGTTGAGACTTGAATTGGATTATGAGGAATTATGAAAAGGGAAATGATATTAGGTCTTGTTGGCCGAGATTGTATAAAACTGTTGGATATTGTGGTGTTGTTTTAGGGACAGTTTTGTGACGTTATAATGTTGGAAATTCAGTTACAATTATGCATGTTTAAATGTGGTAATTGCTAACGTATGTCCTAAAAGAATAAGGGTGTAGAATGGTGTAGAAAGGCTTCACATTCTACCCTCGTTGTGTTGGATTATGGACTGTTTTATATGGATTAAGAGGCCGGATTAACATAAGAAGTAGGTGTGTGAATCATCTTGGTTGCTATTTTTGTTGTGTAATAAATTGGTACTTGGTTATTGATGGTAATTGGACTTATTTGTAAGGTGGAAACATATGTATAACTAGGGAAAGTGCTGCCCGAGTTTTTATATGAAAGGAGAGTCATTATGTGGTATAGCATATACTAGTATCATGAATTTGATAGATGTGTTGTTGTCATTATAGGTTGAAGTATACCTATTTGAGACGTATTCTACTTATCATGTTGGTGTAGCCGATAAGGTATGTGAACTATCCTTTATTCTTTTGGCATGTTTTACGTGTGAAATATACCTGTGGTATTGTTTCATGATTCATTCTACTCTTAGAAGTTAAGGGGTAATTCATGTTATTGATTCTATGCTAAAAACATGTCTAAATTGTTCCTAAGTCTTTATTAAGGCATATGAGGAGCGATGTTGATATCCATAAGAGTTTTTAGTAAGCGCTGGAGTCGGTTCGACTTTGCTAATTTAAGTAACTGATAAGTATTAAGCGCTGAGACTGTTTTAATAAATAATTGAGTATGTTTTAATGGACGTGTTGAAATAAGCCATTGCACCGTTAAGTGAAAAATGTATCGACAAACAATTATATTAAAATGATTAGCACGCCATCTGCATAGAAGCTAAGATATAACCAATTTGTTTTATATTTTCTAGTTCACAGCTGATTAGATAAGATTTCATCATATAAATTACTCACGGCCCATATAATAATTAATTAGGCGAATTCGGATCCGTTATCACCAATCAAATACAGGATTTTGGAAATATTCGAGGCATGTGAAACTCTTTCTTCTTTCTTTGGTGTGATTTATATGAAAGTGAGTGTACGGCGGATGTACATAGTTCTATTGGATTTTAATCCTTAATGATACATGATATGATAGTGCCTTTGAGTTTTCAAAAGACGATTTCAAAGTGATCATATTATGATAAGTGCCTTGATTTTCTAAAGGAGGATTTGAAATGATACATGACATGAAGGTGCCTTGGTTTTTCTAAAATGAGAGTTCATTTTAATGATTGGTACATGATATGTTGGTACCTTGGTTTTGTTGAGAGTCAAATGATGATTTAAATTGCACAAGGTTGCTCAAGATAGCTATTCGTGCAAGTGTTATTAATTTAGACACTGAGTCCCACAAATGGGCCGGGATATGTTATGTGTAAAAGACACCGAGTTCCACAACGGATCGGGATACATTATGTGTAAAAAGACATCGAGTCCCACAACGGGCCGAAATACGTTATGTGTAAAAAGACACCGAGTCCCACAAATGGGTCGGGATATGTTATGTGTAAAAGGAACACCGAGTCTCACAAATGGCCGGGATATATTATGTGTAAATAGATACGATGATTCCATGGACATGTATCCATAATGCGAGTATAGACACTCATGCGGGTATAAAGACCCATGCTGGTTCGATTCCCATGAATAGGATATGCATAATGATTCTATGGGCATGTGTCCCTGATTTTGACATGACTTTCATATTTTGAAGTGGTACAGTGATACAGTGGTACAGTGGTATAGTGATCTGATGGTACGATGATGCGATGGTACAGTACGATTGGTTACGATTTTATATGGCACGGTTGGATCTAGTATTTGATTTTCATACTTGTCCTTGTCATCTTTTTGCCAGTTATGATCTTATTTACTGTACGTTATGTTTACATACTTGGTACTTTGTTATCGACTTCCGACGGATGACTGCGTTCATGCCCGCAGGTATAGATACACAGTTTGGTGATCCTCGAGCTTAGGATCCTTGCTCAGCGTTTTGGGATAGCTCCATTGTTCCGGAGCCTAGTCATTTTGGTACAGGTATTCCATTATGACGTATGTATATTCAGGGGTACGGCGGGGCCTTGTCACGTCAATAGTTCATTGTCTCACTCTTAGAGGTCTGTAGTCATGTGTGGGTTGGACATGTACGATTGTAATGCATTTGGATATTTCTATATGTAGTGGCGGCCTTGTCGGCTTGGCTGTTTTATAATGCAAGTTTGCTATTACAGTTCAGGGGACAGGACCCCTTCGTTATGAGATGGTGAGTTGTTTTTAAGCTTCTGATGGTTATATGAGATGTTTGGTTAGAAGGGTGCCCAGGTAGGGCACCAGTCGCGACCCGTCGGTTCGGGTCGTGACACTAGTCCTCTAGTCCTCTTCTCATGCTTAGGATTGTCCATACAATTATTTTATTACAATCTAAGCTCATAATTCGCAGGTCTCAGCCTATTTAATGACCCACTTTTACGAATTAGAACATGATCCCAAAATATTTGAGACGACGGCCGTACTTTTTTTCCTCTTTATCTCGCTGTGTTTCCCTGTTTTGTGCAAAAAGAATGTAGTCTAAAAAAGACCAATAAACACTTGGAATTTATGCAAATATATTTTTAAAATAGGGAATAATACAAAAAAAAACGATGATATGGGCGATAATAATTAGTTATGGATTGTGATTAAAGTTAATTCGTGTTAGTAAAGTTAGTTCTTCCCATCATATGCTTGCTTAAAGTCTGTTAGTCTTTGTCATAGATTTATATATGTACTAGTTAGTAACTAGAAAATGTAGAGAATTTTCAACGTTAAGAGATTTTTGTTTCTTCACTTTATAATATATTGGACTAAGATGGTTTATGTTATACTTCCTCCGAGAATGATTAGAAGATTTTTTATAATTTAAAATAAATTATTAATATTTGTGTGATTATAAATTATATCATTAAGAATAAAATAAAAACGTTAAAGTTAAATTATTGCTACTAAATATAAAAATATATTATTCTTTTTAACATATATTAAAATAAAAGAATATGACATAAATTGAGACACACAAAATATATATAGCAACATGAACCGCAAGAATTCATATATACTACTCTAACGTGATTAGGATTGAGGCATAGCTTGTTAATGTTGTTTCACTATTTTTCCCCCACAATCTTTTAAATTCTGTCGGTTCCTCAGCTTATAAATTCAAGAAGTAACCTCCAAACTCCACACACACAACTTGGTTGCTGAGTAAGAAATAAGCTAGCTAGCCAGAAAACATGCCTATGAGAGGAAGCAAAGTGGGAGTGTTGAGTATGATAGTTTTAGGACTACTACTCATAGTTGAATTTGCAGCAGTGTCAAGTGGATTGAGCTTGTGTAACATGAATGACGATGGTTTAACAGCATGTAAGCCATCAGTTACACAGCCAAATCCAGTGGAGCCATCTACTACTTGTTGTGAAGCCTTGTCGGGTGCAGACTTGCAGTCCTTGTGTTCTTATAGGAACTCATTCTTATTGCCTTCCCTTGGAATTGACCCTGAACTTGCTTTGGCTCTTTCTATTAAATGCAATCTCACGTCTCCACCTAATTGTAAAGAAAAAATAAATAGAGGTCTTTAATTTCTTCCCTATACCTCTAGCTTCTTAGTATTAATTTACTTTTGTTGTTGTAGTACTTTTGTGTTTATTGATTTTGAGATCTAGATCCATTCGAAGAGGAGTGTAAGTGTATTTCATCACAATAAATGGAGATTTTATTGTAGGAGTTTACGTCGGGTTCGTACACGCAGCGAAATTTGAAAATTTATGTTTCAAACCCGAAATAAGCAGTCGAACTGTAGTGTGATATATAATGTAAACATAAACACAAAAAAAATGTAATACTTCGATCAAAGACTTACATTTCAAAGCAATCAATCCAAACTGTTGAATCTTCAAGCTTTGTGTAGTCCGAGGGTGCACAAGCAGACGTCCATCGATTTCTGAAAACTATGATGTAATTTGCTAAGTCAGGAATGCTAGGAAATCCGACAGAGCTTTAGAAGAGATTTGTCTCTAGCAATTAGTGTAATGAAATGGGAGGGGGAAGCCCTCTATTTATAATTGAGAATAGAGGTTTCTAGGGTTTCCATGGGCGGGCACCGCAACACGGGTGACTAAAATTTGGGTGTCAGAAAACACCTTGCACCATGACCAAAATAGGTGGCATCGCGGTGCCTACGCGCGTTTCGGCACCGCGGTCCTTGTCCCAATTTTCAGCCTTATTCTCATTTCTAATGTCCCGATCATCAACCTAACATATATTTAATCTCCTTCTAATTACATCCTTCAATCGACAGAACATTTGACTTACTGTTACCCTTCAGGCCTTTACATATCGTCACTAATTACATTAGGATCTTCACGGAACTCCTAGACTGCGCCGGAAGACGAACCCAATATGTAAAGTTTAGCTACACAAATGTTATACCCCGTAATTTTAGGACAATAAATTGAGAACGTAATTAAGAAAATAAGATTCGAGTGTTTGAAGAAAAGTATAATTACATATGCTAATACGACATAATTTTGGTTACAACAAATGTGACGAGGCAAATTAATACTAGTGGTTGAATTTTCCCAACGAGGTTAAGGACTATGCCGTGTAAAATAAAATCTTGACATTGAGAATATGAACATTTCAAAATTTTCAGATTTTTAAGCTAAGTGTGGGATTAATTTTAGTAAGGATGATAAGTGGGAAACTAGTGGGCAAAACATATGACACCTTGTGCCCCCACGCGTGGGACAAGTGGCAAGCATGCACCATTAAATTTCAACTCACATATATCCACACTCCACTCATTTTCTCCCCTTATTTTTCAAAAAATCTCTCCCTCATCCTCCATCTTCTCTCCTTCTCCTCAAACAGATTTTTCTTGACTTTCATAGCCAAGTTAGAGACCAAACCAACTCCCATTCCAAGACTAAGTTATTCTACTAAGTTCCAAGCCATAGTAAACTCCCCAAAACAGTGGGGAATTCGGTAATCTGGCCGAGAAAACTGTCCAGAAAATGTTAGCTTTGAAGATGAACTATTTTGGAAGAAAAACATGTAAGCAAGATGATTTAAGCTTTGTAAGGATGCATGCATGCCATTTTAAGTTGAAGAAATGGTGAAAATGGTGCACATTGGAGCAGTGGGTGTCGACGCAATTTAGGAACTGTTTTGGCTTAAGTTAAGGTAATAATCCTTCTTTTTATAGAGTATTTGGAAGTTAAATGATGTTGTAGTTAAGAGATGAACTTGTGTTAAGAAAGATTAGAAATAAAAGAAATGCATGTGGTTGTTGTTGGAGTTATGATTACCGATTTTGGGGCTGCTTTTAAGTACATTAGGTTTGATTGTTGTTGTTATTATCATTGTCACTAATTGCATGTTAAAATTGAAGGAAGTCTTGAAAGAAATCATGATATTTAAAGTTGTAGTTGTTCATAGGAGAAATGAATTGGATTTTAAGGAATTATAAGAATAGTTGTGGTTTATGTTGGGTGTGCCGAGACATGCATGAAATTATTGGACATGTTGTGTTGTATTTAGGGGCTGTTTTTTTAAAGTTATAATGCTGGAAATTTAGTTACAAATATGCATGTACATTGTGGTAATTGCTAACGTATGTCCTAAAGGAATAAAAGTATAAAAAGGTGTAGAAAAGCTTCACATTTCACTCTCGTTGTTGTTGAAGTATGGACTGTTTTAATGGACTGTTTTAGTATGGATTAAGGGACTGAATTAACAAGAGAAATATGGCGTATATGGAGTATTTGGGACTGTTTTGGTTTTATCCTTAAGTTGTGACTTGTTATTGATGCTGTTGACCTTGTTTGTGAATTGCGGATGTGAGTATAAACAGGGAATGTGCTTGTTACACCCCGTAATTCCAGGACATGTTTAAGATAATGTACGTAAGGAATCAGGACTTTTAAAAATTTGTACGAAAGGAAGAATTGTTTTTCCAAAGGAAAATCTTCCTAACTTCGGAAAGGAAAAATGTTCGTTGATGAGAATTAGATTCTCAAAATGCGTTATTTGAGACGTATGGAATTTTTTAGCATTGTGGAAATTTATTTACGGATTTGGTCACGTAGGGCCCACCCGGAAAGTTTTACGTTTTGGGGGGCCCACGAGGTTTCCGATATTTTGACGAATTATAGAAATTTTGGGAAATGAAAGATTTTAGACCAATGGGAGGGCGACACGTGTCACCACTCACGTAGCTTGTTGGATGAAGAAAAAAAATGGACCAAGTCAAAGGGTCAAGGTTAGCTTGAGATAATTGACCACATCCTAGCCTTTCATTTGGATTAATCTTAGCCCTTGGATGCCTTATATAAGTATATACTAGTGCAAGACTAGATCATTTTCAACACTTAGAAAAATTTAGAGAACCTAATGGGTTCTTTGTAAAGCTCTTGGCCAAGAGCTCTCTTGAGCAACAAAATTTTGCAATCTTGCTTCATAAATCCCAATATTCAAACCCAAGATCCCTAAAGGTATTCTAAGGATATCTCAACACAAAAATCTCGGAAAAACTACGTTTTTACGTTAGTCGCAACATGAAAACCTAAGGAGTTTTTCATAGTTGGAGTTGGAACTTGAAGAGGGGTTCTTCACAAACTTCTAAGGGTTGCTTGGAGTGGATTGGAACGTCTAGAAGAGGAGCTAAAGTTGCTAAGGATCGACTTTAGGTTTTGGATTGTATTTGGGCTTAAAGAGGTAATAATCTCCGTCTTGCTATTGTAATTCAAGATTTCATGTTCTAGTAGTTGATAGATGAGCATGTGACATTTAGAATAAAGATTGATAAATGTTATGGAATTAGGAAGCTCAAATCCTTGATTGGCATGATTAGCCATTAAGTTTGTAAATCAATTTAGTTGTTAGTTACTATCGTCGCATGTTATATAAAGAAGGGTTTATAAGTGTTATTATTGGTTATGCCGTATATAACATGTTGGAATAACGATTTGGATTAAAAAGGAATTGAAAAAGGTTATATGTCGTATCGAAATGTTGTTGTTGCCGAGAATGGCTTACGATTGTTGGAAAATTGTACATTAATTGTGGGGAATAATTTTACACGTCCTGTTAAGGCGTGTAATCCCCTTTGAATTGCTGGTTTGTTGCGCCTTAAATGTGGCTTATTAGTTGATAAATACGAGCCTTAGAAAAGGTGAATAAAGCGGAATAATTAAAAGAGATGCGAAAACAGAATCAAAAACTTTAAAACATAAGAAAATATAAGTTTTTAAATAAACTTACAATTTTATTCAAAGCATAGAGAGAGAGGGATACAAGATCAGGCAAGGAAAGAGAGAGAGGGGGATATTTCCGGATGCCTTCTATGTTTACAAATGAGAACCTTAAATAGGCCTCGAATGAACTATTCGTCCTAACACGTGGACGGTTCTGTTTAAAACAAATGGACGGCTAAGATTACATGACCTTTACTTTTTTGAAAGGGCAAACGTCTTCTTCTGCTTTAAAGTCCTTTGTCTTTTTCTGCTTTATGTCGCTTTCTTTGGCTCTTTCTTTTCTGAAGAGGCAAATGTCGCTTTCTGTTTTATTGGTTTTGTCCTCTGCTCTTGCGAAAGGGCAAATGTCACCATCTGCTGACTCTTGCTTTTCTGAAGGGGCAAGTGTCGCTGTCTGCTTTATCTTTTGCTTTCTCGAAGGGGCAAGTGTCCTTTGCTTTTCTGAAAGGGCAATTGTCACCATCCTGCTTTATGTCCTTTTCTGGAAGGGACCTGCTGTCATTATTTCTTTGAGTGCATCTGCGTAGGCTTGTGCAATTCCTCGGGGAATGAGCATGTCGCCATTATTTGTTTCACTGTGGTTGGATTCCACTTCTTCTTCATCCTCTAACTTTGCCAGAGCTTCTAATAGCTTCCTTCTGGTTTCTGATTTAGAACGTGAGGTTTCACCTGAGGAAGATGGGCTTCTTCTTTCTGGTTTTACCTTAACTTCTTCCCTGGGTTTTGGGCTCCATCCTTTAATTCTGATGGTCTTGCTTAAATAACGGATCCTGTTTATCTCTTGGATGTCGAATGACCAATTAATGATATACGAAATTCTTTTATTAAAAAAGAACTTGCATAACTTAATATGTTCTGGTAAAGTCGAAATCTGTTGTTCCTCTTGGAAACTCTTATATTTATCCTGGAAGCTTGAAGCTACCACCTGTGAATTTCCTCCAAAGATGCTCCACCATTCGTAGAACCATCTGGGAATAACTTTCTCTTTAATCCCTTCTGCATATTTGATGAACCAAGTGTGGGTATTTGGCCTAACATACAGAAAGTTGAACCATGCATCCTTATAATCATACCAATTATAGGCTTGCGATGCATGAGTCTGGATAATGGTATCCGGGTTTGTAGGTGATCTACATACCAATTAAATGGACTTAAAATCTTTTAATGGTAAACTTGGAATACTCGATTAATCTGCTTTATCAAAATACTTGTGTTCGACTTACATGGAGTCGGTATCAACTAAAATAAACTCATAGTACTTCCTAGTTTTCGGAGTCTTGAGTATCCACATCTTGGTGATCTGTGTATGGGGTTTTAGCAAGTCTTGCACCACAAAGTTTTCATCTTGTTTGTCTAGTGCCATTATTGGCAAGTGCAGGTATGAATAAATTCCCGTTACGGATGGAAGTGGTATCTCTTTCTTAGAGGCTCTGTGGTTTAATCGCTACGAGTATGATTAGGGAATCATCACCTGTAACTATCCACGCTGCAGGCGGATCTTTGGTGTAGCTTTGAACGGCTGAATCTGCTCCTTTCCTTTTTTGGAGGAAACTGGTACCATTGGGAGATCTCCCAATACTGTGAACTTATTTTGTCCACTGGGTTTATGAAGAATTGGAACTGCAGTTTTTTCTGCAAAAGGCTGTTTCATTTTTTCTTCTAACTTATTACGAAAAGTGGTCTCGTGAGCGTAAGCCACAGGATCCTGGCCTCATTATTTCCCTGCAAAATTCTCTAGTCAGGAAACCTGGTAGAGAGTTTTCTTTACCTTTTATAAAATCAAATTTTAAAATTCGAAATTTGATAATAAGGCTTGCCTTCTGGCAAAATCTGTTTTGTAACTAAATCTTTTTTGTAAAATGTCTTTGGCTGCTTTGCAGTCGACTTTTAACAAAATTAAGTGTTACATTATTCATGGAAGTCTTTTAGGCTGTTTTATCAGAATATGGCATAGGTCCTTCCGACCTTACATGCTAAATCTAATGGCTTAGCCTGACTGGTTTAGTAGCTATGTTCTAATTCCTGGTTGCAATTTCGGGCGTGAATTAAACACACCGCTTAACTGACTTAAGGGATATTCATTAAAGATATCACCGTAATCTATGTCAGAAGTATTAGTTCCTACCCTTACGAAGGTTTCTGGATTAAGGATTCCTAAACATGGAAGTTTCTGGACAATATCCTTTACCTGGATGACAGCTCTAGTCTGTTTGTCTGACAAAGGGACTGGATTCTTCCTAAGCCATTTATAAAGCAGTTCACATATCTGTCTAATACCTGGGATAAACTCTTTTATGCAATTAAGATTACCTAAGAATCTTTGCTTTTTATCAAGAATATTATCGGAAAACTTAAAGAACTCTAAGGCTCTACAGATTGATTTATAGGTTCCTTGATAGAGATCATGTCTTAAGAACCTAACGGCTGTCTGAGAAAACATTAATAAATCTTTCTTACTAGGTATCGAGTACCTAATCCACCTTAATGCTTCGTTAAGTGGTTTGTGATTTATTGCGAGTTTCGGGACTCCTCTTTCTTTTTCAGCGTTCTTGTTATTATAGAAAGCTGAATAACTCCACTGTGATTTAGAATGTCTAATGATTTCTTTTTTAAGTAGATCATTGACTTCCTTTTTACAGTGTTCTATGAGCTCATGGCTCATCTGGATTGGTCTGGCTTTTGTGGGAATGTTTTCCTCACTAAAGTCATCCATGTATGGCAGATCTATAGTTTGCTTCTTTCTTTCCCAGAAAGCACTTGGTAGTTCTGAACATAGTCCTTTTTTCATAGAATCTTTTAAAATTATTACCCTATTAATTACCTCCGGGGTTTTTAAAATAGATTCTATCCTTTTTATCTTAACATCTTTTTTTACGTAGTTAACCTGATTGGTTAATAGCCGTATTTTAAAGACTGTCTTTTGGTCAATATGATTACTGTGATCAGTAGTCAAAGGATTAACGTATGGGATTATTCCTTTGCAAATACATTTATGATCTGCTCTGGAGTCAAATAATATAATTGAATCCTTAATAAAATCTCTGTTTATTAAAATCTTTTGCAAGATAAAATCCTTTATTATTATCTTGTTAGGGACATGGTAGCTTAATGCTTTGGCCCTGAAACTTAATTTCAAACCTGGTTCATCTTCTGCTTCTTTAGAAGTGGGTGGTGTTAATTGATTATTAACAGGAATTAAATCTTTTAATGTACCATTAACAATTGTTTCAGCCTCTAAGGGACTGAGACTCTTCTTCAGACTGAAAATCTCTTTTTTTAGATTTATAATCTCTTTTAATAAATCCTGAACCGTAGTGTCGGATTTAGTTTCCCTAATGGAAATCTTCTGGTGGTTATTCGTGATAACCGTACTGCATTTCATACAGTCTGATTTTCCCGATACTCTGTGATGCAGTGGAGGTGGAACTACCTGAACTGTAATTTGATGAACTATCGTCACTGTAATAATCCTCTGAAGAAACTTCAGATTTATCACTGGATTGTTCTTCATTTAACTTTGTAACAGTTAAATTATTATTCATCCTTCTTTTGGGTTTTCTAACCCTTTTCTTGGTTTTCCCATTATCAGAGTTTCTTAACCTTGGATAGGTTAATACCTTTTCTTTCGAAATGGAACTCTTGCTAAGTTCTTTGCATTTGTTATTAATTTTATCTAATAACTCTTTATTAATATCTGGTTGATCTGGTCGTTTTTTGCGGCGTTTTGCCAGCATCTCTTTGATATTAAAGAATAAATCATTAAGGGTTTTCCCCTCAGTTCCAATCGGTATATCACCAGATTCATGGGCATTTCTTGCACCAGATTCATGGGCATTACTTGCACCAGTATCTTGTAACAACTGTCGGATTTCTTCTTTATCACGTAGGATTCCTTTTGGATCCTTTTCGTTCCTTTTAAACGAAGTGTCTATCAAGATCTTACCCTTTACGGGGACCTTAATCTGTTTTAATGGTGGAGTTACTGTTTCAACAGTATTTTCTCCTGCGAACCATTTGTTAGCAATGGAGCTCAGGGACTGTCTACCATTATGGAGTTTATCAGTGATTTCAAACCACTTGAAGAATTCAATATTAAAATTAATTCTGTTCATATCACTTATCCATGTTTCCCTAAACACCCTTCTTTCCTCGAGTGGGAAAGTGCTTACATACCATTTTCTTTTAATGGCGTTCTCTGGATCTATCCATGATTTATCAAGAGTTTTCCAATCGATTTTAAAACCGATATCTTCTTTGATAATACCAAGTTTACTGTGCTTTTGTGGAAGCATAGCCTTAGTACTTCTACCATCGACTGAATTAGCTTCTGGAGCTAACATGGCATCAATTCTTTTGATTAAATTAGCTTCTAGAGCTAAATCATTAGTTCTGTTGATTAAATCATTATTAATTATACTAGGTTCACCAAGCTTATTGCTTCTGGTGGGACTGTTAGGCGAATAATCTATTCTCTGAAGAATAGTTTCATCAGATTTATCAAAATACTTTTCCTCCTCCCGGGGTTTGGAAGAAGATACAGAGTATCTATCCTTAGTAATTCTCTTACCGTGGTTAGCTTCTCGAGCTAATAAAGTATTAATACTGTTAACTAAATTATCTTCTGGAGATAAAACAGTTTTCATTAATAATGGACTATATGGGATCTTCCATATAATTCTTCTAAGGATTGTTTTGTTGCTAAGCAACAGATACGTATCCTTAATCTTTCAATCTCTTTGTTTAGTTCAATCATTCTATTGATGATTACTTGTCTTATTATGATTTGATGAAAATCATTCAAACCTTCAGCAGGTTTTACGGTTTTATAATACTCTAACCTCTCAAGATTCGACTTGATCCTCTTATTACATTGATAACTTTCAACTATATTTTTAAGCTTATCTGAATTATATTTTCTTATATAATCAAATTCGTGACGCATCTTCATTTATAACTCTTCTTGGTTTAACCAAGGTTTGTTGATAAGCGTGGAGACTACCATCCTTATCCTAGGGCTGTTGTTCTAACTTGTTACTAGGCTTTTAGTCCTACTCTTTTCTTATTCCTTCGACTACTTAATAGTATTCCTATCCTAGTTGTCAACACTAGTTCTTGTTCTTACTAGTTACCTAAATAGTTCTCCTATCCTAGTTGTCAACACTATTTCCTATTCTTTTTAATTACTTAAACAGTTACTTGTTCTGTTTGCCTGACGCTTTCTCCTGCGATCTTCGGCGACATCCAACAGTATTTCACGCCCTACGCCTACCCCGGCTTCACGGGCAACATACTGCTCCAGGAAAGCTTACTTCAGCAGTACTCAGCTGCCATATAACAGAATAGTATAACTTCTAAGTGATTAAACCTAATCGGAATAGTAGACTTCTGACGGAACAGGGTAACGACTCTGGTAACTACAGGAACTAGAACAGTGGACTTCTGACGGAACAGGGTCACTATTCTGGTAGCTCTGAGAATTCAAGCGAGTAACAGGAACTTCCTAGCAACCTAAGAACAACACCGCCCTAAGGACGGTAGTATGAGACTACTCACTCATCTCTACCAACATGGCTTTGATACCATAAAGTGTGAATAAAGCGGAATAACTTAAAGAGATGCGAAAACAGAATCAAAAACTTTAAAACATAAGAAAATATAAGTTTTTAAAATAAACTTACAATTTTATTCAAAGCATAGAGAGAGAGGGATACAAGATCAGGCAAGGAAAGAGAGAGAGGGGGATATTTCCGGATGCCTTAGCAATTACAAAGTGAGAACCTTAAATAGGCCTCGAATGAATTATTCGTCCTAACACGTGGACGGTTCTGTTTAAAACAAATGGACGGCTAAGAATTACATGTCCTTTTCTTTTTCGAAAGGGCAAACGTCTTCTTCTGCCTTAAAGTCCTTTGTCTTCTTCTGCTTTATGTCGCTGTCTTTGGCTCTTTCTTTTCTGAAGAGGCAAATGTCGCTGTCTGCTTTATGGGTTTTGTCCTTTTGCTTTTGCGAAAGGGCAAATGTCACCATCTGCTTTACTTTTGACTCTTGCTTTTCCGAAGGGGCAAGTGTCGCTTTCTGCTTTATCTGAAGGGGCAAGTGTCCTTTACTTTTCTGAAAGGGCAAGTGTCACCATCCTGCTTTACGTCCTTTTACGGGAGGGACTCGCATCGTTATTTTTGGGTGAGTGCAGCATCTGCGTGAGGCTTGCAATTCCTCGGGGAATGAGCATGTCGCCATTATCTGTTTCACTGTGGTTGGATTCCACTTCTTCTTCATCCTCCAATTTTGCCAGAGCTTCCAATAGCTTCCACGGTTTCGATTTAGAGCGTGAGGTTTCTCACGAGGAAGATGGACTTCTTCTTTCGGTTTTACCTTAAGTTCTTCCACGGGTTTTGGGCTCCATCCTTTAATTACGATGGTCTTGCTTAAATAACGGATCCTGTCTATCTCTGGATATCAAATGACGATTAATGATATCTGAAATTCTTTTATTAAAAAGAACTTGCATAACTTAATATGTTAGTAAAGTCGAAATCATTGTTCCTCTTGGAAACTTTTATACTTATCTGGAAGCTTGAAGCTACCACTGTGAATTTCCTCCAAGATGCTCCACCATTCGTAGAACCATCGGGAATAACTTTCTCCTTAATCCCTGCGTATTTGTGAACCAAGTGTGGGTATTTGGCCTAACATACGAGAAAGTTGAACCACGTCCTTATAATCATACCAATTATAGGCTTGCGATGCGTGAGTCTGGATAATGGTATGCGGGTTTGTAGGTGATCTACATACCAATTAAATGGACTTAAAATCTTTTTAATGGTAAACTTGGAATACTCGATTAAGTGCTTATCAAAATACTTGTGCTCGACTTACATGGAGTCGGTATCAACTAAAATAAACTCATAGTACTTCCAGTTTTGAAGTCTTGAGTATCCACATCTTGGTGAGTGCAGTATAACGGGGTTTTAGCAAATCTTGTACCCTAAAATTTTCATCTTGTTTATCAAATGCCATTATCGGAGTGCAGGTATGGATAAATTCCCATTTCTGAATGGGGGCTGGTATCTCTTTCTTAGAGGGCCCTACTGGTTTAACTGCTTCTGAGTATGATTCTGGGGGAACCATCCTGTAACTATCTCTGCTTTGGGCAGATGCTGGTGTAGCCTTGAACGGCTGAATCTGTTCTTTCCCTTTTTTAGAGGAGATTGGTATAATTGGGAGATCTCCCAATACTGTGAACTTATTTTGTCCACTGGGTTTATGAAGAATTGGTCTGCGCTTTTTTTACGCAAAGGCTGTTTCATTTTTTCTTCTAATTTATTCTGAAAGGGTGGTCTCATCGGGCGTAAGCCCTGGGAGCCTGGTCTCATTATTTCCCTGCAAAAATTCTCTTGTTAGGAAATCTGGCAGAGAGTTTTCTTCACCTTTTATAAAATCAATTTTGAAATCAAAACTGGATAATAAGGCTTGCCATCGGGCAAAAATCTGTTTAGAAACCAAATTTTTAACATCTTTTTGCAAAATGTCTTTGGCTGCTTTGCAGTCGACTCTTAATAAAAATTCTTTGTTTACCAAATCATCTTGAAATTTTGTAATACATAGTACTATAGCCAAAATTTCCTTTTTAACTGTGCTATAGTTTTTCTGTGCTTGGTTCGGTTCGAGTAAATCTTACTAAGCTGTTAATGACTCAAGAGGAATTCTTTGTTTAAGGATACCCCCGTAACCTATGTCGGAAGCATCGGTTTCTACTATCATAAAGGCTTCTGGATTAGGGATGCCTAAACATGGAAGCTTCTGAACAATCTCTTTTATCTGTATGATGACTCTGAGTACATTCTTGACCAAGGCTGGATTTTTCTTTAGCCTTTTATATAAGGGTTCACAAATCTGTCTAATTCTTGGGATAAAATCTGCAACATAATTAAGACTTCCTAAGAATCTTTGTAGCTGAGTTTTATCTGGAATTTCATCGGGGAACTTGGTAGAGAACTCTATGGCTCTGCAAATCGGTTTATAGGTTCCTTGGTAGAGATCATGCCCTAAGAACCTAATGGCTGTCTGAAACAGTTTTATCTTCTTGGCACTCACTGCTAGACCATTGTACTTAACGATCTGGGCAAAAGTGTTAAGATGCTTAAAATGCTGTTCTATGTTATCTGAGAATACTAGAACATCGTCTATGTATACAATCATGTATTATTGTAAGGATTGAATATGTTATTCATGATGTTACGAAATTCGGAAGGGCATATCGAGCGACGACATTACATTCCATTCATATTGTCAAAGGGACATTGAATCTTTATTTTATACTTATCTTTTCCATCGACTTGGATTTGCCAGAATCCTGACTTCATGTCGAATTTGCTGTAAATATTAGCATTATAAGTTCTTTTTAATAAATCTCTTTTATTAGGAATTGGGTACCTAATCCATTTTAATGCTTGGTTAAGAGGTTTATAATTGATGACGAGTCTTGGGACTCCTCTTTCTTTTTCAGCGTTTTTGTTAACATAGAAAGCTGAACAACTCCACTGTGATTTAGAATGCCTAATGATTCTTTTTTCAAGTAAATCATTGACTTCCTTTTTACAGTGTTCCATGAGTTCATGGCTCATCTGGATCGGTCTGGCTTTTGTGGGAATGTTCTTCTCACTAAAGTCATCCGTGTATGGCAGATCTACAGTATGCTTCTTTCTTTTCCAGAAAGCATTAGGTAGTTCTGAACATATATCTTTTTCCATAGAATCTAATAACTTCTTTACTCTAGTAATCACCTCCGGGGCTTTTAAATTAGATTCTATCCTTTTTATTTTAACATCTCCTTTTAGGTAGTTAACCTGATTGGTTAATAGCCGTATTTTAAAGATTGTCTTCTGTTTAACATGATTACTGTGATCAGTAGTTAAAGGACTTACGTATGGGAACACAAGGTTTCTTCCCATGGAACTGGTGTAAATACCGTCTAGCTTTGCGGTATATGGTTTTATCTGTGTTAGGAATGGAATTCCTAGAATGATTTCTTCAGTTATGTTTCGTGTAATAACAAAATCATTAGTGAAGCAAATATCATTATTACAGACGTGGGCTTTTGAAAGCTTCCAATCTATTCTTATATTATCTCCCGTAGCAGAATATAATTTATGTGTACTTTTACTTAAGTACTTAGTGGGGATTACCCCTTCGCAAATACAATTCTGGTCTGCTCCAGAGTCTAATAATGCTATCTTTTCTAAGATAAAATCTTTGTTTATTATAATCTTAATAGGGACATGGTAGCTTAATGCTCTGGTCCTAGAAATTAATTTTAATCCTGATTTATTTTCCGTTGTCAGAGTTTTATCGACTGGAATTAATTCTCTGTTAGTCAAGGTTTCAGCCTCTGTGGGACTGAGATTCTTTTTCAAACTGAGGATTTCATTTTTTAGATTTACAATCTCTTTTAATAAATCCTGAATAGTAGTGTCTGGATTAGTTTCTTTGATGGAAACTTCTTGGTGGTAATTCGTGATAACACTAATCTTATTTTTTGTACAAGTACAGATTTTTCCAGTACTCTCACAGTCTGAGCTGGAGGTGGAACTATCTGGACTATTGTCACCGTAATAATCTTCTGAAGAAATTTCAGATTTATTACTAGACTGTTTTTTAATTACTAACAAATTATTATCTATTTTCCTTCCGGGTTTTCTGACCCTTTTATTAATGGTTTTTGGACTGGTTAATCCATCTTTTTTACTATTCGAATTAGCACCCTTACTGGGTTTTTTGATCGAGCTAAGTTCTTTCAGCTTATTATTAATCTTGTTTGATAAGTTATTATCATCTGACTTTGAGCGGCGTTTTGCCAAACAGTTTTTAATATTAAGGAAATAATCAGAAAGGGTTTTCCCTTCTGTTCCAATCGGTATATTACCAGACACCTGGGTTTTACTTGCACCAGTATCTTGTAATAACTGTCGGATTTCTTCCTTTTCTCTTTGGATTCCTTCTGGATCCTTATCGTTCCTTTTAAACGAAGTTTTAATCAAGATCTTACCCTTTGCGGGGACCTTAACCTGTTTTAATGGCGGAGTTACTGTTTCAACAGTATTCTCCCTTTTGAACCATTCCTCGGCAATAGTGTTAAGACACTTCATGCCATTATGGAGTTTATCAGTGATTTGGAACCACCTAAAGAATTCTACATTAGAATTAGTGCATTCATATCAACATCAATTATTTCTAAACTCTTTTCTTTCCTCGAGTGGGAAAGTATTATTATACCATTTTCTTTTAATGGCATTTTCTGGATCTACCCATAAATTGTTAAGGGTTTTCCAATCGATTTTAAAACCGATATCTTCATTAATGGTGCCAAGTTTACTGTGCTTTTGTGGAAGCATAGTAGTACTCTTATTACCACCTGAATTAGCTTCTGGAGCTAACATAGCATTAATTCTTTTGATTATTCTATCTTCTGGAGATAGAGAATTTTCCATTAATAATGGGCTGAATAGAGTTCACCCAATCGGATAGTGATACTCTCAACTGTTGCTAAGCAACGGACTCTTATTCTTAGTCCTTCATTTTCTTCATAAAGTTCAACCATTCTATTGATGATTACTTGTCTAATTATGACTTGATGAAAATCATCCATCCCTTCAATTGGTTTAGCAGTTTTATAATACTCTAATTCTCTGAGATTAGCCTTTATCTTTTTATTGCAGTAATTGCTTTTTACTATACAGTTTATTCTGGAAGAATTATACTTTCTTATATAATTAAATTCTGGACGCATCTTCATTTATAAACTACTTGGTTTATAACCAAAGGGTCTGTTGATACGCGTGGAGACTACCGTCTTATCTAGAACATTGTTCTAACTTGTTACTAGGCTTTTAGTCTACTCTTTTCTTATTCCTTGACTACTTAATAGTATTCCTATCTGATTGTCAACACTAGTTCTTGTTCTTACTAGTTACCTAAATAGTTCTCCTTATCTAGTTGTCAACACTATTTCCTATTCTTTTTAATTACTTAGCGATTACTTGTTACATTTGCGCCTTTCTCTGCGATCTTGGCGACATCAAGATATCTGGCCCGAGCACGCTCCGTCCTTTCGGGCTAAATCAACGCTCGGGAAAGCTTACTCTGGCGGTGCTGTTTGCCGTATAACGAATAGTATAACAAGTGATTAAACCTAATCGGAATAGTAGACTTACGGCGGAGCAGTGCGACTGCAGTAACTACGGGAACTAGAGCGGTGGACTTCGGCGAACGGTCACTATTGCGGTAGCTCTGAGAATTCAAGCGAGTAACGAGGAACTCTAGCAACCTAAGAACAGCAGCCCAGGAGCGGTAGTATGAGACTACTCATCGTCTGCCAGCCTTTGTGGTATCGAGCCATGTTGGTAGAGATGGTGGTAATCTCATACTAGTCCTTAAGCGATGTTGTTCTTGGGTTGCTAGAAGTTCTGTTACTGTTTGAATTCTGTAGAGCTACGAAATAGTGACCTGTTCGTCGAAAATCATTCTAGTTCTGTAGTTACAGTCGTTACTGTTCGTCAATCTATTCGATTAGGTTTAATCACAGAAGTTATACTATTGTTATATGGCATTGAATAAGCTTTCTGGAAGCGATATTGCGTGAAGCCGGGTAGGCGTAGGCGTGAAATCTTGTTGGATGTGCCGATCGCAGCGTCAGAACAGCAATGCTGTTTAAGTAATTAAAAGAATAGAAATAGTGTTGACAACTAGAATAGGAGAACTATTTAGGTAACTAGTAAACAAGAACTAGTGTTGACACTAGAATAGAATACTATTAAGTAGTCGAAAAATAAGAAAGAGTAGACTAAAAGCCTAGTAACAAGTTAGAACAACGACCACAAGATAAGGATGTAGTCTCACGCTTATCAACAAACCTTGGTTAAACCAAGAAGAGTTATAAATGAAGATGCGTCACGAATTTGATTATATAAGAAAATATAATTCAGATAAGCTTAAAAATATAGTTGAAAGTTATCAATGTAATAAGAGGATCAAGTCGAATCTTGAGAGGTTAGAGTATTATAAAGCAAATAAACTATTTGAAGGTTTGAATGATTTTCATCAAATCATAATAAGACAAGTAATCATCAATAAATGATTGAACTAAACAAAAGATTGAAAGATTAAGGATGCGTATGCATTGCTTAGCAACAAAACAATCCTTAGAAGAATTATATGGAAGATCCCATATAGTCCATTATTAATGAAAACTGTTTTATCTCCAGAAGATAATTTAGTTAACAGTATTAATACTTTATTAGCTCGAGAAGCTAACCACGGTAAGAGAATTACTAAGGATAGATACTCTGTATCTTCTTCCAAACCCCGGGAGGAGGAAAAGTATTTTGATAAATCTGATGAAACTATTCTTCAGAGAATAGATTATTCGCCTAACAGTCCCACCAGAAGCAATAAGCTTGGTGAACCTAGTATAATTAATAATGATTTAATCAACAGAACTAATGATTTAGCTCTAGAAGCTAATTTAATCAAAAGAATTGATGCCATGTTAGCTCCAGAAGCTAATTCAGTCGATGGTAGAAGTACTAAGGCTATGCTTCCATAAAAGCACAGTAAACTTGGTATTATCAAAGAAGATATCGGTTTTAAAATCGATTGGAAAACTCTTGATAAATCATGGATAGATCCAGAGAACGCCATTAAAAGAAAATGGTATGTAAGCACTTTCCCACTCGAGGAAAGAAGGGTGTTTAGGGAAACATGGATAAGTGATATGAACAGAATTAATTTTAATATTGAATTCTTCAAGTGGTTTGAAATCACTGATAAACTCCATAATGGTAGACAGTCCCTGAGCTCCATTGCTAACAAATGGTTCGCAGGAGAAAATACTGTTGAAACAGTAACTCCACCATTAAAACAGATTAAGGTCCCCGTAAAGGGTAAGATCTTGATAGACACTTCGTTTAAAAGGAACGAAAAGGATCCAAAAGGAATCCTACGTGATAAAGAAGAAATCCGACAGTTGTTACAAGATACTGGTGCAAGTAATGCCCGTGAATGGTGCAAGAAATGCCCGTGAATGCGGTGATATACCGATTGGGCGAGGAAAACCGCAATGATTTATTCTTTAATATCAAAGAGATCTTGGCAAAAAAAGCGGCACGAATCAACGGATATTAATAAAGAGTTATTAGATAAAATTAATAACAAATGCAAAGAACTTAGCAAGAGTTCCATTTGAAAGAAAAGGTATTAACCTATCGAGTTAAGAAACTCGATAATGGGAAAACGAAAAGGGTTAGAAAACCCAAAGAAGGATGAATAATAATTTAAGCATTACAAAGTTAAATGAAGAACAATCGATGATAAATCGAAGTTTCTTGAGGATTATTCTGATGGCGATAGTTCATCAAATTACGATTCGGTAGTTCCACCTCCATTTCGGTGTGTGAAATCTTGGGAAAATCTGTACCTGTATGAAACAGAGTACGGTTATCACGAATAACCACCAGAAGATTTCCATTAGGGAAACTAAATCCGACACTACGGTTCAGGATTTATTAAAAGAGATTATAAATCTAAAAAAAGAGATTTTCAGTCTGAAGAAGAGTCTCAGTCCCTTAGAGGCTGAAACAATTGTTAATGGTACATTAAAAGATTTAATTCCTGTTAATAATCAATTAACACCACCCACTTCTAAAGAAGCAGAAGATGAACCAGGTTTGAAATTAAGTTTCAGGGCCAAAGCATTAAGCTACCATGTCCCTAACAAGATAATAATAAAGGATTTTATCTTGCAAAAGATTTTAATAAACAGAGATTTTATTAAGGATTCAATTATATTATTTGACTCCAGAGCAGATCATAAATGTATTTGCAAAGGAATAATCCCATACGTTAATCCTTTGACTACTGATCACAGTAATCATATTGACCAAAAGACAGTCTTTAAAATACGGCTATTAACCAATCAGGTTAACTACGTAAAAAAAGATGTTAAGATAAAAAGGATAGAATCTATTTTAAAAACCCCGGAGGTAATTAATAGGGTAATAATTTTAAAAGATTCTATGAAAAAAGGACTATGTTCAGAACTACCAAGTGCTTTCTGGGAAAGAAAGAAGCAAACTATAGATCTGCCATACATGGATGACTTTAGTGAGGAAAACATTCCCACAAAAGCCAGACCAATCCAGATGAGCCATGAGCTCATAGAACACTGTAAAAAGGAAGTCAATGATCTACTTAAAAAAGAAATCATTAGACATTCTAAATCACAGTGGAGTTATTCAGCTTTCTATAATAACAAGAACGCTGAAAAAGAAAGAGGAGTCCCGAAACTCGCAATAAATCACAAACCACTTAACGAAGCATTAAGGTGGATTAGGTACTCGATACCTAGTAAGAAAGATTTATTAATGTTTTCTCAGACAGCCGTTAGGTTCTTAAGACATGATCTCTATCAAGGAACCTATAAATCAATCTGTAGAGCCTTAGAGTTCTTTAAGTTTTCCGATAATATTCTTGATAAAAAGCAAAGATTCTTAGGTAATCTTAATTGCATAAAAGAGTTTATCCCAGGTATTAGACAGATATGTGAACTGCTTTATAAATGGCTTAGGAAGAATCCAGTCCCTTTGTCAGACAAACAGACTAGAGCTGTCATCCAGGTAAAGGATATTGTCCAGAAACTTCCATGTTTAGGAATCCTTAATCCAGAAACCTTCGTAAGGGTAGGAACTAATACTTCCGACATAGATTACGGTGATATCTTTAATGAATATCCCTTAAGTCAGTTAAGCGGTGTGTTTAATTCACGTCTGGAAATTGCAACCAGGAATTAGAACATAGCTACTAAACCAGTCAGGCTAAGCCATTAGATTTAGCATGTAAGGTCGGAAGGACCTATGCCATATTCTGATAAAACAGCCTAAAAGACTTTCATGAATAATGTAACACTTAATTTTGTTAAAAGTCGACTGCAAAGCAGCCAAAGACATTTTACAAAAAAGATTTAGTTACAAAACAGATTTTGCCAGAAGGCAAGCCATATTATCAAATTTCGAATTTTAAAATTTGATTTTATAAAAGGTAAAGAAAACTCTCTACCAGGTTTCCTGACTAGAGAATTTTGCAGGGAAATAATGAGGCCAGGATCCCAGGGCTTACGCCCGATGAGACCCCCCTTTCAGAATAAGTTAGAAGAAAAAATGAAACAGCCTTTTGCAGAAAAAACTGCAGTTCCAATTCTTCATAAACCCAGTGGACAAAATAAGTTCACAGTATTGGGAGATCTCCCAATGGTACGATTTCCTCGAAAAAGGAAAGGAAGCGGTCAGTAGTTCAAAGCTACACCATACGCGGGCGAGGATAGTTACAGGATGATTCCCCCGGAATCATACTCGAAGCGATTAAACCAAAGGTGCCTAAGAAAGAGATACGGCCCGTCCAGAAATGAGAATTTATTCATACCGGACGCGCGATAATGGCACTAGACAAGCGGTATGAAAACTTTAGGGTGCAAGACTTGCTAAAACCACATTACGGATCACGGTATGTGGATACTCAAGACTCCCTGAAAACTAGGAAGTACTATGAGTTTATTTTAGTTGATACCGACTCCATAGAAGTCGAACACAAGTATTTTGATAAAACAGACGAAATTGAGTATTCCAAGTTTACCATTAAAAAGATTTTAAGTCCATTTAATTGGTATGTAGATCACCTACAAACCCAGATACCATTATCCAGGACTCACGGACATGAGCTATAATTGGTATGATTATAAGGATGCGTGGTTCAACTTTACGTATGTTAGGCCAAATACCACACTTGGTTCATCAAATATGCGAAGGGATTAAAGAAAGTTATTCCCGGATGGTTCTACGAATGGTGGAGCATCTTTGGAGAAATTCACGGTGGTAGCTTGACTTCGGGATAAATATAAGAGTTTCCAAGAGGAACAACAGATTTCGACTTTACCAGAACATATTAAGTTATGCAAGTTCTTTTTTAATAAAAGAATTTCGTATATCATTAATTGGTCATTCGACATCCAAGAGATAAACAGGATCCGTTATTTAAGCAAGATCATCAGAATTAAAGGATGGAGCCCAAAACCCAGGGAAGAAGTTAAGGTAAAACCAGAAAGAAGAAGCCCATCTTCCTCAGGTGAAACCTCACGTTCTAAATCAGAAACCAGAAGGAAGCTATTAGAAGCTCTGGCAAAGTTAGAGGATGAAGAAGAAGTGGAATCCAACCACAGTGAAACAAATAATGGCGACATGCTCATTCCCCGAGGAATTGCACAAGCCTACGCAGATCGTGCCTCGTGAATAATAATGAGTCCCTTCCGAGAAAAGGACATAAAGCGGGATGGTGACAACACTTGCCGCTGGAAAAGCAAAGGACACTTGCGCCGAAAGCAAAAGATAAAGCGACGGTGACTTGCGCCCGCCGAAAAGCAAGAGTCGTGAGATGGTGACATTTGCCCTTTCGCAAGAGCAGAGGACAAAACCAATAAAGCAGAAAGCGACATTTGCCTCTTCAGAAAAGAAAGAGCCAAAGAAAGCGACATAAAGCAGAAAAAGACAAAGGACTTTAAAGCAGAAGAAGACGTTTGCCCTTTCAAAAAAGTAAAGGTCATGTAATCTTAGCCGTCCATTTGTTTTAAACAGAACCGTCCACGTGTTAGGACGAATAGTTCATTCGAGGCCTATTTAAGGTTCTCATTTGTAAACATAGAAGCGTCGGAAATATCCCCCTCTCTCTCTTTCCTTGCCTGATCTTGTATCCCTCTCTCTCTATGCTTTGAATAAAATTGTAAGTTTATTTTTAAACTTATATTTTCTTATGTTTTAAAGTTTTAATTCTGTTTTCGCATCTGTTTTAAGTTATTCCGCTTTATTCACCCTTTTATGGTATCAGAGCCAAGTTGGTAGAGATGAGTGAGTAGTCTCATACTACCGTCCTTAGGGCGGTGTTGTTCTTAGGTTGCTAGGAAGAGTCCTGTTACTCTGTTTGAATTCCTAGAGCTACCAGAATAGTGACCCTGTTAAAGTCGAAGTCCACCGTTCTAGTTCTGTAGTTACAGTCGTTACTGTTAAAATCGAAGTCTACTATTCCGATTAGGTTTAATCACTTAGAAGTTATACTATTACATTATATGGCGGTGATCTTCTTTGAAGTAAGCTTTCTGGAGCGGTATGTTGCAGTGAAGCTTGGGGTAGGCGTAGGCGTGAAATCTTGTTGGATGTCGGAAGATCGCGGAGAAAGCGTCGAGCAAAGCGAACAATGCTTGTTTAAGTAATTAACGATGAAGTGCTAATTCAATAGTAAAAAGATGGATTAACGGTCAAAACCATTAATAAAAGGGTCAGAAAACCCGGAAGGAAAATAGATAATAATTTGTTAGTAATTAAAAAGCGATGCAGTAATAAATCAAATTTCTTGAAGATTATTACGGTGACAATAGTCGAGATAGTTCCACCTCCATTTCGGTGTGAAATCTTGGAAAAATGCGTACTTGTACAAAAATAAGATTAGTGTTATCACGAATAACCACCAAGAAGTTTCCATCAAAGAAACTAATCCAGACACTACTATTCAGGATTTATTAAAAGAGATTGTAAATCTAAAAAATGAAATCCTCAGTTTGAAAAAGAATCTCAGTCCTACAGAGGCTGAAACCTTGACTAACAAAGAATTAATTCCAGTCGATAAAACTCTGACAACAGAAAATAAATCAGGATTAAAATTAATTTCTAGGACCAGAGCATTAAGCTACCATGTCCCTATTAAGATTATAATAAACAAAGATTTTATCTTAGAAAAGATAGCATTATTAGACTCTGGAGCAGACCAGAATTGTATTTGCGAAAGGATAATCCCCACTAAGTACTTAAGTAAAAGTACACATAAATTATATTCTGCTACGGGAGATAATATAAGAATAGATTGGAAGCTTTCAAAAGCCCACGTCTGTAATAATGATATTTGCTTCACTAATGATTTTGTTATTACACGAAACATAACTGAAGAAATCATTCTAGGAATTCCATTCCTAACACAGATAAAACCATATCTTATAAAGCTAGGCGGTATTTACACGATTCCATAGGAAGAAACCTGTGTTCCCATCGTAAGTCCTTTAACTACGATCACGATGTCATGTTAAACAGAAGACAATCTTTAAAATACGGCTATTAACCAATCAGGTTAACTACCTAAAAGGAGATGTTAAAATAAAAAGGATAGAATCTAATTTACTGCCATACACGGATGACTTTAGTGAGAAGAACATTCCCACAAAAGCCAGACCGATCCAGATGAGCCATGAACTCATGGAACACTGTAAAAAGGAAGTCAATGATTTACTTGAAAAAAGAATCATTAGGCATTCTAAATCACAGTGGAGTTGTTCAGCTTTCTATGTTAACAAAAGCGAAAAGAAGAGAGTCCCAAGACTCGTCATCAATTATAAACCTCTTAACCAAGCATTAAAATGGATTAGGTACCCAATTCCTAATAAAAGAGATTTATTAAAAAGAACTTATAATGCTAATATTTACAGCAAATTCGACATGAAGTCAGGATTCTGGCAAATCCAAGTCGATGGAAAAGATAAGTATAAAACAGCATTCAATGTCCCCTTTGGACAATATGAATGGAATGTAATGCCGTTCGGGCTCAAGAATGCCCCTTCCGAATTTCAGAACATCATAACATATTCAATCCTTACAGTCAATACATGATTGTATACATAGACGATGTTCTAGTATTCTCAGATAACATAGAACAACATTTTAAGCATCTTAACACTTTTGCCCAGATCGTTAAGTCTGATGGTCTAGCGGTGAGTGCGAAGATAAAAGCTTTTGACGACCATTAGGTTCTTAGGGCATGATCTACCAAGGAACCTATAAACCGATTTGCGAGCCATAGAGTTCTCTGCAAGTTCCCGATGAAATTCGGATAAAACTCATTCTACAAAGATTCTTAGGAAGTCTTAATTATGTTGCGATTTTATCCCAAGAATTAGACAGATTTGTGAACCCTTATATAAAAGGCTAAAGAAAAATCCAGTCCCTTGGTCAGAAGAACAGACTAGAGCTGTCATACAGATAAAAGAGATTGTTCAGAAGCTTCCATGTTTAGGCATCCCTAATCCAGAAGCCTTTATGATAGTAAGCGATCTTAGACATAGGTTACGGGGGTATCCTTAAACAAAGAATTCCTCTTGAGTCAGTTGAACAGTTAGTAAGATTTACTTCTGGAAACTGGAACCAAGCACAGAAAAACTATGGCACAGTTAAAAAGGAAATTTTGGCTATAGTACTATGTATTACAAAATTTCAAGATGATTTGGTAAACAAAGAATTTTTATTAAGAGTCGATCAAGCGACCAAAGACATTTGTAAAAGATGTTAAAAATTTGGTTTCTAAACAGATTTTTGCCCGATGGCAAGCCTTATTATCCAGTTTTGATTTCAAAATTGATTTTATAAAAGGTGAAGAAAACTCTCTGCCAGATTTCCTAACAAGAGAATTTTGCAGGGAAATAATGAGACCAGGCTCCCAGGGCTTACGCCCGATGAGACCACCCTTTCAGAATAAATTAGAAGAAAAAATGAAACAGCCTTTTGCAGAAAAAACTGCAGGACCAATTCTTCATAAACCCAGTGGACAAAATAAGTTCACAGTATTGGGAGATCTCCCAATTATACCAATCTCCTCTAAAAAAGGGAAAGAACAGATTCAGCCGTTCAAGGCTACACCAGCATCTGCCCAAAGCAGAGATAGTTACAGGATGGTTCCCCCAGAATCATACTCAGCGATTAAACCGGTAGGGCCTAAGAAAGAGATACGGCCCCGAATTCGAAATGGGAATTTATCCATACCGGACATGCCAGATAATGGCATTAGATAAACAGTATGAAAATTTTAGGGTACAAGATTTGCTAAAACCCTGTTATACAGACCACCAGTATGTGGATACTCAAGACTCCCTGAAAACTAGGAAGTACTATGAGTTTATTTTAGTTGATACCGACTCCATAGAAGTCGAGCACAAGTATTTTGATAAGACAGACGGAATTGAGTATTCCAAGTTTACCATTAAAAAGATTTTAAGTCCATTTAATTGGTATGTAGATCACCTACAAACCCAGATACCATTATCCAGGACTCACAGACCGCAAGCCTATAATTGGTATGATTATAAGGATGCATGGTTCAACTTTCTGTATGTTAGGCCAAATACCCACACTTGGTTCGTCAAATATGCAGAAAAGATTAAGGAGAAAGTTATTCCCAGATGGTTCTACGAATGGTGGAGCATCTTTGGAGGAAATTCACAGGTGGTAGCTTCAAGCTTCCAGGATAAGTATAAAAGTTTCCAAGAGGAACAACAAATTTCGACTTTACCAGAACATATTAAGTTATGCAAGTTCTTTTTTAATAAAAGAATTTCGTATATCATTAATTGGTCATTTGATATCCAGGAGATAGAGATGATCCGTTATTTAAGCAAGACCATCAGAATTAAAGGATGGAGCCCAAAACCCAGGGAAGAACTTAAGGTAAAACCAGAAAGAAGAAGTCCATCTTCCTCAGGAGAAACCTCACGTTCTAAATCAGAAACCAGAAGGAAGCTATTGGAAGCTCTGGCAAAATTGGAGGATGAAGAAGAAGTGGAATCCAACCACAGTAAAACAGATAATGGCGACATGCTCATTCCAGGAATTGCACAAGCTGCGCGAATCGTACCTCGGCCAAAAATAACGGCGAGTCCTCCCGAGAAAAGGGCGTAAAGCGGGATGATGACAATTGCCGCTTTCAAAAAGTAAAGGACACTTGCCGCAGATAAAGCGGCGACACTTGCCCTTCGAAAGCAAGAGTCAAAAGTAAAGCGGATGGTGACATTTGCCCTTTCGCAAAGCAAAGGACAAAACCCATAAAGCGGCGACATTTGCCTCTTGAGAAAAGAAAGAGCGAACGACATAAAGCGAGAAGAAGACAAAGGACTTTAAAGGCGAGAAGAAGGCGTTTGCCGCTTCGAAAAGAAAAGGACATGTAATTCTTAGCCGTCCATTTGTTTTAAACAGAACCGTCCACGTGTTAGGACGAATAATTCATTCGAGGCCTATTTAAGGTTCTCACTTTGTAATTGCTAAGGCATCCGGAAATATCCCCCTCTCTCTCTTTCCTTGCCTGATCTTGTATCCCTCTCTCTCTATGCTTTGAATAAAATTGTAAGTTTATTTTAAAACTTATATTTTCTTATGTTTTAAAGGTTTTTGATTCTATTTTCGCATCTATTTAATTATTCCGCTTTATTCACACTTTATGGTATCAGAGCCATGTTGGTAGAGATGAGTGAGTAGTCTCATACTACCGTCCTTAGGGCGGTGTTGTTCTTAGGTTGCTAGGAAGTTCCTGTTACTCTGTTTGAATTCCTGTAGAGCTACCAGAATAGTGACCCTGTTCCGTCAGAAGTCCACTGTTCTAGTTCCTGTAGTTACCAGAGTCGTTACCCTGTTCCGTCAGAAGTCTACTATTCCGATTAGGTTTAATCACTTAGAAGTTATACTATTCTGTTATATGGCGGTGATCTTTGTAGTAAGCTTTCCTGAGCGAGATGTTGCGTGGCCGGGGTAGGCGTGGGCGTGAAATCTTGTTGGATGTCGCCAAGATCGCGGAGAAAGCGTCGAGCAAGCGAACAAATGCTTGTTTAAGTAATTAAAAAGAATAGGAAATAGTGTTGACAACTAGGATAGGAGAACTATTTAGGTAACTAGTAAGAACAAGAACTAGTGTTGACAACTAGGATAGGAATACTATTAAGTAGTCGAAGGAATAAGAAAAGAGTAGGACTAAAAGCCTAGTAACAAGATAGAACAACAGCCCTAGGATAAGGATGGTAGTCTCCACGCTTATCAACAAACCTTTGGTTATAAACCAAGTAGTTTATAAATGAAGATGCGTCCAGAATTTGAATACATAAGAGAATATAATTCTCAGATTCTTGACATAAGCATAGCCAGTAGTGATACTACTAATCTATTGAAAGAAACTCTTAGAGAGTTAAGGTATTATAGAATGACTAGACGACGGGGTTAGACTCTTCTTTGCGAACTATAGTCGGCAAGTGTCTGTGATAAAACTAGTGACCTTTATGATGAGGTTATTAGATTAAGAAGAAGGATTAGCTATTTAAAAAATAGACAATCTGTTTCCAAATTTTTAGTAGAGCTCCATACAGCTTCTTACTAAAGATATGAATAATATCAATAGTGAAAACTTAGCAACTTCAAAGATTGCTAAAGTTGAAAAAGATTTACAGAATTGGAATATTCCAAAAGAATCTTTCAAATCTGTTTATGAAACAGGAAAGTTTGATTTTATAAAAAATTATAATATCAAAACTTGTGAATCCACAGTAGCTATTAATAACTCAAAAGAGATTATTAAATTGCTGTCAACAGAGGATATAAACAGATATAAAAAGGATTTTAATTTCCTTCACATAGGATTGGTACAAATTGCTGTAAAGCCTTTGTATCGATTGGGTCTCGATACCCCCATCTGTCTCTTACTAAGAGATGCAAGGTTATTAAACTTTGATGATTCCTTACTGGGAGTTTTACAAAGTAATTTAGCCAGGGGTCCAGTTTATTTTAACTGTTACCCAAATTTTTCAGTAGATATTAATGATCAGAACGTTATGGATACCTTAACGTTAAACATTTAAACAAAGAATATGAACAGTAAAATAAACACAAGAGAAATTGCTATAATATACAGAGTATATTACAGGCTAATGAAAACAACCTTAGCTCCAAAAGCTAAACTAGTTAGCAGTAAAGGTGCTACCATGCTTATGGAAGCAAACCAGGAACATAGTAACATCTTTGTTCCAAGAATGCTAAAATGGAATGAAATTTTAGCAAAAGATGAATGGCACTTCGATGCTATTACCCAACCAAAGATAGAACCAGAGAGTTCTGATATTGAACAAATAATCCAGCATTTGGATGGTTCAATTGATTTAAAATTTTTAAAATCTAATGGAAGATACTCTTTCAGTGCATCTTCTTCCAAACCCCGGGAGGATGAAGAGTATTACGATAATTACGAAACTATAGCGAGCGAAAAGTTCGGGAGTAGACTATTCGTCATCGGTACCCAAAGTCTACTATCGACCAATCGATGAGCATTTGTGACCCACCGAAGTGAAATGCATGGTGGAGATAACAGGCATGATTAGAGAAGATATCGATTTTAAAATCATTGGAAATATATTGATAAGTTATGGAGAGATCCAGAGCACGCCATTAAGAGAAAATGGTATGTAAGCACCTTTTCACTTAGTGAAAGGAAGGTGTTTAAAGAAACCTGGATAAAAGACATGAACAATGTTAGAGCAAATCTAGAATTCTTTAGGTGGTTTGAAATCACTGATAAACTCCATGTGTGACGATGTAATACGAGTACCATTGTAAAAAAATGGTTCACAGGTGAAAGAACTGTTGAGTCAGTAACACCCCCCTTAGAACAGATAAAGATTCCCGTTAACGGTGAAGTCTTAACCGCCACTCCTTTTAAAAGAGATATAAAAGATCCTAATGATATCACACATGTTGATGATATTAATAAGATCCTGCAACAGAACAACTACACCAACCAGTTGTTACATGTTATCTCTAATCAAAATTCTGAGGCAAGCAATGCTTCTACGTTCAGAAATACTCCAGTACGGTCGGAAGAGAAAACCTTATCCGAACCGCTTTTTAAGATTCCCCAGTTTTCGGCAAAAAGCCATCCGAAATTTGGGAAGGAAATCGAAGATGATCTGCTAGACAGAATCAGCAACAAATTCAAAGAGATGAAAGTCTCTGAAGGGTCAACCTCGAAACATCCTGACAAATCCGTCAAGATGTTAAGCGAAGGTTCTAGTTCAAAGAATAAAATAGAGGTTAATAAAATATCAAAATTAACCAATAATAATGGTAAGAATTTTTATAAACAATCGACGTTCCCAGACATGTTGTTTGAAGAACGAATTCCACCCCCAGCCACTTACTCGGGTGATGAAATCCATGAATGGAACATTGACGGCATGTCCGAAGGACAAGTTGTTAAAGTACTCCATGAAATGGGAGTCTGTTTAACCAGTTATAAAATTAAGACACATACTGACGATGCCCAATTAGCATCAATCATAATTTCCGGTTTTACTGGAATGTTAAAAAATTGGTGGGATAACTTCCTATTCGATATTGAAAAGGCAAGCATCATGAATGCTACTACCACAGTCCAAATAAGGAACATCGATAACAGTTTTACTAATGAAGTTCACAGTGATGCCTCGGCAACCCTGTTATACTGTATCGGGAAGCATTTTGTTGGTGATCCAAAACTTTTCCAAGACAGAAGTTTAGAGATCCTTAATAATCTAACGTGTCCAAAATTACACGATTTTAAATGGTATAAAGATATATTTCTTAACAAAGTCATGTTACGACCTGACTGTAACCATGATTATTGGAAAGAAAGATTTATCAGTGGTTTGCCTAAACTCGTCGCCGAGAAGGTAAGAACCAATATCAGGAGATGCCACAATGGTGATACTCCCTATGCAATCATGACATATGGAGATTTAATCACTATATTAATATGGCGGGCTTAGAATTATGTAATTCTATAAAGCTTAATAACCGGATACAAAATACTCCACCAAAGGAGAGTTAGGAAGTTTCTGCGAAGACTTGGCTATGTTAAGATTTACGCTCCATCAAAGAGCATCGAGAATGAAAAGAATCATAACATTTCTCGCCCCAAAGTGTATAAAAGAATTATACTCATAAAAGGAAGTATAACAAAGAAAGCAACAGCAAAAATACGAAAGTAAAAGGAGTTTGCTGGAATTGCGGTAAAACAGGCCACATGGCCAATAAATGCAGAGAACCTGATAAAAGGAAAGATAAGATTAATCTGTTGGGAATTGATCCCAAAATAAAAGATAAACTGTTTACAATCTTAAATGAAGAAACGATCGATAAAAGCTCGAAGAATCTTGAGCGGTTTTCTGATGGCGATGGATCATGGATGCAGGTTCTGATTCGAGATAGTTCCACTTCCAGCTTTGACTGCGAATGTACTGGAAAAATCTGCACATGTACCAAACGGACAATTGGCGTTATCTCAGTAGCGACCAGAGTTTTTCTTTGACATGGTCGATCACATTGATGACGACAATTTTAAAAAGCAATACCTAAAAGAGCTCAAGAAGCTTGTCATTAATCAGAAAAAAGAAAAAGGGATTATAGAGCCCTATGACATGAAAAGAGTTTTTAATAAATTTAAGGACTCTAAATCAGGTACTTCATTACCAGACTTAATAAAAGAAGTCTCGGATCTGAAGGAAGAAATCCTTCGTATTAATAAAAGGCTCAGTTCATTAGAAACTGAAACATTGGCCGAAACAGTGGCCAAAAACAAAGAGCCGGATCTCACGGAAGATCCCCAAACATCGTCTATTTTTAAACAGATAATTACTGATAATCAAGATGATGAAGAAACTGATAATAATCCTGATTCAGGGTTAACTTTAATATCTAGGGCTAAAGCATTAAGCTACCATGTCCCTATTAAGTTGATTATTAACGATTTTGCTATCGAAAGAATAGCACTTTTAGATTCAGGAGCGGATCAAAACTGTATTCGCGAAGGTATAATCCCTACCAGGTACTTAAACAAGAGTAAGCATAGATTATACTCCGCCACAGGAGAGAATATAGAAATTAATTATAAGCTCTCAAAAGCATTCGTATGCAATAAAAATATTGCATTTACTAATAGCTTTATCATAACCAAGGATATAACTGAGGAAATTATTTTAGGAACACCATTCCTAGCCCGGAATCTGACCTTATACGGCAAAACCAGATGGTATTCACACCACCACTATGGGAGAAAATCTCATATTTCCTTACATAAATCCTTTGACAACTGATCAGAGTGATCGTATTAGGCAGAAAGTGGTCTTTAGAACACATCCAGACTAAAACCATTTGAGTAAGCACGAAAGGCTGGAAGGGCCTGTGCCACATCATTGGTAAGGATAGGTAAAAGACGCCATTAGAAAAAGCACGAAAGGCTGGAAGGGCCTGTGCCGTATCATTGGTAAAATAAGTCAGAAAACAAGCTGCTTAGAACCAGAAACAAACCCAGAATTGTTTGGTTACTACGTTTTCATAAGTCTTTTATCAAAACATTGATTTTGAAGTTGTATGAGTCTCTTATTCAAAAACACTGATTTTAAAGATCGTATAAGTCTTTTATCAAAAGTTAATTTTGAAAAAACAGGTTTTAAATCTATAACGATTTTCCTGCAAAACATTTGTTATGGCACCATAAGTTCCATAGACATTTTTGGCTTAGACCATCCTGGCGATTCTCGGAAGAACCACAGCATTAATGTCGGCGGTAAGTCGGCCGTTCCGGCAAAGATAAAAAAGAAGAAGACTCCAGAACGCCTTAAACAAAATAATAAAGACATGACATAAAAACAGACGCGTGTCAACAGCATGTCCCTTCAAGAAAAGGACACAAAGCAAGATGGCGACATTTGCCCTTTCAGAAAAATAAAGGACACTTGCCCGGATAAAGCGGCGACACTTGCCCCTTCGGAAAAGCAAGAGTCAAAAGTGAAGCAGATGGTGACATTTGCCCTTTCGCAAAAGCAAAAGGACAAAACCCATAAAGCAGACAGCAACATTTGCCTCTTCAGAAAAGAAAGAGCCAAAGAAAGCGACATAAAGCAGAAGAAGACAAAAGACTTTAGAGCAGAAGAAGACGTTTGCCCTTTCGAAAAAGAAAAGGACATGTAATTCTTAGCCGTCCATTTGTTTTCATGAGCGTCCACGTGTTAGGACGAATAATTCATTCGAGGCCTATTTAAGGTTCTCACTTTGTAATTGCTAAGGCATCCGGAAATATCCCCCTCTCTCTCTTTCCTTGCCTGATCTTGTATCCCTCTCTCTCTATGCTTTGAATAAAATTGTAAGTTTATTTTAAAACTTATATTTTCTTATGTTTTAAAGTTTTTGATTCTGTTTTCGCATCTCTTTAAGTTATTCCGCTTTATTCACACTTTATGACGTTAATATAATGACTTTATGGGAAGTTGGTTATATTAGCTTTATGGAAGGTTAACAAAGGAAGATTTACAATAAGTTAAATGAGTACGGATAAATGATTTGAAGTTGTGAAAGGCAAATTGATTTTTAAGGCATTAATTGCCTAAGGTTTTAAAAGAGTAGAAGTACATAGTACTTTGGGCTAAATCCCCGGATTTCATAAAGACATGTTAGTGCCTTAAGTAAACTAAAATGAGAATGTGTATGAACAAGATTAATAAGAAGTTAAGCGGTTTCTTAACTTGCCTGTATTACGTATGATAGCCGGTTTGTGCTAATGATATATTATTATTTATTACGGGGTCATTCCCCGGGTTGTGGCATTTGCATATTCCGTGGATTTGCTACCCACGATGCGAGGAATACCTCATGCGAGTCCGTAGGGCTCATGCGGGTGAAATAGTCCCATGCGGGTGAGTACAACCTATGCGAGGAATACCTCATGCGGGTGAAATAGTCCCAGGAGTAGGAGTGCTTAATGATACTGCAGGGCGGATGACCTTGCTTTGATTATGAGCTTCCTATTTTCATGCAGTATAGTATATGCTTGATATTCTCATTATTAGTAAGGCACAATGTTCTGTAAAAATTGATTATCATACATGTCTCCAGTTATTTTAGACTTATGAGGTATTTACAGTATTTTCGATTTCGCATGCCAAATACATATGTGTGCGACCCGCTTCTCTCGTGGCTGCGTTCATCGCGGTAGGGAGTAGCGGTGGTGGATCCTCATTCTTAGGATCACTGGTCTGGTGTCAGAAGCTCCATTCCTCCGGAGGCTTGTTTTATTGGTACGGTTTTTCCCTGATGCTAGGTATTATGTACATTCAGGGGTATGGCGAACCTGTCCGCCACGATGGTTATTCAAGTGCGTAGTCACGTTTGTGGTTTGGGCTGTAAGAACAAGTTGTACTGTTTACTTTTGAATAAGTTTAATCTATGAAAGGCGGCCTTGTCGGCTAGCCAGTGATGTTTGCTATATACAGGTTTATGTGTATGTATGTTCCGCTGCTATTCTCTGATGTATACCTGACGGGGTGCCCCGGTAGGGCACCAGTTGCGACCCCGGGGTCGGGTCGTGACAAAAGTGGTATCAGAGCAGTTAGTCCTCGGAAAGTGTCTACAGACCGTGTCTAGTAGAGTCTTGATTATCGGTGTGTTGTGCACCACATCTATAATCAGGAGGCTGCAGGATATTTAGGATTGGTTTCCATTCTTTCACTCTAAGATCGTGCAATAGAGTTGTGTTATAGGTTGAACTTCCTCTGATATTTTCCTTTATGTATCAGTTATGCCTCCACGCAAACAACGCGGCCCGGGAGGGCAAGACGATTGAGGAGGCGCTAGTAGGGCGCGGAGTCACGAGGCACAGGCCCGATCTTACGAAGATGATGCCGTGCGGCGAGTTCCACGACGTCGCCCGGCCTCAGCGGAGTTGAGCGGCGGCGGCTCACGAGACCGCGGTACACGAGCCTCGATCCACGATCGGTGAGTATAGAGATTACGAGGCGGTCCGGTTATTGACGAAGATAGTAGCGAGCGGCAAGCGGAAGCGAGCGGACCAACCCTAAGCGATTACGGATTCGGGATTTCTGGGTTGTCATCCACCCGAGTTCTATGGATCGAGATCAGGAGGATCTCGGGAGTTTGTTCGGCGATTCTGGACTATGCAGTGCTTAGGGCCTCGGAGGCCGAGTCGTCATGCTAGCCTCTTCTGGATTACAGCGATATTGCGTTGAAGTTTGAGTCATGGGAGTTATCTAGAGGTGAGATGCTCTTCCCGGTGTTTGGGAGAGTTCACAGAGGTCTTCTGGATCACTTCTTGCCTCACGAGATGAGAGAGCCGCGTGGATAGATTCTTGACCTTGAGGCGAGCAGGAGGACTATCGGAGAATCTGACACTGAGTTTGACTCATTGGCGGTATGCGCACACCATTGTAGCCGACATGGCGAGCGGGGTTCATCGATATGTGATGGGGCTAGACCGTCATATGATTACTGCATGCTTGGGGGTGGCTCTTCAGCCAGGTATGGATATTGCCAGGATGCAGGCGTATGCGCAGGGGATAGAGGACAGAGAAAGGGAGGATCAACTAGAGTGCTCCTTCTCGGTTTTCTGGCGGGAGTCGATCGGTAGGTCATTCGGGAGCGGTCGAGGCTCGGGACTTAGGTTTGAGGAAGCGGTCGCTACCGATTGAGACCACCCCCATCTCGGTGTGCTCGATGCGGTAGGTCTCACCCAGGCGAGTGTCGTATTCCTCCAGGAGCTTGTTACTCTTGTGGCCAGCAGGGCCATTTGAAGAGATATTGTCCGACCAGAGGTGGCGGGAGTGTGATGGTTCAGCCGATAAGTCGATTCTTTGGATCTTCGTCTTGACGGTTATGCGCCGGAGGCGAGGGTGTTCACGGGCAGCGGGCGCGGCGAGGTCGTGGTGGGGTCCCAGATTCAGCGGTTCGAACCGCATTTATGCTATGTCGGCCGCCCGGGACGGGGCGTCACGGATGTCGTCACAGTACATTATTGGTTTCTTGCTGTGATGTATATGCTTTGATAGATCCGAGTTCTACCTTGTCCTATATATCTCCTCATATTTACGGTAGAATAGGGATGAGCAGAGTCCATAAAACCTTTTGAGGTGGCTATGCCGATGGAGGTAATTCGATGGTAGCCCAGCGGGTATATAAGGCTTGCCCGATGACTATATCTGATCTTGGACTCTGGCGACTTGATAGAGGTGGATATGACGGACTTTGATGTGATTATGGGTATGGATTGGCTAGCGTGTTGATATGCCAATATGGGTATGTAGAGGAGATTGATGCGGTTCGGTTTCTGGTGGCCAGTTGCTCAGTGGAAGGGAATCTTTGCGTCGTAGAGGGTAGGTTTATTTCTTACCTCAAGGCTAGGAAGATGGTGCGGAAGGGGTATATCTACCATATGGTTCGGGTATTCAATATTGAGGTGAGATCTGGACCTTGATCGATTCGGTCGTTAGAGAGTTTCAAGAGCGTATTCGGGCGAGCAGGGTATCCTCCCGAGAGGAGATTGAGTTTTGCATTGATATGGCGCGGACACTCGGCCGATATCTATTTCGCCATACGAGGATGCTTTCTTGAGTTGAGGAATTGAAGGACCGGTGAAAGATTTCTTTGGAAAAGGCTTTATCGGGCCAAGTGTTTCTCCACAGGAGCGCCGCTTTATTTGTAAAGAGGAAAGATGGGGCCAGCTGCGTATGTGTGTTGATTCTGAGCGATTGAATAAGGTAACTATCAAGAACAGATACCCCTCCCGAGATTGATGATTTGTTTGACGATTGCGAGTGCGAGTGTTTCTCAAGATAGACTGCGATGCAGTTATCATCAGTGTGAGTTAGAAGACATATATCCCAAAGCGCATTGGGACCGGTATGGGCACTATGAGTTCGGTGATGTCTTTCGGTTTGACAACGCTCAGTATTCATGGATTTGATGAACCGGTGTTCAAGTCATTTTGAATCGTTTGTTATAGTATTCATTGATGATATCTGGTTTATTCGCGCCAGAGCGAGCATGCGGTCATTTGAGGGCGGTACTAGGAGTCCTCGGGGCCGCGATTGTATGCCAAGTTCTTGAAATCACGAGTTTTGGTTGGCTTGATGGCTTTCTTAGGGCATGTTATCGGGCCGATAGTATTCGGGTTGTCTGACAAAGGTGAAGCGATCGAGACTTGGCCTAGACCAGCTACACGCGGAGTGCGACTTTTGGGCCTTGCGGGTTATTATCGGAGGTTTGTGGAGAAGTTTGCTTCCATTTCAACACCTTTGACTAGGCTGACTCAGAAGGCAGCTATGTTCCGGTGGACGGATGCTTGTGAGAGGAGTTTCGATTCTTGAAGGAGAAATTGGCGGCCCGATCCTTACTCTTCCAGAGGGTTTAGATGGATATGTGGTTTATTATGATGCGTCGGGTGTCGGGCTTGGGTGTGTACTGATGCAGTATGACAAAGTTATAACTACGCGTCTAAACAACTCGAAACATGAGAAGAGCTATCCACATGACTTAGAGTTGGCGTGATGATTCATGCCTTGAAGATCTGGAGACATTATTTGTATGGAGTTCATGTGGATATTTACACAGACCACAAGAGTCTCCAGTATATCTTCTGCCAGAGGGAGCTGAACTTGCGACAAAGAGGTGGTTGGAGTTACTTAAGGATTACGATGTCGATATCTATACCACCGAGGAAGGCGATGTAGTTGCGGATGCCTCAGTCACATATCGATGGGTAGTCTGTCAGGTGTGCAGCCAGAGAAGAGGGACATGGTCCGCGAGTTACATCAGCTAGCGAGCCTTGGGGTTCGTTTGGTTGATTCTGATAGTAGTGGAGTTCGGGTTCGAGAGGTTGCCGAGTCTTCCATCGTCGAGGAGGTGAAGAGGCGACAGTGTGAGGATCCGTTAGTCTGATATCGCGATGCGGCTCTTGAGAAAGAAGCGAGTCTATTTGAGGTAGCGCTGATGGGGTGCTAAGATTTGAGAGCCAATTGTGTGTTCCGATGTGGCGGGACCGTCGGCAGTTGCAGGGAGGCCTGCGGTGCTCGTTATTCTATTCACCCGAGGTCGACTAAGATGTACCATGACCTCAGGTGTGTCTATTGGTGGGATGGCCTGAAGAGGAACGTTGCGGAGTTTGTGGCGCGATGCGGTGTCGGCAGTCGAGTTGAGCACGAAGCGGTGGGCTATTGCGGTATTGATATTCACTTGGAAGTGGGAGGTGGTAAATATGGATTTTATTACGGGGTTACCTCACACTCGGAGGAAGCATGATTCCATCAGGTTATTATCGGCCGGTGTGAAATCACCACTACGCGATCGGGATGACTTTTTCTGCGAGGATTATGCTAGATTGTATATCGGAGAGATTGTGAGGCGCATGGAGTGCCTATATCGATCATTTACGGCGAGAGCCGGTTCTCGGCTAACCGGAGGTCTTTCGAGAAGGATTAGGGCAGGTGAGTCTCGATCTGCGTTTCATCCTCGGGCCAAGCGGACGGTAGCGTACTATCGGACCGCGAGGATATCTTTGCGGGCTTGTGTTATTGATTTCCGGGGTAGCTGGGAGGATCATTTACCTCTCGTGGAGTTTGCTTATAACAACAGCTACCATTCTAGTATCCAGATGGCGCCTTATGAGGCCTTATACGGTAGGAAGTGCAGGTCACCGATAGGCTGGTTTAAGGTGGGAGAAGTTCAGTTGGTCGGGCCAGACTTGATTCGTGACGATGGATAAGGTGAAGCTTATCCGGGAAGCGGTTATTGTCATTTCGAGTCGGCCAGTCGTATGCAGATCATCGGCGTCGACAACAGGTTTGAGGTGGATGATTGGGTCTTCACGAAGGTATCACCCGTGAAGGCGTGATGAGATTTGGGAAGAAAGGAAACTTAGCCCAGTACATTGGGCCTTATCGAGTTATCCGTAGGGTAGGCAAGGTTGCTATGAGTTGGACTGCTGTCCGATCGGAAACGATACATCCGATTTTCACGGTCTATGTTGCGGAAATGTATTGGAGATCCATCTAGAGTGCACCCGATTTGTGATGTCCAGGTGACGGAGGGGTTATCATATGAGGAGAGTCCCATAGCGATACTCGATCGTCAGGTTAGGCGACTTAGGACAAAGGATGTGCCTTAGTCGAGTCTTATGGCGGAGCGAGCGAGGAAGAAATGACGTGGGAAGCAGAGGAGGCCATGATGAAGAAGTATCCTCACTTATTCCCTACACCCCCAGGTAACCCACTTTCCTGCTTGTTAGTTTTAATTTGGCAATTATGCTTAAGTAATGTTGTGGCTATGTGGAGCATCTTTATTTGCAAGAAGAATAGTTAAGAGGGTCTATGTCGAGATTGTGATTTGAGTAAGCCTAGAAGGAACATTCGGGATGAATGTTTCTAGGGGGGGGGGGAATGTTATACCCCGTAGTTCTGGCCATGCGTATGAGCGTACGAAAGGGATTAAGACTTAAAATTTTCGAAAGATAGGTTGACGGATTGTTTAGGCGGGTTTTAGTCAACTTTGAGGCGGTTTATGTCCAGTTACATTATGCGTTCCTAGGTGTTTCAAAGGCCTAGTACGTAGTTCGTTGAGTCTAGTTCCCAACGCAACCAACCGTTCGTCGATAGGACATCGGAGTAGAAAGTTATGGAAGTTACAAGTTCGGTCTTGTGATCGGACGGAAAAATAATTCGGACAGAGCCACGGGGCATGGCGGCAGGGCGCGGCGGCGAAGATCGAGGTTGGCGAGGTTTCAGCGCGCGCGCCTGCGAGGCGGCAGCGGCGTGTTCTGCGAGGGTGAGTGGAAAAATCTGAACTGTTTTGTTTTAAAAAAGGCCATGGAAGGGTGACAAGTGTCCCCCCCCCCATCTGATTTTTTGCATGTACTATTTATTGACCAAGTCTTGAAGACTTGGTCATTCTTCAAGCTCTTCTCTCTCTCTAAATTAGAAGTTCTTCCTTCTCTCTAGAAAATCAAGAGGAAATCAAGGATTGAGAAAAATCTGAAAAGTGGGGCAAGAATGAAACTTATTTGCAAACTTGTAAGAGTTATTGTTGTGGTGTTTTTGAAAGGAGGCTAGCAAATTTGTTGGATTAATTTGGCTAAAACTCTAAGGTAACAATTCTTTCTCTTGTTGCTAGTTTTTGGTGTTGCATGTGAAGAAGAAAGAACTTGTAGTTGAAAATATTGCTCTTAGATAAATTGCATGTAAGAAATATGGTTTGGATATGAAAGGATTGGATAAGAAGGTTATGTAAGCATGTTGTAGCCAAAATGCTACCTTAAACTTGTTAAGTTAGTTGTTATATATTGTGGGGCAGAATTTTACACATCCAAGTTTAGGTGTGTAATCCCCGTTGAATTGATTGGATTGTTGGGCCTTAAAAGTGGCGTTTGGATGTTGAATTTGGCCTTGAAAAAGGTGGCAAAGTACGTAGAAACAAAGGAAATCTTTGCCCGATTTTCCATAGAATTTAGTGACTTTGCACATGGGATATTCTACGTTGTAGCTTGAGGTTAATAAACATATTATGGTCATTATAGGTTGACGTACTACGTGCGGTATTTTGGACTTAGCAAGTGGATTTACCGAAGAGGTATGTGTAACTTTCCTATCTCTTGAGCATGAATAGCTTTACCTATATAGTACGATAGACGTACAAGGTTTTGATATCCCTTACTTGTTTTAAGGATGGCCAAGTTTGGTGAGTAAGGGGGGATTAACTCATTTCTTTAAAAGTATTAAGGATGTCTTGAGTTTTCAAAGTTAAGGGACTTGATGTGTTTAAGTATATGATTCTTGTGTCTTTTTAAAAGTGTAAGTCCCTTGGGTTTAGGAAAATGTATTTGACTAAGGCATAACGTTAATATAATGACTTTATGGGAAGTTGGTTATATTAGCTTTATGGAAGGTTAACAAAGGAAGATTTACTCTAAGTTAAATGAGTACGGATAAATGATTTGAAGTTGTGAAAGGCAAATTGATTTTTAAGGCATTAATTGCCTAAGATTTTAAAAGAGTAGAAATCATAATACTTTGGGTTAAATCCGGATTTCATAAAGACATGTTAGTGCCTTAAGTAAACTAAAATGAGAATGTGTATGAACAAGATTAATAAGAAGTTAAGGGGTTTCTTAACTTGCTTGTATTACGTATGATAGCCGGTTTGTGCTAATGATATATTATTATTTATTACGGGTTCATTCCCCGGGTTGTGGCATTTGCATATTAGTGGATTTGCTACCCACGATGCGAGAATACCTCATGCGAGTCCGTAGAGCTCATGCGGGTGAAATAGTCCCGTGCGGGTGAGTACAACCTATCGAGGAATACCTCGTGCGGGTCGCATGACCCGTGCGGGTGAAATAGTCCCGAGTAGGAGTCTTAATGATCTGCGGGAGGATGACCTTGCTTTGATTATGAGCTTCTATTTTCATGCGATATAGTATATGCTTGATCTTCTCATTATTAGTAAGGCACAGTGTACCGTAAAAATTGATTAGCATCCATGTCTCCAGTTTTTTTAGACTTATGAGGTATTTCTGATATTTTCGGTTTCGCATATTTAGTACATATTGTGTCTTGACCCCTTCCTCGAAATTTGCGTTCATCTGCGCGGTAGGGTAAGCAGTGGTGGATCCTCATTCTTAGGATCACCGATGCAGTGTCGAAGCTCCGTTCCTCGGAGGCTTGTTTTGTTAGTACGATTTTCCCACGATGCTAGGTATTATGTACATTCGAGGTATGGCGGAACCTGTCGCCCACGATGGTTATTCTGAAGGGCGTAGTCACGTTTGTGTTTTGGGCTGTAAGAACAAGTTGTACTGTTTATTTTTGAATAAGTTTAATTTATGAAAGACGGCCTTGTCGGCTAGCCAGTGATGTTTGCTATATACAGGTTTATGTGTATGTATGTTCCGCTGCTATTCTCTGATGTATACCTGACGGGGTGCCCCGGTAGGGCACCAGTCGCGATCCCGGGGTCGGGTCGTGACAAAGAACAAGATTAACTTATTTTCCAAGATTAAACACCTTAACCAAGTTCTAAGCCAAGTTAAATACTTGAAGCAGTGGTCACAGTTTTGACAAGAAAACTATCTTGAAACCCTAAGCTTGTTTACGAACTTTTTGAAAGAAAAAACATGAAAGCAGGATGGTTACAAGCTTGTAGAGGATACGTGTGTGTTAAGGTAACGTGAAGAAGTGGTGTGAAAGTGAAGCAGTTGTAGCCGAGACTTGTGGATTGTTTTGGCTAAAAGATAAGGTAAGATGTCTTCTTCCTCTTTGAGAATAATGGAAGTTATATGATGTTGTAGTTAAGAGATGAACTTGTGTTAAGTGAAATGGAGAATAAGAAGTGCATGAGACAGTTTTGGCATGTTAGCTGATTTTGGACTGTTTTGTTTATATTGGATTCGTTGGGTGTTATTGTTATTATCGTCACTAAGTGCATGTTAGATTGAAGGAAATCTTGTTATTGAAATTTGAAATGGTTTATATTAAAGTGTTGAGACTTGAATTGGATTATGAGGAATTATGAAAAGGGAAATGATATTAGGTCTTGTTGGCCGAGATTGTATAAAACTGTTGGATATTGTGGTGTTGTTTTAGGGACAGTTTTGTGACGTTATAATGTTGGAAATTCAGTTACAATTATGCATGTTTAAATGTGGTAATTGCTAACGTATGTCCTAAAAGAATAAGGATGTAGAATGGTGTAGAAAGGCTTCACATTCTACCCTCGTTGTGTTGGATTATGGACTATTTTATATGGATTAAGAGGCCGGATTAACATAAGAAGTAGGTGTGTGAATCATCTTGGTTGCTATTTTTGTTGTGTAATAAATTGGTACTTGGTTATTGATGGTAATTGGACTTATTTGTAAGGTGGAAACATATGTATAACTAGGGAAAGTGCTGCCCGAGTTTTTATATGAAAGGAGAGTCATTATGTGGTATAGCATATACTAGTATCATGAATTTGATAGATGTGTTGTTGTCATTATAGGTTGAAGTATACCTATTTGAGACGTATTCTACTTATCGTGTTGGTGTAGCCGATAAGGTATGTGAACTATCCTTTATTCTTTTGGCATGTTTTACGTGTGAAATATACCTGTGGTATTGTTTCATGATTCATTCTACTCTTAGAAGTTAAGGGGTAATTCATGTTATTGATTCTATGCTAAAAACATGTCTAAATTGTTCCTAAGTCTTTATTAAGGCATATGAGGAGCGATGTTGATATCCATAAGAGTTTTTAGTAAGCGCTGGAGTCGGTTCGACTTTGCTAATTTAAGTAACTGATAAGTATTAAGCGCTGAGACTGTTTTAATAAATAATTGAGTATGTTTTAATGGACGTGTTGAAATAAGCCATTGCAGCGTTAAGTGAAAAATGTATCGACAAACAATTATATTAAAATGATTAGCACGCCATCTGCATAGAAGCTAAGATATAACCAATTTGTTTTATATTTTCTAGTTCACAGCTGATTAGATAAGATTTCATCATATAAATTACTCACGGCCCATATAATAATTAATTAGGCGAATTCGGATCCGTTATCACCAATCAAATACAGGATTTTGGAAATATTCGAGGCATGTGAAACTCTTTCTTCTTTCTTTGGTGTGATTTATATGAAAGTGAGTGTACGGCGGATGTACATAGTTCTATTGGATTTTAATCCTTAATGATACATGATATGATAGTGCCTTTGAGTTTTCAAAGAGCGATTTCAAAGTGATCATATTATGATAAGTGCCTTGATTTTCTAAAGGAGGATTTGAAATGATACATAACATGAAGGTGCCTTGGTTTTCTAAAATGAGAGTTCATTTTAATGATTGGTACATGATATGTTGGTACCTTGGTTTTGTTGAGAGTCAAATGATGATTTAAATTGCACAAGGTTGCTCAAGATAGCTATTCGTGCAAGTGTTATTAATTTAGACACTGAGTCCCACAAATGGGCCGGGATATGTTATGTGTAAAAGACACCGAGTTCCACAACGGATCGGGATACATTATGTGTAAAAAGACATCGAGTCCCACAACGGGCCGAAATACGTTATGTGTAAAAAGACAAGAGTCCACAAATGGGTCGGGATATGTTATGTGTAAAAGGAACACCGAGTCTCACAAATGGCCGGGATATATTATGTGTAAATAGATACGATGATTCCATGGACATGTATCCATAATGCGAGTATAGACACTCATGCGGGTATAAAGACCCATGCTGGTTCGATTCCCATGAATAGGATATGCATAATGATTCTATGGGCATGTGTCCCTGATTTTGACATGACTTTCATATTTTGAAGTGATGCGGTGATACTGATGAGTACGATGGTATAGTAATCTGATGAGTACGATGTCTGATGGTACAGTCTGATTGGTTACGATTTTATATGGCACGGTTGGATCTAGTATTTGATTTTCATACTTGTCCTTGTCATCTTTTTGCCAGTTATGATCTTATTTACTGTACGTTATGTTTACATACTTGGTACTTTGTTGTACTGACCCCCTTCGGATGACTGCGTTCATGCCCGCAGGTATAGATACACAGTTTGGTGATCCTCGAGCTTAGGATCCTTGCTCAGCGTTTTGGGATAGCTCCATTGTTCCGGAGCCTAGTCATTTTGGTACAGGTATTCCATTATGACGTATGTATATTCAGGGGTACGGCGGGGCCTTGTCACGTCAATAGTTCATTGTCTCACTCTTAGAGGTCTGTAGTCATGTGTGGGTTGGACATGTACGATTGTAATGCATTTGGATATTTCTATATGTAGTGGCGGCCTTGTCGGCTTGGCTGTTTTATAATGCAAGTTTGCTATTACAGTTCAGGGGACAGGACCCCTTCGTTATGAGATGGTGAGTTGTTTTTAAGCTTCTGATGGTTATATGAGATGTTTGGTTAGAAGGGTGCCGGGTAGGGCACCGATCATGTTCCGTCGGTTCGGGTCGTGACACTAGTCCTCTAGTCCTCTTCTCATGCTTAGGATTGTCCATACAATTATTTTATTACAATCTAAGCTCATAATTCGCAGGTCTCAGCCTATTTAATGACCCACTTTTACGAATTAGAACATGATCCCAAAATATTTGAGACGACGGCCGTACTTTTTTTCCTCTTTATCTCGCTGTGTTTCCCTGTTTTGTGCAAAAAGAATGTAGTCTAAAAAAGACCAATAAACACTTGGAATTTATGCAAATATATTTTTAAAATAGGGAATAATACAAAAAAAAACGATGATATGGGCGATAATAATTAGTTATGGATTGTGATTAAAGTTAATTCGTGTTAGTAAAGTTAGTTCTTCCCATCATATGCTTGCTTAAAGTCTGTTAGTCTTTGTCATAGATTTATATATGTACTAGTTAGTAACTAGAAAATGTAGAGAATTTTCAACGTTAAGAGATTTTTGTTTCTTCACTTTATAATATATTGGACTAAGATGGTTTATGTTATACTTCCTCCGAGAATGATTAGAAGATTTTTTATAATTTAAAATAAATTATTAATATTTGTGTGATTATAAATTATATCATTAAGAATAAAATAAAAACGTTAAAGTTAAATTATTGCTACTAAATATAAAAATATATTATTCTTTTTAACATATATTAAAATAAAAGAATATGACATAAATTGAGACACACAAAATATATATAGCAACATGAACCGCAAGAATTCATATATACTACTCTAACGTGATTAGGATTGAGGCATAGCTTGTTAATGTTGTTTCACTATTTTTCCCCCACAATCTTTTAAATTCTGTCGGTTCCTCAGCTTATAAATTCAAGAAGTAACCTCCAAACTCCACACACACAACTTGGTTGCTGAGTAAGAAATAAGCTAGCTAGCCAGAAAACATGCCTATGAGAGGAAGCAAAGTGGGAGTGTTGAGTATGATAGTTTTAGGACTACTACTCATAGTTGAATTTGCAGCAGTGTCAAGTGGATTGAGCTTGTGTAACATGAATGACGATGGTTTAACAGCATGTAAGCCATCAGTTACACAGCCAAATCCAGTGGAGCCATCTACTACTTGTTGTGAAGCCTTGTCGGGTGCAGACTTGCAGTCCTTGTGTTCTTATAGGAACTCATTCTTATTGCCTTCCCTTGGAATTGACCCTGAACTTGCTTTGGCTCTTTCTATTAAATGCAATCTCACGTCTCCACCTAATTGTAAAGAAAAAATAAATAGAGGTCTTTAATTTCTTCCCTATACCTCTAGCTTCTTAGTATTAATTTACTTTTGTTGTTGTAGTACTTTTGTGTTTATTGATTTTGAGATCTAGATCCATTCGAAGAGGAGTGTAAGTGTATTTCATCACAATAAATGGAGATTTTATTGTAGGAGTTTACGTCGGGTTCGTACACGCAGCGAAATTTGAAAATTTATGTTTCAAACCCGAAATAAGCAGTCGAACTGTAGTGTGATATATAATGTAAACATAAACACAAAAAAAATGTAATACTTCGATCAAAGACTTACATTTCAAAGCAATCAATCCAAACTGTTGAATCTTCAAGCTTTGTGTAGTCCGAGGGTGCACAAGCAGACGTCCATCGATTTCTGAAAACTATGATGTAATTTGCTAAGTCAGGAATGCTAGGAAATCCGACAGAGCTTTAGAAGAGATTTGTCTCTAGCAATTAGTGTAATGAAATGGGAGGGGGAAGCCCTCTATTTATAATTGAGAATAGAGGTTTCTAGGGTTTCCATGGGCCAGGCCTGGCAAACCTGGACTGACTAAAATTTGGACTGTCCGAAAACACCTTGGCACCGCGGCCCAAAATAGGTGGCATCGCGGTGCCTACGCGCGTTTCGGCACCGCGGTCCTAAAACAAAGGCACCGCGGTCCTTGTCCCAATTTTCAGCCTTATTCTCATTTCTAATGTCCCGATCATCAACCTAACATATATTTAATCTCCTTCTAATTACATCCTTGATCAATGAGAACATTTGACTTCTTGTTACCGCGAGGCCTTTACATATCGTCACTAATTACATTAGGATCTTCACGGAACTCCTAGACTGCGCCGGAAGACGAACCCAATATGTAAAGTTTAGCTACACAAATGTTATACCCCGTAATTTTAGGACAATAAATTGAGAACGTAATTAAGAAAATAAGATTCGAGTGTTTGAAGAAAAGTATAATTACATATACTAATACGGCATAATTTTGGTTACAACAAATGTGACGAGGAAAATTAATACTAGTGGTTGAATTTTCCCAACGAGGTTAAGGACTATGCCGTGTAAAATAAAATCTTGACATTGAGAATATGAACATTTCAAAATTTTCAGATTTTTAAGCTAAGTGTGGGATTAATTTTAGTAAGGATGATAAGTGGGAAACTAGTGGGCAAAACATATGACACCTTGTGCCCCCACGCGTGGGACAAGTGGCAAGCATGCACCATTAAATTTCAACTCACATATATCCACACTCCACTCATTTTCTCCCCTTATTTCTCAAAAAATCTCTCCCTCATCCTCCATCTTCTCTCCTTCTCCTAAAACAGATTTTTCTTGACTTTCATAGCCAAGTTAGAGACCAAACCAACTCCCATTCCAAGACTAAGTTATTCTACTAAGTTCCAAGCCATAGTAAACTCCCCAAAACAGTGGGGAATTCGGTAATCTGGCCGAGAAAACTGTCCAGAAAATGTTAGCTTTGAAGATGAACTATTTTGGAAGAAAAACATGTAAGCAAGATGATTTAAGCTTTGTAAGGATGCATGCATGTCATTTTAAGTTGAAGAAATGGTGAAAATGGTGCACATTGGAGCAGTGGGTGTCGACGCAATTTAGGAACTGTTTTGGCTTAAGTTAAGGTAATAATCCTTCTTTTTATAGAGTATTTGGAAGTTAAATGATGTTGTAGTTAAGAGATGAACTTGTGTTAAGAAAGATTAGAAATAAAAGAAATGCATGTGGTTGTTGTTGGAGTTATGATTACCGATTTTGGGGCTGTTTTTAAGTACATTAGGTTTGATTGTTGTTGTTATTATCATTGTCACTAATTGCATGTTAAAATTGAAGGAAGTCTTGAAAGAAATCATGATATTTAAAGTTGTAGTTGTTCATAGGAGAAATGAATTGGATTTTAAGGAATTATAAGAATAGTTGTGGTTTATGTTGGGTGTGCCGAGACATGCATGAAATTATTGGACATGTTGTGTTGTATTTAGGGGCTGTTTTTTTAAAGTTATAATGCTGGAAATTTAGTTACAAATATGCATGTACATTGTGGTAATTGCTAACGTATGTCCTAAAGGAATAAAAGTATAAAAAGGTGTAGAAAAGCTTCACATTTCACTCTCGTTGTTGTTGAAGTATGGACTGTTTTAATGGACTGTTTTAGTATGGATTAAGGGACTGAATTAACAAGAGAAATATGGCGTATATGGAGTATTTGGGACTGTTTTGGTTTTATCCTTAAGTTGTGACTTGTTATTGATGCTGTTGACCTTGTTTGTGAATTGCGGATGTGAGTATAAACAGGGAATGTGCTTGTTACACCCCGTAATTCCAGGACATGTTTAAGATAATGTACGTAAGGAATCAGGACTTTAAAAATTTGTACGAAAGGAAGAATTGTTTTTCCAAAGGAAAATCTTCCTAACTTCGGAAAGGAAATATGTTCGTTGATGAGAATTAGATTCTCAAAATGCGTTATTTGAGACGTATGGAATTTTTTAGCATTGTGGAAATTTATTTACGGATTTGGTCACGTAGGGCCCACCCGGAAAGTTTTACGTTTTGGGGGGCCCACGAGGTTTCCGATATTTTGACGAATTATAGAAATTTTGGGAAATGAAAGATTTTAGACCAATGGGAGGGCGACACGTGTCACCCTCCACATGGGCTTGTTGGATGAAGAAAAAAAATGGACCAAGTCAAAGGGTCAAGGTTAGCTTGAGATAATTGACCACATCCTAGCCTTTCATTTGGATTAATCTTAGCCCTTGGATGCCTTATATAAGTATATACTAGTGCAAGACTAGATCATTTTCAACACTTAGAAAAATTTAGAGAACCTAATGGGTTCTTTGTAAAGCTCTTGGCCAAGAGCTCTCTTGAGCAACAAAATTTTGCAATCTTGCTTCGTAAATCCCAATATTCAAACCCAAGATCCCTAAAGGTATTCTAAGGATATCTCAACACAAAAATCCCGGAAAAACTACGTTTTTACGTTAGTCGCAACATGAAAACCTAAGGAGTTTTTCATAGTTGGAGTTGGAACTTGAAGAGGGGTTCTTCACAAACTTCTAAGGGTTGCTTGGAGTGGATTGGAACGTCTAGAAGAGGAGCTAAAGTTTCTAAGGATCGACTTTAGGTTTTGGATTGTATTTGGGCTTAAAGAGGTAATAATCTCCGTCTTGCTATTGTAATTCAAGATTTCATGTTCTAGTAGTTGATAGATGAGCATGTGACATTTAGAATAAAGATTGATAAATGTTATGGAATTAGGAAGCTCAAATCCTTGATTGGCATGATTAGCCATTAAGTTTGTAAATCAATTTAGTTGTTAGTTACTATCGTCGCATGTTATATAAAGAAGGGTTTATAAGTGTTATTATTGGTTATGCCGTATATAACATGTTGGAATAACGATTTGGATTAAAAAGGAATTGAAAAAGGTTATATGTCGTATCGAAATGTTGTTGTTGCCGAGAATGGCTTACGATTGTTGGAAAATTGTACATTAATTGTGGGGAATAATTTTACACGTCCTGTTAAGGCGTGTAATCCCCTTTGAATTGCTGGTTTGTTGCGCCTTAAATGTGGCTTATTGGTTGATAAATACGAGCCTTAGAAAAGGTGGAAAAGTACGAAGAAACAAAGGAAGTGCTGCCCGATTTTCTGTAGAATTAGAGGGCAATTATTTGGTATAAGTCTTACAATAGTAAGTATTGATATTGATAGAAGTACTATGGCCATTTTAGGTTGAAGTACTACGTGTAGCAGAGTCTACTTGACTTAAGGAATAACGATGAAGTTGAAGTACTTTGGAGCATTTTGCTACTTGTCGTATTGGGTAGTCATCACGAGGTATGTGAACTTCTTCTTTCTATAGACATGAGTATTTTGTATGGTATACTTGCCTTGTTAATAGGAGTATACATGACTTGATATTGAAGTATACTTGCCTTGATATTTGAAGTATACTTGCCTTGTGGTTAGGAGTATACATGACTTGTTCTTGAGTATACTTTCCTTGTCATAGGAAGTATTCCTGTTATTGATTTTATGCTAAAGGCATGTCTAGAATATTTCTAAGTTCTTACCAAGTCTTATGGGGGATGTTGGTAAGAGTCGTTAGGAAGTATTGGAGTCTAGTTGACCTTGCTAAATTACTTCACATAATGGAAAAAAAGGACCGAACAAGTCATTGCAGCGTTAATGAAAATGTATCGGTAATCAATTACATTGAAATGAGTAGAATCTTCCATCTGCATAGAAACTAAGATGAGACAAAATTGTATTACATTTTCTAGATCATGGCTCAATGGACAAGATCGTTATAAACGAATATAACCTATTCACAACTCATAAACGTATTAATTTAGAAAGTACGTGAGACTTGAATTTCGAAAATATGTAGTGACTTGATTTATTCGAAGTAAGTAAATTGATTTTGAAAATATATAAGTCTTGATTATGAAAGTATAAGTAACTCGAATTACTTTAAAGATTATGAGACTTTATTTTTCAAGTTATGGGACTTGATTCTTAAAGGTAGAAGTGACTTGATTGAAGTAAGTGAATTGATTTTAAAGAATTTATGTTATGAAGTTTTAAGACTATGAACCTTGATTTCCTAAAAGGTTATGAGACTTTATTTTTCAAGTTATGCGACTTGATTCTTAAAGGTAGAAGTGACTTGATTTAATTGAAGTAAGTGAATTGATTTTAAAGAATTTATGTTATGAAGTTTTAAGATTATGAACCTTGATTTCCTAAAAGGTTATGAGACTTTATTTTTCAAGTTATGGGACTTGATTTAAAAAGTATGGCTTCTTGATTTATTTCAAGAGTTAAGAAGAATGATTTCAAAAGAGTATGTAACTTGAATTTTAAAAGTATACGTTTGTTGATTTAAAGAAAAGGAGTTGCATGATTCTTTTTAAGTATGTATGTACGTAGTACTTTTGGGTTAGTTTCCCCAATGTGATAAGAAATAAAGGTGTCTTAAGTTCTCTAAAATGAAAGGTTGTTATAATAGTTTTATGGGAAGTTGTTATAACGACTTAAGAAGAAGTAAAAAGGCGGTTTAAAATATTATGTTATGAGACACACCGAGCCTATATATAGGCCGGGTTATGTTATGAGATTATGATAGCCGATTGTGCTTATGTTATGTGATTATGATAGACGATTGTGCTTATGTTATGTGATTATGATAGCCGATTGTACTTATGTTACGTGATTATGTTAGCCGGTTGTGCCTGTGATATATTATTCATTACGGGGTCATTCCCCGGGCTTGTTGCATTTGCATATTCCGTGGATTTGCTCCCCACGATGCCAGGAGATTACCTCATGCGAGTCTGTAGGGCTTATGCGGGTTCAATTCCGTGCGGCGGATCTGACCTATGCAAGAGATTACCTCATCAGGTCCATCGACTGTGCGGGCGGATCTGATCATCTGAGAGATTACCTCATGCGGGTCCATACGGCTTTATCACGGGTGAAATAGTCCCAGGATTAGGATTGTATAATGATACTACGGGCGGATGACCCTAGGTTAATCATAAGCTTCCTGTTTTAAAACCGGCAAAGTTTATTCTTGTTCACTCTGTTTGTTAAAAAGGCACAATGTACTGGTAGGGTACATTATACTTGTTACATCTTGTGGTGATGTTGTATTCCATGAGCATGCTTACGTGATATCTTTGAGGCGAGTGTCGGATTTTTGACATGGCTTTCATATGTGAGAGTGAGTGCGATTATTCTGATGATCTGATGATACAAATCTGATTGGCTCGATTGTTGTATGACCGCATGCGATCACGGTATTTGCTTTTCACACTTGCCCTGTCATTCTTGTATGCGATTATGATCTTGCTTCTTGTACTTCTTGTTTACATACTTGGTACCTTGTTGTCTTGACCCCGCCGAGCTGCGTTCATGTCGCGAGTCTAGGTACGATTGTGGATCCGTGAGCTTAGGATCCTTGTTCAGCATTTTGGGATAACTCCAATGTTCTGGAGCTGGTCATTATGGATAGGTATATTCAGGGGTACGGCGGGGCCTTGTCCCGTCACAGTAGTTATGCCAAAAATTCTTAGAGGTCTGTAGTCATATCTTATGGGTCGGTTTGTAAAGAAGAAGGAAGTAACTGCGTTTGGTTATGTATATATATGTATGTCCAGGGAGGTAGCCTTATCGGCTAGCCTGTTGTTTATTTTATGTACGTTATGAGTTTCATGTATGTTCCGCTGATTTTCTCTGATGTATACCTGTAAGGGTGCCCAGGTAGGGCACCAGTCGCGGGCCCGAGGTCGGGTCGTGACAAAAGTGGTATCAGAGCAGTTAGTCCTCAAAAAGTATCTACAGACCGTGTCTAATAGAGTCTTGGTTATCGATGTGTTGTGCATCACATCTATAACCAGGAGGCTGCAAGACATCTTAGGATTGGTTTCCATTCTTCTTACTCTAAGGTCGTGCGATAGAGTTGTGTTGTTAGGATGGTCTTTCCCTAACAGTTATTGTGTTGCAGCTATGAGAAAGGCAACGGTGGCCCAGAAAGGATTATATGGATTGCGTATCCAGGTTGGTAAATTATCGTATAGTAGGTATATTGAGGAAGTATATCTGTACGAATGTATTTATTTGGAGCCGTATGTATGTTACCTGGAATGATTATGGTTTAGCAGGAGTTGGTTAAGCCTTAGTAATTACTTGGAAGGTGTGAAACAGTTTATTGAACCCACACCTAGACTTTATTTATGTACTGACTTGGAATAGTCAGGAGGTAATAAACGGTCTGAGATTGTGATAGACTCTTAAAAGAGATCATGTTTTATTGATTTGAGAGCATGCCATGTTGTTAGAATAAGCTGTGTTGTACGCTTAAGCGATTATGTAAATAATAATGGTATGGAGCAATTAGAGTTGTTGTGAGTGAGACAACATGATTATGAGATATTAAGAAGCTACATTTCCCGTATGTGGGGACTGATAATGTAGGCTTGGGACATAGAATAATTGTGAACTTTAGAATATTGATGACCAAGTTTTGATGTAGTAACTCCAAGGAATTGAAAACAGAAGCAATGATTGAGATTATGTATGTGTACTAGAATAAGTTTGGAAGTACGAGAAAAGTACGATAAGTAAGAAAAGGAAAGAACAAGAGTTGAAAGAATTGAAGTAATTGTAGTTATGACTAACGAAATGTACGAGAAGAGAATCCTTTTAAGCCATGAATGTGAGTAAATAGTGATAATGCACCCTTTGGATTTGATTCCTCATTTGGCTAGTGATGGATAGGTATGCATATGCGATGTGTTAAGGCCATGTGTGGCATATGTAATTATGTTGGGGGAAGTAAAAAGGGACTATGCGATATCCGTTTAGATTGAATCTCGAAAGAACATTCGGGGACGAATGTTTCTAAGGGGGGGAGAATGTTACACTCTGTAATTCCAGGACATGTTTAAGAGAATGTACGTAAGGAATCAGGACTTTAAAAATTTGTACGAAAGAAAGAATTATTTTTCCAAAGGAAAATCTTCCGAACTTCGGAAAGGAAAAATGTTCGTTGATGAGAATTAGGTTCTCAAAATGCGTTATTTGAGACGTATGGAATTTTTTAGCATTGTGGAAATTTATTTATGGATTTGGTCACGTAGGGCCCACCCGGGAAGTTTTACGTTTTGTGGGGCCCACGAGGTTTCCGATATTTTGACGAATTATGAAAATTTCGGGAAATGAAATATTTTAGACCAATGGGAAGGCGACACGTGTCACCCTCCACATGGGCTTGTTGGATGAAGAAAAAAAATGGACCAAGTCAAAGGGTCAAGGTTAGCTTGAGATAATTGACCGCATCCTAGCCTTCCATTTGGATTAATCTTAGCCCTTGGATGCCTTATATTAGTATATACTAGTGCAAGACTAGATCATTTTCAACACTTAGAAAAATTTAGAGAACCTAATGGGTTCTTTGTAAAGCTCTCGGCCAAGAGCTCTCTTGAGCAACAAAATTTTGCAATCTTGCTTCATAAATCCCAATATTCAAACTCAAGATTCCTAAAGGTATTCTAAGGATATCTCAACACAAAAATCCCGGAAAAACTACGTTTTTACGTTAGTCGCAACATGAAAACCTAAGGAGTTTTTCATAGATGGAGTTGGAACTTGAAGAGGGGTTCTTCACAAACTTCTAAGGGTTGCTTGGAGTGGATTGGAACGTCTGGAAGAGGAGCTAAAGTTGCTAAGGATCGTCTTTAGGTTTTGGATTGTATTTGGGCTTAAAGAGGTAATAATCTTCGTCTTGCTATTGTAATTCAAGATTTCATGTTCTAGTAGTTGATAGATGAGCATGTGATATTTATGTCACGACCCGACCTCGGGCCCGTGACTGGTGCCTTACCCCGGGCACTCTTGTGATACAACATCAGAGAAACCAGCGGAAGTAAACTCATAAACAAGAAACAATATAAAATGTGAAACCGGCTAACCCAAAATGGCTACCTTTCCGTAAATATAAATATAACAAAAACTGAACAGTTACATCCTTTATAACCCAATTTATAACAGGACTACAGGCCTCTAAGAGTTTGCAACAACTATGACGGGACAGGGCCCCGTCATACCCCTGAATGTACATAATATCTACAACATCAGGGAGAACCGTACCAAAAGTCAAGCCTCCGGAGAAATGGAGCTTCTGACACCTGATCAAAGATCCTAAGAATGAGGATCCACCACCTGCTTACCTTTACATGTGGCATGAACGCAGGAAGGGGGTCAGTACACAATATGTTCCAAGTATGTAAAACTGGAAAATACAGTAATAATATCATAAGTCTAAATAAAGCTGGAGACGTGGATGATAATCAATTTACAGTGCACTGTTCCTTACTAACAATGAGAGTAACAAGTATAAACTTTACTGCATAAAAATAGGAGGCTCGTGATCAAAACAGGGTCACCCGCCCGTAGTATCATTAAGCAATCCTACTCCTAGGACTATTTCACCCGCATAGGTCCTGTGGACCCGCATGAGATCATCCGCCTCGCATGGGACTATTTCACCCGCATGGGCCCGGTGGGCCCGCAATGAGTACAAACGCCGCACTTGCATCATGGGTAGCAAATCCATGGAATAAGTAGTAACCAGAGTCTACCAGTAAGAATACATAACCTAGCACAACCGGCTATCATACATAACATAAGCGCTACCGGCTTATCATAACATAAGCAAGTTAAGAAATCCCCTAACTTCTCATTAACATTATTAATATATCCTCTCATTTTAGTTTACTTAAGGCACTAACATGTCATTTAAGAGAAAAATCCGGGAATTCAACCCAAGTACCACGTACCCCTAACCTTTAAGAAATGACTCATTTTTATATAAAACTTCCAAGATACTAATAACCGTAGTATTAAGTCACGACTACGTTTCAAGACAAGTCTCATTTCCTTTTAGAAATATAATAGGCTTCTAAATCAAGTGACTTCTTTTCTTTTAAAACCTTAGACAATTGATGCCTTAAAATCAATTTGCCTTTCAAAAATTCAAATCATTTATCCTTACTTATTTTACTTAGAGTAAATCGTTCTTTGTTAACCTTCCATAAAACTAATATAACCAACTTCCCATAAAGTCGTTATATTAACGTTATACATTAGTCAAATACATTTCCCTATATCCAAGAGACTTATACTTTTAAAACGAAACAAATATCATATACTTAAAACACTTCAAGTCCCTTAACTTTGAAAACTTAGGACATCCTTAATATTTTTAAAGAAGTGAGTTAATCCCCTTACTCACCAAACTTGGCCATTCTTAAAACAAGTAAGGGACATCAAAGTCTTGTACGTCTACCGTACTATAAGTGCAACTACTCATGCTCAAGAGATAGGAAAGTTCCACATACCTCTTCGGGTCAATCCACTCGCAAGTCCAATATACCGCACATAGTATGTCAACCTATAATGACCATAATACGTCCATTAGCATCTATCTTCAACGTAGAACATTCTAACTGAAAAGTCCCTTATTCCTACGAAAAATTGGACAGCACTTCCTTTGTTTCTACATACTTTGCCACCTTTTTCAAGGCCGAATTCAATAACCAAACACGCCATCTTTAAGGCTCAACAATGCAGTTAACAAATAGGGTATTACACACCTACTAGACGTGTAAAATTCCACCCCACAATTGATATCATACTAGTACAAACTACAAGGTCCAATTCGGCAACTTTGAGGTATAACAACATAAATTCTTATCCAATTCCTTTTTAATCCAAATTCTTATCCAATTCATACATGCAATATATCTAAAGACAATATTGACAACTACAAGTCCTTTCTTCCATACATGCAACACGATTTTACTTAAAGAAATGAACGGATTGTTACCTTGGAGTTTTCCCAAATTAGTCCAACAAATTCCACTTGCCTTCCTTCCACAATCACCTCCACAAACCTCCTACAAGCTTGTCAACATGTTTCCTTCTTGCCACCTTTCCAAAATTTCTCTAGGCCTTGGTTTCTCCTTGAATTTCTAGAGAGAAGAGAGAGGAAACTTTTAGAAAGAAGGAGGAGGAACTTTTTAGAGAGAATGAAATTCTTTCAAGAATGACCAAGCCTTCAAGACTTGGTCAATAAATAGGACATGCACAAAATCAGATGGGGGGGACACTTGTCACCCTCCCATGACCTTTTTTTTTTTAAAAATAGTTCTGATTTTTCCCCCAGATTTGCAGAAACCCGCCTCGGCGCCGCGGCCTGCGGTGCGCGGCGCTGACCTCTCTGGAATCTTTCAGACTTCGGCCGCGACCACGCGTCCGGCGCGCGCGCTGCAGAGAATTCTCGGCATAACCGCGTCGCGACCTGCGTCCGGCGTCGCGTGGCCTGACAAGTTGCTTTTACGCTCATTGCGCCGAACTTGTAACTTCCATAACTTTCTACTCCGATATCTTATCGACGAACGGTTTGTTGCGTTGGGAACTAGACTCAACGAATTACATACTAGGCCTTTGAACCACCTATGAACTTGTCACGACCGATTAGGGCGTGGTAGTGCCTACCGGGCACCTGGTGATACAACATCGAGTGTCAGCGGAACATAAAGCGATACAAGACATATTATGAAATATGAAACAATAATCGAGAAAAAACTTGCCTTTCGGCGTATATGTAAATAACAACTTTTCAACATGAGCAGTTTAATCCTTTTTACAAACCACACTTGCAGTGATTCTACAGACCTCTACGAATGATATGACAACAACGACGGGACGGGGCCGTCATACCCACGAATGTAGCACTGACAACAAGGGGACTATACGAACAAGCCTCGGAAGCGGAGCTTTCCCAATGCTGTGACCACTAGGCGAGGATCAACGGCGGTGTACGCTTTACTGCGGCGTGAGCAGCGGCCCGAAGGAGTCGATGCAACAGTGCAAGTATGTGAAACCGAAAATCGTAAATGAAATCATAGCGATCTATATAAAGCGAGAGACATGTATGATAACAAAACTACGATTCCTGATAAACAAGCGATCATATCAAGTCGGGGACTCGCGCCTCAGTCATCACTAAAATATAACAATGGGTCTCGCCCCCGATATCAATCATGCGTGGAATACCTTCGCCACTGCCGTGATTTATGATATAAAAGCACCAAGGAACACACATGAACACGAGTCCACTGTGCCATAATGAAACCGTCTGAGGTAAATGCGAAGGCATAGCCGACTACTAACACCAGCGATACCGTCAAGGTCGTGAAGCGTATCATAAGATCTGTCGGGCCGTCGCATGATCAAAGGCGGCCACTTGCGCGGTATCTAATGTGCGCGTCTAGCCACAGAACTTTCGCGACTCGCGTAGGCCAATCTCGTCGGCCGCGTGAGGTATTCCGCGTCGAGGTAGCTACTCCCGGCGTCGTCACGGGTCGCGATCGCGTAGCCACGCGTGGACGCGTGCCCGTAAGGGCCAGCGCTAACACGGAACTCTCGTAGCTCGCGATAGGCCGCAGGACTGCGTGAGGTATTCTCGAATCATAGGTCCATCGACGCTGAGTCTACCGCGTGGGCGACAACCCGGAATCATCTCGAGATGAGTGATGTAAAATACTAACACAACGACTTATCGTTAAGCAACATAAGCACAACAAAGGAAAACCGCTTTACGCAACATCACAAGATACTAACACACGTAGCATCCTAGCATGTTTACTTATCAATCAACAAGAAAGTATTACAAGGCTATCACAAACCAACACAATCGAGTTATACACAAGGTACTTTAAGCTAACAAGTTCGGGTATCTACCACCAAGTACTTCATACATTAAATCTTTTAAAAGATCAGTTGCTTTCACATAAGTCACACTGATACGTAGTATAAAATAGAGTGGTATCTTTTTAAATAAACCAAAACACTTACCTTTGTAAAATCAAGTAACAACATTATTTCCCAGCGTCGAGTTTGCCTAATTTCAAATGTTCACGTTTCTTATTTTAGAAAGGTTTAGTGGTCATAGCCTTATTCATTTAAGAATATAATTCTCTTTTAAACAATCGGAGAAACATAAGTCTTATATGTGAGTAGGATATTCTTGTTTATAACAATCTTATTACAATGGTAGTGATCTAGGAAATATCATTTTGTCTCATCTTAGCTTCATGCGGATGGAAGTTTCTCTTGGTTTTAATAATACTTAATTAGTCAAAACATTTCCTTTTATTAGCTGCGATGGTTGGTCGATACACGTTCGATTTCAAATCGATAAAACATTCTTAAGCGTTATACCTAACTTCCCATAAAGCTAGTATAACTCTTAAGTTTTCAAAAACCAAGTATTACTTCTTTCAAAATGATTCAAAACTCTTTTGAAATACTTGAGTCCTTTATTAACACATAACAAGCGATTATAGTTCAAATCGATTACCTTTTAAAGACCACAGTATTTTCTTACCAACGTAAAACGTTATAACCAACTTCCCATAAAGCGTTATAACACTTTATGTGTTAAACCAATCAAATCGTTTAGCACGTATGCGTCACCGTACTACATAGTTCACACATATCATGCTAGAAGAGATAGGAAGAGGTTCACATACCTCGCGGCAGTATCGACTAATAGCAAAGCGCTCGTACATCCAACCGTCGGCTACTCCGCCAAGTAGATCGCGCCACGTAGTACTTGACCTATAAGGCCACTGGTGACATTAACATTTAGATCTCATCGTAGAACATTCTCAGAAAATTCGGCGCTCCCCCATGGCGTAACTCTCCTCTCTATCGGTAGGCTGCCAAGCCAACCGGGGTTATCGTCTAACCTAGCGGGTACAATTCTACTCGCGGTACTACTACCAAGTCTCTTTATGTCTGACCCATGTAATTACGATTCGGTATTCTTCTTTCGAAAGGTTTCTTATTATTAGGGCTTAAGTCAAAAGACATTGCGACAACAGCGTTGATTCTACATATAGTATACTTGACTATAGTCTAACAATCATGTAATTTCCAATTCTGATAGAGGACAAGATATTTACCTCGATAAGCCCATAATTATCAAGTATAAAGTCGATCTGGGCAATCGTTTAGCTCGACTCAGGCGCTCCAACCGCTCTAAACCACCTTAGAAGTTCTAACCAACTTACACCTGATACTCCAAGGACTATGGAGATTTTCCTAGGGTTTCGGTTTTGTGGTGACGGAAGTATAATAGTATTTACGGGCTTTTCGTATAGGTATAACCTTAGAATACAACAAGGTATCTGGATAAGGTAATTTGGGCATTATAACAATACTTTAGAGAGTATTTCTACACCACAAAGGGGGTATTATCTGAAAGCAACTAGGCTAGGGGTACCCCGGCCACACTACTAGGAGGGGAGAGGGCTCTCGGCGAGGGCCTTTCAAAGGGGAGAGGGCTCTTGGGCGAGAGTCAACAAGAGGAGAGGGAGGATTTTAACAACTTAGGAAAAATTTAGGATGAAGAAGTTCATCAAAGGAGAGGTATTTATAGCACAAGCCAAGGCCAACCAATGGCCAAGATCTAGCCAAGTGTATAGCAAGTGTAAGGCCAAGATTCACCCAAGTGCCCCTAGACCCTACTCCTTAAAACCTCACAAATATCTACCAAAAATATCTACCACTTGACACCCCAAAGTCGTCAGTCGCCGCTGCCCGCTGATGAGAGGGTGCCAAGTGTAAGCCCTCTCGTTGGTCCAAAATGTTAGTCTCTCGGAAAAATCCATAAAAATAAGAAAAGACATAGCCGAATTTTCCTCGCAAGTTATGTAAAGCGTTTAGTCGAAAACGACTCTAACAGGGTGTTGTGCACAAATGCCGTTCGGCGAGCCACTGGCGGGGTGACACGTGTCACCCTCGTATTGGCCCAAAATAAAACATCTTAGAAAATATCCACAATGGCCAAAATCTCGAAAACAAAGTGGGCCCCACAAAAGCAGTAAATTTCTCCGTGGGCCCAGTGACCATTTCGAAAATAAAATTCCATAATTCTCTAATATTCGGAAGTCGAATACCAAATCACGGGAATCGATTCCCGTTAACGAACCTTTCCTTCACAAAACCGGAAACTTTTAGTGGAAAAATCGCCTCTTTCTTCCTTTCCAATCTTTACGCCGTATTCTCGTGCGTGCGTCCTCGCATACATACCACGGAACTACGGGGTATAACATTCTTCCCCTTAGAAACATTCGTCCGAATGTTCCTTCTAATCTCAAAACAAGCGTGCGCGGTATAGTCTTCACTCTTATACTTACGAAACAATCTGCCGTACACGCCGCGAAATACTGCGCAACATACTTATATCCAAGTCTACGAGGAAACACCTCTAACATCACCACAAATACCTCTTCCGGGGTTAAAAATATACTTCTTTGTCATCGATACCACTTTTGTCACTTTGTCGCGAGCCTTGCTCGGCGACCCAACAAATGGTGCCGGCTGCTGCGATCCACGAGTCGTACCCTACGGCCGTATTCTCGGGGCGTGTCATACGGAGAGCCACGGTTGGTCTGTTCCGTGGTAGAGCTCTGCGGCCTCTTTATACGCTCGGCCACGAACATAACAATCTGAAAAGGCCGGACGTCTTGCCTCTAAGTCGGACGGCAATTGCTAACATATAAGCAACTGGCCTATTCTTCACATGAACTCAAAGGCCCAAGTAACTCGGGCTAAGTTCCTACATTTCCAAAACTCGTCACACCACAACCACGATCTGCTGGAACAAACTGAACCAAGCTATGCGAACGCGCCAACATCGAACCAATCGGCCGTGACTTACACTTCCGCCCTTCTGAGGCTTCGTAAGGCGATATCAGAACCTTGAAATGGTAGCTTAAACACTTCCTCCACGAGACAACAATCCACACAACTACCCACGAAATCCACACGGCAGAGGCGAATGCGGTCTGAGACTCACGAGTCCTTAACCTGCTGGTAAAACTTCCGAAACAAAAAGCCGTAACACAGGCTCGACATGCGCCGTAAGGTGAAGGTAGGCACCGTCGCAGCCTTACAACCTTCGATAAATCAACAACTGCCGAGTGAGCGGTCGACCGAAGAACACGATGGGCTGCCCCGTCGACCGACCAGCGGTCGAGCGCGTCCACGAACTCGTGCGCTAGTTAACTAAACTTGAGCCTAACACCTCGTGACCTACCACAAGGCGGGACCACGCGACAGACCCGCGCTGAGCATGCGCGGGTTGACCCGCGGCGTGGCCTCAACCCGACCCGGCAAGGCGCAAAATACCATCTCCCCGAAGGAACAATCTCTCTAAACACGTTACGAAAACCTAGCGGTCTTCTTAGCTCAACTACCCTCTTTCCTTCCACACTACTCAGGGACTTATCCCACGAACATAGCTCACGTGCCCTATGCACTCCTATAAAGGGTCAAACATAATATCGTCTATTACTCGAGATGGCTTTACCTCTAAGGTCTCTACGTATAACACTCTAAGGCTCACACCTTCTCTATCCCCCAAAATCTTACTCGGTTAACCCACCGTGATTTCTAATCACAACTAACACACTGCTATCAGGACATAGCACTTAAGGTATACTCACCTTGAAAGTTCTGAAGGACCTTCTGCTCTGGCCTCTTACTGCGTCCTTGGTTAACGCGTCGATCTCTACGTTTTTCGACTGCGTACATAAGCGTACAGGCCATGCTCAACCAATGAAGAATTACTCTTTACACAACCTCTCTTGGTAGTCGTGAGGCTCGTGGTACATCGGTATAATCTCTGGTAGCCAAATCCATAGCTAATGCGGTCGCCTCTTTGCAATCTATATTCACTGTTCGATGCGTGGGCGAAGGTTCAAATATCATGGGCGCGATGGAAGCTGCCGTCGCCGTGCTAAACTCTGCGGGGCTAGTGGCGTCGCGAAATCCCGAATGAAGCACTACCTAGGTAATGATTGGGCGTGCCCTCATGACCCTCTGAACTCGACTCGCGGCTCCGCCATTGCGCGCCTCTGGGCGGGTTGCCCTGCGGAGGCATAGCGATAAGGAATGAATTTCGTCGGAGGGTCAACTTACAACACGGCTAAGGCACGATCTCGAGTGATAAGAATAGAAATCAATCCTAAATATCCTATAGCCTCACGATTATTGGTGTGGTGCGACACGCGATAATCAAGACTCTGCGGACGCGATGCGTAGACACTTTCAGAGATAACACGGCTCGATACCACTTTTGTCACGACCGATTAGGGCCCGTGGTGGTGCCTACCGGGCACCCTAGTGATACAACATCAGTGTCGGCGGAACATAAAGCGATCTGAAGACATATTATGAAATATGAAACAATAATCGAGAAAAAACTTGCCTTTGGCGTATATGTAAATAACAACTTTTTCAACATGAGCAGTTTAATCCTTTTTACAAACCACAGCGATTACTACGGACCTCTACGAATGATATGACAACAACGGCGGGACGGGGCCGTCATACCCCACAGAATGCTTTCTGACAACGAGGGGACTATACGAACAAGCCTCGGAGAAGCGGAGCTTTCCCAGCGAGCTGTGACCACTAGGCGAGGATCAACGGCGGTGTACGCTTTACTGCGGCATGAGCGCGGCCCCGAGGTCGATCTGGCAGTGCAAGTATGTGAAACCGAAAATCACGTAAATGAAATCATAGCGATCTATATAAAGCAGACATGTATGATAACAAAACTACGATTCCTGATAAACAAGCGATCATATCAAGTCGAGGACTCGCGCCTCAGTCATCACTAAAATATAACAATGGGTCTCACGCCCCGATATCAATCATGCGCGTGGAATACCTTCCCGGCTTGGCGGTTATGATATAAAAGCACCGAGAACACACATGAACACGGGTCCCACTGTGCCATAATGAAATGCGGGGTAAATGCGAAGGCATAGCCGACTACTAACGCCGCAGTACCATCAAGGTCGTGAACTTTATCATAAGATCTGTCGGGCCGTCACATGATCAAAGGCGGCCACTTGCGCGATATCTAATGTCGCGCGTCTAGCCACAGAACTTTCGCGACTCGCGTAGGCCAATCTCGTCGGCCGCGTGAGGTATTCCCGCGTCGGTAGCTACTCCCGGCGTCGTCACGGACGCGATCGCGCGTAGCGCATGGACGCGTGCCCGTAAGGGCCACGCTAACACGGAACTCTCGTAGCTCCGCGTAGGCCACAGGACTGCGTGAGGTATTCTCGAATCATAGGTCCATCGACACTTTGAGTCTACCCGCGTGGAGGCGACAACCCGGAATCATCTCAAGAAATGAGTGATGTAAAATATTAACACAACGACTTATCGTTAAGCAACATAAGCACAAAGGAAAACCGCTTTCGCAACGTCACAAGATACTAACACACGTGGCGTCTGGCATGTTTACTTATCAATCAACAAGAAAGTATTACAAGGCTATCACAAACCAACCTGATCAAGTTATACACACAAGGTACTTTAAGCTAACAAGTTCGTATCTACCCACAAGTACTTCATCATTAAATCTTTTAAAAGATCCGTTGCTTTCACATAAGTCACACAATACGTAGTATAAAATAGAGTATTTGTCTTTTAAATAAACCAAAACACTTACCTTTGTAAAATCAAGTAACAACATTATTTTCCAAGCGTCGAGTTTGCCTAATTTCAAATGTTCACGTTTCTTATTTTAGAAAGGTTTCGTGGTTCACAGCCTTATTCATTTAAGAATATAATTCTCTTTTAAACAATCGGAGAAACATAAGTCTTATATGTGAGTAGGATATTCTTGTTTATAACAATCTTATTACTGTAGTGATCTAGGAAATATCATTTTGTCATCTTAGCTTACATGCGGATGGAAGTTTCTCTTGGTTTTAATAATACTTAATTAGTCAAAACATTTCCTTTTATTAGCAGCTGCGATGGTTGGTCGATACGTTACGATTTCGAAATCGATAAAACATTCTTAAGCCGTTATACCTAACTTCCCGTAAAGCTAGTATAACTCTTAAGTTTTCAAAAACCAAGTATTACTTCTTCTTTCAAAATGATTCAAAACTCTTTTGAAATACTTCAAGTCCTTTATTAACACATAACAAGCGGTTATAGTTCAAATCGATTTACCTTTTAAAGACCACAAGTATTTTCTTACCAACGTAAAGTGTTATAACCAACTTCCCATAAAGCGTTATAACACTTTATGTGTTAAACCAATCAAATCGTTTAGCACGTATGCGTCTCCGTACTACATAGTTCACACATATCATGCTAGAAGAGATAGGAAGAGGTTCGCATACCTCGCGGCGAGTATCGACTAATAGCAAAACGCTCCAAGTACATCCAACCGTCGGCTACTCCTTAAGCCAAGTAGATCGCGCCACACGTAGTACTTGACTATAAGGCCACAGCGCTTATTAACATTTAGATCTCATCGTAGAACATTCTACAGAAAATTGGCGCCTCCACCCACATGGCGTAACTCTCTCTCTATCGAGGCGGCTACCAAGCCAACCAGGGGGTTATACGTCTAACCCTAGCAGTACAATTCTACTCGCGGTACTACTACACAAGTCTGTAATACACCTATGTAATTACTGATTCGATGATTCTTCTTTCGAAAAGGTTTCTTATTATTGGGCTTAAGTCAAAAGACATTGCGACAACAACGCGTTCGATTCTACATATAGTATACTTCAACTATAGTCTAACAATCATGTAATTTCCAATTCTGATAGAGGACAAGATATTTACCTCGATAAGCCCATAATTATCCAAGTATAAAGTCGATCTGGGCAATCGTTTAGCTCGACTCGGCGCTCAACCAGCTCTAAACCACCCTAGAAGTTCTAACCACACCTGATACTCCAACGGACTATGGAGATTTTCTAGGGTTTGGTTTTGTGGTAGCGGGAAGTATAATAGTATTTTTGGGCTTTTCGTATAGGTATAACCTTAGAATACAAAAAGGTATACGGATAAGGTAATTTGGGCATTATAACAATACTTTAGTGAGTATTTCTACACCACAAAGGGGTATTATCTGAAAGCAACTAGGCTAGGGGTGCCCACGCCACACTACTAGGAGGGGAGAGGGCTCTCGGCGAGGGCCTTTCAAAGGGGAGGGGCTCTTGGGCGAGAGTCGACAAGAGGAGAGGGAGGGATTTTAACACTTAGGAAAAATTTAGGATGAAGAAGTTCATCAAAGGAGAGGGTATTTATAGCACAAGCTGGCCAACCAATGGCCAAGATCTAGCCAAGTGTATAGCAAGTGTAAGGCCAAGATTCACCCAAGTGCCCCTGGACCCTACTCCTTAAAACCCTCACAAATATCTACCAAAATATCTACCACTGACACCCCAAAGTCGTCCAGTCGCCACCTTGCCCGCTGATGAGAGGGTGCCAAGTGCGCCTCTCGTTGGTCCAAATGTTCCGTCTCTCGGAAAAATCCGCAAAAATAAGAAAAGACATAGCCGAATTTTCCCCGCAGTTATGTAAAACGTTTAGTCGAAACGACTCTAAGGTGTTGTGCACAAATGCCATTCGGCGAGCCACTGGCGGGGTGACACGTGTCACCTCGTATTAGCCAAAATAAAACATCTTCCGAAAATATCCACAATGGCCAAAATCTCGAAAACAAAGTGGGCCCCACAAAACCGTAAATTTCTCCCGTGGGCCCCACGTGACCATTTCCGAAAATAAAATTCCATAATTCTCTAATATTCCAGGAAGTCTGAATACCAAATCTGGGAATCCAATTCCCATTAACGAACCTTTTTCCTTCACAAAAACCGGAAACTTTTCCGTGGAAAAATCGCCTCTTTCTTCCTTTCCAATCTTTCTGTCGTATTCTCGTACGTACGTCCTCGCATACATACCCTGGAACTACGGGGTATAACAGAACTCCCAATGTAACGGGACATAAACCGCCTCAAAGTTGACTAACAACCCGTCCGAAACATTCCGTCAACCCATCATTCTAATATTTAAGTCTCAATTCCTTTCGTACGTTCTCAAAAGCATGATCTGAACTACGGGGTGTAACATTCTCCCCCCCTTAGAAACATTCGTCCCGAATGTTCCTTCTAGGCTTACTCAAATCACAATATCGACATAGACCCTCGTAACTATTCTTCTGGCAAATAAGGACGCTCCACCTGGCCACAACAATACTTAAGCATATGTGCCAAATTAAAACTAATAAGCAGGAAAGTGGGTTACCTGGAGGTGTAGGGAACAAGTGAGGATACTTCTTCATCATGTCTTCTTCTGCTTCCCATGTCATTTTTTCCCTGTTCTCGTTCCGCCATAAGACCTTGACGGAAGCGACATCCTTTATCCGTAGTCGCCTAACCTGGCGATCGAGTATCGCTATGGGACTTTCCTCATACGATAACCCCTCTGTCACCTGGACATCACAAATCGGGTGCACTCTAGATGGATCTCCAATACACTTTCGCAACATAGACACATGAAAAACTGGATGTACTGCCTCCAGATCGGATGGCAGATCCAACTCATAGGCCACCTTGCCTACCCTACGGACAATCTGGTAAGGCCCAATGTACCTTGGGCTAAGTTTCCCCTTCTTCCCGAATCTCATCACGCCCTTCATGGGTGATACCTTCAGGAAGACCCAATCATCCACCTCAAACTCCAAGTGTCGACGCCGATGATCTGCATCGACTTGCGACTACGGTGACAATAACCGCTCCTGGATAAGCTTCACCTTATCCACTACCTGCTGAATCAAGTCTGGCCCGACTAACTGAACTTCTCTCACCTCAAACCAGCCTATTGGTGACCTGCACTTCCTCCCATATAAGGCCTCATAAGGCGCCATCTGGATACTAGAATGGTAGCTGTTGTTATATGCAAACTCCACAAGAGGTAAATGATCCTCCCAGCTACCCCTAAAATCAATAACACAGGCCCGCATCATATCCTCAAATTATGCGGATAGTATGCGTTCGGCTGTCGTCGGTCTGAGGATAAACGCGATCTTGAGACTCACCTGTGTCCCTAATCCCTTCTGGAAAGACCTCCAGAAGTTAGCCGAGAACTGGGCTCCCCTGTCTAAAATGATCGATATAGGCACTCTGTGCAGTCTCACATCTCTCTGTTATACAATCTAGCATAATCCTCGGTCGAAAAAGTCGTCCTGACTGGAAGAAAATGGGCTGATTTCGTCAGCCTGTCGACAATAACCCAGATGGAATCATGCTTCCTCTGAGTGTGAGGTAACCCTGTAATAAAGTCCATATTGATCACCTCCCACTTCCATGTCGGAATCTCTATCATCTGCAACAACCCACCAGGCTTCTGGTGCTCCACCTTGACCTGCTGACAATTCGGACACTGCGCCACAAACTCCGCAACGTCCCTCTTCAGGCCATCCCACCAATATATACACCTGAGGTCATGGTACATCTTAGTCGACCCCGGATGAATAGAGTAACGAGCACTATGTGCCTCTCCCAGAATCTGCTGACGAAGTCCTGCTACATCGGGTACACATAACCTGCCCTCAAATCTTAGCACCCCATCAGGTGCTACCTCAAATAGACTCTTCTCCTCCCGAAGAGCCGTATCTCGATACCGTACCATAATCGGATCCTCATACTGTCGCCTCTTCACCTCCTCGATGATGGAAGACTCGGCAACCTCTCGAACCCGAACCCCACTACTATCAGAACCAACCAAACGAACCCCAAGGCTCGCTAGCTGATGTAACTCGCGGACCATGGCCCTTTTCTCTGCACATCCGTCGGCGGACTACCCATCGATCTGCGACTAAGGGCATCTGCAATCGCATTGGCCTTCCCAGGTGGTATAGGATATCGACATCATCATCCTTAGTAGCTCTAACCACCGTCTGCCGCAAGTTGACTCCTTCTCGATGAAGATATACTTTGGAGGCTCTTGTGGTCGTGTAAATATCCACATGAACTCCATACAAATAATGTCTCCGGATCTTCAAGGCATGAATCATCACGCCAACTCTAAGTCATGTGTGGGATAGTTCTTCTCATGCTTCTGGTTGTCGAGATCGTAGCTATAACTTTACCGTCTTTGCGTCGCACCAAGCCCGACACGCATCACAATAAACCACATATCCGTCTAAACCCTCTGGAAGAGTAAGAATTGGGGCGGTCGTCAATTTCTCCTTCAGTAACTGGAAGCTCTCCTCACAAGCATCCGTCCACCGGAACATAGCTGCCTTCTGGGTCAACCTAGTCAAGGGTGCCGAAATGGAAGCAAACTTCTCCACAAATCTCCGATAATAACCCGCAAGGCCCAAAAAGCTACGCACCTCCGTTGGTGTAGTGGGTCTAGGCCAAGTCTTGACTGCCTCAATCTTTGCTGTATCAACCCGAATACCATCGGCCCCGATAACATGCCCTAAGAAAGCCACTGAAGCCAACCAAAACTCGCATTTCGAGAACTTGGCATACAATGTTATCGGTCGCCGAGGACTCGATACCGCCCTCAAATGATCTGCATGCTCCTGCTCTGTGCGCGAATACACCAGGATATCATCAATGAATACTATAACGAACATATCCAAGAATGGCTTGAACACCCGATTCTTCAAATCCATGAATACCGCTGGGGCGTTGGTCAGCCCGAAAGACATCACCATGAACTCATAGTGCCCATACCGGGTCCTGAATGCAGTCTTTGGGATATCTGCCTCTCTAACTTGCACCTGATGATAACCAGACCGCAGGTCTATCTTGGAAAAACACCTCGCCCCTGCAACTGGTCAAACAAATCATCAATCCTGGGAGGGGGTATATGTTCTTGATAGTTACCTTATTCAGTTTCCTGTAATCAGCACACATACACAGCGTCCCATCCTTCTTCTTTACAAATAAAACTGGCGCTCCCCAGGGAGAAACACTAGGCCTGATAAAGCCTTTTTTCAGCAAATCTTTCAGCTGGTCTTTCAATTCCCTCAACTCAGCAGGTGCCATCCTGTATGGTGGAATAGATATAGGTCGAGTGTCTGACGACATATCAATGCAAAACTCAATCTCCCTCTCAGGAGGGATACCCGGAAGATCGTCTGGAAATACGTCTGGAAACTCTCTAACAACGGGGTGAAGGTGCGGTATCTCGACCTCGATGTCGAACACCGCTATATGGTAGATATACCGCTTCGCACCATCTTCCTAGCCTTGAGGTAAGAAATAAACCTACCCTCGGCGCGATATTCCCTTCCACTCGATAACCGGCTACCGAAGCTGGAACCGTACCAATCTCTCTCTACAGTTCACATTGGAATAGCAAGACGCTAGCCAATCCATACCCATAATCACATCAAAGTTCATCATATCCAACTCTATCAAGTTGGCTAGGGTCTGACGACTGTATATAGTCACTGGGCAAGCCTTATATACCATTCGGCTACCACCGAATCACTTTCGGCGTAGCCACCTCAAGGTTTTATGGACTCGGGCTCTATCACTATTCTACCCGGCAATATGAGGAGATATATAGGACAATGTAGAACTGGATCTATCAAAGCATATACATCACAACATGAAACCAATAATGTACTGTGGCGACATCCGTGGCGCCTCACAGTCTGGCGGTGGACATAGCATAAATGCGGTTACGAGGACGCTGGGCTGGACCCCATCACGACCTGGCGCGGCTGCTGGTCGTGAACACCACGCCCTCGGGCGCGTGACCACCGAAGAAAAGATCCGAAGCCCGGCCACATCGGTGAACCATAACATTCACGCGCCTGCGGTGGACAATCTCTCTTCAAATGGCCTGCTGTCAAGAGTAACAAGCTCACGGAGGAACACGACACCCGTGATGGTAATCACCATCGACCACCGAGGCATAGGTGGCCTCGTCGACCGGAATTCGTTCCTGCAGGAACCGAAGCCACTGAGCCACTGCCCCTCGAATACCTGGACGTCAGGAAGGCGGTGGAGGGCGCTCTGAGCGGTGAGGTGCAAATCTGGTCTCTTGCGAGGTTGTCTACCTCGAAAACTACGAGGACCACGATGTCACGGCTCTCTTCTGGCGATATCTATCAATCGTGGCCCTCTACGCTCTCGCCCAGTGCATAAGCTGCGTGCGGGCAATGTCCATGCCGGTGAAGAGCTACTCCGTGCAACTCTCGCTAAGTAATCATCGAGCCACCTGTGACATAGCGTGTACTATGTCCTCGATATACGCCACTAAAGCGGGGGCGTCTGAGCCAGCGAGTCAAACTACGTTGTACTCCGGACCGTCGCGCTCTGTCTCAACGCGTCAATCTATCGGCCCGAGCTCTCCTCATATGCGGAGGCAAGAAATGGCTAAGAAACGCCTCTGAGAACTCATCCCTAATAGCTGGAAGCGCATGCTCCCGGGGCGGTTCCGTGAATCAAACCGATCAAGCTGCGGTATCTCGCGGCCGATGTGAACCCAATACTACCGACTGTCTCCGAGGCCTTGATCACTCTCATGATCCGTATGCTGTCGGATAAACTCCTGAGGATCATCCTCAGGCCTCGACCCATAGAACTCTGGTGGGCTGCAACTCAAAAAGTCCCGAAGTCTCAAGCTATCAGATCTGGGGTGAACTACGGGTACAACCGGAACTGCTGTCTCCCGTCTGTCCTCCTGCCTTGCCACGATCCTGGCCAATCGGGCTATCTCGCGTAGCCCATATCCTCTGCTCCATCTTTGTGTAATCGAGGCTCGGTACGCGGTCTCGATGGCCGCTGCTCCCGAACTCTGCTGGTGCTGGCGACGTCGTGGAACTCGCCGTCTGAAACATCACCTCGAGTAAAGGCGGGCTGTGCCTCGTAACCCTCGTATCCTACTAGCGGCTCCTCACCGCCTTGCCTCGGGCCGCGGTTGCCTTGCGTTGAGGCATAACTGATACATAAAAATATGTCAGAGGGAGTTCAACATATAACACAACTCTATTGCACGATCTTAGAGTGAAAGAATGGAAACCAATCCTAAATATCATGTATCCTCCTGATTATAGATGTGGTGCACAACACACCGATAATCAAGGCTCTACTAGATACGACCTGTAGACCCTTTCCGAGGATTAACTGCTCTGATACCACTTTTGTCATGACCCGACCTCGGGCCCGTGACTGGTGTCTTACCCCGGGCACCCTTGTGATACAACATCAGAGAAACCATCGAAAGTAAACTCATAAACAAGAAACAATATAAAATGTGAAACCGGCTAACCCAAAATGGCTACCTTTCCGTAAATATAAATATAACAAAAACTGAACAGTTACATCCTTTATAACCCAATTTATAACAGGACTACATGCCTCTAAGAGTTTGCAACAACTACGATGGGACAGGGCCCCGTCATACCCCTGAATGTACATAATATCTACAACATCAGGGAGAACCGTACCAAAAGTCAAGCCTCCGGAGAAATGGAGCTTTTGACACCTGATCAAAGATCATAAGAATGAGGATCCACCACATGCTTACCCTTACCTGCGGCATGAACACAAGAAGGGGGTCAATACACAATATGTACCAAGTATGTAAAACTGGAAAATACTGTAATAATATCATAAGTCTAAATAAAGCTGGAGACATGGATGATAATCAATTTACAGTGCCTGTGCCTTACTAACAATGAGAGTAACAAGTATAAACTTTACTGCATAAAAATAGGAGGCTCATGATCAAAGCGGTCACGCGTAGTATCATTAAACAATCCTACTCAGGACTATTTCACCCGTAGGTCTGTGGACCCGCGTGAGGTCATCCGCCTTGCATGAGACTATTTCACCGCATGGGCGGTGGGCCCGCATGAAGTACAAAGCGCGCTTTCGCGTCATGGGTAGCAAATCCATGGAATAAGTAGTAACCCGGGGTCTACTCCGTAATAATACATAACCTAGCACAACCGGCTATCATACATAACATAAGCGCTACCGGCTTATCATAACATAAGCAAGTTAAGAAATCCCCTAACTTCTCATTAACATTATTAATATATCCTCTCATTTTAGTTTACTTAAGGCACTAACATGTCATTTAAGAGAAAAATCCGGGAATTCAACCCAAGTACCACGTACCCCTAACCTTTAAGAAATGACTCCTTTTTATATAAAACTTCCAAGATACTAATAACCGTAGTATCAAGTCACGACTACGTTTCAAGACAAGTCTCATTTCCTTTTAGAAATATAATAGGCTTCTAAATCAAGTGACTTCTTTTCTTTTAAAACCTTAGGCAATTGATGCCTTAAAATCAATTTGCCTTTCAAAAATTCAAATCATTTATCCTTACTTATTTTACTTAGAGTAAATCGTTCTTTGTTAACCTTCCATAAAACTAATATAACCAACTTCCCATAAAGTCGTTATATTAACGTTATACATTAGTCAAATACATTTCCCTATATCCAAGGGACTTATACTTTTAAAACGAAACAAATATCATATACTTAAAACACTTCAAGTCCCGTAACTTTGAAAACTTAGGACATCCTTAATACTTTTAAAGAAGTGAGTTAATCCCCTTACTCACCAAACTTGGCCATTCTTAAAACAAGTAAGGGACATCAAAGTCTTGTACGTCTACCGTACTATAAGTGCAACTACTCATGCTCAAGAGATAGGAAAGTTCCACATACCTCTTCGGGTCAATCCACTCGCAAGTCCAATATACCGCACGTAGTATGTCAACCTATAATGACCATAATACGTCCATTAGCATCTATCTTCAACGTAGAACATTCTAACTGAAAAGTCCCTTATTCCTACGGAAAATTGGACAACACTTCCTTTGTTTCTACATACTTTGCCACCCTTTTCAAGGCCGAATTCAATAACCAAACACGCCATCTTTAAGGCTCAACAATGCAGTTAACAAATAGAGGATTACACGCCTACTAGACGTGTAAAATTCCGCCCCACAATTGATATCATACTAGTACAAACTACAAGGTCCAATTCGGCAACTTTGAGGTATAACAACATAAATTCTTATCCAATTCCTTTTTAATCCAAATTCTTATCCAATTCCTACATGCAATATATCTAAAGGCAATACTAACAACTACAAGTCATTTCTTCCATACATGCAACACGATTTTACTTAAAGAAATGAACAGATTGTTACCTTGGAGTTTTCCCAAATTAGTCCAACAAATTCCACTTGCCTTCCTTCCACAATCACCTCCACAAACCTCCTCCAAGCTTGTCAACATGTTTCCTTCTTGCCACCTTTCCAAAATTTCTCTAGGCCTTGGTTTCTCCTTAAATTTCTAGAGAGAAGGGAGAGGAAACTTTTAGAGAGAAGGAGGATAATGCCTTCGACTTTGTCCGTCGATTGCGAGGATGAAAGCGATCTTGAGACTCACTTGTGTCCCTAATCCCTTCTGGAAAGACCTCCAGAAGTTAGCCGAGAACTGGGCTCCCCTGTCTGAAATGATCGATATAGGCACCCCGCGCTGTGGCCCCTGTCCGAAGTTGCTTTTCTGCTCGACTGCGCACTGAACTTGTAACTTCCATAACTTTCTACTCCGATATCCTATCGACGAACGGTTTGTTGCGTTGGGAACTAGACTCAACGAATTACATACTAGGCCTTTGAACCACCTACGAACTCCCAATGTAACGGGACATAAACCGCCTCAAAGTTGACTAACAACCCGTCTGAAACATTCCGTCAACCCATCATTCTAAAATTTAAGTCTCAATTCCTTTCGTACGTTCTCAAAAGCATGACCTGAACTACGGGGTGTAACAATTTAGAATAAAGATTGATAAATGTTATGGAATTAGGAAGCTCAAATCTGAGATTGGCATGATTAGCCATTAAGTTTGTAAATCAATTTAGTTGTTAGTTATTATCGTCGCATGTTATATAAAGAAGGGTTTATAAGTGTTATTATTGGTTATGACGTATATAACATGTTGGAATAACGATTTAGATTAAAAAGGAATTGAAAAAGGTTATATGTCGTATCGAAATGTTGTTGTTGCCGAGAATGGCTTAAGATTGTTGGACAATTTTACATTAATTGTGGGGCATAATTTTACACGTTCTGTTAAGGCGTGTAATCCCCTTTGAATTGCTGGTTTGTTGCGCCTTAAATGTGGCATATTGGTTGATAAATACGGGCCTTAGAAAAGGTGGAAAAGTACGAAGAAACAAAGGAAGTGCTGCCCGATTTTCTATAGAATTAGAGGGCAATTATTTGGTATAAGTCTTACAATAGTAAGTATGATATTGATAGAAGTACTATGGCCATTTTAGGTTGAAGTACTACGTGTAGCAGAGTCTACTTGACTTAAGGAATAGCCGAAGAAGTTGAAGTACTTTGGAGCATTTTGCTACTTGTCGTATTGGGTAGTCGTCACGAGGTATGTGAACTTCTTCTTTCTATAGACATGAGTATTTTTTATGGTATACTTGCTTTGTTAATAGGAGTATACATGACTTGATATTGAAGTATACTTGCCTTGATATTTGAAGTATACTTGCCTTGATATTTGAAGTATACTTACCTTGATATTTGAAGTATACTTGCCTTGTGGTTAGGAGTATACATGACTTGTTCTTGAGTATACTTTCCTTGTCATAGGAAGTATTCCTGTTATTGATTTTATGTTAAAGGCATGTCTAGAATATTCCTAAGTTCTTACCAAGTCTTATGGGGGATGTTGGTAAGAGTCGTTAGGAAGTATTGAAGTCTAGTTGACCTTGCTAAATTACTTCACTAATGAAAAAAAAGGACCGAACAAGCCATTGCAGCGTTAATGAAAATGTATCGGTAATCAATTACATTGAAATGAGTAGAATCTTCCATCTGCATAGAAACTAAGATGATACAAAATTATATTACATTTTCTAGATCATGGCTCAATGGACAAGATCGTTATAAACGAATATAACCTATTCACGACTCATAAAAGTATTAATTTGGAAAGTACGTGAGACTTGAATTTCGAAAATATGTAGTAACTTGATTTATTCGAAGTAAGTAAATTGATTTTGAAAATATATGTCTTGATTATGAAAGTATAAGTAACTCGAATTACTTTAAAGATTATGAGACTTTATTTTTCAAGTTATGGGACTTGATTCTTAAAGGTAGAAGTGACTTGATTGAAGTAAATGAATTGATCTGGTATTTGCTTTCATATGTGAGAGTGGTACGGTGTTACAGTAGTACAGTGATACAAGGTACAGTTGGCTCTGATTGTTGTATGACACGGTACGATCTGGTATTTGCTTTTCATACTTGCCTCTGTCATTCTTGTGTACAGTTATGATCTTTCTTACTGTACTTCTTGTTTACATACTTTGTACCTTGTTGTACTGACCCTCTTCGGGGGGCTGCGTTCATGTCCGCAGGTCTAGGTACACAGTTGTGGATCCGTGAGCTTAGGATCCTTGTTCAGCATTTTGGGATAGCTCCAATGTTCTGGAGCTGGTCATTATGGATAGGTATATTCAGAGGTACGGCGGGGCCTTGTCCCGTCACAGTAGTTATGCCAAAAATTCTTAGAGGTCTGTAGTCATATCTTGTGGGTCGGTTTGTAAAGAAGAAGGATGTAACTGCGTTTGGTTATGTATATATATGTATATCCAGGGAGGTAGCCTTATCGGCTAGCCTGTTGTTTATTTTATGTATGTTATGAGTTTCATGTATGTTCCTCTGATTTTCTCTGATGTATACCTGTAAGGGTGCCCAGGTAGGGCACCAGTCGCGGGCCCGAGGTCGATCGTGACAGTGCTGCCTATATTTTTACATAAAAAGAGAGTCATCATTCGCTATATAACTATGTTAGTAATCATAGAATTGATGATATGTTATTATTGTTATAGGTTGAAGTACTAATTGAGACGAGTTATAATTATTGAGTTGGCATAGTGAAACTATCCCTTCTTTCTTTTTGTATGATTTACATAAAATGAGTGTACGACGAATGTACGTAATTCCATTGAATCATAAATCCTAGTGATACTTGATATGATAGTTGCCATTGATTTTACAGTGATAGTTTATTCTACTTATTCTATTGAGAGTCAAATGATGATTTAAATTGCATATGGTTGCTCATGATAATCTATTCGCGCTTGATATGATTATATCATTTCTGGCGTCGGGCCGTAAAAGTGTCACACCGAACCCGGGCGTGGTGGTGCCTACAGGCACCTTCGCATAACAACTAAGTAAAACTGCGGAATTTAAATAACACCTTTTTTTCATTTTTTAAAAACCAACATACGTGCAACGGCAAAGCCGACAAGGCTGCCATAATATATATACTCAAAAGACACTACACTGTACATGAGTCCAATCCCACATATGAATACAGACCTCTAAGAGTTATACTGAACTATGACGGGACAAGGCCCCGCCGTACCCATAACTGTACAAAAGCCTGTACTGAAAGAACTTGTACCAAAAAGATAAACTCCCGAACAGAAGGAGCTATCCAAAAACTCTGAGCAGGGTCCTACACCTGCCGATCACCAAACTGCGTACCTAAACCTGCGGCATGAACGCAGCCCCCCGAAGGAGGTCAGTACGAAGAATGTACCAAGTATGTGAAACAGTAAATCGTAATGAAATCATAATGATCTAAGCAAAGCAGAGACATGTATGATAGTCGACCTACTGATGCAACACATGCGATCATAACAAGTCGGGGCGCGTGCCTCAAGTCATTTCTAAAATATAACCATGGGTCTCACGCCCATAATATCAACCATGCCCGTGGAATCCTTCTTCACTGCCGGCAGTCCATGATATAGTATAACACCAATAGGCATACATGAACACCAAGTCCCACCTGTGTCCTAAAAGCATGCAGACGGCGGGAAAAAGCGGCGGTGGTAAGCGAGGGTATAATGTCTTGGGGTTTACCACTTATACTCTTACCTGGAGAAGGTGGTAAAGCATCTTGGGGTTTTCCTCACTTATACTCTTACCCTATCTCAACCGACCATCAATCAAAACAAGCGGGGTATAATGTCTTGGGGTTTACCCACTTATACTCTTACCACGGAGAAGGTGGTATAGCATCTTGGGGTTTACCGCCACTCATACTCTTACCATATCTCAACGGCCGTCAAACATAACATAAGCACTACCGTATCTTACATAAAAATCGAATTTAACCCAGTACTACAAATAGCGGAAGCATGCGTGGAATCACATCACCGTCGATGCGTCAAGTAACTTCTGACAAGACAGTAGACCCTCCGGTAGAGTCGCGGCAACATAATAAAACATAATACTTGCACTCAAAGGCTATCACCAAAGACATATAGGCAATTCTCCATTAATCAAGCGAAGTACTTATCAAGGCACACATAGAATAATTCTCAATTAATCAAGCCCAGTACTTATCAAGGCACAAATAGAATAATTCTCATTTAACAAGCCAAAGTACTTATCGGAGCACAAATAGAATAATTCTCTTTTAACAAGCCAAAGTACTTATCGAGCACAAATAGAATAATTCTCATTTAACAAGCCAAAGTACTTATCGGGCACAAATAGAATAATTCTCATTTAACAAGCCAAAGTACTTATCGGAGCCTGAAATAGAATAATTCTCATTTAACAAGCCAAAGTACTTATCAGGGCACAAATAGAATAATTCTCATTTAACAAGCCAAAGTACTTATCGGATCACAAATAGAATAATTCTCATTTAACAAGCCAAAGTACTTATCGGGGCACAAATAGAATAATTCTCATTTAACAAGCCAAAGTACTTATCGGGGCACAAATAGAATAATTCTCATTTAACAAGCCAAAGTACTTATCAGGGCACAAAATAGAATAATTCTCATTTAACAAGCCAAAGTACTTATCGGGGCACAAATAGAATAATTCTCATTTAACAAGCCAAAGTACTTATCGGGAGCCTGAATAGAATAATTCTCATTTAACAAGCCAAAGTACTTATCAGGGCACAAATAGAATAATTCTCATTTAACAAGCCAAAGTACTTATCAGGGCACAAATAGAATAATTCTCATTTAACAAGCCAAAGTACTTCGTACGTACATTCTTTTTAAAAGACTCCTTTTTATGTAAAATCCCAAGATACTAACACCCGTAGTATCAAGGTGTGTCTATTTTTCAACGTAAGTTACTACACTTTTAGAAAACTCTTTTCAAAGCTTGAAATCAAGTAACTTCAAATTTTCACAATCTAGGAAACTTATGCCTAATAATCAAAATAGACAACTTTCTTAACTTTCCATAAAGTCGTTATAACCAACTTCCCATAAAACCGTTATAACCCTTTATGGTTTTTAGACAATTTCATTCCTTTTTTTAACCAAGAGACTTATACTTTTAAAACCAAGTATCACATACTTACAAAACAAGTTCTTAACTTTCAAAAATGCTTCAAGTCTCTTAATATTTAGAAACCAAGTTTCTTCTCTTAAATCATGTCATTTCTCCTCTTTTAAAACAATTAAGTAAATCACTCCTTTGACTCCCCTAAAGTCATTATAATGACCTTTAGGTTTTGGAACTAAGGCACTAGCCAAAAGGTTTGGAAACCACTTCCTTTTCAAGACTCTATGTACTTTAAGTAAAATACTTTCACTTTTAAGAATCCAACTTCACTAAGGCAATGGATTATACAACTTCCAAATTAATCATCAAAGTACAATCAAGGAAGTACATAGAACAAATTCTATTTTAGGCAATCCAAATACAACCACGGAATGGATCATTTAAGGAGTAGGACATACTTTCTTTATCTTAAGGAGTCATGCTAGAAGAGGAGATAGTTCACATACCTTTTCGGCTAATATCCACAAGCTGCCGAATCGTCAAATGCGTAGAAGTGTCAACCTATAATGGTCACAACAAGACTATAAACTTCTAGTCTCTAACGTAGAATAATACTAAGTATACGGTCTCTAATTCTACGGAAAATCGGGCAGCACCTCCTTTGTTTCTACTCACTTTGCCACCTTTTTCAAGGTCAAATACAATAACCAACACGCCACATTTAAGGCTCCAAACAACAACCAAACAAAGGGGATTACACGTCTTAAAATACGTGTAAAATTCCGCCCCACAATTCATACGAAATAGCCCCATAAACTAGCCATTCTCGGCCAACATAAATAATAACACTAAGTCCTTTCCAATCCTTTTCCAATTCCAAGTTCTAAGGTCTAACATGTTATATAGTTATAAACCACTTCAACAACTACAATTTTCCTTCTTTTTTACAACATGCGACGACTTTACTAATAATCGACTTGAATTGAAATCTTAGGGCTAACATGCTAGTTTTCGGATTTGGGTTTCAATAGCCAATATACTTATCAAACTTCATACAATATAACTCATGCTTGCTAATATCCATAGCTACAATCAATAAGTAAAGTTAATTGCTAAAACGACAAAATTTATACCTTTCCAAGCCCTTAAAATTTCCAAGATTCAAAGTCGCGCCTTAGAAATTCTTAGCTCCTTTCCTTAGGTTCCAATCCGCTCCAAGCACTCCTTAGAGGCCTATGAAGAACCCATCTTCAAGTTCCAACTTCAAAGTTGAAGAACTCCTTAAGTTTCCGCCTTGCGACTAATACGAAAACGTCGTTTTTCCGCAATATTTCTATTGAGATATCCTTACAATACCCTTAGGGACATTGGGTTTAAGTCTTGTGAATAATGGATCACAAACTAAAAAATTTTGTGTGGGAAATCTATCAAACCCGAGAGCTAGTCTCCAAGAACAAATGTTTTGTGATATTTTCTAAGTGTTAAATGTCAAGTCTTGCTACTAGTTGGGTATATAAAACACATTGGAGGGTTTAGATTACAACAAATGTGAGGCTAGGATGAGTTTCACTTGGATCAAGCCTAGGTGGACAAGTTGACTTGTCAACAATATCAAGCTTTGGAAGACTTATCTTCTACCATGGTCAATGACCATTTTGCCCTTACACTAATCGACCAAGCCATGTGGAAGGAGTGCCACGTGTCGCCTTCTCATTCGTCTATAAAATTTTGTAACCCTCGGGGGCCCCACAAAAATGTAAAATTCCTCGGTGGGCCCCACGTGACCAAATCCGTAAAAATAAATTTCCATAAGGTTAAGAGTTCCATACTCTTCAAATAATGCATTTTGAGAATCCAATTCTCAACAACGAACATTTTTCCTTTCCGGCGTTCGGAAGATTTTCCGTCGGAAAAAACAATTCTTCCTTTCGTACTAATTTCTTAGTCTTGATTCCTTACGTACATTCTCTTATACATGCCCTGGACTTACGGGGTGTAACAAAAGTTCGTCTTGATTCCTTGCATTGTTCGTGCATCCTCCATAGAGAAATGGACGATATATATATGATGATTTATATGTGGACAGGCATCCACGGATATGAGATATGCGGACAGACATCCACTGATATGATATATCTGGACAGACATCCACAGATATGACTATGTGTACACATTATATGTTCACCGATACCCTCACTAGAGGGTCGGGTACGGTTTATGTGGACAGACATCCACGGATATGACTTATTTTATATAGACATGTTTTGACTCTCATTTCATAAGGCACAAGTGCATTGATATCTTGATTATTATACTTGTTACACCCCGTTGTTTCAACACATGAATAAGAGAACATACGTAAGACGTTAAGGTTTAAATCGTGAAACGATAGAAGATACACTTTTTCCTTAAGAGAAATTTCGGAAACCCGTGAAGGAAAAGTGTTTAATAATGAGAAATTGATTCTCAAATTTGGTATTTAGGACTTATAGAATTTATTGGAATTATGGAATTTTATTTCCAGATTTGGTCATGTGGGGCCCCACACGGGAAATTTTACGATTTTGTGGGGCCCACAAGGTTTTCGATATTTTGACCAATTATTGAGATTTTGGAAGATGAAAGTATTTTGGACCAATTGGGGGGCGACACGTGTCACCCCCACTTGTCTTGGAAGACTTGGCTTGACTTAGATATTTTGGAGACAAGTGGAGGTGGGTCCCACTCCACTTGTCTTGCTACACCTTGGCCATACACTTGTCTTGATCTCACCCCTTGGTTGTAGTTTATATCCTCTACTAGTGCAAGACTAGTCCAACACTAGAGAAAAATTTCAAGACTTGTGTGCACAAAGTGAGGCTCTCGGTTTGAGCTCTCTAGAAGAGAAAACATTCTTCAATCTTGCTTGATAAATCCCAATATTCAAACCAAAGGTCCCTAGTGGTATACTAAGGATAACCAAACACAAAAATCCCGGAAATACTATGTTAATCCATTAGTCGCAACATGAAACCCTAAGGTGTTCTTCATATTTTGGGTTGAAACTTGAAGAGAAGTTGTTTATGAACTTCTAAGTGTTGCTTAGAGTGGATTGAAATGTAAAGAAGATGAGCTAAAGTTGCTAAGGATCGACTTTTAAGTCTTGGATTATATTTGGGCTTATTGAGGTAAAATCTTCGTCTTCTTAATGTAATTGAAGATTACATGTTGTAGTAGTTGATAAATGAGCATGTGATATATAGAATAAAGTTTGAAAAGATTTGGATCATGTTGAGATGTTAAAACCGAAAATTGGCATGTTGTAGCCGAGAATTTCCTTAGAATTATTGGACTGTTTTATATGAATTGTGGGGCAGAATTTTACACGTCCAGTTAGACGTGTAATCCCCTTTGGTTAGCTATTTGGTTGAGCATTAAATATGGTGTGTTGGTTATTGAAATACGGGCCTTGGAAAAGGTGGAAAAGTATGTAGAAACAAAGGAAGTACTGCCCAATTTTCCGTAGAATTAGAGGACATTATTTGGTATAAGTCTTATACTAAGTAAGTATGGTATTGATAGAGGTGATATCGTCATTATAGGTTGAAGTACTACGTGTAACCTGTTCTACTTGGCTTAATGAATAGCCGATGAGGTTGAAGTACTTCGGAACATTTTGCTACTTGTCGTTTGGGTTAGTTGCCAACGAGGTATGTGAACTTCTTCCTTCTATCGACATGATTATCCTTGAAGTATACTTGCCTTGTTATTTGGAGTATACGTGACTTGTTTTCTTGAAGTACTTGTCTTGTCATTAGGAAGTATTCATGTTATTGATTTTATGCAAAAGACATGTCTAAAATATTCCTAAGTTCTTACCAAGTCTTATGGGGGATGTTGGTAAGAGTCGTTAGGAAGTATTGGAGTTGAGTTGACTTTGCTAATTTACTACACTAATGAGAATAGGTATCGAACAAGCCATTGCAGCGTTAATAAAAATGTATCGACAATCAATTAGATTGAAATGAGTAGAATTCTCCATCTGCATAGAAACTAAGATAAGACAAAATTGTATTACATTTTCTAGATCATGGCTGCTTTAACAAGATCGTTATAAACGATTATAACCTATTCACAGCTCATAAAAGTATTAATTTGGAAAGTACATGAGACTTGGATTTCAAAAGTATAACTGACTTGAGTTTTGAAAAAGGCAGTAACTTGATTTAAAAAGTAAGTTCCTTGAGTTTTGAAAGAAGAAGTGGCTTGATTTAAAGGCATAAGTTACTTAGTTTTAAAAGTGTAAGTTACTTGAGTTTAAAAGGGTAAGTAACGTGGTTTTAATAGTGAAAGTGTTTTTGGGTTCAACTCCCTAAACATTGCATGAAACGATTCTTTTATAAAGAATAGACGTACAAAGTACTTTGGGCTCAAATCCCGTACATGATATGGTAGTGCTTTAGTTTTCTAAAATGAAAGTGTTATAACGACTTTATGGAAAGTCAAAAGAGTGGTTTACTTGATTGATTTAAAAGAGAATAAATGACTTGATTTAAAGAGAAGTAACTTGATTTAAAGGTATGAGTTGCTTGAGATTTGAAAGTAGAAGTTACTTGATTTCAAACCTTGAATTGAATATCTAAAGGTGTAGTAACTTGATTTGGAAAGTAAACGTGCCTTGATATTACGAGTGTTAGTATCTTGGGGTTATTTTCATGAAATGATTCCTTTTTAAAGAATGAACGTACATAGTACTTTGGGTTCATTTCTCTAATGTTACATGACATGATAATGTCTTGGTTGTATTAAAAGGGAAGATGTGGTAGTGATGTAGTTTTCTAAATGAAAGTTGTTATAACGGCTTTATGAGAAGTTTGTTATAACAGTTTGTGGAAAGTCAAAGATGATTTAAATTGCACATAGTTGCTTGTGATAGTTATATGTGTACAGTCCTTTATATTTGAACCGCGTCCCAGAATTAGACCAGGCAGTATACCTTAATGGCCAGACTTTACATGACTTTACCGCGTCCCAGAAAGGGCCAGGCAGTATACCTTAATGGGCAGACTTTACATGACTTTACCACGTCCCAGAAAGGGCCGGACAGTATACCTTAATGGGCAGACTTTACATGACTTTACCTCATCCCAGAAAGGGTCGGGCAGTATACCTTAATGGACAGACTTTACATGACATTATATCATTCTCCCGGCGACATTATATATGTATGTGGGTTAGAGTCCCATGACATTATATTATTCTCCCGGCGGTATTATATATAGATGTATGTGGGTTAGAGTCCCATGACATTATATCATTCTCCCGGCGACATTATATATGTATGTGGGTTAGAGTCCCATGACATTATATTATCTCCCGGCGACATTATATATAGATGTATGTGGGTTAGAGTCCCATTACACTATACTATTCCATGGACTAGCTCTCCATGATTTGGGTTCAAATCCCATGTTACCGTATATACAATGTGTGTTTGAGTCCCATGATGCTATATACATACATATGCGGGTTCGAGTCCCGTGATGTTATATTCCGAGGGCAGGTGTCCCTGATTTTGGCATGGCTTTCATATCTTGAAAGGGTACAGTTGGTTTCATATTTTGAAATGGTATTGATTTCATAATTTGAAATGACACGGTTGGTCTTACTTTTAAAAAGGTTATATTTTTAAAAAGGCCCAGTTGACTCTCATTTGTTTATATAAAGTACAGTAGTACAGTGGTACAATGATACATTGATACAGTGGTACAATGATACAGTGATACAATGATACATAGTACATTGATACCAGGTACAGTTGGCTCTGATTTTTATATGACACGGTAGGATCTGGTATTTGATTTTCATACTTGCCCCTATCATTCTTTTGTACAGTTATGATCTTGTTTATTGTACTGTATTTCTGTTCCATACTTGGTACCTGTTGTCGGCCCGCCGGAAGCTGCGTTCATGTCTGCAGGTCTAGGTACTCCATTGTGGATCCGCGAGCTTAGGATCCTTGTTCAGCTTTATGGGATAGCTCCAATGTTTCGGAGCTTGTCATTATGACTAGGTATATTCAGAGGTACGGCGGGGCCTTGTCCCGTCATAGTGTTTGTCCAAACTCTTAGAGGTCTGTATTCATATGTGGGCTGGACTGGCTAGAGTTGTATTTACATTGTTGAACAGTGTAGACCCTTTCGGGTGACTTATATGACGACAGCCTTATCGACTTTGCCTTTGTTTTAAAAAAATTGAGTGTTATTTATCTTCCGTGGTTTATTGTGTTGTATGATTAGAAGGGTGCCCAGGTAGGGCACCAGTCGCGGGCCTGGGGTTCGGGGCGTGAAAATACTTGTCTCATGTTATCTTTTGGCCAGTTATGATTTTCTTTGAAGTACTTCATGCTTTATATACTCAGTACATTATTTCGTACTGACCCCCTTTCCTCGGGGGGCTGCGTTTCATGCCCGCAGGTACAGATACTCAGTTTGGTGGTCCTCCAGTCTAGGATTCTTCTCAGCTGTTTGTAGAGCTCCATTGTTCCGGAGCCTAGTTATTTTAGTACAGACCTTCTATTATAGGCTTATGCATATTCGTGCTAGTCACGGGTACGGCGGGGCCTTGTCCCGTCATAATTCAATGTTATACTCTTAGAGGTCTGTAGTCATATGTGGATTGGACGTGTGTGGATTATAGACGTGTTTTGGTCAGCCTTACTGTTGTAATTCGTTTTGGATATTTCTGTGTTTAGTGGCAGCCTCGTCGGCTTGCCTATTTTGATATGAGTTACGGATTTCTACAATGTCATTTGTGTCAGTCGGATTATTTATGGCATGTCAGTATAAGGGTGTCCAATTAGGGCACCGGGTCGCGGCCCGTCGGGTCGGGTCGTGACAGAAATGGTATCAGAGCAGTTCGTCCTCGGAATGTCTACAGACCGTGTCTAGTAGAGTCTTGTGTATGGGTATGTTGTGCACCATACTTATACGCAGGAGGCTGTCGGATATTTAGTATGTCATCTTTTCTTCTTACTCTAAGATCGTGCGATAGAGCTATGTTATTAGGGTAATCCCTCTCTGAACAAATTATTGTGTTTTCAGCTATGCCTCCAAAGAAGAAAGCGACATCTGTCCAGAAGAGAAAATCAGGAGATACTAGTCAGATCCGGAGAGTTACTAGGGCCCATGCCCAGCCCATGCTAAGTCTGTCCAACGGGGCGGGGTATACCGACCTCGACCCGACCCCACCCCGACCCCCCCCACCACATTATACCGGTATCGGTATACCGGTACGGGGCCGATGAAAAAAATCGAACCTGGCTCACTGCCCGACCAGCCAACACCAACAGGCCAGACCACCTTCCCCCCCATCCGACCCCTAACTAGCTGTTGCACAATGGCTTTGTACCAATTTGGTCGTTGTGCAGCGACCAAATCGCCTCCCCTCCCCCCTACCCCCTAATATTCATTTTTAACCCTTAAGTTATTATATTTACATTTTAACCCAATTTTTTCAACTATAAATACTTCATTTTTCTTCATTTTTTCTCACAAATCTTCCTACAATTACAATCTCTCTAATAATCTCTCATTCTCTTTACATTGTCTTATAAATATTCAATTTAATTTATTCATTTGAGAATTGACAACTAGCTTGAGGATCATCCGTTGAGCAAAGTTTCAATTTTCAACATCTCTCGATTACACGTCGACGTTACGTCGGCGTTTGGTACATTCGTTCTTTTATTAAATTATTATTGTTTCTTTATTTTAATTAGCGCACTTAATTTCATTATCTTTAACTATTTATTAGCATAAATTATAATGAAATGATTAAGAGATATGTTGGGTATGTCTGGTTCTAGTAGGGGTGACAAGGGCAAGGGTCATTCTTCTAGTCATCCTATTCCTCCTATACAGGATGATTTTATTGATACTCAAAATTTTCCTGAAGTACCGGTAGATTTAGACGATGAGCTATTTTCTGAAAATCAACAAGTGTTTAATTTAGAACATCTAGATGACACAACAACTAATCTAGATGACACGCCAGCTAATGCACCTCAAACTGGAACGCCTCCTATTCCCCTTAGTATGAGACGAGACCCACCAGAACGAAAATTAACATCACTTGTATGGGCTTTTTTGATAGAGACGTACAAAATGAAGTTGCTAGATGCACAATTTGTAAAAATATTTATAAATTCAAAATAGGAAGAGGTCATGGCGGGACATGAGGTTTAACTACGCATTTGAATATCAAACACAAAACTAGGTGAGAAGAATATAAGGCTCAAGTGAAGGGTGAGTCAGCAATGGCCTCTGAGTCGGGACAAGCTTCACATACTGTCCCGCACCAGGTACAGGATCAAATTGACCCTATGACGTGGGCAGTTGTAGGCCCTAAATACGATAAAATGAAAGATAGTGAAGAATTATCAAAATTAGTTACAGTGGAGGTTTGCCTTTTTCATTTCCTGATTCTCCTGGTTTTATTCATTATATAAGATCAATGTACAATCCTGCTTATAATGGTTTTCCTAGATCAACTGTTATGAGAGATGTTTTTAAATTAGTACAAAAATATCAACAATATTTACGTTATTATTTATATCATTACCTAGGAAAAGTATCTATCACATTTGATATAGGTCGTAGTACTAACGGTCATGATTATTTAATTGTAACATGTCATTGGATAGACTATAAATGGTCTATGCAAAAACGTATTTTAGCATATAGATATATTGATGAAAGGCACACTGGTATTTTTATTCAAGAAAATATTTTTTCTGTTTGCGTTTATTATTTCATAAGTGATAAAGTCATGACTATTACATTAGATAACGCTTCTTCTAATATTTCTGCTGTTAGAATATTAAAAAATGTCTTAACTCCATCTTTTCCAGATCATTTTCATATAAAATGTGCATGTCATATTTATAACTTAGTTGTAAAGGATGGTATAAAACTTTTTGAAGACATTCTTGCAAAAAATTAATTTGCTATAAACTATATTTTAAAAAATAATAGAATACAACGACTAAAAGAATATAAAAAAACTTATCACGATTGTGGTCTAGCTTACAGAAACGTTCCCGAAGAAGTATGCACTAGATGAAATTCTTTATACAACCAACTACGTGTTGTTTATGAGTATAGACAACCTATAACCCAATTTTTTAATGCCCGTAAACGAAATCCTAGTGATATGCTTATAGATTTCGATTGGGATACAATTTTAGAACTTAATATATTTTTTGAGAAATTTTATCTAGCTACTAAAGAATTTTCCGGAATTTATTAGCCTACTGTTTCATCAATATTATTTTATATAGCTCTAATATTTATATTACTTAGTGAATATATGACAAAACCAGCTTATAAGGAACCTATTTAAAAAAAAAATTGAAAAATGAAAAAATATTTTATTCCTATCCCCCCAATATTTTTGATTAGTGCTGTATTAAATTCATCTATTAAACTAGACAGTTGTAAAATTTTTGTTGAAACTATTTACGATTGCATAGCTACACTTCCACCTCCAACTCCTAAAAATTCAAATGACCCACCACCTGTTGAAATAAATAGAGAAGAAGTGTTGTCTAGCATTCAAGATGAATGTAAAAAATGATATACGCATTACCAACAAGAAAGTGTTAGCAACCAACCGGCTTTCATGTCATCTTCTTCTTCTTCAACACAACCCCAAAAACGACATGCTATTTCTGCGGCTAGTATTCAAAGCCTTAGACAGAGAATGAATAGTGGTATCTAACCAAATTAGCGAGTTAGATATTTTTGTTTTGCAGGGTGTTGTACCGTACGAAACAATTGAAAATGAAGAGGGACGTGAAGGCTTGCTAAAATACTGGAAGCAGAACGAGAAGAATTTTCCAACACTAGCTAAGATGGCCCGAGATGTGTTGAACATTCAAGCATCATCAACATCGTTCGAAAGTGCATTTTCTGCGGAAAGATTTCAAATAGGGGAGCACATACATTCATTGGAAGGAGACTCATTAGAGATTGCAGTTCTATTTAGAGACTGGATTCGTGCGGAGCGTAGGAGGTGCGGCCAACCGGAGATCGACGAAGAAGAAGACTACAACTACAGCGAAATCTTATCCGACGGATGTGCAAGCGATGTCGTCCAATTTGACCAAGATATATCAATTCCAACCGAAGAACCACAAGACATTATAAAGAAACTAGAAAATATGTTTCTTAAAATGTAATTCTTTTAATTGTAATTTTACTATGCTATTTATTTGCAACTTCAATATCACGAAGTTGCAATTTTGAAATTGTATTACAAAAAAAATCATACTTCTAGTCGAATAATATAAGAGACATAAAAACAACCTTGGAATGTTTTTATTAAACTATCTTATTGTGTATGTGTGTTATTTATTTATTTAATTTAAAGACAAATAAAAAAATGACCCCACCCGACCCCACCCCGACCCCAACCCCGACCCCCTCTAGATCAGGATGGGACGGAGGCACACCCCACCGGCCCGCACTTGCCCAGCAGACCCGACCCGACCTACCGCCCGCGAATCTGACCGCCACTTGGCCGTTGGGCGGCCTATTCTATGCCGAAGATTGTACTCCAGTCGGTAAGCTCTGCTACACCGTCACCTCTAGGGGAGCTTAGAGCAACAACGACTCCAGTTCAGAGGGCGACATCACCGCCAGTTCCCGAGGCCCCAGTACCTGAGCCTCCAACTCCTCAGCTAGGGGTGGGGGATAGTGCCATGAGAGATGCAGTTCAGCTGCTGACCAGATTAGTGGCAGGGCAGACCCGGATGTAGGGACTAGGAGTTGATAATCGATCGGATAGTTTGAGGGTTCATGACTTCCTAAGTTGTAATCCTCCAAGAGTTTTTCGGGTCAAAGTCCGTGGATGATCCGCAGTATTTTATTCGGCAGATGCAGCGTACATTGAGGATCATCAAGGCTTTGGAGACTGAGTCTGTTGAGTTGGCTTCGTATCGATTACGGGATGTAGCCGTTAATTGGTATGAGTCTTGGGAGTTATCTAGGGGCGAGGGTGTTCCTCCAACAGTATGGGATGGGTTTGTGGAGGCCTTCCTTGGCCACTTCCTGCCTCCAGAGATGATGAGAGCTAGAGTTGATAGATTCTTACAGTTGAGGCAGAATGGCAGGAGCATTCGAGAGTATAGCCTTGAGTTTGACTTGTTGGCTAGATATGCGCCCATTATTGTAGCTGAGATGACAGATAGAGTGCATTGTTATGTGATGGGACTAGATTGTTATTTGATTAATGGTTGTATGGCAGTGGCTCTTCAGCCAGGTATGGATATCGCCCGGGTTCAGGCCTAAGCACAGGGGGTAGAGGACCGACACAGAGGTCGTCAGCCTGATAGGGATCACGACAGAGGCCAGCATAAGAGGGCTAGGTCGACTGGATATATTGGTGAGTTTCGAGGCGGGTAGCCTCAGCAGCTTGTTAGATATTCTTCCCATCCAGCACAGAGTGCACCCCCACAGTCCACGGGTAGGAGGTTTGACCGCACAAGGTATTCAGGAGCTGGTTAGAGCTCCAGGGCTTCAGATTCGCAGATGAACAAGGGTTCTAGTCAGTCGAGGCCACTTTTGCCTCGTGTTCTCGGTGTACTAGGTCCCATTCTGGGCAATGTCGTTTTGCTACAAGTGGTTGTTTTTCTTACGGCCGTCAAGGCAATATGATGAGAGAGTGTCCTTATGGTAGTGGTACTGGTGGTATGGCTCGGCCTACCGGATCGGTTGCTGGTGCATCTTCTTCTATAGCTATGTGCCCCGCAGGGCAGGGTGTTCATATGCCAGCAGGCTGTGGTAGAGGTCGTGGCAGAGCTTCCAGTTTTAGCGCTCCCTCAAACCGCATATATTCTTTGGCTAGTAGGCAGGATCAGGAGGCGTCACCAAATGTGGTTACAGGTATATTATCGATCTTTTTCTGAGACGTATATACATTGATTGATCCAGGTTCCACCTTATCATATATATCCCCCTTTGTTGCTAGTAGAATCTAAGTCGATAGAACCATTTGAGGTAGCTACACCGGTAGGAGATTCTGTCATAGCTAAGCGAATATATAGAAATTATTCGGTGGTTATATATAGTCGTCATACCATAGCAGATTTGATAGAGTTAGACATGACGGAATTTGATGTTATTATGGGTATGGATTGGTTGGCTTCTTGTTATGCTAATGTCGATTGTAGAGAAAAGATGGTTCGATTTCAGTTTCCAGGCGAACCAATTATAGAGTGGAAAGGGAATACAACATCGCCGAGAGGTAAGTTTATTTCATACCTCAAGGCAAGGAAGATGGTTAGAAAGGGTTATATTTATCGCTTGGTTCGAGTGCATGATATGGAAGAAGAGGTACCGGCTCTTCAGTCAGTCCCGGTAGTTAATGAATTCCCAGGTGTATTCCCAGATGACCTTCCAGGTCTTCCTCCAGAACGGAAGATAAAGTTCAGTATAGATGTGCTACCATATACCCGACCCATATTTATTCCTCCTTATAGAATGGCACCTGCAGAGCTGAAGGAGCAGCTGAGAGACTTGTTGGAAAAAGGCTTCATCAGGCCTAGTATATCACCTTGGGGAGCACCAGTATTATTTGTGAAGAAGAAAGATGGATCGCTGCGGATGTGTATTGACTATAGGCAACTGAATAAGGTAATAATAAAGAAAATGTATTCCCTCCCCAGGATTGATGATCTATTTGACCATTTGCAAGGTGCTAAGTGTTTTTCGAAGATAGACTTGCGGTCAGGTTATCATCAGGTGCGGGTAAAAGAGGCAGATATTCCGAAGACATCATTCATGACCCGATACAGACATTATGAGTTTAGAGTGATGTATTTTGGGCTGACCAATGCTCCAACAATATTCATGGATTTGATGAACCGAGTATTCAAGTCATTCCTAGATATGTTCGTTATTGTCTTCATTGATGATATTCTGGTTTATTCACGTTCAGAATATGAGCATGCAAACCATTTGAGGACGATACTTAGGGTTCTCCAGCACCAGAAGTTGTATGACAAATTTTCTAAGTGCGAATTCTGGTTGACTTCAGTAGCATTCTTGGGGCATATTATCAGAGCTGATGGTATTCGGGTAGATACGCAGAAGATGGAGGCAGTGAATACTTGGCCCAGACCTACGACACCTACTGAGGTACATAATTTTCTGGGGCTAACATGATATTATAGGAGATTCGTGGAGAAGTTTGCCTCGATTTCAGCGCCTTTAACAAGGCTAAGTTAGAAGGCAGCTAAGTTCCTATAGACTGATGCTTGTGAGCGAAGCTTCCAGTTGTTGAAAGACAAGTTGTCTACGACTCCAATTCTAACTCTTCCTGAGGGACCAGATGGTTATGTTATTTATTGTGATGCTTCAGGTATTGGACTAGGTTGTGTGTTGATGCAGCATGGCAGATTTATAGCTTATGCCTCCCGATAACTCAGGAAGCACGAGAAGAATTATCCTACTCATGATTTGGAGTTGGCAGCAGTGATTCATGCTTTGAAGATATGGAGACATTATTTATGTGGAGTTCATGTTGATATTTATACGGATCACAAGAGTCTCCAATATATCTTTAAGCAAAAAGAGCTGAATTTACGACAGAGACGATGGCTAGAGTTACTAAAGGATTATGATATTGATATTTTATACCATCCCGGAAAAGCAAATGTTGTGGCAGATGCTCTTAGCCGTAGATACATGGGTAGCTTGACGGATGTGCAACCAGAAAGAAAGGAGATGGTTCGTGAGATATACCAGCTAGCTAGCCTTGGAGTCCGTATGGCTGATTTTGGACATAGTGGAGTTTTTGTTCGAGGAGTTGCTGAGTCCTCTATCATAGAAGAGGTAAAGCGACATCAGTATGAGGATCTTGTTCTGGCACAATATAGAGATGCAGCTCTTTGAAAGGAGAAGACTCTATTTGAGGTTGCACCTGATGGAGTGCTACGATATGAGGGCAGATTATGTGTACTTGATGTTGCAGGGCTACGACGGCAGGTTATGGGAGAAGCACACAATACCCGTTATTTTATTCATCCAAGGTCAATAAAGATATATCATGACCTTAAATGCTTATATTGGTTGGATGACATGAAAAGGGACATAGCGGAATTTGTTGCTCAATGCCCGAATTATCAACAGGTTAAGGTTGAGCACCAGAAGCCTGGTGGATTACTGCAGGAGATAGAGATCCTAGCTTGGAAGTGGGAAGTGATTAATATGGACTTCATTACAGGCTTACCGCGTACTCAGCGGAAATATGACTCTATATGGGTTATTGTGGATAGGCTGACAAAATCAACCCATTTTCTTCCATTCAGGACTACTTATTCAGCTGAAGACTATGCGAGATTGTACATCAGGGAGATAGTGAGACTTCATGGGGTTCCCACATCTATTATATCAGACAGAAGAGCTTAGTTTACAGCTAGCTTTTAGAGATCTTTCTAGAAGGGATTGGGGACACAGGTGAGTCTTAGCACGTTATTTCATCCTCAGACTGATGGTCAGGCTGAGCGTACTATTCAGACGCTAGAAGATATATTGCGTGCCTGTATTATTGACTTCAGAAGTAGCTGGGATGATCATTTACCACTTATTGAGTTTGTTTATAATAATAGCTACCATTCTAGTATCCAGATGGCACCGTACGAGGCCTTATATGGGAGGAAGTGCAGGTCACCTATTGGTTGGTTCGATGTAGGCGAGACTAAGCTAATCGGCCCAGATATGATTCAGCAAGCTGTTGATAAGGTGAAGTCTATTCATGAGAGATTATTAGCAGCCCAGAGTCGACAGAAGTCATATGCAGATAATCGACGTCGACACTTAGAGTTTCAAATTGGTGATTGGGTATTCCTGAAGGTGTCACCCATGAAGGGTGTGATGAGATTCGGTAAGAAGGGGAAGCTTAGCCCAAGATATATTGGTCCTTATCAGATTATTCGTAGGGTAGGCAAGGTTGCCTATAAGTTGGATTTACCATCTGATTTGGAAGCGGTACATCCAGTCTTTCATGTATCGATACTGCGTAAGTGTATTGGTGATCCCTCTAGAGTATTCCCTGTAGATGATGTTCATGTGACATATGAGTTGTCTTATGAGGAGAGTCTCATAGTTATACTTGATCGCCAGGTGAGAAGATTACGTACTAAGGATGTGCCTTCCATCAAGGTATCATGGCGAAATAATAATAGGGAAGAGGTAACTTGAGAAGCAGAAAATGAGATGAAGAAGAAGTATCCTCACTTGTTCTTTATGCCTGCATGTAATTCGATTTCTTACTTGACTATATTGATTGGTAAATGATGTATGTGTTATATTATGGCCCTGAGTGGAATCTTTGGGTTTGCTGAATATAGGTTGGTAGATATAGTTATAAAGGAGACTATAGCGAAATTTTTATAGCATGAGACCTATTACGAACATTCGAGGACGAATGTTTCTAAGGGGGAAAGGATGTTACACCCCGTAATTTTAGGACAATAAATTGAGAACGTAATTAAAAAAATAAGATTCGAGTGTTTGAAGAAAAGTATAATTACATATGCTAATACGGGATAATTTTGGTTACAACAAATGCGACGAGGAAAATAAATACTAGTGGTTGAATTTTCCCAACGAGGTTAAGGACTATGCCGTGTAAAATAAAATCTTGACTTGAGAATATGAGCATTTCAAAAGGTTCAGATTTTTAAGCTAAGTGTGGGATTAATTTTAGTAAGGATGATAAGTGGGAAACTAGTGGGCAAAACATGTGGCATCTTGTGCCCCCACGCGTGGGACAAGTGGAAAGCATGCACCATTAAATTTCAGCTCACATATATCCACACTCCACTCATTTTCTCCCCTTGTTTCTCGAAAATTCTCTCCCTCGTCCTCCATCTTCTCTCCTTCTCCTCAAACAGATTTTTCTTGACTTCCATAGCCAATTTAGAGACCAAACCAACTCTCATTCTAAGACTAAGTTATTCTACTAAGTTCCAAGCCATAGTAAACTCCCCAAAACAGTGGAAAATTCGGTAATATGGCCGAGAAAATTGTTCAGAAAATGTTAGCTTTGAAGATGAACTATTTTGGAAGAAAAACATGTAAGCAAGATGAATTTAAGCTTGTAAGGATGCATGCACGTCATTTTAAGTTGAAGAAATAGTGAAAATGGTGCACATTGGAGCAGTGGATGTCGACGCAATTTAGGGACTGTTTTGGCTTAAGTTAAGGTAAAAATCCTTCTTTTTATAGAGTATTTGAAAGTTAAATGATGTTGTAGTTAAGAGATGAACTTGTGTTAAGAAATATTGAAAATAAAAGAAATGCATGTGGTTGTTGTTGGAGTTATGATTACCGATTTTGGAGCTGTTTTTAAGTACATTGGGTTTGATTGTTGTTGTTGTTATCATTTTCATTAATTGCATGTTAAAATTGAAGGAAGTCTTGAAAGAAATCTTGATATTTAAAGTTGCAGTTGTTCATATGAGAAATGAATTGGATTTTAAGACTTCAATTGAATTTTAAGGAATTATAAGAAGAGTTATGGTTTATTTTGGGTGTCCCGAGACATGCATGAAATTGTTGGACATGTTGTGTTGTATTTAGGGGCTGTTTTGTTAAAGTTATAATGCTGAAAATTTAGTTACAAATATGTATGTACATTGTGGTAATTTCTAATGTATGTCCTAAAGGAATAAAGGTATAAAAAGGTGTAGAAAAACTTCACATTTCACTCTCGTTGTTGTTGAAGTATGGACTGTTTTAGTATGGATTAAGAGGCTGAATTAACAAGAGAAATAAGTGTATTAGTCACTTTGGTTGTTGTGGTTGTTGTATTACATGAATGTAAGAGAAAGAGTGTATAACGATGTCGTATATGGAGTATTTGGGACTGATTTGGTTATATCCTTAAGTTGTGACTTGTTATCGATGTTGTTGACCTTGTTTGTGAGTTGCGGATGTGAGTATAAACAGGGGAGGTGCTGCCCAAATTTTTACATAAAAAGAGAGTCATCATTCGCTATATAACTATGTTAGTAATCATAGCGTTGATGGATATGTTATTATTGTTATAGGTTGAAGTACTAATTGAGACGAGTTATAATTATTGAGTTGGCATAGACGATAAGGTATGTAAAACTATCCCTTCTTTCTTTTGACATGATTTACATAAATGAGTGTACGGCGGACGTACGTAATTCCATTGAATCCTAATTCCTAGTGATACTTGATATGATAGTTGCCTTTGATTTTACAGTGATAGTTCATTCTACTTATTCTATTGAGAGTCAAATGATAATTTAAATTGCATATGGTTGCTCATGATAATCGATTCGTGCTTGATTTGATTATATCATTTCACCGCGTCCCGGGCCGGAAATGTTCATGCACAGTTCCTTGCATTGTTCACCGCGTCCCTCACTAGAGGGTCGGGCAGTATATATATATATGATGATTTATATGTGGACAGACATCCATGGATATGAGATATGCGGACAGACATCCGCGGATATGATATATGTGGACAGGCATCCACGGATATGACTATGTGTACACATCATATGTTCACCGAGACCCTACTGAGGCTGAGTAAATGCATTTATGTGACAGCATCCACGGATATGACTTATTTTATATGGACATGTTTTGACTCTCATTTCATAAGGCACAAGTGCATTGATATCTTGATTATTATACTTGTCTCATGTTATCTTTTGGCCAGTTATGATTTTCTTTAAAGTACTTCATGCTTTATATACTCAGTACATTATTTCGTACTGACCCCCTTTCCTCGGGGGGCTGCGTTTCATGCCCGCAGGTATAGATACTCAGTTTGGTGGTCCTCCAGTCTAGGATTCTTCTCAACTGTTTGGAGAGCTCCATTGTTCCGGAGCCTAGTTATTTTGGTACAGATCTTCTATTATAGGCTTATGCATATTCGTGCTAGTCACGGGTACGGCGGGGCCCTGTCCCGTCATAATTCATTGTTATACTCTTAGAGGTCTGTAGTCATATGTGGGTTGGACGTGTGTGGATTATAGACGTGTTTTGGTCAGCCTTACTGTTGTAATTCGTTTTAGATATTCATGTGTATAGTGGCAGCCTCGTCGGCTTGCCTATTTTGATATGAGTTACGGATTTCTACAATGTCATTTATGTCAGTCGGATTATTTATGGCATGTCAGTATGAGGGTGTCCAATTAGGGCACCGGGTCGCGACCCGTCGGATCAGATCGTGACAATAAAAACATGTGAACTGAACCTCTATGTATGAAGATAAAATTCTTTCATTCATGACACACTCAATCAAGCTTAGGATATGTCAAATGTCTATCCAAATGACTTGATCATTATAACTCATCTATATTAGTTGACAACAGGACCATATCACAGACATGTCCATTGCATTGGCCAATGACTTGGTCAACCTAATACCATATGAGTACCTGAGTGTTCACTTGAATATATATTCAAGGAATGAGTCCTAATCTTGGCTCACATACCACCTTTAATCTACTTCGTAATGCACCCAAAACAAGTTGTGTCTCAACCTATAAGACATTTGAGCTTAGGACAGGATCAAAGTACATTACTCTGTAAACAAGGTGATATTGACCTCAAGTCTAAGGACTTTTATCTCCCATATGCCGATGACATTATAGACATATAACAAAATAGTACATCAGCAGGGCATACTAATACTTCAATAACTATCCGTGTATCCATCACGAGTTGTCATAACTTGTAGCAAATGAGACATACTACATCCCCTAAGGATATGATGCAGACCACATGTCGACGTATCGCATATCATCGATATCCCAATTTCGATGATTATTAGTCGAGGTAATTTAAGAGTTACATTATAACATTAATTCTCACATCATTAATAAACACGTAAACTCCAGGGATGCATTTATATAATATTATAAACAATCAACTAATAATTCAATAAATGTATATGCCATAAATATTAATCATCGTTAATAAAATACGAATGTGTATAAAGTACATTGTGTCCTAATACAGATTGTCTCTAGGACATACATATACTTTCAATCTCTCACTTGGCCTAGAGCCAATCACCAATATATCTACTGCTCATGTTCTCAAAATGACCATTATGTTTTACCAAGCTTAATGGTTTAGTAAACGGGTCTGCTAGATTATTGTCTGTGGGAATATAGTCTATCTTGATATCTTCAGCTTCCACCATCTCTCTCAGGATGTGGTACTTTCTCGGTACTTGCTTGTTTCTGTTTGTTGATCTTGGTTCATTTGTCTGTGCAATTGCTCCAGTGTTGTCACAATAAATACTTATTGGACAACTAGCACTCGGAACAACCCCTAGTTCCTTCAGGAACTAAGAAATTGCGACAGCTTCCTTAGCAGCTTCCGATCCAACAATGTACTCTGATTCGATGAGTCAGTGCGCGATGGTAGCTTTGTTTGGAACTCTTCCAGCTCACTGCTCCTCCGTTGAAAATGAACGTGTAACCAGACTGAGATTTGAAATCATCAACATCTGTCTGGAAACTAGCATCGGTATACCCTGTGGCAACCAGCTCATTACTTCCACCATAGACTAAGAGGTAATCTTTAGTACGACTGAGGTACTTGAGAATACTCTTGACTGCTTTCCAGTGTTCCTCGCCGGGATTCTGCTGGAACTTGCAAGTCATACTAAGTGAAAAGGCCACATCTTTCCTAGTACAGGTCATGACATACATGATTGATCCTATAGTCGAAGGATACGGGATCCTCTTCATGCGCTCAAGTTCTATAGCATTAGAAGGGCAGTCCTTCTTTGATAACTTAATGTCTTGACCCATCGGAAGACCGCCTTTCTTGGAATTCTCCATTGAAAAACGTCTAAGCACTTTGTCTATGTAGATTGATTGTGACAGCCCTAACAATCTATTAGGTCTATATCTATAGATCCTAATTCCCAGAATGTAGCAGGCTTCACCTAAATCCTTCATCATAAAGGTCTTGGACAACCAATCCTTAACTGACTGCATAAGGGCCCTATTGTCTCTCATTATTAATATGTCATCAACATATATAATAATGAAGACAATGCCCTCATCCTTCCATTTGAAATAGATACAAGGATCTTGTTTTCTTCTGACAAAATCAAAAGATTTGATAGCATTGTCAAAGCAAATGTTCCAACTCCTAGAGGCTTGCTTAAGCCCATAAATGGACTTTTGTAGCCTGCACATAATATTTGGTCTGGACTCACACGAAAAACCCTCGGGTTGTTTCATATACACTTTCTCAATTAGATTACCATTGAGGAATGCAATTTTGACGTCCATCTGCCAAATATCATAATCATAATGTGCAGTTATCGTAAGTAAAATCCGAATAGACTTTATCTTAGCCAGCGGTGAAAAGGTTTCATCATAATCCACACCAGGACGCTGAGTAAAACCTTTAGCCACTAGTCTAGCTTTATAAGTCAGAATCTTGCCAGATGTATCAATCTTCTTCTTGAAGACCCATTTACACCCTATGGGTTTAACCTCATTTGGCAAATCAACCAAGTTCCACACTTGATTGATATACATAGATTCCATTTCGGATTTCATGGCTTCTTGCCATCTCTTCGAATTAATGTCTAGCATTGCTTCGTTATAGGTTCTAGGCTCGTCATCATCTGGAATATCTAGCTCATTTTGTGTTTCCACAAGTAGATTTAGTCTTTCCGGAGGACGATGAGATCTAGTAGACCTACGGAGTTGATTGTCTTGCAGATTCGATTCTGGTATTGTTATACCGTGGTTCGAACTGGACATGATCGGGGCTCTCAGCGCCTTGGCCGGGCGAGGCCGCGGCGCCAGTGATTAAGGGCCAGGCGCGGAAGTCGAGCGCGGCTCGAAATCTTGGTCGCTGAAGTTTTGCTTGTGCCAGCGAAGCATGCGCCTAAAGATCCGGTCGCGAGAGTTGCGGCGCCGCCGGAAGCGAACTGCGCCGGCGGAAATTTGGGCGGAAAAACTTAGAAAGTCGATTTTGTTTTAAAAGGCCATGGGAGGGTGACAAGTGTCCCCATCGATTTTCTGCTACATGCATATTATTGACCAAGGCTTGGTCATTTCTTTCAACTTTTCATCTTTACACTCCATCTCTCTCTAAATTAAAAGCTCATCCTTCTCTAAATTCCCAGAGGAATTCTAGCCTAAGGAAAAATCGAAAAGTGTAATAGGAAGGAAAGGTTATTACAAGCTTGTGAAGACTATTGTGGTGGTGTTCTTGGAGAAAAGGCTAGCAAGGTGTTGGATTAAGTTTGGCTAAAACTCAAGGTAACATTTCTTCTCTTGTAGTTGGTATTGGGCGTTGCATGTTTAATAGGAAGAACTTGTAGTTGGAAGAAAATGCACTTAGAGTAGTTGCATGTAAGAAATGGGGTTTGATTATGAAAGAATTGGTTTGGGGGATTTTATGAGCATGTTGTTGCCTAAATACTACATTAGACTTGTTGGGTTAGTTGTTGTAACTTGTGGGGCTGAATTTTACACACCAAAGTTTAGGTGTGTAATTCCTTGGTGTTGGTTGGTTGTTGAGCCTTAAACATGGCATTTGAGCGTTAAAAATCGACCTTGGAAAAGGTGGCAAAGTATGTAGAAACAAAGGAAACGCTGCCCAATTTTCCGTAGGAAATTGGTGACTTTAACTTGGGAAAATTCTGCATTATAATTAGAGCTTGATAAACGTATTGTGGTCATTTTAGGTTGACATACTACGTGCGGTAAATTGGACTTAGCTTGTGGATTGGCCAGAAGAGGTATGTGGAGCTTTCCTATCTCTTGAGCATGATTAGTTGTACCTATGTAGTACGGTAGACGTACAAGATTTGGAAATCTTCGTTTGTTATAAGTATTTGATACTTGCTTCGTTTAAAAGAAAAGTATAAAAATCCCTTGGACTTAAGGGAATGTGTTTTACTATTGTTAACTCTAATATAACGGCTTTATGGGGAGTTGGTTATATTAGTTTGTGAAAGTTTAATGGAGAAAGGTTTTGATGTTTTGAACTTGTGGAAGGAAAATGGTTTTAAGGCATGAATTGCCTAAGGTTTTACAAGAAATGAAGTCACTTAATTTAGAAGCTTGAGGTAGTTTTAAAAGGAAATGTGACTTGTTTTGAAAAGAAATCGTAACTTGATACTATGGTGATTAGTATCTTGGAATTTTTGTATAAAAAGAGTTATTCCTTAAAAGGTTAAGTACATGATACTTGGGTTAAATTCCTGGATTTTTATTAAAAGACATGATCGTGCCTTAGGTATACTAAAATGAGAGGATGTATTAATACTATTAATAAGAAGTTAGGTGATTCTTAACTTGCTTAAGTTATGATAGGCCGGTAGTGCTTATGTTATGATATGATAGGCCGGTAGTGCTTATGTTATGTATGATAGCCGGATGAGCTATGTTATATATATATTGTTACGGGTAAACCCCGGGTTATTATTTATGCCATGGATTTGCTACCCATGATGCGAGTGCGGCGCTTGTACTCATGCGGATCTGGACCATAGGATCCATGCGGGTGAAATAGTCCCATGCGAGTACGCGATGGTACTGTGCGGATCCACGGGATCCGTGCGGGTGAAATAGTCCCATGCGGGTGAAATAGTCCTATGGAGGCGGATGACCTCATGCGGGTCCACAGGACCTATGCGGGTGAAATAGTCCCGGAGTAGGATTGCTTAATGATACTGAGCGAGGTACCTGTTTTGATCATGAGCCTCTATTTTTATGCTATAAAATGTATACTTGTTACCCTCATTATTAGTAAGGCACGGTCTGACATAATTTGGTTTTATCTATAACTTTAATGTATTTTGGACTTATGATATTACTCTGATATTTTCGATTTTACATACTTGAGTACGTTGTGTCGACCCGCTTCCTCGGGCTGCGTTAAATCTGCGGTAAGGAAGCGGTGGTAGATCCTCGTTCCTAGGATCTTGTACTCAGTGTCGAGCTCATTTCTTGGAGGCTCGACTTTTGGTATGGTTCTCCTGAGTCGTTGTTATTTTGTACATTCAGGGCATGGCGGGGCCACTGTCCGTCATAGTTATTCATTCTTAGAGGCTGTAGTCTTGTCGAACTTGGTTCGTTAAGGATGTAGCGTTCGGTTTATGTACTTTTAGGTTAGCCATTTGGGCTAGACTATTCTATATCTTAATGGTTGTTTATCTTGAGTTTACATTCATTTGGTTTTCTCGATGTTGGGTCACTAGGGTGCGGGTTAAGGCACCGTCACGGTCCGGTTGGTCGTGACAAAAGTGGTATCAGTCGTTAATCCTCGGAAAGAGTCTACTGAGCCGTATCTAGTAGAGTCTTGATTATCGATGTGTTGTGCACCACATCTATGTCGAGGAGAGTGCGAGATATTTAGGATTGGTTCCCATTCTTTCACTCTAAGATCGTGCAATGGCGTGCTATAGGTTGAATTTCCTCGGCGTATTTTTCTGTATCGATTATGTCTCGCGCAAGGCAACCGCAGCGGGAAGGGCAAGCGATGAGAACTACGGTAGGGCACCGAAGTCACGAGAACGCGAGCAGTCCTTACGAGCGAGTGTTTGGACGGCGAGTTCTGACGTCGCCAACCCAAGTCGGGCGGCGGCGGCGGCTGCGAGACGCGTACTGAGCCTCGATCCAGCGGCCGAGCGAAGGATATGGGCTACAAGAGATAGCCCGATTCGGCGAGATCGTGGCCAAGCAGGAGGATAAGTGAAACAGCGATTCCATTTGCACCGTAGTTCGACCAGTGCTAAGCGAGGCGAGAGACTTTTGAGTTGCGACCCACGAGTTTTATGGGTCGAGGCACGAGGATGATCCGCGAGAGTTTATCAAGCGATTCTGAAGGATCGTGAGGGTGATCGGGGCTTGGAGACCGAGTCGGTGGTATTAGGTTCGCATCGGTGCGGGACAGCTGCGATTGGCCCGGTATGATTCGTGGGAAGCGTCGGGGAGCATGCACATCCGGTATTTGGGGCGAGTTCTCGGGCGTTACTTGGCCATTTCTTGCCACGCGGATGAGAGGGCTCGGGCGATAGATTTTTTGGCCCGAGGCAGAATGGGCGGGCGGTCAGAATACAACGTGGAGTTTGATTCATTGGCTAGGTATGTGCCGCATTGGTAGCGAACATGGAGGGCGGTGCACCGCTATGTCACGGGACTCGATGATCACTTGGCGAGTTGCTCGGGGTGGCTCTCGGTAGGGCATGGATATTGCCGCGTGCGAGCACGTGCTCGGGTGAGAGCGCGGGCGACGGATCGGCAGTATCGCGAAGAGGGCGGGACAGCGAGGTCCTCTGGTAGTTTTAGGGTAAACAGCGGCAAACCAGATTTGCACCACAGGCGGTCAGGCGCTCCTCCGCATCTTGGGGCGGGCGAGTATTGAGGCGGGGCGAGTTCGGGGCCGGGTTTCGGAGGACGAGTTCGGTCGGATGAGGCCACATGCCTCGGTGTGGTCGATGTGGTGATTGCCATTATGGGGTGTCGTGTTCCTCCGAGAGCTTGTTATTCTTGCGGCGGCGGGGCCATTTGAGAGAGATTGTCCGTCGAGGTGGCGGGAATATGATGGCTCGGTAAGCGAGTCGATGGTCGTGCCATGTCGTCGATGGCGATGCGCCGGAGGCGGTGTTCCGCGGACGAGCGGCGCGGCGGTCGTGGTAGAGGTTCGATTCAGCGGTCCTCGAGCGCATTTATGCTATGTCGGCCGCCCGGGGACGGGGCGTCACGATGTCGTCACAGTACATTGTTGGTTTCTTCTTTGTGATGTTTATGCTTTGATAGATCCGAGTTCTACCTTGTCCTATATATCTCCTCATATTCTTTGGTAGAATAGGGATAGAGCAGTCCATAGAATCCTTTGAGGTGGCTACGCCGTAGGTGCCGGTGTTAGGCGGCGGGTATATAAGGCTTGCCCGGTGACTTTAGATGGTCGTCGGACTCTGGTGACTTGATAGAGTTGGACATGTGGACTTGATGTGATTATGGGTATGGATTGGCTAGCGTCTTGCTATGCCAATGTGGATTTGCGAGAGAGGTTAGTTCGGTTCGGTTTCTGGTGGCCGGTTATCAGTGGAAGGGAATCTTGCATCGCCAGAGGTAGGTTTATTTCTTACCTCAAGGCTAGGAAGATGGTGCGGAAGGGTATATTTACCATTTGGTTCGGGTATTAAATCACGAGGTGAGATCGGACCTTGATCGATTCGGTGGTTAGAGAGTTTCGGATGTTTTCCCAGACGAGCTTAGGGTATCCTCTCACGAGAGGAGATTGAGTTTTGCATCGATTTGGCACGGACACTCGGCCGATATCTATCCCGCCATCTGAATGGCACTGCCGAGTTGAAGGAATTGAAGGACCGGTGAAAGATTTCTTTGGAGAAAGGCTTTATCCGGGCCAAGTGTTTCTCCACAGGGAGCAGGTGTTATTTGTAAAGAAGAAAGATGGGGCAGCTGCGTATGTGTATTGATTCTGAGCGGTGAACAAGGTAACTATCAAATATAGATATCCCTCCCGGGATTGATGATTTGTTTGACGATTGCGAGTGCGAGATGTTTTTCCAAGATAGACTGCGTTACGGTTATCATCAGTGCGAGTTAGAGAGGCGGATGTCGAAAGGCGCATTCGGGACCGGTATGGGCACTATGAGTTGGTGATGTCTTTCGGGTTGACCAGCGCTCGGGTATTCATGGATTTGATGAATAGGGTGTTGAGCCATTCTTGGATATATTCGTTATAGTTTTCATCGATGATATCTTGGTGTATTCGCGCCGCGAGCGGAGCACCTGGTCATTTGAGGCGGTGTTAGGAATCCTCGAGGGCCGCGGTTGTATGCAAGTTCTCGAAATGCGAGTTTTGGGTAGCTTGATGGCTTTCTTAGGACATGTTATCGGGCCGATGGTATTGGGTTGTCTGACAAAGATTGGCGATCAAGACTTGGCCTAGACCAGCTGCAAGCAGTGCGCGACTTTGGGCCTTGCGAGTTATTATCGGAGGTTTGTGGAGAAGTTTGCTTCTATTTGGCACCTTTGACTAAAGGTGACTCGGAGCGGCTATGTTCGGTGGACGGATACTTGTGAGAAAGTTTTGATTGCTAAAGGAGAAGTTGGCGCGCCCCGTTCTTACTCTTCCGGAGGTTTAGATGGATATGTGGTTTTATTGTGACGCGTCAGTGTCGGGCTTGGAGTGCGTCTGATGCGGTACGGCAAGGTTATAGCTTATGCATCCCGGCAGGAAACATGAGAAGAACTATCCCACGCATGACTTGGAGGTGGCAGTGATGATTCATGCCTTGAAGATGCGGAGACATTATTTATATGGAGTTCATGTGGACATTTACACACCGCAAAGTCTCGTACATCTTGACGAGGAGCCGAACTTGCGGCGAGAGGCGGTGGTTGGAGCTCTTAAGGATTACGATGTTGATATTACGTACCACCCGGGGAAGGCGATGTAGTGGCGGATGCCGCCAGTCGCGGTCGATGGGTAGTCTATCGATGTTGAGACGAGAGAAAGGGATATGGTCAGAGCTACACGATTAGCAAGCCTTGGGGTTCGTTTGGTTGATTCCGTTAATGCGGAATTGGGTTCGAAGGTCGCGAGTCTTCCATCGTCGAGGAGGTGAAGAAGCGGCGATATGAGGATCCGATTTTGCACGCGATCAGAGATCGACTCTCGGGAAGAGAAGAGTCTATTTGAGGTAGCCGGATGGGTACTAAGATTCGAGGCGGTTGTGTGTTCCGATGTAGCGAGGACTTCGTCGGATTCTGGGGGAGGCACACAGTGCTCGTTATTCGATTCATCCGGGGTCGACTAAGATGTACCACGACCTCAGGTGCATATATTGGTGGGATGGTTTGAAGAGGGACGTGGCCGGTTTGTTGCCCAGTGTCCTAATTGTCGTGAGTTAGGTTGAGCACGAAGCGGTGGGCTATTACGGTATTGATATTCCGATGTGGAAGTGGGAGGTGGTCAACATGGACTTTATTACGAGGTTACCTCGCACGGAGGAGGCATGATTCCATTTGGGTTATTGTTGTGGTGTGAAATCAGCCCACTTTCTTCGATCGGGGCGGCGTTTTTGGAGGACTATGCGGATTATATATTAGAGAGATTGTGAGATTGCACGAGTCGGTGTCGATTATATCGGATAGAGAGCCCGGTTCATGGCTAACCGGAGGTCTTTCGGAAGGATTAGGGACACAGTGAGTCTCGGCGCGGCGTTCATCCTCGAGACGGACGGACGGTAGCGCACTATCGAACACGAGGATATCTTTGCGGGCTTGTGTTATTGATTTGAGGTAGTGGGAGGATCATTTACCTCTTGTGGAATTTGCTTATAACAACGGCTACCATTCTAGTGTTCGGATGGCGCGCTTATGAGGCCTTATACGGGATGAAGTGCAGTCACCGATAGGTTGGTTTGAAGTGGGAGAAGTGCGATTAATCGGGCGGTTGGTTCAGTGACGATGGATAAGGTGAAGCTTATCGGGAGGCGGTTATTGGCAGCCAGTCGGCGAAATCATACGCGGATCATCGGCGTCGACACTTAGAGTTTGAGGTTAATGATTGGGTCTTTCGAAAGTGTCACCCATGAAGGGTGTGATGAGATTTGGGAGGAAAGGAAACTTCGGCCCAGTACATTGGGCGTATCAGTTGTCAGAAGAGTGGGCAAGGTTGCCTATGAGTTGGATCTGCCGTCCGATCTTGAGGCGGTACATCCAGTTTTTCACGTGTCTATGTTACGGAAATGCGTTGGAGATCCGTCTAGAGTGCACCCGATTCAGGATATCCAGGTGACGGAGGAGTTGTCTTATGAGGAGAGTCCCATAGCGATACTCGATCGTCAAGTTAGGCGACTCGGACGAAGGAGGTGGCTTCGTCGAGTTTTATGGCGGAACGAGCAGAGAGGAGATGGCGTGGGAAGCGGAGGATGATATGATGAAGAAATACCCACTTATTCCCTATACCTCCGTGTAACCCCCTTTCCTGATTGGTGTTAATTTAGTTGATTATGCTTGAGTAATGTTGTGGCTCGGGAGCATTCTTATTTGCCAAGGAATAGTTAAGAAGATAGGTGTATATGGGGGTGGGGGTGAGGCTAGAAGGACCATTCGGGACGCCTGTTTCTAAGGGGGGGAGACGGTTCTACCCGGTGGTTCGGAACTGGACCCATGATCGAGTCTCAGCCTTGGCCGGCGAACGCGGCGCCAGCGAAGTGATTGTAGGGCGCGGCGAAGTCGAGCGCGGCTCGAAAATCTTGAGGTCGCTGAGTTTCAGCGCGCGGCCGGAGGCGCGGCGCCTAAAGATCCGAGGTCCGCAGAGCGCGGCCGCGAAGCGAAGCAGGCCGGCGAGGCGAAATTTGGAAAAAACTTAGAAAGTCGATTTTGTTTTAAAAGGCCATGGGAGGGTGACAAGTGTCCCCCATCCGATTCTGCTACATGCATATTATTGACCAAGGCTTGGTCATTTCTTTCAACTTTTCATCTTTACACTCCATCTCTCTCTAAATTAAAAGCTCATCCTTCTCTAAATTCCCAAGAGGAATTCTAGCCTAAGGAAAAATCAAAAGTGTAATAGGAAGGAAAGGTTATTACAAGCTTGTGAAGACTATTGTGGTGGTGTTCTTGGAGAAAAAGGCTAGCAAGGTGTTGGATTAAGTTTGGCTAAAACTCAAGGTAACATTTCTTCTCTTGTAGTTGGTATTGGGCGTTGCATGTTTAATAGGAAGAACTTGTAGTTGGAAAAAAATGCACTTAGAGTAGTTGCATGTAAGAAATGGGGTTTGATTATGAAAGAATTGGTTTGGGGGATTTTATGAGCATGTTGTTGCCTAAATACTACATTAGACTTGTTGGGTTAGTTGTTGTAACTTGTGGGGCTGAATTTTTAAACACCAAAGTTTAGGTGTGTAATACGCTTGGTGTTTGTTGGTTGTTGAGCCTTAAACATGGCATTTTAGCGTTAAAAATCGACCTTGGAAAGGTGGCAAAGTATGTAGAAACAAAGGAAACGCTGCCCAATTTTCCGTAGGAAATTGGTGACTTTAACTTGGGAAAATTCTGCATTATAATTAGAGCTTGATAAACGTATTGTGGTCATTTTAGGTTGACATACTACGTGCGGTAAATTGGACTTAGCTTGTGGATTGACCGAAGAGGTATGTGGAGCTTTCCTATCTCTTGAGCATGATTAGTTGTACCTATGTAGTACGGTAGACGTCTGAGATTTGGAAATCTTCGTTTGTTATAAGTATTTGATACTTGCTTCGTTTAAAAGAAAAGTATAAAAATCCCTTGGACTTAAGGGAATGTGTTTTACTATTGTTAACTCTAATATAACGGCTTTATGGGGAGTTGGTTATATTAGTTTGTGAAAGTTTAATGGAGAAAGGTTTTGATGTTTTGAACTTGTGGAAGGAAAATGGTTTTAAGGCATGAATTGCCTAAGGTTTTACAAGAAATGAAGTCACTTAATTTAGAAGCTTGAGGTAGTTTTAAAAGGAAATGTGACTTGTTTTGAAAAGAAATCGTAACTTGATACTATGGTGATTAGTATCTTGGAATTTTGTATAAAAAGAGTTATTCCTTAAAAGGTTAAGTACATGATACTTGGGTTAAATTCCCGGATTTTTATTAAAAGACATGATCGTGCCTTAGGTATACTAAAATGAGAGGATGTATTAATACTATTAATAAGAAGTTAGGTGATTCTTAACTTGCTTAAGTTATGATAGGCCGGTAGTGCTTATGTTATGATATGATAGGCCGGTAGTGCTTATGTTATGTATGATAGCCGGATGAGCTATGTTATATATATATTATTCTGGTAAACCTCGGGTTATTATTTATGCCATGGATTTGCTACCCATGATGCGAGTGCGGCGCTTGTACTCATGCGGATCGGACCATAGGATCCATGCGGGTGAAATAGTCCCGTGCGAGTGCAGCGATGGTACTCATGCGGATCCACGGGATCCATGCGGGTGAAATAGTCCCGTGCGGGTGAAATAGTCCTATGGCGAGGCGGATGACCTCATGCGGGTCCACAGGACCTATGCGGGTGAAATAGTCCCAGGAGTAGGATTGCTTAATGATACTACGGGCGAGGTACCCTGTTTTGATCATGAGCCTCCTATTTTTATGCTATAAAATGTATACTTGTTACCCTCATTATTAGTAAGGCACGGTCTGACATAATTTGGTTTTATCTATAACTTTAATGTATTTTGGACTTATGATATTACTACGATATTTTCGATTTTACATACTTGGTACGTTGTGTCGACCCCGCCTCGGGTGCGTTCATCCGCGGTAAGGAAGCGGTGGTAGATCCTCGTTCTAGGATCTTGTACTCAGTGTCGAGAGCTCCATTTCTTGGAGGCTCGACTTTTGGTATGGTTCTCCGAGTCGTTGTTATTTTGTACATTCGGGGCATGGCGGGGCCTGTCCGTCATAGTGTTATTCATTCTTAGAGGCACGTAGTCTTGTCGAACTTGGTTCGTTAAGGATATGCTGTTCGGTTTATGTACTTTTAGGTTGCTTGATTTGGGCTAGACTATTCTATATCTTAATGGTTGTTTATCTTGAGTTTACATTCCGCTGGTTTTCTCTGATGTTGGGTCACTAGGGTGCCCGGGTTAAGGCACCGGTCACGGGTCCGGGTTCGGGTCGTGACAGGTATGTTCTGAATGTGAGTAGGTTCTTTTGCGGTGGTCGATCCACCAACATTAGAGATTTCAGGAATATCATTTTCATGTCTTTCCTGAATGGGAGGAAATGCAACTGGTGCACTTGCTCCCAAGGTCTGTGCCGGAAGATCTTGCATTTCTGCATTAATCCTCGTAGCACTCCCACTGGCCGAAGGGGGTACCTAAATACCCAATCTTCGCCAAAAGCTCCCACTGAATTCTTGCCTTCATCATCGGGCAAGGATTCAACCTCTTTATTACCTTGTTCTTGAATTTCTTCAAGTTCTATCTCCGTGCAACTCTCATCCTTGTAGACATATTCATCTTCAAGAAAAGTTGCATTCCTAGAAACAAATATCTTATGTTCTCCAGAAAGATAGAAATAGTATCCCTTAGTTTCCTTTGGATACCCAACAAAGTAACATTTCTCACTTTTAGATTTCAACTTACCAGTGATCAACTTCTTGACATATGCAGGACACCCGGGGCCTCGTGTGTGCAGTGATAACCACAGCTACACCATACCTCATATGATGTATTTTCGACTGATTTAGATGAAACTCTATTTAGAACATATATTGAGGTCAAAATAGCATATCCCCAAAGGTATGTAGGAAGAGCTGAAAAGCTCATCATGGAACGAACCATATCAAGTAAGGTTCGATTTCTCCTCTCGGCAACACCATTCATATGTGGTGTTCCAGGAGGTGTCCATTCGGAATGAACTCCATGAAGCTTTAAGTAGTCAAGAAATGTTTTACTTAAGTATTCACCCCCACGATCAGATCGGAGAGTCTTGATACTCTTTGAGAGTTGTTTCTCAGCTTCACACTTAAACTCCTTAAACTTCTCAAAAGCATCAGATTTGTGTCTAATAAGATACACATATCCATATCTTGATAAGTCGTCTGTAAAAGTGATAAAGTATGAGAAACCTTCTCTAGCTTGAGTCGGAAATGGTCCACATACTTCCGTATGTACCAACTCAAGCACCTCTTTGGCACGGATCTCCTTTCCAGAAAGAGGTTTAATGATCATCTTACCTTTCAAACAGGATTCACAGTTACCATAAGAATGTAAGTCAAATGGTTCGAGGTAATTTAATTTCCCCAACCGTTCTATCCTCGTTTGATTGATATGACCAAGTCTGCAATGCCACAAGTAGGTATACTTTCTTTCATTTAACTCAGCCCTTTTATTTTGTACATTGAAAATTTTCCTGCAGCAGTTTAATGTATATAATTCATTCACAAGAGACGCAATTTCATACACAACATCATCAAAAGTCAAAATCATATTGTCATTAAACGTGTTTGAGGAAAACTCCTCTGAATCAAGTACAGGAATGGAAATAATGTTCATTGTTAAAGAAGGAACATAATAACAATTGTTTAACAACAAAATTCTGCCAGAAGGTAAATTTATCCTATAAGTTCCCACACGCTCAGCAGCAACTCGTGCTCCATTTCCGACGCAGGTCCACCCCGCGAGGCCCGACCTTCCTGCTATCAGTTAGCCCCTGCACATTTGTACAAATGTGTGAGCCACAAGCGGTATCAAGTAACCAGGAGTGAGAATCATTTATAGATAGATTAATTTCAATTACAAACATACCTTGCCCATTAGAGGTTGTAGCAGCTGGTGCCATTCCTCCGCAGCGATCTGATCCTTTCTCGATGCCCGCTTCTGTTGCAATTCATGCAAACATCGATGCCTTGCTTTCTTCTTCTTCTTCGCCTCCTCGGGCTTCATTCTTTCTTGAGCAACAACTTTGCCCTTACCCTTCTGTTGTCCCTTACTTTTCGATTTGGGGCGACTAGAGGAGCCAACTATCAGAATAGGTTTTGTTGACACCCAATTTTGATCCTCTCGTCCAGTCATTAACTATAAAATTACATTAATTTTTTCAAAATAAGTTTAACAATTTTATAATAATAAAATGCAACAATAAAACATTAATACATGCATAAATAAGTGATTTAATAATGGCACTGCATTTTACGTAGAGTATTAAGCATTTTTTGAGTCTTACGTCCGCATTCGCATAAATATTATTCATAGTTTAGGCCCTAATAATTTTAATAATAATAAATACGTAAATAAATTAATAATCTAGCAATAACGTCGCATCACACATCATATTCACATTTATACGCAAGACAATTTCATAATTATTATTTGTAATTTAAACTCCTATTAAACTAATTTTAATCTAATAATATCGTCGCATTTATAAAAGCATTAAGCAATCTTTAAATATCATATCCGCATTTAGCATTTAAGTAATTTAATAATAATTTAAAACCCCATTTACTTACCACTAATTAAAATCTAACACTTAAGATTAATAAAACACCTAAAACTAATACCTAATACCATCAACCCACCTTAAATTCGTCTAGCCCACACGATTTTAAGCCCAAATGAAATACCAGCCCAACACCCAAACCCGCAAGCCCTATACTCTATAACCCCCCCCCCCCCCCCATCGTCCACAACAAAAGAAAACCTAAAAAAAAAAATAAGAACCCCTAAAACCTAAAAGTCTCCGCACACCCCCTCCCTAATATCACCTACCATAAATCACAAGGAAAATATCTCCAAAATCATTGCAAATCATTCCTAAGGCTTGCCAAAATCAACTTACCATAAAAATGAAAATCTTACTTACCATAACCAAGCCAAATCTTTACCATAATCATATCGCAGTAAGAATTAAGCACCAATCCGATCCAAAAACCGACGGAAATCAGCACCAAGAAGGAAGGGAATTAGCACCAATTCGCAAAGGAAAATCACAGCAAACCTTCCCAAACTAAGTACCAAAACCAAGATTATATAAATCAAGGGATCCTTACATGCAAAGACATCGAGGAAAGCATAGGATAAAACCCTTAGAACAGATAGGCATCAATTTTTATGAAGGAGAACATGAAAAGGCAGTAGAGAATAACAGACACCCACATCACGCCAAACAGGGAGGAATCCATCGAAAATCAGCAATAAACAGGTCGAGAACCAGTAGAAACCCAATAGCAATTCTTCGGCATAAAAAAGGAACACCCTTTTTATAGTCGTGACCCATCGAGCCTTAATCGCATAGCAACCAAACACCGAGTGGATCGACGACTTGATACGCTGCCTCAGTTCGCTGCCCGGAGAAGGTAAACTCAAACTTCCTCCCGATTCTAGTTTATTTCCATGTTTTATGGCTTGCTGTGTTCTGTGTTGGTTAATCGTTCTTAGTTGAGATTGTCATGCTACTGTCCTGCTGTTAATGGTTAAGGTATTGTGTCGTGTTAATCGATTTAGTTAACCCATATCCCTTTCATACCAGTTTATATTGGCGCGCGTCTGTGTATTAAATGTGTGTCAACTGAATTTTGTTCGTGTTAATCTTAGATTAATATACGATATAGTATCGAGTAATATAGTGCTGCCATTATGTTTGATATACAGCTTGAACATGATTATATGCTTAGTTTAGGTTAAACGATTCTGCTTATCTGAAATGATGTCTTTGCTTGTTGCTTATCCATCTTTGTTTCTAGCAGGTTCACCAAACTAGACATGTCTTGCCCTTGTTCATCTAAAATGTCCCCAATCTTAACCGATCAGGAATTTACTCTTCCTTATGTGTACCCAAGAGCATACCTTTAGATGGAATATTCTGAGTCTTATTTGTTTGGCCTTTCATAGTTGTTGAGATATCCCATGTATGTTCGATATAGTATGAGCCACCCATATATTTTTAAAGACAATGCTCTGAGTGACTGTTTAGCCCATATTATTACATCCATGTGTTCTTCCAAGTTGATTACTTACATACCTTCTTTGTTGATATATTCAAATGCTTTCATGTTAGCATATTAATCTTACTAAACTCTTCTGTGTATGCGTTAGTACTCAAATTATTTTGTTTGGCCTAGACAACCTTATACACCTGAGAAATATACCTCTGAAATTGTAAAACTCATAACCATACTGTCTATAGATTGGTATTAAGACAACACTTTGTATGTCCTGACTTGACACTGTCTTGTCTATGCACTTTTGTTCTTCAAGCAATCTAGACTGTTTTAGTCTTAAATGTTATGTGCCGGCATCCAGTTAGTCTTGAATGAAATGTTAGGTTCTTTTCCAGTGAAATCCATGCCTAAACTGCTTACTAGGAGTGTATGTCATTATGTCCTGGTCTCTGAATCTGCCTATACAAACCTGGTTATTTATATAACCAAGCATACGGTCTGATCTCAGTCTGACTATGCTGCCACTGCCCAGCACCCCCATCAGTCTAATGCATCTATTGAACTGCCCCTGCATTTACTCTACTGTTTAAGTGATAAAACCAGTCATATTAAGATTCTCCCAAGTTATCATGTAGCATACATGCTTATTAACTTGCCAAGTAATACATATACCAACATCATATACTTGTTTAAATCAGCTTTGTCATTGTCTATGTGATGCGTAATAAGGTATGATTTATACTTGATCCATCCTATAATCTCTGCATACCTGCAACTTTCTTGTCGGAATAAATGTTTGCTTTGTTTGCCTAAACTGTCCACTGCGTGCTGTTTTGATTTCCTGCATTCCCTGTTTCTACATTGACACTGCCTAGCGTGTCAGGAATATATATAGGATGAAGTTGCTCTACATTCATTTCATTACCATCTGGAGCCTCACTACTTAAATAAAAAAAATCATGTAGTTATTGCCTCGGATCTATTCTCTGACTGCCGAGATGGTATATTTCTTGTATATATTTCAAATTTCATGTTAGTGCTCATCTATCGTTAATAAGACTCTGGCATATACTAATCCTTATCTTTTCTTTCTACATGACACGTATCGAAGCAAAATGAAGAGTCTCATGGCGAGACTCATCATGAGTTACTTCAAATAAAAACCAGCATCTATGTGCACTCCGCATCCGCGATTCCAAAGCCACATGCGGAATGACATCACTATTCCTTCGAGTCATCTATATTGATCTCCCTTCCCCCATTTATTTGTTGTAATTTATTTATCCAACACCACAGTAGTAGGATACTTAGCGCATTTTACTTTGAGTCGCCATTAAGAGGTAGCTTTGACATTAGAAATCTATTCCCTTTAAGTTAATTATTTTAGGCTTGTCATACTTAGCTATATTTAATAATCTTCATTTGCATAACAATTCATGTAGCTAAAATATTATTTGTTATATTACACGAGGAATTCATTTTCTTATAAAATCTACTATTTGCATTCATTATTTTAAAATCACACTTTCATACTAGTCCTATTTTATAAATGCATATCTTCATCACAACCGACTTCGGGAGTATCCTACTACATAACATGTATACTTTATTTAAAAGAATAATTCCATAAGGATGCATGTTTTTTCATCTAAACCTAACTTTATCTTTTATAAATAAATCTTACAATTTTTCTTACAAATACTTTTTAATGCTTTTCAACATGCATTTTTTAGCATAATAATTACCCTAGGTTTGGCAGGACAATCACAAGTTAGCGGATCTTAGAGGGTGCCTAATCCCTTCCCTCTAGATTAATAAAGAACCCTTACCCAGAATCTCACACTAGTTTTGCAGACCATTAAAATGGAGTTAATGTTGACTTTAAACTAGTTAACATTTAGGTGTCCTAATTCACCCAAACTAATTAGGTGGAGACTCCGCGAACCCTTTAGCATTTAGCACCTCTTTAGCACCCCTTTAGCATATTTTAGCATTTTTATTTTCTAACATCTTCTAAGCAGGAGTTTTATAATGTCGCAATCGAAAAAGGGCGTGACAGATTTGGTCTTGGAGGTCGAAGATTCAAAAGTTTTCAACATATTATGTAACTCCGGCAATATCGCTTTAGTTCCATTCATATTATAATTAATAATGAAACTCTCAAACGATCTAGGAAGTGAGTGCAGGATGAGGGTGGTGGAGACTCTGTCATGAAACTTTATGTCAATGACGGTCAACCTCTCAATCAACTCAATCATCCTCAACACATGAGGTGAAACTTGGCCCCCTTCATTTAGCCTACACTTGAAGAGTTCTATTACCAGGTCATACTCCATTGTCTGAGACTGAGAATCATAGAGACTCCTCAAATGGGCTAACATTTCATTGGGCCCCATAGTTTCATGTTGCCTTTGCAATGGTGGTGACATAGAAGACTACATTAGGCATTGAGTTGAGGTGGCATCCTTATAATGTTTCTGGTAAGCAGCCTTGTCGAAGGTTGCATACTCAGTAGAGTCCTCCGCCGGAGCGGTGGGGAATACTTTGTCCAATGTATACTCAATATCTTCTTGTCTCGGGATAATTCTGACATTCCTGAGCCAGTCTATGAAGTTGGGTCCAGTAAGTCTGTTGGGCTCCATAAGCATTTTCAACGAAAATTTTGATATTTCTGAAGATTTGAAGATATAGATAGAATAGGAAAAATGCAATCAACAATTCATTCTTCCAATAATACACATTCATTATAGACTAATTTAACATGACCTTTTGTTTAATTAGCTCCCACTATTTTGCATACTTCTACGACCCAAGGTAGAATACGAACCTAAATCAATATAAAGGTCAATATGGGCCAAGATCCAAATGTATGCTATATCCGTGTTTGCTTTGGCTGATAACTTCAATAGCACACTTTGGTAGGTTCTCAATCAATTGTAAAGCAACTATTGGTTTGATTAAATATCTTTTAGTTTAATCTTATGTCTTTAGACTAGTCCGACATTTCAGCGCCAAGATTCATCTAAACAAGCCAACTCCATTACACGGCTGCGTTTAAATGCCTAAGTAAATTTAGCATTTGCAAGCAAATACTTTGGTGTAAATACCTAGAAAAGTTTATTATACTTTCATTTTAACACATCTATGAAAGGGCCTCGGTCCTTTTAGACTTAGAGCAAATGCTTTGGCATAAATACTAGTATCGCCGAAAAGGATTTAACACCCTAACAATTATAATGGACGACGCGTTATAATTAGACTTGTATTTAATGTTTGGGAAATATTTTAGTTTTTGGGGATTCATTCAAGATCAACAATCAAGTCATACATCATATGACATCCTATCATGCAATTTCTAAACACAATTAGATGGAAAACCATCAAATCCAACAGGCATGATAAAGATGATTTTAATCACATATTGGACCCCGTCTACCCAGACAGTTATAGCGGTCATTTGAAATTAAACAATTACTGGGCGCCGCCTACCCAGACAATAATTGCGGACGCTATGTTTATTAATTTAAATGCATCACATTCAATCATTTAACACATTTGTATATTACTCAATAATATACTATTAATGATAACTATGGGTCTATTTGTCTAAACTATATAATCTATGTAAATGTCAAACAGTCCCTAAACATTTTCTGATTTCAAAATTTTGATTTTCACGAATTCTGCAAACTTTAAATATTTACAGTTTAGTCCCTTAAGAATTTAAAAGTTTAATCTGAACCCCTATAAACTCAGAAAATGCAATTATAAACCTCAGAAAATATTTTCAAGTTTCTAGGACCTGTTTGCAATTTCTAGAACTTAAAATCAATTTTAAAAAAAAACTTTTATTAATTATAGATTTGCCCGAAATGACCAAATCTGTTCAATTTTAAAATTTATTTTCAGAAACTAAAACTTTTAAGACTTCGGATTCAGAATCTAAAACTTTTAAGTCACTGTTTCTGATTTCGAAATATTTTTTTTAACTGTCATCGGCACCGCGGTCCCGACATGTGGAACCGCGGTGCCTCTGAGGCAATAAGCTACTGGAATCTGTAAATTAATTAGCACCGCGGTGCCTCATAAATTACCGTCACAGGCACCGCGGTCCTAATAGGTGGAACCGCGGTGCCTCGAAGGCAGATTGTCCAAAAAATTAATTTTAAGCTGCTGGATGAATAGCACCGCGGCTCCCATGAACATGACCGCGGTGCCTCTGGTTTCATCTGGGCATCATCGCGGTGTTCTATCGTGGAATACCGGCGCTGCCACAAAACCCTAGCAGCACTGCGGTGCTCCATCGTGGAATCACAGTGCCTTCTCCCCAGAAACACAAAATCTAAAATTTCCTAACCTTAAAACTGGTTTAGGGCCAGATCTTTTAGATATATCACTTGTATTACCATCACCATTAAAACAACATGTTCATCGACCATCAAATTTAATTTTCTTCTCGTTATTCGTTTCAATGCACCATGCTTTAAGCCGAATAACACATTTCAACTTAGAAGAGTTATTTATTGGATTGACTTGTTCGAATACATAATTGCATTAACAGATTTGGGCACAAGGACCATGTATTCTAAAGATTTAGGATTTTAAAGCTTTTAACAACATACAATTGTTACACCCCGTAATTCCAGTACATGTTTAAGAGAATGTACGTAAGGAGTCAGGACTTTAAAAATTTGAACGAAAGAAAGAGTTGTAAATTTCTAAGGAAAAATCTTTCGAACCTCGGGAAGGAAAAATGTTTGTTAGTAAGAATTGGGTTCCCAGAATTGTTATTTGAGACGGATGGAATTTTATTTTCGGATTTGGTCACGTGGAGCCCACGCGGGAAATTTTACGTTTTTGTGGGGCCCACGAGGTTTTCGATATTTTGACCAATTATGGAAATTTCGGAAAATAAAATATTATGAACCAATAAGAGGGTGACACGTGTCACCCCCACATGGCCCAAGAATTCCGAAAATATCATGGTCAAGAAGACCAACTTGAAGCTTGACATTGTTGACTACAAATCCTAGCCATCCATGTATTTTAATCTTAGCCCTTAGTGGTGTTATATATCTCCTACTAGTGCAAGACTAGTCCAACACTTAGAAAAAAAATTCAAATCTTGTTGTGCTCAAGAGAAGCTCTCGGGTTTGGCTCACTAAGAAGGAAAAAATTCTTCAATCTTGCTTGATAAATCCCAATATTCAAACCCAAGATCCCTAAAGGTATTCTAAGGATATCCCAACACAAAAATCCCGAAAATACTACGATATTAAGTTAGTCGCAACATGAAAACCTAAGGGGGGTTTCATAGCTTTAGTTAGAACTTGAAGAGGAGTTCTTCAAAAGCTCCTAAGGGTTGCTTGGAGTGGAGTGGAATGTAAATATTTGGAGCTAAGACTATTCGGAGAACCGACTTGGAACTTGGATTAATTTTGGGCATTTTGAGGTAATGTCCTTATTCCCTTGATGTAAGTTGATATTACTCATTATTATGGATTGTAGATGAACTTGCGTTAAGGAAGATATGTAAAATAAGGTATACTTGTACCATTTTTATGTTAAAGCCGAGACTAGGGGGTTTTCAGCGTTGTTGGATTCGTTGGTTATAATTGCTGTTAACTTCACTTGTCGCATGTCAAAATGAAGTAATCATGTTAGTAATATGTGTTATGGAGTACATGTAAGTGTCGAAATGTAATTTGAATCATAAAGAATTAAGGAAAAAGGATCTTTGGAAGGTGGAAGTTGTGACAATTTTGGACAGTTTTGTCGCCTTAAGCTTTCGTTGATTAATGTCGTTGTTACCTTCATTAATTTCATGTCATATGTTGAAGGAAATCATGTCATTAAATATTGGTATGAAGTATGTATAAGTGTGGATGTATGACTTGAAGTATAATAGATTTAAGGAAGGCTTATGTTGTTGTTATTAGAAGCCGAGAATGGGCTAGAATTTGGAATATTTTGGTGCAGTTTTGTGGCTGTTTTACGGGCTTTTTTAGACTTGTATGTATGCAGGAAATTGGTTGTTAATTTTGTGCCTTGAAAAAGGTGGAAAAGTACGTAGAAAGAAAGGAAATGCTGCCCAATTTTTCGTAGAATAAGAGACCTTACACTTAGTATTATTCTACGTTAAAAAGCTAGGAGTTGATAGACGTATTATGGTTATTATAGGTTGAAGTACTACGTGTAGCGTATTCTACTTGAAGGGTGGAATAGCTATCAAAGTTGAAGTACTTTGGAGCATTTTGCTACTTGTCGCTAGTCGACGAGGTATGTGAACATCTTCCTTCTTTTGGCATGATCCTACGTATGAAATAGCCATGTGATATTATTTCATGATTCCTTCTACTCTTAGAAGTTAAGAAGTATCCACGTTGTTGATTCTAAGTTAAAGGTATGTCTAAATTATCCTAAGTCCTTACCAAGTCTTATGGGAGATGTTGGTAAGAATGGTTAGGAAGTTATGAGGTTTGATTTAAAGCTATGTGCCTTGATTTATTTGAAGTAAGTAAGTTGATTTTATATTTGAAAATGACTTGAATTTATAATTGAAAAGGGACTTGTTTTTATAAGTGAAAGTATATGATTTTAAAGAGGATAAGTTATTTGGTTTTGGAAGCATATGAAACTTTATTTTTCAAGTTATGGGACTTGATTTCTAAAGTATAGATGACATGATTTTAAAGAGTATATGATACGAGGTTTTAAGACTATAAGCCTTGATTTTATAAGTGGAAATGACTTGATTTAAAAAGTATGGCTTCTTAATCTATTTCAATAGTTAAGAAGATTGATTTCAAAAGAGTATGTAACTTGAGTTTTAAAAAGAAAGTAGTTTTATGATTCTTTTTAAGTATGTATGTACGTAGTACTTTTGGGTTTAGTTTTCCCAATGTGATAAGAAATAAAAGTGTCTTAAGTTCTCTAAAATGAAAGGTTGTTATAATAGTTTTATGGAAAGTTGTTATAACGACTTAAGAAGAAGTGAAAAAGTGGTTTAAAATGTTATGAAAGGAAAATCACACCGAGCCTACAAATAGGTCGGGTTATGTTATGAGATACACCGAGCCTACAAATAGGTCGGGTTATGTTATGAGACACACCGAGCCTACAAATAGGTCGGGTTCTGCTATGAGATACACTGAGACTACAAATAGGTCGGGTTATGTTATGAGACACACCGAGCCTACAAATAGGCCGGGTTATGTTATGAGATACACCGAGCCTACACATAGGCCGGGTTACGCTATATGCACCTAGGCTACACATAGGCCGGTTTACGTCATCTTACACCGAGCCCCACAGGCGGGCCGAGTTATGCTACATGATTCCACAGTACAACGAGCCCCCACAGGCGGGCCGGGTTATGCTACATGATTCCACAGTACACCGAGCCCCACAGGCGGGCCGGGTTATGCTACATGATTCCACAGTACACCGAGCCCCACAGGCAGGCCGGGTTATGCTACATGATTCCACAGTACACCGAGCCCCACATGCGAGTCGGGTTATGCTACATGATTCCACAGTACACCGAGCCCCACAGGCGGGCCGGGTTATGATACATGATTCCACAGTACACCAAGCCCCACAGACGGGCTGGGTTATGCTACATGATTCCACAGTACACCGAGCCCCACAGGTGGGCCGGGTTATGTCACGTGATTCATCAGTACACCGTATCCCGCAAATGGGTCGGGTTACGTTATCACGTATGGATAATCAAAAGCATGCTCCAAAATGAGAAGTCCCTCCATAAAGGGTCGGATTATGTTATGTAAGATATGTAAGTTATGTGGAAAAACATGATCAAATTCTTAAGTATGTATGTAAGAATATGATGTTAATTCTTATTGAAAGAAGGAAAAGAACGGTTAATGTACGATTGATTTCATGAGTTAAAATGGCACGGTAGGATCTGGTATTTCATTTTTATACTTGCCCCTGTCATTATTTTTATACAGTTATGATTTGGTTATTGTACCTTATTTCTATTCCATACTCGGTACTTGTTGTACTGACCCCCTTCGGGGGGATGCGTTCATGCCCACAGGTGTTAGATACACAGGTTGGTGATCCTTGCTCTTAGGATCTCTGTTCAGTTTTTGGAAGAAGCTCCAATTACTTCGGAGGCTTGTTTTTGGTATGGGTCCCTGTTGTTGTAGATTTATGTACATTCAGGGGTATGGCGGTGCCCTGTCCCGTCCTAGTTGTTATGTCCAACTCTTAGAGGTATGTAGTCATGTATGTGGGTTGTACTTTGAAAAGATGTAAGTCTTTTTGTTATGAATGTATGTATGGTGGCAGCCTTATCGGTTTTGCCTTTGTTTAGAAAAAAAAAAGAGTGATATTTATCTTCCGCATTTTACTTATGATGTATGGATAGAAGGGTGCCCAGGTAGGGCACCAGTCACGGGCCCGGGTTTCGGATCGTGACATAGTGGTATCAGAGCAGTTAGTCCTCGGAAAGTGTCTACAAACCGTGTCTAGTAGAGTCTTGGTTATCGGTGTGTTGTGCACCACATCTATAACCAGGAGGCTACAGGACATTTAGGATTGGTTTCCATTCTTCTCACTCTGAGATCGTGCAGTAGAACTGTGTTATTAGGTTGATCCGTCTCTGACGCATTCTTATGTATATGTATCAGTTATCCTCCACGGAATGTGACCAGGGCCCAGAAGGGCAAGTCGGCATTAGGAGCTGCTAGCGGGGCGCACAGGGTTGATGAGTCTAATGCCCAGTCTATACCGAAAATGGTACCGTCGTCAGCGAGTTCTTCCGCACCGATCGTGAGGCACCAGTACCTGAGCCTCCAGCTCCTCATTTAAGGGAAGACTATAGCCTCCTAAGGGAAGCGGTTATGTTACTGATCAAGCTAGCGGTGATACAGTACCAACGACAGGAGGCTACTCGTCCATTACAGGCATATGTAGAAAGGGTAGAGGGCACTACCAAGGGTCGTAAGAGGCTAGGCGATTTGACATCCCGATGAGTTTCGGGAGGCCTCTCCGGCGGTGAGATTTTCGTCCCAGCCTACCCAGGGCATACCCCCACCGTTCACGGGTGTGAGACTTGACCCCACGAGATATTCAGGAGCGGGTCAAAGCTTCAGGGATCCAGGATTTCAGAGATACGTGGGTCATAGATAGTCGAGGCCACTGTTGTCTCGGTGTTATCATTGTGGGATGAGTCATCTTGGGCAGTGCCATTCCGTTACAGGTGCATGTTATGCTTGCGGCCGCCTGGGCCATTTGTTGAGAGAATGTCCGCTTAGGAGGGACACTGGTGGTGTGGCACGACCTGTGAGGATGGTAGTTGTTTCCCCTTCCTCTATGGTTATGCGCACTCTAGGACGGGGGATTTAGATTTCAGTCAACCGCGATAGAGGTCATGGTGGCGCTTATGATTCGGGCGGTCCTTCAAACCGCAGAGATGTCATGGCTGCTAGACAGGATCAGGAGGCAGCGTCTCCTGGGGTTACAGGTATATCTTTGACTCTTTAGAGACTTGTACGCATTAATAAGATTGTTATGTGTTCAAGTGTTATGTACGGATATTATTGAGTTGTGATTAAGAAAACCTGGTTATGTGGTAATGTAAGTTTGGGGACATGGAATATTTAAGGACCTAAGAATATTGATTACTGCAGAGACCTTAGATGTACAAGGCCTTCTCAGGTAGTAAGGTTTATTTCAGGCTAAGAATGAGAATTAAGTGCGAGGACGGGTCGGGTGTGGACCAATTACGGGTCAACCCATTGCCCGGAATAGAATGGAAGTAAATAGTGATGATGCACCCTTTGGATTTGATTCCTCGTTTGGCTTATGATGGATGGATATGCATGTGCAATGTATTAGGGTCATGTGTGGCATATGTGATTATGTTGGGGGAAGTTAAAAGGGACTATGCGATATCCGTTTAGATTGAACCTCGAAAGAACATTCGGGGACGAATGTTTCTAAGGGGGGAGATGTTACACTCCGTAATTTCAGGACATGTTTAAGAGAATGTACGTAAGGAATCAGGACTTTAAAAATTTGAACGAAAGAAAGAGTTGTAAATTTGTAAGGAAAAATCTTCCGAACCTCGGGAAGGAAAAATGTTTGTTAGTAAGAATTGGGTTCCCAAAATTGTTATTTGAGACGGATGGAATTTTATTTTCGGATTTGGTCACGTGGGGCCCACACGGGAAATTTTACGTTTTTGTGGGGCCCACGAGGTTTTCGATATTTTGACCAATTATGGAAATTTCGGGAAATAAAATATTATGAACCAATAAGAGGGTGACACGTGGCACCCCCCCCCCCCCCCACATGACCCAAAAATTCAAAAAATATCATGGTCAAGAAGACCAACTTGAAGCTTGACATTGTTGACTACAAATCCTAGCCATCCATGTGTTTTAATCTTAGCCCTTAGTGGTGTTATATATCTCCTACTAGTGCAAGACTAGTCCAACACTTAGAAAAAAATTGCAAATTTTGTTGTGCTCAAGAGAAGCTCTCGGGTTTGGCTCACTAAGAAGGAAAAAAATTCTTCACTCTTGCTTGATAAATCCCAATATTCAAACCCAAGATCCCTAAAGGTATTCTAAGGATATCCCAACACAAAAATCCCGGAAATACTATGTTATTACGTTAGTCGCAACATGAAAACCTAAGGGGTTTTTCATAGCTTGAGTTAGAACTTGAAGAGGAGTTCTTCATAAGCTCATAAGGGTTGCTTGGAGTGGAGTGGAATGTAAAGATTTGGAGCTAAGACTATTCGGAGAACCGACTTGGAACTTGGATTAATTTTGGGAATTTTGAGGTAATGTCCTTATTCCCTTGATGTAAGTTGATATTACTCATTATTATGGATTGTAGATGAACTTGCGTTAAGGAAGATATTGAAAATAAGGTATACTTGTCCCATTTTTATGTTAAAGCCGAGACTAGGGGGTTTTCGGCGTTGTTGGATTCGTTGGTTATAATCGTTGTTAACTTCACTTGTCGCATGTCAAAATGAAGTAACCATGTTAGTAATATGTGTTATGGAGTACATGTAAGTGTCGAAATGTAATTTGAATCATAAAGAATTAAGGAAAAAGGATCTTTGGAAGGTGGAAGTTGTTGTGACAATTTTGGACAGTTTTGTCGCCTTAAGCTTTCGTTGATTAATGTCGTTGTTACCTTCATTAATTTCATGTCATATGTTGAAGGAAATCATGTCATTAAATATTGGTATGAATTATGTATAAGTGTGGATGTATGACTTGAAGTATAATAGATTTAAGGAAGGCTTATGTTGTTGTTGTTAGAAGTCGAGAATGGGCTAGAATTTGGAATATTTTGGTGCAGTTTTGTGGCTGTTTTACGGGCTGTTTTAGACTTGTATGTATGCAGGAAATTGGTTGTTAATTTCGGGCCTTGAAAAATGTGGAAAAGTACGTAGAAACAAAGGTAATGCTGCCCAATTTTTCATGGAATAAGAGACCTTACACTTAGTATTATTCTACGTTAAAAAGCTAGGAGTTGATAGACGTATTATGGTTATTATAGGTTGAAGTACTACGTGTAGCGTATTCTACTTGAAGGGTGGAATAACTATCAAGGCTGAAGTACTTTGGAGCATTTTGCTACATGTCGCTAGTCGACGAGGTATGTGAACCTCTTCCTTCTTTTGGCATGATCCTACGTATGAAATAGCCATGTGATATTATTTCATGATTCCTTCTACTCTTAGAAGTTAAGAATTATCCACGTTGTTGATTCTAAGTTAAAGGTATGTCTAAATTATCCTAAGTCCTTACCAAGTCTTATGGGAGATGTTGATAAGAATGGTTAGGAAGTTATGAGGTTTGATTTAAAGCTATGTGCCTTGATTTATTTGAAGTAAGTAAGTTGATTTTATATTTGAAAATGACTTGAATTTATAATTGAAAAGGGACTTGTTTTTATAAGTGAAAGTATATGATTTTAAAGAGGATAAGTTACTTGGTTTCGGAAGCATATGAAACTTTATTTTTCAAGTTATGAGACTTGATTTCTAAAGTATAGATGACATGATTTAAAAGAGTATATGATACGAGGTTTTAAGACTATAAGCCTTGATTTTATAAGTGGAAATGACTTGATTTAAAAAGTATGGCTTCTTAATTTATTTCAAAAGTTAAGAAGATTGATTTCAAAAGAGTATGTAACTTGAGTTTTAAAAAGAAAGTAGTTTTATGATTCTTTTTAAGTATGTATGTACGGAGTACTTTTAGGTTTAGTTTTCCCAATGTGATAAGAAATAAGAGTGTCTTAAGTTCTCTAAAATGAAAGGTTGTTATAATAGTTTTATGGGAAGTTGTTATAACGACTTAAGAAGAAGTGAAAAAGTGGTTTAAAATGTTATGAAAGGAAAATCACACCGAGCCTACAAATAGGCCGGGTTATGTTATGAGATACACCCAGCCTACAAATAGGCCGGGTTATGTTATGAGACACACCGAGCCTACAAATAGGTCGGGTTCTGTTATGAGATACACCGAGACTACAAATAGGCCGGGTTATGTTATGAGACACACCGAGCCTACAAATAGGCCGGATTATGTTATGAGATACACCGAGCCTACACATAGGTCGGGTTACGCCATATGCACCGAGCCTACACATAGGTCGGGTTACGTCATTTTACATCGAGCCCCACAGGCGGGCCGGGTTATGCTACATAATTCCACAGTACACCGAGCACCACAAGCGGGTCGGGTTATGCTACATGATTCCACAGTACACCGAGCCCCACAGGCGGGCCAGGTTATGCTACATGATTCCACAGTATACCGAGCCCCACGGGCGGGCCGGGTTATGCTACATAATTCCACAGTACACCGAGCCCCACAGGTGGGCCGGGTTATGTCACATGATTCATCAGTACACTGTGTCCCGCAAATGGGCCGGGTTACTGTTACACCCCGTAAATTCAAGAAGTTAAGATAAGAACATACCAAGGAATATAAGATTTGAAAGTGGAAAGATAAGTGGACAAACATGTGTTGGATGGATTTGGAGTCTACCTTGGAGTGTTGTACCCCAGTTGTTGAGAATTTCGAGGTGTTTAAAAAGCCTAGTGAGTAGTCCGTTAAATCTAGATCCCAACGCAACAAACCGTTCGTCGATAGGACACATCTCAAAAAAAGTTACAAGTTAGGTCTATGTGATCGCAGCTAGCGTTCAGCGGCCGCCGGTTCAGGGGCATGGCGCCGGTTATCTTGAGTCCGCGGGGAGTCTGCCATGCGCCGAATCTGCACGGGCGCCGAATCTGGAACTTTCGGAAGTGGGCCGCGGCCTGGCGGATTTTTCTGCGGGAAAAGACGAAAATCAGGGGATATTTTGTTAAAAGCCTATGGGAGGGTGACAAGTGTCCCTCCCATCATTTTGACCGGGAAAGGGGCCTATTTTAGGGCCAAGTCTTGGAAGACTTGGCCATTTCTTCTCAAACCCTCCCAAGAAAATCCTCTCCCTCTTCTCTCTAGATTTTTGAAGAAAACCTAGCTTAGGAGAAATTGTTGGAGCGGCGGCAAGAAGGAAAAGTGTGGGTAATCTTGTGGGAAGCGCTGGTGGACGAGTTTGACGGAAAAGAAGTGGAAGAAAGGGGCTTTTGTGGGTTTCTCCAAAGGTAAAAGTTTCCCCTTCTCTTGGATATGAGTTATACTTGTTATAGTAGTTTAGAAATGAGCCTGAGGCTGTTATATTTTAGTAGTTTAGAAATGAGCCTGAGGCTGTTATATTTTAGTAGTTTAGAATTGAGCCTGAGGCTGTTATATTTGAATAGATTTGGATCTTGTTGTCTTGTTGAAACCGAAATGGGCATGTTAGCCTTAAGATTGTAACTTCAATTGAATTTCTAATTTGGTCGTCACATGTTGTAAAGGGGGAAATTGTAATTGTTGAAGATGTCTAAGGCTAGATATCATGTTAGACCTAAGAACTTGAATTGGAAAAGAGTTGAAAAGGGTTAGTATTGGTTATATTGTTGGCCAAGAATGGCATGGAGATTATTGGTTTATTTTGTGTTGTTGTGGGCGGAATTTTACACGTATTAGTAGGCGTGTAATCCCCTTGTATTTGCTGAATTAATTGAGCCTTAAATGTGGCGTTGGTTATTGCAATTTCGGCCTTGAAAAATGTGGCATAGTAAGTAGAAACAAAGGAAGTTCTGTCCAAATTTTTCCGTAGAATGTAGGGACCTTGCACTTAGTTATTCTACGTTCGAAGCTAGAGATTGATAGACGTTTTATGACCCTTATAGGATTGAAGTACTACGAGTAGCATATCCTACTTAAGGAGATAAGATCGTGGAGCATTTTGCTTATTGTCGACAATCGTCGCGAGGTATGTGATTCTTCCTATCCTCTTGATGATTATTTGTGAAATATATAGTGCAGTAGATGCACGTGTGTTAAAGAAATTTGATTTCCCTTGTTGTGCCTTGACTTGATATGAAGTGTAAAGGTCTTGATTGTTGAAAGAGTAGGAAAATCTTATTCGTTAGTAATAAGTACTCGGTGGTTAAAGAATAACCCTCTTGGTCTCATAAGGGCTTATAGTTGTAATTGGTTGGTTTAAAAACATAAAGTGTTATAACGGCTTTATGGGAAGTTTGTTATAACCACTTTATGTAGGTAAAAGGATGGTTTGTTGATTTCAAAAGATAAGAGGCTCGACGTATAATTGACCTAAGTGGTGTTGAAAAGTGTGAAACCTCATTCGTGAGAAATGAGTACTTGGTTTTTAAAAGAATAATGTTACAAATTTCGGAAATGGGAATAAGGATCGAACAAGACAATGCAGCGTCGATAAAGGAAAGAAGTAATGACAATTAATCATATTAAAACCAGTAGAAACCTCCATCTGCATAGAAGCTAAGATAAGACAAAATTGTATTACATTTCCTAGATCATGACTGCTCTAATAAGAATTATTGTAATCAAGTTTTGATCTTCTTAAAAATCCCAAGGTAAGGAACTCGATTTCTAAAATAAAAGAGACTTAAGAATTGGAAGTGTTTTGTTTTAAAAGAAAGGCATGGTTTTGTCTTGTATTGTTTTAAAACATAAAGTGTTATAATAGTTTTATGGGAAGTTAGTTATAACGACTTTATGGAAAATAAAGAAATGGATTCATTATTGGATTTAGAATGGTAACTTGATTTTTTGAAAATAAAGAAGTAACTTGTTTTCAAATATTGAACTCTTTGTGATGGAAAAACATAAGTGGCTTGGTTTAAAAGGTAGGAGTACCTTGATCTTAAAGGGGTTAGATACTTGGGTTTTACTGGTATACTTGACGTTGTGTTAAGAAGTGTTTAAAGTACCTTGAGTTGTGTGTAACTTGCCTATGCTTGTTGTGATAGCATTGTTGTGCAAGTGTTTGATTGTGTGCTACCGAGCCTCTCGATGGAGGGCCGGCTATCTGGTTGATTGATGGACATACTGACACGTTGGGTAGCTCACGGGTATGCTTTCACTATATCGATCCTCTTGGACATACTGACACGTTGGGTAGCCCACGGGTATGCTTCCATTAGGAGTGTTATCTTGTTATTTGTCTGGACATACTGACACGTTGGGTAGCCCACGGGTATGCTTCCACTATATCGATCCTCTCGACATACCGACACGTTGGGTAGCCCGGGTATGCTTCCATTGTAAGTGTTATCTTGTTATTTGTTTGGACATACCGACACGTTGGGTGCCCACGAGTATCGTCCACAGTGAGTATTATCTTGTATTTGTTTGGACATACCGACACATCGGGTAGCCCGGGTATGCTTCCATAGTGAGTGTTATCTTGTTAGTTGATTGGACATACCGACACGTTGGGCCCACGTATGCTTCCACAGGGATTGTTATCTTGTTATCTCCTTTGGGCATACCGACACGTTGGATGGTCCACGGGTATGGGCCCACTAGGACGGTTCCAGGCCACGCTTATACCGAGGTGAGATCTTGCCGGCACGCGCCATCAGCGGTTAAATTCGGGTTGTATTTGAGTGATGATTTCACGCATGAGTCCCTAACTTGACGTGGATCGCTTATATGTTGTATCGTAGTTTGGTTATCATACATGTCTCTGCTTTATATAGACTATTATGATTTCATTTACGATTTTTCGCCACATACTTGGTACTGTTGTCTTGACCTCCTTCGGGCCGCGTTCATGCCGCAGTTGAGGTACATAGCTTGGCGATCCACACTCTTAGGATCGCTGTTCGGTTCTCGAAAGCTCCATATCTCCTAAGCTTGTCACGTGGTACGGTTCCTCAAGTAGTAGACTTTTGTATATTCGGGGCATGGGCGCGCCTGTCCGCCATTATGGTTTCAAAATTCTTAGAGGTGCCTGTAGACTGTGGGCGAGTTTGTAAGGATGTAATCGCTCAAGTTTTCATTTATGGGCAAAAAGGTAACCGTCAGTTAGCCTGCTTTTCTTATTTCATCTTTCTTTCATGAGTTTTTATTTCCACGTTTTTCTCTCGATGTTGTATCACTAGGGTGCCCGGCACGATCCACGAGCCCGGTTGGTCGTGACAAAAGTGGTATCGAGCGATTAATCTCTGAAAGTGTCTACTGCATCGTATCTAGTAGTCTTGATTATCGGTGTGTTGTGCACCACATCTATAATCGTGAGGCTACAGGATATTTAGGATTGGTTTCATTCTTCTCATTCTAAGATCGTGCCTAGAGAGCGTGTTATAAGTTGGACTCTCCGACGTATTCTTTGTATACCGGTGATGCCTCCCGCAAGGCAACCAGAGCCCGTGGGCAAGGCAAAGAGGAGTCGCGAGTAGAAGCGGCGGTCTCATCGAGACCACGACACCGAGCCTCCATCCCACACCGCGCAGGAGATGGGTTACGCGAGATGGCCCGATTATTGGCCGTGATCGTGGCTAGCACGAGGATAGGCCGATGCGCAGCAGCCTCGATGAGTACCCGGTTCACCCAGGTCGATAGTTTGAGACTACTGCACTTTCTCGAGTTGCGGCCACCGAAGTTCTACGGTCGAGGCCCGAGGATGATCCGCAGGAGTTCATCCGAAGCGATTCTGGATCGTAGAGTGATCAAGGCTTCGAGACCGAGTCGGTGATTTTGGTTCACATCGGCCGCGTGATCTGCAATGATCGGTTTGATTCGCGAGCTGTCCCGGGGAGTATGCACCTCCACCTGGTCAGTGAGTTCTCGAGGCTTTCCTTGGCCATTTATTGCCTCCACGGATGAGAGGACACGGCCGACAAATTTTGATCTTGAGACAAAGAGGCGCACGATTGGGTCCTCGTGACCTTCGAGGCGAGCAACCTCAAGCAGAGACTAGTTATGCGCCCGCCAAGACGGAGTGCTCCACCACGCCTTCGTGACATTCGAGATTCGGAGCGGTCGGGCTCCAAGGTTTCAGGTTTTTGGGGGAGCAGGGACGTTAGTCAGATGGGACCACCCCTACCTCGTTGTGGTCGTTGTGGTAGGCTCCATAATGGGGAGTGTTGTTCTGGAATGGGAGTTTGTTTTGCATGCGGCCAGCAGGGCCATTTTGCGAGAAATTGTCCAACCGCAGGTAGCGGATGTAGACTCACCGGGATCGATGGTTGGTTCATCTCCTCCTTTTGTGCGCCGTGCAGGGAAGAAACATGAGTAGAACGACAAAAAGGGAAGTGAAGTAATAGTTACAGGTATATTCTTAACCCTCTGGAGACTAGTATGCATTGATGTTATGGTGATGTGTTAAGTGTTATGTTCGGATAACTTTGTGTTAAAAATGTGATTTAGAAGCCTGATTAGTGAAAAGGGTAAGTCTGAGGATGAGAAAATTTTGAACCTTAAAAATTTATAACAATCGAGACCTTAGAGGTAAGGCCGGCTAGAGTAAAAGATTTTACAGTGATCCTTGTCGAAAGTACATAGTATGTGGGGAGTATTTTTCGGGTGATAAGTCCATGAGTGGCATAACTGATTCTTTTGTGAGTAGAGTAGTGAAGACTATACCGGCGTCTGCGTTTTGGAGACTTAGAAGGAACATTCGGGACGAATTTTTCTAAGGGGGGGGAGAATGTTACACCCCGTAAATTCAAGAAGTTAAGATAAGAACATACCAAGGAATATAAGATTTGAAAGTGGAAAGATAAGTGGACAAACATGTGTTGGATGGATTTGGAGTCTACCTTGGAGTGTTGTACCCCAGTTGTTAAGAATTTCGAGGTGTTTAAAAAGCCTAGTGAGTAGTCCGTTAAATCTAGATCCCAACGCAACAAACCGTTCGTCGATAGGACATCGGAGTCAAAAGTTATGGAAGTTACAAGTTAGGTGCGCATCGAGCTAGCAGCGATTTTGGGCTGTGGTACGCTGTGAACACCGACCGGAGTCAGCGGCCGTTGTACCGAGTCATGGCGGGATTACAGTACGCCATGGCCGCGCGCCGAATGCCGGAACTTTTGAGAGTGGCCGCGCGCCGAGGCGGATTTTTCTCATGAAAAGACGAAAATCGGGGATATTTTGTTAAAAGCCTATGGGAGGGTGACAAGTGTCCTCCCATCATTTTGACCGAAAGGGGTTTATTTAGGCCAAGTCTTGGAAGACTTGGCCATTTCTTCTCAAACCCTCCCAAGAAAATTCTCTCCCTCTTCTCTCTAGATTTTTGAAGAAAACCTAGCTTAGGAGAAATTGTTGGAGCGGCAAGAAGGAAAAGTGTGGGTAATCTTGGGAAGCGGTGGACGAGTTTGACGGAAAATAAGTGGAAGAAAGGGGCTTTGTGGGTTTCTCCAAAGGTAAAAGTTTCCTTCTCTTGGATATGAGTTATACTTGTTATAGTAGTTTAGAAATGAGCCCGAGGTCATATATTTTAGTAGTTTAGAAATGAGCCTAAGGTCATATATTTTAGTAGTTTAGAATTGAGCTGAGGTCATTATATTTGAATAGATTTGGATCTTGTTGTCTTGTTGAAACCGAATGGGCATGTTAGCCTTAAGATTGTAACTCAATTGAATTTCTAATTTGGTCGCATATGTTGTAAAGGGTAAATTGTAATTGTTGAAGATGTCTAAGGCTAGATATCATGTTAGACCTAAGAACTTGAATTGGAAAAGAGTTGAAAAGGGTTAGTATTGGTTATATTGTTGCCAAGAATGGCATGGAGATTATTGGTTTATTTTGTGTTGTTGTGGCGGAATTTTACACGTATTAGTAGGCGTGTAATCCCCTTGTATTTGCTGAATTAATTGAGCCTTAAATGTGGCGTTGGTTATTGCAATTTCGCCTTGAAAAATGTGGCATAGTAAGTAGAAACAAAGGAAGTTCTTCCAAATTTTTCCGTAGAATGTAGGACCTTGCACTTAGTTATTCTACGTTCAAGCTAGAGATTGATAGACGCGTTTATGACCCTTATAGGATTGAAGTACTATGAGTAGCATATCCTACTTAAGGGAGATAGTACTGTGGAGCATTTTGCTTATTGTCGACAATCGTCGCGAGGTATGTGATTCTTCCTATCCTCTTCAACATGATTATTTGTGAAATATATAGTGCGAGAGATGCGTGTGTTAAAGAAATTTGATTTCCTTGTGTGCCTTGACTTGATATGAAGTGTAAAGGTCTTGATTGTTGAAAGAGTAGGAAAATCTTATTCGTTAGTAATAAGTACTCGGTGGTTAAAGAATAAGCCCTCTTGGTCTCATGGGGCTTATAGTTGTAATTGGTTGGTTTAAAAACATAAAGTGTTATAACGGCTTTATGGGAAGTTTGTTATAACCACTTTATGTAGGTAAAAGGATGGTTTGTTGATTTCAAAAGATAAGAGGCTCGACGTATAATTGACCTAAGTGGTGTTGAAAAGTGTGAAACCTCATTCGTGAGAAATGAGTACTTGGTTTTTAAAAGAATAATGTTACAAATTTCGGAAATGGGAATAAGGATCGAACAAGACAATGCAGCGTCGATAAAGGAAAGAAGTAATGACAATTAATCATATTAAAACCGAGAAACCTCCATCCGCATAAGCTAAGATAAGACAAAATTGTATTACATTTCCTAGATCATGATCATTTAATAAGAATTATTGTAATCAAGTTTTGATCTTCTTAAAAATCCCAAGGTAAGGAACTCGATTTCTAAAACAAAAGAGACTTAAGAATTGGAAGTGTTTTGTTTTAAAAGAAAGGCATGGTTTTGTCTTGTATTGTTTTAAAACATAAAGTGTTATAATAGTTTTATGGGAAGTTAGTTATAACGACTTTATGGAAAATAAAGAAATGGATTCATTATTGGATTTAGAATGGTAACTTGATTTTTTGAAAATAAAGAAGTAACTTGTTTTCAAATATTGAACTCTTTGTGATGGAAAAACATAAGTGGCTTGGTTTAAAAGGTAGGAGTACCTTGATCTTAAAGGGGTTAGATACTTGGGTTTTACTGGTATACTTGACGTTGTGTTAAGAAGTGTTTAAAGTACCTTGAGTTGTGTGTAACTTGCCTATGCTTGTTGTGATAGCATTGTTGTGCAAGTGTTTGATTGTGTGCTACCGAGCCTCTCGATGAGGTAGGCTATCCGTTGATTGATGGACATACTGACACGTTGGGTAGCTCACGGGTATGCTTTCACTATATCGATCCTCTTGGACATACTGACACGTTGGGTAGCCCACGGGTATGCTTCCATTAGGAGTGTTATCTTGTTATTTGTCTGGACATACTGACACGTTGGGTAGCCCACGGGTATGCTTCCATTAGGAGTGTTATCTTGTTATTTGTTTGGACATACTGACACGTTGGGTGGCCCACGAGTATGCGTCCACAGTGAGTATTATCTTGTATTTGTTTGGACATACTGACACGTTGGGTAGCCCACGGGTATGCTTCCATAGTGAGTGTTATCTTGTTAGTTGATTGGACATACCGACACGTTGGGTGGCCCACGGGTATGCTTCCACATGGATTGTTATCTTGTTATCTCCTTTGGGCATACCGACATGTTGGATGGTCCACGGGTATGGGCCCACTAGGACGGTTCCAGGTCCATGCTTATACCGAGGTGAGATGCCGGCACGCGCCATTGTGCGGGTTAAATTCCCGGGTTGTATTTGAGTGATGATTTCACGGGCATGAGTCCCTAACTTGACGTGACTGCTTATATGTTGTGTACTGTAGTTTGGTTATCATACATGTCTCCTGCTTTATATAGACTATTATGATTTCATTTACGATTTTCGCCACATACTTGGTACTGTTATCGACCTCGCGGGCTGCGTTCATGCCGCAGTTGAGGTACATAGCTTGGCGATCCACACTCTTAGGATCGCTGTTCGGTTCTCGAAAGCTCCATATCTCCTAAGCTTGTCACGTGGTACGGTTCCTGAAGTAGTAGACTTTTGTATATTCAGGGCATGGCGGCCCCGTCCGTCATTATGGTTTCAAAATTCTTAGAGGTCTCAGAGCATTGCCTGTGGCGAGTTTGTAAGGATGTAATCGCTCAAGTTTTCATTTATGGGCAAAAGGTAACCGTCGTTAGCCTGCTTTTCTTATTTCATCGCTTTCTTTCTTGAGTTTTTATTTCCGCTGGTTGTTCTCTGATGTTGTATCACTAGGGTGCCCGGGGAAAGGCACCAGTCACGGGCCCGGGTTCGGGTCGTGACAAAAGTGGTATCAGAGCAGTTAATCCTCGGAAAGTGTCTACAGACCGTATCTAGTAGAGTCTTGATTATCGGTGTGTTGTGCACCACATCTATAATCAGGAGGCTACAGGATATTTAGGATTGGTTTCCATTCTTCTCATTCTAAGATCGTGCCTTAGAGCTGTGTTATAAGTTGGACTCCCTCTGACGTATTCTTTGTATACCAGTGATGCCTCCCCGCAAGGCAACCAGAGCCCAGAAGGGCAAGGCGAAGGAGGCTGCGAGTAAGCGGCGGTCTCATCGAGACCACGACACCGAGCCTCCATCCCACACCGGGCGAGGAGATGGGTTACGCGAGATGGCCCGATTATTGGCCGAGATCGTGGCTAGGCACGGAGATAGGCCGATGCAGCAGCCCAGCCTCGAGTACCCGGTTCACCCGAGGTCAGATAGTTTGAGACTACGGAATTTTCTGAGTTGCAGCCCACCTGAGTTCTACGGGTCGAGGCCCGAGGATGATCCGCAGGAGTTCATCCGGCGATTCTGACGCGATCATGAGAGTGATCAAGGCTTGAGACCGAGTCGGTGATTTTGTTCACATCGGCGCGTGATCTGCGATCGGTTTGATTCGTGAGAGCTGTCCCGGGGGGAGCATGCACCTCCAGCTGGTTGGGGTGAGTTCTCAGAGGCTTTCCTTGGCCATTTCTTGCCTCCACAGATGAGGAGGACACGGGCCGGTTTTGATTTTTGATGAGACAAAGAGGCGCACAGCCGGGTCCTCCGTGACCTTCGAGGCAGGCAACCTCAGCAGCAGACTAGTTATGCGCCTCCGCCAGTACGGAGTGCTCCACCACGCGATCTTGAGACATTCGAGATTCGGAGCGGTCGTGGCTCCAAGGTTTCAGGTTTTTGGGGGAGCAGGGACGTTAGTCAGATGGGACCACCCCTACCTCGTTGTGGTCGTTGTGGTAGGCTCCATAATGGGAAGTGTTGTTCTGGAATGGGAGTTTGTTTTGCATGCGGCCAGCAGGGCCATTTTGCGAGAAATTGTCCAACCAGAGGTAGCGCGGATGTAGAGACTCAGCCTTCGGGATCAGTGGCTGGTTCATCTCCTCCTTTTTGTGCGTGCAGGAAGAAACATGAGTAGAACGACAAAAGGGAAGTGAAGTAATAGTTACAGTATATTCTTAACCTCCGGAGACTAGTATGCATTGATGTTATGGTGATGTGTTAAGTGTTATGTTCGGATAACTTTGTGTTAAAAATGTGATTTAGAAGCCTGATTAGTGAAAAGGGTAAGTCTGAGGATGAGAAAATTTTGAACCTTAAAAATTTATAACAATCGAGACCTTAGAGGTAAGGCCGGCTAGAGTAAAAGATTTTACAGTGATCCTTGTCGAAAGTACATAGTATGTGGGGAGTATTTTTCGGGTGATAAGTCCATGAGTGGCATAACTGATTCTTTTGTGAGTAGAGTAGTGAAGACTATACCGGCGTCTGCGTTTTGGAGACTTAGAAGGAACATTCGGGATGAATGTTTCTAAGGGGGGAGAATGTTACACCCCGTAAATTCAAGGAGTTAAGATAAGAACATACCAAGGAATATAAGATTTGAAAGTGGAAAGATAAGTGGACAAACATGTGTTGGATGGATTTGGAGTCTACCTTGGAGTGTTGTACCCCAGTTGTTAAGAATTTCGAGGTGTTTAAAAAGCCTAGTGAGTAGTCCGTTAAATCTAGATCCCAACGCAACAAACCGTTCGTCGATAGGACATCGGAGTCAAAAGTTATGGAAGTTACAAGTTAAGTTAGGTGCGCGCAAAGCTAGCAGCAGCTGCTCAGGGTACGCGGCCGCTGAATCGGGCAGCGGCCGGTTGTCTGGGAGTCCATGGTTACAGCAGCGCCGCCGGACGCAGTGCGGCGCGAATGCCGAACTTTTCGGAGTGGCCATGCGCCGAGGCGGATTTTTCATGAAAAGACGAAAATCAGGGGATATTTTGTTAAAAGCCTATGGGAGGGTGACAAGTGTCCCTCCCATCATTTTGACCGAAAGGGGTTTATTTTAGGGCCAAGTCTTGGAAGACTTGGCCATTTCTTCTCAAACCCTCCCAAGAAAATCCTCTCCCTCTTCTCTCTAGATTTTTGAAGAAAACCTAGCTTAGGTGAAATTGTTGGAGCGGCGGCAAGAAGGAAAAGTGTGGGTAATCTTGTGGGAAGCGGTGGACGAGTTTGTGGAAAAGAAGGGGAAGCAAGGGGCTTGTGTGGGTTTCTCCAAGGGGAAAAGTTTCCTTCTCTTGAAATGAGTTATACTTGTTATAGTAGTTTAGAAATGAGCACAGGTCATTATATTTTAGTAGTTTAGAAATGAGCACGAGGTGTTATATTTTAGTAGTTTAGAATTGAGCACGAGGTCATTATATTTGAATAGATTTGGATCTTGTTGTCTTGTTGAAACCGAAATGGGCATGTTAGCCTTAAGATTGTAACTTCAATTGGATTTCTAATTTGGTCGTCACATGTTGTAAAGGGGGAAATTGTAATTGTTGAAGATGTCAAAGGCTAGATATCATGTTAGACCTAAGAACTTGAATTGGAAAAGAGTTGAAAAGGGTTAGTATTGGTTATATTGTTGGCCAAGAATGACATGGAGATTATTGGTTTATTTTGTGTTGTTGTGGGGCGGAATTTTACACGTATTAGTAGGCGTGTAATCCCCTTGTATTTGCTGAATTAATTGAGCCTTAAATGTGGCGTTGGTTATTGCAATTTCGGCCTTGAAAAAGGTGGCATAGTAAGTAGAAATAAAGGAAGTTTTGTCCAAATTTTTCCGTAGAATGTAGGGACCTTGCACTTAGTTATTCTACGTTCGAAGCTAGAGATTGATAGACGTTTTATGACCCTTATAGGATTGAAGTACTACGAGTAGCATATCCTACTTAAGGAGATAGTCTTGTGGAGCATTTTGCTTATTATCGACAATCGTCGCGAGGTATGTGATTCTTCCTATCCTCTTCAAAGATGATTATTTGTGAAATATATAGTCGATAGATGCACGCGTGTTAAAGAAATTTGATTTCCCTTGTTGTGCCTTGACTTGATATGAAGTGTAAAGGTCTTGATTGTTGAAAGAGTAGGAAAATCTTATTCGTTAGTAATAAGTACTCGGTGGTTAAAGAATAAGCCCTCTTGGTCTCATAAGGGCTTATAGTTGTAATTAGTTGGTTTAAAAACATAAAGTGTTATAACGGCTTTATGGGAAGTTTGTTATAACCACTTTATGTAGGTAAAAGGATGGTTTGTTGATTTCAAAAGATAAGAGGCTTGACGTATAATTGACCTAAGTGGTGTTGAAAAGTGTGAAACCTCATTCGTGAGAAATGAGTACTTGGTTTTTAAAAGAATAATGTTACAAATTTCGGAAATGGGAATAAGGATCGAACAAGCCAATGCAGCGTCGATAAAGGAAAGAAGTAATGACAATTAATCATATTAAAACCAGTAGAAACCTCCATCCGCATGTAAGCTAAGATAAGACAAAATTGTATTACATTTCCTAGATCATGGCTGCTCTAATAAGAATTATTGTAATCAAGTTTTGATCTTCTTAAAAATCCCAAGGTAAGGAACTCGATTTCTAAAAGAAAAGAGACTTAAGAATTGGAAGTGTTTTGTTTTAAAAGAAAGGCATGGTTTTGTCTTGTATTGTTTTAAAACATAAAGTGTTATAATAGCTTTATGGGAAGTTAGTTATAACGACTTTATGGAAAATAAAGAAATGGATTCATTATTGGATTTAGAATGGTAACTTGATTTTTTGAAAATAGAGAAGTAACTTGTTTTCAAATATTGAACTCTTTGTGATGGAAAAACATAAGTGGCTTGGTTATAAAAGGTAGGAGTACCTTGATCTTAAATGGGTTAGATACTTGGGTTTTACTGGTATACTTGATGTTGTGTTAAGAAGTGTTTAAAGTACCTTGAGTTGTGTGTAACTTGTCTATGCTTGTTGTGATAGCCTTGTTGTGCAAGTGTTTGATTGTGCTCTGAGCCTCTCACGAGGGCCGCTATCCGTTGATTGATGGACATACTGACACGTTGGGTAGCCCACGGGTATGCTTTCACTATATCGATCCTCTTGGACATACTGACACGTTGGGTAGCTGTTATACCCCGTATTTCCAGAGTATGTGCGTGGGGGACGTACGTAGAAATTTTCGAACTTCTTTAGGCTTGGCCGAATTCTTTTTGTGCACAACACCCGGTTAGAGTCGTTTTTCGACGAAACGTTTTCACAGCTTTCGTAGGGGAATTTCCGGCTATGTCATTTATAATTTTTGCGGATTTTTCCGAGAGACGTAACATTTTGGACCAACAAGAGGGCGACACTTGTCACCCTCTAATTGGTGAAGGTTGGCGGACGAAATGGGCAAGGATTGGCACGTTTTTTGTGTTGAATTGTGGTCAAGGGTTAGGTAGGATATTTTGTGTAGATGGATAAGGTTGCACATGGCTTAATCTTGGCCTTACACTTGCTATGCACTTGTCTTCATCTTGGCCATTGGTTGGCCTTCACTTGACCTATAAATACCCCTTAGTTGATGAACTTTCTTCATCCAAAACTTGAGCAATCTACCTAAGTCTCAAAATACTCCTCCTCTTACTTACTTTCGTCCGCCACACTACCCCCTCGAAGCCTTGGCCGAGGTCTACCCACTAGCCTAGTTGTTTTCGTATAATACCCCCTTTGTGGTATAGAAATACTCTCCAAGTATTGTTATAATGCCCAAAATACTTTAGCCAAATACCTTGTAGTACTTTCCAAAGTACTTTTACAAAAGCCAGAAAATACTATTATACTTCCTCACCACAAAAACGAAACCCTAAGTAAATCTTCACCCGTAGTTGAAGTCATAAGTAGAAGTTGGTTAGAACTTCTAAGGGTTGGTTGGAACGGTTGGAGCGCCGGAGTAGGAGCTAAACGCGTTGTTCAGATCGACATATAAACTCGGATAATTTTGGGCTTATCGAGGTAAACATTCTTGACCTTCTTTGTAATTGGAAATTACATGTTGTAGGTGAGTATATAGTTAAGTATACTATATATAGAACTGAACATAGTTGTGCGGCAATGTCTTTTGACTTAAGCTGAATAATACTTACGCAATGTCTTGCGACTTAAGCTGAATTTAAAGAAGAGAATCGAATCGTAATTACATAGGGTGTATTCAGATGAGACTTGTGTAACATTACCGTGTAGTAGAATTGTACACGTCCGGTTAGGCGTGTTAACCCTCGTTGGCTTGGTAGCCGCCTCGATAGAGAGGAGATTTACGCTGCCATGGGAGAGTGTTGCCAATTTTCTCGTAGAATATTCTACGTCGATCTAAAGATATTAATAGTCGCTTTGTGGCCTCTATATTTTGTAGTACTACTTGTGGAGTGATCTGCTTGACTGAGAGTGTAGCCGACGGTTTTAGGTACTTGGAGCGTTTTGCTATTAGTCGATAATCGTCTCGAGGTATGTGAACCTCTTCCTATCTCTTCTAGCATGATATGTGAACTATGTAGTGCGGTAGACGCGTACGTGCTAAATGTATTTGATTGGTTTAAAACATAAAGTGTTATAACGGCTTTATGAGAAGTCGGTTATAACAGCTTTATGTGGATAAGCAAATACTTTGTGGTCTCTAAAAGGTAACTGATTTGAATAATAACTGGCTTGATATGTGTTAATAAAGAACTTGAAGTATTTCAAAAGATTTATGAATCGTTTTGAAAGAATGAGTAGTACTTGGTTTTGAAAGCTTAAGAGTTATACTAGATTTATGGGAAGTTAGGTATAACGGCTTAAGAATGTTTCTTGATTTGGAAATCGAATGTGTATCGACAAACCACCGCGTTAATAAAAGGAAAATGTATTGACTAATGAAGTATTATTAAAACCAGAGAACCTCCATCCGCATGAAGCTAAGATGAGACAAAATGATATTACATTTCCTAGATCATGGCTGCTTAATAAGATTGATTATAAACAAGAATAACCTACTCACATATAAGACGTATGTTTCTCAAAACGTTTAAAGGAGAATTATGTTTTAAAGGACTAAAACTATGAACTACGAAACCTTTTTCTAAAATGAGAAACTTGAGCATTCAAATTAGGCAAACTTGAGCGTTTGGAAAATAAGGTTGTTACTTGATTTTACAAAGGAAAGCATTTTGGTTTACTTAACAATGTTAGTCACTCCAATTTTATACTACTGTATCGGGTGACCTTTGTAAAAGAAATGGATCTTAAAAGGAATTTAACGGACGTAGTACTTTAAGGTTAAAATCCGACTTTGACATAAAATGAAAGTACTTGAGTCGTGTGTAACTTGCTTATGCTTGTTGTTATGAAACTTGACCATGTTACGTGTAATAGCCTTGTTGTGCAAGAAGCGTGTTCTACTCGACACGTCATCCGAATGTATTTCACTTGACACGGTCATCCGAATGTATTTCACTTGATTACCGTCATCCGAATGTATTTCACTTGATTACGTCATCCGAATGTATTTCACTTGATTACGGGTCATCCGAATGTATTTCACTTGATTACGGGTCATCCGAATGTATTTCACTTGATTACCGGTCATCCGAATGTATTTCACTCGACTACCGGCTCATCCGAATGTATATCACTGACCACGGTTCATCCGAATGTATTTCATCGACTACCGGTTCATCCGGAATGTATTCCACACGCTTTATATTGGGTCCATAAGATGGGCCGAGACTCGTTATACGTATCACATGATTTGTACCTAGATCACGGCAGCTGGAGGAAGAAGTTCCACGTACGGCGGATGACTTTGAGGCGTGAGTCCACGACTTGACATGATCGCTTCTATGTTGTGAATCGTAGTTTGGTTATCATACATGTCTCCGCTTTGTATAGACTATTATGATTTCATTTACTGATTTTACGCCACATACTTGGTACTGTTAGATCGACCTCCTTCGGGGCTGCGTCACGCCGCAGTAAAAGGTACATCATTGCCGATCCCCGCTTTAGGATCACCTTTCAGCGTATTGGAAGCTCCGCCTTCCTGAGGCTTATCTTTGGTATGTTACCACGAGTCCGTAGATGCTTATACATTCGTGGTATAAGGCGCCTGTCCGTCATAGCCGTTGTAAAATCTTAGAGGTCAGAGTGCCAAGCGTGGTTTGTAAAAAGGATAACTGTCGTATTTATGTATATATGATGGGCGCAATCGCTGGTTGGCTGCTTATTTATCTTTTCTCTTAATTCATGTTCATGTTTTTATTTCCGCGATTTTCTCCGATGTTGTATCACTAGGGTGCCCGGTAGGCACGACCACGCCCGGTTCGGTCGTGACAAAAGTGGTATCGAGCGATTAGTCCTCGGAAAGTGTCTACGCATCGTGTTCAGTAGAGTCTTGATTATCGGTGTCAGGCACCACATCTATAATCGTGAGGTCGCAGACATTTAGGATTAGTTTCATTCTTCTCATTCCGAGATCGTGCCTTAGAGTGTGTGATAAATCGACCCTCCGACGTATTCCTTTCCTTTACCGATTATGCCTCGCGTAAAACCCAGTGCCCAGATGGGCAAGGCGATGAGGAGTCATAGTGAGATACAGAGGAGTACGAGGCGCAGCCCTGGCCAAGACTGAGACAAGATTCCGACGGCGGTTTCGCGACGCCAAAGACCAAAGCGAGTTTAGAGCGCAGCGGTGGGCGCCGAGACTACAAGACTGAGCCTCCACCCACACCGAGCCGATGAGATGGGGTACAAGGAGATGGCCCATTCTCGCCGTGGTCGTGGCGATATGAGATAGGCCGACGCAGCAGCCCATTTCAAAGAAGACCCGTAGTTCACCCCGAGCGCATTTGAGGCTACGGACTTCCCGAGTCAGAGCCTCCGGTGTTCTATGGATCGAGAGCCGAGGACGACCGTGAGTTTATCCGACACATAGCGGATCATGAGAGTGATCGAGCCTCGGAGGCGCAGTCGGTGGTATTGGTTCGCATCACCGCGTGATACTGCAGATTGGTCGTTTGATTCGTGAGGCGCCCGGGAAGAGCATGCACTTCCAGCATTGGGGACGAGTTCTCGAGGCATTTCTTGCACATTTCTTGCCTCCACAGATGAGAGGGCTCGCCGACAGATTTTTGACGTTGAGGCGGGATCGGCGACTAGAGAGTACAATGTGGAGTTCGACTCATTAGCTCGGTATGTTCCGTAGAGTAGCGGATATGGAGGATGAGTACACCGCTACGCCACCGGCTGGACGATTACTTGGCGAGGCTTATGCAGGTGTAGCTCTTCACCGGCATGGACATTGCCCGCACGCAAGCTCATGCACTAGGATGCGAGGCACGGAGAGGTCGACGGAATGGCCGAGATCGCAGAAGAGGCCGAAGCAGGTCCTTTGGTAACTTTCGAGGCGGACCGCCAGCTAGCCTAGTTATGTACCTCCGCCAAGACAGAGTGGTCCTCCGCGCCTTCGTCGTCGCTCGGTATTCGAGCGGTCGAGCTCCGTGGCTTCGTTCACGAGTTTACGTGAGTGCCGCCAGGATTCATGCCCTCTCAGTGCACGATGTGGCAAACATCATCCCGGAAATGTCGTCTTTTTATCGTGCTTGTTTCACTCGCGTCGCAGGCCATGTGACGAGATCAGGCTTATAGGAGAGGTACTGCACTGCGCAGCCTACCGGATCGATGGCGTGTTCATCGCTTCTATACGCATGCTACGCAGGCGCACTTATGATTAGAGTGAGCGGTAGCTTGTATATCCTTAACCATCTAGAGGCTTGTATGTTTTGATGTTATGTTAAGGTGTTAAGTGTTATGTTCGGATAGCTTTATGCTAAAATGTGATTTAGAACCCGTCAGGGAAAAGGGTAAGCTCTGGGGTGAAAATGATGAACCTTAGAATATTACAGTTGAGACCTTAGATGTAAGCCGTCTTGAGTACAAGATTTCATGAGTGATCCTTGTCGAGTGCATTTTATGCCTAGAATATATTGTGTGATAAGTCTCTGGTTGGGTAAATGAAAGTGGTATCTTTCATGATGTGATTTAGCGCGTTGTTCCGGATCGAGAAACGAGAGAGTCGGCGTGATGAGGCTCGGGTTGAGGACGTGTTGCGTGTCAACCCGTAGTCGGAATGAGGCTGGGTCACCGTGGTCCCGCCAGCGGTAGGTCACGAGGTGCTAGGCCCAAGTTTAGATGACCATCGATGAGTTCGTGGATATGTTCGACCTGGCGGTCGTGAAGGCCAAGTGGCCTTAAGGAAGATTGAGGCTAGTAAGATAACCAAGTTGGAGTGGTGACTCCAAGGTTTGGATAATCAAGCGATAATCAAGTGTGGTACGATTATCGGAAGAGTTCAAGAGTTCGAGAAGAGTACGACGAGTAAGGGTAGAGGCGAGCATGTATTGCGAGCATAGATATGATCATTTCTTGTAAAGGGAGAAGGTGCGAAGGATGTATATTTTAGACCTCGTGAATCGCATGCGATCGGCACCATTTGTTGGGTCGCCGAGTGACACTAGAACCTCGCGCAAAGTGACAAAAGTTTGTGATGTTAGAGGTGTTTCCTCGTGGACTTGGATATAAGTATTTGCGTGCACGTGTTGTTTTCGTGGCCTGTGGCGTTGGCAACTTATTAGAAGAACTTTATCGTTATCCGCTTGAGAAGGAACATTCGACGAATGTTTCTAGCGAGGGAGAATGTTATACCCGTATTTCCGCAGTATGCGTGGGGGACGACGTAGAAATTTTCGAACTTCTTTAGGCTTCGCCGAATTCTTTTGTGCACAACACCCGTTAGAGTCGTTTTTCGACGAAACGCTTTCACACTTTCGTAGGGAATTTCCGCTATGTCATTTATATTTTTATGGATTTTTCCGAGAGACGTAACATTTGGACCAACAAGAGGGCGACACTTGTCACCCTCTAATCGCGGCGTCACACGAAATGGGCAAGGATTGGCACGTTTTTGTGTTGAATTGTGGTCAAGGGTTAGGTAGGATATTTTGTGTAGATGGATAAGGTTGCACATGGCTTAATCTTGGCCTTACACTTGCTATGCACTTGTCTTCATCTTCGCCATTGGTTGGCCTTCACTTGACCTATAAATACCCCTTAGTTGATGAACTTTCTTCATCCAAAACTTGAGCAATCTACCTAAGTCTCAAAATACTCCTCCTCTTACTTACTTTCGTCCGCCACACTACCCCCTCGGAAGCCTTGGCCGAGAGGTCTACCCCTAGCCTAGTTGTTTTCAGATAATACCCCTTTTGTGGTATAGAAATACTCTCCAAGTATTGTTATAATGCCCAAAATACTTTAGCCAAATACCTTGTAGTACTTTCCAAAGTACCCTTTTACAAAAGCCCGTAAAATACTATTATACTTCCTCACTACAAAAACGAAACCCTAAGTAAATCTTCACCCGTAGTTGAAGTCATAAGTAGAAGTTGGTTAGAACTTCTGGCGGTTGGTTGGAACGGTTGAGCGCCGGAGTAGGAGCTAAACGTTGTTCAGATCGACATATAAACTCGGATAATTTTGGGCTTATCGAGGTAAACATTCTTGACCTTCTCAGTAATTGGAAATTACATGTTGTAGGAGTATATAGTTAAGTATACTATATATAGAATCAACATAGTTGTGCGGCAATGTCTTTTGACTTAAGCTGAATAATACTTACTGCAATGTCTTGCGACTTAAGCTGAATTTAAAGAAGAGAATCGAATCGTAATTACATAGATCAGACATGTACGAGACTTGTGTAACATTACCGTAGTAGAATTGTACACGCCCGGTTAGACGTGTTAACCTCGTTGGCTTGGTAGCCTACCGATAGAGGAGGAGATTTACGCTGTTGCGAGAGTCTTTGCCAATTTTCTCGTAGAATATTCTACGTCGATCTAAAGATATTAATAGCGCTTTGTGGCCTCTATAGTCAGAGTACTACGTGTGGAGTGATCTGCTTGAGAGTGTAGCGGTTTGAGGTACTTGGAGCGTTTTGCTATTAGTCGATAATCGTCGCGAGGTATGTGAACCTCTTCCTATCTCTTCTAGCATGATATGTGTGAACTATGTAGTACGGTAGACGATACGTGCTAAATGTATTTGATTGGTTTAAAACATAAAGTGTTATAACGCTTTATGAGAAGTCGGTTATAACGACTTTATGTGGATAAGCAAATACTTGTGTCTCTAAAAGGTAAATCGATTTGAATAATAACGGCTTGATATGTGTTAATAAAGAACTTGAAGTATTTCAAAAGATTTATGAATCGCTTTGAAAGAATGAGTAGTACTTGGTTTGAAAGCTTAAGAGTTATACTAGCTTTATGGGAAGTTAGGTATAACGCTTAAGAATGTTTTCTTGATTTCTAAATCGAATGTATCGACAAACCATCTGCAGCGTTAATAAAAGGAAAATGTATTGACTAATGAAGTATTATTAAAACCAAGAGAAACCTCCATCCGCATGTGCTAAGATGAGACAAAATGATATTACATTTCCTAGATCATGGTCGCTTAATAAGATTGATTATAAACAAGAATAACCTACTCACATATAAGGCGTATGTTTCTCAAAACGCTTAAAGGAGAATTATGTTTTAAAGGACTAAAACTATGAACTACGAAACCTTTTTCTAAAATGAGAAACTTGAGCATTCGAAATTAGGCAAACTTGAACGTTTGGAAAATAAGGTTGTTACTTGATTTTACAAAGGAAAGCATTTTGGTTTACTTAACAATGTTAGTCACTCCAATTTTATACTACGGGTATCGGGTGACCTTTGTAAAAGAAATGGATCTTAAAAGGAATTTAACGGACGTAGTACTTTAAGGTTAAAATCCGGACTTTGACATAAAATGAAAGTACCTTGAGTCGTGTGTAACTTGCTTATGCTTGTTGTTATGAAACTTGACCATGTTACGTGTAATAGCCTTGTTGTGCAAGAACTGTGTTCTACTCGACACGTCATCCGAATGTATTTCACTTGACACGGTCATCCGAATGTATTTCACTTGACACGTCATCCGAATGTATTTCACTTGATTACCGTCATCCGAATGTATTTCACTCGACTACGGCTCATCCGAATGTATATCACTTGACTCACGGTTCATCCGGAATGTATTTCACCGACTACGGTTCATCCGGAATGTATTCCACACGCTTTCTATATTGGGTCCATAAGATGGGCCGAGACCACATTATACGTATCACATGATTTGTACCTAGATCACGGCGGTGAGGAAGAAGTTCCACGTGAGGATGACTTTGAGGCGTGAGTCCACGACTTGACACGATCGCTTCTATGTTGTGAATCAGTTTGGTTATCATACATGTCTCCCGCTTTGTATAGACTATTATGATTTCATTTACTGATTTTACGCCACATACTTGGTACTCAGATCGACCTCCTTCGGGCTGCGTTCACGCCGCAGTAAAAGGTACATCGTTTGCCGATCCCCGCTTTTAGGATCACCTTTCAACAGATTGGAAGCTCCGTTCCTTCGAGGCTTATCTTTTGGTATGTTACCACGAGTCGTAGATGCTTATACATTCGTGGTATGGCCCCGCCGTCATACCGCTGTAAAATCTAGAGGTCTATAACATCACAAAGTGTGGTTTGTAAAAAGGATAAGCTGTCGTATTTATGTATATACGATGGCGCAACCGCTTGGTTGGCCTGCTTATTTATCTTTTCTTAATTCATGTTCATGTTTTTATTTCCGATTTTCTCGATGTTGTATCACTAGGGTGCCGGTAAGGCACCAACACGCCCGGTTCGGTCGTGAGCTTCACCGTATGCTCCATTGTGAGTGTTATCTTGTTATTTGTGCGACATACTAACACGTTGGGTAGCCCACGGGTATGCTTCCACTATATCGATCCTCTCGATATACCGACACGTTGGGTAGCCCGGGTATGCTTCCATTGTGAGTGTTATCTTGTTATTTGTTTGGACATATCGACACGCCGCGCCCACAGTACGCGTCCACGGTGAGTATTATCTTGTATTTGTTTGGACATACCGACACGTTGGGTAGCCCGGGTATGCTTCCATAGTGAGTGTTATCTTGTTAGTTGATCGACATACCGACACGTTGGCGCCCACTGTACGCCTGAGGATTGTTATCTTGTTATCTCCTTTGGGCATACCGACACGTTGGATGGTCCACGTATGGGCCCACCAGGACGGTTCGAGGCCACGCTTATACCGAGTGAGATCTTGGGGCACGCGCCATTGTCTGGGTTAAATTCGGGTTGTATTTGAGTGATGATTTCACGCACGAGTCCCTAACTCGACGCGGATCGCTTATATGTTGTGTAATCGTAGTTTGGTTATCATACATTTCTCCCGCTTTATATAGACTATTATGATTTCATTTACGTATTTTTCGCCACATACTTGGTACTGTTGATCGACTCTCGGCCGCGTCACGCCGCAGTTGAGGTACATAACTTGGCGATCCACACTCTTAGGATCGTTGTTCGGTTCTCTGAAAGCTCCATATCTCCTAAGCTTGTCCGTGGTACTTCCTCAAGTAGTAGACTTTTGTATATTCAGGCATGGCGGCCCCGTCCCGTCATTATGGTTTCAAAATTCTTAGAGGTCCAGAAGACGCCATGTGGCGAGTTTGTAAGGATGAATCGCTCAAGTTTTCATTTATGGGCAAAAAGGTAACCGTTTGGGTTAGCTTTGCTTTTCTTATTTCACTGCTTTCTTTCATAAGTTTTTATTTCCCGGTTTTTCTCGATGTTGTATCACTAGGGTGCGGGGTAGGCACCATCACGCCCGGTTCGTCGCGATAGCACGTTATCACGTATGGATAATCAAAGTAAGCTCCAAAATGAGAAGTCCCTCCATAAAGGGTCGGATTATGTTATGTAAGATATGTAAGTTATGTGGAAAAACTTGATCAAATTCTTAAGTATATATGTAAGAATATGATGTTAATTCTTATTGAAAGAAGGAAAAGAACGGTTAATGTACGATTGATTTCATGAGTTAAAATGACACGGTAGGATCTGGTATTTCATTTTTATACTTGCCCCTGTCATTCTTTTTATACAGTTATGATTTGGTTATTGTACCTTATTTCTGTTTCATACTCGGTACCTGTTGTACTGACCTCCTTCGGTGGGCTGCATTCATGCCCGCAGGTGTTAGGTACACAGGTTGGTGATCCTGCTCTTAGGATCTCTGTTCAGTTTTTGGAAGAAGCTCCATTTACTCCGGAGGCTTGTTTTTTATATGGGTCCCTGATGTTGTAGATTTATGTACATTCATGGGTATGGCGGGGCTCTGTTCCGTACTAGTGGTTATGTCCAACTCTTAGAGGTCTGTAGTAATGTTTGTGGGTTGTACTTTGAAAAGATGTAAGTCTTTTTGTTATGTATGTATCTATGGTGGTAGCCTTATCGGTTTTGCCTTTGTTTAGAAAAAAAAAGTGATATTTATCTTCCGCGTTTTACTTATGATGTATGGATAGAAGGGTGTCCATGTAGGGCACCAGTCACGGGCCCGGGGTTCGGGTCGTGACAAAAATATAGATCTAAAAAAATCATAACTCATATTATCATTAATATACATTACATATCACACGAAAACAGCCCAGACTTTGATACCACTATAGGAGTTTACGTCGTGTTCGTACACGCAGCGGAATTTGAAAATTTATGTTTCAAACCCGACATAAGTGGTCGAACTGTAGTGTGATATATAATGTAAGCATAAACACAAAGAAAATATAATACTTCGATCGAAGACTTACATTTCGAAGCAATCAATCCAGTTATTGAATCTTCAAGCTTTGTGTAGTCTGAGGGTGCACACGTAAAAGTCCCTCGATTTGCAATTTTCTGAAATCTATGATGTAATTTGCTAAGTCGGGAATGCTAGGGAATCTGACAGAGCTTTAGAAGGGATTTGTCTCTTGCAATTAGTGTAATGAAATGGGAGGGGGAAGCCCTCTATTTATAATGGAGAATAGAGGCTTCTAGGGTTTCCATGGGCCAGGCCTGGAAAACCTGGACTGACTAAAATTTGGACTGCCCGAAAACACCTTGGCACCGCGGTGCCTACGCGTGTTTCGGCACCGCGGTCCTTGTCCCAATTTTCAGTCTTATTCTCATTTCTAATGTCCGAACATATATTTAATCTCCTTCTAATTACATCTTTCAATCGACGGAACATTTGACTTAGTGTTACCCTTCAGACATTTACATATCGTCACTAATTATATTAGGATCTTCACGGAACTCCTAGACTGCGCCGGAAGACGAATCCAATATATAAAGTTTAGCTACACAAAAACATGTGAACTGAACCTCTATGTGGGAAGATAAAATCATTTCATTCATGACACACTCAATCAAGCTTATGATCTGTCAAATGTCTATCTAAATAGCTTGATCATTATAACTCATCTATATTAGTTGACAACAAGACCATATCACAGACATGTCCATTGCATTGGCCAATGACTTAGTCAACCTAATACCATATGAGTACCTGAGTGTTCACTTGAATATATATTCAAGGAATGAATCCTAATCTTGGGTCACATACCATCTTTAATCTACTTCATAATGCACCCAAAACAAGGCGTGTCTCAACTTATAAGACATTTGAGCTTAGGATAGGATCAAAGTACATTACTTCGTAAACAAGGTGATATTGACCTCAAGTCTAAGGACTTTTATCTCCCACATGCCGATGACATTATAGACATATAACAAAGTACATCAGCAGGGCATACCAATACTTTAACAAGTATCCATGTGTCCATCACGAGTTGCCATAACTTGTAGCAAGTGAGACATACTACATCTCCTAAGGATATGATGCAGACCACATGTCGACGTATCGCATATCATCGATATCCCAATTTCGATGATCATTAGTCGAGGTAATTTAAGAGTTACGTTATAACATTAATTCTCACATCATTAATAAACACGTAAACTCTATGGATGCATTTATAGAATATTATAACCAATCAACTAATAATTCAACAAATGCAAATTTCATAATATTAATCATCATTAATAAAATACGAATGTGTATAAATATATTGTGTCATAATATAAATTATCTCTAGGACATACATATATTTTCATTTATGTGCTATTTAGTAAGTTAGACTACATAAAAATGAAAGTACTCAAGTTTAATAACATGATAGGAGTAGGACTAGAGGTATCTCTAAGATTATAAGTCATCAGTTGCTGCACACTAAATTACTTTTGCACTACTACTGTATTTTAATTTAACCTGTGACTTTGTCTTATTTTTAAAGTTACTAGTTTCACTTTTCATGAATAGTTCTGTGTAGTTGTCTTTTAAGAGCTAGGCATAGTTAATTACCTAATTTTTAAATTTTTTATGTGTGTCTGAATTTATGAACATGCATATAGTTACTAATTGGTTGTTATGTAACCTATTTTATTTTCAGTTGTACTAAAAAAGGCTGTTCTAGAAGAGTGTAGAGTGAGAGATGACACCAGTTCACTTCTCCCCATGTACTTTACTTTTGATTTTCCATTTACTCTTCTAAAGTTAAATAGTGAGTAATCATTAGTGAATTTGTGATACACAGGTGCTATATATTGGTCACTTTTACATTTTTCTTTGGTAAATAACCTCTTAAACTTAATATATTTTGTAAAGTAGAAATATAAACTTACGGAGTGATCAAGATAGCTTCTTACCCGCATAAATATAGCTCAGTTGGTTCTAGGGTGACAGATTGCTCTCAAGAAGGCAAGTTCGAGCTCTGGCAGCCGCAGTATGGGAGTTCATTTCTTCTTTGTCAGGGATGACTCCTTGTAGGCACCAGACACTGTGTCTCCCACCTAGTGGGCCGCTAAGTACATGATTTACCTTTCTCCATCAATCTCTATCGGATCGGAGGGTTGAGAGCCCTGTGGGCGAGGGATTTCGCCTTTTGCTCCCAAGATAGCTTCTTAAATTTGACATGTTTTATAAAGTAGACAGATAGACAACTAAACTTTACACACAAGTATCTGATGTGGCAAGGAGTGTGTCTCAAAGCAATTGTTAAGCGCGTGAGAGTGTACATTTTCAGCTTATTTTTAATTTAATTTTTGAAAAAGCCTTCAAATTTCCAATCATCTCCTCTGGTGAATATCTGATCGGTAAAAATGACTATTCCATTTCTTGAAAGAAAATAATCAATTGCTTGTAACTGATTTATATATAATAGTTATATTAGGCTATAATTATAAAAATCAAATGCACTTACATAATACAAAAGATTACTATCATAATTATAGATGTACAAAATCACTAATGATATCAAAAAAATATACAATATATATTCTATCACACTCCCGCAGTTATAGCGGACGATTGTCACTGTCACAAAAAATCTTCAAACAAAATTTAGGAAAAATCCTTAGCAAAGATATAAATAATTTAATAACGTGAAGGGACATACAAGATACATACTTGTTCACGAGCTACATTTTCACGATTTATTTTATCCGATAGTATTTGATATATACTAGTTTCAGAAATTGGGGAACTAGATGATGCAATTGAAATGATTATGAATTTATGATGTCCACTCATGTTCTCTCTTTCTCTTTCATTTTTCAGATTTGAATCCCTCAATGGATATCCTCATTTGGTGGGTATAAAGAGCTTGGTCACACAAGTTCGAGACCCCAGGTAACACCTTGGCCTGCCTAAGTCTTAACTGGCTTGACTATGTTTGCAGGCTACTACGTCAGTCCGTGGTTTATCCAGTGCGCACCTTCGGGTAGCTGCTGCGGGTTTCGCGTTAAACAAAGATTAAATATACAAAGTCACATTTTGAACTTTTCATATTTTACTTGGTTAAACCCAAATCTGACTTTAATTCACATGGCAATGCACTATTATTATTTATTACCCATCAAATCCAATTCTATTGTTTCTCTTAACTAGTAAAGTACTCCTATATGAAAAGGGAAAGCTAAACTTAAACCAATTAATTATCTCAACTTGTTTATAAAGTAGTAGGTAAATTAAGATACCAATTCAAGCTAATCTTTGTCTCCCCAAATCTAATTATACCTTTCTTCTTTCAGTCAAACAAACCCAACTTAGTTGAAGTTCTAGATATCTTTGAACAAATTCCATTTTCTTGATCCATTCAAAGTTCAAACTACAACGGCGCCGTTCCTTTAACGGTGTGTTTGGTATGGGAAAAAAAAACATTGTTCAATGTTTTCATATTTAGTTGACACTTAAAATGAGAAAAATAATCCCTTAAGTCTTGACACCCCTCACCCGCGGTGAAATTTGATTAGTTCGTGGTGATAGATTCTTTCAAGAACGCAGTTCGAGAATGTGATCGCAGCGAGTGAGTTCATTTCTCGCTGTGAGGATGACTCCTTGTGCGCACTGCGATCGTGTCTCCCACCCAGTGGCCGAAATCTGTGATTTACCTTTCTCCACCAATCTCTGTCGGATCGGAGGGGTGGAGGCCCTGTGGGCGAGGGATTTCGCCTTTTTGCTCCCAAGTCTTGACACCCCCTCACCATCTTTCCACCCCATAATATTTTGCTAGATTACACATAAATATTTCTGATATAAATGTTTTTTCTTACTAACCAAAAACTAAAAACTAAATAAATAATCCACTCATCTTCCTTGTTACCAAACACACCCTAAATTCTTCTTATATTTCTAGACCAAAAAATACCTTAAATCACAAAGCTTCTTATATTTCTAGACCAAAAAATACCTTAATGACAAAGCAAAAAAAAGAGTATTAATAACCATATTAGAACTATAGAATCATTACAACTTAGAACTAAGAAAAGCTCCGAACAACTTTCCGGTAACACTTCGCCGCTAAACTTGGCCGTTCTCCGCCGTGTATCTGATTTAATCTCCACTGTTAATTCACTGTGTTACTGTGTTCAACGAAATGAGTCAAGAATGTTTCATATACAGCTTTGTAGCTCGTGGTACTATGGTGTTAGCTGAGTACACTGAGTTCACTGGAAATTTTCCGGCGATTGCAACTCAGTGTTTGCAGAAATTGCCCTCTTCAAACAATAAGTTCACTTATAATTGTGATCACCATACTTTTAACTTCCTTGTTGAAGATGGTTATGGTAAATAAAATTATCTTTCACTTTTAGCGTATTTTTTGTTTTTTTACATTGTTTATACACTTGTGTTGTTTCATTTTAGTTTGATTTGAAATGGGTATTGATGGATCTTGAGTTTTAGAGTAAAAGGTGGAGTCTTTATTGGATTTTCTAGGTAGAATTGTGTTGTTTAAAGATTGCTTGGAAGAAACGGGTAAGTTATGTTACATATTTTTTATGTTTATAGATTACTTGGAGTTCTCCATGTGACCTATAGGTCACCGGGTTGGCTGTTTTTGCATTAATTGTTGCTTCATTAATTTTATTGATTAGTGAGCCGTTAAACAACCACTAATTCTTGCATTTATGGGCGAATTTATGTGTAAAAAATGAATCACGTGAACCCATGGTCACCCGACTAAACTCGATATATTATATGTATAATTCTTATAAATATATCTAATATTAACTGAAGGAATACATGGTCAAACCAACTGAGTGGAGCATTGGGTAGGCGTTGGGCTTACCTCCTCAAGGTCGAGGGAACTTCTAGTCTTGGGCTTAGGGAATTCAAAATCTATACATGTGCATTAAAAATAAAAATATTGTAATTTTGTATTGAGGGATTCGGATGAACACCCTTCCGGCCTTGATGGTGCACACATCCTCTTGAAATCCTGAATTCGCCTCTGCGTAGGTTAGGCTGTCTACACCACACCCTTTAGGGGGCGGGCCTTCCTCGGACGTGCTAACGCGCGATACTTTTGCACCGGACTACCCCTTTTTAGATTGCTTGGAATAAAGGGTGAGTATTGTGTTTAGGACAATTGGATCTTTGGCTTTTATGGGGCAAAATAGAATTTTAGAAGCTCAATCGCAGCCACGAGCACATATAAGTAAAAGGGTTGTTGTATGTTGACGGTAGTGTAAAAATAGCCAAATCATAAGAGAGGAGTGAATACAGAGTAGTTTAAGATTAAGGTGTTGATTGATAGATATTTCTATCCCATCCTTACTTACACATCACCTTGACCGGTTGTGATTCAAGTTCGAGTTTTCTGTTACTAATCTGCATTTATTTTTGTGTTGAGAGATTTTTTCGTAAATATTAAGAATTTGGTTTAATTCTTGAAAGTTAGTATCATAAGCTGAACGCAATAAATATAGGATTGGAATTGTCTATGTGGGATCTGTGAGTTTCGTATTTCAGCTGATGGAATCGTCAGAGAATTAGTTGATGGGAAGTGGAAGAACAGCTTTGGTGAATGTTCTGTCCTTCTGTTTGTTGAATAGTCAATATTATCTATATGTATCAAAGAAAAAGAATCCATATTCTAGTGGTTTATTGAATAGTCAAAATTCTCTGTGTAGAAAAAGAAATCCAAATTCTAACAAAATACTAGAAAAAAGGATTTGTTTCCAAATTGATCGATGACACACACTCCTTCCTGAATGAAGTGTAGCTTTTTCCCTTTCATTTACAAATAAATAATTGATCGATGACACACACTCCTTCCTGAATGAAGTGTAGCTTTTTCCCTTTCATTTACAAATAAATAATTGATTCGATGACACACACTCCTTCCTGAATGAAGTGTAGCTTTTTCCCTTTCATTTACAAATAAATAATGACCGGAGGTAGAATTGTGAACCTATTCTATAAGACTATAATTGTAGCTTTAACACGATCAAGGCAGAACTTGGCTTTTTAAATCTTAGTGGAAGTTCTACACAATGCTACCAGTCAAGATTTTGTTCACTGTAGGTTGAAGAGGCTGAGTGAGATGGAAAGGAGCTAATAGACAGTCGAATAGAGGGATATAAATTGTATTTGGAGGATAATTTCTGCTTATAAGGTGTTTCCTTCTGATGACTTCAAAGAGCCTTTACCACTTAAATTGTAAATTGATATCATTAACTTTACGGTCTAGTGATCCTATAAAGAAAAAAAAGCTATATGCTCTAGTGTCGAGACTCGGGAGTCAAAAACTATATTGTCTGGTGTTTCCTAGTAAATTTGCCTGAGCTTACTATATTTGATACTTTCAGGAAAATGATGTTTATCACCTTATTGCTGCTTCGCTGACCTCCTTTCACTTATGTTCTTCCAAGTTCCAACTAATGCCTGTTGACTTTTGCAGCTTATTGTGTTGTTTCCAAAGAATCTGTGGGGAAGCAAATTTCTATTGCATTTTTGGAACGTATGAGAGCCGATTTTAAGAAAATATATGGTGGTGGTAAAGCAGATACTTCTGTGGCTAAAAGTCTCAATAAAGAGTTCGGGTATGTTGCTTAAAATATGTATTCTCATAATCTACTGCAGGTGTATTCTATTACACGGAAGTATAACGGGTAAAATATGTCAAACTTTTCAGACCTATCATGAAAGAGCACATGGGGTATATAATTGACCACGCCGACGAGATTGAGAAATTATTAAAAGTTAAAGCCCAAGTGTCTGAAGTCAAAAGTATTATGTTGGAGAATATAGACAAGGTATGCCTAAACTGGAAAAAGATGCCTTTCATATGATATTATCTGCTGCAATATGGCTCACTCGTTTCTTCATGACGTGGATATTGTCCTCTCACGTCCTTTTTTTGTTATTATTTTCTAGGATGAATTTTACCCAGGATAGCAAAAGTAATTTATTTCTCCACTTCGTGCAGCTTCATGAACGTCTTATAGCTTGACGGATCTGTAGTTAAAAATGAATCTTCTTTAATTCTGCCCACAAATGTGGGATGAGTATATTTGTTCCTGATAGCTGATTAGAAAACATATACTTGAACCTTCCTGCTACCTAATAAAAATCTTTTTATTCTTCCAACACTAACCTGTCCCTTCTGAAAATCATTGATGGATACCATAAACCATTCCAAAATCAATTTAAAAGTTCCATAGGTAAAAGTAAAACTTTGCTTTACAAAGAAGTAAAAAGGTGTACTCCCTCTGTTTCAATTTATTTGTCTTACTTTTTATTTTAGTCTGTTTAAAAAAGAATGCCCCTTTCTATATTTAGTAACTCTTTACACCACCCAACATGCTACATGACATATTTAAGACGACAAGCTTCAAAGAGCATTTTAGTACATCTTTAGTTTAAGACTACCAGATTTAAAAGTATTTTTTATTATCTTAAACCCGGAAGGTACCGAGATTTTGGATATTGTAGAAGTATTAAGGTTGAGAAGGTTAAGGGTGATGTTCGCATGATGCGCAGGGGACGAGCGATCGGGCCTATGAGATCCTGTTGAATTTTGGAAGAGCGCAGGCGGGGCAAGGTTTGGAGTGGATGACTGAGTTGTTTAATGTCATTTTTATGACGGCAAGAATGTCCGAAGAATGGAGGTAAAGTACAATGATTATTTTGTACAAGAACAAAGGTGACATCCAGAGTTGCAACAATTATATGAGTATCAAGTTGTTAAGCCACACTATGAAAGTTTTGGAAAGGGTCATGGAGATGAGGGTGAGGAGAGATGTGTTTATTTCCGAGAACCGATTTGGACTCATGCCAGAGCATTCGATTACAGAAGTCATTCATTTTATTAAGAGGTTGGTGGAGCAGTACAGGGAGAGGAAGAGAGACTTACATATGATTTTCATCGACCTCGAGAAGGCATACGACAAAGTCCTTCGGGAGGTTCTATAGAGATGCTTGGAGGTTAGAGGTGGTGTACACTAGGGTGATCAAGGATATGTATGATAGAGCCAAGACCAGGGTATAGACAGTAGGAAGAGACTCGTATCACTTTCCAGTGATGATGGGGCTGCACCAGGGATCATCTCTTAGTTCATTCTTATTTGTCTTGGTGATGGATGGACTGACGCGATAAATTCAAGGGGAGATGTCATGGTGTATATTATTCGCAGATGACATAGTCTTGATTGATGAGACTCGCAGCGGAGTGAACGCTAAATTAGAGGTTTGGAGACAAACTCTGGAGTCTAAAGGGTTCAGGCTAAGTAGGACCAAGACTGAATACTTGGAGTGCAAGTTCAGTAATGAGAGCGACCATGAGACAGGTGTGGAGGTGAGGCTTGGTACTCAGGTCATTCCAAAGAAAAGAAGCTTAAAGTATCTCAGATCTATTATCCAAGGGAATTGAGAGATTGATGACGATGTCACACATCGTATTGATGCAGGTGGATGAAATAAAGGCTTGCATCTGGAGTCTTATGCGATAAAAAGGTGCCACAAAAACTTAAATGCAAGTTCTATAGGGTGGTTGTTAGACCGACTATGTTGTATGGGGCGGAGTGTTGGCCAGGCAAGACTTCGCACATTCAAAAGATGAAAATTGCGGAGATGAAGATGCTACGATGGATGTGTGGGCATACAAGGAGGGATAGGATTATAAATGATGATATCCGGACGGGACAGAGTGGAAGTGACCTCGGTGGAGGATAAGATGCGAGAAGCGAGGTTGAAATGGTTCGGGCATGTGCAGAAGAGAGACACAAATGCCCCAGTGCGGAAGTGTGAGAGGTTGGCTATGGACGGGTTTAGGAGTGGTAGAAGTAGGTTGAAGAAGTATTGAGGAGATGTGATTAGACGGGATATGGTACAGGTGCAACTTACTGAGGATATGATCTAAGATAGGGGGTTGTGGAGGACAAGGATTAAGATAGAAGAGTAGTAGGTAGTTGAGCTTAGTCCTACTTACTCTTACATACTGGTAGTTGTAGTACTATTATTGTAGCCCTGTGGAGCCTATCATACTAGTAGGCGCAGTATTGCTTTATAGTGCCCCTCATTTGATTTCTGCTGTTTTATGTTCTTTCGTGTACTTTGTTTATCTTAATTACCTGCGTTAGTTACTGCTTCTTTTTTCAGAATGCTTTATCATGGCTTATTCGCTTTTGTTATCATTATTTTTATAATGCTCTAAATTTCTTGTCTGGGTCTGACCGTTTCTCTTACTGCTTCTTTCTCTTGCTTTGCTTGTGCTTGTGCTTAAGATCTGCGTACACTCCTCCTCAGACCCCACATTGTGGGACTTCACTGGGTATGTTGTGTTGTATTATCTTAACCCATGCCGAATCAAACTATGACAAACAAATTGAAACGGAGGGAGTAATAGTTTGCTTTCAGAGAATTGAGTTCGCATCGCTTAAAATTCACAAACTTCACCTAGTTAGGTTGCTCTTCCTGGTCAACACTACATCTTTTATCTATATTATGGAATTTATTTTATCCCCTGTTTTAATATAAGAGCTTCCTTTTTGACTAGCAAATCTTTGTTCAGATACAATAACATCTTAAGTCATATATAGGATGTATAGACCATTCATGTCAGACTAGATACTTGTCATCAAATTAGATCTTTGTTCTTTTTCTTTTGTTAGGTTGATAATATGTGTAACCTTTTCGGATTTAGTTTCAGGTAATCATAGTATCCCTTGTTCCTTAATGAATCCCAAAACTCTATCGAAATCACAAAACTGTAACTTTCCACTTGGAGAAGCATCTAATGTTTGGTGAATCCTGTTGTTTGCCAGCCTCTTTAAGTTTCAATGTACCGTTAAGGAGTAGCCTCTTGAAATGTGATCTAGTTATGGTTGTTTTCTGAGGCAATAACCATGTCTTTCTTTCTGATTTTGGTTGCACGATGAATCTAATGAGAAGACAAATTAAAAAGAAAGAGAAAAGTATCTGCAGGGCACTGATCTGTTGTGTGATGCATCAATAATTTCTGTCTTGTCAAGTCAGTTCTCTCATGGATTTGCTCCATCTCTGATATCACTTTGAGATTACAACTATTCAACCCATGAAGTGTGTTACGGTACTTGAACAAATATGACTGCTTATAGTGCCAATAACTGTAACAGTAATATTTCTAGAACAGAAAGTTCCAAATTTCTTTGATTATGCATGAAAAATAGAATTTCCGCCTAGTTTGGAGGACGACTTCTTAGATAAACGTTTTATATAGTAAGCTCCAGATTTACAAAAATAGACCTACGGAAACTAGGAGCTCCATGTTCTGGCTAGTAGGGATTGCGACTCCTTTCATATCTTAGCATTATTGTATCGTGGTAGATTGACTAGTTACGTAATTGTTCACGCTTCTTGAATCTAGAATTGATCAATGAAGGTAGTTGACATGCCTGATGCAATGTGCTTTTGTTACAATCTGCATTTCAGATGTTCACTCTAACATGTATGTCAACATAATGTAATTGTAACCTTCAGCATTTACTTTGGGCTTTTATATGCATTTATCTGGTTTTTCGAATAAGAAACAAAAGCTATTTAAACTTCTGTTCATTTGACATAATTTAAACCTGCCAGACCATTGAAAGAGGGGAAAACTTGAGTACACTTTCCGACAAGGCTGAAAATCTGCGTGATTCGGTAGGTTTGGTTGATGAATTCTAATAATTGCAAGTGTTGATAGCATCTGTAAGGTGTTTCAAACCTTGTATGTTTGCTTTCAGGCCCATGAATTCAAGAAAAAGGGGACTCAAATACAGCGGAAGATGTGGTATCAGAATATGAAAATAAAGTTGGTTGTGTTAGGGATCATCCTGTTTTTGGTTCTTATAATCTGGCTTTCAATTTGCCATGGCTTCAATTGCACGAACTAGCATATCAATGCATTTGGGACCAAATTCATACAAATGTAGACTAACAGGATCAAACAGGCACATCTGTGGAGGAATTTATCATGAAGAAAGTAAAGCATCTATAAGGCCTTTGTTTCACATTGTTTCTGAAACCTTTTAGAAAAACCAAAGGAACATTCTTTTTTTCCTGTGTTAATTTCTTATAGATTTTTAGAGCAGCTTGAATGTCTTTTTACTCGTGTCTTTTTTTTTTTATTGAGGGGTCGGGCGGGTAGGGGTGCAGGCAGTGGCTATAAGCTTGAAATTGTGTATGCTGTGCTGTGTCTATTGTAGACATGCTAGATATCTATAACTAGTAAAGAGTTTTGATTCAGTAAACATATCTATGTGATTGATAGCTTTGTTGGAATGTAGATGGCTTCCTCTTTCTTCTTATTTATTGCTGCCATTTTTGTGTGAAGTTCTGGAAATGCAGAGCTGATTTTAGTTTTAGCTCAAACTAAATTCAGCAAAATTGAATATTGAAACAAGTTTTGTTTCTTGAAATGAGAACTAAAAGAAAAGCAAGAAAAAGAGTACCAATTTTGGAATTCAGCTGGTTCTTGATGATAGCTTAATTGCAATGTCAATGACACCCTCAATTCGCGAAATAGTGTTCCACGCTAGACAATTGTCATAACAAGTTAGCTTTTGAGGTTAAGTAGGGTTAATGTTCATTTTTTCTTAAAGGTGTATCTAAATTAATTTCATTTTGATTCTTGGTTTATTCAATACTGGATCCTCATGTAATATCTTTCATGCTCCAAATGTCCAATTTTTTGGATGCGCATATATTAATTAATTACTACCCCATATTGGTTGGACAAGGGTTATTTGTCACCTTATATAATTTTGGGTAATCTTCACGACATAAATCTATCATTTAGGTGGTCCATTTTTTTTAACACCTTCTTAATTTGTTGCTGTCAAATCCTGAGTTTAGTACTAATATACTAATACTTTTCTTTGTTATTTATACTCTTAAGAATCACAATTTGTTTAGTGATTCGTTCTAATTTTGATTTCCGGTGAAAACGCACTTCCGTGCCAAATTCATGGGAAATGTATATAAATGACACTAAAATTTTAGCAATTATACTGGGCTTCAAAATAAGTTTCATATATATACACACACATAATAATAATATAAAATGAGCTTAAATAAAAAAAATATATATATATAATCTATCCCAACTTATTTGGGACTAAAGCATATACTACTTCAAAACTTAGTAAAAAATTCAGTTTTTATTTTATTTTAATTTTCCTTAAATATTTCGTACTTTTTGGCTTTTATCTCAGCATTCTGATCCATTTTTTAATTGGTGATTGACTTATCCACTCTTTACGCAAAACTTCTACAGATTTATGTGAACTACGCAAAATTATTGTGTCTTTATTTAACAAGAATAAGGGAAGGGTGGGGGGGGATTGCACTTTTGCTTCTATTTTATGCGTCTTTAATTTTGCCCCTCATAGCAAACAATTTGCATTATAATATCTTACAATTTATACATCGGATGACTTTTATTCTGGACGTATGTCCCACTAGACATAAGTTCAATTGATAAAGAACAATAACCTATAATGCTACAAGTATCGGGGTGCTTTTGTCCGCGATTTTAATCTATGTCTATTCAATTACAGCATATTCAAATCTCTCCTCTCGGTTCTTGATTCGAAATCATATAGATTATGATAATTAGTGATACTATCAAACATTCATACCAATATTGAATAAATCTTAATCAAGTGAAGAAGAAACCAAATTAATGCATTAATTCATGAAATAGAGTTTCAAGCGATTCAATAGGAAAGCCCTAATAAAATGTTTAGCTCCTAAACATTGTCATGTCAAGAACTAATACAAACCAACATAAACTGAAATAAATAAAAGAAAAGAAAAAGAACTTGAACCAAAATTGTCTCCAATCTTGTGTTTTTCCTCCTTTCTTGCCTCCCCCAAAGTAGGATATGGAATATGTACAAGGATGATAGAATGCCTCCTTTAGATCAGAGTTTTAGGAATTTATATCTGAGAAATATCACGTTCGGACCTTTTTGCCATTCGAAAAATCGAAAAAATCAAAATTTTCTCGCGAAATCCTGCTAGGTGGTGTCGCGCTCGAGTCTGTGAGCCAAATCGGACAACGCAAGACATTGGCGCGCGACGTCCCTCTGCCTGCTTTTCTGATTTTGTGTCATTTTCTCATCCTGACTTCGACTGATTTCTTTAATACTTCTCGGGACTTCTTAGGCTTCATTTCTTGGCCTTTTATTGTGCAATTCCATCTCAAATAAGCTCATTTCATCTTCTTTTTGATATTTCTCCATTTATGACCGCTGTGACTCAAAAGAAAGAAAAACGACCATAATACTATACTAAACATAAACGAAATGAGTAAAATACTAACTAAAAATGACTCAAAAAAGTGTATATAAAATATGTCTAACAAACCCCCAAATTTAAACTTTACTCGCCCTCGAGTAAAACACTAAACAAAAACAAAACAAACGAAGACTCTATGAAATGGATCAAGTAGCTATAGCAATGCTTCTTCAAAATTATTGATGAAAGATGGGATAATATGTTACAACATATATAGCATGAATAATCAGCAATCTAGAATTTCAAGTTAGATATTTCGCAAATTCACTTAGATCATGGTCAATGAAAATACAAACACCTAACATATGCATGTCAACTTCATTCCATCTTTTCCAAAATGCTATAGACATGTTTTGCTATTTTCCACTAATCATAAACATATACATTAAAGATCATCAGGACTTTCAAGGGTTGTAATGTAGGCTTAGGAAGTGGTAGGTAAAAATAGGCATTTAGGCTCAATTACGTACCATAAGCATTTTTCATTCAACTCTTTTTCCTTCCTTTTGATTTTCTTTTTAATCTCATACCTATTTTTCCCCTCTTTTATTTTGAGAGAATGAGATACATTATAAATAACAGGCACCCCCAAGCTTAGACTTTTGCATATTCTTCATTGGGGTGCATCAAAATTTTCAATTCTCTTTTTGTTTCTTTTTCCACACTTTTCATCCCACTAACTTTCAATTATCACTTATGACACAAACAGAGAATCATAGAGTGTCAAACAAAGATCTTATTTTAGGCTCAAAGGGGCTGACTAGTGATACAATTCATGTCAGGGTAGGTAATGAATGATCAGAAGAGCTATCAAACAAATGCCTGAATCATCTCCCTAAACATGTACATCTTAACTATTTCGCCTCAAATAACAAGCAAACAAATTTTCTAGATATTTTTCATCTTTTCTTTCCATAACTGACATACATAGGCTAAGCACAAATATTCCAAAGAATTAGATGTCATGAATTTTTGACATATCTAACTTAAGCACACAAATTTTTGCTTTCAATTCCATTACATTATCCCACTTTATCCACTCAATATCTTTAGCAACTACAACATACATGATCCATAAAAAAAATTATGACTCAAAAACACATAAAACAACACAAACAAAAGACAACAAAAAGACTCAAAACCAAATACAAAATAAAATAAGACACCCCCCCCCCCCTAAACTTAATCGACATTTTGTCCCCAATGTGTGAAGACTAAAAGTAGGGACAACTTACTGACACAACGCAGCGGTCATAAAGGAGGTCTGGGATGAAAATTCTGGAAATTGCACAGCGTTGGGCTCTCTGAAGTTTCAGCGTCGTGGCCCTGCATTTTGGCGCCACGGCGCTGTGCTCGATTTTTGCACTTTTCCAGCATTTTTTATCTTTTCCACTCAGGGTCGGTCCCTAGTCCACCTGCCATCAAAACATAAGACAAAACCAAGACCGTGAGACTGTTCAAGACAAAATAAAACAAACTAAAACAGAAAATCAAACTAATATAATTAATAAATATTGGGTTGCCTCCCAACAAGCACTGTCTTTAACGTCTTTTAGCCGGACACAGTTAATCCTTACTAGTGCCCAATGGATCCTTCTGCGAACGGCTTGCAATCCGCACAGTTATTGTTGTGGGTCTCACTTCACCTACAACACTTTTTTCAAACAAGGGTCTCATATCTAAGATTATACCCCAATTACCCAAGGCAGACTTGTCTTCTAGGCTCTCTATAATGTAGGGATCAGTGAAACTCCCTACATCTCTCAACTTTTGGGGGTTCCCTTGAGGGTATGGACTTTCTGGTTGGGGCTCAGCAATGATAGTTGGTGGTGTCTTTTCTGCAACGGGTACAGAAAAAAGAAAAATACAAGGAATTCAAAAAGGTGAAAATTTGGATCTCGGTAACCTCTTCTTTCACTACACCAACTATCTCTCTCAATTCTTCATTATTCTCAACAACTTATTGTGGTCAGGTTCCTCACTCTGCTTATCACCCCCCATAACTGTGTCGCTAGGCATATTTTCTTGTGGTACATTGATCATCATATCCATCAGCTTCCCTATTTGTGTCTCCAAATTTTTGAGGGACACCTTTGTCTCAGTCATAAACTGAGTCTGGCACTTAGTGAGCCTGAGTATGGCTTTCTGCAACTCATTTTGATCTTCTTGTGGAACCTATGGGTTAAGTTGTTGTTGCTGATTCCACTGCCCCTGATAGTAGTAGTAGTCAATTTTTTTTCAACTTTACCTACAAAATAAAATAAACAACAAAAAGTGATAACAAGATGCTCGCAGAACAAGTTAGAAACTTGTTTCTGGAGCAACCAAATTAGAAATAAAATAACATAACCGAATATATACAAACCAAATTAGAAATAAGAATAGATAATTCGATATTGAAAGTACGTCAGTCCCCGGTATCGGCGCCAAAAACTTGTTTGGCGATTTCCACGTGCTCACGCAAGTGTACGTATCAGTCACAAGTAGTATAGTCTGATAAGACCGAATATCGTCCTCAGAGACTGGTTTCTAATTACCGTTCATCTATTCTATGTTATCTATTTGGCAAACGATAGTTGATTGGAATTTTTATCTAATAACTAAAACTAAGTAATTGCAGAAAATAAACTAATTATGATAATACTTTGGTTTAAATTAGTTGTGATGGAAATAGGGCATTTCAATATCCTCAACTATCCACTCTTTTCAATCCTTAATGCAACTAGAATGACTTCTTCTAGATATCAGGTTAACAAGACTGTCTTATATTCCGGTCAGGATATATAATCGCTCAACCCCAATGCAGAAACCTTCTATATTTCTATGATAGGTTTTACCACATAGGAGGATTAAGAACAATAATGTCACGAGCGACTAGTAGTACCGTCGGTATACATAAGAGAATAGCAGCGGAACATACATAACACATAACTTATAAAAAGGTAACATCACTGGCCAGCCGATAAGGTTGTCTTCCATAAAAACATACTAATCAAACGTATAGCAAGACAACTTGTTCTTACGGTAACACATACGTGACCACGATAACAAGCGTGACAGGCCCGCCATACCCCTGAATGTACACAATGTCTATAACATCAGGGAAAAGTCGTACCAACAAAACAAGCTTCCGAGGAATGAGCTTCGACAGATCCAGAACGAGGATCCACCACCGCTTAAATTTAACGCATATGTACCAAGTATGTAAAACTGGAAAATACTGTAATAATGATATCATAAGTCTAAAAGTAAGTTGGAGTCATAAAAGACAATGAAAATACAATACATTGTGCCTTACTAACAATGAGAGTAACAAGTATATATATAATACTGCATGAAAATAGGAGGCTCATGATCAAAACAGGGTACCTCGCTACCAGAGATCAATAAGCACCTACTCCCGGGACTATTTCACCCGTGGGTCCCGTGGACCCGCAGGTATTCTCGTGATAGTCGTACTCCGCGCACGTGGACTATTTCACCCGCATAAGCCCATAGGACTCGCATGAGGTATTCCTCGCATCGTGGGTAGCAAATCGACGGAACATGTGGTATAACGATCTTGGGGCTTGCCCATCAGATATACTCTTGCCACAGGCGGTGGTATAACGATCTGGGATGTTCCTCGATATACTCTACCTGGTATAACGATCTGGGATGTAATATACTCTTACCCTGAAGAAGGTGGTATGACGATCTTGGGGCTTGCCCCTCATTCATACTCTTACTATGGAGAAGGTGGTATAACGATCTTGGGGCTTGCCCCTCAGATATACTCTTACCCTAGCTCAATCGGTCATCATATCATAATCATAAATAACTTAAGAAAGCTTATAACTTATTATTAGTCTTGTTCATATACTCTCTCATTTTAGTTTACTCAAGGCACTAATCATATTTAAATAAAGAAAATCCGGGAATTTAACCCAAGTACCACATACTTATACTTCTTTAAAAATGACTCTTTTTCATATAAAACCTTTGGGCAATTGATGCCTTAAAATCAATTTACCTTTCATAAATCAAGTCATTTCTACTTACTTATCTTACTTAGAATAAATCTCTTCTTGTCAATCTTTTATAAAGCTAATAAACCAACTTCCCATAAAGTTGTTATACTAACCCTATACTTTAGTAAAATCATACTTTTCCCTTAACCAAGGGACTTATACTTCTTAAAATGAAACAAGTCTTTATATACTTAAAACAAGTAAGAATATTAAATCTTGTACGTCTACCGTACTACATAGATACAAATACTCATGCTCAAGAGATAGGAAAGTTTCACATACCTCTTCGGTCAATCCACTTGCTAAGCCCAAACTACCGCAAGTAATATGTCAACCTATAATAACCATGATACGTTTATTAACCTCTAATTTCAATGTAGAAATAATCTAAGTTCAAAGCCACTAAATTCTAGGGAAAATTGGGCAGCATTTCCTTTGTTTCTACATACTTTGCCACCTTTCTCAAGGCCGAATTTAACATCCAAACGCCACATTTAAGGCTCAACAATCCAAATATTTCAAAGGGGATTACACACCTAAACTTGGGTGTGTAAAATTCTGCCCCATAAGGTACAACAATTCACTTAACAATTTCAAGGTAGTTTTTAGGCTACAACATGCTCACAATATCTTCTTAACCAATCCTTTCATATTCAAACCACATTTCTTATATGCAATGACTCTAAGAGCATTATTTACTACTATAAATACCTTCTTCTTCACATGCAACATTAATACTAGCTACAAGAGAAGAAATGTTACCTTTAGAGCTTTAGCCAAAACTATTCCAACAACTTTGATAGCCTCCTTTCCAAGAACACCACAACAATAACTCCTACAAGCTAGCCACAAGCTTCCTTCTTGTCCTTAACTTTTCATATTTTTCTTAGGCTTTGAATTCCTCTTGGAATTTTAGAGAGAAGTGGGAGCTCTAACTTAGAGAGAGGGAAAGTCTTGAAAGATGACCAAGTGAAGACTTGGTCAATATAAGGGACATGCAAAAATCAGATGGGGGGGGGGGGGACACTTGTCACCCTCCCATGACCTTTTTAAAAGAAGAAATCTGATTTTCCTAAGTTTTTCCGCCTCGGCGCGCACTGAATCCTGCGACTTTGAACTTCCGGCTTCCCAGCGACCCTCAGAATATCCGCGCACTGAACTTGTAACTCCTATAACTATCTACTCCGACGTCCTATCGACGAACGGTTGGTTGCGGTGGAAACTAGACTCAACGAACTACGCGCTAGGCCTTTGAAACACTTAGAAACTCTCAACGTACCAGGTCGTAACCCGCCTCAAAGTTGACTAAAACCCGTCCGGAACAATCCGTCAACCTATCTTTCTAAAATTTTAAGTCTTACATGCTTTCGCACGCTCTCACGCGTATGGTCAGAACTACGGGGTATAACATTCCCCCCCCCCCCCCCTTAGAAACATTCGTCCCGAATGTTCCTTCTAGGCTTACTCAAACCACAACAATACTTAAGCAAAATTTCCAAATCAAACTAATAAGCAAGAAAGTAGGTTACTTGGAGGTATAGGAAATAAGTGAGGATACTTCTTCATCATGTCATCCTACGCCCCACGCCATCTCCTCCCGCTCGCTTTCGCCATAATACTGACGAAGCCACGCCCTTCGTCCGTCGCCTAACTCGACGATCGAGTATCGCTATGAGACTCTCCTCATATGATAACTCCTCTGTCACCTGGACATCATGAATCGGGTGCACTCTAGATGGGTCTCCAATACATTTCCGCAACATAGATACGTGAAAGATCGATGCATCGGATCTAACTCATAGACAACCTTGCCTACCCTACGGACCTAAGTTTCCCCTTCTTTCCAAATCTCATCACGCCCTTCATGGGTGATACCTTTAGGAAAACCCAATCATCTATCTCAAATTCCAAGTGTCGACGCCGATGATCTGCATACGACTTCGCGACTGCCGCCAACAACCGCTCCCCGATAAGCTTCACCTTATCCATAACCAAGTCCGCCCGACTAATCGTATTTCTCCCACTCGAACCGACTGCACTTCCTCCCATATAAGGCCAATACTAGAATGGTAGTTGTTATAAGCAAATTCCACAAGAGGCATATGATCCTCCCGGAATCATTAACACAAGCCCGCAGATATCCTCGGATGGAACGACGGAGACTCACCGTCCCTAATCCTTTCCGAAAGACCTCCGTAAATTAGCCAAATAATCGATATAGGAACTCCGCGCCTCACAATCTCCCGATATATCTAGCATAATCCTCGGTGCGTCGCTGAAGAAAATGGGTAACCCAAATGGAATCATGCGTGGAAGGTAACCTCGTAATAAAATCCATATTTACCACCTCCCACTTCCAAGTCGGAATATCAATAGTGCTCAACTTTGACTCACGAACTCCGCAACGTCCTCTTCGTGCCATCCCACCAATACACGAGGTCATGATACATCTTAGTCGACCGGATGAATAGAATAACGAGCACTGCAGCCTCTGCCTGCATCTCCGATCCAGTCGTCATCGGGAACACACAACCGCAAATCTTAGCACCCCATCCGACGCTACCTCAAATAGACTCTTCTTTCGGATCTCGATACTGGATCCTCATACTGCCGCTTCACTCCTCGACGATGGAAGACTCCGAACTCCATCACTATCGATCGACCAAACGAACCCCATGTAACTCTGACCATATCCCTTTATGACATACTACCCATCGACCGCGACTAAGGGCATAATATCAACATCGTAATCCTTAAGCCTCCAACCACCGTTGTCGCAAGTTCGAAGATATACCGAGACTCTGTGGTATGTAAATATCCACAGAACTCCATATAAATAATGTCTCCATTTTCAAGGCATGAATCATCTGCGCCAACTCCAAGTCATGTGTGGGATAGTTCTTCTCATGCTTCGAGATCGTAGCTATAACCTTGTCGTCGCATCCAAGCCCGATACCAATAAACCACGTATCCATCTAAACCTTCAAAGAGTAAGAATCATTTCTTTAGCAAGAAACTTTCTCACAAGTATCCGATAGCTACTTTCTGAGTCAAAGGTGCTGAAATAGAAGCAAACTTCTCCACAAACCTCCGATAATAACTATCTTTGTTGTATCAGCAGAATACCATCGGCCCGATAACATGCCCTAAGAAAGCTAACCAAAACTTGCATTTCGAGAACTTGCATACAATCGGGAGGACTCAATACCGTCCTCAAATGGTTTGTATGCTCAATATACCAAGATATCATCAATGAAAACTATAACGAACATATCCAAGAATGGCTTGAACACCTGCTCATCAAATCCATGAATGGCGTTGGTCAACCCGAAAGACATCACCCAACTCATAGTGAATGCGGATATCTCTCTCTAACTCGCACTGATGATAACCGCATCGCAGTCTATCTTGAAAAACACAATCGTCAAACAAATCGTCAATCCTGGGAGGATATATGTTCTTGATAGTTACCTTGTTCACCGTAATCAATACACATGCGGCCCATCCTTCTTCTTTACAAATAACATTGGCGCTCCCTGGAGAAACACTTGCGATAAAGCCTTTCAATCTTTCACCGTCCTTCAATTCCTTCAACTCGGCGTGCCATGAATAGATATCGGTCGAGTATCCGCGCCAAATCAATGCAAAACTCAACCTCCTCTCCGAAACTCTCTAACGATCAGAATCGATCAAGGTCCGATCTCAAACCATATGGTAGATATACCCTTTCCGCACCATCTTCCGGTAAGAAATAAACTTACCCGGCGATGCGGATTCCCTTCCACTCGATGTAAACCGAACCGAACTAATCTCTCTGGCATAGCAAGACGCTAGCCAATCTATACCCATAATCACATCAAAGTCCGTCATATCCAACTCTATCAAGTCGCAAGCTCTATATATTCGCAATCACCGCGTAGCCACCTCAAAAGGTCTTATGGACTCGCTCTATCCCTATTCAATATGGGGTGATATATAGGACAAGGTAGAACACGGATCTATCAAAGCATATACACCAAAGAAGAAACCAATAATGTACAGGACCGCTAGAATCGACCCCTACCACGACCGCCACGGCCCCGGCCGCGGTACCACCTCGCCTCCGGCGTCGACCACCAAAGACGAAGATCCAAAGAATCGACTTGGTTGAACCATAACACCTCCGCCGCGGACAATCCCTCTTCCGGCCGCCAGCGCGGCAAGAGTAACAAGCTAGATGTGGGTGGTCTCGGCTCGACTACTCACGAATAACGGTGATCACGGACCTCCTACCCCGAAAAGAAGGAGCACAAATGTGGACCGACCTCGCTGCCACAGCCTGCTTGGGTGACTAAGTATCATGTATCTCTCATATCCATCCTGAAGAGCCAGAATCAAACTCGATAGTCCTCCCGCCCCCTCAAGGTCAAGAATCTATCTACGCGAGCTCTCTCATCTCGGGAGGTAAGTGATCCAGAAAGCCTCGTGAACTCCTCCCAAACAGGAAGAGCATCCTCACCTCTCGACAATAAGCTAGTATAACGGACTCCGCACAAACTCCTGCGGATCCTCCTCGAATCTCGAACCATAGAACTTCGGGTGGATGGAAATCCGAAATCCGTGGCCCTATGCTGGGCTGGTTGTTTTGCTGCTGCTACGTGACGCCTGGCGACTATCTTTGGTCAATAAGTGGATCTGTTCTCTAATCTCTATACTCGGAGGTTCAACCTATAACTCACGATCTTAAGAATGAAACCAATCCTAAATGTCCGATTATAGATGTGGTGCGACACACGATAATCAAGACGACTAATCGCTTGATACCACTTTTGTCACGAAGAATAGCAACTTATAAAAGGTAACATCAAACATACTAATCAAAAGTATTGTCTATAACATCGTGAAAAAAGCCAAAACAAGCTTGGAGGAATGGATGTACCAAGTATGTAAAGCGGAAAATCGTAATAATGATATCATAAGTCTAAAAGTGTCATAAAAGACAATGAAAATCTTCGTGTCTTACTAACAATGAGAGTAACAAGTATATATATAATCTGATCAAAACAGGGCCTGCGCAGTAGTATCAATAAGCACCCTACTCGACTATTTCACCGCATGGTCCTCGTGGACCCGCGGACTATTTCACAAGCCCATAGGACTGTATTTCTCGCGTGCGGGTAGCAAATCCACTGGTATAACGATCTTGGGGCTTGCCCGCGGATAGGGATGTTCCTCGGATATACTCTTACCACTGAAGGTGGTATAACGATCTATATACTCTTCGATCTTCATTCATACTCTTACTATGGAGAAGGTGGTATAACGATCTTGGGGCTTGCGATATACTCTTATCATATCATAATCATAAATAACTTAAGAAATCTTATAACTTATTATTAGTCTTGTTCATATACTCTCTCATTTTAGTTTACTTAAGGCACTAATCATATTTAAATAAAGAAAATCCGGGAATTTAACCCAAGTACCACATACTTATACTTCTTTAAAAATAACTCTTTTTCATATAAAATCTTTGGGCAATGGATGCCTTAAAATCAATTTACCTTTCATAAATCAAGTCATTTGTCCTTACTTATCTTACTTAGAATAAATCTCTTCTTGTCAACCTTTTATAAAGCTAATAAACCAACTTCCCATAAAGTTGTTATACTAACCCTATACTTTAGTAAAATCATACTTTTCCCTTAACCAAGGGACTTATACTTCTTAAAATGAAACAAATCTTTATATACTTAAAACAAGTAAGAATCATAGATACAAATACTAAGTAATATGTCAACCTATAATAACCATGATACGTTTATTAACCTCTAATTTCAATGTAGAAATAATCTAAGTTCAAAGCCACTAAATTCTAGGGAAAATATTTCCTTTGTTTCTACATACTTTGCCACCTTTCTCATTTAACATCAATCCAAACATTTCAAGGATTACAAACATGGGTGTGTAAAATTCGTACAACAATTCACTTAACAATTTCAAGGTAGTTTTTAGGCTACAACATGCTCACAATATCTTCGACTCTAGAGCATTATTTACTACTACAAATCCCTTTCTCTTCCACAACATCAATACTAACTAGAAATGTTACCTTTAAACTATTCCAACAACTTTGCTAGCCTCCTTTCCAAGAACACCACCACAATAACTCCTACAAGCTAGCCTTGTCCTTAACTTTTCGATTTTCTTAGGCTTTGAATTCCTCTTGGAATTTTAGAGAGAAGTGGGAGCTCTAACGAGAGGAAAGTCTTGAAAGATGACCAAGTCTTGAAGACTTGGTCAATATAAGGACATGCAAAAATCAGATGGGGACACTTGTCACCTCCCATGGCCTTTTTAAAGAAATCGATTTTGAAACTAGACTCAACGAACTACGCCGCTGGCCTTTGCAAAGTTGACTAAAACCCGTCCGCACAATCAAAACCTATCTTTCTAAAATTTTAAGTCTTACATACTTGAACTACGGGGTATAACAAATAACCTATAATGATACACAAGTATCGGGGTACTTTCGTCTGAGATTTTAACCTATGTCTATTCAATTACAGCATATCCAAATCTCTCATCTCGGTTCTTGATTCGAAAGAATATAGATTATGATAATTAGTGATCAATTAACTATCAAACATTCATACCAATATTGAATAAATCTTAATCAAGTGAAGAAGAAACCAAACTAATGCATTAATTCATGAAATAGAGTTTCAAGCGATTCAATAGGAAAACCCTAATAAATTGTTTAGCTCCTGAAAATTGTCATGTCAAGAACTAATACAAACCAACATAAACTGAAATTAAAAAAAGGAAAGAAAAAGAACTTGAACCAAGGTTGTCTCCAATCTTGTGTTTTTCCTCCTTTTTTGCCTCCCCCAAAGTATGATATGGAATATGTACAAGGATGATAGAATGCCTCCTTTAGGTCAGGGTTTTAGGAATTTATATCTGAGAAAAATTACGGTCGGACCTTTTTGCCCTTCGAAAAATCAGAAAAATCGATTTTTTCTCGTGAAATCCTGCCTCGGCGTCGCGACCCTGCTGGGTAGCGCCGCGAGTCTCTAACCCGATTAAATTGGCGTCGCTGACCTATGTGGCGGCGTGGCGTCCCTGCCGGTTTTCTGATTTTATGTCATTTTCTCGTCCGGACTTCGTCTGATTTTTTCTATACTTCTCGGGACTTCTTAGGCTTCATTTCTTGGCCTTTTATTGTGAAATCCATCTCAAATAAGTTCATTTCATCTTCTTTTTGTCATTTCTCCATTTATGATCGTTGTGACTCAAAAGAAAGAAAAACGACCATAATATTATACTAAACATAAACGAAATGAGTAAAATACTAACTAAAAATGACTCAAAAAGTGTATATAAAATATGCCTAATAGTATACCAAAACACAAGAAGGTTATGATTCTATATGGGTGATTGTAGACCGGCTTACAAAGTCAACCCATTTCCTATCGATCAAGACTACATATCGGTAGCCGCATATGCGCAAATTTATTTGAAAGAAATATTGAGGTTACACGGGATTCCATTACAAATTATTTCGGATAGGGGTTCCCGACGGACACATACACATTATGTCGGATAGGGGTTCTCAGAACAAAGGTCAAGTTGAGTACGGCTTTCCATGCGCAAACCGACGGACAAGCTGAACGAACAATTCAAACATTGGAGTACATGTTGTGATCATGTGTGGTGGACTTCCAGGGCAACTGGTTGGACCATCTATGTCTAATTTAGTTCGCCTACAACAACAGTTTCCATGCTAGTGTACAGATGGCCCCGATATTGTATGAGCGAAAATGTAGATCTCCACTTGGGTGGTTCGAGGTGGGCGAAACACTACTGTTAGGGCCCGAAGTCATTCAGGAAACAAACGATAAAGTGCAGATAATTCGGGAGCGGATCAAGACAGCTCATAGCCGCCATAAGTCTTATGTGGATCATCCTAAAAGAGATCTCGAATTTCAAGAAGGGGAGAAAGTGTTTTTAAAAGTCTCTCCAATGAAGTGAGTGATGCGATTTGGCAAGAAAGGGAAGTTGAGCCCAAAATTTATCGGACCATATGAGATCTTACGAAGAGTGGGGAATGTGGCTTATGTAGTTAGCCCTTCCACAAGAATCAGAAGCGGTGCATCCGATATTCCATGTGTCAATGTTACGAAAATACTTGCACGATCCTAGTCACGTCATTCGACACCTTGAGATAGTCCTGAACGAAGAGCTTTAATATGAAGAAATTCCGATAGAATTACTAGATAGACAAATTAAATGTCTTAGGAATAAATATATTGTTTCCGTGAAAGTCCTATGGAGAAATCACTCCACAAAAGAAGCAACATGGGAAGCCGAAGACGCGATGAAAGTCAAATATCCATTCATGTTTAAGTAAGGTAATAAAAGGTGTTATATTGTGCTTCATTCATGTGTTACGACCTAATTCATATTCGAGGACGAATGTTGTTTAAGGAGGGGAGAATGTAAAGTCTTGGAAATTTAAAAATGTGTTATGTTGTGTTTCATGTGTAGTTTTCATGTCTATGTGCATGTGTTACGACCTTATTCACATTCGAGGACGAATGTTGTTTAAGGAGGGGAGAATGTAAAGCCTTGGAAAAAAATAAAATAAAAATAAAAAATAAAAACAAACAACACAGAAAAGAAATTAAAAAAAAACATTGACCTTAACTCATCCATTTTCCTCCCTCACCTCACGTCCCAAAAATTGTGCAAACATGCACAGTTTTATAACCAACACACACACCTATATGAATTCATCCACTACAACACACACATACACATTATGTATAACACACAACACAATTTAAATAAAGGGAAAGATATGGAGAACAAAAGGCAGAGAGCAAAACAATTTTAGATCAGAAAATTTCAGAGAACAAAGATTAAAGAAAGCAATTAAGGAGTCTCAAATAAAAGGCTTGGTTGAAGGATAAGTTGGAGTTAAAGTTCATTCATAATTACGAAGCAACAAATGTGAGTTTTCTCACTCATAAATTTTTAGTAAAATCTTTTATTTTGAGTTACAATGCATGTTAAAACATAGTATGCATGTTAAAAAAAAATTGTTTCTGAAAATATAAGTTGTGATGAATTAATTGATATAAGTATTGTCTTGTAACAAGTTTGAGTCATGTAATTTCGGACCTGTTTTTACAGGGTTATACTTGTTAGAATTGGATGAAAATTTACAAGATTATACATACCTCCTTCATGATTAGATTGAGACCAAGAAGTACTAAAACTGACATACGGTTTAAAAGTTATCACTGCCTAAAGTTTCTGCCTCGGATCAACAGAAATCCGAGAGAGAAGAACATATAACGTAAACACTGTACAAATAGATAAAGAATATAAAAGTGTGTTCTGAATAAAATTTATAGATTACTTTGTTCCCGACGATTTTAGACTTTACGGGGATAAATCCGACTTACGGTTTGAAAGATATCACTGTTTAAAGTTTCTGTCTTGTTTTACGAAATTTCAGGCGACGCATATTTTATAGGGTTGTTTCTTGCGTGAATTTGTACTAGTTACACGAAGTATTTCTAGAGGATATTTGGGATAGTGTTAGGTCTCCGTGTTACCTTCAGTTTGGCGTAAGAAATACCTTATTTGGATTCACGTTTGAGAGATTATAATCCTCACAAGTGGGATGGCCAAAAGTTGAAAGAAAGGAATATTAATTGAGCTTCTGAGAAATATGACAATTTATATATATGTATATGTATGTATATATATATGTGTGTGTATGTGAATTTAATTATACAGTCGAGATGATAGAAATTTTGGTAAGGTAAATAGTCTTGCTATCACCTACGGAGCTATATTGTTACACATTTTTGCCTTCGGGGCTATTCAAGGACATTTGCCTTCAGGGTTATTTAAATATATTTGCCTTCAGGGCTATTTAAACACATTTTACCTTCGGGGCTATTCAAGGACATTTGCTTTTGGGCCTATTTAAACACATTTTTGCCTTCGGGGCTCTTCAAGGACATTTGCTTTCGGTACTATTTAAATACATTGCCTTCGGGGCTATTCAAGGATATTTGCCTTCAGGGCTATTTAAATACATTGCATTCTGGCTATTCAAGGACATTGCCTTCAGAGCTATTCAGGGGCATTTGCCTTCAGGGCTATTTAAATACATTGCCTTCGGGGCTATTCAAGGACATTTGCCTTCGGGGCTATTTAATTACATTGCCTTTGGGACTATTCAAGGACATTTGCCTTCGGGGCTATTTAAAGACATTGCCTTCGGGACTATTCAAGGATACATGTTTTGAATCTATATGTTAAGTGCATTAAATCAGGTTGCACCTTCTAAATAAATATATAATATATTAAATGGGATAAAACATATATGTTGGTTAAGTTGAGTACTTCCTGAAATGAGTTGAACGAGAATATTATTATGTGAATACTTGATTGTGGTACATTGAAAGTGCTGAAGTTTGTTTCATAACATGTTTATTGTGTTCTAATATGATGGTATTTGAAATATTGTGAGGTTACTTTGGATTGTAAGGCGAGGTTCTAACTCAGCCCCGGATGGTAGGGCTGATTTTTTTATTTAACATATTTCAGGAAAGCGCGATAGAGAAAAAGTTCCGCAACAGGGCTAGCGATCATCCCGCAACCTCATTGTCCCACCAATCCATTATTCCAGACATGGTGACTTTCATTATTGAATAAGCAGGTTTTAAGGACTACGTATTGTTTTTTGGGGAATGTCCCATACGAGATTGTCTTTCTTTAAATTTTAAATTTCTCATTTCATATCTAAACCTTAAATTGTGTCTAGTTAAAACAATATGATTGCACGAGTATGGGCTCGTGTTATTCAAAGAAAAAGTTCATGTCTCTAATAATTCCGCACTTAAATACATATATAACTTAGGAAGAAAAGAAGTTAAATGGTTCGCCTGGAAAGGGATAGTTGTCCAGGTGCCATCACACCCTAAGGGAAGACTTGAGAAAAGTCGGGGTGTGACAAGTTGGTATCACAGCTAAACCAGGTTAGGATATTCTAGGAAATTTCTTTGTGTTGGGTGTTTGAACGGTTACTTATTGCGACAGTGTGCGCGCCACCTTAGTAATAAGTGAACGAAATAACATCCTAAACAGTTTCACTTCTTTCATACTCTTCTCGTGACTATCTTGAGTCTTTTCAAAGACTTGGTTCTCGTACTACCTCTTTCAAATGATTATTGAAGGGATGTGCTACGATAAACTTTGGACGACGCAGGGGTGAGGTGGAATTTTTTAGAAGAAATCGTCCCTGAAGTCACCGCCGATGACGTGGGGGGAGTTAGAGCCGCATTCATTGAAAAGTACATGCCTAACACCCGAAAGATACGCTCAGGCGTGAGTTTGAATTGTTGAAACAAGGAGACCGCAATGTGAAAGAATACAATACCTAATTCATGTGATTGTTAGAATACAACGCGCCTATTATTCCTACAGAAAGGGAGAAGGTCAAAAGATTTGTTGAGGGTTTAAACCCGAACTTGGTAGAGAAGGTAGTGGCATTAGCCCATGATTGGGCATACTTTCAGATCATCGATATGTCAATGAGGGTAGAAGGTTTTGCTAAAGCAAAAAGAGAGTATTCACATAAGATGTTTCGTTCGTCGAGATACTTTAATCAGAATAAAAACCAGAGGCAAGAAGATAGTAGGGGTACTTCAAAAACTGAGGCAATCAGTAGGCCAGTCTCATTACAGGCCCCAAGGGCATAAATAGTTCGATCATCCAAGTAGCAATGCCAAGGCCACCAACCCCAATGCAGGGAGTGACAAACTATTCTGTAAGGTTTGTCAAAAGAAATATTTTGGGGAATATTGGTTCTCACCAAAAGGATGTTACAACTGTGGAGAACTAGACCACTATGCCAGGAATTTCAAGAGGAAAACCCAAACTCAGTTTTCTCATGAGAGGTTAGAGTCAACCACATTTGCCCAAAAAGAAAATCAGGGAAACCAGTCCCGACAGAGTCAGGGAGGTTAATAGTCCAACAACCCTAACCAGTTTTACGCTTTGCCCCATAGAAATGAGGCGGAGTATGCGGTGGTCATAGGTATTTTGTTGGTCTCAAGTATACCTGCACTTGTATTATATGATCTTGGTTCTACTTTTCGTATGTGTCAATGAGTTTTGCTAAAAAACTACATGTAGAACCTTTCTGTTTAAGTGAATTGATGGCCTTTTTGACCAACGTCAAGGAGCTAACTATTTCTCCAAGATTGACATTCGTTTGGGATATCACCAGCTAAAAATAAATCCTGATGATATATCCAAAACAACTTTTAGAACCCGATGTGGCCATTATGAATGCTTGGTCATGTCTTTCGGATTAACCAAATGCCCCAACAACTTTTATGGATCTAATGAATAAAATCTTCAAACCATTCTTAGATTTGCTTGTGATTGTGTTCATAGATGATATCCTAATTTACAGCAAGAGTGTTGAAGAACATAAAAATCATCTGAGGGTAGTGCTTCAAGTCTTAAAACGGGAGAAACTATATGCTAAATTTTCAAAGTGTGAATTTTGGTTGGAAAAGGTAGCATTCTTGGGCCATGTTGTGTCAAGGGATGAATTATGGTAGACCCCTAAAAGATAGAATCAGTGAAGAACTGGACAAAACCGACCACTCCGACAGAAGTTAGAAGTTTCTTGGGTTTGGCTGGATATTATAGAAGATTTGTGGAAGGCTTTTCTAGTCTTGCTGCTCCCTTGACCCGGTTGACTCAGAAAGCGGTTAAGTACCAGTGGTCAGAAGCTTGTGAAGCAAGTTTTCAGAAACTGAAGAAATTGTTGACTACTGCATCAGTTCTAACCTTACCATCGGGACAAGAAAGGTTCACAATCTATTTTGATGCCTCTATGGTTGGGTTAAGATGTGTCTTGATGCAGTTTGGAAAAGTTATTGCGTATGCATCTCGACAATTGAAGGTGCATGAGAAGAATTATCCAGCTCATGACTTGGAATTGGCTGCGGTAGTGTTTGCCGTACAAATATGGAGACACTATTTATATGGGGTGCATGTAGATATATTTACAGATCATAAGAGTTTATAGTACATAACCACGCAAAAGGATTTGAATCTCCGACAAAGAAGATGGTTAGAGTTGTTTAAGGATTATGACCTTAACATTCTTTACCATACTAGAAAAGCTAACGTGGTGGCTGACGCACTCAGTAGGAGATCCATGGGCAACTTGGCCCATTTGGCAGTACAAAAGAGAAGTATTGTTCATGAGGTACAAAAAGTGAGAAACCTCGGAGTTAGTTTAACTGAGGTTGGTAAAGGTAGGGTGGTGGTACATGATACCTCCCAGTCTGCCTTAGCTTCAGAAATAAAAGAAAGTCAGTTTGAGGATATGGAATATGTTAGGTTTCGTGAGAGGATTCAACAAGGAAAACCTTCACAGTTTACATTAGGAAAAAATGATGGTACCCTTCGGTATAAGGGTAGGTTATGTGTTCCTAAGGTAAGAGATCTAAGAAGAAAGATATTAGATGAAGGTCACAATACCAGGTATTCCATTCATCCAGAATAAACGAAAATGTATCATGATCTCAAGGTAAATTACTGATGGTAAGGAATGAAGAGAGATGTTTCAGAGTTTGTCAGAAGATGTCTTACGTGTCAACAGGTGAAAAACAAACATCAAAAATTCAGCGGACTATTTTAGGACACTGACTTCCCCATGTGGAAATGGGAGGAAATTCATACGGATTTTGTGACTGGTATACCAAAAACACGAGAATGTTATGATTCTATATGAGTGATTGTAGACCGGCTTACAAAGTCAACCCATTTCCTATCGATCAACTACATATCGGTAGCCGCATATGCGCAAATTTATTTGAAAGAAATAGTGAGGTTACACGGGATTCCATTACAAATTATTTCGGATAGGGGTTCCCAGTTCACCTCACACTTTTGGCAAAGTTTTGTCACGCCCTTTTTCGACCGCGACTTTATGAATAAACTCCTGCTTATTTAAAACATGTTAGAAAATGAATAAAAAATGCTAAAGTGCAAACAGGGTGCTAAAATGTAAAAGGGTGATTAATGCTAAAATGCTAAGGTTTTAAAAAGACGCTAAATGCTAAAGGGTTCGCGGAGTCGCCACCTAATTAGTTTGGGTGAATTAGGACACCTAAATGTTAACTAGTTTAGAGTCAACACTAACTCCATTTAATGGTCTGCTAAACTTAATGAGATTCCGGGTAAGGGTTCTTTATTAATCTAGAGGGAAGGGGTTAGGCACCCTCTAAGATCCGCTAACTTGCGGTTATCCTGCCAAACCTAGGGTAGTTATTATGTTTAAAAAATGCTTGTTTTAAAAGATGCTTCAGAAAAGAAAAATGCATATTGATAGAGATTTACAAGGCTAATGCTATAACAACATATGTAAAATCTAAAGGTATTTATATTATTTATAAAAGATGATGTAAAGTTGATTTATCATAGATGCATGCATTTTATAAAGGATTTAAAAGACTTGTGCTACATGTAAAGTTTAAAAGCGTTCATTTACTTTTATTTATAAATAAATGATGCGAAATTAATTTATAAACTAAATGTATGCACTTACTTGAAAATTTGATTTATGTGGCATAGTGCAAAAGACGATTATCATTTGACAAAGTTTTAGTCGTGGCAAACCTGGAAGAATTAACTTAAAGGGAATACATTTCTAATGTCAAGGTTAAGGGCGAGTCAAAGCTTAAAGGCATTAAGCATCCTATTAATGTAGTATTAGACAATTAATTACAATAAATAAATGGGGCGGGGTAGGAAATAAAAGAAGATGACTCGAAGGAGGACGATGTCTTTTCGCCGGTGGTTTTTGGAATTCCGATGCGGATAGAGAAATGCACGTAGATGTGGGTATTAATTTGCCACGATGAATCTCGCCGTGAGACTCTTTGTTGCTCCGGTGCGTTTCATGTAAGAATAAAGAAAGATAAGGATTAGTATATGTCCAAATTTATCAAATAATGCAAGTAAATAAAAAGAATTCATGTGAATTTAAACCTATATATAATTTGACTATAACAATCCAAAATAAAGTGGCAGACACAAGCAAAGAAGATCTCGAGATTGTTCAATTAAATATTGGGCCTCAGATGCAAATAACACGCAGAAGATATGAAGCAGGCCCAAGACGTGCAATTTTTCAATTTCTTGTTATAGAATAGAGAACAAGAAGGCAGGCCCACATAATCAGATAATTAAAATGAATGGTCTTACGGGCGATGAATTGAGCCAAACATACACAACAGACCAAGAAATAATCAAGTCCAGCCCGATAAGCGGTGGCCCAGTATGAAAATGGACCCTAATGAAGTCACCGGACTTGTCAGATAAGAAAGGAAAAACGGAAGAAGACAGACAAGCATTTTTTTTTTATTTTCAATTGAAAGTCAGCTTCTGTGTGATTTAAACGAAGCAATAGCCTTTGACAAACCCAATAATTAAAGCCAATTTGTTAGCACACAACATACATGAAGACATGTTGCAGTATATAAGTTCTCAAATATGTTGTACATATACTAGAGTTATGTGCATACTCTGACAAATGATGGTTAAATGCAGGAAGGCTTAAAATGCTACATGTTGGGGACAAGGAAAACTGAATACTAACATTCTTCATGTTCAGTTATTCTAAAGAAAAGGGAGAACATCTTTACATGTTTTACTGCATTTTTAACTCAAGGTAAACATACAAGCAGTAAATTAGTTAACGACGTCATTCTCTGAAACTTTTAAGCGACCTCAGTTATCCTAACTACCTCCATTGCTCCACACATGTTTGTAGAAGAGAAACAAGATTACAAGTTGAACTATATGCATCATATGACTAAAATTAATTTGTAATAAATATGATTTCATCAGACAAGCTGCTAATACAAATGCTCTTAATCAAACTCACTTGTTCTTTCATTGTACAGAGGAGACTGATAGACATTGCAAACCATCATAATGACAATTTTAAGACTAGAACAGATTAGACAGCATGCAAGCAACTTGACAATCAAAGTATAATATTATTTTAGAGTATTTAGCATGTTAGCATGGAGGCAGTTTACACTTAACAGGAAAAGGCATAAGTGTAATCAACTTTTAGTCATAGCCGATACTGAAGTAGTTAGGTGACTCCATACACTCGGTTGTTAACCAAATGTACATGAATGAATTCAAACCAAAGCTATTCTTACGCAAAGACCAACCGAGATGATTCATATTAGAACACGTTGGATGGTCTCAATACTTGGACTAATTTCCTTACTTCATCTATTTCAGAAGATACTAGATGTGCAATTAATCTTAATAAGATCAAACTAACATGTATTTAAGCGAACAACCATCACAAAGATTCTGCGAGACATGATGATGTAATTTTTAAAACATACAAATAAACACACAATGAGTAATTAAATCAAGAGTCGACTAAAAAGTTATACATCACATCTCAACACGAGATGCTAACATTTAGATATTATACATCCATACTAATTAAAGCAAACTTATTCAATGCCATATTCATACATTAATGAATACGACAACATGAAGGAACTAAATTAACACGCGTTTAACATAAGAACACGGAGATACAAAAAATGGTAGCGAGAATCAGTTTAACATAGAACACAACAAATGCCTAATGGGACATGGAATATGTGATTCAACGTATTTAGGCATCAATAATCCAATGACAGTTAACAAATAATGTAACGATGGCGGCGCGTCTTTATGCCTTGATGAGCGAATACAAATGAACGATACAAGTTTAACCACAAAGACAGAAGCGTCTGAAATGGCGAGAAGGATTCGATTTTACCTTCTCGGCGACGAACCGGCAAGTATCAAGTCGTCGGTCCACTCGGCGGGTTTTGGGTTTCACGATGCGAAAAGGCGAGATTTGTTTCTTGATTTAGGCTAGAATTGAAAGAAAATTCGAACTTCCTATTCTTGCGATGCTAGTTGTTTAGGTCTTGAGCCCTAACTCCGATGCTGTCGCTTCTCCCGATATTATCTTTGCGCCACGAGTTGTTGGCTTTGCTAAGGGGATGTCAAATCGATCTTTGTGGGTCTCTCTCGAACCTGCTTTATGATCTATGTTCTGCTGCTCTGCTTGCATGCGTGAAGACGATTGTTGCCTCACTGAGCTCGCGCCCGTGCTGCTGCCTTCTCTGCGTCTCGTTGCTATTGGACTCCTTTGAGCCCTGCCCTGCTATGCTCTGAATCGATATCGTTTGTGCACCACGATGTGACGCTTCCGGTGTGTCCGATTAAATGTCTATTGCATGTGCTTTATATAGCCCTGGTTTGGGTTCTAAAGTTGGTAAGCAATCAATGCGATTTCGTACTGATTTCGTGTGATTTTTGACGATTTAGTATGCCTTCAGTTATGGTAAGTTGCGATTTCGGAAGATTTGGTTTTGATTATGGTAAGAACTCGTTGGCTGGGTGCGCGTGGGCAAAGGGAAGCCCGGATTCTCCGGCGAGAAATCCGGGCGTGGAGGCGACTGGTTCTTAGTCTAGGGTTTCGTCGTTTGGTTTGAGGGAGACGAGGGAGATAGGGAAAAGGCCTGAAGAGCTTATGGGCTGCTGGCAATAGGGGTGAATGTTAAAGGGCTAAGGGCGTGGACCGGGTCGACGGGTTTGGGCCACGCGGGTGTGGGCTGCGGGTAGATGGGTTAGAGAGGTAAGGGCCTGGGTAGTTAGTTTAATTAGGGGTAGAGGAACTGGGCCTTGCGGGTTATTTGGATTGGGCTGGGCGAATTGAGTAAGGGATTGGGCTGGTTAGGTATTAATTTAGGGTTGGGTAGATGTTAGTGTTAGTTTTAGGTGCTTTATTAGTTAATTAGTAGTAAATTAAATTAATAAATTGTGATTAAATTATTTAGGTGCTTTATTAATCTAATTGTTATAAAAATAAATGCGGGCGTGCTATTTAATTAGTGCTTAATATTTTAGAATGCGGCGCTATTATTTAATCTCTTATTTATTGTGCATTATTATGAAATTGCTTTGCGTATTAATACATGCGGCTATGCTATTTGGCGCGACGTCACTGCTAATTTGACGTATTTATTATTAATTAAGAATCATGGCATGGCTTGAAATTAATTAATGTGGGCGCGGGACTCTAAGTGTTTAATACTCTACGTAAGACGCGATGCCATTATTAAATTGTTTATTTATGCCTGTATTAATGTTTTATTGCTGCATTTTATTATTTTAAAATTATTAGAAAATTAGTGTAATTTTATAGTTAATGACTGGACGGGAGGGTCAAAATTGGGTGTCAACAACTTTTCCCTCTTTGTATGGAGATGATGGGAGAATCTTCGGACAAAGACGTTGACTCATAGCCAATTTTGTCTCGATCCTCAGAATTGCAAAAATGTTGGGCAGGTAGACAAGGCTGACGCAAAAAATCAAAATCTGTCCCACTGTCGAGTTATGACGACACTGGGTTACCATGGTCAAATACCAAGGCGGGCTAACGCGGACTCAAAATTTGTCTCAGTGTCGAGTTATGACGACACTGGGCTACCATGGTCAAAACACCAAGGCGGGCTAACGCGGACTAGCCGCCCCAAAGGTCGTCGGTTATGGCGACACCGCGTGTAAAGAATAAAATAATATGAACGGGCTTGAACCTGGGGTGTACCGCTATGGCTTATGGTGCTGGGTTCTATGGTGATGTGGAGCGAGTGGACCGACGCTTGAGGCCGCTTCTGCCATTCATTGGGAAGGTTGGCCCCCCAACAAATTGCCGTCATTGTAGAGAAAATCCACGCCAGGTTCTGCTCCTGCGCCTCGTGCTAAGACTTAAACAAACGGTTAGTGCATAAGCATAAGGCAAATGATGATGCATAATTTTTAAAAGTAAAGTGATCGTGTAGAGAATGTTATCCTGCAAAAATCGATGCTGTTGTGTTGATGCGATCGCCGCAACGTTGTGGCTTTCGCCCTACGCAGGCGTGTCGCGATAGTGAATGCGGATATGTCGCTTTGCATCGTCCCTGTAGACTAAAGCTCGAAAAAGTTAGTGCATAATCGCTAAGAGTAATAATAAAGCATGAGTAAGAAATGCAATTTCGGTAGTATAGAAATCGTCCTGCGTGGATGTGATATCTTGATGATGGCGCTGTTTGGGCTTGTTGTCTTTGATAAGCGTCGCTTGGGCGATATTCTTCTTTGGCGTCGACTTGCCGTGTCGCCGATAACGCCGTTACTGGGACGTGTTGCGATGGCGGCGTCATTGGCAGACTTGCCGCGGCCGATAACGCCGCTTCTGGGCGTGTTTCGCCGGGCGTCGCGTAGACTTGCCGCGTCGATAACGTCATTGCGACGTATTGCCGGGCGTCGTTGCGTGACTTTGATCACGCCGTTATGCGGGCGATATTCTTCTTTGGCGTCGTTGCGTGGACTTGTTGTGCTGATAACGTCCTTGCCTGGACGTATTGCGCCGCGGCGTGGACTTGATCACGTCGTTGTCTGGACGTATTGCTGCTGGCATCGTTGCGTGGACTTGCTGTGCTGATAACGTCATTGCTGCTGGCGTCGTTGCGTGGACTTCTTTGTCGCGCCGCGTCACGCTTGCTGGGCGTATTCGCCGGCGTCGTTGCGTGGACTTCCGATCACGTCGTTATGCGGACGCGATATTCTTTGGGCGTCGTTGCGGACTTCATTGCCGATAACGCTCGTCACGGACGTATTGCCGGGTCGCGTGCGTGGACTTGCTGGGCTGATAACGTCGCTGCCGGGACGTCTTGCTGCTGGCGTCGTTGCGTAGACATAATGCTGATCACGTCGTTGTCTGGACGTATTGCTGCTGGCGTCGTTGCGTGGACTTGCTGTGCTGATAACGTCGTTGCCGGGACGTCTTGCTGCTGGCGTCGTTGCGTAGACATAATGCTGATCACGTCGTTGTATGGACGTATTGCTGCTGGCGTCGTTGCGTGGACTTCTTTGTCAGGCCGATAACGTCATTGCCGGATTCTTGCTTTGGCGTCGTTGCGTGGACTTGCTGTGCTGATAACGTCATTGCCTGGACGTATTGCTGCTGGCGTCGTTGCGTGGACTTGTTGTGCTGATAACGTCGTTGCCTGGACGTGTTGCTGCTGCTCCTGTAGAATAAATGCTCATGCAAGCTAAGATTGAGAAAACGTTAGTGTATACCTGTTTAAACAAAATGATAATTACATATGAGAAGTGCAATTTTATGGGTAGAGATATCGTCCCTGATAGGCGAGATAGTGCGAGGTGTTGTCCTTGCACGGACGTGCTAGACAGCAATCCGATGAATTGTCATGATGCCTTTGTTGTGCGATGTGCGGTTGCCAATTTGACTTTATGCAGTTGATCGCTAGGTTTTGTTGCGAACTCGAACTTTGGTATTGATTGTTGATGCCCTTTCTGCTGCTGCTTTGCCGCGACTTTGGATTGTTGTCATCCTGCCTTTTCGCTTTTTTATACGCTATCTGAAGAAACTTTTTGCCATATTTTACGCTTGGCTATTGTACTTTACGCTTAATATGAAAAGACGCGCCAAAGAAAATTTGTGAGTTTTGGGGGTCGATTCGTATTTGACTTCGCCTTGTCCTCGATATTCGCGTGCGCCTGCTTGGACTTGCAATCCTCGCAGTTTCCTCATGGTCCCGCTTTGAAAAGCGGTGTCCGCCTAAAGTGGGTCTCAATGTAGTTGCTTGTATGTTATGTATTCTTATTTTCGAACGGAAGGTTTCCTAATGGTGTGACCGGCCGATTTAGGCCGCCACGTATCCCACGAGGGAATCGTGTCATGACGTAGTTCATTACATGCAAATTTTGGGGTGAAATTAAAATTTCTAAATGTGGGACCGAGGCGGTGTGGCGCCACGTATCCGCCAGGAATCGGTCGAGCGTAGTTCATTACAAGCAAAACGAAAGAAAACATTATTAAAGCTTAAATATGAGTTTTTAAATTATTCTGCTAAACTAAATTGCTTTTCTAATCCGGTCTCTAGGCGGACCAAACAAGGGGCAAGTCCAACCAATACGCCTTCATGCATCGTGGATGGTTGGAGTCTTCATGCTCGCCAGTATCTCCTCTTTTGGCTTCGCGTGGTGCATGCCGGATAAATGACCGATTCGAGGCGAATGGGCATAGGCGGAGTGTATTCCTCATCTAAGGTTATCGGTGCATTGACGATACGCCGTGGTTTGGAAAAGGGTTATCACGCACATTTGAGGCAGGATCCTTTAGCTGAATTACCCTTCTCCGATCGATTCTCGCCCCCGAGGAGTGGCAACCTTCAGTGTCATGTCCTGGGCTATCGGAGTGATACGCGCAGCGCTTGTTCTCATCATACCATCTTGGGATAGGGTCAGGAATCCTTCCTGGAATCGGTTGGATTAGGCCTGCAGCTCGCAACCTTTCATATATTTGAGGTATGGGTTCGGCTAATGGGGTGCGAACTTTGGGTGGTTTCCCTTCGAAGTTCTTATTTGCTCTGGGTGCATTGGGTGCTCTATTTTGTTGGCGGGCTTGATGGGTGGATGTATGCGCGAGGATAAACGGGTGTTTGGGAAGCGTTATATATAAAGTGTGGTAGTTGTGGTAGTATGATGGGTTTGGTATGTGAATGCTTCGGTTTGCGTTCTTGTACAAACATGGAAGGAAATTGTCTTTCTTCCTTTTGAAGTACTCAGTGTCCCGATCAATCGCCTTATTAGTTGCTGTAATGCCGCGCGATTCGTAATCCTACCGGTTTAATACCTTCTCTACGGTCGCCCATTCTAACAACTTCCGCAAACTCCGCCCAATGGCGCTTATCATTCGCCATAGTAGGTTGCGTCCTTCAAAGATTGTACGAATAGTGTGGTCATCTCACTCACCACGTGGGTGGTTGTACTTTAAACGCCTCTAACGCCACCTCATGGTGTATTCTCTGAACGCTTCAGAGGCTTTTTCTCCAACTTCATTAAATAGAATCATCACAACGGTTTACGTGTTGAACGAATCCACAAAATCTTGGTCAATGCATCGGTATGCCATTTTCCGCGGATCTTGGTGGTATACCAATCTAGTGTCTCGCCGGTCAAGCTCGAATGAACAACTTCATAATGACAATTCTTCTACCCGATTAACTTGTCGTAATATGACCTCGTGTGCGGGGTTCCTTTCCATCAAATAGTTCAAACGGCACCTTGTACCTTAGGCGGCACGCGTGGATGCAAAGATCCTCGTAGTCTAGTCCTTCGTGACCTTTATCCGATCGCATGCCCCGAAGCTTCTTTCAAACTATGAATTTCTTTGGCACGCCTCGCCCATTTTGGCTCGGACTTCCTCCATTTCTTCGTAATGATCCACTTCTTGGTGAAGCACGGGACGTAAAAGGCTGGGTTTCCATTGCGTAAGTTGCTGTATGCGGGTTGTTTCTTTGAGTGGTAATGGGTATGGTGCGTGGGCATTGGTTGGCTGGCGGGACAGTGATTGTGGTGAAGTAAGTAGGCCGAGGTACACGGGTAGTAGGAGGATCATTTGAAGGTGGGGTTGAGGATTGGTGGCGGCGAGGGCGTTTGGTCGGCAACCGGTCTTTGTGGGAGTTTGGGAGATATGTGGTGGTGGAGGTCACTCTGGGATGGTTTGCGAGGTAGTGGCCTTTGCTCGCATAGGGTATTCAAACTAATGGATAGGTTGGGCAGATTCCGTAGCCTCTCCATCTCAACCTGCATATCAGCAATTTGTTGTAGCAGCTGCGCAATACATTCTTCCTGACTGGTGACATTCCTTCCTCGAAGGTTCTGCTACCGACAGAATAATTCCAAACCATTTGGCTCGAGCCATGAGCCCATATCATCATTTCTTGCCTTGGACCTGGTAAAGTGTGGATGCTCCGACATTGAGTCAAATGCGAACCGACCTTTGGGGAAGATGATAAATCTTTCTAAAAAATGCAACAAACGGTGTTAGCATAAAGCACGCAATTTGCAGGTATGTAACAGATATATCGCACATAGCACATTCAAACGTTTCCTAACATGTAGGGGGACCCCTTTATGCCAGAGGTAAGCCTAAACGTCAAATATGCGAGGTTATGATGGATTTGTCCAAGCCGCCCAACTGTAATGCTTTTGGAAATGGCGACCAAATGACGGCACTTTTCCCAATTTCAGCATGACATGATTGGGTTTGGATTTGTCTATCATTGTCACGCTACATAATATCTTTGGTTGGTCGTTGGGTTGAGAAACCCGTCGACACGCTTGTGTCTTCCTAATTGTGGTGTCGATGCCGGACCACCCACCTAAGGTAAATGCACGCATGCCCTAAAATAAGTGGTATAGCTCTATCTTAAGTTTCTAAGATTTGGCTTTTCTAGACGCAAGGTTCCCGAGCGACAACTCGAGTGAAGGCTACGGCCACCGGTTACCGCACTCCACGTATGTTACCAACTCTCCTAAATTTGGGTTTTGAAGAAAGAATTTGCTGATGCAAGCGCACCTCGCATGCAGTGTGTGATTGTGTGAATTTTCCAGAGTGGAAGAAATATGAGCGGAATGCCAGTTTAAGGAAAGCAGTAAAGCAGGTAGCAAAATAAAATAAATAAACAAAATACAGCACACAAAATTTAAATGCAAAAAGTAATGCCCAATAATAACCCTAGGTCCGTTGTGGTTAAGAACCAAAAATCCCCAGCGGAGTCGCCATTCTGTCACGCCCTTTTTCGACCGCGACTTTATGAATAAACTCCTGCTTATTTAAAACATGTTAGAAAATGAATAAAAAAATGCTAAAGTGCAAACAGGGTGCTAAAATGTAAAAGGGTGCTTAATGCTAAAATGCTAAGGTTTTAAAAAGACGCTAAATGCTAAAGGGTTCGCGGAGTCGCCACCTAATTAGTTTGGGTGAATTAGGACACCTAAATGTTAACTAGTTTAGAGTCAACACTAACTCCATTTAATGGTCTGCTAAACTTAATGAGATTCCGGGTAAGGGTTCTTTATTAATCTAGAGGGAAGGGGTTAGGCACCCTCTAAGATCTGCTAACTTGCGGTTATCCTGCCAAACCTATGGTAGTTATTATGTTTAAAAAATGCTTGTTTTAAAAGATGCTTCAGAAAAGAAAAATGCATATTGATAGAGATTTACAAGGCTAATGCTATAACAACATATGTAAAATCTAAAGGTATTTATATTATTTATAAAAGATGATGTAAAGTTGATTTATCATAGATGCATGCATTTTATAAAGGATTTAAAAGACTTGTGCTACATGTAAAGTTTAAAAGCGTTCATTTACTTTTATTTATAAATAAATGATGCGAAATTAATTTATAAACAAAATGTATGCACTTACTTGAAAATTTGATTTATGTGGCATAGTGCAAAAGACGATTATCATTTGGCAAAGTTTTAGTCGTGGCAAACCTGGAAGAATTAACTTAAAGGGAATACATTTCTAATGTCAAGGTTAAGAGCGAGTCAAAGCTTAAAGGCATTAAGCATCCTATTAATGTAGTATTAGACAATTAATTACAATAAATAAATGGGGCGGGGTAGGAAATAAAAGAAGATGACTCGAAGGAGGACGATGTCTTTTCGCCGGTGGTTTTGGAATTCGATGCGGATAGAGAAACGCGTAGATGTGGGTATTAATTTGCCACGATGAGTCTCGCCGTGAGACTCTTTGTTGCTCCGGTGCGTTTCATGTAAGAATAAAGAAAGATAAGGATTAGTATATGTCCAAATTTATCAAATAATGCAAGTAAATAAAAAGCATTCATGTGAATTTAAACCTATATATAATTTGACTATAACAATCCAAAATAAAGTGGCAGACACAAGCAAAGAAGATCTCGAGATTGTTCAATTAAATATTGGGCCTCAGATGCAAATAACACGCAAAAGATATGAAGCAGGCCCAAGACGTGCAATTTTCCAATTTCTTGTTATAGAATAGAGAAGAAGCGAGCCCACATAATCGAGATAATTAAAATGAATGGTCTTCCGGATGAATTGGTGAGCCAAACATACACAATGACGAGAAATAATCAAGCCCGGCCGATAAGCGGTGGCCCAGATGAAAATGGACCCTAATGAAGTCACCGACTTGGATGAGAAAGGAAAACGGAAAGAGACATGACATTTTTTTATATTCAATTGAAAGTCAGCTTCTGTGTGATTTAAACGAAGCAATAGCCTTTGACAAACCCAATAATTAAAGCCAATTTGTTAGCACACAACATACATGAAGACATGTTGCAGTATATAAGTTCTCAAATATGTTGTACATATACTAGAGTTATGTGCATACTCTGACAAATGATGGTTAAATGCAGGAAGGCTTAAAATGCTACATATTGGGGACAAGGAAAACTGAATACTAACATTCTTCATGTTCAGTTATTCTAAAGAAAAGGGAGAACATCTTTACATGTTTTACTGCATTTTTAACTCAGGGTAAACATACAAACATGAAATTAGTTAACGACATCATTCTCTGAAACTTTTAAGCGACCTCAGTTATCCTAACTACCTCCATTGCTCCACACATGTTTGTAGAAGAGAAACAAGATTACAAGTTGAACTATATGCATCATATGACTAAAATTAATTTGTAATAAATATGATTTCATCAGACAGGCTGCTAATACAAATGCTCTTAATCAAACTCACTTGTTCTTTCATTGTACAGAGGAGACTGATAGACATTGCAAACCATCATAGTGACAATTTTAAGACTAGAACAGATTAGACAGCATGCAAGCAACTTGACAATCAAAGTATAATATTATTTTAGAGTATTTAGCATGTTAGCATGGAGGCAGTTTACACTTAACAGGAAAAGGCATAAGTGTAATCAACTTTTTAGTCATAGCCAGCATACAGAAGTAGTTAGGTGACTCCATACACTCAGCTTGTTAACCAAATGTACATGAATGAATTCAAACCAGGCTATTCTTACGCAAAGACCAACTGAGACTGATTCATATTAGAACACGTTGGATGGTCTCAATACTTGGACTAATTTCCTTACTTCATCTATTTCGTAAGATACTAGACAGGCAATTAATCTTAATAAGATCAAACTAACATGTATTTAAGCGAACAACCATCACAGCAGTTACACAGGACATGATGATGTAATTTTTTAAAAACATACAAATAAACACGCAACTGAGTAATTAAATCAAGAGTCGACTAAAAAAGTTATACATCACATCTCAACACCAGTATGCTAACATTTAGATATTATACATCCATACTAATTAAAGCAAACTTATTCAATGCCATATTCATACATTAATGAATACGACAACATGAAGGAACTAAATTAACACGCGTTTAACATAAGAACACAGAGATACAAAAAATGACTGAGCAGAATCTGAGTTTAACATAGAACACAACAAATGCCTAATGGGACATGGAATATGTGATTCAGCGTATTTAGGCATCAATAATCCGGCGAACAGATTAACAAATAATGTAACGATGGCCAGCATCGTCTTTATGCCTTGATGAACCGAATACAAATGAACCAATACAAGTTTAACCACAAAAGACAGAGCGATACGAAATGAACTGAGAAGGATTCAATTTTACCTTCTCGCAACACCCGGCAGCGTATCAAGTCGTCGGTCCACTCGACGGGTTTTGGGTTTACGATGCGAAAAGGGCGAGATTTGTTTGCTGATTTCTGGGCTAGAATTGAAAGAAAGGGATTCGAACTTCCTATTCTTGCGATGCTAGTTGTTTAGGTGCTGAGCCCCTAACTCCCGATGCCTGTCGGTTCTCCCCGATGTTATCCGCTTCGAGTTGTTGATCGCTAAGGGGATGTCAAATCGATCTTTGTGGGTCTCCGAACCTGCTATGCGTTTGCATGTTATAACGCTCGCTGCATGCGTGAAGACGATTGTTGCCTCACCGAGCCCGCTTCGTGCTCGCCGCTTCACTGTGCTCTCGTTGCTATTGGACTCCTTTGAGCCCCGCTGCTATGCTCAATCGATATCGTTTGTGCACCACGATGTGACGCTTCCGGGGTGTCCGGTTAAATGCCTATTGCATGTGCTTTATATAGCCCTGGTTTGGGTTCTAAAGTTGGTAAGCAATCAATGCGATTTCGTACTGATTTCGTGTGATTTTTGACGATTTAGTATGCCTTCGCATGGTAAGTTGCGATTTGGAAGATTTGGTTTGGTTATGGTAAGAACTCGTTGGCTGGGTGCGCGTGGGCAAAGGGAAGCCCGGATTCTCCGGCGAGAAATCCGGGCGTGGAGGCGACTGGTTCTTAGTCTAGGTTTCGTCTGGTTTGAGAGGCGGAGATGGGGAAAGGCGCGCGAGCAGCTTATGGGCCGCATAGGGTGAATGTTAAAGGGCTAAGCGGCGTGGACCGGTCGACGGTTTGGGCCACGCGCGCTGGCCGGGTAGATGGGTTAGAGAGGTAAGGGCACGGGTAGTTAGTTTAATTGTGGTGAGGAATCGGGCCTCGCGTTATTTGGATTAAATTGGCCGCTGAGTAAGGGATTGGGCTGGTTAGGTATTAATTTAGGGTTGGGTAGATGTTAGTGTTAGTTTTAGGTGTTTTATTAGTTAATTAGTAGTAAATTAAATTAATAAATTGTGATTAAATTATTTAGGTGTTTTATTAATCTAATTGTTATAAAAATAAATGCGGGCGTGCTATTTAATTAGTGCTTAATATTTTAGAATGCGGCGCTATTATTTAATCTCTTAGTTATTGTGCATTATTATGAAATTGTTTTGCGTATTAATACATGCGGCTATGCTATTTGGCGCGACGTCACTGCTAATTTGACGTATTTATTATTAATTAAGAATCATGGCATGGCTTGAAATTAATTAATGTGGGCGCGGGACTCTAAGTGATTAATACTCTACGTAAGACGCGATGCCATTATTAAATTGTTTATTTATGCATGTATTAATGTTTTATTGCTGCATTTTATTATTTTAAAATTATTAGAAAATTAGTGTAATTTTATAGTTAATGACTGGACGGGAGGGTCAAAATTGGGTGTCAACAAGTTTCTAGCAATGTCTCAGAACAAAGGTCAAGTTGAGTACGGCTTTCCATCCGCAAACCGTGGACAAGCTGAACGAACAATTCAAACATTGGAGTACATGTTGTGATCATGTGTGGTGGACTTCCAGGGCAACTGGTTGGACCATCTATGTCTAATTTAGTTCGCCTACAACAACAGTTTTCATGCTAGTGTACAGATGGCCCCGATATTGTATGGGCAAAAATGTAGATCTCCACTTGGGTGGTTTGAGGTGGGCGAAACACTACTGTTAGGGCCCGAAGTCATTCAGGAAACAAACGATAAAGTGCAGATAATTCGGGAACGGATCAAGACAGCTCATAGCCGCCATAAGTCTTATGTGGATCATCCTAAAAGAGATCTCGAATTTCAAGAAGGGGAGAAAGTGTTTTTAAAAGTCTCTCCAATGAAATGAGTGATGCGATTTGGCAAGAAAGGGAAGTTGAGCCCAAAATTTATTGGATCATATGAGATCTTACGAAGAGTGGGGAATGTGGCTTATGTAGTTAGCCCTTCCACAAGAATTAGAAGCGGTACATCCGATATTCCATGTGTCAATGTTACGAAAATACTTGCACGATCCGAGTCACGTCATTCGACACCAGGAGCTAGTCCTAAACGAAGAGCTTCAATATGTAGAAATTCCGATAGAATTACTAGATAGACAAATTAAGTATCTTAGGAATAAATATATTGTTTCTATGAAAGTCCTATGGAGAAATCACTCCACAAAAGAAGCAACATGGGAAGCCGAAGACGCGATGAAAGTCAAATATTCATTCCTGTTTAAGTAAGGTAATAAAAGGTGTTATAGTGTGTTTCATTCATGTGTTACGACCTTATTCACATTAGAGGACGAATGTTGTTTAAGGAGGAGAGAATGTAAAGTCTTGGAAATTTAAAAATGTGTTATGATGTGCTTCATGTGTGTAGTTTTCATGTCTATGTGCATATGTTACGGTCTTATTCACATTCGAGGACGAATGTTGTTTAAGGAGGGGAGAATGTAAAGCCTTGGAAAAAATAAAAAAAATAAAAATAAAAACAAACAAAACAGAAAAGAAATAAAAAAAAAACACTCATCTTAAGTCCTCCATTTTCCTCCCACATCACGTCCCAAAAATTGTGAAAACATGCATAGTTTTATAACCAACACACACCTATATGAATTCATCCAGTACAATACACACATACACATTATATATAACACACAACACAATTTAAATAAAGGAAAAGATATGGAGAAGAAAAGGTAGAGAGCAAAATAATTTTAGATCAGAAAATTTCAGAGAACAAAGATTAAAGAAAGCAATTAAGGAGTCTCAAATAAAAGGCTTGGTTGAAGGATAAGTTGGAGTTAAAGTTCATTCACAATTACGAAGCAACAAATGTGAGTTTTCTCACTCCCAATTTTTTAGTAAAATCCTTTATTTTGAGTTACAATGCATGTTAAAAAATAGTATGCATGTTAAAAAAATATATGTGTTTCTGAAAATATAAGTTGTGTTTAATTAATTGATATAAGTATTGTCTTGTAACAAGTTTGAGTCATGTAATTTCGGACCTGTTTTTACAGGGTTATACTTTTTAGAATTGGATGAAAATTTACAAGGTTGTACATCTCTCCTTCATGATCAGATTGAGCCCAAGAAGTACTAAAACTGACTTACGATTTGAAAGTTATCACTGTCTAAAGTTTCTGCCTCAGATCAACCGAAATTCGGGAGAGCAGAACATATAACGTAAAAACTGTATAAATTGGTAAAGAATAGAAAAGTGTGCTCTGAATAAAAGTTCTATATTACTTTGTTCCCGACGTTTTGAGACTTTACGAGGTTAAATCTGACTTACGGTTTGAAAGATATCACTGTTTAAAGTTTCTGTCTTGTTTTACAAAATTTCTGGCGACACAGATTTTATAGGGTTGTTTCTTGCGTGAATTTGTACTAGTTACACTAAGTATTTTTAGAGGAAATTTTGGATAGTGTTAGGTCTCCGTGTTACCTTCAGTTTGACATAAGAAATACCTAATTTGGAGTCACGTTTGAGAGATTATAATCCTCACAAATGGGAAGGATAAAAGTTGAAAGAAAGGAATATTAATTGAGTTTCTGAGAATTATGACAATTTATATATATGCATATGTATGTATATATATGTGTGTGTATATGTGAATTTAATCATACAGTCGAGATGATAGAAATCTTGGTAAGGTAAATAGTTTTGCTATCACCTACGGAGCTATATTATTACACATTTTTGCCTTCAAGGCTATTCAAGGACATTTGCCTTCGGAGCTATTTGCCTTAGGGGATATTTAAACACATTTTGCCTTCGGGGCTATTCAAGGACATTTGCTTTCGGGGATATTTAAACACATTTTTGCCTTCGGGGCTATTCAAGGACATTTTCATTCGGGACTATTTAAATACATTGCCTTCGGGGCTATTCAAGGACATTTGTCATCGGGGCTATTTAAATACATTGCCTTCGGGGCTATTCAAGGACATTTGCCTTCGGAGCTATTTAAATACATTGCCTTCGGGCTATTCAAGGACATTACCTTCGGGGCTATTCAAGGACATTTTCCTTCGGGGCTATTTAAATACATTGTCTTCAGGGCTATTCAAGGACATTTGCCTTCGGAGCTATTTAATTACATTGTCTTTGGGACTATCAAGGACATTTGCCTTCGAGGCTATTTAAATACATTGCCTTCGGGACTATTCAAGGACACTTGTTTTGAATATATATGTTAAGTGCATTAAATCCGGCTGCACCTTCTAAATAAATATATAATATATTGTATGGGATAAAACATATATATAGGTTAAGCTGAGTACTTCCTGAAACGAGTTGAAAGAGAATATTATTATGTGAATACTTGATTGTGGTACATTGAAAGTGCTGAAGTTTGTTTCATAACATGTTTATTGTGTTCTAATATGATTATATTTGAAATATTGTGAGGTTACTTTGGATTGTAAGGCGAGGTTCTCACTCAGCCCCGGATGGTAGGGCTGATTTTTTTATTTAACATATTTCAGAAAAGCGCGATAGAGGAAAAGTTCCGCAACATGGCTAACGATCGTCCCTCAACCTCATTGTCCCACCAATCCATTACTCCGGACTTGGTGACTTTCATTATTGAATAAGTAGGTTTTAAGGACTACGTGTTGTTTTTTGTGGAATGTCCCATACGAGATTGTCTTTCTTTAAATTTTTGATTTCTCACTCCATATCTAAACTTTAAATTGTGTCTAGTTAGAACAATATGGTTGCACGAGTATGAGCTCGTGTTATTCAAAGAAATTTTTTATGTCTATTATTTCCGCACTTTAATACATATATAACTTAGGAAGAAAAGAAGTTAAATGGTTCGCCTGAAAAGAGATAGTTGTACAGGTGCCATCACGCCCTAAGGGAAGACTTGAGAAAAGTTGGGTGTGACAGTTAATTTCCCTTGACGAGTTTTTCTCATTAATACAATATATATAGTGTGTACAATATGAAATTCTAATACAAAATGGATCATATAATTACTATAATTATACAACACTAATAATTACAAAATATATGATGAATATTCACTAATACACCCCCTTAGCCGGAACGGGAGAAGACCGAACGCTTAGACTGGATCTGAAGTCGAGGAATAACTGTCTAGGTAGTCTTTTAGTGAATATATCCACATACTGATATGAAGATGGCACATGCAATATATTGGCATGTCTGTAGAAACCTTCTCACGAATAAAGTGTATATCAATGTATTTGGTTCACTAATGCTGAATCAGATTGTGAGATAAATAAACAACAGATATGTTATCACAATAGACTATATACGCCTTATGCAAAGGAAACTGAAGCTCCAAAAGTAGATTTCGGAGCCAAGAGATCTCAGCAACAACATTTGCAACACCTCTGTACTCTGCTTCTGCACTCGAACGGGATAGTGTGACCTGTCTTGGTAGTCCATGAAACTAGATTATCCCCTAAGAATATACAATAGCCGGAGTGGAGCGTCGCTTGTCCGGACAACCTGCCCAATCTGCATCCGTATATGATAGTAACTTGGTAGGTGCAAATGGGTATAGATGTAATTCATGATCAAGTATGCCCTTAATGTATCTGATGATATGCTTAAGGTCAGTAAAATGAGGCTCTCTGGGGCATACATGAACATATACACTTGCTGAACAACATAAGCAATATCCGGCCTGGTGAATGTGAGATACTGTAGTGCACCTGCGAGACTCATGTAAAGTGTGGGATCGAACACCGGATTACCATCAACAACACTAAGCTTTGATTTAGTGTCAACTGGAGTGGACATAATTTTACAGTTTGACATTTTAACACTGTGTACTATCTCCTCTACATAATTACGCTGACATAGAAACATAGAGTCTGCAGATCTAGTCACTGATATCCCAAAAAATAACTCAGCTTTCCCAAGTCGGTCATAGAAAATTTAGTTTTAAACAATGTAATTATCTCATTTTTGAACATATCAGATGAGGCAGTAACCATAATGTCATCCACACATAACAATAAGTAAGTGATGGTGTTACCTCGATGAAAGATAAAGAGAGAATTATCGCACTAGCTACATACAAACCCAATTCACATAAGCTATTGTGCAAAATGATCATACCATGCTCTAGGGGCCTGTTTCAGACCATAAAGTGACTTACAGAGATGACATACATACTGAGGGGCTGCTGGATGGACAAAACCAGGTGGTTGGTGTATGTAAATATTATCTTTCAAGTCCCCATGTAAAAGTGTATTTTTCACATCAAGCTGATGAATGAGCCAATGCTTACCCCATAGTAATACTCAGAAAAGTGCGAATGGTAGCCGGTTTAACAACTGGACTGAATGTCTCACCATAATCTATACCCTCTTGTCGATTAGTGTCATTAGCCACAAGTCTTATATCTCTCTAGGTCACCACTGTCTCTGAATTTGTGACGAAAAAGCCACATGCATCGGATCACAATCACCCCTTCCGATTTAGGAACCAAATACCAAATATGATATTTTGTCAAAGCATTAGATTCCTCACACATGGTCATATTCCAATTAGGGTCTTGTTTGGCTAATTTTGAATTTTTAGGAATTGAGAATATAGTTTGGGTAGATAGATTAAATTAGACTTTGAGTTTAAAAATTCTGTGTTGGCCACAAATTTTCATACGATGTCAGGGTGCTGGGTGGGTAAGGTTTTGGGTGTCGAATATGGTGCATTTTTTCTGCGTTGGGTTTGGTTGGGTGTCGGATCTGGTGCACAATTGGTGGTCAAAATCGTGGTTGGTTCATATTGTAGGGTCGGAACACTATATCGGGTGCAAAAGGTGTTCTAGTTAATCGGTATAGTGACGGGAGGTTGTGTGTTTGTCGATCTGGGTGGGTCGAGGTTAGGTGTAGTTTTTTGTTGGGTTTGGTCGCCGATCTCGGCATATCGAGGCTGGCTGTGGACGATGAAGTGGGGTACAATGTCGGAGGTGGGAGGGGTCCGGTAATAGGGTTAGGTGGGTGGTTCCTGGTGGTTGGAATGAAAGTGGTATGGTGGTGATACTGCGGAGATAACATAGATACGGGAAAGGTACAAACCGGTGTATTTTCTGAGACGGAGGGTCGACTGCCGGTAGTGGTGGCAGTCAGCGGTGAGAGTGATAGAGGTGGAGCAGGTGACATAGGCGCTAGAATTCTTGCTGGGTTAGTAGCAGTAGGTGGCAGAGACGGGACGCCAGTAGCGTCAGTGACGGAAGATGGTGGTGACAGAGTGCTGACTGATGTCGGAACAGTGGTAGCATGTCGGAGAACTTGGTGGACAAGCGGTGATGTGTTTCGAATCATCAAGAAATTTATAATCAGTGACTCAGAATTTTTGAATGTTGTCAAACGGGAAAACGTACTCGACAAAGGTGACATGACATGAGTTTATGATTTTGTCGGTGGATAGTTCATAGCACATGTACCCCTATAATTTGATGAGAAGCCTAGAAAGGCACACATAATAGATCGGGGTCTCTTCAAAACTCTAAAACTTAAGTTGTTTTGGGATCTCTTGAAAACTCTAAACTTATAATTGACATCTTAGATATTTTATTTTTATATTTGACTTTAATAACTGGTGTTTTAATCATGTAAATAAATTACTAGCAACAGAAGTTAATTTTTAGTAATATCAATCAGAACTAGCACCATTAAAGAGAAAGGCAAATCAATAAATATTTGAGTAGAAACGTCAGAAGAAATTTTACGGAAAATGTACCATCATAATAATTGGCATTTCTTGTTATAAGCAGGGCGGTCTCAAACATTTTGGGATCATGTTCTAATTCGTAAAAGTGGACCTTTAATTGGGTAAGACTTGCGAATTATGGGCATTTACAATAAATTCTGGCTAATACAACTTAATAAAAAATGAAAAAAAGAGCCCTAAAATTTTTCGGTTTTCGTGGGCCCTGTGCGGTAGCACACCTCACACTGGTCCAAAGACGACCCTGGTTATAAGTATTGTTGACACCCAATTTTATCCCCTCTTTACCGACTATTTTGTTCAGGTCGTCCTTTTTTCTTCGATTAATTTCACTATGCTTCTTAGTCTTGAAAATTTCCAAAAATAAGTAATTCTAATCTTTTTTCACTAATTATCGCATAATTTTGAAATGTCGGGTATTACATTTTTATAATTAAAATATAAGAAAAATACTTTTAATATTTCGGCATTGGCATTGGTGATTGATTTTCTCTTAATATTTTCACCAATTATCAAATTAATCATTTTCGTATATGAATATTATATTTACTCAGATTAAGTATATATATATATATATTAAATCTTTTGTACAGTAATTTATGTGTGTGTGCACTTTTGAAATTAATTAAGACGAAGAAGAATATTTTAATTAATTAGGAGAATTGATTAATTACCTAATCGGGCTAATTAATTTTAGACCCCATTTCATTTCCCCCATTTTGTCACAGCCCAATTCCCCCACTCTTCACTCCCATAGCCCAAACCCGACCGAGCCCAATACCCACCCCAACTAAAACGTCCATTTCGTTCCTAATCTTCCAAATCCAATCACCCTTCAAACATCAGCCTTAAAAAAACCGACGAACCTCCAAGAAACCACCAGTCCCGTCGCCGCATCTCCCCAAAAACCACCGGATAAACGACACCACCAGCCATCACATCTCATCACCCCCAGTCTTGTCTCCATTTTGTAAACCCTCTGAGCCACGAAAGTCATTCTTAATCCCCTGAATCAGAGCATGCATAAGGTCTGGCGGTTCTCTGGACCTTTCTTGCTTCGATTCAGTGGATAAAACATGATTCGAAACCGTTCGAAGGATAATCCAGAGGAACAAACCCTTTTCTCTGTCCCAATGTTCTCTTCCCCTCAAATCGGACTGAGAAAGGTGAGATTTTTCACCCTTTTCCCTGATCTCATCTATCAAAATGTCCACTTTCCCCTTTGTTTGAATTCGAATTTCAAACTAAAGAGCTTCTTGAAGAAGCTGTTGATACCCCTGAGTATTTCTATAAATACAACCCTTTGGGTTGTGTTCAGGGGATGGATTTTTCAGTCTCTTATTCGGTTCCTCTAATCCTAAAAAAAAAGCTCATATTTTACTACTTTGAAGAAGGTCAGTGTAGAAGCTTGAAACACTCCCCTCTGAACAGACCAAAGAACCCTTTTTTTTTACTCAGTCCTGACTCGAAAAAGTCACAAAATATTTAAGCTCTCATTCCTCTTCAATCGCATAGCATAAAAAACATCTCCAAACGGAATCGACGAGTCGAAACACGCCTTCCGTTCGCTACCCGGAGAACCCTAACATCTCTCGGCTTATTTTGATGTATTATATGTACCGTGTGTTTTGTTTAGTTTCTGTTTATTGAATAGTTAGATTTATGTATGATTACCCAGTTTTAACTTGAATTAATAATATCTAGGATTCATGTTCATATATTAATCTTGTATGGAGCAAGTCAAATGCATCTTGTTTCGAATTGTTCTGACAATAGCTTTGTTCATATTCCCTTACATGTCCAAGTTATGTGAGTAAGTGAAGAATTAGAACTATGTCTAGATTAATTTAGGAGTATGTTTAATATCTCTATTTGACTACCTTTGCTGTTAATATTAAAGAATAGTATAGCTTCAGCCTTGAACCCATGTCAACATGCCTATAAATTAGTATGCATGAATGTAGGATAGTGTAGTGTAACATAGAATTGGAGTGCATGAATGTGTTAGGTTCTGGGCCCTTTTTTGATGACCATACTGGATAAAATGGTGAAGTATGCCTGCTCTGCTTAAATTCTGTAACTAGTTCTTTGGATGATGGATATTTATTAATCATAGTAGGGGGAATCATCTTGAGATTTATTTGATAATCATTTTGACCTTACGGTGTTCATGTTAAAAGATGCCGCATTGTCTAACATAAGGTCTATATGATATATGTGTGAGCTTTGAGGTCAATTAGTCCAGCATGCCTAGAGATGCCATTTTTCATCTATAATTATGTATATTTTCCACCTAGAGTCTCACCTATGTCTCATCTTTTCCCACCATTTCTGTGACTAATATGCATATCATGTTAGCGCTGTCGTGCTCTTTCTCTGTCTGAACCCCCTTGACATTGGCATAGCATGAACTGACCTGCTTTCTGTATATACAAGAACCTGCTTCATTTAGGGATAAGAAATGTGTCGTTTGTTAAGTTATATCTGCATATTTTAAACTGCCTATTTATGATTTTACACTTGTCTCTGGGCTCGCTGAATCTGTTCACTTTTGCTCAATGTGTTTGCTGTTATCCCTTAGTCTTGAAATGTTTTTATTTTCTACTCCTGCTTGTGATTTATGCTTGTTCGTGACTGCCCTGTGTTCCTGTGCTCTATATTAATCATTGAGATATACAACGATATTCTCAAAGGTATAAAGTGTAGTGATACACTCAAAGACCTAAATATATCATATCTGCTTTTTGAATACTGTGGGCATATCACTTTTATACGTCTTATGTGTGTACTCTTGTTGGGCTTGATACTTTACTTTATAAAGAATGCTAATATTTGTCAATTGGGCCTATCACATATGTGGGACTGATTGGTCTTTCCTTTAAATTTGAAATTTGCGTTTTGGGCCTGTTTTGATGTCCCTGCCTAACTGTTTGTATCTAAGGTCCAAATCTGGGCTGGACGAGATTGGGATGTCACTGGCCCAAACTTGCCTGTTCATTTTGGGATTACCCAAACGCTATTAAATTGTTTGGGCTAATATCGCGGGCCTGTTTGTCCTGTGACCGGTAAAAAATGAAAATGATTTACATTTGTTTAAATGTTATATCATATTTATTTATTGTTGACAAGGTTTGGAAAATAATCTAATCCTTATCTTTCTTTATTTTACATGAATGTGTTTGGGAGCCACAAAGAGTTTCATCATGAGACTCAATACAACTACAACGAAAATGAAGATCCGCATCCATGTCTTTTGCATTCCCCGACTTCAAAATTCCAAAACCAAATGGGCCAAATGACAATGTCATCCGCCCCATGTCACTCTTTTATCTTTACTCTTTAATACATGCGTTTTAATAGCGTCGCATTTATAAAAGTATTAAGCAATCCTTAAATGTCATATATGCATTTAACATTTAAATAATTTAATAATAATCTAAACCTCATTCAATTTTAATTTAACATCGCAAAATACGCATAATAAATAAGATTTTAACGGCGTCGCATTATAAAATATTAAGCACTAATTGAATAGCACGACCGTCTTTATTTTTTATAATAATTTAAACTCAAACTTAGACGAATAAAGCACCTAAATAATTTAATCACAATTTAAATAGTTTAATTTACCACTAATTAAGTAATACACCTAAAACTAATAACACACTACCCAAATTAAAACTAATACCTAATAACTACCAGCCCAACCTTTAGCCCACACCTTCAAAAATCGTCCAAGGCCCAATCCTTACGGACCGACCCACAGGCCCACTCCCCCCTTTTATACTCCCATCGTCCCCCAACCCTAAAAAACGCAGAAAAAAAACCCTAACCTAAAAAAGCTTACCAGAACCCGCCGCACCTCCCTTACCCTCGCACCCCATCGCCGCCAAGACCCCAGCCGAGATTCTCGCCTGAGAATCCGGCGAATCACCTACCAAATCGTCTTAAAACCACGACACAAATCTACCCCAAATGGAAACCATAATAAAAGCTTACCAGACCTTACCAAGAATCAAGCACAAATCTCGTCCAAAATTAGCCAAAATCGCACCTTAAATACTTACCAACATTAGAACCCAAATCATGGCCATATAAATGAACCCATTTTACACATGCAAGGGCAGGACGGGACGGGGGAAAGATCCCAGAGTTTGGACACAGAGGAATCCCTTTCAAAATCAGAAAAAATGAACCTCGATGAAGCATCCGAAATTAGCAGAAAACAAGGGAGAATTCATAGCAATCCATAGTCTCTAGAAATCATTTCGGCATAAGTTCTGTTTGCAAAGCAGGAATTTGACCCCTCAGATCGCATCGCAACTCCGAGTGGATCGAAGACTTGATACGCTGCATCGGTTCGCTGCCGGGAGAAGGTAAACTAAAATCCCTCTCAGTTTGTTTTACTTTCCCTGTTTCACGTGTTTTATCATCGATTTAGTTCGGTTGTTTATAAATGTCTAAGTATGATGTTTGGTCAATCTGTCTGTAATTGATTCAGTTTACTAAATTGTTGTTAGATTTATATCTAATACAGTATGTCAAAATGATGTTAATAACCTGTTGCAAGGAAACTATGATAATGTTTAGGTTGATCGCCTTGGGACATTTGCTGTTTAGTAGGCTGAGTATGTTAAATATGCAGTTAAGTCATTGTCTATGTTTCTATTTCAGTGTAACCTATAGTTCTATTTCATGTAGTAAGCATATATATGGCATAATCTGATATCGAATAAATGCTACACAGAGGCTATTATTTCATAGCAGTTGCGTGAGTTGCCATACACAACTACTGGCTGTGGTACTGCACTTGAGATTGTTGCCTTTTTCTGCAGTGACACACTCAATTATAATTGTTTTCTTGTCGTTTTGAAAGGACTGTCTTGTATACCTTTAGAGGATGTCCGATATATTTATGTGTCCCTTTAATTTGTGGCCATGCCTGATACTGGATTGCTATGGTTCATTGTTGCAAGTTTGAGGTTTAGTTACTGAGTCACTGTCTTGCTATGTCTTGGTTTAAATTCGAGTACCTTTCTGTTTGTCAACATGTTTTTGATTTTGTTTATATGACTGCCTGAAACCCAAGTACCAACAACAGATTGTGTTATAGGTAGATCAGTTTATGTCTCTTAATAAATAGTCTTAAGTTGGATAGGGATCATCGATAATAATTCTGCTTAGCCTAATTCATCAGAGTCCTAATAGCTTAACTTAGGATCATGAATAGAGTGGGAAATCTGGAAACATTGCCACTGCTTGGGATCAGTTGGGAGTAATCCATGAGCATGAATAGATGTCGCAAACGTTGTGCTTTTTGAGATTTTGCCTGATTAACTGATCTATTGTGTTCCTGAATGCATCAAGTTATTATCATAAATACTTAGAAGACATTGTAGTATATTTTCTATCATATCTCGTCATTATATATATTGAGCTTATTCATTCAAAGACTAATACATGTTTAGGAAAGAATATGAAGGGGACTTAATTCTCTATGCATAATCCTAGATGCTAACTTAGTTGCATTGGTAAATGAAACCCAAATCCAGTAGGTTGAACTACTGTACGTGCCCATGGCCTGCCCTTCCCTCTGCTGCTTCTATTCTTATTACTATTTTTGGGGTTAAAGCCCATATAACGTGTACCTTGAATACAACCGAATCGCTTTGCCATTTTGATCACTTGATGCCTCAATAATATCTATGTGCTTAGTTGCAAATCATGTGTTTAAGTCAAATGCTTACTCTTTACTTTTGACAAATTTGGGTGTGTACTAATCCTTATTTTTTTATTTTATTTACATGCAATGCCTTGGAGCACAAGGAAGAGTCTCAATACGAGACTCGTCGCAACTCACGAAGACCCGCATTTATGTGCTTCATCCTCTCCGCATCAGAAATTCCAAACCATGGGTGAAATGACATCGCCATTCCTCGAGTCGTCTTATTATTTCCTACCCCGCCCCCATTCATTTATTGTAAATTAATTGGCTAACGGTAACATTACATTAGTATGACATTTAGTATATTTAAGCCTGAAGTCGCTATTAAGAGGTAGTTGTGACATTAAAATTTGTTTCCTTTTAAGTTAATTATTTAAAACTTGTCATCTATAGTTTAAGCTATACTAAACCACTTAATAATCCTCACTTGCATAACTGGTCATATAGCTAGGGCATTAGTCATCAAAATATTTCTAACCCATCTTCTCATAAACTCTTATTAACATTCATATAAAAATATGTATATTTTTATCATACTTTATTACCCCTTGCATAATAGACGTTTTTTTTTCTTACATTTTTACTTTATACTGTTATAGGTACTTATTTTGCCATAAGAATTTTTGCACTATTATTTCTATATTCTGTTAAGCAATATATACACCTTGTAAAATAATTTCATATGTTCTCCAATTACTTTAAGAGGTATGTTTTTAAACCAAAGCTAACTTTATATATTTTAAATCTTGCATTCTCACATTGGTCAAAAATACGTTTTATACTTACAAATATCTTTGATTAAAGTACTTTCCAAAAAAATGCATTTTTTCTTAGCATAAATAATTAATCCTAGGTTTGAACGGACAACCGCAAGTTAGCGGATCCTTTAGGGTGCCTGACCCCTTCCCTTTAGGATAATAAAGAACTCTTACCCAGAATCTCACACTAGTTTTGCAGACCATAAAAAATGGAGTTAATGTTGACTTCAACCTAGTTGACATTTAGGTGTCCTAATTCACCCATAATAATTAGGTGGCGACTCCGCGAACCCTTTTAGCACTCTAGCACCCTGGCATTATCTTTAACACTTTTAGCACCTTTTACTTTCTAGAACCACCCTTTAGCACTTTTAGCACCCTTTTACCTTTTAGCATCTCTTTAGCACATTTCTAGCACCCTTCTAGCATTCTTTTAACATTTTAGCATTTTGTCATTTATTTTATTTTCTAACATCTTTTTATTTAAGCGGGGTTCGCTAAAATAATGTCGCGGTCGAAAAAGGGCGCGACAGAAATGGCGACTCCGTTGGGGATTTAAGGTTCTTAACCACAACAGACCTAGGGTTATTATTTGACATTATTTTTTGCATTTAATCTTTATGTACTGTATTTTGTTTTATTTGTTTTAATTGCTATTTGCTTTACTGCTTTCCTTAAACTGGCATTCCGCTCATATTTCTTCCACTCTGGAAAATTCACACTATCACACACTACATGTGAGGTGCGCTTGGTGCATTAGCAAAATTCTTTCTTCAAAACCCAAATTTAGGAGAGTTGGTAATATACGTGGAGTGTCCGGTCTAACCGGTGGCCGCGTAGTCTTCTCACTCGAGTTGTCCGCTCGGGAACCTTGTGTCTAGTAAAGCCAAATCTTAGAAACACAGGATAAAGCTATACCACTCTTTATTTTAAGGCATGCATGCATTTACCTTAGGTGGGTCGGTCCTTGGTATCGACACCACAATTAGGAAAAAATACCAAACTCGTCGACGGGTTTCTCAACCCAACGACCAACCACCATATTATGTGTAGCGTGACAATGATAGACAAATCCAAACCTAATCATGACATGCCAAAATTGGAAAAAGTGCACCGTCATTTGATCGTCATTTCCAACAAAAGCATTACAGTTAGACGGCATGGACAAATCTATCATAGTCTCGCATATGTGACATTTTGGCCTACCTCTGGCATAAAGGGGTCCCCACGCATGTTAGGACTCGCTTGCAATATGACAATTTATGTGCAACATATACTTGCTAAATGTTATTTACATCTTTGCAAAATTACGTGTTTTACACTAACGCGGTTTGCTACATTTTGTTTAAAAGGATTTATCATCTTCCCCAAAGGTCGATTTATATTTGACTAAGCAATGACAGAACATCGATATTTCACAAGATCAAAGGCACGATCCAAATATACGATCGATTCAAGGGCATTTGAGCAGAACGAGTCGAAACCCGTCTTGGTTCCTATAGGCAAAGCAGAGGTCTCAGAAAAGAAAAGCAGCGTAGATCCGATCGAACACCTCGCCCAATTACCGCAGCAAATGACAACCCTGCAGGCCGAAATCAAAAGGCTCTGAAACCTCACTAGAGCACTCGTCACTGCAAATAACCAAAATAATCAAAATCCTCCAAATTATTACCAGTACCCTCTTACTACATATCCCATCTACCACACTCAGCCAATATACAATGCACCCATATATCCCACACAAAACCAAATGCCTACCCTACCCCAGCCAAACACAAACCAAGATAAAGGGCCACCACAAACCTATTTTCGCAATACATACGACAACCCCTTGCGATACCCACCCGTGTATACGCCACGACCAAAAGCTCATCCACTAAACATCTTCACACCCCACCTAAATGCCACAGAAAGGCCAGTCAAAATATACACCCATTTAGCCGAGCCTTTGTCGCAATTGTACGAGAGGTTGAGAGTTGCAGGGATACTCCAGCCAATTCCAAAGAATGTTCCCAATCCCAAGTCCAAAGCTCATGATGAGAAAACAAGTTGTGCATACCATTCTGGAGCCATCGGACACGACATGGGAAGGTGTTATACACTCAGAGACAAACTAAGGGAGCTGATCAAAGAGGGAGTCATTCAGGTGGAGGAGGCCTCCCCCAATGAGTACAATGAACCCCAAAGGAAGAGAGGTGTTCCCTGGCCAGAACCCGCTCCGCCTGAATCAGTCATTTATCCAAGCATGCACCACGCAGAAGTCAAAAGAAGGAGATACTGATAGCAGAGCATGAAGACTCAGCCATCCATGATGCAGATCAAGAAGGCATATTGGTAGATTGGATTTGCACTCTTGTTCTGGTCCGCCTAGAGTCTAGATAAGAAGAACAATTTAGTTTAGCAGAATAATTTAAGACTCATATTTAAGTTTTAATAATATTTTGCTTAAGTTTTCATGTTTGGAACTACGTGTGACCTGATTCCCTCGTGGGGATACGTAGGCGGCCATATCGGCTTCGGTCCCACCTTTAGAAAATCCCAATTTCTCTTTTGCTTGTAATTGGAACTACGTTCGACCTGATTCCCTTGGCGGATACGTAGGCGGCCATATCGACTTCGGTCCCACCTTTAGAAATTTTAATTTTACCCAATTTCGCTTGTAATGAACTACGTCATGACCTGATTCCCTCATGGGGATACGTAGGCGGCCTAAATCGGCTTCGGTCACACCATTAGGAAAATTTTCCTTCGTTTTGAAAATAACGAGAATACACATAATATACAAGCAACCCCATTAAGACCCACTTTAGGCCAAACACCCTTTGCATATTCAAAACTGAGACAAGGTAGGAAACCAGACAGGGGTTGCAGGTTCAAACAGGCCAGGCGCGTAGATGTCAAGGAACAAAGCGGCGAAGTCAAATACGACCGACCCACACAAAACTCACAAGTTTTCTTTGAGCGCAGGTCCTCCATATTAGCAGAAGCAGAAAGAAGCAACAGAGACAGATGATATATCCAAAGTTCAAAGTCCGCAGTAGAAGCAGAAAGGGGCATCGACAATCAACAATCAAAATTCAAAATTCCGCAACAAAGTCTAGCGCATCAGCTCGGGCATAAAGTCGGATTTGCAACCCACGTATCGCACAAAGGCATCATGGCAATTCGTCAGTTGCAGCATTTAGCATGTTCGTGCAAGGACAACATCTCAGTATTCACATCATCTTGCATATCAGGGGCGACATCTCTACCCACATAATTGCATTTCTCATATATTTATCATTTTTTTTAACAGTTATACACTAATTTTTCTCAAGATTAACTCGCAGGAGCATATATTCTACATGAGCATCAGCAACACGTCCATGCAACGACGTTATCAGCATTATGTCTACGCAATGACGTCATCAGCATTATGTCTACGCAATGACGCCAGCAGCAATACGTCTACGTCATCAGCAACACGTCCACGCAACGACATTATCATCATTATGTCTACGCAATGACGCCATCAGCATTACGTCTACGCAACGACGCCAACAGCAATACGTCTAAGCAACGACGTCGCCGAACACGTTGCAACGGCGTTATCGGCGTATGTCACGCAATGACGCCATCAAGATTACGTCACGCAATGACGCCCGGCGAATACGTCAGCAACGGCGCCATCGTACGTGCGTCGCAATGACGCCATCAATATTATGTTTACGCAACGACGCCAGCAATAACACGTCCAGGCAACAACGTCATCAGCATTACGTCCACGCAACGACGTCATCAGCATTACGTCTACGCAATGACGCCATCAGCATCACGTTTACGCAACGACGCCAGCAGCAACACGTCCAGGCAACGGCGTTATCAGCACAACACGTCCAGGCAATGACGTTATCAGCACAACACGTCCAGGCAACGACGTTATCAGCACAACACGTCCAGGCAATGACGTCATCAGCGCAACACGTTCGAGCAACGACGCTATCGCACGCCTGCGTCGAACGACGCCATCAAGACAACGCGCGTCGCACAACGACGCCCGCATCATCCATCTTCATCGTGTTACAGGATGACATTCATATCTACCTGACTGCATCGATTATATATTTATGCTTTATTACTTTTCTTAGCAGTTATGCACTAACTTTTTCTTAAGCTTTAGCCTACATGACCCTCAATTCACAGGAGTATCAGCAAATCGTCAATACCATGACGCCCCCAACATCTGCAACAACGACACCTTCAGCACATTACAACATCCCTACTCACAAAATCACATTCAAGATCTATCATTTTTTGTCTTAAAATTTATGCACTAATTTTTCTTAAGCTTTAGCCTACAGGGTCCTTAATTTACAGGAGCAACATCCAGCGAGTCCGTGCAGAGGCTACATCGGCGTGCAAAGTTCAAAGAAGCATTCACAGCACGGAAGTCCGTGACCAAGAAGTCCGTACAGAGACGATATCGGCATCCGCAGCATCCCGCAAGTCCGAGCAGAGACGACATCAGCATTCGCAGCGTCCTACACATCATACAGGAACATTAATTCACAAGAATAGTAGGATCAACACAATGACGTCTTCATCAACGCCAAGTCCGAAAATGACGCCGAGTCCGAAAACGACGCCGAGTCCGAAAACGACGCCAAGTCCGAAAACGACGCCGAGTCCGAAAACGACGCCGAGTCCGAAAGCGACGCCCATACGAAAACGACGCCACGTCCAAAGACGACGTCATCAACATATCGCATCTACGCAAGGACGATTTCTCTACTCTCAAAATTGCATTTCCTTATACATTCATGCTTTATTATTCTGTCTTAACAGTTACGCACTAACTCTTTCTTGAGCTTTAGTCTACAGGGGGCTTGTTGCAGCAAGGACAACATATCTGCATTCACAATCGCAACACGTCCGTGCAAGGGCGAAATTACAGCATTTGCAGCATCACATCAACACAACATGCATCACATTGTTACAGAATAACCTTTCTATTCTTAGAATTACATTACTTATAAATTCATGCGCTAGCATTTTGCCTTAACAGTTATGCACTAACCGTTTGTTTAAGTCTTAGCATGCAGGAGCCGGAGCATAACGTGGATTTTCTCTTACAGCGAACCGGAGCATTTTGTTGGGGGGCCAACCTTCCCAACAAATGATAGAAGCGTCCTCAAACGTCGGTCCACTCATTCCACATCACCAATAAACCCAACATCATCATAAGTCGATACCGGTACACCCCAGGTTCAAGCTAGTTTTTTTTTTATTTTTTTCGACCCAGTGTCGTCATAACTCGACACTGGGACAAATTTTGAGTCCGCGTTAGCCCGCCTTGGTGTTTCGGCCATGGTAACCCAGCGACGTCATAACTCGACACTGAGACAAATTTTGAGTCCGCGTTAGCCCGCCTTGGTGTTTCGGCCATGGTAGCCCAGTGTCGTCATAACTCGACACTGAGACAGATTTTGAATTTTGCGTCAGCCTTGTCCTAATTGCCCAACATTTTTTTTAAAAATATTCTGAGGATCGAGACAAAATTGGCTTTAAGTCAACGTCTTTGTCCGAAGACTCTTCCATCATCTCCACACAAATAGGGACAAGTTGTTGACACCCAATTTTGACCCTCTCGTCCAGTCATTAACTATAAAACTACACTAATTTTCAAAATAATTTTTAATAATTTTATAATAATAAAATGCAACAATAAAAGAAATTAATACACACATAAATAAGTAATTTAATAATGGCGCCGCATTTTACGTAGAGTATTAAGCATATCTTGAGTCTCACTTCCGCATTCGTCATTTTAATAACAAACAATTTCATTAATATTATTCGTAATTTAAGCCCTATTTTCCATTAATTAAAACTCAAACAATTCTTAATGATAAATAAATAAATAAATACATAAAATAAATAATTTAACAATGACGTCGTATTAAATAGCATATTCACATTTTATTAATACGCAAGACAATTTCATAATTATGATTTGTAATTTAAATTAATTTTAATCTAATACATGCGTTTTAATAGCGTCGCATTTATAAAAGTATTAAGCAATCCTTAAATGTCATATATGCATTTAGCATTTAAATAATTTAATAATAATCTAAACCCCATTCAATTTTAATTTAACATCGCAAAATACGCATAATAAATAAGATTTTAACGGCGTCGCATTATAAAATATTAAGCACTAATTGAATAGCACGACCGTCTTTATTTTTTATAATAATTTAAACTCAAATTTAGACGAATAAAGCGCCTAAATAATTTAATCACAATTTCAATAGTTTAATTTACCACTAATTAAGTAATACACCTAAAACTAATAACACACTACCCAAATTAAAACTAATACCTAATAACTACCAGCCCAACCTTTAGCCCACACCTTCAAAAATCGTCCAAGGCCCAATCCTTACGGACCGACCCACAGGCCCACTCCCCCCTTTTATACTCCCATCGTCCCCCAACCCTAAAAAACGCAGAAAAAAAACCCTAACCTAAAAAAGCTTACTGAACCCGCGCCTCCCTTACCTCGCACCCATCGCGCAGACCAATGAGATTCTACCGAGAATCCGGCGAATCACCTACCAAATCGTCTTAAAACCACGACACAAATCTACCCCAAATGGAAACCATAATAAAAGCTTACCAGACCTTACCAAGAATCAAGCACAAATCTCGTCCAAAATTAGCCAAAATCGCACCTTAAATACTTACCAACATTAGAACCCAAATCATGGCCATATAAATGAACCCATTTTACACATGCAAGAGCAGGACGGGGCGGGGGAAAGATCCCAGAGTTTGGACACAGAGGAATCCCTTTCAAAATCAGAAAAAATGAACCTCGATGAAGCATCCGAAATTAGCAGAAAACAGGGGAGAATTCATAGCAATCCATAGTCTCTAGAAATCATTTCGGCATAAGTTCTGTTTGCAAAGCAGGAATTTGACCCCTCAGATCGCATCGCAACTCCGAGTGGATCGACGACTTGATACGTTGCATCGGTTCGCTGCCGGGAGAAGGTAAACTAAAATCCCTCTCAGTTTGTTTTACTTTCCCTGTTTCGCGTGTTTTATCATCGATTTAGTTCTGCTGTTTATAAATGTCTAAGTATGATGTTTGGTCAATCTGTCTGTAATTGATTCAGTTTACTAAATTGTTGTTAGATTTATATCTAATACAGTATGTCAAAATGATGTTAATAACCTGTTGCAAGGAAACTGTGATAATGTTTAGGTTGATCGCCTTGGGACATTTGCTGTTTAGTAGGCTGAGTATGCTAAATATGCAGTTAAGTCATTGTCTATGTTTCTATTCCAGTGTAACCTATAGTTCTATTTCATGTAGTAAGCATATATATGGCATAATCTGATATCGAATAAATGCTACACAGAGGCTATTATTTCATAGCAGTTGCGTGAGTTGCCATACACAACTACTGGCTGTGGTACTGCACTTGAGATTGTTGCCTTTTTCTGCAGTGACACACTCAATTATAATTGTTTTCTTGTCGTTTTGAAAGGACTGTCTTGTATACCTTTAGAGGATGTCCGATATATTTATGTGTCCCTTTAATTTGTGGCCATGCCTGATACTGGATTGCTATGGTTCATTGTTGCAAGTTTGAGGTTTAGTTACTGAGTCACTGTCTTGCTATGTCTTGGTTTAAATTCGAGTACCTTTCTGTTTGTCAACATGTTTTTGATTTTGTTTATATGACTGCCTGAAACCCAAGTACCAACAACAGATTGTGTTATAGGTAGATCAGTTTATGTCTCTTAATAAATAGTCTTAAGTTGGATAGGGATCATCGATAATAATTCTGCTTAGCCTAATTCATCAGAGTCCTAATAGCTTAACTTAGGATCATGAATAGAGTGGGAAATCTGGAAACATTGCCACTGCTTGGGATCAGTTGGGAGTAATCCATGAGCATGAATAGATGTCGCAAACGTTGTGCTTTTTGAGATTTTGCCTGATTAACTGATCTATTGTGTTCCTGAATGCATCAAGTTATTATCATAAATACTTAGAAGACATTGTAGTATATTTTCTATCATATCTCGTCATTATATATATTGAGCTTATTCATTCAAAGACTAATACATGTTTAGGAAAGAATATGAAGGGGACTTAATTCTCTATGCATAATCCTAGATGCTAACTTAGTTGCATTGGTAAATGAAACCCAAATCCAGTAGGTTGAACTACTGTACGTGCCCATGGCCTGCCCTTCCCTCTGCTGCTTCTATTCTTATTACTATTTTTGGGGTTAAAGCCCATATAACGTGTACCCTGAATACAACTGGAATCTGCTTTCCGTCATTTTGATCACTTGCTGCCTCAATAATATCTATGTGCTTAGTTGCAAATCATGTGTTTAAGCCAAATGCTTACTCTTTACTTTTGACAAATTTGGGTGTGTACTAATCCTTATTTTTTATTTTATTTACATGCAATGCCTTGGAGCAAAAGGAAGAGTCTCAATACGAGACTCGTCGCAACTCACGAAGACCCGCATTTATGTGATTCATCCTCTCCGCATCAGAAATTCCAAACCATGGGTGAAATGACATCGCCATTCCTCGAGTCGTCTTATTATTTCCTACCCCGCCCCCCATTCATCTATTGTAAATTAATTGGCTAACGCTAACATTACATTAGTAGGACATTTAGTATATTTAAGCTTGAAGTCGTTATTAAGAGGTAGTTGTGACATTAAAATTCGTTTCCTTTTAAGTTAATTATTTAAAACTTGTCATATATAGTTTAAGCTATACTAAACCACTTAATAATCCTCACTTGCATAACTAGTCATATAGCTAGGGCATTAGTCATCAAAATATTTCTAACCCATCTTCTCATAAACTCTTATTAACATTCATATAAAAATATGTATATTTTATCATACTTTATTACCCCTTGCATAATAGACGTTTTCTTACATTTTTACTTTATACTGTTATAGGTACTTATTTTGCCATAAGAATTTTTGCACTATTATTTCTATATTCTGTTAAGCAATATATACACCTTGTAAAATAATTTCATATGTTCTCCAATTACTTTAAGAGGTATGTTTTTAAACCAAAGCTAACTTTATATATTTTAAATCTTGCATTCTCACATTGGTCAAAAATACGTTTTATACTTACAAATATCTTTGATTAAAGTACTTTCCAAAAAAAATGCATTTTTTCTTAGCATAAATAATTAATCCTAGGTTTGAACGGACAACCGCAAGTTAGCGGATCCTTTAGGGTGCCTGACCCCTTCCCTTTAGGATAATAAAGAACCCTTACCCAGAATCTCACACTAGTTTTGCAGACCATAAAAAATGGAGTTAATGTTGACTTCAACCTAGTTGACATTTAGGTGTCCTAATTCACGCATAATAATTAGGTGGCGACTCCGCGAACCCTTTTAGCACTCTAGCACCCTGGCATTATCTTTAGCACTTTTAGCACCTTTTACTTTCTAGAACCACCCTTTAGCACTTTTAGCACCCTTTTACCTTTTAGCATCTCTTTAGCACATTTCTAGCACCCTTTTAGCATTCTTTTAACATTTTAGCATTTATTTTATTTTCTAACATCTTTTTATTTAAGCGAGGTTCGCTAAAATAATGTCGCGGTCGAAAAAGAGCGCGACAATAACTGTCTGAGAAGTCCTTTGGTAAATATATCTGCATACTGGTAGGATGAGGGAACATGTAACACTCTGACATGGCCGAGCGCAACTTTCTCACGAACGAAGTGTAGGTCTATCTCAATGTGCTTGGTTCGCTAATGTTGAATTGGGTTGTGAGAGAGATAAATGATAGAGGTGTTATCACAGTACACAATAGATGCCTGACGCAAAGGACACTGAAGCTTAACATTAAATTTCTGAGCCAACAAATTTCAGCTACTACATTTGCAATGCTTCTATACACAGCTTCGGCACTGGAACAAGATAGGGTAGCCTGTTGCTTGGTAGACCATGAAATCAGATTATCCCCTAAGAAAACACAAAAGCCGGAGGTGGAGCGTCGCGTGTCCGGACACCCTGCCCAATTTACATCTGTATATGAGAGCAACCTGTTTAGTGCATAGGGGTATAGGTGCAAACCATAATCAAGTGTGCCCTTAATATATTGTATGATACGCTTAAGGGTAGTGAAATGAGTCTCCCTGGGGGAATGCATGAATATGCATACCTGCTGAACAACATAAACAATGTCTGGCCTTGTAAATATGAGATACTGAAGTGCACCTGCAAGACTCCTATACAGAGTAGGATCGGAGACTGAGCACCATCCATAGCACTAAGCTTAGATTTCGAATCGACTGAAGTAGACATAACTTTGCAATTCGCCATTTTAGCCCTCTGCATGCTTACGCTGACACAAGAACATGTGGTTGACAGACCTGGTCATTGATATCCCCAAAAAATAACTCAGCTTTTTCAAATCAGTCATTACAAATTCGGACTTAAGCAAGACAATAATCTCATTTTTCAATCCGTCGGAGGAGGCAGTAAGAACAATGTCATCCACTTAAAGTAATAAGTAAGCAGTGCTACTACCTCGATGAAAAATGATGAGTGATGTATCACTCTTGCTGCATACAAACCCAATCTGCAAGATATACCTAGCAAACGATTATACCACGCACGGGGGGTCTGTTTCAAGCCATATAGTGACTTACGGAGACGACGCACATAGTGAGGAACTGCTGGATGGGTGAATCCAGGCGGCTAATGCATATAGACTGTTTCTCTCGGATCCCCATGTAAAAATGCATTCTTCACATCAAGTTGATGGATCGGCCAGTGTTTGCCCATGACAATGCTCAAAACTGTGCAAATGGTAGTCGGTTTGACAACCGAGATGAATGTCTCACCACAATCAATGCCCTCCTGCTGATTTGTGTCATTAGACACAAGTCGTGCCTTAAACATCTCAAGATCTCCACTGCCTCTGAATTTGTGACGAAATAGCCACATGCAACAGATCACATTCACCCCCCTCAGGTCTAAGTACTAGATCTCATGTGTGCTGTTTAGTTAAAACATTGAATTCCTCATACATAGCCGCATTCCAATTAGGGTCTTGTTTAGTCAATTTAGGGTTCTAGGGAATTGAAGAAATGGTTTGGGTAGACAAGTTAAATTAGACTCTGGGTTTGAAAATTCCATGCTTGGAACGAATTTTCATTTGGTGAGTGGGGACAGTAGGAGGTTGTGCCAGCCGAGTGGGAAGAGCCGAGATTTAGGGATTGGTTGGATATGGAGAAGGAGGTGGTGACGCCGTCGGAGGCGCCGTGATCAAGGGCAGCAGTGCTGGAGGAAATCTGCTCGTAGGAGTTTTGGTGTCGTGGCGCCAAATCACACTGGGGCACCGCTCGAGAAAGAGAGGAAAAACAAATTTTAGGTTTTTTTAGGTTTTAGACTCTTGATATAATATAATATAATATTAATCGAGTCTTTCTCATTAATATCAATATATATAGTGTACAAGATGTATCTCTAATACAATAGAAATTCTAGTCTTAATTACAAGAGGAATCCTAATTTATCATAATTACATATCACTAATATTTACATGAGATATATTCTAATTATGATGAAATATTATTGTGTACACGTTTACCGCCTAAAATTCTAGCCGTACATATTATTTTATGCTAAAAAAGCCAACGCGGTTAGTTCTCCCTCTTTTTTTTCAAAAGTTTCTCAAATATTTTCCCTCTTTTATATTCATTAAACCTCTAGGTTTTCCCTTTTCAACTATTCTTTTTTCTGGTGCAGTTTAACGTTTTAGGTGTGTTCTCTTTTCATCTCCGCCAATTTAGTTATGTTTGTTTAAGTGTTATTCTTCTTCTCAATTTATGGCTCTTGTAATAACGTCTTTTATTGCTTCCTTCAGGATTGAAAATATGCCTTATTTGTTGTATCTTCTAGTGTCTAAGAGTGTATTTCTGCAGGGATGTATCAACTTTAGAGTGTCACTGCTCATATTCGTTGGCATATGTTTCCTCACATAACTTGAAGAATATGATTGAATGAATCTTGTTAAATAAACTTCAAAATATATTGATATTTCAGACAAATGGTACCTCTGCTGTTAGATATTTTGCTTTTGGCTACATAATAGTTAGAGTTGTAGTACCGAGCTCTTTTATTCAGAGCAAAACTTTCAAATATAATTTTGTACCTGTATGATATTTAAATTGCTTAAACAAACCCATATCAGAGAGTAAATGCACTTTATTTTGTTGATTATTCAGTCAGGGAATTTGCTAATGCTTTCTCTCGCTTCTACAGTGGGGTATCTCAAGAAACTACATGGTATTTGATGAATGCATCTCTTTTAATTGTTATGGTCTGATATATTTTTCCTTATCCACCTCATGCTTTTGTTTTTCACTTTCGTCATCAAAAAGAAAACTTCCTCCACTAATATGTCTTGCATCATCATTATAGCGGATATGCATGTTTATAATGGTACTTGAGAACTTGAAGTACTTACTGAATAGTATTACATCCTGTAGTAATCTTCCCTTTCTATATTTCTATCGGTTACTAATGATGAATATGTATGTGTTGATGTTGGATGAGTGTTGTGACAACACCAGTAATCGTTAAGGATAACATTGCTTATGAACATAAGGATGTTGCCTGCAGTGTTGTGATAACATCACAAACAACATCTCTATAAATGATTTTTTCTATTCTTCCGGCCAAAACAGTGATTGTATGCCAATTACTACTCCTGCATTATCGATGTGTTTGAGTATCGAATGCCGAATCGGCGCGAGCGTAGAAGGGGAGGTAAATATGGTTAGGCGCTCCAGCAGCTCTAGGAGGTTATTGTGAGGTATAAATGATCTAGGCAAGCTAACCAGAAAGCTATGTTTAAAACGTGGGAAAAGAAGAAGTCAAGTTTAGAAGGAAAATGACGTAAAGACCAAGGCAAGAGTTGTTGAGGTTTTCATGGAGGAAGAATCAGTCCAAGCTGCTGCCTACTTTCTCTCAACTTCCGCAACCAACCAGTGAGAATTTCAAGGAGGTTTCACACTATATATAGAGGAGGAACTTCAGAGTATCGATATCCAGATTACAACAAAAAGAATAACCAAGAGAGCTCTCGAAAATTCACTTCAAAAACTGGATCAAACACCATTGCCTAAAGTAGTATAACAACATATAGTCCAACATTATGATTGTTGTTCAGATTCTAGATTAAGCTTAGTGTTGAAACAATTGTAATGAAGATATTGTATGTTTTTTTTATAAATGTTTTATCTTTAGGTTGAAGTCATATGCGACTTCATTTTTTTGTCATTTCTTTGTATTTTGTATCTACAAATTGTAAAAAGAAATTCAATTGTAATTGTATATAAAATATATATTACTTCGGTCACTGACCATCAAGGGATATATTAATATATACTCTTGAAAATATAAACCCTGTGTCTTTTAATTTTTCCGCTACATACTCTTTAAAGGTTTATCACTGTTTTTATCAAGTGTTGCCTCAACTGTTGACACAACACTGAAGGCAATATACCGAAATTGTTTAGTTGTTCAAGTTTTTGAATTCTTATTTTATTCTTACTTCTACCTGCTTATCCGTAGCCTCGGACCCAACAAGTGATATCAGAGTCAACACTTAATATAATAAGTGCTTGGTCATGTATCTAATGGTTATGGACTCAACTATTCAAAATATTGGTAGACTTCCAATTCTCGATGGAACAAATTATGCGTATTGAAAGATCCATCTACGTTCGCACATCAAGTCCATTGATGTTCGAGCATGGAGATCGGTCACCGAAGGATATGTTGTTCCTAAGTATCCAGCGGATGAGGATGGTGATATACTTACCAAACCCGAATCCTAATGGACCGCAAAAGAAACTAACAATGCGAGCTTTAACGAAAAAAGCCTTAAATGCTATATTCGGATGGGTAGATCTGTACATGTTCAAACTCATTCAATTGTACAACGGCTAATGACGCATGAGATACCTTACAAACTCATTGTGAAGGTACCTCAAGTGTGCGACGAACAAAGCTACGCATGATTTTGAACCAATATGAGCGCTTAAGGATGGAAGAATCTGAGGATATAAAATCCTATTTTGAAAAGTTAATTGACATTGCAAATTATTGTCAAGTGCTTGGTTCTCCTTTGACCAATACACAACTTGTGGACAAATCCCTCAGATCTTTTCCTGAAAGATTTAACACAAAGTTTGTACTATTGAAGAGGCCCATAATCACTCTTAATACACATTAGGATAACTATTTATGTGTTGAGTGTCTATGATACTAGATCGAGGCAGTTTAATCATGTGTTCTAAAGTTATAAAATATGTGACCTTACTAATCATTAGCTTGGTATACAATGTTTAGCTAGCTTCACTCCTTTATTGGTTGTTAATGTATGCTTTGGTAAATAGAAGCCTAACATGTTAGCTTAAGGGATGTTTCTAGGCACATATAAGTCATCCAATATATATTAACACCTAGATTAAGGCTCGTTTAAATCTGTTTAAATGGTTAGAATGTAACATGGGTTGGTTTAGTGTAATATTGATTTATTAAACTAAGAGATGTTTAAAGATAATGTTAGTTCAAAACTAGTTAGTTGAATAGGCATAGTCTATGATTCTGTTTTCATTGGTGTGTGTGATTCATGTTAATATAATGTTGTAAAGCTAAAGAATGAACTGTATAGATTAGTTTGCCTTTGCAAAATGACTAGGTTGGTTCCTGAGTGTCACATTTAGTCTGAACATGTGTTAAATGTTACAGTATGTTAGTTAACTTCTATGTAAGACTAAAAGTGATTAAAACTATTTGATATTTAAGATAACTGAGACTATTAAAGCTATGTTAGACCACCTAATGACTTTGGAATGGATAAGTATCTTGTTTAAGCTAGCACCAGATTTAAAATGACGACTTATGAGTTTATCAGGGGGTTAGATCTATTCTAGCTAAGTTCTGTGTCACTTGTACCAATTTGAGTTTTGTTTAAGTTAAAAGAAACTGCTAAGGATTAGTATATGCTTGATGTACATATTCGTGTCTCTACTCCTGTCGGGAATTCGGGGTAGTAGATCGAGTCTTTAGGTCTTGTGTGGTCGCGTTTATGGGGTATGATATTTGGGAGACCGAGGCGGATATACGGAGTAGATATCCTCAGTTGTTCGACAGTTCAGGTACCTCTTTTCCTCCACCCCTACATTGTCGCTCGAGGACGAACGATTGTTTGATTGGTATCTAATGTAATGATCTGTTTGGTCGTTTAGCACTTTAAGACTACGAAAAGTAGTATGAGACTATAGGGTATTAAATTATAGGAGTTTTAATATACAATTGGTACATAAATTTAATTAATTAGATGATTTGATTTTTATATATGAAAGGGGGAATAAAATTAGTGAGTGAGTGAGTGGGCCAAGCCCACTACCCCTTTGTGTGCACGTTTTAAAACAAAGGAAAAAAGGGGAGGAGGAAGTAACGCAACAGAAGGATAACCTCTGTAACCGAAAGAGAAACCGCTAAACCTAATCCTTAGAATCCAAAACCCTAACAGCCACTAATGGCCACAATGGCCAGTGTTGTTCCACCTTTACCGCATCAAACAAACCTCAATACACCAATATCACATCCCACCGGACCTAATTCATAATCTGATCAACTTATCAGGCAGATAGATATATGCATGTTTCTTAAAGCTAATTACGACCCTTAATCAGCAATCGGTACCCATGAAGCCAATGACATTTATTAATGGTGAGCCTCATGTCGTCTGGAAGTCTGCAGAAGTCAATGAGGTAATAATTTAGCAAAATCTTCAATATGCAATTTTAGATAATTTTCTTATGGCAAATCCGAGTTGCATGAATTGCGGAAAGTTTTATCGAATTTACCAAAATCCAGGCAACATAGCATATAAAACGTAAAAAATGTACAAATCCGTAAGGAATATGAAAATATAGGCTGAATGGAAGTTGTAGGTTACTCTGTTCCCGTCAGTTTAATATCTTACGAAGATAAATCCGACTTATGTTTTGAAAGTTATGACTGTTTGAATTTCTGCATTGTTTAACAAAAAATCTGGCGACACAGATTTCATAGGGTTGTTTCTTTCGTAAATTCTCACCATCTACACTAAGTATTGTCAGGTGAGATTCTGCATAATAAGAGATCCTAGTGTTGCCTTCGATGTGGTATAATAAACACCTTATTTGGAGTTACGAATGTAATGTTATATCTTTTACAAGCGGGAGATACGAGAAAGTTAAAAGAAAGGAATATTATTTGTTTGTCCTGAAGTTATGCTAATATTATTATAGGGGTATGAGTTTAGTCATACAATGAAAATAGTAAAGATCTTGTTAATATAAATATAGCAATATGGGTGTCCTTAGATTCATATTATAATGTAGTTCACATATTTTCTAGATTTTAATCGTTAAGAGGCTCTACGCAAGGGGAAGACATTGGTTTGATTGTTCGTGACACCCGCTCGACATTGAGGTAGGTTACAGTTTACTTTAATTAGAATATCGTATGTAGATGTAGGAATTGACAGAGATAGCATGATAGACCTTCGGGCATGAAGTGGAGATGAATTACAATTACGTTAGTTCAATCAGCTGTTATGTGGGCTTGTCGCCATATGTGTTATTTTCTGTGATTATCACCTGATTGTATCTCCGTTGCATAATGACTCGCTTGTCTTGTGAAATGAAAGAAATGTGATGTTGATAATTGAACATAAGACATTGATATGACTTGTACTTGTCGATTATATATTTGTGATATGTGTTGAGACTGATATCATGCCTGTCATACTATTGTTTGGATGATATTGATAAACTCCGAGGTTTATGCCGGAAATTTAGAGTGATTGATAAACTCTGAGGTTTCTGCCGGATTGAGAGTTATTGATAACTCCGAGGTTGCTGCCGGAGATTGAGAGTGATTGAGCAACTCCGAAGTCTTTGCCGGAGATTGCAAGTAATTGATAGCCTCCGAAGTTCTATCCTGAGAGCACGAGTGGTACATGGACTTTGCGGGTCCCCCATGGGTCATGGCTTGAAGGCACTGCCTTAGCATGTGTGTACGAGAGTGGAGTGAGGGAGAGGTGACTGTTGCATTGCATTCATCCACTTTTATATTTGACTGATCATTGGTGAACTATATATGTCTTGATAGATTTTTGATTTCTTTGCACTTTACCTGTATATGATATGTGACCATGCCTGTGTGCTCTATGTGCTACTTGTTGGTTTCAACTTCTTCATGCGTTATCTAATCATTGTCGGCCTATGATGCTTACCGGTACTAGTGTTGTACTGATACTACTCTTGCTGCACTTTTACTGAGTGCAGAGTACGATCCAGGTTTCAATTCTACGCCCCGTGGTTGATTAACGAGGTGGACATCTTCTAGTCATTCAGGGTGAGCTACTTGGTCGTCCGTGGCCCCTGAAGGGCTTCTTAGTTATTTCCATTTTTTTGTTGGTTATTGACAAACAATATGTAGCCTTCGAGCATTCTTTCAGACTTCTAATTTTCAGACTTGTTAGTGCTCTTGTACAATTTTGACCAGCTTTTGGGGAATTAAGTGTTTAAGACTTATAATTTCTTTTTCTTTATTTATTTTCCACTGATTTAACTTGTTACTGAGAACGTGGTTCGCCTACTCGGGGGAATAGGGTAGGTGCCATCATGACTCGTGAGTTGGGTCGTGACAAAGTTGGTATCAGAGCTTCTAGGTTAATCGGTCTAATGAGTACTAGAGCAATGTCTAGTAGTGTTACACCCCGTATTTACAGGACATGTTTTAAGAACGTACATGAGAATCCCAAATGTTAAGATTAGAGACTTGTAAAAATTTATCGGAATTATGAAATTGTCGGAAAACGTAATATTGTGACGAATGGGAGGGAGACACGTGTCACCCCCCTTATGTAGCCTTGGACGAATTAGGCATGGCCAAAAGGGTCATTTGACCTTTGTTAGGATGACTAAGTCTTGCAACTTGAAGAGCTTGACAATGTTGACTTAGTCAATGGGACCACAAGTCTTAATATTTAAAAGAGCTTCATCCAAGCCACACATTTGTGCATATCTTGACCCTCCATTGAACTATATAGTAGTACTAGTAGCAAGGCTAACTTCAACACTTAGAAAAAATTTCAAGAAATTTGAAGAACTTAAGGTGTTGCTCTCGGGTTCACTACCAACAAAAAGAATTTTTTTTTGTTTGTTGTCCATTAAGCTCCACACTTTAAACCAAGGTTCATGAGTGTATTGTAAGGATATCTCAATAGAAAAATTTCGGAAAAAGATAGTTTTCGTGTTAGTCGCAAGGTGAAAACCTAGTTGCTTTCTAGGTTTTGTTTGGAAGATTGAAGGAAAGTTGTTTGTGTTATTCTAAGGGTCTCAAGTGGCGGATTGAAGTGTCTAGAAGAGGCTCTAAGTTGCTAGGGAGCGACTTCGGATTTGAAGTTGGACTAAGACTCGTTGAGGTAATAATCTTGTCTCTTAAAGTGTTACAAGATTTTATATTGTTGTTAGCCTTACTTGTTTGCTAGCATGAAGTATATGTGTTGAAGTTTTATAAGTATTATGGATGGTTGTAGCCTAAAATCCGAAATGTCATATAAGCCATTTGAAGTTGGATTACAAATTGGTCGTTAATTAGAATCGTCGCATGTTACTTGCTTGAAGATTATAGTAGTTATAATCGATTGCGACTTGATATCATGTTATGCTAACAACTTGGATTGAAAAAGAAATTGGATAAGAATTGGTGTTATTGTATCTCAATGTTGCCGAATTGGCCTAGTAGTTTGTATTAGTTTGATATCATTTGTGGGGCGGAATTTTACACGTCTAGTAGGCGTGTAATCCCCTATTGTTAATTGCATTGTTGGGCCTTAAATGTGGCGTGTTTGGTTATTGAATTCGGCCTTGAAAAAGGTGGCAAAGTATGTAGAAACAAAGGAGGTGCTGTCCGATTTTCCGTAGAATTTAGTGACTTTGCACTTATAATATTCTACGTTTGAAGTAAGACGTTAATAGACATATTGTGGACATTATATGTTGACATACTACGGGCGGGATATTGTACTTGGCAAGTGGTTTGACCCGAAGAGGTATGTAGAACTTTCCTATCTTTTGAGCATGATTAGTTGCATGTATATAGTACGGTAGACGTACAAGACTTTGATATCCTTTACTTGTTTTAAGAATAGCCAAGTTGGGTGAGTTAGGAGATTAACTCACTTCTTTAAAAGTATTAAGGATGTCTTAAGTTTTTAAAGTTAAGGGACTTGAAGAGTTTTAAAGTATATGATACTTGTTTCGTTTTAAACGTATAAGTCCCTTGGATAGGAAATTGTATTTGGCTAAGGTATAAAGTGAATATAACGACTTTATGGAAAGTTGGTTATATTAGCTTTATGGGAAGATAAATGAGGATAAATGACTTGATTTAATGAAAGACAATTTGATTTTAAGGCATCAATTGCCTAAGGTTTTATAAGAAAAAGGAGTCACTTGATTTAGAAACCTAACTTTATTTCTAAAGGTATTGTGACTTGTCTTGAAAAGTAATTTTGACTTGATACTACGGTTAATAGTATCTTGGAAGTTTTATATGAAAAAAAGTCATTTTTAAAAAGAGTGGAAGTATGTAGTACTTTGGGTTAAATTCCCGAATTTTTATAAAAGACATGTTAGTGCCTTAAGTAAACTAAAATGAGAGTGTATATGGACAAGAATAATAAGAAGTTAGGGGATTTCTTAACTTGCTTATATATTGTATGATAAGCCGGTAGTGCTTATGTTATGTATGATAGCCGGTTTGTGCTAGTGGTATATTATTCATTACGGGGTCATTCCCCGGGTTTGTGGCATTTGCATATTCCGTGGATTTGCTACCCACGATGCGAGGAATACCTCATGCGAGTCCGTAAGGGCTTATGCGGGTGAAATAGTCCTATGCGGGCGGATACAACCTATGCGAGGAATACCTCATGCGAGTCCGTAAGGGCTTATGCGGGTGAAATAGTCTCATGCGAGGAATACCTCATGCGGGTCCACACGACCTATGCGGGTCCACACGACCTATGCGGGTGAAATAGTCCCAGGAGTAGGATTGTTTAATGATACTGCGGGCGGGTGGTCCTGCTTTGATCGTGAGCTTCCTATTTTTATGTTGTAAGTATACTCCTATTTACTCTCATTGTTAGTAAGACACAATGTACTGTAATTTGATTATCATACATGTCTCCGGCTTTGTTTTAAACTTATGATGTAATTACAGTATTTTCGATTTTACATACTTAGTACATATTGTGTCACGACCCCTTCCTCGGGGCTGCGTTAAATGCGCGGTAGGGAGTAGCGGTGGTGGATCCTCATTCTTAGGATCACTTATCGACGTCGAAGCTCCATTTCTCGGAGGCTTGTCTTTTTAGTGATCTTTCCACGATGTTGTAGATTTATGTACATTCGGGGTATGGCGAACCTGTCCATCACAATTGTTATTCCTAAAGTGCGTAGTCACATTTTGTGGTTTGTTTGTAGAACCGAGTTATGCAGATTTTGCTTTTGATTATCCATATTTTATGGAAGGCGGCCTTATCGGCTAGCCTGTGATGTTATTGTCTAAACATGTTATTTGTTGTGTATGTTCATTGCTATTCTCGATGTATACAGGCAGGGTGCCCGGGTAGGGCACGATCATGCCCCGGTCGGGTCGTGACAAGTAGAGTCTTGAGGATTGGTACGTAGACGTCCGTACCTATCCTCGAGAGGCTATAGGACATTTAGGAAATACTCCACTTCTTTTCTCTTTTCGTGCTAGTTCAATCCGATGGGTATCTGGTTCATTTTTTCGTGCGAGTTCAATCCGATTGGTATCTGGTTTATTCCTTGTGCTAGTTCAGTCCGATTGGTATTTGGTTCATTATTTTCGTGCGAGATTGTTCAGATTGGTATCTTAAACTCATATCTATGATTTTCCGGATAGAGCAGAGGCCGAGGCCTCTGACGCGGTTATCACATGTATTAATTTGGGTTGTCACCGATCAATTTATGTATTATTTTGATCCAGGTTCTACTGTATCTTATGTGTCCACCTATTTCTCTACAGGTTTGGATATGCTTGTGATATGCTTGATGTGTTTATGGGCTTGTTAAGTTTGTTTAGTTTAATTTAGGTCTGTTAGTTTAGATTAAAGCATATTTAGTTATTAGTGAGTATTGAACCTGTTAGATTAGTTATTAACCTGTTTAGTTAGGGTCAGTTGCTATTTGTGTGTATAGGTTCAATAATTAACATGTTTTAACTGTTACGAGTCTCTGTGTAGTCTTTATTAGTATTGTAAGCCTTGGTGGCACTGGTTATGAGATATTCTGAGCATGATTAGTTAGGATAATGTTTATTGAACTTCTTAGATCATATTCGGCATGTTTTAGGTTATATCATGTGTTGTTAGACCATGTATTAGTAAGTTCGATTAATCAGGATGTCTGTTGATGTTTACCATAGCTGTTTGTGTTTATTATAGTGACGTACAACATGTATGACTAGCTATAATCACTCTTAATACACATTAGGATAACTATTTGTGTGTTGAGTTTCTATGATACTAGATCGAGGCAGTTTAATCATGTGTTCTAAAGTTATAAAATATGTGACCTTACTAATCATTAGCTTGGTATACAATGTTTAGCTAGCTTCACTCCTTTATTGGTTGTTAATGTATGCTTTGGTAAATAGAAGCCTAACATGTTAGATTAAGAGATGTTTCTAGGCACATATAAGTCATCCAATATATATTAACACCTAGATTAAGGCTTTAAATCTGTTTAAATGGTTAGAATGTAACATGGGTTGGTTTAGTCTAATATTGGTTTATTAAACTAAGAGATGTTCAAAGATAATGTTAGTTCAAAACTGGTTAGTTGAATAGGCATAGTCTATGATTTTGTTTTCATTGGTGTGTGTGATTCATGTTAATATAGTGTTGTAAAGCTAAAGAATGAACTGTATAGATTAGTTTGCCTTTGCAAAATGGCTAGGTTGGTTCCTGAGTGTCACATTTAGTCTGAACATGTGTTAAATGTTACAGTATGTTAGTTAACTTTTATGTAAGACTAAACGCGATTAAAAATATTTGATATTGGTTTAATAGGCCTATTTGATTTAAGATAACTGAGACTATTACAACTATGTTAGACCACCTAATGACTTTGGAATGGATAAGTATCTTGTTTAAGCTAGCACCAGATTTAAAATGACGACTTAGGAGTTTATCAGGGGGCTACATGATCTATTCTAGCTAACTTGTGTGTCACTTGTACGAATTTGAGTTATGTTTAAGTTAAAAGAAACTGCTAAGGATTAGTATATGCTTGATGTACCTATTCGTGTCTCTACTCCTGTTGGGGATTCGGGGTAGTAAATCGAGTCTTTAGGTCTTGTGTGGTCGCATTTATGGGGTATGATATTTGGGAGACCGAGGCGGATATGCAGAGTAGATATCCTCAGTTGTTCGACAGTTCAGGTTACACTTTTCCTCCACCCCTACCTTGTCGCTCGAGGACTAGCGATTGTTTGATTTGTATCTAATGTAACGACCCGTTTGGTCGTTTAGCACTTTAAGACTACGAAAAGTAGTATGAGACTATAGGGTATTAAATTATAGGAGTTTTAATATACAATTGGTGCATAAATTTAATTAATTAGATGATTTGATTTTTATATATGAAAGGGGGAATAAAATTAGTGAGTGAGTGAGTGGGCCAAACCCACTACCCCTTTGTGTGCACGTTTTACAACAAAGGAAAAAGGGGGAGGGGGAAGTAACACAGCAGAAGGACAACCTCTGCAACCGAAAGAGAAACCGCTAAACTTAATCCTTAGAATCCAAAACCCTAACAACCACTAATGGCCACAATGACCAGTGTTGCTCCACCTTTACCGCATCAAACAAACCTCAATACACCAATATCACATCCCACCGGACCTAATTCATAATCTGATCAACTTATCAGGCAGATAGATATATGCATGTTTCTTAAAGCTAATTGCGACCCTTAATCAGCAATCGGTACCCATGAAGCCAATGCCATTTATTAATGGTGAGCCTCATATCGTCTGGAAGTCTTCAGAAGTCAATGAGGTAATAATTTAGCAAAATCTTCAATATGCAGTTTTAGATAATTTTCTTATGGCAAATCCGAGTTGCATGAATTGCGGAAAGTTTTATCGAATTTACCAAAATCCAGGTGACATAGCATATAAAACGTAAACAATGTACAAATCCGTAAGGAATATGAAAATATGGCTGAATGGAAGTTGTAGGTTACTCTGTTCCCGTCAGTTTAATATCTTACGAAGATAAATCCGACTTATGTTTTGAAAGTTATGACTGTTTGAATTTCTGCCTTGTTTTACAAAAATTCTGGCGACATAGATTTCATAGGGTTGTTTCTTTCATAAATTCTCACTACCTACACTAAGTATTGTCAGGTGAGATTCAGCATAATAAGAGATCCTAGTGTTGCCTTCGATGTGGTACAATAAACACCTTATTTGGAGTTACGAATGTAATGTTATATCCTTTACAAGCGGGAGATACGAGAAAGTTAAAAGAAAAGAATATTATTTGTTTGTCCTGAAGTTATGCTAATATTTTTATAGGGCTATGAGTTTAGTCATACAATGGAAATAGTAAAGATCTTGTTAATATAAATATAGCAATATGGGTGTCCTTAGATTCATATTATAATGTAGTTCACATATTTTCTAGATTTTAATCGTTAAGAGGCTCTACGCAAGGGGAATGCATTGGTTTGATTGTTCGTGGCACCCGCTCGACATTGAGGTAGGTTACAGTTTACTTTAATTAGACTTTGATTTGAATATCGTATGTAGATGTAGGAATTGACAGGAATAGCATGATAGGCATTCGGGCATGAAGTGGAGATGAATTACAATTACGTTGGTTCAGTCAACTGTTATTTGGGCTTGTCGCCATATGTGTTATTTTCTGTGATTATCACCTGATTGTATCTCTATTGCATAATGGCTCGCTTGTCTTGTGAAATGAAAGAAATGTGATGTTGATAATTGAACATAAGACATTGATATGATTTGTACTTGTCGATTATATATTTGTGATATGTGTTGAGACTGATATCATGCCTGTCATACTTTTTGTTATACTATTATTTGGATGATATTGATAAACTCCAAGGTTTCTGCCGGAGATTGAGAGTGATTGATAAACTCCGAGGTTTCTGCCGGAGATTGAGAGTGATTGATAACTCCGAGGTTGCTGTCGGAGATTGAGAGTGATTGAGCAACTCTTAGGTCTTTGTCAGAGATTGCAAGTAATTGATAGCCTCCGGGGTTCTATCCTGAGAGCACGAGTGGTACATGGACTTCACGGGTCCCCCATGGGTCATGGCTTGAAGGCACTGCCTTAGCATGTGTGTACGAGAGTGGAGTGAGGGAGAGGTGACTGTTGCATTGCATTCATTCACTCTTATATTTGACTGATCATTGGTGAACTATATATTGTTTGATAGATTCTTGATTTCTTTGCACTTTACCTGTATATGATATGTGACCATGCCTGTGTGATCTATGTGCTACTTGTTGGTTTCAACTTCTTCATGCGTTATCTAATCATTGTCGGCCTATGATGCTTACCGGTACTAGTGTTGTACTGATACTACTCTTGCTGCACTTTTGTTGAGTGCAGAGTACGATCCAGGTTCCAGTTCTACGCCCCGTGGCTGATTCGCGAGGTGGACATCTTCTAGTCATTCAGGGTGAGCTACTTGGTCGTCTGTGGCCCCTGAAGGGCTTCTTAGTTATTTCTATTTTTTGTTGGTTATTGACAGACAATATGTAGCCTTCGGGCATTCCTTCAGACTTCTAATTTTCAGACTTGTTAGTGCTCTTGTACCTTTTTGACCAGATTTTGGGGAATTAAGTGTTTAAGACTTATAATTTCTTTTTCTTTATTTATTTTCCGCTGATTTAACTTGTTACTGAGAACGTGGTTCGCCTACTCGGGGGAATAGGGTAGGTGTCATCATGACTCGTGAGTTGGGTCGTGACAACTTCTAACCCCCTTCACTGACACCGGAGGTGGTAGATTTTCAATCACGGAAATCTTAGCTCTGTCTACTTCAATGCCTTGGCTAGAAATTTTGTGGCCAAGGACAATATCCACCTGCACCATAAAGTGGCACTTCTCCCAATTCAACACAAGATTTGATTTTTCACAACGCTGCAATACTGCTTCTAAGTGCATAAAACATTCGTCAAAAGATGACCCAAAAACTGAAAAATCATCCATAAAAATCTCCATGGTTCTCTTCACCAAATCAGAAAAGATGACCATCATACAACGCTAAAAAGTAGCAGGTGCATTGCAAAGTCCAAATGACATTCTTCTTAAATCAAATGTACCATAGGGACATGTGAATGTGGTCTTCTCTTGGTCTTCGGGCGATATTGCAATTTGATGATAACTAGAGTACCCATCCAAAAAGCAGTAGTAATTGTGCCCTCCGAGTCTATCAAGCATATGGTCTAGAAAGGGCAAGGGGAAATGGTTTTTCCTGGTTGCCTTGTTCAGCTTGCGGTAGTAAATGCAAATCCTCCACCATGTGACTGTTCTAGATGGAATCAACTCGTTCTTTTCATTGGTTACCACAGTCATACCACCTTTCTTGGGCACCACTTGCACTGGACTTACCCACACACTCTCAGAAATAGGGTAAATCACCCCTGTCTCAAGCCATTTCAAAATCTCTTTTCTCACTACCTCTTTCATGGTTGGATTCAGCCTCCTTTGTGCATCTATGAAAGGTCTGCTCTCATCATCTAGACGAATATTGTGCATCACTTTAGAAAGACTTATCCCTCTAATGTCTGCCAGTGTCCACCCAATAGCAAGCTTGTGAGCCCGCAATACTCTCAGTAATTTTCAACCTCCACATTAGATAGATGAGCAGACACAATCACTGGTAAAGGTTTCATTCTCACCTAGATACCTGTAGTGCAGATGATTTGATAGGGTCTTCAATTCTAACTCTGGAGCTCTCTCGATGGAAGGTACTGGTCTTTCTGGCATTTTTCCAAGCTCCTCATATTTCTTCCTATAACAAGCTCATAGGAATCCATCCAATTTACACGCTCCATTATCTCTGTATCATCACTAGCATCCTCCTCACATTTTGTTATTGCTAACTCAAGAGCGTCCGTACTCCTGCAGCTTTTCTCAGAAATCGCTTCTTCAATCACCTCAATAGAAAAACAGTTATCGCTCGCTCTTGGATAGGTTGCTGCCCTGAATACATTAAATATCACCTTATCTCCCTGGACTCGGAGCTTCAACTCACCCTTCTGTACATCAATGAGTGCTTTCCATGTGGCTAAGAATGGTCTCCCAAGGATGAAGGGCACAAATTCATCTTCCTCCATATCTAGAATAATGAAGTCAGCTGGAAAAATGAACTTATCTACTTTTACCAATACATCTTCAATAATACCTCTGGATGCTTAATGGAACGGTCAGCTAGTTGAAAAGTGATGGTCTCGGCTTCGCTTCCCCCACTCCAAGTCTGCAAAACACAGAGTACGACATCAAATTGATGTTTTCCCCCAAATCGCATAGTGCATGCTGACACTCAAAATTTCCTATAGTTCAAGGGATGGTGAAGCTTCTTGGATCTCTCAATTTCTGAGGCAACTTCCTCTGCAAAATGGCACTACACTCCTCAATTAATGCCACTGTCTCATATTCTTCCAGCTTCCTCTTTTTAAAGAGGATTTTCTTCATGAACTTGACATAACTAGACATCTGCTCCAAAGCTTCAGCAAACGGATGATATGCAGCTTTGAAGACCTCCAAAAACTTAGAAAATTATTTGTCAAGAGAATTTTTTTCTAAGTCTCTGGGGTATGAAATTTTGACCTGAGGTGCATCACTGACTACCGGTGGTATTTCCTTGGACGCAACATGGTCTTCAGTAATTACTACCCTCTCTGAATCCTTTGCCTCACTTGATTCACCCTTCTCCTTTGCAGATGGTGGTGATGCACTCGATTCAACTTGTTTACCACTCCTCAAATTAATGGCATGACACTGCTCTTTTGGATTCACAACAGTATTGCTAGAGAGATTACCATGCGTTCTATTGTTCAGCATGTTAACTAGTTGTCCCACTTGTGTCTCCAAATTCCTGATAGATGATATAGTCTCTGTCATGAATTGAGTCTGAGAATTTATGAGAGTAAATAAGGCTAATTGCAACTCATTTTTCCTTGCTTGTTGAATTGGTGGTCTGGGTTGCTGCGATGATGTGGCTTGACTGTTCTGTTGTTGCTGAAATTTCCCCTGAGAAGATGGATTGGTCTGCTGATATTGCCCCTGAAATTGAGGCTGCTGGTTCTGACTATTTCACCAAGAAAAGTTGGGGTGATTCCTCCACCCTGGATTATATGTATTGGAGAAAGGATTATTGTATGGACGTTGAAAATTCTCAACAGCTTGAACCTCAAATTGATCCACGAGAATATTATTGGGATCCACTGTTGAGCATTGATCAAATGTATGTGGTCCCCCACAAATCTCACATCATTCTGGTGTCTGCACAACATTGGCTGTCATGGTGTTCTGCTGCAATTGTTTTGTCAAGGAAGCCACTTGAGCAGTAAGTGCAGTAATAACGTCTAACTCATGAACTCCAACCCATTTTCTGCTATTTGCTGATCTCTCATTTGACTACTGATGGTTGTTAGTGGTCATGTATTATAATAGCTCATGTGCCTCATTGGCACTTTTACTCATGAATTTCCCAATGCAACAACATCAATAATAGTATGAGTAGTACCACACAACCCGTTGTAAAAAATGTGGACCAACATCCACTTCTCAATCTCATGGTGCGAACACTTTCTCTGTAGATTCTTGAATCTCTCCCATGCATCATACAACGACTCTCCATCAAGCTGGTAAAATTTATTCAACTCTCCTCTGAGCTTTGCAGCCTTTGACGGAGGGAATTTGGCAAGAAACTTCTGAGCTAAGTCCTGCCACGTGGTAATGGTGTTCGCCTGCAAGGATATCAACCAGCTCTTGGCTCGATCCCTAAGTGAGAAGGGGAAGATCCTCAATCTAATGACATCATCAGTAACACCATTATATTTAAAGGTCGCACATAATTCCAAAAAATTCGCTAAATGCATGTGTGAGTCTTCTGATGGAAAACCCCCAAACTGAACTGAACCTTGAACCATGTGAAAGATCGCTGGCTTGATTTCGAAGTTATTGGCTTCCACAGCGGGTAGCCTGATGCATGTCTGCACCCCTATAACTGTCAGCATTACATAGTCCCTCAAGCTCCTCTCTGCAGGATGCTGGACTTGTCTCATGGTTGTCGGTACCTCTTCATTCAACCCATTCTGATTCTGTTGATTTTCCATTATGATTGAATTAATAATTCTTTTCTGTCGCCTGTTCTGCTTACATAATTTCTCAATATCCGGGTTTAGAGGGACAACTGTGTCTGCTCCTATTCTGCTTCGCATAAATAAAGCTCCCTGAAATTGATAAAAAACAAGACAGACAGATCAAGGCAAAAATGTGTTGTAGAATAAAATGAAAAACAAAAACCAAATTAGAATTAAGATTAGATACTTCGATATTGATAGTACTTCAGTCCCCGACAACGGCGCCAAAAACTTGTTGCGATTTTTCTATATGCTTACGCAAGTAAACGTATCACACTGTAGTAATAATCTCGATAAAGCCGAGTACCGTCCACAGAGACTGAGTTATCAATTACCGATTAGCTAACCTTTGGTTTCTATTTGGCTAACGTTAAAGTGTTTGGGTTTTTAAACTAAGAACTACAACTAAGAAATATGAAGAAAATAAACTAAGATGATAATACTTGCGGTTTAAAACAGTTATGAAGGGAATTATGGCTTCCAATCTCCTCAACTATCCACTCAATCAATTGTTAATGCAATACTAATGATTCTTCTTCTTATTAAGATAGCAGGTTAAAGACGATGTTCTATATTCCGGTTAGGACATATAAAAACTCAACCTTATGCAGAAACTTTTTATATTTATGTGATAAGTTTTACCACATGAGGATTAAGAACAATAACCTTATTTACTACACAAGTATCGGGGTACTTTCGTCCATGATTTTAACCTATGTCTAATCAACTATAGCATATTCAAATCTCCCTTTTTCAGATCTCGATTTGAAATCATATAGGTTATGAGAATTAATGGCCAGTTAATTATCATACAATCATCACAAGTTGAATAAATCTCTAATAGATGAAGAAGAAAACAATAATAATGCATTAATTCATGAAAGAGTTTCAAGCAATTCAAAGGAAAACCCTAATAAATATAATTAGCTCATAGTCATGCTAAGAACTAATCAACAAATCCAACATAAACTGAATTAAAGTAAAGAAAAGAAAAAGAACTTGAACAAATTGAAGTCTCAAATTGTGTTCTAGCCTTCGTTCCTTGCCTCCCAAAACATCACCCGCCTCAGTAGAATAATCCCTAGGGCTTATAAATCAATCAAATCCCGTTTTGGACCTTTTTGCCCTTTTAAAATTCGGCTTTTTTCTGCAAAAATATGTGTCGGCGCTGCAGCCATTCAACAGGAGCTACTGAACAACCGGCGTTGCGTCTCAGCTTTCGGGCGCCGCGGCGCCTTCAACGGTAATTTTGTTTTTAGCTTCTGCCTTTCAGGCGCCCCGGCTCCTGGTTCCAGCACCGCGACTCATCAGTGCCACAACTCTTCTTTCTATGCGCCGCGGCTCTTGACACGGTCTCGTCAGGAATTCTACCAGATTTCTTCTATTCTGCCCGGGACTCCTGTGCTTGATTGTTTGGGGCTCGATTCTGCATTTTCATCCAACAAATAGCTCATTTCCTCTTCAATTCGTCATTTCCCACCTAAATCGCTTATGATCTGAAAACACTAAACAAAACGCATAACACGTTACAAAATAACTAAAAGACACATAAAAGATACCCTAAAACAGACTAATTTTTTTTACTAAAATGGACTTAACATACTCTGATTTCAGTATGTACAACATTGAACACCTTCAAAACACAACCCACAAACTAGAACTGAAGGAGATGAAAATGAGGTGTCTGACAACACGCCTCTAAGAAGGTTCATACCAAAGAGGGTCCGAAGAACATTCAGAAATGTTGCTTCGAATGTTGCCTCAACATCGAAGGCAACAGACACATTAGTGGACCTTGACTATGTTGCCCCAACATCACAGGCAACACCTGCACAAACCTCAACAAATGAGAGTAGTCCAAAATTTCAATAAGATTCTGAGGTAATGCCTTATTCTCCCATGTTTCAAACAAAATCATTTGCTGATAATTGGAAGTGGTTTAAAAGTAGAATGATTATGGAAGAAAGAGTCATTGACCTAAATTCATTCTTCGATAATAATTTTGTTGATTTTTTTAAGCAGCAGAAGTTTATTAAGTTCAATAACTGGAAAAAATCCCTAATTGTGATAGAGTGATTAGGGTATTTATGCTAATCTGACACTCATTGTTAAAGACATTAACTCAAAGAAATTTGAGAAAGTGTACTTATACAATAAGGTGTATTACTTTACACCCGAGATCATCAACACCACTCTAGGGAGAGCCACAAATGATAGAACCCCTCAATACAATCCCACTACTGAGGAACTTTATTCTATGATCAAATACCTTACTGGGAGTTTGATTACAGTCTGGGCACCTCGTAGTTATGTATCCAAACTAACTGCCCTATTTACAACCTTGCACAAGCTTGCCATATTCAACTGACTACCTTCTCTAAATGAGACTGTAGTAACTCTAGAGCAAGCAACACTGCTGTATAAAATAGGAAAAAATGATAGAGTTAATTTAGGAACCATTATATTTGAACATGTTGCCAATCTGGCAGAAAGAAAAAAAACTCTGTCCTTCCGTATCCCTCCTTAATCTATCAAATCCTACTCAATCAAGGGTTTAAAATCCCAAAGGGGGAGAAACTGAGTCCTGCATTAGAGGTATACTCAGTACACAAAGTAGTGGTTAACAGTAGGGACATGATCATTGACCTACCCTGGAAGAAGGAAAACTGGGACACAAAAACTACATCAGATGTTGCCAATACTCCAGGTAACACAGGACAAAACCAGTTCCCTATGTCCAAAGAATGGCTATAAATGCACATTACTTAGATAAATATACAAATTGAAGAGCTAGTGCGAGCGAAAATTATTACGAGGACATCATTTCTTCACAAAAAGGGGGAGATGATGATACTGAAGCTGAAGCAAGGCCAAGAAATGGTGCAGGGGAGATTGAGATTGAGAGATGATGATGACTGACTGCTGCTGCCAATGCCGAGGAGATGAAGAGGGTAGAGCTGAATTTCAGATTGTTTTGTCAAAATAGAAAGCGACTGGAAGCTATTGTGGCACAATACAATCTAGATAAGGGTGTCATGTCTATGGAATGAGCTATGAATGCGATAATATGTGATGCAAGATTAATATGTTGATACATTGGTTTACATTTTTTTGCTGGTTTGTAATATATTTTAAACTGAGAATATGGTCTGGTCTTGTAGATATTGTTTTTCTTTCTGTGGAAATAATATGACTACTAGTTGTTGACTGTTCACGAATGTGTTGTATGTAAGTCACGACTAATGGACACAAGTTCTTTCTAACTTAATCATCGATACAAGTACTTAAAATTTGTAACTGCAGGTTGAGGGGGAGCATGGACCCAATCCTACTGATCTTTAGATAACAAGGACAACATCTAGAATCAGTATCCTAGACATTTTTAGGTTTGTATGGAGTTTTGTGAAGAAAGACAAAAAGGGGGAAATTCTTGATGTTGGATGAGTGTTGTGACAACACTAGTAATCGTTCAGGACAACATCGCTTATGAACATAAGGATATTTCCTGCAGTGTTGTAACAATATCACATACAACATCTCTACAAATGATTTTGCCTATTCTTCCGGCCAAAATAGTGATTGTTATTGTGAGGTAAAACTGACCTAGGCAAGATAACCAGGAAGCTATGTTTAAAACGTGAGAAAAGAAGAAGTCAAGCTTGGAAGAAAAGTGACGTGAATACCAAGTCAAGAGTTGTTGAGGTTTTCATGGAGGAAGAATCGGTCCAAGCTACTTCCTACTTTCTCTCAACTCCCGCAACCAACCAGTGAGAATTTCAAGGAGGTTTCACACTATATATAGAGGAGGAACTTCAGAGTATCGATATTCAGATTACAACAAAAAGATAATCAAGAGAACTCTCGAAAATTCACTTCAGAAACTGGATCAAACACCATTGCCTAAAGTAGTATAACAACATCTAGTCCAACATTACGATTGTTGCCCAGATTCTAGATTAAGCTTAGTGTTGAAATAATTGTAATGAAGATGTTGTATGTTTCTTTATAGATGTTTTATCTTTAGGCTGAAGTCATCTACGACTTCGTTTTTTTGTAATTTCTTTGTATTTTGTATCTACAAATTGTAAAAAGAAATTCAATTATAATTGTATATAAAATATATTACTTGGTCACTGACCATCAAGGGATATATTAATATATACCCTTAAAAATATAAATCTTGTGTCTTTTACTTTTTTCACTGCATTTACTCTTTAAAGATTTATTACTGTTTTTGTCAAGTGTTGCCTCAAGTGTTGACACAACACTGAAGACAACATACTGAAACTGTTTAGTTGTTCAAGTTTTTGAATTCTTATTTTATTCTTACTTATACTTGCTTATCTGTAGCCTCGGACCCAACAATATGAAATTGATGGAGTGTTTATGGTCTCTTTTTCATAATTTTTTTCCTAGTCTTTAGAAGTTTAGCTTTGAAAAGGTTTAAAATATTTGCTCATTAAAAGAGGTGGTAATGCAATGAAGTGGAAGGCCAGAAGGAGTTCTCCTTGCTCAATTCTATGGCTCTTGGGTTAAAATAATTCTTTTGCAAGTCAACATGATTCAATGATGTGAAACTGTTGGAAGGCGATTTCTTATATACCGTGCATGTGAATGATATTATAATACCAATTTTGTCATTTTAACTTTCATCCATCCTCTCATTTCTTTAACCATGCTTTTAGAAGATGTTAGTAATTACTTTTTGATTGTTATATATATGTAGAATCGACGTGAAGCAAAATATTTGAATATTAATACATATTGATCGTTTTGCTAGAGAATGGATCATAGAGTAAAAAGCCATTTGTAAGTGTAACTATCTTGAGTCAAATTTGATCAAGTAAACTCCAGTCCTGTAGGTTCATCACGTAGCTGAGGACTACATTTCACTCCTATATCTCTTTTACGTAGATTTCTTCTTTGTGTGAATCCACCCAGTCTTCATATATCTCCTTACAGTTCAGTCAGTATCATCATATTCTTTGGAAATAATAATGCAGGAGTGGTGGAAACTCCCTTGAAGTTCTCAAAAGATAACATAGAGCTGCAGTTTTCCGCCTCGATGCATTCTGCAGCAAGGTACTTGGTAGATTCAGTTCTTTCATTGAAGATGGTTCATAATTGAAAGAAAGAAATAACCATATTTATTGTACTCTCTACTTGTTGCTTCAATTTCTGTTGTTGATTTAAGCTGTTAGTAAGAACTAGCTAGTATATGTATTTGCTGAGCCTCACCCACTATATATTTCACTTTTTTTTTAAGGGGTATCACCCAATTCCAAAATCCGATTCTGGATGGTATTTTATTAATTTACGAAAAGAAATACAGTGAGGGGGGACTTAAAACCTTAACCCTACGCAATATGAAAACTGGACAACCCCAGTTTTGATGAATATTATGTACAATTCTGAGTGAAACTATATGATGCATGTTCTGTACAATGAGTCCTATATGAAATGATGTATGAACCTAGTAACAGTTCTTCCTTAGAACTTTATCTTTAATCAGTGTTAAAGAACTGTTTTAACATGAGTCTAATGCAAATACCAAACTAAATTCTATCCTACTAAACTGCAGAAGTATACATTTGTTCTGATTGTGAACATAAGATAACTGTTTTGCATTTGTAGCACTCAGCCAGGCAGTCAAGGTGGATCAAAAGTGAAGAAAGAATTGCTTTGTGGTCTTGACCTTATTGATGGCATTCCCCATTTGTCCAGGTTGAAAATACCTTTTACATTTCTTGACAGCTGTTGAAAGCTGTTGTATGTCATCTGATCCATGTGATTATGACTTAGTTGTGCTAATTTATCTGCAACTTGATTTTCCTTCCTTAGTGTTTGATTTGGATCTGGTGTGTTCTTATTAAGCTTTGTATCCATCTTGTGATTTGAATAATGTTCTAGTGGGCTTTGTATTTTCCTTGTATAGCATGTATGAGCAGTTGAGAATCAGACTCCACTATTATTTGTTGGAATCCATTGTTTATGCACCAAGTGATTTCTTCTTGTAAAGCTCTTGCTTCAGCCCAGTTGTTCCTTTGCCCAAGTTGATGTTGTATGCTGATATGAGCCTTCCCTCATTTATTCTGATCACCCATCCTCCTCCCCAATCTTCTCCCCTGCAGCTGCCATCACTGTTAAGTTTAATAAAAAAAAAAAATTGTTATATTTTTTAGTCTTAATAAGAAAAACTGAAAATCTGCTTATAGAAAAAGAAAACACCAGAAAGTAGGAAACAAGAGACCTTCAATGAAGAAGACACAAATGGAGTCCAAGACTAATAATTATAAGATCAATAACACAAAAAAGACAAAGGAATTGACTTTTTTATACGACAAGTATCAATTATTTAGTGTCGCCTTTTAAGAATTACCCTCTTTATAAGGAAAAGTATGTCTAAGAGTCTTGATGACAACACTAAATTACCCGCTAAGTGAAGCAAGGCGGTCAACTTCTTTTGTGCCTCGTTTAAGGGCTTAACCGTCCTTTTGACCACATTGTTTGTTCTGATGGGTTAGAATTGAAATAAATTTTATGCAAGTCACATTAATTAGAGATTAACTAGAACTACATATTGGATATATTTCTTTTAATGTACTTGGTATTGAGAATAGATTGAAATAAGTTTTTGAAATTTTATGCATGTGATTATCTAAGTACATCTGCATCTCCACTAGAAACATTGATCTACAACAACTTCACAATGACCTCCTCTGTATATTAGTACGCTACTCAAAACATAGGAACCACATCATTGTACAAGTAAGATATATTGTATGAGTTTATTATAGTTGCCTAGCAATTTATCCGCAAAACATGTAGGAGTTTTGTTGGGTAATGTACGCAGTGGAATTTAAATTTTTTAGTTTCAAACCCAACAAGGACAGAACTGCAGGATAATTATGCAATGATATAAAACATGTAAAATAACATATATAATGTAACTGTAATACATCGATAGTGAACTTACAGTTGTATAAATCTGGAGTCTTTTCGTATATCCGAAGGTAAGCACCCAACTGTTCCTCGATTGCAAGTTATAGACTCCGATGAATAGCTAGGAAATTTCGGCAGATGTTCGAGAGGATATTGTAAGACTAAATCTGTAAGACTTAGAATGATTTGTGAAATAAAGTGTATGAATTATGATCTTAATGCATGTATTTATAGCTGCGTTTTAACCCTAAAACACATCTAGGGTTACACGTGGTCCTGGCCCAGAAAACAAGACGCAGGCGGCGCCGCGGCGCTAAGTGGATGGCGCCGCGACCCTGGGTCCCATGTGCCGCGACCCTTATCCAATTTTGCCTCGTTTTCATTTTAATTAAATATGAAATTCAACCTCGACTTAATTAAATAATCATTATTCATTCAAATGTCTCGATCATAAATCAAACTTTTATATTCTCTCGTTACATCCTTAGATCGACGGAACAATTGACTTAGTGTTACCCTACATGCCTTCACATATCGACACTAATCACATTATGGTCTACACGGAACTCCTAGACGGCGCCGGAAGACGAACTCAATATGTGAAGTATAGTTACACGAATCTGGTAAACTGAACCTCTATGTGGGAAGATAAAATCCTTTCATTCATGACACACTCGATCAAGCTTAGGATCTGTCAAGTGTCTATCCAAATAGCTTGATCACTATATCTCATCTATATTAGTTGACAACAAGACCATATCCTAGATATGTCTACTGCGTTGGCCAACGACTTAGTCAACCTAATATCATATGAGAATTTGAGTATTCTCTCGAATATATATTCGAGGAATGAATCATAGTCTTGGCTCAACTACCACCTTCAAGGCTTCAATCCACTTCATAATATACCCAATACGAGTTGTATCTCAACCTATAAGACATTTGAGCTTAGGACATGATCAAAGTACATTACTTTGTAGATAATGTGCATATCGACCTCAAGTCTAAGGATTTCTATTTCCCACATAGATCATACTTTAGACATGTATAACAAACAGTATATCAGCATGGTATACCAATACTTTCAAAGTATCCATGTGTCCATCACGAGTATCCATAACTCGGAGCATGTGAGACATAATGCATCCTCAAAGGATATGATGCAGACCACATGTCGACTTATCACATATCATCGATATTCCATTTTAGATGATCATTAGTCGAGACTATTTTAAGAGTTACATTATTTTATTAATATATCACACTATTAATAACCACATAATCTCTAGGGATGCATATTATAGAATATTATAAACAATCAACTAATAATTCAATAATTGCAAATGCCATAATAGTAATCTCCATTAATATAAATAAGAATGTGTATAAAGTACATTTGTTCTAATACAGATTGTCTCTAGGAAAGTGAGGTCAACCTTTCTATCAGCCCTATCATCTTCAGCACATGTTGAGACACTTGGCCCCCTTCAGTCAACTTACATTTGAAGAGCTCTATTAATAGCTCATATTCCATTGTCTGGGACTGAGAGTCACAGACTCTTCAAATGCTCTAGCATCTCGTTGGGGCCCATGTTCTCATGTTGCCTTTGTAGTTCCACTGACATGGAAGCCAACATGACACATTATGCAGAAGTGGCGTCATCTAGATGTTTCTGATAGGCCGCCTTATCAAATGAGGCATATTCAACAGAGTCTTCGACATGCACTACGGGGAATACTTTGTCTAACACATATTCAATTCTTTTTTGCCTCAAGACAATCCTTAGATTCCTAAGTCAGTCCAGATAGTTCGGTTCAGTGAGTTTGTTCATTTCCATAAGAATTTTAAGTGATAGGCTCTACATTCTGATAATCTGAAGAGTTAGATAGACAGAAAACTAGAATCAAATTCATTTCCTTTTATACACATTCGTTTAGGCTAATTAACATGGTCTTTCGTTTAATTAGCTCCACTATTTTAACATACTTCTACGACCCCATGGTAGAATACGAACTTAGATTTATTTAAGGTCATAATGGGCCAAGATCCAAGCCTATGCTATCTCCGCATTTGCTTTGGCTGATAACTTCAATAACATATCTTGGTAGGTTCTAAACCAATTGCAAAATTTATTTCCAACTCTTGGTTGATTAAATATTTCATTTTAATCTTGCGTCCTTAGATTAGTCCGACACTTTGGCGCCAAGATTTGTCTAAGCAAGTCAACCCCATTACACGGCTGCGTTTATGTTTCTAAGTAAACTTGGTCTTTGTGAGCAAACACTTTGGTGTAAATACCCATAAAAGTTGATCATCTACTTTTACATTTAAACACATCAATGAAAGAGTCTGAGTCCTCGTAGACTTAGAGCAAATGCTTTGACATAAATACTCGTATCGCCGAAAATTTTTTTGCACTCTAACAATTATAATGGACGACACATTCTAATTTAGACTTGTATTTAAACTTTGGGGAACATTTTCAATTTCGTGGATTTTAACGAAGATCAACATTCTATGTCATATCGTATACGACATCTTATCATGCAATTACTAAAATACATTTATTTGGGAAACCATCAACCCAATAGGCATGATATAAGATGATTTTAATCAATTACTGGGTGCCGCCTACCCAAACAGTTATAGCAAACACTATGCTAATAATTAAATGCACGCATTTAAAAAACTTAGCATATTTTCGTATATTATTCAATAATATACAATTAATGATAATTATGGGTTAATTCGTTGAAACTCTAAAATTTAAGTCTATGACAAATAGTCCCTTAAACGTTTTCTGATTTTAAAAACTGATTTTTAGAATATTTCTGTAAATTCCAAACTTTTCATAATTTACAGTTTAGTCCCTCCAGAATTTAAAATTTCAATTTGAAACCCTTTAAATTCAGAAGATCTAATTTTAATTTTCAGAAAATATTTTTCAGGTTTTAGGGACCTGTCTGCAATTTTCGGATTTTAAAAATTTGATTTTTAGAAACTTTATTTAATTACAGATTCCCAAAGGACCAAATCTGTCTATTTTAAAAAGTTTTAATTTCACATTCTGAAACTTTTAAACTTCAGAATTAGAATCTGAAATGTTTAAAACATCAATTTCTGATTCCGGATTTTTTTTTTGAATCTGGAGCCTCGGCGCCTCAGAGGTAGTGAGTCAAAAAAAATAATTAAGCTCTCGGGATGAACAGCGCCGCGACGCTTCTGACAAACTCTAGGCAGCGCCGCGACGCTCTATCGTGGAGCCGCGGTACCGCCCTAAAACCTTAGCAGGCGCCGCGGTGCTCTATCGTGGAGCCGCGACGCCTCTATCCCAGAAACACAAAATCTGCATTTTCGAAACCCTAAAACTAGTTCAGGGTCGTATCTGCAGATTCATCCTCGTACCCCTTCACAATCAAACAACACGTTCATCGACCATCATCCAATCTCTTCTAGTTCTTCGTCTTAGTGCACCATGTTCGTAATGAACCAGTTACGCACATCAACTTAGAAGAGTTAAATTTGAATGACTTCCTCAACTATATCATTGTTCAATAGTTAAAGAGACAAGGATTATGCGTTCTAAAGACATTAGGTTTTAAAACTTCTAAACGACATAAAATTTAGATTAAACAAACTCTAACTCATATTATCATTATCAATCAGTACATAATCACACAAAAAAACCCAGGCTCTGATATCACTGTGAGGGTTTTGTTGGGTTCGTGTACGCAACATAATTTGAAAATTTTAATTTCAAACCCAACAAGCGACGAACTGCAGGATGATTATGCAATGATATAGAATATGTAAACATAACATGTATAATGTAACTGTAATACATCGATAGTGAACTTACGGTTTGTATAAATATGGAGTCTTTTCGTATATCCGAGGGTGAGCACACAACTGTTGCTCGATTGCAAGTTCTAGACTCCGATGTAACTCCTCTTTCGAATAGCTAGGAAATTTGGCAGAGGTTCGAGAGGATATTGGAAGACTAAATCTCTAAGACTTAGAATGATTTGTGAAATCAAGTGTATGAATTATGATCTTAAGACATGTATTTATAGCTGCATTTTAACCCTAAAACGCAACTAGGGTTACACTTGGGCCTGATCCAGAAAACGAGACGCGGTGGGTCAGTCTTACTGGCCCACTGCCAAGGCGGCGGCGCGGTGCTATGGTGCCGCGGCCCTGAGTCCCATGAGCCGCGACCCTTATCCAAGGTTTCCTCATTTTCATTTTAAATAAATCTGAAATTCAATCTCGACTTATTAAATAATCACTATTCATTCAAATGTCTCGATCATAAATCGAACATTTATATTATCTCGTTACATTCTTATATCGACAGAACAATTAACTTAGTGTTACCCTACAGGCCTTCACATATCGACACTAATCACATCAGGGTCTACACGGAACTCCTAGACGACACCAGAAGAAGAACTCAATATATGAAGTATAGTTACACGAATCTGGTAAAATGAACCTCTATGTGGGAATATAAAATCCTTTCATTCACGACACGCTCGATCAAGCTTAGGATCTGTCAAGTGTCTATCCAAATGGCTTGATCACTATATCTCATATATATTAGTTGACAACAAGACCATATCCTAGATATGTCTATTGCGTTGGCCAACGACTTAGTCAACCTAATATCATATGAGAATCTAAGTGTTATCTCGAATATATATTCGAGGAATGAATCCTAATCTCGGCTCAACTACCACCTTCAATCTACTTCGTAATATACCCAATACGAGTCGTATCTCAACCTATAAGACAATTGAGCTTAGGACATGATCAAAGTACATTACTCCGTAGACCGTAGACAAGGTGCGTATCGACCTCAAGTCTAAGGATTTCTATTTTTCACACGCTGATCATACTTTAGACATGTATAACAAACAATATATCAGCAGGGTATACCAATACTTCCAAAGTATCGATGTGTCCATCACGAGTATCCATAACTCGTAGCATGTGAGACATAATGCATCCTCAAAGGATATGATGCATATCACATGTCAACTTATCACATATCATCAATATCCCATTTTCGATGATCATTAGCAGGGCCGTCTCAAATATTTTGGGGGCCCTGTTCTAATTCGTAAAAGTGAGCCCTTAATTGGGCTAAGACCTGCAAATTATGAGCTTTTACTGTAAATTCTGGCTAATACTACTTAATAAAAAATGAAAAAATGGGCCCTAAAGTTTTTCGTTTTTTAGGGGGCCCTGTGCGATAGCACACCTCGCACGGGTCCAAAGACGGCCCTGATCATTAGTCGAGGCTGTTTTAATAGTTACATTATAATATTAATAGTTCACACTATTAATAACCACATAATATCTAGGGATGCATATTATAGAATATTATAAACAATTAACTAATAATTTAATAATTATAAATATCATAATATTAATCTCTATTAATATAAATAAGAATATGTATAAAGTATATTTATTCTAATACATATTATCTTTAAGACATAAATATACTTTCACAAGTAATGATAAAAGTAGCAGTTATATGCATAAGCTTCGACTCTTAACCACTAGAAACCCAATAGCAGAAACAAGTCTAGAAAAAGTTATGCTAGTCATATAACGTTCCATTACCACTAGAGACAAGTTTATATAAGGTTATGCTTGCGCAACTGCCTTTATTGCACCACAAGAGGAAATTCACAAGTATAATCACTCTTTCACGACTGTCACCACTTTACTCCCTATTTTATTTTCTTATATGTTTTTGGCCAAGACACTCCTCGTGAACTGACTTTTGAAAATGAGTTAGACTTCACATCCATTTCTTCACATGATATTAAAACCAAGGATTTGAGTCCTTACTCTTAAAAAAAAAATCTATCTTGTCTAAAGGTTCTTAAGTTTCTGTCTCTCAATTTTTAAAATTAAAAAAAATTCCTTGACTTTCTCTATTTCAGTTCTAAAAAAAAGAAAAAGATTGTTTCCCTGTTATTGTATATCCTCATATTGAGTACCCATGTTACATTTTCCATATTTCAATTGGCAGGTTTTGGGAGGGGGTGTTAAGTGTAGCACATTGGTAGATCAATTTCTTCACATTTAGTGAGCCCGAAAACCTTAAGCAAGGTCATAAAAATGAAAATGAAGAGAACTCATGTGATAATTCAAGTATGCAATTACTTAACATGACCATGCCTGACTCTTACACATAAGTATTACTTCAGTAATAGTCTACAATGCTCTACTTGTAAAACTCTAGAGGTAAAATCTTTAAAGGATTCATCCATATATTTAGAAACTTAAGAGAGAAATGCACAGGGTTTCAAAAGATTCCAGAATATTGTATTGAAACTAATATTTCAAAACTTCAAAACTTTTATAAGGATAGTATTACCAACAACCAGTGTGGCTTGCTTTCGATCTAGCTGAATACTTCTTCAGGACAACTTGAAAGACCACCAATTGAAAGAAGAATTGTATGGATATGTAGAGTTTTCTCAGCATACCCGTGTTTTAAAAGGCGCAAGTGTAAAAACATGGTAACAAGTGTGTGTTTGCTGAAGCCACCTCTGTAGATTGCATATTTTGATGCCTGAATAGCTAAGAATTGAATTAGAATGAATAAAGAATTGAAGAATTGACAATTTAAACTATTTGATTACAGCTTTTTCCAGAAATCACTACCAAAACATCTTGCAGTATCGTTCTTCAAGGTTCTTACAGTAAGCGCTCTCTTCCTCAGTTGGATAATTCTTTTGATATAGAGCCTCTAGTGCATTTTTTTTACAAGTCATAGTTCCTGGACACTTGTATTCTTTTGGCTCTTTCATTTTAGTGTTAGTTTTCTCTGAATTTTTTTGGCCTGCACTTCTCCTTGGTAAGTTTGTCCTTTCCATGTATGAGATTTGACATTTACTGACTTTTATTTCAAGAAACTTGTCGCCTGTATACTTACTGGTTTGATAGAGGGTGCACATTCTTTTAGGAATTGGATTGTGTTGCTCGAAGTATTAATGAAACAATTATATTTTGAAGGAAAGTCTTGGACTAACTGGTAAAGTTGCTGTCATGTGACCTAGAGGTCATGGGTTCAAATAGTGGAAATAACCTTTCGCAGAAATGTGAGGTAAGGCTGCGTACAATATAGACCCTTGTGGTCCGACCCTTTCCCAGACTCCGCGCATAACTCAGCTTAGTGCACCGGATGCCCTTTTAGTTACTTTATATTTTGTTCTTGAAACTGGTTGACAAATTCCCAGTGTGTGCTTATAATAAATTGTATTTCAGCTTGTAAATATTTTTTCACTTTCTTTCCAGGTTTCTAGCTCTACTTTTTATTTCTATTTCTCTGTAAAATAATCATGACATCAACATTCTTTTAATTTTATTTAGAGGAGATAACAAAGTTCATGCTTAACACTGTTATATTTTTTCAAATTGTTTTGTATAAATTTAGTTCTACTTTCTGCACATTACTGTCATCGGGTCGTGCTGACATGAGCTCCAACTATCTAGTATATATATACTTCATCATTTTTTGCATTTTGGATTGTATTTTGATTGACTTCTTTCTGTAAAATCAATGCAAATTCAATTGAAATTAAGAAAGTTCGTGGAAAATCCAGAAAAAGGGTCGTGAGAATGGAAGTAATCTATGGAAAGAAAAGATGATCAAGAGAGGAGAAAGCACGATGATTAGATATTGTATTTTTCTAAGACAATCTCATTTTTATTGTAGGAGATATTATGTCAGGTAGCCGAATTTTGGACAATAATTTGGGCACCTAAATTAAGAAAATAGATCCGAGCGTTGGAAATTTTTGTTATATTTACATATACTAATAAGAACATTAGTATACAAAGAATGTGATCCCGAAATAATTTTGAATGCAACAAGTGTGACGATGTGGATTAATAATAATAATTGTATATTTCCAGAAGAGGTGATGGACTAATGTCATATTACAAATTATGACATCGAGTATACGAATGTTTTATGAATTTTTAGGATTTAAGTGAATTGGAATCAAGCATTAATTGTGTGTGTGCAATTGATTTAATTAATGGGGGAGATATCCACGTGTAACAATTAAAGTGACTAAGAGGTTATATCAATAGGTGGCATTTGATGGAAACTTATGAGATTTTTAGGCGGTGGCGTTCATCAAACGTTTAGTATTTTAATTGAGAACATCTCGAATTGTCTGGGGTTAGCGAGTGAGATAAAGAAAATGTAAAAAGAAAGAAAGAAAGAAAGAAAGGGACGAACCAGTGAAGTTATCAAGTGAGGAAGCAGTTCATTGCTAACATTCTTCCAACCCTTTTCTTTTACTAAAGTAATCAAAACTTTTCATCGAAAGCATGTTTAAATTATTTCTAAATCCTTAATAAGACATACGAAAAAGATAATAATGAAATTCACAGTGTCGTCAAAAGTACAAAGGTAATATATCACCCGTTGAAGTTAGAATATGGTGTTACTATTCATGCATTTTTATTTGTATTACATTCATATATAACCGTGACCACTTGTGCTACGCACCCTACTATATGGTAAATATTATATATATGTAGGGGATATTGGGAAAGGGAAGGCGTTATATACGCACACCACCTGTAGGTGGTACAAATTATCACAAAAGAGTCCGAAGAGGCTAACATGAATCGATGCCCATGTGTGGCCGATATAACCAGATGCCCACAGAGGCGGTAATGGATAGGAAGAGCTCTTGTGTGGCCACTATATATATGTATACCGCATTTGCATCATGCATGACATTTAGAAACATTATGCCCACAGAGGTCGATAATGAAATGATGTCCCTAGAGGCTGTTATGGTAAGAAAGATTGCCTAATGAAGCTGAGGTATGTGCATACTGCATCATGCATAACATTTAGACATATTCATTAGGGCACTCAGATGCAATTACTGTTGGCCAGTTGTTCCTATTTCAGATTATGATACATCTCTGCCATGTTATTCATTATGCCTAACATACTCGATCATAAGTGGTCTTGGCGTTCCTTTTCTTTGAGGACCGCGTTTCATGCCATGAGTTCGATTAAAGAGTAATGGTTCACGCTTGGTAGGTTCTTTGGTTGGTGATGTCGAACACTCTATTTGTTCTAGAGTTGCACTATAGTATTGGTATGATATTTTTTTTGTCGTATACTCTTTAGAGGTTTGTATACAGATGTCCTGTGGATAGTTGGTTGGTATGGCCATATCGGTCTTGGTGTGGTCATGTATATATGTATAAGTCAGTTTTCTGGTCAAGAGCTTTTATAATCTTTTTCGGCTTAGTCTGTACTTATTGTGATTATACGGTGATATTATGATTTGGGGGTACCCGACGGGTGAGATCCGGGCACCCGTCGCGGTCCTTCGGTTTGGGTCGTGACAAACTTGGTATAAGAGCATGTCTGTCCTAGGGAGTCTACAAGTCGTGTCTAGTAGAATCTTGTGTATGAGTATGTTGTGCACCATACTTATACGCAGGAGGCTACCTGACATTTAGGGATGGTTTCTATTCATTCATCTCGTAAATCGTGCAGTTAGAGCTGAGTTTTAAGAATTCAAGTTTAACTCGTTCCTGTTACAGTTTCGGTAACGCCGATTACCAAAAAGACTTCGGTTAGTTTATACTCGTAGCCAGTAAATGAGCGATTTCTATCAAGATGATTGATATGGCAGAAGGGCAGTAGTATGTTAAAAAGTTTCGAGATTATGAGAAGTTGTCTCGCGCATATACGAAAGAGATATTGAAAACCTGGGAAGCGAAATATTTTGTTTTGGGAAGGAGTAAAATAATTGAGGTAATACATACCGGAACACAAGAGTTTGTAAGGATTCACCTTGTAGACCTTATTGTGTTTGCGATTATAGCAATGCCTTCTTCCAGTAGGATTATGATTAGCAGGGAAATTGAAGTTGGATCGAGTGTAATTATGAGTAGTATGTTTTCTATTGGGACAGATTCGTCAGAGGATATGAGTAAGTTGTTTTGCCAAGTATCGACTAATACAGTAACACTCGAGGAGTTAAGGGAAGATCATGTACCATCAGTCCTACCACCGGCTTTGTCTGATTAGGATGTAAGGAGACCGGTGTAGGTATTGAAGCAATTGGTTACCTCTCAGGAACGACTTCAGCTTAGAGCGTCGATGTCACGACTCGACCCCGGGCTCGCGACTGGTGCCCTACCTAGGCACCCTTACAGGTATACATCAGAGATAATCAGCGGAACATACATAAAACTCGTAACGTAAATCAACGAGAAATAAACAACAGGCTAGCCGATAAAGCTACCTCCCCGGATATATGTATACATAGCCAAAAGCAGTTACATCATTTTTCTTTACAAACCGACCCACAAGATATGACTACAGACCTCTAGGAATTTTGACATAACCACTGTGACGGGACAGGGCCCCGCCATACCCATGAATGTACATAAATCTACAACATCAGGGAAACCGTACCAGAAGACAAGCCTCCGGAGAAATGGAGCTTTCCGACAACTGAATCAGTGATCCTAAGAGTGAGGATCCGCAACCTGCTTACCCCTACCTGTGGCATGAATGCATCCCCCGGGGAAAGGAGGTCAGTACAAAATATGTACCAAGTATGTAAAACTGGAAGTACTGTAATTTACATCATAAGTCTAAAATAAAGCTGGAGACATGTATGATAACCAAATTAACAGTACAATGTGCCTTATTATCAACGAGAGTAAACAAGCATAAACATTTCTGGTTCTTAAATAGGAAGCCTATGATTAGCCTAAGGCCATCCGCCCGTAGTATCATTACGCAACCCTACTCCTGGGACTATTTCACCCGCATAGGCCGTATGAACCCGCATGAGGTAATTTCTTCGCATAGGACTATTTCACCCGCATAGGCCGTATGGACCCGCATGAGGTAATTTCCTCGCATATGACTGATCCGCCCTGCATGGGACTGTTTCACCCGCATGAGCCCTACGAACTCGCATGAGGTAGCTTCCTCGCATCGTGGGGAACAAATCCACGGAATATGCAAATGTAACATGCCCCGGGGAATGACCCTGTAATGAATAATATATGACAAGCACAAACGGCTAACATAATAACATAACACAAGCACAACCGACTAACATAATAAACATACGCAAGTCAAGAAATCTCTTAACTCTTATTAGACTTAATTAGCATGCACTCTCATTTTATTTAACTTAAGGCACTAACATGTCTTGAAAAATCAGGGAATTTAACCCAAAGTACTACGTACTTCTATCCTTTTAAAATGACTCTTTTTCATATAAAAACCCCAAGATACTAACACCCGTAGTATCAAGACATATCTACTTTTCACATCAAGTTACTACGCCTTTGGGAATTCATTTCAAGGCTTTGAAATCAAATCCTTCCATTTTCAAAACTTAAGTAACTTATACCTTTAAATAAGTTACCCTTCTTTAAATCAAGTCTTTGATCCTCTTTTGAAATCAGTCAAGTAAACCACTCTTTTAACTTCCCATAAAGTCGTTATAACCAACTCCCCATAAAGCCGTTATAACAACTTTATGCTTTAGAAAACTAAGGCATTTTCATCTTTTAAAATCAAGTGAGTTAATTCTCTAACTCAACCAAACTTAGACATTCTTAGATCAAGTCAATGATATCAAAATGAAACTGAATTCCTTTAAAACTCGTACGTTCACCGTACTATACATTTGTAAAACTCATGCTCAAGAGATAGGGAAAGTTCTACATAACTCTTCGGCTTAATCCACTTGCTACGTTGAATATGCCGCACGTATAATGTCAACTTATAATGACCATAATACGGCTATCAACTTCTAGCTTTTAAAGGTGGAATAATTCTATGTATAAAGTCTCTTATTCTACGGAAAATTGGGCAGCACTTCCTTTGTTTCTACGTACTTTTCCACCTTTTTCAAGGCCCGGATTCAATAACCAAACATGCCACATTTAAGGCTCAACAATTCAGCTAACCAAAGGGGATTACACGCCTAACATGACGTGTAACATTCTGCCCCAATATAAAGTCCTTTCCAATTCTTTTTCAATCCAAGTTGTTTAGTCAAACATGTTATATAGCTGCAATCGATTATAACAACTACAATCCTTTATTTATATAACATGCGACGAGTTTAACTATCGTCCAAATTGTATTGCAATTTCAATGGCTAATAAGCTCATTCTCGGATTTAGGCTCCCAATATTCCAGAACACTCATCAATCTTCACTATATAATTTACATGATCAAATATCAACTACTATAACATGTAATCTTTAATTACATAAGTAAGATGAAGATTATTACCTTGTTAAGACCAAATACAATCCAAGACCTAAAGTCGATCCTTAGCAACTTTAACTTCTTTCCTTTGCGTTCCAATCCGCTATTCGCAACCTTTAGAAGTTCACAAGCAACTTCCCTTCAATTTCCAACCATAACTATGAAAAGCAATTTAGATTTTCATGTTGCGACTAACGTAAAAACGTAGTTTTTCCGGGATTTTTGTATTGAGATACCCTTAGAATACCTTTAGGAACCCTTGGTTTAAGTATTGTGATTTATGATTCAAAATTGCAAAAATACTTGTGTGCTAAGGGGCTATTGCCGAGAGCTCTTAATGAGCAAGGAAAGTTTTTGGAAATTTTCTAAGTGTTGTGAGCTTGTCTTGCTACTAGTGTAGTAATATACTACTTTCAATGGTCTAGATTAGAACACTTGTGTGGTTGAGATTCAAGAAGACAAAAGATCTTGTGTCAAGTTGGCTAGTTGACTTGGTCAATTATATCAAGTCTTGGCTTTCAAGACTTGACCATTTTACCCTTGGTCATTCTCGACCAAGTCCATGTGGGGGGGGGGGGGGGTGACACGTGTCACACTCCCATTCATCCATAATATTTCATTTCCCAAAATTTTCATAATTGGTCAAAATATCGGAAACCTTGTGGGCCCCACAAGAACGTAAGATTTCTCGGGTGGACCCTACGTGACCAAATCCGTAAATAAATTTCCAAAATGATAATAAATTCCTTAAGTCCCAAACAACACGTTTTTAGAATTAATTCTCATTAACGAACATTTTCCCTTTCCGAGGTTCGGAAGATTTCCTTCGGAAAAACAATTCTTTCTTTCGTTCAAATTTTTAACATCCTGGTTCCTTACGTACATTCTCTTAAACATGTCCTGGAACTACAGGGTGTAACAGTCGAATAGAGATAGGCCCTTGAGGGGTCAGGGATTTTATTAGCTAAGGATCGCCAATATTTAAAGGATTTGAAGAAGCAATGTCTTAGGATCGAAGTTGCAAAGGTCGAGTGAGACTACCCTGATCATCTTGTCGTCAGTATAGTCGAGCGCATGCTGGAGTATGCCACAAAGGTACAGGGGGTTGGTTTAGTGTGACAACCATTGCCATAATATTTTGAAGTATCCCAAGTGGATTCGCAAAGGTAAGGATAAGATGAGTATAAGGGCTATAGATGAAAAGAAGAAAACACATAAGTCATCATTGGAAGATTCAGTGGGTTATGAAAATCTACACTTTTACGGTGACTCTTGCTGATTAGAATTCTAGAGGGAACTGTAACAGGATCCTATGAATATGGATTTGATTACAAAATAAGTACAATGAGCTAAGGACTGTCAGAGGTGGAATGAGGCAAGGACAAAATTCTTTCAACAAAAAGTGCAAAAAATCAATGGCTAATATGTAGAGATATGAATACAGAAGTATTCCATAGCTTGATAAAAGCATGGAGAAGTGAGAATATGATATTCAATATAAAGGACTAAAAGAGGTGATACTCTAAATGATATGTCCTGGATTACACAAGCTTTTGTGGAATTTTACGTTAACTTGCTGGAACAAAGAGTTTCGGAAGGGATATGCAACCAATAATATAGTGAGACAAGGAGCAATGAGGAACAAAGAGCAATGCTAGAAGGGAAGATTATAGAGGAGAGATAAGCCCTCGTCCTTGCGTAAAGGGCGATACTGCGTATCATCAAGAATTATATATTAATGATAGTAAGCTAAGGTATGCTACAGGTATTGGACTAGTAAGGTCTTCAGCTTCGTTGTACAGCAGGTTATAATTCTACGTAACCTCTGGATAACAATAGTTTATTGGGGATAATTGAGGACGAGAACTATGGAACAATTGAAGAATAATTGTAAGCAATATGAAAATAATGAATAAGTAGGAATGGAATGGTATGATCAAGTATCAAGACAAAAATGTTTTTCGCTTAATGACGAGAAGAAGGAAGGATTACAACAAGAATAATAAAGGTGAATGAAATTATAGTTATGCAGGTTTCCTAAGGCTTGGATTACTCCACAACAGTGAAATGATCAACAGTAGAGAAATAACAATAAGAACTTTCCGGCCAAAGGTGATGAACTATAGTATGAGAAATACTTTGAGATAAGAGACCCCCAAGGAAACTTGAAATGGAAATGTAAAGGAAAGAGAATGAGCACTCGGTCGGTGAGAGACCTAATAATGATAAGACAAGAAAGCTTGACAAGTCATTGGATCATGTAACACCGTGAATCAGATCTAAACATATGAAGCATCTGTTCCACGACATATACAGTCATACCTTTCAGAAAGTATGTAAATGAAAGTAACAGTGAGTAAAGCTCGAGAGTAGCACCTAAACAGGTGAAAAGAGGCCAATGACGCCTATGGATATAAGGTAGACATTAAAGATATATGTCAAGAGAAAATGACATTATAATACAGATAAAATGTCAGGCAAATGCAAATGTCTATGGGAATTTTTGAATTGACCAAAAGTTCTATGAGATAGATAAAGTAATGGGTTTAAAGCTTAAAGAGAGCAAGAAAATCCTTTTTTCCCCAAAGCGCCATTGACAGAAAGCCTTAGCTCTGAGGCAAGTGAAGAAATTCGAATCTAAGTATAATGACCAGGTTTAGTGATAGTAGATCGACGTCATGTAATGCAATTCTTCGGAGTCTTCTACGTACTGAATAAAGGAATAAGTTAACAATTCATCCCTTAAGGGGTAGTAACGCCAAGTATTGGAAGCAGGAGCAATGTTTGAGATTACGTATGTATACCAGAATATTTTGGAATTATAAACAATACGACAAGTAGAAAATAAATGAACAAGTGTCAAAAGAAATGAAGTTATTTATAATTACGAGTAGTGAGACGGTACAAAAAAAAAGATTTATTTCAGACCAGGAATGAGAGTTAACTGTGATAATACACACACTTAGATTCAATGACATTTTCCATAAAGTGTTCACGATTGAGATACTACAAACGTAAGAGTTTCCAGCACACCAGTTAGTAAACAAAACTAAGTTGACAATATGATCATCCACCCACAAGCAACTGGACTAATGTGAAGACTAAGGAGAAAAGTTGACATGAGGAAACATGAGAAGAACTATCTGACACGTGATTTAAAATTGGAAGTGGTAGTATATGCACTAAAAATTTGGCGGCACTATTTATATGGTGTTCATATCGACATCTTTACGAATCATAAAAGTCTGCAATACATATTCAAACAGAAGGAGCTGAACTTGAGACAAAGAAAGTGACTTAAATTATTGAAGGATTATGATGTGGACATCTTATATCACCCTGGTAAAGCTAATGTGGTAGCAGACACACTTAGCCGTAAATCAACGGTCAGCTCGATGCAAGCGCAAGTCAAAAGGAAAGAATTGGTGAGAGAGCTTCATCAGTTAGCTAGTTTGGGAATCCGATTAATGCATTCGGAGGATGGTGGTTTTGTGATTCAGTGTCACGACCCGACCCCGGGCCCGCGATTGGTGCCCTACCTGGGCACCCTTACAGGTATACATCAGAGATATACAGCGGAACATACATAAACTTAAACAATGAAATAAATAATAGGTCAGCCGATAAGGCTACCCCCCTGGATATAAACAAATCCAACAGCAGTTACCTCTAAATATTTTTTTTTAAAGTGACCCACAAGATATGACTACAGATCTCTAAGAGTTTACATAACAACTGTGACGGGACAGGGCCCCGCCATACCCCTGAATGTATAAAAGTCAACGACTTCAGGGAACCATACCAAAAACAAAGCCTCCGGAGAAATGGAGCTTTCCAGAACCGAACAGTGATCCTACGAGTGCGGATCAGCAAGCTATGTACCTCAACCTGCGGCATGAACGCAGCCCCCCGAAGGAGGTCAGTACAAAATATGTACCAAGTATGCAAAACTGAAAGTACTGTAATTTAAATCATAATAGTCAAAATACAGCTGAAGACATATATGATAACCAAATTAACGATAATGCGTACTCATCTTGAAGTGGAAGTAATGAAAGTCAGTTTTACCTTATACAGCCTGTCTCAACATATGAACCATAGTCACACCAGGGCTATGAACCCCAGCCCTCAAATATCCAAGCGCGCCCGTGGGATTCCCCATCACCGCCGACCGCTAGGTGTAAAATCTAACTCTGTGACGCGCCCGTGGCATCCTTCCTCACTGTCGGCGTACACACAAATCTAACCATGTATATACCTATATCCTCTGCCCGTGGAATCCCGTCGCTGATGACCATAAAAGTAAATACAACCCGTGTGTGGCGCGTGACATCCTACCTCACTGTCGGCGTACACATACACAATACATACATATATATATATCATGCCCGTGGAATCCCTCATCTCGGGTACATGACTTCATGAGGTGTCCCTCACATCGTGGGTAGCAAATCCACGGAACCAGGTGGTATAACGATCTTGGGGGTTTACCCCTCATTTATACTCTTACCCTGAAGAAGGTGGTATAACGATCTTGGGGGTGTACCCCTCATTTATACTCTTACCCCTCAAACTATATGCCTCGGAATCCCTCATCGTAAGCATGTCCCCGGTGCATACCCGTGGAATCCCACATCACTGACGGTATGTCCCGGTACACTCATACTAAGACTATGGAAGCATACCCGTGGAATCCCACATCACCGTCGACGCGTCGTAAACTCATACTATGACCGAAGCATACCCGTGGAATCCCACATCACTGCCGGTACGTCCCGGTAGACTCATAAGGAGGCAATGGAGGCATACCCGTGGAATCCTCCATCACCGACAGTACGTCCAAGTAAACTCCTAACTTCTTTAGACTTTCATTAACATACAAAATGGATCTCATTTTATGACCTTAAGGCACTTTCCATATCACTTAACAAGTCCTGGGAAAATTCAACCCAAAGTACTATGTATTTCTATTCTTTCCAAGATCCCTTTTCCACATAAGACCCCAAGATACTAACACCCATTGTATCAAGGCTTATCTACATTTCAAACAAGTCACACTCCTTTCAAAATACTTCAAAAATCTTAACTTAGAAAACAAGTTTCTTAACTTAGGAACCAGGTCTCTTATCTTTAGAATAGTTCAAGAATCAATACTTCCCGAATCTAGTATTCTATACTTGATCATGTCAAGAAATCCTTGTCTACCTTATTAGGATAAACCATCCTTATAACTCTTCCTTAAGGACACGTGAGTTAATTCTCTAACTCAACCAACTAGACATCCTTAAATCAAGTCAAATATATCAAATGACTTCACTTCATTTAAAATCACGTACGTCTACCGTACCATCTGATTATAACTACTCATGCTTAAGAGATAGGAAGAGTTCTACATACCTCTTTTGCTTAATCCACTTGCCAAGTCCAATATGCCGTCCGTAGATGTCAACCTATAATGACCATAATACGTCTATTAGCTTCTAGCTTCTACGTAATATATTCTAATGAAAAGTCCCTTGTTCCACGGGAAATTTGGACAGCACTTCCTTTGTTTCTACTTACTATGCCACCTTTTTCAAGGACGAAATTCAATAACCAACGCCACATTTATGGCTCAATTCATTCAGCAATTACAAGGGGATTACACGCCTACTAATACGTGTAAAATTCCGCCCCACAACAACACAAAATAAACCAATAATTTCCATGTCATTCTTGGCCAACAATATAACCAATACTAAACCCCTTTCAACTCTTTCCAATCCAAGTTCTTAAGTCTAACATGATATCTAGCCCTAGACATCTTCAACAATTACAATCTCCCTTTACAACATGCGACGACCCAAATCTATTCAAATAAAACAGCCTCAGGCTCAACTCTATACTACTACAATAAAAAGCGACCTTAGGCTCAATTCTAAATCACTAAAATATAATGACCTCGTGCTCACATCTATACTACTAAAATATAACGACCTTAGGCTCATAACGAGAAAGGAAACTTTTACCTTAAGGAATAGCCCACAAAGCCCCTTTTCTTCCACCTTTTCCACAAAATCGCCCACCGCTTCTCACAAGTTTACCCACACTTTTCCTTCTTTGCCGCTCAACAATTTCTCTAAGGCAAGGTTTTCTTCAAAATATAGAGAGAAAAGGAGAGGGTTTCCAAGATGAAAAGGCCAAGTCTTCCAAGACTTGGCCTAAAATAGACCTTATTCTGGTCAAAATGATGGGAGGACACTTGTCACCCTCCCATAGGCTTTAACAAAATATCCCCGATTTTTCGTCTTTTCTGTGAGAAAAATCCGCCTCGGCGCGCGCAGCCCGGCCATGGCGCTCACTCCGAAAAAGTTCCAGCATTCGGCGCGCGTGCCTGCGTCGGCGCGCGGCTGCAACCTGCGGACTCCGGTACAACCGGCGCGCCCTGCGTCCGGCGCGCGGCCTGCACTGAAAGCTAACTGCTTTGCTGTGCGCACCAAACTTGAAACTTCCATAACTTTTGACTCCTATGTCCTATCGACGAACGGTTTGTTGCGTTGGAAACTAGATTCAACGAAATTCATTCTAGTCTTTTAAAACTCTTCAAAACTCCTAAAGAACTAGGAGATATACCACTCCAAAGTTGACTGAAAGTCTGTCCACAACCTTTTGCCAACCCAACTTTCCAAATTCAAATCTTATTTCCTTTCGTATGTTCTTAACTTAACCTCTTGAATTTACGGGGTGTAACATTCTTCCCCCCTTAGAAACATTCGTCCCCGAATGTTCTTTTGGAGTCAATCTAATACTCATCGTACTTACAATTAATGGAACTTTATTTTGTCGCTCATGATCCTAAGATATCGCACTCGCATACCCATCCATCATTATCAACCAAGAAAATAGATCCCAAGGGTGCACCAACGTTATTTACTCCCATTCAAGGCATAAAATGCTTCTCTCATCGCACTTCCCACCTACTTCTAGCATACATACATAGTCTCAATGTAATCCGTTCATGACACTTAAACATACAACACCTTTATCATGCATACAAAGCTCTAAAGGATCAAAATATACCTGAAATCGCATAGGCGGGTAAAAGGACCGCTAAAACTGGGAACTGCTACCACGACCTCTGCCGCGGCCTGTCGGTGCATGAACATTCTGCCTAGCCGTTGAAGGCGAGGAACCCGCAACTGACCCAATAGACTGTGCTATCCCGCATGCCACTGCAGTGGACGATCTCGCCAAATGGCCCTGTTGGCCGCAAGCATAACAAGCTGTCGACCTAGTCCGACATTCCCCAAAATGAGCTCTACCACAGTAACCACACCGAGGCAAAGGTGGCCTCCCCTGGCTACTATCCCCAGACATCTGTGAACCCGCAGCCTCGGAGCCACGCCTCGAATATCCTCGGCGGTCAAACCACCCGCCGTAGTAGAAGGAGCACTCTGCGTTGGCTGAAATGTAGTCCTAGCCTGTTGCTGAGGCTGTCCGCCTCGAAAACTATCCTGAAACTCTGCCGTCCTGGCCCTCTTGGGCTGGACTGAATCTGGCTGGCTCTCTCTCTCCCTATCCTCAATCCCCTGTGCATAAGCCTGCATCCTGGCAATATCCATCCCTGGCTGAAGAGCCACTCCCAGACATGCGGTAACCATATATCGGTCTAGTCCCATCACATAGCGGTGAACTCTGTCCGCCATATCCGCCACAATAGTGGGTGCATACCTGGCCAATGAGTCAAATTCCAGGTTGTACTCTCTGATGGTTCTCCCATTCTGTCTTAACGCTAAGAACCTATCCAAGCGGGCTCTCCTCGTCTCAGGAGGCAAGAAGTGATCGAGGAAGGATCCCGTGAACTCACCCCAAACAGCTGGAGGAGCACCCCTACCTCTAGACAATACCCACGACTCAAACCAGTTCAACGCAATATCGCGTAACCGGTAAGAAGCTAACACACAATGGACTCGTCTCAGGGCCCTAAGCACTGCATAGTCATTGCACTGCCGAATGAATTCACGAGGTCCTCTCGCCGGACTTGAACCATATAACTCTGGTGGATTACAACTCAGAAAGTCCCGAATCATCAAACTATCGGCTATAGGGTTAGCTACGGCTCGCATGCCGCTGCCACAATGCTAGTCAATAATCGGATCGCTCTCGTAATCTCGATATTCACCGGCCGGTGTGGGTGGAGGCTCGGTGCAGGAACTTCGTGTTCGCCGCTCTTGGCTCCTCTAATACTGCCGGCGGGGCTGATCTCGCCGACCCCCCCATAACCTCAGGCATAGTCTGGGCCTGATTCCTAGAAATCCTCTGTGTACCACTAACAACTCTTGCTTTGCCTTGCCTTCGGGCCCTGGTCGCCCGTGGAGGCATAATCGATACATAAGAATAGGTCGAGAGGATTCACCTAGTAGACGACTCTACTGCACGATTTGAGAGAGAAGAATGGAAACAAATCCTAAATGTCATGCGACCTCACGATTATAGATGTGGTGCACAACACATCAATAATCAAGACTTACTGAACCGGTGCAGAGACACTTTCCGAGGACTAAGCGCTCGATACCACTTTTGTCACGACCGACCGGGCATGGCCAGTGCCCTACAGGCACCGCTACGGTATACATCAGAGATATACAGCGGAACATACATAAACTTAAATAATGAAATAAATAATAGGTCAGCCGATAAGGCTACCCCCCTGGATATAAACAAATCCAACAACAGTTACCTCTAATTTTTTTTTTTTAAAGTGACCCACAAGATATGACTACAGACCTCTAAGAGTTTACATAACAACTGTGACGGGACAGGGCCCCGCCATACCCCTGAATGTACAAAAGTCAACGACTTCAGGGAACCATACCAAAACAAAGCCTCGGAGAAATGGAGCTTTCGAGCCGAAACGGTGATCCTACGAGTGCGGATCGCAAGCTATGTACCTCAACTCGCGGCATGAACGCGGCCCAGAAGGTCGATTACAAAATATGTACCAAGTATGCAAAGCGAAAATCTGTAATTTAAATCATAATAGTCAAAATACAGGTGAAGACATATATGATAACCAAATTAACAGTACACTGTACCTTACTGAAGTGGAAGTAATGAAAGTCAGTTTTACCTTATACAGCCTGTCTCAACATATGAACCATAGTCACACCAGGGCTATGAACCCCAGCCCTCAAATATCCAAGCGCCGGGATTCCCATCACCGACCGCTAGGTGTAAAATCTAACTCTGTGACGCGCCCGTGGAATCCTTCCTCATTGTCGGCGTACACACAAATCTAACCATGTATATACCTATATCCTCTGCCCGTGGAATCCCCCGTCACTGCCGACAGCCATAAAAGTAAATACAACCATGTGACGCGCGTGGCATCCTACCTCACTGTCGGCGTACATACACAATACATATATATATATCATGCCCGTGGAATCCCTCATCTCGGGTACATGACTTCATGAGGTGTCCCTCGCATCGTGGGTAGCAAATCCACGGAACCAAGTGGTATAACGATCTTGGGGGTTTACCCCTCATTTATACTCTTACCCTGAAGAAGGTGGTATAACGATCTTGGGGGTGTACCCCTCATTTATACTCTTACCCCTCAAACTACATGCCTCGGAATCCTCATCGTAAGCATGTCCCGGTGCATGCCGTGGAATCCCACATCACCGACGTATGTCGGTAAACTCATACTAAGACCATGGAAGCATACGTGGAATCCCACATCACCGTCGATGCGTCCAAGTAAACTCATACTATGACCGAGGAAGCATACGTGGAATCCCACATCATTCTTGATGCGTCGGTAGACTCATAAGGAGGCAATGGAGGCATACCCGTGGAATCCTCCATCACTGACGGTACGTCCAAGTAAACTCCTAACTTCTTTAGACTTTCATTAACATACAAAATGGATCTCATTTTATGACCTTAAGGCACTTTCCATATCACTTAACAAGTCCTGGGAAAATTCAACCCAAAGTACTATGTATTTCTATTCTTTCCAAGATCCCTTTTCCACATAAGACCCAAGATACTAACACCCGTAGTATCAAGGCTTATCTACATTTCAAACAAGTCACACTCCTTTCAAAATACTTCAAAAATCTTAACTTAGAAAACAAGTTTCTTAACTTAGGAACCAGGTCTCTTATCTTTAGAATAGTTCAAGAATCAATACTTTCCGAATCTAGTATTCTATACTTGATCATGTCAAGAAATCCTTTTCTACCTTATTAGGATAAACCATCCTTATAACTCTTCCTTAAGGACACGTGAGTTAATTCTCTAACTCAACCAACTAGACATCCTTAAATCAAGTCAAATATATCAAATGACTTCACTTCATTTAAAATCACGTACGTCTACCGTACCATACAGTTATAACTACTCATGCTTAAGAGATAGGAAGAGTTCTACATACCTCTTTTGCTTAATCCACTTGCCAAGTCCAATATGCCGTCCGTAGATGTCAACCTATAATGACCATAATACGTCTATTAGCTTCTAGCTTCTACGTAATATATTCTAATGAAAAGTCCCTTGTTCCACGGGAAATTTGGACAGCACTTCCTTTGTTTCTACTTACTATGCCACCTTTTTCAAGGCCGAAATTCAATAACCAACGCCACATTTATGGCTCAATTCATTCAGCAATTACAAGGGGATTACACGCCTACTAATACGTGTAAAATTCAATAACCAACGCCACTTGGCTTGATATTGTTGACCACATCTCATCCACACAAGTGTCTTAATCTTGGCCTTTGATTCTCTTATATATCTATTACTAGTGCAAGACATTCTACACTTAGAAATATTTTCAAGAACTTGTTGTTCTTAGAGGGAGGCTCTCGGCTTTGTGCCTAAATGGAAGGAAAAAAAATTCATTTGTGGTTCATTATTCACAAGACTTTAACCCAAGGTTGCTAGGGGTATTGTAAGGATATCTCAATAGAAAGATCCCGGAAAAACGACGTTTTTACGTTAGTCGCAAGGCGAAAACCTAAGGTGTTCTTCAACTTTGAAGATGTAACTTGAAGAGGAGTTCTTCATGAGCTTCTAAGGAGTGCTTGGAGCGGATTGGACATAAGAAGAGGAGCTAAAAGTTGCTAAGGATCGACTTCTACGCTTGGACATTATTAGGGCTTATTGAGGTAAAATCTTCATCTTCTTAATGTAATTGAAGATTACATGTTATAGTAGCTAAAAAATGAGCATGTGGTATATAGAATGAAGTTTGTAAAGATTTGGATCATGTCGGCATGTTAAAACCGAAAATGGACAAGTTAGCCATTAATGTTGTAATCAATTTTTGTCGATAGTTACAATCGTCGAATGTTAAGGAAGAAAGGATTTATAGTTGTTGTAATTGTTATTATGTATATAACATGTTGGAATAACAACTTGGATTGAAAAAGGAATTGAAAGGAAGTTGAAAGAGAATTGTTGTTGTTATGGTACATTGTAGCCGATTATGGCTTGGAATTATTGGACAATTTTATATTAATTGTGGGGCAGAATTTACACGTCCCGCTAGGCGTGTAATCCCCTTTGTATTGCTGAATTGTTGGGCCTTAAATGTGGCGTTTGGTTATTGATTTTCGGGCCTTGAAAAAGGTGGAAAAGTACGTAGAAACAAAGGAAGTGCTGCCCAAATTTTTGTAGAATAAGAGACTTAGCACTTAGTATTATTCCACGTTAATAAGCTAGGAGTTGATAGACATGTTATGGTCATTATTGATTGAAGTACTACGTATAGCGTATTCTACTTAAAGGATGGAATAACTATCAAGGTTGAAGTACTTTGGAGCATTTTGCTACTCGTCGATAATCGTCGCGAGGTATGTGAACCTCTTCCTTCTTTTGGCATGATTCTATGTATGAAATATACATGTGGTGTTATTTTATGATACCTTATACTCTTAGAAGTTAAGAGGTATGTATGTTGATTTACTCTATGTAAAAGTCATGTCTAAGTTATTCTAAGTTCTTACCAAGTCTTATGGGGGATGTTGGTAAGAGTCGTTAGGAAGTATTTGGGAGTCGAGTTGACTTTGCTAATTTACTGCACGAATGAGAATAAGTATCGAACAAGCCATTGCAGCATTAATAAAAGAAAATGTATCGACAATCAATTATATTAAAATGAGTAGAATTCTCCATCTGCATAGAAACTAAGATAAGACAAAATTGTATTACATTTTCTAGATCATGGTTGCTTTAATAAGATCATTATAAACGAGTATAACCTATTCACAACGCATAAAAGTATATGTTACTTAATTTAAAGAGTTTACGTTATAAAGTTTTAAGACTATGAACCTTGAATTCTTAAAAGGTTAAGAGACTTTATTTTTCAAGTTATGGGATTTGATTCTTAAAGGAAGGAATGACTTGATTTAAAAGTATAGAATACTTGATTTGGAAAGCATTGATTTCTTGATATTCTAAAGATAAGAGACTTGATTTCTAAAGTTAAGAAACATGATTTCTAAAGATAAGAGACGTGAAGTATTTTGAAAGTTATGCAACTTGATTTGAAAGTATAAGTCTCTTGGTTATAAAGAGAATGAATTTGTCTAAACCATAAAGAATTATAACGGCTTTATGAGAAGTTAGTTATAACGGCTTTATGGAAGGTTAAGAGAGATGTCTATTTTGATTGACAGGCATGAGTTGCCTAGGTTGTGAAATTGGAAGTTACTTGGTTTCAAAGTCTTGAAATGAATTTCTAAAGGTTTAGTAACTTAATTTGAAAAATAGACATGCCTTGATACTACGGGTGTTAGTATCTTGGAGTTTTATATGAAAATGAGTCTTTTGAAAAGAATGGAAGTACGTAGTACTTTGGGTTAAATTCCCGGATTTTTATGTGATACGAAAGTGCCTTGAGTTTATGAAATGAGATTCATTTTAGTATGCTAATGAAAGTCTAAAAGATTTTATGAACTTGCCTATGCTTGCTTGCGATAGCCTTTGAGTGCAAGTATTATATTTTTACGCTGCCGTGATTCTCAATTGGAGGGCCGGCTGTCTTGTTGTGAATTTACTTGGACGTACCAACAGTGACGGAGGATTCCACGGGTATGCTTCCATTGTGATTGATCCTTGGACATGATTATACGATGAGGGATTCCGGGGCATGCGACCAGGATGCGGGTTAAATTCCCGGATGATATTATTACCCCATGGCCATGCTTATACGATGAGGGATTCTGGGGCATGCGACCATGTTATATACTATTACTCCATGGACTAGATCCCCATGAAGACATGTACCCGAGATGAGGGATTTCATGGGCATGTGATATACGATTATTACCCCATGAATTAGCTCTCCATGAAGTCATGTACCCGAGATGAGGGATTCCACGGGCATGAGATATATATATATTGCATATGTATGCAAGCGGTGAGGTAGGATGCCACGGGCGCGTCACATGGTTATATTTTACACTTACGGCTGTCGGTAGTGATGGGGGATTCCACGGGCACGAGATATATATATATATATATTGCATATGTGTCTGTAAGCAGTGAGTAGGATGCCACAGTAGCGTCACATAGTTATATTTTACACCTACGGTTGTCGGTAGTGATGGGGGATTCCACGGGCACGAGATATATATATATATATATATATATATATATATATATATATATATATATATATATATATTGCGTATATGTAAGCGGTGAGGTAGGATGCCACGGGCGCGTCACATGATTATATTTTACACTTACGGCTGTCGACAGTGATGGGGGATTCCACGGGCACGCTTTGATATTTGTGGGCTTGAGACCCTTACTGGATTGTGTGATGATATTTGAGGGCTTGTGTCCATAGCCCTGGTGTGACAATTGTTCATGTGTTGAAATAGTCTGTACAAGGTAAAACTGACTTTCATTACTTTCACTTCGGCAAGACACATTGTACTGTTATTTTGGTTATCATATATGTCTCCAGCTTTATTTTAGACTATTATGATTTCATTATAGTACTTTCAGTTTTACATACTTGGTACATATTTAAATCGACCTCCTTGAGGCTGCGTGCATCTGCGAGTTGAGTGCATAACTTGCGATCCTCATTCTTAGGATCACTGTTGGTGGTTAGGAAGCTCCATTATTTCGAGGCTTTGTATTTTGGTACAGTTCCTCGAGGTTGTAAATTTTTGTACATTCGGGGTATGGCGGGGCCACTGTCCGTCACAGTTTTATGTCGAGAACTCTTAGGTGCTGTAGTCATATTTGTGGGTCGCTTTGTAAAAAAAAAATCGCTTTTTGGATTTATGTATATTTATATATATCCGGAAGGTGGCCTTATCGGCTAACCTCGTTATTTATTTCTTGTTGAGTTTATGTATGTTCGTGATTATCTCGATGTATACTGTAAGGTGCCTGTAGGGCACGATCGCGCCCGGATCGGTCGTGACAAAAGTGGTATCAGAGCAGTTAATCCTCGGAAAGTGTCTACAGACCGTGTCTAGTAGAGTCTTGATTATCGGTGTGTTGTGCACCACATCTATAATCAGGAGGCTACATGACATTTAGGATTGGTTTCCATTCCTCTCACTCTGAGATCGTGCGATAGAGCTGTGTTGTTAGGGTCGTCTCTCCCTAACTAGTTATGTTGATTGCAACTACGAGAAATGCAGCAGTGACCCAGGAAGGATTATGTGGATTGCGTATCCAGGTTGGTGGTATTGTTGTATAGTTGGTATAATGACGTACAACTATACAGATTTATGTATGAGGGTCATATATGGGTTGCCTAGAATGATTTTAGATTATCAGGAATTTGTAAGGACTAACCAGATACCGGGAAGGTATGGAACAGCTTAATGAATTCTCATCAAGGTTTTACGTTCTAATATGATATAATTAGGAAATGATGAGCTGTCTGATAGGGTAATGAACCCTTAAGAAGTCATGTTAAGGAACTTAATGGAATGCCATGTTAATAGACTAAGCTACGTGGTAGGCTTAAGAGAATTGTACGGATGAGGTCCGTATGGAGTAAGTAATGGTTGTTGTGATCAAGACAACATGGTTATGGTATTAGGAGAAGTTATTGTACCCGTTTACGGGGGGGGGGGGGGGCTGATAATTTAGGCTGGGAGCATGGAAATTGCGAGCCTAAGAATATTGATAATTGTCGAGACCTTAGGTATATAAGGCCTTCTCAGGCAATAAGATTTAATTCAGACTAAGGGTAAGAGTTAAGTGCGACGGTGGGTCGGGTTGAGGACCTATTACGGGTCGCCTTATAGTTTGAAGTGGAGTGGGATCAGTTGGTAGTAGTTCCGCTACGTGACAGGGTCACGAGGGTGCAAGACTCAAGTCTAGTTAATTGTTTTACGGGTTCGTGGACGCGTTCCACCGGAACCAGGTCGTGAGAGCCGGAAATGGCCTTATATTGTTCGATATTGTAACTCCAAAGATTGGAGGCCATAATCAGTATAGAGGTTATGCACGTATGTTAGAATAAGTTGGGAGAATGCGTAAAAATCGACCGGTAAAGAGAGCAACCAAGTGTAAAAGAATAGAGCCTGAATCCATAAGGACCTTTCGAGGTAGCTACACCAGTGGGCGATTGGGTGGTAGCTGAGCGGGTAGATATGATTTTTCCGGTGAGGATACAGTCAGACCCTAGCAGACCTAGTAGATATGAATACGACAGACTTTGAGGTCATTATGAGTATGGACTAGTTGGCTTTGTGGGTGCCAAGGTTGACTGTAGAGAGAGGTTGGTTCGATTCCAGTTTCCCGGTGAGCCGGTTATCGATAGGGAAGGAAAGGAAGTGTTAGTAATATGTAAGTTATTCCTTCATTCTTTGACATGAAATTGTGGAGTCTATGTGACTTATTTTATTGAAATGATTGATTTGAATTTGAACGTTAAGAAACGGAGATAAGAACGTACGATTATTGAAGGATTTTATGTTAAGTGTCCTTGGAGGTACTTGGAATTGGTTTAGTGTGGCGGTCAGGACCACGACATTCCGAATAATTTCAGGAAACTGCGCAAGGCAAGAATAAGATAAGTATGAGTGTTGCCTTGTGGAAAACAGAAGACATCGCTGGTAGGTTTTGAAAATTTATACGATTATAAGGTGGCGCTTGATGATCAAGATTATGATAGGGAGATAAGCTCTCTCCCCCACGTAAAAGGATAGTTTTACGTACTATGGGGTTATGTGTACCCAGGTTATGAGGTGATGGTTGTGGGACTGGTAAGATCTTCAGTATCATCACGCCATAGGTTACAGTGTTAGATAACCGTGGGAAAAGTATTGTTATGTGGCCGTGGGTGGCATATTTTTTATGAAGGGTGTAGTAAAAGGAGACTATGTCGCTATCTAATTAGATTGGACTCCGAAAGAACATTCGGGGACGAATGTTTCTAAGGGGGGAAGAATGTTACACCCCGTAATTCCAGGACATGTGTTTAAGAGAATGTACGTGAGAAGATACGACCTTAAGATTGAAACGAAGAAGGATTGATTTTTCCTACGGAAAAATTATTTCGAGCCTCGGGAAGGAAAATTGTTCGTTAATGAGAATTGGGTTTCCGAATTTGATATTTGAGACTTATAGAATTTATCGGAATTTAGGGAGATGAAATATTTTAGACCAACCGGAGGGCTACACGTGTCACCCTCCAAGGGCCCATGTGGGGCGGAAAAATGGACACATAAAGAAAGCCACTTGGCTTGATATTGTTGAACACATCTCATCCACACAAGTGTTTTAATCTTGGCCTTTGATTCTCTTATATATCCATTACTAGTGCAAGACATTCTACACTTAGAAATTTTTTCAAGAACTTGTTGTTCTTAGAGGGAGGCTCTCGGATTTGTGCCTAAATGGAAGGCAAATTTTTTCATTTGTGGTTCATTATTCTCAAGACTTTAACCCAAGGTTTCTAGGGGTATTGTAAGTATATCTCAATAGAAAGATCCCAGAAAAACGACGTTTTTACGTTAGTCGCAAGGCGAAAATCTAAGGTGTTCTTCAACTTTGAAGATGGAACTTGAAGATGAGTTCTTCATGAGCTTCTAAGGAGTGCTTGGAGCGGATTGGAACATAAGAAGAGGAGCTAAAAGTTGCTAAGGATCGACTTTTACGCTTTGACATTATTAGGGCTTATTGAGGTAAAATCTTCATCTTCTTAATGTAATTGAAGATTACATGTTATAGTAGCTAAGAAATGAGCATGTGGTATATAGAATGAAGTTTGAAAAGATTTGGATCATGTCGGCATGTTAAAACCGAAAATGGACAAGTTAGCAATTAATGTTGTAATCAATTTTGGTCGATAGTTACAATCGTCGCATGTTAAGGAAGAAAGGATTTATAGTTGTTGTAATTGTTATTATGTATATAACATGTTGGAATAACAACTTGGATTGAAAAATGAATTGAAAGGAAATTGAAAGAGAATTGTTGTTGTTATGGTACATTGTAGCCGATTATGGCTTGGAAATATTGGACATTTTTATATTAATTGTGGGGCGAAATTTTACACGTCCTGTTAGGCGTGTAATCCCCTTTGTATTGCTGAATTGTTGGGCCATAAATGTGGCATTTGGTTATTGATTTTCGGGCCTTGAAAAAGGTGGAAAAGTACGTAGAAACAAAGGAAGTGCTGCCCAAATTTTTGTAGAATAAGAGACTTAGCACTTAGTATTATTCCACGTTAATAAGCTAGGAGTTGATAGACATGTTATGGTCATTATTGATTGAAGTACTACGTATAACGTATTCTACTTAAAGGATGGAATAACTATCAAGGTTGAAGTACTTTGGAGCATTTTGCTACTCGTCGATAATCGTCGCGAGGTATGTGAACCTCTTCCTTCTTTTGGCATGATTCTATGTATGAAATATACATGTGGTGTTATTTTATGATACCTTATACTCTTAGAAGTTAAGAGGTATGTATGTTGATTTACTCTATGTAAAAGTCATGTCTAAGTTATTCTAAGTTCTTACCAAGTCTTATGGGGGATGTTGGTAAGAGTCGTTAGGAAGTATTTGGGAGTCGAGTTGACTTTGCTAATTTACTGCACGAATGAGAATAAGTATCGAACAAGCCATTGCAGCGTTAATAAAAGAAAATGTATCGACAATCAATTATATTAAAATGAGTAGAATTCTCCATCTGCATAGAAACTAAGATAAGACAAAATTGTATTACATTTTCTAGATCATGACTGCTTTAATAAGATCATTATAAACGAGTATAACCTATTCACAACGCATAAAAGTATATGTTACTTAATTTAAAGAGTTTACGTTATGAAGTTTTAAGACTATGAACCTTGAATTCTTAAAAGGTTAAGAGACTTTATTTTTCAAGTTATGGGATTTGATTCTTAAAGGAAGGAATGACTTGATTTAAAAGTATAGAATACTTGATTTGGAAAGTATTGATTTCTTGATATTCTAAAGATAAGAGACTTGATTTCTAAAGTTAAGAAACATGATTTCTAAAGATAAGAGACGTGAAGTGTTTTGAAAGTTATGCAACTTGATTTGAAAGTATAAGTCTCTTGGTTATAAAGAGAATGAATTTGTCTAAACCATAAATAATTATAACGGCTTTATGAGAAGTTAGTTATAACGACTTTATGGAAGGTTAAGAGAGATGTCTATTTTGATTGACAGGCATGAGTTGCCTAGGTTGTGAAATTGGAAGTTACTTGGTTTCAAAGTCTTGAAATGAATTTCTAAAGGTTTAGTAACTTAATTTGAAAAATAGACATGCCTTGATACTACGGGTGTTAGTATCTTGGGGTTTAATATGAAAAAGAGTCTTTTGAAAAGAATGGAAGTACGTAGTTCTGGCGGTCCTTCGAACCGCATAGATGACGTGACTACTGGGAAGGATCAGGAGGCAACATCGCATGGGGTTACAGGTATATTTTGATTTTTTTGAATCATACGTGCATTGATAGATTCGGATTTCGCCGTAGCGTATATGTTTTTCCTTTATTGCTAGTAGTTGCAAAGTGATAGTACCCCCAGAGGTAGGGATACTTTGATTAATAAAGTGAACTGAGACCATAGTTGTGTAGGGTTCACAAGTTGTAATTACCCCGTAACAGTGTAAAGACCAATAGGGAAGGATGTACGGTAGGAATACTTCGACCTATGTGACGAACCTCTAGTGAATAGGGGGATAGGGTGAGAAGTACCTTGAGATAAGAGAGAAATTTATTCCAGACAAAGAATGAGAAGTTAAGTATGACGATGGGTCGGGTTATGGACTCATTTCGGGTCAACCGATAGTATGGAATGGGGTGATGTCAGTTGGTAATGGTCCCGCTAAGTGATAGGGTCACGAGGGTGCAAGGCCCAAGTTTAGTTAATCGTTGTACGAGTTTGTGGACGCGTTCCACCGGAATCAGGTCGTAAGGGCCGAGAAGAGCCTTAGCGGAAATTCAAGTAGCATAATGGCCAAGTTGGGATAGTAACTCCAAGGATTGGAGAACAGAAACAATATTTGAGATTTTGTACGTGTACTAAATAAGTTTGGAAGTACGAGAAAGTAGGACAAGTAAGAAAAGGAAGGAACAAAGGTTAAAAGAACTATAGTGATTATAGTTATGAGTAATGAAGGTGCGTAGAGAAAATTCCTTTTAGGCCATGAGTGGAGGTTAATTATGATGATACACACGCATTATGTTCAGTAACACTGTCCATAGGTGCTCGTGATTGAGATGATACTAGTATTAGAGTTTACACCGGTTGGTAAACTAAGCTAGGCAGATTATAGGTTCATGTCCCAACTAGTTTGGTGACTAAGTGAGACAGAGAAGGGAAGTAACACGGGGGAACACGTCAGTTAGCTGAGTGGTAGTCCGACTAAAGGATTCAGGTAGTGTTAGTCCCATGACTTAGAATACGACAGGGTCATCCCTTTATGCGGGAAAAAAAAGTAACCTCTAAAGATCTTGTTTTTGATAAGACAGTAACCTTCGAGTTTTGTGAGAAGGGGCCATGGACGGAAGGTCCATTGATATGTTTACGTATGTTATATGGTGGCCATGTGTGGCATCGTTGGTCTTGTGGATTATTGATTGATAGGCATAGTAAAAGACTGTACCGGAGTTTGTATAGCTTGACAACCGACTAAGAACATTCGGGGACGAATGTTTCTAAGGGGGGAAGAATGTTACACCCCGTAATTCCAAGACATGTATAAGAGAATAGACGCGAGAAGACAAGACTTGAGAAATTGGTACGAAAGAAAGAATTGTTTTTCCGACGGAAAAATCTTCCGAACGTCGGAAAGGAAAAATGTTCGTTGTTGAGAATTGGATTCTCAAAATGCATTATTTGAAGAGTATGGAACTTATTAACATTATGGAAATTTATTTTTTACGGATTTGGTCATGTGGGGCCCACCCGAGAAATTTTACGTTTTGTGGGGCCCACGAGGGTTACGAAATTTTATGGACGAATGAGAGGGCGACACGTGGCACCTCCCCCCACATGGTCTTGGATGAAAAATACAAGGGTAAAATGGTCATTGACCATTGAAGATGAATAAGTCTTCAAGCTTGAGATTGTTGACTTGTCAACTTGGCTTAACATTAATTGTTCTTCATCCTAGCCACTCAAGTGTTGCAATCTAAGCCCTCAATTGTGTTATATATACACTACACTAGTGCAAGACAAGGTCTCCAACACTTAGAAAAGATCACAACATTCTTGTTCATTGGAAGAGCTCTCGGGTTTGTCAACTTTTCCACAAGAAAATTTGAAGTTTTGATCCATTATTCACAAGACTTTAACCCAAGGTCCCTAAGGGTATTGTAAGGATATCTCAATAGAAAGATTTCGGAAAAACGACATTTTCACGTTAGTCGCAAGGCGAAAACCTAAGTCATTTTCCTAGTTTTGGATTGGAAATGGAAGAGAAGTTGGTTGTGAACTTCTAAGGGCTTCAAATAGAGGATTGGAGCGTAAAGGAAAGGAGCTAAGAATTGCTAAGGAGCGACTTTGAATCTTGGAAATTTTAAGGGCTTGTAAAGGTATAAATCTTGTCGTTTTAGCAATTAAAGTTTACTTATCATTTTTGTTATGGATATTAGCAAGAATGAGGTATATATTATGAAGTTGATAAGTGTATTGACTATTGGAACCCTAATCCAAAAACTAGTATGTTTAGCCCTTAAGATTACAATTCAAGTTGATTATTAGTTTAAGTCGTCACATGTTATATAAAGAAGGAATATTAGTTGTTAAGTTGTTTATGACTATATAACATGTTAGACCTAAGAACTTGGATTGAAAAAGAATTGAAAAGGACTTGTGTTGTTGTATATGTTGGCCGAGAACGACTTTTGAGTATTATACTACTTCGTATGAATTGTGGGGCAAAATTTTACACGTATTGTAAGGCGTGTAATCCCCTTTGGTTGGTTGTTGTTTTGAGCCTTAAATGTGGCATGTTGGTTATTGAATATCGGGCCTTGAAAAAGGTGGAAAAGTATGTAGGAACAAAGGAGGTGCTGCCCGATTTTCCGTAGAATAAGAGACCGTATATTTAGTATTATTCTACGTTAGAAACTAGAAATTGATAGTCATGTTGTGACCATTATAGGTTGACAATTCTACGTGCGGCGTATTCGACTTAGCTTGCGGATTAAGCCGAAAGGTATGTGAACTATCTCCTCTTCTAGCATGATTCCTTAAGATAAAGAAAGTAAGTCCTACTCCTTAAATGATCCATTCCTTGGTTGTACTTAGATTGCCTAATATAGAATTTGTTCTATATACTTCCTTGATTGTACTTTGATGTTTAAATTGTAAGTTGTTATAATCCATTTCCTTAATGAAGTTTGGATTCTCAAAGGTGAAAGTATTTTACTTAATGTACATAGAGTCTTGAAAAGGAAGTGGTTTCCAAATCTTTTGGCTAGTGCCTTAGTTCCAAAACCTAAAGGTTGTTATAATGTCTTTAGGGGAGTAAAAGGAGTGATTTACTTAATTGATTTAAAAGAGGAGAAATGACATGATTTAAAGAGAAGTAACTTGTTTTAAAGGCATGAGTTACTTGAGATTTAAAAGTAGAAGAAACTTGATTTCAAAAGATTAAGAGACTTGAAGTATTTTGAAAGTTAAGAAACTTGATTTGTAAGTATGTGATACTTGGTTTTAAAAGTATAAGTCTCTTGGATATAAAAAAGAATGAATTGGTCTAACACCATAAAGGGTTATAACGGCTTTATTGGAAGTTGGTTATAACGGCTTTATGGAAGGTTAAGAAAGTTGTCTATTTTGATTAATGGGCATAAGTTGCCTAGATTGTGAAAATTTGAAGTTACTTGGTTTCAAGCTTGGAAATGAGTTTCTAAAAGTGTAGTAACTTACTTTGAAAAATAGACATGTCTTGATACTACGGGTGTTAGTATCTTGGGATTTTACACAAAAAGGAGTCTTTTGAAAAGAATGTACGTACGTAGTACTTTGGCTTGTTAAATGAGAATTTTTCTATTTGTGCCTTGATAGTACTTTGGCTTGTTAAATGAGAATTATTCTATTTGTGCCTTGATAGTACTTTGGCTTGCTTGAATAAGTATTTCTCTTGGTTTATGTAAAAAGAAGGCATGGTAATTGTCTTGGTTTATGTAAAAAGAAGGCATAGTATTGCCTTGGTTTATGTAAAAAGAAGGCATGGTATTGTCTTGGTTTATGTAAAAAGAAGGCATGGTAATTGTCTTGGTTTGTGTAAAGGCATGGTATTGTCTTGATTTATGTAAAAAGGAAAGGCATGGTATTGTCTTGATTTGCTTGCATATGGGTTGCTCATATAGACATTCGTGCAAGTGTCATATCTCCACATCTCCGCGTTCCTCCATAAAGGGCCGACAACTTGTTTCAAGGATACCATGAGTTAGCTCCCCATGGGGGTGAGTGGTAGACACTCACGGAGGGTCGGTATTTGACTCAGGCGGGTTAAATTCCCGGGATATATATATAAGCCATGGATTAGCTATCCATGATGCGAGTATCGTGTACCGATGACTCATTGCGGGTCCACATGACCTAAGCGGGTGAAATAGTCCTATGATAGGTTGCATTATAACACAGATGGTGGTTGACCCTGGAACTGGCACGACCTTCATGTTTTGAAACGACATTGATTTCATTAATGAAAAGGTGCAGTGTGGTTATGACTTAAAGTGTAACAGTTGGTCTCATTGTTAAAAGTATAACTTAAAAAGATAAAAAAGATTGCACTACTCTCATGATTGTAAGGTTCAGTGTGCTTACTGATGTTATATTATATCATGGACTGCCGGCAGTGAGGAAGGATTCCACGGGCATGATTGATATTATGGGCGTGAGACCCATGGTTATATTTGAGTAATGACTTTGAGGGCATGCGTCCCTGACTTGATGTGACTTCTTATGTATGGTGTACTGTAGTTTGGCTATCATACATGTCTCTTGTTTTGTATAGACTGTTATGATTTCATTACAGTATTTTACTGTTCACATACTTGGTACATTCTTCGCATCGACTCTCCTTGGGCTGCGTTCATCCGCATGAGTTTAGTAATGCAGATTTGGTGATCTGCAGTGTAGGACCGCCGTAGTTTTGGATAGCTCTATCTGCTCGGAGTTTATCTTTTGGTATAGATCGCTCAAAGATGTGCTTTTATGCGATTATGGGTGCAGCGGGGCCTTGTCCGTCATAGTTCAAGAAACTCTTAAGTCCTGTATTCATATGTGGGATTGGACTCGTGTACAGTGTAGTGTCTTTTGATTATGTATATTATATGGCAGCCTTGTCGGCTTTGCCCTTGCACGTATGTTGGTTTTTAAAAAAAATGAGGTGTTATTTAAATTCCGCAGTTTACTTGTGTCAGTTAGGGAGAAGGGTGCCCAGGTAGGGCACCAGTCATGGGCCCGGGGTTCTGGGCGTGACAGAGTGGTATCAGAGCAGTCAGTCCTCGGAATGTCTACAGACCGTGTCTAGTAGAGTCTTGATTATCGGTGTGTTGCGCACCACACCTATAAACAGGAGGCTACAGGACATTTAGGAGTTGGTTTCTATTCTTCTCACTCTGAGATCGTGCCATAGAGCTGTGTTATTAAGATAATTCCTCTCTGACATATTTTTGTGTTACAGCTATGCCTCGAGGAGAACGCGATGCCCGAAGGGCAAAGAGTAGCGAGCTACCACCGGACTCAGGGAGTTGATAGGGCTTATGCCCAGGGTATACCGGATGTTGTGCCGCAGTCGGCGAGTTCTTCTGCGCCAGGTATTGAGGCGCCAACACCAGAGCCTCCAGTTTCTCAGTTAGGAGAAGACTATAGGGTCATGAGGGAAGCAATTATGTTATTGACCAAGATAGCAGTGCTACAGTTTCATCAGCAGGAGGTTATTCGGCCAGTACAGACAGCTGTACAGAGGGTAGAGGGCCAACACGGAAATCAGCGTAAGAGGGCTAGACCGGTTGGTTATCCCGGTGTGTTTTTGGACGAGCAAGGCAAGAATGAGTGAGATATTCGTCCCAGCCTACCCAGTACATACCCCCGCAGCTCGCAGGTGGGAGATTTGACCCCACAAGGTATTTAGGAGTCGGTCTGAGCTTCAGGGTTCGAAGTTCTCAGAGGAGCAGAGGATTTTCTCAGTCGAGGCCACCTATTCCTCAGTGTTTCCGATGTAGTAAGCGTCATATGGGGAAATGTCGTCATGGCACAGGTGTTTGTTTTTATTTTGGCCGTCCGGGCCATATACGGAGGGTATGTCCTTTTAGAAAGAGCACCGGTAAGGTGGCTCAGCCTATGAGGCCGATGGCTGATTCCCTTTCCTGCACAACTATGCGTCCCCCAGGGCAGAGTGTTCAGATGGCAGCCAGCCGTGGTAGAGGTCAGGGTGGAGTTTATAGTTCTGACGGTCCTTCGAACCGCATAGATGACGTGACTACTGGGCAGGATCAGGAGGCAACATCGCATGGGGTTACAAGTATACTTCGATTCTTTTGAATCATACGTGCATTGATAGATTCGGATTTCGCCCTAGCGTATATGTTTTCCCTTTATTGCTAGTAGTTTTAAAGTGATAGTACCCCCAGAGGTAGGGATACTTTGATTAATAAAGTGAACTGAGACCATAGTTGTGTAGGGTTCACAAGTTGTAATTACCCCGTAACAGTGTAAAGACCAATAAGGAAGGATGTACGGCAAGAATACTTCGACCTATGTGACGAACCTCTAGTGAATAGGGGGATAGGGTGAGAAGTACCTTGAGATAAGAGAGAAATTTATTCCAGACTAAGAATGAGAAGTTAAGTATGATGATGGGTCGGGTTATGGACTCATTTCGGGTCAACCGATAGTATGGAATGGGGTGATGTCAGTTGGTAATGGTCCCGCTATGTGATAGGGTCACTAGGGTGCAAGGCCCAAGTTTAGTTAATCGTTGTACGAGTTTGTGGACGCGTTCCACCGGAATCAGGTCGTAAGGGCCGAGAAGAGCCTTAGCGGAAATTCAAGTAGCATAATGGCCAAGTTGGGATAGTAACTCCAAGGATTGGAGAACAGAAACAATATTTGAGATTTTGTACGTGTACTAAATAATTTTGGAAGTACGAGAAAGTAGGACAAGTAAGAAAAGGAAGGAACAAAGGTTAAAAGAACTATAGTGATTATAGTTATGAGTAATGAAGGTGCGTAGAGAAAATTCCTTTTAGGCCATGAGTGGAGGTTAATTATGATGATACACACGCCTTAGGTTCAGTAACACTGTCCATAGGTGCTCGTGATTGAGATGATACTAGTATTAGAGTTTACACCGGTTGGTAAACTAAGCTAGGAAGATTATAGGTTCATGTCCCAACTAGTTTGGTGACTAAGTGAGACAGAGAAGGGAAGTAATACGGGGGAACACGTCAGTTAGTTGAGTGGTAGTCCGACTAAAGGATTCAGGTAGTGTTAGTCCCATGACTTAGAATACGACAGGGCCATCCCTTTATGCGGGAAAAAAAAAAGTAACCTCTAAAGATCTTGTTTTTGATAAGACAGTAACCTTCGAGTTTTGTGAGAAGGGGCCGCGGACGGAAGGTCCATTGATATGTTTACGTATGTTATATGGTGGCCATGTGTGGCATCGTTGGTCTTGTGGATTATTGATTGATAGGCATAGTATAGAGACTGTGCCGGAGTTTGTATAGCTTGACAACCGACTAAGAACATTCGGGGACGAATGTTTCTAAGGGGGGAAGAATGTTACACCCCGTAATTCCAAGACATGTATAAGAGAATAGACACGAGAACACAAGACTTGAGAAATTGGTACGAAAGAAAGAATTGTTTTTCCGACGGAAAAATCTTCCGAACGTCGGAAAGGAAAAATGTTCGTTGTTGAGAATTGGATTCTCAAAATGCATTATTTGAAGAGTATGGAACTTATTAACATTATAGAAATTTATTTTTTACGGATTTGGTCATGTGGGGCCCACCCAAGGAATTTTACGTTTTGTGGGGCCCACGAGGGTTACGAAATTTTATGGACGAATGAGAGGGTGACACGTGGCACCTCCCTCCACATGGTCTTGGACGAAAAATACAAGGGTAAAATGGTCATTGACCATTGAAGATGAATAAGTCTTCAAGCTTGAGATTGTTGACTTGTCAACTTGTCCACTTGGCTTAACATTAATTGTTCTTCATCCTAGCCACTCAAGTGTTGCAATCTAAGCCCTCAATTGTGTTATATATACACTACACTAGTGCAAGACAAGGTCTCCAACACTTAGAAAAGATCACAACATTCTTGTTCATTGGAAGAGCTCTCGGGTTTGTCAACTTTTCCACAAGAAAAATTTGTAGTTTTGATCCATTATTCACAAGACTTTAACCCAAGGTCCCTAAGGGTATTGTAAGGATATCTCAATAGAAAAATTTCAGAAAAATGACGTTTTCACGTTAGTCGCAAGGCGAAAACCTAAGTCGTTTTCCTAGTTTTGGATTGGAAATGGAAGAGAAGTTGGCTGTGAACTTCTAAGGGCTTCAAATAGCGGATTGGAGCGTAAAGGAAATGAGCTAAGAATTGCTAAGGAGCGACTTTGAATCTTGGAAATTTTAAGGGCTTGTAAAGGTATAAATCTTGTCGTTTTAGCAATTAAAGTTTACTTATCATTTTAGTTATGGAAATTAGCAAGCATGAGGTATATATTATGAAGTTGATAAGTGTATTGACTATTGGAACCCTAATCCAAAAACTAGTATGTTTAGCCCTTAAGATTACAATTCAAGTTGATTATTAGTTTAAGTCGTCACATGTTATATAAAGAAGGAATATTAGTTGTTAAGTTGTTTATGACTATATAACATGTTAGACCTAATAACTTGGATTGAAAAAGAATTGGAAAGGACTTGTGTTGTTGTATATGTTGGCCGAGAACGGCTTTTGAGTATTAAACTACTTCGTATGAATTGTGGGGCAGAATTTTACACGTATTGTAAGGCGTGTAATCCCCTTTGGTTGGTTGTTGTTTTGAGCCTTAAATGTGGCATGTTGGTTATTGAATATCGGGCCTTGAAAAAGGTGGAAAAGTATGTAGAAACAAAGGAGGTGCTGCCCGATTTTCCGTAGAATAAGAGACCGTATACTTAGTATTATTCTACGTTAGAAACTAGAAATTGATAGTTATGTTGTGACCATTACAGGTTGACAATTCTACATGCGGCGTATTCGACTTAGCTTGCGGATTAAGCCGAAAAGGTATGTGAACTATCTCCTCTTCTAGCATGATTCCTTAAGATAAAGAAAGTAAGTCCTACTCCTTAAATGATCCATTCCTTGGTTGTACTTAGATTGCCTAATATAGAATTTGTTCTATATACTTCCTTGATTGTACTTTGATGTTTAAATAGTAAGTTGTTATAATCCATTTCCTTAATGAAGTTTGGATTCTCAAAGGTGAAAGTATTTTACTTAAAGTACATAGAGTCTTGAAAATATCTTTTGGCTAGTGCCTTAGTTTCAAAACCTAAAGGTTGTTATAATGTCTTTAGGGGAGTAAAAGGAGTGATTTACTTAATTGATTTAAAAGAGGAGAAATGACATGATTTAAAGAGAAGTAACTTGTTTTAAAGGTATGAGTTACTTGAGATTTAAAAGTAGAAGAAACTTGATTTCTAAAGATTAAGAGACTTGAAATATTTTGAAAGTTAAGAAACTTGATTTGTAAGTATGTGATACTTGGTTTTAAAAGTATAAGTCTCTTGGATATAAAAAGGAATGAATTGGTATAAAACCATAAAGGGTTATAACGGCTTTATGGGAAGTTGGTTATAACGGCTTTATGGAAGGTTAAGAAAGTTGTCTATTTTGATTAATGAGCATAAGGTGCCTAGATTGTGAAAATTTGAAGTTACTTGGTTTCAAGCTTGGAAATGAGTTTCTAAAAGTGTAGTAACTTACTTTGAAAAATAGACATGCCTTGATACTACGGGTGTTAGTATCTTCGGATTTTACATAAAAAAGAGTCTTTTGAAAAGAATGTACGTACGTAGTACTTTGGCTTGTTAAATGAGATTTTTTCTATTTGTGCCTTGATAGTACTTTGGCTTGTTAAATGAGAATTATTTTATTTGTGTCTTGATAGTACTTTGGCTTGCTTGAATAAGTATTTCTCTTGGTTTATGTAAAAAGAAGGCATGGTAATTGTCTTGGTTTATGTAAAAAGAAGGCATGGTATTGTCTTGGTTTATGTAAAAAGAAGGCATGGTATTGTCTTGGTTTATGAAAAGGTGCAGTGTGGTTATGACTTAAAGTGGAACAGTTGGTCTCATTGTTAAAAGTATAACTTAAAAAGATAAAAAAGATTGCACTACTCTCATGATTGTAAGGTTCAGTGTGCTTACTGATGTTATATTATATCATGGACGGCCGACAGTGAGGAAGGATTCCACGGGCATGATTGATATTATGGGCGTGAGACCCATGGTTATATTTGAGTAATGACTTTGAGGGCATGCGTCCCTGACTTGATGTGACTGCTTATGTATGGTGTACTGTAGTTTGACTATCATACATGTCTCTTGTTTTGTATAGACTGTTATGATTTCATTACAGTATTTTACTGTTCACATACTTGGTACATTCTTCGTCGACCTCGCCCGAAGTGCGTTCATCTGCGAGTTTAGGTAATGATTTGGTGATCTGCAGTGTAGGACCGCCGTAGTTTTGGATAGCTCTATCTGCTTGAGTTTATCTTTTTGGTATAGATCGTTCATCTGTGCTTTTATGCGATTATGGGTACGACGGGGCCTTGTCCGCCATAGTTCAAGAAACTCTTAGAGGTCTGTATTCATATGTGGGATTGGACTCGTGTACAGTGTAGTGTCTTTTGATTATGTATATTATATGGCAGCCTTGTCGGCTTTGCCCTTGCACGTATGTTGGTTTTTAAAAAAAAAAGAGGTGTTATTTAAATTCCGCAGTTTACTTGTGTCAGTTAGGTAGAAGGGTGCCCAGGTAGGTCACCAGTCACGGGCCCGGGGTTCGGGGTGTGAAATAACTTGCTTTTGGATTTATGTATATTTATATATATCCAGGAAGGTGGCCTTATCGGCTAACCTGTTATTTATTTCTTGTTGAGTTTATGTATGTTCCGCTGATTATCTTTGATGTATACCTGTAAGGGTACCCAGGTAGGGCACCAGTCGCGGGCCCGGGGTCGGGTCGTGACAACCCTAGTTTGAAGAAGATAAGAGAGGGCATTTAGCAGAAGAAACCACGACCTTTGAGATTGATGAACATAGAACTCTCAGACACCAGGGTCGTCTATTTCGTTCCAAATGTAGAAGGATTATGGAATAAGAATTATGACAGAGGTTCATTGTTCACGATATTCTATACATCCAGGATCAACTAAAATGTATCATGACTTCAAGAGCATTTATTGGTGGAACGATATGAAGAGGAGCGTGGCGGAGTTCATAGCTCAATATCCCAATTGTCAGCAGGTAAAAATAGAGCACCAAAAGCCTGGCGGCTTGACCCAGAGCATTGAGATCCCGACGTGGAAATGGAAAATGATTAATATGGACTTCATTACGGGATTACCTCGTTCTTTTCGTAAGTTTGATTCTATTTGGGTAATTATTGACAGACTGACCATATCAGCTCATTTCTTACCGGTGAAAGTTACCTACACAGCCGAGGATTACGCGAAATTATATATTAAGGAGATTGTTCGACTTCATGGGGTGCCAGTTTATATTATATCTGACCGAGGTGCTCAGTTCACATCTAACTTATGGAAGTCATTTCATAAAGGGTTAGGCACCCGAGTTAATTTAAGTACGACTTTCCATCCTCAGACAGATGGTCAGGCTGAGAAAATGATTCAGACGCTCGAGGACATGTTACGAGCTTGTGTGTAAGATTTCAAGGGAAGTTGGGATAATCACTTACCACTTATTAAGTTCGCATACAATAACAACTATCACGCCAACATTAAAATGGCTCCATGTGAGGCTTTACACGAACGTAAATGTAGATCTCTTATCGGATGGTTCGAGATAGGCGAGTCAGAGTTATTTGGGTCTGACCTAGTGCAACAAGCCATTGCGAAGGTGAAACTTATCCAATAGTGACTATTAACGGCTCAGAGTCGTTAGAAGTCATATTCAGAAGTGCAACGACGAGGCTTAGAGTCTCAGGTAAATGATTGGGTATTCTTGAAAGTTTCGCCTATGAAGCATGTGAATGAACATGCTTAATAACATACTAAATAATCTTAATAGCCATCATCAAACCAAAATATGATTAGTAAGCAGTTGGAACAAGCACAGACAAGCACTATCGTCAATTAGACATGTTATCAGACATACAAATATGTCACGACCCGACCCCGGGCCCGCGATTGGTGCCCTAACTGGGCACCCATGTCAGGTATACATCAGAGAATAGTAGCGAAACATACACAACACGTATAATACTTAGACAATAAACAACAACAGGCTAGCCGATAAGGTCACCTTCCGTAAAATATACACATATTCAAAAACATTAGTTACATTTTTTTTTTCTTACACCCAAATCCACAAGACATGACTACAGACCTCTAATAATAACAATCGTGGACGACGGGGCCCGCCATACCCTCAATGTACAACAACCGACAATACCGTGGATAAGCCTCGAGTAATGGAGCTTCTCAACATTGAATCGGTGATCCTAAAAGTGAGGATCAAGAACTCAGATGCTTTACTCGGCATGAACGCACTTCAAGGAGGTCAGTACAACATGTACCAAATATGAGAAACTGAAAGTACTGTAATGAAATCATAAGTCTAAAATAAAGCTGGAGACATGTATGATAACTCAAATAATAGTACACTGTGCCTTACTAACAATGAGAGTAAATAAGAGTATACGTTACTGCATAAAAATAGGAGGCTCATGATCAAAGTAGGGCCATCCGCCCGTAGTATCATTAAGCAATCCTACTCCTGGGACAATTTCACGCGCATAGGTCCTGTGGACCCGCAATGAGGTAACTTCATCGCATAGGTTGTATCCGCTCGCATAGGTCGTGTGGACCCGCATGAGGTATTCCTCGCATAGGACTATTTCACTCGCTTAGGCCCGATGGGCCCGCAATGAGTACAAACGCCGCACTCGCATCATGGATAGAAAATCCATGGAATTAATAGTTACCCGGGGCTTTACCCCGTAAGAATAACATAAGCTAGCACAACCGGCTATCATACATAACATAAGCACTACCGGCTTACCATACATAACATAAGTGCTACCGGCTTATCATAACATAACATAAGCACTACCGACTTATCATACATAACATAAGCAAGTTAAGAAATCCCCCTAACTTCTTATTAGTCTTATTAATATACACTCTCATTTTAGTTTACTTAAGGCACTAACATATCATTATAAAATCCGGGAATTTAACCCAAAGTACTACGTACTTCTATTCTTTTAATGACTCTTTTTCATATAAAACTTCCAAGATACTAATAATCGTAGTATCAAGTCATATCTACTTTTCAAGACAAGTCACAATACCTTTTAGAAATACATTTATAGGCTTCTAAATCAAGTGACTTCTTTCTTTTAAAACCTTAAGCAATTGATGCCTTAAAATCAATTTGCCTTTCATTATTTCAAGTCATTTATCATACATACATTACTTAGAGTAAACCACTCTTTTTAACTTTCCATAAAGCTATTATAACCAACTTCCCATAAAGTCGTTATATTAGCTTTATACTTTAGATAATTACATTCTTCCTTATATCCAAGGGACTTATACTTTCAAACAAGACGAGTATCATATACTTTCAAAAATACATCAAGTCCCTTAACTTTGAAAACTAAGACATCCTTAATCTTTTTCACAGGTGAGTTAATCTCCTAACTCAACCAACTTGGACATTCTTAAAACAAGTAAAGGATATCAAAATCTTGTACGTCTACCGTACTATATAGGTACAACTACTCATGCTCAAGAGATAGGAAAGTTCCACATACCTCCTCGGTTCAATCCACTTGCTAAGTCCAATATGACGTACGTAGTATGTCAACCTATAATGACCATAATATGTTTATTAACTTCTAGCTTCAACGTAGAATATTCTAAGTGCAAAGTCACTAAATTCTACGGAAAATCGGACAGCACTTCTTTTGTTTCTAGATACTTTTCCACCTTTTTCAAGGCCCGAATACAATAGCCAAACACGCCACATTTAAGGCCCAACAATGTAGTTATCAATAGGGGATTACACGCCTACAAGACGTGTAAAATTCCGCCCCACAAATTAATATCAAACTAATCCAACATACTATGTCAATTCGGCAATTTGAGGGACACCAATACAAATTCTTATCCAATTCCTTTTCAATCCAAGTTGTTTAGTATAACATGTTATCAAGCCGCAATCGATTATAACTACTACAATCTTCAAGTAGGTAATATGCGACGATTCTAATTATCGACCAAAATTGTATTTCAATTTCAAATGGCTAAACATGTCATTTCGGATTTTAGGCTTCCAATATCCATAACACTTATCAATCTTAATACACATACTTCATGCTAGTTAAAATGTAAGGCTACAACAATATGAAATTTTATAACACTTTAAGAGAACAAGATTGTTACCTTAATGAGCCTTAATCCACTTCAAGATCCGAAGTCACTCCCTAGCAACTTAGAGTCTCTCCTTGACACTCCAATCCGCCACTTGAATCCCTTAGAAGATCACCACCAACTTTCCTTTATTTCCCAATCCAAACCTAGGAAAGTGACTAGGTTTTCACCTTGCGACTAATACGAAAACGCCACTTTTCCGGGATCTTTCTATTGAGATACACTTACAATACCCTTAGGTACTTGGTTTAAACTGTGGAGCTTATTGGACAACAAACAAAAAAAATTCTCTCCTAAGGGAGCCCTAACCCGAGAGCAATCCTAAGAGGTCTTCAAAGTTCTTGAAATTTTGCTAAGTGTTAAGTGCCTTGTCTTGCTACTAGTTCACATATATAACACTAGGAAGGGTCAAGATTAGCACAAATGTGTGACTTGGATGAGTTTCACAAGGATCAAGCCCAAGTGGCCCTTGGACTTAGTCAACATTGTCAAGCTTCTAAGACTTGCTCATCTTACTAATGGTCAAATGACCCTTATACCCATGTCCAAATCATCCAAGACCAATAAGGGGGTGACACATGTCGCCCTCCCGTTCGTCGCAATATTTCGTTTTCCAACATTTTCATAATTCCGATAAATTTTTACTATTCTCAAATCTTAACATTTTTGAGTTCTTACGTATGTTCTTATAAACATATCCTGAAATTCCGGGGTGTAACATTCTTCCCCCCTTAGAAACATTCGTCCCCGAATGTTCTTTTGGGGTCAATCTTATGGATAGCGACAAAGTCTCATTTTACCACCCCTACATACCAATAATGCCACACGTGGTCACATAACAAAACTTATACCCGAACGTCAACCTGAACACCAAGTGTCGACGTCGGTTATCTGCATAAAGTTTCTGTCGACTCTGAGCTTGCTAATAATTTTTCCTGGATAGGCTTCGCCTTATCCACAGCCCGCTTAATCAAGTCTGGGCCAACTAACTGTACCTCGCCCACGTCGAACCAACCAATCGATGACCTATACTTTCTTACATACAAGGCCTCATACAGGGCCATTTGAATACTGGAAGGGTATCTGTTATCGTACGTAACTCAACAAGAGGCAAATAACCCTCCCAGCTATCTCTGAAATCAAGAACACAGGCCCGCCACCTATCCTCAAGTGCCTGGATAGTACGCTCTGCCTGTCCATCGGTCTGAGGATGTAATGCAATACTGAGACTCACCTGTGTCCCTAATCCCTTCTGAAAACCTCCAGAAGTTATCTGTAACTGAGCTCATCTGTCTGACATCGTAAACGTAGGAACCCCGTGCAGTCTCACAATCTCCCTGCTATATAAGCATAGACCTCAGCCGAGTAAGTGGTCCCAATCTGGAAGAACACGACTGGTTTCGCCAGCCTATTTACCATGACCCCCAGGGAGTCGCACTTCCTCTGAGTACGATGCCACCCTGTAACAAGATACATATTAATTACCTCCCATATCTAAGTTGAGATTTCAATCGCCTGTAATATCCCACTGGGCTTCTGGTGTTCAACCTTGACCTGCTACTAATTCGGACACTAAGCAGTAAACTCTGTTATGTCCCTTTTCCGGTCATCTTACCAATACAAACATCTGAGGTCACGACACAACTTAGTCGACCCCGAACAATTAGAGCAATAAGCACTGCGTGCCTCCCCTAAAACCTGCTGACTAGTCCTGCAGCACCGGGTACACACAATCTATCCTCATATCACAACACCCCCTCCGGTGCTACTCAAACAGGCTCTTCTCTTCTCGGAGAGCCGTATCTCGATATTGTATCATAACTGGATCCTCATACTGTCGCCTCTTTACCTCCTCGATGAAGGAAGACTCGGCAACTTCTCGGATCCAAACTTCATTCACCTCGGAAACAAATAATTGAACCCCCTCGGCTCGGTAGCTGATGGATATCACGGACCACGTCCTGTCTATCTAGCTGCCCATCTGGCAGACTACCCATAGATCCACGACTAAGAGGATCTGTAACCGTCTCGGCTTTCCTCGGATGGTATAGGATATCAATATCACAATCCTTGAGTAACTCTAACCACCATCTCTGTCGCAAATTCAACTACCTCTGTCTGAAGATATACCAGAGGTTGTTGTGGTCTGTACATATATCCATATGAAGTCTATAAGGAATGCCTCCAAATCTTTAAGATACGATTAACTGCCGCCGACTCTAAATCGTGAGTAGCGTAATTCCTTTCATGCTTCCCTAACCGCCGGGAAACATAGGCTCTAACCTTATCGTGTTGCACAAGACACAACCTAGCCCAACACCCAAAGTGTTACAATAATAACCTAACCCTCTAGTCTCTCAGGAGGGGTTAGAACTGTAGTCGTGGTCAACTTATCTTCCAATAACTGGAAGCCTTCCTCAAACCTGCAAAATATTCGGGCACCCTTAATCTCAATTATGGTTCCTGTTTCCCTTTCTCTGTTGCAACCAGACTTGGTCACTATACTTAGATTTGATTCCTTTGCTTGTCTCATAGCTAAGACTTCCCGCCAATAACAATTTAGGGGGAGACTTCCTTGATCTCGTCAAGTAGCAATCCTATTATTCTCTCCCAGCTCGTAGAGATAATAGCCAGGTGTTCAACCTCAATTCATGGTATTACATAATCCAATGACTTGTCAAGATTCCTTATCGTTTGAGTGTCTACTCGTCTTTCCTTTATAAGTTATTTTCAAGTTGTCCTGGGGTCCCTCGTCCCTCCGTATTTTCTTACTATCTTTCTCGTCAGTACAGATGTTACCACATTTCCTCGAAGTGTTCTTACTGCCCATCATCTACTAATGGTTTTTACACTAGTCTGGGGTAATCATATCTCGTGCAACTTACCTAACCATAGTTGTATTCTCTTTTATCATCCTGGTCATAACCTTGCCTTATGCTTATTATTAGCAAAAGTATTTCTATCTTGATCCATAATCGTACAGTTTCATACATGCGTACTACCTGCATTTATATCCTTACGACACTTCCTCGACCATTTCGTAACGTCGTTCACAATTTCCCCAACATAAAACTTTTCCCCCGGTTATCTAAAACTGTAACCTATGGTATGACGATACTGAAGACCTTACCAGTATCCTATCATTTGTCTAACAACATGGGTACACATAACCCCATAATACGTAAAACTGTCCTTTTACGTGGGGGAGATAACTTATCTCCCTTTCAAAATATAAATCATCAAGCGCCCTCTTATAATCGTATAGATTTTCAAAACCTACCAACGAAGTCTTCTGTTTTCCGTAGGCAGCACTCGTACTTATCTTATTCTTGCTTGCGCGCTATCCTGAACTTATCCGGAAGGTCGTGGCCCTGACCGCCACACCAAACCAACTCCCAGTACCTCCATGGGCACTTAACATAAATTCCTTCAAATTCGAGTATTACTTACTCTCTGGATTAATTTACCTCAAATGAACAAGTCACACAGACTTATTAAAATCAACTATGTCAGAGAAGGAAGGATAATTCACTGGTTACCACCACTTCTCTTCCTTTCCACTCGATACCCGGCTTACCGGGAAACCGGAATTGAGCCAATCTCTCTCTGCAGTCAACGTTGGCATAACAAGAGGTCAACTAGCCCGTACTCATAATGACCTCAACGTCTGTCATAACAGCTTTGCTAGGTCTGCTAGGGTCCAACGACGGTATCGTCACCGGCAATTATTATCTACCCGCTCAGCTACCACCCAACACTCACGGGTGTAGTCACCACGAAAGGTTCTCATGGATTCAGGCTCTATTTCTTTACACTTGGTTGCTCTCTTTTTCACTGATCGTACTCTTTCCGTACTTCCAAACTTTTATTAGCATACGTACATAACTTCCATACTAAATCTGGACTCCAATCTTTGGAGTTGCTAAAATAAACAATATAAGGCCATTTCCGGCTCTCACAACCTGGTTCTGGTGGAATGCGTCCACGAACCCGTAAAATGATTAACTAGACTTGGGCCCTGCACCCTCGTGACCCTGTCACGTAGCGGGTGATGCGCGATTTAATGCACACACTTTAACACAAGTGCACGTATCGTGACAAGTAATATAGTCTAGATAAGACTGAATATCGTCCTCAATGATTGGTTTTCAAGTACCGATTATCTATCCTATGGTATCTATTTGGTTAACGTTAATTGATTGGAAATTTTAGACTCATAATGCAGTAAATAAACTAATTAAGAAAATACTTTGAATTAAATCAGTTATGATGGATAATTAGGGCTTCCAAGATCATCAACTATCCACTCCTATTCAATCCTTAATACAATTAGACTAACTTTTTCTTCTACGTTAAGATAGCAGGTTTACTAATCCGTTTTATACTTCCGTTAAGGCTATATAAACACTCAACCCCAGTACAACTCATTTCTACCTTTCGGTGATAAAGATGACTCTAGAGGAGGATTAAGAACAAAAACCCTTATTAATGCTACACAAGTAATTGAGGTATTTTCATCCCCAATTCGACCTATGTCTACCCAACTACAGCATAGTCACAACCTCCCCTTTTGGATTTCGGTTAGAAATCATATAAATAATGATAATTAATGATCAAGTAATTACCAAACAATCAAATCATCTATTGGATAAATCTTAAATAAGTGAAGAAGAAACCAAACTAATATATTAATTCATGAATAAGAGTTTCAAGAGAATCACAAGGAAATACCTAACAAAGTAATTAGCTCCTAGCCATTGTCACGCTAAGAACTAATATAATCTCCATACATGAACTGAAATAAATAAAGCAAAAAGAAAGAAAAGAAAATACTCAAGAACGAGTCTCCAAGCCTTCTAGCATCCAAGGGTTGTGTTGTGGAATATTTACAAGATGGATTGGTGGATGTAGAATGGTGAATGGTAGAATGGAGAATGAATTCTTCTAATGATGTAGAGACTATTTATAGACCAAGAATCCTTTTGGTGAAAGGTTAATGATTATGTAGGTAGGAAAAGTTATTAGAATCCATTTATGTAAGGGTTTTAAGGTAGGAAAAGTTATCCCTTTAGGACTCTGAAAACATGTCACCCGCCCGAACTTCATAAATCCAGCGTCGCGCGCCTGTGACAGCGGCGCGCGTGATCAGCCAGCGCCAAAAATCAGCAACTTTCGGAATATTCAGAACATTGGGCGCCGCGGCGCTGCTGCCAGGCGCCGCGGCGCCGATGACGTTTTTCTGGCGGATTCCGTTTCGTCATCCTTTTTTTGTCCGGACTTCGTCTGATCTCCTCTATAATTTCCGGAACTTCTTAGACTTCATTTCTTGGCCCTTTTAGTGTGCAATTCCATCTCTTTTATGCTCATTTCATCTCCTTTTCGCCATTTCTCCATTTCTGACCGTTGTGACACAAAATAAAGGAAAACGACCCTAATACTATACTAAACATAAATGAAATGAGTAAAATACTAACTAAAAATGACTCAAAAGGTGTATATAAAATACACCGATCAAATACCCCCAAACTTAACCTTTGCTCGCCCTCGAGCAAAGATCAAAAGAAAGAAATAAAGACACAAGGAAAAAGAACCTAGAAAGACTCAACGACATTGATCACTTTGCTGCGTTGTTGTTACTTAGAAAAACATGAAGGTTAACAGAATAATATGCAGGAACATATAGCATGAATTTTTAGTATTCTAAACACATTAAGCTAGATATTTCGCAAACTCATTTTAATCATGCTTAATGGAAGTAAGAATACTGAATTATGCATGTCAATTTCAAAATCCTATGGCATGTTTACTTGCTATTCTCCACTAATCATGGATATGCATATAAGAGATCTTCAGGACTTTTCAGGGCTGTAATGTAGGCTTAAGCATGGGTAGGTAAAAATAGGCATTTAGGCTCATTTTATGTACCATAAGCTCTTTTGCTTTTCAATTCTTCCCTTTTCTTTTGATTTCCTTTCTTCACTTCATATCTATCTTTCCCCTCTTTTGTTTTGAGAGAGTGAAGTGTATTATGAATAACAAGCACCCCCAAACTTAGGCTTTTGCCTATTTCTTATTACTTTTTTATTGGGGTGCATCAAACTTGTTCACTTTTTTTTTTTTTTTTTTAACACTTCATATTCCAATCATTTCACATTTTCACTTATGGCACAAGTGTGGATTTAGAGGGTGTCAAAGAAAAAGTTTAATTTTTAGGCTCAAAGGGGCTGACTAGGGATATTTTGAATGTCAGGGATAGGTAAAAGTAGTAAGAAATGACTAACAAAGAAATGCCTGAGTCATCTCCCCTAACATGCATATCCTAACTATTTCGCCTCAAATAACAAGCAATCATACACATAGGTTTTAATTATTTAACAATGCACAATTCAAGCAGAAACCCCAAATAGACAGATTTCATGAGTTTTTGGCATATCTAACCTAAGTGTTTAGATAGTTGCTTCTAATTCCATTACATTATTCAACCTTACTTCACTAGGTGTTTCTAGTAACTACATCATGCATGATCTTTGACAGAAAATTATGACTCAAAAAAAATTTACGACTCAAAAATACACAAAACAAATCAACAAGACTCAACAATATCAAAAACAATAAGACACCCCCCCAAACTTAAATCACACATTGTCCCCAATGTGTGCACGACTCAAAAAAAAATATGGACAACTTACTGACACAACACAACGGTCATAACGGAGGTCTAGGAGGAAAAATTCTGGAATTTGCACGGAATATGGCTTTCTGAGGTTCCGGCGTCGCGGCCCTGAGATTCGCACGCGACGCCGCTAATCGTGGCTCTCTGAGTTCCGGAGCGGCGCTGATTCAGCGCGCGCGGCAACGGCTTTTCCTTTTTTTTTCCAGCGTTTTTGCTCCTTTTTGCTCGGTTTTAGCTTTCAGTCCACCTGTCATCCAACAACACAAAACAAGAACCCAAGACCGTGAGACTGTTCAAGACAAAATAAAACAACTAAAGACAAAAATTAAAATAACATAATTAAAAACATTGGGTTGCCTCCCAACAAACGTTGTCTTTAACGTCTTTTAGCCGGACGCAATTAACCTTTACGAGTGCCCATTGGATCCTTCTGCGAACTGCTTGCAATCCGCAGAGTTATTGTTGCAGGTCTCACTTCAACTACAACAATTGCTTCAAACAAGGGCCTCAGATATACGATTATCCCCCAAGTAAACACGACATGCTTGTCTTTTAGGCTCTCTATAATGTAAGGATCAGTGAATCTCCCTACATCTCTCAACTCTAGGGGGTGCCCTTGATGGTATGGACTTTCTTTTGGGGGGTCAACATTGACAGCTGGTGGTGTTTCTTCTGCAATAGGTACAAGAAAAAAAATTCCAAAGAATCCAAAAAAATGAATGATTGGATCTCCGTAACCTTTTCCTTCTCTACACCAATTATCTCTCCAGATTCCTCAACAGCTGGGTGTGGTTCAGGCTCGCTCATCCTATCCATTAGTTGCCCTATTTGTGTCTCCAAATTTTTTAGGGACTCCTTTGTCTCAGCCATAAACTGAGTCTGGCACTTGGTGAGCCTGAGTATGCCTGCCTGCAACTCATCTCGATCTTCCCTCCGAACTCGTGGGTTGAAGCTGTTGATGACTCCACTGTCTTTGATAGTAGTAGTCCATATAAAAAAAAATCGATTTTTTTTTCCGAATTTAACCTGCAAAATAAGAAAACAACAAAAGGTGATAAAAAGATGCTCGCAGAACAAGTTAGAAACTTGTTCTTGGAGCAACCAAATTAGAAATAAGAATAGATAAATCGATATTGAAATACGCCAATCCCCGGCAACGGCGCCAAAAACTTGATGCGCGATTTAATGCACACACTTTAACGCAAGTGCACGTATCGTGACAAGTAATATAGTCTAGGTAAGACCGAATATCGTCCTCAAGGATTGGTTTTCAAGTACCGATTATCTATCCTATGGTATCTATTTGATTAACGTTAATTGATTGGGAATTTTAGACTCATAATGCAGTAAATAAACTAATTAAGAAAATACTTTGAATTAAATCAGTTATGATGGATAATTAGGGCTTCCAAGATCATCAATTATCCACTCCTATTCAATCCTTAATACAATTAGACTAACTTTTTCTTCTACGTTAAGATAGCAGGTTTACTAATCCGTTTTATACTTCCGTTAAGGCTATATAAATACTCAACCCCAGTACAGCTCATTTCTACCTTTCGGTGATAAAGATGACTCTAGAGGAGGATTAAGAACAAAAACCCTTATTAATGCTACACAAGTAATTGAGGTATTTTCATCCCCAATTCGACCTATGTCTACCCAACTACAGCATAGTCACAACCTCCCCTTTTGGATTTCGGTTAGAAATCATATAAATAATGATAATTAATGATCAAGTAATTACCAAACAATCAAATCATCTATTGGATAAATCTTAAATAAGTGAAGAAGAAACCAAACTAATATATTAATTCATGAATAAGAGTTTCAAGAGAATCACAAGGAAATACCTAACAAAGTAATTAGCTCCTAGCCATTGTCACGCTAAGAACTAATATAATCTCCATACATGAACTGAAATAAATAAAGCAAAAAGAAAGAAAAGAAAATACTCAAGAACGAGTCTCCAAGCCTTCTAGCATCAAAGGGTTGTGTTGTGGAATATTTACAAGATGGATTGGTGGATGTAGAATGGTGAATGGTAGAATGGAGAATGAATTCTTCTAATGATGTAGAGACTATTTATAGACCAAGAATCCTTTTGGTGAAAGGTTAAGGATTATGTAGGTAGGAAAAGTTATTAGAATCCATTTATGTAAGGGTTTTAAGGTAGGAAAAGTTATCCCTTTAGGACTCTGAAAACATGTCAAATTCGGCCCAGAACTTCATAAATCCCGCGTCGGCGCCGCGGGGCCGGAAAATCAGCAACTTTCGGAATATTCAGAACATTGGGCGCGTATTGCTGCCAACGCGCCGGTGGACGTTTTGGCGGATTCCGTTTGTCGCCCTTTTTCGTCCGGACTTTCGATCTCCTCTATAATTTCCTAACTTAGACTTCATTTCGCTTTTAGTGTGCAATACCATCTCTTTTATGCTCATTTCATCTCATTTTCGCCATTTCTCCATTTCTGACCGCTGTGACACAAAAGAAAGGAAAACGACCCTAATACTATACTAAACATAAATGAAATGAGTAAAATACTAACTAAAAATGACTCAAAAGGTGTATATAAAATACACCGATCAGCGGGACTACTACCAACTGATCCCATTCCATTACAGGCTATGGGGCGACCCTTAATAGGCCATCAACCCGACTCGGCGTCATACTCAACTCTTATCCTTGGTCTGACTTAACTTTTTACTATCCGAGAAGGCCTTATATACCTAAGGTCTCGGCGGTTACCAATATTCTTAGGCTCGCAATTCCCATGCTCCAAGCCTACCTTATCAGTCCCCCCGTAAACGGGTACAATAACTTCTCATAGTACCATAATCGTGTTGTCTTGACCACAACAACCATACTTACTCCATACGGATCTCACCCGTACCATTCTCTTAATCATACCACGTAGCTTAATCTATTAACATTGTCTTCCATCAAACATCTCAACAAGACTCCTTAAGGGTTCATTACCCTTTCAGACAGCTCATCATCTCCTAATTATCCCAAATTAGTACGTCAAACCTTGATGAGAGTTCATTAAACTGTTTCATACCTTCCCGGTATCTAATTAGTCCTTACCAATTCATGGTAATCTAAAATCATTCTAGGCAACACATAGGTGACCCTCATACGTAAATTCGTATAGTTGTATGTCATAATACCAACTATACTATAATTATTACCAACCTGGACACGCAATCCACATAATCTTTCCTGGGTCACTGCTGCCTTTCTCGTAGCTGCAATCAACATAACTTGTTAGGGAGAGACGACCCTAACCACACAGCTCTATCGCACGATCTCAGAGTGAAAAGAATGGAAACCAATCTTAAATGTCCTGCAGCCTCCTGGTTATAGATGTGGTGCACAACACACCGATAACCAAGACTCTACTAGACACGGTCTGTAGACACTTTCCGAGGACTAACTGCTCTGATACCACTTTTGTCATAACCCAACCCCGGGCCCGCGACTGGTGCCCAGTTAGTATACATCAGAGAATAACAGCGGAACATACACAACACGTATAATACTTAGACAATAAACAACAACAGACTAGCCGATAAGGTCACCTTCCGTAAAATATACACATATTCAAAAACATCAGTTACATTTTCTTTTTCTTACACCCAAATCTACAAGACATGACTACAGACCTCTAAGAATAACAATCATGGATTGGACGGGGCCCCGCCATACCACGAATGTACAACAACCGACAATACCGTGGATAAGACTCGAGTAATGGAGCTTCTCAATGTGAATCTGATCCTAAAGTGAGGATCGAATCTGTATGCTCTACTGCGGCATGAACGCAAATCCGAAGGAGGTCAGTACAACATGTACCAAATATGTGAAACTGAAAGTACTGTAGTGAAATCATAAGTCTAAAATAAAGCTGGAGACATGTATGATAACTCAAATAATAGTACACTGTGCCTTACTAACAATGAGAGTAAACAAGAGTATACGTTACTGCATAAAAATAGGAGGCTCATGATCAAAGTAGGGCCACCCGCCCGTAGTATCATTAAGCAATCCTACTCCTGGGACTATTTCACCCGCATAGGTCCTGTGGACCCGCAATGAGGTAACTTACTCGCATAGGTTGTATCCACCCGCATAGGTCGTGTGGACCCGCATGAGGTATTCCTCGCATAGGACTATTTCACCCGCTTAGGCCCGATGGGCCCGCAATGAGTACAAACGCCGCACTCGCATCATGGATAGAAAATCCATGGAATTAATAGTAAACCGGGGCTTTACCCCATAAGAATAACATAAGCTAACACAACCGGCTATCATACATAACATATGCACTACCGGCTTACCATACATAACATAAGCGCTACCGGCTTATCATAACATAACATAAGCACTACCGACTTATCATACATAACATAAGCAAGTTAAGAAATCCCCCTAACTTCTTATTAGTCTTATTAATATACACTCTCATTTTAGTTTACTTAAGGCACTAACATATCATTATAAAATCCGGGAATTTAACCCAAAGTACTACGTACTTCTATTCTTTTAATGACTCTTTTTCATATAAAACTTCCAAGATACTAATAATCGTAGTATCAAGTCATATCTACTTTTCAAGACAAGTCACAATACCTTTTAGAAATACATTTATAGGCTTCTAAATCAAGTGACTTCTTTCTTTTAAAACCTTAAGCAATTGATGCCTTAAAATCAATTTGCCTTTCATTATTTCAAGTCATTTATCATACTTACATTACTTAGAGTAAACCACTCTTTTTAACTTTCCATAAAGCTATTATAACCAACTTCCCATAAAGTCATTATATTAGCTTTATACTTTAGATAATTACATTCTTCCTTATATCCAAGAGACTTATACTTTCAAACAAGACGAGTATCATATACTTTCAAAAATACATCAAGTCCCTTAACTTTGAAAACTAAGACATCCTTAATCTTTTTCACAAGTGAGTTAATCTCCTAACTCAACCAACTTGGACATTCTTAAAACAAGTAAAGGATATCAAAATCTTGTACGTCTACCTACTATATAGGTACAACTACTCATGCTCAAGAGATAGGAAAGTTCCACATACCTCCTCGGTTCAATCCACTTGCTAAGTCCAATATGCCGTACGTAGTATGTCAACCTATAATGACCATAATATGTTTATTAACTTCTAGCTTCAACGTAGAATATTCTAAGTGCAAAGTCACTAAATTCTACGAAAAATCGGACAGCACTTCCTTTGTTTCTACATACTTTTCCACCTTTTTCAAGGCCCGAATACAATAGACAAACACGCCACATTTAAGGCCCAACAATGTAGTTATCAATAGGGGATTACACGCCTACAAGACGTGTAAAATTCCGCCCCACAAATTAATATCAAACTAATCCAACATACTATGTCAATTCGGCAATTTGAGGGACACCAATACAAATTCTTATCCAATTTCTTTTCAATCCAAGTTGTTTAGTATAACATGTTATCAAGCCGCAATCGATTATAACTACTACAATCTTCAAGTAGGTAACATGCGACGATTCTAATTATCGACCAAAATTGTATTTCAATTTCAAATGGCTAAACATGTCATTTCGGATTTTAGGCTTCCAATATCCATAACACTTATCAATCTTAATACACATACTTCATGCTAGTTAAAATGTAAGGCTACAACAATATGAAATTTTATAACACTTTAAGAGAACAAGATTGTTACCTTAATGAGCCTTAATCCACTTCAAGATCCGAAGTCACTCCCTAGCAACTTAGAGCCTCTCCTTGACACTCCAATCCGCCACTTGAATCCCTTAGAAGATCACCACCAACTTTCCTTATTTCCCAATCCAAACCTAGGAAAGTGACTAGGTTTTCACCTTGCGACTAATACGAAAACGCCACTTTTCCGGGATCTTTCTATTGAGATACACTTACAATACCCTTAGGTTCCTTGGTTTAAACTGTGGAGCTTATTGGACAACAAACAAAAAAAATTCTCTCCTAAGGGAGCCCTAACCCGAGAGCAATCCTAAGAGGTCTTCCAAGTTATTGAAATTTTGCTAAGTGTTAATTGACTTGTCTTGCTACTAGTTCACATATACAACACTAGGAAGGGTCAAGATTTGCACAAATGTGTGACTTGGATGCGTTTCACAAGGATCAAGCCCAAGTGGCCCTTGGACTTAGTCAACATTGTCAAGCTTCTAAGACTTAGCAAGACTTGCTCATCTTACTAATGGTCAAATGACCCTTATACCCATGTCCAAATCGTCCAAGACCAATAAGGGGTGACACGTGTCGCCCTCCCGTTCGTCGCATTATTTCATTTTCCGACATTTCCATAATTCCGATAAATTTTTACTATTCTCAAATCTTAACATTTTTAAGTTCTTACGTACGTTCTTATAAACATATCCTGAAATTTCGGGGTGTAACAAAATACATCACAGAGATCATATTAGGCAAAGTAAACCAAAAACTAAAGCTGGAATCGTATTTACCTTCTCCGGGTGGCGAACTGAGGCGTCGTCTCGAGTCGTCGAGTCCGCTCGGAGGTGTTTTTTATTTGTGCGACTGAAGTGAAACTAGACTCAGTGTTTTCGAATCCTTGTTGAATCAATTACTAAAAAAACAAAATTGGTTTTGCGGTCTATTCTCAGAAAAAAGTTTGTTTCTGGATTTGAGCTCTATAATAGTAATCAAAGATGAACTTTTTGGTTCTCAGACACACTCAACAAACAAAAATCCCTATCCAGACCATATGATGTACATTGAACAGGAAATTGAATAGGAAGCCATTTTACCTTTTATATGTGGCGAATCTGAGGCTACGACAAGCGTACCTTCGAATCGTCGAAGAAGAGTTCTAGTAACTAGTTTGCGAAAAGAAACAAGATGAGAGGAATCCGAAATCGAGTAGAAAAAGAAAAGTTTTTGTATTCAGCCCTTGAGTAAGTTATGAAAACTCAATTAAGATAATGTCAAGTAAAACATTATGCGACACCAATAATAGATAGAGGATCTTTGCTTGATCGCCCTCGGCGCCACGTGCCGCACACTGGCCGGAAAAAATGAAGAAATCCCAAAACTGAGATTCGAAGATCGGGATTGAGTGTAGGTAGTAGAGGAAGATGAGACGAACTCAATGACACCACCCACTGCCGTCGACAATAACAGAATCAACCGGAAAGAGCCAAAAATCTATCGGTTTATCGATTTGGTCGACGTGAAGATTGGGGATGAATTGAAGGTGGTGGGTGGGTGTAGAATGTCGGGGAGATGATGACGAGTGTATTGGTACCTACCACGACCGACGTTGAACTTAGGTCGCTGGAAAATCCCTGGCGGCGCCTAGGGTTTTGGTGAAAACGATTTGAGTGTTAAAACGATTCAGGTGGAATCGATTTATGCCAATTAATTTTGGCTATTGAAGTAACATTTACTTCAATAGCGCTTCCACAAGCGCTATCTAAGTGGGATATTTATATTATTATATTAATAAATTACTTAAGTAACGCAAATTATAATAAAGCTTTAAATAAGCGCTATGCAAAAAACAACTTGCATATCACTTCGATTGAAATTTTCGAAAAGCGCTATGGCTGTATTTTTTGTTAGATTTTTTTTTTAATTTGAAAATTTGAAAAAGCGTCATCTAAGATGTTACTTAGATACAAAGCGCTATTTAAGTTGCGTTACGCAAACTGAAATCTGTAGTAGTGTGTCGTAAATCCATTGAAGGACTATAACATCTAAGCGAGACCATAGAGTTTTGTCAACAACGGTGGTCTCCGTTGGAGACTTGGGAGGAACAATATGGTTTATGACTTGGTATGCTCGGCAATGGATTTTGAATAATTCCGCCCAAGAAGGATATTGCCCTTTTTCCATCTAAAAAATAATTAGAATAAAGTTATTGGCGTTGTTTACGACAAGAGCGATATGCAATTTTGTTGGCCGGCCATTGTTTCTTTTAAAAGGAGAAAATGAGTGGTGGTTTTGTAAAGAAAGAAACTGAAACAATGGGTTTCGGCTAGGGGAGGGGGTGACGGAACCCTAACTATGGTTTGAGGGAGGTTGAGTTGAAAAAATAGGGTTTTCAGTTTTAGGGTTTGTCAAAAAACCGATAGGGTTTTCGTCTTAGGGGGTGGGTTTGATCGAGTATAGGGAAAAAATTAGAGGGTTATTTTGTGGCTCTTGATACCATGACGGAAATGTTTTCCATGCCTTATTTCATTCAAAGAATACAATATATACAACCATATAAGAATCAATCTAAGCTACTATTAAGATAGATTATCCTAAGAATATGCAAATAATCTTTACAACCTAATTATACAATATTTGATTTTATATTATAGAAATAATAATGAATTATTCTCATAATTATCTTAACAAAACCGAACCAAACCGACAACAACCAAACCGAAGGATATATATTATATTTGATTTAATTTAGTTTTTTAAAAACCGACTACATTAATTTAGTTTTGGTTTTAACCAAAAACCGACCCAAACCGACCCATGAACACCCCAGCTATACATATAGCGAAGAGCCTTGTCTTCCATAAAACAACCAAAGCATCAAGGTGAATTGTCACTTCATTTGCATTAAACATAATGAGAGTCTCATTCAGTCGTCTCATGTTTCCATATCTAATCGGTCGGTTGGTATTTTCGCTAAAACAACTTACTAATAATGTGCATCATACTTTTCTTCTCAAGTTGAGGATTTTTCTACCCTCCAATTTAGGGGAGGGGCGACGTGTTGGAGTTCAAGTATACCACAGAAAAAATTGAAGATTGAACACCCAACTTGAAGGCTTTCTTTAAAGAAATTTTTGTGGCAGCAAAATTTCTTGACATCACATTTATATTGCATCAACTTCAAACAGAAATTACAGAAGTCATACAAAAATGACTAAATTTCAGCCACGTACGAATAAAGTTTAAGAAAAAAACTAAACTAAAAAAAATGACTGAACTTCAATCATATATATATATGACTGAAGTTGAAGTAAAAATAGCTGAACTTCAGTTATATGAAATTTCAGACAAACTGTTTGAAGTTAGACTTCGTTAAGAGTAACTTTAGATATTATAGATTTGAAGTTGTCTCGAAGTGGATACACTTACAAAGAATTTTAAAAAGCGGACACAAATTAAATGGAGGCGTCAAAATCGGTACCCGTGCACATTGCCCTAATGTTCTAATCCTCACTCATTCTTTATGCAATGAGCCTCCTTGTCCTTTAACTAAAAATTAAATTTTAAACAGTTTAGAAAGTGATCCGTTTATTCCATGCACGAAGGCATCAAAAGTCGTTGCTTGCCAAACTTATCGAACTCCGTAAAATCATCTTTTTACACTATAGTTTATTTTTTATAACAAAGGCAATGACACTTTTAGGTAAGGAAAGACTTTTAATCCCATGAAATAATGGTGGGCGCCTAGAAATAGAATACCACTTACAGGCTTACAGCATCAATTCATCCCCTTAGTAATATAAGAAAAAAACAAATCAATTATTTTAGACGGATGGAGATGGAACCCAAACAAATTCTATAAATGTCTTTCCAAGAATATCAGCTGTCTAATCATCATGTGGAATTTCACTTTATTTTTCTGTATGGATTTTATAGCATTCATTCGCCCACAGGCCCCCACCCCTCCGACCCGACAGAGATTGGTGAAGGAAGGTAAATCATGGTACTCAGCGGCCCACTAGGTGGGAGGCACAGTGCCTGGTGCCCACAAGGAGTCATCCCTCACAAAGGAGAAATGAACTCCCACACTGCGGCTGTCAGGGCTCGAACCTGCCTTCTTGGGAGCAATCTGTCACCCTGGAACCAACTGAGTTACACCCATGCGGGTTTATAGCATTCATTCTTGTTTCTTTTTCTTTTCAAAGTTTGATTATTTTTTTTCATTTAAATTTTTTTCGATCAAAATTGGCACGCATATATAATGGTTAATACAGAGAGGAATTCAAAATTTAAATTTAATAAAATCATTATTTTGAGTTCGTTGAAATTTAGATTCAAACTAAAATTCAGACTCTTTTCAAGGGATTCACATGCACGTACGAGAGCACACACATTATATATTATATATTGAAAATAATGAGTTTAATTGAACTTGAGTTACGGGAATGTTAGATAAGTGATACATTGTAAATATGTGATGCAGAGAGGGAGTGAATAATCGATATTCATGACCTTTTACACCAAAATTTTATTCTTTTTCCTTTATCTCGTGATCACCTTGTACGAGGAATGTACAAGTTATACACTATTGTCGAAAATGACTGAACTTGTAATGACAAAATCAAATTAAGGCTCGATTAGACCCTACTAGTCAAAACACAGGAAAAGGAAGAAAAGAAAAGTGAATCTTGATCTTGCCTTTTTAGATTTCAAGCTAATAAATATAGTCCCAGATGAATACATATCTAGCTGTGTTTAGATATTTTGAAAATGTTATTTATATTAAGCCTCATTAGCAGAATATATGTACTATTATACAAAATATTAGCACTAGCTTTGGTATCCCTATTGAAGCATCTCTTGCAAAACAAAAAGTAGGTTTACAAAGTGCTGTCTTTCAGAGAAATTCTGCTTGCCTCAGCTTAACTAGCTGTATGATTCTGCCTTCTTGATGATACAAAACGACAAGCCAGTTAACCAAGGATTTCTTATATGCCTCCGTCTTTTTTTATTTATTTATCGCTAAAATCAGATAAACCGCATTTATCTCCCCCCCCCCACCCACATTTGTTATCAAAAACTGATCACTAGCACGGTTAATTCATATTCATAGGCCCACTAAGGAGTAAAATGTTCGTGCCAGGAGAGTACTCGAACTCGAGACTTCATGTTAAGGTAAATATAATGAAAAAAAAGATACTATTATATATTGTAGATGCCATGGTTCATTTTATACAACAGACTTTTGTGGTTCGGTTCTTTTTCGGATGTCAACATGTAGTTGTTTACGTCGGGTTCGTACATTGCGTAGAATTTGAAAATTTATGTTTCAAACCCGACGACGGTCGAACTGCAGTATGATATGTAATGAAAATATTACAAAGCACATATTAAATGTAAAAACTTCGACAAAAGACTTACATTTCAATTAATCAGCCAAGCAGTTGATTCTCGTCGCTTTGTGTAGTCCGAGGGTGCACACGCAAACGTTCCTCGATTTGTAAGTTCAGAGAACTATGATGTAATTTGCTAAGTCAGGAATGCTAGGGATTATGACAGCTTTAGAAGGGATTTACCTTTCTTAGGTTTTCAGTATTTCTCAAAATGGGAGGGTAAACCCTCTATTTATAGTTTTAAACAGAGGCTTAGGGTTTCCATGGGCTGGGCCCAACATAAAATCAGACCGCGGTCCTCAGTAAGAGGGACCGCGGTGCTGGCACGTGTTCCTGGCACCGTGGTTCCGTCCTATTTTCTGCCCAATTTCCCATTTTAATGTCTCGGTCATCAACTGGACATTTAGGTATAATCTCATTCTAATTGCATCCTTCAATCAACAGAACATTTGACTTAGTGTTACCCTTCAGGCCTTTACATATCGTCACTAATTACATTAGGATCTTCACGGAACTCCTAGACAGCGCCGGAAGACGAACCCAATATGTAAAGTTTAGCTACACAAAATATGTGAACTGTACCTATATGTGGAAAGATAAAATCTCTTCATTCATGACACACTCAATCAAGCTTAGGATTTGTCAAGTGTCTATCCAAATGGCTTGATTATTATAACTCATCTATATTAGTTGACAACAGGACCATGTCACAGACATATCCATTGCATTAGCCAATGACTTAGTCAACCTAATATCATATGAGTACCTGAGTGTTCACTCGAATATAAATTCAAGGAATGAATCCTTTCTTGGCTCACATACCACCTTTAAACTACTTCGTAATGCACCCAAAACAAGTAGCGTCTCAACCTATAAGACATTTGAGTTTAGAACAGGATCAAAGTACATTACTCCGTAAACAAGATGATATTGACCTCAAGTCTAAGAACTTTTATTTCCCACACTGAGTAGCCATATGTCACGACCCAACCTCGGTCATCGGTACCTACCGGGTACCTGTCAGTATATGTCAGAGAATAGCAGCGGAACATACATACCATATAACTTATAAAAAGGGTAAACATCACCGTCACCGATAAGTCGCTTTCCATAAAACATACTTAAACAAAAGTATAGTAATACAACCGTTCTTATAGCCCAAAATATATATGTGACCACGCACTTAAAGATAACAAGCGTGGCGGGACAGGGCCCCGCCATACCCCTGAATGTACAAAATACCTATAGCATCAGGGAATATCCGTACCAATAAACAAGCTTCCGGAGGAATGGAGCTTCTGACACCGGAATAGTGATCCTAAGAACGAGGATCCTCAATCTGCTTACCCTTACCTGCGGCGTAACGAAGCCCCAGGAAGGGTCGACACAATAGGTACCAAGTATGTAAAGGCTGGAAAATACTGTAATAATGATATCATAAGTCTAAAAGTAGTGAGTCATGTAAGAAAATCAAATACCTTTTCAGTGCCTTACTAACAATGAGAGTGACAAGTATATATATATAATCTGCATAAAATAGTGGCCTTAGGATCAAAGCGGTACCTCGCGTAGTATCGATAAGCACCCTACTCGCGGGATTATTTCACGCATAGGTCCTGTGGACCCGCGTGGTATTCTCGCATAGGTTGTACCGCACGTGGGACTATTTCACCCGCGTAAGCCCATAAGGACTCGCGTGAGGTATTCCTCGCATCATGGGTAGAAAATCCACTAACAGTGGTATAACGATCTTGGGGACTTACCGCCGGATATACTCTTACCCCGGCGGATGGTATAACGATCTTGGGACTTTCCCTCGGATATACTCTTACTGCCGGTGGTATAACGATCTTGGGGCTTGCCGCCGGATATACTCTTACATGAAGAAGGTGGTATGGCGATCTTGGGGCTTGCCGCCGGCATACTCTTACCCTGGAGAAGGTGGTATAACGATCTTGGGGCTTGGCCCTCAGATATAATCTTACCCTAGCTCAAACTGTCATCATATATAATCATAAATAAGTTAAGAAAACTTATAACTTCTTATTAGTCTTGTTCATATACCCTCTCATGTTAGTTTACTTAAGACACTTAATCATATCTTTAATAAAGAACACCGGGAGTTTAGCCCAAGTACTACATGCTTCAACTCTTTTAAAAATGACTTTTCTTTATACATAAAACTCTTGGGCAATTGATGCCTTAAAACCAATTTGCCTCTTCATACACTTATCTTACTTAGAGTAAATCTCTTCTCTTTAACTTTTTTATGAAGCTAATAAACCAACTTCCCATAAAGTTGTTATATTAACTTTATACTTTAGTAAAATCATACTTTTCCCCTAACTAAGGGACTTATACATTCTTAAAACGAAACAAGTCATTACATACTCAAAACAAGTAAGAATACCAATTCTTGTACGTCTACCGTACTACATAGTTTCATCTATTCATGCTCAAGAGATAGGAAAGCTTCACATACCTTTTTGATCAATCCACTTGCTAAGTCCAAAACTACCGCAAGTAATATGTCAACCTAAAATAACCATGATACGTTTATTAACCTCTACTTTCAATGTAGAATAAACTAAACTCAAAGCCACTAAATTCTATGGAAAATTGGGCAGCATTTCCTTTGTTTCTACTCACTTTGCCACCTTTCTCAAGGCCGAATTTATCATTCAATTGCCACATTTAAGGCTCAATCAATCCAACAATTCAAAGGGGATTACACACCTAAACTTGGGTGTGTAAAATTCTGCCCCATAAGTTACAACAATTCACTTAACAATTCTAAGGTAGTTTTTAGGCTACAACATGCTCATAATCTCTTCTTAACCCATTTTTCATATCCAAACCACATTTCTAGCATGCAATGACTCTATGAGCATTATTTACTACCACAAGTTCTTTCTTCTTAACATGCAACACTATAAACTAAATCTAAAGGAAGAACCATTACCTTAGAGTTTTAGCCAAACTTATTCCAAATATTTTGCTAGCTTCCTTGCCAAGAACACCACCACAAGCTAGCCACAAGCTTCCCTTTTTTTTTCTTAACTTTTCAGATTTTTCCTTAGGCTTGGATTTACTTTGGAAATGTAGAAAGAGGAGGAGCTGATTTTTAGAGAGAGGGAGAGAAATTGGAAGATGACCAAGTCTTCAAGACTTGGTCAATATATTGCATGCAAGAAATCAGATGGGGGGGACACTTGTCACCCTCCCAAGGTCTTTTAAAAGAAAAATCTGACTTTTCTAAGTTTTTCCGCCCAAAAATCCGCCTGGCCCACTGAAACCTCCGCACCTCTTCGAACTTTCGGTAGCGCGACCTGCGTCTGGCGCGCTGCAATCTCAGCGACCCCTCGATACTTTCGGCGCCGCAGCCTCGCATCCGCGCCGCGCTCGCGCTTTGTCCAAACACCTTTCGTCCGATTGCGCCGAACTTGTAATTCTCATAATTTTCTACTCCGACGTCCTATCGACGAACGGTTGGTTGCGTTGGAATCTAGACTCCACGAACTACGCCTAGACCTTTGAAACACTTATTAACTCTCAATGTATCGGGTCATAAACCGCCTCAAAGTTGACTAAAACCCGCTAATAATCCAGTCAACCTATCCTTTGAAAATTTTAAGTCTTACATGCTTTAGATGCGCTCTCATACGTAGGGTCAGGACTACGGGGTATAACATTCTCCCCCCCTTAGAAACATTCGTCCCGAATGTTCCTTCTAGGTTTACTCAAATCACAACATCGACATAGACCCTCTTAACTGTTCTTTTGCAAATAAAGAAGCTCCGCGAGCCACAACATACTGAAGCGTAAATGCTAAATCAAAACTAACAAGCAGGAAAGTGGGTTACCTGGAGGTATATGAAATAGGTGAGGGTACTTCTTCATCATGTCATCCTCTCGCTTCCCGTCATTTCCTCCTGTTCTCGTTCGCCATAGGACCTTGTGGAAGCCACGTCTTCGTCCGTCGAAGTCGCTAACGACGCGATCGAGTATCGCTATGGGACTCTCCTCATACGATAACTCTTCTGTCACTTGGACATCATGAACCGGGTGCACTCTAGATGGATCTCCAATACATTTCCGCAACATGGACACATGGAAAACTGGATGTACCGCCTCCAAATCGGACGGCAGATCTAACTCATGCAACCACGCTACCCTACGGACAATCTGATACGGCCCAATGTACCTTGGGCTAAGCTTCCCCTTCTTTCCAAATCTCATCACGCCCTTCATGGGCGATACCTTTAGAAAAACCCAATCATCTATCTCAAATTCCAAGTGTCGACGCCGATGGTCTGCATACGACTTTTGCCGACTCTGAGCTGCCAACAACCGCTCCTGGATAAGCTTCACCTTATCCACCGCCTGCTGAACTAAGTCTGGCCCGACTAACTGAACTTCTCCCACCTCGAACCAGCCTATCGGTGACCTGCACTTCCTCCCGTATAAGGCCTCATAAGGCGCCATCTGAATACTGGAATGGTAGCTGTTGTTGTAAGCAAACTCCACAAGAGGCAAATGATCCTCCCAGCTACCCCTGAAATCAATAACACAAGCCCGCATCATATCCTCAAGTGTCTGGATAGTGCGCTCGGCCTGTCCGTCGGTCTGAGGATGAAACGTCGTACTGAGACTCACCTGTGTCCCTAATCCCTTCTGAAAAGACCTCCAGAAGTTAGCCGAGAACTGGGCTCCTCTATCTGATATAATCGACACCGGGACTCCGTGCAGTCTCACAATCTCTCTAATATATAATCTGGCATAGTCCTCAGTTGAGAACGTCGTTCTGACCGGAAGAAAATGGGCTGATTTCGTCAGCCTGTCGACAATCACCCAAATGGAATCATGCTTCCTCTGAGTGGTAGGTAGCCCTGTAATAAAATCCATATTTATCACCTCCCACTTCCAAGTCGGAATATCAATAGCCTGCAATAGCCCACCGGGCTTCTGGTGCTCAATCTTAACCTGCTGACAATTCGGGCACTGTGCCACGAACTCCGCAACATCCCTCTTTAGGCCATCCCACCAATACACGCATCTGAGGTCATGATACATCTTAGTCGACCCCGGATGAATAGAATAACGAGCACTGTGTGCCTCCCCCAGAATTTGCTGACGAAGTCCTGTCACATCGGGAACACACAACCGGCCCTCGAATCTTAGCACCCCATCCGGCGCTACCTCAAATAGACTCCTCTCTTTCTGAACAGCGGCATCTCGGTACCGTACCAAAATCGGATCCTCATACTGTCGCCTCTTCACCTCATCGACGATGGAAGACTCGGCAACCTCTCGAACCCGAATTCCATCACTAACAGAATCAACCAAACGAATCCCAAGGCTCGCTAGCTGATGTATCTCTCGGACCATATCCCTCTTCTCTGGCTGAACATCAGACAGACTACCCATCGACCTGCGACTAAGGGCATCTGCAACTACATTGGCCTTCCCTGGGTGGTATAGAATATCAACATCGTAATCCTTAAGTAGCTCCAACCACCGTCTCTGTCGCAAGTTCAGCTCCCTCTGGCTGAAGATATACTGGAGACTCTTGTGGTCTGTGTAAATGTCCACATGAACTCCATATAAATAATGTCTCCAGATCTTCAAGGCATGAATCACAGCTGCCAACTCCAAGTCATGTGTGGGATAGTTCTTCTCATGCTTCCTAAGCTGTCGAGATGCATAAGCTATAACTCTGTCGTGCTGCATCAGTACGCATCCAAGCCCGACACCTGATGCGTCACAATAAACCACATATCCATCTAAGCCCTCGGAAGAGTAAGGCGGGGTGGTCGTCAACTTCTCCTTTAGTAATCGAAACTTTCCTCACAAGTATCCGTCCACGGAACATAGCCGCTTCGAGTCGACTTAGTCAAAGGTCTTGAAATAGAAGCAAACTTCTACAAACCTCGATAATAACTGCAAGGCCCAAAGTTGCGCACTCCGTCGTGTAGTGGTGCAGGCCAAGTCTTGACGCCTCAATCTTAGTCAGATCAACCCGAATACCGTCGGCCCGATAACATGCCCTAAGAAAGCCACCGACGCCAACTAACTCGTGACTTCGAGCTTGGCATACAATCGCGGTCTCGGAGGACTCAATACCGCCTCAAATGATCAGTATGCTCCGCTGCAGGCGCGAATATACCAAGATATCATCAATAAACACTATAACGAACATATCCAAGAATGGCTCGAACACCCTATTCATCAAATCCATGAATATCTTTGGGCGTTGTCAACCCGAAAGACATCACCTGAACTCATAGTGCCCATACGGTCCCGAATGTAGTCTTTGGGATATCTATCTCTCTAACTCGCTTTGATGATAACCGGACCGCAGTCTATCTTGAAAACACTTTGCACCCTGCAGGGTCAAACAAATCGTCAATCACGGGAGGATACATTCTTGATAGTTACCTTGTTTAGTTTGTAATCAATACACACATCTGCAGCGTCCCATCCTTCTTCTTTACAAATAACATTGGTGCTCCCTGTGGAGAAACACTTGGCCTAATAAAGCCTTTCTCCAGCAAATCTTTCAGTTGGTCCTTCAATTCCTTCAACTCGGCAGGTGTCATCCTGTATGGCGGAATAGATATCGGTCGAGTGTCTAGCGCCAAATCAATGCAAAACTCAATCTCCTCTCGGGAGGATACGAGCTCATCCGAATACGTGGAAACTCCTAACGACCGGAATCGATCAAGGTCAGGTATCTCGACCTCGATGTCGAATACCCGAACCATATGGGAGATATACGCTTTCCGCACCATCTTCCTAGCCTTGAGGTAAGAAATAAACTTACCCCTCGGCGATGCAATATTCCCCTTCCACTCGATAACCGGCTCGCCGGGAAACTGGAATCGAACTAATCTCTCTCTACAGTCCACGTTGGCATAGCAAGATGCTAGTCAATCCATACCCATAATCACATCAAAGTCTGTCATATCCAACTCTATCAAGTCGGCTAGAGTCGACGGTATCTATAGTCACAGGCAAGTCTTATACACCCGCCGCCTACCATCAATCACTTCATCGCGTAGTCACCTCAAAAGGTCTTATGGACTCGGGCTCTATCCCTATTCTCCGGCAATATGAGGAGATATGTAGTACAAGGTAGAACTGGATCTATCAAAGCATATACATCACAAAGAAGAAACCAATAATGTACTGTGACAACATCCGTGACGCCTCACGGTCCCGCTGTCGACATAACATATATGCGCTTCGAGGACCGCTAGAATCGAACCCCTACCACGACCTGCGCGGCCTGCTGGCCCATAAGTACCACGCTTCTCGGGCGTCTAACCATCGAAGATGAAGATCTCGCCAGATCCGTCGGTGAACCAAAATGCTCCGCCGCTAAGGATGGACAATCCTTCGGATGGACCCGGCCCACAAGAGTATCATGCTCACGAACCCATACGGAACTCGCCGGATGAGACCTACCATCGAACACACCGAGAGGTAGGTGGTCTCGATTAGTCTTTGGTCTCGCCTCGCGAAAACTGAAGTCCTGGAGCCACGACCGCTCCCGAATAACCTCGCGATCGGACCTCCGCCGGAAAATCGAAAAGGAGCACTCTGGCTTTGGCGGAATGTGGACTGGTCTGCTGCGAGGCCGCCTCGAAATCGCCTGAGAGCTCGCGTCACGGCCTCTTGGTGGCCCAATCTAGTTGATCCTGCTCTCTCTCATCCTCAATCCTGCGCGTATGCTCGCATCTCGCAATATTCATCCTCGGTCAAGATCCACCCCCAAGCATGCAGATGTCATATGACGGTCTAACCATCACATATCGATGAACCCTGTCTGCCATGTCAGCTACTATGGTGTGCGCATATCTGCCAGAGTCGAACTCAGGCTGTACTCCCTGATAGTCCTCCCATCCTGTCTCAAGGTCAAGAACCTATCTACACGGGCTCTCCTCACCTCAGGAGGCAAGAAGTGGTCTAGGAACGTCTCTATGAACTCCTCCCAATCAGCTGGAAGAGCATCCTCACCCCTCGCCAATACCCATGACTCAAACCAGTTCAACGCAATATCGCGTAATCGGTAAGAAGCTAGTATAACAGACTCAGTTCCTGATGCCCTAAGGACCTGCATGGTCCGCTGTAACTGCCGGACAAACTCCTGCGGATCCTCCTCAAATCTCGAACCATAGAACTTGGGTGGGTGTGACCCGAAATCCGAATCAAGTAAATCGGCTCGGGGTTGGCGCTGCTCGCTCGTGGCCACGCCGCTATCTTTGGTCGATGCAGAATCAATGTTCCGTAATCTCTGTACTCGGACCACGATGTGGGATGGAGGCTCGTCTGCGCGGTCTCGATGGCCGCGTCACGCTCGAACTCTGAGGCTTGCGGCGACGTGGAACTCGCCGCCTCTAAACATCATCTCGTAAGGTGGGCTGTGCCCTCGTGACTCTCGTCCCACTAGCGCACTCTCACCGCCTTGCCTTCGGGCGCGGTTGCCTTGCGTGGAGGCATAACTGATACATAAAGGAAAACATCAGAGGAGGTTCAACCTATAACTCAGCTCTATTGCACGATCTTAGAGTGAAAGAATGGAAACCGATCCTAAATATCCTGCCGCCTCCTGATTATAGATGTGGTTCACGACACACCGATAATCAAGACTCTACTAGACACGGATCGTGGACACTTTCGAGGACTAATCGCTCGATACCACTTTTGTCACGACCCAACCCGGGGCGGCGGTACCCTAGGTACCGCTCGGTATATGTCGAGAGAATAGCGTGAACATATATAACACATAACTTATAAAAAGGGTAACATCATTTGCGGTAGATAAAGTGCCTTTCCATAAAACATACTTAAACAAAAGTATAGTAATACAACTAGTTCTTATAGCCCAAAACATATATGTGACCACATACCTTAAAGATAATAAGCGTATGGCGGGACAGGGCCGCCATACCCTGAATGTACAAAATACCTATAGCGTCGGGAATATCCGTACTAATAAACAAGCTTAGGAGGAATGGAGCTTCGACACCGAATAGTGATCCTAAGAACGAGGATCCTCAATCTGCTTACCCTTACCTGCGGCATGAACGCAGCCCCCGAGGAAGGGGGTCAGTACACAATAGGTACCAAGTATGTAAAGCTGGAAAATACTGTAATAATGATATCATAAGTCTAAAAGTAAGCTGGAGTCATAGAAGAAAATCAAATACCTTTTACTGTGCCTTACTAACAATGAGAGTGACAAGTATATATATATAATACTGCATAAAATAGGGGCCTTAGGATCAAAACAGGGTACCTCGCCCGTAGTATCAATAAGCACCCTACTCGCGGGACTATTTCACGCGTAGGTCCGTGGACCCGCGTGAGGTATTCCTCGTGATAGTGTACCCGCCCGCATGGGACTATTTCACCCGCATAAGCCCATAAGGACTCGCATGAGGTATTCCTCGCATCATGGGTAGCAAATCCACGGAACAGGTGGTATAACGATCTTGGGGACTTACCCCTCAGATATACTCTTACCCCGAAGCAGATGGTATAACGATCTTGGGGACTTTCCTCGATATACTCTTTACAAGCGGTGGATATAACGATCTTGGGGCTTGCCCGCCGGATATACTCTTACACTGAAGAAGGTGGTATGGAGATCTTGGGGCTTGCCCCTCAGACATACTCTTACCCTGGAGAAGGTGGTATAACGATCTTGGGGCTTGCCCCTCAGATATACTCTTACCCTAGCTCAAACTGTCATCATATATAATCATAAATAAGTTAAGAAAACTTATAACTTCTTATTAGTCTTGTTCATATACCCTCTCATGTTAGTTTACTTAAGGCACTTAATCATATCTTTAATAAAGAACACCGGGAGTTTAACCCAAGTACTACATGCTTCAACTCTTTTAAAAATGACTCTTCTTTATACATAAAACTCTTGGGCAATTGATGCCTTAAAACCAATTTGCCTCTTCATACACTTATCTTACTTAGAGTAAATCTCTTCTCTTTAACTTTTTATGAAGCTAATAAACCAACTTCCCATAAAGTTGTTATATTAACTCTATACTTTAGTAAAATCATAATGTTCCCCTAACTAAGGGACTTATACATTCTTAAAACGAAACAAGTCATTACATACTCAAAACAAGTAAGAATACCAATTCTTGTACGTCTACCGTATTACATAGTTTCATCTATTCATGCTCAAGAGATAGGAAAGCTTCACATACCTTTTTGATCAATCCACTTGCTAAGTCCAAAACTACCGCAAGTAATATGTCAACCTAAAATAACCATGATACGTTTATTAACCTCTACTTTCAATGTAGAATAAACTAAACTCAAAGCCACTAAATTCTATGGAAAATTGGGCAGCATTTCCTTTGTTTCTACTCACTTTGCCACTTTTCTCATGGCCGAATTTATCATTCAATTGCCACATTTAAGGCTCAATCAATCCAACAATTCAAAGGGGATTACACACCTAAACTTGGGTGTGTAAAATTCTGCCCCATAAGTTACAACAATTCACTTAACAATTCTAAGGTAGTTTTTAGGCTACAACATGCTCATAATCTCTTCTTAACCCATTTTTCATATCCAAACCACATTTCTAGCATGCAATGACTCTATGAGCATTATTTACTACCACAAGTTCTTTTTTCTTAACATGCAACACTATAAACTAAATCTAAAGGAAGAACCATTACCTTAGAGTTTTAGCCAAACTTATTCCAAATATTTTGCTAGCTTCCTTGCCAAGAACACCACCACAAGCTAGCCACAAGCTTCCTTTTTTGCTCTTAACTTTTGATTTTCCTTAGGCTTGGATTTCCTTTGGAAATGTAGAGAGAAGGAGGAGCTGATTTTTAGAGAGAGGAGAGAAATTAGAAGATGACCAAGTCTTCAAGACTTGGTCAATATAATGCATGCAAGAAATCAGATGGGGACACTTGTCACCCTCCCAAGGTCTTTTAAAAGAAAATCGACTTTTCTAAGTTTTTCCGCCCAAAATCCGCCTCGGCGCCCGGCGTGCTGAAACCTCTGCAGCCTCTCAACTTTGGTCGCGCCCTGATGTCTGGCGCCAGCGGCAACTTCAGCGACCCTCGGCACTTTCGCGCCATGACCGCGCGCTCGCGCTTTGTCCGAAACACCTTTATGTCCGATCAGCGCCGAACTTGTAATTATCATAACTTTCTACTCCGACGTCCTATCGACGAACGGTTGGTTGCGTTGGAATCTAGACTCCACGAACTACGCCCTAGGCCTTTGAAACACTTAGGAACTCTCAATGTATCGGGTCATAACCCGCCTCAAAGTTGACTAAAACCCGCCCGGAATAATCCGTCAACCTATCATTTGAAAATTTTAAGTCTTACATGCTTTCGTACGCTCTCATACGTAGAGTCAGAACTACGGGGTATAACACCATAACTCGTAGCAAATGAGACATACTACATCCCCTAAGGATATGATGCAGACCACATGTCAACATATCGCATATCATCGATCCCAATTTCGATGATCATTAGTCGAGGTAATTCAAGAGTTACGTTATAATATTAATTCTCACATCATTAATAAACACGTAACTTCTAGGGATGCATTTATAGAAAATTATAAACAATCAACTAATAATTCAACAAATGCAAGTTGCCATAATATTAATCATCATTAATATAAATACGAATGTGTATAAAGTACATTGTGTCTCTGTCATGAAACCTTATTTCTATAGAAGTTAACCTCTCAATCAGCTCAATCATCCTCAACACATGAGGTGAAACTTGCCCCCCTTCATTTAGCCTACACTTGAAAAGTTCTATGAGCATGTCATATTCCATTGTCTGGCTCTGCGAATCATAAAGACTCCTCAAATGGGCTAACATTTTGTTGGGCCCCATAGTTTCATGTTGTCTTTGCAATGTAGGTGACATAGAAGACAACATTAAGCATTGAGATGCGGTGGCATCCTTATAATGTTTCTTGTAGGCAACCCGGTCAAAATTACATACTCTGCAGAGTCCTCCGCTGGAGCGATGGGGAATACTTTGTCCAATGTATACTCAATTTCTTCATGTCTAAGGACAATTCTAACATTTCTTAGCCAGTCAATGAAGTTGAGTCCGGTGAGTCTGTTTGACTCCATGTGCATTTTCAACGAAAAGTTTGACATTTCTGAAGATCTGAAGATAATAGATAGAACAAGAAAATGCAATCAAAATTCATTCTCCTAAATTATACACATTCATAATAAATTAATTTAACATGGTCTTTTGTTTAATTAGCTCCCACTATTTTGCATACTTCTATGACCCCATGGTAGAATACAAACCTAAATCAATATAAAGGTCATAATGGGCAAGATCCAAATATGCTATATCCGTGTTTGCTTTGGCTGATAACTTCAATAGCACACTTTGGTAGGTCCTCAACCAATTGTAAAACAACTCTACAACTCTTGGTTTGATTAAATATCTTTCATTTTAATCGTACGTCTTTAGACTAGTCCGACACTTTGGCGCCAACATTCATCTAAACAAGTCAACCCCATTACACGACTGTGTTTAAATGCCTAAGTAAATTTAGCATTTGCAAGCAAACACTTTGGTGTAAATACCTACAAAAGTTTATTATCTACTTTCATTTTAACACATCTATGAAAGGGCCTCGGTCCTCTTAGACTTAGAGAAAATGCTTTGGCATAAATACATTTATCGCCGAAAATGACTTAGCACCCTAACAATTATAATGGACGACACATTATAATTAGACTTGTATTTAATGGTTGGGGAACATTTTAGTTTTCGGGAATTCATTCAAGATCAACAATCAAGTCATACATCATATGACATCCTATCATGCATTTTCTAAACACAATTAGATGGGAAACCATCAAACCCAATAGACATGATAAAAGATGGTTTTAATCACATATTGGGCGCCGTCTACCCAGACAGTTATAGCGGTCATTTGAAATTAAACAATTACTGGGCGCCGCCTACCCAGACAATAATTGTGGACGCTACACTAATAATTTAAATGCATCACATTTAACACTTAGCACATTTGTATATTATTTAATAATATACTATTAATGATAACTATGAATCTATTTGTCTAAAATCTATAATCTACATAAATGCCAAACAGTTCCTAAATTTTTTCTGATTTTAAAATTCTGATTTTCTGGAATTCTGTAAATTTTCAGAATTTACACTTTAGTCCCTTAAGAATTTAAAATTCAATTCTGAACCCTTATAAATTCATAAAAATGCAATTCTAAACTTCAGAAAATATTTTCAAAATTTTTGGACCTGTTTGCAATTTCCAGAACCTAAAATCAACTTTCAGAAAACTTTCCTTAATTATAGATTTGCCCGAAAGGACCAAATCTGTTCGATTAAAAACTTTATTTTCAGAAACTGAAACTTCTAAAATTTCAGAATCTGAAACTTTTAAGTCTCTGTTTCTGATTGTTGATTTTATTTTTTTATAAAATTCGTCAATGGCACCGCGGTACCTTCGAGGCAGTAAGTCACTGGTTTTGCAAAACCAATTTGCACCGCGGTTCCTAATATAAGGCACCGCGGTTCTGTAATTACCGTCACAGGCACCGCGGTCCTAACAGGTGGCACCGCGGTGCCTCGAAGGTAGTGAGTCCGAAAAATTAATTTTAAGCTTCTGGATGAATAGCACCACGGCTCCCATGAACAGGATCGTGGTGCCTCTGGCATCATCTGGGCAGCACCGCGATGCTGCATCATGGAACCGCGGTGCCGCCGCCAAAATCCTAGCAGGCACTGCGGTGCTCCATCATGGAACCGCGGTGCCTCTCCTCCAGAATCACAAAATCTGAAATTTCCGAATCCCTAAAATTGGTTTAGGGCCAGATCTTTCAAATATATCACTTGTATTACCATCACCATTAAAACAACATGTTCATCGGCCATCAAATCCAATTTTCTTCTCATTCTTCGTTTCAATGCACCATGTTTTAAGCCGGATACACATTTCAACTTAGAAGAGTAATATATTGGATTGACTTGTTCGAATACATAATTGCATTAACAGATCTGGTCACAAGGACTATGTGTTCTAAAGGTTTAGGGTTTAAAGCTTATAACAACATAAAATATAGATCTAAACAAATTCTAACCCATATTATCATTAATATTATTACATATCATACGAAATAGCTCTGGCTCTGATACCACTGTAGTTATTTACGTCGGGTTCGTACACGCATCGGAATTTGAAAATTTATTTTTCAAATCCGACGACGGTCGAACTACAGTATGATATGTAATGAACATATTAGAAAACACATATTAAATGTAAATACTTCGACAGAAGACTTACATTTCAACTAATCAACCAAACAGTTGATTCTCGTCGCTTTGTGTAGTCCGAGGGTGCACACGCAAACGTCCCTCGATTTGTAAGTTCAGAGAACTATGATGTAATTTGTTAAGTCAGGAATGTTAGGGATTCTGACAGAATTTTAGAAGAGATTTACCTCTCTTAGGTTTTCAGTATTTCTCAAAATGGGAGGGTAAGCCCTCTATTTAAAGTTTTAAATAGAGGCTTAGGGGTTTCCGTAGGCTGGGCCGAGCAGAAAATCAGACTGGGCAGAATTTGGACTGCCAAGCCACGTCCTGGAACCACGATCCTCAGTAAGAGGCACCGCGGTGCTGGCACCACGATCCTGAATCAAGGCACCGTGATTCCGTCCTATTTTCTGCCCACTTTCCCATTTTAATGTCTCGGTCATCAACCGAACATTTAGGTATAATCTCCTTCTAATTACATCCTTCAATCGACGGAACATTTGACTTAGTGTTACCCTTCAGGCGGCCTTTACATATCGTCACTAATTATATTAGGATATTCACAGAACTCTTAGACTGCGCAGGAAGACGAACTCAATATGTAAAGTTTAGCTACACAAAATATGTGAACTGTACCTATATGAGGAAAGATAAAATCCCTTCACTCATGACACACTCAATCAAGCTTAGGATTTGTCAAGTGTCTATCCAAATGACTTGATTATTATAACTCATCTATATTAGTTGACAACAGGACCATGTCACAGACATGTCCATTGCATTGACCAATGACTTAGTCAACCTAATACCATATGAGTACCTGAGTGTTCACTCGAATATAAATTCAAGGAATGAATCCTTTCTTGGCTCACATACCACCTTTAGAACAGGATCAAAGTACATTACTCCGTAAACAAGATGATATTGACCTCAAGTCTAAGGACTTTTATCTCCCACATGCCGATGACATTATAGACATATAACAAAATAGTACATCAGCAGGGCATACCAATACTTCAATAAGTATCCATGTGTTCATCATGAGTTGCCATAACTCGTAGAAAATGAGACATACTACATCCCCTAAGGATATGATGCAGACCACATGTCGACATTTCGCATATCATCGATATCCCAATTTCGATGATCATTAGTCGAGATAATTCAAAAGTTACGTTATAACATTAATTCTCACATCATTAATAAACACGTAACTTCTAGGGATACATTTATAGAAAATTATAAACAATCAACTAATAATTCAACAAATGCAAGTTGCCATAATATTAATCATCATTAATATAAATACGAATGTGTATAAAGTACATTGTGTCCTAATACAGATTGTCTCTAGGACATACATATACTTTCACAACATCCCGAAAGAAAATTCCAATGTTAGTGATTCGACTTTCTATCTTAAAAAAATGTTTTTGATAAACTGGTTGCCTACTATCGGATGGCATTCTACTTTTGAAGTGAAGCTTTTTTGATCGTATACCAGATTACAAGGCCCTATGACCATTCGGGTGTGCGTGCTATCCCCACCTAGCGCACCCCGCGCATAGCGGTGCTTAGTGCACCGAGCTGGTTTTTTTATGCTGCATCTTATGCAGAAAAGTTAACTGGGAAAAGCCTTGGGAAATTTAATACTCTCCAAGGAATCTGTTAGAGATAATTCAAAATAACTCTATATACATATTATTCGAGTTATCTTATACATATATTTGGTAGTTTAGTTTTTTTTCCTTTTCAAACTCATAGATAAGATAGAAAGGGGTCAGCTCAAATTTGCCTCCCAAAACTATTATTTTCCTGTATCCAAATAAAGCAATAAAGTAGAATGTGCATGCAAACAACAGCGTGTAGTGTTTTGTCGGATCGTACACGCAGCGCAATTTAAAAATTTATGTTTCAAATCCGGCGACGGTCAAACTGTAGGATGATTATACAATGTAAATATAAAGCACAAAGCAAATGTAAAACTTCGACAAAAGACTGACATTCGAAGCAATCAGCCAAGCAGTTGAAATCTTCAAGCCTTGTGTTGTGTAGTCCGAGGGTGAGCACGTAATCACTCCTCGATTCGCAAGTCAAAGACTATGATATAATTACTACTTTGGAAAGCTAGGAATTCCAACGGAGTTTCAGTAGAGTAAATCTTACGAAAAGATGGTATATAAATTATGAGGCTAAACCCTATATATTAGTTGAATAAATCAGCTAGGGTTTCCCTCGTGGGCCAGGCCCAGAAACCGAAGCAGAGTGGGTCATTTGGACCCACTGGACGCGTGTCGGTGCCGCGACGCTGAGTAAGTGGCGCCGCGACGCTGTGTCGCCGTGGCCCTGACTCTGGCGTCGTGGCCCTGCTCCAATTCTGCTTCGTTTCTATTTTATTCTAATGTCTTGATTATCAACCGAACATTTATATACTCTCTGATTATATCCTTTGAATCGATGGAACAATTGACTTAGTGTTACCCTTCAGGCCTTTACATATTGACACTAATAACATTAAGGTCTACTCGGAACTCCTAAACTGCGCCGGAAGACGAAACTCAACATGTAAAGTTTAGCTGCACAAAATATGTGAACTGAACCTATATGTGGAAAGATAAAATCCCATCATTCATGACACACTCAATCAAGCTTAGGATATGTCAATTGTCTATCCAAATGTCTTGATTATTATAACTCATCTATATTAGTTGACAACAGAACCATGTCAAAGACATGTCCGTTGCATTGGTCAATGACTTAGTCAACCTAATACCAAATGAGTATCTGAGTGGTCACTCGAATATGTATTCAAGGAATGAATCCTAATCTAGGCTCACATATCACCTTTAATCTACTTCGTAATGCACCCAAAACAAGTCGTGTCTCAACCTAAAAGGCATTTGAGCTTAGGACAAGATCAAAGTACATTACTTCGTAAATAAGATGATATTGACCTCAAGTCTAAGGACTTTTATCTCCCACACGCCGATGACATTATAGACATATAACAAAACAGTACATCATCATGACATACCAATACTTCAACAAGTATCGATGTGTCCATCACGAGTTGCCATAACTCGTAGCAAGTGAGACATACTACATCCCCTAAGGATATGATGCAGACCACATGTCTACGTATCACATATCATCGATATCCTAATTTTGATGATCATTAGTCGAGGTAATTTAAGAGTTACGTTATAACATTAATTCTCACATCATTAATAAATACGTAACCTCTAGGGATGCATTTATAGAATATTATAAACAATCAATTAATAATTCAACAAATGCAAATTGTCATAATATTAATCATCATTAATATAAATACGAATGTGTATAAAATACATTGTGTCCTAATACAGATTGTCTCTAGGACATACATATACTTTCAATCTCCCACTTGGCTTAGAGTCAATCACCAACATATCTGATACCCATGTTCTCAAAATGACCATTATGCTTCACCAAGCTTAATGGTTTAGTAAACGGGTCTGCTAGTTAATTGTCTATGGGAATATAATCTATCTTGATATCTTCAGCTTCCACCATCTCTCTCATGATGTGGTACTTTCTTGGTACATGCTTGTTTCTGTCTGTTGATCTTGGTTCCTTTGCCTGTGCAATGGCACCAGTGTTGTCACAATAAATGGTTATTGGAAAACTAGCACTCGGAACAACCCCTAGTTCTTTCAGGAACTCAGAAATTGCGACAACTTCTTTAGCAGCTTCCGATCTAGCAATGTACTCTGTTTCAGTAGTCGAGTCTGTAGTAATATCCTGTTTGAAACTCTTCCAGCTCACTTCTCCTCCGTTGAAAATGAACGTGTAACTAGACTGAGATTTGAAATCATCAACATATGTCTGGAAACTAGCAGCAATATACCCAGTGACAACCAGCTCATCAACTCCACCATAGACTAAGAAGTAATCTTTGTACGCCTGAGGTACTTGAGAATACTCTTGACTGCCTTCCAGTATTCCTCGCCAGGATTCTGCTGGAACTTGCAAGTCATTCTAAGTGCAAAGGCCACATCTGGCCTAATACAGGTCATGGCATACATGATTGATCCTATAGCCGAAACATATGGGATCCTCTTCATGTGCTCAAGTTCAATAGCATTAGAAGGGCAACCCTTCTTTGATAACTTGATGCCTTGACCCATCGGAAGACCGCCTTTTTTGGAATTCTCCATTGAAAAGCATCTAAGCACTTTGTCTATGTAGACTGACTGTGACATCCCCAACAATCTGTTAGGTCTATCTTTATAGATCCTAATTCCCATAATGTAGCAGGCTTCACCTAAATCCTTCATCAAGAAGGTCTTGGACAACCAACCATTAACTGACTGCATGAGGGTCTTATTATCTCCCATTATTAATATGTCATCAACATATATTATAATGAAGACAATACCATCATCTTTTGCGTTTGGAATAAACACAAGGATCCTCTTTGCTTCTGACAAATCAAAAGATTTGATAGCATTGTCAAATAAAATGTTCGAACTCCTAGAGGCTTGCTTAAGTCCATAAATAGACTTTTGTAGCCTACACACAATATTTGGTCTGGACTCACATGAAACACACTTGGGTTGTTTCATATATACTTCCTCAATTAGATTACCATTGAGGAATGTCGTTTTGACGTCCATCTGTCAAATGTCATAATCGTAATGAGCAGCTATCACAAGCAAAATACGAATAGACTTTATCTTAGCCACCGGTGAAAAGGTTTCATCATAATTCACACCAGGACGCTGAGTAAAACCTTTAGCCACTAGTCTGAACCATGCTAGATGCATCAATATTCTTCTTGAAGACCCATTTGCATCCTATGGGTTTAACCCCATTTGGAAAATCAACCAAGTTCCACACTGGATTGATATACATAGATTTCATTTCGGATTTCATGGCTTCTTGCCATCTCTTCGAATCAATGTCTAGCATTGCTTTGCTGTAGGTTCTAGGCTCGTCATCATCTGGAATATCTAGCTCATTTTGGGTTTCCACAAGCAGATTTAGTCTTTCCGGAGGACGATGAGATCTAGTAGACCTACAGAGTTTATTGTCTTGCAGTTCAGTTAAAAGTATGTTCTGACTGTGAGTAGGTTCTTGTGCGCTGGTCGAACCACCAACATTAGAGCTTTTAGGAATATCATTTTCATGTCTTTCCTGAATGGGAAGAAATGCAACTGGTGCACTTGCTCCCAAGGTCTGTGTCGGAAGATCTTGCATTTCTGCATTACTCCTCGTAGCACTCCCACTGGCCGAAGGGGTACCCTAAATACCCAATCTTCGCCAGAAGCTCCCACTGAATTCTTTCCTTCATCATCGGGCAATGATTCCACCTCTTTGTTACCTTGTTCTTGAATTTCTTCAAGTTCTATCTCCGTTCAACTCTCATCCTTGTAGACATATTCATCTTCAAGGAAAGTTGCGTTCCTAGAAACAAATATCATATGTTCTCCAGGTAGATAGAAATAGTATCTCTTAGTTTCCTTTGGATACCCAACAAAGTAACATTTCTCACTTTTAGATTCCAACTTATCAGTGATCAACTTCTTGACATATGCAGGACAACCCCAGGGCCTCATGTGTCTAAGTAATGGCTTTTTGCCACACCATACCTCATATGGTGTCTTTTCGACTGATTTAGATGGAACTCTATTTAGAACATATATTGAGGTCAAAATAGTGTATCCCCAAAGGTATGTAGGAAGAGCTTAAAAGCTCATCATGGAACGAACCATGTCAAGGAAAGTTCGGTTTCTCCTCTCGGCAACACCATTCATCTGTGGTGTTCCAGGAGGTGTCCATTCGGAATGAACTCCATGAAGCTTTAAGTAGTAAAGAAATTCTTTGCTTAAGTATTCACCCTCACGAATAGATCGAGGAGTCTTGATACTCTTTGAGAGTTGTTTCTCAACTTCACACTTAAACTCCTTTAAATTCTCAAAAGCCTCGAATTTATGTCTCATAAGATACACATATCCAAACCTTGATAAGTCGTCTGTGAAAGTGATGAAGTAAGAGAAACCCTCTCTAGCTTGAGTCGAAAATGGTCCACATACGTCCGTATGTACCAACTCAAGCACCTCATTGGACAGATCCCCTTTCCAGAAAGAGATTTAATGGTCATCTTACCCTTCAAACAGGATTCACAGTTACCATAAGATTGTAAGTCAAATGGTTCGAGGTAATTTAATTTTCTCAACCGTTATATCCTTGTTTGATTGATATGACCAAGTATGCAATGCCATAAGTAGGTAGAATTTCTTTTATTTAACTTAGCCCTTTTATTTTGTACATTGAAATTCCCTGTGGCAGTTTAATGTATACAATCCATTCACAAGAGGCGCAATTCCATACACAACATTATCTAAAGTAAAAACCATATTGCCATTAGACGTGTTTGAGGAAAGACCCTCTGAATCAAGTACATGAATGAAAATAATATTCCTTGTCAAAGAAGGAACATAATAACAATTGTTCAACATTAAAACTTTGCCAAAAGTTAAATCTATCCTATAAGTTCCCACGCGTTCAGCAGCAACTCGTGCTCCATTTCTGACGCGCAGGTCCATCTCGCGAGGCCCGACCTTCCTGCTATCAGTTAGCCCCTGAACATTTATACAAATGTGTGAGCCAAAAGCGGTATCAAGTACCCAGGAATGAGAATCATTTATAGATAGATTGATTTCAATTACAAACATACCTTGCACATTAGCACCTGGTGCCATTCCTCCTCCTGGAGCAGTGCAATCTTTTCTCCAATGCCCCTTCCTATTGCAATTCATGCAAACATCCGATGCCGACATTTTCTTCTTCTTCTTCGCCCCTCATTTGGGCTTCATTGCCGATGCCGGAGCAACAGTTTTGCCCTTCCCCTTCTGTTGTACCTTACCTTTCGGTTTGGGGTGACTAGAGGATCCAACCATCAGAATAGGCTTGGTCTTAGAGGTCGAAGATTCAAAAGTCTTTAACATATTATGTAACTCCGGCAAAGTCGCTTTAGTCCATTCATGTTGTAATTAACAATGAAAATCTCAAACGACTTAGGAAGTGAGGCAAGGATGAGGGTGGTAGAGACTCTGTTATGAAACCTTATTTCTATAGAAGGTAACCTCTTAATCAGCTCAATCATCCTCAACACATGAGGTGAAACTTGACCCCCTTCATTTAGCCTACACTTGAAAAGTTCTATGAACATGTCATATTCCATTGTTTGGCTCTGCGAATCATAAAGACTCCTCAAATTGGCTAACATTTTGTTGGGCCCCATAGTTTCATGATGTCTTTGCAATGTAGGTGACATAGAAGACAGCATTAAGCATTGAGCTACGGTGGCATTCTTATAATGTTTCTTGTAGGCAACTTGATCAAAAGTTGCATACTCTGCAGAGTCCTCCGCCGGAGCTGTGGGGAACACTTTGTCCAACGTATACTCAATTTCTTCTTGTCTAAAAACAATTCTAACATTTCTTAGTCAGTCAATGAAGTTGAGTCCGGTGAGTCTGTTTGAATCCATGAGCATTTTCAACGAAAAATTTGACATTTCTGAAGATTTGGAGATAATAGATAGAACAGGAAAATGCAATCAAAAATTCATTCTCCTAAATTATACACATTCACAATAAACTAATTTAATATGGCCTTTTGTTTAATTAGCTCCCATTATTTTGCATACTTCTACGACCCCAAGGTAGAATACGGACCTAAATCAATACAAATGTCATAATGGGCCAAGATCCAAACATATGTTATATCCGCGTTTGCTTTGCCTGATAACTTCAATAACACACTTTGGTAGGTCCTCAACCAATTGTAAAGCAACTCTACAACTCTTGGTTTGATTAAATATTTTTCATTTTAATCTTACGTCTTTAGACTAGTCCGACACTTTGACGTCAAGATTCATCTAAACAAGTCAACCCCATTATACGACTGTGTTTAAATGCCTAAGTAAATTTAGCATTTGCAAGCAAACACTTTGGTGTAAATACCTACAAAAGTTTATTAACTACTTTTATTTTAACACATCTATGAAAGGGCCTCGGTCCTCTTAGACTTAGAGAAAATGCTTTGGCATAAATACTTTTATCGTCGAAAAAGACTTAGCACCCTAACAATTATAATGGACGACACGTTATAATTAGACACGTATTTAATGTTTGGGAAAGATTTTTTTTTTAGTTTTCGGGGATTCATTCAAGATCAACAATCAAGTCATACATCATATGACATCCAATCATGCAATTTCTAAACACAAATTAGATGAGAAACCATCAAACCTAATAGGCATGATATAAGATGGTTTTAATCACATACTGGGCGCCGTCTATCCAGACAGTTATAGCGGTCATTTGAAATTAAACAATTACTGGGCGCCGCCTACCCAGAAAATAATTGCGGACTCTATGCTAATAATTTAAATGCATCACATTCAATCACTTAGACATTTGTATATTATAGAATAATATACCATTAATGACAATCATGAGTTTATTTGTCTAAACTTTAAAACTATGTCTATGCCAAACAGTCCCTAAATATTTTCTGATTTTTAAAATTTCGATTTTCAGGATTTCTGCAACTTTTAAAATTTACAGTTCAGTCCCTTAAGAATTTAAAAGTTCAATTCGAACCCTAATAAATTCAAAAAATGCAATTTTAAATCTCGGAAAATATTTTCAAATTTCAAGGACCTGTTTGCAATTTCCAGAACTCAAAATCAAATTTTCAAAAAGTTTCTTTAATTACATATTTGCCCGAAAGGACCAAATCTGTTCAATTCAAAAAAATTATTTTCAGATTCTGAAGTTCTAAAAATTTCTGAATCAGATTCTGAAACTTTTAAAACTTCTGTTTCTGATTTCGTAATTTTTTTTCTTTTTGAAAACCCGTCGACGGCGCCGTGGCCCTGCAGGGAGGCACCGCGGCGCCGCAACTTCAGAGACGATTTTTTTCCAGATTTTCTCGAAAAAATTATTTTAAGCTTCTGGATGAACAATGTCATGGTCCTATTGATCAGAGCCACGACACCGACACAAAACACTAGTCAGCGCCACGGCGCTCCATGATGAAGTCGTGGCGCCTCAACCCCAGAAACACAATCTCTGCAATTTCGAAACCCTAAAAATGGTTTAGGCTCAGATTTGCAGATTCATTTCGTACCCCTTTCACTATTTCAGAGCACGTTCATCGACCATCATCAAATTCTTCTCGTTCTTCATTTCAATGCACCATGTTCGAATCGAACCGATCACGCATATCAACTTAGATGAGTTAGATTTGAATGACTTCCTCGATTACATCACTGTTCAACAGATCTGGAGACAAAACCATGTGTTTTGGAGTTTTAAGGGTTTAAAACCTTTTAAACGACATAAACTAAATTTAAACAAATCCTAACCCATATTATCATTAATATACATTGTATAATCACACAAAACAGTCCAGACTCTGATACCACTGTAGTTGTTTACGTCGGGTTCGTACACGCAGCGGAATTTGAAAATTTATGTTTCAAACCCGACGACGGTCGAACTGCAGTATGATAAGTAATGAAAAATTACAAAGCACATATTAAATGTAAAACTTCGACAAAAGACTTACATTCGAAGCAATCAGCCAAGCAGTTGAAATCTTCAAGCCTTGTGTTGTGTAGTCCGATGGTGAGCACGCAATCACTCCTCGATTCGCAAGTCAAAGACTATGATATAATTACTCCTTTGGAAAGCTAGGAATTCCAGCAGAGTTTCAGTAGAGTAAATCTTACGAAAAGATGGTATATAAATTATGAGGCTAAACCCTATATATATATAGCTGAATAAATCAGCTAGGGTTTCCCTCGTGGATCAGGCCTAAAAGCCGAAGCAGAGTGGGTCATTCGGACCCATTTGGGCGCGTCGTGCGCGCCGCTCCATGCTCCGGTCCGTTCTATTTTATTCTAATGTCTCGATTATCAACCGAGCATTTATATACTCTCTGATTATATCCTTTGAATCGACGGAACAATTGACTTAGTGTTACACTTCAGGTCTTTACATATTGACACTAATAACATTAGGGTCTACTCGGAACTCCTCGACTGCGCCGGAAGACGAACTTAACATGTAACGTTTAGCTGCACAAAATATGTGAACTGAACATATATGTGGAAATATAAAACTCCTTCATTCATGACACACTCAATCAAGCTTAGGATCTGTCAAGTGTCTATCCAAATGGCTTGATTATTATAACTCATCTATATTAGTTGACAACAGGACCATGTCACAGACATGTCCATTGCATTGGCCAATGACTTAGTCAACCTAATACCAAATGAGTATCTGAGTGTTCACTCGAATATGTATTCAAGGAATGAATCATAATCTTGGCTCACATACCACCTTTAATCTACTTCGTAATGCACCCAAAACAAGCCGTGTCTCAACCTATAAGGCATTTGAGCTTAGGACGGGATCAAAACACATTACTCCGTAAACAAGATGATATTGACCTCAAGTCTAAGGACTTTTATCTCCACACGCCGATGACATTATAGACATATAACAAAACAGTACATCATCAGGGCATACCAATACTTCAACAAGTATCCATGTGTCCATCACGAGTTGTCATAACTCGTAGCAAGTGAGACATACTACATCCCCTAAGGATATGATGCAGACCACATGTCGACGTATCACATATCATCGATATCCCAATTTCGATGATCATTAGTCGAGGTAATTTAAGAGTTACGTGATAACATTAATTCTCACATCATTAATAAACACGTAACCTCTAGGGATGCATTTATAGAATATTATAAATAATCAATTAATAATTCAACAAATACAAATTGTCATAATATTAATCATCATTAATATAAATACGAATGTGTATAAAATATATTGTGTCCTAATACAGATTGTCTCTAGGACATACATATACTTTCATAGCGTTGTAGTAATTCTCTCACTGTTGTTAAAAGTTTCAGATTAATTTTTCCTAGGATAAAATGAAATAAACGATTCTGTAATAGCAACACTTTAAATTATAGAACTTCGACGACTCAAAGAACGAAGAAAATCAAACTTGACACTTACTTTTATTTTCGAAAACAATGTAGAAAATCCGAATTTCAGTGTCGGCAGTATATCAAATATGAAGAAAAGCCTCTGAATTTATAGCGAAAGGCTCAAGGAAATAAAAAAAAAAATTGTTTCCTTTACTTAAAATAAGGCTCAAAAAATAAAAGAAAAAGGAAAAGAAATTTCAGCCAAAAAATATATCAATTAAATTATTTGATCGAAGCCGAAGAGGAGCGAGAGACAATGAGGATTAGGGCTATGAGTGAGCCAAACTATTCGATTCAATTCACAAAATTAGGCTCGAAAAAGCTCGATTTGAGTTCGATTCGTTGCATCAAATATAGGGTCGAACCTTAGATTTTGATTCGGCCCAAATCGAGCGAATATTCGGTCTGATCCGATTCGCCAAATATTTTCGAATATTTGCGAATATTCGATCTGATTTGCCGAATCGGATCGAACCTTAACTGCTCCTAAATAACGTCGAACTCGAATCGAGCCTTAATTTCTAAGGTTCGACGAGTTCCAGCCGAATCGAACCTAAAGTTCGAATATTTTCGAACCGAATCAAATATCTGCATTATTCGGTTGAGTTCGGCTCGGTAAATGTCATCTTCCCAACTCTTTGAGCTAAAGTAGAAGGTGTGTTTCTTTTTATACCCAGCAAATTTCCTTCCTCCTTATGTGGGGCAAACACTTTTTATTTCCCATTCGTTAGCTAACCCAAACATCATGGGATCAGACAAACAAAATCCCAAACATCATGGGATCAGACAAACAAAATCCCAAACAACAACCCGGTTGCAACACCATGTCTTAACTTATAAAAATTTGGATAATATAGATTTGAATATTATGCTCGAGCAACTTTAGCATATAAAATTGAAGTTAATGGATAGTACAAATTTAAGTAAAAGCTTACTAAGAGAAAGAAATACATACAAACCAAACCAAGTTTTCATTGTCATAAAACTTCACACTTACACACGATTTAACATAAAAATTACAACAAAGAACCCCGCTTAATAAGTTAGCTTCCTCACCCTAAAGAAACTAAAACACTCCTTTAACCCTAATCTCTCGGACAAAGCAAAGCTTAAGTTAAAACAAGGCACGACCTAATCAATCAAACAACATTAATTTGAGGAAATCTCAAATTAATTACTTATTACATGTCCCTAACTTCAAACTCATTGCGATTCTTAACAACAATATCGTACATGTGCATGGACTTGAACCTGTTGAAATCTTTTGGGAGAGAAATAAGATGGACTGTGCCTCTTTTGTGGTACTGAAGAAGGTCAGGATCATCATAGTATCTCTCCCATCCAAGAGAGTACAACTTCCTTTCAAGGGCTGCATATGATGTAATTACTTCATTACTAGAAAGGTGCACAAGCACTTTCCGGCGACCGGTTGCGCCGTGACAGTCGCCGGCGTTCTCCACTAACCGGACTACTCCATTCTTGAATACCCAAACACCGGACATGTTAAAAAAAAAAATATGAAGGTAAAAGGATGAAAATGAAAATAGTACTTAGTAGAGTGTGTGAGTTTGAAGATGGACATGAGGAGAAGGGTGAGTGGGTTTTATAGTGGTTTTGGTGTAATAAAGAATACATAAAGTGGCGCAAAGTAAATTTTTATAAATTGATAATAGGAGTGTTGCTTCTTATAGGTTTCACATTATATTTAAAACAAATTAACCTATTTGCTAAATGTTTAATATTTGGATGTAGTTACAAAAATTTAATATGCACGAGCATGTCAATAAATTAGAATTATACTAACTTATCATACGTTAAGATTTAAAGAAAAAGAAAGGAGAATATTTAAATGGCCCCAGATGGAAGGAGATTCCCTAATTGGCCCTACTGAAATTAGAATCGTCTCCTAAACAATGACTAATTAACGATCTTATGCTCCTAAAATGAACCTTCTTTTGGTTAATGGGTTCCAAGAATAATTCGTTAATTATTTTAGTGCAAAGAACAATCACCTATTCCTATTTCCATTTGCTTGCATGAAGCCCCTCAGAAAAAAGAAAAGATAAACTATTTTCCCACCTCATTCCTACTGAACCAGCTCACTGGGAAAACACATGATGAGAAACAAGTTCATATTAAAACTTGGAGAACTTTCTAATATTTTTGTGTGAAAACACTACTATTTAGGTTTTTCCACTGACATTCAGTGGGAAATAGCCACTGAACAGTTTTCGATTGAAAATTCAATGGGAAATAGAGATTTTTACTAGTGGAAATTAAATATTTAGTTCTTAAACTCATAATATGACAAAAGGGTTCACTAATGGAATTAAAGAATGTTTCCAAATTATTAATGTTGGATTTATTGTTGTGATATTTGACCCAACATATCTCTTAAAGTATTGATATGAATGTGTAAGTATCTTGGGACAAATGTTGCACAACATTCGGACCAACATTGTCAGAACTAATTTTACCTTACTTCATGTAATGATTACTATGTAGTAAATATGACTTGGCAAAGTAAAAGGAGTTGGTAAACACGTGTGAAGAACGAGTCAAGTCTGCTGATTTTTATGAGGAACAAGTCAAAGTTGTTAGAGGTATTTGCTCCTTGATCGTCTCCAACTGTAATACCTCGTAATTTCGGAAAATGATTTGAGCACTTTGACGTAAGCAAGTAGATCCGGACCCCGCAAAGTGTATGTTACATTTACGTATGGTAATAAAGAGATTAGTATACGAAGGGATAGTGTTAAGAATCCCACACTGCATGTATAAGATCCATGTATAATCGAGCAAGATTGGAGAAGAAGTTTGAGAGAAGAAGGAAGGTTAGGGTTTGCAAGAGCAGAAGAGAGAGACGAGATATGACCCTCATGGTACATCAGTGCACATGCCCAATACTTCTACACCCCCCTCAAGCTAGGAGTGATGAAAATATTCTTCATTCATAGATTGGACACCAAGAACTTGTGTTGGCCGCGACTGGGAGCTTTAGTGAAAATGTTTGCGGTTGCGCATCTGTAGGTAGGTATACCGGATGAATGAGACCAGCCATAATCTTCTCCCTAGTAAAGTGACAATCGATATCGATGTACTTCGTACGTTCGTGAAAAACTGGATTGGCAGCAATGAGTATTGCAGAATGACTATCATTGTAAATAGGAACAGACAACTCCACAGATATGCCAAGCTCTTTGTAAAGACCTTCCATCCATACTACTTGACAAAGAATTGCGATGCTCTCGGTATTCACCGGTAGTGCGAGACACAATCACTTGTTTCTTTGACTTCCACACAATGAGAGATGTCCCAAACAAGACTAAGTAACCAGTGATGGATTTTCTGGTGTTGGGGCAGAAACCCCAATCAGCATCGCAGAAAACCTGCAGACTGGATGGGCTAGTGCTGCTGAGAAGGACACCAGCTCCTGGTGCATCCTTGACATACCTTACAATCCTTAACACTTCCTCGAGGTGCGACTGCTTAGGAGTCTGCATGAATTGGCTAAGGCTTTGAACTGAGTATGAAATATCTGGCCTGGTGTTAGTAAGATACAATAGCCTTCCAACGAGTTGTCTGTAAACTCCAGGATCTGAAAGCAATGGATCCTTCTTCATAGTGGCAGTCTCAGAGACACCAGATGCAACAATCTGTTGATCAAGCTCCAGAGTTGTCAATTTCTGATGCATTTCCATAGGAGAAGGAGATGGTTTGGCCCCTGCCAACCCCATGTCGGATATTAACTCCAATGCATACTTCCTCTGATGCATTACAATACCTTTATCACTCCTCGCAAATTCAATGCCCAAAAAATATTTAAGCTCACCTAGATCCTTTATCTTGAATGCAGATTGTAGTGTCTCCTTAGTTGATTCCAGCAAGCCTTTGTCATTTCCAGTGAGCAAAATATCATCAACATATACTAGCACAATAACAATCTTCCCTTCCTGATGCTTGGTAAACAATGAGTAATCTCGGAGGCTTTGCGTAAAGCCAGAATTAACCAAGGCTGAGGTTAGTTTGATGTTCCATTGTCGAGATGCCTGCTTGAGTCCATATAGTGACTTCATCAATCGACACACCTTCCCATTACCAGATTCTGTGTGAAACCCCTCAGGCTACTGCATGAAGACTTCCTCAAATAGGCCACCTTGTAGGAATGCATTGTAAACATCCATTTGATACATAACCCACTGCTTGACTGCTGCAATAGAAACAACAACTCTGACTGTTGCCATTTTAACCACATGAGAGAATGTCTTCTGGTAATCCAGCCCCTCCTTCTGATTATACCCTTTTGCAACTAGCCTTGCCTTGAACCTCTCAACTTCCCCAGTAGACTTGTATTTAATTTTGTACACCCATTTGCATCCAATGGCTTTCTTCCCTTTAGGTAGTGTCACCAGTTCCCAGGTCTTGTTTTCCTCCAAGGCATTTATGTCACGCCCCAAACCCCGGGCCCGTGACTGGTGCCCTACCTGGGCACCCTTCTACCTTAACAACTAAGTAAACTGCGGAAAATTAATTAACACCTCATTTTTTTTTAAAACCAATCGTACGTGCAAGGCAAAGCCGATAAGGCTGCCATATAATATACATAATAAAACACACGACACTGTACATGAGTCCAATCCCACATATGAATACAGACCTCTAGGAGTTAAACTGAAATATGACGGGACAAGGCCCCGCCGTACCCAAAACTGTACAAAGCCTGTACTGAAGGATATATACCAAAAAGATAAATTCCTGGACAGAGGGAGCTATCCAAAAACCCTGAGCAGGATCCTACACTTGCCGATCACCAAACAGTACCTACACTGCGGCGTAACGCAGCCGGGCGAGGTCGATGCGAAGAATGTACCAAGTATGTGAAGCGATGAAATCGTAATGAAATCATAACAGCTAAACAAAGCAGGAGGCATGTCGATAGCCAACCTACGATATAACACATAAGCGATCGTATCAGTCGGGACGCAGCCCTCAAAGTCACTACTCAAATATAACTATGGGTCTCACGCCCATAATATCAATCATGCGTGGAATCCTTCCTCACCGCGATCCATGATGTAATAACACCAAATAAGGATACATGAACACCAAGTCCCACCGTGTCCTAAATACCTCGTGTCTCACGCCGGAATCCCACATCGTAAAAGCATGACCATAGGGTAACACAATCAAATCCGGGACATATATGATACTCAAAATACAACACTCATGCCTTACTACAATGAGTAAAAGTAGTATCCTTACAATATAAAATAGGAAGCTCATGATCAAAGCGGGACCATCCGCGCGGTATTATTCAACAATCCTATTCCGGGACTATTTCACCCGCATAGGTCGCGTGGACCGCGTGAGGTATTCTCGCATAGTCGGACCCGCCGCGTGGGACTATTTCACCCGCATAAGCCCTTTCGGACCCGCGTAAGGTATTCCTCGCATAGGACTATTTCACCCGCATAAGCCCTTACGGACTCGCACGAGGTATTCCTCGCATAAATTTGGACCGCCCGCGTGGGACTATTTCACCCGCGTAAGCCCTACGGACTCGCATGAGGTATTCCTCGCATCGTGGGTAGCAAATCCACGGAATTATGCAAATGCCACAAACCCGGGGAATGACCCCGAAACGACTGATATACCAATAGCACACAACCGGCTATTTCCAGCACACATAGGCAATTTTCAATTAACAAGCCAAAGTACTTATCAAGGCACACTTAGACAAATCCTCAATTTATCAAGCCAAAGTACTAATCAAGGCATACATAGAATAATTCTCTTTTAACAAGCCAAAGTACTTATCAAGGTACACTTAGACAAATCCTCAATTTATCAAGCCAAAGTACTAATCAAGGCATACATAGAATAATTCTCTTTTAACAAGTCAAAGTACTTATCAAGGCACACTTAGACAAATTCTCAATTTATCAAGCCAAAGTACTAATCAAGGCATACATAGAATAATTCTCTTTTAACAAGTCAAAGTACTTATCAAGGCACACTTAGACAAATCCTCAATTTATCAAGCCAAAGTACTACGTACGTACATTCTTTTATAAAAGACTCCTTTCTATGTAAAGCCCCAAGATACTAACACCCGTAGTATCAAGGCGTGTCTATTTTTCAAAGTAAGTTACTACACGTTTAGAAAACTCATTTCAAGGCTTGAAATCAAGTAACTTCAAATTTTCACAATCTTGGCAACTTATGCCCTTTAATCAAAATAGACAACTTTCTAAATCTTCCATAAAGTCGTTATAACCAACTTCCCATAAAGCCGTTATAACCCTTTATGGTTTTAGACCTATCCATTCCTTTTATAACCAAGAGACTTATGCTTTTAAAACTAAGTATCACATACTTACAAATCAAGTTCTCAACTTTCAAATTACTTCAAGTCTCTTAATATAAAGAAAACAAGTTTCTTCTACTTTTAAACTTCAAGTAACTCACACCTTTAAGACAAGTTACTTCTCTTAAACCATGTACTTTCTCCTCTTTTAAATCAAATAAGTAAATCACTCCTTTGACTCCCCTAAAGTCATTATAATGACCTTTAGGTTTTTTTGGAACTAAGGCACTAGCCGAAAGATTTGGAAACCACTTCCTTTTCAAGACTCTATGTACTTTAAGTAAAATACTTTCACTTTTAAGAATTCAAACTTCACTAAGAAAATGGATTTTACAACTTACAATTTAAACATCAAAGTACAATCAAGGAAGTTCATAGAACAATTCTAGGCAATCCAAATACAACCAAGGAATGGATCATTTAAGGAGTAGAACATACTTTCTTAATCTTAAGGAATCATGCTAGAAGAGGAGATAGTTCACATACCTTTTCGGCTAAATCCACAAGCTAAGCCGAATACGCCGTACGTAGAAGTGTCAACCTATAATGGTCACAACAAGACTATCAACTTCTAGTCTCTAACGTAGAATAATACTAAGTATACGGCCTCTAATTCTACGGAAAATCGGGCAGCACTTCCTTTGTTTCTACTCACTTTGCCACCTTTTTCAAGGCCGAATACAATAACCAACAAGCCACATTTAAGGCTCCAAACAACAACCAAACAAAGGGGATTACACGCCTTACAATACGTGTAAAATTCCGCCCCACAATTCGAACCAAATAGTTTAATACTTCACTAGCCATTCTCGGCCAACATATAACCAACAACACTACGTCTTTTCCAATCCTTTTCCAATTCCAAGTTCTTAGGTCAACATGTTATTTAGTCATAAACAACTTCAACAACTACAATTTCCTTCCTACACAACATGCGACTTAAACGAATAATCGACTTGAATTGAAATCTTAAAGCTAAACATGCTAGATTTCGGATTAGGGTTCCAATAGCCAATACACTAATCCAACAACATAATATATAACTCATGCTTGCTAATATCCATAGCTACAAACAATAAGCAATCATAACTACTAAAACGACAAGATTATACCTTTATAAGCCCTTAAAAATTCCAAGACTCAAAGTCGCTCCTTAGCAAATTCTTAGCTCCTTTCCTTAGGTTCCAATCCGCTCCAAGCACTCCTTAGAGGCCTATGAAAAACCCACCTTCAAGTTCCAACTTCAAAGTTGAAGAACTTCATTAGTTTCCGCCTTGCGACTAACGTAAAAATGCGTTTTTTCCGAAATCTTTCTATTGAGATATCCTTACAACACTCTTAGGGACATTGGGTTAAAGTCTTGTGGCTAATGGATCACAAACTAAAATTTTTTGTGTGGGAATTTTAGTGAACCCGAGAGCTCATCTCCTCTCTCTAAGGGTTCTAATTTTTCTAAGTGTAGAAAATGCCAAGTCTTGCACTAGCTATGTATATATAACACATTGGAGGGTTTAGATGTCCACAAATGTGAGGTTAGGATTAAAATCACATGGATCAAGCCTAAGTGGCAAGTTGACTAGTCAATTATGTCAAGCTTTGAAGACTTATCTTCCAAGAGGTTCAATGACCAAAATACCCCTCCTCTAATTCGACCAAGACCACTTATGGGGGTGCCACGTGTCGCCCTCTCATTCATCCATAAAATTCCGTAACCCTCGTGGGCCCCACAAAAATGTAAAATTCCTCGGGTGGGCCCCACGTGATCAAATCCGTAAAAATAAATTTCCATAATATTAATAAGTTCCATACTTTTCAAATAATGCATTTTGAGAATCCAATTCTCAATAACGAACATTTTTCCTTTCCGACGTCCGGAAGATTTTCCGTCGGAAGAACAATTCTTCCCTTCGTACTAATGTCCAAGTCTTGTTTCCTTACGTACATTCTCTTATACATGTCCTGGACTTATGGGGTGTAACAATTTATTTCAGCTTTCATTGCCTCCACCCATTTAACATCCTTGACAACCTCTTTATAGTTGCATGGTTCTGTGGCAGCTGAGGATTTTGCTATGAAAGCCTGATAATTGGAAGAGAGATTAGAATAGCTCAGCCCTGCAGAAACAGAATAAAGATAATTAGTTGACCCTTGTTGTGTGACATAGTCTTTATGCCAAATGGGAGGTCTACTAGCTCTTGTAGATCTTCTCAAGTCTGAATCTGGAACTTGCATGCCAGAACCAGGGATACCAGAAACAGAAAGTTGCACATCAGAATCAGATATTTGTACAGCAGAATCAGAGAGCTGTATATCAATATTGGAAGGTATGTGTTGAAAATTATGAGTGCCACCATTATCTAAGTGAATACCAACTGTAATCTCAATTGGTTGCACTAAGTCATCATAGCAAAATGAATCATATGTGTGAACAAATATCATTTCATTTTTATCACTATAATTCTTAAAAGGAAAGATATTCTCCATGAAGACTACATCTCTACTCATGAAGACAATTCTGTTTTCCAAATCATATAGCTTATATCCCTTTTGAAATGTACCATATTCTAAATGAACAGCTCTTAAGGCTCACTAAGAAGATTAGTCGCAAAGCACAAGCATCCAATTATTCTTAGATGAGATATTGAAGGAATAGACTTGTACAACATTTCAAAAAGTGATCTATTCTTAAGAACAGAAGAAGGAATCCTGTTCAAGACATAAACTGCCCCCTCAATACAAAAACCCTAGAACCTATCTGGTATGCACCCTTGGATTTTAATAGTCCTTGCTGTTTCCAAGATATGCCTATGTTTTCTTTCAACCACTCCATTTTGTTGGGAAGTGTAGGGGCATGAACTTTCATGTACTACCCCATATTTATGAAATAAATTCTTGCAATTATTATTGAAGAATTCAGTGTCATTATCTGATATTACTTCCTTAATCTTTGCCCCAAATTGTGTGTTTACTGTGACAAATAAATTTTCCAGCAAGGTGAACACATCAGACTTTAGTCTCATAAAGAAAACCCATGTCCATCTAGAACAATCATCCACAATTGTAAGGAAATATCTCATTCCATTATATGTATCAACCCTATATGGTCCCCAAACATCCATATGTAACAGTTGAAAAGGAACATGTGTTCTAGTAGAACTAATTGGAAATGAAACTCTAGTTTGCCTTGCTAGAGGGCATATTTCACAACTATGCAACGTAAAGGAACTATCATTCTTGAAACAAGGTATTCTCTTCAACACAGTAAGTGGAACATGACACATTCTCTGATGCCATATTACTGCATCAGTCTTCTGAGTAGCTGCTGCAAGACACTGATGTAAATTCTTCCCCTTATTCTTCTTGTCCAAGCATAGTATATACAATCCATCCTCTTTAGTACCAATCGCCCTCACCTTCCCAGATGAGAGATCCTGGAATATGCAACATGTGGGAAAGAATGCAACACTACAATTCAGTTCCTTTGTTACCCTAGAAACTGACATCAAGTTAAACTGAAAACTTGGAACACAAAGGACATCTTGTAAGACATCACCTCCTCCCATGTTATAGTCACATATGCGTGATATCTTGGTGGACTCCCCAGTGGGCAACTGCACTTGACCTGCACTTTCTGTCAAATGCTTATTATGTAAGACTTGCTGGTTACCAACCATATGATTGGTAACCCCTGAATCTACTATCCATTTTATTAATGTCTGTGTGTCTATATTGCAGATACCTGCCATATTAGCCACAATGTTATTTGGTGTCCTTCCAGACTCTGACTGATTCAACAAATTGAGTAATTGTTGGTGCTGCTGAGGTGTAAACTGATGAGCTCCCATCTGCCTTCCTTCAGTATTCTGACTCTTGTGACCCTCTGATCGGTGTATTTTATATACACCTTTTGAGTCATTTTTAGTTAGTCTTTTGCCTATTTTTGTACAAATATGTGTCGTGTTAGGATAGATTTTCTTTCTTTTGAGTCACAATGGTTTAAAGTGACACATTGGTGAGAAGGAGCGAAAAGAGAGCAGAAACAGAGGTTCCAGAGCTCAAAAAGCTAAAAAGTTGGCAATCCGGGCGAGAAACAGGGCGGCGCCGCGGCGCCAACCAATCAGCAGCAGCAGAGCCACGGCGCCCAAGACGTAGAAAGCCACAAAAGTTTTGGCGCCGCGGCGCCGGTTGTAGGGCCGCGACGCCGACGCGGGAAAATTGACAAATCCAAATAGGATTGGGCCAAGGCCAAGAAGGAAAAGGTTTTTCACGTTTTGGGTGATATAAAGGACCTTTTAGGTCAAATTTGAAGGAGTTCCACACCTTACCATTCATCACAACTTGAGATCAAGATTGGAGACTTATTTTTGAGTAATTTCTTGTTCTTTACTTTATTTCTTTTTAGTATATGTTGGATATTATTTTAGTTCTTGGCATGTCTATGGCTAGGAACTAACTTAATTTAGGGCTTTCCATGTCGAATCGCTTGAACCTCGTTCTTATGATTTAATGCATGTTTTGGTTTCTTCTTATTATTGTTGAGATTTATTCAATAATTGTTTTGATTGCTTGGTAATTAATTGATCATTAATTATCATAACTTATATGATTTCTAATCGAAAGCCGAAAGGGGAGATTCTGAATATGCTATAGTTGAATAAACATAGGTTTAAATCGTGGACGAAAGTACCCCGATACTTGTGTAGCTTAATAGGTTATTGCTCTTAATCCTCCTTTGTAGTCAATCTTGTCATCGAAAGATAGAAGGGTTCTACATTGGGGTTGAGTGTTTATATTACCTTAACAGAAGTATAAAACGGCTTAGTTAACCTGCTATCTCAAAATAGAAGAAGAACCTTAATTATTTGCATTAACGAGTAAAGTGAGCGGATAGTTGAGGAGATTTGGAAGCCCTATTTCCACCATGTCTGAAGTAAAGTAAAGTAATTTAGTTAGAATCTATAATCATAGCTATAAACAAATCATCAAATTATCGGTCACCAAATAGATACTGCAGAATAGAGGTTGGTAATTGGACACTAATCCCTGAGGACGATAACTCGGTCTTCTAAGACTATATTACTTGTCACGATACGTGCACTTGCATTTAGCGTGTGTATAAGTCGCGCATCAAGTTTTTGGCGCCGTTGCCGGGGATTGGCGTAGTTCGATATCATTCTATCTATTCTTAATTTCTAATTTGGTTTTTTTTGTATTGGTGAAACCGTGCGCCGTGATCCGTTTGTTGATTTTGATCTGTTGCAGGCATCTAGTTTATGTGAAGAAGAAGAGGAGCAAATACACTTTTTCCCTTCAACCCAGAGATTGAAAAGACTTGCAAGCAGAACCGGAGAAACAAACGAATCTTGGCCTTAATAGCAATGGGAGGCTTGCAGAATAACAATGAGATGAACGAAGGGTTAGGTGATCATCAACCTAACCAGAGGATGCCCCGGAGGTTACCAATGGATGTGGAAGAAAGGGTCCAGGTCCAAGCTGAGAGAAGCTTGGGAGATTATGTGCTGCCAAGGGTGAATGGAGCACAGACTTGCATCAGGCTCCCAGCAATAGGAGTAAATAATTTCGAAATCAAGCCTGCGATCCTGAGTATGGTGCAAAATATAGTTCAATTTGGAGGGTTGTCATCTGAATACCCTCATATGCACATAGCAAATTTCTTGGAGCTGTGTGCAACTTTCAAGTATAATGGCGTTACTGACGCCGCCATCCGATTGAGGCTCTTTCCCTTCTCACTCAGGGATAGAGCAAAAGTTTGGTTGAATTCCCTGCCCACAGATTCTATATTCACATGGCAGGAGTTGACACAAAAGTTCTTGGCAAAGTTCTTTCCACCGTCCAAAGCCGCTAAGCTGAGAGGAGAGCTGAACAATTTTTACCAGGCTGATGGAGAGTCACTCTATGAGGCTTGGGAGAGATTTAAAGATCTGCAGAGAAAGTGTCCACATCATAGCATTGAGCTGTGGAATTTGGTCTATATTTTCTACAATGGGCTAAGTGGGACCACAAGAACCATCATTGACGCAGCTGCAGGTGGAACCTTCATGAAGAAGACAGCACATGAGACCCATGATTTGCTAGAAGACATGACCACCAATAACCATGTGAAAAATGACAGAGGGGTAAGCGGAAGGACAGCGATAGGAGTTCATGAGATCGATGTCATCACAACGTTAAATGCACAGGTTGCTCTCTTGACCAAGCAACTGCAGCAGAACACAGTGTCAGTGAATGCAGTTCAGATGCCAATGAATTGTGAGATGTGTGGGGGTCCTCATACTTTTGATAGGTGCCCATCAGCAGACCCCAACAACATCCTTATTGAGCAAGCAGAATGTCAGGCAGTGGGGAATTACCCAAGGCCCCAGAATAACCCATATTCAAATACTTACAATCCAGGGTGGAGAAACCACCCTAACTTTTCATGGAGGGGTGATCAAGGACAACATAACCAGTTCCGAGGCCAATACCAGAATCAGCAACCATTTAATCAGGCCTCATCCTCCCAACAATTCAGTACACCTGCTCCACAAGAGAAGACAGACGAATTGCGAGCAGCCTTGTTGATACTTACAAATTCACAAACCCAGTTCATGGCAGAGACAAGGTCCTCTATCAGGAACTTGGAGACGCAGGTGGGACAACTATCAAAGATGGCAAATAACAGGCCACAGGGCACTCTTACTAGTAATGTCTGAGAGATGAATCCTGCAGAGAGCGGTGTCAGTGCGGTGAGAAGTGGGAAGCAGCTAGAACAACCTACACCCCAGCCCGTGGTAGAACAGAGAGTTGAGCAGATAGTAGATGCAGAGAAGGAGGGAGTTACTGAGGACCGCCCTATTTTAGAGAAGGCTCCAACCGTTCCAGTGAGAGAATATACAGAGAAGATTCCTTACCCTCAGAGGTTGCAAAAAAAAGCAGTTGATAAGCAATTCTCCAAGTTCTTGGAGGTATTTAGAAAGCTGCACATTAGCATCCCTTTCATTGAGGCGTTGGAACAAATGCCTACTTATTTTAAATTTATGAAGGAAATCCTTGGGAAGAAGAAGAAGCTAGCTGAGTATAAGATGATGGCATTGTGGAGAATGCAGTGCCATCTTGCAGAAGAAACTGCCCCCAAGCTTAAGGATCCAGGGAGCTTCACATTGCCTTGCACAATTGATAGGGTGACATGTAACAGGGCCCTGTGTGATTTGGAGGCCAGCATAAATCTCATGCCCTTGTCCGTTTTCAAGAGGTTGGGTTTGGGTGAAGCCAAACCAACCACTGTGAACTTGCAGTTGGCGGATAGGACAATGGTGCATCCCAGGGGAATAATTGAAGACATATTGGTTAAAGTGGCAAAATTCTTCTTTCCTACAGACTTCTTCATCCTTGATATGGAGGAAGATGATGAAATCCCTATCATCTTGGGAAGACCATTCTTGGCAACTGAGAGAGCCTTGATTGATGTGGAAAAGGGCGAGCTGACACTCAGAATTGAGGATGAAGAGATTGTGTTCAAGGTGTTTAAACACATCGTTGAACCCCCAGTCACAAGTAAGTGTTTTGCAGTCAGCACTGTTAGCACATCAGTTGAGCCAGCACAGGCCAAAGCAAAGGAAATCAGTCCGCCAGTACAGGTGAGCAACGCTAAACCTTCTCTTGAGAAAAAGGAGAAGAAGAAAAATAGAAGGCGAAAGAGAAAAATGATTATGAAATGGGTAGGTTGTGGGGTTAAGTTACCCCATGCCTCTTGATAAGGAACATGCGTCCGGCTAAAAGACGTTAAAGACAACGCTAATTGGGAGGCAACCCAAAGTTTTTTTGTTTTTTTTTTAAATTTTATGCAATTTAGTTTTAGTTAGAACAGTCTCACGGAAGGTATTGTTTACATGTTGTGATGACAGGTACATGGCTAAAAAGTGGAGGATGAAACCGTGAAAGAGGAGGAAATCGGCTCGGCGCCCAGCAGAGGGCCATGGCGCCGAGAATGCAGAAAGGCGCAGGAAATTGGGCGCCACAGCGCCGAAAGTCCAGAAGGTCTCTGAAGTTTGGGCGTCGCGGCGCCAATTCAGAGCGCCACGGCGCCGGAAGTTCAGAGGGTCGCAGATGTTTGGGTGCCACGGCGCCGATCTCAGGGCCGTGGCGCCGCGACGGAAAAACTGAAATTAAAAGAGCCCTAATTCGATTTCCCCTCTCCAATTCAAAAACCCAAAACCCATCATCTCTCCAAAACCCACAAAATCAGCCTCCATTACTCAAAATCTTCCACAAACTAAACTCAATCAAAACTAAAGTACTCAAACAACAACCCTCATTCATTTGCCTCAATCCATCACTAAGAACAAGAAAATTTTGAAAAACAACGTCCAAGGTAACTTTCATCACTTTTCTTGAAATTTTCAGAGCAATTAGGGGAGGTAATTCAAAAGTTCGGGGGTTGAATGGTGTTGTAGTTTACTGATTACGCTGTGTGTTGATTGGTGTGATTGAAAGTTGCTGGGTAATCTCAATGAAACAGAGGAAACGCTGCTGAAATTTTTTCAAAATGTCTGCCAGAAAAAATAGAGCTTCCACATTCGCCTCCGTTCCACAATATGACGCTACTAGGTTTGTCAGTAAAAAAACAGAAGACAAATATTACAAACTTAGTACTAGACCCTTGATCCCTGAGCGAGGAATGGAGTACCAAAGGGAGCCATTTGAGAATGGCGATGTCTATGAGCCTATTCGGGCAATGATAGAGGTCATTGGGTGGAAGAGATTTGTTAATCCGGTGAGAATAGTACCACAGAACACTATAATGGTACAAGAATTCTATGCTAACTTTATGGAACGGGTAAATGGTAGATGTTTTGTCAGAGGTCAGTATGTGCCTGTGACGGCTGAGGTGGTGAATGAGCTATTAAGTACAACCGATGTTGAAGAAAGAGGCGATGATCGAAGCTATTTCAGAACTTGGTCTAGAGATGACAACAACATCGATTGGGATATCGTCACAAACACATTATGCTACCCTGGGGCTGAGTATGATATTGCACGAAATGGATCAAGAGGACTGAGCAGATGTCAGTTCAACAAAACAACCAAGGGTTGGTTATATTTCGTCAGTGCCCGTCTGATTCCATCGACGCACTTCACCAGAGTGCCAGCGGATAGAATAAAGATGATATATGGAATTATGGAAGGGAAGACGATTGATGTTGGGAAGGAGATATTGCAGAACATTGGCGAAACCAGTAAGTTGGTCACTACAGGTGGGTTGGGACACAGATCACTTATTTGCAGTTTATGTTCTAGACATGGAGTCCCAACCCTAGCTACTGATACATATGAGAAGGGCCAACCTCCTGTGACATATGGGATAGTGCATGCCTTCCCAGAACCAGTTCCTCCAGCAGCAGTAAGAATGAGACCATCACCACCACCACCAGTAGCAGCAGAGGCTGTCATGGATGAGGATGAGCCTGAGACAGAGGCATGTAGCAGCCTCCAGCAACCCCTGTAATTGGAACCTCCGGTGCCTATTGTCACGCCCTTTTTCGACCGCGACATTTTCTAACTCCTACTTAGAAGATGTTAGAAAATAAAATAAATGCTAAAAGTTCTAAAAGGTTGCAAAAAAGGTTCTAGTGTGCTAAATGGTTCGCGGAGTTGCCACCTAATTATTTTGGGTGAATTAGGACACCTAAATGTCAACTAGATTAAAGTCGACATTAACTCCATTTAATGGTCTGCAAAACTGTACGAGATTATGGGTAAGGGTTCTCTATTATCCTAAAGGGAAGGGGTTAGGCACCCTAAAGGATCCGCTAACTTGCGGTTGTCCGTTCAAACCTAGGGTTAATTATTATTATATGGAAAATGCATGCTTGATAGATATTTAAGTAAAAGATATAGAAAAATATTTTTGACCCACATAAAATGTGAGATTTGTTTAAAATATATAAAGTTAGTTCTAGTTGAAAACATGCATTCAAAAAAAAAATTAGAGAGCCTATGAAATTATTCTATAAAGTATATGTATTTCTTAGCATAATATAGAAGTGATAATGCAGAATCTACTATGATCAAAATATATACTTAAGCATAGGACATGAAAAATGTATATCATGCAAAGGCTAAGAATCCTACAATTTAAATAGGGATTTTTAGAAAAGGAGTTTCTTATGTTAGGATTTAGTAATAAATAATGTCTTGAGTACTTAAATAATTATGCGAATGAAAATTACTAAATGGTTTAATGATAATTTAAGCAGGCTAAAATAATTAGCTTAAAGGGGGAAAGCAAATCTCTAATGTCAAGCTACTTTCTAATCTATTGGTTCAAGGTTTAACTATTATAAGTATTCTACAAGTAGCGTAATGTTAGACAAATAGTTACAATAAATAAATGGGGAAAGGGGAATCAATAATAAGGACTCGAAGGAATGGCGAAGTCATTTCGCCTATGGCTTGTAATTTATGATGCGGAGAGGATGAATCAAATAAATGCGGGTCTTCGTGAGTTGCGACTGATCGGTGTATTTTATATACACTTTTTGAGTCGTTTTTAGGGAATCTTGTGTCCCTTTTTGTACAAATACGTATCGTCTTAGGATAGATTTTCTTTCTTTTGAGTCAAATTGGTTAAAATGGCTACTTGACGGAAAAAGAGTGAAAAGAGGGCAAAAGTGGAGGTTCCAGAGCTTAAAAGACGAGAAAGTGGTGAACCAGGCACGGACACGGGCCAGCGCCGCGGCGCCTCCAGCCAGCAGGGCCAGCGCCCCGGCGCCCAATGATCAGAGGCTTGCAGAAGTTCAAGCGCCGCGGCGCCTTATCGTCAGAGAGTTTCAGAACTTCCGGCGCCGCGGCGCCAGTAGCAGGGCCGCGGCGCCGACGCGGGAAAAATCAGGTTTTTGACGATTTTTTGGGCCAGGCCTGAAGGAAAACCTTAAGGGCGGTTTTGAGGCTATAAAAAGAGAACCCTAGGCAGTTTTCAAGAGTTCCCTTTCTTGCACAAACACAAGACTTCTTGGAGTTGAAGATTGAAGACCATTACTTAGTAATTTACTTTTCTTTCCTTTACTTTACTTTTAGTTTATGTTGGATATTGAATTAGTTCTTGTCATGTCTATGGCTAGGAACTAATTCTAATATAGGGCTTTCCATGTCTATTCACTTGAACCTTATTTTATGAGTTAATGCATGTTTATGGTTGTTCTTCTTATTGTTGAGATTTATTCCAATAATGTTTTGAATGTTTGGTAATTACTTGATCAATAATTATCATTATTTATATGATTTCTAATCAAACTTCGAAAGGAGGAGGTTGTGACTATGTTGTAGTTGGGTAATCATAAGTCGGATTGGGGATGAAAATACCTCAATTACTTGTGTAGCATTAACGGGGGTTTAAATACCTAGCTTACATGCGTAAACGTTAACAGGGTTTTTGTTCTTAATCCTCCTATAAAGTCATCCTTATCACCGAAAGGTAGAAAGGAGCGCTACTGGGGTTGAGTGTTTATATAGCCTTAACGGGAGTATAAAACGAATTAGTAAACTTGCTATCTCCAAAAGAAGAAGAACCATAATTTATTGCATTAATAAGTAATATAAGCGGATAGTTGAAGCGACTTGGAAGCCCTATTTCCATCACTACTGAAGTAAACACATAGTTAATTAGTATTTATAATTGTTAGTTATAATCAACAAACTCAAATATCGGTTACCAAATAGATAACAAAGGATAGATAATTGGTACTTGAACACTAATCCTTGAGGACGATATTCGGTCTTACCTAGACTATATTACTTGTCACGATAACGTGCACTTGCGTTAAAGTGTGTGCATTAAATCGCGCATCAAGTTTTTGGCGCCGTTGCCGGGGATTAGGCATAGTTCAATATCAATTTTATCTATTCTTAATTTCTAATTTGGTTTTAATTATTGTTTTTATTTATTTAATTTTTGTGAAAACAAGTGTGTCGTGATCCGTTGTTGGTTTTGATTCATCTCAGGGATCCTGAAGACATGGATTACTACTGTCAATATGATAAAGCTCCAACCCTACAGGAAGAGAGGGAGGAGTTACGAGAGGCCATACTCAGTTTCACTAGGTATCAAACTCAGTTCATGGACGAAATGAGAATGACCATGAAGAAGTTGGAAACGCAAATAGGACAACTCGCGGTCACGTTGAACAACGAAATGCAAGAAAAGCAATCTGCACCTGTGGGAGACAATATGAAAGCACAATGTCAGGCGATTGACCTGAAGCCAGCCGAATCAGTGGAGATGGAAAGTTCGCAGCAGCAGCAGCGCCGCGGCGCCGATGAGCAGGGCCGCGGCGCCGAAGACTCTGGGACAGGGCAGAAGTTTGAGCGCCGCGGCGCCCAGAACCCAGAAGCCGAAAAGTTGGTGGAAGCTGTTGTGAACGCACCCCAGGTGAAGATACCATATCCCCAGAGGTTAAAAACATGTGCTCTTGACAAGCAATTCTCTAAATTTGTGGAAATTCTCAAACAATTGCAACTCAATATCCCGTTTGCTGAAGCACTAGATCAGAAGAAGAGCTATGTAAAGTTCATGAAGGATATTCTTAGCAAAAAGAGGAGGATAGAGGACTACGAAACAGTGGTGTTGACTGAAGAATGTAGTGCCGTCCTACAGAGAAAACTACCGCAGAAATTACAAGATCCAGGAAGCTTCACCATACCATGCACCATTGGAAAGTTTGAATGTCAGCAAGCATTGTGCGATCTGGGGGCAGGCATAAATCTAATGCCTTATCTAGTTTTCTGCAAACTTGGAATGGGAGAAGTCAAACCTACAAACATCACCTTGCAGTTAGCGGACCGCTCCATAGTTCATCCTAGAGGAGTCATCGAAGATGTATTGGTGAAGGTGGACAAGTTCATCTTTCCCGCTGACTTCGTTATCTTAGACATAAAAGATAATGACATAATCCCCATCATACTTGGCAGACCCTTCTTAGCCACAGGACAGGCTCTCATCGATGTTCACAAAGGTGAGTTGAAGCTTCGGGTAGATGAAGAAGAGGTGATTTTTAATGTTTTTCGGGCAGCAACTTTTCCAGATGCCAATGATAACTGCTCAGCCATTGATCTTATCGAAGATGCAGTGTCAGCCAAAGGGTTCAGACAGGATGATATTCTTGAAGAAGTACTGACCAAATGGGATGATAATAGTAGAAACGACCCAGGGCTGATGGAGTATGCAAATTGGATGAATGTTTATGAAAAATGGGATAAGAGGAGGTATGAAGAGCTTGGGCAGATGCCAGAAAGATCAATACCATCCACAGAAAAGGCTCCAGAGTTAGAGTTAAAAATCCTACCCAATCATTTACAATACCAATATCTAGGTGAAGATAAAACCTTACCAGTGATCATTTCACGCCACCTATCCACAGCAGAGACTGATAAACTGCTGAGAGTGCTGAGGGATCACAAGCGTGCCATTGGATGGACATTAGCAGACATAAAGGGGATAAGTCCGTCAACAGTAATGCATAATATCCGTCTAGATGAGGAGAGCAGACCATCCATCGAGGCACAAAGGCGACTAAACCCAAACATGAAAGAGGTAGTCAAAAATGAAATCCTAAAATGGCTCGATGCAGGAGTAATTTACCCTATATCTGACAGCGCATGGGTGAGTCCAGTACAAGTGGTGCCCAAAAAGGGTGGAATAACAGTGGTGACCAACGAAAGGAACGAACTCATTCCTTCTAGAACAGTTACTAGATGGAGAATCTGCATTGACTATCGCAAGTTGAACAAGGCAACCAGAAAAGACCAGTTCCCGTTGCCATTTCTAGATCAAATGTTGGATAGACTTGCAGGGCACAACTACTACTGCTTTTTGGATGGGTACTCAGGGTATCACCGTGCAATAGCGCGCGAAGATCAGGAAAAGACGACGTTCACTTGTCCTTTTGGTACATTTGCATTCAGAAGGATGTCATTCGGACTTTGCAATGCACCTGCAACCTTTCAGAGGTGTATGATGGCAATTTTCTCAGACATGGTGGAGAGGACTATAGAGATCTTTATGGATGATTTTTCGGTCTTTGGAGCATCGTTCGATGAATGTTTGAGGCACTTAGAAGCAGTGTTAAGCCGATGTGAAGAATCTAACCTTGTGCTAAACTGGGAGAAGTGTCATTTCATGGTAACAGAAGGGATTGTCCTGGGACACAAAATATCAAACCAAGGTATTGAGGTAGACAAAGCAAAGATTTCAGTAATCGAAAATCTCCCACCTCCAGTATCAACAAAAGGGGTCAGAAGTTTCCTTGGGCATGCAGGTTTCTATAGAAGATTCATCAAGGATTTTTCAAAGGTTTCAAAACCTCTTTCCACATTGCTAATGACGGGGGTTGCCTTTGACTTCAATAAGGAATGCTTGTCCGCTTTTCAGACACTCAAGGAGAAGCTTATTTCAGCACCCATAGTCATTGCACCAAACTGGGAGCTCCCATTTGAACTAATGTGCGATGCAAGCGATTATGCAGTAGGAGAAGTGTTGGACAGAGAATCGACAAGGTATTTAGATCCATTTACTATGCTAGTAAAACTCTAAATGACGCACAGTTAAATTACGCGACTACAGAAAAGGAATTACTAGCAATAGTGTATGCATTTGAGAAATTCAGGCCATACTTGATTGGAAATAAGGTGATAGTATACACTGACCATTCTGCCATAAAGTACTTGATGACAAAGAAGGATGCAAAACCTCGCCTCATTCGATGGGTCTTGCTACTACAAGAATTCGACGTGGAAATTCGTGACAAGAAAGGGACAGAGAATTCAGTTGCAGACCACTTGTCAAGACTGGAGAACACAGAGAGTCAGAACACCAAGGATGTGCAAATAAATGATCACTTTCCAGACGAGCAACTGTTTCAAGTAAGTGCGAATTTTAAGTTACCTTGGTACACTGATTTTGTTAATTTTCTTGCAGCTAAGGTAATACCCCCAGAATTGACAAGACAACAAGTGAAGAGGTTTTACTCCGAAGTAAAGCACTACTATTGGAAGGAGCCTATGTTATACAAACACTGTGCCGATCAAGTCATCAGGCGATGTATACCAGAAGAGGAGATGCACCAGGTTCTCACTCATTGCCACACCCTATCATGTGGTGGACACTTTGGGGCATCAAGAACATCGGCAAAGGTACTGCAAAACGGGTTCTATTGGCCAACACTTTTTAAGGATGCCCATGCCTTTGTGAAGAGATGTGATAGTTGTCAGAGAACAGGGAACATTTCAAGACGAAATGAAATTCCTTCGCAAGGGATATTGGAAGTGGAACTATTTGATGTGTGGGGAATCGATTTCATGGGTCCATTCCCGCCATCCTTTGGAAATCAATATATCCTTCTGGCAGTAGACTATGTGTCCAAATAGGTAGAAGCAGTAGCCACAAAAGAAAACGACAGCAAGACTGTTCAAAGATTCCTTCAAAAGAATATTTTCACAAGGTTCGGCACTCGAAGGGCCATCATCAGTGACGAAGGAAGTCACTTTTGCAACAAGCAGCTGAATTCATTACTTTCCCGGTATGGAGTCTACCACCGCACCACAACTGCCTACCACCCTCAAGCGAATGGGCAAGCTGAAGTGTCAAATAGGGAAGTGAAGAGCATACTAGAAAAGACGGTGAATGGATCAATGAAGGATTGGTCTATCAAACTGGATGACGCACTGTGGGCATACAGAACATCATTCAAAACACCAATAGGAATGTCACCATATAAGTTAGTTTTTGGTAAGGCATGTCACTTGCCAGTAGAGTTAGAACATAGAGCGTATTGGGCGATGAGGAAACTTAACATGGATGCCAAAGCAGCAGGGCAGAAGAGGCTATTACAGCTGAGCGAGCTAGATGAATTCAGGAACAACGCTTATGAGAATGCAAAGATCTACAAGGAACGAACGAAAGTATGGCACGACAAGAGGTTGATACCAAAAGACTTCCAAGAAGGACAACAAGTGCTTTTATTCAACTCAAGGTTAAAATTGTTTCCAGGCAAGTTAAAATCGCGTTGGACTGGACCGTACACGGTGGTAAGAGTATTCTCATATGGTGCAGTTGAAATAAAAGGGAGAGAGGGAGTCTCATTCAAGGTAAACAGACAGAGGTTAAAACCATATTTGATCAATGAAATGGAATATATGAACTTAGTAACCTCTCTCATCCTAGAATGATAAGGAACTTGCGTCCGGCTAAAAGACGTTAAAGACAGCGCTACTTAGGAGGCAACCCAAGGTATTTCAATTTATTTACTTTAATGCAATTAATCTTTAATTAGAACAGTCTCACAGAGGTAGTGCTATGTGTGTGATAATATGTGCAAAGGCCAAGAACTTAGAGGGCGAAAACGGAAGATGAGCCACGAATTTCCAGAAAATCGGCAGAGCGCCGCGGCGCCCAGGAGCAGGGCCGCGGCGCCAAAAGATCAGAAGAAGTCCAGAAGTTTGAGCGTTGCGGCGCCCATTTGCAGGGCCGCGGCGCCACAACGGAAAAATCCAAACTTTTGGACAACGCCCTAATCCGACGGCCCTTTCTCCAAATCAAAAAAATCCTGAGCCCCTCCCCTCTCACGGGATTCAATGCATTATCCACCGCCACCGCCACCATTTTAAACCAAGTCTGTAAGTGTCCTCTTTCTTTTATTGTCTTTGAGTCTGCACACATTAGGGACAATGTGTGATTTAAGTTTGGGGGGGTGTCTTATTTGTGTCTTATTGTTATAATGTGTTTGAGTCTTTTTGATTGTTTTTGTGTATTTTTGAGTCATAAAATTTTTCCTTTTTGAGTCATAATTGTCTGTCAAAGATCATGCATGTTGTAGTTACTAGAAACACCTAGTGAAGTAAGGTGGAATAATGTAATGGAATTAAAAGCAACTATCTAAACACTTAGGTTAAATATGCCAAAAACTCATGAAATCTGTCTATTTGAGGTTTCTTGCTTAAATTGTGCATGCTAAATGATGAAAACCTATGTGTTATGATTGCTTGCTATTTGAGGCGAAATAGTTAGGATATGCATGTTAGGAGAGATGACTCAGACATTTCTTTGTTAGCCAATTCTTACCACTCTTTTCTATCCCTGACATTAAAAATATCCCTAGTCAGCCCCATTGAGCCTAAAAATTGAACTTTTTCTTTGACACCCTATATTTCCATATCTGTTCCATAAGTAAACATGTGAAATAGTTGGAATAGAATGTGTTAAAAAAGAGACAAAAAGAGCAACCAAGATTGATGCACCCCAATAAAAAAAGTTATAAGAAATAGGCAAAAGCCTAAGTTTGGGGGTGCTTGTTATTATAATACACTTCACGCTCTCAAAACAAAAGAGGGGAAAGATAGATTTGAAGTGAAGAAAAGAAATCAAAAGAGAAGGGAAACATTGAAAAGCAAAAGAGCTTATGGTACACAAAAATGAGCCTAAATGCCTATTTTTACCTACCCATGCCTAAGCCTACATTACAACCCTTAAAAGTCCTGAAGATCTCTTAGATGCATATCCATGATTAGTGGAGAATAGCAAGTAAAAATGTCATAGGATTTTTTGAAATTAACATGCATGATTCAGTATTTTGACTTCCACTAAGCATGATAAAAATGAGTTTGCGAAATATCTAGCTTAATGTGTTTAGAGTGCTAAAATTTCATGTTATATGTTCCTGCATATTATTCTGCTAATCTTCATATTTTTCTAAAGTGACACCAATGCAGCAAAGTGATCAATGTCATTAAGTCTTTTATTTTTCGTTTCCTTGAGTCTTTATTTATTTCTTTTTTTTTATCTTTGCTCGAGGGCGAGCAAATGTTAAGTTTGGGGGTATTTGATCGGTGTATTTTATATATACTTTTTGAGTCGTTTTTAGGGAATCTTTTGTCCCTTTTTGTACAAATACGTGTCGTCTTAGGATAGATTTTCTTTCTTTTGAGTCAAATTGGTTAAAATGGCTACTTGGCGGAAAAGGAGTGAAAAGAGGGCAAAAGTGGAGGTTCCAGAGCTTAAAAGATGAGAAAGTGGCAAACCAGGCACGGACACGCCAAGACCGCGCGCCCAAACCAGCGAGGCCAGCGCCCGGCCGCCAATGATCGAGGCTTGCAGTTCAAGCGTCCGCGCCTGCATGCCAGAGTTGCAGAGCCGCGGCGCCTTATCGTCAGAGAGTTTCAGAACTTCCGGCGCCGCGGCGCCGACGCGGGAAAAATCAGGTTTTTGACGATTTTTTGGGCCAGGCCTGAAGGAAAACCTTAAGGGCGGTTTTGAGGCTATAAAAAGAGAACCCTAGGCAGTTTTCAAGAGTTCCCTTTCTTGCACAAACACAAGACTTCTTGGAGTTGAAGATTGGAGACCATTACTTAGTAATTTTCTTTTCTTTCCTTTACTTTACTTTTAGTTTATGTTGGATATTGAATTAGTTCTTGTCATGTCTATGGCTAGGAACTAATTCTAATATAGGGCTTTCCATGTCAATTCACTTGAACCTTATTTTATGAGTTAATGCATGTTTATGGTTGTTCTTCTTATTGTTGAGATTTATTCCAATAATGTTTTGAATGCTTGGTAATTACTTGATCATTAATTATCATTATTTATATGATTTCTAATCAAACTTCGAAAGGAGGAGGTTGTGACTATGTTGTAGTTGGGTAATCATAAGTCGGATTGGGGATGAAAATACCTCAATTACTTGTGTAGCGTTAACGGGGGTTTAAATACCTAGCTTACTTGCGTAAACGTTAACAGGGTTTTTGTTCTTAATCCTCCTATAGAGTCATCCTTATCACCGAAAGGTAGAAAGGAGCGCTACTGGGGTTGAATGTTTATATAGCCTTAACGGGAGTATAAAACGAATTAGTAAACATGCTATCTCCAAAAGAAGAAGAACCATAATTTATTGCATTAATAAGTAATATAAGCGGATAGTTGAAGCGACTTGGAAGCCCTATTTTCATCACTACTGAAGTAAACACATAGTTAATTAGTATTTATAATTGTTAGTTATAATCAACAAACTCAAATATCGGTTACCAAATAGATAACAAAGGATAGATAATTGGTACTTGAACACTAATCCTTGAGGACGATATTCGGTCTTACCTAGACTATATTACTTGTCACGATAACGTTCACTTGCGTTAAAGTGTGTGCATTAAATCGCGCATCAGCGACGAGTCTCGTATTGAGACTCTTCCTTTTGCTCCAATGCATTGCATTTCATGTAAAAAATAAGAAAATGATAAGGATTAGTACGAACTCAAATAATATCGGATATGAATAATTAAACCCTAAACACATGCGTATGTTTATAACGTATACCGATTACATAGCTTTAATCGGGTCAGCACATTCAACAATCCATTTTGAGTATTATTGGGCTTGGACAGGATGCATAATATGCAAAAAACAAGTAGATAGGCACACTTAACAGTCCATTTTATTTATAAAGGATGTTTATTAAAGCAGTTTGGTTGGAATAGTTTCCACATTATGACAAACAAACAGTTGGCCTCAGTGAGCCCATTATTGAGGTCAGTTCATACATGCAGATGGGAACTATAATATAGAAACACACCCCAAAAATACACACAGTATGCCTGCAAACCTGCTGCAGTACGTAAGCTCTTATATATGTTGAAGATATATATTCTGATCTATGATGGATTAAATACAGGCAGATTTAAAATTGCTGCTTGAAGACAGAATACCAGCGTGCTTTATGTTCAGTTATTTTAGAAGGGAAATGAGAGTATTTTTAACATATTTTAAACTTTGAGCAAGGGAATCATCAGGTAGCCACAAGATTTTTCCAGTAAGATTAGATTAAAATGCAGGCAAGTTTAACTATTTCATAGGATCGACATACTAATATAGATATCATTCAACCCTTAGATAAACCGAGCGTTAAGACAAGCTTTTAACAGAGACAATTATTACCAGAATATGAGTTGCGCTTCCTTTTAGACATATGACAAAAATTTAGATACGTTAAGCCTCTTTTAAAGTCTTAAACGTTACTTAGGAGAAGAACTAAAACAAATTCCCTGGTTTCATTTTAGCTCGAATTAGACTTTACACTTATGACTAAGGCCTAAACAAGGTATCTATCTTCGAAATCATTAGTTAACTGATGTTAGAATCATTTTACATTTAATCTTCATTCCTAACTGATTCTACGTATACATTAAGAATTCCAACAGTGGACTCGCATCTCGATTAATCAAATTGTGCATCATGTCTTGCCTTCACATCAAACAGATTGCCAACATATTTCTAGTAAGACCTATACTATAGACATAATATTCACGCATCGATGAACACATTACTCTCAACTAACACATACTTAACACAAAACACACAACAAGGCAGAATAAAACTAAGAGGAATTTGAGTTTACCTTCTCGGGGCAGCGAACCGAGGCAGCGTATCAAGTCGTCGATCCGCTCGAAGGATTTATTGCGATGCTATTTGAAAGGGACGAGATTGCGGTATTTTTTGACTGGTGGTTTGCGAGCGATTCCGTTCTTGCTTCTTAAACTCTAATTTTCCGAATGTTTTTTTTGCCAATTTTGGATTATTAACTGATGCTAAAAGATTCTTACCGAGGTCGAAGGCTGTGCGAAATTGGCGTTTTAGGGTGTTCTTTCTTGTGTGGATCCATTAGTTGATGCTCCAGGATGTTAAGACTGATTTTCAATACCTATTGATTGCTCTCTTTTTTGGATGGGTTCTTCGCTGTCCAATCCCCCCCCCCCCTTTGCATGTGTATATTGATTGGTTTATATAGCCTTAATGTTGGTTTCAAATTAGGTAAACCTTTTAATGCAAATTCGGGTATGATTCTTGGACGATTTTGCTCTGATTTTGATATGATTTATTAATGTAAGTTTGATTTTAGGCTGATTTGAAGTTGATTTGGTTCTGATTTTGATATGATTTGTTAAGGTAAGTTTGATTTTAGGCTGGTTATGGGTGAGCTGGCTGGGTGTGCGTGGGTAAAGGGAAACCCCGGATTCTCCGGCGAGAATCTCGGGTTGGGGTGTTGGCGGTGATAGGGTGTGAGGGCAAGGGGCGAGATGGGTGTCGACTACGTTTTTTTAGGGTTTAGGGGAGGAAGACGAAAATGAAAGGAGAAGGGCTGATGGTTTACTAATTAAAGTGGGTTTGGGCCGCGAGTTTTGGGTTGTTGGGCTGGGCGGTTTTAATAGGTTTTGGGATGTGGGTATTTAATTGGGTATTAGTTTAGGGATTAGTTTTAGGTAAAGTTAATTAATGGGAAATAAATGGGGGTTTAAATTATTATTAAACTACTTAAATGCTAAATGCGGATATGATATTTAAAGATTGCTTAATGGTTTTATAAATGCGATGATATTATTAGATTAAAATTAGTTTAACGGGAGTTTAAATTATAAATAATAATTATGAAATTGTCTTGCGTGTTAATAAATGTGGATATAATTTTAAGGAATGTGTGATGCGACGTTATTGCTAGATTATTAATTTATTATTATAAAAAATCAATAGAATTATGATAGGGCTTAAAATTAATAAATGTGGGCGCGCTATTTGATTAGTGCTTAATATTTTATAATGCGATGTCGTTATTGAAGTCTTATTTATTATGCGTATTTTGCAATGTTAAATTAAAATTAAATGGGGTTTAAATTATGAATAGTATTTGTGCGTAATACTCTACGTAAAACGTGGTGTCATTATTAAATCGCTTATTTATGCATGTATTAATGTTTTATTGTTGCATTTTATTATTATAAAATTGTTAAAATTATTTTGAAAAAATTAGTGTAATTTTATAGTTAATGACTGGACGGGAGGGTCAAAATTGAGTGTCAACAACTTGTCTCTCTTTGTATGGAGATGATGAAAAGCCTTCAGACAAAGACGTTGACTTATAGCCAATTTTTGTCTCGATCCTCAGAATTAAAAATGCTGGGCAATTAAGACAAGGCTGACGCAATTTCAAAATTTTGTCCCAGTGTCGAGTTATGACGACATTGGGCTACCATGGTCAAGCACTAAGGAGGGTTGACGCGGACTCAAAATTTGTCTCAGTGTCGAGTTATGACAACACTGAGCTACCATGGTCGTACACCACAACAGGCTAATGCGGATTTAAAATTTGTCCCAGTATCGAGTTATGACGGCACTGGGTCGATGTGATATTAAAATAAACCGGCTTGAGAATAGAGGTGTACCGGTATTGACTTATGAAAATGCTAGGCTTATTGGTGATGTGGAATGAGTGGATCGACGCTCGAGGCCGCTTCTGCCATCTGTTGGGAAGGTTGGCCCCCCAATAAATTGCCCCAGTTCGTTGTAAGAGAAAATCCACGTTGTGCTCCTGCTCCTGCATGCTAAGACCTAAGCAAACGGTTAGTGCATAACTGTTACGACAAAATGATAACGCATGAATTTATAGGCAATGTAATTGTGTGAGTAAAAATGTTATCCTGTAAAATGTGATGTCTGTTGTGTTGATGTGATGCTGCAAATGCTGTGATTTCGTCCTTTCACGGACGTGTTGCAATTGTGCTGCAACTGCCCCTGTAGACTAAAGCTCAAGAAAAATTTAGTGTGTAACTGCTAGGACAAAATAATAAAGCATGGATATGTAAGAAATGCAATTCTGAGAGTAGAGAAATCGTCCTTGCGTAGATGTGATATGCTGATGACGTCCTTCGGATGTGGCGTCGTTTCGGACTCGGAGACATTTTCGGGCTCGGCGTCATTTTCGGACTCAGCGTCGTTTTCGGACTCGGCGACATTTTCGGGCAGGGCGTCGTTTTCGAACTTTTAGTCATTTTCGGACTCGGCGTCGTTTTCGGACTTGGCGTCGTTTTCGGACTTGACGTCGTTTTTGGACTTGGTGTCGTTTCGGACTCGTAGTCGTTTTCGGACTCGGCGTCATTTTCGGACTCGACGTCGTTTTTGGACTCGACGTCATTTTCTAACTTGGCGTCGTTTTCGAACTTGGAGTCATTTTCGGACTCGGAGTCATTTTCGGACTCGGCGTCATTTTCGGATCCGGCGTCGTTTTTGGACTAGACGTCATTTTCGGACTTGGCGTCTTTTCGGACTCGGAGTCATTTTCGGACTCAACGTCATTTTCGGATCCGGCGTCATTTCGGACGTGGCGTTGATGAAGACGTCATTGTGTTGATGCTACTATTCCTGTGAATTAATGCTCCTGCATGCTAAAACTTTAGGAAAATGTGCATATCAGTTAAATCAAAATAACGAATATATGTAATTTTGTGGGTAGAGATGTCGTCCCTGTATGATGCGTAGGACGCTGCAAATGTTGATGTCGTCTCTGCATGAACTTGCTGGATGCTGCGAATACTTGCTGAATGCTGCTGATGCTGATGTGGCCTCTGCACGGACTTGCTGGATGCTGCGAATGCTTGTTGAATGCTGCGATTGCTGATGTAATCTCTGCACGGACTTGCTGGATGTTGCGAATATTTGCTGAATGTTGCTAATGCTGAGGTAGCCTCTGCACGGACTTGCTAGATGTTGTGAATGCTTGCTGAATGTTGCGATTGCTGAGATGTTGTTGCTTGTTGTGTTTGTGAATCGCCTGGCTACAATGATGCCTTCGACCTGGACATTGTGCGTTTGTGAACCGCATAGCTGAAGTGTGATCCTGTGACTGAGCTGATGTGCTGGACTTTGGCTGTTGTTGCTTTTTTCCCTATTTCTGCTAAGTTGAAGAACTTGCGCTCAAAGAAAACTTGTGAGTTTGGGGGGGGGCGGTTGATTCGAATTGACTTTGTAGTTTTGACCCTTGATGCTTGGACGTCTGCCTTGTTTGGATTCATAACCCCTGCCTGGTTTTCTGCCTTGACTAGCTGTTAATGGTCCTAGTTTTAAATATGCAAAGGGTGTTTGGCCTAAAGTGGGTCTCAATGGGATTGCTTGTCTATCATGTGTATTTTTGTTCTTTTCAAAATAAAGGGAAGACTTCCTAATGGTGTGACCGAAGCTGATTTAGGCCGCCTACGTATTCCCACGAGGGAATCAGGTCATGACGTAGTTCATTACAAGCGAAATTGGGTAAAATTTCTAAAGGTGGGACCGAAGCCGGTATGACCGCCTACGTATCCGCCAATGAAATCAGGTCAAACGTAGTTCCATTTTATTACAGATAAAGGGAAAAATATATTAAACTAACTATTTTAGGACTCGGAGGGCCAAGGCAGAGGCACGAGTCCACTTGTTCAAAATGTCTTCTTGCTCTGCGTCTTCAATGGCTGAGTCTTCAGCAGGATCATCCCTTGCAGCACACAACTAGACGAATGACTTATTCAACGGTTAAACAATCTCCGGCAAGGAGCACCTCCTTTTCTCTGGCGGTTGGTCGATGATTCAACTTTCTTCCCTTTTCGGGTTCGCGTAATAGTCCCTTCCAGACTGTTTTCTTCATCTTTAGCTATCATGTTCACATGTGCATCTTCATAACCGGGAAGAAGGTTATTGTTTACATTGAGAGGAGCATCTTTTAGCTGAATGACTCCCTCTTTGATTAACTCCTCTATTCTGTCCTTGAGTGTATATCAATTTTCGATGTCGTGTCCCTTGGCACCGGAGTGGTATGCACAATGTTTGGTTTTATCATGCCCTCGGGAAGTAGGCCTGGGGGTATTTCTGGGAATCGGATGGAGTATTCCTGCGACTTTCAGCTTCTCATACACTTGGGCTATGGGTTCGGCTAAAGGTGTATAGGTTTTGGTTGGTTTTCTCTCGGCATCTATGCGGGGTTTGGGTCCGTTTGGTGTACGGGTTCGTGATCATGAGTATGGCGGATTTGGATACGCCGTTGGGTATGGTAAACAGATACGAGGTAGCAACGCCGATAATACGATCGTGAATTTTGAGTGTTTTGGTTATAGTAAGGTGGTGAGCTTTGATACACCGGAAGTTGTTACGCCTATGTTCCTGAATGACCATGATAGAGGGTGATGCATCTCTTTTCCTCTGTGAGGTACCTCCGATGGAATCTGACTGCATTACTCTGCTAGTTGTTTGTAGGGCTGCCAGGTTTGTAATCCTGCCCGTTTTAATGCCTTCTTCCACGAAGCCGCCCATTCTTACGACTTCTGCAAAACTTCGCCCAATTACACTGATCAACCTTTCATAATACGTCGCGTCTCTTAAAGACAACACGGACAAGGTGGTCATTTCCCTCTCTGCCATTGGGGGTTGGACCTTTGCTGCTATCGACCGCCACCTCAGGGCGTATTCCCTGAAAGTTTCTGTGGATTTCTTTTCTAGTTTCATAAGATAAAATCTATCCAGGACAGTGTCAGTGTTGAATCTGAATCTATCCATGAAATCTTGTGCCATGACATTCCAACCGTCCCATTTTCGAGGGTCTTGGCATGTGTATCACCCAGCCACGGTTAGACTCCTGATGAATAGTTCCATGATGATTGCATGATTTTTCCCAACTTCAATCAATTTATCGCAATATGACCTTAGATGAGCTCGGGAATTCCCATTTCCATCGAACATGTCAAATTTGGACACCTTGTACCCCACAGGTAATTCAACGTCGGGGTGCATACATAAGTTTTCATATTCTAACCTTCATCCCCCTTGTTCATCTGAATGCTTTTGAATGCCTCTTTCAAGCTACAGATTTCTTTTGCCACATTTTCATCAGCTCTAGTTTGAGTCTGCCGCTCCACTTCCTTGTATTGATTTGTCTCTTGAGAGGATACATGCATAATAAATGATTGGCTTTCGGTCGGATGTGCTAATGCCCCATATTGTTTGTTAGGACTAGTGATGTGTGTCGTCTGCTCGTATTGGGTGGCTTGGAAATTTGGACTAAGTGGGGAGATATAAGTAGGTGGAGGTTGGGATATGTATGTAGTAAACATATCATTTTGGAGGTCGGCTTGCAAATTGACCGGGCGAGTGACATTTTGGTGTGAGCTGGTATGTTGCGGCCTTTGCGGGGGGGTTTTGTGGAAGTGGAGGCTCAAGGGCTTGTGATACGATTGCATTTTGCTCCGGGAGTGGTGCATTCAAACTAATAGACAGGTTTGTCATATTTCGGAGCCTTTCTATTTCGGCTTGCATGATTTCCATTTGTTGCAATAATTTGACGAGGTGTTGATCATTGGTGTTTCTCCTTTCTGACGTCTTTGCGTCCTCTACAGGAACAGGGACGAGTCCTAAGCTGGTTCGTTCTGGTGCCTCTAGATTAGTCACTTATTGGATGATTGCGCTTCTACCAGTCAACGCGAATCAACCTTTTGGGGATAAGCTAGGCAAAAATAATCCTCTAACAAATGAAGGAAACCAAGTTAGTATAATATGCAAAGAGATGCAGGTAATAATAAGCAAATTGCAAATCAAGTGCGTGCTCTAACATGTTTGGGACCTCTTTTATGTCAGAAGGAGGTCTAAACGTCACATATGCGAGGTTATGATAGATTTGTCCAAGCCGTCCAACTGTAATGCTTTTGTTGGAAATGACGACCAAATGACGGTGCACTTTTTTCAATTTCAGCACGTCATGATTAGGTTTGGATTTTTCTATCATCGTCACGCCACACATAATATGCTGGTTGGTCGTTGGGTTGAGAAACCCGTCGACAAGTTTCGTGTTTTCCTAATTGTGGTGTCGATACCAAGGACCGACCCACCTAAGGTAAATGCATGCATGCCTTAACATAAAGGGTGGTATAGCTCTATCCTAAGTTTCTAAGATTTGGCTTTACTGGACGCAAGGTTCCCGAGCGGACAACTCGAGTGAGAAGGCTACGCGGCTGATCAGATGAACCGATCTAACTCCGCGCAGACGCCAACTCTCCTAAAATTGGGGTATTTTGAAAGAAATTTGCGGGTGCGCGAAGCACACCAGCGCGTGAGTATGTGATTGTGTGAATTTTCAAGACTGGAAGAAGTATGAGCGGAATGCCAGTTTAAGGAAAGCAGTAAAATAAATAGCAATTAAAACATACAAAATTAAAGCAAGCAATTTTAAGACATTTAAAACAAATAAAAGAAAATTAAGTCAAGCAATAATAAACCTGAGTTTGCTATGGTCAAGAACCTCAATTCCACAGCGGAGTCGTCATTTCTGTCACGCCCTTTTCGACCGCGACATTTTCTAACTCCTGCTTAGAAGATGTTAGAAAATAAAATAAATGTTAAAGGGTGCTAAATGCTAAAAGTGCTAAAAGGTTGCAAAAAAAGTGCTAGAGTGCTAAAGGGTTCGCGGAGTCGCCACCTAATTATTTTGGGTGAATTAGGACACCTAAATGTCAACTAGATTAAAGTCGACATTAACTCCATTTAATGGTCTGCAAAACTGTACGAGATTATGGGTAAGGGTTCTCTATTATCCTAAAGGGAAGGGGTTAGGCACCCTAATGGATCCGCTAACTTGCGGTTGTCCGTTCAAACCTAAGGTTAGTTATTATTATATGGAAAATGCATGCTTAAAAGATATTTAAGTAAAGGATATAGAAAAGTATTTTTGACCCACATAAAATGTGATATTTGTTTAAAATATATAAAGTTAATTCTAGTTGAAAACATGCATTCAAAAAATAAATAAATTAGAGAGCCTATGAAATTATTCTATAAAGTATATGTATTGCTTAGCATAATATAGAAGTGATAATGCAGAATCTACTATGATCAAAATATATACTTAAGCATAGGACATGAAAAATGTATATCATGCAAAGGCTAAGAATCCTACAATTTAAATAGGGATTTATAGAAAAGGAGTTTCTTATGTTAGGATTTAGTAATAAATAATGTCTTGACTACTTAAATAATTATGCGAATGAAAATTACTAAATGGTTTAATGATAATTTAAGCAGGCTAAAATAATTAGCTTAAAGGGGGAAATCAAATCTCTAATGTCAAGCTACTTCTAATCTATTGGTTCAAGGTTTAACTATTATAATTATTCTAGTAGTAGCGTAATATTAGACAAATAGTTACAATAAATAAATGGGAAAGGGGAATCAATAATAAGGACTCGAAGGAATGGCGAAGTCATTTCGCCTATGACTTGGAATTTCTGATGCGGATAGAATGAAGCACATAAATGCGGGTCTTCGTGAGTTGCGACGAGTCTCGTATTGAGACTCTTCCTTTTTCTCCAAGGCATTGCATTTCATGTAAAAAATAAGAAAATGATAAGGATTAGTACGAACTCAAATAACATCGGATATGAATAATTGAACCCTAAACACATGTGTATGTTTATAACGTATACCGATTACATAGCTTTAATCGGGTCAGCACATTCAACAATCCATTTTGAGTATTATTGGGCTTGGACAGGATGCATAATATGCATAAAACAAGCAGATAGGCACACTTAACAGTCTATTTTGTTTATAAAGGATGTTTATTAAAGCAATTTGGCTGGAATAGTTTCCACATTATGACAAACAAACAGTGGGCCTCAATGAGCCCATTATTGAGGTCAGTTCATACATGCAGATGGAAACTATAATATAGAAACATACCCCAAAAATAAACACAGTATGCCTGCAAACCTGTTGCAGTACGTAAGCTCTTATATATGTTGAAGGTATATATATTCTGATCTATGATGGATTAAATACATGCAGGTTTAAAATTGCTGCTTGAAGACAGAATACCAGCGTGCTTTATGTTCAGTTATTTTAGAAGGGAAATGAGAGTATTTTTAACATATTTTAAACTTTGAGCAGGGGAATCATCAGGTAGCCACAAGATTTTTCCAGTAAGATTAGATTAAAATGCAGGCAAGTTTAACTATTTCATAGGATCGACATACTAATATAGATATCATTCAACCCTTAGATAAACCGAGCGTTAAGACAAGCTTTTAACAGAGACAATTATTACCAGAATATGAGTTGCGCTTCCTTTTAGACATATGACAAAAATTTAGATACGTTAAGCCTCTTTTAAAGTCTTAAACGTTACTTAGGAGAAGAACTAAAACAAATTCCCTGGTTCCATTTTAGCTCGAATTAGACTTTACACTTATGACTAAGGCCTAAACAAGGTATCTATCTTCGAAATCATTAGTTAACTGATGTTAGAATCATTTTACTTATAATCTTCATTCCTAACTGATTCTACGTATACATTAAGAATTCCAACAGTGGACTCGCATCTCGATTAATCAAATTGTGCATCATGTCTTGCCTTCACATCAAACAGATTTCCAACATATTTCTAGTAAGACCCATACTATAGACATAATATTCACGCATCGATGAACACAGTACTCTCAACTAACACATACTTAACACAAAACACACAACAAGGCAGAATAAAACTAAGAGGAATTTGAGTTTACCTTCTCCGGACAGCGAACCGAGGCAGCGTATCAAGTCGTCGATCCGCTCGAAGGATTTATTGCAACACTATTTGAAAGGGACGAGATTGCGGTATTTTGTTACTGGTTGTTTGCGAGCGATTCCGTTCTTGCTTCTTAAACTCTAATTTTCCGGATGTTTTTTTTTTTCCAATTTTGGATTATTAACTGATGCTAAAAGATTCTTACCGAGGTTGAAGGCTGTGCGAAACTGGCATTTTAGGGTGTTCTTGCCTGTATGGAGCCATTAGCTGATGCTCCAGGATGTTAAGACTGATTTTCAATACCTACTGATTGCTCTCTTTTCTGGATGGGTTCTTCGCTGTCCAATCCCCCCCCCCCCCTTTGCATGTGTATATTGATTGGTTTATATAGCCTTAATGTTGGTTCCAAATTAGGTAAACCCTTTAATGCAAATTCGGGTATGATTCTTGGACGATTTTGCTCTGATTTTGATATGATTTGTTAAGGTAAGTTTGATTTTAGGCTGATTTGAAGTCGATTTGGTTCTGATTTTGATATGATTTGTTAAGGTAAGTTTGATTTTAGGCTGGTTATGGGTGAGCTGGCTGGGTGTGCGTGGGTAAAGGGAAACCCCAGATTCTCCGGCGAGAATCTCGGGTTGGGGTGCTGGCGGTGCTAGGGTGCGAGGGCGAGGGGCGAGATGGGTGTCGACTACGTTTTTTTTTAGAGTTTAGGGGAGGAAGACGAAAATGAAAGGAGAAGGGCTGATGGTTTACTAATTAAAGGGGGTTTGGGCCGCGGGTTTTGGGTAGTTGGGCTGGGCGGTTTTAATAGGTTTTGGGCTGTGGGTATTTAATTAGGTATTAGTTTTAGGAGTTAGTTTTAGGTAAAATTAATTAATGGGAAATAAATGGGGGTTTAGATTATTATTAAACTACTTAAATGCTAAATGTGAATATGATGTTTAAAGATTGCTTAATGCTTTTATAAATGCGATGCTATTATTAGATTAAAATTAGTTTAACGGGAGTTTAAATTACAAATAATAATTATAAAATTGTCTTGCGTGTTAATAAATGTGGATATAATTTTAAGGAATGTGTGATGCGACGTTATTGCTAGATTATTAATTTATTATTATAAAAAATCAATAGAATTATGATAGGGCTTAAAATTTATAAATGTGGGCGCGTTATTTGATTAGTGCTTAATATTTTATAATGTGATGCCGTTATTGAAATCTTATTTATTATGCGTATTTTGCAATGTTAAATTAAAATTAAATGGGGTTTAAATTATGAATAGTATTTGTGCGTAATACTCTACGTAAAATGTGGTGTCATTATTAAATCGCTTATTTATGCATGTATTAATGTTTTATTGTTGCATTTTATTATTATAAAATTGTTAAAATTATTTTTAAAAAATTAGTGTATTTTTATAGTTAATGACTGGACGGGAGGGTCAAAATTGGGTGTTAACACCTATGATGGAGCAGTTGCTCATGAACCAGCGGAGGATGATGCAGAGTTTTGACACAATTATTTTTGATGTATTTTTGTGTCCTTTTTGTGTTATTTTCTATGTTTATTTGAGTCTAATTTTTTTTTATGATCATACATGTTGTAGTTACTTGAAACGCCTAGTGAAGTAAGGTTGAATAATGTAATGGAATTAGAAGTAACCATCTGAACACTTAGGTTAGATATGCCAAAAATTCATGAAGTCAAACTATTTGGGGTATCTGCTTGATTTATGCATTGTGAGTGATTAAACCTATGTGTATGCTTGCTTGTTATTTGAGGCGAAATAGTTAGGATATGCATGTTAGAGAGATGACTCAGACATTTCTTTGTTAACCCTTTCTTACCATTTTTTTTTACCTATCCCTGACATAAAAATTGTATCTCTAGTCAGCCCCTTTAAGCCTAAAGATAAGATCTTTCTTTGACACCCTATAATTACATACTTGTGTCATAAGTGAAGAAATTGATGTGTTGGAATATAAAGTGTTGAAAAAAAAAGTGAACAATTTTGTTGCACCCCAATGAAAAATAATAATAAATAAACAAAAGCCTAAGTTTGGGGGTGCCTGCTATTCATAATACACCTCATTCTCTCAAAACAAAAGAGGGGAAAGATAGGTATGAGGTGAAAAAGATAATCAAAAGAAAAGGGAAGAATCGAAAGCAAAAGAGTTTATGGTACGTAAGATTGAGCCTAAAAGCCTATTTTTACCTACCCCTGCCTAAGCCTACATTACAACCCTGAAAAGCCCTGAAGATCTCTAATGTGTGTATCCGTGATTAGTGGAGAATATCAAGTAAACAGGCCATAGGATTTGGAAATTAACATGCATAGTTAGGTATTCTTACTTCCATTGAGTATGATTAAATTGAATTTGCGAAATATCTGACTTGATGTGTTTAGAATGCTAAAAATTCATGCTATATGTTCCTGCATATTATTCTACTAACCTTCATGCTTTTCTAAGTAACAATGATGCAAAAAATTGATCAATGTCTTTGAGTCATTTTATTTTCTTTTCTTTCATGTCTTTATTTCTATTTTTTATCTTTACTCGAGGGCGAGCAAATTTTAAGTTTGGGGGGTGTTTGATCGGTGTATTTTATATACACCTTTTGAGTCATTTTTAGTTAGTCTTTTGCCTATTTTTGTACAAATATGTGTCGTGTTAGGATATATTTTATTTCTTTTGAGTCACAATGGTTTAAAGTGGCACATTGGTGAGAAGGAGCGAAAAGAGAGCAGAAACAGAGGTTCCAGAGCTCAAAAAGCTAAAAAGTTGGCAACCCGGGCGAGAAACAGGGTGGCGCCGCGTCGCCAACCAATCAACAGCAGCAGAGCCACGGCGCCCAAGAAGCAGAAAGTCGCAGAAGTTTCGGCGCCGCGGCGCCGGTTGCAGGGCCGCGGCGCCGACGCGGGAAAATTGACAAATCCGAATAGGATTGGGCCAAGGCCAAGAAGGAAAAGGTTTTGCACGTTTTGGGTAATATAAAAGGACCTTTTAGGTCAGATTTGAAGGAGTTCCACACCTTACCATTCATCACAACTTGAGATCAAGATTGGAGACTTATTTTTGAGTTATTTCTTGTTCTTTACTTTATTTCTTTTTAGTATATGTTGCATATATTTTAGTTCTTGGCATGTCTATGGCTAGGAACTAACTTAATTTAGGGTTTTCCATGTCGAATCGCTTGAACCTCGTTCTTATAAATTAATGCATGTTTTGGTTTCTTCTTATTATTGTTGAGATTTATTCAATAATTATTTTGATTGCTTGGTAATTAATTGATCACTAATTATCATAATTTATATGATTTCTAATCGAAAGCCGAAAGGGGAGATTGTGAATATGTTATAGTTGAATAAACATAGGTTTAAATCGTGGACGAAAGTACCCCGATACTTGTGTAGCTTAATAGATTATTGCTTTTAATCCTCCTTTGTAGTCAATCTTGTCATCGAAAGATAAAAGGGTTCTACATTGGGGTTGAGTGTTTTTATTACCTTAACAGGAGTATAAAACGGCTTAGTTAACCTGCTATCTCAAAATAGAAGAAGAACCTTAATTATTTGCATTAACGAGTAAAGCGAGCGGATAGTTGAGGAGATTTGGAAGCCCTATTTCCACCATATCTGAAGTAAAGTAAAGTAATTTAGTTAGCATCTATAATCATAGCTATAAACAAATCATCAAATTATCGGTCACCAAATAGATACTACAGAATAGAGGTTGGTAATTGGACACTAATCCCTGAGGACGATAACTCGGTCTTCTAAGACTATATTACTTGTCACGATACGTGTACTTGCGTTTAGCGTGTGTATAAGTCGCGCATCACCCTCCATAGGTTGTAGCTGATATTGAATTGTTGTTCCTTGCCCAGTATCTTCATGTATGACACCACCTTCAGTCACCATATTCACTTTCTTTGTCTTGCCCTTGGAGTCCTCTGGATATCCATTTAGCCTGTAACAGTTCCTATGTACATGTCCTATTTTACCACAGTATGTACACTTCTTTGTTGCAATCTATCTTCACATGTCCCTTTGTGTGACAGAAATCACACACCACATTTGGATTGTTTGGCCTTCTTTGTCTATCGACTTTATTTCCACTACTAGCTGCAGCAATGAATATTCCAGAGGAGTCACCTACATCATGTACACCCATCTGACTTGTCTCAGTTAGACACCTCTGACTCTCTTCCTGATTTATCATGTCATAGACCTGATTTAGGTTAGACATCTGATGCATTAGCAGTACTTGACTCCTCACATGGTCATAACTGTCATTAAGCCCCATTAAGAACTGCAGCATCCTCTGATATTGAAAATGGTCCACGAAATCTTTGGACTTAGCACAACAATTTGGTACAAGCAAAATGGAATCATATTCATCCCATAAGTCCTTAAGTCTTGTATAATACACAGACACAGGCTGTGTTCCCTGTCGCAATGTAAAAATATCCTTATGTAACTGAAAAGCCCTAGAGTTGTTTACCTTATCAAATTTGTCTCTCTGATCCTTCCAAATCATGTGTGAGTCTGAATTGAATAACATTCCATTCAACAAGCTTTAACTTACATTCCCCATCAACCACGATACTACGATGACATTACACCTTTCCCATAAGTTTTCAAGTACTCCAGTAAAGTCTTCTTTCCTAACTGCTCCTTCAACGAAACCAATCTTGTTCTTTCCTAATAGGGCCAGCTTCATGGCTCTACTCCACAGGGTATAGTTATCCATCCCTGTCAGTGTAATTCCTACTGATAATGAATCCGGAGCATCGGATGGATATAGATATAATGGATGGTTGTGGTCGATACTAACAACTGCTTCAGACCCATTTGATGTTTCTTCAATACTTCCCATACTTATTTAAACACAGTTATAAATTGTAGAATGGATATCTAAACAAGTTGATACTCACACATACAACTATACTGATACCGATAAGCAATTCGATCAACAGATGTGAACCAGAATTTAACCAACAAAATCGATTTTGTGTCACTTGCAACAAATCGATCAACACACAACAGATTCTATGTCACTCGCATCAGAATCGATCAACACATAGCAGAAACTTCAACATCATTACCTATTTTGTTCGCACCTCGATCTCGTCGATATCTCCACAAATCTGTCCCGTAATTGCTTTGATAACCTGAAGCTTTGATACCATGTTAAGAATCCCACACTGCATGTATAAGATCCATGTATAATCGAGCAAGATTGGAGAAGAAATTTGAGAGAAGAAGGAAGGTTAGAGTTTGCAAGAGCAGAAGAGAGAGACGAGATATTTTGGGAGCCAAGGTTTGGCTTTCTCTGATTTTTTATTGACTAAGTAAAATGAATTACAATGTAGTATATATACAAGAAGAATCAAGTAATCACTAATTACACCAAATAACTAATTTAAAGATATAATCATCTACAATGATCCTCATGGTACATCGATGCACATGCCCAATACTTCTACAGATAGAACTCCGAAATAATTTTGGTGTGGTGTCATAACGTGGAGATGACAAACCATTTTGGTTTTCATTTTGGGAGGTTACTTATTTATTAATTGTATTGACCATGACAATATTTTCTTTTTAGTGAATTTTTTTTAGAAGAATTTGATATATATAATATATTATTTTTACTTCCACTACATTTCGATCATATTGTAGGAGATATATGTATATAAATTTGTAGTTACAAAGTAAGGGTAAGAAGGGGGGGCAAGTCATTAAGTTATGTCATATGTGTCCACGTGTAGATGGAAAATTGCATGAATCATTTTGTACTTTAGTAAATACTTTATTTTTAAGTAGATAAGTTTGTAACTCCTTGCTACATATTTATATACGTGGATAGTTGTTGGTCACTCATTTTATTAGAAATATGATACAATCTCGTTCATTACAATAGTTTTAAGTCTTTAGCAAATCACTTTGTCGGTTTTGTTTTAGTTAATTTATAGAATTCATTACAAGATCATTTTCAGTGAACCTCTTACTTGGCTGCTAAGAACTCAAGTATCCCCTCAATCACCGTCACTCCATCTTTTTATATAACAATATTTTTAAATTTCTATTATGCCTATGAGTTTGTAAAACGGACTCCCGATTCAAGGTGAGGCAAAATTACCATCTTCATCTTCTATGAGCTAGGATGAGTATATATCGGAAGGATTGAATCATTTTAGTCATTTGAAGATTGAATCAAGGTATGTAAAGACAAATTAATTTTTTTTTTTTTGGCATGTTTCATATTATGAAATATAATCGTGGTATTGTTCCATAATTTACTCTACTCCTAGAAATTAAGAATAATCATGTTATTATTCCTATATTGAAAACATGTCTAAATTGTTTCTAAGTCCTTAAAGAGGCATATGAAAAGATGATAATGAGATTCACAGTGTCGTCAGAAGTAATATGTCACCCGTTGAAATTGAAACATGGTATTATCATTCATGCATTTCATTTGCATTGTATTCATATGTATTCATATGTTACCAGATATATATATATATATATATATATATATATATATATATATATATATATATATATATATAAGGGATATGGAAAAAGAGGGAAATGCGTTATATACACACACGACCTGCAGCTGGTACAGATTATCACAAAAGAGCCCTAAGAGGCCACATATCGAGCCTGTATGGTCAAAATGAATGCATGTGTGGCCAAGACGATATGACAATGTTAAAACCTGTGTGGCTTATATGATATAACCGAATGCCTGTGTGGCGGTTATGGGTAGGATTCTTGTGTGGACATTAGTATACCGCATGTGCATCATGCATGACAGTTATGTATATTATGCCCACAGAGGCTGTTATGAAAAGAAAGACGCCTGTGTGGCCATCAGTATACTGTAATTGCATTGCATATCATTTAGACATATGTATTGGAGTCTCAGAGGTAAGTGTTGTTGGTCAGTTGTTTCTGTTTCAGTTGTTGCTATACTCCTGTTATGATATTATTTCTTAGGTCTGACATACTCAGTACATCAGTCGTACTGATGTTTCTTTTGCTGGGGACGCTAAGTTTCATGTCCACAAGTTCACTTTAAAAGAGTGATGGTTCGCTGGTAGGTTGATGGTTCATCTGATGTTGGAGCACTCTATTTGTTCAGAGTTGCAGTCTAGTCTTGGTATGATATTTTAATGTCGTATACTCTTTAGAGGCTTGTAGACAGATGTCCTGTGGATAGTGGTTTTGTATGGCCTTATCGGCCTTAACGTGGTCATGCATATATGTATAAGTCAGTTTTCTGGTCAAAAGTTTTCATAAATCTTTTTTGGATTAGTCCGTGCTTACTTGTGATTTTATGATAATGATGTGATTTGGGGTACCCGACAGGTGGGATTCGGGCGCCCGTCGCGGCCCTCCGGTTTGGGTCGTGACATCAACCAAGCCTACCATATGCCCATCTTTTACTCAACCTCCACAACCGATTGGTGAGCTTTTCAAGGAAGACTATCTACTATAAATAGAGAGGCTACTATAATGAATCGATATCCAAGATCAAAAAGTAAAGATATCAAGAGAGCTCTCGGGATTTCATATTGCCTGAGTGTGTCGACAATATTTTGTCCAGCATTACAATTATTGTTTAGATTCTAGATAGTTTTGTATGGAGCGATTGTAATGAGATATTGTTTTGGAAAGGAATGGAAAAATAATCTACTTTCATTAAGTGTCTATGTCTACTTAGTTAGATTTTCAGGCACAAGTCATAGCGACTTCAACTTTTAATTCTTTTCCGTTTTATCTTGTAAATCTGTAAAGAACGAAATTTGTTTATTTGTATATAATATATATACAATACACTTGGTCATTGACCAGTATAAGTTATATTATATATATAACTTGTGAAATTGAAAATCTTCATGTTTTTTAAATTTTCGCTGCATTTACTCTTCAAAGTTTTCTGTTTTGCTAAAGTGTTGTTACTGATGTCGGACGACATAATTTCTGACATTCGGAAATAGAATTCGCATTCGAGTTTATTTCATTATATTTTATTGTTCCATAGGCCCTTTACAAGTGGTATTAGAGCCGATACTTAACACAATACATGTTTGGTCCTGTTGTCATAAGCTATGAATCCGACAAATCCAACTATTGATAGACTTCCTATTTTAGATGGATCAAATTATTCCTATTGAAAAATTCGCCTACGTTTGCATATCAAATCAATTGATATTCGTGCATGAAGATCTATAATCAATGAGTATGTTGTTCCTATGTTGTCACCAGATAGAATGTAACATTATTGCTAAATCAGAATCCGAATGGACTATAGAAGAAATCAATAATGTTAGCTTTAACGAAAAGGCCTTGAATGCAATTTTTGGATGAGTTGATCTTTACATGTTCAAACTCATTCAAAACTGTCCACGACTAAGGATGCATAGGATACTTTACAAATTCATTGTGAAGGTAACTCAAGTATTCGACGAACAAAGCTACGCATACTCATGAGTAAATATGAACATTTAAGGATGGAAGAAACGGATGCTATTAAATATTATTTTGAAAAGTTGATTGACATATCAAATGAATGTCAAGTGCTTGGTGAACCATTAACCAACACTCAACTTGTTGAAAAGGCTCTCCATTCTCTTTCTGAAAAATTCAATTTAAAGATTTATGTTATTAAAGAAGCTCACAATTTTGCCACAATGGACCTTCATACCTTGATGAGCATTCTCAAAACTTATGAGATGAACATGAAAAATCAAAAGGAATTGTATAAAAGTAAGAATGTGGCACTTCAAGTTCAATCTCCAAAGAGTCAAATCGAAGAAGAGGATAAGAATCTTGAAGAAATTGGTGATGGTGCAAATGTTATCTTACTCACTCGAAAATACAATTCGATGGTGAGAAAGTTCAATAATGAAATAAATCAATCTAAATCTAAAGAGCACCAAAACCAAGTCTTCAATCAAAAGCCCACTAGATTTTTTCCAAATGTACAAAAAGGAAATCAACTAAGAAGAACCAACTTAGATCGTACCAAATTTGATCGCAAACAACTTGAGTCTGTGCAGTGTCATGCATGCTCGGGTTGGGGTCACTATGATAACGAATGTGCAAACACTCTTAGAAAATTTGATAAGAACCTATGAGTTTCTCTTAGTAATGATGAAGAAGAAGAGAAATGAGAGCGTGAAATTGAAAAACAATCAATGCTGGCTACTATTTTCGAACAGTCTCTATCGGATGATGAAGATGTCATATACAATGTTGTCTCAGATGTCCCGACATTTGCTCCAACATCAGCAACGACATCAACATCAACATCAACATCCTCAGCGACATCCAAAATGTATGAATTCTTTAACTATTCTGATGTTAATTGGTTTTATTATGTTAGTAAGACTGATTCTATGGATCAAGTTGAATGCAAAGATGATATCATTAATGAATTACAAAGTATTTATAAAGCCTTAATCATAGAATTCAAGAAACTTGACAAAAAGGTAAAATCTTTAACTCATGAAAATTTAGTATTTAAAGGCATGATAACCCGACTTGAAGTTGCACTTACCAAAAATGACACTAAATTTGGTAAGTTAACCGAAGAAACCTTTCATAAGCTCCACACAGGGACTTCAAAATTGAATGAGATACTCAACTTTAGTAAACCTTCACATGCAGGAATTGGGTACGAAAACTCTCTTAAAACCATATGCTCTAATCTCTTTCATAAAATGAGAAAATATGCTTTGTAAAAGAAAAAAGAATAAATAATAGATTCTCATATATGTCAAAGAATATGAAATTTGTGTGTCATCACTGTAACTCCCCTGGATACTTAAAAACATATTATTTCAAACTTATGTGATCAAAATATTGCCTAAAATATTGTCCAACATTCCGAATAACAATCGAAGCAACATTTTTTAGCCAAAAGGTAAAATGTGTTTTAAGAGAATCTGGGTTCCTAAAAAAAGGATATAACATGTAATGTTGCTATAACTGAATATAGAACTAAAATTTCCGGTTCTTGGTACTTTGATAGTGAATGTTCTCGCCACATGACAGGTACAAAAGGTTTTCTACAGAACTATGAGTCATTCAATGAAGGAAACATGACTTATGGAGGTGGCAATAAAAATAAAATAATTGAAAAAAGGATCTTGAATGTTCCTGGATTTCCAGCCTTAAGAAATGTCTTACACGTTGAGGGCTTAATGACTAATTTAATTAGCATTAGTCAACTGTGTGATGCCAATCTTGAGGTAAAATTTAATAAGAATATCTGTAAAGTTACGAATAAAGCAAATATATGTATCATGGAAGGTACAAGAACATGTGACAGTTGCTATCTTGTTGGAAGACAAGAAACATACAATAATGCTAAGATCAATGACACAACACTATGACATCAAAAGTTGAGGCATGTCAACTACCGCAATTTAGAAAAATTGCTCTCATATGAAGCGGTTAGAGGCATACCCAAACTTAACCATAAAGGTAAAATTGTCTGTGAAGATTGTTCGAAAGGTAAGCAAACTCGTGTCTCTCATAATGTTATCCAACACGACATACAACATTCAGGTACGTCTCATTGTTTTCAATTACTACATATGGATTTAATGGGTCCAATTGAAGTAGACAGTCTAGGAGGCACGATGTATTTCTTTGTGATAGTAGATGATTTTTCTAGATATTCTTGGATATATTTATTGAAAGAAAAATTACAAGCGTTTGACATGTTTAAAATCTTGCACTCTAGAATTATAAATTTATTCTATTCTCCTATATTTCAGATTAGATCTAACATGGAAAAGAATTTAAAAATAGTCCATTGACAATTTTTTGTGAGAAAAAAAGAATTTTTTATGAGTTTTCTACCCTCAAAACTCCTCACCAGAATGGGGTTGCTGAACGGAAGAATGGGACATTGCAAGAAATGACTAGAGTGATGCTTAGTTCTAAACATTTGTCAAAATATTTATGGGCAGAAGCCTTGAATATTGCTAACCATATCGCTAATAGAGTCTATTTAATGCTAGGAACAAAGATAACACCCTATAAGATTACAAATGGAAAGAAATCAAACTTGTATTACTTTCATGTTTTTGAATGTATTTGTTATATTTTCAATGATAGGAATCATTTGGCAAAGTTTGACTCTAAGAGTGATAAAATAATTTTTGTTGGATATTCACAAAATAGTCATACTTATCGAGTATACAATCTGAGATCCAGAAATGTACAAGAGTCTGTAAATGTTATCTTTCTGTTGTTTCAGGAAAAACTGTTGAAAATAACATTATAGATATAGTGAAAAATCCAAAGAATGTAGAAGAATCGGATGCCACATCTGAAACAACATCTTAAACAACAATAGAGGCCACATATGGGGAGTTAAGTGATGAATTGTTAGACCAATTTTGTTGGGACCCCTCATCAAGGATTAGGAAGAATCATTCAACGGGACAAGTGATAGAGGGAGTTTTGAAGGAATTAGAACAAGAGACAAATAACCACTCAACTATAGAGAAATGGTAAGGTATGTGTGTATGTCAACCATATACCAAGAGGTTAGTGTTTCTTGTTTTATATCTACATTAGAACTAAAGAATGTTGTAGAAGCACTTAAAGATAATTTCTGGATACAAGCAATGCAAGAAGAGCTTGAAATTCTTTCTCGAAATGAAGTATGTGACTTAGTTCCACGTCCAAACAATACAAATGTAATTGAACTAAATGATTTTTTAAAAATAAATCAGATGAATCGGGAATAATTGTTAGAAACAAAACACGTCTAGTTGCACAAGGTTATACTTAGGTTGAAGGAATTGATTTTGATGAAACCTTCGCACATTTAGCTAGAATCGAGTCGATTAGATTTTTACTTGCTATTGCTTGTTGTATGAAAATTACTTTACACCAAATGGATGTAAAAAGTGCCTTCTTAAATGGTTATCTAGACAAGAAGATATATGTTGAACAACCAAAAGGATTTGAAGATCCTTACCATCCATACTATGTGTACAAGCTTAAAAAGCTTTGTATGGGTTGAAACAATCCCCTCGTGCACGGTATGGTCGTTTAACTAACTTTCTTATTGAATTTGGTTTTAATCGTGGTGAAGCTGATCGTACTTTGTTTATCAAATGAAACGGTGTAGATATTATAATTGCTTAAATCTACGTGGATTACATACTCTTTAGATCGACTTCACAGTCATACCTAAACTCATTTGTTGAAGCTATGTCATCGACATGTGAAATAAGCATGATTGAGGAACTAACTTTTTACTTAGGCTTGCAGATAAAGCAAAGTGAGGATGGAATTTTCATCTCACAGAGTAAATATGTCAGAAATCTAGTTAAAAGATTTGGTTTGAAGAATGCTAAACAGATGAAAATGCCAATAGGTTCATCACAGAAGTTATGTAAGAATAATGTTGGTGAAAATGTCGACCCAATATTATATCGATCTATGATAGGTAGCTTTAATTATCTTACTTCTAGTCATCCAGATATTATGTTTAGTGTTTGTGTACGTTTTCAAGCCTGCCCCAAAATTTCCCACTTAAATGTCGTGAAACGTAATATTCGATATGTCGCTGGCACATGTGAGTTGGGAATCTGGTATTCCAAAGAAACTAATCCTAATTAATAGGATTTAGCGACTCGGATTCGACTAGAGATGTGGATGATAGAAAAAGTACAAGCAGATTATGTTTTTATCTTGACAATAATATTATTTCATGGTATAGTCGTAAATAAAAATGTGTCTCATTTTCAACTGTTGAATCTGAATATGTAGCAGCTAGAAGTTGTTGCTCTCAATTAATATGACTACGACATATGTTAGATGACTATGAATTTTCTAGCAATATTTTGATTTTGTACTGTGATAATTTGAGTACTATAAATATTTCCAAAAATCCAGTTCAGCACTCACGTACTAAACATATTGATATTATACATCATTTTTAAGAGATTTAGTTGAAAATAGCTAGTTCTAATTGAACATGTTGACACTCTTCATCAACTGGCTGATATTTTTATAAATGCTTTGGACCATGAGAGATTTTTTAGTTTGAAGAAATCTCTCTTGTCATTGTAATCTCTAAAAAGACATTTTTTGTGAATGTCGACTGAAATGTTGGCTAACATTTCGGGTGACATTTACTTATGTCGTATCACTAACTGATTATTATTGTTGTATGGTGCATAACTTTTGATCACACACGCATGATCCTTCAACGAGAATATGTTATCAATTTGATATCGTTCTTTGCGATGCTATATAAATATCATAAAAGGAAGTATCAAAATAAGGAAAAACTTTTACAAATATTTGGCAACTGTGAAAAACAAATGAGCAAAGCCCGTGAAAATATACCGTTCTTATTCTATAAGAGTATCAAGTGCTTCAAGAAGAGATTTGAGAATACCATAAAAGTATTCTTAATTTTGACACGCAAAATTCTTTTATATGTGTTATATGATTAGACCAAGGACATGATGGGAAAATGTTACATTAGTTTAGTGGCCAAACTCATAAAGTGCGTATAAAATGTGTCTTGTTTTGTTGCCAAATCTGAATATTCTTGTGGGATCAAAATACTTGTGTCGTCCAAAATATTGCTATCATTATTGTTGACATTTTCATAATGTGATATGTGTTGGGAAGTTATGCTTATCTGATTTTTGAAATATTATATTTTACTCCCTATTTTATGCCTTGTTTAATGGAATTTCAGAATTTAAAATGATAAGATTAAATGTTATTCCTACCGTGATATTTATCTTTTATCCCAATATTTTAGGTGTAAGTTATTGTATAAAATTAAAACACCTAAAAATAAGAGATTTTTGTTGTTAAGAAATGGTTTGCCATGTATATAAATATTTCTCTCATTTGATATTATTTTATCATTTCCAATTTTCTCATTAAAATAAAAAAATGAGGGAAAATCACATCGGGTAGACACCTACCTACTCGATGGAATCATCAAACCAAACTCCAATCTCAATAAAAAAACTAACTACTAAAAATCCTCTCCTCAATTCTCACCGATGGAAACTTCTCTAATGTCCAAATAAATGTCAACCAACATTCCATCCAACACTCCATGAGCATTAGCCCTCCGTCGAATACACCTTAGCAATCGGGCCAATCTTCTTCCTCAAATATACCTAAGGATCTTTCTAAAGAAATAGTGTTTAAAGGGTTTGATGAACCTTTAGATATCAGCTATTCAAGAGATAATAATAACCATATAAATGTCGATCAAACTTTTAATTTCTCATATCTGGATAAAAGGTCAATGTCATCTGCCTTTCCTACTCTCTGATCGAGTAGAGTGTTTGAGAAAACAGTCCAAGAATGTTCGAGTAGCAAAATGACTAAATGTGAAACATCTAAACCCACTTACTCGAGCAGTGATAGTAAAAATACGGACTATATTTTATCAACTTAGGAAGAACCATATGCTTCTGGACAACCTAATGTGTCTCAAGAAAGGGAAATCCCAGATGAAACCCCATTGAAATAATTTTTCCAAAGGGAGTTCCCAAGACTACAAGGACAAGTGTTGCCACAACATATCAGGCAATATTTCAGCCAACATCTGTAGAGACACATGCCACAACATCCTTCAACAGTGCCAAATCCATAATTCAGACATGTCTGATTCAAACATTGAGGTATATGCTTTCTCAGAAAAATTCTATTCTAAATCTAACCATGATATGTGAGATTTTTACAAGAATAGAGTAATTAGGCATGAGAGAGTGTTAAATATTGCTCTCTGTACTGAATATGGTTTGGTTGAATTCTTGAAGGACAAACATCTTCTTGATTCTGTCACTGAAAAAGAATCATATGTTGATGGGATAGTAAGGTCGTTTTATGCTAATTTAAGCTCTGCTATAGAGGATACCTCCTCAAAGAAATTTGGGAAGGTATATCTCTATAACAAGATATATCTTTTTACGCCTGCTATCATTAATCAATGTATTGACCAAAAAATTGGAGATAATGTTAGATAAGCAGAACAGGTGATAGACAATAGGGATAATGTAATTGAATACCTCACTGGATGTACAATGAAGAAGTTGATCCCTAAATGCCTAACCTCCAAACTAACAGCTCTATTTTCCACCCTCCAGAAAATTGCTATTCACAATTGGCTCCCTCAATGAATGAGTCAATTATAACATCTGAACAAGCCACCCTGTTGTATAAAATTGGGAAAGGTTTGAAAGTTAATTTGAGAAAAATGATATTTTATCAAATCACCAACTTGCCTGAGAAAGAATCAACTTCAATTCTTCCTTTTCCCTCTCCGGTATACAAAATATTAACCACCCAAGGCTTTGAGCCTAAGAGAGAAGACACTTTAGGGAAGGCTCCTGAGCTTTACCCTCGAACAAAGCAATATTGAAGAGCAAGGACAGAGTCATCTACTTGCCCTGGAAGAAGGATCTGAAAGTGAAAATATTTCCAAAAATGTCACCAACATTCTGAGGTTGATGCTGCAAGAATGCCCTGATACAAGCTAGAGACCATTTCATGAAGCTACTTTTTTCACAAAAAGAGAGAGATGATGTTGATGCAGGGGGAGGAAGAGGAAGCAAAAGCTGCTATACTGCAGAGGAAGCTGAAGATGTTATGCAAGGGTAGAAAGTTGTTGCTACTGTATGATAAGCAAGGAGAAAGATGAATGATGTTGATGAACCTGAGCTGTAAATGTTTGTTCAATGGTTTAATAGTTTGATGGATTGATGTGGATATTTGTTGACAATGGTTTATTTTTATTTGTGTTTTGTATGTATTTGATGATATGTGTGCTCATATTGTTTTTCCTTTTCTTTTCTAATGCTATGAATCAGTATACACATGTTTTCTTGTATGTCATCACAGGTTATGGGGGAGCATGGCTTTGAAATTGTTGATCATAGATGTTGGACAACATTTGTGACAACATCCTAAGTAAACCTTACATTTGAATGAGTTTTGTGCAGAAAGGCAACAATGAGGAGATTGTTAATGTTGAATTTGGTGTTGTGACATTTCCCCCAACATATCTCCTAAAGTATTGATATGAATGTGTAAGTATGTTAGGACAAATATTGCACAACATTCAGACCAACATTTTTAGAACTGATTTTGCCTTGTTTCACGTAATTATTACTATGTAGTAAATATAACTTGGCAAGGTAAAAAGGAGTTGGTAAACACGTGTGAAGAACGATTCAAGGCTGCAGCTTTTCATGAGGAATAAGTCAAAGTTGTTAGAGGTGTTTGCTCCTTGATCGTCTCCAACCAAGCCTACCAGTTGTCCACCTTTCCCTCAACCTCCATAACCGATCGATGAGTTTTTCAAAGAAGACTCTCTACTATAAATAGAGAGGCTACTAAAGTGAATCGGTATACAAGACTAAAAAGTAAAAATACCAAGAGAGCTCTCAGAATTTCATATTAGAAGTTTGGATCACCAGTAGAGATGACAGTGGATCCTGGACCCGGTTCGGATCCGGTGGATCCAGATATGTTTTATAGGATATGGATCTTCAAAATTTGGACCCGACGCATCCGGATCGTATCCAGATCCGTTTCTGATGGATCTGGATCTGGATCTTGTATTTGAGATCAGTATCCGGTCCAGATCCGACCCGTGGATCCATTTTTATTAAATATATCAATAACCTAGAATGTAATTTTATAAGTATTTTCTTAAAATTCTCATAGTAAAAAATTCTCATTTTACATCGTAAGCCTCTTGCTTTTCCTAATTAATCAGTAGAGTAAAAAGTTTACTCTCTCCCAGAATATCATAAGATATAAAATTTCTCTCCCAGAATATCATAAGATATAAAATTTCATGTTTTTTGGTGTTTTCTTTCATATATGTATCTGTATTACACTTTTTCCTTTGCGTATTCAATAATGTTTAATTTGGTATTAATGTGCCAAATTCACCATATATCTAATATTGTGCTCCTATCATTTTTTACGCAAGAATATTGCATTTTCATAGATTAATGTTCTTACTTCTGGAAAGTTTTCACAATTTTCCCTTCATTAGTGATCTTCTCCTTTATCGCTCATCTTCTGAATTTTACTATTGTTTAATATCTTTGTTGTTTTTTCAGTTTACCAAATATTTTGCTTCTGGAAAGTTTTCACCATTTTCCAACCATTTGTGATTTTTTCCTATATCGCTCATCTTCTTAATTTTAATATTATTCATATCTTTGGTATTTTTTCATTTTTATCAAATATTATGTACAATGAACTCAAGCATTTTTTTTCAATCATATTGGGTTTCATTTTGTTAAAAACATTTCAACAAGTGAGAATTTTATTCAAGGCAATTTTTTTTACATGTAGATCCAGATCCGATCTGTGGACCCGGTGGATCCGAATCTGGATCCAGGTATGAAAAATGGATCTGGATCTAGTAGGATCTGGTCCAGATTCGGTCCGTTTTCATCCCTAATCACCAGTGTTGCATGAGTGTGTCGACAACATTCTGTCCAACATTACAATTGTTGTTTAGATTCTAGATTAGTTTTGTATGGAGCGATTGTATTGAGAGGTTCTTTATGTCTACTTAGTTAGATTTTCAGGCAGAAGTCATATGCGACTTCAACTTTTAATTCATTCCCGTTATATCTTGTAAATCTGTAAAGAAAGAAATTTGTTTATTTGTATATAATATATATACAATACACTTGGTCATTGATCATCATAAGTTATATTATATATATAACTTGGAAAAATTAAAATTTTCGTGTTCTTTAAATTTCCGCTACATTCACTCTTCAAAGTTTTCTGTTTTGCTAAAGTGTTGTTACTGGTGTCGGATGACATAATTTCTGACATTCGAAAACATAATTCGCATTCGATTTTATTATATTTTTATTATTCCATAGCCCTTTACACAAATATATGAATAACTTTCTACAAATGGAAGACAACGTGAAGCAAGTGCAAGAAAAGAATAGAAATAAATAAAGTGAAGGAAATAATTAAAAGTGAGAGAGAAATGGGGATCTCTCATGCTCCATACTTTGTGGATATAAGATTGGATTGAAATAGGATTTAATGAGAGAAGTAATTGAAGAGAAACAAATATATTGAAAGGGAATAATCTCTTTATTATTTTTATTAATGAAGAGGTACATATACAAATATATAATATCTAAATATGGAAAATAAATCTACATTTTTCTACTATAATTTTAATAGATTTTCCTAATACAAGACTAATACCATAATTACACTTGTACAAGAATTCTACAACTACGGTAAGTTAATATACAAAAACCGATCCTTTGATATACACATTTTGTCCGTGTATATCACATTTACTATCACACCCCTGCAGTCATAGCGAGAGGTTGTCGTACACTGAGACTGTCCCTAAAATCTTCAAATAGAACCAAGGGAAGACCCTTAGTAAAAATGTCAGCAATTTGGTACCTTGAAGGGACATGCAAGACACGTACTTTTCCACGAGCTAACTTTTTGCGAACAAAGTGAATTTCCATCTCGATATGTTTAATGCGCTGATGTTGGACCAGATTCCCAGAGAGATAGACGTCACTAACATTATCACAGTAGACCAAGGTAGCTTTCTGAATAGGAAAGTGAAACTTTAATAAAAGATTACGCAACCAATATGACTAAGACACCACATTGGCTACTCCTCCATACTCGACCTCCGCACTAGATCACGATAAAGTAGCCTGGTGTTTTACAGACCAAGAGACTAAATTATCACCAAGAAAGATACAATAACCATATATTGAATGTCGGGTATCTGGACATCCACCCCAATCAACATTTGTATAAGACACGAAAGTAGAGATGAATGATGGATATAAGTACAATCTATAATCAAGCATTCCCTGTATGTATCATATAATGAGTTTGAGTGCATGCTTGTGCTCAATCTGCGGGTCATGCACAAATAAACACACCTAATGTACTGCATAAGTAATATCTAGTCTCGTGAAAGTAAGGTACTGAAGATCCCCTGCAAGAGTACGATAGTAGGTGGAATCCTCATATGGTGTGCTAGAAGTAGCGCTCAGCTTCAGTTTGGTATCAACCGGACTAGAATAAGACTTACAAGACGACATGCCAGCTCTCTCAATAATCTCAGTTGCATACTTCTTTTTTGGTAAAAATAGACCACATGCTTGACGAGTGACATCTATACCCAAAAATAACTCAAGGGCTTCAAGTCTTTCATATTAAATTCTGAACTGAGAAGGACATGATAGACTTACGCAAATTATCAGAGGAGTCAGTCAAAATTATATCATCCACATATAACAGAATGAATACTAAAGAAGTACCATGACGATAGATGAACAAAGAATGATCAGACCTGATGTGAGAAAATCTAATATTAGACACATAATCTGTAAACTGCTTATATCAAGCTCGTGGGGCCTGCTTAAGCCCATACAAGGACTTCTTCAGCAAAAATACATGGTGAAGATAATTAGGGTCCTTAAACCCTAAGGGTTGATGCATATATAATGTCTCCTTAAGATCACCATGTAAGAAAACATTTTTCACACTAGTTGATGAATGGTCCATGCTTTCGATAGAGCAAGACTACACACAATGTGAATTGTTTCTGATTTGACCATCAGACTAAATGTATCTCCAAAATCCACGCCAACCTGTTGTGTTTTACCATCACCTACATGACAGACCTTATGTCTCTCAAAAGAACTGTCAGAATTTTCTTTATGAGTAAAAATACACATAGAATGAATATTGACACCGGACAGACGGGGCACCAACTCCTACGTCTTATTTGCAATAAGAGCATTATATTCCTCATTCATGGCCATTTTCCAATTCGATTCATAAAGGGCAGACACTGGATTACATGGTAGGGTGATTTAGTAACATTAGAATTCAGATTAAAATGTCATGATTTAAAATACTCAATTGGCTATGAATAACAAGCTCTTGATTTGAGATAGAATTGTATGGGGTTTGGGTAATTGGCGGGTCGCCAGTGGACTGGCCAGCCTGCGGTGGGAAACAAAAGAATTAGTTAGAATAAATACATGGATAATTTTAAGGGATACAACTTTCAGATGTGGGCTCTATTATGAATTGGAAATATTCATAGATAGATGTAGTGGATAGGATGAGTGTTTTGCAGGTGTATTACTTTTGTCACATGAAAAGCCTATATGAATCCAAGTGGGGTGCTAGTGGAGTTAAGGGGGCCTACACGTCTATTTTTTTGGTAAAGGCAACCAAATTAAGCTAGCAACTTACACGTATAGTAACTAATTAATCTTAAAAGAGCCTAAACGTTTTCAGCAAACCTATTAACATTCATCTTCTGTTTGGAGAAGTAACAATTTATCCATGGCGAATGCAAAATATTGCCATCAATTCTTCGACACTTTGAATTAATCTAGTAGTAGAAGTTGTTTACCGTTGTAGTTAGGGCAACAATATTTTCTTCCATTTTAGCGGATCGGAGAATTACTCCGTAGTTAAGTAAAGTGAAGCTAAGGTTGAGGCATTAGATGAGCTGCGTGAATTGTGTTGTTAGGCGACTCGACACTGGTATGTTAAGACAAATCCTTCTTTATTTTGATATGTTCTAAGTACGAAACGTAAACGTAATATTGTCCCATAAATGATTCTACTCTTAGTAGTTAAGGATATTCACCAATTCATTCCTATTTTCAAAGTATGTCTAAATATGTTCCTAAATCCCTATTGGTGTATATGTGAAAGATGTTAGTATTCATAATGTTAATCGGAGGTGGAGCGACATTACTGTAGGAATTTGTTGGATGTAAAACACACAAGTAAGGCACAGCGGAAGTTTAAAATTTTGTTTACTTACTTGCTCCAACAAAGATCGTCTGGTATGATTATGCGATAATTCAAATCTGCAAAAACATGAAAACTTACAGTTTATGCTTTTAATGCAGTCTCTACTAAAGGGTGCGCACGCGATTGTCAATCCGGGTGCAAGCCTTGCTTCAGTATATTCCTTTGCCCAAGAAAGCTAGGAAATCTTGGCAGAGGTTTGAGAGAATTTATTTCCTGAACTCTAAGTTCAGAAAGTGGAAAAATGAGTTCACTTGAAATTATGGGTTAAGTGCCAAATATATAGTGAGGAAACCCTAAACCTAATCAGATTTGGATCAGGCTTCAAAACCTGACCCAAATCCAAATTGCAGTGGGCGATTAACCGCCCATCACATGCTGTTCCTTTATTTATTTTCAGACGCTTTAGTTCTAATTAAATCCAAGACTTAATTTTAACTTAATTAATTAATTTTCATCAAATGAAAATTATCCCATAATTTATTATAAAATAAAATATCTTGATTCAAAAACCGATATTTTACATTCTCTCAATATACCCTTAGACCGAAAAGACAATCGACTTAGTGTGACTTTGTGCCTTCACACACTCGACTTGACCAAATCAAGGTTCACACGGAACTCTAGACGGCGCGGTGACGGACCCAATATGTGAAGTACGTTTACAAGACTCAAGTAAACAAACCTCTATGTGAGATGATAAATTCCTTTCATTCGCGACACACTCGATCAAGCTTAAGATTTCCCAAGTGTCTATCCAAATGGCTCGATCACTTTATCTCATCTATATTAGTCGACAACTAGACCATATCCTAGATATGTCTCTTGCATTGGCCAATGACTTGGTCGACCTAACATCTCCGGTGGTTGAGTGTTCTCTCGAAATTCCAATCGAGGAATGAATCCTATTCTTGGCTCAACCACCACCTTCAATCTACTTCGTAATGCACCCAATACAAGCCGCGTCTCAACCTATAAGGCATTTGAGCTTAGGACAGGATCAAAGTGCATTACTCCGTAAACAAGGTGATATTGACCTCAAGTCTAAGGACCTCTATCTCCCACACACGATAATACTCTAGACATGTATAACAAATAGTTTATCGCCAGGTATGTCAATACTCCCAAGAGTATCCACGTGTCCATCACTAGCAACTATTGCTTTGCGAAGTGAGATATACTACATTCTCTAAGAACGTGATGCGCACTACATGTCGACTTATAACATATCATTGATATCTCATTCTCAATGATCATTAGTCTAGGCTATTTTAAGAACTACACTCTATCATTAATATCTCACACACTATTAATGACAATGTAAGTTCAAGGGATGCACATTAATGAATAATATAAACAATCAAATAATAATTCAATAATTGCAAATGCCAAGTATATATTAATCTTATTAATAATATGAATGTGTTCAAGTACATGTGCTCCTAAAATGATTGTTTCTAGGACATATATACTTTCAATCTCCCACTTGGCCTAGAGCCAATCACCAATGTATCTAATGCCCATATTTTCGAAATGACCATTATGCTTGACCAAGCTTAATGGTTTAGTAAATGGGTCTGCTAGATTATTTTCGATGGGAATATAGTCTATCTTTATTTCTTCTGTCTCCACCATCTCCCTGAGAATGTGGTATTTCCTTGGTACATGCTTGTTTCTATTCGTTGATCTTGGTTCCTTAGCTTGAGCAATCGCACCAGTGTTGTCACAATAAATCGTTATTGGACAACTGGTACTTGGAACAACCCCTAATTCCTTTAAGAACTCGGATATCGCGACAGTTTCTTTACCAGCTTCCGATCCAGCAATGTACTCGGCTTCTGTTGTCGAATCGGCAGTTGTAGCTTGCTTGGAACTCTTCCAACTAACTACTCCACCATTTAAAATGAAGGCATAACCATCGAGATTTGAAGTCATCAAGATCCGTCAAAGCTAGCATCGGTGTACCCGGTAGCTACTAGCTCTTGTCCGCCATAGACTAAGAAGTATTCTTTAGTTCGTCTAAGATACTTAAGAATACTCTTGATCGCTTTCGATGTTCCTCGTGATTCTCACTGAATTTACAAGTCATGCTAAGTCATAGGCCACATCCGCCTTATGCAGTCATGGCATACATGATTGATCCTATAGTCCAAGATATGGGATTCTCTTCACGCGCTCAAGTTCGCAATCGTGGAAGGACAATCCTTCCTTGACAACTTGATGCCTTGACCCATAAGAAGATTCCCTTTCTTGGAATTTTCCATAGAAACGTTTTAGCACTTTGTCTATGTATACTGATCGTGACATTTCAACAATCTATTAGGTCTATCTCTGAGATTCTAATTCCAAGAATGTAGCAGCTTCACCCAAGTCCTTCATCACGAAGGTTCGATAACCATTCTTTGATTGCATGAGAGTTTTATTGTCTCCCATTATCAATATGTCATCTACATATATAACAATGAAGACAATGCTCTCATTTGTGCGCTTACTATAAACGCATCGGATCTTCCTTGCTTCTAACAAAGTCAAACGATTTGATTGCTTTGTCAAAACAAATGTTCCAACCTCGAGGCTTGCTTGAGTCCATAAATGGACTTTTGTAGTTTGCATACCGCTTTGGGTTGAGTCTTAGATGTAAAACCCTCCGTCGTATCATATACACCTCCTCAATTAGATTACCATTGAGGAAGCGCGCTTTAACATCCATTTGCCAAATATGGTAATCATAGTATGCACTATAGCAAGCAAAATCCGAATGGACTTAATCTTTGCAATGATGAAAAAGTTTCATCATAATCGACCCGTGCCGCTGATTATAACCTTTAGCCACCAATCTTGCTTTATAAGTCTGTATTTTGCCATATGCATCAATCTTCTTGAAGACCCATTTGCATCCTATGGGTCTAACCTCTGGCAAGTCACCAAGTTCCATACTTGGTTTATGTACATAGACTCCATTTCGGATTTCATGGCTTCTTGCCATCTCTCGTGAATCAATGTCTAACATTGCTTCGTTGTAGAGTAGAGGCTCATCATCATCAGGAATATCTATCTCATTATGTGTTTCAACAAGGAGATTAAGTCTTTCAGGTGCACGATGAGTCCTAGTGGTCCTACGGAGTTGAACATTCTGCGTTTCAGTGTCTGCTGTATTTTGATTTTGAGAAGATGTTTGTGTGTTGGACAATCCACCACCTTGAGAACTTTCAGGAATATCATTTTGAATAGGATGATGCATGTCGCACCCGATTTTGAACTCTCAGGCTTAAATGCGCGACGGAATGGTTATCCTCCCAAAAATGTAAGATAAATAAATGTTAAGGGAGTCGCCACCTAATTAATTGGGTGAATTAGGACACCTAAATACTAACTGATTAAAGTCAGCATTAACTCCATTTAAAGGTCCGTGAAACTAAATAAGATTCTGAGTAAGGATTCTTTATTATCCTAAAGGGAAGGGGTAAGGCATCCTTTAGAATCCGCTAACTTGCGGTTATCCGTTCAAACATAGGTTAATTTATTCTGCTAAGGGATGTACGTTTTAGAAAAAAAGATTATTTAAGTAAAAAAGGGATGTGGCAAATATCTATATATATTGATAACTAAAAGGGTCTTATAAGATTCATAAAAAATATATATACAAAGTTGATTATGAGATTATTTTATTTTTTGACAAAAGTAAGAAAGTGATAAATTGCTCCTAACAGTATACGTAAGGTTAAGATTCTTATATAGGAGTTAATTATGGAATTGTTTTTATACGTGTGCGCGAGATTACTTCCTATGGTGTTTATGATAACGTTTATTTCTTAAGGATATGGAGAAAATATATTCTACATGACTAAAGCATCGCTAAGATTGATTATTTTAGATTTAAGCTTATATGATGAACCTAGAATAAATAGGAGGCGAATTTATCTTTAAACTACCCTTCCAAAGTATTCAAAGACTGGTAGAATTAATTATCCTATTAATTACAAGGTTAATAAATATGGCAATAATAAATAAACGAATAAATAAATGCGTAAATAAACAAAGGGAGGAATGAGACTGGAGTTGTTGTAGCGTCTAGGACGGATGGCGACGCCATCTATCTTATGATTGTTTGGAAGCCCTGCGGCGGAAATGCGGTTGGTGATATGGAGACCATTGTGAGTCTCATACCGAGACTCTTAATTATTCTCCCGATGCATGCCATGTAAGAAAAAATAAGAAAAGAAAAGGATTAGTAAATAATATAAACTCCATCCTATACGAAATAAGTAGAATGACGTGGCCAGTATTAACATGAAGCGTCTACGAGGCCTTTACTAGCAAATAAACACATTAAAATATTAATTCAGTGATGGGCCTCCATGTGCAGGAAGCGTGATTCAGGCCCCATAACATCAGATTTTTTTTTTTATTATTCAGATTTTGAACATGAATGTTGTCCACAAACAGGCCCATTTACACGCAAATACCTCTACTATTTTAGCCAAGTAAGGGTTGATATCCATAAGACAGACACATAACCCATGGGGGAGGTATACAACCCATATACACTGAATGTATACTGATGCAAACAAAGACAGATAAGAGGAAATACTGGCATCAAGCAATGGGAGGTAAGTCAACAGCTATATTTTGTGGTGATGCATGGTTATTGACACACTGGATTGGCAGAATTTCGAAGGGAAAACACAGGACAAACACTTTCCTCGACCATTAGTTTAGGCAAATATGGGACGGACTCATTTTAATTCTAGGTAACTACTTGGATTCACATCAAGTTGTAGAGGTATATCCACAGACTGAGCATATAAATGACTTCATTAACAGGATATGTGAAGTATGATGGTATAATTAACCAAATGATTCATTTTAAGGTGAACTAGTTGGGTACATCAAAACAAAATTCACAAACCAGAAGAAGTCCCATTGTTTCATTGAGTCATTTCAACATAGTCGACCCTTAACTAAATGTTCTTAAAGCAGTGACTTGATTCATATAGCAAACATATACTTAGCATAACATATGATCAATACTTTAGCATGCCTAGGGAATTAACACGAGGTAACAACTTCTATATTCCTACAGAATTTCAGATCCAGTAATATGTATTGGGGTTGAGAATCAAGATGCAACATACTTAAAATACTGGATTTTGGATTATACTAGAACAGGGACATGCCGAAATCTGAGACACGACAATAATCATTCAATATTAGGCAATCTTAATGAATTTTAACAACTAGCTATACAGGTATCACCCATCTTCCAAACTTGAATTAATCTTAATAATAGGTATGGTGGGGACTTTCGACTATCAATACAAAATGGGTCCAGGACTCTTATGCAAATATTATTGCCTACCCATACCCGTAAAAGAAAACACAATCGACATGCACATACTTAAAACAGAATCGATACCCAAATATTGAAGAGCCACAATTAACATATTTACTGGAAACGACGCTAAATTAAATCCAAATTCGATAACAACATGAATCCTATCACACATGCAGCACCATTTAAACAACTAAACGACAAAGAGAGATTTCCGGACCTTTTGTGGGTAGCGAACTGAGGCGACGACAAAGGTTTTCCCGAATCGTCGAAGAAAAAAAAGAAAGTTCTGAAGAGCTGGTTTGCAGAATAGTAATTTGAATGGAAAATAGGAGAGTTTAGACGCGATGTAGTCTGTGTTCTAGATGATTGATGACTGATCGATGGATGGTGAACGAACCCTTGCCTGTTGCATGTCAAAACTTAGTATTTATAGCCCCTAGTTAGGTTTCGATTATGGCAAGTCTAGGATTTGATTTGAGGGACGATTTGTGCTGGTTTCGTTATGGTAAGGCGAACTGCTTTGTGGGTGATTTGGCGGACTTTAAGACGATTTTGTTACCATTTTCGGATTCTGAGTTTTACTGAAATTGAAAAGGGAAGGTTTGTATAGTATGATGGGGGAAGATTGCCGGATTCTCAGGCGAGAATCTCGGCTGGGGAGGTGGTGTGAAGGAGGGTTGCATGCGGCGGTTTTAAAAAGGGTATTAGGGTTTTCATTTTTTTTTTTTAGGTTTTTTTCTGAAAGGGGGGGAACGATGGAGGGAGATCTGGGGCGTTAGGGGAGTGGGCTGGTCGAGGGAGGAGTTAAAAGGGCCTAGGGGAAAATGGGCTGATTAGGTGTAGTGTTATAATTGGGCTGGGTAGTTAGTTTTTTAGGTATTAGGTGTATTATTTAATTAATGGTAGATAAGTGAAATCTAAATTGTGATTAAATTAATTAGGTGTTTTATTAGTCTAAGTTATTATTATAATAATAAATACGGGCGTGCTAATTAATTAGTGCTTAATATTTATGCTGCGAGACTAGTAAATGCATGTATTAGTTTTAAAAATGATTTTAAAATTACGAATGATTATGAAATTCTCTTGCGTATTAATAAATGCAACTATGCTACTTGACACGACGTTAATGTTAAATTATTTGTTTTTTATGTATTTATTATTAATTAAGAATTACGACAGGGCTTGAAATTAATTAATACAGGCGCGGGACTCTAAGTGCTTAATACTCTACGTAAGAAAATGCGAAGTTATTATTAAATTGTTTATTTATGCCTGTATTTATGCTTTATTGCTGCATTTTATTATTTCAAAATTGTTTTTAAAACTAGTGTAATTTTAGTTAATGACTGGACGGGAGGGTCAAAATTGGGTGTCAACAGTTGTCCCTCTTTGTATGGAGATGATGGAAGAATCTTCGGACAAAGACGTTGACTCATAGCCAATTTTGTCTCGACCTCGTAACTAGAATGTTGGGCAATTTAGGCAAGGCCGACGGACTCAAAATTGTCCCGGTGTGATACGACGACAGTGATCAAAACCCGGGCGGGCTAACGCGGATTTAAAATCTGTCCCGCCGAAGCTATGTGACTATGAGATATTGTGGTGCTAGAATGTTGGGAGAGTAGGTCGGCGTCGTCCACTTTTGCCTTTGTTGGGCCTTGCTCAACAAATTACCTCGAGAGGTAGGTCCACGTTGTGCTCGTCTTTTGCGACTTGTAAATGTTCGATTGAAGCTAAGAGAAACATTAGTGCATCACAAAACAAAACTATGCAAGGATGTAAATTTGTGTTGTGGTTGTAGTCGGACTATATATGGAATGATGTGATGATCTGTGTTCTTGTATAGACGAGATCGATGGCGCCTTGTGTGGCGTTATCGTGCTGTATGGGCGAAATGCAAATGACGCCTTGTATGGGCGGAGATATGGACGAATGCAAATGACGCCTTGTATGGGCGTTATTGTCTGGAGACGAATGCAAATGGCGCCTTGTATGGCGGAATAAATCTTGTATGGACGAAATGCAAATGACGCCTTGTATGGGCGTTGTCGTCTTGTATGGACGAAGCAAGTAGCGCCTTGTATGGCGTTATATGGGCCGAAATGCAAATGACGCCTTATGGGCGTTATCGTATGGACGAAATGCAAATAGCGTTTGGGCGAGATGCAAATGACGCCTTGTATGGGTGTTATCGTCTTGTATGGGCGAAATGCAAATGACGCCTTGTATGGCGTTATCGTCTTGTATGGACGAATGCAAATAGCGCCTTGTATGGCGTATTCTGTAGGGCGAAAAATGTAAAAGCCGCCTTGTATGGGCGTTATCGCCTTGTATGGGCCGAAATGCAAATGACGCCTTGTATGGCGTTATTGGCGTTATATGGACGAAATGCACATGGCGCCTTGTATGGGCGTTATGAAAAATGACGCCTTGTATGGGCGTTATAAATGCAAATGGGCGTTATCGTTAATGCACATGACGCCTTATGGCGTTATGAAAAATGACGCCTTGTATGGCGTTATCGCTGTATGGGCGAAATGCAAATGACGCCTTGTATGGCGTTATATGGGCGAAATGCAAATGACGCCTTGTATGGGCGTTATCGTATGGGACGAAATGCAATTGGCGCCAGACGGGCGTTATCGTCTTGTATGGGCCAATGCAAATGACGCCTCTAGGCGCATAATCGAATAATTAAAGTGTAAATGATGAAGATGTGGTTTTGCTAGATGTATTTGATGTAGATTTGTTGCATGGACTTCGTGGCGGATCATTGTATTGGGATGTTGTTGCCTTCCTTGTTCTGTTGTCTGCAAAATTCACTCGAAGAAACATCGTGAGTTCGGGAGCGATTTGTGTTGGCTCTTGATACTTGCGCGTTGTCTTGCAGACATGTAACCCCTGTCTGATTTCGAGTCTCGGTCAAAACATTTGTTGAAAAATATTATATCTTGAGAAAATCTACTTATATGTGCTAGTAGGAAATTATGTCGATATTTGAATAGTGACATGTCGTGAAACAAAGCAAAACTTCCCTATCCAAATCATGGTATATTCTCCCATACTCTTGGTGTTCTCTTTTTAAAATTTGTCCGATCTTTCGAGCATATGGAATCATATCCGGTGTCCTTCTTTCGTGCGCAATCCTAAAATTGTCCGGCCTCGGATATATGTCGTAGGTTTGTCTTGTATGTGCAAGGCGAGTACCAACCACAAAAGTGCAAATGACAAAGCGAGAATTCCTTATGGTGTGGCCGATGTATCCGTTAAGGGAATCGTCAAACGTAGTTCGTTAAAAACAAGATTTTAAAATTAAAAATGGGGCCAGGGCGATGTGGCGCCTACGTATCCGCCATTCGATGACATAAAGTGAGTATTTTTAAATGGACCGGCCGGCGATATGGCGCCTACGTATCCCGCAGAATCGTCAAACGTAGTTCAATTACAAGCAAAGCAATTACATGAAAATAAAGCACTCTAAATATAATATCTCTTGCATCTGCGTTGATGGCTCACAGGCACGCCATTCGCCCATTTCAGCTAAGATGAGGGCCCTCCCGTAAGCACTCGGTGAACCGCCAATTGGCGCGAATTTCCCTTCGCCGCTTTGGTTGGGAATATACGTTTGATGTCGGTTGGAAGTTTCTTGGTTTTTGTTAAAAGCTCCGCCATTCTGTTGCAGTAAAGTTGTCATTAGCATTCATTCGTTTCTCATCAATAAGCATCAATTGTTCGGTATCCATTTGGCTTCATCTAGTTCTGGCCGGATGATTCTTAGAGACGGTATTTCCACCTCATTCCATAAACCAAGAGATACGGTGTTGCTCGTGGAGGTCGGATTGTAGTCTGGTAACGAGAGGCGAAAGGCAAATTTTCATGCCAATGCACGTAGTTAACTATCATCTTCCTCGGTATCCTCTTGATGTTCTTGTTGCTCCATTCATTTGTGGTCGATATGGGGTAGAGTTGCGATGAGTGATCTGAACTTCACGCACATCTCCTTCATACCACTATTGAGATTGGAGTTATGATTGATTGGGATTCCAAACCGACAAATGATGTTGTGATGAACAAAATCCACTACTACTTTCTTGGTCACGATTTGTATGATGACGCTTACCCATTTTGTAAAGTAATCAATCGCCACTAGGATAAACGTCCATTTGCTCAATAGGACCAATGGCGTCCATGCCCTGCGAACGGCCGTGGGAACTAGTGACGTTGAGTTCATTTGGTGCACGTGAATCAAGTCGCCATGGATCGACATTGATGGCATTTCCGCGATGCAATCTGTTTCCATCGTCATCGAGTAACCTCCTCGTAGTATCTTCTTTGCTAGCATGAAGCCGCATATACCTCCGTGTGTCTCTTCTAATAACTTGTTTGCTTCTCGAGTGTCAACACGTCTTAACAAACCTAAATCAGGAGTTCTCAGATAAAGGACCTCGAAGAAATGGTTGGCTAACCTCCAAGAGTCTTCTTTTGTATGTTGGTTGTACTCACCGCCTTGAGATACCTCTTGATCTTGCCATACCAAGGTTTGCCTTGATTCTTCATCTATCTGAGAACAATAAGTGTTGCTCTAGCACATCTATTTTGATTGGTCAATATAGTTCTTGTGCGGATCTTTGAATCATGGAGGACAAAGTTGCTAGGCGTCTGCAAACTCATTTTGAGCCCTCGGGTATGCTGAACTCTATCTTAACGAACCTCTTGCGTAATTCTTTCACGCGATGTAGTAGTATCTTCCTATTCTTGGTGGCCCATTCGCGCACTTGGTGAATCAATGGTCCGAATCCCTACGACCAGCAACTCTTGTATGTTCATGTCAATAGCCATTCGAGTCCTAGTATGCACGCCTCGTATTACGACATATTATTGGTGCACGGGAATCGAGCTTTGCGATATTGGGTAGTGTTGTCCGTTTACGATACCAAAGCGCTCCGATACCTACTCCTGAAATTAGCGCCATCGAAGAACATTCTCCAACGGATATTCTTCTAAAATGTCTTCTCCTACAAACATCACTTCTTCATCCGGAAAATAGGTGCGCAGGATGTATTCCTCGGATTCTCTGCGAGATGATCGCTAATGCTTGTCCTTTGATGGTGACATATACGATGTCGAATTCACTTAAAAGAATCGCCACTTTGCAAGCTTTCCGGTAGGCATAGGCTTCAAAGATATACTTGGGTCCATCCTCGAGATGAGATAGGTGGTGTATGCGGACGGTAATGTCTGAATTTTTGGGCAACCCAAGTCAAGGCACAACACGTGCGTTCGGCGATTAACGAGCTTCATAAGGCGTGAACTTTTACTCAAGTAGTATATTGCTTGTTCCTTCCTTCCTGTCTCATCATGTTGTCTAACACACATCCGAATGCATTTTCCAATACGGATAAGTATAATAGCAAAGGCCTCCGGGTTGGAGGCACATACTCTTTGATTTTGTCAAGGGCTTGTTGGCACTCAATGTCCACTTAGTGGCGGCGTCCTTCTTTAACAACTTAAATATTGGTTCGCATATCAGCTATGAACCTCGTGATATAATTCAAGAAAACTCATCACTTCCTTGCGATTCTTCTTGAATGGCTTTTATCTTGAAGGATCCAACTCTATTCCCATTCGCTCACAAGCCCAACAATTTCCTGGCACACTTTGCCGGATTTAACTTGGGTTGTATTGCCTCAATCGTTCGAAAAACTTCTTGGATGGACGGATGATCCGTAGCTCCGCGACTTGATAATGGCGTCATCCACGTAGACTTGATTTCCTTATGGATCATATCATGAAAAATGGTGGTCATGGCTCTGTATTATAGTAACGCACGTTTTTAAGTCCAAATGGCATGACTCGATAATAATATACCCTGGTGAACGCGTCTTCTCTGCATCCTGCCGTTCATTAAGATCTGGTATAAACAATCGACAAAGGCGCAACTCATGCTTCGCACAATTGTCAATGAGTAAATGAATGTTCGGAAGGAAAATCATCTTTAGGGCTTGCCTTGTTGAGATCCTCGACACAAACTCGTATTTTGCCATCCTTCTTTCTTGGCACAATATTGGCTAACCAAGTGGGTACCTTGCTGCGAATGACATTTGCGTCGATTGTTTGGAGATCTCCTCCTTGACTTTCAAACTCGATCCGCTTGATTTTCCTTGGTTTTGCTTCACGGAAGACATGATGGCTCAATGGGCTATGAAAGCGATGACGGCATGTCATCATAAGACCAGCGAATATGTCGACATATTGCTTCACAAGCCAAATCTTCTTTCTCTGTGGTATTCAAGTGACGATCCTTGTCTCCTTCACGACTTTATCATCCCTAGGTTTCAAGTTTATTTCATCCAGTTAGGTTTCGACTTATCCTCGAATTTTCCTAACTCTTCCGTTAATTCTTCTAGCGGAAATTCCGCCGGGTTGATTATTCGACTTTGTTCGCTTGTTTCATGACATGTCACATTTTCATTATCGACAAGTATATTATTTTGTATCTTTGAAAGAAAGGGAATAAAGAGCGTTGATTAAAACATAACTTGTTATTAAAACTTAAGGAAATAAGCTCGTAAAAGCGGGTTCCATAATTAAAATACGAATTGAATTGTTTAAAGCGTCTAATTATTAATTCTACCTGACATGAAAAAGCGTGCAGTCCGATTGCTCAAGACATCTCACGGCTCTGCACTCCAAATGGTGTCATCTGTGGTCTTCCAAAACCGCGTGACACTCGCTTCTTCCTCGAAATGAAAAGGCCTTGAAGCCCATCCGCATCCTCTTACGGTAGTTGCGGCTCTTCTGAAGGCTTTGTGAATGAATGATTCGGGTGGAATCTTGGCGGATGAGACTCGCGCGCTTCACGATATCAAATAACATCATCTCCTCTGGCCAGAGACCAAAAGTGTCCTTCTTCTCCGTAGTGAATCGGCTCTGGATTCCTCCTAGTCTTGGTCCAAGTCCTCGGCGCTCAAACCATTTCTCAAAGATCTCTCGGGCCACCATTTTGGGAGTGCGAGGTAGTCGCGTCCCTTTATCCTTGCTAACGTCTACGATCTTGTTCATATGGTAGACAGATCCATCCAACTTCTCCATACTCGATGGGAATTGCCGTTGTCCTTGTCTCCTCAACCACAACTTCATGATGATTCGGATGAATTTCGGACTTGATGCAAAGTGGAAGGGCGGCTCAGCCAAGTGGATCGAGGCTGCACCGAAACCAGTTGTGCCAGGCCTCCCGAAAATGTGATCAGAGTGGATATGTCGATACTTGGAATTCTATCTCGAACTCATGTCAAATCAATCTCGCTGTGACGCTCCTCGTGGTCCCATCGAAACCTTTTACCGCATGTAGCTTTCATGAGTTTCCCAATGTTGACTCCTAAAGTTCAAGAGTATTCAAAGGGCATACATTAAATCAATCAAGACTCGAGATAAACTTATTAGTATGTTCAATGCCTTATTATGAACCTTGAGGCAATTCATTCTCATGGAAGATTATCTTTTGCACCTCTTTAATCTGCCCGATCAATCCGAAAAGTTCTCGCCGGTTTTCAAAACCTCCATCAGCGGTTCGGTGGTTCACGAATTCATCAACAATGACAATAGAAATTTGTCGTGTTTTACTATGGAATAGTCTCCCTGTAGGCATCCTTCTCCAAAATTCCTCTACTTGGATTGATCCTCTTTTCGGCGTCTTTCGCGATACTTATGAGTAACGTTATGGGACCTCGTCACCCCGGTATGCTGATAACGCACACATTATTTACCTCATTCGTTGTTTGATCAAATGACTCCATCCGTACTAAGACCGACGCGAGGCTTATGGCGGCTCAACTCTACTTCCAAGCGCTCGACCTTGGCGGTAATCACACGGGCAACGTGAGGATCCCCGCCTCTTTCTCCTTGATTGGATAGTCCCTTCCATATCGTACCATCATCAAAGGTGATCATGTATTGTCGTGATTTGGCGGATTGTTGTTGACATTAGGGAAGGCTCTTTCAACCGATTAGCTCCTCAATTCTGTTTTCAAAGCATAACAACTATCGTATCGTGCCACGACACTCCAGTGGTATGCACAATGCTTATTCTCATCATGCCATGGTAGGAGTGGATTAGGATTTCTGGTTGTATAAAACCTTCATATAGTTGGGAGTATGGTTCGACCAGGGTGTATGGTTTTGTGGGCCTCCTGTCGGTTCGGGGTCTAGGTGTGTTTTGTGCGTGGTATTGTTGTGGGGGTGGGTATTTTGTGAGGATTTGTGTGGGCGACATGCCGTGGGTTATATATTGGTGGGTGGTATAGATGGGTGAAGGTTGATTGTATGTGGGAGTATTTTGGCTAAACCGATCATATGGAGGTTTTGGAATGTGGGGCTTGGTATGTTCGGGGTTGGTATGCTTGGGGTTGGTATGTTTGGGGTTGGGGTTGGTATGTCTCCATCCTTCTTCTTCTTATTCATCCCTCCCATTGACTCGATTGTATGGCTTTGCTTGTTGCTTCGTGATCCCACCGCTAAGTCCTTCTTCCACAAAATCTCCCATTTTCACTAAAATTGCGTCCATCAACCTTCGTTGTCATTTCACTTTCTTCCATAGGTGGGTGGGACCGCCCGGCCGCAGATGATCTCCACCTCATTTTCCAAGGTTTCTATTGACTTTTCTCCAATTTCATTAGATAGAATCTGTGATTAAACCCAACTACAAAGTCACCGGGCCGCCCTTTCGCCACTTCACGGATCCGTATACCAATCCAAGGCTTCTCCAAGCTCCTTATGAACAATTTCATGATGATTGATTGATCTCTTCCCACTCCCAATTTGTCGCAATAGGATCTCGAAGTGTGCGAGGATTACTTTTGCCTACCTTGTATCCAACGGGGATGCATAAATCCTCGTATTCCAATCCTTTGTCCATCCGCAGTTCTTAAAAGCTTTCTTCAAGTCGTGAATTTCTGCCACGCTTATCCCAACTCTTGTCCTCTTCTCCGCCTCTTCATATCGAGCAAACTCGGAGGTATAGGTACGTGTGAGATGTGGTGCTGAGTCACATATACTGGTGATCCGTATTGTTTATTATGGTATGTCAGTTGAGTAGGTTGGTTGTTTTGCTTGTATTATCGAGGTGTGTTGTTGTGTTGTGGCTTTGCGTGTTGTTGTATTGTGGATTGGGAGGTTGTGGGTTATCTGTTGGATGTTGGGGATGGCGGTGAATTAGGAAGTGTGGGTAGTTGTGTGTTGAGGCTTATAGATAACTTAGTAATTTCAGTCTATCCATTTCGCCTTGCGTGACGCGCCGTTTGTTCGCGGTTAAGCGCTGCATGACCGCCATTTGTCGCAGGCGATTGAAGGTATTCATAATATGGAGCATTTCCTACGATGTCTCTGGTTCCTCGTTGAATGGCGATGAGTCCCAAGCCATTTGCCCCCAATCATTCATTTTGTTGCTCGTGCTTTGGATCCGTGAAATATGGGTGCTCGGCCGTTGCGCCAACACAAATCAGAGGAGTAAAGTCCTTTAGTTCAAAACATGTGTCGAATAGCGAACATATGGGCATATAATGAAGCTTCAACAAATAAAGTAGATTAAAGCGTCCTAATAGGCCTCTATCATGCCGAGGTAGGCCTAGCGTCATAAATGCAAAGTCACGTTAGATGTACGAGCCATTGTATTGGAATGCCTTTATTGGAAATAAAGCTAATTGAAATGACATTTTATAAGAAAACAATGGAAATCTAAATAAGCGTTGTGATAGTGAAGCTTAGGTCTTCTTTGGTATAGCCCTCACAAGTATTGTGATGACCTCTCGAGTTGATTATTCTTCATTCTATTGCTTGTGTCCATGTCCTCAAACCTTGCTCTCGTGTTGATGTGATCCTCTTGCCGATACTCGGTGTGCCCCACTGTTCATCTCCGATGTCTATTTTGTTAATGTCGCCCCATTCTTTCAAAATTTGTCTAGCTCGAGGCACAATAAAGTCCGTCCAAATGTAACTCAAACTGGGATTATCTTTGGCCGAATTGTTTAGACCAATAAGCTCAATATAGTACAATTCTTTACCACGAAAGCTCCATTTTTGTGAGGAGTAAAGGATATTTCCGATCTGCGGGATGTCAAAAACTTGCACAAACCGTTTCGCTCTATCACGATCTTGTAGGATCAAACAAGCGTCTGTCATATTTGACCGTTGGTAAAATGCTCATGCTCACATCCGTGGTTGTAAGATAAGGTTGCAACGCCCAAAAAGTTTGTCTCTCCTCTTGCATTTCCCAAGAGCTCGGAATATTTACGCCAAAATCATAGGAACCAAAGTGGGTCCTCGAAAAGTGATCTGCCCGGAACATATGCAAGTACTTATCTTGCCATACTCGGAGGAAAAATCAAGGTGCGAGTAATAGGGCTTTGCCAATGGCGTGAAGTGCATTCTGTTTTGCATGTCTTGTAAGCGTTATCATGTCCATACCTCTCGTAAAGATAGTCGAGACACCCAATTGTTCTCGAAAAACGCTTAACTCCTTAGTATTCTTAAGACCCATGTAGCGGAGGAATTTCTTCCCCGATTGGTACATGGGAATAATCTTCTACCTTGGTAAACTAGATTTGGTGAAATAATGCACTTCTTCCAATGTGAGTTATCTCAAAATCCTTGAATTTGAAAATGACTGATCCCAAAATGGATTAAAGCTCGGATCAAATGCGGATCCGCGAAATACCAAATAGTGAGATGAGACACCCCAACTTCTCAATCATCGTCAATGTCGAAATCCTCCCACCATACTCTTAGCTTATTAGGAACTCCGCTAACCATTCTTATATGATCCATGTTACAAAAAACAATAATAATAAACTTACATTTCCAATTTCATGTCTTGGCTTGGATAAATCTATCATGGTATGCGACACATAATATTGGTTGGTCGTTGGGTTGAGAAACCCACCGACAAGTTTTGTCTTCCTAATAGTGTCGATACCAAGACCGACCACCCAAGGTAAATATGCCTTAAAATAAAGGGTGGTATAGCTCTATCTTAAGTTTGCTAAGATTTGGCTTACTGTTCCCGGCGGACTACTCGAGTGAGAAGGCTCTTATGGACCGGATTCAAATACCAACTCTCTTAAATTTGGGTGTTTGAAAGAAATTTGAAGCACACCGCGTGTCGTGTGTGATAGTGTGAATTTTCCATAAGGAGGAAGTATGAGCGGAATGCCGGTTTAAGGAAAGCGGTAACAAATAGCGATTAAAACAATATGCAAATATTCATATATAAAGCAAAATAGTTTAGGCAAAATATAAAGCAAATAAGTGTGAAACACAAAATAAGCAAATTATGTAAGTTAAGAAAATAAATAAAAAAAAAAATAAATAAAAAAATAAAGGAAAAAAGCAACGATAATTAACCTATGTTTGTTATGGTTAAGAATATCCCGAATTTTGAACTCTCAGCTTAAATGAATGGTTATCCTCCCAAAATGTAAGATAAATAAATGTTAAGAGTCGCTCGCACAATTAATTGGGTGAATTAGGACACCTAAATACTAAGCGATTAAAGTCATTAACTCCATTTAAAGGTCCGTGAAACTAAATAAGATTATTATCCTAAAGGGAAGGGTAAGGCATCCTTTAGAATCCGCTAACTTTTATCCGTTCAAACATAGGTTAATTTATTCTGCTAAGGGATGTACGTTTTAGAAAAAAAGATTATTTAAGTAAAAAGGGATGTGGCAAATATCTATATATATTGATAACTAAAAGGGTCTTATAAGATTCATAAAAATATATATACAAAGTTGATTATGAGATTATTTTATTTTTTGACAAAAGTAAGAAAGTGATAAATTGCTCCAGGTTAAGATTCTTATATAGGAGTTAATTATGGAATTGTTTTTATACGTGTGCGCGAGATTACTTCCTATGGTGTTTATGATAACGTTTATTTCTTAAGAATATGGAGAAAATATATTCTACATGACTAAAGCATCGCTAAGATTGATTATTTTAGATTTAAGCTTATATGATGAACCTAGAATAAATAGGAGGCGAATTTATCTTTAAACTACCCTTCCAAAGTATTCAAAGACTGGTAGAATTAATTATCCTATTAATTACAAGGTTAATAAATATGGCAATAATAAATAAACGAATAAATAAATGCGTAAATAAACAAAGGGAGGAATGAGACTGGAGTTGTTGTACTATCTTATGATTGTTTGGAAGCCTGCGCGGAAATGCGGTTGGTGATATGGAGACCATTGTGAGTCTCATGAGACTCTTAATTATTCTCCGTCATGCATGCCAAGTAAAAAAAATAAGAAAAGAAAAGGATTAGTAAATAATATAAACTCCATCCTATCTGAAATAAGTAGAAAGGCCTTTACTAGCAAATAAACACATTAAAATATTAATTGGTGATGGGCCTCCATGCGGAAGCGTGATTAACATCAGATTTTTTTATTATTCAGATTTTGAACATGAATGTTGTCCACGCAAATACCTCTACTATTTTAGCCAAGTAAGGTTGATATCCATAAGAGGGAGGTATACAACCGCAAACAAAGACAAGAAATCGCATCAAGCAATGGGAGGTAAGTCAACAACTATATTTTGTGGTGATGCATGGTTATTGACACCGGATTAGCGAATTGAAGGGAAAACACAGGACAAACACTTTCCTGACCATTAGTTTAGGCAAATATGGGACGGACTCATTTTAATTCTAGGTAACTACTTGGATTCACATCAAGTTGTAGAGGTATATCCAAGCATATAAATGACGGATATGTGAAGTATGATGGTATAATTAACGATGATTCATTTTAAATTTGAACTAGTTGGGTACATCAAAACAAAATTAACAACCAAGAAGAAGTCCCATATCGTTTCATTGAGTCATTTCAACATAGTCGACTTAACTAAATGTTCTTAATTGATTCATATAGCAAACATATACTTAGCATAACATATGATCAATACTTTAGCATGCCTAGGAATTAACACGAGGTAACAACTTCTATATTCTACCAGCAATTTCGAGATGTATTGGGGTTGAGAATCAAGATGCAACATACTTAAAATCTGGATTTTGGATTATACTAGAACAGAGGGATGCCAAATCGAGACACGACAATAATCATTCAATATTAGGCAATCTTAATGAATTTTAACAACTAGCTATGGTATCACCCATCTTCCAAACTTGAATTAATCTTAATAATAGGTATGGTGGGGACTTTCGACTATCAATACAAAATGGGTCCGACTCTTATGCAAATATTATTGCCTACCCGTACAGTGAAAGAAAACACAATCGCACACATATACTTAAAGCAGAATCGATACCACGAATATTGAAGAGCCACAATTAACATATTTACTTAAATTAAATCGCAAATTCGATAGAACAACATATGAATCCTATCACAGAACATGCGGTTACCATTTAAACAACTAAGCGATTACAAGAGAGATTTAGGACCTTTTGTGGGTAGCGGCGACGACAAAGGTTTTCCCGAATCGTCGAAGAAAAAAGAAAGTTGGTTTGCGAATAGTAATTTGAATGGAAAATAGGAGAGTTTAGGGCGATGTAGTCTGTTCTAGATGATTGATGATGATCGATGGATGGTGAGCAGACCCTTTGCATGTCAAAACTTAGTATTTATAGCCCTAGTTAGTTCGATTATGTCTAGGATTTGATTTGAGGACGATTTGTCTTTGGTTTCGTTATGGTAAAGCGCTTTGTGGGTGATTTGGCGGACTTTAAGGCGATTTTGTTACCATTTTTGAAAAGGGAAGGTTTGTATAGTATGATGGGGAAGATTGGATTCTCGAATCTCGGTGTGAAGGAGGGTTGCATGCGGTTTTAAAAAGGGTATTAGGGTTTTCATTTTTTTTTTTTTTTTTTAGGGAACGATGGAGGAGATGAGTTAAAGGGAAAATGGTGATTAGGTGTAGTGTTATAATTGGTAGTTAGTTTTTAGGTATTAGGTGTATTATTTAATTAATGGTAGATAAGTGAAATCTAAATTGTGATTAAATTAATTAGGTGTTTTATTAGTCTAAGTTATTATTATAATAATAAATACGTGCTAATTAATTAGTGCTTAATATTTATCTTGAGACTAGTAAATGCATGTATTAGTTTTAAAATGATTTTAAAATTACGAATGATTATGAAATTCTCTTGCGTATTAATAAATGCAACTATGCTACTTGACCGTTAATGTTAAATTATTTGTTTTTATGTATTTATTATTAATTAAAATTACGGGGCTTGAAATTAATTAATAGCGGGACTCTAAGTGCTTAATAAGAAAATGCGAAGTTATTATTAAATTGTTTATTTATGCCTTATTTATGCTTTATTCTTGCATTTTATTATTTCAAAATTGTTTTAAAACTAGTGTAATTTTAGTTAATGGTGTCAACAATGCACAACTATTGTGTCATGTCATTTGGTCATGAGGGTCTTGCATTTCGCAGATCCTCACAACACTCCCATCCGTGAAGGCGTACTAAGTACCCAATCATCATCAAATACTCCCACTGAATCCTTGTCTAGGTTATTTGACAAGAGGTCATTCTCTACATTATTTTGTACTTCTTGAATTTCTTCAAGTTCTATCTTGTTGCAACTCTGTTCCTTGTAGACATAGTCTTCTTCAAGGAAAGTTGCATTTCTGGAAACAATTACTTTATGTTCCTCAGGAAGATAGAAGTAGTACCCTCTTGTTTCCTTAGGATACCCTACAAAATAATACTTCACTTTTAGATTCCAATTTGTCAGTGAGCAACTTCTTTACATATGCAGAGCACCCCCAGGGTCGCATGTGTTTAAGTGCTGGCTTCTTGCCATTCCATATCTCATATGGAGTTTTCTCAACTGACTTTGATGGAACTCTATTCAAAATGTAGATTGAGCTTTGCAATGCATATCCCCATAGGTATGTTGGTAGAGCTGAGAAGCTCATCATGGATCTAACCATATCTAATAAGGTACGATTTCTCCTCTCAGCAACACCATTCATTTGTGGCGTTCCGGGAGGTGTCCATTCTGAATGGACTCCATGAAGCTTCAAATAATCTAGAAATTCTTTACTTAAGTACTCACCTCCTCGATCTGATCGAAGAGTTTTAATACTTGTTTCAAGTTGCTTCTCTACTTCTGACTTGTACTCCATGAATTTCTCAAAAGCTTCAGACTTATGCTTCATAAGATACACATGCCCAAACCTTGAGAAATCGTCTGTAAAAGTGATGAAATAAAGAAAGCCTCCCTTAGCTTGAGTTGGAAAAGGCCCACATACATCGGTATGGACTAACTCAAGCACCTCTTTGGCACGTACTCCTTTCCCAGAAAGTGATTTGGTTGTCATCTTTCCTCTTAAGCAAGATTCGCAATCATAGAGTCATATGGTTCTAAGTAATCTAATTTCCTCAATCTTGCTATCCTTGATTCATTGATGTGACCAAGTCTGCAATGCCATAAGTAGGTGGGATTTCTTTGATTACTTATTTTAGCTCTTTTATTTTGTATATTGAAAATTTCATGGCTACAGTTTAGAACATACAATCCATCCACAAGCGGAGCATTTCCACAAATAAAACCTTTATAAGACAAAACATAGTTTCCATTGGTAATATGTGAGGAAAACCCCTCAATGTCTAACATAGGGATAGAAATAATATTTCTTGTCAAAGACGGGACAAAATAACAATTATTAAGTTCTAAACAAAAGCCTGAAGGTAAATCTAGTCTATAAGTCCCCACGCATTCCGCATCAACTCTAGCTCCATTGCCAACGCGTAGATCTACTTCCCAAGGTCCAACCTTTCTGTTGTCAATTAGCCCCTGCACATTATTACAAATGTGTGAGCCACAAGCGGTATCCAATACCCAACAGTGAGAATTAGTTATAGACATATTTATTTCAATAACAAACATACCTTGTCCAGCACCTTGTGCCTTGTCTCCCCCTGGGGCTGTACAGTCCTTCTTCCAATGTCCCTTTCTCTTACAATTGAGGCAGACATCAGCAGCTATCTTGGCCTTCTTTCGAACAACTCCTTTAGGTTTCATAGCTGTGGGTTTGGCGGCAACCGCCTTACCCTTCTTCTTCTGCATATTCTTACCCTTAGGTTTGAACTTGCTAGATGAGCCCACCATGAGCACAGCTTTACCTTTGGAGGTGGACGACTCGAAGGTCTTCAACATATTATGAAGTTCAGGGAGACTTGCTTTCGTTCCATTCATGTTGTAATTCACAATGAAGTTCTCAAAGAAACCAGGAAGCGAGTTCAAGATTAGATTAACAGAAACATTCACAGGCAGCTTCGTTCCAATCGAAGCCAACCTCTCAATTAATCCAATCATCTTCAAAACATGTTGTGACACTTGACCCCCTTCGTTTAGCTTACACTTAAAAAGATCTCTCAACAGTTCATACTCCATTGTCTGAGACTGTGAGTCATAGAGACTCTTCAAGTGTTCTAGCATCTCGTTGGGGCCCATATTTTCATGCTGTCTTTGTAACTCTGAAGTCATAGAAGATAGCATAACACATTGTGCTGCAACAGCATCATCAAGATATTTCTGATAGGCTGCTTTGTCAAACAGAGCATACTCTTCAGAATCTTCAGCAGGGACTGTAGGGAGTGGTGTATCCAATACATACTCAATCTTTTCTAATCGCAGTACCAAACGCAGATTTCTTAACCAGTCAGGAAAATTGGCTCCATTCAACTTGTTCGTTTCAACCAACATTTTAAGTGATAGATTCGACATTGTAACTGAAGAAAAGATAGACTTGAAATTAATACTTTAATATAATTTCTATTGAACACATTCATTAACTAACTAACTAACATGGTCTTTAGTTTAATTAGCTCCCACTATTTTAACATACTCTTTGACCCCATAAAGAATACAGACTCATATCAAATACGGTCATAATGGGCCAAGATCCAAACTCATGTTGTCTCCGCGTTTGCTGAGGCTGATAACTTCAACAACACGATCTGGTAGGTCTCTAAACCAATTGCAAACAATTTGCAACTCTTGGTTGACCGAATGTTCTAAACAATTCGATCTGCGTCCCTCGGCTGTCCGACACTGGGGCGCCAAGACAGCCTAGCAAGTCAACCCCGTTATGCGACTGCAATTATGTATCTAAGTGGGCTTAGCCTTCATCAAGCAAACACTGGGTGTAAATACTCACGAAGGTTTATCACCTACTACAACATTTATATGCATCTATGAAAAGTGCGAGTCCTCGTAGACTTAGAGCAAATGCTGGAGCATAAATACTCATCTCGCCGAAAAGGATTTTGCACCACAATCAATTATAACAGACGACGCGTTCATTTTAAATGAGACTTGTATTAAATTTGGGGAACATTTTAATTCAGGGTTATGACCAAGATCAACTATTATATCATACATCATATGACATCCTATCATGCAATTTCTAAACACATTTAGATGAAACCATCAAACCCAATAGGCATGATATAAGATGGTTTTAATCATATCTTTGGCGCCTACCTGCATACAATTATAGCGGTCATTGAAAGTAAACAATTACTGGGCGCCGCCTACCCAGACAATAATTGCGGACTCTATTCTAATTATTTAAATGACAATCAATTAAACAATTAGGAGAAACAATTAATTTGTGCACACATTATCAAATAATATGCTAAATAACAATAATTGTGGGTTAATTAATTTTGTTTCAATTTAGGAAATATTTAAATTCAAAATTTAAACTCAATTTTCGGAATTTTCGAATTTTCTGCTCATCCAAACAGTCCTTAACAATTCGAAATTAAAATTTAATTTTCAGGTATTTCGCAATTTTCAGAACCTTAAAATATTTACAGATTTACCGGGGACCAAATAAGCTTTTAAATTTACTGATTGACCGGGGTTGAATCTGTGATTTTAAAACTTTTAAAATTTCGTAAAATATCTCGAGGACTAATTTGTAATTGTAAGAACTTAAAATATTTTGATTTGTTAAAGGACCAATCTACAATTTAAAACCCTAATTTTAATTGCAAAAGGTCCTTACACTATTTCAAATTTTCAAAATCAAATCCAACTCCAAATCAAATTTGGGATTGATTTCGGTAAATTGTTTAATTAAAACACACCTGGCGATGACACAGGGCGAACTCACGGTGGTTTTCACCACCGATTTGGTGGCCCACGTGGTCGGACGGGACGCCACGGCGATTCTAAACCGTCGGTGGTGTTCCTTTTCCCATTATCGTTGCTATAACACTACCACCCTTAGATTCCTCTCGTCGAGACGAACACGGTGGTATTATTACTTTCTGATTTCGTCGCCCGTGGTGGCCGGAAACCGTCCCGCCGTCGGCGGTTTCCGGCGACCAAAAAAATTTTTTTTTTTTTTTTTACTGTTCACGTCGTGAACAGGAATCATGCCATCGTTCCGCCATGAGCGATGCGATTCGCTCATCGCCCCAAATTTTTTTTTTTTTTTTTTTAAAAATGCGCTCGTTCACGCGGAGCGATATCGCGACATCGTCACGTCGAACGATGGCGATGCTTTCATCGTGAGCGATGGCATCGCTACGAATTTTTTTTTTTTAAAAAAAAAAATTCCGAAAATCAATTCTAAATCAAAACAATTAATTTCCCACATATTGTTATTAAAGATTATCGTATAATCATTAAACCAGCCTGGGCTCTGATACCACTGTAGGAATTTGTTGGATGTAAAACACACAAGTAAGGCACAGCGGAAGTTTAAAATTTTGTTTACTTACTTGCTCCAACAAAGATCGTCTGGTATGATTATGCGATAATTCAAATCTGCGAAACATGAAAACTTACAGTTTATGCTTTTAATGCAGTCTCTACTAAAAGGTGCGCACGCGATTGTCAATCCGGGTGCAAGCCTTGCTTCAGTATATTCCTTTGCCCAAGAAAGCTAGGAAATCTTGGCAGAGGTTTGAGAGAATTTATTTCCTGAACTCTAAGTTCAGAAAGTGGAAAAATGAGTTCACTTGAAATTATGGGTTAAGTGCCAAATATATAGTGAGGAAACCCTAAACCTAATCAGATTTGGATCAGGCTTCAAAACCTGACCCAAATCCAATGCATGGGCGATCGAACGGGCCCATTGTTATCTTGATTCCTTTATTTATTTTCTCGCGCGTTTAGTTCTAATTAAATCCAAGACTTAATTTTAACTTAATTAATTAATTTTCATCAAATGAAAATTATCCCATAATTTATTATAAAATAAAATATCTTGATTCAAAAACCGATATTTTACATTCTCTCAATATACCCTTAGACCGAAAAGACAATCGACTTAGTGTGACCCTTTAGGCCTTCACACATCGGCACTTGACCAAATCAAGGTTCACACGGAACTCCCAGAGCGCGGTGGCGGACCGATATATGTGAAGTACGTTTACAAGACTCAAGTAAACAAACCTCTATGTGAGATGATAAATTCCTTTCATTCGCGACACACTCGATCAAGCTTAAGATTTCCCAAGTGTCTATCCAAATGGCTCGATCACTTTATCTCATATATATTAGTCGACAACTAGACCATATCCTAGATATGTCTCTTGCATTGGCCAATGACTCGTCGACCTAACATCTCCGGTAGTGAGTGTTCTCTCGAAATTCCAATCGAGGAATGAATCCTATTCTTGGCTCAACCACCACCTTGATCTACTTGTAATGCACCCAATACAAGCCGCGTCTCAACCTATAAGGCATTTGAGCTTAGGGCGTGATCAAAGTGCATTACTCAGTAAACAATGTGATATTGACCTCAAGTCTAAGGACTCTATCTCCCACACGCGATAATACTCTAGACATGTATAACAAATAGTTTATCGCCAGGTACGCCAATACTCCTCAAGAGTATCCACGTGTCCATCACTAGCAACTATTGCTTGCGATGAAGTGAGATATACTACATTCTCTAAGAATGTGACGCACTACATGTCGACTTATAACATATCATTGATATCCCATTCTCAATGATCATTAGTCTAGGCTATTTTAAGAACTACACTCTATCATTAATATCTCACACACTATTAATGACAATGTAAGTTCAGGGGATGCACATTAATGAATAATATAAACAATCAAATAATAATTCAATAATTGCAAATGCCAAGTATATATTAATCTTATTAATAATATGAATGTGTTCAAGTACATGTGCTCCTAAAATGATTGTTTCTAGGACATATATACTTTCAATTACAGCACTCACTCCGACAAACGTATAGTGTCTTATATATTATCATATCATTCATGCATTACATTCATGTACATACCTTGACTTCAAAGGAGTTATATACTCTACTATATGTATGCATTATATATATGCATGGGTATGGGGAAAAAAGGAAGTCGTTATATACGCACACCACCTGTAATTGGTATAAATATACACGATAATGATTATGCCTATAGAGGCCGATGTGATATGATGGGATGCCCACAGAGACTTGATGACGTTATCACTACAAGAAAAATGACCTATAGTGACGGTTAAAAACTGTCATCTAAAGGGGTGGATGACGATTTCTATAAGTGTTATTGTAGCCTCTGTCACAAATAGATGACAGTTTCACCACATGTCACAACATATGTGACAGACAGAAACCATCACAGATTTTCTCGTTGACTTTGACTATTTTACGACAATTGTTCGTTGATTTTGATTATTTCCCATTTTTTTTTAAAAAAAAATCGGGTATTTAAAAATTGTGGCGGTAAAATATTTGAATTTTATTAATTTAATATTTATTTTTAACAGGAAATTTTTAAATAAATTTTAATTTTAATTAATTTAATTTAAAATATAAAATAATTGTGGGAAAATTGATTTTGACGCATTTTTTATTTAATAATTAATTTAGTTTTTTAATTGTTTTTAATTTTTTTAATAATAATTAAATTGGTGGAAAAATAGCATATTGTAACTAAAATGTAACTAATTAATCAAATCATTTTAATACACAATATTAAAACATTTACGACTTGTTTACAAAACAAAATGTTCTCAAATGTAACCAAAACAAAATGTTCCCAAATGTAACCAAAAAAAAATGTTCTCATAAACGGTCAAAGTACAAATATTATCCAACCATCATGAAGGTGACACAACTTCTGTAGTACGAAGAATCTTTGAAAAATAATGCGCCCACTCAATCCGGACCTCATCAAGCTCATGCTGTGAAATTACTTCTTTTCCATTGTACTGTTAAACACAATAGAGATCAATTAAAATTTCTAATCATAATTATGTCATTCTAATATAACTACATTCAAATATAATTCAACACGTTAGATCAATTATAATACACAATAGAGATCAATTAAAGTATATATATACAAGTACATAAACAAGAAATAATGTTAGATACTTATATTTTTTTGTAGCAGAGAAAAACCATTCATGCGGTATTAATGAAATGCAACATATAGTAACCACACTAGTATCCATTAGGTTGTTGTGGTACCTTAAAGGAAATTTAATCCAAAACATATACTTAACTGAACAAATTTGAACTTACATTACATGCAATTAAAGACTTGAATAAAATGAAGTACCTTAACAATTTTCAGCATTTTAGAAAAAGCCAATTTCTGATTATAACCTTTTGAGTTGTGTACATGCGCATGGAGCTATAAAAATGAAAAATATTAGAACATGATTGTCATCATTCTTGAAATATAATTGACTAATAATATTAAAACAAGTTAGTAAATAATAACAAGTAAACGATACGTACTGTGTGATAAGTTTTACTAAGTCTTGATGGGGAGCATTATTAAGAGAATCCAGATAGTATACCTCAAATTTAGACACATAAAAATAGTCAATACCCAATGATTCCTACAAATCATTATATTCAGTATTTCTCAATCTAATTAAGGGAAAAAGAGACTTTAAATACAACACATAAAGAAAATAAAATTGACATACTGATGATTATATGGCATGAAAATATATTGTTCATATTTCTCTTTCAAACAAACGATCACATAGATTTGCTGCCCTTTTATCATGTGGACTGTTTGGTTTATCTTTCAGATTTATATTTGCACACACCAAATCAGGCAGCCCAAATGGTCACACTCTTCCTCTTTCCGACTGGTTGTATTTCTCATGCAACAAGCTAAAATAAAAACATGGCAATAATTTTTGCATCAAGAAAATAGTTCACAACTAAAGTTATTCACAACAAAAGTTAACATTACTGTGATGGCAATTCACAGAAAAAGAGGTATGTTCTAATAACATGACAGTTCACAACACAAAAACAATAATAATATACCCAGTAAAATCCCACAATGTGGGTCTGGGGAGGGTAGAATGTACACAAACCTCACCTCCACCTTGGTAGGTAGAGCGACAGTTCATAGAAGCTATTAATATGGAAAATTTATTTTTTTTGAGTAGACTAATGTCAAATGCACACATCACACATCACAACAAAATAAAATGTAAAAGAAAAACAACCAACCAATTAAAAGACGTACCAAATGTAAACTTCAATTTGATTAACACCTAACCAATCCATTTTGAGTAATGTCTCGCATTCGTCCTTGCCAATAAGCTTTGACAGAGTTTGTGGTCTAAAAAATAGAATCATCCACAAGGTATGACACTGAATAGTCTGCTGTCAACCTCATATCCACAATGTCCCCAAAAAGAGCAAGCACTTCATTATGTTCTCGTTATTGCACTCCTGAATGTTGTGTTTTTCTCATTGGTTGTGGAAAATTTTCGATTTTCTTTTTCCCTTTATTCTTCTCATTTTTTAAAATACCCGTCTGATCATTCAACACAGCCATATCACCATCATCAAACTGCAATTGTTTCTTGCTGGTAGGCTGATACACTTCGTCAATGACAAGCATTTGATCTTTCTTTGGTGATCTTTCCTGGCCACCAGCGTCGTCCGTATCATCATTGTCATCAACTGGATGTGCATCAGAACACTTGGCCATGTCTGAATGTTTAACAGTCGCTGTTTTAACTTAGCCCCTCAGTTTCCTCCAACTCACTCTCAACGTTTAACTCGTTACTCTAATCTCTAATTTCTTTCAGTCTCCGCAGATCCATCATATGTGTGAAAGTACAAAGTAGCAGTATACAATTTACATGTCTCTTTCATATGACCATTTTTTGGAATCTTTTTCATAGCTCTTGCAAGTATATCATTCTTTCCACGAAGCTTGAGTTTACCTTCTTCGACATCCTTTCTAATCCTTTCCTGTCAATATAATAATGTAAGATAGAATTCAGGTGAGACATTTCATGAATAATGTTACATTTTTCAATTAAGGGATTCTGTATTCTTATAATTTAGAGCTTACAATTTAGTTGGCAATAACTTTCACTTCCGGGTCAAATTTACCGTCTCTCATCATCCGATCTTGTTTCCAAAGCTCACTCCTATCAATCTCCTCCTCTGAAATGCCGGATGCAGAGCACTATATATTAAACAAAAAATAAACTCAGATGGTTTAATTCAAGCTCATTTTTCTACATTAAAACAAAAATATCAAACTTTTAATTTTTTTCTATAAGCCCCGTATATCCTGTTCTGCTCAAGCGATGATTCAAATTATTTTTTGCCCTCCTTACTTTTGCAACTTTACTTTTTTCTGATTAAGGAACATTTGATAAGAATTATTTTTTCATTTTATTAAACTACATTTGAAAGGAGTTATTTAGTTTTTTTTCATTTACTCACCAGGAAGTCTTCAGAAAAACGAGACTTCACAAACTTCTCCCAATCAGATTTGATAATATGTTTGTGTTCAACTGGAGGAGTGTACAACAACTCATGATCATTTACATGTTGGACAACATATTTGTTTGTCTGTCTGTATTTGACGTTTCGGAACATATGTCCAATTTTTTGTAGAATATGCTTTTTACTTCGTGGATGAACCATAAAATGTGCCTACAATGATAGTTACACAATTTGCAGCCCCTTATCAGTCACCAGTTTCTACAATCAGCCCACCAGACGCAATAAGGTGAAGAAAAGAAGAGATTGAAGGTGAATATAAGAAGATATACAAGTAATCAGACATTACGAACTTATCTTGTGCGGGCCAAAACTCCTAAATGAGTGCATAAATCATTGTCTGATTCGCCTATTGGAATTCCCAATATATTGTACTTAACCACAATTCTTCCACATCTTTTTCTTTTTATATTCTGTTTATGGCCAATAGAAGCACCTCTACTATGGATGATATCTTCTGGTTTATCTCCATCACTTGTATCTTCTCCATCATCTTCACATTTTTCTGAATTTTCTCCACCAGAAAAATTAGGAATGAGTTTAAGTTTGCATTGCACTAGAGCAGCATCATTCTATTCATTTTCATTAGATACACCATCTGACAGTTGATCATCATCATTGTTACAATATGCATCTTCCTTTTTACTCTTCTTCTTATCCATGTCAAAACTGCAAAAATGATTTATAATTGATCATATTCAAGTCAAAACAACAAAAATGATTCATAATTGATCATAATCAAGTCAAAACAAAAAATATGATTCATAATTGATCATAATAAAGTCAAAACATCAAAAACTAAATAAACTTACACCGAAACATGCACAACTAATTACACCCAAATTCCGTCTTTTCCATCTCCTATGTATACACCAAAGTCATCATCATCATTCACCGATAATGCATTTGCAATGGAAGCATGATCCATCACATTGTCTATATCATCATCAGTACCTTTATCCAACATATGACACACTACAAACTCTTTTCATCACTTAGATCAGATATGTAAAACACGTGTGTTGCCTACGAAGTCAAAATGAATGGTTCTAACTTATGGCCTAATTGTTTGAGATTTACAATTGTGAATCCAAGCTCATCTTTTAATATGACACCACCAACATTCTCTACCCAATCACACTTGAAAACTGCAACTCTAAATATATTGTAATTGATATCCCAAATTTGATCTATAACTCCATAAAATCTCATGTCACAGGTGTTAGGATTTTTATCCTTAGAACTCGCAACTTGCATGGTTGAAGCAATAATAGTTACACCATTATTTTGAGTCTTTCGAATTGCGTCTTGCTCACATGTTTGAAAATTATATCCATTCACATCATATCCAGAATGTTTGTAAGCAATGAGAGAAGGACCATGAGACAACCAACACAAAGTTTCTAAAACTTCAACACCATTGTGTATTAATTCATAAACCTAAGAAAGCAATTCATTATCAATAACATACATACTAAAATAAAAAATGAGAACCATAATGTAACTATATAATTATGAAATATTTTAACCTTATTCTTGAGCCAAACAACAAAGTGTTTGTTGTGTTCAGTCTTACACCACTGCTCAGATCTCTTTGAATGCTTCTGAAAATTCTCACTTCCCCATTAAATGAACAAAATAAATTTCAGTGATAATGTTTATAAAAGCAAGCAATAAAACATGTATTTTAACTAAGAAAATAATAAATTACTCAATAAACGGTTGAATTTCAACTGTATTCTCCAAAATCCACAAGTGGGCTTGGAACAACAAAGTTGAATCAGGCTAGATTATTTCCAGTCCACCAGTTGATTTTTCAATTGATATACTCTTCATGTGTCCTTTCAGTACACCAACCGTTTTCATATCTGTCATGTATGTGGAGCAAAATTCTAAGCCTTCATCAGCAATATAACTCTCAGCAATACAACCTTCTGGACAAGTACAATTCCCCACATAACTCTTTAAGGCTTTCATATTTCTCTCGAAGGGATACATCCAATGAAGAAAAATAGGTCCACATTGTCTCACCTCACTCACCAAGTGCACAGTTAAATGGACCATTATATGGAAGAAAGATAGAAGAAAATATTTTTCTAGGAAACACAAAGTTACTACAAGATCCTTCTCTAACTGATCCAATATTGTGACATCAACAACTTTTTCACATAAAGCATTAAAAAAACATAACCTCATGACTGCTTTTTTAATATGATTATTCTTCAAACTCCTTAATGCAATCGACAAAAGTTGTTGCATTAAAACATGGCAGTCGTGGGACTTCAGTCCTTGAAGTTTCAGTTGTTTCATACAAACTAGGCTCCGAGTGTTGGAAGAATATTTTTTAGGAATTTTAATGTTTTTAAACTTTTACAAAAGATCATTTTCTCTTCCTTTGTCAATGTGTAACATGCTGAAGGAAGCGAAGTCTTATTTTTTTCTTAACTCGCGGTGCTAACTTTCTCTTAATTTTCAAAGCAATTAGGTCCATCCTCGACTTCAAGCCATCTTTTGACTTACCCAGATTATGAAGCAAAGTCCCATATACACTCTCACACACATTCTCTTCAATGTGCATACCATCTAATTGATGTCTCACAAGTAAGTGCGTCCAATACTCTAAATTGTAGAATATTGATTTCTTCTTCCACCATAATCTCCCATTTTTCTTCCCCCATGTATTGTCAACACATTCAACTAAGTGTAATATTTACTCACAATTCAACTGTACAGGGGTTGTTTGCTCTTCTATTTCGTTGTCAAAGGCAGATTTTTGCCATATGTATTTATGTCCTTCTGAAAGTCAACGACAATGACCAAGATATAAATTTTTCTTGCTATGTCGAAGTCTACATAGTATCAACACCACAATATGAACATGCATAATAATCCTTAACAGTACAACTCATTAAATTCTCATTGGAAGGAAAGTAATTTATAGTCCACATCAACATAGCCCGCAAATTGAATACCTCTTTCTTGAAAGAATCAAAACACTCAACCCCGTCTTCCCATAAAATTTGTAAATCATCTACTAAAGGTTCTAAGTAGACATCAATGTCATTCCCTGGTTGTTGTGAACCAAAAATTATGAGAGACAACATCAAGAAGTTCCTTTTTATACAAATCCATAGGGAAGGTTGTAGGTTGTAAGAACAATTGGCCAACAACTATATGTACTACTAAGGGAACCATATGGGTTGATTCCATCTGCTGATAAATCTAGACGGAGGTTCCTAGAATCTTTTGTAAACTTAGGCCACTTATCATCTATTAACTCCCAAGTTTTCGAATCTACTGGATGTCGAACCTTCCCATCTCAGATCCTCAATTTGCATGCGAAGTTAAGTCTTTGACTATTTGAGAGCACTAAAACATTCGACGAAACCCAGGGATAATAGGAAAGTACCAATAAACCTTAGAGGTATCCCTACTCTATCTTCTTCACTCCCATTTTGTTTTCCAACTTGAAATAGAACATGTAGGGTATTTTTCAAATTTTTCATACTGTTTTCTATAAAATATGTAATCATTAGGGCATGAATGAATGTTAATATACTCTAATCCTAAAGAAATCATTGTTTTCTTAGCATCATAAAAAGACACAGATAATTCATTTGTCTGAGGCAAAATCTGAGATATAAGATTCAATATCTCAAAAAAGTTTTTGTGAGATTAACCAAACTTATCCTTCATATTAAAAAGTTTAACCAGAGCACCTAACTTAGTGAAATTTGTGCATCCTGGATATAAAGGGTTCTCTGCGTTTTCAAGAAGCTCTTTAAAAGCTTTAACCATATTTACAGTGTTCCCATCATTATTGTTAGACTCAAACTGGTCACTTATTCTAGAGTCCATGTTTCCAGACCTTTCTCCATGCCAAAGCCAGATTTATACACTATTTATCCCATGAAAAAGCAAATGTCTAGATACAACTTTCATTGAGTGAAAAGATAAATTCCCACATTGAGTGCAAGGACACCTAATCACATTACTATCTACAACATTGGCTATATCAAATTGCAAAATTTCTTAATTCATTTATCATATTTATCTGATAATCAAGAACATGACATCCAAGACTTATCCATCAATGAACATTTATAAGAACAACACCTGACACACAACTAAAGACATTCACATATATCATTCAACCACATTTAAAAAAAATATACCAATGCAATTTTTTTAATTTAAAAGTAAACATATTGTAGCTTAGCAACGAAACCAGCAAAGCAACTTCTACATTTCAAACACCGATTTTAGGGTTTAGAATGATTTTAGGGGTCAAAACAAGTTTAGGGCTCAGAACGATTTTATGGCTCAGATTTTAGTTTACAGCAGCTAAGAACGATTTTAGACTTGATAAAAACTGATATTTAATATCAATGTAACCTTCTTGTGCACACAATGATTTTTCTTAGCAAGCTTCAATACCCTAACACAGTGGGCTGAAAACGACGGGCGAAAAATGCTAGGTTAGCATATCATAACGAAAATGATGACATGCAAGAAAGCCCAGGAACAAAATTGATGGGTTAGCAGCTCAGATGGAACAAAAATTGATGTTATTCTTTATGTCTGACATACTCAGTACATCAGTCGTATTGACGTCCATTTTGTCAGGGGACACTGCGTTTTATTCCCGCATGCTCAGGTAGGAAAGGCGACGGTCCGCATTAGTAAGTTGCTGATTCAGCGGATATTGGAGCACTCCCCTTATTTCGGAGTGGCGATCTACTCTCGATACAATATTTTTGTATGTATATATGGGAATAGCAGAGCCGTGTCCCAACTTTATAATGTCACACACTCTTTAGAGGCTTGTAGACAGATGTCTTGTGTATAGTAGTCATGTATGACATTTTCGGCCTTAGTATGTATATATATACATAGGTTGGGTTCTTCTGTTTGTAAGATTTTACATAACTCTTTTTCAGTTATTATTTCCATATGTCAGCATGGGAATCTTGTGGCCGGACTTAGGGCTCATGATTAATCATGGTTAGATGTTAACCGTATGATCAGTGGTACCCGACAAGTAAGGTATGTGTGCCCATCATGGCCCTCCGGTTTAGGTCGTGACAACCATTGTCGCGGCCGCTACCGTGGTTCTTGCCACCATATTTATGATTTTGACCTTTTTTGCCGCCACTGTTGTTACAGTTTTGGCTAAAATTATACGAGAACGAGTGAGAGTCGTCTGACGTGACCATCATCATGACGAAATTTGCTCCGGTAGCTGCCTTTTTAGTCAAGTCGGCCTCTTCTAATGTGAGCATGGAATATGATTGGTAAAAAGCATCCCAATGCCATTATAGGCCTCGGATAGGTCTGCAACCATCTAAAGAACAAGACGATCATTGATGACTGGCGCACCAACGATTTTGAGTTAATCAGCCAATTTCTTCAGCCTTTTACAATAGACTGAGACATTCAGAAGTTCCTCCATGTTGACATGGGAAAATTCATTCTCAAGAGTGACAACACGGAAATTTTTGTTATCTTGGAATATATCAAGCACCATATTCCAAGTTTTCATCACTGTGGCATCGAGTTCAATAATCGTCTGTTATGTAGAGATAGTGGAATAAATCCACTGAAGAATGGTAGCATAAAGGGTTGTCCAAAACACAGGGTCATCCTCTGGGGTAGGCACATTCTCCTTGCCTGTTACCGAGGGGATGATGTGATGAAGGACTTGATGCGAGCATGCGTGAACCTTAAATAATTTTGCTCACGTCGTGTATTCTTGAGGTAGACATAATGAAAGATCAAGAGGAGAATTAGGGATTTGGTGAAAAAAATTAGGAAGAAAAAGAAGGGTGGCCGACGACCAGGTCACGGTTGCCGAGACGAGAGGGTTGCGGTATGCGGAGAGAAGAAAAATATTTGCTCTAGACTTCTGATACCATGAACGAGAATAATCCCTTGATTATTTTCATTAATGAAGAAGTATATATACAAATATACAATATCTAAATATGGAATATAAATCAACATTTTCCTACTATAATTCTAATAGTTTTTTCTAATACAAGATTAATATCATAATTATAATTATACAAAAATCTACAACTATACTAAGTTAATATACAAAAACCTGTCCTTTTATATACACAGTTTGTTCATGTATATCACGTCTTCTATCATATATCTTCCTTCTCTTCTGTCTTTTTCACTTGCCCCTCCCATCATCATTTCAGTGCAAAGGAGAAGTCACATATGCCCATTCATTTGAGGAATGGCCTTTGCTGACAAGAATATGAAATAACTAATTGTTACTACTCTTTTTACGCTCACACTTTTTTCATGATCAGTATGACTTCGATCCTTTTTGTCAACCCACACCCCCAAGTGGCATAGTTACATGATCCAAAAGGAGTTCAATCGGATCTCCTCTATCGAAAAATTATATTATGTGAATTTAAGGTAGAGATAGAGAATGTTACGAGTTTGGCATAATTTAATAGCTCTAATTAAAGCTTTGTATTTGTGCTATAAAATTCATTCAATATATATAAAAACATTATCAAGAATCAAATAAACTACAATTTGTTTTTATAACTCAAAATCATAAATTCAAATTCTGACTCCGCCTCCATGTAAATTGAATTCAGAATCGATAATCATATCTATAAATTGTTAAATTATGACAAATGTTGCTTAAGAAGTGTTCTATTTCACACGTTTGAAGAAAGGTGTTTTTTTTATATATAATTTTAATTATTGTATTAAAATTTCTGATTCTGCTACTATAATTTCGTCTCCTCAAGGCCTTTTTATCCAATTATGCATGATTGTAGATGAAAGGAACAAAGGAGGTGGAATGGGGATTGGCCAAGTGGCCCTCTCTTTTTCTCGCATGGTATCACGTGTTGATAAGGCTCTTATCCGCACATGTAACTGGCTCCCAATTAAGCAAATTCACTTTTGTCAGAGATTTTAGGATTCAATGGAAGTTGCAGTCATGCAGTGTAGTTTCTGGATTCTTCAAAGTTGAGAGACCCCCGCAGCGTGATATCGATTTTCAGTGAGAGCATTCTGTTTTTTTTTGAGGTTGATCTTCGTAGGTACTATCGATTGTCCATTCTCAAACCCTGATTATTGGAGCACATCCTGCGATTTACTGATAGTAGTGTTGAGGGATCGATACTACTACATTCAGAATTAGTCTGGCGACAGTCGTGAACCTGAATATCAAAAAATAATAATTTGAGGAGACCCTATCAGTCTCCCCACAACCTTTGGAACACATGCATAGGAGTATTTGTCAGTATTGTGCTTTCATGTCATGACAAGGAAAAAAGAACTGTTTTCCGTCCTGATTTATGAAATAATTTACACGATATACGGTGTATCTCAAGTGGACACCTCCAGATAACCAAGATCAAATCTATATAAACAAGATCCATTTTTTATCTTTTATTCTCAAAAACTTTGATTAATTTACGAATTTTGTCCTAACATTTGTTTTAAACAGAAGCCAAATTCAAGGTGGGGGAGAATAATTTTTGCCCAAGATAATTGCATGCTAGGAAGCTATTACTCTAACTTTCAATTTATGTGCTACTTTTCACTTCTTGAGATTCAAATTATTTGAACTTTGACCAACATTATAAGATGTATTTTCTTCACCAAATTGATATGAGAAAGTTGCAACTTATAGTACTTTTGATGTAGTTTTTTAGTATATAAATTTTAATCTTAAAATATTTAATTAATCTAATCAAATTAACTATCGAATAGCGAAAAGTCACTACTACAGAATAAGGCTTGCATAGCGCTTTTTTCACCGCTTGCATAGCGCTTTTAAGCGCTATGCAAGCAGGCTACTACCATAGCGCTTTTCTTGCATAGCGCTTTTTTTTTGCGCTATGCAAGTTGAATTCCGATACAGCTTATATTTTGAAGATACTAGCTTGCATAGCGCTTAAAAAAGCGCTATCCAATTGTTTTTATCTGTTTTTTTTTTACTTTTTATTTATTGCTTTGATACCTGTTTTCCCCCCTGTTTTTCACCTAATAAATAAAATATCAAAAAGATAACAAAAAGAATACTCATTCAAAATATAATATAATATAATCATTCGCATAAAAATAATAATACACAGGTGTAGCAGTTGTTTACATTCTCAAAGTGCAACAACTCATTGTTTAAAATGCTCCAAACTAACATCTCAAAGTTGCAGCAACCCATCAAAGGATAGCAGGAAAACAAGTAGCAATGGATGGACACTTCGAATGCCACATTTTGATCATTTTCTAAATCGACAAACTGCAGTCCTATTCAGCAGCTTCACAACTGAAATATTTAAAGTATAACAGCAGCGACCGATGATTTCAACTTCAAAATGACATCTCAATGAGGCAGCAAAGCAACATCAATAGAGCCACAATTCATGGTAATAACCCCAAAAGGCAGTAGCAATTTTTATCCCAGGTATAACAGCAGATGGTCGAAACTCAGATGAGTCTATCCCAGGTTACAGACAGCTCAGCAATTTTGCTTGACAAAGTCATGATGAGTCTCATAACGAGACTCTTTGTTCCTCCCGTTGTATTTCATGTCAATAAAAGTAAAGAAAATGATTAGTAGATAGAACAGGAAAATATATACATAAGAAAATATTAATAGATAACTCATGAAAGGTAATATGCCTGTTGGGCCTCGGGTTTGATGCACAAAATGGATAATAAGAAAAGCTAATAAAGGAACAAGGAAAGAAAAGGCTTGCATATTTGGGTCTAGATGGCACAAAATAGGCTAGGCATAGTCATATTTAGCTCATTTATATTCGAGCCCTTAGGCAGTTTTCATATCCTGACAACACCTATACATATTTACATGATATAAGATGCTAGCACATATATCATTCAGCAACTTTAATAGACATGATAAACTAAACAAAGACTCGACAGAGATAAACATACTTCCATAGTCTTTAATCCATGGATAATCCATTCATTTAGAAACTTATCAAACATATAATGAGTTTAAGACAAGGCTTAGGGATACATAGACATTTCATGAAACAGTACAATATGTTAAACAAGTAACATTCTTATCCAATGCATTAACCAAGTTTGGATTTAATACTTGCCTATAGCAAACCTCTTATTATACTCTGTCTTATATTCAAACATGCAAGGGGGAGGACATAACTGGACAGATTTTAACCATACTTGCTAAAATGTACAATAAAAATAAGCATTTGTTTTTAGCCAATTTAGTGAATACATGAAAACACTAGCAACCATATCTTTTAATACTCAACAGATAGGCATGATATGTGGTGACTTTAGAAAAATTTACATGTTAACATGGAGGTGATGTATCACTGAGACAAACATAGAGACAAAGTGATCATCCAAGTGTACATTGCGGATATGTGAGGCTATAGATCCCAAAGATATACCCACTCACAGAAGCAGGTTAAATAGACCTCAAAACATGTTCCAAGTCAATTAGATAGCTTACAGATGAACAAAATCTGTCTTAAACAAACATAACATGCATTTACTTCAACCAAATATTCAACAGATAATGGTTACATCCAATTTTAACATGCCAACTAATTCCTGGACAGTTTAACCATCAATATCATGACTTAGTGTAGTCATGTATGATTAATTTAAGCCTAAACTAACAAGATAAGTCATTATAGCTCTTAACAGTGATTCATCTGTGACTGAACATGCTTAATAATTCCTTAAATAATCTTAACAATCTTCATTAAACCAAACATATTTAGTAACCAACTGAAACAAACGTACATATGCACTGATCTCAATTAAACAGGCTTATCAAACACACAAACACATTCATACAGATCATTTAAGTAACTTAAACAAGAAGTTAAAGATGGAATCGTGTTTACCTTCTCGGTGGCGAATCGAATGTCGTCTCGACTAGTCGAATCCGCTCGGAGATGTTGAGGGTATATGCGACTAATGGAAATGAAGCTGAGGTGTTTATCGATTTTAGTTGTTTTGGGATTTCAGTCCATAATGTCCCGAAGTCAATTTTTCGATCAACAATGGTGTTTTCCGATGGGTGATGAATTGAGAGACGGTGGTGGGTATAGAACGTAGAGAACAACTATACGAACACAATGAGACCTATCTTGATGCTCGACGTTACCGGAGATGGCCGGAAAATCAAAAGTTGCGCCTAGGTTTTTTGGAAATTTCAATTTGGGAGATGTAGATGTAGGGGTTCAATCGAAGGGTGTTGTTAGGTGCAAACTGTAGGTCTGATAAAGACGAAACTTTTGGCACCACACTTGACCCTCGAGTCGACCGGAGATGACCGAAAATCAAGAACGACGATCGAAAAATAGGGGGATTTTTCGATCTGAGATAAAGAACGACGAGACGATTTCAGTCAAAATTTTCAGTTCTGAAATGATTCAGAAAAAAGGGGGAAAGGGATAGGTGATGGTGTTGGTTCGGGGTCCGAAGGTAGGGCGATAGAAGCGATTTATCCAGAGGATTCGCGAGGGTAATGGATTTTTAGGGTTCTGTGTTCTTTTGTGTGTTTTCGTTTTTGGCGGAGAAGGCTTTTGGCTGAGTATATAAATTATGTATTTACTTCAATAGTGCTTCCACGAGCGCTATCTAAGTGGAAATATTAATATTATTATATTAATAAATTACTTAGGTAACGCAATTTATAATAGCGCTTTAAATAAGCGCTATGCAAGGAGTAACTTGCATATCGCTTCGATTAAAATTTCCGAAAAGATCTATGCAAGTATTTTTTGTTAGATTTTTTTTTTAATTTGAAAATTTGAAAAAGCGTTATGCAAGCTGTTATTTAGATAACGCTTTGTAAAAGCGATATCTAAGCTGCATTACGCAAGCTAAACTCTGTACTGTGTTATAAAGAGTTCCATTTTAAGGTAGATTGAGGAGAAAGGAAAAAGGGGAAAATAAAGGGTTGATTTAGTCACTCACACGACGCAAGAGGGCAGGGGTGTGAATTTATAATGATCTGTTTGGTCGTTTTGAGCATTTAATTTTTTTCTCAAATGATAGTTCTTGTAGGTTCAACATGCATATTATGACTTGATGTGATAGTTGGAATGGTTTCCGAGGTAATTGAATGAGTATCAGAGAAGAAAAACTAATATCTAGAATTCTTGAGAAAGAATAAAGAGGGGTTGACCAAAGTCGACATGGGGGTAAATGGACCCAGATTCGATGTTTTAAAGTTCCTGTAGGTTTGAATTATTTATGACTTAGATAGATAGTTTGGACAAATCTTGAGGGGCTCAGGAGTGATTCAGACACTTGATTGTAGTAGAATTGAAAGTTAAGAGTTGATCATGATCAAATATTTGACTAAACAATTAGGAATTCATGATTTGAAAGTTTCAATAGGTTTGTATAATGATTTGAACATGTCCGCAGTTTTGGTTTGCTTCCAATGAGTTTCAGACGAATTTTGATTGTGTTGCGTTCGTACTTGTGTTTTGACGTTGTTTGTGAGCATAAATAGTATCACATGAAGTAAATAAACTCTGAACTATATTTTGATGTATTATTAGATCCGTATCATGATTTCAGAATCATAGAAACAAGAATAGTCGAATTCCAAAGTCTTATAAGAAAGTTATGATTTTTAGCGCAAATAATTATTGTTGGTTTTCTAGTGCGAAGTTTGTTCTTCGCGACCGCGAAGGGTATACCGCGGAAGTGAAGAAGGATTTGGGAGTTGATCGGTAGACACAAAAAATTGCTCTTCGTGATCACGAAGGGGACCCACGAATGAAAAGAAGGAAAATTGTCTGAATATTGTTTTAAATGATCAGCAGATCGGGATTTTTTGTATTTTTAGCATATTTTGGGTTCTAGAGTTAGGGATTTAGCGATTTTTATGATATTCTTCTCGATTTTATGAGGGGATAAGTATCTAATCTCTATTTTGGTATTCTTCCATGTTTACTTTGTTTAATTGGTATTTTTATCTGTATTTGGGTCGAAGAAAAGGAATTTTGTCTTAGAACTTAAGATAATAGAAATCTTTTAGTTGGGGACCGACTTGTGGATGAATTTGGATGATATTTGAGATTTAGGATCTATGCTTATGAGCAAGAAGTTTTTTTAATAAAATTTTAGATTTGACCTTAGGACCTCGGGATTGACTTTTTATTTGACTTTTCAAAAGGTAAACTTATATACTAATATGAGTGTCTACTGATTCATATACTTATATAGATTACGTATTTGATCAGATTGGGATCGCTCAAAGAAGTTGAGGAGGGATAAGTCTGTTCGTGAGCTTTGGGACTACGAATAAAAGGTGAGTCGAGACTTTCTAGAGTCTATTTATAGTATGTTAATTTTTATGAATTAATTAATAAGGATATGGGTAGTGGGGTCCTGTACTCGTGAGGTTATGATAACTTGTGCTACTATCGGTTTCATGTCTTGGATATTTAGCCTTTTATGTGATGACATATATGACTGATTGGTGATATCAATGTATTCTGAAGCATATTTTGATTGAATTAGGAGATAGTTATCGGGATTAACAGGTTATGTATGCAAACACACTTTGAATATGTGTTACACTTATATAAATTAGATAATTTGATATATTTACTTGAATAAAGTATATGCACGTGTATGCATATGTCATTTATGATTTTATATGATATCTCTTGCATATTATACTTGATGATTCAAATGGTTATGTTCGATGAAAAATGGTTTGGGATGAAGTGATGTGATTTCATCCTGAAAGTCTAGTTATCCGATGGAATGGTTTTGGACGAGTGATAAGATTTTAGCTTGAAATGTTGTCCCAATCGGAAATGGTTTCGGATGGATATATGGACCTTTCAAATTTTTCATAGGTCATGACTACATATTGCAGGAGCGTGTGTATATCATATGGTCATTGAAAGTATATATGTCCGAGAGACAATCATTTTAGGGACAAATGTACTTAAACACGTTTATATTATTAATGAGATTAATATATTTATGACATTAACAATTATTGAATTGTTATTGATTGTTTCTATCATTCATTAATATGCATCCCTTGAGCTTACGTTGTCATTGATAGAGTGAGATATTAATGATAGAGCGTAGTTCTTAAAGAAGTCTCGACTGATGATCATTGAAAATGAAATATCAATGATATATTATAAGTCGACATGTGGTCTGCATCACATTGTTAGAGAATGTAATATCTTTCACTTACTACTAGTAATGGTTGCTAGTGGTGGACACATGAATACTCTTAGAGGGTATTGACATGCCCTGCTGATAAACTGTTTATTATACATGTCTAGAGTATTATCAGCATGTGGGAGATAGATGTCCTTTGACTTAAGGTCAATACACACCTAATTTGCAGATTAATGTATTTCGATCCTGTCCTAAGCTTAAATTCCTTATACGATAAGACTTGACTTGTATTGGGTATATTGCGATGCAAACTAAGGTGGTAGTTAAGCCAAGAATATGATTCATTCCTCGATTGTGTGTTCGAGAGAACACTCAGCTTTTTGGATATTAGGTCGACCAATTCATTGTCCAACGCAAGAGACAAGATCCTAAGCTTGATCGAGTGTGTCGCGAATGAAAGGAATTTATCATCTCACATAAAAGTTATGTTTACTAGAGTCTTGTAAACGTTCTTCACATATTGAGTTCGTCATGTGGTGCAGTCTAGGAGTTCCGTGTGAACCTTAATTTGATTAAGTGTCGGTGTGTGAAGGCCTAAAGGGTCACACTAAGTTGATTGTCTTTTCGGTCGAAGGGTATATTGAGAGAATATAAAATATTCAATTTATTCAATAAATTATGGAATAATTTCTATTTGATGAAAATTATTTAATTAAGTCAAAATTAGATTTTGAATTTAATTAAAATCAAAACGTGCTGAAACATTAAAAAAAAAGGCAGCGTCGCGGCGGTGGTACGGCAGTGGGCCCAATTCGACTGGCCCACTGCAATTCGGATTTGGCTCAGGCTTTTAAGCCTAATCTCAGTCTGATTTGTATTTTAATGTTTCCCTATATATTCAACACTTAACCTCATAATTTAGGTTACTAGAATTATAAATTTAATTCTTACTTTCTGAACTCAAAGTTTAGAGATTAAAATCTTCTCAAATCTCTGCCAAGATTTCCTAGCTTTTTCTGACAGAGGGATATACCGAAGCAAGACTTGTACCCGAAAAGACAAGCGCGTGCGCACCTTTTAGTAGAGACTGCAAAATATAAACTATAAGTTTTATTGTGTCTTTGCAAATTTCAATTGTAACATAATCATACTAGACGAATTTGTCGGGGCAAGTAAGTTAACAAATTATAATCTTCTGTTGTGCCTTACTTATATGTTTTAGACCCTACAAAACCCTACAGTGGTATCAAAGCTCAGGCTGGTTCAATGATTACGTAACAATTGAAAGACATAGTAATATGGGTTAAACATAAAATTGATTTTCATCAGAATTAAAACAAGGTTACTTGAAATCTGACATACTTTAACTGAGCGATTAACCTTTATAATCACCCTAAATTATCAACTACGCTAAATCGAGGATGCCATTCCATTCTAGCACGAATTGAGTCTTGTGCAGAAACTGGTTCATTGTGAACATGGTACACAGCGAAAAATGTGTAGGAATAGATGATGTAGACATGTGTGTTATTGATAATGGTGGGTGGTAGTAAAGGACCTGTAATATGAACCCTAAATTAGATATAGGGGTTGGACGATTTTTAGAAAATCAGCACGGAAACCGCCCTGAAAAGGACGTCGGCATCGCGACCCTATTATAGGGCACCGCGGCACCATCTAGGGTTTCACGGCGGTGTCGGGGCTCCATATGGGAGCGCCGCGGCGCCGGTCACGATAATTATCAGGGGTCGTGATTAAAACCTTCGTTTGAAATTCGGAGCTTACTGGAACTGAAGCGTCGCGGCCTATAGTGGAGCGCCGCCACCCTTATTCACAGAAACATAAACCAAAAGTTTACGCTTTAGCGTCGCGCCTCGTGAAGGCGTCACGCGCTACCGACGCCCGTAGTTAAAATCTCGCCAAAATTTAATCCATGATTATTATTACACAGTATATTGGTATACTGTTTACGTGCTAAATGATCGTCATTTAATTTACTATGTTTTAGAGTCCGCAAATCATGTTTGGGTAGGCAGTGCCCAAAACTAGTCTAGAGTCTGCTTGGGTAGGCGACACCCAAAACCAGTTTAGAGTCCGTAATCATGCTTGGGTAGGCGACACCCAAATACATGTTTTAAATGCTTTGAGTAATGTTTGAAACATGTGATAGTTGATCTGGAATATAACCCGGAATTAAAATGTTCTCCAAAGTTTAATACAAGTCTCATTTAAAATGAACGCGTCGTCCGTTATAATTGATTATGGTGCAAAATTATTTTCAGTGAGATAAATATTTATGCCCCAGCATTTGCTAAGTCTACGAGGACTCAGACTCTTTCACAGATGCATATAAATATTGTAGTAGGTGATATACCTTCGTGAGTATTTACACCCCAGTTTTTGCTCGATGAAGGCAAAGCCCACTTAGATACATAATTGCAGTCACATAACGAGGTCGACTTGTTAGGTTGTCTTGGCGCCTCAGTGTCAGACAAACCGAGGGACGCATATCGTTTGTTTAGAACATTCGGTCAACCAAGAGTTGAAAATTGTTTGTAATTGGTTTAGAGACCTACCAGACCATGTTGTTGAAGTTATCAGCCCCAGCAAACGCGGAGACAACATGAGTCTGGATCTTGGCCCATTATGATCGTATTTGATATGTGATCGGTGTATTTTATATACACATTTTGAGTTATTTTTAGTTAGTCTTTTGCCCACTTTTGTACAAATACGTGTCGTCTTAGGATAGATTTTCTTTCTTTTGAGTCATATTGGTTTAAAGTGACTCATTGGTGGAAAAGGAGCAAAAAGAGGGCAGAAACAGAGGTTCCAGAGCTCAAAAAGCGAGTAAGTTGGCGAACCGGGCACGAACAGCGGCGCTCCACCGGCCAGAGTCGAGCGCGCTGGGCCAGCAGTGCCGCGAGCCGAAGTGGAAAACTGACATATTCGAATGGTAATGGGCCAAGGCCTGAAGGAAAACCTGGAAAACGTTTTGGAGGCTATAAAAAGCAGCCTTTAGGTCAGAATTAAGGGTTCCCTTCCTTGCCAATTGATGCGCGATTAGATGCACACACTTTTAAACGCAAGTGCACGTTATCGTATCAAGTAGTATAGTCTTAGATAAGACCGAATATCGTCCTCTGGGATTAGGGTTCAAGTACCAATTGTCTATTTTCTAGTATCTATTTGGTGAATTAATGAGTGATTGGTTGTTTATGACTAAGATTTATAAAAGCTAATTAATTATAAAGATTTAATTCAGATGTGATGAGAATAGGGCTTCTATGTATCCTTACTATCCGCTTATGTTACTTACTAATGCATTACTTATGGTGTTCTTCTTTTGGAGAAAGCGAGTTTAAATCGCTTTATACTCCCGCTAGTGTTATATAAACACTCCCGATTGTTCCTTACCTAACTTTCACGATAAGGGTAACTCTATGGAGGATTAAGCACAAAACCTAGTTGGCCACGCACAATGCGCAAAATTAGGTTGTTAAGCCTCTCATCAACGCTACAAATCTAATTGAGGTATTTTCATCCCCAATTCAAGACCGTCTACCCAACTTACAGCATATTCACAATCCCTCCTTTTCAGAATCTGATTAGAAATCATATAGTGATAACTAGTTGTCAATTAGCTACCAAGAATTCAACTCAATTATTGGATAGATCTCTCAATAAGAATAATAACCATAAGCATGCATTACTTTATAACATAAGGTTCAAGAATTCAACATAGAAAGCCCTATAAGAGAATTAGTTCCTAGCCATGAATATGACAAGAACTAATTCAAAGTTCATCATTAAAACTGAATTAAAGAAAAGAAAAAGAAAAGAAATTACTAATGTTTGGGTCTCCAATCTCCTAGGCAAGAAAACCTTGTGTTTGGCAAGAAAGGGAACCGCCTAGGGTTCTCCTTTTATAGGTTTAAAACGTCTCCCTTCTTTTCCTTCCGGCCCAAAAATCCGTCAAAGACCTAATTTTTCGCCTAAAGTTCTGGGTGTTTTGGCGCGCGGCCCCGATATTCGCTGCCCGCGCGGCGGCGCTGCAGCTCTGTGGTGGGATGTTTATGCGCCCGCGCGCCCATTTCTATTTCTGTAGCCTCGCGCTTTCGCGCTGAATAATTCGCCGCGCCTTCGCTTCAGACTGCGAGGCGGTCTCGCGCGTGCAGGAGTGCGCCTGGGGTGCGGCGCCTTCATTTGCCACTTTCTCCGTTTTTTCCCCTTTTCGCTCCTTTTTCCGCCATTTGGCCACTTTAGCCACTTTGACTCAAAAGAAAGAAAATCTATCCTAATACGACACTTTGTATGTACAAAACGGACAAAAGACTAACTAGATCGACTCAAAAGGTGTATATAAAATACAGATCAAATACAACTTAACCTTTGCTCGCCTCGAGCAAAGATAGAAAGAAATACAATAAAATGACAGACAATAAATAAGAAAATCAACAAAGAAAATACACGGACTCCCGCCATTGATCACTTTTGCGTGAATGTTAACTAGAAAAACATGAAGGTTAGCGTAATAATATCTTGGAACATATAGCATGGAATTTCAACACATTGAGCTAGATATTTCGCAAACTCATACTTATCATGCTTAAATGGAAGTCGGTGTACTCAAGTATGCATATAAATTCAAAAATTCCTATGGCATGCTTACTTGCTATTCTCCACTAATTCGATATACATAAGAGATCTTCGTGACTTTGGGGTTGTAATGTAGGCTTAGGTAGGGGTTGGTAAAGATAGGCATTTAGGCTCATTTTTTCAAGCTCTTTGGCTTTTCAATTTTTCCCTTTTCTTTTGATTCTTTCCTTCACTTCAATTCTATCATTCCCTTTGTTTTGGGAGAGTGAAGTGTATTATACAAATAGGCACCCCAAACTTAGGCTTTTGCCTCTTTCTTATTACTTTTCCATTGTGCCTCAAACTTGTTCACTCTTTTGTTTCTTCTTTTAACACAATGTACTCCACTATTTCATATTTTCACTTATGGCACAATTTTGTGGGAATATGGGGTGTCAATGAAGAAGTTTCAAATTTAGGCAAATTTAGGCTCGATGGGCTAACTAGTGATATTTTTAAAGTACGGGATAGAAAAGAATGGTAAGAATTGGCTATCAAAGAAATGCCTGAGTCATCTCCCTAACCTGCATATCCTAACTATTTCGCCAAATAGCAAGCAATAACACATAAGCATTTATCATTTAGCATACATAACTCAAGCAAGAGACTCCAAATAGATTCTGTGAGTTTTTGGCATCTCTAACCTAAGTGTTTAGATAGTCGCTTCCATTCCTTTACATTATTCCACCTTACTACACTAGGTGTTTCTAGAAACTACAGCATACATTATATTTTACAGGCAATTATGACACAAAAAAAAAAAAAAAAAAAGAAAAATTTTGGTGACTCAAAATAAACATGAAACAAATAAAAGACTTAAATAAAACATAACATGACACACAAATAAAAACTAAAACACAAAAACACAAACTTAAATCACACATTGCCTCCCATGTGTGTGAGACTCAAAAAAGAGAAAAAAAAACGACACTTACAAACTTTGGCTAAAATGGTGGTGGTGGCGGTGGATAATGATCGACCGTTGGTTGAACAAGGCACTCATTCCGTCGATTTGTTGCCTTGTTTCTTCTTGTACTCTTGTTTGCAAGGTCCGCATCATCTCCTTCGGTGTTGAGTACAATTGCCCTATTTGGGCTCTCAAGGTTCTCGCTTGTGGTTGGCCGGTCACGCCTCATATCGAGCCCCTATTTCGTGCTCATCTTCATCCATGGTTGCCTCTGTTGTTGTTGCCGGTTGTACTCTTCGGGGCTAAAGAGTGCACTATCCCATAGACACCGGTTTCTTTCATGAGTATCTGTGGGTAGTTGTGGGCATCATGTGGCATAGGCGGTAATAAGTGAACCGTGTCCCAATCCACATTGTCACCAACTCTTGATTTCTTCGATGCTCGCACTATCTCTTTTCCCATCAATTATCGCCCTCATAATTCCATAAATCAACTTAATCTTCAGCACTCGGTGAAGTGCGTAGATGGAATCAAAATACCAAGCCTTGGCACCGCTCTAGATCCATTCCTTCCGATCTCTAGCTCAATATTATTCGATCAATGTTGTTGCATGTTCTAAAATGGTTCCAATCGCTACTTTCTTCAACATCAACTGCTTTTAGCGTTGTATTTATGCATATAATTTCCTTACAAAGCACCCTCTCCAAAGTTTGCATAAAATTCCCGCACCATTGTTGTATTCATCGTGTTATCTTCTCCGGATTGACAAATCTCTTCCACCCTTAGCTCAATCATCTTCATAAACGCCTTCATCCCCATAGATCCCCTTTGGTAATCCATTCCCTTCGGAATTACGGGTCTAAGAGTCTTTTGTATCTTTGGTAGGCGTAACTCACGAACCTATTTTCATCGTATTGGGGTGTTGGGGTGGATGCGAGTCTCTTCTCTTCCTGGTGGCCATGGTTAAAACAGTTTCTGGAGCTTTTAACTTAGTGGCACAACGTCTCCTACACACTCAACAACTAGCAGCGAAAAACAACACCCCCAAACTTCAATCTTTCTACTCAATACCCACAACCTTCTTTTCTACTCCTTTCTCCAACTTCACAATCACTTTTCAGCCTCCGAACTACTCCGACTACAATACTTCTCCAAACTACTACCTCCTATGACTTTTAGTAAAAGGATTCAAGAACAAGGATAGGGATTACCTTTTGATGAGAAGACTCAAGCTTGTTCTTGTTTCAATTGGTGGGTTGAGGCTATGGAATGGAGCTTTGTTGTTTGAGATAGTGGTGGGGTTTTGGGAATTTTAGAGGTTAGGTTGTGGGTGGGTGGGATTTGTGGAGGATTTGTGGGAGTTTCAAATTTCGGTTTTGAGAGGAAGGTTAGTTTTTTTTTTTTGAAGTTGGAATTGGGAAAGATCCGATTTTTGGGCGTTTTAAGTTCGATTTTCTAATCATCTGCGCTCGGGCGAAATCCTTGCTTTTCTTCGCGCTCATTAATTTCTTGTACAATCACAAAACAACAAGATCCAATCCTTAGACAAACTAAAATAAAATAACGAAATTAAAATAACATAATTAAAAACCGCTGGTTTTGCCCAACAAGCGCTTTTTATTTTTCTTTTAGCGGACGCAATTAACCTTTCGAGTGCCCATGGATACTTATCCATGATTTATTGCTATAGGTCTCAATTTCCTATAACTATTTGTTCAAACAGGGCCTTAAACATACAAGTATCCCCAAGCACACAAGATGAGTTTGTCTTTTGAAGCTTATTTCGTAGAAACCGTGAAATTCTCTACATCTCTTGACTCTGGGTTGCCGATGGTATGCAATTCCTAATTGGGAGTCATTCGTGATAGCTAGTGGTGTTTCTTCCGTGATAGGTGCATGAAAAAGAATTTCCACAATCCAAAGGTGAATAATTGGATTTGCAATCTTTTCCTTCTCTACACCAAATGCCTCACCAAATTCCTCAATAGTCAGTGTGATTCGTGCTCATCAACTTGCTGTTATTTGAATATGATCGCGAAGTTCGCTATTTTTCCAACCTCTTTATACCCAACCTCATTTCGTCCATGAACCGAAGTTTGGGACCTCGAGAGGAGTAGAGTTTCGTAATTCCTCCTCTCTTCCTCTGGTCGGAGCTCGATCATATTGATGAAATCCATATCTTCAGGATCCCTGAGATGCATCAAAACCAACAAAGAATCACGGCACCCTTGTTTTCACACAATAAATACATAAAATAAACAAAATTAAAAAAAACTATACATAAAACCAAATTAGAAATTAAAAATAGATAAATTTGATATTGAACTATTGCCTAATCCAAAACTTGATGCGCGATTAGATGCAACACTGCACACTTTAAACGCAAGTGCACGTTATCGTATCAAGTAGTATAGTCTTAGATAAGACCGAATATCGGGATTAGGGTTCAAGTACCAATTGTCTATTTTCTAGTATCTATTTGGTGAATTAATGAGTGATTGGTTGTTTATGACTAAGATTTATAAAAGCTAATTAATTATAAAGATTTAATTCAGATGTGATGAGAATAGGGCTTCTATGTATCCTTACTATCCGCTTATGTTACTTACTAATGCATTACTTATGGTGTTCTTCTTTGGAGAAAGCGGTTTCTAAATCGTTTTATACTCCCGCTAGGTTATATAAACACTCAACCCCCATTGTTCCTTACCTAACTTTCACGATAAGGTAACTCTATAGGAGGATTAAGCACAAAACCTAGTTGGCCGTCAGTGAGTTGATCCGTCACGACAATTGCAAAATTAGGGTTGTTAAGCCTCTCATCAACGCTTAAATCTAATTGAGGTATTTTCATCCCCAATTCAAGACCGTCTACCCAACTTACGATATTCACAATCCCTCCTTTTCGTATCGATTAGAAATCATATAGTGATAACTAGTTGTCAATTAGCTACCAAGAATTCAACTCAATTATTGGATAGATCTCTCAATAAGAATAATAACCATAAGCATGCATTACTTTATAACATAAGGTTCAAGAATTCAACATAGAAAGCCTTATAAGAGAATTAGTTCCTAGCCATGAATATGACAAGAACTAATTCAAAGTTCATCATGCAAAACCGAATTAAAGAAAAGAAAAAGAAAAGAAATTACTAATGTTTGGGTCTCCAATCTCCTAGGCAAGAAAACCTTGTGTTTGGCAAGAAAGGGAACCTTGGGTTCTCCTTTATAGGTTTAAAACGTCTCCTTCTTTTCCTTCCAGCGCCCAAAAATCACAAAAGACCTAATTTTTCCGCGTGTTTAGGCGCCATGTCTTCGAATAATAGCGCCATTTCCCCTTTTCCGCCATTTGGCCACTTTAGCCACTTTGACTCAAAAGAAAGAAAATCTATCCTAATACGACACTTTGTATGTACAAAACGGACAAAAGACTAACTAGATCGACTCAAAGGTGTATATAAAATACACCGATCAAATACTCCCAACCTTAACCTTTGCTCGCCTCGAGCAAAGATAAAGAAATACAATAAAATGACAGACTAATAAATAAGAAAATCAACAAAGAAAATACACGCACTCCGCCATTGATCACTTTTGCATGAATGTTAACTAGAAAAACATGAAGGTTAGCGTAATAATACGCAGGAACATATAGCATGGAATTTCAACACATCGAGCTAGATATTTCGCAAACTCATACTTATCATGCTTAAATGGAAGTCAATGTACTCAAGTATGCATATAAATTCAAAAATTCCTATGGCATGCTTACTTGCTATTCTCCACTAATTCGATATACATAAGAGATCTTGGGACTTTGGGGTTGTAATGTAGGCTTAGGTAGGGGTTGGTAAAGATAGGCATTTAGGCTCATTTTTAGCTCTTTGGCTTTTCAATTTTTCCCTTTTTCTTTTGATTCTTTCCTTCAATTCTATCATTCCCTTTGTTTTGGGAGAGTGAAGTGTATTATACAAATAGGCACCCCCAAACTTTTGCCTCTTATTACTTTTCCATTGTGCCTCAAACTTGTTCACTCTTTTGTTTCTTCTTTTTAACACAATGTACTCCACTATTTCATATTTTCACTTATGGCACAATTTTGTGGGAATATGATGAAGAAGTTTCAAATTTAGGCAAATTTAGGCTCGATGGGCTAACTAGTGATATTTTTAAAGTACGGATAGAAAAGAATGGTAAGAATTGGCTATCAAAGAAATGCCCGAGTCATCTCCCTAACATGCATATCCTAACTATTTCGCCTCAAATAGCAACATAACACATAAGCATTTATCATTTAGCATACATAACTCAAGCAAGAGACTCGAATAGGCAGTTACGTGAGTTTTGGCATCTCTAACCTAAGTGTTTAGATAGTGCTTCCATTCCTTTACATTATTCCACCTTACTTCACTAGGTGTTTCTAGCAACTACAAAGATACATGATCTTTGTGACAATTATGACTCAAAAAAAAAAAAAAAAAAAAGAAAATTTTGGTGACTCAAAATAAACATGAAACAAATAAAAGACTTAAATAAAACATAACATGACACACAAATAAAAACTAAAACACAAAAACACCCTTAAACTTAAATCACACATTGCCCCCAACGCAGACTAAAAAAGACAAGAAAGAAAACGACACTTACAAACTTTGGCTAAAATGGTGGTGGCGGTGGATAATGATCGACTATTTGTTGCCTTGCGCGTCTGCATCATCTCCTTCGGTGTTGGTACAATTGCCCTATTGTGGGCTCCGCGTTTACTGCCTTGTTGGTTGGCGGTGTGGCCTCGTGCCTCAGTCCCCTATTTCGTGCTCATCTTCATCCACGGTTGCCTCTGGTTGTACTCTTCGTCAGCCGCAGGGCTGGGGTCGCAAAAGAGTGCACTATCCCATGTTTCTTTCATGAGTATCTGTGGGTAGTCGCTGTGGGATGCACTCATGGCATAGACTGTAATAAGTGAACCGTGTCCCAATCCACCTGTCACCAACTGATTTCTTCGATGCTCGCACTATCTCTTTTCCCACATCAATTATCGCCCCCTAATTCCATAAATCAACTTAATCCGTCTTACAGCACTCGTAGCGAGTCGAAGATGGAATCGTCTGACGAAGGTTACAATAGATCCATTCCTTCCGATCTCAAAAGCATACTTCTGTAGAGCTCATCAGGTGATATTATTCTTTGCTCTGTCACCATGTTCTAAAATGGTTCCAATCGCTACTTTCTTCAACATCAATTAGCGTTGTATTTATTGCTTCAGGCATATAATTTCCCCTTACAAGCACCCTTCGCCTTCTCCGAAAGTTTGCATAAAATTCCCGCCATTGTTGTATTCATCGTGTTATCTTCTCCGGATTGACAAATCTCTTCCACCCCTTAGCTCAATCATCTCCTGGGCTCATAAACGCCTTCATCCCCATAGATCCCCTTTGGTAATCCATTCCCTTCTCGAATTACGGGTCTTCTTTTGTATCTTTGGTAGGCACAGTAACTCACGAACCTATTTTCATCGTATTGGGGTGTTGGGGTGGATGCGAGCCTCTTCTCTTCCCGGTGGCCATGGTTAAAACAGGAGCTTTTAACTTAGTGGCACAACGTCTCCTACACACTCAACAACTAGCAAATAAAACAACACCCCAAACTTCAATCTTTCTACTCAATACCCACAACCTTCTTTTCTACTCCTTTCTCCAACTTCACAATCACTTTTCACCTCCAACTACTCCAACTACAATACTTCTCCAAACTACTACCTCCTATGACTTTTAGTAAAAGGATTCAAGAACAAGGATAGGATTACCGAAGACTGCTTGTTCTTGTTTCAATCAGCGAGTTGAGGCTATGGAATGGAGCTTTGTTGTTTGAGATAGTTGGGGGTTTTGAATTTAAGAGTTTAGGTTGTGGTTGGGTTGGATTTGTGGAGGATTTGTGGGAGTTTCAAATTTCGTGGGTTTTGGAGAGGAAGGTTAGTTTTTTTTTTTTGAAGTTGGAATTGGGAAAGATTTTTGGGGTCCGATTTAAGTTCGATTTTCCGCCTCCTAATCATCTGGACCCGCTTCTCGAAATCCTTGCTTTTCTTGATTTATTTTCGTCCCCGTTTAATTTCTTGTTACACCAATCACAAAACAACAAGATCCAATCTGGTGAGACTTCTTTCGACAAACTAAAATAAAATAACGAAATTAAAATAACATAATTAAAAAAACCGTTGGGTTTGCGACATGAGCGTCTTTCGTAAAAACCGCGGTGCTCCCTTCACAACAAGTTTTTTTTACGCTTTTAGCCTGACATTAACCTTTACGAGTGCCCATTGGATCCACGATTTATTGCTATAGGTCTCAATTTCCTATAACTATTTGTTCAAACAGGGCCTTAAACATACAAGTATCCCCAAGCACAAGATGAGTTTGTCTTTAGGTTATTTCGTAGAAACCGTGAAATTCTCTACATCTCTTGACTCACGGGGTTGCCGATGGTATGCAATTCCTAATTGGGAGTCATTCGTGATAGCTAGTGGTGTTTCTTCTGATAGGTGCATGAAAAGAATTTCCACAGAATCGAAGGTGAATAATTGGATTTGCAATCTTTTCCTTCTCTACACCAAATTGCCACCAAATTCCTCAATAGTTGGGTGTGATTCGGGCTCCTCAACTTTGTCGTCTATTGAATATGATCGCGAAGTTCGCTATTTGCGTTTCCAACCTCTTTATACCCAACCTCATTTAGTCCACGTCCATGAACCAGTTTGGGACCTCGCGGTGAGTAGAGTTTCTCGTAATTCCTCCCTCTCTTCCTCTATGGTTGAGCTCGATCATATAGAAATCCATATCTTGATCCCCGAGATGCATCAAAACCAACAAAGAATCACCTTGTTTTCACACAATAAATACATAAAATAAACAAAATTAAAAAAACTATACATAAAACCAAATTAGAAATTAAAAATAGATAAATTTGATATTGAACTATTGAAAACTTGATGCGCGATTAGATCGCACTTTTAAACGCAAGTGCACGTTATCGTATCAAGTAGTATAGTCTTAGATAAGACCGAATATCGGGATTAGGGTTCAAGTACCAATTGTCTATTTTCTAGTATCTATTTGGTGAATTAATGAGTGATTGGTTGTTTATGACTAAGATTTATAAAAGCTAATTAATTATAAAGATTTAATTCGGATGTGATGAGAATAGGGCTTCTATGTATCCTTACTATCCGCTTATGTTACTTACTAATGCATTACTTATGGTGTTCTTCTTTGGAGAAAGCAGTTTCTGAAATCGTTTTATACTCCGTTAGGTTATATAAACACTCAACCCCGATGTTGTTCCTTACCTAACTTTCGATAAGGGTAACTCTATAGGAGGATTAAGCACAAAACCTAGTTGACCGTCCACGCAACACGCGCAAAATTAGGGTTGTTAAGCCTCTCATCAACGCTTACAAATCTAATTGAGGTATTTTCATCCCCAATTCAAGACCGCTCACCCAACTTACAAAGATATTCACAATCCTCCTTTTCGATTAGAAATCATATAGTGATAACTAGTTGTCAATTAGCTACCAAGAATTCAACTCAATTATTGGATAGATCTCTCAATAAGAATAATAACCATAAGCATGCATTACTTTATAACATAAGGTTCAAGAATTCAACATAGAAAGCCTATAAGAGAATTAGTTCCTAGCCATGAATATGACAAGAACTAATTCAAAGTTCATCATGCAAAACTGAATTAAAGAAAAGAAAAAGAAAAGAAATTACTAATGTTTGGGTCTCCAATCTCCTAGGCAAGAAAACCTTGTGTTTGGCAAGAAAGGGAACCTTCTCCTTTATAGGTTTAAAACGTCTCCTTCTTTTCCTTCCCAAAAATCCGTCAAAGACCTAATTTTTTCAGCAAAGTTCTGCAATACGTGTTTTGGCGCGAATAATAGCGCCGCGTTTGCCACTTTCTCCGTTTTTTCCCCGCTCCTTTTTCCGCCATTTGGCCACTTTAGCCACTTTGACTCAAAAGAAAGAAAATCTATCCTAATACGACACTTTGTATGTACAAAACGGGACAAAAGACTAACTAGACTGACTCAAAAGGTGTATATAAAATACACCGATCACCAATTCACACAACTTTTGAGATCAAGATTGGAGACCACTTCTTAGTAATTTCTTGTTTCTTGTTTTATTTCTTTGTAGTTTATGTTGGATGTTAATTTAGTTTTTGTCATGTCTATGGCTAGGAACTAACCTAATCTAGGGTTTTCCATGTCAAATCACTTGAACCTTATCATTATGAATTAATGCATGTTTTTGGTTCTTCTTGTTATTGTTGAGATTTATTCAATAATTGTCTTGAATGTTTGGTAATTAATTGATCACTAATTATCATAATTCATATGATTTCTAATCAAAAGCCGAAAAGGGAGATTGTGAATATGCTATAGTTGAATAAACATAGGTTAAATCGTGGATGAAAGTACCCCGATACTTGTGTAGTCTTAATAGGTTATTGCTCTTAATCCTCATTTATAGTCAATCTTATCACCGAAAGGTAGAAGGGTTCTATATTGGGGTTGAGTGTTTATATTACCTTAACAGGAGTATAAAACGGCTTAGTTAACCTGCTATCTCAAAATAGAATAAGAACCATAATTAATTGCATTAACAAGTAAGATAAGCGGATAGTTGAGGAGATTTGAAAGCCCTATTTCCATCATATCTGTAGTAAAACAAAGTAGTTTAATTAGCATTTATAATTATAGTTATAAACACTTTATCAATCATCGGTTACCAAATAGATACCATAGAATAGAATTTGAGAATTGAACACTAATCCCTGAGGACGATAACTCGGTTTTCTAGACTATATTACTTGTCACGACACGTGCACTTGCGTTAGTATGTGCATAAATCACACACAAATATGAGTGTGTATTCTTTTATGAGGTAAAAGAGTATGTTAAAATAGTGGGAGCTAATTAAACTAAAGACCATGTTAGTTAGTTAACGAATGTGTTCAATAGAAATTATGTTAGAATGTTAGTTTCAAGTCTATCTTTTCTTCAGTTACAATGTCGAATCTGTCACTTAAAATGTTGGTTGAAACGAACAAGCTGAATGAAGCCAATTTTCCTGACTGGTTAAGAAATTTGTGTTTGGTTTTGCGATTAGAAAAGATTGAGTATGTATTGAATACATCACTCCCTACAGTCCCTGCTGAAGATTCTGAAGCGTACGCCCTGTTTGACAAGGCAGTCTATCAGAAATACTTGATGATGCTATTGTGGCACACTATTTCATGTTATCTTCTATGACTCCAGAGTTACAAAGACATCATGAACATATGGGCCCTAACGAGATGCTGGAACATCTGAAGAGTCTCTATGACTCATAATCTCAGACTATGGAGTACGAGCTGTTGAGAGACCTCTTCAAATGTAAGTTGAACGAAGGGGGTCAGGTGTCACAACATGTTTTGAAGATGATTGGATTAATTGAGAGGTTGACTTCGATTGGAACGAAGCTGCCCATAAATGTTTCTATTAATCTAATCTTGAACTTTGCTTCCTAGTTTCTTTGAGAACTTTATTGTGAATTACAACATGAATGGAACCAAATCGAATCTCCCATAGCTTCATAATATGTTGAATACCTTCGAATCGTCCATCTCCAAAGGTAAAACTGTGCTCATGGTGGGCTCATCTAGCAAGTTCAAGCCTAAGGGTAAGAATGTGCAGAAGAAAAAGGGTAAGACGATTGCCTCCACACCCACAGCTATGAAACCTCGAGGAGTTGTTCAAAAGAGGGACAAAATAGCTGCTGATGTTTACCTCAATTGCAAGAGAAATGGGCATTGGAAGAAAGATTGTACAACCCCAGGAGGAGACAAAGCACAAGGTGCTTCTGGCCCTACTGGACAAGGTATGTTTGTTATTGAAATAAATATGTCTATAACTAATTCTCACTGTTGGGTATTAGATACCGCTTGTGGCTCACACATTTGTAACAATGTGTAGGGGCTAATTGACAACATAAAGGTTGGACCTTGGAAAGTAGATCTACGCGTTGGAAACGGAGCAAGAGTTGATGCTGAACGTGTGGGGACTTATAAACTAGATTTACCTTTATGCTTTTGTTTAGAACTGAATAATTGTTATTTTGTTCCCTCGTTAACGAAGAATGTTATTTTTGCCCCTATGTTAGACATTGATGGGGTTTTCTCATTTATTACCAATGGAAATTATGTTTTCTCTTATAATGGTTTTATTTGTGGAAATGCACCGCTTGTGGATGGATTGTATGTTTTAAACTGCAGCCATGAAATTTTCAATATTCAAAATAAACGAGCTAAAATTAGTAATCCTAGAAATCCTACCTACTTATGGCACTGTAGACTTGGTCACATCAATGAATCAATGATAGAAAGATTGAGGAAATTAGATTACCTAGAACCATTTGACTTAGAGTCATATGGTTATTGTGAATCTTGCTTAAGAGGAAAGATGACAACCAAATCACTTTCTGGGAAAGGGGTACGTGCCAAAGAGGTACTTGAGTTAGTCCATACTGATGTATGTGGGTCGTTTTTAACTCAAGCTAAGGGAGACTTTCTTTATTTCATCACTTTTACAGACGATTTCTCAAGGTTTTGGCATGTGTATCTTATGAAGCATAAGTCCGAAGCTTTTGAGAAATTCATGGAGTACAAGTCAGAAGTAGAGAAGCAACTTAAAACAAGTATCAAAACTCATTGATCAGATCGAGGAGGTGAAAACTTAAGTAAAGAATTTCTAGATTACTTGAAGCTTCATGGAGTTCAATCAAAATGGACACCTTTCGAAACGCCAAAAATGAATGGTGTTGTTGAGAGGAGAAATCCGATCTTAAGATATGGTTAGATCCATGATGAGCTTCTCAGCTCTACCAACATACCTATGGGGATATGTATTACAAAACTTAATCTATATTTTGAACAAAGTTCCTTCAAAGTCAGTAGACAAAACTCCATATGAGATATGGAATGACAAGAAGCCAGCACTTAGACACATGCGACCCTGGGGGTGCGCTGCATATGTAAAGAAGTTGCTTACTGACAAGTTAAAATCTAAAAGTGAGAAGTATTATTTTGTGGGGTATCCTAAGGACACAATGGGATACTACTTTTATCTTCCTGGTGAACATAAGTTTGTTATTTCCAGAAATGTAACTTTCCTTGAAGAAGACTATGTCTACAAGGAACAGAGTTACAATAAGATAGAACTTGAACAAATTAAAGAAGTGCAAAATAATATAGAGGATGAACCCTTGTCAAATGACCTAGGCAAGGATTCAGTGGGAGTATTTAGTGAAGATTGGGTACTTAGAGTACGCCCTTCAGTCAGTGGGAGTGTTGTGAGAGGTAATGCAAAAATGCAAGACTCTCATACACAACCAATGGAAGATAATACAATGGTTGTACATCATCATATTCAAGAAAATGATATTCCTGAAAGTTCTCAAGGTGGTGGATTGTCCAACACACAAACACCTTCCCATAATCAAAATACAATAAATACTGAAACGCAGAATATTCAACTCCATAGGACAACTAGGACTCATCGTGCACCGGAAAAACTTAACCTCCTTGTTGAAACACACAATGAGATAGATATTCCTGATGATGTTAAGCTTACTACCTACAGTGAAACAATATTAGACATTGATTCACATAGATGGCAAGAATCCATGAAATCCGAAATGGAATCCATGTACATAAATCAAGTATGGAACTTGGTTGATTTGCCAACAGGGGTTAGACCCATATGATGCAAGTGGGTCTTCTAGAAGAATATTGATGCATATGGAAAAGTACAGACTTATAAAACAATATTGGTGGCTAAAGGTTATAATCAACGGTCTGGGGTCGATTATGACGAAACCTTTTCACCTGTTGCAAAGATTAAGTCCATTCGGATTTTTCTTGCAATAGTTGCATACTATGATTATGATATTTGGCAAATAAATGTTAAAACTACCTTCCTTAATTCTAATCTAATTGAGGAGGTGTATATGATACAGCCAGTGGGTTTTACATTCAAGACTCAACCCAAAGCAGTATGCAAGCTACAGAAGACCATTTATGGACTTAAGCAAGCCTCAAGAAGTTGGAATATTTGTTTTGACAAAGCACTCAAATCGTTTGATTTTATTAGAAGCAAAGAAGACACATGCGTTTATAGTAAACGCACAGATAAGAGATTGTCTTTATTGTCATATATATAGATGACATATTGATAATGGGAGATAATAAAACTCTCGTGCAATCAGTCAAGGAATGGTTATCCAGCACCTTCATGATGAAGGACTTGGGTGCAGCCTGCTACATTCTTGGAATTAGGATTTACAGAGATAGACCTAATAGATTGTTGGGGTTGTCACAGTCTGTATACATAGACAAAGTGCTAAAATATTTCTCTATGGAGAATTCCTAGAAAGGAAATCTTCCTATAGGTCAAGGCATTAAGTTATCAAAGAAGGATAGTCCTTCTACTGTTGTAGAACTTGAACGCATGAAAAGGATCCCATATGCTTCAGATATAGGATCAATCATGTATGACATGACCTGTACGAGGCCAGATGTGGCCTATGCACTTAGCATGACTTGCAAATTCCAGCAGAATCCTGGGAGGAACACTGGAAAGCAGTCAAGAGTATTCTTAAGTATCTTAGACGAACTAAAGAATATTTCTTAGTTTATGGTGGACAAGAAAAGTTATTAGCTAATGGGTACACTGATGATAGTTTTCAGACAAACCTTGATGACTTCAAATCTCAGTCTGGTTATGCCTTCATTTTAAATTATGGAATAGTGAGTTGGAAAAGTTCCAAACATGCTACAACTGCTGATTCAACTATTGAAGCCGAGTAAATTTCTGGATCGAACGCTGGTAAGGAAGTTGTCGCGATATATGAGTTCTTAAAAGAACTAAGGGTTGTTCCAAGTGCCACTTGTCCAATAATGATTTATTGTGACAACACTGGCGCGATTGTGTAAGCTAAGGAACCAAGATCAACGAACAGAAATAAGTATGTACCAAGGAAATACCACATACTCAGAGAGATGGTGGAGACTGAAGAAATAAAGTTAGACTACGTTCCCAAAGATGAAAATCTAGCATACCCATTTACAAAAACTATTAAACTTAGTCAAGCATAATGGTCATTTAAAAAACATGGGAATTAAATACGTTGGAGATTAGCTCTAGGCCAAGTGGGAGATTGAAAGTATATATGTCCTAAAAGACAATCATTTTAGGGACAGATGTACTTAAAAACATTCATATTATTAATGAGATTGGCCAGAGTGAGAAGAGTTATGACCCGATAGCTCTATGCCTGCGGAGACCTGTGTTTTTGGTAAACAGTCGCAACTCTACCTCGAGGGTGGATGTAAGGAAGCTCGACCTAGGAGCGCATCTACATAATAAAGAGAGCACATCATTTTCTTGTTTGACAAGCACCTTACGTACGAAAAATGCTTTCTGTCATTTTGCCATTTATCTTACCTTAAGAAGAAAGATGAGGTATGAAGCGTGGGTGAACTAATGGTACTGGACTGATAGCAGGTACGCTAATAGTTGTCCACCAAGGAAACTCCAAACAACTCCACTGCGACTGAGCGATCTCATCGATCTGACCCAATAAATTACTTAAGAGAGAGTAACTAGGGTCCTCTCGATCTCCTTTCCTTCTTACAGTAACTCGAGTCTCGTGCAAGCACCGCCCTAAGACTCTTCTTTGTTTTGTTTATTTGAATTTCCCTTAGGTCAAAAAGAAAGAAAATGGCTAAAAAGAGCCTGCTTCCTTTATCATATATATGAGATGGCGGGCCTTTTTAAGCAAAAGATGATATTCTGCTGCGGTTGAATCGGATAAAGCTGGTTAGATAGAGTAAGTGGAGATATTTATGGCATTTGCAATTACTGAATTGTTTTTTATTGTTTGTATCATTCATTAATGTGCATCTCTTGAGCTTACGTTGTCATTGATAGAGTGAGATATTATTGATAGAGCATAGTTCTTAAAGAAGCCTCGACTGATGATCATTAAGAATGATATATCAATGATATATTATAAGTCGACATGTGGTCCACATCACATTCTTAGAGAATGTAGTATGTCTCACTTACTACTAGTAATGGTTGCTAGTGATGGACACATGGATACTCTTAGAGAGTATTGGCATGCCCCGCTGATAAACTGTTTGTTATAAATATCTAGAGTATTATCAGCATGTGGGAGATAAATGTCCTTTCATTTGAGGTCAATACATACTTAATTTGCAGAGTAATGTACTTTGATCTTGTCCTAAATTTAAATTCCTTATAGGATAAGACATGACTTGTATTGGGTATATTGCGATGCAAACTAAGGTGGTAGTTGAGCGAAAAATAGAATTCATTCCTCGATTTGGATGTTCGAGAGAACACTCAACTTCTCAGATATTAGATCGACCAAGTCATTGGCCAATGCAAGAGACATATTTGAGATATGGTCTAATTGTCAACTAATAAAGATGAGATAAGGTGATCAAACCATTTGGATAGACACATGGCAGATCCTAAGCTTGCTAGACTATGTCGCGAATGAAAGGAATTTATCATCTCACATAAAGGTTATGTTTATTAGAGTCTTGTAAACGTTCTTCACATAGTGAGTTCGTCATGTGGCGTAATCTAGGAGTTCTGTGTGAACCTTAATTTGATTAAGTGTCGATGTGTGAAGGCCTAAAGAGTCACACTAAGTCGATTGTCTTTTTGGTCTAAGGGTATATTGAGAGAATATAAAATATTCGATTTAGAATCGAGATATTTTAAATCAATAAATTATGGGATAATTTCATTTGATGAAAATTATTGAATTAAGTCAAAATTAGATTTTGGATTTAATTAAAATCAAAACGTGCTGAAACATTAAAATAAAAGTTCGACTGGCCCACTTCAATTCGGATGTGGATCAGGCTTTTAAGCATGATCCCAGTCTGATTTGTATTTTAATGTTTCCCTATATATTCAGCGCTTAACCTCATAATTTAGGTGACTAGGCTTATAAACTTAATTCTCAGTTTCTGAACTCAGAGTTCAGAGATTAAAATCCTCTCAAATCTCTGTCAAGATTTTCTAGATTTCCTAACAGAGGGATATACCGAAACAAGACTTGCACCCGAGCAGACAATCGCGTGCGCACCTTTTAGTAGAGACTGCAAAACATAAACTGTAAGTTTTCTTGTGTCTTTGCAGATTTCAATTGTAACATAATCATAGCAGACGAATTTGTTGGGGCAAGTAAGTTAACAAAATTTTAAACTTCCGCTGTGCGTGTTTTAGACCCAATAAAATCCTATCGTCATTGCATTGCATAACGTTTGTCTTGCATTACATCACATTACATCTTTATCCGTGACATTGTGATTGGCTCGGATTGCATTATATTGCGTGGTTCTTACATCGATCTGATCGTGTTGAGAAGTTTGTACTTATTACTGGACTTGGGAGGAATTGTGTTGGACGACTTTATGGGTTGATTTAGTTGGATTCTTGAAAGATTTCAGTCTTTTTTGCTTAACTTGATTAAATATGAGATTTTATCTGATTTATGGAGATAGTTCATCTCTCATCTGTTGATAACTATATCTATTTAAGCAAACATTTTCAGACTAATCCTCGTCGCTACTTCAGTTAGGGTCGGTCAAGGATATTGCTACACATGCTTTCCGTACTCATAACACTTGCTGCATTTTTATACGAGAGTTCTAGCTGGTTGTGATGAGATGTGGGTTGTTCTACTATTTGGAGTCTCGGGGTGAGATGTTGGCCTATTCATAGCACTGGACTCCGATTCTGTTTCTTTATTTTACTGCCTTTCTATTTTTTGACAGTGTGCTGTCAACAATCTTGTATTTAATTTTATTTTAGGTACGCTCTTGACTCACATCATGTACTAATTTATATCTTGAGGAGTAGTGTAAGATTGGGAGGATCAATCGATCAAATGAGAAGATAGTGATCATGGTAAGACTACGAGGGAAAGTTGAGTAAAGATAAATACATGAAATGTGGTCTTTTGTGATGGTTCGAGACGGTAGAACTTCATGTACGGGTTTGTATGAAGAGTTTTCCTTTTATACTACAGGGTGGAAGTCCAGTGAAGAGAACTCAAATGATTCAAAGTTGGTGACCTGACGGTCATAGTGGTAAAGTGCTCATCTGACGAAGTTAAGGTGTGTTAAGTTTGATATCTATTAATTTTTCTGATAGGACAATTTACAGTAATATACTCATAACCTTTTATACGAATATTGTAATGATGAACAATTTAAAATCTTGGAAACTAGACTTCGGAATTTAATTTGATATATAATTCATAGTTCAATTCTTTGTCCGCTTGGAGATATGACAGTTTGAAGTAGGTTAGGTGCGTCTAATGTCATCTTCTTCCCTTAACTCCAACTTGTTCGGAACCACCTCTTCCCTCTTCTAAACATCAGTAGACATTACAAACATAAGATTTATGTATTTGTTAAGAGTCCCAAATCGGATATGGAATGAGAACATGGACTACTTATATGGATTTGGACAATTCTCACTCTACAAGCTAGCTTTTGAGGTTGAGTTAGGCCAAAAATCTATTTTTACATGGTGATCTCATTCCAATTCTTTGTTCACCGATATTGGGCCCTCAAATTATATTATTCACGCTTCAATTAACAAGGTCTGGTTGAGCGGAGAGTTTTAAGAGTCTAACATCGATATAAAATGGGAATATGAACTCAGACTTATACAATCCTCACTCTAAAAAGTTAATTTTTGAGGTTAAATTAGGTCCAAAATTCATTGTTACCGTATTATATACCTTCACAACTCTTTGAACACCCTTGTCCCCGAGTTAGGGCCTGAGCCAAGACGTAATTCTTAGCGAATTTGTTTTCCGGCGTTATACTTGTACACAACTGATGAGGGATAGTATAATATTCTCTAACACTATTTCATACATGTAACTGAGTTCGAAGGATTACACGTGGATATTTTACACTACATAAAGTGGAGAAAGAGGAGGCTCAACAAAAGTGGATTTCGGAGTAGGAGATGGACAAATTAGACTCAACATGCTAATTAGTGAGGGGCCATTCGTACGAATTCCCCTATCTTGGGATAGTGTTTAATTTTTGTCATTCAAATTGTTGGTTTTTAATTTTTAGCCTTCTGTGCTTTAAGTAATAAAAAGTGGTCGAAATATTTCTGACATCGAAAAAAAATAATTGACCTACTCTTATCTATGACCTAATTTTGCAAGGCATAAGTTAATTGGTTGTACGACATAAATTGTGTAGTACCTGATTCAATCGGCATAAATTTATATTTTCACATCATTATATAACACAAGTTATGCCTTACAAGCCATAACTTAGTTCCTATAAAAAATGAACTTATGTCTTGTCTGACATGAATTTTGTAGTGCTCAATAAATTAGATACTACACAACTTATGCCGGATAACTAAATTTCTACATAATTTATGTCGGATAAGGAATAAGTTATGAACTTATGTCTTGCAATTTTTTTTGCTTAAGAAAACAGCGAATGATCGACTCTGTTGGAGATCGAAGACAAAATCTTATTTCGTATGCCTTGCGAAATTAGGTCATAGAAAAGAGTATTTTGGTCCACAAACTTTATTAAATGAGAAGCATATCAGCGGTTTGAGGGGCAAAAATTAAAGACAACCTAAAATAGGGAAAGTCTGCGCAAAAAAAAAAGATTAGTGGACCTAGAGCATTGTAATGGCTTAATGGCTGACTTGAATGAAACAAATCCAGCCAATAAAACAGTAAAAATTTCATTGGATGTCTTATTTTAGTCACCCTATTTAAGTAATACCCGCCTTATGTTATTTTTCATGAGTACACAATTTTTAATGTAGTTCAAACATGTATGCATAAGAAGTGCAGACATAATTGAAAAGAAGTGTGTTAAATGAGTATGTTATATTTGTTGTGTTTTTTGCAAATTGATGATTGGAGTTTGTTCTTTATTATACATGGACCCATGTTTGAAATTTGCTTATTTAGAATAGATTCAGTATTGAATCGTATGTTGGATTGTTGAAATTTGAAGAACAAATTATTATTATTTGTTCAGATTGCATATCTGAATTTTAGCATGTTCTTATTTGTATCAGTCATGTATAAATGAGGTGTAAACATACATAAACATATTTTTGACAAAAAAATTCCTGACACATATAATTGAAATTTTAGCCTATTTTTATATGTACTTCAATCATGTACAACTGAAGGTCAGATATACATGAAATAATTCAGCTGAAAAAAATCAGACATACATGACTGAAATCTTAACAAATTTTTACACGCACCTCAGTAAAAAATAACCAAACTTTGCCCTTGGCAACCCATACACCAAGCATCAGGTAAAATCGTTTGATGTTTGGCCTTCACGAGGCCACACTTTCAGACGCGAATGTCTGAAGTTGTCAAGCTTCAGGTGCGAAGGGGATGATGGTGCAAAAAAAAATTGACTGGTATTACTTAAATGACTCGATCAAATTAGGATATTTGTGCACTTCTATCAATAAAACATAAAGAGTAATATGTTGTGTGAAGAAGCTTACCAAAGTTTTGGCTATTAATAGTATGTAGAGATCAATTATAGCGTCAACCCAAAATCTTACCTCGAGGATACAACACTTACGCCAGAAAAAGTAACGCAAAAAAAGTAATAGAAACTTAGAAAGTAGGACATTCATATAATTAGATTGAACATATTAGAGTGATGGTTTAATTAATTCGTCTCTTTTTAATTAAATGTCTCTCTCCATAACTTTATTTCGTGTGAATATTCAATATTTCAATTTCAGTTCCTCAAACCTCTTAGCACTCATTTCAAAAGATTTCACGACCTGTGTTTAGAGGAAAATGAAACTTTTTTTGTGCGGAATGTCCTTCGAAGGCACTAGTCTTTAATCCCCTCAAATTTGGAATCTTTAATTTTTGTCATTCGTCTAAAAATTTACGGGGTTCGGATTCGAATCAGCTCGTGCAAAAACTAGAAAAAAATTGCAAGATAGAGATTTGTAGCAAAACTAGGCCTATTAATTAAGTCAATATCGGCAGAAGTTTGCCTTTAAAGCAGAGATTTGTCTTAAAGCCTAATTTTGGGTAAAAGTTTGTCTTGTGGCAAACTTCTGTCGAATAGGCCTAATTTTACCCCATTATGCATATTTTTGCTACAAACCTCTGTCTTGCGAAATTCTTTTAATTTTTTTCTGAGCAGAGATTCGAACCCAGAATCTCAGACTATTAGACGAAGGACAAAATTAAATATTTTAAATTTGATGAGCAAAAATTAAAGACCACCCTAAAATAAGGGCATTCGTGTGAATTGTCCGAAATGAAATCTACCGGATCGTGTGATTTTTAAAAAGTGATTGCAGAGCAGTGGAATACACAGGATCATAGTGTCATGACAAGGTTTGGAAGCAGCTAGGTATGGTCAAGTAAGGTCTTAAGCAGTTGAATACCAAGGAGTGCGTTGGCATAGGTGAGAAGGCAGGTCTTGCTAGACAATAGCTGCTAGAAGTGCAAAATCAGATGAAGGATGGGATGCATTTGGAGTCACTTGATACTGAAAGGGATCTCAGAGCTCAACTAGATAAATGGACAACCATAGAAGAAAGCATCATTAGACAAAAGTTCAGAGTGCAATGGCTAAAGTTAGGAGATTCTAATACAAGATATTTTCATGCATCACTGAAATACATAGAAGCTCAAAAGAGGACAAAGAGTGTGATTAAAGACAATGAGGATATTTCTCAGAATGATGCAGAAGTAGAAAAAGAAATGCTTAGGTTTTATAAAGGTCTATTAGGCACTTCAACAACAGAACTTCCAGGAGTGCACCCTGATATTATGAATGAGAGATATAAGTTGAATAGGGAACAACAAGTGAAGTTAATACAACCTGTCAGCAAGAGGAAATACACCAAGCTATGTGGGATATTGATGATCTGAAAGAACCGGGGCATGATGGACTGAATGCCTTTATAAGAAGTCTTACTGTTATAGGCGATGACATAACCTCTACAGTACTGGATTTCCTTGAAAGGCAGCAGATGTATAAGTCAGTTAATTGCACAAGTGTTACTTTTATACCAAAAGTCCCTAACCAATCCACGGTCAAGGAATACAGGCCCATATCCTGTTGTACTGTGCTATACAAGATCATTTCTAAAGTGATTACTCAGACTTATATGGATCAACTGGTGGACAATAGTCAGACAGGATTTGTACCAGTGTCATATCAGACAATATAATCTTGAGCCATGAATTGATGAAAGATTATACTAGAAAAGGTATAACTCCTAGGTGGATGATGAAAATAGACATGCAGAAGACCTATGATTCTGTAGAGTGGGTGTTTTTGGAGTAGGTCTTATACAAGCTTAATTTTCCAAGGATGTTTATCAAATGGATAATGACTTGCATTACTACAATCTCTTATTCTATAACTATCAATGGCAAGTTGTCTTAGCCTTTCCCAGCCAAAAAAGGACTAAGGAAAGGATACCCAATATCCCCATATTGTTTGTGTTAGTTATGAAATACCTCACTAGAATGATGAAGACTTTAAAGAATGATCCTCACATAATCACATTAAGTTTCATCCCAGGTGCTTCAAACTGAATATTATACTATTGGCATTTGCTGATGATCTCTTGTTATTCTGCAAAGGAGAAATAGCTTCTGTGAAAATGGTGTATTCCTTTAGTTCTCTAAAGCATCAGGGCTTGTAGCTAATATAGGGAAGGGCTCCATTTATTTTGGAGGAGTAGCATCCATCACATATTGTAATTAGGATTGTAATCAATTAGTAATCAATTAGAATAATTGTAAACAATTAGCATCTTATATTTTAGGTAATTTAGATTAGTACTACATCTTATGATCTTCCAATCACATACTCAAGGAATCAATTTCTAATATTGTATCAAGAGCCTAAAATCATTTGGCCTAAAAATATTACTTCCTCCTCTCGGTTTCTTTTCTCTAAACCGAATTACCATTCAATTTTTTTTTCTTTTTTTCTATTTCTGGGCCTTGGTTTTGTTAAGATAAAACCCAATCCTAATACTACTTAACTTCTCTAAACCTAATATCCTAGCCGAAACAAAACCCTCGCAACCCCTTTTTTTCAGCTACATTCTTCTTCTACAAAAAAAAAAATAGGGTTCTTTATTCTACTTCCATCAACAGAAAACATCTTCTCCTTTCTTTGTTTGATTTCTAGTAGAAACTATGGACGAAAAATAAACTTTTCATCCTGCTCTTTCCGTAAATAACGTAAAGAACTTTATCTCCATAACACTTGAAATGGAAAAATAGCAATACACCTCTTGGGCGGAATTGTTCAAAATTTATTCTCGCGCTTATGAGGTAATAGACCATATCATCCCTTCTGAGTCATCGTCGGATACCACTACGGTGGACAAAAAGCTATGGTCCCGATTAGATGCTATAGTCCTTCAATGGATTTATAACACAATATCAAATAATCTTCTACATACCATATTAGAGTTGAATTCTACGGCTCAATAGGCATGAGAACGTTTACAAAACATATTTCAAGATAACAAACGTTCTAGGGTTGTATATCTTGAATACCAATTTACTAATGTTAAATTGGATGACTTCTCCAATGTTTCCGCCTATTGTTAGGAATTGAAGGTACTTGCAGACCAACTATCCAACGTTGGTTCGCCGGTCACAAATCAAAAGTTGGTCCTTCAATTAATTACCGAACTGAATGAACAATATGATGGAGTCGCTACGTTTATTCAACAAGGCAATCCATTGACTACATTCTACGAGGTTCGGTCGAGGTTGATTCTTGAATAAAAACGAAAAGCAAAACATGCATCATCCGGAGCAGTCAACACCAGAACCGCCCTCGTTTCCACCAATTCGTTTTCCACATATTTTCAACCATAAAATTTCGGTTCTGGTAATGGTGGAAACTGAAACAATAATGGTAAAAATGTGGCTCAAATCGTAATAATAACAAAGGAATAAATAATGGTGGAAAGGGACGAGGAAAAGGAGGTGGCCAACCAAACTGACGATGGCGCGCTACCGACAAGAATGTGGGGCAAGACCACCGCGGCTCGCCACGATGCGCGAAAAGATGCACACACTTTAACGCAAGTGCACGTTATCGTGACAAGTAATATAGTTTTGGTAAGACCGAATATCGTCCACAAGGATTAGTGTTCAAGTACCAATTATCTATCTTTTGGTATCTATTTGGTAACCGATATTGATTTTTGTTGTTTATGACTAATAATTATAAAGGCTAATTAACTATAGGTTTACTTCAACAGGATGATGGAATAGCTTCCACGCCTCCTCAACTATCCGCTATGTTACTTATTAATGCAATGAATTATGGTTCTTCTTCTCTCATGAGCTAGCGGAGTTTCTGAAATCGCTTTATACTCCGTTAAGGCTATATAAACACTCAACCCAGATGTTCTTTCTACCTTTCGGTGATAAGGATGACTCTATAGGAGGATTAAGACCAAAAACCTAGTTAACCGTCACGCGCCATGCGTAAAATTAGGGTTGTTAAGCCTCTCATTAACGCTACATAAGTAATTGAGGTATTTTCATCCCCAATCCAAAATATGTCTACCCAACTTACAGCATATTCACAACCTCCTCCTTTTAAAGTTTGATTAGAAATCATATAAGTAATGATAATTAGTGATCAATTAATTACCAAGCATTCAAAGCAATTATTGGATAAATCTCAACAAGAAGAAGAATTACCATAAACATGTATCAATTCATAACATAAGTTTCTAGTGAATTAACATGGAAAGCCCTATAAAAGAATTAGTTCCTAGCCATTGACATGACAAGAACTAATTCAAGGTTCATCATACAAAACTGAAATAAAGGAAAAGAAAAGAAAAGAAATTTACTAAATTATGGTCTCCAATCTTCAATCCAAGAATCCTTGTGTTGTGCAAGAAAGGGAACTCTTAAAAACTGCCTAGGGTTCTTCTTTTATAGGCTCAAAACCGCCTCAACCTTTTCCCTTCAGATCGCCTGCACTCGTCATTAAACTCGATTTTCCGCGTCGGCGCCGCTGCTCGCTATCGGCGCGCGCCGGAAGTCCGCGATCCGTCCGGATGATTTGGCGCCGCGCCTCGCTTCTGGCATCGCAGCCATGGCGCTGCAATCTCGGGTCTTCTTGGCGCCGCGTCTCGCACTGTTGGTAGGAGCCGCGGCGCCGACCAGAGCCTCGTTCGCCACTTTCTCTCGCTTACGCCTGGAACCTCCACTTTTGCCCTCTTTTAGCTCCTTTTCCGCCATTTGGCCATTTTAACCACTTTGACTCAAAAGAAAGAAAATCTATCCTAATACGACACTTATTTGTACAAAAAGGGACAAAAGACTAACTAAAAATGACTCAAAAAGTGTATATAAAATACACCGATCAAATACCCCCAAACTTAACCTTTGCTCGCCCTCGAGCAAAGATAAAAAGAAAGAAATAAAGACTCAAGGAAACGAAAATAAAAGACTCACTGACATTGATCACTTTTGCTGCATTGGTGTTATCTAGAAAAACATGAAGGCTAGCCGAATAATATGCAGGAACATATAACATGAAATTTTTAGCACACTAAACACATTAAGCTAGATATTTCGCAAACTCATTTTTATCATGCTTAATGGAAATCACATACTGAATCATGCTTGTAAAATAGAAAAATCCTATGGCATGTTTACTTGCTATTCTCCACTAATTCTGGATATGCATAAAAGAGATCTTCAGGACTTTAAGGGTTGTAATGTAGGCTTAGGTATAGGTAGGTAAAAATAGGCATTTAGGCTCATTTTTGTGTACCATAAGCTCTTTAGCTTTTCAGTGTTTCCCTTTTCTTTTGATTCTTTTCTTCACTTCAAATCAATCTTTCCCCTCTTTTGTTTTGGGAGAGTGAAGTGTATAATAATGACAAGCACCCCCAAACTTAGGCTTTTGCCTATTTCTTATTACTTTTTTATTGGGGTGCATCAAGGTTGTTCACTCTTTTTGTCTCTTTTTTAACACAATTTATTCCACTATTTCACATTTTTTACTTATGACACAATTTGTGGGAATATAGGGTGTCAAAGAAGAAGTTTCAATTTTTAGGCTCAATGGGGCTGACTAGGGATACTTTTAATGTCAGAGATAGAAAAGAGCGGTAAGAATTGGCTAACAAAGAAACGCCTGAGTCATCTCCCTAAACATGCATATCCTAACTATTTCGCCTCAAATAGCAAGCAATCATAACACATAAGTTTTCATCATCTAGCATGCATAATTTAAGCAAGAAACTCCAAATAGACAGATTTTGTGAGTTTTTGGCATATCTAACCTAGATGTTTAGATAGTTGTTTCTAATTCCATTACATTATTCCACCTTACTTCACTAGGTGTTTCTAGTAACTACAGCATACATGATCTTTTGACAGACAATTATGACTCAAAAGAAAAAAAATTGTGACTCAAAATATACACAAAACAATCAAAAAGACTTAAATAAAAATAGCAATAAGACACAAATAAGACACCCCCCAAACTTAAATCACACATTGTCCCCAATGTGTGTAGACTCAAAGACAATAAAAGAAATAAAACACTTACAGACTTTGGTTAAAATAGTGGCCGTGGCGGTGGATAGTACTTTGAATTCCGTAAGGGAAGGAGAGCTCTGGATTTTTGATTTGGCGAAAGGGCCTTCGGATCGGGGCGTCTTAAAAAAATTCAGATTTTTCCGCCAGAGCGCCACGGCCAGAAATCAGGCGCGCCAAATTATCGCGTTTCAATCTTCGCCGCGCCCTCGCCTCGCCGCGGCCTCGCGATTTTCTCGAAATCTTGGCTTTCTTCGCCGCTTTGCTCACGGCTTTCACCAACAACACAACATACACTACCTCCGTGAGACTGTTCTAAATAAAGATTAATTGCATTTAAACTAAATAACTGAAATACCTTAGGTTGCCTCCCAATAGCGTTGTCTTTAACGTCTTTTAGCCGGACGAAAGTTCCTTAACTCAATGAATGTGGGGTGGATTAACCCCACAATTAATCCATTTTCTCCACATTTTTCGTTTTCGTTTTCTTCTTCTCCTCTTAGCATTATCGTTAAGGGAAGTTCAGGAACACATACATGCGTTTATGGAGGTTCGGCAAGCCATACCTGCTTTCGTGGGCTCATCTCCCTTGGTTTGACTTGTACGGGCTCACAGGGAGGTTTGATGGTGCTGATTGAAAAGCACCTGCTCATGGTTGGTGGCTCAATGATGTGTTTAAATACTTTAAACACCATTTCTTCCTTCTCCACCCTTAATGTCAGCTCTCCTCTTTCTACATCGATCAAGGCTCTTTCCTGTCGCTAGGAATGGTCTCCCCAATATGATAGGGATTTCTGCATCCTCTTCCATGTCAAGAATGAGGAAGTCCGCAGGAAAAAAGAATTTTCCTACTTTAACAATCACGTCCTCAATCTTTCCTCTTGGATGAACCACTGTCCTATCGGCTAGTTGTAGGCTCACTGTGGTTGGTTTTGCCTCACCCAACTCCAATCGTTTAAATACCGATAAAGGCATCAGATTTATACTTGCCCCTAAATCGCACAGAGCCCTGTTGCATGTTACCCTGCCAACTGTGCAAGGTAGTGTAAAGCTCCCTGGGTCTTTTAGTTTAGGGGGCAACTTCTTCTGTAAGATAACACTACACTCCTCCGTCAGTGCTACTATCTCATACTCTGCCAGTTTCTTCTTCTTCCCCAAGATCTCCTTCATGAATTTGAAATAGGAGGACATCTGCTCCAATGCTTCTATAAATGGTATGTTGATATGCAGCTTTCTGAATGTCTCCAAAAATTTGGAGAATTGTTTATCAACTGCCTTCCGCTGTAATCTCTGGGGGGAACGGGATCTTCTCTGTATACTCCTTCTCCGAGTTTTCTACTCTTGGCGAGATTCAACTACCTTCTCTTTTCTATCTCTCGCCCTTTGCTCACCATCGGCCGAGGCGACTGCTGCTCCAACTGCTTCCCACTTCTCAATTGTACTGCCTGGCATTGCTCCCTCGGATTCACCTCTGTGTTGCTTGGTAGTGTACCCTGTGGCCTGCTGTTTGCTTGCTTCGCTAGCTGACCCACTTGTGTTTCCAAGTTCCTGAACGAGGATCTAGCTTCGCCACGAATCGGTCTGGCGTTGGTGAGTGCCAACAAAGCCGCTCACTGCTCGCTTTTCTCGATCAACAGTGCATTGAACTGCTGACTAGGTGGGCCTGAGTAAAGCGGTCACGATTCGTTCGCTGGTTCTGCATCGACTTATATTGATTCTGCCGCCTCGGTCTCCTCTCCATGAGAAATTGGGTGATTCTCCACCGGATTATATGTGTTGGAGTATGGATTGTTTTGTGGCCTCGATAATTACCCACTACCGACACTCGCCGCTCAATTGGCATATTATTAGTATCACCAAGGACACCTATCGAATATGTGGGCCACCACATATTTCACTTTTAGGCATCCGCACCGCATTCACCGATAATGTATGTTGCCGCAATCGCTTAAATCAACAAGGCCACTTGGGCATTCAAGGCAAGAATGGCATCTATTTCGTGGACTTCCACCGTTTCTCCTCCCACTCGTTGATCTCTTCTCGTGATATGGTTGTTGGTGGTCATATCTTCTAATAACTCGCGAGCGCCGTGGTCGCTTTCCTCATGAATGTCCCACCGCCGCATCTATAATGGTTCGGTTGTTCCACGAGCCCGTTATAGAAGATGTGGACCAAGTTCCACAACTCAACGAATGGTGTGGGCATTTTCTCTGCAAATCTTTGAACCTTTCCCACGCTTGCATAACGACTCTCCATCCGCTTTGTAGAAGTTATTCAACTCCTCTCAATTTCTTTGCCGCTTGCATGGGGAAAGAATTTGGCTAGAAATTTTTGTGCCACTTTCTGCCATGTAAAAATCGAATCACCGCAGTGAATTCAACCATACTTTTGCTCTATCCTCGAGTGAGAGGAAAGAGCCTCAACTGACGCATCATCGTGAACGCCGCTATATCTGAAAGTTGCACATAGCTCCAAGAAATTAGCTATGTGCATATGTGGATCCTCTGATGGCAGTCCTCCAAATTGCACTGTTCTCGCACTCATGCTCGTAATCGCCGTTTTTATCTCAAAGTTGTTTGCTCCTATTGCAGGGAGCCTAATACATGTTTGTGCTCCATTCACCCTCGGTAGCACGTAGTCTCCCAAGCTTCTTTCTGCCTGGACTTGAACTCTTTCCTCGACATCCATAGGTACTTGCCGAGGCATTCCTGGATTAGGTTGATTTTCACCTAACCCTTCTCTCATCATATTGTTGTTTTGAACACCGTCCATCTCTATCAAGGTTTCAATCCGCTGATTCTTTCTGCTCACGAGTTTTCTCAATCTGGATTGAAGGAACAAGAGTATCGCCTCTTCTCCTTCGCATAAAATGATTTCCTGAAATAGATCAAAAACAGACAACAGATCACGGCAACTGATTTTTACCGAAAAAAGGTAAAAAACGTAAAAAAAAAAAAAAAAAAAAATTAGAAATTAAAAATAGATAACTTGATATTGAACTATGTCTAATCCCCGGCAACGGCGCCAAAAACTTGATGCGCGAAAAGATGCACACACTTTAACGCAAGTGCACGTTATCGTGACAAGTAATATAGTCTTGGTAAGACCGAATATCGTCCACAAGGATTAGTGTTCAAGTACCAATTATCTATCTTTTGGTATCTATTTGGTAACCGATATTGATTTTTGTTGTTTATGACTAATAACTATAAAGGCTAATTAACTATAGGTTTACTTCAGTTGTGATGAGAATAGGGCTTCCACGTCTCCTCAACTATCCGCTTATGTTACTTATTAATGCAATGAATTATGGTTCTTCTTCTCTGTGAGCTAGCAGGTTTACGAAATCGTTTTATACTCCCGTTAAGGCTATATAAACACTCAACCCCAGTATTGCTTCTTTCTACCTTTCGGTGATAAGGATGACTCTATAGGAGGATTAAGACCAAAAACCTAGTTAACCGTCACGCCCCATGCGTAAAATTAGGGTTGTTAAGCCTCTCATTAATGCTACATAAGTAATTGGGGTATTTTCATCCCCAATCCAAAATATGTCTACCCAACTTACAGCATATTCACAACCTCCTCCTTTCGAAGTTTGATTAGAAATCATATAAGTAATGATAATTAGTGATCAATTAATTACCAAGCATTCAAAGCAATTATTGGATAAATCTCAACAAGAAGAAGAATTACCATAAACATGCATCAATTCATAACATAAGTTTCTAGTGAATTAACATGGAAAGCCCTATAAAAGAATTAGTTCCTAGCCATTGACATGACAAGAACTAATTCAAGGTTCATCATACAAAACTAAAATAAAGGAAAAGAAAAGAAAAGAAAGTTACTAAATTATGGTCTTCAATCTTCAATCCAAGAATCCTTGTGTTGTGCAAGAAAGGGAACTCTTAAAAACTGCCTAGGGTTCTTCTTTTATAGGCTCAAAACCGCCTCAACCTTTTCCCCTTCAGGTCTGGCCCAGAATTCGTCATTAAACCTGATTTTCCCGCGTCGGCACCGCGGCCCTGCTATCGGCGCCGCGACGCCGGAAGTCCTGCGATCCGTCGGATGATTTGGCGCCGCGTCCGCCTTCGCTGCTCGTGGCGCCGCGTACCGCACTGCTGGCAGGAGGCGCCGCGCGCTCGCTCGTGTTCGCCTCGCCACTTCTCGCTTACGCCTGAACCTCCACTTTTGCCCTCTTTTAGCTCATTTTCCGCCATTTGGCCATTTTAACCACTTTGACTCAAAAGAAAGAAAATCTATCCTAATACGACACTTATTTGTACAAAAAGGGACAAAAGACTAACTAAAAATGACTCAAAAAGTGTATATAAAATACACCGATCAGCCTCCATAGTGGTCTGCCCCACCATGCCCATATCCAACTTCATCGTGGGCCAACTCTCCCTTTTCAAATTGCCAACCCAGAATTCTAGGGACACATCCACAATATGCATTTACGGCCCAAACATCATCTTCTGTCGGCTATGCACCCACTGACATTGAACAAACCATGAACCACATGAATTTAAGTGTTCCAAATGAGTTGTGGTATATGGACACAGGGGCTACATCACACATGACGACATCTCAAGGTAATCTATCGTCTTATTTTAATATGAGCAATACAAATATTATTGTCGACAGTGTGCAGGAAATTCCAATTCGTGGTATTGATCAGATAACACTACCCTCTCCACACCCACCATTATACTTGAAAAACGTCTTACATGCACCAAAACTGATTTAAAACTTGATATATGTTAGACGTTTACAATTGACAATAATGTTTCTGTGATTTTTAATCCGTTTGGCTTTTCTGTGAAAGATTTTTAGACGGGGATGCCACTAATGAGATGTAATAGCACGAGGAACTTGTATCGTATCACTACTGTTTCCAACAATCACATGACCAAACCATCAACCTTTGCTGCCATTTCTCCTATTATATGTCACAATCGGTTGGGACACCTAGGAGCACCAGGTTATAATAATCTTAGGAAGAATAATTTTTTTTCTTGTAACAAACTTTTGGACTCTTCCGTTTGCCAAACTTGTGTGTTTGGTAAACATGTTAAGCTTTCTTTTGCATCATCTACTTCTCATACCTTTATGCCATTTGATCTTTTGCATTATGATTTGTAGAGATCACCAGTTTTGAGTTCTGTAGGTCATAAATACTATATGCTAATTCTAGATGATTATTTGATTTTTTTGTGGACTTACATAAATCACAAACCTACACCATTTTTAAATAATTTAGTATTTTTATCAAAACTCAATTTGACAAATCCATTAAATGTTTTCAATGTGACAATGGGGGGGGGGGGGGGAGGGAATTCATAAATGCCCAATTTAATGATTTTTGTCACCAAAATGGGATGTCTTTGCGTCTTTCGTGTCCACATACATCACAACAAATGGGAAAGCCGAAAGAGAAATTTGAACAATTAACAATATGATTCACACTCTCCTTGTGCACTCTTCCACACCACCAAATTTTTGGCACCATTCACTTTAAATGACTACATATTTTTTAAATATTCTTCCTAGTAAACTTCTCTCCAATGCATCCCCTACACAAATGTTGTATCATCGTCTCCAATCTTTTACACATTTGAGGGTATTTTGGGTGTTTGTGTTATCCTTTGTTTCTGTCAACTACCATTAACAAGTTGCACGCTCGTTCAACTCCTTGTGTGTTTTTGGGATTCCCACAAAATTATAGGGGATATAAATGTTATGATATGACGAATGGGAAAATCATTATATGTCATCGTGTAGTTTTTTATGAGTGTACATTCCCGTTTGCTAAGTCTCATGTTGCATCATCATCTTCATATGATTTTTTGGAAAATGGAATAAATCCCGTTTTACACCACCATCTTAATACCCAAACACAAGTGGGACCGACCCAACAAAACCCCCCAAAATATCCCGACCCAACCATACAACGAGACTAGACCGATCCACGGTTCGGAGGCCACAACCTTGTTACTGATGGTCTCCGCCCAGTCCAGTTTCCATGGCAGCCAGACCCAAGTGGGGGAGCCCACTGCTCCCCCACCCGTAAACCAAGCCAGCCCAATAAATAGTGCATTAACCCAACCCAATAACCAAACGACAACCCACTCACACACACCTTTGAACTTGGGCCACAATACCACTTCTCAACCTAATTCCATACCCGAGATCCCTACTACCCAACCGATGATGGTACAACATCGGACCGTTGAAACTCGTGCCATACATGGGATTTTTCGACCAAAATGTCAGTTTAACTTACTATCTTTGGTTCAACCATCACCTCTGCCAAAAACCCAAAGCAGCCTTATCATACCCGAATCGGAAAGCTGCCATGTTAGAAGAAGTTAATGCTCTTATTCAAAATAAGATGTGGAATTTAGTACCACGTCCATCTAATGTGAACATAATTCGGTCTATGTGGATTTTTATCATAAAAGAATTCTGATGGTTCTTTTGGGAGATACAAAACTCATTTGGTTGGTGATGGCAAGTCTCAGTGGGTTGGAGTGGATTGTGGTGAAATATTCAGTCTGGTAGTTTAGCCAACAACTATCAGGACTGTTCTCAGTCTGACACTTTCCAAATCTTGGTCCATTCATCAGTTGGATGTCAAAAATGCATTCTTACATGGCCACTTTCAGGAAACAATGTACATGCATCAACCGTTGGGTTTCTGAGATTATACCCGTCCAGATCATGTTTGCTTGTTGAAAAAATCCTTATATGGTTTGAAATAAGCTCCTCAGACATAGTATAACAGGTTTGCAGGGTTTGTTTTCAAATTGGGTTTCTCTTACGGCAAGTCCGATCAGTCATTATTCATTTATCGGAAGAGCGACATGACATATATGCTCCTGTATGTCGATGATATTATTGTCACGACATCATTAACTTCACTTCGCCAATCTATTATGTCCCTTCTTGCGGCTGAATTTGCAATGAAGGATTTGGGTCCGTTGAATTATTTTCTTGGCATTGCTGTAACTCAATTGTAGGTGATCTGTTTCTTAGTCAAAAGAAATATGCCGAAGAAATAATTAACAAAGCAGGGATGTCTTCCTGCAAACCATTCCATACTCCGATTGACACAAAGGCGAAATTGAGTAACGCTGCTGGTACTCCATATAAAGATCCGACACATTACTGCAGGCTAGCATAGGCCTTGCAGTATCTGACTTTTATGAGACCCGATATTTCCTATGCGATTCAACAAGTTTGTTTATACATCTCGGTCAAGTGCTGAGGCAGAATACCGAGGGGTAGTCAATGTGGTTGCTGAATCATGTTGGCTTCGTAATCTTCTATTAGAGCTACATTGTCCGATTGAAAAGGCAATCGTGGTTTATTGTGATAATGTGAGTGCAATATACTTATTAGGTAATCATGTCCAGCATCAACGCACAAAACACATAGAAATGGATATACTATTTGTCCGAGAAAAGGTTGCCCGTGGACAAGTCCGTATTCTCCATGTACCGTCCCGTTATCAGATTCCAAATGTCACGCCCATTTCGACCGCGACATTATTTTAGCGAACCCCTGCTTAATAAAAAAAATGTTAGAAAAAATAAAATAAAATGCTAAAATATTAAAAGGGCGCTAAAAGTGCTAAAGGGTTCGCGGAGTTGCCACCTAATTAAATTGGGTGAATTAGGACACCTAAATGTTAACTAGTTTAAAGTAAACATTAACTCCATTTTAATGGTCTGCTAAACTTAATGAGATTCTGGGTAATGGTTCTTTATTATCCTAAAGGGAAGGGGTTAGACACCCTAAGGATCCGCTAACTTGCGGTTGTCCGTTCAAACCTAGGTTAATTATTATGCTAAGAAAGACATGTTTAAAAATGTTTAAGTAAAGAGATGCTTGCAAATAAAAGGCAAAAATGATGCATTTTATAACCTGAAAAAGATTTATAAGATTTGTTTATAAAATATAAAGTTTCGAAAATATTAATTCATAAAGTACTTAAAGAACATGTGTATACTGCAAGAAATTGATTATGACCAAAGATGCATTTATGAAATAGGCCTAGCATGCAAGGTATCTATCTAGCAAGCGAAACTAATTTTCCTATACGAATGTTAATAATTGAGTTTATAGAATTTGATAACAAATAATACTTTAACTACGTGAAGAGTTATGCAAGTGAAAAATCATTAGGTTATTTAATGCAACTTTAAGCAATGTATAGCGAGCCTAAAATAATTAAATTAGAAGAAACAAATTTCTACTGTCAAACTACCTCTTGATGGCAACTCAAAGCTTAAATATCCTAAAGGTTCTGCTAGTAGTGTAATGTTAGACAATTAATTACAATAAATAAATGGGAAAAGGGGAATCAAAAGAAGACTCGAAGGATGGCGATGTAATTCGCCGGCGGGTTGGAATTTCGCGGATAGAGAATGCACATAGATGCGGGTCTTCATTTGTTGTAGCTTGTGATGAGTCTCGCCATAAGACTCTTCATTTTCGCTCTGATGCGTGCCATGTAAAAAAAAGAGAAGATAAGGATTAGAATATATTCAAAAAAAAAACTTATCAAAGAGCAAACAAAACATTAATAATAAAATTCATGCACATATAGTTCACTGTTCGAAGGGCCAGCAGGCCCGACATGTTAATTTAAATGATTTGATAAGAAGCTGGACCCTTGGGTCGTAGACAGACAACAGCAGATCCACAAAACAGGCCCAAACAAAGAGATTTTCAGATTTTAAGGGAAAGAAACAGAGGCAGCTCCCAAGATATAGTTTTGGTACGCAGATAACAAAGGACACATTAAAAGAAACAGTTCATACAACATGCTGATTATATGTCTCAGGCATAAATACATTATACATATCCAAACTTAGGCAATATGTACAAACATTTATAGTCCAGAACAAGAATATGGCCACTTGATTAATTTTATCCAAATCAGACCAACATATCGAATGCAAATAAACAAAGTTTAATGGGTAAGGTGACACAACTGGCTTAATACCAAAACATACATATCCTCAGTAAATCGGTAATTGCAATAAGACGATAAGAGAATATCATATCATATAATGAAGACAATCGATACCTAAGTAAATAGGGACAAACACCTAATCAACTTGGGGGAAAGCACATATCAGCACATGCAAAGGGGTGCATTTTCATACTTCAGCAGACGAATAGATAATAACATACAGACCATCGACTCAAAACTAATAAAGAGAGCTATCAGGCAAGGTTAAATGACCTATAGGGATAATACCTCAGGTATGCAAGACTACGGATATCAACTCAACTATTATAGTAGACTTAACATGATAATGTCTAAGCAGGAAGCAAAAGATCTAGATCCTGAAATATTTCAGTATTCAAGTGGGCAGGAACTAACGCAACCAATTTCAGGATTAAGAGATACTCAAGACACACAAAAGTGGGATCAAATAGCCATTTGGAGACACTGTTTTGAAAGCATGAGGTCAATTAGCCTTAAGCTGGACTTACGGGATCTTCATTAGACATGAGAATACTTTTAACAAATACAGCCAGGCAAAGAAATGATTTGTTAACAGTCTTACTGATTTTTACTGATCGCCACATGTTGTATTAACACAAAAAATCTAATCAATAAATTAAAGTAATACTATACCCAGATTAATCAGGGCAAACTATTCAACATCATATTCATACATTAACGAACACAACCACGCGAATGAACCAACAAATGTTTCGCACGAAACAAAATGCGAAAATACAGGAATGCGACGAAATCGATAGGGAGCTGATTTTACCTTCTCCGGGCAGCGAACCGAGACAGCGTATCAAGTCGTCGATCCACTCGGAGGTTTTATGTTATGCGATAAAGAAGGGTGAGGCTTTGGCCATGTAATGTAACTTGCGCTAAAATGACTTCTCTGTTTCTTCGATGCCTATTGCCCCTTGACTGCTAATTTTCTGATTTTAAGGGGGGTTCCTCACTGCATCGTCCTATTTTTCTCTCTCCCAATCCCATCTTCCTATTGCATGTGTGAAATCTCCTTTTATAGCTATGATTCTGGGTTTCAGTTTTTGTAAAACTTTGATACTATTTCGAAATGATTTGAGCATGTTATTCTTTACCGATTTGGTGCGATTTGCTTATTCGTTTTTGGTAAGTTTTGATTTTTGTTCGATTTTGTATAGATCTCTTTGTGATTTATGGTAAAGAAGAGCTAGCTGGGTGTGCGTGGGTAAGGGAAATGATTTGGTTATGCCGGATTCTCAAAGTAGAATCCTACCGATGGCGCGAGCGGCGCGCGACTTCGTTTTTTAGGTTTAGGTTTTTTTGTTGGTTTTTCTGTTTTATGCCTTGTGAAGGACGATGGGGGGGGGATATAAAGGGGAAGTGGGCCGCGTCATCACGCTGGTGATGTATATCATCGCGCAATGATGATATCATCGCAAACTTTGAGGGATTTTATTTGGGTATTAGTTTTAGGAGTTAGTTTTAGGTAAAATTAATTAATGGGAAATAAATGGGGGTTTAAATTATTATTAAATTATTTAAATGCTAAATGCGGATATGATATTTAAGGATTGCTTAATGCTTTTATAAATGCGACGCTATTAAAACGCATGTATTAGATTAAAATTAATTTAAATTACAAATCATAATTATGAAACTCCATTGCGTATTAATAAATGCGACTATGATATTTGACGCAACGTCATTGTTAAATTATTTATTTATTTACGTGTTTATTATTATTGAATTTATTAAAATTAATAGAATTATGATAGGGCTTAAAATTGATAAATGCGGGCGCGAGACTCAAAGTACTTAATACTTTTCGTAAAATGCGGTGTCATTATTAAATCACTTATTTATGCATGTATTAATATTTTATTGCTGCATTTTATTATTATAAAATTGCTGATATTATTTTTTTAAAAATTAGTGTAATTTTATAGTTAAAGACTGGACGAGAGGCTCAAAATTGGGTGTCAACAGCAAACATCTTCACAAAAGGAGCTCCACACGTACTTTTTGATGATTTCAGAGACAGTCTCAGCATACGAGAACCTCCCGCTAAGACTGCGGGGAACTGCTAGATAATTAGGGACACAATCTCTAATTATCTCCATCACATATTGTAATTAGGATTGTAATCAATTTGTAATCAATTAGGATGATTGTAAGCAATTAACATCTTATATTTTACGTAACTTAGATTGTATATATTTCCTGTGATCGAAATGTGATCGAAATGTAATACTCAAGGAATCAATTTTCAATGGGGTGCAGCAAGAGATCCTGCGGTTCCTTGGATTTTCTAAAAGATCACTGCCTTTTAGATATCTAGGAGATTCCCTAAGTACAAAGAGGATTTCAGAAATGCAATGCCAACCTGTACTGGATAAAATGCTAGGCAGACTGGACTTCCAAATTTCTTTCTTATGCAGGTAGGCTACAGTTGATCAAGGCTGTGCTATTCTCAATCCAAACTTTCTAGACACAACTCTTTATTTTGTCCAAGCAAGTGCTGTCTGAAATTGATGCTATATGTCGAAGATTTATGTGGACAGGAGAGGCTAGACCATCAAAAATAGCATTAATAGTCATGGAGAAGCTATGTGAACCCAAGGCTGCTGGTGGTTTGAATCTCATACAAGTGGTAACATGGAACAGAGTTCTATATGAAAGATGTTGTGGAATTTGAGTTGTAAAAAAGACAAGTTATGGATAAAGTGGGTGCACATCTTCTATGTTAAAGGGCAACCACTATGGGATGTGATGCCTAAGCAGGCCTCATGGATGCTGCAGAAAGTCTTTATAGCAAAAAAATATTTTTTGGAGGCTGGAATAGATGTTGATCAAGTGAGGGGCATGACAAAGTTCTCCATCAAAAACATGTACATTAAAATGAGGGGAGTGTATGAGAAAGTATCATGGAGGAGACTGTTGTGCAACAATCAATGTGCCCCTAAATGGAAGTTTATTATGTATTTGGTACTACATGACAGGTTGTATACAAGAGACAGGTTGAGTAAATGGAGCATCACTGAAGAATTGGAATGTCCACTGTGTGGGAGGCAAAATGAAAGTGTAGATCATCTCTTTTTTGCTTGTAGCTAGTCTGCTAAAGTATGGGATAAGCTACTCCAATGGCAAGGATATAACAGAACATCACTGGAATGTCATCAAGAGAGGTGTTGGGATGAACAACATGTTAAAGGGAGGTCATCCACTGCTGAAATATTTCGAGTGACACTAGCTGCTAGCATATACTTTATTTGGCTGGAACGAAATAGAAGTGCGTTTCAATAGGTACAAAGGAATCCAGAAGTAGTACTGAATGATTATCCAGGAGGCAATATGTAGAGGTCATATGAAACCGAAGTTTGCTATAGATTGCAGGAGTTAAACTACTATCCGTAGCCTTATTGAAAGAATTAATCTCTTGATTATTCTTATTAATAAAAGGCATATCTATACAAGTTACAAGGAAGATCATCTTCCTATTCTACCTAGAAATCTTATTCTATAAGAATACTAACTTTACAATTATGGTAATATTACATTACTAATTAAGGTACAATTCTAAGTCTAATATTTACCAATTAATATAAGTGATGACAATTAATAGCTAATTAATTATCAAATAATCATAACACTATTGAATAGATCTTAATATGCTGAAGAAGAAATCAATAATCAATGCATTAACTATATGGAAGAGCTTCAAGAAGATTCGATGGAAACCCTACTAAAGTAATTAAGTCCTAAACATTGTCATGTTAAGAACTAAATTACAGTTCAACATAAACTGAAATAAAATAAGAGAAAGAAAATAACTTGAACAATGAGATGTCTCCAATTGTGTCTTGCCTCCTTTTTTTCCTCTCCAAAGTTGTGTTCCCTAATAATGACAGGGTTTAGGGTATTTATATCTGAGAAAAATCTTGCTTCAGACCCTTTTACCCTTGTCCAATTTCGACCCAACTTTTTTGAAAATACGCGTCGGCACCGCGGTTCCGTTGGCAGGCACCGTTGTGCTAATTCTTCTGAAACCACTGTAGCTCACTGGACATATGGCACCGCGGTGCCTATAGCTAGGACCGCGGTGCCTTCGACGGTGTTTCAGTTTTGGACTTTCGACAATTTTTACGCCTCGGTGCTAATTTTCCTGATCGCGGTTCCATGGCACCGCCGGTGCTAGTTGGCCAGGCACCGCGGTGCCTCTTTGATTTTTGTCCAGAATCTGCCAGATTTCTTCTGTTCTTCTTGACACTTCTTAGGCTTCATTCCTTGGGCTGTGTTTGTGCAATTTTCATCCTCAGTTAAGCTCATTTCATCCTCATATTTAGCATCTTCTCCTTTATGACCGATGTGACACAAACGAAAGAAAAACACATCTAACACTATACTAAACACAAAATAAAAGAGTAAAATACTAACTAAAAAGGATTCAAAATATTGTATAAAATACACTCAACAAACACCCTCAAACTTACACTTTACTCGCCCTCGAGTAAAGCACTAAACAAAAATAAAAAATAAAAACAAAGACTCTATAAGATGAATCAAGTAGTTATAGCACTGCTTATTCAAAATTATGGATGAAAGTTGGGATAATATGTTAGAATATTCATATCATGAATATTTAGCAATCTAGAATTTCAAGTTAGATATTTCGCAAATTCACTTAGATCATGATCAATTGGAAATACAAACACCTAACTTATGCATGTCAATTTCGTTCCATCTTTTCTAAAATTCTATAGACCTGTTTACTTGTTATTCTCCACTAATCATAGACATACATATTAAAGATCATCAGGACTTTCCTGGTTGTAATGTAGGCTTAGGCAAGGTAGGTAAAAGTAGATATTTAGGCTCAATTGCGTGCCATAAGCATTTTCATTCAACTCTTTTTCCTTCTTTTTGACTTTCTTTTCAATTTCATACCTACTTTCTCCCCTCTTTTCTTTGAGAGAATGAGATACATTATAAATAACAAGCACCCCCAAACTTAAATTTTTGCATATTTTTCATTGGGGTGCATCAAATTTATACTCTCTTTTTTATTCTTTTTCAACACTTTTCATTCCAAGAGTTTTCAAATATCACTTTTGACACAACAAATGAATCATTGGTTGTCAAAGAAATATCTTATTTTAGGCTCAAAGGGGCTGACTAGTGATACAATTTATGTCAGGATAGGTAATGAATGATATGAAGGGCTATCAAAAAAATGCCTGAATCATTTCCCTAAATATGTACATCTTAACTATTTCTCCTCAAATAACAAGCAAACAGATTTTCTAGACATTTCTCAACCTTTCTTTCCATAACTGACACACATAGGCTAAACACAAATATCCCAAATAATTAGATGTCATGAATTTTTGGCATATCTAACTTAAGTACACATATTTTTGCTTTCAATTCCATTATATTATCCCACTTTATCCACTCATTATCGTTAGCAATTATAACATGCTTGCTCCATAAAAAAACAATTATGACTCATGAACACATAAAACAACAAAAAGACTCAAAATAAGACACCCCCCAACTTAATCGACACATTGTCCCCAATGTGTGAAGACTAAAAATAATGAGGGACAACTTACTGACACAACACAGCAGTCATAGCGGAGGTCTGAGAGGAAAGCCAAATTATCAGGCACAAAGTCGGCGAGGCACCACTGCTCGCTTCCAAGAACTGTGCTAATTGCCGAAAAATTCCAGTGTCTTCAGTTTTCTGCATTGTTAACCATTCGCCCTTCGGAGTGGGTCCTACCCTTTATCTGTCATCCAAAAACACTAGCATACCATATTGTGAGACTGTTCAAGATAAAATAAAACAAACTGAAACAAAAATTGAAATAACATAATTAAAACATTGGGTTGCCTCCCAAGTAGCGTTGTCTTTAACGTCTTGTAGCCGGACGCAGGTTACTTACTAGATCAAGGGGGTAGAGTGACCCCTCCACATATCCACTTTAGCACCATTTTCCTCCTCCTTTTCTTTTTCACAGGGCTCATTTCAGGAGGGTTCATTCCCTTGTTCTCATCCACCACATCATTTATGGGTGCATAATTCTTACCATCAAGTGCATCAGTACCCTTGGAACTTTCATGAGGAGCCCTTTTATCAACAACACCAACATCAAAACATCTAGCATCGACTTGAGGTTCGATGGGCTGCTTGAAAACTTTGAACATCATTTCCTCACCTTGAACCCTGAGCTTTAACTCCCCTTTTTCAATATCAATGAGGGCTCGCCCTGTGGCTAGGAATGGTCTCCCAAGGATCATGGACATATTTTCATCTTTCTCTATGTCTAAAATGAGGAAATCAACAGGAAGGATGAATTTGCCTACTTGTACCAACACATCCTCAATAATTTCTTGGGGATGCACAATCGAGCGATCAGCTAGCTGCAGGGTGACTGTAGTTGACCTTGCTTCCCCCAAACCAAGCCTTCTGAACACAGAGATGGGCATTAGGTTGACACTTGCCCCCAAATCACATAAGGCTTGCTTGCATGTAACACTTCTTATGGTGCAAGGTAGGGTGAAACTCCCAGAATCTTTCAATTTAGGGGGAAGTCTCTTCTGCAGGATAGCACTGCACTCCTCTGTCAGCGCTATTGTCTCATAGTCCGCCAGCTTTCTCTTCTTAAACAGGATGTCTTTCATGAATTTCACATAAGCTGGCATTTGCTCCAATGCTTCAATGAATGGGAGATTGATATGAAGCTTTTTGAAAACCTCTAAAAATTTGGAGAATTGCTTGTCTAAGGACTTCTTTTGCAGTCTTTGAGGGTAAGGAATTTTGTCACTATACTCCCTCATCACTGCGGGTGGAGCCTTCTCTAAAATAGAGTGGTCATCAAGAACCCCTTCTTTCTCGCCACCGCTTTTTCCAACTCACTTTCTTTTCACCATCGCTTAGTGCACTGCTCTAACTTTTTTACTTCTCAGGCTTATTGCTTGACACTGCTCCCTTGGATTCACCACAGTATCGCTGGGAAGGTTTCTTTGTTCTCTATTATTCAGCATGCTTGACAGCTGTCCAATCTGTGCCTCCAAATTTTGGATAGATGACCTAGTTTCTGTCATGAATTGGGTCTGCGAATTTGTAAGTGTTAGCAATGCTGCTTTGAGCTCATCAGGCTTCTCTTGTGGCTGTTGGTTCTGGTGTTGGCCTTGAAACTGTGCTTGCTGCCCCTGTTCATTTCTCCATAAAAAGTTTGGGTGATTTATCCACCCCTGATTGTACGTATTGGAGTAAGGGTTATTGTAGGGTCTTTGAAAATTCCCCACTGCTTGAACCTGCTCCATGGGCACATTATTTGGGTCCACTGTTGTGCATCTATCAAAAGTATGAGGACCCCCACAGATCTCACAACCCATCGTGTCCGGATCGCTTTAATCGACATGGTGCTCATCGACCGCTTTGTCAAAGTGGCTACCTGCGCAGTCAATGCAGTGATAGCATCTAGCTCATGAACCCCAACCATTTTCCTACTGTTCATTGCTCTCTCATCGACCCCCTGATGGTTGTTTGTGGCCATATCCTCTAGCAAATCATGTGCCTCATTGACAATCTTTCTCATGAACGTACCTCCTGCTGCAGCATCAATGATGATATGAGTTGTACCACACTGCCCATTGTAAAATATATAGACTAGCCTCCACTTATCAATCTCATGATGTGGGCACTTTCTTTACAAGTCTTTAAACCTCTCCCATGCATCATATAATGGTTCTCCATACAGCTGATAAAAGTTATTCAACTCACCTCTGAGTTTCGCTGCCTTAGCTGGGGGGGAGGACTTGGCAAGAAACTTCTGGGCTAAGTCTTGCCATGTAGTGATGAAGTTCGCCTGTAATGAGTTCAGCCAGCACTTTGCTCTATCCCTGAGTGAAAATTAGAAGAGTCTCAATCGAATGACATCACCAGTAACACCATTTATTTGAAGGTTGCGCATAACTCCAGGAAGTTTGCTAGATGCAAGTGAGGATCTTCAGACGGTAATCCCCCAAACTGAACTGAGATCTGAACCATGTGTAATATGGCTGGTTTGATCTCAAAATTATTGGCTTCAACAGCTGGAAGTCGGATGCAAGTTTGCACCCCTGTAATAGTTGGCATCACATAGTCCCACAAGCTTCTTTTTGTAGGGACTTGTCTTACGACAGGCGGCAACTCATCATCCATCAAATTGTTGTTTCGCTGATCTCCCATTGCTAAGGAATCAACTGCTCTTTTCTCTTTCCTGTTCTGTCTGCACAATCTCTCAATCTCAGGGTTCAGAGGGATAAAAATGTCAGCTTCTCTCCTACTTCGCATAAACTAAGTTCCTGAGACTAATCAAAAATAGCAAACAGATCACGACAAACAGCACTAAAGCAAAATAAATATAAAAAAAACTGAAAATAAAAACCAAATTAGAAATAAGAATAGATAAATTGATATTAACAGTACACCAGTCCCCGACAACGGCGCCGAAAACTTATTGCAATATTTCTAAGTGCTTACGCAAGTGTACGTATCGTTCAAGTAATAAAGATTTATAATACCGAGTTTATCGTCCACGTAGACTGGTTTATTAAGTACCGATTATCTATTCTATGGTATCTATTTAGTTGACGTTCTTTAGTTTGAGGATTATAACTAAGAATTATAACTAATTGTATAAAATAAACTAAAGATTATAAGAGTTTGAGTTTATAACAGTTATGAAGGAAATGGGGTTCCAATCTCCTCAACTATCTACTCTTTCACATGTTAATGCAATGCTAATGATTCTTCTTCTTATTAAGATAGAAAGTTAACTAATCTGTCATCATATTCCGGTTAGGACATACGAGAGCTCAACCTTATGCAGAAACCTTCTATATTCTATGATAGATTTTACCACATAGGAGGATTAAGAACAGTAACCTTAATTACTACACAAGTATCGGAGTACTTTCGTCCACGATTTTAACCTATGTCTAGACAATTACAACATATTCAAATATCACCTTTCAGAATTTTGATTCGAAATCATATAAGTGGTGACAATTAATAGCTAATTAATTATCAAGTAATCATAACACTATTGAATAGATCTTAATATGCTGAAGAAGAAATCAATATCAATGCATTAACTATATGGAAGAGCTTCAAGAAGATTCGATGGAAACCCTACTAAAGTAATTATCTCCTAAACATTGTCATGTTAAGAACTAAATTACAGTTCAACATAAACTGAAATAAAATAAGAGAAAGAAAATAACTTGAACAATGAGATGTCTCCAATTGTGTCTTGCCTCCTTTTTTTCCTCTCCAAAGTTGTGTTCCCTAATAATGACAGGGTTTAGGGTATTTATATCTGAGAAAAACCTTGTTTCAGACCCTTTTACCCTTGTCCAATTTCGACCCAACTTTTATGAAAATACGTGTCGGCACCGCGGTTCCGTTGGCAGGCACCGCGATGCTAATACTTCTGAAACCACTGTAGCTCACTGGACATATGGCACCGTGGTGCCTCTAGTCAGGACTGCGGTGCCTTCGACGGTGTTTCATTTCGGACTTTCGGCAATTTTTACGCCTCGGTGCTAATTTTTCCTGACCGCGGTGCCTCTTTGATTTTTGTCCGGAATCTGCCAAATTTCTTCTGTTCTTCTTGACAATTCTTAGGCTTCACTCCTTGGGCTGTGCTTGTGCAATTTTCATCCTCAGTTAAGCTCATTTCATCCTCAAAAGTAGCATTTTTTCCTTTATGACCGTTTTGACACAAACGAAAGAAAAACACACCTAACACTATACTAAATGCAAAATAAAAAAGTAAAATACTAACTAAAAAGGACTCAAAAGAATGTATAAAATACACTCAACGGCATGCCACAAGGAAGGAACAAGAGCTGCAAAAGTGGATGACATAGCTTGACGCGAGATGCTGAGACTCGATGTGATTGGATAAAGACCCCCCTAATGTCACACCTCATGAGATGAGTCCCCGTCTTGAAATCCTTTACAGAAATCCAAATGGATCAAAATTAATAGAAACCCAATTATCAGTGGTCAATTTACGGACATACACCAAATTTTTAATTAATTTTAGGGCATGAAGGGTATGTTTCATGACAAGTGGTGGATGAGGGGGGGACAAAGTTTTATGACCATAGCCCTTAATTGGAATAGTATTGCCATTACCAACAGTTATACCACGATTAGTGGTCAAATTGGAATAAGTCGAGAGAGTACCTTGGTCGGATGTCATGTGGGTAGTGGTGCCGGTGTCCATGTACTAATTAGGGTCTGGTTGAGTCAAGATAAGAGTGTGCATCGATGCTTCAATGTCTATCTGAGTGGGGCCCACTGCGTGGTGAGCCTGATGGGGGCGCGTCCCAAGTATCGGACTCTGCCGCCATACGCTGTTCGAACTCAAGTCCGCCCGACGGCCGGGCGCGACGCGTATCTTGGCTGATACCGGCGCCACGGCCTGTAATGCGCGCCGTGGCGCCGCGGAGAGCTGGGACCGACTGCCAATATCCAGGGGGCCTCTGTGGGCTCCAGAACTACTGCTGCTTCGGACGGTTCCCCCCGTTGTTGCCATTATTCTTCTGATTTTGGCTCTTCTTACCACCTCCGTTGTTGTGATTTTGGGTCACATTGACTGGATTGAAAGGAGAAAAATTGGAAGCAGTCATCATGACGATATGACTGGCCCCAATAGCTACTTTCTTAGTCAATCCGGCTTCTTCCAAAGTAAGCATAGAACGGGCTTGATAAAATGCTGGCAGGGGGTTACTCTGACAAATAACCGAAGTAACACCGCTATAGGCCTCTGACAGGTCTGCAACCATTTGAAGAACTAGATGACTATTAGACACAGGAGAACCCACGTTGCTGAGTTGGTCTGCCAAGTCCTTGAGGTGTTTGCAATAAGAAGAAAAGTTTTGAAAACTCACCATAGCCACCTATAAGAATTCCTGCTCAAGGAGAACAATTCGAGAATGACTATTATCTTGGAATATGTCTCGCAATCGATCTCACGCCTCCATAATTATGGAGTTGGGTTTCATAATCGTCTGTAAAAGATCCAAGGATATAGTGGCATAAATCTACTGAAGAACCTTGACGTCAAGCATGACCTATAATTCTGGATCTGCTTCTTTAGTGGGCACAACGGTCGTAGAAGTAGACTCTCTATCACCCTCCTTTGGAGGAGTTGGAGGGATGATGTGGTGGAGGACTTTATGTGCCAAATCATGAATCTTAAATAATTCTGCCCACGTCCCATATTGAACGTTTTTTAGGTTAAGAACGATAGGGATTACGCTCTTGATGTTAGAACTGTGAGGGCACGATGAAAATTGTTCTTATCAACCATAGGGAATAGAACAACAAGATTCGGAGAAGGGAATTTTGGAGATAGGATTTTTTAGAGCTGCGGCTTTGGAAGAAAACCGAGAAGAGGGCTGCGGCGCTAGGACTAGAAAATCGAGAAAAATAAGGAGAAATTTGAGGAGCGGAAGCAGGGTAAAGAGAACCTAGACTCTTGATACCATGAAAGAATTAATCCCTTGATTATTCTTATTAATGAAAGGCATATATATACAAGTTACAAGGAAGATCCTCTTCCTATTCTACCTAGAAATCCCTATTCTAAGAATACTAACTTTATAATTATGATAATATTACACTACTAATTAAGGTACAATTCTAAGTCTAATATTTATCAAATATACAAGGAAGGGTAAGGGCCCCACTGGACTTGGAACGTGGCCGTGGGTAGGGTTGTCCCGGAGGCAGTCAAGGCGGCGCCACCGCATAGGGGCCCCCGGCCGGCGGGGCCTCCGTGGCTCCGCCCCAAATTTTTTATTTTTTTTATTGGTTTCAAATATTAAGATATGTATTAAACATGCCTCCAATCTTGTAGCCTAGCGGTTGAAAGTTTCCTTCTAAAGTCATTAGCAAGCGAGAGGTCGTGTGTTCGAATCCAACGAGAAGCAAAAGTTTTTTTTTAAAACACAAGAATTAAATTGGGCCAAAGTTCAGCTCCCGGCCAAAACAAATTTGGGCCCAAATTCCATGTCCCAATTTGATGTTTTGATCAATAATTTTTTTTAATATTGATTAATTAGTTAATTTTAATTTTTAATAAAAATGACCTATTTTTTTTCTCGCACAGGCCCCTTAAAAGTATAGGAACGCCCTGAGCTTGGGTCACTGTTTAACACTTATGTTTGCTTATAGTTAGGATAGATGTGTTAGTTCTAAAGAAGATGTAGTAGGTTTGCAAGGCTGGGACTATGTCCAGACGTGCATTTTTTTTTACACTGCTTTATAAATATCACTTTGGTAAATAAAATCTTTACTTACCAAAAAATAATGATCGGAGCTAAAAGAATTGTGTATATAATCTTACTTATAATAACGTTCAGAGCTAAAGCTTAAAAGAATTGTGTAATATGTTATTTTTGTGCATGAAGATTGTAATGGGGGTATCAAGCATGTGCTGGAAGTATCAAGTATGGGGTTGCGGTTGAAGAAACAACAGCAATATACATCGATGTATCAACTTTTTTGTTAGGAAATTTATTAAACGTGAAATAAAGTTAATCTTATTAATTATGACTTGAATAATTGGGGCCCACATATCGAAAACTTCATTTTCACACACGTGCACACGTTGTACAAGGATCATAAATTTCCTAAGTGAAAGAGATATTGATACGTATACAAAATGTTTGAGACGTAAGTTAATAGACGGTTATTGATCAAATGACAATGATTTCACGTTGGTAAATGATGGAAGAAGTGTACAATGTGTTAAAAGATGAAATAGGTCATGAAAATGTCGCGGAGCCTCGAAGAGCCGCGGCGCCTCCCTGCAGGGCCGCGGCACTGGACAGGCAGAAGCTGCGACGGGAGACGAAAAGACATGACTCTTGGGCTGGTTTTGAGGCATTAAACCTCCATTACTTCCCAAATAAATTTAGCCTTTATTTGGCTGAATTAAACCTCCATAATCAAGGCCATTACATTGTCATTCAAGGCCATTACTTAGCCAATTGGAGAGTCATCTTCTAAACACTATAAAATGAGGCCTTAGGCTCATTTGTAAACACACTCAACAATTCAGAAAATTGTATTCCTCTCTTGCAATCTCCACACACTCAAAGATCTTTGTTTCCTAGCGAACACTTGAGTCTCATTTGCTCACTTGTTTGATTGCTGTTTTATTTTGGTAGATAAGTTGTCATTACACCGTTAAAGGTTAATACATGACAATATTATCTTAAGAAAAAATTGAATATCAATCGACTCAACAAGCCATCTTATTTTTTTATGTCCATATTGTTAACTTCTTTGTTGTTGTTGTTCAAATTTTTATTTTCTTGTTACCACACATTTGTCTCACAGTCTTAAGATAGTATATGTTGTTTGAAACAACAACATGTCTGCTGAATATCAATTCAACACTGAAAATAATGTCACTGCTCAAGGCAATCTTAATGCCTTCACCGCCGCCGCTCAAGGCAACGCCGCTGCCTTTGACCCCACTGCTCAAGGCAATACCACAACCTTCAATACCGCTGAACACGACATTCCTAATGTCTTCCAAAACACTGCTTTCGGCACAACTGGTGCCAACACCTTTTATCGCACTACTAGTGTCTCCACTGCTGCTCCAGGCATTTACAACACCTATGCTACTGACCATGGTGCCCACAATGCCTATGCTCCTGCTAGAGGTATTCCCAACGCCTTTGCAACGGCTCAAGGAGGCGCCACTGCTCAAACACCCGCTGGTTTCCACCATGAACGTCCCGAGAAGTTCATGGGTGCTCACTTTAAGCGATAGCAACAAAAGATTCTATTTTTCCTGACGATTATGGGAATGTCACGTTTCCTATCCGAATACCCTCCACAAGTTGGGTAAGACCCGGACCCTCAGCCAAATGATGTGGCGGTAGGGGGCCAAGGTAACTATGTCGCTGACGACATGAGGATAGTTCGCGAAGCATGGGATCATAGTGATTTCATGTGCCGGAACCATATTTTGAACAATTTATCTGATCCACACTACACGGTATATTGTACCGTTAAGACTGCTAAGCAGTTATGGGACAAACTCTAGAAAAAATACAACACCCAAGATGCGGGTGCCAAAAAGTTCATCGTTGGGAGATTTCTAAAATTTCAAATGGTGGATAAGATAAGTGTGTCATCCTAAGTCCAAGAATTCTAAATGATTGTTCATCACCTAGATTTGGAAGGGTTGCGAACTAACGAGCAATTTTTGGTTGCCTCGTTAATTGAAAAATTGCCTCCTTCGTGGATTTAGTTCATGAACTATCTCAAACTGAAATCGAAGGAGATGACTTTAGATGAACTGATTGTTAAACTCCAGATTCAGGAGGACAACAAGAAGGCAATGCCAAAGGGGAAACAACATACTGAGGCTAAGGCGAACCTGACGGAAGTCAAAGGGACCCAAGCAAAAAGCGGAAGTTCTAGAAGGTTGGTAAGGCTGCCTAAATGATCGGTGTATTTTATATACACTTTTTGAGTCGTTTTTAGTTAGTCTTTTGTCCCTTTTTGTACAAATACGTGTCGTCTTAGGATAGATTTTCTTTCTTTTGAGTCAAATTGGTTAAAATGGCTATTTGGCGGAAAAGGAACTAAAAGAGGGCAAAAGTGGAGGTTCCAGAGCTTAAAAGACGAGAAAGTGGCGAACCAGACACGGACACGCCAGCACGCGGCCCAAACAGCAGGCCAGCGCCTGCCGCCCAATATCCGTAAGTCGCAGGTTGTAGCGCCGGTGCCTCTAGACCAGAGCGAGTGGTCGCGCGCTAATCACCGTAACAACGCAGGTTCCGGCCGCGCGCCGATAGCAGTGGCCGCATGACGCGGAATAAATTAGGTTTTTGACGAATTATTGGCCAGGCCTGAAGGGAAAACCTTAAGGGAGGTTTGGAGGCTATAAAAAGAGAACCCTAGGCAGTTTTCAAGGGTTCCCTTTCTTGCACAAACACAAGACTTCTTGGAGTTGAAGATTGGATACCTTTACTTAGTAATTTTCTTTTCTTTTCTTTACTTTACATTCAGTTTTTATGTTGGATATTGAATTAGTTCTTGTCATGTCAATGGCTAGGAACTAATTCCATTATAGGGCTTTACATGTCAAATCACTTGAACCTTATGTTATGAATTGATACATGTTTATGGTTGTTCTTCTTATTGTTGAGATTTACCCAATAATTGCTTTGAATGCTTGGTAATTAATTGATCACTAATTATCATTATTTATATGATTTCTAATCAAACTTCGAAAGGAGGAGGTTGTGACTATGCTGTAAGTTGGGTAGACATAGGTCGGATTGGGGATGAAAATACTTCAATTACTTGTGTAGCGTTAATAGAGGTTTAAACACCTAATATCACGCATGGTGTGTGACGTTTAACAAGGTTTTTGTTCTTGATCCTCCTATAGAGTCATCCTTATCACCGAAAGGTAGAAAGGAGCGCTACTGGGGTTGAGTGTTTATATAGCCTTAACGGGAGTATAAAACGAATTAGTAAACCTGCTAGCTCCAAAAGAAGAAGAACCATAATTTATTGCATTAATAAGTAACATAAGCGGATAGTTGAGGAGACTTGAAAGCCCTATTTCCATCACTACTGAAGTAAACATATAGTTAATTAGTATTTATAATTGTTAGTATAATCAACAAACTCAAATATCGGTTACCAAATAGATAACAAAAGATAGATAATTGGTACTTGAACACTAATCCTTGAGGACGATATTCGGTCTTACCTAGACTATATTACTTGTCACGATAACGTGCACTTGCGTTAAAGTGTGTGCATTAAATCGCGCATCAAGTTTTTGGCGCCGTTGCCGGGGATTAGGCATAGTTCAATATCAATTTTATCTATTTTTAATTTCTAATTTGGTTTTTATTTTTGTTTTATTATTTTCTTTAAATTCTTTTTTTTTGTGAAAACAAGTGTGCCGTGATCCGTTGTTGGGTTTGATTCATCTCAGGGATCCTGAAGACATGGATTACTACTGTCAATATGATAAAGCTCCAACCATAGAGGAAGAGAGGGAGGAGTTACGAGAAGCCATACTTAGTTTCACCAGGTATCAAAATCAGTTCATGGACGAAACGAGAATAACCATGAAGAAGTTGGAAACGCAAATAGGAGAACTCGCGATCATGTTGAACAACGAAACGCAAGAAAATCAATCTGCACCTGGGGAAGGCAATATGAAAGCACAATGTCAGGCGATTGACCTGAAGAATGCCGAATCAGTGGAGATAGAAAGTTCGCAGCAGCAGCAGCGCCGCGGCGCCGATGAGCAGGGCCGCGGCGCCGAAAACTCTGGGACAGGGCAGAAGTTTGAGCGCCGCGGCGGCCAGGAGCAGGGCCGCGGCGCCCAGAGCCCAGAAGCCGAAAAGTTGGTAGAAGCTGTAGTGAACGCACCCCAGGTGAAGATACCATATCCCCAGAGGTTAAAAACATGTGCTCTTGACAAGCAATTCTCTAAATTTGTGGAATTTCTCAAACAATTGCAACTCAATATTTCGTATGCTTAAACATTAGAGCAGATGCCGAGCTACGTAAAGTTCATAAAGGATATTCTTAGCAAAAAGTGGAGGATAGAGGACTACGAAACAGTGGTGTTGACTGAGGAATGTAGTGTCATCCTACAGAGAAAACTACCTCAGAAATTACAAGATCCAGGGAGCTTCACCATCCCATGCACCATTGGGAAGTTTGAATGTCAGAAAGCATTGTGCGATTTGGGGGCAGGCATAAATCTGATGCCTTATCTAGTTTTCTGCAAACTTGGAATGAGAGAAGTCAAACCTACAAACATCACCTTGCAGTTAGCGGACCGCTCCATAGTTCAGCCGAGAGGAGTCATCGAAGATGTATTAGTGAAGGTGGACAAGTTCATCTTTTCCGCTGACTTCGTGATCTTAGACATAAAAGATAACGACGGAATCCCCATCATACTTGGCAGACCCTTCTTAGACATATGACAGGCTCTCATTGATGTTCACAAAGGGGATTTGAAGCTTCGGGTGGATGAAGAAGAAGTAATTTTCAATGTTTTTCGGGCAGCAACTTTTCCAGATGCCAATGATAACTGCTCAGCCATTGATCTTATCGAAGATGCAGTGTCAGCCAAAGGGTTCCGACATGAGGATACGCTTGAAGAAGTACTGACCAAATGAGATGATAATAGTATAAACGACCCAGGGCTGATAGAGTATGCAAATTGGATGAATGTTTATGAGAAATGGGATAAGAGGAGGTATGAAGAGCTTGGGCAGATGCCAGAAAGATCAATACCATCCACAGAGAAGGCTCCAGAGTTAGAGTTAAAAATCCTACCCAATCATTTACAATACCAATACCTAGGTGAAGATAAAACCTTACCAGTGATCATTTCACGCCACCTATCCACCGAAGAGATTGATAAACTGCTAAGAGTGCTGAGGGATCACAAGCGTGCCATTGGATGGACATTAGCAGACATCAAGGGGATAAGTCCGTCAACAGTAATGCATAAGATCCGTCTAGATGAAGAGAGCAGACCAACCATCGAGGCACAAAGGCGACTAAACCCAAACATGAAAGAGGTAGTCAGAAAGGAAATCCTGAAATGGCTCGATGCAGGAGTAATTTACCCTATATCTGACAGCGCATGGGTGAGTCCAGTACAAGTGGTGCCCAAAAAGGGTGGAATAACAGTGGTGACCAACGAAAGGAACGAACTCATTCCTTCTAGAACAGTTACCGGATGGCGAATCTGCATTGACTATAGCAAGTTGAACAAGGCAACCAGAAAAGACCACTTCCCGTTGCCATTTTTAGATCAAATATTGGATAGACTTGCAGGGCACAACTACTACTGCTTTTTGGATGGGTACTCAGGGTATCATCAGATTGCAATAGCACCAGAAGATCAGGAAAAGATAACATTCACTTGTCCTTTTGGTACATTTGCATTCAGAAGGATGTCATTCGGACTTTGCAATGCACCTGCAACCTTTCAGAGGTGTATGATGGCAATTTTCTCAGACATGGTGGAGAGGACTATAGAGATCTTTATGGATGATTTTTCGGTCTTTGGAGCATCGTTCGATGAATGTTTGAGGCACTTAGAAGCAGTGTTAAGCCGATGTGAAGAATCCAACCTTGTACTAAACTGGGAGAAGTGTCATTTCATGGTAACATAAGGGATTGTCCTGGGACACAAAATATCAAACCAAGGTATTGAGGTAGACAAAGAAAAGATTTCAGTAATCGAAAATCTCCCACCTCCAGTATAAACAAAAGGGATCAGAAGTTTCCTACGCAGTTGCATTTCTATAGAAGATTCATCAAGGATTTTTCAAAGGTTTCAAAACCTCTTTCAACATTGCTAATGACGGGGGTTGCCTTTGACTTCAATAAGGAATGCTTATCCGTTTTTCAGACACTCAAGGAGAAGTTTATTTCAGCACTCATAGTCATTGCACCAAACTGGGAGCTCCCATTTGAACTAATGTGCGATGCAATCGATTATGCAGTAGGAGCAGTGCTTGGACAGAGAATCGACAAGGTATTTAGATCCATTTACTATGCTAGTAAAACTCTAAATGACGCACAGTTAAATTACGCGACTACCGAAAAGGAACTACTAGCAATAGTATATGCATTTGAGAAATTCAGGCCATACTTGATTGGAAATAAGGTGATAGTATACACTGACCATTCTGCCATAAAGTACTTGATGACAAATAAGGATGCGAAACCTCGCCTCATTCGATGGGTCTTGCTACTACAAGAATTCGACGTGGAAATTCGTGACAAGAAAGGGACAGAGAATTCAGTTGCGAACCACTTGTCAAGACCGAGAACACAGAGCCGTAACACCAAGGATGTGCAAATAAATGATCATTTTCCGCATTTAACAACTGCTTTCAAGTAAGTGCGAATTTTAATTTACTCGTACTGATTTTGCTAACTTTCTTGCAGCTAAGGTAATACCCCCAGAATTGACAAGACAGCAAGTGAAAAGGTTTTACTCCGAAGTAAAGTACTACTATTGGGAGGAGCCTATGTTATACAAACACTGTGCCGATCAAGTCATCAGGCGATGTATACCATAGGAGGAGATGCACCAGGTTCTCACTCATTGCCACACCCTATCATGTGGTGGACACTTTGGGGCATCAAGAAATGACAAAAGGCATCGCAAAGCGGATTCTATTGGCCAACACTTTTTAAGGATGCCCATGCCATTGTGAAGATATGTGATAGTTGTCAGAGAACAGGGAACATTTCAAGACGAAACGAAATGCCTTCGCAAGGGATATTGGAAGTGGAACTATTTGATGTGTGGGGAATCGATTTCATGGGACCATTCCCGCCATCCTTTGGAAATCAATATATCCTTCTGGCAGTGGACTATGTGTCCAAATGGGTAGAAGCGCTAGCCAAAAGAAAACGACAAGAAGACTGCTCAAAAATTCCTTCAAAAGAATATTTTCACAAGGTTCGGACTCAGAGCCATCATCGACGTGAAGGAAGTCACTTTTGCAACAAGCAGCTGAATTCATTGCTTTCCCGATATGGAGTCTACCACCGCACCACAACTGCCTACCACCTCGCCGAACGGGCGCGAAGTGTCAAATAGGGAAGTGAAGAGCATATTAGAAAAGACGGTGAACGGCTCAAGGAAAGACTGGTCTATCAAACTGGATGACGCATTGTGGGCATACCGAACAACATTCAAAACACCAATTGGTATGTCACCATACAAGTTAGTTTTTGGTAAAGCATGTCATTTGCCAGTAGAGTTGGAACACAGAGCGTATTGGGCAATGAAGAATTTAAACATGGACGCCAAGGCAGCAGGACAGAGGAGGCTACTACAGCTAAGCGAGTTAGATGAATTCAGGCACAATGCCTATGAGAATGCAAAGATCTACAAGGAACGAACGAAAGTATGGCACGACAAGAGGTTGATACCGAGAGACTTCCAAGAAGGACAACAAGTGCTTTTATTCAACTCAAGGTTGAAATTATTTCCAGGCAAGTTAAAATCACGTTGGACAGGACCATACACGGTGGTAAGAGTATTCCCATATGGTGCAATTGAAATAAAAGGGAGAGAGGGAGCTTCCTTCAAGGTAAACGGACAGAGGTTAAAACCCTATCTAATCAATGAAATGGAATACATGAACTTAGTAACCTCTCACACCCTAGAATAATAAGGAACTTGCGTCCGGCTAAAAGACGTTAAAGACAACGCTACTTGGGAGGCAACCTAAGGTATTTCAGTTTATTTATTTTAATGCAATTAGTCTTTATTTAGAACAGTCTCACGGAGGTAGTGCTATGTGTTGTGATGACAGGTGCAAGGCCAAGAACTTGGAAGGCGAAAACTGAAGAGAAGCCAAGGATTTCCAGAAAATCCCCAGAGCGCCGCGGCGCCAAAAGAACAGAAGTTTGAGCGCCGCGGCGCCACAATGGAAAAATCTGAATTTTGAAAATACGCCCTAATCCAAAGGCCCTGTCTCCAGATCAAAAATCCAGAGCTCTCCTCCCCTCACGGAATCCAATGCACTATCCACCGCCGCCGCCACCATTTTAAACCAAGTTTATAAGTGTCTTGTTTTCTGTTATTGTCTTTGAGTCTTACACACATTGGGGACAATGTGTGATTTAAGTTTGGGGGGTCTTATTTGTGTCTTATTGTTATAGTATGTTTGAGTCTTTTTGATTGTTTTTATGTATTTTTGAGTCATAAATTTTTTTCTTTTTGAGTCATAATTGTCTGTCAAAGATCATGCATGCTGTAGTTACTAGAAACACGAAGTAAGGTGGAATAATGTAATGGAATTAGAAGCAACTATCTAAACACTTAGGTTAGATATGTCAAAAACTCATGAAATCTGTCTATTTGGAGTTTCTTGCTTGAATTATGCATGATAAATGATTAAAACCTATGTGTTATGATTTCTTGCTATTTGAGGCGAAATAGTTAGGATATGCATGTTAGGGAGATGACTCAGGCGTTTCTTTGATAGCCAATTCTTACCACTCTTTCTATCCCTGACATTAAAAATATCTCTAGTCAGCCCCATTGAGCCTAAAAATTGAACTTTTTCTTTGACACCCTATATTTCCATACTTGTGCCATAAGTAAACATGTGAAATAGTTGGAATAGAGTATGTTAAAAAAGAGACAAAAAGAGCAAACAAGATTGATGCACCCCAATTAAAAAGTAATAAGAAATAGGCAAAAGCCTAAGTTTGGGGGTGCTTGCTATTATGATACACTTCACGCTCTCAAAACAAAAGAGGGGAAAGATAGATTTGAAGTGAAGAAAAGAATCAAAAGAAAAGGGAAACACTGAAAAGCTAAAGAGCTTATGGTACACAAAAATGAGCCTAAATGCCTATGTTTACCTACCCATGCCTAAGCCTATATTACAACCCTTAAAAGTCCTGAAGATCTCTTATATGCATATCCATGATTAGTGGAGAATAGCAAGTAAAAATGTCATAGGATTTTTTAAATTAACATGCATGATTCAGTATTTTGACTTCCATTAAGCATGATAAAAATGAGTTTGCGAAATATCTAGCTTAATGTGTTTAGTGTGCTAAAATTTCATGCTATATGTTCCTGCATATTATTCTGCTAATCTTCATTTTTTTCTAAAGTAACACCAAGGCAGCAAAGTGATCAATGTCATTGAGTCCTTTATTTTCCTTTTTCTTTAGTCTTTATTTCTTTCTTTTTATCTTTGCTCGAGGGCGAGCAAAGGTTAAGTTTGGGGGTATTTGATCGGTGTATTTTATATACACTTTTTGAGTCGTTTTTAGTTAGTCTTTTGTCCCTTTTTGTACAAATACGTGTCGTCTTAGGATATATTTTCTTTCTTTTGAGTCAAATTGGTTAAAATGACTATTTGGCGGAAAAGGAACTAAAAGAGGGCAAAAGTGGAGGTTCCGGAGCTTAAAAGACGAGAAAGTGGCGAACCAGGCACGGACACGCCAGCACGCGCGCCTCACCAGCGAGGCGAGCGCCGCCTAATATCCGTAAGACCTGCAGAGTTGCAGTCGCGCGCCTCTGACAGCAGAGTGCGTGTCACGCGTGCCTAATCACCGTAACAACGCAGAGTTCCGGGCCGCGCCGATAGCGTGGCGCGCCGACGCGGAAAAAATCAGGTTTTTGACGAATTATGGGCCAGACTGGCGGAAAACCTGGCGGCGGTTTGGAGGCTATAAAAAGAGAACCCTAGGCGCTTTCAAGGGTTCCTTTCTTGCACAAACACAAGACTTCTTGGAGTCAAGATCGAGATCTTTACTTAGTAATTTTCTTTTCTTTTCTTTACTTTACTTTCAGTTTTTATGTTGGATATTGAATTAGTTCTTGTCATGTCAATGGTTAGGAACTAATTCCATTATAGGGCTTTCCATGTCAAATCACTTGAACCTTATGTTATGAATTGATGCATGTTTATGGTTGTTCTTCTTATTGTTGAGATTTACCCAATAATTGCTTTGAATGCTTGGTAATTAATTGATCACTAATTATCATTATTTATATGATTTCTAATCAAACTTCGAAAGAAGGAGGTTGTGACTATGTTGTAAGTTAGGTAGACATAGGTCGGATTGGGGATGAAAATACCCCAATTACTTGTGTAGCGTTAATAGAGGTTTAAACACCTAATATCACGCATGATGCGTGACGTTTAACAAGGTTTTTGTTCTTAATCCTCCTATAGAGTCATCCTTATCACCGAAAGGTAGAAAAGAGCGCTACTGGGGTTGAGTGTTTATATAGCCTTAACGGGAGTATAAAACGAATTAGTAAACCTGCTAGCTCCAAAAGAAGAAGAACCATAATTTATTGCATTAATAAGTAACATAAGCGGATAGTTGAGGAGACTTGGAAGCCCTATTTCCATCACTACTGAAGTAAACATATAGTTAATTAGTATTTATAATTGTTAGTATAATCAACAAACTCAATATCGGTTACCAAATAGATAACAAAAGATAGATAATTGGTACTTGAACACTAATCCTTGAGGACGATATTCGGTCTTACCTAGACTATATTACTTGTCACGATAACGTGCACTTGCGTTAAAGTGTGTGCATTAAATCACGCATCACTAAACAACTGAAAAGTTCAAGGGGAATTGCCATCACTGCGGTAAAGTTGGTCACATGGTCAAGGACTGCCGCAAGCTCAAAAACGAGAATAAAGAAAAGGCCGAAGGCAAGGCCAAGGCCAACATTCTCGATGACACGTTCATAGACGATATGATCGAGGAATTCTCAGCGGTGGTTCTTGAAGCAAACCTCGTTGAGAATCTGATGCAGTGGTGGTTGGACATATACCTTTCTAACGGATCAACCCGGACCGGACCGGTAGCCCGTTACCGGGTTGAACCGGTTCCGGATCGGTTACCGGTTACCGGTTACCGGTCCGGTCCACTAGCTTACCGGCCTACCGATCCGGTTCATTACCGGATTTCCGATCGGCCCGTGCGGGTCCAGTTTTTTTTTTTTTGTAAATTTCGAAAATCTAACTAAAGTCTAATTAAATATGTAATATAATAATATAATATAGTTTATAACTTTATACTTTATAGTTATATTGTAGTTATATAAACTATATTAATTTTTTTTATTCCGAATATGTATTAATTTATTAAATTAGTAGACATAAGATAAGTTAACAAATATTCAAATAACAACTAAAGAGATAATAAAATAAAAACTAATGATAAGATGTAAACTTTCGAACTTTCATTATTCATAATGTTAATTGTTAATAAGAGTACATAATGAAGTAATAATAATTGTTATTTACATATTATGCATCTTTCTTGCAAGTTCTTCGTAATTTATAGGTTGATTGAATTGGTTATACTCCATAGCCTCTAAATCTGGAGTATTAATTCCAGTTCCGGTTGCGCTCTCGGTTTCCAAAATATTATTGATTTCTTCATCTTCCGGAGAGTCAACGTCTTCATATCCTTGATTTCTTCTCTTTGCTCTGATCCAATCCCTTAAGCATACTAACACTTCTAATGTGCTTCCGCCCAATGAGTGACGTATATCTCCTATTTGATCTCGTGCTTGGCTGAATGCACTTTCAGAAGCCACTGTTGGGATAGACACATTAAGAACATCTCGTGTCATAGCTGCTAGTACCGTAAATTGTCTTTTGTTATCCTGCCACCATTGTAAAGGTTGAAAGTTCTTCTTCGGCTCTGTTGACTTTTGCAAATAAAATTGCATCTCATCATAATTTCGAATTGTGCTTGCTTGTGTTGTTGCAAAAGTGCTCCATATAGATAAAGATTCATTTTCATCGTCTTCATCGAATCCTGCAGATGTAGACACAGAAGCAGAACTAGAAGGAATATTAGTAGCAGAGTCATGTAATGTAGCATAATAATCATATAATTTAGTTAAATTAGTATCAAGTTTACATATGCAATCAAATGAAGATGGAGTTTTTGTTTCATCTACTTCCATATAAGTATATAAACTAAATATTAAATTATGACAATCTATTTTTTTAACAGAAGGATTTAAGACTGCACCAATACAATAAATATCAGGAATAGGAAAAAAATATTTTTTAAACTTTTCAAACATAACTGTAACTGCAAGTTTATATTTTATATTTGATTTTAAACCATAAAGTAAATATGAAATTTCAGCTATATGAGCTAAAACATTACAAACTGTTGGGTAATAAGATTCCAAAAATTCAACAGTAGCAGTGTAAAATTTACGTAATTTTTTTAAAAGTTCAGCAATTGATTTTCAAACATAGTCGGTTAACATATAAATCGTGTTCTTACAATGAGCATTTGAAACATATGTTATGGGGTCTTTATACTTATAACATTCTTTTAAAAATAAATAAGTATAATTCCACCATGTAATAATCTCTTGTGGCATGAATTTAGGTCTCAAATCAAATTGTTTACATTTTTCTTTAAATTCTATAAGTCTATTTTTTTATTATTACCTTGAATAACTCCAACAACTCTTTTGACAATTTGTATTTCAGTTGCAAATAACTCAAGACCACTTTTAACAATTAAATTATAAATATGACAAGCACAACGAATATGAAATATATCAGGAAGTGGCGGTTCTAATTCCGCTTTTAAAAGATCTACATCAGCAGTATTATTAGATGCATTATCGAATGATATACAAAGTACTTTTTTATAAAGATTATAATTTTTTGCATAAGCACAAATAGTTTCGCTTATATATTTTCCAGTATGACTTTGATCCTCGTCATACGCAAAAACAATAATACGTTTTTCTATTTTAAAAATTTCATCAATCCAATGACAAGTAATTGTTAAATAATCATAACCGTTTAAAGCATGCCCAATGTCTGCAGTAAAATTAACTAGACATGGAAGATTAGTGAACAAATATTGCAAAAAATAACATAATCATTATAAAGTCTAAAAACATCGGCTCCGCAAGTACTACGAGGAACACCTGTAAAACAAGGATTATATACTCTTTGAATATATGTAACTAAATATGAAGAAGAAGCAAAAGAAAAAGGTAAACAACCTCCGACAATCATTTTTGCTAATTCAATGTGATCCTTCTTTGGATCGTACTTAGCCAACTCACCCGTTAATGGATTAAGTTGTTGTTGACCGGGTTCTAAATCAGTGACAACACCTCATTGTACCGGATGATCTTTCGTTAAATGCCTACCTATTGTTCCCGTCCCCCGTCACCACCCCCTCTCTTATGTTTATAAGTTTTTCCACAAATATTACATCTAACTCTATCGGTGTCCCCAACTCTATCATAAAAGAGTCACACTTTACTCTTTTTTCTCCTTACTTTGTGTTCTGGTAAAGGTGGTCTACGACTACCACTAGCAGTACCAACATTGACCGAAGAAACACTAGTAGGTGTATGAGGTTCACTTTCTTCAAGTTCAACAATATTATCCAATTGAACGTTATCATATTCATTATCTTCTATTCCAAAATCTTCTTGCATTTGATCATAATCTATATTTTGATTAGATGATGAAGAACCTACAGATTTTTTAACCCTTGAACTAGATTTACGGCGCAGTCCCGACGCAATTCCCCTTAGCAAAGACATTATAAAATATTTAAATAATCAACAAATAAATATGACAATTTAATATAATTATTAGAGAATGAAACGAGTGTACCAAACTCCGGGATTCAAAATTCAATTGAAACTCGAAGGCCGAAGCTCGAAGTCTTGCTACTTTGCAAATTAATAATAATAATAATAACTTGATAATTGATAATATAGAGAATTGAGAGAATTGTAGAAATAATTGTGTGATAAAAATAAGAAAAATGTAGAGTGTTTATAGAATTTTTAAAGGATAAAAATGTAATTAACAAAAAATTAAAAAAAATGCCAAACGGTCCACTGACCGTTGGCCCCTCCCCCAGCCCCTCCACCCCCCTCAGCCCTAACGGTAATGTTACCGTTGGGCACCAACATGCCTTTAATTTTTTTTCTTACCGGACCGGTTAACCGGTAAGGTTACCGGTCTCCCGTTACCGGTTCAGCCGGTTCGGGTCCTTACCGGATTTCTCTGTATCCCGTGCGGGTTGGGGTTGGGGCCAAACCAACCTCCAACCCGGTAAGCCTTACCAGTCCGGATCGTACCGGATTTTGTACTGGGTTGACCGGTCCAGTTCCGGGTCAACCCGGCCCCTTAGACAGGTATAGTTGGACACGAGTGCTACCTGTCACATATGTTCCAATAAAGAAGTCTTCTCCACTTATACACCAGTCACAAATAAGAAGTTCATGGGAAACAATTTTACTTCAGAGGTGTTGGGGGTAGGAAAGGTGATCCTAAAGATGACGTCCTGGAAGGAGCTGACTCTCAAGGAAGTGTTGCATGTCCCAGAAATTCAAATTCTTTGAATTTCTGGACCTTTGTTAGTAAATGCTGGTTTTAGGCTAGTGTTAGAGGCTAACAAGTTTGTAATCACTAAAAATGGAACATTTGTAGGAAGGGGCTTCGTTTGTGAAGGCCTCTTTAAAGTTAACGCTGCATCTGTAATGCCTTAGTCTTCCAATATTAATAAAACTGAGCCTTCTACTTACTTGATTGAGTCTTCTAATTTATGGAATCATAGATTAGGACATGTTAACTATCAATCTATCCAAAGATTGGTAAAGTTGGAATTACTGCCGGCTATCGACACAAACCCTTAACGTAAGTGTGAGGTGTGCGTAGAGGCATAACTTTCCAAGAGTCCCTTTAGATCCGTCGAAAGAGAAACCGCTCCTCTAGAACTCATACATACCCGACATATGTGATTTGAAGTTCGTTCAAACTAGAGTGGGGGGGGGGGGGAAACAAGTACTTTGCGACTTTCATAGATGATAGCACAAGTTATTGTTACCTTTACTTATTTAAAAGTAAATATGAAGCTTTTGAAGCGTTTAAGCGCTACAAAGCCAAAGTTGAGAACAAACTAAGCGGACGGATTAAATCAATCCATAGCGATAGATGAGGAGAGTATGTAGCGCCCTTTGAAGAATTTTGTACCCAATCAGGTATAGTTCATCAAACGATGACTCCTTACTCACCTCATTCAAACGGTACTGCTGACGCAATAATCGAACGTTAAAGGAAATGATGAATGTTTTACTCATCAATTCAGGCTTTTCCTAAAACATGTGCGGAGAAGCTGTCCTTACTGCGAATAAGATTCTTAATAGAGTCCCGCACAAGGGTAAGGACAAGACTCCATACGAGCTATGAAAAGGAAAGAAACCCACCTAAAATATTTAAAGGTGTGGGGTTGTCTGGCCAATGTAGAAGTACCTAAGCCAAAACAGGTCAAAATTGGTCCTAAGACTATGGATTGCATATTAATCGGATATGCCAATAACAGTAGCACTTATCGTTTTCTAGTGCATTAGTCGGATGTACCGAACATTCATTTAGGTACCATCATGGAATCAAGGGATGCTAGGTTCTTTGAAGACACGTTTCCTAGAAAGGAAAGAAACATAACCTCTCACAAACGAAGTTATGAGCAAAACTCTGAGGATCCTGGAGTCATTGACTGCCCGGATCTAAACGGCTCATATCTAGTGAATTCTGAAGTAGCTGACTATCTGAAATGCAGCATTCCATATTCTCAGGACTTATAAGATTCAGAGATGGAACCAAGATGAAGTAAAAGGGCCCGGAAGGACAAATCCTTCGGTCCAGACTTTGTAGCTTATCTGGTTCAGGATGAGCCACAGACAATGCCGAAGCATTGTCAACTCCAGAAGCACCGCTCTGGAAAGAAGCTATAGAGAGTGAGATAGAGTCCATACTGCATAACCACACCTGAGAGTTGGTTGATCTTCCTCCGAGACACAAACCTTTGGGTTGTAAGTGGATCCTCAAATGGAAGTTAAAGGCAGATGGATCTATCGACAAATACAAGGCCAGGTTGGTAGTCAAGGGCTATCGCCAAAAGGAGGGTCTTGACTATTTTGATACCTACTATCCGGTGTCTAGAATGACATCCATACGTATGTTCATAGCTGATCGGTGTATTTTATATACACCTTTTGAGTCAGTTTTAGTTAGTCTTTTGTCCCATTTTGCACATATAAGTGTCGTATTAGGATAGTTTTTCTTTCTTTTGAGTCAAAGTGGTTAAAATGGCCAAATGGCGGAAAAAGAGCAAAAGGAGGGCAAAAGAGGAGATGCCAGAGCTGGAAACAGAGAAAGTGGCGAACGAGGGAAAAATCAAGACCAGCGCGCCTCCCGCAATCAGCGTGGCCGCGCGCCACTATCCGTAGAGGTCGGAAGACTGCGCACGCGCCTCATGACAGATACAGGGCCGCGACGCCTAAACACCTGACGGATTGCAGAACTTCCGGCGCCGCGGCGCCGACGCGGAAAAATTAGGTCTTTTGACGAAAATCTGGGCCAGGCCTGAAGGAAAAGAGGGAGGCGGTTTGCAGCCTATAAAAGGAGAACCCTAGGCAGTTTTTAAGGGTTCCCCTTCTTTCACAACACAAGACTTTGGCTTGGAGATTGGATACCACTAGTTTAGTAATTTTATTTTCCTTTTCTTTACTTTATTTCAGTTTTTATGATGAACTTTGAATTAGTTCTTGTCATATTTATGACTAGGAACTAATTCTCTTATAGGGTTTTCCATGTTGAATTGCTAGAAACTTATGTTATAAATTAATGCATGCTTATGGTTATTTTTCTTATTGTGAGATCTATCCAATAATTGAGTTGAATTCTTGGTAATTAATTGACAACTAATTATCACTATATGATTTCTAATCAGATTCTGAAAAGGGGGAATTGTGAATATGCTGTAAGTTGGGTAGACATTCTTGGATTGGGGATGAAAATACCTCAATTATTTATGTAGCGTTGATGAGAGGCTTAACAACCCTAATTTTGCGCATTGTGCGTGACGGTCAACTAGGTTTTTGTTCTTAATCCTCCTATAAAGTTATCCTTATCACCGAAAGGTAGGTAAGGTGCGATACTGGGGTTGAGTGTTTATATAACCCTAACGGGAGTATAAAACGATTTCGTAAACCTGCTTTCTCCTAAAGAAGAATATCATAAGTTAATGCATTAGTAAGTAGCATAAGCGGATAGTAAGGATACATGGAAACCCTATTCTCATCACCACTGAAGTAAATCTTTATATTAAAATAGCTTGCATAATTTGTAGTTACAAACAACAAATCAATCATAAATTTACCAAATAGATACTAGAAAATAGATAGTTGGTAATTGAACCATAATCCTTGTGGACGATATTCGGTCTTATTAAGACTATACTACTTGTCACGATAACGTGCACTTGCGTTTAAAGTGTGTGCATCTTACCGCGCATCAAGTTTTTGGCGCCGTTGCCGGGGATTAGGCATTAGTTCAATATCACGTCTATTTTTAATTTCTAATTTGGTTTTTATTTTAATTTTTAATTTTTACGTTTTTCTTTTGAAAATTCGAGGTGCCGTGATTTGTTGTCTGTTTTTGATCTATTTCAGGAAGTCAGTTTATGCGAAGGAGAAGAGGAGCACACTCTTGTTCCTTCAATCCGTAAATTGAGAAAACTCGCAAAACGAGCAGAAAGAATCGCGGATTGCAACCTTGTTAGAGATGAACGGCGTTGAACAACAACGGATGGGAGAAGGGTTAGAGAGAATCAACCCCACCCAGAATACCTAGGCAAGCACCCATAGGCGTGGAAGAGAGAGTCCAAATCCAAAGAAAGGAGTTTGGGAGACTATGTGCTACCAAGAGTGAATGGAGCACAACATGCATTAGGCTCCCCCGCACAGAGCCAACAACTTCGAGATAAAACCGGCGATTCTGAGCATGGTACAGCACACAGTGCAATTCGGAGGACTGCCATCGGAGGATCCACATATGCACATAGCTAATTTCTTGGAGCTATGTGCAACTTTTAGATATAACGGCGCATCGATGATGCCGTCAGTTGAGGCTCTTTCCTTCTCACTCGGGGATAGAGCAAAAATATGGTTGAATTCCTCCGCCGATTCGATTTTCACATGGCACGAGCCGCATGTAAATTCTTAGTCAAGTTCTTTCCTCCGTAAAGCAAAGAAAACTAAGAGGGGAGTTGAACAACTTCTACCAAGCAGATGGAGAGTCCTTATATGAAGCTTGGGAAAGGTTCAAAGATCTACAGAGAAAGTGCCCACACCATTGCATTGAGTTGTGGAACTTGGTCCACGTCTTCTACAACGGGCTGAGCAGTACAACCAGAACTATCATAGATGCAGCAGCGGGTGGAGCATTCATGAGGAAAACAGCCCACGACGCTCATGAGTTATTAGAAGACATGGCCACTAACAACCATGTCACGGAAGAGAGGTCGACAAATGGGAGAAGAACAGTGGGAGTCCATGAAATAGATGCTATTGCTGCCTTGAATGCCCAAGTGGCCCTCCTAGCGAAACAGTTGCAGCAACATACAGTGTCAGTGAATGCGGTACAGATGCCTAAAAGCTGTGAGATATGTGGTGGCCCACATACATTTGATAGGTGTCCTTCAGCGGATCCCAACAATATACCAATGGAGCAGGCAGAGTGTCAAGCCATAGGTAATTATCAGAGGCAACAGAACAACCCCTACTCCAACACTTATAATCCAGGGTGGAGGAACCACCCAAATTTCTCATGGAGAGGAGACCAGGGGCAGCAGAATCAGCACCAGAACCAGCAGAACCAATACCAAGGGCAACAGACCGCATTATAGGCGCAGAATCCGTGATCGTGGGCGCAGAATCGTGATAGGCGATGCGAATCGCAGAGCGAATCGCAACCCTTCATTCAAGCCCCACATTTCAGCGATTCAATGCACCGGCTCAAGAAAAGCCGATGAGTAAAGCGTGACAAGACTTGCCAACGCCTGCATACGCTTCATAGCGAAGCTAGATCCACGCTCGTAAACTTGAGACACATGTGGTCACTAGCAAAACAAAACAAAGAGCCACGTAGGACATTGCCAAGCAATACTGAGGTAAATCAGGGAGCGATGTCGAGCAATGCGGTTGAGAAGTGGAAGATTGAGCAGATCACCTCAAAGTAGTTGAGAAGAAAGCGAGTTAGAAAAGAGAAGGTGATTGAGCCTAGCCCAATAGTAGAAAACTCCTAAAATGAGTATACAGAGAAGATCCCTTTCCCCAGAGACTACAAATGAAGGCGGTTGATAAACAATTCTCCAAATTTTTGGAGACATTGAGCTGCATATCAACATACCTTTCATAGAAGCATTAGAGCAGATGCACTCCTATTTCAAGTTTATGAAGGAGATTTTGGGAAAAAGAAGAAGATGGCAGAATACGAAATAGTAGCACTGACAGAAGAGTGTAGTGCTATCTTGCAGAAAAAATTGCCACCAAAGCTAAAAGATCCAGGGAGCTTTACACTACCTTGCAGTGGGCGGTGGTAACTTGCAACAGAGCTCATGTGATTTAGGGGCAAGTATAAATCTAATGCCCTATCGCATTTAAAAGATCGAGTCATGAAGCCAAACCAACCACAGTAAGCCTGCAACTAGCCGACAGGACAGTGGTTCATCTAAGAGGCAAGATCGAGGACGTTATTGTGAAAGTAGGAAAATTCTTCTTTCCTACAGACTTCCTCATTCTTGATATGGAAGAAGACGCAGAAATCCCTATCATATTGGGGAGGCCATTCCTAGCAACGGGGAGAGCTTTGATTGATGTTGAAAGAGGAGAATTAACACTAAGGGTGGAGTCTGAAGAAATGGTGTTTAAAGTTTTTAAACACGTCATTGAGCCACCAACAAGGAGTGGGTGCTTTGCAATCAGCACCATCAAACCCCCATGTGAGCCAATACAAGTCAACCAAAGAGCGATGAGCCCATGAAAGCAGGCATGATTTGCTGAAATGCCACTAAAGGAGGTAAGTATTCCTGAACTCCCCCTTACTGATAATGCTAAGAAGAAAAAGAAAACGCCAAATGTGGAGGAAATGGATAGGTTGGGGGCTTAATCCACCCCAGGGTTATTAAGGATAAGGAACTTGCGTCCGGCTAAAAGACGTTAAAGACAGCGCTACTTGGGAGGCAACCCAACGTTTTCAATTATGTTATTTTAATTTCTGTCTTTAGTTTATTTTATTTTGTCTAAGAACAGTCTCACGGTCTTGGGTTCTTGTGTTTGTGCTGTGATTGATAGGTACAGGGAAATAAACTGAAGGCGAAAAACTGAAGAAAAGCCAGAATTTCCAGAAAAGCGGGTAAGCGCCGCGGCGCCCAGGAGCAGGGCCGCGGCGCCAAAAGAACTGAACAGGCGCAGAGCAGGCCGCGCGCCAGAGCAGGCGCGGCGCCAAAAAGTCCAGAAAATTTGCCACATTTAGCCGCGCATACCATGTGGCCGCGCGAAAATCCCAAAGGAGCGCAGAAGTTTGGGCGCCGCGGCGCCAAAATCAGGGCCGCGGCGCCGAAGCGGGAATCCAGAAACTTAAAAACGCCCAAAAATCAGATTTTCCCCAATTCCAAATTCAAAAACCTAACCTTCCCTCTCCAAAAACCCACGAAATTCTAGAAATTTGCCCACAAATCCTCCACAAATCCAACCCAACCACAACCTAAACTATTAAATTCCAAAAATCCCTTAGCCATCTCAACCAACAAAGCTCCATTCCATAGCCTCAAACCACCAATTGAAACAAGGACAAACTTGAATCTTCTCATAAAAAGGTAATCCTTTTCTGTTCTTGAGTCCTTTACTAAAGTCACAGGAGGTAGTAGTTTGAAGGAGTATTGTAGTTGAAGTAGTTTGGGTACTGAAAAGTTGATTGTGAAGTTTGGAGAAGAGAGTAGAAAAAGAGTGTGGGTATTGGGTAGAAAAGTTGAAGTTTGGAGGTATTGTGTTCGCTGCTAGTTGTCAATTGTGTAGGAAACATTTGTGCCACTAAATTGAAAAGCTCCATAAAACTATTTTAAACCATGGCCACCAGAAAGAGAAGAGGCTCCACATCCACCCCAACCCCACAATACGATGAAAATAGGTTTGTGAGCTACGAAGCCTTCCAAAGATACAAAAGCGATACTGACCCATAATACCAGAAGGGAATGGACTACCAGAGGAGTCATATGGGAAGAAGATGTTTATGAGCCCATTCGGCGATGATTGAGTTAAGGGAGTGGGAAAATTTGTGAACCCGGAGAAGATAGCACCAAGAAACACAACAACGTGCGTGAATTTTATGCCAATTTTCCGAGAAGGTGGAAAGGATGCTTTGTAAGGGACGCTATGTGCTGTGAGAAGATATCAATATACAATTGAAAACGATTGATGTTGAAGGAGGAATGGTGATCGGAGCCATTTTAGAACATGGTCTAGAGCACCGACAACATAAAGCGTGATATCGCCGCAAACACCGCGAGCTACCGCGAGCTTTTTGATATTGGAAGAAATGGGTCAAGAGCATCAAGGTTCCACTCAACAAAGTAGCCAAAGGTTGGCTATATTTAAATCGGCCGCGATGATTCCATCCACGCACTTCACCAGAGTGCGGAGGATGAGATTAAACCGATATGTGGAATTATGGCGGGTTGGCGATTGATGTGGGGAAAGAAATAGTGCAGAGCATTGAGGAAATCAGCAGGTTGGTAACAACAGGCGGATTGGGACATGGCTCAGTTATCACCAAGCTATGTCACATGAGTGCGGTTCCAAAACTACCCACCGACACTCATGAAAGAAACCAACTGCCCGTGTCCTATGGGATAGTGCACTCTTTCCCAGACCCAAGCCCCCCAACAGCCAAACGGAGAGTACAACCAGCAGCAGCAGCAGCAGCAGAGGCCGCCATGGACGAAGAAAAGCCTGAAATAGGGGCTCAATATGAGGCAGGACCTAGCCACAGGCCAACCACAGGAGCAGAACCTCCAACACCCACAATGGAGCAATTGTATCAGAATCAGATAAGGATGATGCAGACCTTGGACACAGTAGTACAAGGACAACAAGAAACAAGACAACAAATCAACGAGTTGAGTTCCTTGTTCAACCAATGGTCGATGCATTATCCACCGCCACCACCACCATTTTAACCAAAGTTTGTAAGTGTCTATTTCTTTTACTGTCTTTGAGTCTACACACATTGGGGACAATGTGTGATTTAAGTTTGGGGGTGTTTTCTTTATGTGTCATGTTATGTTTTACTTAAGTCTTTTTGATTGTTTTTATGTTTATTTTGAGTCACCAATTTTTTTTTCTTTTTGAGTCATAATTGTCTGTCAAAGATCATAATTGCTGTAGTTGCTAGAAACACCTAGTGAAGTAAGGTGAAATAATGTAACGGAATTGAAGCAACTATCTAAACACTTAGGTTAGATATGCCAAAAACTCATGTAACTGCCTATTGGAGTCTCTTGCTTGAATTACGCATACTAAATGATAAATGCTTATGTGTTATGATTGCTTGCTATTTGAGGCGAAATAGTTAGGATATGCATGTTAGGGAGATGACTCAGACATTTCTTTGATAGCCAATTCTTACCATTCTTTTTTATCCCGTACTTTAAAAATATCCCTAGTCAGCCCCATTGAGCCTAAATTTGAAATTTCTTCTTTGACACCCTATATTCCCACAAGTTGTACCATAAGAAAATATGAAATAGTGGAATACATTGTGTTAAAAAAGAGACAAAAAGAGTGAATAAGTCTGTTGCACCCCCAATACAAAAGTAATAAGAAATAGGCAAAAGCCTAAGTTTGGGGGTGCTTGTCATTATTATATACTTCACTCTCCCAAAACAAAAGAGGGAAAAGATAGAATCGAAGTGAAGGAAAGAAGAAAAAGGGAAATATTGAAAAGCTAAAAAGCTTATGGTACACGAAATGAGCCTAAATTGCCTATTTTTACCTACCCCTACCTAAGCCTACATTACAACCCTTAAAGTCCTGAAGATCTCTTTTATGCATATCCAGAATTAGTGGAGAATAGCAAGTAAACATGCCATAGGATTTTTCTATTTTACAAGCATGATTTAGTATATTGACTTCCATTAAGCATGATGAATATGAGTTTGCGAAATATCTAGCTTCATGTGCTTAGTGTGCTGAAATTTCATGCTATATGTTCCTGCATATTATTTTGCTAACCTTCATGTGTTTCTAGTTAACACTAATGCAGCAAAAGTGATCAATGGCAGTGAGTCTTTTTATTTTTTGTTCTTTGAGTCTTTTATTTTATTTCTTTCTATCTTTGCTCGAGGGCGAGCAAAGGTTAAGTTTGGGGGTATTTGATCGGTGTATTTTATATACACCTTTTGAGTCAGTTTTAGTTAGTCTTTTGTCCCATTTTGCACATATAAGTGTCGTATTAGGATAGTTTTTCTTTCTTTTGAGTCAAAGTGGTTAAAATGGTCAAATGGCGGAAAAAGAGCAAAAAGAGGACAAAAGAGGAGATGCCAGAGCTGGAAACAGAGAAAGTGGTGAACGAGGGAAAAATCAAGACCAGCGCCGCGACACCTCCTGCAATCAAAAGTAGGGCCGCGGCGCCCACTATCCAGAGAGGTCAGAAGACTGGCCACGCGGCCCTCGAACAGCAGATGCAGGTCGCGCGCCTAAACATCCGGAAGCTACAGAGTTCCAGCGCAGCCGCCTCGCATGCAGATATCGGCCGCGCGCACAAACACCCGACGGATTGCAGAACTTCCGGCGCCGCGGCGCCTGTCTGCAGGGACGCGGCGCCGACGCGGAAAAATTAGGTCTTTTGACGAAAATCTGGGCCAGGCCTGAAGGAAAAGAGGGAGGCGGTTTGCAGCCTATAAAAGGAGAACCCTAGGCAGCTTTTAAGGGTTCCCCTTCTTGCACAACACAAGACTTTGGCTTGGAGATTGGATACCACTAGTTTAGTAATTTTCTTTTCCTTTTCTTTACTTTATTTCAGTTTTTATGATGAACTTTGAATTAGTTCTTGTCATATTTATGGCTAAGAACTAATTCTCTTATAGGGATTTCCATGTTGAATTGCTAGAAACTTATGTTATAAATTAATGCATGCTTATGGTTATTTTTCTTATTGTGAAATCTATCCAATAATTGAGTTGAATTCTTGGTAATTAATTGACAACTAATTATCACTATATGATTTCTAATCAGATTCTGAAAAGGGGGGATTGTGAATATGCTGTAAGTTGGGTAGACATTCTTGGATTGGGGATGAAAATACCTCAATTATTTATGTAGCGTTGATGAGAGGCTTAACAACCCTAATTTTGCGCATTGTGCGTGACGGTCAACTAGGTTTTTGTTCTTAATCCTCCTATAAAGTTATCCTTATCACCAAAAGGTAGGTAAGGTGCGATCATGAGGTTGAGTGTTTATATAACTTAACGGAGTATAAAACGATTTCGTAAACCTGCTTTCTCCTAAAGAAGAATACCATAAGTTAATGCATTAGTAAGTAGCATAAGCGGATAGTAAGGATACATGGAAGCCCTATTCTCATCACCACTGAAGTAAATCTTTATATTAAAATAGCTTGCATAATTCGTAGTTACAAACAACAAATCAATCATAAATTCACCAAATAGATACTAGAAAATAGATAGTTGGTAATTGAACCATAATCCTTGTGGACGATATTCGGTCTTATTAAGACTATACTACTTGTCACGATAACGTGCACTTGCGTTTAAAGTGTGTGCATCTTACCGCGCATCAATAGCCATCGCCTCCTTGTGGGATCTTGAAATACACCAGATGGATGTCAAGAAAACCTTTCTTAATAGTGATTTGGAAGAAGAAATATATATGGACCAACCCAAGGGGTATGTGGTTCTAGGACAAGAGACAAAAGTTTGTCGGCTTGTCAAATCTCTATATGGGATGAAACAAGCCCCGAAACAATGACATGAGAAATTTGATAATACCCTCCTGTCGAAAGGGTTCGCCATTAATGAGTGTGACAAATGTGTTTACATAAAAGAAAATGTCAATTCATTCGTCATGATATGCCTTTATGTAGACTACAGGTTGATCACTGAGAGCACTCCTAGGATAATCCTAAAGACTAAGAACATGTTAAAACAATGTTTTGACATGAAAGATATGGGTATCGCAGATGTCATCTTAGGGATCAAGATCTCTAAGACATCTGACGGACTAGTCTTGTCTCAATCTCATTATATCGAGGATGTGGTGAAGAAATTTGGGATGTACGACAGTTCGCCACTAACGACCCCACTAGATGCAAATCTAAAGATTGATAAACATCATAGTGCACCCATTCGCCAGGAGCGGTATGCACATGTGACTGACAGTTTAATGTACATCACAAACTACAACCTAATATCGCTTATACATTCAACTTGTTAGATAGATTCATCCATAAATCGAGTGATAACCACTGGATAGCGTTGACTCAGGTATTACGATACCTAAAATACATGCAAAACTACGGATTGCATTATTCGAGGTATCCAGTTGTACTAGAGGGGTACAGTGATGCAAACTAGATATCTGACATAGATGACATCAAATCCACCAGTGGGTATATTTTTACAATTGGTGGTAGAGCTGTGTCTTGGAAATCCTCTAGGCAAACTCTTATTGCCTGATCCACGATGGAGTTGGAGTTTATCACTTTAGATAAAACAGGAGAAGACACTGAGTGACTTCATGATTTCTTAGAGGATGTCCCATGTTGGGACAAACTCGTGCCTTCTGTAATGATCCACTGCGAAAGTCAGTCGGCTCTAGGAAGGACACAAAGTTCTATGTACAATGGAAAGTCTCATCATATTCGACGGAGACATGCGTCCGTTAGGCAGCTGATCACCACGGGTATAATTTCCATTGATTACGTAAAATCTTAGGAAAACATCGCAGATCCCTTGACGAAGGGTATATACAGAGATCAGATGTTCTGCCTGTCTAGAAGAATGAGCATAAAACCCAATCAATAAGAACTGATACTGTGGACACCCAACCTTACAGACTGGAGATCCTAGGAATAAGGTTCAATGGGAAAACTAAATCATAAAGGTTCAGTTGAATGCTTTGGTGGAAGAAAGAGCACTTTGGATAATGATTTCTTCTTAGAAACATAAATCCAAGGTCATTCACGTGATAGACATAAAGTGCTACCTGCAGAGTGGGTAAAGGTTAAATTTCCAAACCTTTCATGATCCTCAATGATTGAGGTTAGGTTGGGGAAATTTTTAATGGTGTCTAACACTTGTGTAGTGGGGGTATTGCAGGATACCTTATAGGAGACCACCTATTTAAGTGCGAGGACAGTCCGCCTCGAATGAACACACTTAAGAATCCAAGTGTGTCTACGACCCACGACAGACAAAAACATAAAGAAGGATTGAGTAGGAAAGGTGTTGTGTGGGTATCATTGTCTTGGCTTATACTAAACACTGACGGTTCAAGACATCACGTACACCACACAGTAAATAAGTCTGATAGTATTCCACTATGGAATGTTCAAAGCTACGGCTACCTATCCAGATGAAACATTAATCCGCTGGACGATTGCTAGAAAAACACCATGCGCGTGCGCCAAAATCTCTTCCAAGAGGGGATTGCTGAAATTTTTAATAAACGTGAAATAAAGTTAATCCTATTAATTATGACTCGAACAATTGAGGTCCTGCACGTCGGAAACTGCGTTTTCACACACGTGCACACGTTGTACTAAGGATCATAAATTTTCTAAGTAGAAGAGATATTGGTACGTATACAAAATGTTTGAGACGTAAGTTAATAGATGGTTATTGGCCAAATGACAATGATTTCACGTTGGTAAATGATGGAAGAAGTGTACAATGTGTTAAGAGATGAAACAGGTCATGAAAACGCCACGACACCTCCACCTAGCGCCGCAGCGCCGATGAGGCCAAAACTCTCTGAAGTTTTGGCGCCGCTGCGCTGACCACGCCGAAACTCTCTGAAGTTTTGGAGTCACGGCGCCTCCCTGCAGGACCGCGGCGCTGTACAGGAAGAAGCTGCGACGAGAGATGAAAAGACATGACTCTTGGGCTGGTTTTGAGGCATTAAGCCTTCATTACTTCCCAAATGAATTCAGCCATTATTTGGCTGAGTTAAACCTTCATAATCAAGGCCATTACATGGTCATTCAAGGCCATTACTTGGCCAATTGGAGAGTCATCTTCTCAACACTATAAAATGAGGCCTTAGGCTCATTTGCAAACACACTCAACAATTCAAAAAATTGTCTTCCTCTCTTGCAATCTCCACACACTCAAAGATTTTTCTTTCTTAGCGAACACTTGAGTCTCCTTTGCTCACTTGTTTGATTGATGTTTTATCTTGGGAGATAAGTTGTCATTACACCGTTAAAGGATAATACGGGATAATATTATCTTAAGGAAATATTAAATATTAATTGATTCAGCAAGCCATCTTATTTGTTTATGTCCAGATTGTTAACCTCTTTGTTATTGTTGTTCAAATTCTCATTTCCTTGTTACCACACATTTGTCTCACACTTTTACACTATCAGATAACATTGATCTCATTTGCTACAGTAGGTGATCAACTATTTTCTAATCTTTTTTTTTCCACAATTCAAATACTTATTAATTTTTCTTTTTCGCTAATCTCTCTCCCAGGAAACCCTCCATATTCATAATTCCTCAAATTTGTTAATTCATTTTCTCTCTGGATTTTCCAACCCTGTGTGACCTACATCCTGGGTCGTCCCTAGGGCGGTTAAGGTGGTGCGTCCGCACAGGGCCTCGGCGGACGGGGCCTGCGTCCCAGAATTTTTATTTTTCTATTATATATTTTAAATATTAAGATATGTATTAAAAATATTTATAATCTCATTAGTGAGATCTGTAGCTTAGCGGTTGAGGGCTTTTTCAAAAGTCATTTCCTAGAGGTCGCGTGTTCAAATCCAATGAGCAAGCAAAACGTCATTTTTTTAACAAACACAAAAAACAGGCCTCCCTCTTTAAACAAATTTAGGCCCAAGTTATAAGTCTTCGGCTCGACTGCTCCCTCCATCTTAAAACAAAAAAACAGGCCCACCTCTCTCTTTAAACAAAAAAACAAATATCCATTGGTTTTCCAAGTCCCCAACCCAACCAGTCGGCCCGACGCCCCCTCCCTCTTTAAAAACACAACAAATACAATCCAAAAAAAGTTCCCCCATTATTATTATAGAAATCTCAACTTCCAAGTAAAGATCTTTTTGGTAAGTCATTGTTTTGATAATTATTTTGATAATTATTTTGCTCTAATTCACCATTAACATGGATTGATTGTATCAATGTTTATTCCATTTTGCTTAGGGTTTCAAATTTCTCAAATCTCAATATTATATTTAATTTAGGGTTCTCAATATTATATTAAATTAATTGTGTTTAGTTTTAGATTTTACATTACTTTTATTGGTAATGTATGTAATGGATGACTTGTATTTTACATGATTACATTAAATTTGGTTTGTCTTTTTGTTTCAATAGGAGAATTATAAATGTCTCCTACCCGAAAATATCCGTCTGGACATGAAAAACGTAAAATAAAAGACACGAAGAAGAGTTCATCAAGTCTCAAAGAGGGGCATTAGTATATAGATTTGTCTAGACATTCTTGATTATGAAAGATTGCTTGATGACTTTGCAGATAATTTATTGTACTGAAATTGAAAACATTGAATCAAATATAGTGTTTACTATATATTTATTTGATATTTTGATCAAATTTTTTAATAAGTATTAATTAGTTAATTTTAATTTTTCACGTGAATAAAAAAAACCTTTTTTTATTTTTCGCACCGTGCCCTTAAAGTATAGAAACGGCCCCACCAACGTCCCTCCCCTATATGTAGATAGAATAAAAATGGTGTCTTGAGAAAAGGTTCGATTCATACATAATCACTAGTAATCTTGAGAAAAATAATATTGTTGATGGTAATATTATTGCCGCTACAAGCTCGATTCATACGGAATTGCAGCAATTCCTTCATGAAAATCAGAAAAGTTCTCCATGTGTATGGGTTGAAGAATTACTTCAGTAGTTGAATTACCACGATTTACTGAAATGGAAACCATGAAGATTGAAAAAATAATTATGAAAAACATAAAATTTTAGTAATAATGCTGGAAAAGGAAAGATTTTTTTTGAATTAGGTCTCTATTTTCCTTAGTAATTTCTTTATCATGAATTAGTACAATTATATTAGAAAAGTAAATATACTACCTGTGAAATTACATTAAGGTGTAATAATCTCATACACTACTGTGCACAAAATTTAGACTCAATATAATAAGTTGCAGTTAAGGAGATATAAGGAAATAAATTTGAAAAAAGAAAAATAAAAGAAAAAGGAAAAAAAATGAGCAAGTCACGGGATGTGCGCGATGGCCAACAATTGAGTGACAGGTTCTTGCAAAGTATCTTAATTCAATTGCAAACTATGAAGATCGATAAGTAATTAAAGATCTAATAACAACTTGGCTCTGATATCATTTTTGACTGAGATATTATAATTGTTAGTAATGATTGAAAAATCGTCAAGGCGTAGATAAAGACCATAGAGAACTAATAATGCATTAATATAATAGAAATAGAAATAGAATAGTCTTATATAATCACACAACAAACTTACATATGCAAAGGTAGAAATGATGTAAGCTCTTCTGATACTTCACTCTTTACAAACTTAGAAGATAAAAAATTGTAAAAGAAAAACTTGTGCTCTAACTAAACTAATGTCCTTCTTAAATAGACAATTGAATCCACAACGTGTCAAAACCACAGAGGCTATATAAAAGGCAGCATGTGCAAGTGGACGTCATTTTTACCTTCTGACGTGGAAAGTGGAATGAACGGTAACCGACGCTAATGGACAAACAACTTTAAAAAAGACGTTGACAGGCCAACGTACAACTTTTAAAAATTAAAAACAACTTTAAAAAAGTAAATCTTATCGTGATTACTGACTGCATTATTTTTTTATAGGGTCCATCTCTGGAATCCCAAAACAATCATCTTCTTTATTATCTTGGCTATCTCCATCACCTTCTTGTGAGCAGGACATCTCATCATTTTCAAAGAGGACAAGAACTTTCTTCTTGAGATCTTCTTTGGAGGTAGACCCGTTTGAAAAGAGAAGAGTATTCAAGAGGTCCTCTTTAATAGAAGAAGTTCCTACTGATGAGGCATGCGGCTTGTTGGATTTTCTTCCAACTTCAATATCAATAATTTTGGCAGTGAATCTTTTAGATTCAAAGTGGGTAGTTATAAACTTGTCCCACCAGAGAACATAAATATTTCTGGTTAGATGTAGGGATGATCAGTGGGTCGGGTTCGGGGTGGGTCCCGGTGGGACGGGACCCAATAGTACTGGGGGAAGGATGGGACTGGTCCTCCAGCGGGACTAGCGGGATCCGCCGATGTCCCGTCCTGTTCATAGTCCCGTCGAAAAAGGGGATCGGTCTTTGCGGGGTGGGGCGGGGTCGGTTTTTTCCATTTTTTTCCACTTTATTTAAAAATATAACATATATAAACACTTCAATAATTGAACAAGATAGTGTAATAAAAATATTCCAAGACTATTTTTGTGCCTCTTATATTATTTAATAGAAATATGATTTTTTTTGTTATACAATTTTAAAATTACAACTTTGTGGTGTTGAAAGTTTTAAATCACATAGTAAAATTGTAATTAAAAAAATTACATATTTATAAAAAAACTTTTTCTAATTTCTTCACAATATCTTGTGGTTCTTCAGTTGGAATTGGATTTTATTGGTCAAATTGGTCGACGTTGCTTCCAGATCTGTCGGACAAGATTTTGTTGTAGTTTAAATCGTCTTCTTCGTTGATCTCTACGCTCCGCTCGTATTCAATCCCTGAATAAAATTGTAATCTTCAAGCTGTCTCCCGCCAATGAGTGTATGTGCTCTCCTATTTGAAATTTTTCGGCAGAAAAAGCGCTTTCAGACGCTGTTGATGACGCTTGAATGTTCAACACATCTCGGGCCATCTTTGCTAGTGTTGGAAATGTCTTCTCATATTCCTCAAGTAATTAAGCAAATCTTCACGTCCTTTTTCATTGAGAACTGTTTTGTACGGTACAACACTCTGCAAAAAATAATATCAAACTCGCTAACTTGATTAGCAGTAGTACCACTAAACATTCTATCTAAGGCTTTCAATACTAGCCGCATAAATATAATGTCTTTTATAAGGTTGTACTGAAGAAGAAGAAGAAGAAGATGATGATGATATAGAAGCCGGTTGGTTGCTAGCACTTTCTTGTTGGTAATGCGTATATACGTTTTTGCATTCATCGTGTATACTAGACAAAAAAATTTCTTTAGTTGGTTCCTTAAGGTGGTTGTTCATTTGGATTTTTTGCAGTTGGAGAGGGAAGTATTGTTATACAATCATAAATAGTTTCAATAAGTGTTTTACAACCGTCTAATTTAATAGTCGGATTTAATACAATACCAATAATATAAATAGTGCGAATAGGAAAAAAAAATTAATTTGATAAACAATTTTAACAAGTGCTTTATAATATGGGTTTTCATATATTCACTAAGTAATAAAAATATTAGAGCTATATAAAATAACATAAATGAAATAGTAGGATAATATATACCAGAAAATTCTTTAGTTGCTTGAAAAAATTTCTCTACAAATACAATAAGTTCTGAAATTTTTCTCAATCGTTATCTACAAGCATATCAGTTGGATTTAGATTATGAGCGTTAAAAAATAAAGTTATAGGTCTTCTATAATCATAAGCAACAAGTAGTTGTTCATATAGAGACTTTCACCTTGTCACTACTTCTTCAAGAATTTTTCTATAAGGTAGTCCACAATCGTGACAAGTTTTTTATATTTTATTTTTCTTTGTATTCTATTACTTCTAAAAATAAAGTTTATAGTGAATTGCAATTTATTAAGAATGTATTCAAAAAGTGATAGACCATCCTTTACAACTAAGTTATAAATATAGCACACACATTTTATATGAAAATGACTAGGAAAAAATGGAGTTAGTAGATTTTTTAAAAGTCTCACAACATAATTATTAGAAGAAGCATTATCTAACGTAACCGTCATTATTTTGTCAGTTATACCATAATAATCGCAAACTTGATGAATATTTTCTGCAATAAAATGAATAATGTAAATATTGTTAATATTCATTTGGCTGTTATTGTCAGAAAAATGATATAATGAATAACGTAAATATTGTTAATATTCATTTGCAAATTTAAAAATGTATCTCCTAACAGTTGATCTAGGAAAACAATTAAAAGAAGGATTATACATACCTCTTATGTAATGAATAAAATCAGGAGAGGAAGGAAAAGAAAAAAGGCAAACCCTCCACTGCAACTAGTTTTGCTATTGCTTCCCTATCTTTATGTTTATCGTATTTAGGACCTAAGATTTCCCCACGTCGTCGGGTTAATTTGACCCTGTACTTAGTCTGTGACACTATGTGAACCTTGTCCCGACTGAGAGCGCATTGGCGCATCCAAATTTGTAGCCTCGTATTCATCCCATCTAACTTTGTGAAAGCCTTGTACATGTCTCAGTAAATCTCTCGTCTCACCCTGACCTTTTTCCATTTATCATTTTTAAATATTTTTACAAATTGTACATATAACTACTTGATTCTCTTGGTCTCTATCAAAATAATCCCATGCAGCTGAGTATTCTGTTGACACAGAAATCAAGGCCTTAAACATACTTGTCACGACCCAAACCAGAGGGTCATGACGGGCACCCGAACCTTACTTGCCAAGTACCACTAATCATATATTTAACATCTAACCATAATCAATCATGGCCATAAGGACTGTCACTAAATATCCTATTGACACACACATCAAGGCTGACAGGGCCATACACTACTACTATACACAGGACAACTATTTACAAGCCTTTAAAGAGTACGTGACATCACAAGGCAGGGAAAGGGCCCCACCATTACCCATATGCATATGCAAAGTATTGTATCGAGATTAGACTATAACTCTGTAACAAGTAAGGTACTCCAATATATGCTGAACCAGCAACCTACTAGTGCAAACTGTGTCCCTGACTACCTGAGCCTGCGGGCATGAAATACAGTATCCGCCAACAAAAGGGACGTTTGTACAACTGATGTACCGAGTATGTCAAACATAAAAAATAGCATAACAGAGATATGAAAATAATATGAGATAGAAACAGCCGACAAAAATAGCCGATAGTGATAGTCGACACAATTAGCCGATAATAACAGCCAATAATAACAGTCGAAATGTAATGAATGCCTCTGAGGGCCATAATATGCCTAAATGTCATGAACAATGCAAATGCGGTATGCGCGCACACACACACACACATATATATATATATTGGCATCATCATGCATATTCTTTTCCATAACAGCCTCTGTGGGCATCATATCATTTCGGCCTCTGTGGGCATCATCGTTATCATATTGGCCTTATTGGGCATCTTTTTTTCCGTGATAGTATGTACCAGCTGCAGGTGGTGTACATATATAACACCATTCCCTTTCCCCATATAATTCATAAAATATAGTAGTGTATATAACACATGTAGGTCCAGAGTAATACATGAATATAATGTATATGCATGAACGACAATGAAACATTATTTACTTTATCGGATGACATAATATCCTTGTACCTTCGGCTAACTTTGAGAATCTTAACATCTTTTCCATATACCTCAATAAGGATTTAAGAACATATTTAGACATGCTTTAGTTTAACATAGGAATGAATAACATGAACACCCTTAACTACTAAGATTAGAATAATTTATGAAACAATATCACAGTTACATTTCGTTACATAGAACTTGCCAAAAGAAAAAAGAATTTTCCTTAACATACCTGTGTTGAGTCACATAACCACACAATCCCTGCAGATTGTCTAACACCTCACCTTATATGTCAGAAACTACTCTTCTTCCACCGTATTTCACTTTGAAGAAATCCCCGATGTACTACTACATAGAGAAAATCGACGTGGGCGTAATCCCTATGTCGTTCTTCAAGTTTTTCTTCAGTGCAAGAGAAATTCTTTCTAGATCAATAGTTGCTGCATGTTTCCCTTGGAATACAATTTATCCAAGGTAGGATGGAAAGAATTAAAATATATATACTGCTGGTACCTAATTCACAATGTTAAAGCCCTTTATATATGATATTCTTTCTACTATTTTTGGGGCTACTAAGCAAAGACTTCAAATGTCTTTATCTTGGTGGAACATGGGGTCCATTCTCAATTATCCACTTTAATGCTTACCCATAATTTATGTCCCAAATGTGTCCCCACTAGATTACAATCTAATACTAGTCATACGATCCTTTCTTGCCATAGTTCCACGTGAACATGGAAATTTACCAACTTGTCCCCATAATTTCATAACTAAATCAATTTATCTCCCTCTCTTATTTGTGATTAATTTCTTGTTCTCAATACACTTAAATGCTAAATTATTTTAAATATACTTCATATACCCATTATAATGATCATGTGATATAACAATACTCTGTAGCCCCTTTTTAGCACACACAAAATATTATTCTCAGACATCGTTGCCACATCATTTTATATACTAAGCTCTTGATGTGAATACCTCAATATAACCAATTTCATTGGCCTCAAGTCTACTTACATACGTCTAGCTATTCAAACTATCACCCGAAATTATGGAATGTTACATCATTCTCCCTTTAGAAACATTCGTCCTCAAATGTTGAGGTGACGTATCTAATCCATATCACATAGCCTGAAAACGTAACCCCCTCTTTTCACGAGACCATATAATATAACATATATTATTACTTTAGACCTCACATGGCCACCAAACATTAATTATATTAATCCATCGTATGCTTCTGTCGGTACCTCTGCATTGGTCTGAATAGGTCGGGATATTTGTGTTTCATCTCCTCCTCCGCCTCTTATGTCATGTCTTCTACATTCATATTTTGTCATAGTACCTTCATGGAGGCTACTTCGTTAGTCCTCAACTTGCGGACTTGTCGATTCTAGGACAGTAATAGGAACATCTTCATATGATAGGTCCTCTATGACTTCACATCGTCAATCGGTACAATCCGGAAATAATCCCCAACACATGCTCTTAACATTAAAACATGGAAAACTAGATGAAAAAACTATAACTCCAAAGGCAAGTCTAACTCGTAAGCTATTTGGTCGATTCATCGAATTATGCTATATGACCCAATGTATTTTGGACTGAGCTTTCCCTTTTTGCCCACATCTAATTACACCTTTCATAGGATAAATCTTTAAGAAGACCCAATCATTTACTTGGAACTCTAAATCCCGTCGTTGTACATCTGAATATGACTTCTGACGACTCTGAGAAGTTAACAACCGTTATTGGATAAGCTTCATATTCTCTATGGTTTGGTGCACTAGGTCTGTCCCAAATAACTCTGATTCGCCTACTTCAAACTATATGATAGGAAATCTATATTTCCCTTAAATTATCATCCCAACTTCCCTTAAAGTCCAATACACAAGCTCGTAGCATGTCCTCGAGTGTTTAAATCGTACGCTCGGCTTGCCCGTGTGTCTGAGGGCGGAATGTTGTGCTAAGATTAACTTGAGTGTCCAAACTTTTTTGAAATAATATCTAGAAATTAGCCGTGAACTGCACACCTCAATCATATATAATAGAAATAGGCATACCATGAAGGCAAATAATCTTCTTAATGTACAACTTTGCGTAGTCCTCGGCTGTGTAAATAGTTTTGACTGCCAGGAAATGAGATGATTTGGTGAGTCTATCAACAATCACTCATATAGAATCAAACTTATAATAATAGCAAGGTAAACCCGTAACAAAGTCCATATTAATCATTTTCCATTTTCATATCAGAATCTCAATGTTCTGAGTCAAACCGTCTGGCTTTTGATGCTCTATTTTTACTTGTTGACAATTAAGAGACTGAGCTACAAACTCCACAATATTCCTCTTCCTGTCGTTTCACCAATTCATACCTTTGAGATCATGATACATCTTACTAGATTCAGAGTGAATGGAATATCGTGAGCAATAGACCTCAGTCATAATCTTGTCTCGTACTCCTGCTACATTAGGAATTTACAAATGAACCTTCCACGTGGGGTCCCTCTCCCATATTGCTCAAGGGTCGCTATTTTCCTTTTATTAACTATATTTCCCGATCTTTTCTTAAAATTGGGATATTCATCATGACGCTCATTTTCGTCCAGTATGAGGGATGACCCTACTGTATTCTGATTCACAGAGATATCACTATCTGAATCCTTCAATCTCATTCCCACTTAGCTAACTGATGTGTTCCCTCAGATCAACTTCTCTCATTTTTCCTCACACTTAGTCAAGCCACTTGCGGATGAATGATTCTATTATCAACTTAGTCTTGTTTACTAATTGGTGTGCTAAAAACTCTCATATTTGTAGTATCTCAATCGTAAACACTTTATGGACAATATCATCGAATATGAGGTGCATGTATTTTTCTCAAGAGAAGGTTTAGCGTTGCTCACCTGTACTGGCGGACTGATTTCCTTTGCTTTGGCCTATGCTAGCTCAACTGATGTGCTAACAGTGCTGACTGCAAAACATTTGCTTATGACTGGGGGTTCACCGGTGTGTTTAAACACATTGAATAACATCTCTTCATCATCCACTCTGAGTTTTAGCTCGCCCTTTTCCACATCAATCAGGGCTCTCCCAGTTGCCAAGAATGGTCTTCCTAAGATGATAGAGATTTCATCATCTTCCTCCATATCAAGGATGAGGAAGTCTGCAGGAAAGAAGAATTTTCCCACCTTAATCAATACGTCTTCAATTATTCCCCTGGGATGCACCACTGTCCTATCTGCCAACTGCAAGTTCACTGTGGTTGGTTTGGCTTCACCCAAACCCAACCTCTTGAAAATGGAAAAGGGCATGAGATTTATGCTGGCCCCCAAATCACACAGGACCCTGTTACATGTCACCCTACCAATTGTGCAAGGCAATGTGAAGCTCCCTGGATCCTTAAGCTTGGGGGGCATTTTCTTCTGCAAGATGGCACTGCATTCCTCTGTCAATGCCACTGTCTCATACTCAGCTAGCTTCCTCTTCTTCCCAAGAATTTCCTTCAAAGATTTGAAATAAGTAGGCATTTTCTCCAACGCCTCAATGAAAGTGATGTTAATGTGCAGATTTCTAAATACCTCCAAGAACTTGGAGAATTGCTTATCAATTGCTTTCCTTTGCAACCTCTGAGGGTAAGGAATCTTCTCTGTATATTCCCTCACTGGAACTGTTGGAGCCTTCTCTAAAATAGGGCAGTCCTCAGTAACCCCTTTCTTCTCTGCATCTACCCTCTGCTCAACCCTCTGTTCTACCACAGGCTAAGGTGTAGGCTGTTCTAGCTGCTTTCTATTTCTCAGCTGCACCGCCTGACACTGATCTCTGGGATTCATCTCTGTATTACTAGGAAGAGTGCCCTGTGGCCTTTTATTTGCCATCTTTGCTAGATGTCCCACCTACGTCTCCAAGTTCCTGATAGAGGATCTTGTCTCTGCCATGAACTGGGTTTGTGAATTCGTAAGTGTAAATAAGGCTGCTCGCAATTTGTCTGACTTTTCTTGTGGAGCAGGTGTACTGAACTGTTGGGAAGATGAGGCCTGGTTAAATGGTTGTTGATTCTGATATTAGCCTCGGAACTGGTTATGTTGCCCTTGATCAGCCCTCCATGAAAAGTTAGGGTGATTCCTCCAACCTGGATTGTAGGTATTTGAATAGGGTTTCTGGGGCCTTTGGTAATTCCCCACTGCCTGACACTCTGCTTGCTCAATAGGGATGTTGTTGGGGTCTGCTGATGGGCACCTATCAAAAGTATAAGGACCCCCACACATCTCACAATTTAGTGGCATCTGCACTGCATTTACTGACATTGTGTTCTGCTGCAGTTGCTTGGTCAAGAGAGCAACCTGTGCATTTAACGTTGTAATGGCATTGATCTCATGAACTCCTATCGCTCTCCTTCCACTTACCCCTCTATCATCTGTCACATGGTTATTGGTGGCCATGTCTTCTAGCCAATCATGGGCCTCATGTGATGTCTTCTTCATGAAGGTTCCACCTGCAGCTGCGTCAATGATGGTTCTTGTGGTCCCACTTAGCCCATTGTAGAAAATATGGACCAAATTCCACATCTCAATGCTATGATGTGGACACTTTCTCTGCAGATCTTTAAATCTCTCCCAAGCCTCATAGAGTGACTCTCCATCAGCCTGGTAAAAATTGTTCAGCTCTCCTCTCAGCTTAGCTGCTTTGGACGGTGGAAAGAACTTTGCCAAGAACTTCTGTACCAACTCCTGCCATGTGAATATAAAATTTGTAGGCAGGGAATTCAACCAAACTTTTGCTCTATCCCTGAGTGAGAAAGGAAAGAGCCTCAATCGGATGGCGTCGTCAGTAACGCCATTATACTTGAAAGTTGCACACAACTCCAAGAAATTCGCTATGTTCATATGAGGGTCTTCAGATAGCAACCCTCCGAATTGAACTATATTCTGCACCATACTCAGGATCGCAGGCTTGATTTTGAAATTATTTGCTCCTATTGCTAGGAGCCGGATGCAAGTCTGTGCTCCATTCACCCTTGGCAGCACATAATCTCCCAAGCTTCTCTCAGCTTGGACCTGGACCCTTTCTTCCACATCCATTGGTAACCTCTGGGGCACCCTCTGGATAGGTTGATGATCACCTAACCTTTCGTTCATCTCATTGTTATTCTGCAAGCCTCTCATTGCTATTACGGCCAAGATTCGTTTGTTTCTCCGGTCTGCTTGCAAATCTTTTCAATCTCCGGATTGAAGGGAACAAGTATATCTGCTCCTCTTTTCCTTCGCATAAACTAGATGTCTGCAATAGATCAAAATCAACAAACGGATCACGACGCACAGTTCCAAAATAAAATAAAATAAAAGAAAATAAAAATTAAAACCAAATTAGAAATTAAGAACATAAAGATTGATATTGAACTACGCCATTCCCCGACAACGGCGCCAAAAACTTGATGCACGATTTATACACACGCTAAACGCAAGTGCACGTATCGTGACAAGTAATATAGTCTAGAAGACCGAGTTATCGTCCTCAGGGATTAATGTCCAATTACCAACCTCTACTCTGTAGTATCTATTTGGTAACCGATAATTTGATGATTTGTTTATAGCTATGATTATAGATGCTAACTAAATTATTTTACTTTTACTTCAGATATGGTGGAAATAGGGCTTCCAAATCTCCTCGACTATCCGCTCGCTTTACTCGTTAATGCAAATAATTAAGGTTCTTCTTCTATGTTGAGATAGCAGGTTAACTAAGCCGTTTTATACTCCTGTTAAGGTAATATAAACACTCAACCCCAATGTAGAACCCTTTTATCTTTCGATGACAAGATTGACTACAAATGAGGATTAAGAGCAATAACCTATTAAACTACACACGTATCAGGGTACTTTCGTCCACGATTTAAACCTATGTTTATTCAACTATAGCATATTCACAATCTCCCCTTTCGGATTTCGATTAAAAATCATATAAGTGATGATTAGTGATCAATTAATTACTAAGAAATCAAAACAATTATTGAATAAATCTCAACATAAGAAGAAGAAACCAAAATCTTGCATTAATTCATAAAACGAGGTTCAAGTGATTCGATATGGAAAGCCCTAAATAATTTAGTTCATAGCCATAGACATGCCAAGAACTAAAATAGTATCCAACATATACTAGAAAGAAATAAAATAAAGAACTAGAAATTACTCAAAAATAAGTCTCCAATCTTGATCTCAAGTTGTGATGGTAAGGTGTGTTCTCCTCAAATCTGACCTAAAAGGCTCTATTTATATCCTCAAAAACGTGCAAAACCTTTTCTTCTTTGGCTTTGGCCCAATCCTATTCAGATTGGTCCAATTTCCCGCGTCGGCGCCACGGCCAGAATCAGCCGCGTGGCCAAACTTCGCTGATGTCCGCTTGGGCATCGTGGCTCACGCTATCGCTGTTGTCCGCGCCGTGGCGCCGTGATGCGCGAAAAGATGCACACACTTTAACGCAAGTGCACGTTATCGTGACAAGTAATATAGTCTTGGTAAGACCGAATATCGTCCACAAGGATTAGTGTTCAAGTACCAACTATCTATCTTTTGGTATCTATTTGGTAACCGATATTGATTTTATTGTTTATGACTAACAATTATAAAGGCTAATTAACTATAGGTTTACTTCAGTTGTGATGAGAATAGGGCTTCCATGTCTCCTCAACTATCCGCTTTATGTTACTTATTAATGCAATGAATTATGGTTCTTCTTCTCTCGGAGCTAGCAAGTTTACGAAATCGTTTTATACTCCCGTTAAGGCTATATAAACACTCAACCCCAGTATTGCTCCTTTCTACCTTTCGGTGATAAGGATGACTCTATAGGAGGATTAAGACCAAAAACCTAGTTAACCGTCACGCACCATGCGTAAAATTAGGGTTGTTAAGCCTCTCATTAACGCTACTTAAGTAATTGAGGTATTTTCATCCCCAATCCAAAATATGTCTACCCAACTTACAACATATTCACAACCTCCTCCTTTCGAAGTTTGATTAGAAATCATATAAGTAATGATAATTAGTGATCAATTAATTACCAAGCATTCAAAGCAATTATTGGATAAATCTCAACAAGAAGAAGAATTACCATAAACATGCATCAATTCATAACATAAGTTTCTAGTGATTTAACATGGAAAGCCCTATAAAAGAATTAGTTCCTAGCCATTGACATGACAAGAACTAATTCAAAGTTCATCATACAAAACTGAAATAAAGGAAAGAAAATAAAAGAAAATTACTAAGTTATGGTCTCCAATCTTCAATCCAAGAATCCTTGTGTTGTGCAAGAAAGCGAACCCTTAAAAACTGCCTAGGGTTCTCCTTTTATAGGCTCAAAACCGCCTCAACCTTTTCCCCTTCAGCTGGCCTGCAGTGCCATTAAACTCGATTTTTCCGCTGCGGCGCGGAATCCTGCGAGACTTCGGGTGATTTGGCGCCGCGGCCCTGCTCTCGGTTGTCTGAAGGAGCCGCGACGCTGCAACTTCGCGCCTTCGATGATTTGGCGCGTCGCCCAGTTCCATCGCAGGAGGCCGCGCGCTGTCCAAGCCGCTGCTCGCCACTTTCTCGTCTTTTAAGCTCTGGCACCTTCACTTTTGCCCTCTTTTAGATCCTTTTCCGCCATTTGGCCATTTTAACCACTTTGACTCAAAAGAAAGAAAATCTATCATAATACGACACTTATTTGTACAAAAGGGACAAAAGACTAACTAAAAACGACTCGAAAAATGTATATAAAATACACCGATCAAATACCCCCAAACTTAACCTTTGCTCGCCCTCGAGCAAAGATAAAAAGAAAAAAATAAAGACTCAAGGAACGAAAATAAAAGACTCACTGACATTGATCACTTTTGCTGCATTGGTGTTATCTAGAAAAACATGAAGGTTAGCAGAATAATATGCAGGAACATATAACATGAAATTTTTAGCACACTAAACACATTAAGCTAGATATTTCGCAAACTCATTTTTATCATGCTTAATGGAAGTCAACATACTGAATCATGCTTGTAAAATTCAAAAATCCTATGGCATGTTTACTTGCTATTCTCCACTAATCCTGGATATGCATAAAAGAGATCTTCAGGACTTTAAGGGTTGTAATGTAGGCTTAGGTATAGGTAGGTAAAAATAGGCATTTAGGCTCATTTTTGTGTACCATAAGCTCTTTAGCTTTTCAGTGTTTCCCTTTTCTTTTGATTCTTTTCTTCACTTCAAATCAATCTTTCCCCTCTTTGTTTTGGGAGAGTGAAGTGTATAATAATGACAAGCACCCCCAAACTTAGGCTTTTGCCTATTTCTTATTACTTTTTTATTGGGGTGCATCAAAGTTGTTCACTCTTTTTGTCTCTTTTTTAACACAATTTATTCCACTATTTCACATTTTTACTTATGGCACAATTTGTGGGAATATAGGGTGTCAAAGAAGAAGTTTCAATTTTTAGGCTCAATGGGGCTGACTAGGGATACTTTTAAAGTCAGGGATAGAAAAGGGTGGTAAGAATTGGCTATCAAAGAAACGCCTGAGTCATCTCCCTAACATGCATATCCTAACTATTTCGCCTCAAATAGCAAGCAATCATAACACCTAAGTTTTCATCAATTTAGCATGCATAATTCAAGCAAGAACTCCAAATAGACAGATTTTGTGAGTTTTTGGCATATCTAATCTATGTGTTTAGATAGTTGCTTCTAATTCCATTACATTATTCCACCTTACTTCACTAGGTGTTTCTAGTAACTACATCATACATGATCTTTGACAGACAATTATGACTCAAAAGAAAAAATTTTGTGACTCAAAAATACATAAAACAATAAAAAAGACTCAAACATACTACAACAATAAGACACAAATAGAACACAAATAAAACCCCCCCCCCCCCCCGCCCCCAAACTTAAATCATACATTGTCCCCAATGTGTGTAGACTCAAAGACAATAAAAGAAAACAAGACACTTACAAACTTGGCTAAAATGGTGGTGGTGGTAATGGGATAGTCGTGGACCGATTGAACAAGGAACTCATCTCATTAATTTGTCGCGTTCTTTCGTCCTTGTATCAATGTGTCCAAACTTTGCATCATCCTCATCCGATTCTCAAGCAATTGCTCCATCATGGGCACCGAGGGTTACGAATCGTGGTAGCGGCTAGGCCCCCGCCGCATATCGAGCTTCTATTTCGTGCTCATCTTCGTTCATCGCGCCTCTCACTGCTGTTGGTGGTGGTTGTGCTCTTCTTCTTCACTGGGGGCTTGGGTGCAGGAAAGAGTGCACTATCCCATATGACACAGCAGTTGGTTTCTCTCTTAGTGTCGATGGTAGTATTGGGACCCATTCATGTGGCATAACTCGTGATAAGTGAGCCATGTCCCAATCCACCGTTGTTACCTACCGCTGATTTCTTCAATGCTCGCACTATCTCTTTCCCCACATCAATCGCTTTTTCCGTCATGATTCCATATATCAATTTAATCCTATCTTCCGCACTCACGGTGAAGTCGTTGATGGGATCGACGGCATCGATGAAATATAACCAACCCTTGGTCGTTTGTTGAATCGCACCGCCATCCTCTTGACCCATTTCTTGCAATATCAAATGCAGCCCAGTGGTAGCTCATCGTGGTTCGCAACGGCGTCGATTGATCTTGGTGGTGCTTCTCGACCATGGTCTGAAATAGCTTCGGTCGTCACCCCTTTCTTCAACATCTGCTGTTTTTAGAGATATATTTATCACTCCTGCCGTCACAGACATATATTTTCCCCTGACAAAGCATTTGTTGTCCACCCTCTCCGGAAAGTTAGCATAGAATTCACGCACCATTGCTGTGTTCATAGGTGCTATCTTGTCCGGGTTTACAAATCTCCTCCACCCCATCATCTCAATCATTGCCCGAATGGGCTCATAGGCATCCTCCTCCGCAAGCGACTCCCTCTGATAGTCCATTCCTCTTTCAGGGATTAAGGGTCTGGTACCAAGCTTTTTGTATCTTTCATAAGCTTGGTAGCTCACGAACCTAGTATCGTCGTATTGCGGGGCTGATGTAGATGTGGAGGCTCTTCTCTTTCTGGCGGACATGGTTAAAACACTTTCTGCAGCTTATAACTTAGTAGCACAAATGTTCCCCAACACAATCAACAATTAGCAGCTAAAACACTAACACCCCCAAACTTCAACTCTACTACCCAATACCCACACCCTCCTTGTCTACTCATTCTCTAAACTTCACAACCAATTTTTCAGCACCCTAACTACTTCACAATGCAACACTTCTCCAAACTACTACCTTCTTTAACTACTGAAAGCTTTCAAGAAAAGATGAAGATTACCTTTTTATGGTGTTCTTCAAGGTGTTCTTGCTTCTAATGGTGATTTGAGGCAATGAGATGGAGTTTGGTTGGTTGAGATAGCTAAGGGTTTTAGGAATTTAAGAGTTTTGGTTGTGGTTGGGTTTGATTTGTGGAGGATTTGTGGGTAAATTGTGGATTTTCGTGGGTTTTATGGAGAAGGGGTTAGGTTTGGGTTTTGAAATTGAGAAAATCGATTTACGGCGTCTTTTAATTTACGGATTTAAAGCGGCCATGTTCTGAACCTTCGGGAATTTCCGCATCACACTGGCTATTCTGGCGCGCGTGGCCAAAGCGGAAATCCGTAAAAAATCGCAGTTTCCCTCAATTTCAAAACTCAAAACCCAAACCTAACCCCCCCCTTCTCCATAAAACCCACGAAAATCCACAATTTACCCACAAATCCTCCACAAATCGGATTTCCGCGGCTTCGCTTTAGCCATGCGCGCCTGATGTTCTCAGACTCCGGGAATTTCCGCACCGCTGCATTGGCACCGCGCGCCTAGACTTGACAATTTTTCTGGATTTTTGGCGCCGCCCCGCTCTGGTGCGCGCGCTTAAACTTCAGCGCCTTTTCTGCTCTTTTGGCGCCGCGCTTTCCCCCTGGCGCGCGCTACCCGCTTTTTCTCGAAATCCTGCTCTCGCTTTTCGCCCTTCAATTTATTAGCCTATACCTGTCAATCAAAACACAAACACTACCTCCGTGAGACCGTTCTTAATAAAAAAAACTATTATATTAAAGTAAAATAAATCAAAATACCTTGGGTTGCCTCCCAAGTAGCGCTGTCTTTAACGTCTTTTAGCCGGACGCAAGTTCCTTAATTCAATAAACGTGGGGTGGATCAACCCCACAACTAATCCATTTTCTCCACATTTTTCGTTTTCTTTTTCTTCTTCTCCTCTTAGCATTATCTTTAAGAGGAAGTTCAGGAACACATACCTGCGTTTGTGGAGGTTCGGCAAGCCATACCTGCTTTCGTGGGCTCATCTCCCTTGGTTTGACTTGTACGGGCTCACAGGGGGGTTTGATGGTGCTGATTGCAAAGCACCTGCTCATGGTTGGTGGCTCAATGAGGTGTTTAAATACTTTAAACACCATTTCTTCCTTCTCCACCCTCAATGTCAGCTCTCCTCTTTCTACATCGATCAATGCTCTCCCTGTCGCTAGGAATGATCACCCCAATATGATAGAGATTTCTGCATCCTCTTCCATGTCAAGAATGAGGAAGTTCGCAGGAAAAAAGAATTTTCCTACTTTAACAATATACGTCCTCAATCTTTCCTCTTGGATGAACCACTGTCCTATCGGCTAGTTGTAGGCTCACTGTGGTTGGTTTTGCCTCGCCCAACTCCAATCGTTTAAATACCGATAACGGCATCAGATTTATACTTGCCCGTAAATCGCACAGAGCCCTATTGCATGTCACCCTGCCAACTGTGCAAGGTAGTGTAAATCTCCCTGGGTCTTTTAGTTTAGGGGGCAACTTCTTCTGTAAGATAGCACTGCACTCCTCCGTTAGTGCTACTATCTCATACTCCGCCAGTTTCTTCTTCTTCTTCTTCCCCAAGATCTCCTTCATGAACTTGAAATAGGAGGGCATCTGCTCCAATGCTTCTATAAAAGGTATGTTGATATGCAGCTTTCTGAATGTCTCCAAAAATTTGGAGAATTGTTTATCAACTGCCTTCCGCTGTAATCTCTGGGGGAATGAGATCTTCTCTGTATACTCCTTCTCTGGAGTTTTCTCTACTACTGGGTGAGATTCAACTACCTTATCTTTTTCCACCTCTGTCCTTTGCTCAACCATCGGCTTTGGTGATCGCCGCCCAACCGCTTGCGCTTCTCAATTGTACTGCCTGACATTGCTCCCTCGGATTTACCTTTGTGTTGCTTGGCAGTGTACCCTGTGGCCTGCTGTTTGCTTGCATTGCTAGCTGACCCACTTGTGTTTCCAAGTTCCTGAACGAGGATCTAGCTTCTGTTACGAACTGGGTCTGGGCGTTGGTGAGTTCCAACAAAGCTGCTCTCACTGCTCGCTTTTCGCCGAACAGTGCATTGAACTCGACTAGGTGGGCCTCGAGTAAAGCGGTGCTGATTCTCGTTCTGTGGTTTTGCATCGCCCCTATATTGATTCTGCTGCCCCTGGTCTCCTCTCCATGAGAAATTTGGGTGATTCCTCCACCCTGGATTATATGTGTTGGAGTATGGATTGTTTTGTGGCCTCTGATAATTACCCACGGCCTGACACTCTGCCTGCTCCATTGGCATATTATTAGGATCAACTGAAGGACACCTATCGAATGTATGTGGGCCACCACATATTTCACAGCTTTTAGGCATCTGCACCGCATTCACTGACACTGTATGTTGCTGCAACTGTTTCGTCAACAAGGCCACTTGGGCATTCAAGGCAGCAATGGCATCTATTTCGTGGACTCCCACTGTTCTCCTCCCACTCATTGATCTCTCTTCTGTGACATGGTTGTTGGTGGCCATATCTTTCAATAATTCGTGAGCGTCGTGGGCTGTTTTCCTCATGAATGTCCCACCTACTGCTGCATCTATAATGGTTCTGGTTGTTCCGCTGAGCCCGTTATAGAAGATGTGGACCAAGTTTCACAACTCAATGCAATGGTGTGGGCATTTTCTCTGTAAATCTTTGAACCTTTCCCACATTTCGTACAATGACTCTCCATCTGCTTGGTAGAAGTTATTCAACTCCCCTCTCAATTTTGCTGCTTTGCATGAGGGAAAGAATTTGGCTAGAAATTTTTGTGCCAGCTCTTGCCATGTAAAAATCGAATCAGCTGGCAAGGAATTCAACCATACTTTTGCTCTATCCCTGAGTGAAAAGGGAAAGAGTCTCAATCTGACGGCATCATCAGTAACGCCGTTATATCTGAAAGTTACACATAGCTCCAAGAAATTAGCTATGTGCATATGTGGATCCTCGACGGGCGATCCTCCAAATTGCATCGTGTCTCGCACCATGCTCAGAATCGCCGGTTTTATCTCAAAGTTGTTTGCTCCTATTGCAGGGAGCCTAATACATGTCTGTGCTCCATTCACCCTCGGTAGCACGTAGTCTCCCAAGCTTCTTTCTGCCTGGACTTGAACTATTTCCTCGACATCCACAGGTACTCGCCGAAGCATTCCTGGGTTAGGTTGATTTTCACCTAACCCTTCTCTCATCATGTTATTGTTCTGGACACCGTCCATCTCAACTAAGGCTGCAATCCGCTGGTTCTTTCTGTTCAATTTACAGGTCTTCTCAATCTCTGGATTGAAGGGAACAAGAGTGTCTGCCCCTCTTCGCCTTCGCATAAACTGATTTCCTGAAACAGATCAAAAACAGACAAACAGATCACGGCACCCTGATTTTTACCGAAAGATAACAAAAACCGTAAAAAAAAATAAATTAAAAACCGAATTAGAAATTAAAAATAGATAACTTGATATTGAACTATGCCTAATCCCCGGCAACGGCGCCAAAAACTTGATGCGCGAAAAGATGCACACACTTTAACGCAAGTGCACGTTATCGTGACAAGTAATATAGTCTTGGTAAGACCGAATATCGTCCACAAGGATTAGTGTTCAAGTACCAACTATCTATCTTTTGGTATCTATTTGGTAACCGATATTGATTTTGTTGTTTATGACTAACAATTATAAATGCTAATTAACTATAGGTTTACTTCAGTTGTGATGAGAATAGGGCTTCCACGTCTCCTCAACTATCCGCTTTATGTTACTTATTAATGCAATGAATTATGGTTCTTCTTCTCTCGGAGCTAGCAGGTTTACGAAATCGTTTTATACTCCCGTTAAGGCTATATAAACACTCAACCCCAAGATTGTTCTTTCTACCTTTCGGTGATAAGGATGACTCTATAGGAGGATTAAGACCAAAAACCTAGTTAACCGTCACGCACCATGCGTAAAATTAGGGTTGTTAAGCCTCTCATTAACGCTACATAAGTAATTGAGGTATTTTCATCCCCAATCCAAAATATGTCTACCCAACTTACAGCATATTCACAACCTCCTCCTTTCGAAGTTTGATTAGAAATCATATAAGTAATGATAATTAGTGATCAATTAATTACCAAGCATTCAAAGCAATTATTGGATAAATCTCAACAAGAAGAAGAATTACCATAAACATGCATCAATTCATAACATAAGTTTCTAGTGATTTAACATGGAAAACCCTATAAAAGAATTAGTTCCTAGCCATTGACATGACAAAAACTAATTCAAAGTTCATCATACAAAACTGAAATAAAGGAAAGAAAAGAAAAGAAAATTACTAAGTTATGGTCTCCAATCTTCAATCCAAGAATCCTTGTGTTGTGCAAGAAAGGGAACCCTTAAAAACTGCCTAGGGTTCTCCTTTTATAGGCTCAAAACCGCCTCAACCTTTTCCCCTTCAGGCCCGCCTGACTGGCGTCATTAAAATCGATTTTCCGCCGTCGGCGCGACCGCTATCGGCCATGGCGCGGAATCTCGCGAGACTTCGGGTGATTTGGCGCCGCGACCCTGCTCTCTGTTGTCTGAAGGCGCCGCGGCGCTGCAACTTCTGCGGCCTTCTGATGATTTGGCGCCGCGGCCCTGGTTCTGACTGCAGGAGGCGCCGCGGCGCTGGTCCGTGTTTCTGCCTCGTTCGCCACTTTCTCGTCTTTTAAGCTCTGGAACCTCCACTTTTGCCCTCTTTTAGCTCCTTTTCCGCCATTTGGCCATTTTAACCACTTTGACTCAAAAGAAAGAAAATTTATCCTAATACGACACTTATTTGTACAAAAAGGGACAAAATACTAACTAAAAACGACTCGAAAAGTGTATATAAAATACACCGATCACGCCGCCCTGTTTCTCGCCCGGATTGCCAACTTTTTAACTTTTTGAGCTCTGGAACCTCTGTTTCTGCCCTCTTTTCGCTCCTTCTTACTAATGTGCCACTTCAAACCATTGTGACTCAAAAGAAAGAAAATATATCCTAACACGACACATATTTGTACAAAAATGGGCAAAAGACTAACTAAAAATGACTCAAAATGTGTATATAAAATACACTGATCAATTATTCCAATTGGAAATAAATCACAGGTCTACCCCATTTTTTCTTCATTTAGTGCTTTCGTAAAAAATACAATTTGAAAAGAGCATTAAATGTTTTCAATGTTACAATGACAGGGAATTCGATAATAACCAATTTAAACAGTTTTTATCCAAAAACGGTTTTACCTTTCGTTTTTCCTACCCACACTCATCCTCATAAAATGGTAAAGCCGAAAGGAGAATCTGAACCATAAACAACCTCATTCTGTCCTACTTGCTCACGCCTCAATTATGATATTACGCACTCTCCATGGCCACCTATCTCCTAGACATAATCCGAAATAAGTCTCTAGCTCAACGGTCGCCCACCCAAGTTCTGTTTGGTAGGAACCTCTCCTACCAACGCTTGCATATGTTTTGATGTATTTATTACCTTCTCCATCCGACCACTCACAAACTCTAACCTAGGTCTTCCCTATGTGTGTTTCAGGGTTACCCTGCCAATCATCGTGGTTACTCGTGCTATGACTTGTCGAGCCATAAAATTATTATTTCACATCATGTCCTATTTGATGAGTCTCAATTCCCTTTGCCTCTCTACACTCGCCACCTCGACTTTCCTACGACTTCCTAGATGATGTTCTAAATCCTCTTCTAATTCACCATTTATATAGTCCATCGTCCCAGACCCCAGCACCACCTCAGTCAGTGCGTGACTAGCTGCCCACCCAGTTCTACCAATAGTGGCCCAAAATAGCCCGCATCAAGGTGATTCTGCATCCACCTCTCGGTAAACTGAGGTTCGGCCAGCCAGTACCATCACCCATGCCCTTTCTCCTCTTCTCGGAAGTCCCGCAAAAAACCCCCTCCCGTCCAACATCCCAAGAAACATTCTTTCACCATGGAAACTCGTGACATGCACGTAATTCATAAACTTAAACGGTTGTTTAACGTTTCCATTTCAAATGTCCCTTTCCATGTCCCTCATAACTCCAAGGATGCCTTGTCCGATCATAATTGGAAAGCCGCAATGATTGATGAATATAATGCTCTTATTAATAATAAGACATGGGACCTAGTACCCCGTCCACTTAATTCTAACATTCTTTGTTCTATGTGGATTTTTAGACATAAAAAAATATAATGGTTCTTTTGAGAGGTACAAGGCTCATCTTGTAGGTGATGGCAGGTCTCAACAGGTAGGAGTGGACTGTGATGAAACGTTCCGCCTGGTCATAAAGTCGGCAACCATTCGGATCGTCCATAGCTTGCCATATCCAAGTCTTGGCCCATTCATCAGTTTGATGTCAAGAATGACTTCTTACATGGGGATCTTCATGAAATGATATATATGCATCAGCCTATGGGTTTCAGGGATCACATTCACCCGGATTATGTGTGTCTATTGCGGAAACCTCTTTATGGACTGAATAAGCTCCTCGAGCATGGTACCAGCGGTTCACTGATTATGTCTCCTCTATCATTTTTTCACATAGCAGATACGATCATTCCATGTTCATCTACAATAATGGTACATAAATAGTTTACCTATTATCATTATATGTTGATGATATCATCCTCACCACATCATCTGATGCTCTCCGCCGGTTCATTATGTCTCTTCTTTCCTCTAAGTTTGCTATGAAAGATCTAGGTCATTTGCGTTGTTTCTCGGGCATCTCTGTCACTCGACATTTTGGCGGCCTATTTCTATGTTAGAAGAAGTACACCGAAGAGATCCTTGATCGTGCAGACATGACAACTTGCAAACCATCCCACACGCGTATATGCACCAATTCCAAGCTCAGCGCTGATTCCCACCCTTCATATTCAGACCTGACTCACTATTGTAGCCTGGTTGGGGACCTGCAGTACCTCACATTCACGAGACCAAACATATCCTATGTCGTGCAATAAATATGCTTGCACATGCATAATCCGACGGAAGCAGACATACATGCCCTCAAACGTATTTTACGATAAGTCCAAGGTACACTTCACTTCAGATTACATCTATACAAGTCTTCGCTCACTGGTCTCACTGTTTATTCTGATGCTGACTGGGGTGGATGTCCTGACACCCGACGCTTCACGTCTGGTTATTACGTTTCTCTCGGAGATAACCTATTTTCTTGGTCTTCCAAAAGGCAACCTACATTGTTCCAATCCAGTGAAGAAACATAATACAGAGGTGTTGCCAACATAGTCTCTGATTCTTATTAGATCTGTAACCTTCTACTTGAGTTTCACTGTCCAATTCAAAAGACAACACTTGTCTACTGTGATAATATTAGTGTGATATATCTTTTTGGCAATTCCGTCCAACATCAGCGCACTAAGCACATTGAGATGAACATTCATTTCGTTAATGAAAAGGTGGCTTGTGGTCAAGTTCGTGTCCTTCATGTTCCTTCCAGATAACAAATTGCTGACATCTTCACCAAAAGAATTCCGCGCATACTATTTTATGATTTTCGAGCCAGTCTCAGTGTTCGAGAACCTTCCCGCTTCGACTGTGGGGGTGTAATAAAATATTTCTCATTCTTTCATTAATTGTATATCTCCTATTTTATGTAGAATTATAGTCCTATTGTAATTAAGTTAATTAGTTACCTAGTTTATATCAAAGTAAACATTCTTTTAATTTTATATATATTGTAAATCATTCATCAATAAAATTAAGAAACATATTCTTTTAGTTGTCATTACAATTTTGACTTAAAATTGCTCTTAATTATATAGGAAATAAAGATAGAGATTTTCTCTTGTAATTTGTGAAAGGCTTAACTTTACCCTTGTGGTATACAACATGTTTAACTTTTCCCTCTAACAAAATAAATTACGCAAAAGTTCTATTCATCTTCAATGAACATTGATCTTTCACTTATTTTATCCTTTACTTCCATAGACCATAATTTATCCGAATCTCATCAATATGGACCACCTTCTAACTTCTTTCTTCAGAATAAAATCATACTCTTCCAATTAGTACCTTACCTTTCACTAAATCTAGAATTCATACTATCTTCATGAATCTTCTTGTTCTAACCATGATTTCAATCTAAAATTTCAAGAAAAACTCCTCTAATTTTGTTATAACTTCATCTGAAGATTCCTACGAAGATCCGAAGATAACTTCAACATTAATTTCTCAAAATCTTCATCAAGTAAAGTAACTCTTTAAATCTACAACTTTCTAAAGAATTCATTAACAGTGTTTTGATGAGCTTCTTTGATTTTCTTTTTCTTTTTATTAGGAGAAAGAGCAAAATTTTGGATTTATTTATGGTAAAAATTATATCAAAAGATAAGAATATTGACAACGATGAGGAGAGGAAAGAAGATAAAACACATGATTTCTAAACCTCCATTGAAGGAGTTAAGCTTGGGGAGATGGGTGAGAAAAAGGGGAAAAAATAGAAAAATAAAATAAAAATTGACTAAATAAAACTGTTCACACGCCACTAATGAGTGTATCACACTCACCATGCCAAGTCAGCAAAAAGTATGTAAGTGGCACAATCGGGCTTTACTATAGTTATTTAAATGAAATAAGGCTTAATTGATGTATTTAAGTGAAAGATGTTGAAATCACAAAGAATCCTGATGAATTTGGCCTATACAAATCTTAGGGACTTTGATATCCTACAAACTCTTCCAGGAGATAAACACTATCCCAACTATGTTACTTCACATGTCACACATGGTTAATATTTGAATTCAATCTATTAGTGAAAATACAATTATAATTGAATAATCACATTAAAAAAACTTCAGGTTAGAAGCCCGAAAATTTTGCTTTTTTTAAAGGAGATTCAAGTCATTGCAGTAAATTTTTATTGGACCAATAGTAATCTTCTTGATTTGTCTTCCGAGATGTAACAGTTCGACAACATTGTATAACTCAACAAACTCTAGACCAAATATTAAGTTTAAATCTCCACCAAAAGAACACATTCCTTCATAAAATAAAACTCTCTTTTTTATAATATTAATCTCAATTTTTCATGCACTCTATAATATTTTTCACACATACTCTCATAAAGTAAGAATAACTACTATTTAAAGGTGAACAATTTCTTCCTTGATATAACTGAAAGAAAGTGGGGTAATAAGTTACGAAAATATGAAGAACGTGGGTTGTTGATTACGAATAATATTTTTAGATCATTGATTAGTGGTTTAGTAGGGGATAAATATGACCATTTTCTTCACTTAATAGACATGATATATAATTTAGTATTTTTTATAATAGAATGTATCCCAACAATTTCTCACTCATTCTAAAATTAAAATAAGAGATTTTATCAGTTGAAGCCTTGAAGGGAGACAATCATTCATAACCACCTTTAGTAAAACAATAACCTTTACTCCAAAAGTCATAGTGATTTCAAACTTTAACTATGACTGCTTAATAAAAATAAAATAATATTGCTGACTTATAATAATCAAGGTGAGCTTTAATAGCCAGCATAGTACGGCCTTGTGATATTTTTTCTTTTCATGAGTTTTTTTTTTTAGAACAAGCTCGATTCTCATCGAAAACGGCCTACTTTCACATGTGAAGTATGTCAAGGGTGCTCCTGTAATTTTAACACCCTAATATACGAGCAATAATTTTCATTTAAGAGTTCATAGACTCAACCTCCACAAATCATTAGGATAAATGTTACACCCCGTAATTCTAGGACATGTATACGAGAATAGACGTGAGAGCACAAGACTTATAAATTTGAACGAAAGAAAGAATTGTTTTCCAAAGGGAAAAATTTTCCGAGCCTCGGGAAGAAAGATTGTTCGTTAGTGAGAATTGAGTTCCCGAATGTGATATTTGAGACTTGTAGGATTTATCGGGATTATGGAAGTTTATTTACAGAGTTGGATATGTGGGACCCACCCGAGAAATTTTACGTTTTTGTGGAGCCCACGAGGTTTCTGATATTTTGACCAATTATGGAAATTTCGGAAAACGAAATGTTATGGACCAATGGGAGGGCGACACGTGTCACCCTCCACATAGTCATCTTGGACGAAATTGGTCATTAAGAATAGCCATGTTGGCTTGATAAAATGGACCAAGTCAAAGGATCAAGTGAGAGCTTGACATAATGGACCAATCTTAGCCACACATTTGTTTTGATCTCACCCCTTGGTTGTAGTATATATCTACCTTACTAGTGCAAGACTAGATAATCCAACACTTAGAAAAAAAATCAAGAATGTTGTGCAAAGTGATGGAGCTCTCGGCATAGCCCCTCTTCCACACAAGAAAATTTGCAATTTTGTTTCATAATTCACAATACTTAAACCCAAGGTTCCTAGGGGTATTGTAAGGATATCTCAATAGAAAAATCCCGGAAAAACGACGTTTTCACGTTAGTCGCAAGGCGAAAACCTAAGGTGTTCTTCATCTTTGAAGATGGAACTTGAAGAGGAGTTCTTCATGAGCTTCTAAGGAGTGCTTGGATCGGATTGGAACATAAGGAGAGGAGCTAAAAGTTGCTAAGGATCGACTTTTACGCTTGGACATTTTTAGGGCTTATTGAGGTAAAATCTTCATCTTCTTAATGTAATTGAAGATTACATGTTATAGTAGTTAAGAAATGAGCATGTGGTATATAGAATGAAGTTTGAAAAGATTTGAATCATGTCGACATGTTAAAACCGAAATGGACAAGTTAGCAATTTATGTTGAAATCAATTTAATTGTTAGTTACGATCGTCGCATGTTATAGAAAGAAGGGATTATAGTTGTTATAATCGATTGAGGCTATATAACATGTTAGAATAACAATTTGGATTGAAAAGGAATTGGAATGAACTTTATGTTGTTACACATTTTGAGCCGATAATTGCCTTAATCTTTGGACAGTTTCGTATTAATTGTGAGACAAAATTTTACACGTCCTGTTAAGGCGTGTAATCCCCTTTGTATTTGCTGAATTGTTGGGCCTTAAATGTGGCGTTTGGTTATTGATTTTCGGGCCTTGAAAAAGGTGGAAAAGTACGTAGAAACAAAGGAAGTGTTGTCCGATTTTCCGTAGAATTTGGTGACTTTACACTTAGAATATTCTACGTTTGAAGCTAGAGGTTAATGGACGTATTAGGGCCATTATAGGTTGAATTACTATGTATAGCGTATTCTACTTAAAGGATGGAATAGCTATCAAAGTTAAGGTACTTTGGAGCATTTTGCTACTTGTCGATAATCGTCGCGAGGTATGTGAACATCTTCCTTCTTTTGACATGATTCTATGTATGGAATATACATGTGGTGCTATTTCATGATTCCTTCTACTCTTAGAAGTTAAGAGGTATGTATGTTGATTTACTCTATGTAAAAGTTACGTCTAAGTTATCCTAAGTTCTTACCAAGTCTTATGGGGGATGTTGATAAGAGTCGTTAGGAAGTATTTGGAGTCAAGTTGACTTTGCTAAGTTACTGCACGAATGATAATAAGTATAGAACAAGTCATTGCAGTGTTAATAAAAGAAAATGTATCGGCAATCAATTAAATTAAAATGAGTAGAATTCTCCATCTGTATAGAAGCTAAGATAAGACAAAATTGTATTACATTTTCTAGATCATGGCTATTTTAATAAGATCGTTATAAACAAGTATAACCTATTCACAACGCATAAAAGTATATGTTACTTAATTTAAAGAATTTACGTATGAAGTTTTAAGACTATGAACCTTGAATTCTAAAAAGGTTAAGAGACTTTATTTTTCAAGTTATGGGACTTGATTCTTAAAGGAAGGAATGACTTGATTTAAAAGTATAGAATGCTTGATTTGGGAAGAGCATTGATAACTTGATATTCTAAGTTAAGAAACTTGATTTCTTAAAAGTTAAGAGACTTGAAGTATTTTGAAAACTATGTAACTTGATTTGAAAGTATAAGTCTCTTGGTTATAAAATGAATGAATTTGTCCAAGACATAAAGAGTTATAACGGCTTTATGGGAAGTTGGTTATAACAACTTTATGGAAGATTAAAAGAATGGTTTTCTCTAGTAATGTAAACAAAGAAATGACTTGAAATGAAGAAGGGCAATTTGATTTAAAGGTACCAATTGCTTAAAGTTTTAAAGTAAGGGTCACTTGATTTAGAAGCCTAGAAATGTATTTCTAAAAATGTAGTGACTTGTTTGAAATGTAGACATGCCTTGATACTACGGGTGTTAGTATCTTGGGGTTTTTATATGAAAATGAGTTCTGAAAAGAATGGAGGTACATAATACCTTGGGTTAACTCCCCAGATTTTTAATGACATGTTAGTGCCTTAAGTTTGAATAAAATGAGAATGCTTAATAATTAAGGCTAATAAGGAGTTAAGGGATTTCTTAACTTGCTGATATTTATGATAAGACGATGGTGCTTATGTTATGTATGATGAGCCGGTGGTTCTTATGTTATGTATGATAAGCCGGTGGTGCTTATGTTATGTATGATTAGCCGGTGGTGCTTATGTTATGTATTATAGCCGGTTGTGCTAAGTTATGTAATTCTTACGGGGTAAACCCCCGGGCTACTACTTATTCCATGGATTTGCTACCCATGATGCGAGTGCGGCGTTTGTACTCATTGAGGGCCCACCGGGCCCATGCGGGTGAATAGTCTCATGCGAGACGGATGACCTCATTGCGGGTCCACAGGATCTATGCGGGTGAAATAGTCCCAGGAGTAGGATTGTCAAATGATACTATGGGCAGGTGGCCCTAAGTTGATCATAAACTTCCTATTTTTATGCAGTATACCTTTATGGGCAGACTTATGTGACTTTATCGCGTCCCAGATTGGGCCGGACAGTATACCTTTATGGGCAGACTTATGTGACATTATCGTCTCCCAGATTGGGTCGGGCAGTATACCTTTATGGGCAGACTTATATGACTTTATCGCGTCCCAGTTAGGCGGACAAGATACCTTTACGGGCGCACTTATGTGACTTTATCGCATCCCGTAACGGGTCGGTAGATAGGCGTCCCTCCATAAAGGGCCGGATTATGTTATGCAAGATAAGTAAGTTATATGGTTATGAACTTGATGATTTTTCCTAAGTATGTACGTAAGAATTTGACTATAACTCTTATTGAAAAATGGGAAAAGATAATAATGTACGATTAAGTTCATGAGTTGTAATGGCATGGTAGATCCGTATTTACTTTTATACTTGCCGCCATTCTTTTGTATGCTTATGATCTGCATCGTACCTTATTTCCGCTCCATATTCTGCACGTATCTCGACTTCCGGGGCTGCGTTCATGTCCGCAGGTTTAGGTACACAGTTGTAGATCCGCAGGCTTAGGATCCTGGTTCAGCATTTTGAGATCGCTCCAATATTCCGGAGCTTGTCATAATGGCTATGTATATTCAGGGGTACGGCGGGCCTTGTCCCGTCATAGTATTTGTCCAAAATCTTAGAGGTCTGTAGTCATATCTTGTGGATTGGGTTGTGTAAAGAAAAAAGAAAAAGGATGTAACTGCTTTTGTGTATATATGTCCAGGGAGGTAGCTTTATCGGCTAACCTGTTGTTTAGGTCTTGTTGAATTATTTTATAAGTTTGATGTATGTTCCGCTGATTATCTCTGATGTATACCTGTAAGGGTTTTCAGGTAGGGCACCAGTCGCGGCCCAGGGTCGGGTCGTGATAATAATACTTACACTTTAAGGAGGGAATAAAAATATAAACGTGCATTTCAAAATAACTCATCATATGATTCAATCTTTGTTGGAAATTTACTGAATGTGGAATTAAGTTTAACTCATTATTCATGACTCGAACAATTAAGGCCTCGCACGTCGGAAGCATCGTTTCCACACACATGCACATGTAGTGTCAAGTATTGTAAATTTCATTAGTGAAAGAGATATTGGTATGTAAGTGAAACATTTGAGACATAGAATGATGGACGGTAATTGGCCAAATGACGTGGGTTCCACGTTGATAAATGAAGGAAGAAATGTACGATGTGTATAAGATGAAACGTGTTGGAAATTGTCGCGGAGCCGTGAAGGGCCGCAGCGCCTTGGTGGCAGTAAATTACTGGAGTCGCGGCGCCACGGCGCTTCGATGGCAGAATGCTTCGACGGGAGTTGAAAAGTTTCTGACTTTTGGGTTGGTTTGGGGCATTGATTCCCCACGAATTGGCTCATGAATTCAAGCATTATTTGGTTGAATAACACCTTTAAATAAGTGTCATTACATGGCCATTGATTGTCATTAGTTGGCTAGATGAGAGGTCATCTTACACACACTATAAATTGAGGCCCTTGACTCAATTGCAGAACACACTTCACACACTTGTATAATTCAGATTTTCTGAATTCTTCCTCTCTAGTATATCTTTCAACCACTCAAAGGTTCTTCTTGAGAAACACTTGAGTTTACTTTGCTCATTTGTTTGATGTTATTTTATCTTGGGAGACAGTTGCCCATCAACGTAAAAGGATATATACGGGGCAATAATATCTTAAGGACAAAGTGCTAATACTCGACCCAGCACAGTTGTAACAAGTAGATATTTAGTTTCTCTTGGTTTCAGGTTAAAAAGATGAAGAGGCTTGATGTTGTTCCAACGAAAATCTGAAGATCCAAGACTCAAAGACGCACTCAAGAACGAATACCAAGATCATCAAACTTGTTGTGGTTGTCACAACTTTTGTTAGGCTTCAAGCATATTGTATTGTAATTGTTTATCATTTCTAAGCACTAGTAGTAGTTTTATACTATTTCCGTACATTCATTGTGTAGAACACAATCTTAAGACATTATTGGTACTAATGCTAGAATTATGTTTGCCAGCAGATATTATACCAGATCTGGATGTGGGTTTCTTGTGGAAACCAGTTCTGTTGACAGTTCAGTAAACAGTTCAAACACTGTCTCTGTCAATAGATCTGGTCCTAGTTTTGGGTCACCGTTTCCAATAGTAGATCCGTCTTTTGACAGGATAGTAGTAGATACTCAGTCATACAAAGCCTATAGGCGACTAGAGTGGGCCAGATCTGTCACATGACATGACGATATTGGACACTCAGTCATACGAAGCCTACGGGCGATGAAGTGGGTCAAAGGTTCCAGATCTTAAATGATTTAAAGGCTAAAAGAAAGGCAGAAATTGGACATTCAATCTGCCGAGGAAACTGGAGTGGGCTAGAGTATCTAAATCTTATACGACCCGATTACGCCTAACCACAGGAAAGAAGTTTTTCATGTGAAGCAACACCACCTCCAAAGTAAAAGGAGTTGAAGAAGTTGTCCCCAAACGTACTTAAGGGAATGGGATCATTTTAACAAGAGGTGATGCATGTCCCAAACTTAGTTCAAGGACATTGTTGGTCAAACTGGCTTGCGTCTAGTCCAACAGGTCTATAATAACTAAGAGTGGTACAGTAAGACTGTAGCCAAATTAATGATATATTTGTAATCTGTGTATATATGCCTTCATAGATTAAGACACATTAAGTATAAAGTCTTTCAAATCTAACTAAGTTGATATTGCTGCCGTTTGTTAACATAAAATCTCAAAATTGAAGTGAGGTAGGCGAATAGGCAAAATCATCTTTCCATTTCATCGAAGGAATAGTGAAGAAACACCGCTCTTTTATAACATAGTCGCGCCTACGTGGGTGATTTGATTCTTGTACAAATAGAGGGGGAGACAAGTACGTTGTGATCTTCATTGATGACGGTACAACGTATTGCATCCTTTGTTGTAGAACAAAGATGAATATGTTGAAGCGGATGAGCGCTACAAATCAGAAGTTGAAAAGCCTACGGATTAAGGAATTTGTAGGGATAGAGGTGGAGAATGTGAAACATCGTTAATCAAATGAATGCTCCTTACTCACGTCAGTCTAACAGTGTTATCCAAGCGCAGATTTATACGCCCAAGATATGTGGGGCAAGGAGATCCTTACCGCTAATGAAATTCTCAACGAAATTCCGCATAAGGATAAGAATAACCCTCCATGTGAAACATGGAAAGATTCCCATATACAAATGTTGTGATATGGGGTAGAGTGGCAAGTATTGAGATACCAAAGACAAAACAGTTCAAGTTGGACCTAAGACTGTAGATTGTATATCCATTGGATCTGCAAAAAATAGTAGTGCTTATCGCATCATGGTGCCAAAGAATGTTGAATTCTTTGAAGATAACTTTCCTTAAGAAGGAAAAAATAGTAATTGCTCACGGTTAACAACAACTCGTGAGTGCCTGATTGTACGGAACTAGACAATCCAGATCTATATGACTCAAAAGTTGCTGAATATCCGGAACGTAATGTTCCAGATCTACAGAACTTAGGGATTCTAGATGTTGAACCGAGACATAACAAAAAGAGGGGACAAAGACTTGTTTCAATCCTTCTAGCTTATATTATTGAGAATAAACCATGGACAATTAGAGAATTGTCATCTCCAAAAGCACTGTTTTGGAAAGAAGCTAGAAAGAGAAAAATAGACTCCATCAGATAAAACCACACTTGTGTGATGGTTGATCTTCCTCCGGGAAAAGAACCTCTGGGTTGTAAAAGTGGATACTCAAATTGAGTATTAAGTTAGATGGATCTATTGATGAGTATAAGGCTTCAACTACTTGGACATGTGCTCCTATGTGAATAGCTTAACCTCCAGGGTCACCACAGTCTTGCGTGATATGGATGTTGAGACAACCTTCCTAACCAGAGAGTTGGTTTAATGGACTGTTGGGATCTTTCTGAACTTCCTTGTTGGTCCCTGAAATGTTTATATTTTTGTCCTAGATGTTTCAGATAAAATAGAAACAATGAATATGACTACAGAAACATTGACTCTGAAGCTAGAAAGCAAACAGTTGGAAAACCAAAAGTCCAAAAGTGGAAGAAGAAAGTAATACTCGAGGGGTATGAGGTTCAGGGGAAAAGAAGAAAGTTTGTCGACTTGTCAAATCTCTGTGCGGGCTGAAACACGCCCCGAAACATTGGCACAAAATATTTGACAGTACTCTACTATCGAAGGATTTCTCCATTGATGAGTGTGACAAATGTGTCTACATGAAAAGTAATTCCGACTCATTCGTCATGATGTGCCTTTACGTAGACGACATGTTGATCACAGAAAGAAGCCTAGGTTGATCCCAGGAACTAAGAGTATGTTGAAACGATGTTTCAATATGAATGATATGGGTATTACAAATGACATCTTAGGAATTGGAATTTCTAAGACATCTAACAGACTAGTCTAAACCAAACTCACTTGTGAGGTGTTTTGACAGTCTCGTTGAAGTCACCAATGGATATGAATCATAGAATTGATTGGAATCATGGTGCACCCATATATCAGGAGTGATAGATGCATGTCTCATATAGTTCAATGTATTTTACACTGTAACACCCCATTTTCAACCGGAGTCGGAAACGGGATTACTGCGCATGGTTGATTCCTAAAATTGCTATTTAAAGGAGTCGCCACCTAATTATTATAGTGAATTAGGACAATGAAAATGTAGCATAAAATACTACAAATGATCTCCATTTAAAGGTCTGCAAAAGCTATGTGAGATTCTAGGTAAGGGTTCTTTATTATCCTAAAGGGAAGAGGTTAGGCACCCTAAAGGATCCGCTAACTTGCGGTTGTCCGGTCAAACTTAGGTTAGTATTATTTAAAAATGTATATTTAGGAGAACATGGGTTGAAAAAGACGTTTGCAAATAATTATTTAAAAGATATGTATGTATATATAGTATTGCATGAAATTTGTTTGTAAAATGCAAGGAAAATATTCTATTTGAACAAAGCAATTGCATGAGGCTTATCAAAAAAATGCAAAATAATAAAAATGGATGGTTTTACTAAAAGTATGTATTATATGTAAATTTTAGTCTTTATAAAGGGTATGCAAATGGGTAGCAAGATTTTCCTCTTTTGCACTTGGTAATAAGAAAATAGATCTTTGTTATGAAAAAATATTTGTTGTTTTTATGAAGTTTAATAAGAATTTGGAACTCATTTATTTCTATAATATTAATGAAAAGGCTAAGTTATTTTTTTTTTAAAAAGTTTTGAAAATGCATAACGGCCTAAAGATAGATTAAACTAGCGACACATTTTATTATTTAACTACCCGCCCTTAATAGTTCTAAGTCTAACTATTCTAGGCATTTTCAATAATTGTATAAGGTTAGGTAACAAAAAAATACAAATAAAAGTAAAGTGACGGAGTTAAAGAAAGGAGATAAAATGACTAGGGCATGTGAAGATATTATTCCGCCCTATTTATTTTAAGGTTCCGAGACCGAAGAATGCGAGAAGTGTGGATGTAAATCCTTTGCTTGACAAAGTCATGATGAGTCTCGTATGAGACTCTTCGTCGCTCCCGATGCAAGTCATGTAAAAGAAAGAAAAAGAAAGGGATTAGTATATGTTATAAATTTCGCCAAATAATAGATAAATAGTCAAAACTTAGTGACAAAATAACCAGAAAATAAGTCTGAAAAATAGCCAGAAAACCAGTCCGGGAATAACAAAAAAAAAACCAGCAACAAACAGGGCCGAACAACGCCTAAAACTGGCAAAAAAAAAGCAATAAAACGAGGCCAAAATCTGCCTGAAACTGGCCCAAAACCAGCAGCTAAAAGAGGCCAAAATCAGTAGCAAAATGGCCCAAAGATCAAACCGAAAGCAGTCAAAACAGGGGGGTGCAAATCAGTCCGAACATGGGCTGAAAATCAGTCTGAACAGGGCTGAAAATCAGTCTGACATATGCTAAAAATTGGTCAAAAAATAGCCAAAACAGTGGCCCAAAATGATCAAAATCAGTTCCAACAAGCCTATGGGATCACAACAACATTTCACATTAATCACACGCATATTAGATGACCTTTGAGAACATCTCACGTTATAAGAACTCATATAAGATTCAGGAAGACTTCACATGCATTTAACTTAGACTAAAACGCCAACGAGACTACTTAACTAGGCCTAAATCCATACAGATACAACATGGTTGCATGTGATATTAGGCTAGCTTACACAAAAGTACAAACATGGTGATTTCATTCATCGAAGTAGATGAGAGGTAGAGGAAAAGGCTATACCTAAGCTAACAAGACCACACAAAGAATGTATATAAATAGTTGACACTGAAGGGCATATTAATCCTCTGGAATATTCAAAATAGACTCAGATTAGTATTTAGACATGCTGAGACAAAGGTGAAATCAATTCAGTGGATACAAGGGCAAGAAAATGGGCAGGCAATCACAAGGAGATGACATTTTAGGCACACAGAACCATTTACACAAAGATCAAATATGCAAACTCATGTGTGATGTATATCAGGTATGAGACATTTTCAAACAAACACAGTGGGTCAAGACAATGACCATGTATATGTCAAGTCAAATAATCAATCATATTATGTCTTGGTATACATAGACCATCTATAGAAACTAGTTACAGGAACTTAGTGAGACGAGCGAGTTTCAACACCTTATATCTAATCTAATAGCACTAGGTTCAGGAATACAACCAAATACATATATAAGATTCTTCGTCACATTTTACTATCCTAAGCTCATGTATACATGTTCACAAATAGGCTTGCAAGGATTCAACACTGAAATTATCCTAGACTTACGCCGCTTTCTTTAATCCTAAACTCAACAAATTTCTTATCGATAAGGATTCAGAATGAAACAATCCCATGCCACATTCTTAATCACATAATTATACAACGAAATTAATACAGACATATTCACATAGTATTAATCCGATAACACTGTTAATGACCGATATGAACTGGGTTTAGACAACAAACTAACAACATGCTCAGTAAAACATAAAAATAGAATCAGCAGTCCTTTAATCATATTTGATAGCAAATTCAACGCTTCTAAAACAGTCATTGATACATACTAAACATGGCTACCACTTGAGAAATGAATCGACACCAAACATACTGTCAAGAACCCATAACTAACATGTTATGATTAAAACTCGCGAATTCAAATCATAACTACATTTAGCCAAACATATTTAATAGACACACACATCGCATCACACAGAACACACAATTGTAAATTTAAATAGCAAGATTATTAGAAAGAAAGTAGGTTACCTTCTTCGGGCAGCGAACCGAGGCGCGTTTCGACCCGTCGATTCTACTCGAAGAATATGTATGTGGGTGCGAATGAAGAAAACAAAGCTTAAACGCGAGAATTTTAAAACGAAGAACGAACAGATGATATGCAAGATCAATTCTGAAAATCCGGGCCCCTTTCAATGAAGAACGGAGGGGTCTTTTATAGGTGAAATATGGGGTTTGAATTCGAAAAATAGTTGTTAGAGGTCTGATTTCTTGGACGATTTTTTGGTTCAAATCGCGGATTTGCGGAGACGCAGGTATGGGCGTGTCGTGTGACAGAGGGGAGTTGGTTGGGACAGAGGTATGGGTATGGCAGCGGATTTGGGGGTGATGGGAGCGAGGGAGAGGAATGCGGCGATTCTGCGTTAGAGCCCTGCGGTCACGACGATCGGGAGAGGGAAAAGGTAAAGGGCTGCTGGGGTAGGGATAGGTATAAGGGCTAGTGGGCTGCGGGTGTTGGGCCGACGGGTAATTTAAGTGGGCTGATTAGTTTTAAATTGGGTATTAGTTTTAGAAGTTAATTTTAGGCAAAGATTAATTAGTGGTAAATTAGGAATTAAAAATTGTGATTAAATTATTTAGGTGCTTTATTAGTCTAAATTATTACAAAAATAAAGACGGGCGTGCTATTTAATTAGTGCTAATATTTATAATGCGATGCCGTTATTAAAACTTATTTATTATGCGTATTCCGCGAAGTTAAATTAAAACTGAACGGGGTTTAGACTATTATTAAATTATTTAAGTGCTAAATGCAAATATGTTATTTAAGGACTGCTTAATGCTTTTATAAATGCGACGCTATTATTAAAACGCATGTATTAGATTAAATTAATTTAAATTACGAAATTGCCTTGCTTTTAGTAAAAAATGCGAATATTCTATTTAACACGACGTCATTGCTAAATTACTTATTTTATGTAATTATTTATTTATTATCATTTAAGAATTATGCCAAGGCTTAAAATTAATAAATGCGGGCGCGAGACCTAAAGTGTTTAATCTTCTACGTAAAATGCGGTGCTATTATTAAACTGCTTGTTGGTGCATGTATTAATATATTATTGATGCATTTTATTATAGAAAATTATTTTGCAAAATTAATGTTACACCCCGTAGTTCCAGGGTATGTATGTGAGGACATACGTACGAGTTTACGACAGAAATGTTGGAATGAAAGAAAGATGTGAATTTTCGACGGAAAAGTTTCCGGTTTTTGTGAAGAAAAAGGTTCGTTAGTGGGAATTGGATTCCCAGATTTGGTATTTGGACTTCTTGGATTTTATTAGAATTTTGGGATTTTATTTTCAGAAATGGTTACGTGGGGCCCACAGGAGAAATTTACGATTTTGTGGGGCCCGCTTTGTTTTGAGATTTTCGGTATTTTGGATATTTTCGGAGGACGAAATATTGTGGACGAGTAAGGGGGCGACACGTGTCACCCCCCTTGTGTGGCCACGTGTCGAAATGGTGACAAGTGGCTAGCCACTTGTCACCTACTCACTTGGCCGAAAATGTCCCTAACACTTGGCACCCAATTCGTTGGCCATGTGGTGTGGTGGGACCCACACACACATGGCCCAATCTTGACCACCCACTTGCTTAGATCATGGCCCTTGATCCTTCTATATATACCCCTTAAGTTGAAGACTTAAATCATCTCACACTTAAAGCCTCCAAGGCAAAATATTTCCCTCCCTTTAGGCTATGTTTCGTCCCCCTCCCCTCTTGTGTAAGAAAATACTTGGAGTATTATTGTATAATCCCAAATACATTGGCCTAGTATCCCTAGTAGTATTCCAAAGTTATTTTAATACTAGGAGCCCGGAAATGCTATTTTATCCCAATAGTCGCAAACGAAACCCTAGAAAAATCTTCCTAGCTTGGTGGAAGTTTTTAGAGAAGTTGTTTAGAAACTTCTAAGGGTCGCTGGAGCGGGTTGGAGCGTAAGGAATCGAGCTAAACGTTGCTCAGATCGACTTATAAACTTGGATAATTTTGGGCTTATCGAGGTAATGATCTATGCCCCCTATCAGAATTGGATTTTACATGTTGTAGTAGTTATACTTGAGTATATTATATTGGAAGGATGATTATAAAGGATTGAATCAGATTTACATTGACTGCATTTACGAGACTTGTGTAGTATTATTGTGAAGCAGAATTGAACACGTCCGGTTAGACGTGTAATCCCCTGGGAGTTGTTGGCCTGGTAGCGGGCCTGGATAGGGGAGGAGATTTATGTGATAGCGGGGGGGGAGGTGCTGCCGAATTTTCTGTAGAATACGGAATCTTGTATTTAGAATACTCTACGAAGAGATCTAGGAGTTGATAGGCGTTTTGTGGCCTTTATAGGTTGCAGTACTTCGAGTAGCGTATTCTACTTGAAGAGTGGAAAAGGCTAGCAGGGTTACAGTACTGTGGAGCGTTTTTCTTATTGTCGATAATCGTCGCGAGGTATGTGAACCTCTTCCTATCTTTTCTAGCATGATTGTTGTGAACTATGTAGTACGGTAGACGTACATGTGCTAAGTGATTTGGTTGGTTTAATACATAGGGTGTTATAATAGCTTTATGGGAAGTTAGTTATAACGACTTGATTTTGAAAGTTAAGAGACTTGATCTTGAAAGATAAGAGACTTGACTTATAACGACTTGTTTTCGGAAAAAGAGAAGTAACTTGATTTTAAGTATAGGTTACTTGTTTTGAAAAGAGTACATTATTGGGTTTTAAAAGAATACTTGTTGTTGTTTTAAAAGAAAAGAGACTTGTGGAATTGAAGAGTTTTTGGTTTAGAACATAAAGTGTTATAACAACTTTATGAGAAGTTAGTTATAACGACTTTATGAAAACAAAGGAATGGTTTTATCATTGGTTTTAAAATGGTAACTTGACTGTAAAAGGAGAAGCGTTTTGGTCTAAAAGGAAGACATGTTATTGTCTTAATATGTTTTTAAAAAGGAAAGTCTGGAAGTTGTTTTAATTAAAATGTTAGTCACCTTATTTTGATACTACGGGTATCGGGTGACTTTTGTGAAAGAAATGGATCTTCTAAAAAGAATTTAACGTACGTAGTACTTTGGGGTTAAAACCTGGACTTTGGCATAAAATGAAAGTACCTTGAGTTGTGTGTAAAGTGCCTATGTTTGCGTGTGATAGCCTTATTGTGCAAGTGTTGTATTCTTATGTTACCGCGTCTCTCGATGGAGGGCCGGTCATGTTATTCTTGATGGATGGACATACTGACACGATGGGTGGCCCACGAGTATGCTTCCATTTTGATTGCTGTCTTGTTGTTTCCTTTTGGACATACTGACACGATGCGTGGCGCACGGGTATGGTTCCATTAGGATTGTTGTTCCATGGACTAGCTCTCACGAGGTTTCTCGATCGGCCTTGGTATCCGTGGTCGGCCAGATTGCCCCGCCTCGTGGTCGATTCGCCTGTACCGTAGTTAGCCCTCGACTTGCCGCTCGGTGTAGTGACGGTCTCGTGACACGCCTCGTACCGGTAGTTAGCCCTCGTACTTGCTCCGGCCACCACGTGACACGCCTTGGTATCCGTAGTCGGCTTCAGACTTGCCCGTGTCGCCTTCGTGGTTTGGTTGTATAATATTGTTAGTACGGTTGTTATGACACGGTGGGACCTAGTGTTCATGTGTACTTCGTGTGATTATATCATAGACTACCGGTGATGAAGGTATTCCACGCATGATTGATGTTGTGGGCGTGAGACCCATGTTATACTTGAGTAAACGACTTTGAGGCGTGAGTCCTCGACTTGACATGTTTATATATTATGGATCGTAGTTTGGTTATCATACATGTCTCCTTCTTTATATAGACTATTATGATTTCCTTTACTGATTTTACGCTTCATATACTTGGTACTGTTATCGACTCCTTCGGCCGCGTTCATGCCGCAGTAGAGGTACATCGGTTGTGGATCCGCGCTCTTAGGAGCACGTCAGCTTTGGGAAGCTCCGCTTCTTCGAGGCTTATCTTTGGTATAGTCCCCGCTGTAGTTACTTGTACATCTGTGGTATGGCGGCCCTGTCCGTCATAGTTATGGTTACATTCTGCAGGTCTGTAGTACTGTTGTGGCGGTGGTTTGTAAAAGGATTTAACTGCTCAGTTGATATATATATGTATATATTCGTGAAGGTGACCGCTTTAGTTAGCCTGGTTTATGCTTTATGACTTGTCTCATGTTTTAGTTTTTATTTCCACGATTTTCTCCGATGTTGTATCACTAGGGTGCCCGGTAAGACACCGCCACGCCCCGTTCGGTCGTGACAAAAGTGGTATCGTGAGCGCTTAATCCTCGGAAAGTGTCTGCACCGTATCTAGTAATGTCTTGATTATCGGCGTGTTGTGCACCACACCTATAATCGTGAGGTCGCAGGATATTTAGGATTGGTTTCCATTCTTCTCACTCAGATCGTGCCTTAGAGCCGTGTTATAAGTTGGACTCCTGGCGTATTCTTATGTACCGCTTATGCCTCCGCCGCAGTGCAACCAGTGGCCCAGATGGGCAAGCGCAGAGGAGTCGCGAGTAGAACACGCAGGGTACGAGGGCTTAGGCCCGGTCGCACCGAGATAGTACTTCGACGATGAGTTTTATGACGCCGCTTAGCCCCAGCAGAGTTTAGAGCGGCAGAGCTTTCATCGAGGCCACGATACTGAGCCTTTCAGACTACCGGCGAGCCGAGGATATGAGTTCAGGAAATGGCCCGATTACTAGCTAGGCCGGTGGTCGAATGAGGACGACGGAAGCCGGTGGTTCGGCAGCATCGGTTCACCCTAGATCCGTGAGTCCGAGACTTCGGATTTCTTGAGTTGCGATTCGCGAGTTCTATGGATAGAAAGCTGAGGATGATCATCAGGGTGTCGTGCTAGTTTGGGAGATTGTTATACCTGTGGCCGTCAGGGCCATGTGATGGGAGGATGTCCAAGTAGGAGGGATACAATAGGGATGACTCAGCCTGCCGGGTCAGTCGCGGGTTCAGTTGTTCGGGAGAAGGGGGTGTTAGTCAGATGAGGTCACCCCTACCTCGTTGTGGCCATTGTAATAGACTCCATTACGGGAGTGTCGCATCGATTCGGAACTTGTATGCTTGCGGCCAACAGGGCCATTTGGTGAGAGTTTGTCCGACCAGAGGTAGCACAGATGTAGAGATTCAGCCTTCGGGATCGGTGGCTGGATCATCGCCTTGTATAACTAGGCGCCCTGCAGGGCAGGATTATGATTAGAGCGACAAAGAGAAAGTAATGCAGTAGTTAAAGAGATACCTTTAGCCCTTAAAAGACTTGGTTATGTTGTTATGGTGGATACGTGTTAAGTGCTATGTACGGGTAGCATTGTGTTAAGTGTGAATTAGAAAACATGGGTAGTTGAGAAAGGGTAAGTCTGGAGACGAGACGATTGTGAGCCTTAGAATTTATAACAGTTAGGACCTTGGATGCATGGCCGCCTTGAGTGGATGATTTTACGGTTGGTCTTTGTCGAAGTACTTGGTATGCGTGATATGTATCAGGATAATTCCATGGGTAGTGTGAGATGGAAGTGGTAGCTTTCATGACTTGTGTTAGTAAGATTGTTCCGGATCGGGAACAAGAGTTTGGCGCGATAAGCGGTCGTGAGGCATGATCGCGTCAACCCGCAGCCCGGAATGGGACGGGGTCAGTTTGTGGTGGTCCCGCCAGGTGGTAGGATCACGAGGGTGCTAGGCCCAAGTTTAGGTAACCATCGTACGAGTTCGAGGATGCGTTCGACCAGTGAGTCGCCGAGGTCACCATCTTGTCTTTCACCACGATCGCTACTCGGCGAGGTTATGCGAGATGTTATGTATCAGGAGGGTTTTAAGGCTGCACGGGGTTCCTACTTTCTATGGCAGGCAGTGGAGCCCAATTTTCGGCTATTTCTTTTGTGTCTGGAGGTTTTACCAGGCAGGGATAGGAACTCGAGTGAGTCTCAGTATTGCATTTACCCTCCGCCTGTTGTGATTTCGGGGTTGCGAAGGATTACGTGCCTCTTGTTGAGTGTGTATTATTATAATAGCTACCAATTCAAGATTCTGATATCGCCTTATGAAGGCTTGTATAAAGTGAAGTGTCGTTGCCGATCGATTGGTTCGATGTTGGCAAGGTTCGATAGTGGGTACATTCTTGTTTCAAAGAATGTGGATAGGAAGCTTATCCAGATTAGGTTGTTAGCACTGAGTCGCAGGTGCGCATGATAATCAAGATCAACACTTGGAGTTCAGCCGATGGGTCTTCTTGGAGGTACCACCCGGCGGTGTGACGAGTTTTGGAAAGCAGGGGTAACTTAGCCCAAGTACTTGGGCCTTTCAAAGATTGGTTGTACAATAGTCGTCGTTGCCTATAAGATAGCACTGTCGTCCGACTTAGGAGGCGATATGTTCGGTACTCCATGTTACTAGGTTTCGGAAGAGTATACTTTGGACCAGGAATGAGAGTTAGTGTTGTTATACACGTTAGAGGAGATTCCTCGTTGGCTTGGATTTGAGTTTTGCGCACATGTTATATTCTGGCCATTGGTGGCGTGATCGATTTTTGTAAGTGTAGTAGTGGAGACTACACCGGCGCATGTATGTTTAGAGACTTAGAAGGAACATTCGGAATGAATGTTTCTAAGGGGGGAAGAATGTTACACCCCGTAGTTCCAGGGTATGTATGTGAGGACATACGTACGAGTTTACGACAGAAATGTTGGAATGAAAGAAAGATGTGAATTTTCGACGGAAAAGTTTCCGGTTTTTGTGAAGAAAAAGGTTCGTTAGTGGGAATTGGATTCCCAGATTTGGTATTTGGACTTCTTGGATTTTATTAGAATTTTGGGATTTTATTTTCAGAAATGGTTACGTGGGGCCCACAGGAGAAATTTACGGTTTTGTGGGGCCCGCTTTGTTTTGAGATTTTCGGTATTTTGGATATTTTCGGAGGACGAAATATTGTGTATGAGTAAGGGGGTGACACGTGTCACCCCCCTTGTGTGGCCATGTGGGCCGAAATGGTGTGACAAGTGGCTAGCCATTTGTCACCTACTCACTTGGCCGAAAATGGCCCTAACACTTGGCACCCACTCGTTGGCCATGTGGTGGTGGGACCCACACACACATGGCCCAATCTTGACCACCCACTTGCTTAGATCATGGCCCTTGATCCTTCTATATATACCCCTTAAGTTGAAGACTTAAATCATCTCACACTTAAAGCCTCCAAGGCAAAATATTTCCCTCCCTTTAGGCTATGTTTCGTCCCCCTCCTCTTGTGTAAGAAAATACTTGAGTATTATTGTATAATCCCAAATACATTGGCCTAGTATCCCTAGTAGTATTCCAAAGTTATTTTAATACTAGAGCCCTAAATGCTACTTTATCCCAATAATGCAAACGAAACCCTAGAAAAATCTTCCTAGCTTGGTGGAAGTTTTTAGAAGTTGTTTAGAAACTTCTAAGGTCGCTGGAGCGGGTGGAGCATAAGGAATCGAGCTAAACGTTGCTCGATCGACTTATAAACTTGGATAATTTTGGGCTTATCGAGGTAATGATCTATGCCCCCTATCAGTAATTGGATTTTACATGTTGTAGTAGTTATACTTGAGTATATTATATTGGAAGGATGATTATAAAGGATTGAATCAGATTTACATCGACCGCATTTACAGAGACTTGTGTAGTATTATTGTGAAGAATTGAACACGCCCGGTTAGACGTGTAATCCTGGGAGTTGTTGGCCCGGTAGCGCCCGGATAGGAGAGATTTATGTGATAGCGTGGGGAGGTGCCAATCGTCTGTAGAATACGGAATCTTGTATTAAGAATACTCTACGAAGAGATCTAGGAGTTGATAGGCGTTTTGTGGCCTTTATAGGTTGCAAGATTTGAGTAGCGTATTCTACTCAAGAGTGGAAAAGGCTAGCAGGTTACGATTATGGAGCGTTTTGCTTATTGTCGATAATCGTCGCGAGGTATGTGAACCTCTTCCTATCTTTTCTAGCATGATTGTTGTGAACTATGTAGTACGGTAGACGTACATGTGCTAAGTAATTTGGTTGGTTTAATACATAGGGTGTTATAATAGCTTTATGGGAAGTTAGTTATAACGACTTGATTTTGAAAGTTAAGAGACTTGATCTTGAAAGATAAGAGACTTGACTTATAACGACTTGTTTTCGGAAAAAGAGAAGTAACTTGATTTTAAGTATAGGTTACTTGTTTTGAAAAGAGTACATTATTGGGTTTTAAAAGAATACTTGTTGTTGTTTTAAAAGAAAAGAGACTTGTGGAATTGAAGAGTTTTTGGTTTAGAACATAAAGTGTTATAACAACTTTATGAGAAGTTAGTTATAACGACTTTATGAAAACAAAGGAATGGTTTTATCATTGGTTTTAAAATGGTAACTTGACTGTAAAAGGAGAAGCGTTTTGGTCTAAAAGGAAGACATGTTATTGTCTTAATATGTTTTAAAAAGGAAAGTCCGAAGTTGTTTTAATTAAAATGTTAGTCACCTTATTTTGATACTACGTATCGTGACTTTTGTGAAAGAAATGGATCTTCTAAAAGAATTTAACGACGTAGTACTGGGGTTAAAACCGACTTTGGCATAAAATGAAAGTACCTCGAGTTGCTGTAAAGTGCCTATGTTTGCGGGTGATAGCCTTATTGTGAAAGTGTTGTATTCTTATGTTACCGCGTCTCACTGAGGGCTTGGCCATGTTATTCTTGATGGATGAACATACCGACACGATGGGTGGCCCACGAGTATGCTTCCATTTTGATTGTTGTCTTGTTTCCTTTCGACATATCGACACGACGCGCGTGGCGCACGTATGGTTCCATTAGGATTGTTGTTCCATGGACTAGCTCTCCATGAGGTTTACCGATCGCCTTGGTATCCGTGGTCGACTTTCAGATTGCCCCGCCTCGTGGCTGATTCGCCTCGTACCGTAGTTAGCCCTCGCACTTGCCCTGCTCAGAAGTGACGGTCTCGTGACACGCCTCGTACCGTAGTTAGCCCTCAGATTTGCCGGCCAGCCACGTGACACGCCTTGATATCCGTAGTCGACTTTCGTACTTGCCTGTCGCCTTCGTGGTTTGGTTGTATAATATTGTTAGTACGGTTTTTATGACACAGGTGGGACCTAGTGTTAATGTGTACTTCTTGGTGTGATTATATCATACACTGCCGGCAGTGAGGAAGGTATTCCACGAGCAGGATTGATGTTGTGGGCGTGAGACCCATTGTTATACTTGAGTAAACGACTTTGGTGGCGCGAGTCCTCGACTTGACATGATCGCTTATATATTATGGACTGTAGTTTGGTAATCATACATGTCTCCTTCTTTATATAGACTATTATGATTTCATTTACAGTATTTTACAGTTTCACATACTTGGTACCTGTTGTACTGACCTCCTTCGGCCGCGTCATGCCGCAGTAGAGGTACATCGGCCAGGATCCGCGCCTTAGAGCACGTCAGCTTTTGGGAAGCTCCGCTTTCTGAGGCTTATCTTTGGTATAGTCCTGTCGCTGTAGTTACTTGTACATTCGTGGTATGGCGGCCCCGTCCCGCCATAGTTATGGTTACATTCTGAGGTCCGTAGATCTTGGCAAGTGTGGTTTGTAAAAGGACTTAACTGTTCAGGTTGATATATATATGTATATATTCATGAAGGTGACCGTTTTGGTTAGCCTGGTTTATGCTTTATGACTTGTCTCATGTTTTAGTTTTTATTTCCGCTGATTTTCTCTGATGTTGTATCACCAGGTGCCCGGTAGGCACCACCACGCCCCGGTTCGGTCGTGACAATTAGTGTAATTTTATAGTTAAGAGTCGAACGGAGGGTCAAAATTGGGTGTCAACAACTTGTCCTCTTTGTATGGAGACGATGGAAGAGTCTTCGACAAAGACGCTGACTTAAAGCCAATTTTGTCTCGATCCTTAGAATTAAAAATGTTGGGCGATTAAGACGAGGTCGACGCAAAATTAAAATTTTGTCCCAGTTGTCGAGTTAAGACGACGTGGCTACCATGGTAAAACACCAAGGCGCTGACGCGACTCAAAATTTGTCCTAGTGTCGAATTATGATGACACCGGTTTTGCGACGCTAGAAAACCAAAGCGAAGCAGATTTAATTTGTCCCAAAGGTCGAATTATGATGACATCAGGTTATCGGGCGCCAGGATGCCGAGGAGAGCGAATCGACATTCGAGGTACAAATTGCTTCTGTCAGAAGAGGTAGTTCCACGCCAGGCTCCTGCTCTCAGATGCTAAGACTTAAACAAACGATTAGTGCATAAATCATAAGGCAAAATGATAACGCATGAATTTATAAGCAATGTAATCGCGAGTAGTAGAAAATGCTATCCTCGCGAAAATGCGATGCTCACAGAATGCCGGTTGCTTCGCATGACGCTATGCGATCGTGAATGCGAATATGTTGTCCTTATCAGAATCGCCTCGTACTAAAGCTCAAGAAAGAGTTAGTGCATAATCGCTAAGACAGAGTAATAAAGCATGAATAAGAAATGCAATTTTTGAGAGTAGATGAATTGTCTTGCGTAGATGTGATACGCCGATGACGCCGTCTCGGGCGGCCGCTTCGATCAAGGCGCCATTTTCGACCAGATCGCCGACTTGGAGACGTTTTGGTCTCGTGTCGTTGATGTCGCTTTCGACTTGAGTCGCCGACCGGCCGCCGCTTTCTGACTTGGCGCGTTTGGTCTTGGCGCCTTTTTCGACGCGGCATCGCTGACGTGGCGCCGCTTCCGACGTGGCGCCGCTTTCCGACGTAGCGCCGCTTTCGAACGTGGCGCCGCTTTCGAACGTGGCCGCTTTCTGACGTGGCCGCTTTCCGACTTGGCCATTTTCTGACGTGGCGCCATTTTCTGACGTGGCGCCGCTTTCGGACGTGGCGTCGCCGGACGCGGGCGCCGCTTTCGACTCGGCCATTTTCGACGCGACGCCGCTTTCGACTCTGGCCGCCGGACGCGCGCCGCTGACGCGGGCGTCGCTTTCGACGTGGCGCCGCTTTCGACTTGGCGCCGTTTTGGACGTGGCGCCGTTTCGACGCGGGCGCCGCTTTCGACGTGGCGCCATTTTCTGACTCGCCGCTTTCGACTGGGCGCCGTTTTTGACTTGTCAGGCCGATAACGCCATTGCTCGGACGTATTTCGCCTCCCAGAATAAATGTTCCTGCAAGCTAAGCTTGAGAAAAAGGTTAGTGTAAAACTGTTTAAACGAAATGATAAATATATGAGAAATGCAATTATGTGAGTAGGGATGTCGCCCTCGTATGATATGTGGGTTTTTTGTTGTAATGCATTTGTGTGAACCGTATGGATTGCCATGATGTCTTTGTTGTGCGTTTGTGCACTGCATGGGTTGCAATTTGACTCTAGGCCTGAGCTGATGCGCTAGACTTTGTTGCGGGATTTGAACTCTAATTGTTGATGTCCGTCTGCTTTTGCTGCTTCTTTCTGTTTCTGAAGAATTTTGTTGTATTTTCTGCTTCTGCTAGTATGAAGAACTTTGTTGTACCTTCTGCTAATATGAAGGACCTGCGCTCAAAGAAAAATTTGTGAGTTTGAGGGGGGGGGCGGTTGATTCGCATTGACTTTGTAGTTTTGACTCTTGATGCTCGGACGTTTGCCTTGTTTGGACTCATAACCCCTGCCTGGTTTCCTATCTTGTCCCAGTTTTGAATATGCAAACGGCGTTTGGCCTAAAGTGGGTCTCCCTGGGGTTGCTCGTATATTATGTGTGTTTTCGTTATTTTCAAAACGAAGGGAAAGTTTCCTAATGGTGTGACCGAAGCCGATTTAGGCCGCCTACGTATCCCCATGAGGGAATCAGGTCATGACGTAGTTCATTATACAAAAGAGAAATTGGGATTTTCTAAAAGGTGGGACCGAAGCCGATATGGCCGCCTACGTATCCCCACGAGGGAATCAGGTCACACGTAGTTCCAAATACAAAAGAGAGCAAAATATATTAAACTAACTATTTCAGGACTCGGCGGGCCAAGACAGGGGCACGAATCCACTTCTTCTTGCAGGATCATCTCTTGCAGCACACAACTAGACGAATGACTTATTCAATGGTTAAACAATCTCCGGCAAGGAGCACCTCTTTTTCTCTGGCGGTTGGTCGATGACTCAACTTTCTTCCCTTTTCGGGCTGGCGTAATAGTCCCTTCCAGACAGTCTTCTTCATCTTTAGCTATCATGCTCACATGGGCATCTTCATAACCAGGTAGAATGCTATTATTTACCCTGAGAGGGGCATCTTTCAGCTGAATGACTCCCTCTTCGATTAACTCCTCTATTTTGTCCTTGAGTGTATAACAATTTGCGATGTCGTGCCCCTCGACACCGGAGTGGTATGCACAATGTTTGGTTTCATCGTGCCCTCGGGAAGTAGGCACGGGTATTTCGAACCGACCGAGTATTCTCGCTGCGCCTTCTCATACACTTGGGCCATAGGTTCGGCTAAAGGTGTATAGGTTCTGGTTGACTTTCTCTCAGCATCTATGCGGGGTTTGGTTCCGTTTGGAGTGCGGGTTCGTGATTGTGGTGAGTATTTTGGGTATGCTGGTTGGGTATTGTAAACAAGATATGAGGTGGCGCAGTGCTGATAATATGACTGTGGATTTTGAGTGTTTTGGTTATGGTAAGAAGGCGGTGGGCTTTGGTACACTGGAAGTTGTTCTGGCCTATGCTCCTGAATGACCATGATAGAGGGTGATGCATCTCTTCTCCTCTGGGAGGTACCTCCGATGGAATTTGACTGCACTGCTCTGCTAGTTGCTTGTAGGTCGCGATTTGTAATCCTGCCTGTCTTAATGCCTTCTTCCACGAAGTCGCCCATTCTTACGACTTCTGCAAAACTTCGCCCGATTACACTGATCATTCTTTCATAATATGTCGCGTCTTTTAACGACTGCACGAACAAGGTGGTCATTTCGCTCTCTGCCATTGGAGGTTGGACCTTTGCTGCTTCTGATCGCCACCTCAGGGCGTATTCCCTGAAAGTTTCCGTGGATTTCTTTTCAAGTTTCATAAGATAAAATCTATCCGGGACAGTGTCAGTGTTGAATCTGAATCTATCCATGAAATCTTGTGCCATGGCATTCCAACCGTCCCATTTTCGAGGGTCTTGGCATGTGTACCAGTCCAGCGTCTCGCCGGTTAGACTCCTGATGAATAGTTTCATGATGATTGCTTGATTTTTCCCAACTCCAATCAATTTATTGCAATATGACCTTAGATGAGCTCGAGGATTCCCCTTTCCATCGAACATGTCAAATTTGGGCACCTTGTATCCCATAGGTAATTCAACATCGGGGTGCATACATAAGTTTTCTTATTCTAAACCTTCCTCCCCCTTGTTCGTTTGAATGCTTTTGAATGCCTCTTTCAAGCTACGGATTTCGTTTGCCATATTTTCATCAGCTCTGGCTCGAGTCTGCCGCTCCATTTCCTTGTATTGATCTGTCTCTTGAGAGGATGCATGCATAATAAATGGTTGGCTTTCGGTAGGATGTGCTAATCCCCCATATTGTTTGTTAGAACTAGTGATGTGTGTCATCTGCTCGTATTGGGTGGCTTGACAATTTGGTTTGAGTGGGGAGATATAAGTAGGTGGAGGTTGAGATGTGTATGTAGTAAACAGATCATTTTGGAGGTCGGTTTGCAAATTGACCGGGTGAGTGACATTTTGGTGTGAGCTGGTATGTTGCGGCCTCTGCGGGGAGCTTTGGGGAAGTGGAGGCTCAAGGGCTTGTGACACGATTGCATTTGTCCCTTGCTCTGGGAGTGGTGCATTCAAGCTAATAGACAGGTTTGTGATATCTCGGAGCCTTTCTATTTCGGCTTGCATGATTTCCATTTGCTGCAATAGTTTGGCGAGGTGTTGATCATTGGTGTTTCTCCTTTCCAACGCCTCTGCATCCTCTACAGGAACGGGGATGAGTCCTAAGTTGTTTCGTTCCGGTGCCTCTGGATTAGTCATTTATTGGATGATTGTGCTTCTACCAGTCAACGCGAATCAACCTTTTGGGGATAAGCTAGACAAAAATAACCCTTTAACAAATGAAGCAAACCAAGTTAGTATAATATGCAAAAAGTTGCAGGCAATATATAATAATAAGCAAATTGCAAATCAAGTGCGTGTTCTAACATGTTTGGGACCTCTTTATGCCAGAGGTAGGCCTAAACGTCACATATGCGAGGTCATGACGGATTTGTCCAAGCCGTCCAACTGTAATGCTTTTGTTGGAAATGGCGACCAAATGACGGTGCACTTTTTCCAATTTCAGCATGACATGATTAGGTTTGGATTTGTCTATCACTGCCACGCTACACATAATATGCTGGTTGGCCGTTGGGTTGAGAAACCCGTCGACAAGTTTGGTGTCTTCCTAATTGTGGTGTCAATGCCAAGGATTGTCCCACCTAGGGTAAATGCATGCATGCCCTAAAATAAAGGGTGGTATAGCTCTATCTTAAGTTTCTAAGATTTGGCTTTTCTAGACGCAAGGTTCCCGAGCGGACAACTCGAGTGAGAAGGCTACGCGGCTGATCAGACGAACCGATCTAACTCCGCGCAGGCGCCAACTCTCCTAAATTTTGGATATTTTTGAAAGAAATTTGCGGGTGCGCGAAGCACACCAGCGCGTGAGTGTGTGATTGTGTGAATTTTCCAGAGTGGAAGAAATATGAACGGAATGCCAGTTTAAGGAAAGCAGTAAAGCATGTAGCAATTAAAATAAATAAAACAAACATACAACACACAAGATTAAATGCAAAAGTAATGCCAAATAATAACCCTAGGTCTGTTGTGGTTAAGAACCTAAAATCCCCAGTGGAGTCGCCATGCTGTAACACCCCATTTTCAACCGGAGTCGGAAACGGGATTACTGCGCATGGTTGATTCCTAAAATTGCTATTTAAAGGAGTCGCCACCTAATTATTATAATGAATTAGGACACTGAAAATGTAGCATAAAATACTACAAATGATCTCCATTTAAAGGTCTGCAAAAGCTATGTGAGATTCTAGGTAAGTGTTCTTTATTATCCTAAAGGGAAGGGGTTAGGCACCCTAAAGGATCCACTAACTTACGGTTGTCCGGTCAAACTTAGGTTAGTATTATTTAAAAATGTATATTTAGGAGAACATGGGTTGAAAAAGACGTTTGCAAATAATTATTTAAAAGATATGTATGTATATATAGTATTGCATGAAATTTGTTTGTAAAATGCAAGGAAAATATTCTATTTGAACAAAGCAATTGCATGAGGCTTATCAAAAAAATGCAAAATAATAAAAATGGATGGTTTTACTAAAAGTACGTATTATATGTAAATTTAGTCTTTATAAAGGGTATGCAAATGGGTAGCAAGATTTTCCTCTTTTGCACTTGGTAATAAGAAAATAGATCTTTGTTATGAAAAAAGATTTGTTGTTTTTATGAAGTTTAATAAGAATTTGGAACTCATTTATTTCTATAATATTAATGAAAAGGCTAAGTTATTTTTAAAAAAAAGTTTTGAAAATGCATAACGGCCTAAAGATAGATTAAACTAGCGACACATTTTATTATTTAACTACCCGCCCTTAATAGTTCTAAGTCTAACTATTCTAGGCATTTTCAATAATTGTATAAGGTTAGGTAACAAAAAAATACAAATAAAAGTAAAGTGACGGAGTTAAAGAAAGGAGATAAAATGACTAGGGCATGTGAAGATATTATTCCGCCCTATTTATTTTAAGGTTCCGAGACCGAAGAATGCGAGAAGTGTGGATGTAAATCCTTTGCTTGACAAAGTCATGATGAGTCTCGTATGAGACTCTTCGTCGCTCCCGATGCAAGTCATGTAAAAGAAAGAAAAAGAAAGGGATTAGTATATGTTATAAATTTCGCCAAATAATAGATAAATAGTCAAAACTTAGTGACAAAATAACCAGAAAATAAGTCTGAAAAATAGCCAGAAAACCAGTCCGGGAATAACCAAAAAAAACCAGCAACAAACAGGGCCGAACAACGCCTAAAACTGGCCAAAAAAAGCAATAAAACGAGGCCAAAATCTGCCTGAAACTGGCCCAAAACCAGCAGCTAAAAGAGGCCAAAATCAGTAGCAAAATGGCCCAAAGATCAAACCGAAAGCAGTCAAAACAGGGGGGTGCAAATCAGTCCGAACATGGGCTGAAAATCAGTCTGAACAGGGCTGAAAATCAGTCTGACATATGCTAAAAATTGGTCAAAAATTGGCCAAAACAGTGGCCCAAAATGATCAAAATCAGTTCCAACAATCCTATGGGATCACAGCAACATTTCACATTAATCACACGCATATTAGATGACCTTTGAGAACATCTCACGTTATAAGAACTCATATAAGATTCAGGAAGACTTCACATGCATTTAACTTAGACTAAAACGCCAACGAGACTACTTAACTAGGCCTAAATCCATACAGATACGACATGGTTGCATGTGATATTAGGCTAGCTTACACAAAAGTACAAACATGGTGATTTCATTCATCGAAGTAGATGAGAGGTAGAGGAAAAGGCTATACCTAAGCTAACAAGACCAAACAAAGAATGTATATAAATAGTTGACACCAAGGGCATATTAATCCTGGAATATTCAAAATAGACTCGATTAGTATTTAGACATGCTTTGAGACAAAGGTGAAATCAATTCGGGACATAAGGGCAAGAAAATGGGCGGCAATCACAAGGAGATGACATTTGTGCACACGTAACCATTTACACAAAGATCAAATATGCAAACTCATGTGATGTATATCGTATGAGACATTTTCAAACAAACACAGTGGTCAAGACAATGACCAAGTATATGTCAAGTCAAATAATCAATCATATTATGTCTTGGTATACATAGACCATCTATAGAAACTAGTTACAGGAACTTAGTGAGACGAGCGAGTTTCAACACCTTATATCTAATCTAATAGCACTAGGTTCAGAATACAACCAAATACATATATAAGATTCTTCACATTTTACTATCCTAAGCTCATGTATACATGTTCACAAATAGGCTTGCAAGGATTCAACACCTAAATTATCCTAGACTTACGCCGCTTTCTTTAATCCTAAACTCAACAAATTTCTTATCGATAAGGATTCAGAATGAAACAATCCCATGCAACATTCTTAATCACATAATTATACAACGAAATTAATACAGACATATTCACATAGTATTAATCCGATAACACTGTTAATGACCGACATGAACTGGGTTTAGACAACAAACTAACAACATGCTCAAGAAACATAAAAATAGAATCGTGATCCTTTAATCATATTTGATAGCAAATTCAACGCTTCTAAAACGATATTGATACATACTAAACATGGCTACCACTTGAGAAATGAATCGACACCAAACATACTGTCAAGAATCCATAACTAACATGTTATGATTAAAACTCGCGAATTCAAACCATAACTACATTTAGCCAAACATATTTAATAGACACACACATCGCATCACACAGAACACACAATTGTAAATTTAAATAGCAAGATTATTAGAAAGAAAGTAGGTTACCTTCTTCGGGCAGCGAACCGAGGCGCGTTTCGACCTGTCGATTCTACTCGAAGAATATGTATGTGGGTGCGAATGAAGAAAACAAAGCTTAAACGCGAGAATTTTAAAACGAAGAACGAACAGATGATATGCAAGATCAATTCTGAAAATCCGGGCCCCTTTCAATGAAGAACGGAGGGGTCTTTTATAGGTGAAATATGGGGTTTGAATTCGAAAAATAGTTGTTAGAGGTCTGATTTCTTGGACGATTTTTTGGTTCAAATCGCGGATTTTAGGGAGATGCAGGGTATGGGCGTGTGTCGTGTGACAGAGGGGAGTTGGTTGGGACAGAGGTATGGGTATGTCAGCGGATTTGGGGGTGATGGGAGCGAGGAGGAGAGGATCATGGCGGATTCTAGGTTAGAGCCCTACGGGCTGTCGACGATGGGGGGAGAGGGAAAAGGTAAAGGGCTGCTGGGGTAAGGATAGGTATAAGGGCTAGTGGTCATGTGTTGCAGCGGGTAATTTAAGTGGGCTGATTAGTTTTAAATTGGGTATTAGTTTTAGAAGTTAATTTTAGGCAAAGATTAATTAGTGGTAAATTAGGAATTAAAAATTGTGATTAAATTATTTAGGTGCTTTATTAGTCTAAATTATTACAAAAATAAAGACGGATGTGCTATTTAATTAGTGCTAATATTTATAATGCGATGCCGTTATTAAAACTTATTTATTATGCGTATTCCGCGAAGTTAAATTAAAACTGAACGGGGTTTAGACTATTATTAAATTATTTAAGTGCTAAATGCAAATATGTTATTTAAGGATTGCTTAATGCTTTTATAAATGCGACGTTATTATTAAAACGCATGTATTAGATTAAATTAATTTAAATTACGAATTACGAAATTGTCTTGCTTTTAGTAAAAAATGCGAATATTCTATTTAACACGACGTCATTGCTAAATTACTTATTTTATGTAATTATTTATTTATTATCATTTAAGAATTATGCCAGGGCTTAAAATTAATAAATGCGGGCGCGAGACCTAAAGTGTTTAATCTTCTACGTAAAATGCGGTGCTATTATTAAACTGCTTGTTGGTGCATGTATTAATATATTATTGATGCATTTTATTATAGAAAATTATTTTGCAAAATTAGTGTAATTTTATAGTTAAGAGCTGAACGGGAGGGTCAAAATTGGGTGTCAACATACACACTATAACTGACCTGGTATCGGTTCATAAAGAAGATCAGTTGAACTAAGGTTCACTCGTGATTCTAGAAATGATCGATAGAAGGCTTTAAATGAGATGTGACGACATCTGAATTATCCACTAATCTATGGATTATGATATTCTGGATATCCAACGGTTTTGAGATAACATAGTGATGCAAACTGTATATCATACTTGAAGAACACCAATGCCACAAGTGGATGTGCATGGTGTGTCTTTGGAAAATCCTCTAAGAAAATTTACATCGGCTGATTCGTGATGGAATCAGAGTTTATCGCTTTGTACAAAGCATGATGAGAAGTTGAGTAACTTCACGACCTCTTAGAGGATGCCCCTTATCGGGAGTAACTCGTGCCTTCATCAGTGTATGTACAGATGACGACATCTGGACATATATGTCGCAGACATAAGACCGTATGGCAGTTGATCAGGTGACACATCCTTGATTACTGCATCAAATGATATATCAGACCCTTTAATTAAGGGGAGTACCCAAAGATCAAGAGTTCTGCCGGTCTATGGGAATGGGCTTAAAATCCAAACAATACGAACTGATACGGTGGATACCCAACCATACTGATTGGAGATCCCAATAATTTGGTTCAAGGGGAAAACTAAGTCGTAAAGGTTCAGTTGAACGCTTCGGTGGAAGCAAGATCACTTCGGATAATGATTCCTTCATAGAAACATGAATCCAAGGTCGTTCCCGTGATAGACATTAAGTGCTATCTGTCACGACCCGACCCCGGGCCCGCGACTGGTGCCCTACCTGGGCACCCCTTACAGGTATACATCAGAGAATAGTAGCGGAACATACATACAACTCAAAAAGAAATAAATAACAGGTTAGCCGATAAGGCCACCTTCCAAAAGTATACACATAACCCAAAAAGCAGTTACCTATTTTTTTCTTTACAACTCAATCCACAAGATATGACTACAGACCTCTAAGAATTTTTACATAACAACTGTGACGGGACAGGGCCCCACCATACCCCTGAATGTACAACAACCGACAATACCAGGGATCTGAATCAAAGATAAGCCTCCGGAGTAATGGAGCTTCTCAACAGCTGAACAGTGATCCTAAGAGTGAGGACCAAAAACCTGTATAACTCTACCTGCTGCATGAACGCAGCCCCCCGAAGGAGGCCAGTACAACAGGTACCAAGTATGTGAAACTGCTTTACTGTAATGAAATCATAATAGTCTAAAATAAATCTGGGGACATGTATGATAACTACATTAACAGTACACTATGCCTTACTAACAATGAGAGTGGACAAGAATAAACTTTACCGGTTTTAAAACAGGAAGCTCATGATTAACCTAGGGTCATCCGCCCGTAGTATCATTCTGCAATCATACTCCTGAGACTATTTCACCCGCATAGGTCGTATGACCCGCATGAGGTAATCTCTTCGCATAGACTGTATCCGCCCGCATAGGCCGTATGGACCCGCATGAGGTAATCTCCTCGCATAGGACTGGCCCGCCCCGCATGAGACTATTTCACCCGCATGATCCCAACGGACTCGCATGAGATATTCCTCGCATCGTGGAGAGCAAATCCACGGAATATGCAAATACAACAAGCCCGGGGAATGACCCCGTAATGAATAATACATCACTAGCACAACCGGCTATCATACATAACATAAGCACCACTGGCTTATCATAATTATCATAATCAAGTTAAGACGTCCCCTAACTTCTTATTAGCCTTAATTATCATGCACTCTCATTTTATTTAACTTAAGGCACTAACATGTTATTAGAAATCCGGGAATTTAACCCAAAGTACTACGTACTGTCGTTCCTTTTAAAAGAACACTTTTTATATAAAAACCCCAAGATACTGACACTCGTAGTATCAAGGCTTGTCTACTTTTCAAAACAAGTTACTACACCTTTAGAAATTCATTTCAAGGCTTTGACACTAAGTAACTTCTACATTCACAACCTAGGCAACTCATGCCTATAAATCAAGTAGACACTCTCTTAACCTTCCATAAAGCCGTTATAACTAACTTGCCATAAAGCCGTTATAACTCTTTATGTTTTGACAATTACATTCTTTTTTTTGAAACCAAGAGACTTATACTTTTAAAACCAAGTATCATATACTTTCAAATCAAGTTTCATAACCTTCGGAATACTTCTAGTCTCTTAACTTTAGAAATCAAGTTTCTTAACTTTAGAATAGTTCAAGTAATCAATACTTTCCAAACCAAGTATTCTATACATTTTCAAGTCAAGAAATATTTGTTTACCTTATTAGAATAAACCATTCTTTTAACTTCCCATAAAGTTGTTATAACCGACTTCCCATAAAGCCGTTATACTAACTTTATGCTTTAGAAACTAAGACATCTTTAACCTTTAAAACAAGTGAGTAAATTCTCTAACTCAACCAACTTGGACATTCTTAAACAAGTCAAGGATATCAAATGAAACTAAATTCATTTATATCTCGTACGTCTACCGTACTATACATTTATAGCTACTCATGCTCAAGAGATAAGAAAAGTTCAACATACCTCTCCGGCTCAATCCACTTGCCAAGTTGAATACGCCGCACGTAGAATGTCAACCTATAATGACCATAATACGTCCATCAACTACTAGCTTTCAACGTAGAATATTCCTAAGTATAAGGACTCTTAATTCTACGAAAAATCGGGCAGCACTTCCTTTGTTTCTACGTACTTTTCCACTTTTTTCAAGGCCCGAAAATCAATAACAAAATGCCACATTTAAGGCTCAACAATTCAGAAATTCAAAGGGGATTACACGTCTAACAGGACGTGTAAAATTCTGCCCCACAATTAATGTAAAACTGTCCAACAACTTAAGCCATTCTCGGCTACCATCAATATCAACAACAATGTCAATTTCCGTTCAATTCCTTTTTAATCCAAGTTGTTATTCCAATATGTTATATACATAATAACAATTACATCAACTATAAATCCTTTCTTCCTTAACATGCGACGATTGTATCTAACAATTAAATTGAATACAAACTTAATGGCTAACATGTCCAATTCCGGTTTTCAACATGTCGACATGATCCGAATCTTTTCAAACTTCAATATATATACCACATGCACATTTACCAACTACTAAATATGTAATCTTCAATCACATTAAGAAGATGAAGATCTTTACCTCAATGAGCCCTAATAATAACCAAGCGTAAAAGTCGATCCTTAACAACTTTTAGCTCCTCTTCTTTTATTCCAATCCGTTCCAAGCACTCCTTAAAAGCTCATAACCGACTTCTCTTCAATTTCCAACTTCAAAGTTGAAGAACACCTTAGGTTTTCACCTTGCGACTAACGTGAAAACGTAGTTTTTCCGAGATTTTTCTATTGAGATATCCTTATAATACCCTTAGGAACCTTGGGTTGAAGTATTTTGAATTATGAACAACAATTGCAAAAAAATTGTGTGGGAGAAGCCTTATTGCCGAGAGCTCTTTTAAGAGCAAGAAAATTGTGAATTTTTTTCTAAGTGTTTAGAGCTTGTCTTGCTACTAGTAGTAGTATGTATTTATAACACCATCAAGGGCTAAGATTGAACCAATTGGATGGCTAAGATTGGTCCACTATGTCAAGCCTCATCTTGCCCTTTGACTTGGTCCATTTTATCAAGCTAACATTTGCTACACTTAGCCATATATTTCGTCCAAGATGATACATGTGGAGGGTGATACGTGTCGCCCTCCCATTGGTCCATAATATTTCATTTCCCGAAATTTTCCATAATTGGTCAAAATATCGGAAACCTCGTGGGCCCCACAAAAATGTAAAATCTATCGGGTGGGCCCTACGTATCCAACTCTGTAAATAAACTTCCATAATTCCGATAAATTCTAAACGTCCCAAATAGCAAATTTGAGAACCCAATTCTCATTAACAAACAGTTCTCTATCCCGAGGTTCGGAAGATTTTTCCCTTGGAAAACAATTCTTTCTTTCGTTCAAATTTTTAAGTCTGGTGTTCTCCCGTCTATTCTCTTATACATGCCCTGGAATTACGGGGTGTAACATTCTCCCCTCCTTAGAAATATTCGTCCCCGAATGTTCCTTCGAGGTTACATCTAAACGAATATTGGCATAGTCCCCTGACTACACCTAACATAATCACACTTGCCACACATGGCCACATAACAACTTATACTGACACGTCAACCTGAACTCCAAGTGTCAACATCGGTTATCTGCATAAAGCTTCTGCTGACTCTGAGTTACTAATAATATTTCCTGGATAAGCTTCGCCTTATCCACAGCCCGCTGAATCAAGTCTGGACCAATTAACTGAACCTCGCCTACATCGAACCAACCAATCGGCTATTCTACACTCTCTTTCGTACAAGGCCTCATACAGGGCCATTTGAATACTGGAAGGGTATATGTTATCGTACGTAACTCAACAAGAGGCAAATAATCCTTCCAGCTATCTCTGAAATCAAGAACACAGGCCCGCAACCTATCCTCAAGTGCCTGGATAGTACGCTCTGCCTGTCCGTCGGTCTGAGGGTGAAATGCAACACTGAGACTCACCTGTGTCCCTACTTCCCTCTGGAAAACCTCCAGAAGTTATCCGTAAACTGAGCTCATCCGTCTGACATCATAAATGTAGGAACTCCGTGCAGTCTCACAATCTCTCTGCTATATAATCTAGCATAATCCTCAGTAGAGTAAGTGGTCCTGACCGGAAGAACATGGGCTGATTTCGTCAGCCTGTTTACTATGACCCTCAGGGAGTCGCACTTCCTTCGAGTATGATGCAACCCTGTAACAAAATCCATAATAATCACCTCCCATTTCTAAGTCGAGATCTCAATCGCCTGTAATAGCCCACTGGGCTTCTGGTGCTCAACCCCGACTTGCCACTAATTCGGACACTAAGCAACAACTCTGCTACGTCCCTCTTCAGGCCATCTTACCAATACATACATCTGAGGTCACGATACAACTTAGTCGACCCCGAACAAATAGAGCAATAAGCACTGCGTGCCTCCCCTAAAACCTGTTGACAAGTCCTGCAGCATCGGACACACACAATCTATCCTCATATCACAACACCCTATCCGGTGCTACCTATACAGGTCCTTCTCCTCTTGGAGAGCCGTATCTCAAATTCGCCCTAGAACTGGATCCTTATAATGTCGCCTCTTCACCTCCTCAACGAGGGAAAACTCGGCAACCTCTCGAATCTGAGCTCCACTATCATGCTCCCGTAGCTGCCGGGAAAAATAGGTTGTTACCCTATCGCGTTGCATCCGCACACAACCCAGTCAAACTTTCAAAGTGTTACCATAATAACCTAACCCTCTAGTCCCTCAGGCCTCAGGAGGGGTTAGAACTGTAGTCGTAATCAGTTTATCTTCTAATAACTGGAAACCTGTCTCATACTTCCGAAATATTCGGGGATATAATCTCAATTATGATTCCTGTTTCCATTTCTCTGTTGCAACCAAACTTGGTCACTATACTTAGATTCGAGTCCTTTGCTTGTCTCATGGTTAAGACTTCCTGCCAATCACAATTTAGTGGGAGACTTCCTTGATCTCGTCAAGTAGTAATCATATTATTCTCTTCCAGCTCATAGAGCTTATAGTCAGGTGTTCGAACCTCATCTCACGGTATTACATAATCCACTAGCTTGCCAAGATTTCTTATCTTGATTCTCGGTCATACATTTCCATTCATGCCTATACCAACATTTATATCCTTACGACACATCCTTAATTACCCCAACACAATACTTTTCCCACGGTTATCTACAATTATAACCTATCGCATGACGACACTGAGGACTTTACCAGTCTCATATCCATCGCCTAATAACATGGGTACACATAACCCCAAAATACGGAAAACTATCCTTTTACGTGGGGGAGAGATCTTATCTCCCTTTCAAAATCTTAATCATCAAGTGCCACCTTATAATCGTATAGATTTTCAAAACCTACCAACGATGCCTTCTGTTTTTTCCACAGGCAGTACTCGCACTTATCTTATTCCTGCCTCGCGCATTTTTCCTGAAACCATTCGGAATGTCGTGGCCCTGACTGCCACACTAAACCAACTCCAAGTACCTCCAAGGGCACTTAACATAAACTTTTTCAATGACCGTACATTTTCATTTCCATCTCTAAACTCTTTAAAAATCAATTATTTCATACTTTCTACATTAATTTACCCCAATGAACAAGTCACACAGACTTACCAAAATCAAATCACATAGACTTTTCAATTAATGATGTCAAAGAAGGAAGGATAATTCACTTGTTACAATCACTTCCCTTCATTTCCACTTGATAACCGGCTCGCCGGGAAACTGGAATCGAACCAATCTCTCTCTGTAGTCAACGTTGGCACAATAAGAAGCCAACTAGTCCAAACCCCAATGACCTCAAAGTCTGTCATCACCAGCTCTACCGGGTCTGCTAGGGTATGACGACTATATCAGCACCGGGCAATTCTTATATACCCGCCCCAGCTACCACCTAATCACTCACGGATGTAGCTACCTCGAAGGGTTCTTATGGATTCGGGCTCTATTCCTCTACACTTGGTTGCTCTCTTTCTTACTGGTCGTACTCTTTCCGTACTTCCAATCTTATACTAGCATACGTACATAACCTCCATTCTGATTCTTGCCTCCAATCTTTGGAGTTACAATATCGAACAATTTAAGGCCATTTCCGGCTCTCACGACCTGGTTCCGGTGGAACGTGTCCACGAACCCGTAAAATAATTAACTAGACTTGGGCCTTGCACCCTCGTGACCCTGTCACGTAGCGGGACTACTACCAACTGATCCCACTCCATTTAGGATATGGGGCGACCCGCAATAGGTCCTCAACCCGATCCACCGTCGTACTTAACTCTTACCCTTAGTCTGAATTAAATCTTATTGCCCGAGAAGACCTTATATACCTAAGGTCTCGGCGGTTATCAATATTCTTAGGCTCGCAATTTCCATGCTCCAAGCCTACCTTATCAGTACCCCCGTAAACGGGTAAGATAGCTTCTCATAAGCTCCTAATCGTGTTGTCTAAATCATAACAACCATACTTACCCCATACGGATCTCATCCGTACCATTCTCTTAATCATACAACGTAGCTTAATCTATTAACATAGTCTTTCATTAAGTCCCTTAATTATGACTTCTTAAGGGTCCATTACCTTCTCAGACATCTCATCATCTCCTAATTATCTCAAATTAGTACGTAAAACTTTGATGAGAATTCATTAAACTGTTTCATACCTTCCCGGTATCTATTTAGTCTTTACCAATCCTTGGTAATCCAAAATCATTCTAGGCAACACGCGTCTGACCCTCATACATAAATCCGTATAGTCGTACGTCATTATAACTACACAACAATTATTACCAACCTGGATACGTAATCCATATAATCCTTCCTGGGTCACTGCTGTCTTTCTCGTAGCTACAATCAACATAACTCGTTAGGGAGAGACGACCCTAACAACACAGCTCTATCGCACGATCTCAGAGTGAGAAGAATGGAAACCAATCCTAAATGTCTCGACCTCCTCGATTATAGATGTGGTGCAAAACACACCGATAATCAAGACTCTATTAGACACGGCTGTAGACACTTTCTCCGAGACTAATCGCTCGATACCACTTTGTCACGACCCACCTCAAGCTCACATCGTGCCCTAGTTGGGCACCCCTTACAGTATACATCGAGAATAGTAATGAACATACATATAACTCAAAAGAAATAAATAACAAAGTTAGCCAATAAGGCCACCTTCCAAAAGTATACACATAACCCAAAAAGCAGTTACCTCTTTTTTTTCTTTACAACCCAATCCACAAGATATGACTACAGACCTCTAAGAATTTTTACATAACAATCGTGACGGACAGGCCCCGCCATACCTGAATGTACAACAACCGGCAATACCGTGGATCTTGTTATACCGTTGTTCGGTCCGACTGATCAGGGCTCCAGCGCGCCAGAGGCAGGGCCGCGGCGCCAAGGCGGGTGATTGTAGGGCCGCGGCGCCGGAAGATCTGAGGGGTCGCTGAAGTTTCAGCGCCGCGGCGCCGGGAAGCAGGGCCGCGGCGCCGGAAAGTCCTAAGAAGGCGGCAGGAGTTTCAGCGCCGCGGCGCCGAGGCGGGATCTGCGAGAGTTAGTGGAAATTTCTGCACTGTTTTGTTTTAAAAGAGGTCATGGGTGGGTGACAAGTGTCCCCCCCATCTGAAATGTTGCATGCCTTATATTGACCAAGTCTTAAAGACTTGATCATCTTTCATCTTTCATCTCTCTCTCTCTCTCTAAGCTAAAAAGCTCTCCCTTCTCTCTAGAAAATCAAGAGAAAATCGAAGCTTAAGGAAAATCTGAAAAGGGTGTTAAGAAGGAAAGTTATTTTCAAGCTTGTGGAGGTTATTGTGGTGGTATTCTTGAAAAGGAGGCTAGCAAAATTGTTGGAATAGTTTTGGCTAAAGCTCCAAAGGTAACATTTCTTCTCTTGTAGCTAGTTATTGGTGTTGCATGAGAAGAATAAGGAATTTGTAGTAGTAAATAATGCTCTTAGAATCATTGCATGTAATAAAAATGGTTTGGATATGAAAGATTGGTTAAAGAGATATTATGAGCATGTTGTAGCCTACAAACTACTTTAGAATTGTTAAGTGTATTGTTTTACCTATTGGGGCAGAATTTTACACACCTAAGTTTGGTTGTGTAATCCCCTTTGAAATGTTGGATTATTGGGCCTTAAATGTGGCGTTTGGATATTGAATTCGGCCTTGAAAAAGGTGGCAAAGTATGTAGAAACAAAGGAAATGCTGCCCAAATTTCCTTAGGAATTAGTAACTTGAACTTGGAATATTTCTACATTGAAATTAGGGGTTAATAAACGTATTATGGTCATTATAGGTTGACATATTACGTGCGGTATTTCGGACATAGCAAGTGGATTACCGAAGAGGTATGTGGAACTTTTCTATCTCTTGAGCATGAGTAGTTGTACCTATGTAGTACGGTAGACGTACAAGATTTGATATCTTTCACTTGTTTTAAAGTATATGATACTTGTTTCATTTCAAAAGTATAAGTCCTTTGGATTTAGGGAAAATGTATTTGACAAAGGGATAACGCTAATATAATGACTTTATGGGAAGTTGGTTATATTAGTTTTTTTGAAAGGTTCACAAAGAAAGGTTTACCCTAATTAAAACAAGTACGGGTAAAGGATTTGAAACTAAGAAAGGTGAATTGATTTTTAGGCATTGGTTGCCTAAGGTTTTAAAGGAAATGAAGTCACTTGATTTAGAAGCCTATTATATTTCTAAAAGGAAATGTGACTTATCTTGAAAAGAAATCGTAACTTGATACTATGGTGATTAGTATCTTGGAATTTTTGTATAGAAAGAGTTATTTCTTAAAAAGTTAAAAGTACATGGTACTTGGGTTGAATTCCCGGATTTTCTATTAAAAGACATGTTAGTGCCTTAGGATACTAAAATGAGAGGATATATTAATAATGTTAATAAGAAGTTAGGGGATTTCTTAACTTGCTTATGTTATGATAAGCCGGTAGTGCTTATGTTATGATAGGCCGGTAGTGCTTATGTATGATATGATAGGCCGGTAGTGCTTATGTATGATATGATAGGCCGGTAGTGCTTATGTTATGTATGATAGCCGGATGAGCTATGTTATATATTTATATTATTACGGGGTAAACCCCGGGTTATTATCTATGCCATGGATTTGCTACCCATGATGCGAGTGCGGCGCTTGCACTCATGCGGATCCGGACCACAGGATCCATGCGAGTGAAATAGTCCCATGCGAGTACGGAGATGGTACTCATGCGGGTCCACAGGATCCATGCAGGTGAAATAGTCCCATGCGGGTGAAATAGTCCCATGACGAGGCGGATGACCTCATGCGGGTCCACAAGACCCATGCAGGTGAAATAGTCCCAGGAGTAGGATTGCTTAATGATACTACGGGCGAGGTACCCTGTTTTGATCGTGAGCGTCCTATTTTTATGCTATAAGATTTATACTTGTTACTCTTGTCACGCCCTTTTTCGACCGCGACTTTAAAATAAAAACCCTGCTTAATAAAAGGTTAGAAAATGAATAATAAATGCTAAAGTGCAACAAGTGCTTAAAAGGTTAAAATGTTTAAAGGGTGCTTTAAATATAAAAAAAGAGGCTAAAAATGCCAGAAGGTTGTTAAAGGGTGCTAGAATGCTAAGGGTTCGCGGAGTCGCCACCTAATTAATTGGGTGAATTAGGACACCTAAATGTTAACTAGTTTAAAGTAAACATTAACTCCATCTTAATGGTCTGCTAAACTTAATGAGATTATGGGCAAGAGTTCTTTATTAATCTAGAGGGAAGGGGTTAGGCACCCTCTAAGATCCGCTAACTTGCGGTTATCCTGCCAAACCTAGGGTTAATTATTATGCTTAAAAAATGCTTGTTTTGAAAATATAAAGGATGCTTCAAAATATTTTGTAAAAGAGGCATGTTGAATAAAATTTGTGATGCTAATGCTATAAAAATATATAAAAAGCTTTAAAGTGTGCATTTATATTGTTTATGGTGCAAAGTCGATTTATGGGCTATAGATATGCATTTATCTGCGAAATCAAAGAAGTAATGCGTTAGTTTTAGATATGCAATTTTAATAATTTAGGCAAAGGATTAGATATGAAATGGCAAGCCTAAGATAGATAAATTAGCAATGTATTTCAAGTTTTAAAGCTAACCACCCCAGTTCATGTATTCAAGGATTAATTGTTCTAGACAACCTATTAATTACAAGGTTAAATAATTAGGCAACAATTTAAACAAAATAGATAAAAAAAGGTGGATATGATCGCGGCTTTCAAGATGTGTGGCGACATCATCTTATCCTATTTTGTCTTAGGAATTTCTGAAGCGGGAATGCGAATGCACATAGACACGGGTTGCCATTTGAAGTAGCTCGTGATGAGTCTCGCCGTGAGACTCTTCGTTTCGCTCCGATGCGTGTCATGTAAAAAAGAAAGTGATAAGGATTAGTATATGCTCAAATTCATTTAATCATAACAAACACTTGACACATAGTTTGTATTTAAGCAAACACATACATAAAGACCCAACAGAGGACAACATCAGATGGGATGCAAACACAGACGTTAAAAGAAATGAATAGGTGTATGCAGCAAAGACATGTCAATTTTTAATATCATACAAGTTAGTCCATTTTGTTCATAGAATTGAAGGCCAATAAATACAATTGTCACGCTTTAACAGAGGAGTTATTCAGATGTGCATCCGTAAATGCAGTATATGAGAAGCTGCACCAAATTTTTGACCATTACACATATCCAGACAAACACATAGGATTGAAATGCAGAAAGACAAGCATTTTTGTTTCAAATGATAGGCAAGTATGCAATAGGCTTAAGTGATTCCCTGTTCTTGAAGCCCTTTTATCAAGTAAACAGATGGTGATCGCCGAGGGAAACAGTCAAGTGTACATACAAACTACATACAATATACCTGCAGATTCACGCAATTAAGTGCTCAAATATGTTGATACACCATTCAGATGTAGCGAGGCGAGACGTAAATAAGCCCCAAACGTAACATTTTCGCCAAAGAAAGACCAATTAATCCTACATGTGATAGAGCTACAACCGAAATGGATGCAAACAGGGGATATAATGCGACGTGACATAGATAATGCAATATGTTAATGCCAGCATCATTTATCGACTTAATGACGGGATTCAAAATAGCTGCCAAGACTTCCCGACATTGTGACAGTTAAACACTTAGATATGCGTATTTGTTTACTAGCCAGTTTTAAGATAGACATGATGTGGTTAGTATACCTACTGCGGTAAGTGCTCAGATATGCTCTAAATACACCAGTCAGATGTAAACAGTAGGCAAAGACAAAAATAAGAAGCAAAACAGGAGCATATGGTGACCCAGGAAAACTTTCATGTCAATATGGAGGCATTTTGCACTTAGCCAAGCAAGGGTAATTATTTAGTTAGTTCAGCAGGTAGCATTAACACACAGGACTAGTTAGACGAACATGCTGAACATAGAGATGACAAGGATCAAACAGCAATGGTCCTCCATATATGCAGAATGTAAACTGGACGTAATCATATTCGAACTATATATTAAACATGATAATACTCCACACAAGTTCAACACAATCGAGACAAGTTTTAAGTAATTCCAAAATCAGACCCCCGTCGCGCCACAACTAACAGACATCCCAGGCTACAACTAAAGGCAAAGTCGTTGAATATTACCCATTCAACTGGAAAAGACTAAACATGCTTGAATCATTTTGACAAATCAAACACATTCAGATTCACGAAATGCAGGGTAAAAATGAGAGAAAGATGGGTTTACCTTCTCCGGACAGCGACCCCGGGCAGCATATCAAGTCGCCGGTCCACTCGACGGGTTTTGGGTTTGCGATGCCAATAAAAGGGCAAGGTTTGTTTGCTGATTTCTTGGCTAGAATTGAAAGAAGGGGTTTCGAATTTCCTATTCGTGCGACGCTAATGGTCTGGGTACTGAGCCCTAACTCCCTATGCCTTATGCGAATCTGCTGGGTTCCTCTGCTGCGGAAAATCGATTGCCACTCGACTGCCTTCCCCTAACTGAGCTTTGTCTTTCTGGGATTTCTATTAGGTGTATATGCTATGTGCACTACTGTCTTTTTCCACTGACCGGGGATGCCTCTTGCATGTGTAAAGACGCTCAATTTATAACCTTCATCTCTGGATTCTAAACTTGGTAAACCTTAAAGGCTGATTTTGGGTATATGGTAAGCTGTGATTTCGGGTATCTCCTACCATAATAGGTGCTGATTTGGTATTGATTCTGTCGGATTCTTATGGTAAGTTTTGATCTTAGAACGACTTATGGTAAACTCTTGAGTGTAATATTGCATGTCGATTTCGAAGGGTTATGGTAAGGTTATGCGATTTGAATGGTACTGGTAGGGGAAAGGAAAGTCACCGGATTCTCAGGCGAGAATCTCGGCATGGAAGGTGCGGCGAAAAGGGGGGGGGGTGCGAGGTGCTGTTGCGGCGATGGCTTTTAGGTTTAGGGTTCGTTGATTTTAGGAAGGTGAAGTGAAGGTGAGGTGAAAGGGCTGCTAGGCATATAAGGGTTGTGGGGAATGAAATGAATTGGGCTGAGGGGCTGAGTATTAGGGAAATGATAAAGGGCTTGCGGATGGGCCTTGTGGGTAAAGGGAAAATAAAGGGTAGAAGGGTGTTGGGCCTGCGGGTAATTGGAGTGGGCTGGGCGAAAATGGTGGGTAGTTGAGTCTTAATTAGGTGTTAGTTTTAGGTGCTATTTAATTAGTGTTTAATTAAATTAATAAATTGTGATTAAATTATTTAGGCGCTTTATTAGTTTAATTGCTATAATAATAAATGCGGGCGTGCTATTTAATTAGTGCTTAATATTTTAGAATGCGGCGCTATTATTTGAAATCCTATTTATTGTGCATTATTTATCATTATTTATCATTATTTAAAATAAGTTATGAAATTGCTTTGCGTATTAATAAATGCAACTATGCTACTTGACACGACGTCATTGCTAAATTATTTATTTTATGTGTTTATTATTAAGAATTGTTTGACAGGGCTTAACATTAATCAATGCGGACGCGGAACTCTAAATGCTTAATACTCTACGTAAGACGCGGTGCCATTATTAAATTGCTTATTTATGTCTGTATTTAATGTTTTATCGCTGCATTTTATTATAAAAAATCATAAAATTTATTTTGCAAAATTAGTGTAATTTTATAGCTAATGACTGGACGAGAGGGTCAAAATTGGGTGTCAACAACTTGTCCCTCTTTGTATGGAGATGATGGAAGAATCTTCGGACAAAGACGTTGACTCATAGCCAATTTTGTCTCGATCCTCGAATCGAAAAATGCCGGGTATTAAGACAAGGCCGACGCGACTAAATCGCCCAGTGTCGAAGTTATGACGACATCGCTACCATGGTCAAACACTGGCGCGCTAACGCGACTAAATTGTCCTGCGGTCGAGTTATGACGACACCGCTACCATGGTCAAAACACCAGCGCGCTAACGCGACTCAGCCGCCCCAAAGGTCGAGTTATGATGACACCGCTGTGTAAAAAGTAAAAGAATATAATCGCTTGAACTCGCGCATGGCTTGTGGCCGGGTTCTACGGTGATGGGCGAGTGGACCGACGCTGAGGCCGCTTCGCCAATCGCCGAAGGTCGGCCCCAACGATTGCCCTGTCATTGAAGAGAAAATCCACGTTGTGCTCTCGCCGCATGCTAAGACTTGAACAAACGGTTAGTGCATAAATCATAAGGCAAAATGATGATGTATAATTTTAAAAGTAATGCAACCGTGAGTAAAAATGTTATCCCGCAAAAATATGATGCTGCCGTGTTGATGCGATGCCGCAAATGCCGCGTGATTTCGCACGGACGTGTTGCGATTGTGAACGCGATACGCTGTCCTTGCCGCAATTGCCCCGCGCAGATGTGATATGTCACGATGGCGCTGCCGAACTTGTCGCGGCCGATAACGCCGCGTTCGGACGTCGCCGGCCGGGCGCTGCAGACGCACGCCGATGGTGTCGTTACCGACACAATGTTGATAACGCCGCGTTCGGACGTGTTGCCGCCGGGCGCCGCTGCAGACGCACGCCGATGGTGTCGCCGCCGACACGCCGATGATGTCGCCGTTCGACATAATGTTGCCGCGTCGCTGTGACGCACGTCGATGACGCCGCCGCTCGACGTTGGCCGGGCGCCGTTGCTGCAGACGCACGCCGATGCGATGTCGCTTGACATAACGCCGATAACGCCGCCGCTCGACGCGTGCCGGGCGCCGCTGCAGACGCACGCCGGCGCGTCGCTGTTCGACATAATGTTGCCGGGCGCTGCTGTAGACGCACGCCGGCGACGCCGCTGCTCGACGTGTTGCCGCCGCGCGCGCAGACGCAATGCCGGCGTCGCCGCTTGACATAATCGCCGATAACGCCGCGTTCGGACGCGTGTTCCGCCGGGCGCCGCTGCAGACGCACGCCGGCGATGTCGCCGCTCGACATAACGCCGATAACGCCGCCGTTCGACGTGTTGTTGTTGGCGCCGCTGCGCAGACGCACGCCGGCGATGTCGCCGCTCGACATACGCCGATGACGCCGCTGCCGGACGTATTGCGCCGGGCGCCGCTGCGTGACGCACGCCGATGGTGTCGCTGCTTGGACACACGCCGATAACGCCGCTGTCGGACGTGTTGCCGGGCGCCGTGCGTAGACGCACGCCGATGGTGTCGCCGTCGACACAATGCTCATAACGCCGTTGCTCGACGTATTCGCCGCTTCCTCGTAGAATAAATGCTCGCGAGCCGATGAATATCGAGATGTTGCCCTGCACCGCAAATCGACGAATTGTTATGATGCCTTTGTTGTGCGATGCGCGCGGTTGCAAGTTTGACTTTATGCCCGAGCCGACGCGCTAGGTTTTGTCGCGAACTCAACTTTGATTGCCGATTGTTGATGCTCTTTCGCCACGCTTCGATGCGGATTTTGAATTTTGGGATTTTTTTTTGTCATATCTTACGCCTCTGCTTTCTTCTTGCGAAGAAACTTCGCCGATTTTCGCTTGGCTATTGCATTTGCGCTTTTGTTAATATGAAAAGACTCGCCAAAGAAAATTTGTGAGTTTTCGTGGGGTCGATTCAGATCCGACTTCACGCTTGTTCCTCGATATCCGCAGGTTCGCCTGCTTGGACTTGCAATCCTCGCCCAGTTTCCTCATGGTCCCGCTGAAAAGTGGTGTCCGCCTAACGCGGTCTTAATGTAGTTGCCAGTAGTGATGTTTCGGCCTTCGATTTCGGCTCGCATGGTCAGGTGCTCGACGGATCTACGCCGCTTTCTTTGCCGAGACCGCTTTGCCTATAGGAACTAAGAGTTCACTCGTTCGCTCAGATGCCCTTGAATCGGCCATGTCACGACCGTGCCTTTGGTTTTGAAGTATTCACGCTCATTGCTTAGTCAAATACAAATCGACCTTTGGGGATGATAAATCTTTCTAAAAATGCAACAAACGTGTTAGCATAAAGCACATAATTTGCGGTATGTAGCGATATATTGCACATAGCATATTCAAACGCTTTCCTAACATGCAGGACCTCTTTATGCCGAGGTAAGCCTAAACGCCACTTATGCGAGATTATGACGGATCTGTCCAAGTCGCCCAACTATAATGCCTTTGTTGGAAATGGCGACCAAACGACGGCACTTTTCCCAATTTCAGCATGTCATGATTGGGTTTGGATTTGTCCACATTGCCACGCTACACATAATACGCTTGGTCGTGGGTTCGTAAACCCGTCGACAAGTTTGGTGTCTTCCTAATCGGTGTCAATGCCAAGGATTGACCCACCTAAGGTAAATGCACGCATGCCCTAAAATAAGGTGGTATAGCTCATCTTAAGTTTCTAAGATTTGGCTTTTCTAGACGCAAGGTTCCCGAGCGACAACTCGAGCGAGAAGGCTACGCTACCGATCGATTAACCGATCTAACTCACAGCGCCAACTCTCCCTAAATTTGGATATTTTTTGAAAGAAATTTGCGGGTGCGCGGAGCACACCAACGCGTGAGTGTGTGATTGTGTGAATTTTCCAGAATGGAAGAAATATGAGCGGAATGCCAGTTTAAGGAAAGCAGTAAAGCAAGTAGCAAAAATAAATAAAACAAAATACAACACACAAAAATTAAATGCAAAAATAATTGCCAAATAATAACCCTAGGTCTGTTATGGTTAAGAACCTAAAATCCCCAGTGGAGTCGCCATTTCTGTCACGCCCTTTTTCGACCGCGACTTTAAAATAAAAACCCTGCTTAATAAAAGGTTAGAAAATGAATAATAAATGCTAAAGTGCAACAAGTGCTTAAAAGGTTAAAATGTTTAAAGGGTGCTTTAAATATAAAAAAAAAGGCTAAAAATGCCAGAAGGTTGTTAAAGGGTGCTAGAATGCTAAGGGTTCGCGGAGTCGCCACCTAATTAATTGGGTGAATTAGGACACCTAAATGTTAACTAGTTTAAAGTAAACATTAACTCCATCTTAATGGTCTGCTAAACTTAATGAGATTATGGGCAAGAGTTCTTTATTAATCTAGAGGGAAGGGGTTAGGCACCCTCTAAGATCCGCTAACTTGCGGTTATCCTGCCAAACCTAGGGTTAATTATTATGCTTAAAAAATGCTTGTTTTGAAAATATAAAGGATGCTTCAAAATATTTTGTAAAAGAGGCATGTTGAATAAAATTTGTGATGCTAATGCTATAAAAATATATAAAAAGCTTTAAAGTGTGCATTTATATTGTTTATGGTGCAAAGTCGATTTATGGGCTATAGATATGCATTTATCTGCGAAATCAAAGAAGTAATGCGTTAGTTTTAGATATGCAATTTTAATAATTTAGGCAAAGGATTAGATATGAAATGGCAAGCCTAAGATAGATAAATTAGAAATGTATTTCAAGTTTTAAAGCTAACCACCCCAGTTCATGTATTCAAGGATTAATTGTTCTAGACAACCTATTAATTACAAGGTTAAATAATTAGGCAACAATTTAAACAAAATAAATAAAAAAAGGTGGATATGATCGCGGCTTTCAAGATGTGTGGCGACATCATCTTATCCTATTTTGTCTTAGGAATTTCTGAAGCGGGAATGCGAATGCACATAGACACGGGTTGCCATTTGAAGTAGCTCGTGATGAGTCTCGCCGTGAGACTCTTCGTTTCGCTCCGATGCGTGCCATGTAAAAAAGAAAGTGATAAGGATTAGTATATGCTCAAATTCATTTAATCATAACAAACACTTGACACATAGTTTGTATTTAAGCAAACACATACATAAAGACCCAACAGAGGACAACATCAGATGGGGATGCAGCCAGCAGGCGTTAAAAAGAAACGAGAATAGGCAGGTATGCAGGCAGCACATGTCAATTTTTAATATCATACAAGTTAGTCCATTTTGTTCATAGAATTGGAAGGCCAATAAATACAGTTGTCACAGTTTTAACAGAGGAGTTATTCAGATGTGCATCCAGAAATGCAGGTATATGAGAAGCTGCACCAAATTTTTGACCATTACACATATCCAGACAAACACATAGGATTGAAATGCAGAAAGACAAGCATTTTTGTTTCAAATGATAGGCAAGTATGCAATAGGCTTAAGTGATTCCCTGTTCTTGAAGCCCTTTTATCAAGTAAACAGATGGTGATCGCCGAGGGAAACAGTCAAGTGTACATACAAACTACATACAATATACCTGCAGATCTGCTGCAATTAAGTGCTCAAATATGTTGATACACCATTCAGATGTAAGCAGTAGGCAGAGACAGAAATAAGCCCCAAAACGTAACATTTTCAGTTTCAAAGAAAGACCAATTAATCCTACATGTGATAGAGCTACAAACTGAAAGCGGGATGCAAACAGGGGATATAATGCGACGTGACATAGATAATGCAATATGTTAATGCCAGCATCATTTATCGACTTAATGACGGGATTCAAAATAGCTGCCAAGACTTCCCGACATTGTGACAGTTAAACACTTAGATATGCGTATTTGTTTACTAGCCAGTTTTAAGATAGACATGATGTGGTTAGTATACCTACTGCGGTAAGTGCTCAGATATGCTCTAAATACACCAGTCAGATGTAAACAGTAGGCAAAGACAAAAATAAGAAGCAAAACAGGAGCATATGGTGACCCAGGAAAACTTTCATGTCAATATGGAGGCATTTTGCACTTAGCCAAGCAAGGGTAATTATTTAGTTAGTTCAGCAGGTAGCATTAACACACAGGACTAGTTAGACGAACATGCTGAACATAGAGATGACAAGGATCAAACAGCAATGGTCCTCCATATATGCAGAATGTAAACTGGACGTAATCATATTCGAACTATATATTAAACATGATAATACTCCACACAAGTTCAACACAATCGAGACAAGTTTTAAGTAATTCCAAAATCAGACCCCCGTCGCGCCACAACTAACAGACATCCCAGGCTACAACTAAAGGCAAAGTCGTTGAATATTACCCATTCAACTGGAAAAGACTAAACATGCTTGAATCATTTTGACAAATCAAACACATTCAGATTCACGAAATGCAGGGTAAAAATGAGAGAAAGATGGGTTTACCTTCTCCGGACAGCATATCAAGTCGCCGGTCCACTCGACGGGTTTTGGGTTTGCGATGCCAATAAAAGGGCAAGGTTTGTTTGCTGATTTCTTGGCTAGAATTGAAAGAAGGGGTTTCGAATTTCCTATTCGTGCGACGCTAATGGTCTGGGTACTGAGCCCTAACTCCCTATGCCTTATGCGACCCGGGTTCCTCTCCATGAAAATCGATTGCCACTGATCGCTTTCCCTAATCGAGCTTTGTCTTTCTCGGGATTTCTATTAGTGTATATGCCAGGTGCACCATCGTTTTTTCCATCGACCGATGCCTTGCGTGTGTAAAGACGCCAATTTATAACCTTCATCTCTGGATTCTAAACTTGTAAACCTTAAAGGCCGATTTTGGGTATATGGTAAGTCGTGATTTCGTATCTCCTACCATAATAGGTGCCGATTTGGTATTGATTCGCCGATTCTTATGGTAAGTTTTGATCTTAGAACGACTTATGGTAAACTCGAGTGTAATATCGCATGTCGATTTCGGGCGGTTATGGTAAGGTTACGCGATTTGAATGGTAATCGTAGGGAAAGGAAAGTCACCGGATTCTCAGCAGAATCTCGCATGGCGCGCGCGTGGTGCGAGGTCTTTGCCGGCGATGGCTTTTAGGTTTAGTGGTTCGTTGATTTTAGGAAGGTGAAGTGAAGGTGGCGAAAAGCGGTCACAGCATATAAGGCGGGAATGAAATGAATCAATGGTGGGTCGAGTATTAGGGAAATGATAAAGCGGCTTGCGATGGGCCTTGTGGGTAAAGGAAAATAAAGGGTAGAAGGGTGTCATCGCGGTAATTCGAGTGGGTGGCGAAAATGGTGGGTAGTTGAGTCTTAATTAGGTGTTAGTTTTAGGTGCTATTTAATTAGTGTTTAATTAAATTAATAAATTGTGATTAAATTATTTAGGCGCTTTATTAGTTTAATTGCTATAATAATAAATGCGGGCGTGCTATTTAATTAGTGCTTAATATTTTAGAATGCGGCGCTATTATTTGAAATCCTATTTATTGTGCATTATTTATCATTATTTATCATTATTTAAAATAAGTTATGAAATTGCTTTGCGTATTAATAAATGCAACTATGCTACTTGACACGACGTCATTGCTAAGTTATTTATTTTATGTGTTTATTATTAAGAATTGTTTGACAGGGCTTAACATTAATCAATGCGGACGCGGAACTCTAAATGCTTAATACTCTACGTAAGACGCGGTGCCATTATTAAATTGCTTATTTATGTCTGTATTTAATGTTTTATCGCTGCATTTTATTATAAAAAATCATAAAATTTATTTTGCAAAATTAGTGTAATTTTATAGCTAATGACTGGACGAGAGGGTCAAAATTGGGTGTCAACAACTCTCATTGTTAGTAAGGCACAGTGCAAGGAAATTGATTTCTATCTATGACTCCAGCTTATTTTTGACTTATGATATTACTACAGTATTTTCCAGTTTTACATACTTGGTACGTCAGGTAACGACTTCTTCTGGCCGCGCTCATGCCGCAGGTAAGGGAAAGCAGGTGGTAGATCCTCATTCCTAGGATCTTTTACTCAGGTGTCAGGAGCTCCATTCCTTCGGAGGCTCGACTTTTGGTATGGTTCTCCCTGGTGTTGTTGATGTTTTGTACATTCAGGGGCATGACGGGGCCCTGTCCCGTCATAGTGTTACTCCTTCTTAGAGGCCTGTAGTCTTGTCATAACTTGGTTTGTTTAAGGATGTAACTGTTCGGTTTTATGTACTTTTGGGGTAGCCATTTTGGGCTAGACTATTTATATCATTATGGTTGTTTATTGTGAGTTTATATTCCGCTGGTTTATTCTGATGTTGTGTCACAAGGGTGCCCGGGTTAAGGCACCGGTCACGGATCCGGGGTCGGGTCGTGACAGATCTGAATCAAAGATAAGCCTCCGGAGTAATGGAGCTTCTCAACAGCTAAACAATGATCCTAAGAGTGAGTACCAAGAACTCAGATAACTCTACCGCGACATACGAACGCACTCAAGGAGGTCAAGATAACAGTACTAAGTATGTGAAATCGAAAGATCAGAATGAAATCATAATAGTCTAAAATAAAGCTGGGGACATGTATGATAACTACATTAATAGTTCACTATGCCTTACTAACAATGAGAGTGGACAAGAATAAACTTTGCCGGTTTTAAAACAGGAATCTCATGATTAACCTAGGGCCATCCGCCCGTAGTATCATTCTACAATCCTACTCCTGGTACTATTTCACCCGCATAGGCCGTATAGACCCGCATGAGGTAATCTCCTCGCATAGATCAGATCCGCCGCATAGCCGTATGGACGCCGCATGAGGTAATCTCTCGCGATAGGATCGGGTCCGCCCGCACGGACTATTTCACCCGCATGAGCCCTACGGACTCGCATGAGGTATTCCTCGCATCGTGGGGAGAAAATCCACGGAATATGCAAATGCAACAAGCTCGGGGAATGACCCCGTAATGAACAATACATCACTAGCACAACCGACTATCATACATAACATAAGCACCACCGGCTTATCAGACTTATCATAAGCAAGTTAAGACGTCCCCTAACTTCTTATTAGCCTTAATTATCATGCACTCTCATTTTATTTAACTTAAAGCACTAACATGTTATTAGAAATCCGGAAATTTAACCCAAAGTACTATGTATTGCCGTTCCTTTAAAAAGAATACTTTTTATATAAAAACCCCAAGATACTAACACCCGTAGTATCAATGCTTGTCTACTTTTCAAAACAAGTTACTACACCTTTAGAAATTCATTTCAAGGCTTTGACACTAAGTAACTTCTACATTCACAACCTAGGCAACTCATGCCTATAAATCAAGTAGACACTCTCTTAACCTTCCATAAAGCCGTTATAACTAACTTGCCATAAAGCCGTTATAACTCTTTATGTTTTTGACAATTACATTCTTTTTTTTGAAACCAAGAGGCTTATACTTTTAAAACCAAGTATCATATACTTTCAAATCAAGTTTCATAACCTTCGGAATACTTCTAGTCTCTTAACTTTAGAAATCAAGTTTCTTAACTTTAGAATAGTTCAAGTAATCAATACTTTCCAAACCAAGTATTCTATACATTTTCAAGTCAAGAAATATTTGTTTACCTTATTAGAATAAACCATTCTTTTAACTTTCCATAAAGTTGTTATAACCGACTTCCCATAAAGCCGTTATACTAATGTCACGACCGACTCAAGCCGCGATCGTGCCCTACCGGGCACCCTGCTCGTATACGCTGAGAATAGCAATGAACATACACAACATGAACACAAGTGTAAATAATATACAACACAAAGCAGCCGATAGGACGCCTTCCATAATATAAACAAAGTCAAAAGTGCAACTTACAACTCGCTTCTACCGCCCAACCACATACGTGCATACGCACTTAGAATAACAATCGTGGCGGACAGGTCTCGCCATACCCTCAATGTACATAATCTACAACATCGTGGAAAATCAGACTAAAAGAAAGACCAAGCCTCCGAGAACGGAGCTCCGACGTCCTGCAGTTGATCCTAAGAGCGTGGATCCGCAACTCGCTACTCCTTTCTCACAGATGAACGCAGCCCCGAGGAAGGGGTCAAGACACAATATGTACTAAGTATGTAAAAGTGGAAAGTACTGTAATTACAACATAAGTTTAAAAGAAAGCCGGAGACATGTATGATGACAAAATTACAGTACACAGTGCCTTACTAATAATGAGAGTATAAATAGTGTATACTTACAACAAAAAAATAGGATTGGAATCCTACCTCGACTATTTCACCCGCGATAGGTCCAGTGGACCCGCGTGAGGTATTCCTCGCATGGGACTATTTCACCCGCATAAGCCCTTACGGACTCGCATTAGGTATTCCTCGCATAGGCTGGACCCGCCCGCATGGGACTATTTCACCCGCATAAGTCCTTACGACTCGCATTTAGGTATTCCTCGCATCGTGGTTAGCAAATCCACGAAATATACAATGCCACAATCCCGGAACGACCGCAACGAATAATATATCACTAGCCCAAATACGGCTATCACACATAACATAAGCTCTATCGGCTTATCATACAATATATAAGCAAGTTAAGAAATCCCCTAACTTCTTACTATTCTTGTTCATATACACTCTCATTTTAGTTTACTTAAGGCACTAACATGTCTTTATGAAAATCCGGGAATTTAACCCAAAGTACTACGTACTTCTATTCTTTTAAAAAAATGACTCATTTCATTATAAAACTTCCAAGATACTCATAGCCGTAGTATCGTTTAACAATTTCTTTTCAAGACAAGTCACAATACTTTTAGAAATAAAATATGGCTTCTAAATCAAGTGACTCAGATCTTATAAAACCTTAGGCAATTGATGCCTTAAAATCGAATTGCCTTCCATTAAATCGAGTCATTTATCTTTCCATAAAGTCAATATAACCAACTCCCCATAAAGTCGTTATATTCACTTTATGCCTTAGTCATGTACAATTTCCTATCCAAGGGACTTATACGTTTTTTTTAAAACGACACAAGTATTACATACTTTAAAATTCTTCAAGTCCCTTATCTTTAACAAGACTTAAGACATCTTTAATATTCTCAAAGAAGTGAGTTAAATCTCCTAACCCACCCGACTTGGCATTTCATAAAACAAGTAAAGAATGTCAAAGCCTCAGACGCTCACCGCACTATATATACGTGAAACTAGTCATGCTCAAAGGATAGGAAAAGTTCTACATACCTCGTTGTCAAACCACTTGCCAAGTACAAAGTCCCGCCGTAGTATGTCAACCTATAATGTTCATAATACGCCTATTTAGGCCTTACTTCAATCGTAGAATATCATAAGTGTTAAGTCCCTATATTCTACTAAAATCTGACAAAGACCTCCTTTGTATTTACTCACTTTGCCACCTCTTTCAAGGCCGGAAATACAATAACCAAACAGCCCCAATTGGCTCACAACAATATAAAAGATAATCCAATGCAAATGACTAACTAAACAGCCCCAATTGGCTCACAATTTATATAGCAGGTAGTTCAATGCAAATGACTAACTAAACATTTCAATTGGCTCACAATTTATATTCCAACCCAAATTTGTAGCATAACATGATAACAAGTCGCATTTGATTATTATAACCATAATCCTTAAGTCAATGACATGCGACGGTTCTAACAACGATTAAATTGTAATTCAACTTAGTCATGGCTTATTTTACATTTCGGATTTCCAAGGCTATGATCAATCCATTATTCGTATAACTTCAATATAACAACTTCATGCTAGTAACATGCAAAGCTAACAACAATAAACTAGCTATTCTTGTAATACTTTCAAAAAACAAGATTATACCTCAAAGAGACCTAATCCAACTCCAATCCGAATCGCTTCCTTAGTAGTCTGTAACCTCCAAGCCACTTCAATCCGCTTGTTGAGACCCTTAGAACAACACCACCAATTAACCTTCAAATTTCCAAACAAAACCTAGAAAACCCTTTAGGTTTTCGTTTGCGACTAACCCGAAAACAATCTTTTTCCAAGATTTTTCTATTGAGATATGCTTATAATACACATAAGAACCTTGGTTTAAAGTGTGGAAACAAATGGACAAGAAATGAAATTTTTTTCTTTTTCTCTTAGTGAAACCCGAGACCCTCCCCCTTTGTTCTTCAAATTTTGTGTGAAATTCTCTAAGTGCTAAGTCCTCCCTTAGCTACTAGTATTATATAAAGGGTCATGGAGGGTTAAGATGCTTCCAAATGGTTGGCTTGGATGTGGTCTTTCAAAAGATCAAGGCTAGAGCGACCTTTGACCTTAGTCAATTATATCAGCCTCAAGTTGCAAGACTTGTCTTGCAACAAAGGCCACGACCCTTATGCCCTTGCTAAAACCGCCCAAGGCATAGTAAGGGGTGACACGTGTCGCCTCCCATTCGACACAACACACTGCTTTCTCCGACAAATTCATAATTTCCGATAAATTTTTACAAGTCTCAAATCCTTCACATTTGTGAGTTCTTACTTACGTTCTTCAGGCATGTCCTGCAATTACGGGGTGTAACATTCTTCCCCCCTTAGAAACATTCGTCCCCGAATGTTCTTTCGGAGTATCTTAATTAGCGACATAGTTTCCTTTCACAACCCCGACATACCAACAATGCCCCTCATGGCCACATAAAAGCATTTAAGCAAAAGAAACACTTCAATTAAAAACTTGACAAGTAAGGGAAGCTGAATTACCTGAAGGTATAGGAAATAAGTGAGGATACTTCTCAACATGTCCTCCTCCGCCTCCCAAGTCATCTCCTCTGCTATCATTCCTCCACAAGACTCGACGGAAGCTACATCCTGGTCCGCAGCTCGACCGGGCGACGAGTATCGCTATGGACTCTCCTCATACGATAACCCTCTCACACCGGACCTCACTAGTAGGGAAAACTCGCCGATCACCCATACACTTCCGCAACATAGAAACATGGAAGACCGGATGTACCGCCTCTAACTCGATGGCGTATCCAACTCATAAGCAACTCGACCCACTCTACTGACGATCCGGGTAGGCCCAATGTACCTGGGCCGAGTTTCTTCTACTAAATCTCATCACACCCTTCATGGGTGACACCTTCAAGACCCAATCGCTCACCAAACTCCAAATGCCGACGCCGACATCCGCATAAGACTTCGCCGACTCGAAGCCGCTATCAGCCTCCCGGATAAGCTTCACCTTATCCACACCGCTGCAAGTCCGCCAACCAACTGCATTTCGCCACGCCGAACCAACCAATCGGCGATCTACATTTCCGCCATATAAAGCCTCGTATGGCGCCATCTCAGATACCGGAATGGTAGCCGTATTATAAGCAAACTCCACAAGAGGCAATGATCCTCCCAATACCATCGAATCAATCACGCAGCCCGCAGATATCCTCGCGTTCGATAGTACGCCCGCCGCCTGGCACCGAGGGTGAAATGCCGAGACTCACCAGTGTCCCTAAACCCTTCTCGAAAGACCTCCGGTTAGCCAGAACCGACTCCCTATCGATATAATCGACACCGACACCGCACCTCACAATCTCCTCGATGTACAATCCGCATAGTCTCACCAAAACGCCGCCCCGACCGAAGGAAATGGGCTGATTTCGCCACCACAACAATAACCTGCATGGAGTCGCACTTCCTCCGAGTACGAGGTAATCAGAACAAAGTCCATGTTGATCATCTCCCACTTCCAAGTCGGAATCTCAATAGATCGCAATAATCCATCGGGCCTCGTGCTCGACTGACTCCGCAATTAGGACATCAGGCAACAAAACTCGCCACGCCCTCTTCGTGCCATCCCACCAATACAAACATCCGAGGTCATGGTACATCTTGGTCGACTTCGATGAATAGAATAACGAGCACCGCGTGCTTCCCCTGCACCGCCGGAGCCCTCGCCACATCGGGAACACACAACCGCCTCAAATCTCAAAGACTTATCAGCGCTACTCAATAGACTCTTCTCCTCCCGAAGAGCCGCATCTCGATACCGCATTAACATCGGGTCCTCAAACTGCCGTGATCTTCACCTCATCAATGATGGAAGACTCGCAACCTCACGAACCCGCACTTACTATCGCTTCAGACGATCAATCGAACCCCAAGGCTCGCTAATCGTGGATTCGACGAGCATGTCCCGCTCTCTCCGCCGCACTGATAGGCTCCCATCGATCTACGACTAAGGCATCAAGAACTACGCTGGCTTTCCTGATGGTATGTAATATCAACATCATAGTCTTTCAAAGAACTCTAACCACCGCTCTCGCCTCAAATTCAGCTCCTCTCGCTCAAGATATACCTGAGGCTCTCGTGGTCTCAGATAAATATCCACATGAACCCTGCATAAATAGTGTCTCCAAATCTTCAAGGCATGAATAACCGCGCCAACTCTAAGTCACGGGTAGGGTAATTCCTCTCATGCTCAGAATCGCCGGAAGCATAGGCTATAACCTTGCCGTGCCGCATCGTAACACACCCTAGCCCGATACCCGAGGCATCACAATAGATCACGCATCATCTAACCTCCTAAGAGTAAGAACCGAGTCAGAGTCAACCTTTCCTTCAAAGAATCGGAAACCCTTCTCGCAAGCCTCGCCCATCGGAACTTGGCCGCTCGAGTCACCTAGTCAACGGTGCCAAATCAAGCAACCGCTTCCACAAACTCGCGATAATAACTCGCCACCCTAAGAAATCGCGCACTTGGCCGAGTAAGAGGTCTCGCCAAGACTTGATCGCTTCACCTTTGCCGATCTACCCGAACACCATCAGCCCCAATAATATGCCCCAGAATGCCATCGAGGCCAACCAAAACTCACACTGGAGAACTTGGCGACAATCACGGCCCGAGAATCCCAAGTACCTTCCTCGTGACCGCATGCTCCCGCTCGTCCGTGAATACACCAGATGTCATCGATGAATACTATCACAAATGTATCCAAAATGGCTTGAACACCCGCTCATCAAATCCATAAATACCGCTGAGCGTTGTCAAACCGAAGACATAACCTCAACTCATAGTGCCCATACCGTCCCGAATGCGCCTTTGGGATATCTCGCTCGAACTCGAACTCGATGATAACTGCATCGCAGTCTATCTTTGAGAAACACTCGCACTCGCAATCGTCAAACAAATCATCAATCCTCGGGAGGTACCTATTCTTAATGGTTACCTTATTCACCGTCAGAGTCAACACACATACGCAGCTGGCCCCATCCTTCTTCTTTACAAACAATACCGCGCTCCCTGTGGAGATACACTAGGCCCGAGTAAAACCTTTTTCCAAAGAAATCTTTCACCGGTCCTTCACTCCTCAACTCAAAGAAAGCCATTCTCAGATGGCTAATAGAAATAGGTCGAGTGTCCGCAACGTGTCAATACAAAACTCAATCTCCTCTCGAGGGATACCCTAAGATCGTCGGGAACACATCCGCAAATTCCTAACCATCGGCACCGATCAAGAACTGCACTTCACCTCAGACAAATACCCGAACCAGATGATAGATGTAACCCTTCGCACCATCTTCCTAGCCTTGAGGTAAGAAATAAACCTACCCTGGCGACGCCGTTGCCCTCCACTGATAATCGCTCGCCAGAAACCGAACCGAACCAACTCGTTTCATACCAACGCTGGCATAACAAGAAGCCAACCACCCATACCCATAATGACATCAAAATCCATCTCCACTTCTATCAAGTTCGCAAGTGGTCCGACGATCAGAATGAATACCTGACAACCCCTATACACCCGCCGCCTAACACCGAATCACCCATCGGCGTAGCTACCTCAAACGGCTATCGACACCGCTTATCCCGATTCTACCCGCACAAGAGGGGACACATAGACAAGGTAGAACTCGATCTATCAATGCATAAACATCACACCAAATCGAATGTACCGCGACGACGCCGTGGAAGCCTCCCGATCCCGGGCGGCCGGTTAGAGAATATACGCGCTCGGGACCGCTAGAATCGAACCACCACCACGACTCTACCGCGCCCGCTCGTCCGCGAGTACCTCGCCTCCGGGCGATAACCACGTAAGGAGAAGACCCAAAGAATCGATCCCGCTTGCATCACCCATGCCGCTTCTAGACGACAATCTTCTTCAAATGGCCCATCCGCCACAAGAGTAACAACCTCCCGCAGAACACGACACTCGCCGCGAGATCTATCAGACGAGCACACCGAGGCGCTGGTGGTCTCGACGGCGAATCTTCGCTCTCAAATCTCAAGACTGAGCCCTCGACCGCCCCGATCGACTTCGCTGATCGGACCTCCCGCCGTAAAACCGTGACGAGCACTCAGGCCGGCCGGAAAGTGGACCTGGCCGAGGCCGCCCGCCTCGAACCGCCTCGAGACTCGATGCCCCGCCTCTTGGGCCGCTCACAACTGTCCTCCCTTTCTATCTCGATCCTCGCAGATAGGCTCGCATCCTAGCAATGTCCATACCGGCCAAGAGCTACCCCAAGCATGCCGGATCATACGACGGCCTAACCCCATCACATAACGATGCACTCTATCCGCCATGCCGCTACAATAGTCTCGCAGATGCTCGCCAAGGAGTCAAACCTGTGTCAGACTCCCTAACGGCCCTCCTGCTCGCCGCAAGGTCAAAAACTGCCTACTGGCCCTCCTCATCTCGAGGCAAAAAGTGATCCATAAAGGCCTCTCAGAACTCCTCCCAAACAGCCGGAAGAGCATCATCACCTCTCGAAGCAACCACGACTCAAACCAGCTCAACGCAATATCGCGCAACCCAGAAGAGGCTAGTGTAATGCACTGCCTCAAGCCCTAAGAACTCGCACGTCCGTCAGACTGCCGAACGAACTCGCGATCCTCATCGCACTCAACCATAAAACTCGTGGATTACATCCGTAAAATCCCTAATCCGCAAACCGCTTAGCGGCCAGCTCGCCGCTTGCTTGCCGCTCGCTACTATACTAGTCAATAACCGACCGCTTCCTCGTAGTTCTATACTCGCACTGGCCGGGAATCGAAGGTCTGCACGAACCTTCGAGCTACCGCCGCCTCGGCCTTCTAACATCGCCGGCGTGGTAACTCAACGACTCGCTACTACCTCGTGCATAGTCCGCGCTCGAGCCCGTGTGACTCTCGAGTACCGCTAGCAGCCTCCCGCCGCCTTTGCCCTTCGGGCCCCGGTCGCCTTCCGCGAGGCATACTGTTTCATAAGAAGAGGTCGAGAGGATTCAACCTAATAAGACAATCTAATGCACGATCTCGGAGAGAAGAATGGAAACTAATCCTAAATGTCCTGTAGCCTCCTCGATTATAGATGTGGTGCACAACACACCGATAATCAAGACTTACTAGACACACGCCTCAGACACTTTCCGAGGACTAATCGCTCGATACCACTTTTGTCACGACTCCGACTTCGGCCGCGATCGTGCCCTACCCGGGCACCCTGCTCGTATACGCCGAGAATAGCAATGAACATACACAACATGAACACAAGTGTAAATAATATACAACACAAAGCTAGCCGACAAGGACGCCTTCCATAATATAAACAAAGTCAAAAGTGCAACTTACAACTCGCCTACCGCCCAACCACATACGTGCATACGCACTCTAGAATAATAATCGTGGCGGACAGGTTCGCCATACCCTCAATGTACATAATCTACAACATCGTGGAAAAATCAGACTAAAAGAAAGACAAGCCTCCGAGAACGGAGCTCCGACGTCCGGTAAGTGATCCTAAGAGCGTGGATCCGCAACTCGCTACTCTTTCTCGCGGATGAACGCAGCCCCGAGGAAGGGGTCAAGACACAATATGTACTAAGTATGTAAACCGAAAGTAGAATTACAACATAAGTTTAAAAGAAAGCCGAGACATGTATGATGACAAAATTACAAAGACACAAGGCCTTACTAATAATGAGAGTATAAATAGGTGTATACTTACAACAAAAAAATAGGATGGAATCCTACCTCGACTATTTCACCCGTGATAGTCCAGTGGACTCGCGTGAGGTATTCCTCGCACGGGACTATTTCACCCGCATAAGCCCTTACGACTCGCATGAGGTATTCCTCGTGATAGGTCGGACCCGCCCGCATGGGACTATTTCACCCGCATAAGCCCTTACGGACTCGCATGAGGTATTCCTCGCATCGTGGTTAGCAAATCCACGGAAATATACAATGCCACAATCCCGGGGAATGACCCCGCAACGAATAATATATCACTAGCCCAAATACGGCTATCACACATAACATAAGCTCTATCGGCTTATCATACAATATATAAGCAAGTTAAGAAATCCCCTAACTTCTTACTATTCTTGTTCATATACACTCTCATTTTAGTTTACTTAAGGCACTAACATGTCTTTATGAAAATCCGGGAATTTAACCCAAAGTACTACGTACTTCTATTCTTTTAAAAAAATGACTCATTTCATTATAAAACTTCCAAGATACTCATAGCCGTAGTATCGTTTAACAATTTCTTTTCAAGACAAGTCACAATACTTTTAGAAATAAAATATGGCTTCTAAATCAAGTGACTCGTATCTTATAAAACCTTAGGCAATTGATGCCTTAAAATCGAATTGCCTTCCATTAAATCGAGTCATTTATCTTTCCATAAAGTCAATATAACCAACTCCCCATAAAGTCGTTATATTCACTTTATGCCTTAGTCATGTACAATTTCCTATCCAAGGGACTTATACGTTTTTTTTAAAACGACACAAGTATTACATACTTTAAAATTCTTCAAGTCCCTTATCTTTAACAAGACTTAAGACATCTTTAATATTCTCAAAGGAGTGAGTTAAATCTCCTAACCCACCCGACTTGGCATTTCATAAAACAAGTAAAGAATGTCAAAGCCTCAGACGCTCACCGCACTATATACGTGAAACTAGTCATGCTCAAAGGATAGGAAAAGTTCTACATACCTCGTGTCAAACCACTTGCCAAGTACAAAGTCCCGCCGTAGTATGTCAACCTATAATGTTCATAATACGCCTATTTAGGCCTTACTTCAATCGTAGAATATCATGTTGTTAAGTCCCTATATTCTACGGAAAATCTGACAAAGACCTCCTTTGTATTTACTCACTTTGCCACCTCTTTCAAGGCCGGAAATACAATAACCAAACAGCCCCAATTGGCTCACAACAATATAAAAGATAATCCAATGCAAATGACTAACTAAACAGCCCCAATTGGCTCACAATTTATATAGCAGGTAGTTCAATGCAAATGACTAACTAAATTTCAATTGGCTCACAATTTAAATTCCAACCCAAATTTGTAGCATAACATGATAACAAGTCGCATTTGATTATTATAACCATAATCCTTAAGTCAATGACATGCGACGGTTCTAACAACGATTAAATTGTAATTCAACTTAGTCATGGCTTATTTTACATTTCGGATTTCCAAGGCTATGATCAATCCATTATTCGTATAACTTCAATATAACAACTTCATGCTAGTAACATGCAAAGCTAACAACAATAAACTAGCTATTCTTGTAATACTTTCAAAAAACAAGATTATACCTCAAAGAGACCTAATCCAACTCCAATCCAAATCGCTTCCTTAGTAGTCTAGAACCTCTCCAAGCCACTTCAATCCGCTTGTTGAGACCCTTAGAACAACACCACCAATTAACCTTCAAATTTCCAAACAAAACCTAGAAAACCCTTTAGGTTTTCGCTATGACTAACCCAAAACAATCTTTTCCAAGATTTTTCTATTGAGATATGCTTATAATACACATAAGAACCTTGGTTTAAAGTGGAAACAAATGGACAAGAAATGAAATTTTTTCTTTTTCTCTTAGTGAAACCCAGACCCTCCCCTTTGTTCTTCAAATTTTGTGTGAAATTTCTAAGTGCTAAGTCCTCCTTAGCTACTAGTATTATATAAAGGGTCATGAGGGTTAAGATGCTTCCAAATGGTTGGCTTGGATGTGGTCTTTCAAAAGATCAAGGCTAGAGCGGACCTTTGACCTTAGTCAATTATATCAAGCCTCAAGTTGCAAGACTTGTCTTGCAACAAAGGCCAATGACCCTTATGCCCTTGCTAAAAACCGTCCAAGGCATAGTAAGGGGGGGGGTGACACGTGTCGCCCTCCCATTCGACACAACACACTGTTTTCCGACAAATTCATAATTTCCGATAAATTTTTACAAGTCTCAAATCCTTAACATTTGTGAGTTCTTACTTACGTTCTTAAGGCATGTCCTGCAATTACGGGGTGTAACAACTAACTTTATGCTTTAGAAACTAAGACATCTTTAACCTTTAAAACAAGTGAGTAAATTCTCTAACTCAACCAACTTGGACATTCTTAAACAAGTCAAGGATATCAAATGAAACTAAATTCATTTAAATCTTGTACGTCTACCGTACTATACATTTATAGCTACTCATGCTCAAGAGATAAGAAAAGTTCAACATACCTCTCCGGCTCAATCCACTTGCCAAGTTGAATACGCCGCACGTAGAATGTCAACCTATAATGACCATAATACGTCCATCAACTACTAGCTTTCAACGTAGAATATTCCTAAGTATAAGGACTCTTAATTCTACGGAAAATCGGGCAGCACTTCCTTTGTTTCTACGTACTTTTCCACTATTTTCAAGGCCCGAAAATCAATAACAAAATGCCACATTTAAGGCTCAATAATTCAGAAATTAAAAGGGGATTACACGCCTAACAGGACGTGTAAAATTCTGCCCCCCAATTAATAAAAAATTGTCCAACAACTTAAGTCATTCTCGGCTACCATCAATATCAACAACAATGTCAATTTCCGTTCAATTCCTTTTTAATCCAAGTTGTTATTCCAACATGTTATATACATAATAACAATTACATCAACTATAAATCCTTTCTTTCTTAACATGCGACGATTGTATCTAACAATTAAATTGAATACAAACTTAATGGCTAACATGTCCAATTCCGGTTTTCAACATGTCGACATGATCCGAATCTTTTCAAACTTCAATATATATACCACATGCTCATTTAACAACTACTAAACATGTAATCTTCAATCTCATTAAGAAGATGAAGATATTTACCTCAATGAGCCCTAATAATAATCAAGCGTAAAAGTCGATCCTTAGCAACTTTTAGCTCCTCTTCTTATGTTCCAATCCGCTCCAAGAACTCCTTAGAAGCTCATAACCGACTTCTATTCAATTTCCAACTTCAAAGTTAAAGAACACCTTAGGTTTCACCTTGCGACTAACGTGAAAACGTAGTTTTTCCGGGATTTTTCTATTGAGATATCCTTGTAATACCCTTAGGAACCTTGGGTTGAAGTATTGTGAATTATGAACAATAATTGCAAAAACTTTGTGTGGGAGAAGCCTTATTGCCGAGAGCTCTTTTAAGAGCAAGAAAATTGTGAATTTTTTTCTAAGTGTTTAGAGCTTGTCTTGCTACTAGTAGTAGTATGTATTTATAACACTATCAAGGGCTAAGATTGAACCAATTAGATGGCTAAGATTGGTCCACTATGTCAAGCCTCAACTTGCCCTTTGACTTGGTCCATTTTATCAAGCTAACATTTGCTACACTTAGCCATATATTTCGTCCAAGATGATACATGTGGAGGGTGACACGTGTCGCCCTCCCATTGGTCCATAATATTTCTTTTTCCGAAATTTTCCATAATTGGTCAAAATATCGGAAACCTCGTGGGCCCCACAAAAATGTAAAATCTCTCGGGTGGGCCCCACGTATCCAACTCTGTAAATAAACTTCCATAATTCCGATAAATTCTAAACATCTCAAATAGCAAATTTGAGAACCCAATTCTCATTAACAAACATTTCTCTATCCCGAGGTTCGGAAGATTTTTCCCTTGGAAAACAATTCTTTCTTTCGTTCAAATTTTTAAGTCCGGTGTTTTCCCGTCTATTCTCTTATACATGTCCTGAAATTACGGGGTGTAACACTATCTGCAGCGTGGGTAAAGGTTAAGTTTTCAAAACCTTTAATGATCCTCAACTGTTGAGGTTAGGTTTGGGGAAGCTTTTAATGGTTCCTAACACTCGTGCAGTGGGGTATAGCATGATACCTTGTAGGAGACCACCTATTTAAGTTCGAGGACTAGCCGCCTGAAATGAACACACTTAAGAATCCAAGTGTGTCCACGACCATAACAGATAAAACATTAAGAAGAACAGAGTAAGAAAAGGTGTTGTGTTGGTACCATTGTCTTGGCTTACACTAAACACTGACGGTTCAAGACATCACGTTCACCCACAGTAAGTAAGCCCGATAGTATTCTACTATGGAAGGTTCAAAGCCACGGCTACCTATCCAAATGCAACATCGGTCCGCCGAAATATTGCTAGAAAGACACCTTGTGAGTGTGCCAAAATCTCTTTCAAGAGGCGATTGTTGGAAATTTAATAAATGTGGATTAAGTTTAACCCATTATTTATGACTCGAACAATTGAGACCTCGCACGTCGGAAACATTGTTTCCACACACGTGCACACGTAGTGTCAAGTATCGTAACTTTCATTAGTGAAAGACATATTGATACGTAAGTGAAATGTTTGAGACATAGAATGATGGACGGTTATTGGCCAAATAATGCGGGTTCCACGTTGGTAAATGAAGGAAGAATTGTACGATGTGTAAAAGATGAAATGTGTTGAAAATTGTCGCGGAGCCGTGAAGGGCCGTGACGCAACATCGACGGAGTCGCGGTGCCTCCAGCCAGAGCCGCGGCGCCTTGGTGGCAGTAAGTTATTGGAGTTGCGGCACCACGGCGCTATCCTGAGGAACCGCTGTGCTTCGATGGCAGAATACTTTGACGGGAGTTGAAACATTTCTGACTTTTGGGATTGTTTGGGGCATTGATTCCCCACGAATGGGCACATGAATTCATCCATTATTTGGCTGAATTACACCTCTCAATAAGTGTCATTACATGACCTTTGATTGCCATTAGTTGACTAGATGAAAGGTCGTCTTACACACACTATAAATTGAGGCCCTTGGCTCAATTGTAGAACATACTTCACAATTGTATAATTCAGATTTTCTGAATTCTTCATCTCTAGCATATCTTTCAAACACTCAAAGGTTCTTCTTGAGAAACACTTGAGTTTCCTTTGCTCATTTGTTTGATGTTGTTTTATCTTGGGAGACAGTTTCCCATCAACGTAAAAAGATATATACGGGGCAATAACGTCTTAAGGACAGAGTGCTAACACTCGACTCATCACAGTTGTAACAAGTAAATATTTAGTTTATCTTGGTTCCAGGTTATAAAGATCAATGGGATTGTTGCAGTCTCAATGAATATCTCAAGATCCAAGACTCAAAGACGCACTCAAGAACGAAGACCAAGATCATCAAACTTGTTGTGGTTGTCACAACTCTTATTAGGCTTCAAGCCTGTTCTATTGTAATTGTTTATCATTTCTAGGCACTAGTAGTAGTTGTACACTATTCTCTTGTACATTCATTGTGTAGATCACAATCTTTCCATTGAATTTGGGTATAGATCACTAGCTAGTCCCATTTTGAATTTTCTCATATAAATTCATGAATTTATGGGCTTCAATCTCATCCTTTCCCTTCCCACCACTCTTTCACCTACGATGTGCTTCAGTTTCACGACCCGAACTGACGGGCCGCGACTGGTGCCCTACTTGGGCACCCTTACACCCACACATCACATATAATCAACGGATGCTAAGGAAAACTCATAATCACATAACAAATGGATCATGTCCCCTGAACTGTAATAGCAAACTCCTATAATAAAACAGGCAAGCCGACAAGGCCGCCACTGTATATAGAAATATCCAAACGAACTACAACTGTACATATGTCCAACCCACACGTGACTACAGACCTCTAAGAGTATGACGGTGAAATATGACGGGACAAGGCCCCGCCGTACCCCTGAATATATATAAGCCTATAATCAAGATCTGTACTAAAATGACAAGCCCCAGAACAATAGAGCTATCCCAAAAGATGAGCAAAGATCCTAAGCTCGCGGATCACCAAATTGAGTATCTATACATGTGGGCATGAACGTAGCCCCCCCGGAGAAGGGGGTCAGTACAACAATGTACTAAGTATGTAAACATAAAGTACTATAAATAAGATCATAACTGGCCAAATATGACAGAGACAAGTATGATAATCGAAATACCAGATTCAACCATGCCATATAAAATAGTGAGTGTCTTATAAAAATGAGAATCAACTGTGCCTTTTAAAAAGTGAGGGTCAACTGTACCTTTTAAAAAGTGAGAGTCATATACTGTCATGGGTACCTATACCCGCATCATGGAAGCATGTCCATGGAATCATATACTGTCATGAGTATCTATACTCGCATCGTGGATACATGTTCATGGAAGCATATATATATAAACATTGTCGGCCCTCTAGCGAGGGACTCGGTGAACAAGTGCTAGGATCTGCGCACGACTGTCATGAGTATCTATACTCGCATCATGGATACATGTCCATGGAATCATAATACATATAACATTTTCGGCCCTCTAGTGAGGGACTCGGTGAACATTGCCGGCTCATTATGGGACTCGGTGATAATAACACTTGTACGAATAGCTATCATGAGCAACCATGTGCAATTTAAATCATCCTTTGACTCTCAATAAAATCTTTAAAGTGAACTTTCATTTTAGAAAACCAAGACACTATCATATCATGTCATTAAGGATTAGGATCCAATAGAACTATGTACGTCTGTCGTACACTTACTTCATATAAATCATTCCAAAAGAAGAAATAATAGTTTCACATACCTTATCGGCTATACCAACACGATAAGTAGAGTACGTCTCAATTAGCACTTCAACCTATAATAACAATAACACGTATATCAACTTCATGCTTACTAGTGTAAGTCATATACCACAAGATGGTTCTCTTTTTATATAAAAATCCGGGCAGCACTTCCCCTATATATACGTACATCCACAACTTACAAATAAAGCCAATAACATCAATAACCAAGTACCAATTAAGGACATAACCAAAACATCAACCAAGGTGATCGACACACCTACTTCATGTTAATCCGGCCTCTTAATCCATATAAAAATAGTCCATACTTCAACAACAACGGGTAAAATGTGAAGCTTTCTATATCTTTCTATACCCTTATTCCTTTAGGACATACGTTAGAAATTTACCACATTAAACATGCATAATTGTAACTAAATTTCCAGCATTATACACGCATAAAACAACCCCTAAAACAACACAATAATATCCCACAGTTTCCAGCATGTCTCGGCCAACAACCAAAACCAAAGCCCTTTCCATACTCCTTAAAATCCAATTCATATTTCAACACTTTTATATAAACCATTTCAACTTTCAATAATAAGATTTCCTTCAATCTAACATGTAATTAGTGACGATAATAACAATAACAACCAACAAATCCAATATAACAAAACAGTCCCACAATTCGGCTAACTTGCCAAAACTGTGACATGCATTTCTTATTCTCCATTTTTCTTAACACAAGTTCATCTCTTAACTATAACATCATGTAACTTCCAATTACTGCAAGAGGAAGAAGAAATCTTACCTTAATCTTATGCCAAAACAATCCTTAAGTCTCGGCCACTGCTTCACTTTTGCACCACTTCTTCATGTTACAATAACACACACGTATCCTCTACAAGCTTGTAACCATCTTGCTTTTATGTTTTCCTTCCAACAAACTCATCTCCAAGCTTAGGGTTTCAAGACAGTTTTCTGGGCCAAGTACCGTGACCCACTGTTTTGGAATGTTAACTTGGCTTAAAACTTAGTTAAAGTGCTTAATCTTGGAAACTAAATTGATCTTGGTCTTCTTGGCTTAAGGAAATTTCGAAAACTTGAAGGAGAATGAAGAGATAAGAGTGTTGTCATGACCTGACCCCGGGCCCGCGACTGGTGCCTCACCTGGGCCCCCCTCTATCGCCCTCATATCACATATAAAACATAGGCCAATAAACAACCCGAAGAAACTGTATGAATAGCAACAAGGCGAAGTCGCGAGGTCACACAGATAAACAACGGGTACACCCCGACAATACAGTTATACATCAGGCCAATAATAAATACAACTCTCATAAGACCAACCCACATATGAATACAGACCTCTAAGAATTTGGACACCTAACTGTGATGGGACAGGGCCCCGCCATACCCCTGAATGTACAAAAACCTACCATACCAGGGATCCGTACCAAAAGATAAGCCTCCAGAGTAATGGAGTTTTTTTCCAAAAACTAAACAGAGATCCTAGGAGCGAGGATCACCAATCTGTGTATCTACACCTGCGGCATGAAACGCTGCCGCCCAAGAAAAGGGGGTCAGTACGAAAGATGTACCAAGTATGTGAAATCAAAGTATCAGAATGAAATCATAATACCAAAATAAAGGTGAGACATGTATGATAACCAAAATAACAGTACAACTGTGCCTTATCAATATGAAAGTAATGAGAGTCAATTCTTACCTTTTCAAAATATGAAAGTCATGCCAAAATCAGGGACTCCTGCCCTCAGAATATAATGTCACGGGACTCGAACCCGCACTAGTATAAATGGTGTCATGGGACTCGAACCCACGCACTGTACAAATGGTAACCTGGGGTTTGAACCCACATCATGGAGAGCTAATCCATGGAATGATATGATGTCATAGGACTCGAACCCACCATACATCGAGAGATGGTCCATGGAATGATATGATGTCATGGGACTCGAACCCACCATACATAGAGAGATGGTCCATGGAATGATATGATGTCATGGGACTCGAACCCACCATAAATCGAGAGATGGTCCATGGAATGATATGATGTCATTGGACTCGAACCTATCATACATCTAGAGATAGTCCATGAAATGATATGATATCATGAGACTCGAACCCACCATACATCGATAATGTTACCGCCCCTTTTGTGAGGGACACAGTGATATAGGAATACAACACTTGCACTAAAGGCTATCATGAGCAAACATATGCAAGTTAAAATACTCTTTTACTCTCATTAAAACACGTAGAATGAACTATCATTTTATAAACTCAAGGCATTTTCATTTCATGTAAAATTAAGGACTTGAACCCCAAAAGTACTACGTACATCTATTCTTTATAAGGAGAATCATTTCATGCAATATTAGGGACTTGAACCCCAAAGTACTACGTACACTCATTCTTGTAAATAGAATCCTTTTGTGTAATAAACCCCAAGATACTAACACTCGTAGTATCAAGGCACTTCCTCTTTTAAAATCAAGTTACTACACTTTTTAAATTCAACTCAAGGCTTTAAAATCAAGTAACTTCTACTTTCAACATTAAGGCACATATTCTTTCAAATCAAGTAACTCATCTTTTTCCAATAAAGTCACTCCTATCTTTTAAAATCAAATACTATAATGAATCCGATATCATTTAAAACATGTACGTCCACCGTACTACACATTTTATAAGGTTCATGCTCAAATAAAGATAGGAAGAGTTCCACATACCTCTTCGGCTTAATCCACACACTAAGTAGAATGTGACACCCGTAGTACTCCAACCTAAAATAGCATATCTATCAACTTCAAGCTTTCTAAGATAGATTAATACCAAGTAAGGGTCTTTTATTCTATGGAAAATTGGGCAGCACTTCCCCTGCTTATACGTACTTTTCCACCTTTTTCGAGGCCCGAATTCAACAACAAAACAAGCCCCATTTAAAGCACAACAAAAACAACAACCAAAGGGGATTACATGCCAACTTGACGTGTAAAATTCTGCCCCACAATCATATAAAAGCAGTCCATAAAACAGTCCATAATAAATCAACATTAAGGGTACAATGTGAAGCCTTTAACACCCTTATTCCTTAGGACTTTCATTAGCCATTTTATCACATTAAACATGCAAGTTGGTGGATGATTTTCCAGCATATATATACGTCTAAAACAGTCCCAAAACTGCCCACAATATCCAACAATTTAAAGGGCCATTCTCGGCCACTACAACAACTACATATCCAAAGCCCTTTTCCTTAATTCCTTTTAATCCAATTCTCATTTCAACATGTTATATAAATCATATAAACTATCGACAACAATATTTCCTTCATTATATAACATGCAACAAGTGAAAATAACCACAACAAGACCAACGAATCTCAATGGCCGAAACTGCCATGTTTCGGCCCCAACATCCAATATTGTCCAAACCTTTTTTAATCTTCATTATTTTTAGTACAAGCTCATTTATACATTACTACAATATGTAATCTTCAATTACTTCAAGAAGAAAAATGATCCTTATCTCAAATATGCACAAAACAGTCCAAGCTAAAGTCGGTCCTTAGGTTAGTCTTAACTCATATTCTTCAAGTTACAATCACATGTATATATCCCTTAGAATCTTATAACCAACTTCACTTCATGTTTCAACACCAAAAAGTTGAAGGAACACCCTAGGGTTTCAAACCCTAATCTCACGACAAAGGGGAATTTTAGGGGTTAATGGTGTTTATCTTGGCTTATCATTTGGTTAGGGACCTTAATCTTATATTAGTAACTAAACTTAGAAGATTAGAAATCTTGTTCTTCAATTCTTGCCACGGCCGAAACAATAGAGAGAGAAAAGAGAGATAGAACTTTGGTGAGATTTGTCTAAATGTTGAAGTGTCTTGCAAGCTTGTATATATAATATCTAGAGTCCAAGTGAACAAGAAAAGTGTTCAAGTAAATGAGGGACACTTGTCCCCATCTCATTGGCCGAAAATCCATCACAAAATATCTAGATATTTTCCAATTCTCTTACAAACGAATGGGCTCGCAAAATTGTGAAATTTTGACGGGCCCTATATTATTAGATCCGATCCTTCATAATCATATACTAATCCCACAAATCAAATTCCAAGTTATTAACTTTTTCCTTCACAACGTTCCGAAATTATTCCTTAAGAAAAAGTAATTTTTCTTTTGCTCCAAAATTCAAATTTTATTTCCTTACATACGTTCTCATATCATTTCCTTGAAAATACGGGGTGTAACATCCTTCCCCTCTTAGAAACATTCATCCCGAATGATCATACTAGGTTTAAGCTAAATAAATATCGACATAGTCTCCTTTTAACTATACCCAACACAATTAAATATGCCACACATGGCCACAATATATCACTCATGCATAAACATCAATCAATATCAAGTAGGGAATCGAATTACCTGTAGATGTAAGGAACAATTGAGGATACTTCTTCTTCATTTCCTCTTCTGCTTCCCAAGTCTTCTCCTCTCTATTATTATTCCGACACATGACCTCGACGGAAGCCACGTCCTTAGTCCGTAATCGTCTGACCAGGAGATCAAGTATGGTAATAGGACTCTCCTCATACGATAACTCCTCTGTCACTTGGACATCATCAACTGGGAAAACTCTGGAAGGATCACCAATACACTTCCGTAGCATCGATACATGGAAGACCGGATGAACCGCTTCCAAATCAGGTGGTAAATCCAACTCATAGGCAACTTTGCCTACCCTACGAACAATCTGGTAAGGCCAAATGTACCTCGGGCTAAGCTTCCCCTTCTTATCAAACCTTATCACACCCTTCAGGGGTGATACCTTCAAGAAAACCCAATCGTCAAGCTGAAACTCCAAGGGTCGACATCGATTATCTGCATAAGACTTCTGTCGACTCTGGGCTGTTAATAACCTCTCTTGGATAAGCTTCACCTTACCCACAGCTTGCTGAACCAAGTCTGGACCTACTAACGTAGCCTCGCCAACATCAAACCAATCAATCGGTGACCTGCACTTACTTCCATAAGGCTTCATACGGGGTTATCTGAATACTAGAATGGTAGTTGTTGTTATGTGCAAACTCAACAAGTGGCAATTGATCCTCCCAACTACCCCTGAAATCAATAATACAGGCCCTCAGCATATCCTCAAGTGTCTGGATAGTACGCTCTACCTGCCCATCGATCTGAGGGTGAAATACAGTACTGAGACTCACTTGTGTCCTCAATCCCTTCTGGAACGACCTCCAGAAGTTAGCCGTAAACTGGGCTCCACTATCTGATATAATAGATGTAGGAACCCCGTGCAGTCTCACAATCTCCCTGATATAAAGCCTAGCATATTCTTCAGCCGAGTAAGTAGTCCTGACCGGAAGAAAATGGGCTGATTTCGTCAGCCTGTCAACTATAACCCAAATGGAGTCACACTTCCTCTGAGTACGAGGTAACCCTGTAACAGAATCCATGTTAATCGCCTCCCACTTCCAAGTCGGGATCTCTATCGTCTGTAATAACCCACCAGGCTTCTGGTGCTCAATCTTGACCTGCTGACAATTCAGACACTGAGCAACGAACCCTGCTACATCCATTTTCAAGTCATCCCACCAATACACACATCTGAGGTCATGGTACATCTTCATCGACCCCGGATGAATAGAATAACGAGCATTGTGTGCCTCCCCTAGAACCTATTGATGAAGTCTTGCAACATCTGGTACACATAATCTACCCTCATATCTTAGCACCCCATCAGGTGCTACCTGAAATAGACTATTATCTTCTTGAAGAGTCGTATCTCAATACTGTACCAGAACCGGATCCTCATACTGGTGCCTCTTCACCTCTTCTACAATGGAAGACTCGGCAATCTCTCGAACCCGAACTCCACTATCACTGGGATCAACCAACCGGATCCCAAGACTCGCTAGCTGATGTATCCCATGAACCATTTCCCTTCTATCTGGCTGTACGTCTGACAGAATACCCATAGATCTATGACTAAGAGTATCTGCAACCACATTGGATTTCCCTGGGTGGTATAGAATATCAACATCATAGCCCTTAAGCAACTCTAACCACCGTCTTTGCCGCAAGTTCAGTTCCTTCTGTCTGAAGATATACTGGAGACTCTTGTGATCTGTATAAATATCCACGTGAACTCTATATAAGTAATGCCTCCAAATCTTCAAGGCATGAATAACGACTGCCAACTCCAAACCATGGGTAGGGTAATTCCTCTCGTGCTTCCGGAGCTGTCGGAACGCATAGGCTATAACCTTACCGTGCTGCATCAACACATAACCTAGCCCAACACCCGAAGCATCATAATAAACCACATAACCCTCTAATCCTCCTTAGGAAGAGTAAGAACTTGAGCCGTCGAGTCTAGAGTGCATTTATCATCACGACTTCTCACTATTCGTAATTAAAACAACTTCGACTATTTTAACACTTGTTCATTCCTTTTCTTACTTGTTGTACTCTTCATAATTCCAAGATATTCTGGTACACATACGTACACTAAAGTATTTCTTATGTTTCACATCCTTGGCGTTACTACATCCCAACTTGGTCATATACTCAGATTTCAATTCTTTCACTTGCTTTTTGGCTAAGACTTTCTGTTAATGGCGTTCCGGAAAAGATTTCCTTGATCTCGTTAAGTAGTAACTCATTACTCTACTATTGGTCCTTACACTGTCCCGGAGTAATCATACCTTATGAAACCCACATAATTAGAGTTTCATTCACCTTCATCATCCTTGTCATATTCCTTCATTCTACTTATTATTACACCAAGTATTTCTACCTCGATACCCGATCATACGGTTCCATTCATACTTATTAACTGCTTCATATTCTTACAACACTTCTTCGATCACTCCATAGTATTATCCTCAATTACCTTCAACACGCTATTTTTCCAAGGTTATGTACACATATAGATATCGCACAACGTAGCCGAAGCCGAGGATCTCACCAATCCATTATCTATAGCATACCTTAGCTTACTAGCCTTGATACCAGAAATTCTTAATAATACACTATATCGCCTTTTACGCGAGGAAGAGGGCTTATCTCCCTTTCATAATCTTCTCGTGTAATCAAAGTCACCTTCTTAAGGTCTTATTGCAGTTTCCTTTATAATTCTAATCATCAAGTGTCACCTAAAGACATGTAGATTTTCATAACCTACTGTTATCGATTTATCCACACACTTAACGCGTACGTATCGTTACAAGTAATATAGTCTAGGTAAGACCGAATATCGTACTCAGAGACTAGTTTTCAAGTACCGGTTATCTATTCTATGGTATCTATTTGGTTAACGTTGATTTGTTTGTGTTTTTCGACTAATAATTAAAACTAATGCATGAAATAAACTAATTATGAAAATAAATCAGTTATGATGGAGAATTAGGGCTTCCAAGATCTTCAACTATACACTCTATTCAATCCTTAATACAACTAGACTGACTTCTTCTTCTACGTTAAGATAGCAGGTTAACTAGACCGTTTTATATTCTGGTTAGGACATATAAACACTCAACCTCGATACAGAACCATTCTATCTTTCGATGATAGGATTTACCACAAAGGAGGATTAAGAATAATAATCTATTAAACTACACAAGTATCGGGGTACTTTCGTCCACGATTTTAACCTATGTTTATTCAACTATAGCATATTCAGAATCTCCCCTTTCGGATTTCGATTCGAAATCATATATGTGATGATAACTAGTGATCAATTAATTATCAAGCATTCAAAACAATTATTGAATAAATCTTAAATAAGTAAAGAAGAAACCAAACTAATGTATTAATTCATAAATAAGAGTTTCAAGCGAATCACAAGGAAAACCCTAATAAAGTAATTAGCTCCTAGTCATAGTCACGCTAAGAACTAATACAAACTCCAAGATGAACTTAAATAAAAGCAAAGAAAAGAGAAATAAAATAATACTGAAAAGCCTTCAAAGTTGTCTTGTCTCCTTGAATGGTGTTGTGGAATATTTACAAGATGCATGAATTATGGTATGAAGAGGTATATTTCTAATGAGCGGGATTTTAGGGATTCTGTAGGTTTTGTAGGTAGGAAAAGTTATTCTTTTGGACTCTGAAAACGTGTCACCCGCCCGTAACTCAAAATCCAGCGTTGGCGCTGCGGTTCGCAGACCGCTCCACGTCGCTGAAATTACTGCAGCAAAATCAGAACTTGCAGGAAATTGGGCGCCGCGGAGCTGCTGGCAGGCGCCACGGCGCCGGAGGCGTCCAATTAGCGCCACGGCGCCAGAGGCGTTAATTGGACAATTTTCTGATTCTTCGTCCGGACTTGGTCTGAATCTCTTCTATACTTCCCGAGACTTCTTAGACTTCATTTATTGGCCCTTTTTGTGTGCAATTCCATCTCAATTATGCTCATTTCCTTTCCTTTTCGCCATTTCTCCATTTTTGACCGTTGTGACACAAAAGAAAGGAAAAACACTTAATATTATACTAAACATAAACGAACTGAATAAAATACTAATTAAAAATGATTCAAAAAGTGTATATAAAATACACCTAACAAATACCCCCAAACTTAAATTTTGCTCGTCCTCGAGTAAAACACTAAACAAAGACAAAACAAAACGAACAAAGACTCTATAAAATGGATCAAGTAGTTATAGCAATGTTTCTTCAAAATCATGGATGAAAGATGAGATAATATGTTAGAACATATATAGCATGAATAATCAGCAATCTAGAATTTCAAGTTAGATACTTCGCAAATTCACTTAGATCATGTTCAATGGAAATACAAACACCTAACCTATGCATGCCAATTTCATTCCATCTTTCCCAAATGCTATAGACCTGTTTACTTGCTATTCTAGACTAATCATAGACATACATATTGAAGATCATTAGGACTTTCAAGGGTTGTAATGTAGGCTTAGGCACGAGTAGGTAAAAATAGGCATTTAGGCTCAATTATGTACCATAAGCACTTTTCATTCAACTCCTTTTCCTTCTTTTTGATTTCCTTTTTAGTTTCGTACCCACTTTCTTCTCTTTTTTCTTTTGAGAGAATGATATGTATTATCAATAACAGGCACCCCCAAACTTAGACTTTTGCATATTGTTCATTGGGGTGCATTAAAATTTTCAATTCTCTTTTTGTTTCTTTTTCAACACTTTTCATCCCACTAACTTTCAATTATCACTTATGATACAAACATGGAATCATAGGGTGTCAAAGAAAGATCTTATTTTAGGATCAAATAGACTGACTAGTGATACAATTTATGTTAGGGTAGGTAATGAATGGTCAGAAGGGCTATCAAAGAAATATCTGAATCATCTCCCTAAACATGTACATCTTAACTATTTCGCCTCAAATAACAAGCAAACAAATTTTCTAGACATTTTTCCACTTTTCTTTCATAACTGACACACATAAGCTAAGCACAAATATTCCAAAGAATTAAATGTCATGAATTTTTGGCATATCTAACTTAAGCACACAGATTGTCGCTTTTAATTCCATTACATTATCTCACTTTATTCACTCAATATATTTAACAACTACAACATGCATGATCCATAAAAAAATTAATGACTCAAAAACACAAAGACAAAAAATAAATAAAAAAGATTCAAAAACAAGACCATAACAAAAAATTTATGACTCAAAAACACAAAAACAACACAAAGACAAAAAAAAAACAATCAAAAACAAGACCATAACAAAATAAGACATCCCCCCAAACTTAATCGACACATTGTCTCCAATGTGTGAAGACTAAAAAATAGGGACAACTTACTGACACAACACAACGGTCATAACGGAGGTATGAGAGGAAAAATTCTGGAATTTGCACTGCGTCTGGGCCTCTGAACTTTCGGCGCCGTGGCCCTGCATTTTGGCGCCACGGCGCTGTCAACGGGAATTTCTCTCTGAACTTCTGGCGCCGTGGCCCTGCATGTGGGCGCCACGACGCTGATGACGACTTTTCCCTGTTTTCAGCGTTTTTGCTCCTTTTTCTGTTCGGGGTCCGCTCCTAGTCCACCTGCCATCCAACAACACAAGAACCCAAGACCGTGAGACTGTTCAAGACAAAATAAAATAAACTAAAAACATAAATTGAAATAACTTAATTAATAAATATTGGGTTGCCTCCCAACAAGCGTTGTCTTTAACGTCTTTTAGCTGGACGCAGTTAACCTTTACTACTGTCCGACGGCTCCTTCTGCGATCTGCTTGCAATCCGCACAGTTATTGTTACAGGTCTCAATTTTCCTACAACACCTTTTTCAAACAAGGGCCTTAGATCTAAGATTGTCCCCCAAGTACACAAGACAAGCTTGTCTTCTAGGCTCTCTATAAGGTAGGGATCAGTGAAACTCCCTATATCTCTCAGCTTTTGGGGGTGCCCTTGAGGGTATGGACTCTCTGGTTGGGGCTCAGTAATGATAGTTGATGGTATTTCTTCAGCCAAGGGTACAGGAAAAAGGAATTCCAAGGAATCCAAAAAGGCGAAAATTTGGATCTCGGAAACCTCATCTTTCCCTACACCAATTATCTCTCCAAATTCCTCAACATCGTGGTATGGTTCAGGATCCTCACCTTGCTTACCACTTCCCACAATGGTGTCTCTAGGCATATTTTCTTGTGGTGTATTGATCATCCTATCCATTAGCTGCCCTATTTGTGTCTCCAAATTGCTGAGGGACACCCTTGTCTCAGCCATAAACTGAGCCTGACACTTGGTGAGCCTGAGTATGTCTGCCTGCAATGCATCTAGATCTTCCTCTAGAACCTGTGGGTTAAGCTGTTGTTGATGACTCTACTGCCCCTGATAGTAGTAGTAGTCCATGTGTCCTGATTTTTTTTTTTGAACACACGAACTTTACCTGCAAAATAAGAAAAACAAAAAAAAAGTTGATAAAAAGATGCTCGCAGAACAAGTTTCTGGAGCAACCAAATTAGAAATAAGAATATATAAATAGATATTGAAAGTACGTCAGTCCCCGGAAACGCGCCAAAAACTTGTTAGCGTTATCCACACGCTTAACGCTAGTGTACGTATCGTTACAAGTAATATAGTCTAGGTAAGACCGAATATCGTCCTCAGAGACTGGTTTTCAAGTACAGGTTATCTATTCTATGGTATCTATTTGGTTAACGTTGATTTATTTGTGTTTTTAGACTAATAATTAAAACTAATGCATGAAATAAACTAATTATGAAAATAAATCAGTGATGATGGAGAATTAGGGCTTCCAAGATCCTCAACTATCCACTCTATTCAATCCTTAATACAACTAGACTGACTTCTTCTTTTACGTTAAGATAGCAGGTTAACTAGACTGTTTTATATTCTGGTTAGGACATATAAACACTCAACCTCGATGCAGAACCCTTCTATCTTTCGATAATAGGATTTACCACAAAGGAGGATTAAGAACAATAACCTATTAAACTACACAAGTATCGGGGTACTTTCGTCCACGATTTTAACCTATGTTTATTCTACTATAACATATTCAGAATCTCCCCTTTCGTATTTCGATTCGAAATCATATATGTGATGATAACTAGTGATCAATTAATTATCAAGCATTCAAAACAATTATTGAATAAATCTTAAATAAGTGAAGAAGAAACCAGACTAATGTATTAATTCATAAATAAGAGTTTCAAGCGAATCACAAGGAAAACCCTAATAATGTAATTAGCTCCTAGCCATAGTCACGCTAAGAACTAATACAATATCCAACATGAACTTAAATAAAAGCAAAGAAAAGAGAAAGAAAATAATACTGAAAAGCCTCCAAAGTTGTCTTGTCTCCTTGAATGGTGTTGTGGAATATTTATAAGATGCATGAATTATGGTATGAGGAGGTATATTTATTATGAGCAGGGTTTTAGGGATTCTATAGGTTTTGTAGGTAGGAAAAGTTATCCCTTTTGAACTCTGAAAATGTGTCAAACCCGCCCAACTCAAAATCCCGTTGACGCCGTGGCCTCAGACCGCACCACAACGCAGAAATTACAGCAGCAAAATCAGAACTCGCAGAAATTGGCGCCGCTGGCAGCCGCGCCACGAGGCGCACTGGACAATTTTCTGATTCTTCGTCTGATCTCTTCTATACTTTCCGAGACTTCTTAGACTTCATTTATTGGCCCTTTTAGTGTGTAATTCCATCTCAATTATGCTCATTTCCTTTCCTTTTTGCTATTTCTCCATTTTTGACCGCTGCGACACAAAAGAAAGGAAAAACACACCTAATACTATACCTAAATATAAACGAAATGAATAAAATACTAACTAAAAATAACTCAAAAAATGTATATAAAATACACCTAACACCTACATAACCTTCCAATAATGTCTTCTGTTTTTCCTCGGTAACACTTGTACTTATCTTATTCTGTGTATTAACTTGGGATACTTCAAAATACTGTGGCCATGGTTGCCACACCAAACTAACCTCTTGTACCTTTACGTCACATTCTGACAACTTGGTAAACAATTGGAACCCAACATACTTGCCACATTGTGTATTTAATTTCAAAATGAGGTAAAATACTCCATTCATGAAGTCCTAGTGATCTTCTTAGATCATATACTCATATTCATTTCACACAAACCACGAAATAATCACAACTAATACACTTCATACATACCATGTACTTTAACCAAGATTAACCGTAAAGTCTTTTACTCAAGAAGGCCTTGTATATCTAAGGTCTCAACGGTTATCAATATTCTAAGGTTCTCAATTATTCCATGTCCCAAGCTTACATTATCAGTCCCCGCATACGGGTAAGATAGCTTCTCATAATCTCAAAATCATGTTGTCTTAACCATAACAACCCTATTTACTCCATACCAATATTATTCACACGTATCACATAAGCATTCAACATAACTTAATCTAACAACATGGTATGCCATAAAATTAATTAACCATGATCTCTTAAGAGTCCGTCCCTCTCTTAAACAACTCATCACCTCCTAAACTTCCCAAAGTAGCACATATATTATGCCTAGGTGTGGATTCACTAAATTACTTCACACCTTCCAAGTAATTATTAAAGCTCAACCAGCTCATGATGACTCATAATTACTTCAGACAACACACACACATGGCCATAAAATAAATACGTTCGTATAGATACACATCATTATCATACCAGCTATACAACCATTTTCACCAGCCTGGATACAAAGTCCATATAATCCTTTCTGGGCCACTGTTGCCTTTTTCGGAGGCATAGCTGCAACACCACAATACGTTAGAGAGGATTATCCTAATGACACTGCTCTACTGCACGATCTCAGAGTGAGAAGAAAGGAAATCAATCCTAAATATCTTGTAGCCTCCTGGGTATAAGTATGGTGCACACATACACATACCCAAGACTCTACTAGACATGGTCTGTAGACATTCAGAGGATTAACCGGTCTGATACAACTTTTGTCACGACCCGACCCCGGGCCCGCGACTGGTGCCCCACCTGGGCACCTCCTCTATTGCCATCATATCACATATAAAACATAGGCCAATAAACAACCCGAAGAAACTGTATGAATAGCAACAAGGCGAGCCGGTGAGGCTGCCGCTATATAAACAACGGGTACACCCCGACAATACAGTTATACATCAGGCCAATAATAAATACAACTCTCGTAAGACCAACCCACATATGAATACATACCTCTAAGAATTTGGACACCTAACTGTGACGGGACAGGGCCCCGCCATACCCCTTAATGTACAAAACCTACCATACCAGGGATCCGTACCAAAAGATAAGCCTTCAGAGTAATAGAGCTTTTTCCCAAAAACTGAACAGAGATCCTAGGAGCGAGGATCACCAACCTGTGTATCTACACTTGCGGTATGAAACACAGCCCCCCGAGGAAAGGGGGTCAGTACGAAAGATGTACCAAGTATGTAAAACTGAAAGTATTGTAATGAAATCATAATAGTCCAAAATAAAGCAGGAGACATATATGATAACCAAAATAACAGTACAATTGTGCCTTATCAATATGAAAGTAATGAGAGTCAATTCTTACCTTTTCAAAATATGCAAGTCATGCCAAAATCGTGACACCGCCTCGTAATATAATGTCACGGGACTCGAACCCGCACGAGTATAAATGGTGTCATGGGACTCGAACCCACGCACTGTAAAAATGGTAACCTGGGGTTTGAACCCACATCATGGAGAGCTAATCCATGGAATGATACGATGTCATGGGACTCGAACCCACCATACATCGAGAGATGGTCCATGAATGATATGATGTCATGGGACTCGAACCCACCATACATCGAGAGATGGTCCATGGAATGACATGATGTCATGAGACTCGAACCCACCATACATCGAGAGATAGTCCATGAAATGATATGATGTCATGAGACTCGAACCCACCATACATCGATAATGTTACCGCCCCTTTTGTGAGGGACACGGTGATATAGGAATACAAAACTTGCACGAAAGGCTATCATGAGCAAACATATGCAAGTTAAAATACTCTTTGACTCTCATTAAAACACGTAGAATGAACTATCATTTTATAAACTCAAGGCATTTTCATTTCATGTAAAATTAAGGACTTGAACCCCAAAAGTACTACGTACATCTATTCTTTATAAAGAGAATCATTTCATGCAATATTAGAGACTTGAACCCCAAAGTACTACATACACTCATTCTTGTAAAAAGAATCCTTTTGTGTAATAAATCCCAAGATACTAACACTCGTAGTATCAAGGCACTTCTGTTACACCCCGTAAGTCCAGGACATGTAAAATATAATGTACGTAAGGAATCAAGACTTGGAAATTAGTACGAAAGGAAGAATTGTTTTTCCGACGGAAAAATCTTTCGAACGTCGGAAAGGAGAAATGTTCGTTAAGGAGAATTAGATTCTCAAAATGCATTATTTGAAGAGTATGGAACTTATTAACATTATGGAAATTTATTTTTACGGATTTGGTCACTGTCGCGCCCTTTTTCGGCCGCGGCATTTTTTCTAAAATAGCGAACCCTGCTCAAAATGCAAATGTTAGAAAATAAATAAAGTGCTAAAAAATGCAAAATAAAGCTCCTCTTGCTTAATAAAATGTTAGGAGATAAAATAAATGCTAAAAATGTTAAAATGTTTAAAGGTGCTTAAGTCTAAAAGATGCTAAAATATTAAAGGTTAAGGACGCTTAACAAAAGTGCTAGCAATTTAAAAGTGCTAAGTGTAAACAAAGTGGTGCTAGGGTGCTAAAATATTAATAGTGCTAAAAGGTTAAAAATGCTAAAAAATGCTAAAGTTTTAAAACATGCTTAGAAAGCTTAAAAAGAAAGGCGTCAAAAGGTGCAAAAGGAGTGCTAGCATATTTAAGGTGCTAAAAGTGCTAAGAGGGGCTAAAGGCTAAAGGTGCTTAAGAGTGCTAAAGATTAATTTTGAAAGTAAAAGGTGCTAAAAATAAAGGTGCTAAAAGTGCAAAATGCTAAAAGAGGTGCTAAAAATGCTAAAGCTAAAGTGCTGAAAGTAGTGCTAATATACTAAAGTACAAAAGAATGCTAGGAGGTGCTAAAATATTAAGGACGGAATGTGCTAAAGGTGTTAAATGCTAAAGGGCGATTAAAAGTGCTAAAAAGGGCTAGAAATGCTAAAGAATGCTAGGAAGGTGCTTTACGGATTAATTATGTATTTATGCAAAGGTTATTTAGTTAGGTATGCTACTAGCTAAATTAATCTTGCTTAACTCGCAGTAATATTATATAAAATGCTTTAAGACGATTTTGAGAGTTTAGAGAGATCTCAGATTTTAATAAGAAACAAAATGTTGGTTTTATGATGCAAGTTAAATCATTTAAATCGCTTTCTGCACTTAGGCATGCTCAACAGTCCTAAAGGACAAATAAAGTAGAAGTGCATTTCTGATTATGAATTACTTCCCCACCTTATATGTTTGAAACTTAATTGTTCTAGATATCCTAAATATTACAGAAATAGAGTAATTAAATTACAATAATCAGATAAATGAATGAATAGTGAGTAAAGAGGATGGGATTTAAGAGTGCTCTTTACGCGGATGACGACGTCCTATTTGTTTTTCTAGGAATTTCTGAAACGGGGACGCGAACGCGGATGCACATAGACGCGGGTTGCCATTTGAAGTAGCTTGTGATGAGTCTTGCCGGGAGACTCTTCATTTTTTGCTCCGATGCATTTCATGTAAAAAAAAGAAAGTGATAAGGATTAGTATATGTCCAAATTTTCATACGAATAATAAATGAATATCAACATAGAATTTTAACACATTTTTTTTTTAGTAATTTCATTCGGCAATTCAAGAAAACGAGCCTGGAATAAACATGTCGACCCAAACATGCAATTTCCAGATTTAAAGTAAGGACAAATCAACATGCAGGGAGGCCCGGTTAATTACTTATAGACCAAAACGAAACAGGTACCAGTTATCAGGGATTTAAAACTGATCACGAACACCAAGAAAAGCCAACTACAAGGGTAACATACATGGAGTATATTTGGATATACTCTTGCTTGTATGTACAGATACCCTTTTTAGAATGAATTCCTTTAAACACACAGTGGGGCAAGGTGTTCGGCTAGATATTTAGGTGAATGATTACAAAACAGTTCGCTTTGATCGATGCTCCTAGATACGCAAATTCCAGCTTCACCCAACAAACAAGAAATCCAATCAAATCGAGTCTAGCATGGTTTCTTGTTTAAGACCATTGGTTTAGGGACTATCTAACATCGATTGGTTTTATGATAAGGCATGACAGAGAGAGGGAAGATATATTGACTATTTCTTTTATCCTATTGTCACAGTCATGGAACAAGCCAACGGGCCAAAGGAATAACAATCCAAATATTTCATAAGTATCCGATTACATATCTTTGATGATAATCAACTTAAGGAATTTTAGCAATTAATAATTTAGACATACATTTAGCAAACTGATCCTAGATTAACTAAGCACATACTTTCTCATAATCAAACATTAGGAAAGTGCCCATCGACCTTGACAAAGTTTTAAGTAATTCCGCAATCGCACCACCGCGCCACAACTAATAGACATCCTGTGCTACAACTAAAGGCGAAGTCGTTAAGTATTATCCATTCAATTGGAAAAGACTAAACATGCTTGGTTGCACATAGAGTAATTCTGCATAAACTACATATTTTACTAGGATGGATTCATACAAACGAGACCTGTGGTCATGATATATTCGATGTACAAGAAGGTGTTTCAACATTTGTATATATCTCATATTTAAATATTAGCTAGTAAAACAGCTCAAGCCATAAACATCAATGAGTATTTTACTATCCATTATCTTACCCAAGAAGTAAATAATTACAGAATATCGTGCGCTTTTAGACATGAAGATCAAATTTGAATACATACGTAAAATAAGCCTGTGAATTTTGTCATCGCCAACAGATGCGTAATACATTCATATATTGTGTTTTGACTGACCAAGAGTTATAATCTAAAGGAAACCATATCAAAACAGGACCATTACTTAGCAACCATTTTCAACATGAACAATTTTAGCACCTGGCACAGTGACATGTACTTCTAGCAGACAGCCTAATAACTAAACCAAGCATACACATACATTCGCATCTCTTACGTTAGTTATTTAACATACCATATTTCAGACCTTCATTCGACGAATGCTTAGAAGGCAGAATACCCACATATTGAGACAACAAATACGAATATACACGATACAACAGCAATCAGGATAAAACAAGCTTCACATAATTGAATATGAAATCAGAATTTCATAAAGAGGACAGGATTTACCTTCTCCGGACAGCGACCCGGGGCAGCGTATCAAGTCGTCGGTCCACTCGACGGGCTTTGGGTTTGCGATGCGAATAGAAGGGCGAAGTTTATGGTGTTGGGTTCTTTGCTGGAACTAAGAAAGGGACTCGAACTTCCTGTTCTTATGAAAACTAAAGGTCTGGGTGCTGTGTTACCCTGTGTTCTTCGACTAGACTTCATGTGCCCTCCCCGCTTCGCTCAGGTTCTTGCTATCCCCTTTTGCATGCCTAATCGTTCTTGATTTTATAGGTCATCGTCTGGTCTAAGTTCTAAGTAATAAAGGCTAATTTGTCCGAGATTTCGTGCTTAATTCGTGTGATTTCTGACGAGATTTCGTGACGATTTGTTATGGTAAGTTGCGATTTAGGAAGATTTGTTCGATTCACGGATTCTCAGCGAGAATCACTACAGGAAGGTGCGGTGATGGGTGCGAGTTTGAGAGGTGCGCGGTTTACATTTTTAGGTGTCATTGTCGTGGGTTTTGTTTTGTTGAGGACGATCGGGAATGTAAAGGGCCGAGGCGAAAATGGATCAATGAGCCATGTAATAAAGACGTGGCCCGCGACGTTTGGGCTTCGTGGGTAGTGAAAGAGAGGCGGTCATGTAGACGGGCTAGAGATTTGCCGCGTTGTTCGGGAAGAAGGGTCAATTAATTAAGGGTAGTTAGTTATTAATTAGTCTTTTAATTAGGTATTTAATTCTAGAGTTAATTAATTAGTTAGCTAGTTAATTCTAGGTAAGTGTATTATTAATTAATTAACAAATGTGATTAAATTAATTAGGTGCTTTATTATAATTATCTAGGTGCTACATTAGTCTAATTATTTAGGTGCTAAATGCGCGTTATTTAATTAATGCTTAATACTTTAGAATGCGACGCTATTATTTAAAATCTTATTGTTATGCATTATTGCGGTTAAATTAAAATTGCATTGAGTTTATATTAAATTACGTAAATGTTGAACGCAAGTACGATATTTAAGAATCGCTTAAAGCTTTATAAATGCGGTGCTATTAAATGCATATATCGATTAAAATTGATTTTAAATTACAAATGATTACTAATAAATGCGCTATGCTACGACACGACGTTATCGCTAAATTATTTATTTTATGCATTTATTAATTATTTAAGAATTACGACAAAGCTTAAAGTTAGTTAATGCGGCGGACTCTAAGTGTTTAAAACTCTACGTAAGACGCGATGCCATTATTAAATTATTTATTTATGCCTGTATTTAATGTTTTATTGTTGTATTTTATTATAAAAATCCTAAAAATTATTTTACAAAATTAGTGTAATTTTATGGTTAATGGCGGACGGAGGGTCAAAATTGGGTGTCAACAGATGTCCTCTTTGTATGGAGATGATGGAAGAATCTTCTGACAAAGACGCTGACTCAGCCAATTTTGTCTCGATCTTCGCACTGCGTAAATGTTGGGCGGTAGACGCGCCGACGCAAAATCAAAAACCGCCCCAAAGGTCGAGTTATGACGACACCGGGTTACCATGGTCTAAACACCGGCGGGCTAATGCGACTCAGCCGCCCCGGTCGAGTTATGACGACACCGGGTTACCATGGTCAAAACACGGCGCGCTAACGCGACTTAAAGCCGCCCCGGTCGAGTTATGATGACACCGGGCTATGGTGTAAAAAGTAAAAGAATATAATCGGCTTGAACTCGAGGTGTCGCGCTATGGCTTGTGCGCTGGTTCTACGGTGGTGTGGAGCGAGTGTACCGACGCTTGAGGCCGCTTCTGCCAATCGTTGGGAAGGTTGGCCCCCCAACAGATTGCCGGGTTGCCAGAAGAGAAAATCCACGCCAGGCTCCCGCTTCCGCACGCTAAGACTTGAACAAACGGTTAGTGCATAACTGTTAAGGCAAAATGATGACGCATAATTTTAAAGTAATGCAACCGTGAGTAGAAAAGGTTATCCCGCAAAATACGACGCCGCTGTGTTGATGCGACGCCGCAAATGTTGTGATTTCGCCTTGCACGGACGTGTTGCGATTGTGAATGCGATACGTTGTCCTTGCCGCAATTGCCCTCGTAGACTAAAGCTCAAGAAAGAGTTAGTGCATAACTGCTAAGGCAAAATGATGACGCATCATTTTAAAAACAATGCGATCGTGAGTAGAAAAGGTTATCCCGCAAAATGTGACGCCTGCGTGTTGATGCGATGCCGCAAATGCCGTGATTTTTCGACCTTGCACGCACGCGTGTTGCGATTGTGAACGCGGATATGTCGCCCTTGCCGCAAATGTACCGTAGACTAAAGCTCAAGAAAGAGTTAGTGCATAATCGCTAAGACGTAATAAAGCATGAATGAGAGGAAATGCAATTTTGAGAACAGAAAATCGCCCCCGCGCAGATGTGATATCCACGATGGCGCGCTGCCGACTTGCCGGCCGATAACGCCGCTGTTCGGACGCGTCGCCGGGCGCCGCTGCGTAGACGCACGCCGACGGTGTCGCCGCTCGACACAATGTTGATAACGCCGCCGCTCGGACGTGTCCGCCGCCGCGTTGCGTAGACGCAATGTGACGGTGTCGCTGTTCGACACAATGCCGATGATGTCGCCGTCGACATAATGTTGCCGGGCGTCGCTGCGTAGACGCACGCCGGCGACGCCGCCGTTCGGACGTGCCGCCGGGCGCCGTTGCGTAGACGCAATCGCGCGATGTCGCCGTTGACATACGCCGATAACGCCGCCGCTCGGACGTGTTGCCGGGCGCTATGCAGACGCACGCCGATGGTGTCGCTTGGACACACGCCGGCGACGCCGCGTCGACGGTTGCCGGCCGGGCGCTGCGCAGACGCACGCCGATGATGTCGCCGCTCGACATACGCCGATGACGCCGCCGCTCGGACGATATGCCGCCGGGCGCCGCTGCGTAGACGCACGCCGGCGACGCCGCCGTTCGGACGTGTTCCGCCGGGCGCCGCTGCGTGAACGCACGCCGATGATGTCGCTGCTTGACATACGCCGATAACGCCGCCGTCGACGCGTTGCCGCCGGGCGCCGCTGCGTGACGCACGCCGGCGATGCCGCCGCCGACATACGCCGATAACGCCGCCGCCGGACGTGTTGTTGTTGGCATCGCGCAGACGCACGCCGATGTCGTCGCCGCCGACATACGCCGGCGACGCCGCGCTCGACGTGTTGCCGCCGGGCGCCGCGTTGCAGACGCACGCCGATGGTGTCGCTGCTGACACACGCACGACGCCGTTGCTCGGACGTGCCGGGCCGCCGGGCGCTGCCGCAGACGCACGCGGCGATGTCGCCGCTCGACATAACGCCGATGACGCCGTTGCTCGACGTATTGCCGCCGCTTCTCGTAGAATAAATGCTCGCGAGCTAAGCTTGAGAAAAACGTTAGTGTATACCGCTTAAACGAAATGATAAATGTATATAAGAAGTGCAATTTTACGGGTCGAGATGTCGCCCCCGATTATGCCCGACGATTTATCATCGATGTTGCACCGCGAATCGATTTAATTGTTATGATGCCTGTGTTGTGTGCGATGCGCGGGTTGCAAGTTTGACTTTATGCCCGAGTTGACGCGCTAGGTTTTGTTGCGGAACTCTGAACTTTGATTGCCGATTGTTGATGCCCCTTTCTGCTGCTTCTGATGCGGACTTTGAATTTTGGGATTTTTTGTCATATCTTCTGCCTCTGCTGTTTCTTCTTGCGAAGAAACTTCTTGCCGTATTTTCTGCTTCGGCTATTGCATTTGCTGCTTTTGTTAATATGAAAAGACCTGCGCTCAAAGAAAATTTTGTGAGTTTTGGGGGGGGTCGATTTGTATTTGACTTCGCCGCCTTGTCCCTTGACATCTGCGTGCCTGGTCTGCTTGGATTTGCACTCGCAGTTTCCTACATTGTCCCAGTTTTGAGAAGGTGTCATGCTGCTCTTCTTTTCTGAGACCCCTGCTTTGCCTATAGGAACCAAGACAGGTTCCGACTCGTTCCGCTCAGATGCCCTTGAATCGGTCATGTCGCTGGACCGTGCCTTTGATCTTGTGAAATATTGATGCTCTGCCATTGCTAAGTCAAATACAAATCGACCTTTGGGGAGATGATAAATCTTTCTAAAAATGCAACAAACGGTGTTAGCATAAAGCACATAATTTGCAGGTATCTAGCAGATATATTGCACATAGCATATTCAAATGTTTCCTAACATGCAGGGGGACCTCTTTATGCCAGAGGTAAGCCTAAACGTCACTCATGCGAGATTATGACGGATTTGTCCAAGTCGTCCAACTATAATGCCTTTGTTGGAAATGGCGACCAAATGATGGTGCACTTTTCCCAATTTCAGCATGTCATGATTGGGTTTGGATTTGTCTGTTATTGCCACGCTACACATAATATGCTGGTTGGTCGTTTAGGTTGAGAAACCCGTCGACAAGTTTGGTGTCTTCCTAATTGTGGTGTCGATGCCCAGGACCAACCCACCTAAGGTGAATGCATGCATGCCCTAAGATAAAGGGTGGTATAGCTCTATCTTAAGTTTCTAAGATTTGGCTTTTCCGACGCAGCGTTCCCGAGCGACAACTCGAGCGAGAAGGCTACGCTGATCGACGAACCGATCTAACTCGCAGCGCCAACTCTCCTAAAATTTGGATATTTTTTGAAAGAAATTTGCGCGCGAGCACACCAAATACGTGAGTGTGTGATTTGTGTGAATTTTCGAATGGAAGAAATATGAGCGGAATGCCGCTTTAGGGAAAGCGAGAAAGCAAGTAGCAAAAAATAAACAAAATACAATACACAAAAAATTAAATGCAAAATAATTGCCAAATAATAGCCCTAGGTCTGTTGTGGTTAAGAACCTAAAATCCCCAGTGGAGTCGCCATTTCTGTCGCGCACTTTTTCGACCGCGACATTTTTAAAATAAAAATGGCTCCTTCTCAAAATAAAAGTGTTAGACAATAATAAAATGCTAAATAGTTAAAAATGGTTTAAGAGGGTGTTTAAAGGTTAATTTTAAAAATAAAAGGATGCTAAAAATGCAAAATGCTAAAAGAGGTGCTAAAAATGCTAAAGCTAAAGTGCTGAAAGTAGTGCTAATATACTAAAGTACAAAAGAATGCTAGGAGGTGCTAAAATATTAAGGACGGAATGTGCTAAAGGTGTTAAATGCTAAAGGGCGATTAAAAGTGCTAAAAAGGGCTAGAAATGCTAAAGAATGCTAGGAAGGTGCTTTACGGATTAATTATGTATTTATGCAAAGGTTATTTAGTTAGGTATGCTACTAGCTAAATTAATCTTGCTTAACCTGCGCGTAATATTATATAAAATGCTTTAAGACGATTTTTGAGAGTTTAGGAGAGATCTGTATTTTAATAAGAAACAAAATGTTGGTTTTATGATGCAAGTTAAATCATTTAAATCGCTTTTCTGAGACTTAGGCATGCTCAACAGTCCTAAAGGACAAATAAAGTAGAAGTGCATTTCTGATTATGAATTACTTCCCACCTTATATGTTTGAAACTTAATTGTTCTAGATATCCTAAATATTACAGAAATAGAGTAATTAAATTACAATAATCAGATAAATGAATGAATAGTGAGTAAAGAGGATGGGATTTAAGAGTGCTCTTTACGCGGATGACGACGTCCTATTTGTTTTTCTAGGAATTTCTGAAACGGGGACGCGAACGCGGATGCACATAGACGCGGGTTGCCATTTGAAGTAGCTTGTGATGAGTCTTGCCGGGAGACTCTTCATTTTTTGCTCCGATGCATTTCATGTAAAAAAAAGAAAGTGATAAGGATTAGTATATGTCCAAATTTTCATACGAATAATAAATGAATATCAACATAGAATTTTAACACATTTTTTTTTTAGTAATTTCATTCGGCAATTCAAGAAAACGAGCCTGGAATAAACATGTCGACCCAAACATGCAATTTCCAGATTTAAAGTAAGGACAAATCAACATGCAGGGAGGCCCGGTTAATTACTTATAGACCAAAACGAAACAGGTACCAGTTATCAGGGATTTAAAACTGATCACGAACACCAAGAAAAGCTAACTACAAGTGGTAACATACATGGAGTATATTTGGATATACTTGCTTGTATGTACAGTATACCCCCTTTTAGAATGAATTCCTTTAAACACACAGTGGGGCGGTTCGGGCTAGATATTTAGGTGAACAGTTACAAAACAGTTCGTTTCGACGGATGCTCAGATATCGCAAATTCCAAATAGCTTCGACCCAACAAACAAGAAATATCCAATCAAATCGAGTCTAGCATGGTTTCTTGTTTAAGACCATTGGTTTAGGGACTATCTAACATCGATTGGTTTTCATGTATAAGGCATGACAGAGAGAGGAAGATATATTGACTATTTCTTTTATCCTATTGTCACAGTCATGGGAACAAGCCAATGGGCCAAAGGAATAACAATCCAAATATTTCATAAGTATCGTAATTACATATCTTTGATGATAATCAACTTAAGGGGAATTTTAGCAATTAATAATTTAGACATACATTTAGCAAACTGATCCTAGATTAACTAAGCACATACTTTCTCATAATCAAACATTAGGAAAGTGCCCATTGACCTTGACAAAGTTTTAAGTAATTCCGCAATCGCCACGCCGTCGCCACAACTAATAGACATCCTGTGCTACAACTAAAGAAGTCGTTAAGTATTATCCATTCAATTGGAAAAGACTAAACATGCTTGGTTGCACATGAGTAATTCTGCATAAACTACATATTTTACTAGGATGGATTCATACAAATGAGACCTAGGGTCATGATATATTCAGATGTACAGTAGTGTGTTTCAACATTTGTATATATCTCATATTTAAATATTAGCTAGTAAAACAGGTCGGCAAGCCATAAACATCAATGAGTATTTTACTATCCATTATCTTACCCAGTAAGTAAATAATTACAGAACATCGTGCGCTTTTAGACATGAAGATCAAATTTGAATACATACAGAAAATAAGCCCAGGAATTCTGTCACTGCCAACAGGATGCAGAATACATTCATATATTGTGTTTTGACTGACCAAGAGTTATAATCTAAAGGAAACCATATCAAAACAGGACCATTACTTAGCAACCATTTTCAACATGAACAATTTTAGCACCTGGCACAGTGACATGTACTTCTAGCAGACAGCCTAATAACTAAACCAAGCATACACATACATTCGCATCTCTTACGTTAGTTATTTAACATACCATATTTCAGACCTTCATTCGATTTAATGCTTAGAAGGCGTAATACCCACATATTGAGACAACAAATACGAATATACACGATACAACAAAGAATCGTGATAAAACAAGCTTCATAATTGAATATGAAATCGTAATTTCATAAAGAGGACAGATTTACCTTCTCCTGACAAAATGGCGGCGTATCAAGTCGTCGGTCCACTCGACGGGCTTTGGGTTTGCGATGCGAATAGAAGGGCGAAGTTTATGGTGTTGGGTTCTTTGCTGGAACTAAGAAAGGGACTCGAACTTCCTGTTCTTATGAAAACTAAAGGTCTGGGTGCTGTGTTACCCTGTGTTCTTCGACTAGACTCTACTGTGCCCTCCCCGTTTCTGCTCTGTGTTCTTGCTATCCCCCCCTTTTGCATGCCTAATCGTTCTTGATTTTATAGCTCATCGTCTGGGTCTAAGTTCGGTAAGTAATAAAGGCTAATTTGTCGAGATTTCGTGCTTAATTCGTGTGATTTCTTGATGAGATTTCGTATCGATTTGTTATGGTAAGTTGCGATTTAGGAAGATTTGGGTTCGATTCGCCGGATTCTCAGGCGAGAATCACGGCAGGGAAGGTGCGGTGATGGGGGGGTGCGAGGTTTGAGAGGTGCGGCGGTTTACATTTTTTAGGGTTGCTGTTCGTGGGTTTTGTTTTTGTTGAGGACGATCGGGGGAATGTAAAGGGCTGAGGCGAAAATGGATCAGGTGAGCCATGTAATAAAGACGTGGTCGGGCGACGTTTGGGCTTCGTGGGTAGTGAAAAGAGAACTGCGGGTAGATGGGCTAGAGATTTGCTGGGCTGCGGGTTGTTCAGGGGAAGGGCTGGGTCAATTAATTAAGGGTAGTTAGTTATTAATTAGTCTTTTAATTAGGTATTTAATTCTAGGAGTTAATTAATTAGTTAGCTAGTTAATTCTAGGTAAGTGTATTATTAATTAATTAACAAATGTGATTAAATTAATTAGGTGCTTTATTATAATTATCTAGGTGCTACATTAGTCTAATTATTTAGGTGCTAAATGCGGGCGCGTTATTTAATTAATGCTTAATACTTTAGAATGCGACGCTATTATTTAAAATCTTATTGTTATGCATTATTGCGAAGTTAAATTAAAATTGCATTGAGTTTATATTAAATTACGTAAATCTTTGAATGCAAGTACGATATTTAAGAATCGTTTAAAGCTTTATAAATGCGGTGCTATTAAATGCATATATCAGATTAAAATTGATTTTAAATTACAAATGATTACTAATAAATGCGGCTATGCTACCTGACACGACGTTATCGCTAAATTATTTATTTTATGCATTTATTAATTATTTAAGAATTACGACAAAGCTTAAAGTTAGTTAATGCGGGCGCGGGACTCTAAGTGTTTAAAACTCTACGTAAGACGCGATGCCATTATTAAATTATTTATTTATGCCTGTATTTAATGTTTTATTGTTGTATTTTATTATAAAAATCCTAAAAAATTATTTTACAAAATTAGTGTAATTTTATGGTTAATGGCTGGACGGGAGGGTCAAAATTGGGTGTCAACAGATGTCCCTCTTTGTATGGAGATGATGGAAGAATCTTCGGACAAAGACGTTGACTCATAGCCAATTTTGTCTCGATCTTCGCACTGCGTAAATGTTGGGCGGTAGACAAGCGCCGACGCAAAAATCAAACCGGCCCCAAAGGTCGAGTTATGACGACACTGGGTTACCATGGTCTAAACACCAAGGCGGGCTAATGCGGACTCAAAGCTGTCCCAGTGTCGAGTTATGACGACACTGGGTTACCATGGTCAAAACACCAAGGCGGGCTAACGCGGACTTAAAGCTGTCCCAGTGTCGAGTTATGATGACACTGGGCTATGGTGTAAAAAGTAAAAGAATATAACTGGCTTGAACCTGGAGTGTACTGCTATGGCTTGTGGTGCTGGGTTCTACGGTGGTGTGGAGCGAGTGTACCGACGCTTGAGGCCGCTTCTGCCAATCGTTGGGAAGGTTGGCCCCCCAACAGATTGCCCCGGTTCGCTGTAAGAGAAAATCCACGTTGTGCTCCTGCTCCTGCATGCTAAGACTTGAACAAACGGTTAGTGCATAACTGTTAAGGCAAAATGATGATGCATAATTTTAAAGTAATGCAACTGTGAGTAGAAAAGGTTATCCTGCAAAATATGATGCCTGCTGTGTTGATGCGATGCTGCAAATGCTGTGATTTCGCCCTTGCACGGACGTGTTGCGATTGTGAATGCGGATACGTTGTCCTTGCTGCAATTGCCCCTGTAGACTAAAGCTCAAGAAAGAGTTAGTGCATAACTGCTAAGGCAAAATGATGACGCATCATTTTAAAAACAATGTGACTGTGAGTAGAAAAGGTTATCCTGCAAAATGTGATGCCTGCTGTGTTGATGCGATGCTGCAAATGCTGTGATTTTTCGACCTTGCACAGACGTGTTGCGATTGTGAACGCGGATATGTCGTCCTTGCTGCAAATGTACCTGTAGACTAAAGCTCAAGAAAGAGTTAGTGCATAACTGCTAAGACAGAATAAAGCATGAATGAGAGGAAATGCAATTTTGAGAACAGAGAAAATCGTCCCTGTGCAGATGTGATATGCTGATGATGGCGTCGTTTTCGGACTTGTCGCGGCCGATAACGCCGTCGTTCGACGGGCGCCGCCTTGGCGTCGTTGCGTAGACGCAATCGATGGTGTCGTTCGACACAATGTTGATAACGCCGCGTTCGGACGTGTTCTTCGGGCGTCGTTGCGTAGACGCAATGCTGATGGTGTCGTTGCTTGGACACAATGCTGATGATGTCGTTGCCTGGACATAATGTTGCTGGCGTCGTTGCGTAGACGCAATCGATGACGCCGCCGTTCGGACGTGTTGCCGCCGTCGTTGCGTACGCACGCGATGTCGATGTCGCCGCCTTGACATAACGCGATAACGCCGTTACTGGGCGTGTTCTTTGCGGGCGTCGTTGCGTGACGCAATGCCGATGGTGTCGCTGCTTGGACACACGCCGACGCCGCGTTACGGACGTTCCGCCGGGCGTCGCTGCGTAGACGCACGCCGATGATGTCGCTGGACATAATGCCGGCGACGCCGCTTCGGACGTGTTGCTTCCGGGCGTCGTTGCGCACGCCGGCGACGCCGCGTTCGGACGTGTTGCCGGGCGCCGTTGCGTGACGCGCCGGCGATGTCGTTGCCTTGACATACGCCGATAACGCCGCCGTTCGGACGCGTTGCCGCCGGGCGCCGTTGCGTAGACGCAATCGGCGATGTCGCCGCTCGACATAACGCCGGCACGCCGTCGTTCGGACGTGTTGTTGTTGGCATCGCTGCAGACGCACGCCGATGATGTCGCCGTCGACATAACGCCGACGCCGCGTTCGGACGTGTTGCCGCCGGCGCCGCTGCGTGACGCAATCGATGGTGTCGCCGCTTGGACACACGCCGGCGACGCCGCGTCGGACGTGGCCGTTCCGCCGGCGCCGTTGCAGACGCACGCGATGATGTCGCTGGACATAATGCCGATGACGCCGTTGTTCGGACGTATTGCCGCCGCTTCCGTAGAATAAATGCTCCGCGAGCTAAGCTTGAGAAAACGTTAGTGTATACCGCTTAAACGAAATGATAAATGTATATAAGAAGTGCAATTTTACGGTCGAGATGTCGCCCCCGATTATGCCCGATCGAATGAGATGTTGCCCTTGCACTGCAACTTTCGAATTGTTATGATGCCTGTGGGGTCTGCGATGCGCGCGTTGCAAGTTGGACTGAATGCCCGCGTTGATGCGCTAGGTTGTGTTGCGTCAATCTGAACTTTGATAGCCGATTGTTGATGCCCTTCTGCCGCCGCTTCACGGATTTTGAATTTTGGGATTTTTGTCATATCTTCGCCTCGCTATTTCTTCTGCGAAGAAACTTCTTGCCGTATTTTCGCTTGGCTATTGCATTTCGCTTTTGTTAATATGAAAAGACCGCGCCAAAGAAAATTTTGTGAGTTTTGGGGGGTCGATTCATTGACTTCGCCGCTTGTCCTCGACATCTGCGTGCACAGCGCTGGATTTGCACTCGCCCTGCAGTTTCCTACATTGTCCCGCTGAGAAGGTGTCACGCTTCTTCTTCGAGACTGCTGCCTATAGGAACTAAGACAGTTCCGACTGCTCGCCGATGCCCTTGAATCGGTCACGTTTGGACCGTGCCTTTGATCTTGTGAAATATTGATGCTCTGCCATTGCTAAGTCAAATACAAATCGACCTTTGGGGAGATGATAAATCTTTCTAAAAATGCAACAAACGGTGTTAGCATAAAGCACATAATTTGCAGGTATCTAGCAGATATATTGCACATAGCATATTCAAATGTTTCCTAACATGCAGGGGGACCTCTTTATGCCAGAGGTAAGCCTAAACGTCACTCATGCGAGATTATGACGGATTTGTCCAAGTCGTCCAACTATAATGCCTTTGTTGGAAATGGCGACCAAATGACGGTGCACTTTTCCCAATTTCAGCATGTCATGATTGGGTTTGGATTTGTCTGTTATTGCCACGCTACACATAATATGCTGGTTGGTCGTTTGGGTTGAGAAACCCGTCGACAAGTTTGGTGTCTTCCTAATTGTGGTGTCGATGCCAAGGACCAACCCACCTAAGGTGAATGCATGCATGCCCTAAGATAAAGGGTGGTATAGCTCTATCTTAAGTTTCTAAGATTTGGCTTTTCTGGACGCAAGGTTCCCGAGCGGACAACTCGAGTGAGAAGGCTACGCGGCTGATCAGACGAACCGATCTAACTCCGCGCAGGCGCCAACTCTCCTAAAATTTGGATATTTTTTGAAAGAAATTTGCGGGTGCGCGGAGCACACCAAATACGTGAGTGTGTGATTTGTGTGAATTTTCCAGAATGGAAGAAATATGAGCGGAATGCCAGTTTAGGGAAAGCAGTAAAGCAAGTAGCAAAAAATAAACAAAATACAATACACAAAAAATTAAATGCAAAATAATTGCCAAATAATAGCCCTAGGTCTGTTGTGGTTAAGAACCTAAAATCCCGATTGAGTCGCCATTTTGTCACAAGACTTTTTCGACCGCGACATTTTTAAAATAAAAATGGCTCCTTCTCAAAATAAAAGTGTTAGACAATAATAAAATGCTAAATAGTTAAAAATGGTTTAAGAGGGTGTTTAAAGGTTAATTTTAAAAATAAAAGGATGCTAAAAATGCAAAATGCTAAAAGAGGTGCTAAAAATGCTAAAGCTAAAGTGCTGAAAGTAGTGCTAATATACTAAAGTACAAAAGAATGCTAGGAGGTGCTAAAATATTAAGGACGGAATGTGCTAAAGGTGTTAAATGCTAAAGGGCGATTAAAAGTGCTAAAAAGGGCTAGAAATGCTAAAGAATGCTAGGAAGGTGCTTTACGGATTAATTATGTATTTATGCAAAGGTTATTTAGTTAGGTATGCTACTAGCTAAATTAATCTTGCTTAACCTGCGCGTAATATTATATAAAATGCTTTAAGACGATTTTTGAGAGTTTAGGAGAGATCTGTATTTTAATAAGAAACAAAATGTTGGTTTTATGATGCAAGTTAAATCATTTAAATCGTTTTTACAGAATTTAGGCATGCTCAACAGTCCTAAAGGACAAATAAAGTAGAAGTGCATTTCTGATTATGAATTACTTCCCCACCTTATATGTTTGAAACTTAATTGTTCTAGATATCCTAAATATTACAGAAATAGAGTAATTAAATTACAATAATCAGATAAATGAATGAATAGTGAGTAAAGAGGATGGGATTTAAGAGTGCTCTTTACGCGGATGACGACGTCCTATTTGTTTTTCTAGGAATTTCTGAAACGGGGACGCGAACGCGGATGCACATAGACGCGGGTTGCCATTTGAAGTAGCTTGTGATGAGTCTTGCCGGGAGACTCTTCATTTTTTGCTCCGATGCATTTCATGTAAAAAAAAGAAAGTGATAAGGATTAGTATATGTCCAAATTTTCATACGAATAATAAATGAATATCAACATAGAATTTTAACACATTTTTTTTTAGTAATTTCATTCGGCAATTCAAGAAAAACGAGCCTGGAATAAACATGTCGACCCAAACATGCAATTTCCAGATTTAAAGTAAGGACAAATCAACATGCAGGGAGGCCCGGTTAATTACTTATAGACCAAAACGAAACAGGTACCAGTTATCAGGGATTTAAAACTGATCACGAACACCAAGAAAAGCCAACTACAAGGGTAACATACATGGAGTATATTTGGATATACTCTTGCTTGTATGTACACAGTATACCCCCTTTTTAGAATGAATTCCTTTAAACACACAGGGGGTGGGGCAGGTTCGGGGCTAGATATTTAGGTGAACAGATTACAAAACAGGTTCGCTTTATGGGATGCTCCTAGATACGCAAATTCCAGCTTCGACCCAACAAACAAGAAATACCCAATCAAATTGAGTCTAGCATGGTTTCTTGTTTAAGACCATTGGTTTAGGGACTATCTAACATCGATTGGTTTTGCGTATAAGGCATGACAGAGAGAGGGAAGATATATTGACTATTTCTTTTATCCTATTGTCACAGGTCATGGGAACAAGCCAATGGGCCAAAGGAATAACAATCCAAATATTTCATAAGTATCCAGAATTACATATCTTTGACAGATAATCAACTTAAGGGGAATTTTAGCAATTAATAATTTAGACATACATTTAGCAAACTGATCCTAGATTAACTAAGCACATACTTTCTCATAATCAAACATTAGGAAAGTGCCCATTGACCTTGACAAAGTTTTAAGTAATTCCGCAATCAGACCACTGTCGCGCCACAACTAATAGACATCCCAGGCTACAACTAAAGGCGAAGTCGTTAAGTATTATCCATTCAATTGGAAAAGACTAAACATGCTTGGTTGCACATAGAGTAATTCTGCATAAGCTACATATTTTACTAGGATGGATTCATACAAATGAGACCTAGGGTCATGATATATTCAGATGTACAGTAGTGTGTTTCAACATTTGTATATATCTCATATTTAAATATTAGCTAGTAAAACAGGTCGGCAAGCCATAAACATCAATGAGAGTATTTTACTATCCATTATCTTACCCAGTAAGTAAATAATTACAGTAACATCAGGCAGTTTTTAGACATGAAGATCAAATTTGAATACATACAGAAAATAAGCCTGTGAATTCTCACATCGCCAACAGATGCGTAATACATTCATATATTGTGTTTTGACTGACCAAGAGTTATAATCTAAAGGAAACCATATCAAAACAGGACCATTACTTAGCAACCATTTTCAACATGAACAATTTTAGCACCTGGCACAGTGACATGTACTTCTAGCAGACAGCCTAATAACTAAACCAAGCATACACATACATTCGCATCTCTTACGTTAGTTATTTAACATACCATATTTCAGACCTTCATTCGACGAATGCTTAGAAGGCAGAATACCCACATATTGAGACAACAAATACGAATATACACGATACAACAGCAATCAGGATAAAACAAGCTTCACATAATTGAATATGAAATCAGAATTTCATAAAGACAGATTTACCTTCTCCTGACAAATGACCGGCAACAGATCAAGTCGCTTCGGTCCACTCGACGGGCTTTGGGTTTGCGATGCGAATAGAAGGGCGAAGTTTATGGTGTTGGGTTCTTTGCTGGAACTAAGAAAGGGACTCGAACTTCCTGTTCTTATGAAAACTAAAGGTCTGGGTGCTGTGTTACCCTGTGTTCTTCGACTAGACTTCACCGCGCCCTCCCGCCGCTCGTGTTCTTGCTATCCCCTTTGCATGCCTAATCGTTCTTGATTTTATAGCTCATCGTCTGGGTCTAAGTTCGGTAAGTAATAAAGGCGAATTTTTGCTGAGATTTCGTGCTTAATTCGTGTGATTTCTTGACGAGATTTCGTAGCGATTTGTTATGGTAAGTTGCGATTTAGGAAGATTTGGGTTCGATTCACGGATTCTCAAAGCGAGAATCACGCAGGAAGGCGCGCTGATGGGTGCGAGGTTTGAGAGGCGCGGTTTACATTTTTAGGGTCATTGCGTGGGTTTTGTTTTGTTGAGGACGATCGGGGAATGTAAAGGCGAGGCGAAATGGATCAATGAGCCATGTAATAAAGACGTGGCTCGCGACGGTTTGGGCTTCGTGGGTAGTGAAAGAGAAGGACTCATGCGTAGATGGGCTAGAGATTTCTGGTCGCGTTGTTCGTGGAAGGGCTGGGTCAATTAATTAAGGGTAGTTAGTTATTAATTAGTCTTTTAATTAGGTATTTAATTCTAGGAGTTAATTAATTAGTTAGCTAGTTAATTCTAGGTAAGTGTATTATTAATTAATTAACAAATGTGATTAAATTAATTAGGTGCTTTATTATAATTATCTAGGTGCTACATTAGTCTAATTATTTAGGTGCTAAATGCGGGCGCGTTATTTAATTAATGCTTAATACTTTAGAATGCGACGCTATTATTTAAAATCTTATTGTTATGCATTATTGCGAAGTTAAATTAAAATTGCATTGAGTTTATATTAAATTACGTAAATGCTGAATGCAAGTACGATATTTAAGAATCGTTTAAAGCTTTATAAATGCGGTGCTATTAAATGCATATATCAGATTAAAATTGATTTTAAATTACAAATGATTACTAATAAATGCGGCTATGCTACCTGACACGACGTTATCGCTAAATTATTTATTTTATGCATTTATTAATTATTTAAGAATTACGACAAAGCTTAAAGTTAGTTAATGCGGGCGCGGGACTCTAAGTGTTTAAAACTCTACGTAAGACGCGATGCCATTATTAAATTATTTATTTATGCCTGTATTTAATGTTTTATTGTTGTATTTTATTATAAAAATCCTAAAAAATTATTTTACAAAATTAGTGTAATTTTATGGTTAATGGCTGGACGGGAGGGTCAAAATTGGGTGTCAACAGTCACGTGGGGCCCACCCGAGGAATTTTACGTTTTGTGGGGCCCACGAGGGTTACGGAATTTTGTGGACGAATGAGAGGGCGACACGTGGTACCCCCACACATGGTCTTGGTCAAATTTAGTAAGGGTAAAATGGTCATTGACCATCTTGGAAGATAAGTCTTCAAAGCTTGAGATTGTTGACCAAGTCAACTTGCCACTTGGGCTTGATCCTAGTGAAACTCATCCTAGCCACTCATGTGTTGCAATCTAAGCCCTCCAATGTGTTTTATATACTAAGCTAGTGCAAGACAAGCCCTTCTAACACTTAGAATTTTTCACACACTTTGTTCTTCAACATAGTTGCTCTCGGGTTTGGCTAAGCTCTCACAAGAATTTTTTGTAGTTTTGATCCATTATTCACAAGACTTAAACCCAATGTCCCTAAGGGTATTGTAAGGATATCTCAATAGAAAGATTTCAGAAAAACGACGTTTTCGTATTAGTCGCAAGGCGAAAACCTAAGTAGTTTTCCTAGTTTTGGATTGGAAATGGAAGAGAAGTTGGTGGTGAACTTCTAAGGGCTTCAAATAGCGGATTGGAGCGTAAAATAAAGGAGCTAAGAATTTGCTAAGGAGCGACTTTGAATCTTGGAATTTTTAAGGGCTTGTAAAGGTATAAATTTTGTCGTTTTAGCAATTAATGTTTACTTATCATTGTAGCTATGGATATTAGCAAGCATGAGATATATAGTATGAAGTTTGATAAGTATATTGGCTATTGGAACCCTAATCCGAAAACTAGCATGTTTAGCCTTAAGATTACAATTCAAGTTGATTATTCGTTTAAGTCGTCGCATGTTGTGTAAGAATGAAATTGTAGTTGTTGAAGTTGTTTATAACTATATAACATGTTAGACCTTAGAACTTGTAATTGGAAAAGGATTGGAAAATACTTTGAGTTGTTGATATGTTGTTGGATGAGAATGGCTTGAATATGGAACTACTTCGTATTAATTGTGGGGCGGAATTTTACACGTATTGTAAGGCGTGTAATCCCCTTTGTTTGGTTGTTGTTTTGAGCCTTAAATGTGGCGTGTTGGTTATTGTATTCAGCCTTGAAAAAGGTGGCAAAGTGAGTAGAAACAAAGGAAGTCGCCGATTTTCCGTAGAATTAGAGAGATACTTAGTATTATTCTACGTTAGAGACTAGAAGTTGATAGTCTTGTTGTGACCATTATAGGTTGACACTTCTACGTACGGCGTATTCGGCTTAGCTTGTGGATTTAGCCGAAAAGGTATGTGAACTATCTCCTCTTCTAGCATGATTCCTTAAGATAAAGAAAGTATTTCCTACTCCTTAAATGATCCATTCCTTGGTTGTATTTGGATTGCCTAAAATAGAATTTGTTCTATGTACTTCCTTGGTTGTACTTTGATGTTTAAATTGTAAGTTGTATAATCCATTGCCTTAGTGAAGTTTGGATTCTTAAGAGTGGAAGTATTTTACTTAAAGTACATAGAGTCTTGAAAAGGAAGTGGTTTCCAAACCTTTTGGCTAGTGCCTTAGTTCCAAAACCTAAAGGTCATTATAATGACTTTAGGGGAGTCAAATGAGTGATTTACTTAATTGTTTTAAAAGAGGAGAAATGACGTGATTTAAGAGAAGTAACTTGTTTTAAAGGTGTGAGTTACTTGAGGTTTAAAAGTAGAAGAAACTTGTTTTCTAAATATTAAGAGACTTGGAGTATTTTGAAAGTTAAGAAACTTGATTTGAAAGTTTGTGATACTTGGTTTTAAGTATAAGTCTCCTGGTTATAAAAAGAATGAAATTGTCTAAAAACCATAAAGGGTTATAACGGCTTTATGGGAAGTTGGTTATAACGGCTTTATGGAAGGTTTAGAAAGTTGTCTATTTTGATTAATGGGCATAAGTTTCCTAGATTGTGAAAATTTGAAGTCACTTGGTTTCAAGCTTTGAAATGAGTTTCTAAAAGTGTAGTAACTTACTTGAAAAATAGACACACCTTGATACTACGGGTGTTAGTATCTTGGGGTTTTACATAGAAAGGAGTCTTTTGAAAAGAATGTACGTACGTAGTACTTTGGCTTGTTTAATTGAGAATTATTCTATGCGTGCCTTGATAAGTACTTTGACTTGTTTAATTGAGAATTATTCTATGTGTGCCTTGATAAGTACTTTGGCTTGTTTAATTGAGAACTGCCTATGTGTGCTGGTAATAGCCGGTTTTGTGCTAGTGGTATATCATTCATTACGGGGTCATTCCCCGGGTTTGTGGCATTTGCATATTCCGTGGATTTGCTACCCACGATGCGAGGAATACCTCATGCGAGTCCGCAAGGGCTTATGCGGGTGAAATAGTCCCATGCGGGCAGGTACAGCCTATGCGAGGAATACCTCTTGCGAGTCCGTAAGGGCTATGCGGGTGAAATAGTCCCATGTGAGGAATACCTCATGCGAGTCCGTAAGGGCTATGCGGGTGAAATAGTCCCTTGTGAGGAATACCTCATGCAGGTCCACGCGACCTATGCGGGTGAAATAGTCCCAGGAGTAGGATTGCTTAATGATACTGCGGGCGGGTGGTCATGCTTGATCGTGAGCTTCCTATTTTATATTGTAAGTATACTACTATTTACTCTCATTGTTAGTAAGGCAATATGTAATGTTATTTGAGTAGTGACTTTGAGGGCATGCGTCCCTGACTTGATATGACTGCTTATGTATTGTGTACTGTAGGTTGGCTATCATACATGTCTCCTGTTTTGTTTAGACTGTTATGATTTCATTACGATTTCATCGCTTCACATACTTGGTACATTCTTCGCATCGACCTCCTTCGGCCGCGTTCATGCCGCAGTTTAAGTGCGTTGTTTGGTGATCGCAGTGTAGGATCCCGCCGAGTTTTGGATAGCTCCTTCATTCGGAGTTTATCTTTTGGTAAAGTTCTTTCAAGCAGTGCTTTTGTACGATTATGGGTACGCGGGCCTTGTCCCGTCATAGTTCAGTATAACTCTTAGAGGTCTGTATTCATATGTGGGATTGGACTCATGTACGGTGAAGTGTCTTTTGTATGTATATTATGGCAGCCTTGTCGGCTTTTCCCTTGTACGTATGTTGGTTTTAAAAAAAAATGAGGTGTTATTTAATTTCCGCAGATTACTTGTGTTGTTAAGGTAGAAAGGTGCCCAGGTAGGGCACCAGTCACGGGCCCGGGGTTTGGGGCGTGACAGAGTGGTATCAGAGCAGTCAGTCCTCGGAATGTCTACAGACCGTGTCTAGTAGAGTCTTGATTATCGGTGTGTTGCGCGCCACACACATAAACAGGAGGCTACAGGACATTTAGGAGTTGGTTTCTATTCTTCTCATTCTAAGATCGTGCCATAGAGCTGTGTTAGTAAGATAAATTCCTCTCTGACGTAATTTTGTGTTACAGTTATGCCTCCGAGGGCAAATACCGCCTGAAGGGCAAAGGAGTAGCAGGAGCTACTAGTCAGACTCATAGAGTTGATAGGGCTTATGCCCAGGGTATACCGGATGTTGTGCCGCAGTCGGCGAGTTTTTCTGCGCCAGGTTTTGAGACCCCAGCACCAGGGCCTCCAGTTTCTCAGTTAGGGGAAGACTATAGGGTCGAGGAAGCGATGTTATTGACCAAGATAAGCGGTGCTACAGCTTCATCACAGGAGGTTATTCGGCCACATGCATGTGTGCAGAGGGTAGAGGGCCAACGCGGAGATCAGCGTAAGAGGGCTAGACCGGTTGGTTATCCCGGTGAGTTTTTGGACGAGCAGCCTAAGCAGCGAGGGAGATATTCGTCCCAGCCTACCCAGTACATACCCCCGCAGGCCACAAGTGGGAGATTTGACCCCACAAGGTATTTAAGATTCGGTCCAAGTTCCAGGAGTCGAGGTTCTCAGAGGAGCAGAGGACTTTCTAGGTCGAGGCCACCTATTCCTCAGTGTCTCAGATGTGGTAAGCGTCATTCGGGGAAATGCCGTTATGGCACAGGTGTTTGTTTTTATTGTGGCCGTCCGGGCCATATTCTGAGGGTATGTCCTTTTAGAAGGAGCACCGGTGAGGTGGCTCAGCCTATGAGGCCGGTAGTTGGTTCCCTTTCCTCCACAGTTGTGCGTCCCCCAGGACAGGGTGTTCAGATGTCAGCCAGCCGTGGTAGAGGTCAGGGTGGAGTTTATAGTTCTGGCGGTCCTTCGAACCGCAGAGATGACGTGACTACTGGGCAGGATCAGGAGGCGACATCGCACGGGGTTACAGGTATATTTCGATTCTTTTGAATCATACGTGCATTGATAGATTCAGATTTTACCCTAGCGTATATGTTTTCCCTTTATTGCTAGAGTTGTAAAGTGATAGTACCCCAGAGGTAGGGATACCTTGATTAGTAAAGTGAGAAGTTAAGAATATTGACAAGAATGGTAAGTGAACTGAGACTATAGTTGTGTAGAGTTCACACGTAGTAATTGCCCCATAACAGTGTAAGACCAATAGGGAAGATTGTACAGTAGAAATACTTTGGCTTATGTGACGAACCTCTAGTGAATAGGGGGGGATAGGGTGAGAAGTACCTTGAGATAAGAGAGAGATTTATTTCAGACTAAGAACGAGAAGTTAAGTGTGACGATGAGTCGGGTTATGGACTCATTTCGGGTCAACCGGTAGTATGGAATGGGGTGATGTCAGTTAGAAATGGTCCCGTTATGTGGTAGGGTCCCGAGGATGCCAGGCCCAAGTTTAGTTAATCGTTGTACGAGTTCGTGGACGTTGCTCCACCTAACTAGGTCGTAAGGACCGAGAAGAGCCTTAGCGGAAATTCAAGTAGCATAATGGCCAAGTTTGGCTAGTAACTCCAAGGATTGGGGAACAAGAAACAATATTGAGATTTTGTACGTATGTTATGTGGTGGCCATGTGTGGCATCGTTGGTCTTGTGCAGTTTTGATTGATAGGCATAGTATAGAGTTTATGCCGGAGTTTGTATAGCTTGGCAACCGACTAAGAACATTCGGGGACGAATGTTTCTAAGGGGGGAAGAATGTTACACCCAGTAAGTCCAGGACATGTAAAATAGAATGTACGTAAGGAATCAAGACTTGGAAATTAGTACGAAAGGAAGAATTGTTTTTCCGACGGAAAAATCTTTCGAACGTCGGAAAGGAGAAATGTTCGTTAAGGAGAATTAGATTCTCAAAATGCATTATTTGAAGAGTATGGAACTTATTAACATTATGGAAATTTATTTTTACGGATTTGGTCACGTGGGGCCCACCCGAGGAATTTTACGTTTTGTGGGGCCCACGAGTGTTACGGAATTTTATGGACGAATGAGAGGGCGACACGTGGCACCCCCACACATGGTCTTGGTCGAATTTAGTAAGGGTAAAATGGTCATTGACCATCTTGGAAGATAATTCTTCAAAGCTTGAGATTGTTGACCAAGTCAACTTACCACCTGGGCTTGATCCTAGTGAAACTCATCCTAGACACTCATGTGTTGCAATATAAGCCCTCCAATGTGTTTTATATACTAAGCTAGTGCAAGACAAGCCCTTCTAACACTTAGAATTTTTCACACACTTTGTTCTTCAACATAGTTGCTCTCGGGTTTGGCTAAGCTCTCACAAGAATATTTTGTAGTTTTGATCCATTATTCACAAGACTTAAACCCAATGTCCCTAAGGGTATTGTAAGGATATCTCAATAGAAAGATTTCGGAAAAACGACATTTTCGTATTAGTCGCAAGGCGAAAACCTAAGTAGTTTTCCTAGTTTTGGATTGAAAATGGAAGAGAAGTTGGTGGTGAACTTCTAAGGGCTTCAAATAGCGGATTGGAGCGTAAAATAAAGGAGCTAAGAATTTGCTAAGGAGCGACTTTGAATCTTGAAATTTTTAAGGGCTTGTAAAGGTATAAATTTTGTCATTTTAGCAATTAATGTTTACTTATCGTTGTAGCTATGGATATTAGCAAGCATGAGATATATAGTATGAAGTTTGATAAGTATATTGGCTATTGGAACCCTAATCCGAAAACTAGCATGTTTAGCCTTAAGATTACAATTCAAGTTGATTATTCGTTTAAGTCGTCGCATGTTGTGTAAGAAGGAAATTGTAGTTGTTGAAGTTGTTTATAACTATATAAAATGTTAGACCTTAGAACTTGGAATTGGAAAAGGATTGGAAATGACTTTGAGTTGTTGATATGTTGTTGGCCGAGAATGGCTTGAATATGGAACTACTTCGTATTAATTGTGGGGCGGAACTTTACACGTATTGTAAGGCGTGTAATCCCCTTTGTTTGGTTGTTGTTTTGAGCCTTAAATGTGGCGTGTTGGTTATTGTATTCGGCCTTGAAAAAGGTGGCAAAGTGAGTAGAAACAAAGGAAGTGCTGCCCGATTTTCCGTAGAATTAGATCAGATACTTAGTATTATTCTACGTTAGAGACTAGAAGTTGATAGTCTTGTTGTGACCATTATAGGTTGACACTTCTACGCACGCGATTCGCTTAGCTTGTGGATTTAGCCGAAAAGGTATGTGAACTATCTCCTCTTCTAGCATGATTCCTTAAGATAAAGAAAGTATTTCCTACTCCTTAAATGATCCATTCCTTGGTTGTATTTGAATTGTCTAAAATAGAATTTGTTCTATGTACTTCCTTGGTTGTACTTTGATGTTTAAATTGTAAGTTGTATAATCCATTGCCTTAGTGAAGTTTGGATTCTTAAGAGTGGAAGTATTTTACTTAAAGTACATAGAGTCTTGAAAAGGAAGTGGTTTCCAAACCTTTTGGCTAGTGCCTTAGTTCCAAAACCTAAAGGTCATTATAATGACTTTAGGGGAGTCAAAGGAGTGATTTACTTAATTATTTTAAAAGAGGAGAAATGACGTGATTTAAGAGAAGTAACTTGTTTTAAAGGTGTGAGTTACTTGAGGTTTAAAAGTAGAAGAAACTTGTTTTCTAAATATTAAGAGACTTGGAGTAATTTGAAAGTTAAGAAACTTGATTTGAAAGTTTGTGATACTTGGTTTTAAGTATAAGTCTCCTGGTTATAAAAAGAATGAAATGGTCTAAAAACCATAAAGGGTTATAACGGCTTTATGGGAAGTTGGTTATAACGGCTTTATGGAAGGTTTAGAAAGTTGTCTATTTTGATTAATGGGCATAAGTTGCCTAGATTGTGAAAATTTGAAGTCACTTGGTTTCAAGCTTTGAAATGAGTTTCTAAAAGTGTAGTAACTTACTTGAAAAATAGACACACCTTGATACTACGGGTGTTAGTATCTTGGGGTTTTACATAGAAAGGAGTCTTTTGAAAAGAATGTACGTACGTAGTACTTTGGCTTGTTTAATTGAGAATTATTCTATGTGTGCCTTGATAAGTACTTTGGCTTGTTTAATTGAGAATTATTCTATGTGTGCCTTGATAAGTACTTTGGCTTGTTTAATTGAGAACTGCCTATGTGTGCTGGTAATAGCCGGTTTTGCTAGTGGTATATCATTCATTACGGGGTCATTCCCCGGGTTTGTGGCATTTGCATATTCCGTGGATTTGCTACCCACGATGCGAGGAATACCTCATGCGAGTCCGCGCGGCTTACGCGGTGAAATAGTCCCACGCGCAGTACACCTATGCGAGGAATACCTCACGCGAGTCCGTAAGGGCTTACGCGGTGAAATAGTCCCACGCGAGGAATACCTCACGCTGGGTCCACGCGACCTACGCGGTGAAATAGTCCCGTGAGTAGGATTGCTTAATGACATCGCGCGGGTGGTCCTGCTTTGATCCTGAGCTTCCTATTTTATATTGTAAGTATACTACTATTAACTCTCATTGTTAGTAAGGCACTGTGTACTGTTATTTGAGTAGTGATTTTGAGGGCATGCGTCCCTGACTTGATATGACTGCTTATGTATTGTGTACTGTAGGTTGGCTATCATACATGTCTCTGCTTTGTTTAGATCGTTATGATTTCATTACAAGCATTTCAGCTTCACATACTTGGTACATTCTTCGTACTGACCTCCTTCGGGGGGCTGCGTTCATGCCGCAGGTTTAGGTACGCTGTTTGGTGATCGACAGGTGTAGGACCCTGCTCAGAGTTTTTGGATAGCTCCTTCTGTTCGGGAGTTTATCTTTTTGGTATAAGTTCTTTCAGTACAGGCTTTTGTACAGTTATGGGTACGGTGGGGCCTTGTCCCGTCATAGTTCAGTATAACTCTTAGAGGTCTGTATTCATATGTGGGATTGGACTCATGTACGGTGAAATGTCTTTTGTATGTATATTATGACAGCCTTGTCGGCTTTGCCGTTGTACGTATGTTGGTTTTAAAAAAAAAAAGAGGTGTTATTTAATTTCCACAGATTACTTGTGTTGTTAAGGTAGAAAGGTGCCCAGGTAGGGCACCAGTCACGGGCCCGGGGTTTGGGGCGTGACAACTTCCTCTTTTAAAATCAAGTTACTACACTTTTTAAATTCAACTCAAGGCTTTAAAATCAAGTAACTTCTACTTTCAACATTAAGACACTTATTCTTTCAAATCAAGTAACTCATCCTTTTCGAATAAAGTCACTCCTATCTTTTAAAATCAAGTACTATGATGAATCCGATATCATTTAAAACATGTACGTCCACCGTACTACACATTTTATAAGGTTCATGCTCAAAGAAAGATAGGAAGAGTTCCACATACCTCTTCGGCTTAATTCACACGCTAAGTAGAATGTGACACCCGTAGTACTCCAACCTAAAATGACAATAGCATTTCTATCAACTTCAAGCTTTTTAAGGTAGATTAATACCAATTAAGGGTCTCTTATTCTATGGAAAATTGGGCAGCACTTCCCCTGCTTATACGTACTTTTCCACCTTTTTCAAGGCCCGAATTCAACAACAAAGCAAGCCCCATTTAAGGCACAACCAAAACAACAACCAAAGGGGATTACATGCCAACTTGACGTGTAAAATTCTGCCCCACAATCATATAAAAACAGTCCATAAAACAGTCCATAATAAATCAACATTAAGGGTACAATGTGAAGCCTTTAGCACCCTTATTCCTTAGGACTTTCTTAGCCATTTTACAACATTAAACATGCAAGTTGGTGGCTGATTTTCCAGCATATATATATGTCTAAAACAGTCCCAAAACTGCCCACAATATCCAATAATTTAATGGGCCATTCTCGGCCACTACAACAACTACATATCCAAAGCCCTTTTCCTTAATTCCTTTAAATCCAATTCTCATTTCAACATGTTATATAAATCATATAAACTATCGACAACAATATTTCCTTCATTATATAACATGCAACAAGTGAAAATAACCACAACAAGACCAACGAATTTGGCCCCAACATCCAATATTGTCCAAACCTTTTTTAATCTTCATTCTTTTTAGTACAAGCTCATTTATACATTACTACAACATGTAATCTTCAATTACTTCAAGAGGAAAAATGATCCTTACCTCAAATATGCACAAAACAGTCCAAGCTAAAGTCGATCCTTAGGTTAGTCTTAGCTCCTATTCTTCAAGTTTCAATCACATGTATATATCCCTTAGAAGCTTATAACCAACTTCACTTCATATTTCAACACCAAAAAGTTGAAGGAACGCCCTAGGGTTTCAAACCCTAATCTCACGGCTAAAGGAGAATTTTAGGGGTTAATGGTGTTTATCTTAGCTTATCACTTGGTTAGGGACCTTAATCTTGTATTAGTAATCAAACTTAGAAGATTAGAAATCTTGTTCTTCAAGTTCTTGCCATGGCCGAAACAATAGAGAGAGAAGAGAGAGATAAAACTTTGGTGAGATTTGTCTAAGTGTTGAAGTGTCTTGCAAGCTTGTATATATAATATCTAGAGTCCAAGTCAACAATACAAGTGTTCAAGTGAATGGGGGACACTTGTCCCCCTCTCATTGGCCGAAAATCCATCACAAAATCTCTAGATATTTTCCAATTCTCTTACAAACGAAAGGCCCCGCGAAATTGTGAAATTTTGACGGGCCCTATATTATTAGATATGATCCTTAAGAAAAAGTAATTTTTCTTTCGCTCTAAAATTCAAATTTTATTTCCTTACATACGTTTTCATATCATTTCCTTGGAAATACGGGGTGTAACAAGTTTGGAGGATGAAGATATTTGTGAACAAAGTCTTGCAAAGCTAAGTATATAATTGGTGTATGTAGCACAAGTGGAGGGGGAACCCATGAACCCCACTTGTCCACTTGTTTTTCTTTTCACAAAATATCTCCCACACTTAGCCAAATTCTAAATTTTTCGATGGCCTCCTACTTCATATTGCCATGACTTAATAATATAACACTAATTCCATAACTCTATTGGAAAGAATTCAACTACTAGTATTACTTCTCGTCGTCACATTTGTTGTATCCAAAATTATTCCATATATAAAATGTAAATATACTTTCCTTCCAACATTCAAATCTTATTTCCTTAATTACGTTCTCACTTATATGCCCTGGAATTACGGGGTGTAACATTCTTCCCCCCTTAGAAATATTCGTCACAAATGTTCATAATAGGTCTCAAGCTATACAGATTTCTGCATAGTCTCCTTTAAATATACCTACCAACCTATACTCAGCAAACACAAAGATGCCTCATATGGACACAATATAACGCATAGTCCCATTCATCAATCAAAATAGTAAAATAGTGATTGGAATTACCTGTAGGCATCGGGAACAAGCGAGGATACTTCCTCTTCATCTCATCTTCTGCTTCCCACGTCATCTCTTCCCTATTATTGTTCTGCCACAATACCTTGACAGAAGCCACATCTTTAGTCTGTAACCTTCTAACCTGGCGATCAAGTATGGCTATGAGACTCTCCTCATAAGACAATTCCTCTGTCACCTGGACATCATCTACTGAGAAGACTCTAGAAGGATCACCAATACACTTACGCATCATCGTTACATGAAAAACTGGATGTACCACTTCCAAATCAGATGGTAGATCCAATTCATAGGCAACCTTGCCTATCCTACGAATAACCTGATAAGGCCCAATATATCTAGGGCTAAGCTTCCCTTTCTTACCGAACCTCATCACACCCTTCATGGGTGATACCTTCAAGAAATACCCAATCATCAAGCTGAAATTCTAAGTGTCGACGTCGATTATCTGCATAAGACTTCTGTCGACTCTGGGCTGCTAATAATCTCCCCTGGATAAACTTCACCTTATCAACAACTTGCTGAATCATGTCTGGGCCAAGTAACTTAGTCTCACCCACATCAAACCAACCAATAGGTGACCTGCACTTCCTCCCATATAAGGCCTCGTACGGAGCCATCTGAATGCTAAAATAGTAGTTGTTGTTATACGCAAACTCAACGAGTGGTAAATGATCCTCCCAGGTACCTCTGAAGTCAATAGTACAGGCTCTCAACATATCCTCTAGTGTCTGAATAGAACGCTCTGCCTGCCCATCAGTCTGAGGATGAAATGTTGTGCTAAGACTCACCTGTGTCCCCAATCTCTTCTGGAACGATCTCCAAAAGTTAGAGCTGTAAACTGATATCCTCAATCTGATATAATAGATGTGGGAAAACCATGCAGTCTCACAATCTCCCTGATATATAGCCTAGCATAGTCCTCAGCTGAGTAAGTAGTCCTGACTGGAAGAAAATGGACTGATTTCGTCAGCCTATCCAAAATAACCCATATGGAGTCATACTTCCTCTGAGTATGAGGTATGCCTGTAACGAAGTCCATATTAATCACTTCCCACTTCCAATTCGGGATCTCTATCTCATGCAATAATCCAACAGGCTTCTGATGCTCAACCTTAACCTGTTGATAATTCGGGCACTGCGCAACAAACTCCGCTATGTCCTTTTTCATTCCATCCCACCAATATACGCATCTGAGGTCATGATACATCTTTGTTGACCACAGATGAATAAAATACCTAGCATTGTGTGCCTCTCCCATAACCTGTTGTCGTAGTCCTGCAACCTCAGGTACACACAACCTGCCTTCATATCGTAGCACCCCATCAAGTGCAACCTCAAATAGAGTCTTCTCCTTTCGAAGAGTTGCATCTCTATACTGTGCCAGAACAGGATCCTCATACTGATGACTCTTCACATCTTCTACGATAAAGGACTCAGCAACTCCTCGAATAAGAACTCCACTGCCTTCGAAATCGGCCAACCGGACTCCAAGGCTCGCTAGCTGGTGTATCTCATGAACCATCTCCTTTCTTTGCGGTTGCACATCCGTCAAGCTACCCATAGATCGACGGCTAAGAGCATCTGCTACCACATTGGCTTTCCCTAGGTGGTACAAGATATCAACATCATAGTCCTTAAGTAACTCTAACCACCGTCTCTGTAGTTAGTTCAGCTCCTTCTGCTTGAAGATATATTAGAGACTCTTGTGATCCGTGTAAATATCAACATGAACTCCATATAAATAATGTCTTCATATCTTCAAAGCATGTATCACTGCCGCTAACTCCAAATCATGAGTAATGTAATTTTTCTCGTGCTTCCTGAGCTGTCGGGATACATAAGCTATAACCTTACCATATTGGATCAACACACAACCTAGCCCAACATCCGAAACATCACAATAAATGACATAACCCTTTAGTTCTTCAGGAAAAGTTAGAACTGGAGCCGTAGTCAACTTGTCCTTCAACAACTGGAAGCCTTGCTCACAAGCGTCCGTCCATTGGAAGTTAGCTGCCTTCTGAGTTAGCCTTGTTAAAGGAGCTGAAATCGAGGCAAACTTTTCCACAAACCTCCTGTAATACCCTGCTAGCCCCAGAAAACCGCGTACCTCCATAGGAGTCGTAGGTTTGGGCCAAGTCTTAACTGCCTCAATCTTCTGTGTATCCACCTGAACACTATCAGCTCCGATAATATGCCCCAAGAATGCCACTGAGGCCAACCAGAATTCACACTTAGAAAACTTAGCATACAACTTCCGGTGCTGGAGTACCTTAAGTACCGTCCTCAAATGGTCTGCATGCTCCTCTTCTGATCGTGAATATACCAGAATATCATCAATGAACATGATAACAAACATATCCAAGAATGGCTTAAACACCCAGTTCATCAAATCCATAATACCGCTGGAGCATTGGTCAATCCAAAAGACATCACTCTAAACTCATAATGCCCGTATCGGGTCATGAATGTTTTCTTTGGAATATCTGCCTCCCTGACCCGCACCTTATGATAACCTGACCGCAAGTCTATTTTCGAAAACACTTGGCACCCTGCAATTGGTCAAATAAATCATCAATCCTGGGGAGGGGATACATGTTCTTAATTGTCACCTTATTCAGCTGCCTATAATCAATACACATCCACAGCGATCCATCTTTCTTCTTCATAAATAATATTGGTGCTCTCCAAGGAGATGTGCTAGGCTTAATGAAGCCTTTTTCCAACAAGTCTCTCAGCTGCTCTTTCAACTCCTTCAGCTCTGCAGGTGTCATTCTATAGGGAGGAATAGGAAGACCCGGAAGATCATCTGGGAATACATCTGGGAACTCACTAACTACCCGAACTGACTGAAGAGTCGGTACCTCAGCTTCCGTATCATGCACCCGTACCAAGTGATAAATATAGCCTTTCTGACCATCTTCCTTGCCTTGAGGTATGAAATAAACTTATCCCTCGGCGACGCGGTATTCCCTTTCCATTCTATAACTGGTTCGCCTGGAAACTGGAATCGAACCAACTTCTCTCTACAATCAACGTTAGCATAACAAGAAGCTAACCAATCCATACCCATAATCACATCAAATTCAGTCATGTCTAGCTCTATCAAATTGCTATGGTATGATGACTATATATACCCACCGAACACTTTTTATATACACGCTTAGCTATGACTGAATCTCCTACCGGTGTAGCTACCTCAAAAGGTTCTAACGACTCAGGTTCTATTCCAATTCTACTAGCAACAAAGGGAGATATATAGGATAAAGTGGAACCTGGATCTATCAATGCATATACGTCACGGAAAAAGATCAATAATATGTCTGTGACAACATCCGGTAACGCCTCCTGATCGTGTCTACTTGACAAAGCATAAATGCGGTTCGAAGGACCGCCAGAACTAGAAACTCCACCACGACCTCTACCACGACCTGCTGGCATGTGAACACCCTGCCCTACGGGGCGCATAACTATAGAAGATGATGAACCAGCAACTGACCCAGTAGGTTGAGTCATCCCACCTGTACCATCTCTAAAAGGACATTCCCTCCTCATATGGCCTTGACAGCCGCAAGAAAAACAAGCACTCGTAGGAACGTGACACTCCCTAAAATATTGTCTACCGCACCGAGAACACCGAGGCAAAGGTGGCCTCGACTGAATAGAACCCCTGTGCACCTGTGAACCTGAAGTCCGGGAGCTCTGACCAGGTTCTGAATACCTTGTGCAATCGATTCTCCTACCCGTAGACTGTGGAGGTGAACTCTGTGCTGGCTGGGAAGAATATCTAACAGGCTGCTGAGGCTGCCCGCCTCGAAACTCACCAAAATATCCAGTCGACCTAGCCCTCTTATGCTGGCCTCGGTCGTGCTCCTTGTCTGGCTGATGGCCTCTATGTCGCTCCTCCACCCCCTGCGCATATGCATATATCCGGGCAATATCCATACCTGGCTGAAGAGCCACTACCATGCAACCATCAGTCAGATAGAGATTGAGTCCCATCACATAGCGATGAACTCTATCGGCTATATCAGCCACAATCGTAGGTGTATATCTAGCCATTGAGTCAAACTCCAGGCTATACTCGCGAATGTTCCTGCCACTATGTCTCAACTGTAAGAATCTGTCAACTCTAGCCCTCATCATCTCTGGAGGCAAGAAGTGATCAAGGAATGCCTCTGTAAACTCATCCCATGTAGCTGGAGGAACATCCTCTCCTTTACATAACTCCCAAGACTCGTACCAGTTAGTAGCTATATCCCGCATCCTATATAAAGCCAACTCCACAGACTCAGTCTCCGAAGCCTTGATTACCCTCAGCGTACGCTGCATCTGTCGGATGAACTCCTGTGGATCATCCTCGGGTTGTGACCTAAAAAACTCTGGAGGGTTACAATTCAAGAAGTCACGAACCCTCAAACTGTCGGATCTAGGGTCAACTCCTGGTCCCGGTCTGCGGTTCTGCCTTGCCACCAATCTAGAGAGCAGCTGAACTGCATCTCTCATGGCCCTATCCTCTGCCCCTGGCTGAGGAACTGGAGGCTCAGGTATCGGAACCTCTGGAGCTGCTCTAAGCTCCTCTGGTGATGGCGGTGTAACTGAGCTTGCCTACTGGCGCACAATCTTAGGCATAGACTGGGCGTGTGCCCTAGTAATTCTCTGTGTCTGACTAGTAGCTCATGCTACTGACTTGCCCTTCTGGGCTACTGTCGCTTTCCTCGGAGGCATAGTTATAACACAATAATACGTTAGGGAGGGATTACCCTACTAACATAGCTCTATCGCACGACCTATGAGATGAAAGAATATAAACCAATCCTAAATGTACAGCAGCCTCTTGTTTATAGGTGTGGTGCACAACACACCGATAACCAAGACTCTACTACACACGGTCTGTAGACATTCCGAGGACGAACTACATTGATACCACTTTTGTCACGACCTGAACCGACGGGCCGCGATTGGTGCCCTACATGGGCACCCTTACACCCACACATCACATACAATCAACGGAAGCTAAAGAAAACTCATAATCACATAACAAAGGGATCTTGTCACCTGAACTGTAATAGCAAACTCATATAATAAAACAGGCAAGCCGACAAGGCCGCCACTGTACATAGAAATATCCAAATGAACTACAACTGTACATATGTCCAACACACACGTGACTACAGACCTCTAAGAGTATGACGGTGAAATATGACGCGACAAGGCCCCGTCGTACCCCTAAATATACATAAGCCTATAATCAAGATCCGTACCAAAATGACAAACCTCGAAACAATGGAGCTATCCCAAAGGCTGAGCAAAGATCCTAAGCTCGCATATCACCAAACTGAGTACCTATACCTGTGGGCATGAACGCAGCCCCCCGGAGAAGGGGGTCAGTACAACAATGTACTAAGTATGTAAACATAAAGTACTGTAAATAAGATCATAACTGGCCAAAGATGACAGGGACAAGTATGATAATCGAAATACCAGATCCAACCGTGCCATATAAAATAGTGAGTCAACCGTGCCTTATAAAAATGAGAATCCACTGTGCCTTTTAAAAAGTGAGGGTCAACTGTGCCTTTTAAAAAGTTAGAGTCATATACTGTCATGGGTACCTATACCCGCATCATGGAAGCATGTCCATGGAATCATATACTGTCATGAGTATCTATACTCTTATCATGGATACATGTCCATGGAATCATATACATATAAACATTGTCGGCCCTCTAGCGAGGGACTCAGTGAACAAGTGCTAGGATCTGCGCACGACTGTCATGAGTATCTATACTCGCATCATGGATACATGTCCATTGAATCATAATACATATAACAGTGTCGGCCCTCTAGTGAAGGACTCGGTGAACATTGTCGGCCCATTATGGGACTCGGTGAATGGAATAATAACACTTGCACGAATAGCTATCATGAGCAACCATGTGCAATTTAAATCATCCTTTGACTCTCAATAAAATCTTTAAAGTGAACTTTCATTTTAGTAAAACCAAGGCACTATCATATTATGTATCATTAAGGATTATGATCCAATAGAACTATGTACGTCCGTCGTACACTTACTTCATATAAATCATGCCAAAAAAAGAAAGGATAGTTTCACATACCTTATCAGCTATACCAACACGATAAGTAGAATACGCCTCAATTAGCACTTCAACCTATAATAACAATAACACGTATATCAACTTCATGTTTACTAGTGTAAGTCGTATACCACAAGATGGTTCTCTTTTTATATAAAATTTTGGGCAGCACTTCCCCTATATATACGTACATCCACAACTTACAAACAAGGCCAATAACATCAATAACCAAATATCAATTAAGGACATAACCAAAACAGCAACCAATGTGATCGACACACCTACTTCATGTTAATCCGGCCTCTTAATCCATATAAAAACAGTCCACTAAAATAGTCTACTAAAACAGTTCATACTTCAACAACAACGAGGGTAAAATGTGAAGCTTTCTACATCTTTCTATACCCTTATTCCTTTAGGACATACGTTAGCAATTTACCACATTAAACATGCATAATTGTAACTAAATTTCCAGAATTATACACGCATAAAACAGCCCCAAAAATAGCATAATAATATCCCACAGTTTCCAGCATGTCTCGGCCAGCAACCAAAACCAAAGCCCTTTCCATACTCCTTAAAATCGAATTCATATTTCAACACTTTTATATAAACACTATCAATAATAAGATTTCCTTCAATCTAACATGTAATTAGTGACGATAATAACAATAACAACCAACGAATCCAATATAACAAAATAGTCCTACAATTCGGCTAACTTGCCAAAACTGTGACATGCACTTCTTATTCTCAATTTTTCTTAACACAAGTTCATCTCTTAACTATAACATCATGTAACTTCCAATTACTTCAAGAGGAAAAAGAAATCTTACCTTAATCTTATGCCAAAACAGTCCCTAAGTCTCGGCCACTGCTTCACTTTTGCACCACTTCTTCACGTTATAATAACACACACGTATCCTCTACAAGCTTGTAACCATCTTGCTTTCATGTTTTCCTTCCAACAAGTTCATCTCCAAGCTTAGGGTTTCAAGACAGTTTTCTCGTCCAAGTACCGTGACCCACTGTTTTGGAATGTTAACTTGGCTTAGAACTTAGTTAAGGTGCTTAATCTTGGAAAATAAGTTGATCTTGGTCTTCTTGGCTTAAGGGAATTTTGAAAACTTGAAGGAGAAGGAATAGATAAGAGTTTGGAGGATGAAGATATTTGTGAACAAAGTCTTGGAAAGCTAAGTATATAATTGGTGTATGTAGCACAAGTGGAGGGGGGACTCATGAACCCCACTTGTCCACTTGTTTTTCTTCACAAAAATATCTCCCACACTTAGTCAAATTCTAAATTTCTCGATGGCCTCCTACTTCATAATGCCAAGATTTAATAATATAACACTAAGTCCATAACTCTATTGAAAATAATTCAATTACTAGTATTACTTCTCGTCGTCACATTTGTTGTATCCAAAATTATTCCATATAGAAAATGTAAATATACTTTCCTTCCAACATTCGAATCGTATTTCCTTAATTACGTTCTCACTTATATTCCCTGGAATTACGGGGTGTAACATTCAGGCCCTTTCTTTTGCCAAGGTCTTGATTAGCACCTGCAAGATAATCACAGGGATTTGACAAAATCAACATTAATAGTACCATTTATCAAATTATATTACTGTTTTTTCTCCATATGGATCTCAATTTATCTATTTAATAACGATTTTGAACTCTACCAATTGCAATAGTGGTATCACGATGAATTAAAATAGGAGAAATTTTCTAAAATAATAAATCTCTCAACCAATATCTTCACAAGCTAAAGCGAAATTAATACTCCCTTCGTTTCAATTTATGTGTCATCATTTGACTTGACACGAAGTTTAAGAATGAAATGAAGACTTTTGAAATTTGTGGTCCAAAATAAGTCTTCGATATTTTTGTGGCTATAAAGAATCATAAATGTAAATTGTTTCTAATTATAGAAAACCGACATTCTTTTTGGGACAGACAAAAGGAAAACGGTGGCACATAAATTGGGACAGAGAGAGTAGTTCGGTATTTATGGTAGAGTAACCAATAATGATTTGTTTTTTTGATTTCCAATAAATAATATTATCTCATAAAATTTAAATTATAATCAATAGTAGAACGATAATGAGCAAATAAATTGTGCCAATCTGCATCAGAAAAGTCTTCCAGTACAATCGGATATATTTTATAAAGCAAGCCATATATTTTGTACCAACTAAATTTCTGGTGACTCGCGTTATGGCATGTCAAAGTTCATTAGCTGAATTATTTGTAAACTCTACTGCATATGCTACATCAAGTTCAGTATAACCAGTCACATATCTCAAACTTCTAATTATGCTAGCATATTCTCTTTGATTTGTCACATTATTTTCGCTTTAAATAGAAAATAAGTAAATATTTAAATCAAAGGGAGTTACAACATGCTTGCAATCAGTAATATTATATTTTCTCAAAACCTTCATCCCATGACTCATCTGGAGTTCTCAAGTCTGATTGATTATGACAAAGTAGATTCCCCTATTTAATTATTACGGAGAATGGTTGTGAGAGCTCTCAGCCACATGGATAGTTCAATGTACTCATCGACGTCTAATTCTGAGATGTAATCCAAGTCAGATTAGCATGACATACTCTTCCTGTTTGACGGGGATTCGAAATCAAACTTCTCCTCGGGAGGATAGATGGGACGAGACATTGTTTTAGTCTTTCCAAAATATTTGCTCAAGATGGCAGAGTCTCATGCTATAAAATTATGTTATAAAATGATAGCAATAGCAATATAAGACAAGAGATGTAGACAAAGAAGTAGAGAGGAGGAATTTAGTTTCTTGTTATTTCAAATGTATGTTGATCTTCCTTCAAAGATGAATAACATCTCAATTTATAAAATGAAATCGCTAAGTGAAGGTTACACATATTAAGTACCCAAATTAATAGGTACATGTTTACCCAATGGTGTTGTACATTCAGGGGTATGGCGGGGCCCTATCCCGTCACAGTTGTTATTCTTAGAGGTCTGTAGTCATATCTTGTGGATTGGGTTGTAAAGAAAAAAAAGATGTACTGTTCTGTTTTTGGATTATGTAAAATGTACGAAAGGTGGCCTCATCGGCTAGCATGTTGTTATTTATTGTTTAAGTGTTTGTGTTGTGTATGTTCCGCTGCTATTCTCTGATGTATACCTGAAATGGGTGCCCAGATAGGGCACCAGTCGCGGGCCCGGGGTCGGGTCGTGACAACTATCTTCCTCTTTAGTTGTTTGATATTGGATTCATGTTCAGTGTACCGCTCTTTTTATAGAAGGGTAGCTTTTTTGATAGATTCTGGTCAGCCCAAATCATTCATCAATGGCTGACATTCTACCATTCTCACACATGGCTGGACCTTCTTGCAAATACTATGTCATTTACACTCATGGATGAGCCTTGATCATGCCGGACTCGATGAAAAATGATATTGTTGGGTCATCAGGCCCAATGGCTCAAAAAAAGGATTGTGAAATCATCAAAAATGTGGGCCCACGAGACATGCACAAAGAGAGGGGAAGACAGAAATAGTAGTTAGAAAGCACCCTAATTATATCAGTTATAAATAATAAAATTAAACACACATTCTACATATTTACAACTAAATCAAAACAGTAAGCCAAAAGATAATAACTTAGATGATTTAATTCATGTCTGGGCTTAATTAGCCCACGTAACACAAGTAGACAAAGTAGCATGACTAAAGAAGTAAGCCCAATACACATTGTTTCCCTCCGAACTGTCCATCCGATGAAATCGGATGACAAATTAATTTCCTTAACTAAGTAATATCGGCTGAAAGCGAAATTCTGACTTTCACCAATAGGTTCCCCAACTACTTCAGAAAGTGTTGAGATGGTGACTAAATGAACTAAGTGGTAAGAAGCATGAACACAACTAAATTGCAATAAAGGTGATTAAAGTAAGAGTAAGAATATGTAAAAATCTTTTTTTTGATTGATTGAATGTGTGTTTTTCTGTACAAATTGTTCCTATATTTATAGTACAAGAAAAATAAAACATGATCCCCCTATGTTAACCACCGAACTACCCACTACGTCCATTAGCCAACTATGAGGAGGTGTGCCAATTTTTTCACCTGGACTTCTAGCATGATATACTGGTTGCTGCTTTTCTAGAAGGTCATTTGACTTGGTCTTCAAGGAGTCTGAGTATGTGTGGGTTTCAGTCGTTCCTCAGAATTATGACTCGGTCAGACTGTTGTAATAGCATATGAGGCTTTCCTGACTAACAGAATCGGCTATGATTTCGTTCAGTTATCGACTTAGAATCCTTTTCCACCTTCGATTGTCACTCGATTCGGCTAAACACTTTGAGTGTTAACAATTGCCCCTACATTAACTCGAGTGTGGTTGTCGAGTTGATGTATTCTAAAATGGTCGTCGTTTCGTGTGACATACGTAAGTGTCATTTCAATCACTTTGCCTTAAATGCATGTAATGATGGCCTTTACAGAGATCTTTTCGCTCCACAGAAATGCCTCGACTTCCACAATTGACTTCTGACAAATTTTCAGCCGCACTCTTTGGACGAAAAGACTCTTAATAGAGTGTCAATCATTTCTTAAAGAAATAGGAGATACTTTAGGAAGGGTATCTTCGTAAAATGGGGTTTTCATTCAATCTTGCTCTTACAGTAATCTCCGGTTTCTTTCCTTCTGTAAAAAAATAAAAACCCTACTCTCGACCCTTTTCTTACTCGGATACCATGGCTTCTTCTTCTTCTCAAAAGATATATGGGACTACTTTAGCCGATAAAAACCTAACTGATGCCTTGGTCCTTGTTGATGAACAGTTGGTTCTACCTTCATATGGTAGGCCGGAACAAGGCGACGTTCTTTTATCTCAACATCTCAGCCTGGTGACCTATGACCGAACCGTTTCTTGACCCCAAATTGAAGGGTCTATTTTGTGACTAGGAAGTCAGTGTGTGGCTATCCTTTTATACTCCAGTCTTCCCCAAATTGAAGGGAAGTTCCTTTCATGTGACCGTGACCAGGCTATCATCCTGCGACTATCACGTATTCTCCAAATCGAAGGGAATTAGCTCACCCTGTGCGGCAAGGCAGTCGGTCACATATTTTTTTAACTCATGCATTCCCCAAATTGAGGGGTAGTATTTCTTTATGTACTTGCCATTTACATTTTTGTCAAGCTCTTCATCATGCATGTCTATCGGTCGATACGTGTTGCCAGCAATTCGTTGGCTTACTACGAAGGGTCTTTCCCAGTTTGGCGACCACTTGACAAATTTACATTCTTTCATTCCAAGGGGCAACACTGTTTTCCAAACTAGATCTCCTTCAATGAACCTCTTGGGCTTAACATGTTTGTTGTATGTTTTGGCCATTTTTTGTTTACCGGCCTCGATTCTTTCTAGGGCCATCAATCGATCTTCGTCTAGCTGATCTAATTCTATTAGCATGGCATGTTGATACTTTTCTAGGTTTAAATAATTCTGTCTGGCCACCCGTAATGACTTCACGTTAATCTCTAAAGGAAACATTGCATCATGGTAATAGGTTAGTCGATATGGTGTTGTCCTAGTAGTTGTAGACTTAGTGTTTATGATTGCCCAGACAACTTCATCCAACGTGAGATACCACATTTCTGGTTTGTCTTCCATATTTTTACTGATAATGTCTATAATGATTTGTTAGTTGCCTCGGCTTATCCATTCACTTGTGCATAATAAGGTGAGGATGGGATCATCTTGATCCCAAATTTTTCAGCGAAGTCTGCCACCTTTGAACCAGTGAACATCTTTCCTTGATCGGTTGTAATTGTCTCGAAAATACCATATTTGTATATGTTATTGTATTGGATGAACTGAATGACATCTATCTGATGGAACATCTTCATTGGTTGTGCCTCTACCCATTTGGTGAAGTAATCGGTAGCCACAATAAATAAATTATGGCATTTAGCTGATTGAGAGTGGATTTTACCGATGAGGTCCATAGCCCATCCTCTGAAAATCTAGGGTTTTATGATCGGGTGTAAAAACTCGGCTGGTACCCATTGGACTGGTCCATATTTTTAATATTTTTCACATCCTTTTGCATACTGAAAGCAATCGGCTGTGATAGTAGGCCAATAATAGCCATGGTGATAAATCAGTCATTTCATCGTTGGCCCGACTTTGTGCGCTCCACATATCCCTTAACGAGCACATACTTCCGGGCTCTCCTCTTATCCTTAAGGTCCTTGCAAGTGGAAGGATCCTTCAAGTAATCGATTAATATCTTCTTCCACGAGTCGGTCTGGTCCACAGCTAGTGCTTCGGCTGGCAATTCATCATACTCTAAAGTGAGTAGAGACTTCCTAAAGCTAGAAGCTTCTTGTGCTAAGTCGTTATCCTCAACATTCATTCTCCTAGGAACATAATTTAATGTAGACAACGAGAACCTGCTAAGTAATCTGCTAGTCATTCTGTAACGGGCCAACAAATTAGTATATTTGTAGTCATATTCCCCAGTCAGTTGTTCGATAACCAATTGAGAATCTCCATGAAAATTAATGCACCTCGTCTTCATAGAGGTGAGAAGTTTGAGTCCCATGATGAGAGAATCATATTCAGCTTGGTTATTTGTCAATTTAAAATCCAACCGATAAGAGAACTTCGATGTTTCATCCCTAGGACTGACTATTGTTATTCCGGCTCCGACTCCTTTCTGGGTTCTTGATATATCAAAAGTTAGCGTCCAATGAACGATGTACATGTATGTAATGGAAGGGGCGCATGGGTCCTCCATATCTAGACAAGGGTGATCTGCCAAAAAATCGGCTAACGCTTGACCTTTGACAGCCTTTAGTGGTCTATACTCTAGAGAGAACGCAATGAGATTAATTTCCCACTTTATTAATCGTCCTTGAAATACAGGTCTATTCAGTAGGTACCGGATGATGTCAATTTTGCACAAAACATGAGCTACATATGGCATTAAATAATGTTCCAGTTTTTTACAAGCATAGAATAAGGACAAACAAAGCTTCTCTATAGTGGTATATCTAGTTTCAGCTTCATTGAGCATTCGACTAAGGTAGTAAATTGCCATTTCAATTCCATCATCGGCATCCTGTGCTAATAGGCAGCCAATAGAAGCATATGCAATCGAGATATACAGCTTCAACGGTTTTCTCAGTCTGGGCGGCACCATCACAATAGGAGTTGCTAGAGCCTTTTTGATCTGGTCAACTGCCTCTTACTGTTCCGAGCGACAAACTAGCTCTTCTGATCCTTTAAGCTTGGGCATAGGCGAGGAAGCCTTCATTTTGTCGGCTGAATTGGCTATGAATCTTCTCAGGAAGTTGGTCTTCCCTAATAGGTTTAGTAACTCTTTCTTTTTCTTGGGTGGTGGATATTCCATTACTTCCCGATCTTGATTATGATTTATCTCAATACCTTTCTTATGTACCAAAAATCCAAGGAAGTTGCCAGCCGATACTCCGAACATACACTTGGCTGGATTCATTTTAACGTTATGAATCCTCATTCTCTTTAGTGTCTGTTCGAGATCTGTTAAATGGTATTTGAAGTCGTTAGACCTTACCACCATATCATCAATGATGACCTCTACAGTCTTGTCGATCAAGTCATGAAAAATGATATTGATTACCCTCTGATAAGTGGCACCATCATTCTTCAGACCAAATGACATAACTAACCATTCGTAAATGCCCAATGATCCTGTACACCTAAAATAAATTTTGTGGATGTCCTCCTCAGCCACTGGTATTTTATTATAGCCATAGTAACCACCCATGAACGTTAACACGTCATTAGCAGCTGTCGAATCGACTAGCATATCGGCTATAGGCATGACGTATTCATCTTTGGGAGTGGCTAGATTTATACTCGAACCTTGCCATTGTTAGGTGTATTTTGTATACACTTTTTCCGTAATTTTTAGTTAGTATTTTACGCATTTCATTTGTGTTTAGTATAGTATTGTGGTTGTTTTTCTTTCTTTTGAGTCACAACGGTCATAAATGGAGAAACGTCCAAAATATGATGAAATGAGCTTATTTGAGATGGACTTTCACACTAAAAGGGCCAAGAAATGAAGCCTAAGAAGTCCCGGGAAGTATAGAAGAAATCAGACGATGTCCGGACGAGAAAAGGACAAGGTTTCGGAAAATATTTGATGCAGTACTTTCGGCACCGTGGTGCCATTATGCAGCACCGCGATGCCAAAAGATCCGCGAGTTCAGGTTGGCTACAGGACTTGAGCACGCATGATTTCATTCTGAGCCAGCGGTCTTGACGCGAATTTTGCGAATCCATTTGAAATTGGACAGGGGTATAAGGGTCCAAAGCAATATAGTTTATAAGTATAAAACCATATACCCTAGGTGATATTATTCATTCTACTTTGAGGCATCTTGTACATATTCCATAATTCTACTTTGGAGGCTAGAAAAGGAGGCAAGACAACTTTGGAGGCTTTTCAAGTTATTTTCTTTTCTCTTTTCTTTGTTTTTAATTCAGTTTATGTATGGATTTTGTGTTAGTTCTTAGCGTGACTATGACTAGGAGCTAAAAATACTCTATTAACACTTTTCTTATGAATCGCTTGAAACTGTTATTCATCAATTAATGTAGTAGTTGATTTCTTCTTCGCTTGATTAAGATTTAGTCAATATTTGGTATGAATGTTTGATAATTAATTGATCACTAGTTATCATAACCTATATGATTTTGAATCAAAAACCGAGAGGAGAGATTTGAATATGCTGTAATTGACTAGACATAGGTTAAAATCGCAGACAAAAGTACCCCGATACTTGTATAGCATTATAGGTTACTGTTCTTAATCCTCCTATGTGGTAAATCGTATCATAGAAATATAGAAGGGTTCTGCACGGGGGTTGAGTGATTATATGTCCTAACCGGAATATAAGACAGTTTAGTTAGCCGCTATCTTAACGTAGAAGAAGTCATTCTAGTTGCATTAAGGATTAAATAGAGTGGATAGTCGAGGATTTTAGAAGTCCTAATTCCTTCATAACTGATTTAAACCAAAGTATTAGCATAGTTAGTTTATTTTCTGCAATTACTTAGCCTTAGTTATTAGATGAAAATACAAATCAATTAACGTTCACCAAATAGAAACCATAGCTTAGATAATCGATACTTGATAACCAGTCTCTGAGGACGATATTCGGTATTACCAGACTATATTACTTGTCAACGATGCGTGCGCTTGCGTGAGCAGTCGAAATATCGCTAACAAGTTTTTGGCGCCGTTGCCGAGGTGTTACACCCCGTACTTACAGGACATGTTTTAAGAACGTACGTAAGAACTCACAAGTGTTGAGATTTGAGACTTGTAAAAAATTTATCGGAATTATGAAATTGTAGGAAAACGTTTTGTTGTGACGAATGGGAGGGAGACACGTGTCACCCCCCATTAGTGATGCCTTGGTCGAATTAGGCAAGGCCAAAAGGGTCATTTGACAATTAGTGTGATGACCAAGTCTTGCAAATGACTTAGCTTGACATTGTTGACTAAAAGTCCAAGGGCCACATGGGCAAGATCCATGTGAAACTCATCCGAACCACCCATTTGTTCTAATCTTGACCCTCAATGTCCCTATATATTACTACTAGTAGTGAGACAAGTCCACACTTAGCCAAAAATTTGAAGAAAATTTGATGAACATAGAGCTAGTGCTCTCGGGTTCAACATGAGTGAAAAGGAAAAACATTTGTTTGTTGTCCAATAATTCCCCCACTTTAAACCAAGGTTCATGAGTGTTATTTAAGTGTATCTCAATAGAAAAATCCCGGAAAAAGAGAGTTTTCGTATTAGTCGCAAAGTGAAAACCTAGTGGCTTTCTAGGTTTTGGATTGGAAGTTTGAAGGAAAGTTGTTGGTATGGTTCTAAGGGTCTCAACAAGCGGATTGAAGTGTCTTGGAGAGGTTATAGACTACTAAGGAGCGACTTCGGTTTGGAATTGATTAAGAATCGTTAAGGTATAATCTTGTCTTTTATAAGTGTTACAAGATTATATAATTATATTGTTGTTGTTAGCTTTACATGTTGCTAGCATGAAGTTGTTAAGTTGAAGTTTATAAGGATTGTGGATTGATTGTAGCCTTGGAAATCCGGAATGTAATGTAAGCCATGTTAAGTTGGATTTCAATTTAGTCGTTATTAGAATCGTCGCATGTTATGGATTTGAAGATTGTGGTAGTTTTAATCAAATGCGACTTGATATCATGTTATGTTAACAATTTGGATTGAAATGGAAATTTGATAAGAATTGGTATGGTTGAACTCTAGGTGGTCGAATTTGGACTTTTAGTTTGTTATTCAATTGTATTGGACTACTTTCTAAATTGTGAGCCAATTGTCATTTAGTTATTCATTTGTATTGGACTACCTTCTAATATTGTTGTGAGCCAATTGGGGCTGTTTGGTTATTGTATTTCGCCTTGAAAAAGGTGGCAAGTTAGTAAAAACAAAGGAGGTCTTTGTCCAGATTTTCCGTAGAATTTAGTGACTTGGCACTTAGGATATTCTACGTTTAAAGTAAGAGGTTAATGGACGTGTGGCCATGATAGGTTGAAGTACTAAGTCTAGCGTATCCTACTTGAAGCATGGAATAGCTCAAGGTTGAAGTACTTTGGAGCATTTTGCTACTTGTCGACAATCGTCGCGAGGTATGTGAACCTCTACTTTCTTTGGCATGATCCTACGTATGAAATATCCATGTGATAGTATTTCAAGATTCCTTCTACTCTTAGAAGTTAAGAAGTATTTACATTGTTGAATCTAAGTTAAGAGTATGTTTAAATTGTCCTAAGTCCTTACTAGGTCTTATGGGAGACGTTAGTAAGAATGGTTAGGAAATTATGAGATTTGATTTAAGGGCTATGTATCTTGATTTATTTAAAGTAAGTATGTAAGTTGATTTTTATGTTTGAAAATGACTTGAACTTATATGTGAAAAGGATTGGTTTTAAAAGTGTAGATGACATGATTTTACAAGTATAAGTCAATGGACTTTAAAGAATGTATGTTATGAAGTTTTAAGACTATGAACTTTGATTTTCTTTAAAGGATTATGAAACTTTATTTTTTTTCAAGTTATGGGACTTGATTTCTAAAGTATAAGCGACATGATTTGAAAGAGTGTATGCTACGAGGTGTTAAGGCTATAAGCCTTGATTTTATAAGTAGAAATGACTTAATTTTACAAAGTATGGCTTCTTAATTTATTTCAAAAGATAAGAAGATGGCTTCCAAAAGAGTATGTGACTTGAGCTTTAAAAAGAAAGGGGTTCTATGATTCTTTTAAGTATGTATGTACGTAGTATTTTTGGGATCTAGTTTTCCTAATGTTGTAAGAATAAAAGTGTCTTAAGTTTTCTAAAATGAAAGGTTGTTATAATAGCTTTATGGGAAGTTGTTATGACGACGTAAGAAGAAGTGAAAAGATGGTTTGAAAATGTTATGTAAGGAAAATCACACCGAGCCTACAAATAGGCCGGATTACGTTATGAAATACACCGAGCCTACAAATAGGCCGGATTACGTTATGAGATACACCGAGCCTACACATAGGCCGGATTACGCCATATTACCCCGAGCCTTCACATAGGCCGGGTTACGTCATCGTGCAATCGGCCCCACAAAGGGCGGATTATGTTATATGATTCCACAAGACACCGAGCCCCGGCGGGCGGATTATGTTATATGATTCCATAGTAGGCCAGCCCCACAAAGCGGGCGGATTATGTTATATGATTCCACGATGCAGCCCACAGCGGGCGGATTATGTTATATGATTCCACGATGCAAGCCCCACAAAGCGGGCGGATTATGTTATATGATTCCACGATGCGAGCCCCACAAAGCGGGCGGATTATGTTATATGATTCCACGATGCACCGAGGCCACAGCGGGCGGATTATGTTATATGATTACACAGTACACCGAGCCCCACAGGCGGGCCGGATTATGTTATGTAAGATATGTAAGTTATGTGAAAAAGGCTAGATTAAACTCTTAAGTAAGTATGTAAGAATATGTTGTTAAATCTAATGGAAAGAAGGAATGGAACGGTTAATATACGAGTGATTTCATGAGTTAAAAATGGCATTCTTTTGTACAGTTATGATTTGATTCTTGCACGTTATTTTTGTTCCATATTCGCAATTTTTGTTATGCGACCCCGAAGTGCGTTAAATGTCCGCAGTTTAGGTACACAGTGTGGATCCGCGAGCTTAGGATCTGGTTCAAAGATTTTTAGATGGCTTCGATGTTCGGAGTTGTCATGGCTATGTATATTCGGGGTATGGCGGGGCCACCGCCATACGATTGTAATTCTTAAGTGCAGTCACATATCGTGGGTGCTTTGTAAAGAAAGGAGGCAACGTTTCGTTTATGTATGTCGTCGGGAAGGTAGCCTGTCGGTGACTGTTGTTTTACTTTCGCCGTTTTATTTATAAGTTTCATGTATGTTCGCTGATTATCTCGATGTTTACGTAAGGGTGCCCGTGTAGGGCACGATCGCGATCGAGGGTCGGTCGTGACAAAAGTGGTATCGAGCGATTAGTCCTCGGAAAGTGTCTGAGGCCGTGTCTAGTAGAGTCTTGATTATCGGTGTGTTGTGCACCACATCTATAATCGGGAGGCTGCAGGACATTTAGGATTGGTTTCCATTCTTCTCACTCGAGATCGTGCGATAGAGGCCGTGTTGTTAGGGTCGTCTCTCCCTAACGAGTTATGTTGATTGCACGAGAAAGCGTGATGACCGGGAATGACTATGTGGATTGTGTATCCGTGTTGGTAATGATTATAGTATAGTTGGTATTGTGACATACATCTATACGGAGTTATGTATAAAGTCGGTCAGCGTGTTGCCTAGAATGATTTTAGATTACGTGAATTGGTAAAGACTAACTAGATCACGGGAAGGTATGGAATAGTTAATGAATTTTCGCCAAGGTTTTGTGTTTTATTTCGAGATAATTGGGAAAAGATGAGGTCATGCGATAGGGTAGTGAACCCCAGAAGCCATGTTAAGGAACTAACGAATGTCATGTTAATAGATTAAGCCGTAGTAGGCTTAAGAGAATTGTGCGGATGAGGTCGCGTAGAGTGAGTAATGGGTGTTGTGATTGAGACAACATGGTTTTGGTTTTATGAGAAGTTTTTGTACCCGTTTATTGGGGATCGTAAGGTAGGCTTGGAGCATGGAAATTGCGAGCCTAAGAATATTGATTACCTCGAGACCTTAGGTATATAAGGCTTTCTCGCAATAAGATTTTAAGTCGGACCAGGATAAGAGTTAAGTGCGACGCCGAGTCGGTGGAGGACTGTTCACGGGTCTCCCATGGCACTGGAATAAGTAGGATCAGTTGGTAGTAGTTCCGCCACGTGGCGAGTCACGCAGTGCAAGGCCCAAGTCTAGTTAATTGTTTTACGGGTTCGTGGGCGCGTTCCACCGTAACTGTGTCATGGCCGGAAATGGCCTTATATTGTTTTTTAGAGTGACTCCAAAGATTTGAGGCCAGAATTGGTATGGAAGTTATGTATGTATGCTAGTATGAGTTGGAAGTACGAAAAGATAATCTCTGTTGGGCTTATGATGGACAGTTATGCGTGTGCAAGGTATTAGGGCCATGTGTGGCATTGTTGGTATATTGGGGTTGTGAAAGGAAACTATGTCGCTAATAATAAGTTTGACTCCGAAAGAACATTCGGGGACGAATGTTTCTAAGGGGGGAAGAATGTTACACCCCGTACTTACAGGACATGTTTTAAGAACGTACGTAAGAACTCACAAGTGTTGAGATTTGAGACTTGTAAAATTTTTATCGGAATTATGAAATTGTCGGAAAACGTTTTGTTGTGACGAATGGGAGGGCGACACGTGTCACCCCCCCTTAGTGATGCCTTGGTCGAATTAGGCAAGGCCAAAAGGGTCATTTGACAATTAGTGTGATGACCAAGTCTTGCAAATGACTTAGCTTGACATTGTTGACTAAAAGTCCAAGGGCCACATGGGCAAGATCCATGTGAAACTCATCCGAACCACCCATTTGTTCTAATCTTGACCCTCCATGTCCCTATATATTACTACTAGTAGTGAGACAAGTCCACACTTAGCCAAAAATTTGAAGAAAATTTGATGAACATAGAGCTAGTGCTCTCGGGTTCAACATGAGTGAAAAGGAAAAAAATTGTTTGTTGTCCAATAATTCCCCCACTTTAAACCAAGGTTCATGAGTGTTATGTAAGTGTATCTCAATAGAAAAATCCCGGAAAAAGAGAGTTTTCGTATTAGTCGCAAAGTGAAAACCTAGTGGCTTTCTAGGTTTTGGATTGAAAGTTTGAAGGAAAGTTGTTGGTATGGTTCTAAGGGTCTCAACAAGCGGATTGAAGTGTCTTGGAGAGGTTCTAGACTACTAAGGAAGCGACTTGGTTTGGAATTGATTAAGAATCGTTAAGGTATAATCTTGTCTTTTATAAGTGTTACAAGATTATATAATTATATTGTTGTTAACTTTACATGTTGCTAGCATGAAGTTGTTAAGTTGAAGTTTATAAGGATTGTGGATTGATTGTAGCCTTGGAAATCCGGAATGTAATGTAAGCCATGTTAAGTTGGATTTCAATTTAGTCGTTATTAGAATCGTCGCATGTTATGGATTTGAAGATTGTGGTAGTTTTAATCAAATGCGACTTGATATCATGTTATGTTAACAATTTGGATTGAAATGGAAATTTGATAAGAATTGGTATGGTTGAAATCTAGGTGGTCGAATTTGGACTTTTAGTTTGTTATTCAATTGTATTGGACTACTTTCTAAATTGTGAGCCAATTGGGGCTGTTTAGTTATTCATTTGTATTGGACTACCTTCTAATATTGTTGTGAGCCAATTGGGGCTGTTTGGTTATTGTATTTCGGCCTTGAAAAAGGTGGCAAGTTAGTAAAAACAAAGGAGGTGCTGTCCGATTTTCCGTAGAATTTAGTGACTTGGCACTTAGGATATTCTACGTTTAAAGTAAGAGGTTAATGGACGTATTGTGGCCATGATAGGTTGAAGTACTAAGTCTAGCGTATCCTACTTGAAGCATGGAATAGCTCAAGGTTGAAGTACTTTGGAGCATTTTGCTACTTGTCGACAATCGTCGCGAGGTATGTGAACCTCTACTTTCTTTGGCATGATCCTACGTATGAAATATCCATGTGATAGTATTTCAAGATTCCTTCTACTCTTAGAAGTTAAGAAGTATTTACATTGTTGAATCTAAGTTAAGAGTATGTTTAAATTGTCCTAAGTCCTTACTAGGTCTTATGGGAGACGTTAGTAAGAATGGTTAGGAAATTATGAGATTTGATTTAAGGGCTATGTATCTTGATTTATTTAAAGTAAGTATGTAAGTTGATTTTTATGTTTGAAAATGACTTGAACTTATATGTGAAAAGGGGATTGGTTTTAAAAGTGTAGATGACATGATTTTACAAGTATAAGTCAATGGACTTTAAAGAATGTATGTTATGAAGTTTTAAGACTATGAACTTTGATTTTCTTTAAAGGATTATGAAACTTTTTTTTTTCAAGTTATGGGACTTGATTTCTAAAGTATAAGCGACACGATTTGAAAGAGTGTATGCTACGAGGTGTTAAGGCTATAAGCCTTGATTTTATAAGTAGAAATGACTTAATTTTACAAAGTATGGCTTAATTTATTTCAAAAGATAAGAAGATGGCTTCCAAAAGAGTATGTGACTTGAGCTTTAAAAAGAAAGGGGTTCTATGATTCTTTTAAGTATGTATGTACGTAGTATTTTTGGGATCTAGTTTTCCTAATGTTGTAAGAATAAAAGTGTCTTAAGTTCTCTAAAATGAAAGGTTGTTATAATAGCTTTATGGGAAGTTGTTATGACGACTTAAGAAGAAGTGAAAAGATGGTTTGAAAATGTTATGTTATGAAATACACCGAGCCTACAAATAGGCCGGATTACGTTATGAGATACACCGAGCCTACACATAGGCCGGATTACGCCATATTACCCGAGCCTTCACAGGTCGGGTTACGTCATCACACCGAGCCCCAAAGCGGGCGGATTATGTTATATGATTCCACAAGACAAAGCCACAGCGGGCGGATTATGTTATATGATTCCACGACACCGAGCCCAGCGGGCTGGATTATGTTATATGATTCCACAAGACACCGAGCCCCAGCGGGCGGATTATGTTATATGATTCCACAAGACACCGAGCCCACAAAGCGGCGGATTATGTTATATGATTCCACAAGACACCTGCCCCAAAGGGCGGGCCGGATTATGTTATGTAAGATATGTAAGTTATATGAAAAAGGCTAGATTAAACTCTTAAGTAAGTATGTAAGAATATGTTGTTAAATCTTATGGAAAGAAGGAATGGAACGGTTAATATACGAGTGATTTCAGGAGTTAAAATGGCATTCTTTATCTGATTATGATTTGATTCTTGCACGTTATTTTTGTTCCATATTCGAAATTTTTGTTATCGACCCTTCGAAGCTGCGTTAAATGTCCGCAGTTTAGGTGCGCGATGTGGATCCGCGAGCTTAGGATCCTGGTTCAAGATTTTAGATGGCTCCGATGTTCGGAGTTGTCATGGCTATGTATATTCAGGTATGGCGGGGCCTGTCCCGCCACGATTGTAATTCTTAAGTGCAGTAGTCACATATCGTGGTGCTTGTAAAGAAAGGAGGCAAGCTTCCGTTTATGTATGTACGTCCGGAAGGTAGCCCTGTCGGTACGACTGTTGTTTTACTTCGTCGCTTTATTTATAAGTTTCATGTATGTTCGATTATCTCGATGTTTACGTAAGGGTGCCGGGTAGGGCACGATCGCGATCGAGGGTCGGGTCGTGACACGAGGACTGGCGTACTTTCAATATTGAATTATCTAATCTTAATTCTAATTTGGTTTGTATATATTCGGTTATGTTATTTTATTTCTAACTTGTTCTGAAAGCATCTTTTTATCATTTTTTGTTGTTTTTCTTATTTTGTAGGTAAAGTTGAAAAAAAAACGGACTACTACTACTATCAGAGGTAGTGGAATCATCAACAACAGCCTAACTCACAGGTTCCACAGGAAGATCAAAATGAGTTGCAGGCAGCCATACTCAGGCTCACCAAGTGTCAGACTCAGTTTATGGCTGAGACAAAGATGTCCGTAAAAAATTTGAAGACACAAATAGGGCAGCTGATGGATATGGTGAGCAATGTACCGCAAGAAAATCTGCTTAGCGACATAATTGTGGGGAGTGATAAGCAGAGTGATGAACCTGAACCACAACAAGCGGTTGAGAATGATAATGAATTGAGAGAGATAGTTGGTGTAGAGAAAGAAGAGGTTACTAAGATTCAACTTTTCACCTTTTTGGATTCCTTAGAATTTCTTTTTCCTATACCCGTCGCAGAAGAGACACCACCAACTACCATTGTTGAGCCCCAACCAGAAAGTCCATACCCTCAAAGGCACCCCCAAAAGTTGAGAGATGTAGGGAGTTTCACTGATCCCTACATTATAGAGAGCCTAGAAGACAAGTCTGTCTTGTGTAATTGGGGATACTCTTAGATATGAGACCCTTGTTTGAAAAAAGTGTTGTGGGAAAAGTGAGACTTGCAACAATGACTGTGCGGATTGCAAGCAATTCACAGAATGATCCAATGGGCACTAGTAAAGGTTAACTGCGTCCGGCTAAAAGACGTTAAAAACAACGCTTATTGGGAGGCAACCCAATGTTTTTAATTATGTTACTTTAATTTTTATTTAGTTTGTTTTATTTTATCTTGAACAGTCTCACGGTCTTGGGTTTTGTCTTATGTTTTGATGGCAGGTAGACTAGGGACTGACCCTAAGCGGGAAAGAATCAAAAGCGCTGAAACTTCACAGAGCCCAAAAGATGTGCAATCCTAGAATCTCATCCCAGACCTCTGTTATGATCGTTGTGTTATGTTAGTAAGTTGTCCTTTATTTTTAGTCTTCATACATGAGGGACAATGTGTCGTTTAAGTTTGGGGGGATTAGTTTGTTTTGTGTGTCTGTTTTTTAGTCTTTTTTTTTGCTTTTTTTGTTTGTTCTATGTGTTTTGTGAGTCAATATTTTTTTTATGGATCAAGCATGTTATAGTTGCTAAAGACATTGAGTGGATAAAGTGGGATAATGTAATGAAATTAAAAGCGACAATTTGTGTGCTTAAGTTAGATATGCCAAAAATTCATGACATCTAATTATTTGAGATATTTATGCTTAGCCTATGTGTGTCGATTATGGAAAGAAAGGTTGAAAATGTCTAGAAAATTTGTTTGCTTGTTATTTGAGGCGCAATAGTTAAGATGTACATGTTTAAGGAGATGATTCAGGCATTTCTTTGATAGCCCTTCTGACTATTCATTACCTACCCTGACAAAAATTGTATCCTTAGCCCCGTTGAGCCTAAAATAATATTTTTGTTTGACACCCTATGATTCCATGTTTGTGCTATAAGTGATAATTGAAGATTCTTGGAATAAAAGTGTTGAAAAGAGAGATAAAAAAAGAATGAAAATTTGATGCACCCCAATGAAAAATATGCAAAAGTCTAAGTTTGGGGGTGCTTGTTATTTATAATGTGTCTCATTCTCTCAAAAGAAATAAGGGAGAAAGTGGGTATGAAACTAAAAAGAAAACCAAAAGAAGGAAAGGAGTTGAATGAAAAATGTTTATGGTACGTAATTGAGCATAAATACCTACTTTTATCTACCCCAGTCTAAGCCTACATTACAACCCTTAAAAGTCCTAATGGTCTTTAATGTGTATGTCTATGATTAGTGGAGAATAGCAAGTAAACAGGTCTACATCATTTTGGAAAAGATGGAATGAAATTGACATGCATAGGTTATGTGTTTGTATTTCCATTGACCATGATCTAAGTGAATTTGCGAAATATCTAACTTGAATTTCTAGATTGCTAATTATTCATGTTATATATGTTCTAACATATTATCCTAACTTCCATCTATGATATTGAGGCAGCATGGCTATAGCTACTTGATCCATTTCATTAAGTTTTGTTTTTTATTTTTGTTTTTGTTTTGATCTTTACTCAAGGGAGAGTAAAGGTTTTTATTTTCGTTTTCATTTTTTTGTGCTTTACTCGAGGGAGAGTAAAGTTTAAGTTTGGCGGTATTTGTTAGGTGTATTTTGTATACACTTTTTGAGTCATTTTTAGTATAGTATTTTACGCATTTCATTTGTGTTTAGTATAGTATTGTGGTTGTTTTTCTTTCTTTTGAGTCACAGCGGTCATAAATGGAGAAACGTCAAAAAGGAGATGAAATGAGCTTATTTGAGATGGAATTGCACACTAAAATGGCCAAGAAATGAAGCCTAAGAAGTCCCGGGAAGTATAGAAGAAATCAGACGAAGTCCGGACGAGAAAAGGATAAGGTTTCGGAAAATATTTGTTGCAGTACTTTCGGCACCGCGGTGCCATTATGCAGCACCGCAGTGCCATTATGCAGCACCGCGGTGCCAAAAGATCCGTGAGTTCAGGTTGGCTACAGAACTTCCGGCACCGCGGTGCCATTCTGCAGGACAAAGGTGCCGACGTGGAATTTTGCAGATCCGAGCCGAAATTGGACAGGGGTATAAGGGTCCAAAGCAATATAGTTTATAAGTATAAAACCCTATACCCTAGGTGATATTATCCATTCTACTTTGAGGCATCTTGTACATATTCCACAATTCTACTTTGGAGGGTAGAAAAGGAGGCAAGACAACTTTGGAGGCTTTTTAAGTTATTTTCTTTTCTTTGTTTTTAATTCAGTTTATGTATAGATTTTGTGTTAGTTCTTAGCGTGACTATGGTTAGGAGCTAAAAACACTCTATTAGGATTTTCCTTATGAATCGCTTGAAACTGTTATTCATAAATTAATGCAGTAGTTTGATTTCTTCTTCGCTTGATTAAGATTTAGTCAACATTTGGTATGAATATTTGATAATTAATTGATCACTAGTTATCATAACCTATATGATTTCGAATCAAAAACCGAGATGAGAGATTTGAATATGTTGTAATTGACTAGACATAGGTTAAAATCGCGGACGAAAGTACCCCGATACTTGTGTAACATTATATGTTACTGTTCTTAATCCTACTATGTGGTAAATCCTATCATAGAAATATAGAAGGGTTCTGCACTGGGGTTGAGTGATTATATGTCCTAACCGGAATATAAGACAGTTTAGTTAGCCGCTATCTTAACGTAGAAGAAGTCATTCTAGTTGCATTAAGGATTGAATATAGTAGATAGTCGAGGATTTTGGATGCCCTAATTCTTCATAACTGATTTAAACCAAAGTATTATCATAGTTAGTTTATTTTTTGCAATTACTTAGTCTTAGTTATTAGATAAAAATACAAATCAATTAACGTTCACCAAATAGAAACCATAACTTAGATAATCGGTACTTGATAACCAGTCTCTGATGACGATATTCGGTCTTACCAGACTATATTACTTGTCAACGATGCGTGCGCTTGCGTGAGCAGTCGAAATATCGCTAACAGCCATTCTTCTTTTTGACTGGCACAATGTTTGCCAACTATTCCACATACCTAGCCGTCCTGATGAATCTATCATTCAGCAGTCATTCGATCTCAACTTTAATTTGAGGCATTAGCTGCGGATGATTTCTTCTGGGCAGCTGCGGATGATTTCTTCTGGGCAGCTGCTTATGAGGTGTAAAACCCTCCTTAATCGGTAATCTATGCTCTACCAAAGTCGTTCCATCCCAGGCATCTCATGATAATCACATGCGAAGTCGTCTTTGTACAATAGTAGAAGAGCCGTTATTCTTTCCGTATCCTCTTCCTTCAGAAAACCACTAATTTGTGTTAGCCGAGGGACTTTCTCAGTGCCTAGGTTGATATCTTCCAAAGGTTCCTCAGACTCAATGTTGGGTATAGCTCTTCTTATGGGTGATTCAAACTCCATTGGCAACTCAATGTCATCGGCTACCAATGTTGGTTCTCTATTGTAGTTCTCCATCTGTAATGCCTCGGCTATCCTTGCTTCAGAACTTAAAGAAATTAGTTGATGCCACATATCATGTATGATTTTTGTTTCCTCCATTTATATCTTCTAAGGTAAGTCATGGTTCGACTAATTTCTTTACCTCAAAACCTCATAAAGTAAGATTGCAGGATTCCCAATATTCTTCTTCGTATTGCTCTGCAATAACTATGGGAGCAACATAGGGTGAGTCTAGTGGAAGGTAGGCATCGGTTGGTGTGAATCCAGTCCCTGCTCAAGGCTTCAGAGGCCGATCCCATAAAGCTAGCCATTTACATGTTAGTTGCGATGATATCTTTCCTAGTTTTGTTGAGATGTTTTAGAGTCAGCAGTGACATCATATCCAACACAGCCCCATTGTCGACGATGGCTGATGGTTCTATCATTAATGTATGCTCTGACATAGAGGGGTTTGACTTGTTTAACCATTTCTTCCATAGGTGTACCTAATACAGTGCTTAAAATGTCCCTAGTCATGGTGTCGGCTATAGTCACCCATTCATAATCTTTCACACACAGATCGTCTTCTAGGCTATCCTATGTGGAGCGGTCGGCCTAAAACTCGCTAGGGATCAGGCTGACCGTTTCAATAGCTGCCCAAATCTCATCGGTTGAATCCTATTGAAATAAATCGAGGATAGAGCCCTCCATCTCATCCAATTCAGCTCATAAGAAATTCTTACCCTCCATCTCCTAGAGGTATATAGGTACTGGCTGAGGTTCCAATGCTTTGACCCTCTGCATAATCTGTAGAACTGTATCGGCTAAGGATTTTGTCATGATAACAATCTCCTGTCGAGGTTCCTCTTTTGGGTTGCTACCAGGTTGATCACTCGGATCTGGCTAGTCCAAAGTTTCTTCATATAGCCCAGCTTCTGAAAAGATTGAGCCAAATTCCCTTTCGATTGCCTCAACTATACCAGATTTTAGGCATTTCCTGCTTATCGGTTGCTCTTGTACTGGATATCAGGTGCAATGTCTGCTTCATCTTGTGCAAGGCTTTAGCATGCTGCAACCTTCTTTTCTGAGTCATTGATAAGACATTCGGCGGTGCCTCTTTCTTTCCAATCGCCTAATTAACAAACCATTTCCCTTTTTCAATATTGGCGGATGTCTTGATCATTCTCTGAGGTTTCGTTTGGTCCTCTTTTCTCGCCATAATATGTAAGGACAAAACATCCTTTTTCACTTTAAACTCGGCCACCCTCTGTCTGGTTTTAAAGAGTGGTTTTTCATTTATTCGAGACATGCTCAGTTGTCGGTTGGTTGGCATCCGCACTTGCCCCACAGGCCTACGTCTGGCATTGATAAGGACCCTTCTGAACCTCATGGTTTGTTCCTGAAGCTCTCGTTCAACATCCTTCGAATATTTACAAAGTTGTTAACAGAATTGGAGGGATGGACAGTTGTATATCAACATATATTTAAGGTATATTATCGGTATACGATAGGTTTGGCGCCGAAAAAAGAGAGGCAAGGACTGCCGAAATTAGTTTTTGGGTCGGAAAGGATTGTTGACTCTTGATACCATGTAAGATTGTATTTATTTCACTTGGGGAGCCTTTCTCATTAATACAAATATATATAGTGTACAATGTGGAATCCTAATACAATAATGATCATATATCTACCATAATTATACATCAATAAATATTACACAATGTATGAAATATATTCTAATTATGGAAATGTATGTACTCGTTAATTCTTAGCCTTAGGTCCTACCCATTTGGTCTCCTGAACACATACTATATTGATCCTCCTCTTCTTAAGAATCTTCACTAGCTCTATGGACTTACCCGTCAAAGTCCTAATATTCCAAGATCCTATTCTGAGCCTAGCATCTCCCTTACCCCATTTACCCTTAACCCTCTCCTCTTTCCCCGACCGAGAACATGGCCCTAGTCTACCATCAGTCACCAAAGCCACTAAAGTGGATACAAACTAATATTATAATCCAAGGTTTACACCTACATCAGGAATGCTAAGAATGATAAAACTAAAGGCAGGAAAAGTAAAATGCAAGAACGTAATATATTAAAGACATGAATCAATATATTATGAAATGAATTTGACAGCCAAGCAAAGATAAATTAGCAATGAAAATGAAGGCCAGAGAGATAGAACCGGATATTTGGTGGGAGACCGATAGTTGATGTTTGAATATATCTCTGCTAGTACCTACAAAACCAATGCCAAGGAAAACAAAAAGAGAGAAGGGAAGAGATATATGGGGCAGGGTCACCTTGAGGGAGAAACTCGCAGATCTATGGCAAAAGGACAGAAAAAGATACTCTCTTTCAAGTAATAAAATATAATAGCTCAAGTGGGTCTTTGCTAAATGTCGTAGCTAAGCTATGGCACTTCTTGAATGTATCTTAAACTCAGTGGAGTGTTCAAGACAAGATAAATAGTAAAGTAGAAATATTTAGATGTGAAAGATAACATATAAGCCATCTCAAGTCTTTAAAGAGTTTAACCCATAAAATACAAAAAAAAAACAAGTACATGCCTCACGATTTGTGTCACTAGTGTAAGAACTTACAAATTAAAAAATACATAGTCTTGGTAAAATACCCGAGTAGAGTCTAGAAGTGAAAAGACTGAAAAGTAAAGTAGAAAGGGGAATCCACTTCTACGAATCAGCTGGTAGCTCCCCCCAAATCCTTCAAGACAGTTCCTCAACGGGCTAGATAGTCTCGCGATCCACTAGTATCTGGAACCGAACCTACACATAAATTGGTGCAACAAATATAGCGTGAGTACGGGAACAATATGTACTCAATAACATCGTCGACTAACCCTATCTTAAATGAAGACGAGGATTGGCCTTCCATTTACTATAATCACACTAACCACCATTAGTCCATCATAATAATTATAGTATTAAGTACACTTAAATCATGAGTCCAAGCCTAGGTTATAGCATTTAGTTCCTCAAGTCGAGTCAAGTATTCACATAACCAAGTAACTAAAGTTCAAGCAACAGTTTAGGCATCAATCAAACAAATTATAAATGGAATGATATGAGATGCAAATAAAAATGCAATGCAGGACCTTTATTTCTCATAACTTGTACACACACATTCAAATTCTATGAATCGTGACCCATAGGAGGACTTGCAAGGTCCATATACCACCCAGAAGAATCATATCTTTTCGGGTTACTTATCCAATCATAGGCTCTCAATCGCATTATTTAGAAAATGTAGGCACACAATACCTATCTCTAGCCAATATTAGGCTCCAAATATATGTCTTTAGTCAATCGGACTCATAAATATCGCATCACTCCATCCGAAAATATTTCCCTCGGACCCACATATGTATTAGCAAATATGCATGAGATATCATATGAAGCATGAATATGACATGCATAATTATAAAAATAAGGATATGCAAGAAAGATTCAATCTTTAATCAATATTGGTCATAAAGATTCGACCTTTAGCCAATTCACAATAAAGATTCGACCTTTAACTTCTTTTTTACTTTTAAACGAACATGTAGGAGTGATAAAAATACACAATCACATATATGACATGCAAATAACCATAAGACAGAAAGTACGGGGTTCATACCTCAATCACAAATTTGTAGGATCGTACTATACTATCAGCTAGTGTCTAAAGTATGACAATCACTATTCAATTTAAAACGCAAGTACTCATAATATGTCACCGGTACCTGATACAAATTCTCATTACCTCACAATTATCGGGACCCCCTAATTATACCAATTACACCCTCTTAATTAGTACAGACCAACCATGACGCTTTAAATAAGGTACGGGATATTAACTTGCCTGGAAAATGAGCCGGATAATCACAACAACGTCTTGCCTTTTTGAAAAGTCTCAAAATGGTTTCAATCTATTCAAATATGGATATTACATTAATCCACAATTCTATCAGTACCCATATAGTTATATAAGACTTCCGGACCTAAGGTCACCCAAAATAGGATCCCTAGCCTCGAATGGTAAAATGAGAAATTTATTTCAAAATTAATTTACCTAATCTCTAGGGAGTTTATATACCAAGAACCATCCACATCTAACACCAATTTCATGTTTAAATCAAGAATCGCCAAATTTTAATCTTAGGGTTCCTAAACACATAAAATCATCTTCTCAAATCATGATTTCTATCATGAAATTCTCTACTAAACAATGGAATAATCATAAAAGGAATAATAGAAGCTTACCCCCTTGAAGAACCTTGAAAAAAATCTCAAACATCTCCTTGAATTGAGCTCTCAAGTCCCACAAAAGAGTTATGAAATGTCTAAGTCAAATTGGGGATTAAATCCCCTCTCTGCAAGCGATATCGCACCAACAACCATATTTTCCACCTATAGGCCCGAATGTACGGCCCAAGCCTTGTTGGTATGAAGCCCACTAAATGGCCTAGCTTTGCATGTACGAAGCCCACTAATTGGCCCAGTTTTGTAGGTACACCTTTGCCCCTACGACAAAATTCTCGTAGGTGCGAGATCGCGCCGACCTTTCTGTCACGACGTTCGGGGCCGTGGTGATGCCTCTGGGCACCCAAGTAGTCATACATCGAGTAATCGGAAATATAAAGCAAGACATGAAAGCAGTTTATAAAATAAGACACGATTATGTGAGAAAACATCGCTTTCGGCGTATATATATATACATGGTTTAGCGATTACATCCGAACTCGCATAAATGACTCTGAGACCTCTAAGAAAATATACAACTATGGCGGGGACAGGGCCCATACACCTGATCGTACAAAACTATCTACAACGGAGATCATACCTAAAAGTAGAGCCTCGGAAAAGATGGAGCTCCCACCAACGTAGAGATCCTAAGAATGTGGATCTAGCACTGCCCTTACCTGCGGCATGAACGGCCCCGAAGGAGGTCGATCTACAAGTACTAAGTATATGAAATCGTAAAATACTTAAATGAAACATATCATTTTAGAAAGCAGTTTTGCAAGTATGTATGAAACAACGAGAAACCGCGCATAGTGCCACATCACAAACAAGAGCGTGATAGGTAAAGCGTAGCAGTGCATTTCTGAGTGCGAATGATCGGCAGGCCGATTGCGTAGTATCACCGTGCAAGCCTAATCACGGACTCCGTAGTCGCGTAGGCCAATCACATAGGCGCGTAGGGTATATAACCGCGTCGAGGTAGCTACTTCTCGGCGTCGCCCCGACTCGTAGTCGCATGGCCACATGTACCGCGTGAGGTATAACCCGCGCTAACACGGAACTCGTAGCTCGCATAGGTCCCTTGGACCCGCGTGAGGTATTCTCGAATCATGGTCCTGCATCGCGCGAGTCTACCGCGTGGAGGCGACTTAACCCCGGTAATATGTCAAGAGGTGAGTGATGTTACACTAACCTAACGACTTATCGTTAAACAACATAAGCACAACAAGAATACTCTTTTACACAAAGCGTTACAAGACACTAACACACATAGCATCATATCATGTCTACTTATCAAACCATCTTATTATTCTTTTCACGATTCAATATAAGTCATTATAAACACATAGGCAAACTGTTTCTTTTCTCAATCTTAAGTGGTTATACTTAACTTCCCATAAAGCTAGTATAACTCTTAAGCTTCATTTAAAACCAATTTGTTCTCTTACATTAAAAATGATTCGAGATTCTTTTGAAATGCTTTCGGATCTTTATTATTCGGGCTTAAGCGTGAGGCATTCTGTAAGTGTTATTCGGGCTTAAGCGTGAGGCATTAGTAAGTATTATTCGAGCTTAAGTCAAAGACATTGCCGTAGTTATTATTCGATTAACACGTATGCGTCTACCGTACTATATATATTGTAAAATATCATGCTTTAGGAAGAATCACATACCTTCTCAGCGAAAACCACCTGCCAAGTTGAATATGTCGCGCGCAGAGAGTCAGCCTATAATAGTCACAGACATCTATCAAAGACTACTCTGAAGGTCATTCTAAACAGAGGGTTCACAATTCTATGGAAAGTTGGGCAGCACTTCCCTACCCGGTGAGCTATATAAGTCTACTGTGAAAACAGTCCTATGTAAGTACAGTTCAATTATTCTTCTTTTAAACCCTTCCACTGTGATAACAGTTCAATTCTATTCTGTGATATTCTTCTAAGTATTTAATACTTATACTTATACTACAACAGTAAGTATTCTCTAATTCAAAAGAGGGTTAGGATTAGTTACCTCAGTAAGCCCAATAATATCCTAGAAAAAGTCGCGCCTGAGCAAGGTTTTGCTCCTAAGTTGTATGCTCCAAGGAAACCTTAGAAGTTCTTCACAACTTCTACTAAGTACTAAGGGATTTGGGCTAGGGTATTTTGGGCATTATAACAATACAAGAAGGCAACTTTTCTACCAAGGGAGGGGGGTAGATTTTTGGCTAGGCTAGGGGGGGCCTCGGCCAACTACTAGGCTAGGGGGGGGATATTCGGCCAAGGGCCTTCACAAGGGGAGGGGGAGGAGTGTTGGACGAAAGAGCTACAAAGGGAGAGGAGAGGATTTTCAAGACTTGGAAAGATTTGTGGATGAAGAACTCTTCATCTTAAGGGGGGTATTTATAGGTCAAGAAGTGGCCAACCAATGGCCAAGATTAAGACAAGTGCAAGGCAAGTGTAGGGTGAAGATTTACTCCACACAAATATCCTACCAACTCCTTGACTTGTGCACAAGGCACAAAAAACGTGCTCACCTTTGTCCAATTCGTCCAAATGGACGATTTCAAGTCCATCAATTGGAGGGTGACAAGTGTCGCCCTCCCGTTGGTCCAAAATGTTTCGTCTCTCGGAAAAATCCGCAAAAAATAGAAATGGCATAGCCGGAATTTACCCTACGAAAGATGTGGAAACGTTTCGTCGAAAAACGATTCTTTTAGCGAGTTGTGCACAAATAAAAACGTTTTGCCTAAACTTTAAGGCTAGACTTTTGTACGTATTCCCTTACGTACATACTCTGAAAATACGGGGTATAACATTCTCCCCTCCTTAGAAACATTCGTCCCGAATGTTCCTTCCCAAGACAGTTAACGATGAGATTCTTCATAACTTAAACAGTTTGCAAATGCCACACACGGCCACAAAACAACACTTAGGCATAAACGATAATGAAAATTTACAAGTAGGAAAGTGAATTACCTGGAGGTTTGGGTATAGGTGAGGATACTTCTGCCTCATGTCCTCCTCAGCTTCCCACGTCATCTCCTCCCTGAGCTCGTTCCGCCACAAGACTTTGACGGAAGCCACGCGTCCTTGGTCGCAGACGCCTAACGACGATCGACTATCGCTGGGAATCTCCTCATACGATAACCCCTGGTCACACGGACATCGTCAATCGGGTGTACCTAGATGGATCCCGATACATCTCCTCGGCATAGATACGTGAAAAACCGGATGCGCCTCCGGATCGGACGGCAGATCAACTCATAGGCAACCTTGCCTACCTGCGGACAATCAAACGGCCCGATGTACATTGGTGAGTTTCCCTTCTTCCCGAATCTCATCACACCCTTCATGGGTGACACCTTCAGGAAAACCCAATCATCAACTGCGAACTCCAGATGTCGACGACGATGATCTGCGTACGACTTGCCGACTCGAGTGTCGATAAGCGCTCGGATAAGCTTCACTTATCCACTTCTGCGCCAAATCTGGTCCCAGCCGCACCTCGCCCACATCGAACCAACCTATAGGCGATCTGCACTTCCTCATACAAGGCCTCGTAAGGCGCCATCGAATCTTGGAGTGGTAGCTATTATTATACGCGAACTCAACTAGAGGCAAATGATCCTCCCAACTACCGGAAGTCAATAACACGGGCTCGCGACATATCCTCAAGAGTGCGGATAGTGCGCTCTGCTGTCCGTCTGCGTGGATGAAATGCGATTGCTCGGGCTCACTGCGTCCACTAAACCCCTGCGGAAGGACCTCAGAAGTTAGCCGTGGCGGGCTCCTGCATGCGATATGATCGAAGTAGGGACTCCATGCGATCGGCGATCTCTCGGATGTAAAGTCGCATAATCCTCAGAAAAAGTCGTCTGACGGAAGAAAGTGGGCTGATTTCGTCGACCGTCGACGATAACCCATATAGAATCATGTCTCCTGCGAGTGCGAGGTAATCCTGTGATGAAGTCCATGTTGATTACCTCCACTTCCGGTCGGGATCTCAATAAATGCGTAACAAACCACGGGCCTCGGTGCTCTACCTTCACTCGCGACAACACGGCACCGAGCTACGAACTCTGCAACGTCCTCTTCAAGCCATCCCACCAATACACGGATCTAAGGTCGTGGTACATCTTGATCGACCGGATGGATAGAGTAACGCCGCTGTGCTTCCCAAGAACCTGCGCCGAAGTCACGAAACATCCGAACACACAACACGCCTCAAACCTTAGCACCCTCGGTGCTACCTCAGGACCCTTGCCCTCACGAAGAGATGTATCACGATATCGAATCAAAGCTGGATCGTCGAACTGTTTCCTCTTCAGCTCGTCGACGATGGAATACTAGGCAACCTCACGAACTCTCACCCCATGCTATCAAAATCAATCAAGCGGACACAAGGCTCGCTGGCGATGCAAATCACGAACCATGTCCTCCTCTCTATCTGCACATCCGATAGGCTCCCATCGACCTACGACTAAGAGCATACGCCCTGACATTGGCCTTCCCGGGTGGTACGGGATATCAACATCGTAATCCTTAAGCAACTCTAACCACCGTCTCGCCGTAAGTTCGGCTCCTTTGGTGAAGATATCTTTGGAGGCTCTTGTGGTGCGTAAAAATATCCACGTGAACCCCATACAAATAGTGCCTCCGGATCTTCAAAGCGTGAATCACGGCCGCTAACTCAAATCATGGGTGGGGTAGTTCCTCTGCGTGTTTCTTGTGTCGGGATGCATATGCTATAACCGCCATGCTGCATCAACACATCCCAACCCGATGCTGACGCGTCACAATACGACATAACCATCTGGACCTGCGGAAGAGTAAGAAGCGGGCGGTCGTTAGTCTCTCTTTCAAAGAATCGAAACCACGCTCACAAGCATCGATCCATGAAACTTGGCGCCTTCGAGTCGGCCTAGTCAATGGTGCGAGATAGATAAGCAAACTTCTCCACGAACCGCCGATAATATCTGCAAGGCCCGAAATCTGCGAACCTCTGCCGGAGTAGTAGGTCTAGGCAAGTCTCGATCGCCGATCTTGGCGTATCCACTCGAATGCCATCGGCCTCGACAATATGCCCAAGAAACGCCATCAAGTCAACAAAACTCACATTTGGAAAACTTGGCGTACAAGCTGGCTGGTCTGAGAAGCGCCGGCCACGATCGCCAAATGCTCGGCATGCTCTGCTCTGGCGAGAATAAACCAAGATATCATCAATGAACACTATCACAAGCGTGTCCAAAAATGGTTTGAACACTCGGTTCATCAAATCCATGAATACCACGGAGCATTGGTCAACCAAAAGACATGACCACGAACTCATAATGCCCGTCACGTCCGAATGCGATCTAGAGACATCCACCTCTCGACTCGCACTGATGATAGCCCGATCGCAGATCAATCTTGAGAAACATCTCGCACCTGCAATCGGTCGAACAAATCATCAATCACAGGAAGGGTATCTGTTCTTAATGGTCACCTTGTTCACAGTAATCAACACATGCGTCGCGGCGTCCGTCTTCTTCTTTACGAACAATACGGCGCTCCCGGGGAGAAACACTAGGCTGATGAAGCCGCTTCTCCAAGAAATCCTCACCGGTCCTTCAACTCTCTCAACTCGGCAGGTGCCATTCTGTATGGCGGAATGGAAATAGGCCGAGTATCTCGCAACACATCTATACAAAACTCGATCTCCCTCTCAAGAGGGATACCCGGGAGGTCATCTGGAAACACGTCTGGGAACTCGTGACTCGAATCGATCAAAATCTGGTACCGCAGCCTTGATTATCAAACACCCGACGAGATGGTAGATATACCCTTTCGCACCATCTTCCTAGCCTTGAGGTAGGAAATAAACCTACCTCTCGGCGTCTGGTGCTCCCACTCAACAACCGGCTCGTGAAACTGGAACCGTACTACTCTCTCTGCGGTCTACATTGGCGTAGCAAAAGCTAGCCAATCCTTCCCCATGATCACGTCGGTTAATCATCTCCAACTCTATCAAGTCGGCTAGGGTCCGACGTAAATAGTCACAGGACAAGCTCTATATACCCGCCGAGCTACCACCGAATCACCCATGGCGTAGCTACCTCGAAAGAGGTCTATGGACTCGTGCTCATCCCTATCCTACTAGCAACAAGGGAGATATATAGGGGCCAGTAGAACCCGGATCTATCAAAGCATACACATCAAACCGAGAATTGATAAAGTACCGGCGACATCGGTGAGGCCTCACGATCTGTCGGTGGACAAAGCATAAATGCGGTTCGAGGACCGCTAGAATGGGACCGAGCCACGACCTGCGCGACTGTTGACCCGAGTACCACGCCTCGGCGAGTAATCGTAGGAGATGAAGAAGACCGGCGAAAGAACACGTAGTGACTCCACCATCAAGATCGCCGCCCTTGGTGGACGGTTCCTCGCATAGTGACCACCTGGCCCAATCAAACAAACTCCGTACCACAACTCCGAAGTGGGATCTACCGCATCGGCCACGGCGAGGGGTGGTCCGTCGGCCGAACCTCTGCTGCTGGATGTTCAAGTCCTGGGCCACAGTGCGCCTCGAATATCTGGGTCTTGAGGGCGGTGCGAGAGTGCTCTGAGCCGTGGTGCAAATCTAGGCTACTGCGAGGCCGCCCACCACGATAGCCACCAAACGACCCTGCCGTCCTGGTCTTCTTCTGCTGCTGTCTGTCAACCCGGCGATCTCTACGCTCCTCACATCCAAGAGCATGAGCCTGCATGCGGGTAATGTCCATACCCGGCTGAAGAGAAACGCCCGCACACGACTTGGCCATATAGTCATCTAGCCCGGTGACGTAGCGGTGCACCCTATCCTCCATATCTGCTACCAATGCTGGGACATATCGAGCCAATGAATCAAACTCGACATTGTACTCCACGACGGTCGTCCTCTGCCTCGTGATAAAAATCTATCGGCCCGCCTCGCCATCTGTGGAGGCAAGAAGTGGTGAGAAAGCCTCGAGAACTCATCCCAGTAGGCGGGACGCGTGCTCTCCCGGGATAACTCCCATGAATCAAACCAATCGATCGCGGTATCACGCGGCCGATGCGAACCGGCGTCACAGACTCGTCTCGAGGCCTTGATCACCTCATGATCCTCAGAGCGACGGATGAACTCCTGCGGATCATCCTCCGGCCTCGACCAGTAAAACTCGCGGGCTACAACTCAAGAAATCTCGTAGTCTCAAACTATTCGCTTCGGGTGCACGGTGCGCGACCGAGCTGAGCCGAACTGAACCGCGTCAAACTCTCGCCGTGTCGGGCCACAACTTTAGCCAATAGCTGGGCCATCTCCTTGTACCCTAACTCCTCCGCCCGGTGTGGGGCGAGGTGTGGGTGCTTGTGGTCTCTTTGAAATTGGCGTCATAGAACTCGCCGTCTGGTATAGGTGGGCTCGAGCCCTCGTGACTCTGGGTGTCTCGCTAGCGACTTTGCCTTGCCTTCGTGCCGGGTTGCCTTACGTGGAGACATAATCATTCTGAGGAAAGGAATACGTTAGAGGTCCAACCTATAACACGACTCTAAGCACGATCTCGGAATGAGAAGAATGGAAACCAATCCTAAATATCCTATAGCCTCACGATTATTGTTGTGGTGCACAACACGATAATCAAGACTCTACTAGATACGATGCAGAGACACTTTCCGAGGATTAATCGCTCGATACCACTTTTGTCACGACGACCGTTCGGGGCGTGGATCGTGCCTTACCGGCACCAGTAGTCATACATCAAAGTAATCGGAAATATAAAGCAAGACATGAAACGATTTATAAAATAAGACACGATTATGTGAGAAAACATCGCTTTCGGCATATATATATATACATGGTTTAGCGATTACATCCGACATGCATAAACATGACTACAGCACCTAAGGAAATATACAACTATGGCGGGACAGAGCCCCGCCATACCTGACTGCACAAAACTATCTACAATGGAGATCATACCCTAAAAGTAGAGCCTCGGAAAAGATGGAGCTCAGACACCAACGTAGAGATCCTAAGAATGTGGATCTAGCACCTGCTTGCCCTTATTGCGGCATGAACGCAGCCCCCCGAAGGAGGTCAGTACAACAGGTACTAAGTATATGAAACTGTAAAATACTTAAATGAAACATATCATTTTAGAAACAGTTTTGCAAGTATGTATGAAACAACCAAGGAAACCGCACATAGTGCCACATCACAAACAAGAGCGTGATAGGTAAAGCGTAGCAGTGCATTCTAGGTGCGAATGATCGGCGAGGCCAATTGCGTAGTATCACCGTGCAAGCCTAATCACGGACTCCGTAGTCGCATAGGCCAATCACATGTAGCCCGCATGGGTATATAACCCCGCATCGAGGGTAGCTACTCCTCGGCGTCGCCCTGGACTCATAGTCCGCATGGCCACGTAGGCCGCGTGAGGTATAACCCCGCTAACACGGAACTCCGTAGCTCGCGCATAGGTCCCTTGGACCGCGTGAGGTATTCTCGAATCATGGTCCCGGACACCGAGTCTACCGCGTGGAGGCGACAACCCCGGTAATATGTCAAGAGGTGAGTGATGTTACACTAACCTAACAGCTTATCGTTAAACAACATAAGCACAACAAGAATACTCTTTTACACAAACGTTACAAGACACTAACACACATAGCATCATATCATGTCTACTTATCAAACCATCTTATTATTCTTTTCACGATTCAATATAAGTCTGTCATAAACACATAGGCAAACTGTTTCTTTTATCAATCTTAAGTGGTTATACTTAACTTCCCATAAAGCTAGTATAACTCTTAAGCTTCTGTTTAAAAACCAATTTGTTCTCTTACATTAAAAATGATTGAGATTCTTTTGAAATGCTTTGGATCTTTATTATTCGGGCTTAAGCCGTGAGGCATTCTTAGTAAGTGTTATTCGAGCTTAAGCGTGAGGCATTCAGTAAGTATTATTCGAGCTTAAGTCAAAGACATTGCCGTAGTTATTATTCGATTAACACGTATGCGTCTACCGTACTATATATATTGTAAAATATCATGCTTTAGGAAGAATCACATACCTTCTCGAAAACCACCGCCAAGTTGAATATGTCGCAGAGTCACTATAATAGTCACGACATCTATCAAAGACTACTCGAAGGTCATTCTAAACAGAGGGTTCACAATTACATGGAAAGTTGGCGACTTCCCTACCGGTGAGCTATATAAGTCATCGTGAAAGCGATCTATGTAAATGATTCAATTATTCTTCTTTTAAACCCTTCCACCGTGATAATGATTCAATTCTATACGTGATATTCTTCTAAGTATTTAATACTTATACTTATACTACAACATGAAGTATTCTCTAATTCAAAAGAGGGTTAGGATTAGTTACCTCGGTAAGCCCAATAATATCCTAGAAAAAGTCGGTGTGAGCAAGGTTTTGCTCAAGTTGTATGCTCCAGGAAACCTTAGAAGTTCTTCACAACTTCTACTAAGTACTAAGGGATTTGGGCTAGGTATTTTGGGCATTATAACAATACAAGAGGCAACTTTTCTACCAAGGGAGGGTAGATTTTTGGCTAGGCTAGGGGCCTCGGCCAACTACTAGGATAGGGGATATTCGGCGAGGGCCTTCACAAGGGGAGGAGTGTTGGACGAAAGAGCTACAAAGGGAGAGGAGAGGATTTTCAAGACTTGGAAAGATTTGTGGATGAAGAACTCTTCATCTTAAGGGGGGTATTTATAGGTCAAGAAGTGGCCAACCAATGGCCAAGATTAAGACAAGTGCAAGGCAAGTGTAGGGTGAAGATTTACTCCACACAAATATCCTACCAACTCCTTGACTTGTGCACAAGGCACAAAAAACGTGCTCACCTTTGTCCAATTCGTCCAAATGGACGATTTCAAGTCCATCAATTGGAGGGTGACAAGTGTCGCCCTCCCGTTGGTCCAAAATGTTTTGTCTCTCGGAAAAATCCGCAAAAATTAGAAATGGCATAGCCGGAATTTACCCTACGAAAGCTGTGGAAACGTTTCGTCGGAAAACGATTCTTTTAGCGAGTTGTGCACAAATAAAAACGTTTTGCCTAAACTTTAAGGCTAGACTTTTGTACGTATTCCCTTACGTACATACTCTGGAAATACGGGGTATAACACTTTCCCTTCGCACCTGCGGCCGACTTTGCATAGGTGCGGCCAACCTTGTGTGCAACACCAGAACCAAAATTCCCAAAATAAGTCCAATCTACAAATCAATCCCTGAAATTCATCCAAGACCTCCCGGATACAAACCAAATATGTTTCTCCTTGCCTCTTCTCTTCACTCTTCTCGTGATGATCTCTTCACTCTACCATGAAACATATTCAATCACTACGCATGTTAACGCTTTGGATTAGGATAATAGAACATGTTTTCATGCTTGTTTTATTCAACACTAACCTTCTATGTATCTGAGTTATTTCTTCCTTTATTATATCACATGCATGTGTTTCCATGATGGAACAAGTCCATGGACTCAATTTATTCACTTCATCACTAATTGTGATGTGAAAGCCTTTTACCATTCTGATTTACTGTGTAAACAAATTCTTTGGCTTTGCATTGCTGATCATAGTCCATTATACCTCTGACTGCTACTAGTTTACTTGATTGAAATATAGTGTGTCCTTTTTTAAAATAAACATGCATATCTGCCCAGTTCATTCTCCTAGTTAGCTAATCATTTCTATCAGACACTGAACATATTTCAATTGCTTTGTTAATTATCAAAACTACACATAAGATTTCTTGTGAATGCCAACACTTGGCATTGTTGCAGTGGGAGAGCGTCATTTGGCAATGGACGTTCAGTATTTGGCCAATAGAATCATGAGACTTGATATTTTTAAGTCTGGTAAGTTTCTAGCATGTGTAGTGACACAATTGTGTTTGATGGATCAGATCAAAACTTATCAGTTTGCATAAAAATTGAGTAATAGAGACAGGGTGTTGCAAGAAAAGGATAAGGAGGCGACTCTAGATGTTGATGGTATTTTGTAGCTTAAAGGTCGTATTTATGTGTCTAAGGTGGGTGACTTGAGATAGTTAATTATGGAAGAGGCCCCTATTTTAAGATATTATATTCACTCAGGGGCTACTAAGTATCAGAACTTGAAATAATATTATTGGTGACATCAGATGATGAGGGATATGGTTGAACATGTATCACGATGCTTAAATTATTAATAAGTGAATCATGAACATCAAAATTTGTGTTGTGTGACTCAGAGGATGCCTACACCCGAATAAAAATTGGAGAGGATAACTATGAAATTCGTGGAATGTTTTTCATTTTGATTTTATTTGGGTCATTATTGATAGATTTGCCAAGTCTATCCACTTTATACCCATTCAGACTACCTATAATTTGAAGAAGTTGGCTCAAATTTACATTAGTGAGATAGTTCGGGTGCATAGAGATTCTTATTTTTATTACTTTAGACTAGATATGTAGGTCACATCTCATTTCTAAAAGTCAATACAAAAGGAGGTTGGTACTCAGATTGAGCTCAATATAACATTTAATCTGCAGACTGATGGTAAGTTCAAGTGGACTATTCAGATCCTTGAGGACATGTTAAAAACATATGGGATTGACTTTGATGGTTATTGAGATCTGTTCTTGTCTTTGACAGAATTTGCATATAATAACATCTACATGTCCAACATTTAGATGGCGTCGGCTTTGTATGGTATGAGGTGTCGATTGCCTATTGGTTGATTTGATTCTTTTGAATTTAGGCCATGGATACTAATTTACTGAAGGATGCCTTGGATAAGGCTAGATTCATGAGCGTCTTCTCACTGCTCAGAGTAGGCAAAAGAGTTGCGCAGATCGGAAAGTCTTGATGTGGAGTTCATGAATGGTGAGCGTGTATTATTGAAAGTTTTACCCATGAAAGGTATAATGCATTTGGGAAATAAGAACAAATTTAGCTCGAGATTCATCGGTCCATTTGAGATTCTACAATGTATCTAAGAGGTGGACTACAAAGTTACATTATCACCTAGCTTGGTACATCTTCATCGGTGTTTCATATCTCTATGTTGCAGAAGTACAATGATATTGAAACTATATATGTCCTAGAGACAATCATTTAGGGACAAATATACTTGAACACATTTTAATTGTTAATGAGTTTAATATATATATTTTTGCATTTGCAATGATTGAATTATGATTTTGATTGCTTGTGATTATTCATTAATGTGCATCCCTTGAGCTTACGTTGTCATTTATAAAGTGTGATATTAATGATAGAACGTAACTCTCAAAATAACCATGACTGATGATCATTGAAAATGAGATATCAATGATATATTATAAGTCAACATGTGGTCTGCATCACATTCTTAGAGAATGTAGTATATCTCACTTACTATTAGTATGGTTACTAGTGATGCACACATGAATACTCTTAGAGGGTATTGGCATACCCTGCTGATAAACTATTTATTATACATGTCTAGAGTATTATCAACATGTGGGATATAGAGGTCCTTTGACTTGAGGTCAATACACGCCTAATTTACAGAGTAATGTACTTTGACCCTGTCCTAAGCTTAAATTCCTTATAGGATAAGACATGGCTTGTGTTGGGTACATTGCAATGTAAACTAAGGTGGTAGTTGAGCCAAGAGTAGGATTCATTCCTCGATTGGATATTCGAGAAAGAACACTCAGCTTCTCAGTAATATTAGGTCGACCAAGTCATTGACCAACGCAAGAGACATATTTAACATATGATCTGGTTGTCGACTAATATAGATGTGATAAAGTTATCGAGCCATTTGGATAGACACATGACAAATCTTAGGCTTGATCGAGTGTGTCGCGAATTAAAGAAATTTATCATCTCACATAAAGGTTGTGTTTACAAGAGTCATGTAAACGTATTTCACATATTGAGTTCGTCATACGACGTAATCTAGGAGTTCCGTATGAACCTTAGTTTGATTAGTGTCGATGTGTGAAGGCCTAAAGGATCACACTAAGTCGATTGTCTTTTCGGTCTAAGGATATATTGAGAGATTATAAAATATTCAGTTTGGAATCTAGATATTTAAACCAATAATAAATTATGGGACAATTTTTATTTGATGAAAATTATTTAATTAAGTGAGAATTGAATTATCGGACTTAAAATTAAAACGTGTTGAATATTTAAAGGGATCGCCGCGGCGCCTGAGTGGCTGAGCCGCGACGCTTGTACGATAGTGAGCCCAGTTCGACTGGCCCACTATATTTCGGAATTTAGGTCTGGCTTGAAGCCCAACCCTAATTCGAAAATTAACATAATCCCTGCTATATATTCAGCACTTAAAACCCCATAATTTGGTTAATGAAATATAACTCAATTCTTACTTTATGAACTAAGAGTTCAGAGAATAAAATCCTCTCAAATCTCTGTCAAGATTTCCTAGCTTTCCTGGCAGAGGAATATACCACAGCAAGGCTTGCGGCTGAAAGGATAATCGCGTGCGCTCCCTGTAGTAAAAACTCCAGAGAATATCAACTGTAAGTTTATGTTTCTGTCTTTGTTGATTTCAATTGTAACGGAATCATACCAGACGGAATTTTGGGCTAAGTAAGTGGAACAAAAATTTAAACTTCCGTTATGTCTTACTTACGTGTTTTAGATCCAACAAAACCCTACTGATATGTCCCAGTTACTATAATTGAAGACGATTTATCTTGATCAGAATTTGACATTTTAGAAGAAGCCTTTGACTATTTTGGATAGGCAAGTCTGGAAGCTAAGGGCAAAAGAGATAAATACGGTGAATGAGCATTAAAAATATCATCTGATAGGGGAAGATACTTGGGAGACTAAGTCGGACATGCGGAGCAGATATCCATGGTTATTTGATAGCTCGTTTATGATTCTAAAACTGCTCAAGGATGAATATTTGTGTAAGTGGGAAAGATGTAGAAACCCGACTATTGATTTGAGACTTAACGCTTAATTTTATATTTGAAAGCTTGATTCAATTCATATTTACTGTTTGGGGCTTATTTGAGGGTTTAGATTGGGACTTGAGAGGTTCCGGTGAGTTTTGGAATAAAAAGCCTCTAATGGGACTACACCAGATTCTTTTATTGCAGGTATAGGACTTTGCGATCCTGAGGCTTAATTTTGCGATCATGCTAAAGTGGGTGAGGACTGATCATAGTGGTTGTGATTGTCTAATCGCGTTCATGATTAGGACCTCGTTGGATTGTTCTTCGCCATGACAAGTTGCCCCCTCGCTATCTTATAGAAGGATCACTACGGTATAAAAGTTGGCAGATTAGAATTTTGAGCTTTTTCAACACGTTTGGGCATTAGATTCTCAATGTTTAGGCAATTCAAGAGTGTATTTGTATCATAAAATATTGAGCAAGTGATTTTAAGTTTAATTTAATTATAAATTATTTCGATTACCCATCAATTTTAATGCATAGTTCATAAAGATTTGACTTTAGAAATTGTGGGATGTTACCTTAGGTTAAGTAAATGAATTATGTCAAATTAAAGGTTTATTTGACATCAGATTTGGGATTTGAATTTAGTTTTGAACCCGTATGAGTATGGGTAACGTGAAAATATATCAAAATTCTGATTTTGACTCCTAAACTTAGGTTTGACTTCTTTTGTTGACTTCAAATTTGAAATCAAATTCATTTAATTTTGCACTATGGGTATCGTCGAACTCATTTAAGAGCGTAGGATATTCTTTTGAATATATTAAGAGTATTCAGAGACTTTGAGAATAGTGAAAGTTGTTAGTAGTGGTTAGAGAGCTTTGGACTGAGGTAAGTTAAAACTTTAACTTCAATAAGAGAATTTTTCTAACTAAATCACTACAAAAAAATGACCTACGATAACAGTCAGAGTGTGACAGTTTTTTCAACTGTCACATAGTGTGACAGCTTTTCCCTTGACTTTTTGGTCAACAGACACTTATGACATATGTGTGACAGTTATTTAAACTGTCATAAAATTATGACAGTTATATGATGGATATTTGCGCCGTCACATATTGTGTGACGGTTTTATAGAGTTGACCCGACCCAATAACGCAAGCCCGACAGAAAACACCCCCAGGCCCAAAAGCCCAAACCTATTTCGGCCCCCTCTCCCTTTTAAACCTAAAAACCTTAAAAAATACAAAAACATCCCCTTACCCCTCACATTCAACCCGCCGCACCTCACCCCCCCCCCCCCTTCTCCAACTCGCCGACACCCATGCCCGGCACCCATCTGCCCAAACAACACCTTTTACATCGCACGCCCCTGACACTGGAACAACCACGCCCCTGAAAATCGAAAACCAAAAGGGGTTCGAAATCTGTTTTGTTAGGGTCCAAAAGCAAAAGGAATGAGGTCCGATTTTGATTTTTAATTTTTGTATTACACCCTTGTTCTTCATTTTTAGGGACTGAAAACCAAAAGAAAAATCACAATAAAAATGGTTTAAAATTGGGTCTAAAACCGAACCCGAAAAATCTAAAATTGACCTCTTTGTTTTCTTTTCTCTGCTTCTTTCACCATAGTGACAAAATGATTTTGAATCCAGTGTTCATTTGTTTAGCTCCATTATTAGAATAGAATGTTGTTTTCTCAAATAAGATGAGTAGAAAAGTTATTTAAAATTTTATAATTAATTCCTCAAATAAGATGACTCCTTTCTTTTATGCAGTGTCTAACTTATTTATGTTTATTTTATAGATCTCTGTAAAGAACCTATTGAAGAACTGGTTAAAATTCTTTATTTTATTGTTGTTATTTATTTTTTTCCCATTTGCGAAAGTGCTGATTATTACCTTTGTGACGATGTACATCAATAGAATAATCCTCTATATCAAACAGTTGTGTCAGTCTTTACGACGGTATTTTCTCTTAAATGTTCTTCGCCAATCACATAGTTATTTAAGGGCTTTGTGGATTATTTTTTCCAACTTGAAAATTGTAAGGATAATTTTTTTTTGTGATGTTACATCATTCTTCTTCCCTTGAGTTCACAGTTTGCCCTCTCTTTTTCCTTGTTCTGAGGTCTTGTTGGGTGTTTCCCTCATTAGATGTTCAATTATTTTTTTCCTTAGACCTCTTATGTAGATCATTTATAAAGTGTTTATGACACATTTTTGTATTTAACCATGTGTTTACTTTCAGAAAAGGGGAATTTGAGTCTCGGCTTCCTAATGAAACATGGGAAGTAAACCTCCCTGTGGAGGAGGTGCCTCCAGAACTTCCGGAGTCAGCATTGGACATAAATTTTGCACGTGATGGAATGCAAGAGAAATTGTAGAAGAAAATGTTATAATTAATTCTTTCAGCATAGTGACAAAATGATTTTGCACGTGATTTCACTATTTGAATCTTTATTTCATATATGGCTTTACCACCTTTGTTTATGTGTGTTTGTGAGTGATCGAGGTTCGAGAGTGAAAAACAAGCTCCCTTCGACCTTTCGGCTGCCTCCACACAAGGTAAATCAACTTCATTTTTTTATTATTTTCTGTTTAGTTTAAATTACATGATTATGTTATTAAGTGTTTTATGTGTTTGTTTAGATGATTAATGGATGTTTAGGTTCATTACGTTGTTTGTTAAGCATGTTTAGTTAAGTTATGAATTTCTAAAAGCCTTTTAGGTTAGCTATTAACATATGTTAGCTCAATTTAATTGTTGCTTAAACCAGTTAAGGTTAGTTTAAAATATGATTAGTTGATATTAAGCATTGTTTGAGCCTATTAAGTTAGTGATTAATCATGTCTATTTAGTTTAGGTTTATTTATGCCTTTTAGGTTAACTGTTGATCCTATATAATTTAGACTTATTGATTAATCAGCATTTTATTGCAAATTAGTTGCTGCATTTTGTCAGACTAATTTGTTGTTGCATTTTGTGGGTCGCTGTAGTGTTAAAAAAAATTAGTTCAGTATTTGCGGTATATTATTTCTACCTAACTAAATCTTGTATGTTCAAATATCCTTCTAATGAATAATTTTCTTTTTAATTCAGAGTCACTCCAGACCACGACATACATGAAAACTGATGAGAAGAACAATGTTCTAAAAAGGAAGTAATGCATGAGTCATGTGTAAAGAATGAATCTTGGGCCTAACTCAACCCCAAAAGTTAGCTTATAGGATGAGGATTGTCCAAGTCCATATAAGGAGTCCATGTTCTCATTCCATATCCGATGTGAGACTCTTAACACTCCCACGCACGCCCAGACGTTGTTAACTGGAGCGTGGTATAATTTGGGAGCCCAACATCGATGAACAAAGAATTGAAATGGGTGGCTCTGATAACATGTTAGATTCACAGAATTCCAGTGAATCATACTTGCATGTTCATATATGAAGAAAGGAGAAAAGAAGGAATCACGGGAGAGAAGGGTGAGAGAGAGAGAGAGAGAGCTAAGAAGAAGAAGAGGAATCGTATTAGAATGAATGAGTTACAAACTATGTATTGTATATACATAGATATACAATGACTAACAAATGACTAATCTACCCTTTTGTAATTAACTGATTCTAACTCTAACTACTTTAACCATTTTCCAACTAACTCTAACAATATTAACAATATTCAACTAACTAGTATTAACAATATTCAACTAACTAGTATTACATTTATCTAATACTTTCACACCATGAGGCATATGTAAGGCCTTAATTATGAGAATGAGGTAACATATTTGGCTCCACATGCAAATAGCTAGTCACTCACCTCCATCTATATATATATATATATATATATATATATTCCGGAACACCCATGTGAAGAACACCCTCTCCCATCAAAAAGAAAAGACAAAACCCTAAGCCCTACAATGTGAAAAGAGACAATATTCTTGCACTATATATGTCACAATTAGGCGTTCAAGTTTTTTTAATATAAGTTTATCTTTTGCATGCTAAGAAAAAGGACCGAACCATCTTTATCAAAAAAAAAAAAGAAAGATTTTGGTACCCTTAGAAAAACTACATGCATGCAAAGTTGGTAAAAGTGTCTTTTGAAAAGGTAGTGCAAGTAGTAGAGAATGACAAATAAAGAAAAAAGAAATGTTCAATAAATTTTCAAGGTTTCTTGCAATGAAGGAATACGTATATATTTTTTTCCATTAGCTAAATGATTCTTGGGTATAAAGATGATGATTACACACTCTAATCACATATAAGAAGGCTTGATTCACAAGCTAATTGCTTTTTGAATGGGTAAAGAGAATTTTATGATCCCCAATACCTGCACTTTTTTGGCTAATTATGTTATTTGGTTATCAAATGTGTTAAAGAGCCTCACATCGGAAATAGAAATAAAATGGAAACGTGATTTTTTTATATGGACTTGGACAATCTTCACCCCAAAAGAAACGTAATTTTTTTATATGGACTTAGACAATCCTCACCCCAAAAGTTAGCTTTTGGGTTGAATTAGGCCCAAGATTCATTCTTTACATGGTGTCAGAGCCAGACACATTCCAATTCTTTGTTTACCGATGTTAGGCCCCCAAATTATATTGTTCACACTCCAGTTAACGAGATATGGCGTGCGGGGGAGTATTAAAAGTCTCACATCGGAAATGAAATGAGAAAATTGACTCTTTATATGAACTTGGATAATCATCGCCCTACAAGTTAATTTTTGAAGTTGAGTTAGACCATGTGCCATTAATTTACAAAATGGAATTTCTATAATAAAGTGATACTTTTAAGCATCAGTAGTCTATCTTAATTGAAGAATGGTATCCTTGAGCTTAATTTATCAATTATGGTCCCTCTTACAATTTTGAATCTATTCTCCATAATATTATTTTAACTTATACTATATAAATCTCATTGGATATACAAAAGTGAGGGCTTCTTCAAATTGGTATTTTTCCAATAAACTGATTAAGATTTTTCCTTCCAAAGTACTGTATGTTTGGCTATAAAAGGGAATAAGGTAGGTTAAAAGCTAAAATATTCCACGAAAAATTGATGGAATTAGGCCAATTATATGTATAGAATTTTAGAATAAAGTGGTAAGCATTTGGAATTAAGGATCTATTCCATTAATTGCACACGAAAACAATATGAGGCCGGAATTGTCATATCCATTACATTCTCTAATCCATTGATAATGACCGCTTTGATTGTGTCATATAACATAGTGGAGATGAGAATTATATTACGTAAAATAGATGTTTCTTGATTTCTTCCACAACAAACTCTTCTCCTATTTTAAAAATAATATTTACTGATTATAAAAGCTAAACTTGACACCGCTGATCCTTTTCATTTATATTCTTGCAGACATAAATGACTCAAAAATTCCCTCCTACCTATCGAATCAAAAATACCCTCGAAATAGCTCAAAAATACCTTCATTTTACCTAAATATTATTTCATTAAATATTGTAAGCAACTTACACTTATAATTTCGATGGATACATTTCGTTACATCCCATGAATAAAGGGGTGAACTAGAATAATTTTATTTTCGTATTATTTCAATCATTTAAAAATACAACCCGGAGGTAGGTGCACATGTATTTTCTCTATTTTAAAGATTACTAAGTATTTCCTCACGCACTAGTGGAAAGAGAAACGGATCTTATTATAGAAGTTTTTATTTAGAAATCACACAATCATATCACTTAAACATTATTGTTAATTCAGTATGTAATTTTAGTATGAGCAACGGTTAACCATCACACAATGTATGTCTACGATTCATGTATGATCGATTAGATTTGATAAGAAGAATTGAGAGAAAAGAAATATTCAGTGAAGAGAGCATGAAAACGAGAGAGTATTTGGGAGCAGAGTGATAATCGCTCTTCAGATCTTTTTCATTACTTACAAAAGTGAATACAATGTTCCTATATATACACCTATATACATCAGCTGCTAATACATTTGCTAACTAATTAATTAGTCATTAACCATCAATAACTAACTTAATGACTTAATGAAATAATCCTCTACCATGATCCTCGTGGTACTTTAGTGCACATGTTCAATATTTCTACACCTCCCTCAAGCTAGGAGAGATGAAGATATTCTTTATTCCTAGCTTAGACAATAAGAACTTGTGTTGTTCACGACTGACAGCTTTAGTAAACAAGTCTGGCTGCTCAGCAGAAGGTATGTACACTGTATGATGAGACCAGCCATAATCTTCTCCCTAGTGAAGTGGCAATCAATGTCGATGTGTTTGGTACGTTCGTGAAAAACTAGATTGGCAACAATAAGAATTGCAGAGTGACTGTCAGTATAAACTAGAACAGGCAACTCAACAAATACACCAAGCTCCTATAAAGACCTTCAAGCCATACCACTTCAGCTACAGATGCTTCCAATACTCGATATTCAGCCTCAGCTAAGCTTCTGGACACAGTGACTTACTTCTTGGATTTCCACACAATAGGAGATGTGTCAAATAAAACCAAGTAACCAGTAATGGACCTTCTGTTGTTGAGGCAGGATCCCCAATCAGCATCACAAAATACCTGCAAACTAAATGAACTAGTTCTGCTCAGAAGAACACCAGCTCCTGGTGCATCCTTGATATATCTAACAATCCTTAGCACTGCCTCAAGATGAGACTGTTTAGGAGCTGCGTAGGCGGAAAAGGCTTTGGCCCGAATAGGCAATGTCTGGCCTGGTATTAGTGAGATAAAGTAACCTGCCAATAAGTCTCCTGTAAACTCCAGGATCCAATAGCAATGGATTATTTTGCATAGTGGCAGTCTCAGAAACAGTAGGTGCAGCAGTGTGTTGATCAAACTCTAAAGTTGTTAATTTCTGATGCATTTCCATAGGAGAAGGATATGGCTTAGCCCCTGCCAACCCCATGTCAGAGATCAGTTCCAGTGCATATTTTCTCTGATGCATGACAATTCCCTGATCATTCCTTGCAAACTCAATGCCAAAAAAATATTTAAGTTCACCAAGGTCCTTTATCTTGAAAGCAGACAGCAATATCTCATTAGTCGACTGAAGTAATGTGCTATCATTCCCAGTGAGCAGCAAATCATCTACATAAACCAGCACAATGACAATCTTCCCATCTTGGTGCTTGGTGAACAGAGAATAGTCTCTAAGACTCGGTGTGAATCCAGAGGCAACTAATGCTGAGGTTAACTTGATGTTCCACTGTCAGGATGTCTTCTTCAACCCATATAGAGACTTCAACAATCTACATACTTTGCCATCTCCTGTGTCTGAATGAAATCCCTTTAGGAGTTGCATAAAAACTTCCTCAAATAAATCAGTTGTAGAAAGGCATTGTAGACATCCATTTGGTATATGATCCACTGTTTGACTGCTGCAATGGATATAACAGCTCTGACTGTGGCCATTTTAACAACAGGTGAGAATGTCTCTTGATAGTCAAGTCCTTCTTTCTAGTTATATCCTTTTGCAATAAGTCTTGCTTTGAATCTTTCAATCTCCCCAGTAGCTTTGTATTTGATTTTATAAACACACCTGCATCCAATGGCTTTCTTACCCTTAGGCAATGCCACCAGCTCCCAAGTCTTATTTTCCTCCAGGGCCTGAATTTCAGCTTGAATTTTCTCAATCCACTTAGCATCCTTGACAACCTCATTATAGTTGCATGGTTCTATAGTGATTGAATACTTAGCTATAAATGCCTGATAGTTGGAAGAAAGATTAGAGTAATTCAATCATGCAGAAACAGAATAGAGACAGTTAGTTGATCCTTGTTATGTGACATAATCCTTGTGCCAAATGGGAGGTATGCTAGCTCTTGTAGATCTCCTCAAGTCTGAATCAGAACCTGCATATCTGAATTAGGGATCTGTATATCAATAGTGTTAGTTGGGGGTTGGAAATCAGGAGTGCCACCATTACCTAAGTGATTACCAACTGTAATCTCACTTGGGTGCACTAAGTTATCATAACATAATGAATCATGTGTGTGGATAAATATCATTCTATTCTTATCACCATCATTCTTATAAGGAAAATATTCTCCATGAAGACTACATCTCTACTCATGAAGACAACTCTATTTTCCAAATCATATAGTTTATATCCCTTTTGAATTGCACCATATCCTAGATGAACATCTCTTAATGCTCTAGGACTGAACTTATCATGACTAAGGAGATTGGTTGTAAAATATAGACATACAATCACTCTTAGATGATATAGTGAAGGGATAGACTTGTATAGCATCTCATAAAGAGATACATTTTTAAGAACAGAAGAGGGGATCCTGTTTAGGACATACAATGCTCCTTCAATACAGTAGCCCCAGAATCTATCTGGTATGCATCCTTGGATTTTGATAGCCCTTCCTGTTTCCAAGATATGTCTATGTTTTCTCTCAACAACTACATTCTACTGAGGAGTGTAGGGGCAGGAACTTTCATGAACTACCCCATGCTGTTGAAATAGTTCTTTGCAGTTATTATTGAAGAACTCAGTCCCAATTACTCCAAACACTACAAAAAAAGGCCTACCGTAACGGTTAAAAATCGTCACGAAAGGCCTTTCATGACGGTTAAAAATCGTCACGAAATGTCTTTCGTGACGATTTTTCTAAGTGTCACGGTAGGTACTGTCACAAATTCGTGAAAGTTGTTGTAACGGTTTATTGTGACGGTTGTTGTGACGATTATAAAAACTGTCACAAAATGTGATGTTTGACTTTGACTTTTCCCTCCTTGTTTTAAATTTTTCCGCGAAATTATTAATTAAATAATATTTTTTGGCGGAATTGTTTTATTAAATTTGATTTAAATTGGCAGAAAAATTAGTTTTTGACATTTTTTTATATTTTAATTTTAATTTATTAAATAAAAATAAATTAGAATTATAAATATATTATAACTAAAATGTCACCCACATAATGAAATTGTTCTAATACATTAAATCGAAACGTTACAAATTGTTTTTCAAAACATCTAATGTTATCATCAAATACAACAAAAAAAAACATAATATGAGAATCTCACTTTGATATGTCGTATTGTTCGGATGTTCCTCGCAAAGTGTAAAAGAAAGGAAATTAGAAAAATAAATAAATGTGAGTAAAACCTTCAGATCCGTATAAAATATAGGAGTTTTAATCTAACTAAATAAAGTCAACATTAAACTCCATTTTTAAGGGTGTGCGAAATTTATGAGATTTCGGGTAAGGATTCTTTATTATCCTAAAGGGAAGGGGTTAGGCATCCTCTGAGATCCGCTAACTTGCGGTTGTCCGGTCAAACTTAGGTTATTGTGCTAACATGTATTCTAAAGGTATTCTACAATTATTAAACAACTAGAAGATATTAAACTAGGCATGCAGATATTTAAATAAGATATATAATTAAAAAGGTTGCAACGAAAGCAAAAATCATATAAAGAGGGAGTGAAGAGAACTTAGCGGTATTTCACTTTTATTTTCCTTTTCTGCGCAGGATTTAACATCGGAATGCATCTCCGGTACCTGCAAAAAAACTTAGTAAAAGAATTAGTAAAATAATAAATAAATGCGAGTAAAACCTTCGGATCTGTATAAAACAATAAGAGTTTTAATTACGGAGGGTTCAGATCTATACTTTTTGTAAAGGGACATTCCAATCATGTCGTGGTTGCGAACTAGTGACTCGTCAGTCATTTTAGTCACATTGCCAATGCATGTTGGTTTCCCGTAGATGTGTGAAAGAATCCATAAGTCTCATCATCGCCCTTTTTCGAAGGAAAGCAAATCGAGGGACAACTTTTCCGGAAGGGTCATGACCTCAAATTAATTATTCTCATCGGCCAAGTATAGTATCATGTTCAAATCAGTAAATAACCAAAACCGAAGGGACGCGGTCTCAATTTTAATTTCATTGGCCTAAGTGTAGTATCTTGTTCAAATCAGTAAATAAACAAAACCGAAGGGACGCGGCCTCAATTTCAATTTCATTGGACTAAGTGTAGTATCTTGTTCAAATCAGTAAAGTATTGGAAGTACAGCAGTTGTTCGAAACATCCTCAAAGTAACATAATGGAAAAAAATCAGTACAAAAATGGCCCAAAATCATAAGCGAAATGGCCAAGAAATCAGTAGCAAAATGGCCCAAAATACAGCAGTGAAATGGCCAAAATCAGTCCGAGAAATGGTCAAAACCAGTGGCAAAAAAAGGGCCAAAATCAGTCCAAAAAATGGTCGAAATCAGTCCGACACAAAGCCAAAACCAGTAGCTACAGTGGCCTAAAAAATCAGTCCAAAAATGGTCAAAACCAGTAGCCAAAATCAGTCAAAAAATGGTCAAAACCAGTAGCCAAAAGAGAGCCAAAATCAGTCAAAAAATGGTTGAAATCAGTCCGACACAAAGCCAAAACCAGTAGCTACAGTGTCCTAAAGATCAGTCCGAAAATGGTCAAAACCAGTAGCCAAAAAAATGGCCGAAATCAGTCCGACACAGAGCCAAAACCAGCAACTACAATAGTAGCTCAAATTCAGAAGCAACAAGTAGTATCAAGATACATCAAAGAGCAGCAGTTAACAGCAATTCAGCCCCAAAAATGTAGCAGAGTACAAGATAAGTAGCAACAATTTACCTCCAAGGGTAATGCCTCGGCTCACAAAAATATGACAGCCCAAAAGTAGCAACAAAAGGCACCAGTTACTTACCTCCAAGTGCATCAATAGTTAAACTAAGAATGTAGCAACAACTTAGCTCAATATGCAACAATTCTTGACCGTAAGTAATGACATCAACTTCGAAAGATAAGACAGCAAAAGGGGTTACTACCATCCAAATTCCGATGTCGCGTCAAGATCAAAAGGTTTCTAGAATATTAGGCATGGAAAGCTATCATAGAGGCTAAACATTCAAAGTGCAACAAGTTCTACTTCACCAATGCCATAACAACAAGCTAAACAGAGCAACTCAAAGATATGGGGAGAATTTGCCTCAAGGGCATAACAATTCACCAAAATGCAGCAGCAGATTCTTTTTCTCAAACGAGACAGCAAATGAATCTTAGTGAAGTAACTTCAATAGGTCAAGAATGTAGCTAATCATTTCATCAAGAATGACAGCTAAATGTAGCAAATCAGCAACATTTAATAGCATCAGATTTTAGCAAAGAAACCAACAACAAATAGGCTCGGAAGCAACCGTGAACATCAACTGTGCTCAAAATGCAACAATGGTTTGGACAGAATGCATTGTCAAACAACAACAACCAGTAGCATTAAAAAGTAGCCATTTTTTACAAAATGTGCAGGTAAATAGATGTAAATACATACCCCCCTTGCATGTTAATATCTCAAGCATGCATGAGTAGTTTCTTGTTCGTAGTCTGGACATGAAGCCACCCACACAACCCAAATATAACACAACAAATACAATAAACATACTATACAAAGGAACAAGGGGACAAATTTCAAATTGATATTTCAAACAGATTAAGCATCATGGTATAGACACACAAGCATATTCAATTCATGTATCACAGGAGAACATCTCTATCCAAACAATAGCATTTCAGGGAAAACTGGGACATTTTAGGTATGTCTCAGACATGAAAGACAAGAAAATCAAGGGGGCTACCACCATCCACTTTCGCTACCGCAACAAGATCAAAAGGTTTCTAGAACCTTAGTCATGACAGGATGTCGGATGAAGCTAAACAACCCAAAACTCGCTTTGGCTTTCGGCCGGTAAAGACATATAATAGAAAAGAAGTTCAGATACGCACAAATATAACCCGAAACATGATTGCATCTAAACATGTACATGTTTACTACAATGAAACAAAATTATAAGTAATGATAAGATGCAGGTAAACATCATATTGCAGGTGATTATAAGATGCCGATATGAACAGTAACATAACATGACGCAAACTAGTTCAAATACACACAAAATACTAGTACATGTATTATTCAAAAACCTAGTAAAACATGACATTAGACTCAGCAGCCCAAAATTAGGCATCAAAGTGCAGTAACAAGGTTGGTAGGAAATAGTAGTAACAACAGCAGCAAAACAACTAATATATTGCCTCGAAATAGTAGCAAATTAGCATCAAAGTGACATCAATTTTCTCAAGAAGGTAGCAGCAACATATCCTTAAGGTACACCCTTTTAAAGGCAACAATAATGAGCCAAAAAATATAGCAATTTCTTTAGGTTACACTATCCCAAATAGAAGGAGATAGAATTTAAAGGAGAACTTTCAAGGATTACCCTTTTCGTGGGCAGCGACGGGGGGCGATGAGAGACGACGAACACCTTTTCACCCAAACTAGCTCCCGACAAGCGGAAACGATATCCAAAAATGTAACAGTGGGCAAGAACTTCCTCGAAACTCAAGGTATTGTCTTGGTTTTTGAGTGTTCAAGCTCTTGAGGGTATGAAAACCCATTCAGTTTGTGAAAAACCAACTTCTTTCTTTTCTCAAAAATCGATGGCGGCGGCTAGGGTTACAACACCTATTGAAATGGTCGACGGGTCGAAATAGAAGATACGAAGCACGGTGGTGGTATGGAAATGATCGTTGTGATACGGCGGTCATAGTGGTGTAACCCACCGTCGTTGAAACTTTGCTCAGTCTGCCAAAATTTCCAAAAAATATACCAGAATAGAGGATATTTTCGATCTGAAATTGGTGGATAAATAGGATGAATTGAAGGTTGTGGTTATTATGTAAATGACGGGCTTGAAGAGACGAAGCTAATGGTATAAGTCTCGCCTCCAATGGATTCCTGTGGTGGCCAGAAATGGTGTTTCGTTAGCGATTCTTCATTATTTATGCGATGGGTTTTTTGGATGATGAATAAATTGTTGATTTGGTCGATTTTAGTAATGAAAAACGGGCTTTAGTGTTAAATGGGTCGGGTCGGATGAATTTTTTTTTAAAATGCTAATTTAAAAAACCATCACAAAAATATGTGACGGTTGAAATAACCGTCACATCGCTGTCACAAAGTTGTGATGGTTAAAAAAACGTCACATAACTGTCACAAAGGCCTATTGACCAGAAAGTCAATGCTAAAACCGTCATAACGTGTGATGATTTTTAAAACCGTCACACCCGAACTGTCACGGTATGTCCTTTTTTTTTGTAGTGAAACTGTGTGTTCACTGTGATGAAGAAGTTCTTCAATAAAGTGAACACATCAGACTTCAGTCTCATCAGAAAAATCCATATCCATCTAGAATAATCATCCACAATTGTAATGAAATATTTCTCCATTATATGTGTCAACTTTATAAGGTCCTCATACATCCATATGCAACAATTGAAAATGATTAAATATTCTAGAGCTAATAGGAAATGACACTCTAGTCTTCCTTGCTAGAGGGCATATTTCATAGTTATGTAATGTAAAAGAACTATTATTATGAAAACAAGGTATTTTCTTCAACACATTTAGTGGAACATGACACATTCTCTGATGTCATACTGCTGCATCAGTCTTCTGAGTTGCTGCAAGACATTGGTGTAGATCATTTCCCTTATTCTGGTTGTCCAAACATAGTATATACAATTCATCCTCTTCAGTACCAATCGCCCTCACCTTCCCAGATGAGAGATCCTGAAATACACAACATGTGGGAAAGAAGGTAACACTACAGTTTAGTTCCTTTGTCACCCTAGATACTGACATCAAATTGAACTGAAAAGTTGGAGCACAAAGAACATCTTTGAGGACATCACCTCCTCCCATGTGATAATCACATATATGTTATATCTTAGTTGACTCCCCAGTAGGTAACTGCACTTGACCTGCACTTTCTGTCAAATGCTTCTTATGTAAATTTTGTTGATTACCAACCATATGATTGGTGGCCCCTGAATCTACTATCCATTTTATTAATGACTGTGAGCCTAAATTACATATACCTGCCATATTAGCCACAATGTTATTTGTCCTTCCAGATTCTGACTGATTAAGTAGGTTGAGTAGTTATTGATGTTGTTGAGGTGTGAACTGATGTAATCTTATCTGTCTCTCTGCAATATTCTGGTCTTTGTGATTCTCCATAGGTTGTGGTTGATATTGACATGTTGTTCCTTGTCCAGTGTCCTCATGAATGAAACTACTCTCAGTTATCAAATTCACATTCTTTGTCTTGCCTTTGGAGTCATCTCAATAACCATTTAACCTGTAGCAATCTCTGTGTACATGTTTTGTCTTGCCACAGAATGTACACTTCTTCAGCTTATTGCAGTCTACCATCATATGTCCTTTTGTGTGATTGTTGCGATATGATGCTTATGCAAGTATACATATCGTTCAAGTAATAAAGTCTGTAAGACCGAGTTATCGTCCACAGAGACTGGTTTATCAAGTACCGATTATCTAATCAATAGTATCTATTTGGTAACCGTTCTTTTGTTTGGGATTTTAAACTAAGAATTATAACTAAGTAAAGTGCAAAAAATTAACTAAGAATGATAATAATTTGGGTTTAAAACAGTTATGAAGGAAATAGGGCTTCCAATCTCCTCAACTATCCACTCTTTCATGTGTTAATGCAATGCTAACGATTCTTCTTCTTATTAAGATAGCAAGTTAACTATTCTGTCATTATATTCCGGTTAGGACATACAAGAGCTCAACCTTGTGCAGAAACCTTCTATATTTCTATGATAAATTTTACCACACTGTAGGATTAAGAACAATAACCTTAAATACTACAAAGTACCGGGGTACTTTCGTCCACGATTTTAACCTATGTCTAGACAATTACAACATATTCAAATCTCCCCTCTCGGATCTCGATTCTAAATCATATAAGTTATGACAATTAATGGCTAGTTAATTATCAAGCAATCACAACAATATTGAATAGATCTTAATATGCTGAAGAAGAAATCAGTAACTATGCATTAACTATATGAAAGAGTTTCAAGAAGATTCGACGGAAAACCCTACTAAAGTAATTAGCTCCTAAACATTGTCATGTCCAGAACTAATTTACAATCCAGCATAAACTGAAATTAAAACAAAGGAAAGAAAATGAACTTGAACAAAAGTCGTCTCCAATCTTGTGTTGTAGCCTCTTTTCTTGCCTCCCAAAGTGTGTTATTCAAATAAGACAGGGTTTAGGGGATTTATAGCTGAGAAAAACCTTGCTTCAGACCCTTTTACCCTTACTGAAATTCAGCCCAGAAACCTAAAAATCTCGCGTCGGCACTGCGGTGCCTCTGCCTAGCACTGCGGTGCTAATTGGCCAAAAATCACTGGCTGCTTACTGGAATGTTGCGTCGCGGTGCCTTCGACGGTGAATTGTTTTTCGGACTTTCTGGAAATTTTACGCTCTGGCCTTTATTTCGTACATCGCGGTGCTTCGAGCACCGCAGTCCTCCCATATTATGTGTCGCGGTGCCTCTGCCTTTTCTTCCCGTTTTCGCCTGATTTCTTCTATTCTTCTCGGGACCTCTTAGGCTTCATTGCTTTGGCTTTTATTATGTCATTTCATCCTCGAAAGTAGTATTCCCTCCTTTATAACCGTTTTGACACAAAATGAAAGAAAAACACACCTAACACTATACTAAACACAAAATAAAAGAGTACAATATTAACTAAAAAGGACTCAAAAGAGTGTATAAAATACACTCAACAAACACCTCCAAACTTACACTTTACTCGTCCTCGAGTAAAGCATTAAACAAAACAAAATCAAAATCAAATAGAAGACTCAATGAAATGGATCAAGTAGCTATAGAGTGTTGCTTCACAATCATGGATGAAAACTAGGATAATATGTTAGAACATACATAACATGAATATTTAGTAATCTAGAATTTCAAGTAATATAGTCCTGGTAAGACCGAATATCGTCCACAAGGATTAGGGTTCAAGTACCAACTATCTATCTTTTGGTATCTATTTGGTAAATTGATAATTGAGTTTGTTGTTTATAACTAAGAATTATAAAGTCTAATTTAACTAATGAGTTTACTTCAGTTGTGATGGGAATAGGGCTTCCTTGTCTCCTCAACTATTCGCTTATGTTATTTATTAATGCAATGAACTATGGTCTTCTTCTCTCGGAGCTAGCAGGTTTACGAAATCGTTTTATATTCCCGTTAAGGATATATAAACACTCAACCCCAGTATTGCACCTTACCTACCTTTCGGTGATAAGGATAACTCTATAGGAGGATTAAGAACAAAAACCTAGTTAACCGTCACGCACCATGCGCAAAATTAGGGTTGTTAAGCCTCTCATTAACGCTACATAAATAATTGAGGTATTTTCATCCCCAATCCAAGAATGTCTACCCAACTTGCAGCATATTCACAATCTCTCCTTTCGAAGTAAATTAGAAATCATATAATGATACTTAGTTATCAATTAATTACCAAGCATTCAAAACAATTATTGGATAAATCTCTCAAAGAAGAATAATAACCATAGACATGCATTAATTCATAACATAAGTTTCTAGAGAATTAACATGGAAAGCCCTATAAGAGAATTAGTTCCTAGCCATTGACATGACAAGAACTAATTCAAAGTTCATCATGCAAACTGAAATAAAAGAAAGAAAAAGGAAAAGAAAGTACTAAATTATGGTCTCCAATCTCCAAGCAAGAAATCTTGAGTTGTGCAAGAAGGGGAACCCTTAAAATCTGCCTAGGGTTCTCCTTTTATAGGCTGAAAACCGCCCTTAACTTTTCCCTGCAGGCCTGGCCCAAAAAATCGTCAAAATCCTGATTTTTCCCGCGTCGGCGCCGGCCACGCTTCGGCGCGGCCGGAACAATGTCGCCGGGTGATTTGGCGTCGCGGCCAGTCTCTGCATGCGAGGCGTCGCGGCTGCAACTCTGCGACCTCTCTCGAACATTGGCGTCGCCACCTTGCTGCAGGAGGCGCCAGGCTGGTGCAGGTTATTGCCTCGTTCGCCACTTTCTCTGTTTTTAGCTCTGGAACCTCCTCTTTTGCTCTCTTTTAGCTCCTTTTCCGCCATTTTTTCATTTTAACCACTTTGACTCAAAAGAAAGAAAAATTATCCTAATACGACACTTATTTGTACAAAAGGGGACAAAAGACTAACTAAAACTGACTCGAAAAGTGTATATAAAATACACCGATCACTGATACAAAAAGCTTTTCCAATCTATTCTTTAGTAGCAAGAGTTGATTCTGATTCTTCCATCAATTATGGGTCCTTGATGAGTTGTTCTACTTCTATCACATTACCATTGTTATCTTCTTTATTCTATTTATTACCATATTCTTATCTCTTTGTTCCTCCTTATTCTCATTATAACCCTTTGTCTCATCAAGTGGCATTTGTTCTATCCTCTTGTTAGATTTACTGACTCGGTTGTATCTTTGGTTACATCAACAGTTGTCACTTTGGCTACATTACCCTGAATATTTATTATCACTTTGTTGAATTCATCTATATCTTTGTACCTCTCTTATCTGTTCTCCACCCTTCTCATATCAAAGTATCCGAACTTGTACTGAATCTCTATGCCTCCTTCCCACCTAATTATTCCAAGAGAATGATTATATAGGCCTGGTTTCATGAAATGCACTTTTAGAAGCACGTAGATTATCAACCCATACTTGATTAGTAAGTACTGCTATATACTGCTTAAAATTCCTTATCTCTGTCAAAGCGACATGACACTTCACTCTTTCATTTCTCCTGAATACCCAGTGGAAATCACTCATTATTGCCTATGGACCTTGTACCTGGCCAAGTAACCTTCTAATATCCATCCACAGTTCCCTTTTAAGAGCATCATCATTGAATGCACACACCAAGGTCCTATGTAAACTTTTATTTGTACCCCTAAGTGTTACCCCGCAGTGTATCAATTATTCTGTATAGTTTAGTATCTACCTCATCGAGATGAGGCTTCCAAGAGACCAAATAACACTATCTTAGCATTCTGCGTGAACCAATGCATTGAAACTGTGCATGAATGCATACCTTGGTTACCAATCCTTCAAATAACTTTTTAACTGAAAATATGAACTCCAGAGGTTACGATATTTAAAATACTTGACACAACTACACACTAATGGGATGTTTATCATTCCCATGTTCTAAGTCATTTGTGAAACAAACTCAAATAATCCCTATGTCTACTTTCCAGAACTCGGTCCAACATAACAAAGCACTTTCATTCATTTATACCAATCTTATTATTCCAGAAGTAATAGCCCCTTCTTATCCTTACATGGGAACAATGTTCTTTTACAGTTTCCTACCTGCACATAGTTCAGTAACATGGTATACCATAAAATCGTCTCAGATTCTAACAATTAGAGCTCAATATTAAATTAGAGGTATGAAGGAGAAAATAATAGGTAAGCTTCATTTTCTATCTTTGGAAGGAAAAGTTCAATCTCTGTAACTATAGAGCAGATAACGTAGCATAACGGGGTATCAATTCGTAAGATAGAGACTACTGCAATTCATCTCACAAGTCGACACTTCATTCATGGACTAAAAGGGATCTCTTCACTACTCGTAATTTCAAACAACTTCATTTCTTTTAACACTTGTTCACTCATTTCTTACTTGTCGTACTTTCCATAATTCCAACACATTCTAGTATACATACGTAATCTTGGACATTGCTCCTGGTTCTAATGTCTGATGATATCATCCCTTAAGTGATGAATGGTTAACTTATTTGGTACGTAAAAGATTCTGAAGAGTTAAATTACCTGACGTTGACCTAGTATCTCCAGACCTGGTCCTCATACTTCTATTCAAATCCTTTCACTTCCCTTATGGCTTGACGCACTTAGTCAAGTACGAAAAATTCTGATTTTCCCTTCCGGGCCACTGTCGCCTTCTTTTGGAACATAGCTGCAACCACATTAATTATAAGGAAGAGGGGGGGAGATTATCCTAATAACATAGCTCTATTGCACGATCTATGAGATGAAAGAGTAGAAACCAATCCTAAATGCCCGGCAGCCTCCTGTGTATAAGTATGGTGCACAACATACCCATACACAAGACTCTACTAGACACGATCTGTAGACATTTCGAGGACTAACTGCTCTGATACCACTTTTGTCACGACCCGACCCGACGGGCCGCGACTAGGCGCCCTAATTGGACGCCATTACTGGCCTGTCATACATAATCCATTTGATACCAAATAAAATTTGGCAGCATAACGCTGCATCTACAACATATACCCGAATAGACGAGTCGGTCAGACTGTCTTTACATAAGGGGGTACCTGCCTCCAGAGGAGTCACAACTAACCATCACAATATAATAAGCAAGCCGACAAGGCTGCCACCAACATAAGGGAACATCCCAAACAAAAATACGAAAGCATGGCCAAACAAACACGTCTACACTCCTCATAAATCAACCCGCGTCTACGGACCTGCAGAAGTACAAAAATGACATATGACGGGACAGGACCCCGTCGTGCCCAAGATATACATAAGTCTGGAATATAAGAGTATGTACCAAAGTGGTAGCTCGAACAAGGAGCTCTTTGAATCGGTAGATGTCCTGGCGGAGGGTCACCTAACCGATCATCGTACTGCGGGCATGAGCATGAGCAGCCCCAGGAAAGTCGATCTGAAATAATGTACTGAGTATGTAAAACATGAACTACTGTAAGGAGGATTGTAACTGGCCAGAAGATACATGAAATATATATGAAAAATCAGAGATTCCAATGCAACTGTACCATATGAAAAGAAAGTCATGCATGTCTAACAATCATCATAATAAAGATCATCTCCGTACATATTACTACCCGGCCCATCCTGGGACTCGGTCCTCATGCTTTATACATATAACTACCCTGCCCATTCTGGGACTCGGTCCTCATGCTTTATACATATAACTACCCGGCCCATTCTGGGACTCGATCCTCATACTGCGTACATATAACTACCCGGTCCATTCTGGGACTCGGTCCTCATTTTCCGTGAATATAGCTACCCGGCCCATTCTGGGACTCGGTCCTCATAACATACAATCACAACTTACACAAGTAGAATATCATGAGAAACCATATGCAATACAAATCATCATCTGAGACTTCATGTAATAATCATGTGCATTTCAAATCATCATATAAGACTAAATGGAATAAGTAAAATAAACTATCCTTTAGAAAATCAAGGCATGATCTCTTGAATCATTTTAAAACATCTTTTGGGAAGTCAAAGCACTTTTCATATCATATATCATTTTATTAAAACTAGACTTTGAAGGAATCACGTACGTCCGCCGTACATTCTCTTGTATAATATTCATGACAAAAGAAAGGAAGAAGATTTTCACAACATCATGCCAAAGAAAGAAAGGATAGTCTCACATACCTTATAGTCGAGCTAATCAACTCACTACTAGAATATGCCTCGTCTAATACTCCAACCTATAATAATAACATTATGTCTGTCAACTCTATGATTCCTAACGCAAGTTAAATTAAATGACGACTTCCTATTCTACAGAAATTTGGGCAGCACTTCCCCTGTTTATATGTACATCCACAAATTTCAAACCAAGCCAGCAATACCAACATCAAGTCATAACTCAAATATATAACCATAAAAATCTCAGATATTCCAGTTATGTCATCATAATGTATTCCTTCTCTTTTATTTTTAAGCGATATCACAACTACAACAAACCAGGTGATTACTACACCTATTTCTCATGTTAATTCAGTCCTTAGTCCATATTAGAATAATCTTAAAATAATCCATCAACTCTAATGACAACAACAATAACCAAGTTCTATAATTTGTAACATAACACCCTTTTTACACTTTACTTCCTTTAAGACATGTATTAGTAATTACCATAACTTATATACATGTTCATAGTCAAATTCCCAACATTTAAACTTCACAAAATCAGCCCCCAACTTGACGCGATAATATCCAAAATTCCAAGCAAGTCTTTGGCCAATATTTACAAAACCAATCATTTTCTTAATTCCTTAGAGTCCAATATTGTTCCAATAATTCTTTATGAACAATTATAACTTATATGTCGAGATTCTCTTCCAATATCAACATGTCAAGTAGCGACGAATTTCACAACACAATAATCGAATACGACAATTCCAAGATTAGTAACATTAGTCCTAGTATCGGCTACAACATTCAAATTATTCACATGCAATGTCTAAATTCAAGATTTCTTCCTAACACAAGTACATTACTTCAACTACAACAATATGCAACTTCAATTATAGCATAGATTGAAGAATTTTCATACCTTAATTAAATCCTCAAAACAGTCCCGATTTTTAGTCACTGCTTCGTCAGTCGAACTTGTAACATCCATAACTCTCTACTCATATGTCCTATCGATGATTGGTTTGTTTCTTTGGAAACTAGACTCGACGAACTTCATTTGTGGCTTTTGAAACACCCAAAAACTCCTAATATTCTAGGAGATATGCCCTTCCAAAGTTGACTAAAAATCTGCTCCAGAAATCCCGGTTTTTTTTTTGCCACTGTTTTTGCCGATTTTGCCCCCCATTTTCATACTTCTTCAACTCCAAATTGACATGAAACAATCTACAATGTTAACCCATCATTTCTACATGTTTTCCTTCCAAAAATTGTCTTAAAAATTTGGAAAATTGGAGCCTCAATTTCGGTACGGCTGGGCCGAATTTGCCCACTGTTTTTGGGTGTTGTTTTGACTCCTAATTTAGGTGAAGAATTCTAGTCTAAGAGGAGGAAATAAAGCTCAAATTTGACTATGGGGGAGGTGTATTTTCGGCTGTTAGTGTAGAAGAGAAGAAGATGAGAAGGCAATGTTTTTTTCTTGAAATGAAATGAAAAGGTAAAGGTTCATAAGTTTTAAGGGGCAATTTGAAAATCTAAAAATTACACTTACTATTTGGTCCCCAAAGTGTCCTCTTAATTTAAATCAATCCCCCAAGTAATAAATCTTAATCTCACTTCTATTAATCTTAACTCTCATTTCCTTTAATCCCCTTTGACACGCTCGTAGTATCAAAAAATAATTCCGGAATCACATCCTTAAGTATATTAATTTTCCTTAATGACGTTCTTAATTATCGCCTTAAATTTACGAGGTGTAACACTTGGTATAAGAGGTTTGCAGACTATGTTTCGACTATTGAGTTCTCTCACAGCAGGTTTGATAATTCATTGTTCATATATCGTCGTTGTTCTGCATTGACTTATATATTGTTATATGTGGATGATATTATCTTGACTGCCTCTTCTGATGTCTTACGCTAGTCTATCATGACAATGCTCAGTTCTGAGTTTGCAATGAAAGACTTAGGGCCCTTGAGTTACTTCTTGGGGATTGCCATCACTCGTCATGCATGTGGGTTGTTCTTATCACAGAGGAAGTATGCATCTGAGATCATTGAGAGGTTTGGGATGTCATCTTGTAAGTCCACTTCCACTCTAGTTGATACTAAATCCAAGTTAGGTATCGCGGCTGGATCCCCGTACGAGGATCCAACCCGATATCGTAGTCTGGTAGGTGCTCTTCAGTAACTGACCTTCACGAGACCAGATGTCACGTATGTCATCCAGTAGGTGTGGTTGTTTATATATGATCTCAGGGTTGAGCACATGAATGCACTCAAACGCATTATTAGGTACATCTATGAGAACTTGACTATGGCTTACATTTATATTCATCGTCGACATCTATACTTGTCTCGTATACAGATGTTGATTGGGGAGGATGTCCAGACACCATACGGTCTATGTCTGGCTATTTTATATTTCTTGGTACTAACTTGGTCTCTTGGTCTGCAAAGCGTCAGTCAACGTTATCATGTTCCAGTGCAGAGGCCGAGTATCGAGGGGTAGCCAATGTGGTCTCTGAGTCATGTTGGTTACGTAATCTTCTTTTAAAGCTGCAGTGTCCTATTGAGAAAGCTACCTTAGTTTATTATGATAATGTTATTTCCATCTATCTTTCTGGCAATCCGGTTCAGCACCAGCTCACTAAACATATTGAGATGGACATACACTTTGTTTGAGAAAAGGTAGCTCGTGGACAAGTACGCGTCTATCATGTCCCTTCCAGATATCAAATTGCAGACATCTTTACAAAGGGTCTTTCCTCGGTCCTTTTTGAAGATTTTAGACACAGTCTCAACGTACGAAGACCGCCCGCTATGACTGCGGGGGTGTGTTAAATATAGTATTTATGATATATATATTGTATATTACTCTTGTATATTAATTAGTCTTATATTCCTACCATAATTGTATAATTAGTCTTCAAATATAATAGGGTTTTAGATGTATAATAGGAAAAAGATTTTCCTATTTGTAACTTGTATATATACCCCTTTCATTAATGAGAATAATGAAGGGATTATTTCTTTCAGTATGAATCTAGGTACAAAGATATTACATGTTACAAGTGTAATAAAAAGGGTCATACTTCAAAATACTGCAAAATGAATAAAAAATTACAAGAATTAAAACTAGATGAAGAGATAGTTAAAAAATCTCTAATCTTTTAATAGATTCTTCTCATTCAAACACCGAAACAAAATTTGAAATATTTTCTTCTGTATCTTTGAAAGATAATGAACCTCTTCAAGTAGATGAATTTATCACAACTTGTTCATCTGAATATTATGAAAAAGAAAAGGGAAAATGTATATGTGTGTTAACCAAAGACCAGTAATTCATGTTAGACATGGTAAAATACATAGATACGGAACACCAAAAGGAATATTTAAATAAACTCTTAAAAATCTTTTACGAAAAAATAAAAATAAAAAATACCATTTTACCAACCACCTATAAAAATATCTATGACTTAACAAACATCTTAGGGAAAGGAAAAAAGATAAAAGAAAACAAAGAACTAACAACTCAAGAACTACAAAAAGAAATTAAACAAGTAAAAACAAAAATATAAGAATTAAAAGAAAAACAAAAATAAGATTATGATTTAATAAAAATAATCCTTTCAAAAACTATACAGGAAAACTCTGATTCTGAAGATTCCAATTCTGAAAATTCTGATTCAGAGAATCACATAGAACTGAAATAAGATATTAAAAACCAAATAAAAAGTCTAGAATAAATCTCAGAAGAATTTCTTAATTCCCTAAGACAAATTACGTCTAAAATACCTAATAAAAATAACTCTTAAATTCTAAAATATATATATATATATATATATATATATATATATATATATATATAAACAGTTGTCCTTTTTGATACAGGAGCATATGTAAATTGCATAATAACAGGTATAGTACCAAAATAATTCCAAGAAAGAATCCCATAAAAAATTAGTGGCAGTTAATAATTCTAAATTAGAAATTAAATCTCAGACAAGAGCATCAATTATAAATGATGAAATTTCTATAGCAACATAATTTGCTTTAGTAAAAGATATACATAATTCAGTCATTTTAGGAACACCTTTTATAAATATTATCGCCCCATAAGGTAGATAATGATTTCATATCTTTTAAATTCAATAACAAGAAATTAAAATTTCATTTTATAATAAAACAAAAAACAAGATACCTCAACCTAATAAGAATATGTTCAATCCACGAAGATAGTATAAATGCAAAAATACAAGGAAAATCATATTATCTACAAGAATTGAGAAATTATTTTTATTTCAAAAGATTAAATACATAATTAGAAATACCTGATGTTAAATAAAAAAATCTAAACTTTAAAATTCTTTTGAAAAAGAAATATGTTCCGATATTACAAATATTTATTTGGAGTAGAAAACAACATATAGTAGATCTGCCTTATGAAAAGAATTTTGACGAAAGATAAATTTCTACAAAAGCTAGGCCGATCCAAATGAACAGTACTCTTGAACAACACCGCAGAAAAGAAATTCAAGATCTAGAAAATAAGAAATTAAAATCCAAATCTAAGTTTCATAGGAGTTGTGATTTTAGGAATTTTCCAAAATGATTTACCAGATCAAAAATCTTTTCGAAGCCTTGCATTAAAATAGATTTTTTGGCAATTGATTCTTAGCGTTTTTTACTTTCATATTGAATATATTAAAGGAGAAACAAATTCTATACATAATTTCTTAAATCGTGAATTCCTCTGAAACAGGAGAAAAAACCTTCAAATTCCTGATACTGATCACGATGCAGAAATGTCCTATCATTATCTCATGCCCAACTTCTTGGGTTACAAGGACAAGATATCACGAAAGGACATGCGAGAATCTAGACATTACTGTAACCATGAAATGTGTGGAGCCTTACTCCAAAAAAAGAGAATCTAGACATTACTGTAATCATGAAATGTGTGGAGCCTTACTCCAAAAAAAGGAAGGAAGAAATCACTCCACTAGTAAATAATTCATCAATTGTTGTACCTCGACAACAAATAAATCCCATTGCCTCCAAGCAACCCACAAACTCCACCACTTCCAAACCTACAAACCCATCTAAGGAAGAAAAAGATAAATTCCCTCCCAAAACTCCTGCAGAAAAACCCATGACATGATATGATGCAGTCATGAAAGAAGAAAATGAAAACAAAAATATCGCACAGTCTGTGCCTAAAACACCAGAAGATCCCGCACAAGAATCGACTGCTGAAAACCCTATGCAACTCCTCGTCAAATCCCCGGAACTACAAAAGACATTAATGCAACTACAGATTCCCAAACAGGAACTTATTCAGAATTCAAGAGAGGTTAAACCCTCTCAAAATTTTAGTAAATTAGAGAAAGGAGAATCTTCAAAAACTCTTTCTCAAAAATATTTTTCAAACTCCAACCAGCGGTACCACAAGTTCCCAAAAAACTCATTTCTGAATTTTTCATAAAAAAAATTTCAAATTATTGTGACTATTGAAAAAAGATTTTTTTTATAAAGATCCGTTTTTAGCAATCCAAAAATATTTTGGACAATGATGATTTTACAAATCATGAGATATTTTTAAAACGCCATATCGTTACCAGGCTATCCTAGAAATAACAGGATCATCCACAATAAAAAAACAATTTCTATAAAAATACAAAGACCCTTCATAGTTTATTTGCAAAATACTTAGAGTAATTGCTCCAAGTAATTGGGGAAATGGTCTGTCTCAACTCTTTCATTTTCCTGATATCTATAGAAATACCCTATTTTTCGATATTTCATTTAATTACTGGGATTACGAACAAGATTGGTTCAATTTCTTTTTTGTTTAAAATACTAAACGAAGCCATATGTGGCTCTTTCATTTTGATACCTAATGTATTCCATCTCAATTCCCAACATGGTGAAATTCATGGTGGGAACAACTTGGATCCACCTTAGATATATTAAAACCTCAAATTATTCAATCTTTTAACCTTTTTAAATCCCTTTATAAACCTACTGATGAGGAAAAAAGATTCGTGCCCCAACATTTATTTCACACCAGATTCCATCTGCCGTGGGTATTCACATGATTTGTGTATTATTCAGACAATAAAATTACAACAGTCCGAAGAAGATTCAAAATAAGACAGTGGGACAGTTATAAAATACCAGCAAGTTTAACTCCATCAAAAGTACATGAATGGTTAAATACCCGGAAATCCATTCATGAACATATACCACTACAAACAATGGAGCACACTCAGTTTCTTACCCAGAAATCTCAAATGGCATCAATGCTTGCAGCGGCCAAAAAATCCAAAAGAAATGCAGGTGATAATTCTGAAGTTTGCGCCATCTTCATCAAAACAAGGCTCTTCATCAGAAGAAGAAGAACCAGGAATTGACTTGGAAGATGATGCATCTTTGGCAATAGTGGATTGTGAGTAAAAATTGCCAAGGACCAGACAAAAATACCGACAACAGAAAATGCCACAAAAGCCACTTTTGCAAAAGGTAACAGTAAAAGTGGAAAATTCCAGCAATAATTCAAGAAAATAGACAACTTGCATGTGGATGATGTCATGGATGATGTAATTCCCCACTTGAATGATGTCATGAATGGTGTAATTTTTTTTCTATTTATAAGAATGTCATGTAAGATTCATATAAAAGGAGATCGTCTCTGCTTCATTTAGGACAATCTTTTTTTAGATGAAAATTTTAATTTTTTGAATTTAGAAAGAGAAAATCTCTCTAAATCAATTTCCCCTTAAAATTCCAGATAGAGAAAATTTCTTCATCGAAAATTCCCCTTATCCAAAATTCCCAAAGTCATTGTAAAATCTCAAGGTCTCCTTGAAAATATTCAACTTAAATCTTTGTAAGTTTTAAATATTTTTAATATATATAATTATGGATGATAATATCATATGATCTTTTTAAATTCTTGCGTTATGTTTAAATTCTTGACCGTTCTACCGCCTTAAATTCTTGAATTATGATGTTGGCCGGTTCTACCGCCTACATTATTTAAATTCTTATAGATTCTTTGAATTATGGATTCCCTCTTGAAAAACTTAGGGGGTGTATTCAATTAGGATTTTAAAAGATTGTTTTGAGATAAATAAGTCTTGTGGTATTCAATTAAGATTTTTAAATAATCTAAACAAGTCTTGTGGTATTTAATCAAGACTATTGAGATTTTTAAAAAAGGGTGTCCAAATCTAGTGGTATTCAATCAAAATTTTAAAGAAGTAACAAAAAGTCTTTTGGTATTCAAAAACTTACTAAACAATCAGGATTTTGTATGACTTTTTAGTGGGAGGTATAAATACCTAACCCTATAAAAAATCTCACCCTAACCCATCAGACATTTTTTAAATCAGTGAATTTCTCAACTGTTAGCCGCCCTTATTCATCGCTACCCCGTCCAGCTAAATTGTCCGAGTTCTCTACTTTGAGCAGCTCCGCCTTAAGAATGCTCTATCCGGAAGTTATGGAGATACTTTTGTATCACAAAAGATCAACAACGGTCTTACAAGTGCAGCTATGTCTCCTAGAGATACTTGAGAGAACCGGTAACTGAAGCTGGAGATATCGAGAATGAGGGTGAGGCTCAGTGACCTGGAAAAGGAACACGTGTTCATGAAACAAGGGATGATGGACAAAACAGGACAGTAATTTTTGAGTTCTCTACTTCGCAACTTCAGTTCCACTTATTTTTTGCTCAGAATTTTCGAGTTCCGACGACACGAACAAAGCTCGATCAAGAGCAGTAGCAACAATTGTTTCATGCCCTTGTTTATCATTCACATTCTCAAAATATTGAGTTGCATTAGGTTGAGGAACTAAGGCTAATGCCTGATTCACAAAATATATTAGCAGCTTGTAACTTTGATTTGGAATTCATGTACATTATTAGCGGGTGGGAAGGTTCAGCTCATGAATCAAAGTTGCTAAGTGATACCTTATCAAGAAGGAACAGACTTAAAGTGGATCACTATTACTCATCATCCGATTAAGTTGGTTGGTTAGCATCATAAAAGTAAAAAAAATCATGTGGTCCTTTCAAATCTTTATAAATCTTATGATAAATCTTTTAAAATCCAAACATAAAAAATCTTGATTGTAATTTTTTTTAATTTTTTTAAGTCATTACATTCCTAAATAGTCTTTTAAAATTTCAATTGAATACACCCCTTAATTTATAAGTTAATCTTATTTTACTTTCTGCATATGTCCTTTATCTTTTAATTTTTTAGTCATTGACCCACTTCAATTGGTGCTTTCATTGTCTTGAACCATGGTTGATACTAGGCTTAAGGTACTAGAGGACGGACAAAATCTTTTGAGGAAGGATGTCGTCGACATGCACTCATCCCTTGATAGTACTAACAAGATGATGTAAGAGGTCTTAGTGAAGGTTTCTGAGATCGGCGCTAGGATGCATTCCTCCGCATCAGAACCTTCTACACACAAAAACCCAGATGTGATCATTACTCAGGCCTCTACTAGTGGTCGGGTTACTCTTCACCACAAGTCGACGTCTGTCAAGATCGGTTACTTTCACAGCGTGAATCCAGAGTCATGGTTATTTCAGGTGGAAAGGTACTTCTCTTTATCAGAACACCACATCTCTTTAGCCTTTTTTTATCTTGATGGCGAAGCCTTAGAATGGTATCGATGGATGTATCGGAACAACCTGTTAGAAATTTACTAAACGTGAAATAAAATTAATCCTATTAATTATGACTCGAACAATTGGGGCCCCCGCACGTCAGAAACATGGTTTTCACACACGTGCACATAAAGTGTCAAGAATCGTAATTTCCTTAAATGAAAGAGATATTGGTACGTATACGAATTGTTTGAGACGTAAGAGAATAAACGGTTATTGGCCAAATAACAATGATTTCACGTTGATAAACGAAGGGAAGACGTGTATAAAGTATAAAAGATGAAACGAGTCTGAAAAATGCCGCGGCGCCAGAGCGCCACGGCGCCTCCCTGCAGGGCCGTGGCGCCGGCGACGCCCGAAACTCTCTGAAGTTTCGGCGCCGCGGCGCCAGCCTGCAGGGCCACGGCGCTGCGGACGTTTCAGACCGTTGGAAGATGAACGAAAACTGTTTTTTGGGCTGACTTTGGAGCATTAATTCTCGATTATTTGGGTCATGAATTCAACCATTATTTGGCTGAATTATTACTCCACATTCATGGCCATTACATGGTCTTTATTGGTCATTACTTGGCTATGTGAAAGATCATCTTCATCATACTATAAAATGGGGCCTTGGGCACATTTGAAAGAACACACCTTACACTTCACACTTAACAATTCTCTGAAATTGTATTCATCTCTTGCAATCATAAAACACTCAATAATCTTTCTTCCTAAGCAAACACTTGAGTTCCCTTTGCTCATTTGTTTGATTGTTGTTTTATTCTGGGAGATAAGTTTCCATTACACCATTGAAAGGATATACGGGGTAATATTATCTTAAGGATAGATCGAGAATTCGGTCGACTCAGCAAACCAATTATATTATTGATTTCCAGATTTCATACCTACTAGTTGTTGCTGATACATTTCTCATTTCCTTTATTTCTACACTTTGTTCCCACAAGATTAAGATAATATTCGTTGTTTCAACAACATGTCTGCAGAAGATCAATTCAACGCTATGAACAATGCCACTGCTCAAGGCAATCTCACTGCCTTCAATCCCACTGCTCAAGGCAATACTAATGCCTTTACTTCCGCCAATCAAGGCGATGACGGTGCCTATACTCCAAATAATCCTGGCATTCCTAATGCCTTCCAAACTACCACTTTTGGCACTTCTAGTGCTACCATTACTTTTGGAACTTCGAGTACCACCACTGCATTTGGCACAACTAGTGTCAAGACTGGTTTTGGTACAATCAATGCCTCCACTACTGCTCATGCCCAAGGCGTCAACAACGCCTATGCTCCTGTTAGAGGCGTTCCCAATGCCTTTGAAACTACTCAAAGGGGCGTCACTGCCTCTACACCCGCTAGTTTTCACCATGAGCGCCCTGAAAAGTTCATGGGTGCTCACTTTAAGCGATGGCAGCAAAAGATGCTGTTTTTCCAGACGGTTATGGAAATGTCACGTTTTCTAACCGAAGACCCTCCACTAGTTGAGGAAGACGTGTACCCTAAGCCAAATGATTTTGGCGGGGGAGGGCCAGGGTAACCATGTCGCTGAAGACATGAGGATGGTTCGTGAAGCATGGAAACATAGCGATTTCATGTGTAGGAACTATATTCTAAACAGTTTGTCCGATCCTCTCTACATGGTATATTGTACCGTTGAAACTGCCAAGCAGTTATGGGACAAACTTCGAAAGAAATAGAACACCCAAGATGCGGGTAGCAAAAAGTTCATCATTGGGAAATTCTTGACATTTCAAATGGTGGACAACAAAAGTGTGTCATCCCAAGTCCAGGAATTTCAAATGATTCTACATCACCTGGATTTGGAAGGATTGAAGCCCAACAAATAATTCTTGGTTAGGGCATTGATCGAGAAGCTGCCTCCCTCATGGACTGAGTTTATGAACTATCTAAAACACAAAATGAAGGGGATGACCTTAGACGAACTTATTGTCAAACTCCAGATTCAGGAGGACAATAAGAAGGTCATGCCAAATGGGAAACAACCCGCTGAGGCTAAGGCGAACCTGACAGAAGTCAAAGGGAACTCAACCAAGAAGCGGAAGTTCCAGAAGGAAGGCAAGCCCCAAACAACTGAAAAGTTCAAGGGAAAGTGTAACTACTGTGGTATAGTTGATCATATGGCCAAAGACTGTCGCAGGCTCAAACGTGAGAATAAAGAGAAAGCCAAAGGAAAAGCCAAGGCTAACATCATCGAAGACACCCTTATCAACGATATGATCAAAGAGTTCTCAGCGATGGTTCTTGAAGCTAACCTCGTTGAGAATCCGGTGCAATGGTGGCTAGACATGGGTGCTACCCATCACATTTGTTCCAATAACGATGTCTTCTCCACATATACACCAGTCACAGATAAGAATTTGTTCATGGGTAACAATTCTTCTTCAGAAGTGCTGGGGGTAGAAAAGGTTACCCTAAAGATGACGTCCAGAAATGAGCTGATTCTGAAGGAAGTGATGCATGTCCCAGAAATTCGAAGAAACTTAATTTCCGAACCTTTGTTAGTAAATGCTAGTTTTAGGCTAGTATTATAGGCTAACAAGTTTGTAATCACTAAAAATGGAACCTTTGTAGGAAGGGGCTTCGTCTGTGAAGGCCTCTTTAAGTTTAATGTTGCACCTGTAATGCCTTATGTTTCAACTATCAATAAAATTGAGCTTCTACTTGGTAAAACTAGAATTATGTAGTCTATCGACATAAACCCTCAACATAAGTGTGAGGTGTGCGTAGAGGCAAAACTTTCCAAGAGTCCCTTTAGATCCGTCGAAAGGGAAACCGCTCCTCTAGAACTTATACACATTGATATATGTGATTTGAAGTTTGCTCAAACTAGAGGGGGGAACAAGTACTTTGTGACTTTCATAAATGATGGCACAAAGTTTTGTTACCTCTACTTACTAAAAAGTAAAGTTGAAGCCTTTGAAGCATTCAAACGCTACAAAGCAGAAGTTGAGAACCAACTAAGCGGACAGATTAAAATAATCTGTAGCGATAGAGGGGGAGAATATGTAGCGCATTTTGAAGAATTTTGTATCCAGTCAGGTATAGTTCATCAAACGACGGTTCCTTACTCACCTCAATCAAACGATGTGGCTGAATGCAAGAACCGAACTTTAAAAGAAATGATGAATGCCTTACTCATCAATTCAGGCCTTCCCCAACACATGTGGGGAGAAGATGTCTTTACCGCGAATATGATTCTTAATAGAGTCCCACACAAGGTTAGGGACAAGACTCCATATGAGCTATGGAAAGGAAAGAAACATACCTACAAGTATTTGAAGGTATGGGGTTGTCTGGCCAAGGTAAAAGTATATGTGCCAAAGCAGGTCAAGGTTGGACCTAAGACTGTGGATTGCATATTCATCGGATATGCCAATAACAGTAGTGCTTATCGCTTCATAATGCATAAGTCGGATGTACCTGACATTTATAAAGGTACGATCATGGAATCAAGGAACGCGTAGTTCTTTGAAGACACGTTTCCATATAAGGGAAACAACAAAACCTCTCGCAAACGAAGTTATTGTTACACCCCGGAATTTCAGGATATGTTTATAAGAACGTTCGTAAGAACAAAAAGATGTTAAGATTAGAGACGAGTAAATTTATCGGAATTTTGGAATTGTCGGAAAGCGAAATATTGCGACGAACGGGAGGGCGACACGTGTCACCCCCCCCCCCCTTAATGGTCTTGGACGATAATGTGATGTGGGAAATGGTCATTTGACCATAATTTAAAAGACCAAGTCTTGCAAATGGCTTAGCTTGACATTGTTGACTAAAAGTCCAAGGGCCACTTGGCTAGAATCCATGTGAAACTCATCTAGGCCAACCAATTGTGTAGATCTTGACCCTCCATAGTATTATATATGTGTGCAAGTAGCAATACAAGGCTTTTTAACACTTAGTTAAATTTTCAAGAAAACCTTGAAGAGCATTATGAAGCTCTCGGCTTTGAGGGGTTCTTCAAGATGAAAATTTTCAATTCTTGCCCAATAATCTCCCCACTTTAAACCAAGGTTCCTAAGGGTATTGTAAGTGTTTCTCAATAGAAAGATCCCGGAAAAATGGTGTTTTCGTATTAGTCGCAAGGCGAAAACCTAAAGGGTTATTCAACTTTGAAGTTGAAACTTGAAGATGAGTTGTTCATAAGCTTCTAAGGGTTGCTTGGAGTGGATTGGAACGTCGAAAGGAGGAGCTAAAATTGCTAAGGAGCGATTTGTGATCTTGGATCATAATTGGGCTAATTGAGGTATAATCTTCGTTTTACTTTTGTAATTGAAGATTTCATGTTATGATAAGTTATAAGTGATCATGTGATTTGTGTTATGAAGTTTGATAAGTGACATGGATTGTAGAAGCCTAGAACAGAAAAGGACATGATTATCATTTTGAAATTGAAATACAATTTTTGGTCGTTAATTAGAATCGTCGCATGTTTACCTACTTGAGGATTGTAGTAGTTTATGTCGATTGCGGCTTGATATCATGTTATACTAAACCACTTGGATTAAAAAGGAATTGGAAACGATTTGTATTGTTGCCTAATTGCCGAATTGACATTATAGTTTAGACTAGTTTGTTATCGTTTGTGGTGAGCCAATTGGGGTTGTTTGGTTATTTATTTGTATTGAACTACCTTATAAATTGTGGTGAGACAATTGGGGCTGTTTGGTTATTGTATTCGGCCTTGAAAAGGGTGGCAAAGTTAGTAAAAACAAAGGAAGTGCTGTCCGATTTTCCGTAGAATTTAGTGACTTGCACTTGGAACATTCTACGCTTGAAACTAGAAGTTAATAGACGTACTATGGTCATTATAGGTTGACATACTACGTACGGCGATTGGACTTAGCAAGTAGATTAAACCGAAGAGGTATGTGGAACTTTCTTATCTCTTGAGCATGATTAAGTTGTAAATGTATAGTACGGTAGACGTACAAGATTTTGACGATCTAGTCTATTTGATATCCTTGGCTTATTTTAAGAATGCCCAAGTTGTTTGAGTTAGGGAATTAACTCACTTGTTTAATTATTAAGGATATCTTGATTTTCAAAAGTTAAGAGACTTTAAGTAGGTTGAAAGTATTTTGATACTTATTTTGTTGGAAAGTTTAAGTCTCTTGGTTAAAAAGAAGTATGTAAGTTGCTAATGTATAAAGCTAGTATAACGGCTTTATGGGAAGTTGGTTATAATAGCTTTATGGAAAGTTAATAAGAGAATGGTTTACTCTTAAGTAATTTAAGCATGTTAAGGGACTTGAAGAGTTTTAAAGAATGTGACAACTTGTTTAGTTTTAAGCGTATAAGTCCTTGGATAGGAAATTGTACTTGACTTAGGTATAAAGTGAATATAACGCATTTGTATGGGAAGTTGGTTATATTGGCTTTATGGAAAGATAAATGGCTTGATTTATTTGAAAGGCAATTTGATTTAAAGGCATCAATTGCCTAAGGCTTTTACGAGAGAAGTCACTTGATTTAGAAGCCTAATTTTATTACTAAAAGTATTGTGACTTGTCTTGAAAAAGAAATTGTAACTTGATACTACGGTTATTAGTATCTTGGAAATTTTATAATGAAATGAGTCATTTTGAAAGAATAGAAGTACGTAGTACTTTGGGTTAAATTCCCGGATTTTTATAAAGAACATGTTAGTGCCTTAAGTAAACTAAAATGAGAGTGTATATGAAACAGAATAATAAGAAGTTAGGGGATTGCTTAACTTGCTTATATATTGTATGATAAGCGGTAGTGCTTATGTTATGTGTGATAGCGGATTTGTGCTAGTAGTTCAAGAATAATTGCGGTCATTCCGGGTTTGTGGCATTGCATATTTCCGTGGATTTGCTACCCACGATGCGAGGAATACCTCATGCGAGTCCGTAGGGCTTATGCGGGTGAAATAGTCCCATGCGGGCGGGTCCAGCCTATGCGAGGAATACCTCATGCGAGTCCGTAAGGGCTTATGCGGGTGAAATAGTCCCATGCGAGGAATACCTCATGCGGGTCCACGCGATCTATGCGGGTGAAATAGTCCCAGGAATAGGATGGCTTAATGATACTGCGGACAGGTGGTCCTGTTTTGATCGTGAGCTTCCTACTTTATATTGTAAGTATACACCTATTTACTCTCATTGTTAGTAAGGCACGATTATCTTAATTGAGTATCATACATGTCTCCGGTTTATTATTAGACTTATGATTTCATTACGTACTTTCGGGTTTCACATATTTGGTACATGTTGTATCGACTCGCCCGAGGCTGCGTTAAATCTGCAGTAGAGTGCAGTTCTTGATCCTCGCTCTTAGGATCACTGTTCAGCTGTTGAGAAGCTCCCTCATTTCGGAGGCTTATCCCTGGTATTGTCAGTTGTTGTACATTCAGGGGTATGGCGGGGCCCTGTCCCGCCAGGATTGTTATTCTTAGAGGTCTGTAGTCACATTGTGGATTGGGTTGTAAAGAAAAAAAAATGTACTGTTCATTGGTATGAGTTACGGAAGGTGGCCTTATCGGCTAGCCTGTTGTTATTTTATGTTTAAGTACTTTATCAGATGTGTATGTTCCGCTGCTATTCTCTGAGGTATACCGAAAGGGGTGCCCAGGTAGGGCACCAGTCGCGGGCCCGGGGTCGGGTCGTGACAGTTATGATCAAATCCCTGAGGATCAAGGAGTCGATGACTACCTAGATCCAAACGGTTCAGATCTAGTGAATTCTGAAGTGGCTGACTATTCGGAATCCAGTATTCTAGATTCTCAGGACTTGGAACATTCAGAGATGGAACCAAGGAGAAGCAAAAGGGCCCGTAAGGACAAGTCCTTCGGTCCAGACTTTGAAGCCTATTTGGTTCAGGATGAATCACGAACAATCGCCGAAGCGTTGTCAACTCCAGAAGCACCGCTCTAGAAGGAAGCTTTAGAAAGTGAAATAGAATACATCCTACATAACCACACCTGGGAGTTGGCTGAACTTCCTCCGGGACACAAACCTTTGGGTTGTAAGTGGATCCTTAACGGAAGTTAAAGGCAGATAGATCTATCGACAAGTACAAAGCTAGGTTAATAGTCAAGGGCTATCGCCAAAAGGAGGGCCTTGATTATTTCGACACCTATGCTCCGGTGTCTAGAATGACATCCATATGTATGTTCATAGTTATCGCTGCCTTGCGGGATATTGAAATATATCAAATGGATGTTAAGACAGTCTTCCTAAATGGTGATTTGGAAGAAGAAATATATATGGACCAACCCGAGGGGTATATGGTTCCAGGATAACAGACAAAAGTGTGTCGGCTTGTTAAATCATTGTACGGGCTGAAACAGGCCCCTAAACAATGACACGAAAAAATTGATAGTATTCTACTATCAAAAGGGTTCGCCATTAATGGATGTTACAAATGTGTCTACATGAAAGGAAATATCGAATCCTTCGTCATGATATGCCTTTATGTAGACGACTTGTTGATCACTGGAAGCAGTCCTGGGATAATCATAGAGACTAACAACATGTTAAAACAATGTTTTGACATGAAAGATATGGGCATTGCAAATGTCATCTTAGGGATCAAGATCTCTAAGACATCTAATGGACTGGTCTTGTCTCAATCTCACTACATTGAGGATGTACTAAAGAAATTTGGGTTGTTCGACAGTTCACCGGTAACGACACCTTTAGATATAAGTCAAAAGATTGACAAACATCTTGGTGTATGCAAATGCGCGAAGCGATATCGCAGTGATTGGCGATCGATGTATATCACAAACTGCACTCGACCTGATATCGTTCATGCAGTCAATAAATTGGCTAGGTTCACCCGTAATCCAAGTGAGGATCACTGGAAAGCGTTGAATAGGGTACTACGGTTCCTAAAGTTCACGCTAAATTTCGGGTTACACTATTTGAAATATCCAACTGTACTAGAGGGGTACAGTGATGCAAACTGAATATCTGATAGCGACGACATCAAGTCCACCAGCAGATATATTTTTACAATCGGTTGTGGAGTTCTGTCTTGGAAATCCTCTAGGCAAACTCTAATTTCCCGATCCACGATGGAGTCAGAATTTATCGCTTTAGATAAAGCGGCAGAGGAAGCTAAGTGGCTTCATGGTTTTCTAGAGGATGTCCCATGTTTGGATAAACCCGTGTCTTCTGTAATGATCCACTGCGATAGTCAGTCAGCTCTAGGAAGGGCATGAAGTTCTATATACAATGGTAAGTCTCGTCATATTCGACGGCGACATGAGTCCGTTAGGCAGTTGATCACCTCGGGTATTATTTCTATTAATTACATAAAATCTAAGGAAAATATCACAGATCCCTTGACGAAGGGAATACTCAAAGATCAGTTGTTCTGTCTGTCTACGGGAATGGGCTTAAAACCCAAACAATAAGAACTGATATAGTGGACACCCAACCTTACAGACTGGAGATCCCAGGAATAAGGTTCAATGGGAAAACTAAATTGTAAAGGTTCCGTGAGCACTTCCGATAATGTTTCTTTCTTAAGAAACATAATCCAAGGTCGTTCCCGTGATAGACAAAAAGTGCTACATGTAAGAGGGGTAAATGATAAGTTTCCAAACCTTTAATGATCCTTAACAGTTGAGGTTAGGTTGGGGAAATTTTTAATGGTTCCTAACACTTGTGTAGCGGGGTATTACAGGATACCTTATAGGAGACCATCTATTTAAGTGCGAGGACAAACCCCCTCAAATGAATGCACTTAAGAATCCAAGGGTGTCCATGGCCCACGACGGACAAAACATTAGAAAGATTGAGTAGGAAAGGTGTTGTGTTGATACCATTATCTTGGCATATACTAAACACTGACGGTTCAAGACATCACGTTCACTGTGTAGTAAATATGCCTGATAGTATTCTACTATGGAAGGTTCAAAGCTCCGGCTACCTCTCCAGATGCAACATCGATCCGCCAAGTGATTGCTCGAAAGGAATCATGTACGTGCGCCAAAATCTCTTCCAAGAGGGGATTGTTGGAAATTTACTAAACGTGAAATAAAATTTACTTGAGCAATTGGGGCGCGCATGTCGAAAACATGGTTTCCACACACGTGCACATAAAGTACCAAGGATCGTAATTTCCTTAAATGGAAGAGATATTGGTACGTATACGAAATATTTGAGACGTAAGATAATAGACGGGTATTGGCCAAATAACAATGGTTTCACGTTAGTAAATGAAGGGAAGACGTGTATAAAGTATAAAAGATGAAACGAGTCTGAAAAATAATGCGGCGCCAGAGTGCCAAGGCGCCTCCCTGCAGGGCCGCGGCGCCGGCGACGCCCGAAACTCTCTGAAGTTTCGACGCCGCGGCGCCAGATAGCAGGGCCACCGCGCCAACTCTCTAGAGTTTTAGCGTCGCGGCGCCAGCCTGCAGGGCCACGACGCTGCGAACGTTTTAGACCGTTGGAAGATGAACAAAAACTATTTTTTGGGCTGACTTTGGAGCATTAATTCTCCATTATTTGGCTCATGAATTCATCCATTATTTGGCTGAATTGTTACTCCACATTCATGGCCATTACATGGTCTTTATTGGCTATTACTTGGCTATGTGGAAGATCATCTTCTTCATACTATAAAATGGGGCCTTGGGCACATTTGCAGGAATATACCTTACACTTCACACTTAACAATTCTCTGAAATTGTCTTCCTCTCTTGCAATCATAAAACACTCGAAGATCATTCTTCTTAAGCAAACACTTGAGTTCACTTTGCTCATTTATTTGATTGTTATTTTATCTTGGGAGATAAGTTGTCATTACACCGTTGAAAGGATATACGGGGCAATATTATCTTAAGGATAGATCGAGAATTCGGTCGACTCTGCAAGCCAATTATATTGTTGATTTCCAGATTTCTTACCTACTAGTTGCTGATACATTTTCCATTTCCTTTATTTCTAAACGTGTTCCCACACAACCAACTATCGACTTGAGGTGATTTCACGTCAAAACTTCACCTTCATTTTAAGAACAAGATTCTTAAATCGGCAGAATGTCGTCTATCTAAGCTCCGATAGATTTCCACAGTATCTGAGCTTCAGTCGAATTTTGTGGCCATTGCTAATGAAACAAATGATATCCTCAGATTCTGAGGCCTTATTACGACATTGTTTTACCTCGGGCCTACGTCCTGAAATAGAGAATGCACTCCTTACTCATGAGCCCAAAACCTTGGAGGTTGCTATTACGCTGGCCCTTTTGCATTAACAATGTATTTTTTGGAACGGGCCCAATTACAAACCTATATTTGAATTTTAACACACCCAAACCCTCTTACACAACCCTAACCCTATTTCGTCTTTTCAACCGTCTTACTTCTCTGCACCAACCACCACCAAAAGACTTTCTTTCACTTCGCACTGAAGGTCTTGCACCTGGTGTGTCATTTACGTCTTGCCAATGCACGATGCTGAAATTGTTCTTGGAGTTGTGTGGTTGGCCATATTGGGACCTATAATGACTGATTATGCTAAGAGGATTTTTGAATTCACTTTAGGGAACAAAGGGGTCCGTTGGGTTGGTGAGCCTCCTCTGGATATGCAGTTAGTACAACTTCAGTCTCTCCGCCGATATTCTGCTATGGAGACAGTAGCCTCTTACTTCTGCGTAGTAATGGTACAAGATGAAGAAACGATCACCACTAACCTTGATCATCCACCCGACGTTCAATCTGTAATGAGCAAGTTTGATGATGTCTTCCAAAAGCCTCAAGGATTGCTACCAATCATATCTCAGGATCACACAATTCCCCTAGCTTCCAACTATAGGCCAGTTAATGTCAAACCATATTGATATCCCTACTTTCAGAAGCAAACCATATCGATATCCCTACTTTCAGAAGCAAATTATGGAGCAACTTGTTTCCGATATGTTAAAGGAGAAGATAATCCATCCCAACACTAGTTTGTTTTCTTTTCCGGTGTTGATGGTGAACACGAAAGACGTGACTTGGAGATTTTCGATGGATTATTGCGCCTTAAATGCGATTACAATCAGGGATCGATTTCTTATACTTACAAGTTATGAGTTGTTTGATGAGATTCATGGTGCAAGGTAATTTTTGAAGCTAGACTTACTTTCTGGCTATCACCAAATCAGAGTTAAGGTTGCAAACGTGCATAAGATAGCATTCCGGACACATGATGGACATTACAAGTTTCTAGTGATGCCCTTTGGCCTATCGAATGCACCTTCCACATTTCAAGCTACTATGAATGACATCTTCTGACCACACCTCCGTCAGTTCATATTAGTTTTCTTTGATGATATTTTGGTTTACAGTCAGACTTGGGAAATACATTTAAAGCATCTTACTCAGGTTTTGCATCTTCTCTGTGATAATCAGTTGGTGGCCAAAAGAGCTAAATGTTCATTTGGCCAAACTCATATTGAGTATCTAGGTCATGTCTTATCTCCAGATGGACTAGCAGTTGACCCAACCAAAATCGCATCCATTCAGAGTGGCCCATTCCAAAATCCGTCAAGGAAGTCCGGAGCTTTTTGGGCATTGAGAGATACTACCATTTCTTTATCCAATTTATGCCACAATTGCTAGACCACTCACGGACCTTTTGAGCAAGGAGCAATTCTCTTAGAATAAGTCTGCCCAACTAGCCTTTGGAGATCTACAATCACTCTTAAGTTCGACCCCTGTCTTAGCCTTGCCTAATTTTAATGAAGAATTTTGTGTTGAGACAGATGTGTTAGGGGTGGGTATTAGAGTTGTGTTGTCTCAAGGAGAACATCCTATTGCTTTCTATAACCAAAAGCTTTGCCCCCAAATACAATGTTCTTCTGTTGGAAATTTACTAATGTGGAATTAAGTTTATCCCAGTATTTACGACTCGAACAATTGGGATCCCGCACGTCGGAAACGTCATTTTCATACACGTGCACACATAGTGCCAAGTATCATAAATTTTATTAGTGAAAGAGATATTGGTACGTAAGTGAAACGTTTGAGACATAGAATGATGGACGGTTGTTGGTTAAAAAACGAGTGTTCCACGTTGGTAAATGAAGAAAAAAGTGTACGAAGTGTAAGATTGAAATGGGTCGAAAAAAGGGTCGCGACGCCACCACAAGGGTCACGGCACCCAATGGTTGAGTCGCGTCTCTTGGTTGGCAGTAGTGTTCCGATATTTCTGGATGCTTACGCAAGTGTACGTATCGTTCAAGTAATAAAGATCTGTAAGACCGAGTTATCGTCCACAGAGACTGGTTTAACAAGTACCGAATATCTAATCTATGGTATCTATTTGGCTAACATTATTTTGTTTTGTTTTATGAACTAAGAATTAAGATTAAGTAAAGTGCAGAAATTAAACTAAGAATGATAATACTTTGGTTTAAAACAGTTATGAAGGAAATAGGGCTTCCAATCTCCTCAACTATCCACTCAATCACTTGCTAATGCAATACTAATGATTTTTTCTCCTTATTAAGATAGCAAGTTAACGAAGATGTTCTATATTTCGTTTAGGACATATAAAATCTCAACTTTATGCAGAAACCTTTTATATTTCTATGATAGATTTTACCACACGGGAGGATTAAGAACAATAACCTTAAATACTACACAAGTATCAGGGTACTTTCGTCCATGATTTTAACCTATGTCTAAACAACTACAGCATATTCAAATCTCCCCTCTCGGATCTCGATTCGAAATCATATAAGTTATGACAATTAATGGTCAGTTAATGATCAAGCAATCAATACAATATTGAATAGATCTTAATATAGCTGAAGAAGAAATCAATAACTATGCATTAACTATATGAAATAGCTTCAAGAAGATTCGACGGAAAACCCTACTAAAGAGATTAGCTCCTAGGCATTGTCATTCTAAGAACTAATTTAATATCCAACATAAACTGAAATAAAATAAAGGAAAGAAAAAGAACTTGAACAGAAGTTGTCTCCAATCTTGTGTTGTAGCCTCCTTTCTTGCCTCCACAAAGTATGATCAAATATGACAGGGTTTAGGGTATTTATATCTGGGAAAAACCTTGTTACAGACCCTTTTACCCTTACTGAAATTCGGCCCAATATCTGAAACTTTTCGCGTCGGCACCGCGGTGCTAACTCAGCCAAAAGCACTGGAGGTTACTGGAAATATTGCGCTGCGGTGCTGGTGACCTGCGTCGCGGTGCCTTCGACGGTGAATTTTCATCCTCAGCTACTGGAATTTTTACGCCTCGGCTCAACACTTTTTGGCCACGGTTAAATCGTGCTGTCCTTTGCTCATACGCGCCTGCAGTCGCTGATTTCATCTATTCTTCTCAGGACCTCTTAGGCTTTATTTCTTGGGCTGTGCTTGTGCAATTTCATCCTCAATTCTGTATTTCCTTCTTTAGGATCGTTGTGACTCAAAAGATAGAAAAACAACCCTAATACTATACTAAACATAAACGAAAAGAGGAAAATATTTGACTAAACAGGACTCAAAAGAGTGTATAAATACACTCAACAAACACCCCCAAACTTACACTTTACTCGCCCTCGAGTAAAGCACTAAACAAAAACCAAATCAAAATCAAATAAAAGACTCAATGAAACGGATCAAGTAGCTATAACAATGCTTCCTCAAAATCATGGATGAAAACTGGGATAATATGTTAGAACATACATAGCATGAATATTTAGCAATCTAGAATTTCAAGTTAGATATTTTGCAAATTCAATTATATCATAATCACTGGAAATACAAACACATAACATATGCATGTCAATTTCATTCCATCTTTCCCAAAATTCTATAGACATGTTTACTTGTTATTCTCCACTAATCATAGACATACACATCAGAGATCATCAGGACTTTCAAGGGTTGTAATGTAGGCTTAGGCAGGGGTAGATAAAAGTTGGCATTTAGGCTCAAATTATGTACCATAAGCATTTTTCATTCAACTCTTTTTTCCTTCTTTCTGACTTTCTTTTTAGTCTCATATAGGTTTTTGCATATTTTTCATTGGGATGCATCAACTTTTTCATCTCTTTTTATTTCTTTTTCAACACTTCTCATTCTAATACTTTTCCATTATTACTTATGGTACAACAAAAGAATCATAGGGTGTCAAACAAAGATATTATTTTAGGCTCAAAGGGGCTGACTAAGGATACAATTTATGCCAGGGTAGGTAATGAACGGTCAAAAAGGCTATCAAAGAAGGCCTGAATCATTTTCCAAAATATGTATATCTTAACTATTTCGCCTCAAATAACAAGAAAACAGATTTTCTAGACCTTTTCAACCTTTATTTCCATAACTGACAACACATAGGCTAAGCACAAATATCCCAAATAATTACATGTCATGAATTTTTGACATATCTAACTTAAGCACACATATTTGTTTGCTTTCAATTCCATTACATTATCCACTCAATATCTTTAGCAACTACAACATACATGATCCATAAAACATTATGACTCACAAACACATAAAAACAAACAAAAATACAACAAAAAGACTCAAAACAGAATAACAAAACAAAATAAGACACCCCCCCAAACTTAATCGACACATTGTCCCCAATGTGTAAAGACTAAAAATAAAGGGACATCTTACTGACACAACACATCGGTCATAATGGAGGTCTAGGAGGGGGGACGAATTATTGTTTATACTGCCTGTGAGGGACCGCGGTCCTTAAACCGTGCACCGCGGCGCTAATCCCTGAAAAATTCCAATGTCCTCCAGTTTTCTACATTGCTACCCTTCACCCTTTGGAGTGAGTGTATGCCTTTATCTGTCATCCAAAAATACTAAACATACCAGATCATGAGACTGTTCAATACAAAATAGACAATTAAAACAAAAATGGAAATAACATAATTAAAAATATTGGGTTGCCTCCCAAGTAGCGCTGTCTTTAAGGTCTTTTAGCCGGACGCAGTTTTCTTACTCAATCAAGGGGGTAGAGGACCCCCTCCGCATATCCATTTCAAAACCATTCTCTTTCTCCTTCTTCTTTTCTTTTTCGCAGGGTCGAGTTCAAAAGTCTTACCATCAAGTTCTTCATGCTGCTTTAATGTTACTTCATGAGCCTCAGTACTTGTGAGACTTTTCTCAGAGACACCCTTGTCAGCTATCCCAATGGCAAAACATCTATCATTTACTTGAGGTTCTGTGGGTGGTCTGCAAACTTTGAATACCATTTCTTCACCTTGGACTCTGAGCTTTAACTCCCCCTTTTCAACATCAATGAGGGCTCTCCCTGTGGCTAGGAATGGTCTCCCAAGGATCAGTAGCATATTTTTATCTTCCTCCATATCAAGAATAAAAAAATCAGCAGGTAAGATAAATTTGCCCACTTTCACCAATACGTCTTCAATTATTCCATGGGGATGTACGTAAGAGCAATCAGCTAGCTGCAAGTTGATTGTGGTTGGCTTTACTTCCCCCAAACCAAGTCTTTTAAACACAGAGAGGGGCATAAGATTGATACTATCCTCCAAATCACACAATGTCCGCTTACATGTCACCTTCCCTATAGTGCAAGGTAAGGTGAAACTCACTGGGTCTCTCAACTTAGGGGGAAGTTTCTTCTGCAGAATAGCACTGTACTCCTCTGTCAGCACCACTGTCTCATGGTCTGTCAACTTCCTCTTCTTAAAAATGATGTCTTTCATGAACTTCACATATGCTGGCATTTGCTCCAAGACTTCAATGAAAGGAAAATTAGTATGCAGTTTTTTGAAGACCTCCAAGAACTTGGAAAATTGTTTATCAAGTGATTTCTTCACAAGTCTTTAAGGGTAAGGGATTATGTCTGTGTATTCCCTCATAGCTGCTGGTGGAGCCTTCTTTAATATAGGGCGGTCATCAGTAACCCCTTCTTTTTCTGCATCAATTGTCTTCTCCAACTCCTTCTCCTTCTCCACCACTGGTTGGGGTGTCACCTGCTCTAACTGCTTCCCACTTCTCAAGCCGATTGCTTGGCATTTCTCCCTTGGGTTCATCACTGTATTGTTGGGAAGATTACATTTCTCTCTATTGTTCAGCGTGTTCGCCAGCTGTCTCACCTGTGTTTCCAAATTTCAGATAGGACCTAGTCTCTGTCATGAACTTTGTGGTCTCTGTCATAAATTTTGTCTGAGTATTGGCCAAGGATGAAAGTGATGACCTGGTTTTCACCATGAATTGAGTCTGGGAGTTGGCCAAGGTCAACAGTGCTGCTTTTATGTCATTTGGCTTCTCTTGTGGGGCTGGTGGGTTGAACTGCTGTGAGGATGAGACCTGAAATTATGGTTGCTGACCTTGGTCATTCTTCCACGAAAAATTTGGGTGATTTATCCACCCCTGATTATATGTGTTGGAGAATGCATTGTTGGGCCTCTGAAAATTCCCAACTGCCTGAACCTGCTCCATAGGCACATTGTTTGGATCCACAACTGTGCATCTATCAAAAGTATGGGGACCCCCATAAATTTCACAACTCAGTGGTATCTGAACCGCTTTAACTGACATGGTACTCTGTTGTATCTGCTTTGTCAAAGTGGCCACCTGCACAGTCAATGCAGTGATAGCATCCAGCTCATGAATCCCAGCCATTTTCCAGTTGTTCATTGCTCTCTCATCGAGGCCCTGATGGTTGTTTGTGGCCATGTCTTCTAGCAAATTATGTGTCACGCCCCGAACCCCGGGCCCGTGACTAGTGCCCTACCTGGGCACCCTTCTACCTAACAACACAAGTAAACTGCGGAATTTAAATAACACCTCATTTTTTTTAAAAATCAACATACGTGCAAGGGAAAAGCCGACAAGGCTGCCATATAATATACATAATCAAAAGACACTACACTGTACATGAGTCCAATCCCACATATGAATACAGACCTCTAAGAGTTTTACAGAAACATGACGGGACAAGGCCCCGCCGTACCCATAACTGTACAAAAGTCTGTACTGAAGGATCTATACCAAAATGATAAACTCCAGAACAGATGGAGCTATCCAAAACTCCGGCGTGGTCCTACACTGCAGATCACCAAGCTGCGTGCCTAAACTCGCGGCATGAATCGGCCCGAAGAGGTCGATCGAAGAATGTACCAAGTATGTGAAACGATGAAATCGTAATAAAATCATATGATCTAAACAAAGCAGAGACATGTATGATAGTCAACCTGATACACAATACATAGCGATCATATCAAGTCAGGGACGCATGCCCTCAAAGTCATTACTCAAATATAACCATGGGTCTCACGCCCATAATATCAATCATGCCCGTGGAATCCTTCCTCACTATCGGCAGTCCATGATATAATACAACATCAGTAAGCACACTGAACCTTGCAATCATGAGAGTAATGCAATCTTTTTTATCTTTTAAGTTATGTCTTTAACAATGAGAATTACTGTTCCACTTTAAATCATACACACACTGCGCTCTTTCATTAATGAAATCACTACCGTTTCAAAATATGAAGGTCGTGCCAGTGCCAGGGTCAACCACCCTCTTGTTATAATGCAACCTATCATAGGACTATTTCACCCGCAAGGGACTATTTCACCCGCTTAGGTCATGAGGACCCGCAATGAGTCATCGGTACACGATACTCGCATCACGGATAGCTAATCCATGGCTTATATATATCTCGGGAATTACCCGCCCGAGTCAAATACCGACCCGCCGTGAGTGTGTACCACTCACCCCCATGGGGAGCTAACCCATGGTATCCTTGAAACAAGTTGCCGGCCCTTTATGGAGGGACGCGGAGATGTGGAGATATGACACTTGCACGAATGTCTATATGAGCAACCCATATGCAAGCAAACCAAGACAATACCATGCCTTTCACACCAAGACAATACCATGCCTTTCCTTGTTACATAAACCAAGACAATACCATGCCTTTACACAAACCAAGACAATTACCATGCCTTCTTTTTACATAAACCAAGACAATACCATGCCTTCTTTTTACATAAACCAAGACAATTACCATGCCCTCTTTTTACATAAACCAAGAGAAATACTTATTCAAGCAAGCCAAAATACTATCAAGGCGCAAATAGAATAGTTCTCATTTAACAAGCCAAAGTACTTATCAAGGCACAAATAGAATAATTCTCATTTAACAAGCCAAAGTACTTATCAAGGCACAAATAGAATAATTCTCATTTAACAAGCCAAAGTACTTATCAAGGCACAAATAGAATAATTCTCTTTTATCAAGCCAAAGTACTACGTACGTACATTCTTTTCAAAAGACTCCTTTTTATGTAAAATCCCAAGATACTAACACCCGTAGTATCAAGGCGTGTCTATTTTTCAAAGTAATTTACTATACTTTTAGAAACTCATTTCAAAGCTTGAAACCAAGTAACTTCAAATTTTCACAATCTAGGCAACTTATGCCCATTAATCAAAATAGACAACTTTCTTAACCTTCCATAAAGCCGTTATAACCAACTTCTCATAAAGCCGTTATAACCCTTTATGGTTTTAGACCAATTCATTCCTTTTTTATATCCAAGAGACTTACACTTTTAAAACCAAGTATCACATACTTACAAATCAAGTTTCTTAACTTTCAAAATACTTCAAGTCTCTTAATATTTAGAAATCAAGTTTCTTCTACTTTTAAACCTCAAGTAACTCACACCTTTAAAACAAGTTACTTCTCTTAAATCATGTCATTTCTCCTCTTTTAAAACAATTAAGTAAATCACTCCTTTGACTCCCCTAAAGTCATTATAACGACCTTTAGGTTTTGGAACTAAGGCACTAGCCAAAAGATTTGGAAACCACTTCCTTTTCAAGACTCTATGTACTTTAAGTAAAATACTTTCACTTTTGAGAATCCAAACTTCATTAAGGAAATGGATTATAACAACTTACAATTTAATCATCCAAAGTACAATCAAGGAAGTATATAGAACAAATTCTACATTAGGCAATCCAAGTACAACCAAGGAATGGATCATTTAAGGAGTAGGACTTACTTTCTTTATCTTAAGGAATCATGCTAGAAGAAGAGGAGATGGTTCACATACCTTTTCGGCTTAATCCACAAGCTAAGTCGAATACGCCGCACGTATAATTGTCAACCTATAATGGCCACAACATGACTATCAATTTCTAGCTTCTAACGTAGAATAATACTAAGTATACGATCTCTTATTCTACGGAAAATCGGGCAGCACTTCTTTTGTTTCTACATACTTTGCCACCTTTTTCAAGGCCGAATTCAATAACCAAACATGCCACATTTAAGGCTCAACATACCAACCAATCAAATGGGATTACACGCCTTACAATACGTGTAAAATTTCGCCCCACAATTCATACCAAGTAGTTTAATAACCAAGCCATTCTCGGCCAACATATACAACAACACTAAGTCCTTTCCAATTCTTTTTCAATCCAAGTTCTTAGGTATAACATGTTATATAGTCATAGACAACTTCAAAAACTACAATTTCCTTCTTTATATAACATGTGACGACTTATACAAATAATCAATTTGAATTGTAATATTAAGGCTAAACATGCTAGTTTTCGGATTAGGGTTCCAATAGCCAATACACTTATCAAACTTCATACTATATACTTCATGCTTGCTAATATCCACAACTACAATGATAAGTAAACTTTAATTGCTAAAACGACAAGATTTATACCTTTATAAGCCCTTAAAATTTCCAAGATTCAAAGTCGCTCCTTAGCAATTCTTAGCTCATTTCCTTTACGCTCCAATCCGCTATTTGAAGCCCTTAGAAGTTCACAACCAACTTCTCTTCTATTTCCAATCCAAAACTAGGAAAACGACTTAGGTTTTCGCCTTGCGACTAACGTGAAAACGTCATTTTTCCGAAATCTTTCTATTGAGATATCCTTACAATACCCTTAGGGACCTTGGGTTAAAGTCTTGTAAATAATGGAACAAAATTACAAAAAATTTGTTGTGGGAAAGAGGTGAACCCGAGAGCACACTTAAGGAACAAGAACAATGTGAAATATTTTCTAAGTGTTGAAGACAAGTCTTGCATCTAGTGTGTATATATAACACAATGGAGGGTCAAGATAATAACAAATGTGTGGCTAGGATGAAGATCATTAATTAATTAGCCAAGTGGACAAGTTGACAAGTCAACAATCTCAAGCTAGCAAGACTTATTCATCTATCATGGTCAATGACCATTTTACCCTTGAATATTTTCGTCCAAGACCATTGTGGGGGGGTGTGCCACGTGTCGCCCTCCCATTCATCCATAAAATTCCGTAACCCTCGTGGGTCCCACAAAACGTAAAATTCCTCGGGTGGGCCCCACGTGACCAAATTCGTAAAAATAAATTTCCATAATGTTATTAAGTTCCATACTCTTCAAATAATGCATTTTGAGAATCTAATTCTCCTCAACGAACATTTTTCCTTTCCGACGTTCGGAAGATTTTCCGTCGGAAAAACAATTCTTTCTTTCGTACCAATTTTCAAGTCTTGATTCCTTACGTACATTCTCTTATACATGTCCTGGACTTACGGGGTGTAACATTATGTGTCTCATTGGCACTCTTTCTCATGAACGTTCCTCCTGCTGCAGCATCAATAATGGTATGATTTGTACCACACAGCCCATTGTAGAATATGTGGACTAGCATCCACTTCTCAATCCCATGATGTGGGTACTTCCTCTGCAAATCTTTAAACCGCTATCATGCATCATATAGTGATTCTCCCTCCAGCTGATAAAAGTTATTCAACTCACCTCTGAGCCTGGCTGCTTTGGATGGAGGGAAGAATTTGGCAAGAAACTTCTAAACCAAGTCTTGCCATGTGGTAATGGAGTTCGCCTACAATGAGTTCAACCAGCTCTTTGCTATATCCCTGAATGAGAATGGAAAGAGTCTCAACCGAATGGCATCATCAGTAACACCATTGTACTTAAAAGTTGCACACAGCTCCAAAAAATTTGCTAGATGCAAATGGGGATCTTCAGACGGTAACCCCCCAAACTGGACTGAACCTTGAACCATGTGCAAGATCGCTGGTTTTATCTCAAAATTATTAGTTTTCACCACTGGAAGCCTGAAGCAAGTCTGCACCCCTGTAATAGTCGGCATCACATAGTCCCCTAAGCTCCTCTCTGCAGGATGCGGGACTTGTCTCATCACAACCGGTAACTCATCATTCCCCACGTTGTTGTGTTACTGATCTTCCATTGCTAAAGAATCAACAATTCTCTTGTCTTTCCTGTTCTGTCTGCATAATCTTTCAATCTCAAGGTTCAAAGGGATAGGAGTTTCTGCTCCTCTCCTACTTCGCATAAATTAAGTTCCTGAAATCAATCAAAAACAAGCAAACAGATCAAAGCAAAAATGTTCTAACAAAATAAATAGAAAAATATAAAATAAAATAAAACCAAATTAGAAATAAGAATAGATAATTCAATATTGAAAGTACGCCAGTCCCCGGCAACGGCGCCAAAAACTTGTTGCGATATTTCTAGATGCTTACGCCAGCATACGTATCGTTCAAGTAATAAAGATCTGTAAGATCGAGTTATCGTCCACAGAATCTGGTTTAACAAGTACCGAATATCTAATCCATGGTATCTATTTGGCTAACGTTATTTTATTTGGTTTTATGAACTAAGAATTAAGATTAAGTAAAGTGTAGAAATTAAACTAAGAATGATAATATTTTGGTTTAAAACAGTTATGAAGGAAATAGCGTTTCCAATCTCCTCAAAATGATTCTTCTTCTTATTAAGATAGCAGGTTAACTAATTTGTACTATATTCCGGTTAGGACATATAAAAACTCAACCTTATGTAGAAACCTTTTATATTTCTATGATAGATTTTACCACACATGAGGATTAAGAACAATAATCTTAAATACTACACAAGTATCGGAGTACTTTCGTCCATGATTTTAACCTATGTCTAAACAACTACAGCATATTCAAATATCCCCTCTCGGATCTCGATTCAAATCATATAAGTTATGACAATTAATGGTCAGTTAATTATCAAGCAATCAATTCAATATTGAATAGATCTTAATATGCTGAAGAAGAAATCAATAACTATGCATTAACTATATGAAAGAGCTTCAAGAAGATTCGACGGAAAACTTACTAAAGGGATTAGCTCCTAGGCATTGTCATGCTAAGAACTAATTTAATATCCAACATAATCTGAAATAAAATAAAGGAAAGAAAAAGAATTTGAACAGAAGTTGTCTCCAATCTTGTGTTGTAGCCTCATTTCTTGCCTCCACAAAGTATGATCAAATATGACAGGGTTTATGGTATTTATATCTGAGAAAAACCATGTTTCGGACCCTTTTACCCTTACTGAAATTCGGCCCAAAATCTGGAACTTTTCACGTCGGCACCGCGGTGCCTTCGATGTAGCACTGCGGTGCTAACTCAGCCAAAAGAACTGGAGGCTACTGGAAATATTGCGCCGCGGTGCTGGTGACCTACGTCGCGGTGCCTTCGACGGTGATTTTTTGTCCTCAGCTACTAGAATTTTTACGCCTCGGCTCAACACTTTCTGGCCGCGGTTCATCAGCACCGCGGTCCTTTTTGACCTTGCACGGCGGTGCCTTTCTGCTTTACGCCCAGAATTCGCCTGATTTCTTCTATTCTTCTCGGGACCTCTTAGGCTTCATTTCTTGGGATGTGCTTGCGCAATTTCATCCTTAATTAAGCTCATTTCTGTCACACCCCGAACCCCGGCCTCGCGACTGGTGCCCTACTTGGGCACCCTTCTATTCATACAACACAATAAACCGCGGAAGATAACTAACACTCTTTTTTTTCTTAAACAAAGGCAAAGACGATAAGTCTGCCATAATATAAGTCAACCAAAAGGGTCTACACTGTTCAACAATGTAAATACAACTCTAGCCAGTACAGCCCACATATGAATACAGACCTCTAAGATTTTGAATAAATACTATGACGGGACAAGGCCCCGCCGTACCTCTGAATATACCTAGCCATAATGACAAGCTCCGGAACATTGGAGCTATCCCATAAAGCTGAACAAGGATCCTAAGCTCATGGATCCACAACTGAGTACCTAGACCTGCGGACATGAACGCAGCCCCGAAGGGTCAAGATAACAAGTACCAAGTATGGAGCGGAAATAAAAATGATATTAAAATCATAGTTGTACACAAGAATGACAAGGGCAAGTATGAAAAACAAATATCAGATCCTACCGTGTCATATAACAATCGAGCCAATCAGACTTGTATCACCGTACTCATCAGAATAATCGTACCACTTTCACATATGAAAGTCATGTCAAAATCAGGGACACCTGCCCTCAACATATAATATCACAGAAGCATGCTCATGGAATACAACATCACTTTCAGCATGTAATAAGTATAATATACAACCATCATCAGATAAGCATGCCTGTGGAATTCCAACATCACTTTCGGCATGTAACAAGTATAATAATCAAATAGCAGTACACTGTGCCTTTTTAAAAGTAGAGTAATAAGAGTAAACTTTACATGCTTTAAAATAGGAAGCTTATGATCAATCTAGGGCCACCCACCCGTAGTATCATTATGCAATCCTACTCCTGGGACTATTTCACCCGCAAGGGTCTTGTGGACCCGCATAGGACAATTTGCCCCGCATAGGACTATTTCACCCGCACGGGACTATTTAACCCGCTTAGGCCCTACGGACCCGCAATGAGCATATACGCAATACTCGCATCGTGGAGAGCAAATCCACTGATATGTATAATGTCTTGGGGTTTTACCCTGCAATTATACTTATAACACTAGCACTAATGGCTATCATGAACAACATATGCAAGTTAAGTAATTTTTAACTCTCATTAGACAAAATGAATGCACCATCTTTTTAAACAACCAAGGCAATACCATGCCTTCCTTTTAAAACAAACAAGACAATACCATGCCTTCCTTTCTAAAATAACCAAGACAATACCATGCCTTCCTTTCTAAAAAATAACCAAGACAATACCATGCCTTCTTTTCTAAAACAAACAAGACACTAACAAGTCTTTCATTTTATAACACCAAGGCACTATCACACCTTGCATCACTAAGGATTAAAGTCCATTACAACAATTGTACGTCCGCCGTACATTAACTTTATAAACTAAATTTCCATTTAGAAAAGCCAAGTACTATATGTATCACTAGGAAGTAGGATCCAATACATGTATCATGTTGAAACCATCGTTTAGAAAATCAAGACACTTATCATACTAAGTATCTTTCTAAGACATGGTTTTGGCAAATCAAGGCACTAGACATCACGTATTACTTTAAAACATCTTTGAAAATCAAAGTGTCGCGTATCATGTACTATATTAAGGACTTAATCATGGAAATTCTCACATGATTTCCTTTCAACATTTTAAACCCTCTCTTGACTTTCCACAAACCTTGTTATAACAAACTTCCCATAAAGTCGTTATAACACTTTCATTTCTAGAAAACTAAAGCACTACCACATCTTTCCATTTAATACAACCACGACAATATCATGTCATGTAAGGAATTTGAACCCAAAGTACTATGTACGTCTATTCTTTATAAAAGAATCGTTTCATGCAATATTTAGGGAGTTGAACCCAAAAGCACTTTCACTATTAAAATCAAGTTACTTACCCTTTTAAACTCAAGTAACTTCTACTTTCAACATTAAGGCAATTATTCCTTTAACTCAAGTAACTCATTCTTTTCAAATATGTTACTCCTATCTTTTAAAATCAAGTCATGCAGTCTCTTTAAATCAAGTAATCTATACTTGTTAAAATAATTCTATTCTCATGACTTTCAAATAATTTTAGTCTCATAACTTCCAAATAAATCAAGTCTCTTAACTTTAGAAATAATGTCCCATAACTTGGAAAATAAAGTCTCAAACTTTCTAAATAAATCAAGTCTCTTAACTTTAGAAATCAAGTCTCGTAACTTGAAAAATAAAGTCTCATAATCTTTAAAGAAATCAAGTCTCATAACTTTAAATCAAATCTCATAACTTTAAATCAAATCTCATAACTTTAAAGTACTTCAAGTAACTTATACAATTCAAACCAAGTCACTCATACTTTCATAATCAAGACTCATATACTTTTAAAATCAAATTTACTTACTTCAATAAATCAAGTCACATAGACTCACCAAAATCAAGTCACATGGACTTTCCAAATAATCATGTCAAAAGAAGGAAGAAGTTCACATACCTCGTTGGCGAATAACCCAAATGACAAGTAGCAATACGCTTCAATGTACTTCAACCTTATTGGCTATTCCACAAGCCAAGTAGAATGTACTACACGTAGTACTTCAACCTATAATAACGATAGCACTTCTATCAATATCATACTCACTAGTATAAGACTTATACAAACTAATGGCCCTCTAATTCTACGGAAATTTGGGCAGCACATCCTTTGTTTCTACGTACTTTTCTACCTTTTCCAAGGCCCGTATTCATCAATCAACAAGCCACATTTAAGGTGCAACCAACAGTTAACCAAAGGGGATTACACGCCTAACTGGACGTGTAAACTTCTGCCCCACAATCTATACAAAACATTCCATAAAACAATCCATTATTAACCAACATTAAGGGTACAATATGACGCCTTTTTCACCCTTATTCCTTAGGACTTTCATTAGACATTTTTCCACATTAAACATGCGATATAAGGGCTGATTTTCCACCATATGTATAGGTCTAAAAACAATCCCAAAACTGTCCCAAATATCCCACAATTAATGGCCATTCTCGGCCAATCAACAACTAAAATCAAAGCATTTTTCCTTAATTTCTTTTAATCCAATTCTCATTCCAACATGTTATATAAGTTATAATAACTATCAACAACAATATTTCCTTCATTATATAACATGAAATACGTGTAAATATCGACAATAAAAATCAACGAATCCAATGACGACATAATGCAAGCTCTCGGCCTCAACTTTAAAAAGGGTACATGCACACCTTATTTTCCATATCTTCCTTAATACAAGTTCATATACTAATCATGGCAATGAGTAATATCTAATTACTGCGGAAGAAGAAGAATCATTACCTCATTTTTTAGCCAACAATCGTCTAAAACAGCTCCTCAGGTTTTGGTCCGCAGTTTTCGTTTCGCTTCACTTCTTCAAGATCCAATCACATATATGTGACCCCTATGAGTTTATACACAACTCCACTTTGTATTCCACTTCCAAAAAGTTGATAAAACTTAGGGTTTCACCCTCTCTATTCTCAGCCAACACATTGTTCTTGGGGTTTAAGGGGTTATCTTTGCTTAGAACTTCATTAGGGAGCTTAGTATTGAGTTTGAGGATTTATCATGGAAGATTGAACAATTTTGGATTGGATATTGAAGGAAAATTGGTTGTAAACTTCTAAGGGCTTCAAGTGGCGGATTGGAGTGTCAAGGAAAGGAGCTAAGTTGCTAAGGAGCGACTTCGGATCTTGAAGACGGATTAAGGCTTGTCTAGGTAATAATCTTATTCTCTTAAGTGTTATAAGATTTCATATTGTTGTAGTGATGATTATAAACAAGCATGAGATATGTATTGGAGATTTATAAGTGTTATGGATATTGGAAGCCTAAGATCCGAAATGACATTGTTAGCCATTTGAAATTGAAATACAATTTGGTCGATTGTTAGAATCGTCGCATGTTATCTAATTGAATATTGTTGTTGTTATAATCAATTGCGGCTATATAACATGTTAAGACTAAACAACTTGGATTGAATAAGGAATTTGATAAGACTTTGTAGTATGTTACATTATAGCCGAGAATGGCATGGAATTATTAAATTGTTTTGTATTATTGTGGGGCAGAATTTTACACATCCTGTAAAGGCGTGTAATCCCCTTTGGATAGCTGAATTTTGGGCCTTAAATGTGGCATGTTTTGTTGTTAAATTCGGGCCTTGAAAAAGGTGGAAAAGTATGTAAAAACAAAGGAAGTGATGTCCGATTTTTCGTAGAATTTGGTGACTTTTCACTTAGAATATTCTACGTTTGAAGCTAGAGGTTAATTAACGTATTATGGTCATTATAGGTTGAAGTACTACGTATAGTGTATTCTACTTAAGGGATGGAATAGCTATCAAGGTTGAAGTACTTTGGAGCATTTTGCTACTTGTCGATAATCGTCGCGAGGTATGTGAACCTCTTCCTTCTTTTGGCATGATTCTATGTATGAAATATACATGTGGTATTATTTCATGATTCCTTCTACTCTTAGAAGTTAAGAGGTATGTATGTTGATTTACTCTATGTAAAGGTTATGTCTAAGTTATCCTAAGTTCTTACCAAGTCTTATGGAGGATGTTGATAAGAGTCGTTAGGAAGTATTTGGAGTCGAATGACTTTGCTAATTTACTTCATGAATGAGAATAAGTATCGAACAAGCCATTGCAGCATTAATATAAGAAAATGTACCGACAATCAATTAAATTTAAATGAGTAGAATTCTCCATCTGCATAGAAGCTAAGATAAGACAAAATTGTATTACATTTTCTAGATCATGGCTACTTTAATAAGATCGTTATAAACAAGTATAACCTATTCACAATGCACACAAGTATATGTTACTTAATTTAAAGAGTTTACGTTATGAAGTTTTAAGACTATGAACCTTAAATTCTTAAAAGGTTAAGAGACTTTATTTTTCAAGTTATGGGACTTGATTCTTAAAGGAAGAAATGGCTTGATTTAAAAGTATAGAATACTTGATTTGGAAAGTATTGATTTCTTGACATTCTAAAGATAAGAGACTTGATTTCTAAAGTAAGAAACTTGATTTCTAAAGATAAGAGACTTGAAGTATTTTGAAAGTTATGCAACTTGATTTGAAAATATAAGTCTCTTGGTTATAAAAAGAATGAATTTGTCTAAACCATAAAGAGTTATAACGACTTTATGGGAAGTTAGTTATAACGGCATTATGGAAGGTTAAGAGAGTTGTCTATTGTAATAGGCATGAGTTGCCTAGGTTGGGAAATTGGAAGTTACTTGGTTTCAAAGTGTTGAAATGAATTTCTAAAGGTCCAGTAACTTAATTTGAAAAATAGACATGTCTTGATACTACAGGTGTTAGTATCTTGGGGTTTTATAAGAAAATGAGTCTTCTGAAAATAATGGAAGCACGTAGTACTTTGGGTTAAATTCCCGAATTTTTATGTGACACGAAAGTGCCTTGAGTTTATAAAATGAAGTTCATGTTTGTATGTTAATGAAAGTCTAAAAGATTTTATGAACTTGCCTATGCTTACTTGCGATAGCCTCTGAGTGCAATTATTATATTTTTACGCTGCCGTGACTCTCAGTTGGAGGGCTGGTTGTCTTATTATGAATTTACTTGGACGTACCGACAGTGATGGAGGATTCCACGGGTATGCTTCCATTGTCTTATTATGAATTTACTTGGACGTACCGACAGTGATGGAGGATTCCACGGGTATGCTTCCATTGTCTTATTGTGAATTTACTTGGACATACCGACAGTGATGGAGGATTCCACAGGTATTCTTCCATTGTCTTATTATGAATTTACTTGGACGTACCGACAGTGATGGAGGATTCCACGGGTATGCTTCCATTGTCTTATTATGAATTTACTTGACGCGTCTGACGGTGATGGAGGATTCCACGGGTATGCTTCCATTGTGATTGATCCTTGGACATGCTTATACGATGAGGGATTCCGGGGCATGCGACCAGGATTCGGGTTAAATTCCCGGATGCTATTATTATCCCATGGCCATGCTTATACGATGAGGGATTCCGGGGCATGCGACCATGTTATGTACTATTACTCCATGGACTAGATCCCCATGAAGACATGTACCCGAGATGAGGGATTCCACGGGCATGTTATATACGATTATTACCCCATGGATTAGCTCTTCATGAAGTCATGTACCCGAGATGAGGGATTCCACGGGCATGAGATATATATATATATATACATTGCATATGTGCACGCCGACAGTGATGGAGGATGCCATGGGCGCGTCACATGGTTATATTTTACACTTATAGCTGTCGGCAGTAATGGGGGATTCCACGGGCACGCTTTGATATTGTGGGCTTGAGACCCTTACTGGATTGTGTGATGATATTTGAGGGCTTGTGTCCATAGCCCTGGTATGACTATTGTTCATGTGTTGAAATAGTCTGTATAAGGTAAAAACTGACTTTCATTACTTTCACTTCGGCAAGAAACAGTGTACTGTTATTTTGGTTATCATACATGTCTCCAACTTTATTATAGACTGTTATGATTTCATTCTGATATTTTCGCCACATACTTGGTACATATTTCAGATCGACTCCTTCTGGGCCGCGTCATGCCGCAGGTCGAGGTACATAGCTTGTTGATCCGCACTCTTAGGATCACTGTTCAGTTCTTGAAAAGCTCCATTTCTTCGGAGGCTTTGTCTTTTGGTACGGTTCCCTGAGATTGTAGATTTATGTATATTCAGGGGTATGGCGGGGCCCTGTCCCGTCACAGTTGTTATGTCAAAGCTCTTAGAGGTCTGTAGTCATATCTTGTGGATTGGGTTGTGGAAAAAAAAAGAGGTAACTGCTTTTTGGGTTACGTATATATATTTTTGGAATGTGGCCTTATCGGCTATCCTGTTATTTATTTCCTGTTAAGTTTATGTATGTTCCGCTGATTATCTCTGATGTATACCTGTAAGTGTGCCCAGGTAGGGCACCAGTAGTGAGCCCGGGGTCGGGTCATGACAAAAGTGGTATCAGAGCAGTTAGTCCTCGGAAAGTTTCTACAGACCGTGTCTAGTAGAGTCTTGATTATCGATGTGTTGTGCACCACATCTATAATCAGGAGGCTGCAGGACATTTAGGATTGGTTTTCATTCTTCTCTCTCTGAGATCATGCAGTAGAGCTGTCATATTAGGTTGAATCCTCTCTGACCTATTCTTATGTATCAGTTATGCCTCCACCTGGCGACTGCGGCCCGAAGGGCAAAGGCAGCAGGAGTCGCTAGTGGTACACGTAGGTTACCATGCTCGAGCCCGCATTATGCCTAAGGTTCCGCTCAGCGGTGAGTTCGCCACGACAGTATTAGAGGAGCCGAGAACAGCCGCAGCTCTAGAGGTTCCGATACCCGAGCCTCCAGTTCGACGGCCAGGGGCAGAGTTTAGAGATTATGGAGAGCAGATCAGGTTATTGACTAGCATAGTGGTAGGGCAGCGCCGACAAGAGCAGGTAGCTAACCCTAGAGCCGACAGTTTGAGGATTCGGGATTTTCTGGGTTGTAATCCACCCGAGTTCTATGGTTTGAGATCTGAGAATGATCCTCAGGAGTTCGTTCGACAGATACAGCGGACTATGCAGGTGCTTAGGGCCTCGGAGATAGAGTCAGTTGTGTTAGCTTCTTACCGGTTACGCGATATTGCATTGAACTGGTTTAAGTCATGAGAGTTGTCTAGAGGTGTGGGTGATCTTCCCGCTGTTTGGGATGAGTTCACAGAGGCCTTCCTGGATCACTTTTTGCCTTCTGAGATGAAGAGAGCCCGCGTGGATAGGTTCTTGACATTGAGACAGAATGGGTGGACTATCATAGAGTACAACCTGGAGTTTGACTCGTTGGCCAGATATGCGATCACTATTGTGGCTGACATGGCGGATCGGGTTCACCGCTATGTGATGGGGCTAGACCATTATATGATTACTGCATGCCTATGAGTGGCCCTTCAGCCAGGTATGGATATTTCCAGGATGCAGGCTTATGCACAAGGGATCGAGGACAGAGAGAGAGGACCAGCCAGACACAGTCCAGCCCAAGAGGGCCAGGATGGCAGGGTTTTAGGGTAATTTACGAGGCGGACAGCCTCAGCAGCAGGCTAGGTCTACATTTCAGCCGACACAGAGTGCTCCTTCCCGGTCTTCTGGCAGGAGGTTCGATCATCGGGGATATTCGGGGGCAGGTCAGGGCTGCAGGTTCGCAGATGTCCGAGGGTGGTAGCCAGGGGAAGCCACCTTTTCCTCAGTGTGGTCACTGTGGTAGATTCCATTTTGGGGAGTGTCGTACTACTTCGACATCTTGTTATGCTTGCGGCCAGCAGGGCCATTTGGTGAGAGACTGTCCGACCAGAGGTGGCACTGGTGGGAAGTCTCTGGTCGATGAGTTCTTCGCCTTCAATAGGCAGATGTTCATGCACCGGCAGCCGACAGCAGGTCGTGGAAGTTCCCAGTTTTAGCGGTCCTTTGACCCGCCTATATGATTTCAGGTATATCTTTGACCCTTTAGAGACTTGTATGCATGATAAGGTTGTTGTAAGTTTAAGTGTCATGAACGGATAATATTGAGACTATGTATATATGCTAGAAGGAGTTGGAAGTACGAAAAGAAAATCCTTTTGGGCCATGAATGAGAGTAAATAGTGATGGTGCACACTTTGGATTTGTTTTCTCATTTGGAATATGATGGATGGATATGTGTGTGCGAGGTATTAGGGCCATAGGTGGCATAATTAAGTTTCATTAAGCGTAGTTTTGTGAGACTATACCGAGAAATATTAGATTGACTCTGAAAGAACATTCGGGGACGAATGTTTCTAAGGGGGGAAGAATGTTACACCCCGAAATTCCAGGACATGTTTATAAGGACGTACGTAAAAACTCAAAAATGTTAAGATTTGAGACTAGTAAATTTATCGGAATGATGGAAATGTCGGGAAACGAAATATTACGACGAATGGGAGGGTGACATGTGTCACCCCCCTTGGTTGGTCTTGATCGAAATTGACCATGGGTAGAATGTTCATTTGACCAAAGTAAAGATGAATAAGTCTTGCAAGCTAGAGCTTGAGTTTTTTTTACTAAGTCAAAAAGCCACTTGGCTTGATCTTTAATGAAATGCATCCAAGCCACCCAATTGTTCTAATCTTGACCCTCCATGTTGTTATATAAAAACACAAGTAGCAAGACAAGTTTCCCACACTTAGAAAATTTCAAGAAAACTTGTCCATCTCTTTAGTTGCTCTCGGGTTTGCCCCTATCTTCAAGACTAAAATTTTCGTTTGTTGTTAAATAATCCCAATAATTTAAACCAAGGTTCCTTAGGGTATTGTAAGGGTATCTCAATAGAAAGATCCCGGAAAAGGGTCATTTTTGCATTAGTCGCAAGGTGAAAACCTAAGTCGCATTCTTAGGTTTGGATTGGATATTGAAGGAAAGTTGGTTGTGAACTTCTAAGGGCTTCAAGTGGCGGATTGGAGTGTCAAGGAAAGGATCTAAGTTGCTAAGGAGCGACTTCAGATCTTGAAGACGTATTACGGCTTGTCTAGGTAATAATCTTATTCTCTTAAGTGTTATAAGATTTCATATTGTTGTAGTGATGATTATAAACAAGCATGAGATATGTATTGGAGATTTATAAGTGCTATGGATATTGGAAGCCTAAGATCCAAAATGACCTTGTTAGCCATTTGAAATTGAAATACAATTTGGTCGATTGTTAGAATCGTCGCATGTTATCTAATTGAAGATTGTAGTTGTTATAATCAATTGCGGCTATATAACATGTTAAGACTAAACAACTTGGATTGAATAAGGAATTTGATAAGACTTTGTAGTATGTTACATTATAGCCGAGAATGGCATGGAATTATTGAATTGTTTTGTATTATTGTGGGGCAGAATTTTACACATCCTGTTAAGGCGTGTAATCCCTTTTGGATAGCTGAATTGTTGGGCCTTAAATGTGGCATGTTTTGTTGTGAAATTCGGGCCTTAAAAAGGTGTAAAAGTATGTAGAAACAAAGGAAGTGTTGTCCGATTTTCCGTAGAATTTGATGACTTTTCACTTAGAATATTCTACGTTTGAAGCTAGAGGTTAATAAACGTATTATGGTCATTATAGGTTGAAGTACTACGTATAGAGTATTCTACTTAAGGGATGGAATAGCTATCAAGGTTGAAGTACTTTGGAGCATTTTGCTACTTGTCGATAATCGTCGCGAGGTATGTGAACCTCTTCCTTCTTTTGGCATGATTCTATGTATGGAATATACATGTGATATTATTTCATGATTCCTTCTACTCTTAGAAGTTAAGAGGTATGTATGTTGATTTACTCTATGTAAAGGTTATGTCTAAGTTATCCTAAGTTCTTACCAAGTCTTATGGGGGATGTTGGTAAGAGTCGTTAGGAAGTATTTGGAGTCGAGTGACTTTGCTAATTTACTGCATGAATGAGAATAAGTATCGAACAAGCCATTGCAGCGTTAATAAAAGAAAATGTACCGACAATCAATTAAATTAAAATGAGTAGAATTCTCCATCTGCATAGAAGTTAAGATAAGATAAAATTGTATTACATTTTCTAGATCATGGCTGCTTTAATAAGATCGTTATAAACAAGTATAACCTATTCACAACGCACACAAGTATATGTTACTTAATTTAAAGAGTTTACGTTATGAAGTTTTAAGACTATGAACCTTAAATTCTTAAAAGGTTAAGAGACTTTATTTTTCAAGTTATGGGACTTGATTCTTAAAGGAAGAAATGGCTTGATTTAAAAGTATAGAATATTTTATTTGGAAAGTATTGATTTCTTGACATTCTAAAGATAAGAGACGATTTCTAAAGTAAGAAACTTGATTTCTAAAGATAAGAGACTTGAAGTATTTTGAAAGTTATGCAACTTGATTTGAAAATATAAGTCTCTTGGTTATAAAAAGAATGAATTTGTCTAAACCATAAAGAGTTATAACGGCTTTATGGAAGGTTAAGAGAGTTTTCTATTTTGATTAATAGGCATGAGTTGCCTAGGTTGGGAAATTGGAAGTTACTTGGTTTCAAAGTGTTGAAATGAATTTCTAAAGGTCTAGTAACTTAATTTGAAAAATAGACATGTTTTGATACTACATGTGTTAGTATCTTGGGTTTTATAAGAAAAGGAGTCTTATGAAAATAATGGAAGCACGTAGTACTTTGGGTTAAATTCCCGGATTTTTATGTGACACGAAAGTGCCTTGAGTTTATAAAATGAAGTTCATGTTTGTATGTTAATGAAAGTCTAAAAGATTTTATGAACTTGCCTATGCTTACTTGCGATAGCCTCTGAGTGCAAGTATTATATTTTTACGCTGCCGTGACTCTCACCGAGTGGTCATGTCTTATTATGAATTTACTTGGACGTACCGACAGTGATGGAGGATTCCATGGGTATGCTTCCATTGTCTTATTATGAATTTACTTGGACGTACCGACAGTGATGGAGGATTCCATGGGTATGCTTCCATTGTCTTATTATGAATTTACTTGGACGTACCGACAGTGATGGAGGATTCCACGGGTATGCTTCCATTGTCTTATTATGAATTTACTTGGACATACCGACAGTGATGGAGGATTACACGGGTATGCTTCTATTGTCTTATTATGAATTTACTTTGACGTACCGACAGTGATGGAGGATTCCACGGGTATGCTTCCATTGTATTATTATGAATTTACTTGGACGTACCGACAGTGATGAAGGATTCCACGGTTATGCTTTCATTGTGATTGATCCTTGGACATGCTTATACGATTAGGGATTCCGGGGCATGCGACCAGGATTCGGGTTAAATTCCTGGATGCTATTATTATCCCATGGCCATGCTTATACGATTAGGGATTCTGGGGCATGCGTCCATGTTATGTACTATAACTCCATGGACTAGCTCCCCATGAAGACATGTACCCGAGATGAGAGATTCCACGGTCATGTTATATACGATTATTACCCCATGGATTAGCTCTCCATGAAGTCATGTACCCAAGATGAGGGATTCCACGGGCATGAGATATATATATATATATATACATTGCATATGTGCACGCCGACAGTGATGGAGGATGCCACGGGCGCGTCACAGGGTTATATTTTACACTTATAGCTGTCGGCAGTGATGGGGGATTCCATGGGCACGCTTTGATATTGTGGGCTTGAGACCCTTACTGGATTGTGTGATGATATTTGAGGGCTTGTGTCCATAGCCCTGGTATGACTATTGTTCATGTGTTGAAATAGTCTGTACAAGGTAAAACTGACTTTCATTACTTTCACTTCGGCAAGGCACAGTGTACTGTTATTTTGGTTATCATACATGTCTCCAGCTTTATTATAGACTGTTATGATTTCATTACGATTTTCGGGCCACATACTTGGTACATATTTCGTACTGACCTCCTTCGGTGGGCTGCGTTCATGCCGCATGTCGAGGTACATAGCTTGTTGATCCGCACTCTTAGGATCACTGTTCAGTTCTTGGAAAGCTCCATTTCTCCGGAGGCTTTGTCTTTTGGTGCGGTTCCCTGAGATTGTAGATTTATGTACATTCAGGGGTATGGCGGGGCCCTGTCCCGTCACAGTTGTTATGTCAAAGCTCTTAGAGGTCTGTAGTCATATCTTGTGGATTGGGTTGTGGAAAAAAAAAAGAGGTAACTGCTTTTTGGGTTACGTATATATATTTTTGGAAGGTGGCCTTATCGGCTATCCTGTTATTTATTTCCTGTTAAGTTTATGTATGTTTCGCTGATTATCTCTAATGTATACCTGTAAGGGTGCCCAGGTAGGGCACCAGTCGCGGGCCCGGGGTCGGGTCGTGACAGAAATATTCATCTCGAATGTTCATACTAGGTTCATGCTAAACAAATCTTGGTATAGTCTCCTTAAACTATACTCAACGAAACCAATTATGCCACATATAACCCCAATATATCACACATGCATATACATCAATCAAAGCCAAATGAGGGATCGAATCTAGAGTGTATATCACCACTATTAACTCCCATCCATGCCCTAAAAAAATTTCCTTCTGTATCTTCATTACTCATAACTATAATCACTTCAATTCTTTTAACACTTGTTCGCTCCTTTTCTTACTTGTCGTACTTTTCTCGTACTTCCAAACTTATTCTAGTACACGTACATAATTTCAAACACTGCTTCTGTTTTCAAATCCTTGGAGTTACTATATCCAAACTGGGTCATTATACTTATATTCAATTTCTGTTAAGGCCCTTCTCGACCCTCACGACCCGGTTCTGGTGGAACGCGTCCACGAACTCGTACAACGATTAACTAGACTTGGGTCTTGAACCCTCGTGGCCCTATCACATAGTGGGACCACCCCCAACTGACCCTACTCCATTTCAGGCTACAGGTTGACCCGTAATCAGCCCTCAACTCGACCCGTTGTTGCACTTAACTCTCATTCTTGGTCTGAAATAAATTTTACTGCCCGAGAAGGCCTTGTACATCTAAGGTCTCAGTGGTCATCAATATTCTACAGTTCACAATTATTCTATGTCCCAAGCCTACATTATCAGTCCCCACATACGGAAAATGTAGCTTCTTAATATCTCATAATCATGTTGTCTCACTCACAACAACTCTAATTACTCCATACCATTATTTTTCACATAATCACTTAAGTGTACAACACAACTTAATCTAACGACATGGTATGTTATCAAATAAATTGCACATGATCTTCTAAGAGTCTAACACAATCTTAGACAGTTCATTACCTCATGACTGTTCCAAATCAGTACATATATTAAGCCTAGGTGGGGATTCAATAAATTGTTTCACACCTTCAAGCATTTATCAAGGCTTTACCAACTTATGGTAACTCATAATCATTCTAGGCAACACACATATGACCCCAAGTAAATACGCTCGTACAGATATACATCATCATAGTACCATCTATACGATAATTTTACCAACCTGGATACGCAATCCATATAATCCTTTCTAGGTCACTGTTGTCTTTCTCAAAGCTGCAATCACAATAATACGTTATGGAGAGACTACCCTAACAACACAACTCTATTGCACGATCTCAGAGTGAGAAGAAGGGAAACCAATCCTAAATGTATTGTAGCCTTCTGTTTATAGATGTGGTGCACAACACACCGATAAACAAGACTCTACTATACACGGTCTGTAGACATTCTGAGGACTAACTGCTCTGATACAACTCTGTCACGCCCCGAACCATGGGCTCATGATTGGTGCCCTACTTGGGCACCCTTCTATTCATACAACATAATAAACCGCGGAAGATAAATAACACTCATTTTTTTCTTAAACAAAGGCAAAGCCGATAAGGCTGCCATAATATAAGTCACTCGAAAGGGTCTACACTGTTCAACAATGTAAATACAACTCTAGCCAGTCCAACCCACATATGAATACAAACCTCTAAGATTTTGGACAAATACTATGACGGGACAAGGCCCCGCCGTACCTCTGAATATACCTAGCCATAATGACAAGCTCCGGAACATTGGAGCTATCACATAAAGCTGAACAAGGATCCTAAGCTCGCGGATCCACAACTGAGTACCTAGACCTGCGGACTTGAACGCATCTCCGAAGAAGTCGATAACAGTACCAAGTATGGAACGGAAATAAAGTACAGTATTAAAATCATAGTTGTACACAAGAATGACAAGGGCAAGTATGAAAAACAAATACCAGATCCTACCGTGTCATATAACAATCAGAGCCAATCAGACTTGTATCATCAGACCATCAGAATAATCGCACCACTTTCACATATGAAAGTCATGTCAAAATCAGGGACACCTGCCCTCAACATATAATATCACAGAAGCATGCTCATGGAATACAACATCACTTTCAGCATGTAATAAGTATAATATACAACCATCATCAGATAAGCATGCCTGTGGAATTCCAACATCACTTTCGGCATGTAACAAGTATAATAATCAAATAGCAGTACACTGTGCCTTTTTAAAAGTAGAGTAATAAGAGTAAACTTTACATGTTTTAAAATAGAAAGCTTATGATCAATCTAGGGTCACCCGCCCGTAGTATCATTATGCAATCCTACTCCTGGGACTATTTCACCCGCAAGGGTCTTGTGGACCCGCATAGGACAATTTGCCCCGCATAGGACTATTTCACCCGCACAGGACTATTTCACCAGCTTAGGCCCTACGGACCCGCAATGAGCATATACGCAATACTCGCATCGTGGAGAGCAAATCCACAGATATGTATAATGTCTTGGGGTTTTACCGCGCAATTATACTTATAACACTAGCACTAATGGCTATCATGAACAACATATGCAAGTTAAGTAATCTTTAACTCTCATTAGACAAAATGAATGCACCATCTTTTTAAACAACCAAGGCAATATCATGCCTTCCTTTTAAAACAAACAAGACAATACTATGCCTTCCTTTCTAAAATAACCAAGACAATACCATGTCTTTCTTTCTAAAATAACCAAGACAATACCATGCCTTCTTTTCTAAAACAAACAATACACTAACAAGTCTTTCATTTTATAACACCAAGGCACTATCACACCTTGCATCACTAAGAATTAAAGTCCATTACAACAATTGTACGTCTGTCGTACATTCACTTTATAAACTAAATTTCCATTTAGAAATGCCAAGTACTGCATGTATCACTAGGAAGTAGGATCCAATACATGTATCATGTTGAAACCATCGTTTAGAAAATCAAGACACTTATCATACCAAGTATCTTTAAGACATGGTTTTGGCAAATCAAGGCACTAGACATCACGTATTACTTTAAAACATATTTGAAAATCAAAGTGTCGCATATCATGTACTATATTAAGGACTTAATCATGGACATTATCACATGATTTCCTTTCAACATTTTAAACCCTCTTTTGACTTTCCACAAACCTTGTTATAACAAACTTCCCATAAAGTCGTTATAACACTTTTATTTCTAGAAAACTAAAGCACTACCACATCTTTCCTTTTAATACAACCACGGAACTATCATGTCATGTAAGGGATTTGAACCCAAAGTACTATGTACGTCTATTCTTTATAAAAGAATCGTTTCATGCAATATTTAGGGAGTTGAACCCAAAAACACTTTCACTATTAAAACCAAGTTACTTACCATTTTAAACTCAAGTAACTTCTACTTTCAACATTAAGGCAATTATTCTTTTAACTCAAGTAACTCATTCTTTTCAAATAACGTTACTCCTATCTTTTAAAATCAAGTCATGCAGTCTCTTTAAACCAAGTAATCTATACTTGTTAAAATAATTCTAGTCTCATGACTTTCAAATAACTCTAGTCTCATAACTTTCAAATAAATCAAGTCTCTTAACTTTAGAAATCAAGTCCCATAACTTGAAAAATAAAGTCTCAAACTTTCCAAATAAATCAAGTCTCTTAACTTTAGAAATCAAGTCCCATAACTTGAAAAATAAAGTCTCATAATCTTTAAAGAAATCAAGTCTCAAAACTTTAAATCAAATCTCATAACTTTAAAGTACTTCAAGTAACTTATACAATTCAAACCAAGTCACTCATACTTTAATAATCAAGACTCATATACTTTCAAAATCAAATTTACTTACTTCAATAAATCAAGTCACATAGACTCACCAAAATCAAATCACATAGACTTTCCAAATAATCATGTCAAAAGAAGGAAGAAGTTCACATACCTCGTTGGCGACTAACCCAAACGACAAGTAGCAATACGCTCCTACTTCAACCTTATTGGCTATTCCACAAGCCAAGTAGAATGTTCTACACGTAGTACTTCAACTTATAATGACGGTAGCACTTCTATCAATATCATACTTACTAGTATAAGACTTATACCAACTAATGGCCCTCTACTTCTACGGAAATTTGGGCAGCACTTCTTTTGTTTCTACATACTTTTCCACCTTTTCCAAGGCCCGTATTCATCAATCAATAAGCCACATTTTAGGCGCAATCAACAGTTAACCAAAGTGGATTACACGCCTAACTAAACGTGTAAAATTCTACCCCACAATCTATACAAAACAGTCCATAAAACAATCCATTATTAACCAACATTAAGGGTACAATATGACGCCTTTTTCACCCTTATTCCTTAGGAATTTCATTAGTCATTTTCCCACATTAAACATGAGATATAAGGGTTGATTTTCCAGCATATGTATAGGTCTAAAAACAATCCCAAAACTGTCCCAAATATCCCACAATTAATGGCCATTCTCGGCCAATCAACAACTAAAATCAAAGCCCTTTTTCTTAATTCCTTTTAATCCAATTCTCATTCCAACATGTTATATAAGTTATAATAACTATCAACAACAATATTTCCTTCATTATATAACATGCAACACGTGTAAATATCGACAATAAAAATCAACGAATCCAATGATGACATAATGCAAGCTCTCGGCCTCAACTTTAAAAAGGGTACATGCACACCTTATTTTCCATATCTTCCTTAAAACAAGTTCATCTACTAATCATGACAATGAGTAATATCTAATTACTGCGGAAGAAGAAGAATCATTACCTCATTTTTTAGCCAAAAATCGTCCAAAACAGCCCCTTAGGTTTTGATCCGCAGTTTTCGTTTCGCTCCACTTCTTCAAGATCCAATCACATATATGTGACCCCTATAAGTTTATACACAACTCTACTTTGTATTCCACTTCCAAAAAGTTGATAAAACTTAGGGTTTCACCCTCTCTATTCTCGGCCAACACATTGTTCTTGGGGTTTAAGGGGTTATCTTTGCTTAGAACTTCATTAGGGAGTTTAGTCTTGAGTTTGATGATTTATTTTGAATAGAAGGAAGTGGGAGAGCAGAGGTTATTTCGGTAAACCGATGCATGAGCTTAGGCTCTCATGTCCCGCCGACCCTCCGCAAAAGTAAGGGCTCATAGGGAGTCAGAAGCAAGCAGAGTAAAAGGCGTGCAAAACTCACAAAAGCAGAGGGGGAGACACATTCATGATAAGCGAGAAGCCGGGGACTGACCAACTATGAATGAAAGATTGAACAATTTTGATCCCCAACTTTAGCCCTTGGCCGAGAGCCTCAATGAGAAAGATAAATATTTGCTCTTGAAATATGGCTAAGTGTAGAAGTCTTGCACTCCTTCTTGATATATATAATATGTCTCCAAGTGTGAGATCAAGACAAGTGTATGGTCTTAGGTGTAGCAAGACAAATGGAGTTGGACCCACCTTCACTTGTCTCCAAAATATCTAGACATTCAAGTCTTCCAAGACCAAGTGGGGGTGACACGTGTCGCCCTCCGATTCGTCCAAAATTATTTCATCTCCCAAAAATCCATAATTGGCCAAAATATCTCAAAATATTATGGGCCCCACAAAATCGTAAAATTTTCCCGTGGGTCCCACGTGACCAAATCCGATCTTAAAAATCCATAATTCTAATATATTCCAAAGTCTCAAATACCAAATTTGAGAATCAAATTCCCATTAATAAACCTTTTTCTTCACAAATTTCCGAAAAATTTTCTTAAGAAAAAGTAATTTTTCTTTCTTTCCAAAATTCAAATCTCAATTTCGTATGCATGTTCTCATCTCATTGCCTTGGAAATACGGGGTGTAACAATTTCTTCCTCAATTATGTATTTCCTTCTTTAGGACCGCTGTGATTCAAATACAGAAAAACAACCCTATTACTATACTAAACACAAACAAAAAGAGGAAAATATTTGACTAAACAGGACTCAAAAGAGTGTATAAAATACACTCAACAAGTAGCTACTGGAGTCGCGGCGCCTTCGAGGCTGAGCTGCGACGCTACCTAGACAATGTTTGTGCGACGGAAGTTCAAAATTTTGGATGATTATGGAGACGTTTTGGGACATTCAAATGTCAGTTTTCCTCTATAAATCAGTCATTATTTGGCTGCATTACTTGGTGAATTAAGTGACCATTAGATGACACTTAAATGGTCATTACATGGGCACTTGAAGAGACCCTCTTACAGTACTATAAATTGAGGCCTTTGGCTCAATTGGAGATGTTAAACACTGCACTACACTTGCAAAGTTCTGAAAATCTTCTTCCTCTCTAGTATTCTTTCACACACTCAAAGGTTCTTCTTTTAGTAAACACTTGAGTTTTCTTTGCTCATTTGTTTGATGTTGTTTTATCTTGGGAGATAATTGTCCGTTAAACGTAAAAGGATATATACAGGACAATCTTGTCTCAAGGACAGAGTGCTAACACTCGACTCAGCACAGTTGTAATAAGTAGGGATTTTCTTGGTTTCAGGTTATCAAGATCAAGGAGTTTGCTGCAGTTGACACGAAGATCCAAGACTGATTCAAGAACGTATTCAAGAACTCAAAACTTATTGTTGCCACAATTTTTGTTGGCTACAAGTTTGTTGTTTTGTAATCTTTAGTGTTTACCTTGTAATAATTAGTTATTATTCCCCGTAGTAGTGTTGCATTATTTTCCAACATCTTCTACATATCTCAAGAGATATATCACACAGGTTGTATCTAAGTGGAGACAATTTTTACTGGGAAGGTGATTCACGATTTTCACTGATCAACAGTCATTGAGAAATTTTACTGACCAAGTGATCTAAACTCCCGAGCAGCAGAAGTGGTTAACTAAGTAGGTTGGTTATGACTTTCAAATTGTGTACAAGCATGGTCGGACCAACAAAGCTACTTATGCACTCTCGCGTTCACCCGAGGCGACTCTGTTTGCCTTTTCGAGTAGAACTTTTGATTTGGTGACTGAATTACGAGGTTCCAATTTGCAACACCCGGAGTTGCTGCCAATTCAAAAGGGGCTAATCGAAGAACCTAACTCATGCAAATTTTGCCTTTCACGGAGGACTTTTGTTCTTAGGGACGACTGGTACTTCCTTCTGATAGTTCTCTCAAGAAGGAGTTGCTACCAGAATTTCATGAATCTCCTATTGGAGTTCATGCTGGAATAGCTCGAATGTTTCATCGCCTCTCCTCCAATTTTTATTGGCGTCATATGCGTCAAGACCTGCGCATTTTTGTAGCAGCATGTCAAGTATGCCAACAGATAAAAAGATATCTTCAAATGCCCAGCCAGACTTCTCCAGCCACTCCCAATTCCAGAAATGATTTTCGAAGAGATTGCCATGGATTTTATAACTTGTTTGCCAGCTTCTAAAGGGAAATCCACTATAATGACTATAGTAGATCGTCTCTCTAAGTACGGTCAGTTCATTGCACTGTCTTCTTCATTCACTGCGCATTTAGTAGCTGAAGTTTTCATAAGTTATATAGTCAAGCTACATGGTCCACCGAGGTCGGTTGTTACAGATCGTGACCCTAGATTCCTTCAATCTTTTTGGAAGGAGCTCAACCGACCTTAGGGGACTACATTAGCAATGAGCACTGCGTATCATCCACAAACGGATGGTCAATCGGAGGCCCTCAATAAAGGTATCGAGCAAATCTGAGGTGTTTTGTCGCATATTCCCCTCATGAATGGGTTACCGAGCTTCCTTGGGCAGAGTATTTATACAATACTGCCTATCAGACTTCGGCGGGCATGCCACTCCCTTTCAATTTGTCTCTGGGCGAGAACCATATATTATAATGGGTAATATTCTAGGCAGTTCAGTGGATGACATTGTTGAACGATATATGCTCAGCAGAAGCTCAGGAGCGTATGAAAGAGACTAGCCGATAAGTCAAGGACGGATGAACACTTTGAGTCGAACCACTGGGTGTATATCAAGCTTAAACCATGCCGCCAAGTTTCAGTTCAAACTCACAAGGATAATAAGTTGGGCAGGAGATATTTTAGTCCTTTCAAGATAATTAAGTGTATCGGTAGTGTGGCATTCAACCCTTCTGTCCCTTCCTCCTAAATAGATTACAACTAGAGAAAATAGAGAAAGATCCTTGATCGTTAGGTTTCCAGATAGGTTTATCATGAACATTGTGGTTGAGATTAGGGTTGTGAGTGAGTCAAACTATTCGATTCGTAAAATTCGGCTTAAAAAAACTCGATTTGAATTCGATTCGATTCGCAAAATTCGGCTCGAAAAAACTCGATTTGAGTTCGATTCGTTGCATCAAATATAGGGCCGAATATTAGATTTTGTTTCGGCCCAAATCGAGCTGAATATTCGGTCCGATCCGCCACAGGCCCAGACAACACATTAGGGTCGAATTATTTTCGAATATTCGATCCGATTTGCTATATTGTATTTGATATCATAGTTCAATACATAATATATTGTATTCGGGCTGAACTATTTTCTAATATTCGATCTGATTTACCGAATCGGATCGAACCTTAACTGCTTCTCTGGTGGTGCATGTGTATGATAGGGCCCCCTTTCCATTCGGTCGAAGTCAGAGAAGTTGACACACCCGCTTACGTACCAAACATCGAACCCGAATCGAGCTTTAATTTTTAAGATTCGACGATTTCATATCGAATCGAACCTAAGGTTCGAAAATTTTCGAATCAAATTAAATATATGTATTATTCGATAGGATCAACTCGGTAACGGCCTAGTTGAGATTAGTGCTACTTCAGACGATACACTCTGTGATATGCTCTGGCACTAACCTTTTCCATCCTTCTAAATTCCACTTGTCATCTTAAATCATTTCTAAAAGCTTGGTGTTGGCCTAGTTCATTCAAGTAAGAATTTATATAATGGACCTAAGTCAGTCCAGTTATCAGCCAAGAAAGCTACCTCTCCTCTTCCTATCCTCCAAAGAATCTGATGATTAATTTATCTTTAATGTGACACATAACATGTCAAGATTGAGATTGTCCTGGGTATCAATGCTTGATAACACTGGCGGACACACACACCCAATTGGGTGCAAGTGCACCCATTTTTTTTTATCACCTTATAAAATCGTATTACAAGGTGATCCACCTATCATTTTCAACGTGACCCACCTATAGTGTTGGATTGACTGAAATGCAGGGCAAAAATAGTGTTGAAGAAGTGCTACTGAGGAAAGTTGAAATATAAGTAAGAAATTTTGCATATGAAATATTTGTCTTTAGTTCCAGAAAAGTGGAGAAACAATTGCGGTCTGTGTATACCAACGTTTATTTAAAATTGTCACAATTCTATAATGTGACTAGTTTTTATTAATTATCACTTTTAGTCCCTTAAGTTTTTGACAAAAAGTGGCGGAAGGAATCGAGAGTGATTAGCTTGAGACAAGGAAGGGATTAAATCAAGAATTAAGTCTTAAGAGGGTTGTGGATACACGTTGGGGGTCTCATTATAAATAATTATTGAACTTGGTTGCTTGTTTTCTTCTGTTATTGAAGTTCTTGAAGTTGTTTCGTGTGATGCTACAGATTCATCGAAAAAAACTCAAGCAGTTGGTTTATTGGGATATTTGCAATCATTTGATTTTATCTTTAATTTGTAATTGATGCTGACAGTACTTTTGTTCGCAAATGAGTTGTCATTAGCTTTGCAAAGGAAAGATACAGATATTTTGAATGCTATGACACTTGTTAAAGTAACTAGACAGAAATTACAAGCGGCAAGAAATGATGGATGAGAATTTCTTCTAGGTAAGATTACTGGTTTTTGCAATGAGAACAAGATTGATTGTGTGGATATGAATGTTGAATATGTTAATCGTCACCGTCCTCGACGTAAGACAAACATTCCTAACGATTTTCATTATCGTGTGGAATGTTTTAATGTCATTATGGATCAGCAAATTTTAGAGATTAATAATCGGTTCAATGAAGTCAACTCTGAGTTGCTTGTTTGAATCCAAGTAATGATTTTGTTAATTTCAATATAACAAAATTGGTAAGAATGACTCTGTTTTATCCGGATGACTTCTCTCTAGTTGATTGTAAGATGCTTGAAAATCAACTAGAGACATATATTATGGATTTGCGATCAGATGACAGATTCAGTCGATTAGAGGGGCTTGTTGATCTATCTACATTGCTTGTGCAAACACGAAAATACTTGTCGTACCCATTGGTGTGTCGGCTTTTGAAGTTCGCATTGATTTTGCCGGTAGAAACAGCAAGCGTGGAAAGATGCTTCTCTGCAATGAATATTGTCAAGATGGATCTACGAAACCGAATTTGTGATCAATTTTTAAATGATTGTCTTGTATGTTTTATTGAAAAAGATTTGCTTAAGAGTGTTACAAATGATGATGTAATTAAATATTTTCAAAATATGAAAAACGTGTAGGGTACAATTATAATTTGTAAACTTTATTAAATTTGAATACTGGATAATTTGTAAACTTTATTAAATATGTGCACCCAGTTTGAAAATTTTCTCCGTTAGCCACTACTTGATAAGAGGATGAATTCAATATTTGACCACACAAAACTTGTTCCATAATGATTGGCCTGTCGATAGGTTCCATCATTGTTTAGCAATAAAAGCATTATAATTATGGATATTTTTTAAATTTGCACCACCTTTATGACAGGCACACTGTCCCGTGAAGCCCAATGATATATTTTCCTTTCATTAGATCCATTTCAATAGAATTTAACCAGCACATTTTCAATCTAATTCAGAACTCGAGTTACTCTGTATTCGAAAGAGAAAAGTAGCCCGCAAGGGTAGTCAAGTTGGTGTAGCAGTAAAGCGCGGGACCGCAAGGTCACGAGTTCGATCCCCTGCATAAACCTTTTTGGTTGAGTCTGTCACACATGGCTTGCCAAGTGTGGTTTACATGGCTGACGTGGTTTGCGAATCTGCGTCGATCGGGTTTACCACTGCGCACTCGAAAGAGTAGCGGCTGCGGGTTCCTTCGTCAACAAAAAAAAGAAAGAGAAAAGTAATCAACCAAACTAAAACACAAATGGAGAAGAAACAAGAAAATAATGAATAAATTCGAGCCCACTGAATTCACAGTTATTCCTTAAGAAACTTAATCCTCCCAAATACACGTGGTTATGAATTATCTTCTATCAGGGTAGAACGGATAATCGTCACTGGTGTAACGATATCTAAAACGTCGGTGTGCTACAAACGCAAAGAAACAGCTGAATCACACTTAGAAGTTTTCGATTTATGCAGAAAATATGATGCAGAAAGATGAGAGATTGCAGAATTTTTCATAAGGAAAAAATCTAAAGAATACAATATTTATAGACTACGAGGTGGAGGAGTAAAAAGGTGTGAAATTTTTTCCATAAAAAGGTGCAATGATTCATTTCTCATTCGCACCAATTCATAAAACCTCAACAATCCCCCACATGAATGAAAAATGATTATATGATGGAAATATGCATGAAAGATTATGTGATTCTCAAGTAAGGATTAATCGCATATGGATAAGTAGGTTTTCCTTTGAAACTTTTTGTAGTGAACACATATCGGATATACTCGGTTAATCGGTAGATTTGATATCCTTGAAATCATCGAGCTTTAGTATATATCTAGACAACATACGTCACACAATTAACTCTTAATCGTCTTTGGTTCTCATTGTTGTGTTTGTTTCAGCCATGAACGTAGCCTCGTTTCATAAGTGCGTAGAGAATTGACCTTACAGAATTCTCCTTGAAGCGGCTAACACTTTACACTTACATAGGTGATTCCTAAACGTGGTATCTCGTGAATACACTATTTGATATACCCTGTATCAAACTTAAAAATCATTAAAATACCTCAATGTCTTATCCTTGGTACTGAACATTGTCTCATTATGAGGATGGACCAAAAGGTTGTCTTGACAATGTTGAACCGTCATTCATAATTTTGTTTGATCTCCTTGAAATCTAGATCTTGGGATCTCTAGTCTTCTAGGTAGAGTTACCGTCATAATGAATTGTCCTCGACCATAGTCTCATTCCCCTCGATGATTTGTCAACTACCTCTCTAGTTAGGCCTTTTGTAAGTGGACGATACATTATCGTTTGACTTCACATATTCAATTGTGAATATTCCCCTAGAGAGTAGTTGTCTAACTGTTTTATATCTCCGTCGTATATGACTAGATTTACTGATATAATTGACCACACAAAACTCTAAACCCTAAACCCTTATAATTGACGCTTGACTATCACAATGTATGCATATTGGTGTTAACGATTTGGTCTAAAAAAGAAATATCTTCCATGAAATTTTGAAATCATTCAGCTTCTTCACCGATTTTATCTAAGGCTATGAATTCAACCTTCATTGTAGAGCGGGCAATGCAAATTTATTTAGACGATTTCCAAGACATCGCTCTACCACTAGTTGTGAATACGCATCCACTTGCGGATTTAGAATCAGTTGAACTGGTGATCCAGTTTGCATCACAATATCGCTCAATAACTATGGGATACTTAGTGTAGTGCAAAGCAAGTCTTGGGTATATTTTAAATATTCCAAAACTCATTTAATTGCCATCCAATGTGATTGATCTGGATTGCCTGTGTACCGACTCAATTTTCTTATAACACAAGTTATGTCGGATCGTGTACAATTCATGATATGCATTACACATCTCAATACATGATCATAATTTAATTGAACTATGCTTTGACCTTTATTCTTTGCAAGTGCAAGATTTATATCAATTGGAGTCTTTGCAACTTTGAAATCCAAGTACTTAAACTTGTCAAGTATTGTTTTGATGTAGTGAGATTGTGACTATGCCAAACCTTAAGGAGTCTTTTGAATTTTAATGCCCAAAATTAATTCGGCAACTCCTAAATCTTTCATATCAAACTTGCTAGTTAGCACTTAGCATATGCTTAGTAGCATTTATGTTGGCAATATCATTACTTATTAATTATTATCAGCATATCATCCACATATAAGGAAGCAATGACTATGTGATTTGGTGTATTTTTAATATACACACATTTATTAATCTCACAATTATTTGACAACATTGTATGGTCAAATTTTGCATGCCATTATTTGGGTGCTTGTATTAGTTAATAAAAAGACTTAATAAGTCTGCATACATTCTTTCTTTGTTTGGAACCACAAACCCTTCGGGTTGTTCCATGTAAATTTTTTCCTCCAAATATTCATTTAAGAAAGTCATCTTAATATTCATTTGGTGGATTTCAAGACCATACAAAGTAGTTAATGCGACTAACGTCCGTATAGACGTAATTCTCGTAACTGGTGAGTATGTGTCAAAATAGTCAAGGTCTTCTCGTTATCTATAACCTTTGACAACAAGTCTTGCATTATACTTGTCAATAGTGCTATCATCTATCATTTTCTTTTCAAAAAATCTTTTCTGGAGCCTAACGGTTTATTTCCGAAAGGAAGATCAACCAATTCTTATGTATGGTTATTCAATATGGATTTTATTTCATTATTGACCGCCTCTTTCCATAATAGTTATTGAAGAAGACATAGTTTCTTTAAATGTTCGAGGTTCATTCTCCAACAAGAAAGTAACAAAATCCGGTCTAAATGAAGCCAGCATCCTTTGACGTTTACTACGTCTTAGATCTTCTTTATTATATGTGTTTTCTTCCATTCTATCCTGAGGTTGTTTGGAACCTTTGCCAATCGACTCATATTCAATTTTATACAGATATATATTTTTTCATAGAATTCAGCACTATCTGATTCCATTACCATATTAACATGAATATCAGGATTTTCATATTTGTAAACTAGAAATAGATATTCTTTACTATTTGTAGCATATCCAATGGAGACACAATCAACTATCTTTGGTCCTATCTTCACCCATTTGGGTTTAGAAATCTGCCCTTTTGTCAAACACCCCCACACTTTAAAGTAATTCGAGTTGAGTTTTCTTCCTTTCCATTTATCATATGGAATGAAGTGTTTCTTACTACGAAAAAATTCGATTTAATATTCGATTAGCTATAAGGATTACTTCCCCCCACAAGTTTTGAGGTACACCCGAACTTATTAGAATCAACATTCATTATATCCTTTAAAGATCGATTCTTTCTTTCTGCAATCCTATCGGATTGAGGCGTATATGGGACAGTTGTTTGATGGATAATGTCAGATTCTAAACATATTTGTTCAAAAGGAGATTTGTATTCATTACCCCTATCACTTCTTATCATTTTAATCTTTTTGTTAAGTTGCGTTTCAATTTCATTTTTGTATTTTCTGAATTCATCTATTGCTTAACCTTTACTACTAAGTAAGTAAACATAGAAATATCGAGTGATATTGCTAGTAAAAGTAATAAAATACTTCTTTCCACCACGAGATGGTATTGACTTCATATCATATATCAGTATGTATTAAGTCTAAAGATTCATAACTCTTTTCAACAGGTTTGTAAGGATGTTTAGTGTACTTTGATTCAACACATATTTGGCACTTAGAAACCAACACACTAGTCTGTTTTCTTCACCGGTGTTGTTGGTACGCAAGAAAGACGGGACTTGGAAATTTGAGTGGCTTATTGCACCTTAAACGCGATTACAATCAGGGACCGATTCCTTATACCTACAATTTATGAGTTGTTTGATGAGCTTCATGGTGAAAGGTAATTTTCGAAGCTAGACTTACTTTCTGGCTATCACCAAATAAGAGTTAAGGTTTCAGACGTGCATAAGACATCATTCCGGACATATGATGGACATTAAGAGTTTCTAGTGATGCCCTTTGGCCTATCGAATGCACCTTACACATTTCAAGCTACTATGAATGACATCTTCCGACCACACCTCATCAGTTTGTATTAGTTTTCTTTGCTGATATTTTGGTTTACAGTACTTGGGAAATACATTTAAAACACCTTACTCAGGTTCTGCAGCTTCTCCGTGATAATCTGTTGGTGGCCAAAAGAGCTAAATGTTCATTTAGCCAAACTCATATTGAGTATCTAGGCCATGTCTTATCTCCATATAGACTGGAAGTTGACCCAACCAAAATCGCATCCATTTAGAGTTGGCCCATTCCAAAATCCGTCAAGGAAGTCCGGAGATTTTGGGCCTTGAGGGATACTACCATCGCTTTATCTAATTTTATGCCACAATTGCTAGCCCATTCACATACCTTTTGAGCAAGGAGCGGTTCTCTTGGAATAAGTCTTCCCAACAGGCCTTTGGAGAACTACAATCACTCTTAAGTTCGACCCTTATTTTAGCCTTACCCAATTTTAATGAAGAATGTTGTGTTGAGACGGATGCCTCATGGGTGGGTATTAGAGTTGTGTTATCTCAAGGAGGACATCCTATTGCTTTCTATAGCCAAAAGCTTTGCCCCCAAATGCAATTTTCTTCTACATATCATCAAGAGATATATGCGATAACGGCAGGTTGTATCTAAGTGGAGACAATTTTTACTGGGAAGGTGATTCACGATTTTTACTGATCAACAGTCATTGAGAAATTTTACTGACCAAGTGATCTAAACTCCCGAGCAGCAGAAGTGGTTAACTAAGTAGGTTGGTTATGACTTTCAAATTGTGTACAAGCCTGGCCGGACCAACAAAGCTACTGATGCACCCTCGCGTTCACCACAGGCGACTCTGCTTGCCTTTTCGAGTAGAACTTTTGATTTAGTGGCTGAATTACGAGGTTTCAATTTGCAACACCCGGAGTTGCTGCCAATTAAAAAGGGGCTAATCGAAGAACCTAACTCATGCAAATTGTGCCTTTCTCGGAGGACTTTTGTTCTTAGGGACGACTGTTACTTCCTTCTGATAGTTCTCTCAAGAAAGAGTTGCTACAAGAATTTCATGAATCTTCTATTGGAGGACTTTTGTTCTTAGGGACGACAGGTACTTCCTTCTGATAGTTCTCTCAAGAAGGAGTTGCTACAAGAATTTCATAAATCTCCTATTGGAGGTCATGCTGGAATAAGTTGTGTTTCAACTTCATTTTTGTATTTTCTGAATGCATTTATAGCTTAACCTTTACTACTAAGTAAACATAGCATATTCGAGTGATATTTCTAGTAAAAGTAATAAAATACTTCTTTTCACCACGAGATGGTATTGACTATATATCAGTATGTATTAAGTCTAAAGGTTCAGAACTCCTTTCAACTGGTTTGTAAGGATATTTAGTGTACTTTGACTCAACACATATTTGGCACTTAGATTTATTGCATTCAAATTTAGGCAAACTTTCCAAATTAATCATTTTTCGCAAGGCTTTGTAATTTACATATCCTAAACGTTCATGCCATAAATCATTTGACTCATGTAAGTAAGAAGAAACAAAACTTTTATTATTATTGACAACGAATATTATATTAAGTTTGATGTAAGGTAGCTTTTTCATACAAATATTTTGTTCTTACTTATGACAACTTTGTCAGATACAAAAATGCACTTAAACCCGTTCTGGACGAGAAGTGCAGCAGAGACTAATTGTTTTCTTATTTCAAGAACACACAACACGTTGTTCAAAGGTATCACCTTGCCGGTAGTCATCTTCAATTATATTTTTCCAGAGCCTTCAATCTTGATCGTTACAGAATTTTTCATTGAGAGCATTTTTCATTTATAGTGGGAGCATATGAGATAAACTCTTCTCTAATCGCATAAATATGGCGAGTGGCTCCAGAGTAAATTTACTTTTCCCACCAAATTGCACACAAGTCATTCATATCCTCATTTTTTATGACCATGCTTGCTTGCCCCTTTTTCTTATCCTTCCTTGGAGCACGATAATCTGCAGACTTATGTTCAGATTTTTCATAATTGTAGCAATTTCGCTGAAACTTCTTCTTGGGATAATTCTTCGATCCAGAAGACTTATTCCTCTTTTTCGAATTAGTTGGGGTATCTTCAACAAGGGTTGCTTTCATAATTGTTGAATTTTCTTTAGCCTTCTTTTCGGCCGACTTGTTATCCTCCTCGATCCTCAACCAAATGATGAGATCGTCGAGCGTCATCTCCTTTCATTTGTGTTTTAAATCATTTTTGAAGTCCTTCCATAAAGAAGGTGACTTCTCAATTAATGCTGCAACTTGAAATGAGTCATTAATAATCAAACCTTCAGCAAGGAGATCGTGGATAATAACTTGCAATTCTTGGACTTAGGTAATAATAACTTGCAATTCTTGGACTTAGGTAATAATAACATACTAGTTGTCTACCATTTTGTAGTCCAGAAATTTTGTGGCTATAAACTTTTTCAACCCCACATATATTTTCTAATGCATTCCAAAGTTCTTTTGAAGTCTCCACATTACTATAGACATTATACAAATCATCCTCCAGTCCGCTAAGTATACAGTTTTTGCACAAGAAATTTAAGTGCTTCCATGCCTCTATCACAACAAAACGTTCATTCTCGGGAGTTGCTTCCGGCATAACCGGAACATTCTCCTTAATGAATTTTTGTAAGCATAAAGTAGTCAAATAGAAAAATAATTTGTGTTGCCATCACCTAAAATCAATTTCAGAAAACTTTTTTTGATTTTTTGCCAGTGCAGAATGACTGGACGAAGCAACATTGCTAGTAGAGACAATGACAGATGTTGTTGTGCTAGAAACAGTAGCATTAACATGTTCAGTTGGATCTCTCATTTATGTTCGACAAAAACAAATAGAATTAATAAATCGATGAAGTTTTTATATCTTCAAATTGAAATAAACAACAATGAGAACCAATGAAGATTTTATATCATCAAACCAATCAAAAATCACTAAATTCTTAAAGTTTTTATTTTCTTTAAACCGAATGACCAACAATGAGATTCAACTGAAAACTAAACATTATTTACTCGATGAAGGTTTTATATCTTCAAATCGAGTAACCAAATGTGTAAAAAGTTATGAAAACTTTAATCTCAAAATCATAGTAGAAAATCCAAAATTTTGAGTCTCCAAAAGAACTTTTTTTCTTTTTTTGTTATGAAAATAATACTTTTTACTTGTGAAAAAAATACTTTTTACTTCTGAAGAATAAAACACTTTTTACTTTTGAAAAAAAACTTTTTACTTCAAAAAATAGTACATTTATTTTCTAAAAACAAGTCACTTTCTTTTTTTGAAAATTAACAGAATACAGAATATTATGATTAAGTTCCTTAAGCTTATTGTTACTCTGTATTCGAAATTATATTTCCGAAAAATAATCAACCAAAGTAAAACAAAAATGGAGAAGAAGCAAGAAAATAGTGAACAAATCTGAGCCCACTAAATTCACAGTGTTTCCTTAATCCCACCCGAGGTTATGGGTTATTTTCTCCTAGGATAGAACAGATTATCGTCACCGGTGTAGCAGTACCTCAAACGCCGGTGTGCTACGAACACACAAAAAAACAGCCAAATCACACTTAGAAGTTTTCTGTTTGTGTAGAAAATATGATGCAGAAAGATGAGAGATTGCACAATTTTTTATAAGAAAAAAAATCTAAAGAATACAATATTTATAACCTACAAGAAGGAAACCTTTTACATAAAAAAGTACAATGGTTCATTTCCTATTCACACCAATTCATAAAACCCCAACAAGAACACCCTTAGGAGGATGGACAACCGCTAAGAAATGAGGGAGAAGAGCCATTAGGACGTGTTTAATTTGAATAGCTTTACTACCAGTAGATAGAAACTTAGTTTTCCACCCTAAGATTCTATTGAGAACCTTATTATTCATTTCATAGAATATGGAAATCTTTTTTCTCCTTGTATCATCAGTCATAAGGAGTACATGCATCCACTGGAAAATAGAATAATATCATCAGCAAATGCAAGATGATTGATAATAAGTCCATGTTATTCATATAAAAACATGTGAAAAAGGCTTATTTGGTATCATTCACAATGACGAAAAATTAATTATTTGATTCCAAATTTGTCACGACTCAGTAGCACTTAGGTCGTGACACGGGTTTGGCTGAAAAATGCCTTTGAAGTAAGAGACTGCAGCCTTAGATATATCACTAGTTCCTTCCACCCACTGATGAAATTCTTTTTGGATATTGTAGTTGCTTATCTTTCTTTTCCTGTCTTTGATAACACTGTGAAAGTAATTATTATTATTAGAGTTAGCATTAGTGAGTCATTTGACTCTAAATTTTTATTCGAGGGTTGAGTCCTAGATCTTTAAGTATCTCACATACTCTGCCTGAGTTCTATTAAAATTGGTTCTACTATTGTCATTGTTGTCCTCAATCAAGTCAAGTTCAAGTTTAGTAATCTCCATTTCCAGCCTTCTGTTCATCATGAACATTACCAAAGGTGCCTTTAGACCATACACTGAAGTTTTATGGCGGTCCTCTTCAGTTTCAGTTTTAGTGACCCACATAACATTACCTTGGTTTACCTTCCTGAAGAAACACAAATCTTTAGCTACACTTTAATCATGTTTGAGCTATAATATTAGTATTTTATATTTATTACGTTTGTTTTCTTGTGTAGGACTTGTTTCCGAGCATATAAGCATTTTTGAAACTTAACTTAAGATTTTGGCACTTCAAAATCTGAGTAAAAGTTCAACGAATAAATCAAGATTGAGTTCGGAGTTCGAGAATCAAGAGTAAAGTAGTACAAAGAGGAAACGAATTTATGAGGAAAAAATGAAAGTATATTTATGTCCTAGAGACAATATGTATTAGGACAAATGTACTTTATACACATTCGTATTATTATTAATGGAGATTAATATTTGACATTTACAATTATTGAATTATTAATTGATTGTTTGTAATATTCTATAATATGCATCCTTAGAGATTACGTTGTTATTAATAGTGTGAGATATTAATATTATAATGTAACTCTTAAAATAGCTTCGACTAATGATTATCGAGAATGGGATATCGATGATATGTCATAAGTCGACATGTGGTCTGCATAATATCCTTAGAGGATGTAGTATGTCTCACCTGCTACGAATAATGGTTACTCGTGATGGACACATGGATACTTTGGAAGTATTGGTATACCCTGCTGATATACTGTTTGTTATGCAATGTATAAAGTATGATCAATGTATGGGAGATAGAAGTCCTTAGACTTGAGGTCGATACGCACATTGACCCTACCCACCCTACCCTACTCGTACCCTACCTAGTCAACGCGGATAATTACCCTTGTTGACTGACCCATGGGTCGGGTACGGTATTAATCCGACTGTCTGAGGGTGGGTTAGGGGCGCGTAAGGATATGGACGTACCCTACTCGTACCCTACCCACTACTCATTATTCGTTCAATTTGAAATTTTATATTCATGATTTCTATTTTTTTTATTGTGATTTTATTTGCAGATAAAGTTCCTATTACTACATCAAACTTAGTTGAATGTCCAACCATTTGTATTGATGAAGATGTGGATGATGAAGGTATGGAATATTACATATATTACTTATTAATAAATGAAGGTGCAATTTTTTTTTCTATTTGGTTAATTCAAATATTTTTTTTATCAATGTTGTAGATCCTTTGATAATACTTTGAAGATTTTTCAGTGGTCAATGTAGTGCTTTGTTGTTCCAAATGTATGACTTTATTGTTGTATTTTTTGCCCTTTATATTGAGATATAATTTTTTCTATATAATCTCTTTTTTTTATCATTTTTCTTCTTTTGTTTTTTCATAGATTTATGGAGAAGCACACTAAAAGTTTGAAGACCTTGAAGACAGGTTTGATGTAGTTGCATTTTGTTTTTGAGATGACATTAGTGTTTGGACAATTTTTTCATGAAACTTTGATTGTATTTGGTATTTATGAAACTTATTTGGTAATATATTTTATGAAATTTGTAGAATTTTTATCTTTTATTTGAGGAAGTGTATAACCTGTGGGTACCCGCGGGTACTCAATAACCAAAAAGGACAAATAAGGGTATGAAAATTATATACCCAGTGGGTAATGGGTATGATATGGGTAGCACATTTAGGAGGGTGGGTAGGGTATGGAAATCCCAAAATCCGACCCACTGCCATCCCTAGCGCCACCTAGGGTTTGACGAGGCGTCGCGGCTCCATTCTGGAGCGTCGCGGCGCTGTTCATCCCGAAGCTCATATTTGAGACACTGCCTCTAAGGCACCGCGGTGCCTCCCAATTAGGTTCGCGGCGCCAGGGCTCCACTCTAAAAAAATTGAAAATCAGAAACTGAAGTTTTAAAGTTGCAGATTCTAATTCTGAAGTTTTAAATTTTCAGAATCTGAGATTAGAACTTTTTCAAATATGTAGATTTGGACCTTTGGGGCAAATTTGTAATTAAATAAATTTCTGAAAATCAGATTTTTAAAATTCTGAAAATCAGATTTTTAAAATTCTGAAAATTGCATACAGGTCTCTGAAATCTGAAATATTTTTTAGAAAATTAAAATTAGATTTTATGAATTTAAAGGGGTTCAAATTGAAAATTTAAATTCTTGAGGGACTAAACTGTAAATTCTGAAATTTTGGAATTTACAGAAGTACCCTGAATATCAGTTTTTAAAATCAGAAAATGTTCATTAGTTGTATATTATTGAATAATATATGAAATATATGTTAAGTGTTTAAATGCGTGCACTTAATTGTTAGCTTAATGTCCGTTATAACTGTCTGCGTAGGCGGCACCCAGTAATTGATCAAACTATCTTATATCATGCCTATTGGGTTGATGGTTCCCATCTAAATATGTTTTAGAAATCGCATGATAATATGTCGTATAGGATATGACACGAAAATGTTGATCTTGGTTAAAATCCCCAAAATTTTAAATACAAGTCTAAATTAGAATGTGTCGTCCATTATAATTGTTAGAGTCAAAATCATTTTCGGTGATACGAGTATTTATGCTAAAACATTTGCTCTAAGTCTACGAGGACTCAAACTCTTTCATAGATGTGTTTAAATATAAAAGTATATGATAAACTTTTGTGGGTATTTACACCAAAGTGTTTGCTCACAAAGGCCAAATTTACTTAGATACATAAACGCAGTTGTGTGGTGGGGTTGAGTTGCTTAGATAAATCTTGGCGCCAAAGTGTCGGACTAATCTAAGGACGCAAGATTAAATATAATATTTGATCAACCAAGAGTTGCAAATAAGTTTTACAATTGGTTTAGAGCCTATCAAGATGTGTTATTGAAGTTATCAGTCAAAGCAAACGCGGAGATAGCATAGGCTTGGATCTTGACCCATTATGACCTTAAATTAAATAGGTCTGTATTCTACCATGGGGTCGTAGAAGTATATTAAAATAGTGGGAGCTAATAAAATAAAAGATCATGTTAATTAGCCTAAAAATGAATGTGTATAATAGGAAATAAAATTGATTATAGATTCCTGTCTATCTCACTCTTTAGATTATCTAAAATGTCGAGCCTATCGTTGAAAATGCTGATGGAAATGGACAAACTCACCAGACCAAACTATCTAGAGTGGCTTAGGAATCTGAGAATTGTCCTAAGGCAAAAAAAGATTGAATATGTGTTGGACAATGTATTCCCCACAGTCCCTGCCGAGGATTCAGTAAAATATGCCACATTTGATAAGGTGGCCTACCAGAAGAACCTAGATGACGCCACTTTAGCACAATGCATAATGTTGTCTTCCATGTCATTGGAGCTTCAGAGACAACACAAGAACATGGGCCCTAACGAGATGCTCGAACATTTGAAGAGTCTCTATGACTCTCAGTCCCAGACTATGGAATATGAGTTGTTAATAGAGCAGTTCAAATGTAAGCTGAATGAAGGGGGTCAAGTATCTCAGCACGTGTTGAAGATGATAGGGCTGATAGAAAGGCTGGCTTCAATTGGTATAAAGCTGTAGAATCCTGTCGCTTTCACACTTATCCTGAACTCTCTCTCTTGTTCGTTCGAGAACTTTATTGTAAACTTCAATATGAACGGAACAAAGACGAGTCTTCCAGAACTGCACAACATGCTCAAGACCTTTGAATCTTCAACTACCAAAGGCAAAGTTGTGCTCATGGTGAGCTCTTCTAGCCGGCCCAAGTCGAAAGGTAAGGAATGGTAGAAGAAGAAGGGCAAAGCAGTCGCTGCGCCCTCAGATACAAAGCCTAAGGGAGGCGTGAATAAGAAGAAAGTGACCCCAACCAAGGATGTATGCCTCAACTGTAATAGGAAGGGGCATCGTAAGAAGGACTGCACTGCTCCAGGAGGAGGGTAGGCACCAGGTGATCCTGCCTCTAATGGACAAGGTATGTACGTCATTAAAATAAATTTATCAATAAACAACTCCCATTCCTGGGTATTGGATACCGCTTGTGGCTCACACATTTGTACAAATATTCAGGGGCTAACTAACAGCAGGAAAGTCGGACCAAGAGAGGTGGACCTACGCGTTGGAAATGGAGCACGAGTAGATGTTGAGTGTGTAGGAATTTATAGATTAAATTTGTCTGGATGTTGTTTAGTGTTGAATGATTGTTACTATGTACCCTCGTTAACGAGTAATATCATTTTTATCCCTGTTTTGGAAATTTGAGGGTTTTTCCTCATATATTTATAATGGCTGTCATATACTGTCTTTTGAAATGTTATATATAGAACTGCGCCTCTTGTGGATGGATTATATACACTAATCTGTAGTTGCGAAATATTCAATGTACAAAATAAACGAGCTAAGAAAAGTAATAGAAACTCTACCTACCTACGGCATTGGAGACTTGGTCATATCAACGAAACAAGGATAGCAAGGTTGAGGAAGTGTGACTACCTCGAACCATTTTACTTGGACTCTTATGGTAACTGTGAATTCTGTTTAAAAGGTAAGATGACCAACAAGCCACTTTCTGGGAAAGGTGTGTGAGCCAAGGAGGTGCTTGAGTTGGTACATACTAATGTATGTGGACCATTCTCAAATGAAGTTAAGGGAGGTTCCCTTACTTCATTACTTTTACTGACGACTTGATAAGGTATGGATATGTGTATCTTATGAAGCACAAATTCGAGGCCTATGAAAAGTTTAAGGAGTACAAGTCTGAAGTGGAGAAACAACTCGCAGCAAGTATCAAGACCCTTCGATCTGATCGATGAGGTGAATACTTAAGCAAGAAGTTTCTAGATTACTTAAAGCTGCATGGAGTCCATTCAGAATGGACACCTCCTCGAACACCACAGATGAATGGTGTTGCCGAAAGGAGAAACTGAACCTTATTGGATATGGTTCGATCCATGATGAGCTTCTCACCTCTACTGTTATACCTTTGGGGACATGCTATACAAACCTCAATATATGTTCTGAACAGGGTTCCTTCCAAGTCAGTAGAAAAGACACCCTATGAGATATAGTGTGGCAATAAGCCAACTCTTAAACATATGAAACCCTGGGGGTGCCTTGCATATGTTAAGAAGATGCTCACTGACAAGTTGGAATCCAAAAGTGTAATGTTACTTCGTGGGGTATTCAAAGGAAATTAAGGGATATTACTTATATCTTCATGGAGAACATAAGGTCATTGTTTCCAGGAACACAACTTTCATTGAAGAAGAATATGTCTACAAGGAACAGAGTTTCACAGAGATAAAACTTGAAGAAATTCAAGAACCACGAGATAACATAGAGGTTGAATCCTTGTCGGATGACCAAGGCAAGAATTCAGTGGGAGTATTTGGAGAAGATTGGGTACTTTGAGTACGCCCTTCGGCCAGTGGGAGTGTGTCACGATCTGACCCGACGGGCCGTGACCCGGTGCCCTAATTGGATACCCTTATACTGACCTGCCACATATAATCCGACTGATACCAAGGACAATGTAAAAATCTTGTAAAAGTAAGTTGCTGACTCATAACGCTATATATCAAAATGAACCTGTCTCCTGAGGAGTCTCAGCTAGTCAATCATAACAAAATAGGCATGCCGACAAAGCTGCCACTATATACGAAAATATCCAAAACGAACCACAACCCACACGTGTCTACCGCACGCGTTCTGCTGCACTTCAAGAGTATGATAATGAAATATGACGACAGGTCCCGCTGCACTTCGAATATGCATAAGGCTATATCAAAAGGATCTGTGTCCAAAATAACCAGGCTCCGGAACAATGGAGTTATCCAAATAGCTGAGCAGAAATCCTAAGCTAGAGGATTACCAAATCGAGTGTCTGTACCTGCGGGCATGAAACGCAGCCCCCCGGAGAAAGTGGGTCAGTACGAAAGATGTACCGAGTATATGAAACATGAAGTACTGTCAAGAAGATCATAACTGGCCAAAAGATGAGAGTATACCAATGTACCTGTGCCTTATAAAATGAGAGTCAAAACATGTCCATATCATATACCGTACCCAGCCCAATGTGGACTCAGTGAATGAAGTCATATACATATACATACCGTACCCGGCCCATTCTGTGACTCGGTGAATGAAGTCATATCCGTGGATTCTTGCGTAGTACCCTACCCCCAGGAGAATTTGAATCCCCGCTGCCTCCTTGAAAGAGAGATGTCCTAAACCACTAGACGATGGGGGCCTGCTTGACCAACGGCCATCATACTCTGTGGATACCTGTCCACTATGCACATACCGTACCCGGCCCATCGTGGGACTCGGTGAAATAATCATATCCGTGGATGCCTGTCCACATATATCGTACCCGGCCCATTTTGGGACTTGGTAAAAATCATATATATATATACATACCGTACCCAGCCCTATAGCAAGGGACTCGGTGAATTGATATAATCACATCAAGCACAAATAGAATATCATGAGTAACCATATGCAAATTTAATCATCCTTTGACTCTCAATGGAATAAATAAAATGAACTATCACTTGTAAAATCAAAGGCAACTATCATATCAAGTATCTCTAGGAATTAGGATTCAATGGAATTATGTTGTCGTACACTCATTTTAAATAAATCATGCCAAAAGAAGAAAGGATAGTTTCACATACCTTATCATTTATACCAACTCGATAGTTAGAATTCGTCTCAATTAGTACTTCAACCTATAATAATGGTAACATGTTCGTCAATTCTATGATTACTAGTGTAAGTTATATACCAAATGATTACTCTCTTTTCATATAAAAATTTGGGCAGCACTTCCCCTATTTATATATACATCCACAACTCACAAACAAGGTCAACAACATCAATAAGAATACACGTCTCAAGGTCATAACCAAATCAGTCTCATATACTTCTATATACGTTATTGTTATACGTTCTTTCTTTTTACGTTCATGGAAGACAATAATCACAACAACCAAGGTGATTAACACACATATTTCTCATGTTAATCCAGCCCCTTTAACCATATCAAAACAGCCACTACAAACAGTCCATACTTCTAGCATCAACGAGAGTTCAAGTCTTATAGTTTGCAACATAACACTCTTCTACACTTTAATTCCTTTAAGACATATATTCGCAATTACAACAATGTATATACATGTTCATAGCTTATAATTCCAGCATTATAACTCAACAAAACAGCCCTTGAATTCGACACAACAATACCCACGATTTTGGGAAGGTCTCGGCCACAACAACATAATACCAAAACTCTCCTCATAATTCCTTAAATCCCAATTCATGTTTCAACACTTTCATATAACCAATTACAACTTTAAATATCAAGGTTTCCTTCAATTTTTAACATGCAATTAGTGACAATGATAACAACGACAACAATCAAATCCAATGTACTTAAAAATAGTCCCAATTCGGTAATCACAACTCCAACCGGCTCAACAACATCAACAACAATCACATGCATTCTCTTATTTCCAATTCCTCTTTAACATGAGTTCATCTCTTAACTACAACATTATTTTACTTCCAAATACTCTATAAAAAGAAGAATTCTTACCTTAACTTACGCCAAAACAGTCCCTAAATTGCGTCGACACCCACTGCTCCAATGTGCACCATTTTCACCATTTTCACCATTTATTCAACTTCCAATGGCATATATTCATCCTTTACAACTTTGAAACCATCTTACTTACATGTTTTTCTTCCAAAAAGTTCATCTTCAAAGCTAACATTTTCTGGACAGTTTTCTCGGCCAGAATTGCCGTAACTGCACAATTTTGGGGAGTTTACTATAGATTAGAACTTGTAGAGGAACTTTATCTTGGAATGGGAGTTAATTTGGTCTATAACTTAGCCATTAAGTGGAGGAAAAATCTGTTTTTGGAGGAGAGATGATGGAGGATGAGGGAGGGCTGAATTTTCGAGAACAAGGGAGAGAGAAAAGGGTGCTACTTGAATTTATGGGCTGATTTGAGCATATGCATGTGGTGCTTAATGCCACTTGTCCCACGTGTGGTGCACAAGGTTCCACATGTTTTTCACTAGTCTCCCACTTATCATCCTTACTAAAATTAATCCCTCACTTAGCCTAAAAGTCTGAAATTTTTCGATAGACCCCATATTTCTCAATGTCAAGATTTTATTTTACACGACATAGTCCTTAACCTCATTGAGAAAATTCAACCACTAGTATTAATTCCCGTCGTCGCATTTATTGTATCCAAAATTATTCCGTATTAGCATATGTAAATATATTTTTCTTCCAACACTCGAATCTTAATTTCTTAATTATGTTCTCAATTTATTACCTTAGAATTACGAGGTGTAACATCCTTCCCCCCTTAGAAACATTCGTCCTCGAATCATAATAGGTCTCATGCTATAAAAAATTCTGCATAGTCTATTCTATAATTATACTTACCAACCTATATTCAGCAAACCCAAAGATGTCTCACATGGCCACAATATATCACATATATTATTCACCAATCAATATAGTCAAGTAAGAAATTGAATTACCTGCATGCATATGGAACAATTGAGGATACTTCTTTTTCATTTCGTCTTCTGCTTTCCAAGTCATCTCTTCCCTATTATTGTTTCTCCATAATACTTTGACGGAAGACACATCCTTAGTACGTAACCTCCTAACCTGACGATCAAGTATAGTTGTAGGGCTCTCCTCATAAGATAACTCATTTGTCACCTGGACATCATCTACCGTGAATACTCTAGAAGGATCACCACTACACTTACGCAGCATCGATACATGAAAGACTGGATGTACCGCTTCCAAATCAGATGGTAGATCCAACTCATAGGCAACCTTGCCTACCTTACGAATTATCTGATAAGGCCCAATGTATCTCGAGCTAAGCTTCCCCTTCTTACCGAATCTCATCACACCCTTCATGGGTGACACCTTCAAGAATACCCAATCACCAATCTGAAACTCTAAATGTCGACGTCAATTATCTGCATATGACTTCTGTCGACTCTGGGCTGCCAATAATCTCTCCTGAATAAACTTCACCTTATCAACAACTTGCTGAATCATATCTGGGCCGAATAACTTAGTCTCGCCTACATCAAATCAACTGATAGGTGACCTGCACTTCTTCCCATATAAGGCCTCGTATGGTGTCATCTGGATACTAGAATGGTAGCTATTATTATAAGCAAACTCAATAAGTGGTAAATGATCATCCCAGCTACCTATGAAGTCAATGATACAGGCTCACAACATATCTTCTAATGTCTGAATAATACGCTCAGCTTGCCCATCTGTCTGAGGATGAAATGTCGTGCTAAGACTCACATGTGTCCCCAATCCCTTCTGGAATGATCTCCAAAAGTTAGCTGTAAACTGAGCTCATCTGTCCGATATGATAGATATAGGAATCTCATGAAGTCTCACGAACTCCCTGATGTATAACCTCGCATACTCTTCAGCTGAATAAGTAGTCCTGACTGGAAGAAAATGGGTTGATTTTGTCAGTATATCCACAATAACCCATATAGAGTCATACTTCCGCTGAGTACGAGGTAAACCTGTAACGAAGTCCATATTAATCACTTCCAACTTCCAAGTTGGGATCTCTATCTCCTGCAGTAATCCACCAGGCTTCTGGTGCTCGACCTTAACCTGTTGACAATTCGGGAACTGAGCAACAAACTCCGCTATGTCCATTTTCATGTCATACCACCAATACAAGCATCTGAGGTCATGATACATCTTCGTTGACCCTGGATGAATAGAATAACGAGTATTGTGTGCCTCTCCCAAAACCTGTCATCGTAGCCCTGTAACATCAGGTACACACAATCTGTTGCCATACTGTAGCACCCCGTCAGGTGCAACCTCGAATATGATCTTCTCCTTTCGATGAGTTGCATCTCTATACTGTGCCAGAACAAAGTCCTCGTACTGACGTCTCTTTACCTCTTCTATGATAGAGGACTCCGCAACTCCTCAAACAAAAACTCCACTATCTCCAGAATCAGCCTTACAGACTCCAAGACTAGCTAGCCGGTATATCTCACGAACCATCTCCTTTCTTTCCGGTTGCACATCCGTCAAGCTACCCATAGATCTACGGCTAAGAGCATTTGCCACAATATTTGCTTCCCAGAATGGTATAAAATATCAACATCATAATCCTTTAGTAACTCTAGCCACCGTCTCTGTCATAAATTCAGCTCTTTTGGCTTAAAGATATATTGGATACTCTTGTGATCCGTATAAATATCAACATGAACTCCATATAAATAATGTCTCCATATCTTCAAAACATGAATCACTGCTGCCAACTACAAATCATGAGTAGGATAATTCTTCTCGTGTTTCCTGAGCTGTCAGGAAGCATAAGCTATAACCCTGCCATGCTGCATCAAGACACAACCTAGTCCAATACCTGAAGCATCACAATAAATAACATAACCACTTGGTCCCTCAGGAAGAGTTAGAACTGGAGTCGTAGTCAACTTGTCTTTCAACAACTGGAAGCTTTGTTCACAAGCATCCGCTCATTAGAACTTAGCCGCTTTCTGAGTTAGCCTTGTTAAAAGCGCTGAAATCGAGGCAAACTTTTCTACGAACCTCCTGTAATATCCTGCTAGCCCTAAAAACCGCGTGCACTCGCAGTGTCGTGGTCCGCCAAGTCTTCACTGCCTCAATCTTCTGTGTATCTTGAATACCATCAGCTCCGATAATATGTCCCAAGAATGCTACTGAAGTCAACCAGAATTCACACTTAAAAAATTTGACATACAACTTCTGGTGCTGGAGTACCCTAAGTATCGTTCTCAAATGGTCTGCATGCTCCTCTTCTGAATGTGAATAAACCAGAATATCATCAATGAATATAATAACGAACATATCTAGAAATGGCTTGAACACTCGGTTCATCAAATCCATAAATATTGCTGGAGCATTGGTTAGCCCAAAAGACATCACTCTAAACTCATAATGTTCGTATTGGGTCCTGAATGTTGTCTTCGGAATATCTGCCTTTTTTACCCGCACCTGATGATAACCTGACCGCAAGTCTATCTTCGAAAAACACTTAGCACCCTGCAACTGGTCAAATAGATCAACAATCCTGGGGAGGGGATGTCTGTTCTTTATTGTTACCTTATTTAATTGTCTATAATCAATACACATCCGCAGCGATCCATCTTTCTTCCTCACAAATAATACTGATGCTCCCCAAAGTGATGTACTAGGCCTGATGAATCCTTTTTCCAACAAGTCCCTCAACTGCTCATTTAATTCCTTCAGCTCTGTAGGTGTCATTCTATAAGGATGAATAGATATGGGTCAGGTATCTGGTAACACATCTATACTGAACTCTATCTCCCGTTCTGGAGGAAGACTTGGAAGATCATCTAGGAATACACCTGAGAATTCATTAACTACCAGGACTGACTGAAGAGCCGGTACCTCTGCTTTCATATCATGCACTCGAACCAAATGATAAATATAACCTTTTCTAACCATCTTCTTGCCTTGAGGTATGAAATAAACTTACCCCTCGGCGATGTTATATTCCATTTCCACTCTATAATTTGGTTCTCCTAGAAATTGAAATCGAATCATCTTTTCTCTACAATCGATATTAGCATAACAAGAAGCCAACCAATCCATACCCATAATAACATCAAATTCAGTCATGTCTAACTCTATCAAATCTGCTATGGTATGACGACTATACACAACCATCGAACAATTTTCTATATACTCGCCTAGCTATGACAGAATCTCCTACCGGTGTAGCTACCTCAAATGGTTCTATCGACTCAGATTCTATTCTGATTCTACTAGCAATAAAGGGGGGTATATATGATAAGGTGGAACCTGGATCTAGCAATGCATATACGTCTCGGAAAAAGATCGATAATATACCTGTAAGCACATTAGGTGACACCTTCTGATCCTGCCTACTAGCCAAATTATATATGCGGTTTGAGGGAACGCTAGAACTGGAAACTCCGCCATGACCTCTACCACGACCTGCTGGCATATGAACACCCTGCCCTGCGGGATGCATAGCTATAGAAGAAAATGAACCAGCAACTGATCCAGTAGGCTGAGCCATACCACATGTACCACTTCTATAAGGACATTCTCTCATCATATGGCCTTGACGACCGCAAGAAAAACAAGCACCTGTAGTAAAATGGCATTCCCCAAATGGGACCTACCACACCGAGAACACTGAGGCAAAAGTGGCCTCGACTGACTAGAACCCTTGTTCATCTCGAACTCAAGCCCCGAGCTCGATAATTTCAAAGATTATAACTCAACAAAATCATATACCGTATTTCCAGTATGTACGCAGGACATACGTAGGAAATTTCGAACTTCAAGTAGGCTCGCCGATTTAATTTTGTGCACAACACCCGGTTAGAGTCGTTTTTAGAAACGCGTTTTCCACACTTCGTAGGGAATTTCCGCTATGCCATATTTTATTTTTGCGGATTTTTCCGAGAGACGAAACATTTTGGACCAACAAGAGGCGACACTTGTCACCCTCTCATTGGAACACCTCACGGTCAAGCTTGGACGAAAGTTGGCCATTTTGTCATGGAGTAGGTAGGATATTTGTGTGTTAGTTGGTTAAGGGGCACTTGGCAAGATCTTGGCCCTACACTTGCCTTGCACTTGGCATGATCTTGGCCATTGGTTGGCCTTCACTTGACCTATAAATACCCACCCCTTTGGAAGACAAATTCATCCACAAATTTGCCTAAGTCTTGAAAGCTCTCCTTCTCCCTCTCCTTTGTGTTGAGTTCGGCCGAGGGCCTCCCCCTTGTGGCCGAGAGCACCCCTCCCCTCTAGGGGTGCTAGCCGAGAGTGTACCCCCCCCCTAGCCTAGTTGCTTTCGTATAATACCCCCCCCCCCCTTTGTGGTGTAGAAATACTCTCAAAAGTATTGTTATAATGCCCAAATTACCTTAGCCGTATACCTTGTAGTATTCTAAGGTTATACCTATACGAAAAGCCCGGAAATACTATTATACTTTCCGTCACAAAACCAAACCCTAGGAAAATCTCCATAGTCCGTTGAGTATTGTGTAGAAGTTGGTTAGAACTTCTAAGGGTGGTTTAGAGCGGGTTGAGCGCCTGAGTCGAGCTAAACGATTGCCCGGGATCGACTTTATACTTGGATAATTATGGGCTTATCGAGGTAAATATCTTGTCCTCTATTGTAATTGGAAATTACATGATTGTTAGACTATATAGTTGAAGTACTATATATAGAACTGAACGTTGTTGTCGCAATGTCTTTGGACTTAAGCCCGAATAATAAGAAACCTTTTCGAAAGAAGAGTATCGAATCGTTTTTACATAGGTGTATCAGACATGAGACCTTGTAGCTTTTCGTGAGGTAGAATTGTGCACGTCCGGTTAGATGTATGAACCCCCGGTTGGCTTGATAGCCACCCGATAGAGGAGATTTACGCTGCCATGGGGAGGTGTCGCGAATTTTCTGTAGAATGTTCTACGAAGGGATCTAAATGTTAATAAGCGCCTTGTGGCCTTATAGGTTGAAGTACTACGTGGCGCGATCTACTGGCTAAGGAGTAGCCGACGGTTTGAAGTACTTGGAGCGTTTTGCTATTAGTCGATACTCGTCGCGAGGTATGTGAACCTCTTCCTATCTCTTCTAGCATGATATGTGTGAACTATGTAGTACGGTAGACGTATATGTGCTAAATGTATTTGATTGGTTTAAAACATAAAGTGTTATAACGGCTTTATGGGAAGTTGGTTATAACAGCTTTATGTTGGTAAGAAAATACTTGTGGTTTTTAAAAGGTAACTGATTTGAACTATAACTGGCTTGTTATGTGTTAATAAAGAACTTGAAGTAATACTTGGTTTTTGAAAACTTAAGAGTTATACTAGCTTTATGGGAAGTTAGGTATAACGGCTTAAGAATGTTTTTACTGATTTCGGAAATCAGAATGGGTATCGACAAACCACTGCAGCGTTAATAAAAGGAAATGTTTTGACTAATTAAGTATTATTAAAACCAGTAGAAACTTCCATCTGCATAGAAGCTAAGATGAGACAAAATGATATTTCCTAGATCATGGTCATTGTAATAAGATTGTTATAAACAAGAATATCCTACTCATATATAAGGCTTATGTTTCTCAGATTGTTTAAAGGAGAATTATATTCTTAAATGAATAAGACTATGAACTACGAAACCTTTCTAAAATAAGAACCGTGAACATTGGAAATTAGGCAAACTTGAACATTGGAAATTAGGCAAACTTGAACAGTGGAAAAGAATGTTGCTACTTGATTTTACAAAGAGAAGTAATTGATTTACTTTAAAAAGATAGTCACTCTATTTTTATACTACGGGTATTGTGTGACATTGTGAAAGTAACGTATCTTTTAAAGAGTTAATGTATGAAGTACTTTGGGGATAAAACCCCGAACTTGTTGGCATATAGTAGAAAGTACCTCGTGTGTATAACTTGATTGTGTTGGTTTGTGATAGCCTTGTAATACTTTCTTGTTGATTGATAAGTAAACATGCTAGGATGCTACGTGTGTTAGTATCTTGTGATGTTTGTGTAAAGGGGTTTTTCCTTTGTTGTGCTTATGTTGTTTAACGATAAGCTGTTATGTTAGTATTTTACATCACTCATCTCGAGATGATTCCGGTTGCCGCCTCCACGCGGTAGACTCAGCGGGTCGATGGACCTATGATTCGAGAATACCTCACGCATGTCCTGCGGGCCTGCGGAGCTACGAGTTCCGTGTTAGCGTCCTTTACGGGCATACGCGTCCACGTGGCTACGCGGATCGCGAAGTCGTGACGATGCCGGGAGTAGCTACCGATGCGGGAATACCACGCGGCCGATGAGATTGGCCTACGCGGAGTCATGGAAGTTCCTGTGGCTTGACGCGCACATTAGATATCGCGCAAGTGGCCGCCTTTGATCATGTGACGGTCTAGACAGATCTTATGATACGATTCATGACCTTGTTGGTACCGTAGGTGTTAGTAGTCGGCTATGCCTTCGCATTTACCCCGCACGGTGTTATTATGGCACAGTGGGACCCGTGTTCATGTGTGTTCCTTGGTGCTTTTATATCATAACCGCCAGCGAGGAAGGTATTCCACGCATGATTGATGTTGTGGCGTGAGACCCATTATTATATTTGAGTAATGACTTTGAGGCGTGAGTCCCCGACTTGATATGATCGCTTGTTTATCAGGAATCGTAGTTTTGTTATCATACATGTCTCCCGCTTATATAGACTACTATGATTCCATTTACGATTTTCGCCACATACTTGGTACCGTTGTACGACCTCTCGGCCGCGTTCATGCCGCAGTTGAGGTACACCCGCCGTTGATCCTAGCTTCGTGGTCACGATTCAACAGATGGAAGCCCCGTTTCTCGGAGGCTTATCAATGGTATATTCCTCGTCGTAATAGGTGTTTACATTCGGGGTTTGGCGGGCCCGTCCCGCCATTGTTATCGTATCTTTTCTTAGGTCTCAGAGTAATCTTGTAAGTGTGGTTTGTAAAGAAAGGATTAAAGCTTTCATTTTGAAAGAGTTGTTATTATTATATAGGCCGATTTGCAAGTTTTCTAAAGATAACTGTTGTACGCTTGTTGTTATTTCATGTTGTTGTGTTATGTTCAGCTGATTACTCTGATGTTGTATCACTAGGGTGCCCGGTAAGGCACTCACCACGTTCGGGTCGTGACAAAAGTGGTATCGTGAGCGATTAATCCTCGGAAAGTGTCTACGCATCGTATCCAAGAGAGTCTTGATTATCGTGTGTTATGCACCACATCAATAATCGTGAGGCTATAGGGTATTTAGGATTGGTTTCTATTCTTCTCACTCGAGATCGTGCTAGAGCCGTGTTGTAAGTTGACCTCCGACGAAATTATTTCCTTATCGTTATGCCTCCGCGTAGGGCAAACCCGCCCGTGAGGGCAAGGCCGAGGAGCTGCGAGTAGAGTTCGAGGGTTACGAGGCAGTGCACAATCATCACCGAGTTAGGTGCTTCATTCGGGATTTCGCGACATCACTAGCCCCGCAAAGTTTAGCACGGCGCGCAGCTCATCGCGCCATGATATTTGAACCTTCGCCCACGACCAGAACAGAGAATATGGATTGCAGAGGCGACCACATTAGCTACATGGATTTAACTACCGAGAGTATACCGATGTACCGCGAGTCTTGATGAATATCAACGAGAGGTTGTGCAAGAGTAGTTCTTCGCTTAGTTGAGCATGGCACGTATGCGAGCTTATACACGGGCCGAGAAACGTAGAGATCGACGGGTTAACCAAGGGCGACAAGAGAGGCGAGCAAGAAGGTCCTTTGGTAACTTTCGAGGCGAGTCACCTCACCACAGATTTGATTATGCACATCCACAATGCAGTGGTCTTCCACGGATTTCGTGACGTTCGGGTACGCAGGAGTTGGTTAGAACTCCGTGGCTTCCGGTTCATTGGCGCGACGCCATCCCGGGAATGTCGTCTTTTAGTCGTACTTGTTGTACCTATGACCGCCGTGGTCCGATGTCGAAAGAGTGTCCTGGTAGGAGGACTTAGCCTTCGTGATCGGTGGGTAGTTCGTCACCTTCCTTAGCTGCGCCTGCACGGCAGTTTGATTAGAACGACTAGGAGTGAAGCGAGATTCGTGCATATCCTTAACCTCTAGAGTTCATGCATTGTGATAAGATGGGTATATCCTAAGTGCTATGTTTTGATAGCAGTGTGTTAATATTTGTGATTAGAAATCATGGTTAGTAACCGGGGAAGATTGGGGGATAGAGAAAGTGTGAGCCTTAGAGTTTTATACGTAGAAACCTTAGAGGTAAGGCCGTCTCGAGTAAAGGTGTAGTGTTATGTTTGATCCTTATCGGAGTGCATAGTGCACGTGAGCTATGTTTGTCGGATAAGTCCCTGAGTAGCGTGATTTGAAAGAGGGTAGTCGAGCTAGAAGACCGCTAGGTTTTCGAAACGTGATTAGTGAGATTGTTCCGGATCGGGAGCTAGTATCGCGCGCGCCGGGCCGGGTTGAGGCCACGCTGGGTCAACCCGCGGTAGGTTTGGTGGTGGGGTCGTTGTGGTGGTCCCGCCTTGTGTTAGGGTTGTGAGGGTGTTAGGCCCAAGTTTAGTTAACCAAAGATACGAGTTCGTGGACGCGTCGACCGATGGTCGCCGAGGAGGTCACCGCCTGTCTTCTAGCAAAGATTTACTCGGCAGTTGTTGATTTTATCGTAAAGGTTGTAGCGTCGCACGGTGCCTACCTTCACCTTATGACGCATGTGGAGCCAGTGGTACGGCTGTTTTGTTTCTCGAAAGTTTTACTGTGCAAGGTTAAGAACTCAGTAGTCTCAGACCGCATTCGCCTCGGGCCGGTGTTTGATTTCGTGGTAGTTGTGGGGATTGTTGTCTCTGGAGAGGGAAATGTTTTTAACTACCATTTCAGTGTTCGGATGTCGCCTTATGAAGCCTTGTAAGGGCGGAAGTGTAAGTTGCCGGTCGATTGGTTCGATGTTGGCGCGTTCGCATACTGGTTCAGCTTGTTCCAGATCGTGGTTAGTGAAGCTTGTCTAGAAGAAGTTCGCACGCTCGAGGAAATCGTGACGGATAATCGGCGACGACGCTTAGAGTTCAGGTTGTGGTCGGTCTTCTTGAAGGTACCACCCCGGGTCGGGTGTGACGAGTTTTGGAAACAGAGGGAACTTAGCCCGAGTTGTTTTGGGCCCTTTTGAGTTCATGTGAAGAATAGGCCAGTTTGCCTATATGTTAGCTTTTGCCGTCCGACTTAGGAGGCGATGTCCGATCTTCGTATTGTTATGTTCGAAAGTATCGAGATCCATCCAGTGTTCCCGATTAATGATGACCCGTTAGAGATAGTAACCCCGAGTTTCGAATCAAGCGATATCAAGAGTTTGGGTGTCACGGCGACCAAATGATCGCATGCGATCCGGTACCATTTGTTGGGTCGCTCGAGAAGGTTTATGCCTCGGGCAAAGTGACAAAAGTGGTATCATGTGGTAAGAATTCGAGTGTACGAGAAGTGCACGTGAGGAAGAAGCGGCGTGTATGGCGGCGTAGATGTGATCATTTCTTTTGTGGAGAAAGTGAGAAGAAATTATATTTTAGACCCTTGGATGGGAGCGTTTGTGATGTTAGAGGTGTGTCTCGTGGACTTGAAGGTAAGTACTTTGCGCAAGTTGGTTCGTGGCCATGCGTGCGTGATTGTTTTCGTAAGTATAGCAGTGAGGACTATACCGGCGCGCGTTTGTTTTGAGACTTAGAAGGAACATTCGGGACGAATGTTTCTAAGGAGGGGAGAATGTTATACCCCGTATTTCCAGAGTATGTACGCAAGGACGTACGTAGAAAATTCGAACTTCAAATAGGCTTGGCGATTTAATTTTGTGCACAACACGGTTAGAGTCGTTTTTAGTAAACGTTTTCCACGACTTTCGTAGGGAATTTCCGCTATGCCATATTTTATTTTTGCGGATTTTTCCGAGAGACGAAACATTTTGGACCAACAAGAGGCGACACTTGTCACCTCTCATTGGAACACCTGGCGGTCAAGCTTGGCGAAAGTTGGCCATTTTGTCATGGAGTAGGTAGGATATTTGTGTGTTAGTTGGTTAAGGGCACTTGGCAAGATCTTGGCCTACACTTGCCTTGCACTTGGCATGATCTTGGCCATTGGTTGGCTTCACTTGACCTATAAATACCACCCCTTTGGAAGACAAATTCATCCACAAATTTGCCTAAGTCTTGAAAGCTCTCCTTCTCCCTCCCCTTTGTGTTGAGTTCGGGAGGCCTCCCCATGTGGCCGAGCACCCCCTCTAGGGGTGCTAGCCGAGAGTAGTGGCCCCCCCCTTGCCTAGTTGCTGTGGTATAATACCCCTCTTTGTGGGGTAGAAATACTCTCAAGAGTAGTGTTATAATGCCCAAATTACCTTAGCAGTATACCTTGTAGTATTCTAAGGTTATACCTATCTGAAAAGCCGTAAATACTATTATACTTCCGTCTGTCACAAAACCGAAACCCTAGGAAAATCTCCATAGTCCGTTGGAGTATTGTGTAGAAGTTGGTTAGAACTTCTAAGGGTGGTTTAGAGCGGGTTGGGCGCTGGAGTTGGAGCTAAACGATTGCCAGATCGACTTTATACTTGGATAATTATGGGCTTATCGAGGTAAATATCTTGTCCTCTATTGTAATTGGAAATTACATGATTGTTAGACTATATAGTTGAAGTATACTATATATAGAATGAACGTTGTTATCGTGCAATGTCTTTGGACTTAAGCTGAATAATAAGAAACCTTTTCGAAAGAAAGTCTTGAATTTTTACATAGGGTGTATTCAGATGAACCTTGTGTAGCTTTTACGCGAGGTAGAATTGTACGTCGGTTAGATGTATGAACCCCGGTTGGCTTGATAGCCGGCCCAGATAGAGGAGATTTCTGTTGTTGCGGGGAGAGTCTTTGCGAATTTTACGTAGAATGTTCTACGAAGGGATCTAAATGTTAATAAGCGCCTTGTGGCCTTATAGGTTGAAGTACTACGTGGCGCGATCTCTTGGCAAGGAGTAGCCGACGGTTTGAAGTACTTGGGCGTTTTGCTATTAGTCGATACTCGTCGCGAGGTATGTGAACCTCTTCCTATCTCTTAGCATGATATGTGTGAACTATGTAGTACGGTGACGTCGTGTGCTAAATGTATTTGATTGGTTTAAAACATAAAGTGTTATAACGGCTTTATGGGAAGTTGGTTATAACGACTTTATGTTGGTAAGAAAATACTTGTGGTTTTTAAAAGGTAATCGATTTGAACTATAACTGGCTTGTTATGTGTTAATAAAGAACTTGAAGTAATACTTGCTTTTTGAAAACTTAAGAGTTATACTAGCTTTATGGGAAGTTAGGTATAACGGCTTAAGAATGTTTTACTGATTTCGGAAATCAGAATGGGTATCGACAAACCACTGCAGCGTTAATAAAAGGAAATGTTTTGACTAATTAAGTATTATTAAAACCAGTAGAAACTTCCATCTGCATAGAAGCTAAGATGAGACAAAATGATATTTCCTAGATCATGGTTGCTGTAATAAGATTGTTATAAACAAGAATATCCTACTCATATAAGGCTTATGTTTCTCAGTTGTTTAAAGGAGAATTATATTCTTAAATGAATAAGACTATGAACTACGAAACCTTTCTAAAATAAGCAGTGAACATTGGAAATTAGGCAAACTTGAACATTGGAAATTAGGCAAACTTGAACAGTGGAAAGAATGTTGCTACTTGATTTTACAAAGAGAAGTAATTGATTTACTTTAAAAAGATAGTCACTCTATTTTTATACTACGGGTATTGTGTGACATTGTGAAAGTAACGTATCTTTTAAAGAGTTAATGTATGAAGTACTTTGGGGATAAAAACCCGAACTTGTTGGCATATAGTAGAAAGTACCTCGTGGGTATAACTTGATTGTGTTGGTTTGTGATAGCCTTGTAATACTTTCTTGTTGATTGATAAGTAAACATGCTAGGATGCTACGTGTGTTAGTATCTTGTGATGTTTGTGTAAAGGGGTTTTCCTTTGTTGTGCTTATGTTGTTTAACGATAAGTCATATGTTAGTATTTTACATCACTCATCTCTTGAGATGATTCCGGAGTTAATGTTATACCCGTAGTTGCGAAGTATATATGTGAGGACGTGCGTGCGAGAAGTCACTGAAATTTTGAAAAGAAAGAAAGATGTGAGTTTTTCACGGAAAAGTTTCCTGTTATTTGTGAAGAAAAAGGTTCGTTAATGGGAATTGGATTCCCGTTTGGTATTGGACTTCATAGATTATATTAGAATTTTGAGATTTTATTTTCGAAATGGTCACGTGGGGCCACGGAGAAATTTACTGGTTTTGTAGGGCCCACTTTGTTTTGAGATTTTGGCCATTGTGGATATTTTTCGAAGACGTTTTATGAGGGCCAATAGGAGGTGACACGTGTCACCCCGCCTAGGTGGCTGGCGAAGTTACCTTTGTCAACACTTGGTTAGAGTCGTTTTTAAACGAAGCGTTTTCGTAACTGCGAAGGAAAATTCGGCTATGTCGTTTTGTATTTTTGCGGATTTTTCGGCGGCGGAACATTTTGGGTTAACAAGAGGTGACACTTGTCACCTCGCCAGTGGACGCTTAAGTCGGTTTGGCACTTGGCCGATGGTGCCTTGTTGTGGCATTGTTTTGTGCAATGTTTTGTGCAATGTTTTGTGGCATGTTTTGTGGAGTAGGGTTAGGGTGCACTTGGCTTGATCTTGGCCTTACACTTGCCTTACACTTGGAAGGATCTTGGCCCTTGGTTGGCCTTTGGTTTTGCTATAAATACCCCTGCAAGTGTGAAGACTTCATCCATTCCAAAACTTCCAAGTCTTGAAACCCTCTCCTCCCGCTTTGTGAGCTCTTGGCGAGAGCCCCTCCTCCCCGTGTGGCCTTTGGCGAGGGTTCTCCTCCATCCCCTTTGTGGTGCCTTGGTAGTGGGGTACCACTAGCCTAGTTGTTTCGTATAATACCCTCCTCGTGGTATTGAAATACTTCTCCTAGTATTGTTATAATGCCCAAAATACCTTAGCCTTTACCTTGTTGTATTCCAAAAGTTACCTCTATACGTAGAGCAGGAAATACTACCTTTTGTCCTTTTAGTCTCAACCAAAACCCTAAGGAAATCTTCATAGTTGGTTGAAGTATTTGAGTAGAAGTTGGTTAGAACTTCTAAGGGTTGTTTGGAGCGCGGAGTAGGAGCTAAACCTTGCTCAGGATCGACATTATAACTTGGATAATTTTGGGCTTATCGAGGTAATTATCTTGTCCCTCTATTGTAATTGGAAATTACATGTTTGTTAGAATATATAGTTGAAGTATACTATATATGGAACTACTTAGTATTCGGCAATGTCTTTTGACTTAAGCCTGAAGAATCCCAATCTGTATTTACATAGGACTATATTGCGATGAACTTGTGTAGTATTCGAGTAGAATTGTACACGTCCGGTTAGACGTGTAAACCCACTGGTTGGCTTGGTGGCCAGGCCTCGATAGAGAGGAGATTTACGCTGTTATGTGCGGGAGGTCTTCGAATTTTCTATAGAAAGATAGAAACTTGTGTTTTGGAGTTAATAGACGTTTGTGACCTTTATAGGTGAAAGTACTAAGAGTAGCGTATTCTACTCGAGGAGTGGAAAGGGCTAGCAAGGTTGTAGTACTTGGAGCATTTTGCTTATTGTCGATAAATCGTCGCGGTATGTGAACCTCTTCCTATCTTTTCTAGCATGATTGTTGTGAACTATGTAGTACGGTAGACGTCATGTGCTAAGTGATTTGGTCGGTTTAAAACATAGGGTGTTATAATAGCTTTATGGGAAGTTAGTTATAACGACCTTATGTAGGTGAAAATGGTTTACTGATGTTAGAAGTTAAGAGACTTGATCTTATAAGATAAGAGACTTAACTTATTTGTTTCAATGTGGATGTTGTGTGAAACCTCATTCGTGAGTAATGAGTACTTGGTTTTTAAAGGGATAATGTTTCTTGATTTGGAAATCGGAATGTGTATCGACAGGACCCCGCAGCGTTAATAAAGGAAAATGTATTGAATAATGATGTGTTGTATTAAAACCGGTAGAAACCTCCATCCGCATAGAAGCTAAGATGAGACAAAATGATATTACATTTTCTAGATCATGGTCTTTGTAATAAGATCGTTATAAACAATAATAAACTACTCACATATATGACATATGTTACTCAATTGTTCTAAAAAGGAATCAAGTGATTAAGTTTGGGAACTATGAAACCATTTGAAAATGAGAAGCTTGAGTAATTGAAACTAGGCAAGCGGAACTTAGGAAAGAATGTTGTTACTTGATTTTGAAAAGGAAGGTGGGTTGGTCATTCTAATACTACGTATCGGGTGACTTTTATAAAAGTAATGGATCTCTTTTAAACGAACTTAACGTATGTAGTACCTTGGGGTTAAAAACCCGAACTTTGGCATAAAATGAAAGTACTTTGAGTTGTTGTGAAACTTGCCTATGCTTGTTGTTGTGAAACTTGCCTATCTTGTTGTTGTGAAACTTGCCTATGCTTGTGATGATAGCCTTTGTTGTGCAAGTGTGGTATTTACGTATTCTGGCGTCTCTCGATAGAGGCGGTCGACTTGTCGAGAACTTACTTGGACGTCTTTGGCGGTGATGGAGAATTCCACGGGTATGTTTCCATTTTGATTACCGCTTGTTGATGATGTCACATGGACATGTCTACACCGAGGTAGAATTAGGGGCATGCGGCCCGTGCGGTCGGGTTGATTACCCGATATATTGTTATTGTGGTTACATGGACATGTCTACACCGAGGTAGAATTCGGGCATGTGGATACGCGGCGGGTTGATCACCCAAGATATTATTGTTGATGTCACGTGGGCGTGTCTACCGAGGTAGAATTCGGGGCATGTGGCCGTAGGGCATTGGTATTATTGTTGCATCATGGACATGTCTACACCGGCGCAGTCCGGCACGCGGCCATGGCGAACATGATTGATGTTGTGGGCGTGAGACCCATAGTTATATTTGAGTGATGACTTGAGGCGTGAGTCCCATCGACATGATCGCTTATGTTGTGAATCGTAGTTTGGTTATCATACATGTCTCTGCTTTATATAAACTAGTATGATTTCATTCTGATTTTTCTGCTTTCACATACTTGGTACTGTTGTCTTGACCTCGCCCGGGCTGCGTTAAATCCGCAGTAGGTACATCGGCCGTGGATCCTTCTTAGGATCTCGGTTCAGCGTTTTGGGAAGCCCCGTTTCTCCGAGGCTTATCTTTTGGTATGTGTTCCACTGAGTTGTAGGTTCTTGTACATTGCGGTATGGCGGCCTGTCGTCATAGTTGTTGTAAATCTTAGAGTGCGTAATCGTTGTGGGCGGGGTTTGTAAAAAAAGGATTTAAACTGCGTTTTGAAAGAGTTGTATTATTTATGTTATTGGAAGGTAATCGCTGGGTTGGCTTTGTTTTATGTTCATATATCTTGTTTCTTGTTTAAAGTTTTATTTTCCGCTGGTTTTCTCGATGATTGTATCACTAGGGTGCCCGATAAGGCACGATGCGGGCCCGAGGGTCGTTCTGATTAAGGCCGCCTCCGTCTGGGGTAGACTCGGCGGGTCGATGGACCTATGATTCGAGAATACCTCACGCAGTCCCGAGGGCCTACGCGAGCTACGAGTTCGTGTTAGTGTCGTCCTTTATGGGCACGCGGTCCGTGTGGCATGCGGATCGCGAAGTCGGGCGATCGCCGGAGTAGCTACCCTCGATGCGGGAATACCTCATGCGGGCCGATGAGATTGGCCTACGCGGAGTGCGGGAAGTTCGTGGCTTGACGCGCGCATTAGATCTGCGGGCAAGTGGCGGCTTTGATCATGTGATGATGCAGACAGATCTTATGATACGATTCATGACCTTGTTGCTGTAGGTGTTAGTAGTCGGCTATGCCTTCGCACTTACCGTGCGGTGTTATTATGGCACAGTGGGACCCGTGTTCATGTGTGTTCCTTGGTGCTTTTATATCATAAAGCCGCAGCGATGAGGAAGGTATTCCACGCATGATTGATGTTGTGGCGTGAGACCCATTATTATATTTGAGTAATGACTTTGAGGCGTGAGTCCCGACTTGATATGATCGCTTGTTTATTGTGATCGTAGTTTTGTTATCATACATGTCTCCCCTTTATATAGACTACTATGATTCCATTTACGTATTTTCGATTTCACATACTTGGTACTGTTATCTGACCTCCTTGGCCGTGCGTTCACGCCGCAGTTGAGGTACACGATCGTTGATCCTAGCTTTCGGTCACATTCGCGTATGGGAAGCCCCGTTTCTCCGGAGGCTTATCAGTGGTATATTCCCCTGTCGTAATAGGTGTTTACATTCAGGGGTTTGGCGGGGCCCTGTCCCGCCATTGCTGTCGTATCTTTTCTTAGAGGTCTGTAGTACTGTTGTGGGGCAGGGTTTGTAAAGAAAGGATTAAACTGTTCATTTTGAAAGAGTTGTTATTATTATTTATGCCGAAGGGCAAGTTTTCTAAAGATAATTGTTGTACGCTTCTTGTTATTTCATGTTGTTGTGTTATGTTCCGCTGATTTCTCTGATGTTGTATCACTAGGGTGCCCGGGGTAAGGCACCAGTCACGGGCCCGGGTTCGGGTCGTGACAAAAACATCCCTTGAATTCGACACAACAATACCCACAATTTTGGGAAGATCTCGGCACAACAACATAATACCAAAACTCTCCTCATAATTCCTTAAATTCCAATTCATGTTTCAACACTTTCATATAACCAATTACAACTTTAAATATCAAGGTTTCCTTCAATTTTTAACATGCAATTAGTGACAATGATAACAACGACAACAATCAAATCCAATGTACTTAAAGATAGTCCCAATTCGGTAATCACAACTCCAACCGGCTCAACAACATCAACAAGAATCACATGCATTCTCTTATTTCCAATTCCTCTTTAACATGAGTTCATCTCTTAACTACAACATATTTAACTTCCAAATACTCTATAAAAAGAAGAATTCTTACCTTAACTTAAGCCAAAACAGTCCTTAAATTGCGTCGACACCCACTGCTCCAATATGCACCATTTTCACTATTTCTTCAACTTCCAATGACATGCATGCATCCTTTACAGGTTTGAAATCATCTTACTTACATGTTTTTCTTCCAAAAAGTTCATCTTCAAAGCTAACATTTTCTGGACAGTTTTCTCGGCCAGAATTGTCGAAATTGCACTGTTTTGGGGAGTTTACTATAGCTTAGAACTTGTAGAGGAACTTTATCTTGGAATGGGAGTTAATTTGGTCTATAACTTAGCCATGAAGTGGAGGAAAAATCTGTTTTTGGAGGAGAGAGGATGGAGGATGAGTGAGGGCTGAATTTTTTAGAACAAGGGGGAGTGAAAAGGGAGCTACTTGGATTTATGGGCTGATTTGAGCCTATGCATGTTGTGCTTAATGCCACTTGTCCCATGTGTGGGCCACAAGGTGCCACATGCTTTCCACTAGTCTCCCACTTATCATCCTTACTAAAATTAATCTCACACTTAGCCTAAAAATCTGAAATTTTTCGATAGACCCCATATTTCTCAATGTCAAGATTTTATTTTACACGACATAGTCCTTAACCTCATTGAGAAAATTCAACCACTAGTATTAATTCCCGTCGTCGCATTTATTGTATTCAAAATTATTCCGTATTAGCATATGTTAATATATTTTTCTTCCAACACTCGAATCTTAATTTATTAATTACGTTCTCAATTTATTACCTTAGAATTACGAGGTGCAACAGAGTGTTATGAGGAACAATGCAGAAATGTAAGATCCTCATACACAGCCTTTGGGAGTAGATGCAATGGTTGCACCTCCTCCCATTCAGGAAATAAATGAAAATGAAATTCCTGAAAGCTCTCAAGGTGGTGGATTATCCAACACATAAGAACCCTCTCACAATCGGAACATATCAAGCACTGAACTGCAAAATAATCACCTTCGTAGGTCCACTAGATCTCATCGTCCTTCCGAAAGACTAAATCTACTTGTAGAAACACACAGTGAGATAGATATTTCCGATAATGATGAACCTACAACGAAACAATGTTGGACATTGATTCTAATATATGGCAAGAAGCCATGAAATCCGAGATGGAATCTATGTACATCAATCAAGTGTGGAACTTGGTTGATTTTCCAGCTGGGGTTAAACCCATAGGATTCAAATGGGTCTTCAAGAAGAAGATTGATGCATTTGGCAAGGTACAGACTTATAAAGCAAGGTTGGTAGCTAAAGGTTATAATGAACGGCCTGGGTCAATTATGATGAAACCTCTTCACCTGTTGCTAAGATTAAGTCCATTCGGATTTTACTTGCAATAGCTGCATTTTATGACTTTGACATTTGGCAGATGGACGTCAAAACTACTTTCCTCAATGGTAATCTAGTTGAGGAAGTGTATATGAAACAACCAGAGGGTTTTTCATCTGAGTCCAAACCAAATGTTGTGTGCAAGCTACAGAAGTCCATTTATGGGCTTAAGCAAGTGTTGCGATATTTCTAGATTCTTACACAAGTGTACGTATCGTTCAAGTAATAAAGTTTGTAAGATCGAGTTATCGTTCATAGAGACTGGTTTGTCAAGTATCGATTATCTAATCTATAGTATCTATTTGGTAACCGTTCTTTTGTTTGAGGTTTTAAACTAAGAATTATAACTAAGTAAAGTGCAGAAAATAAACTAAGATTGACAATACTTTGGTTTTAAACAGTTATGAAGGAAATAGGGCTTCCAATCTCCTCAACTATCCACTATTTCACGTGTTAATGCAATGCTAATGATTCTTTTTTTTAAGATAGCAGGTTAACTAATCTGTCTTATATTCCGGTTAGGACATATAAAAACTCAATCTTGTGCAGAAACCTTCTATATTTCTATGATAGATTTTACCACACATGAGGATTAAGAACAATAACCTTAAATACTACACAAGTATCGGGGTACTTTTGTCTACGATTTTAACCTATGTCTAAGCAACTACAGCATATTCAAATCTCCCCTCTCGGATCTCGATTTGAAATCATATAAGTTATGACAATTAATGGTCAGTTAATTATCAAGCAATCAAAATAATATTGAATAGATCTTAATATGCTGAAGAACAAATCAATAACTATGCATTAACTGTATGAAAGAGTTTCAAGAGGATTCGACGGAAAACCCTACTAAAGAGATTAGCTCCTACACATTGTCATGCTCAGAACTAATACAAAATCCAACATAAACTGAAATTAAAATAAAGGAAAGAAAAGAACTTGAATAATTTGATGTCTCAAATTGTGTCTTGTCTCCTTCTTGCCTCCACAAAGTATCTTCTGAATAATGACAGTGTTTAGGGTATTTATATCTGAGAAAAACTTTGCTTCGGACCCTTTTACCCTTCTTAAAAGTTGACTTTTCTCATAAATACGCGTCGGCACCGCGATGCCTTCGATGTAGCACTGCGGTGCTACTCAGCCAAAAGCACTGGAGGCTACTGGAAATATTGCGCCGCGGTGCCTTCAACGATGATTTTTCGTCCTCAGCTACTGGAATTTTTACGCCTCGACTCAACACTTTTTGGCCGCGGTTCATCAACACCACGATCCTTCATGGCCTTGCGTCGCGGTGCCTTTCTTCTTTTCACCCAGAATTCGCCTGATTTCTTCTATTCTTCTCGGAACCTCTCAGGCTTCATTTCTTGGGTTGTGCTTGTGTAATTTCATCCTCAATTAAGCTCATTTCATCTTTAATTACGTATTTCCTCCTTTAGGACCGTTGTGACTCAAAAGATAGAAAAACAACCTAATACTATACTAAACACAAACGAAAAGAGGAAAATACTTAACTAAAAATGACTCAAAAGAGTGTATAAAATACACTCAACAGCAAGCCTCGAGGAGTTGGAACATTTGCTTTGACAAGGCTATCAAGTCATTTGATTTTGTCAGAAGCAAAAAGGATCCTTGTGTTTATAGTAAACACAAGGATGAGAGTATTACCTTCATTATTATATATGTAGATGACATATAGATAATGGAAAATAATAAGACTCTCATGCAGTGAGTCAAGGAGTGGTTGTCCAGTACTTTCATGATGAAGGATTTAGGTGAAGTCTGCTACATTCTGAGAATTAGGATCTATAGAGATATACCTAATAGATTGTTGGGGTTGTCGCAGTCAGTCTACATAGACAAAGTGCTTAGACATTTTTCTATGGAAAATTCCAAGAAAGGCGGTCTACATACGGGTCAAGGCATCAAGTTATCTAAGAATGATAGTCCTTCTAATGCTATAGAACTTGAGCGTATGAAGAGGATTACATATGCTTCAGCAATAGGATCGATCATGTATGCTATGATCTGTACTAGGCCAGATGTGGTCTTTGCACTTAGTATGACTTGCAAGTTCCAGCAGAATCCTGGGGAGGAACATTGGAAAGCAGTCAAGAGTATTCTTATGTATCTTAGACGAACTAAAGATTACTTCTTAGTCTATGGTGGGGAAGAAAAGCTAGCAGCTATTGGGTACACAAGTTCCAAACAACCTACAACTGCTGATTCGACAACATAAATTGAGTACATTGCTGGATCAGAAGCTGGTAAAGAAGATGTCGCGATTTCTGAGTTCCTGAAGGAACTAGGGGTAGTTCCGAGTGCTAGTTGTCCAATAACTATTTATTATGACAACACTGGTGCAATTGCACGGGCTAAGCAACCAAGATCAACAGAAACAAACATGTACCAAGTAAGTACCACATACTCAGGGAGATGGTGGAGACTGAAGAGACTAGATTATACTATGTTCTCACAGACGATAATCTAGCTGACCTATTGACTAAACTATTAAGCTTAGTCAAGCATATTGATCATTTTGAAAATATAGGCATTAAATATGTTGGAGATTGGCTCTAGGCCAAGTGGATATTGGTATATGTAGGGTTTTGTCGGGTTCGTGTACGCAGCGGAATTTGAAAATTTATGTTTCAAACCCAACAAACAACGAACTATAGGATGATTATGCAGTAATATAAATATATGTAATCATATATAGTAAATGTAATGCATCGATGGTTTGATATATCTGGAGTCTTTTAGTATGTCTGAGGTGGCGCACGCAACTGATCCTCGATTGCAAGTTCCTAGAACTCTGATGTAATCCTCTTTCAAACAGATAGGAAATCTGGCAGAGGTTCGAGAGAATATTTTAATTCTAGATCTCTAAGACTTAGAATGATATATGAAAAATATAGTGTATAAAATAATAAATTAAACCTCTATTTATAGCTGTGTTTTGGGTCTAAAATGCAGTTAGGGTTACATGTGGGTCAGGCCTAGAAAACTAGGCGCAGTGGGTCAGTTAGACTGGCCCACTGCCTTAGCGGTGTCGCAGCTCAAAATAGGAGGCGCCACAGCGCTATGGTGTTGCGACTCTATATCCCATGCATCGCGGCCCTAGTCTAGTGTGGGACGTCGTCTCGTTTTCATTTTAATTAAATCCAAAATCCAATTTCAACATAATTAAATAATCATTATTCATTCAAATGTCTCGATTATAAATCGAACATTTATATTCTATCATTACATCCTTAAAACGAATGAACAATTGACTTAGTGTTACCTACAGGCCTTTACATATCGACACTAATCATATTGGGTCTACACAGAACTCCTAGAAGGTGCCGGAAGACGAACTCAATATGTAAAGTATATTTACACGAATCTGGTAAACTAAACCTCTATGTGGGAAAATAAAATCCTTTCATTCACGACACACTCAATCAAGCTTAGAATTTGCCAAGTGTCTATCTAAATGGCTTGATCATTATATATCATCTATATTGATTGACAACAAGACCATATCCTGAATATGTCTATTGTGTTGGCCAACAACTTAGTCAACCTAATATCACATGAGAATCTGAGTGTTCTCTCGAATATACATTCGAGGAATGAATCCTAATTTTGGCTCAACTACCACCTTTAATCCACATTGTAATGTACCCAATACAAGTCGTATCTCAACTTATAAGGCATTTAAGCTTAGGACAGAATCAAAGTATATTACTCTGTAGACAAGGTGTGTATCGACCTCAAGTCTAAGGACTTCTATCTCTCACGCGCTGATCATACTTTAGACATTATATAACAAACAATATATCAGGGTATACCAATACTTCCAAAGTATCCATATGTCAATCACGAGTAACTATTACTCGTAGCAGATGAGACATACTACATCCTCTAAGGATGTGAAGCAAATCACATGTCAACTTATCACATATCATCGATATCTCATTCTCGATGATCATTAGTCGAGGCTATTTTAAAAGTTACATTATAATATTAATATCCCACACTATTAATTACAATGTAATCTCAAGGGATGCATATTATAGAATATTACAAATAATCAATTAATAATTCAATAATTGCAAATGTCAAATATTAATCTCCATTAATAATAATACGAATGTGTATAAAGAATAGGGAAAATGGGCATATTTTCCATCAAACTTAAGGAAAAGGGGCATATTTTCCCTTCGTCAAAGTTTGAGGACAAATATACCCTTTCCGTTATTAAACTTGTATAATTTACCCAAATTTAACTGAGCTACCCAGGTGGACGCCACATGGACGCCACCTGGACTCCACATGTTCACAGACCCAATAAAAATATAACCCAACCCGTGACCCGTCTGTGTTTAGTTAAACCCCAAAATAGAACCAGTGATTTTCATGCCATAAAATCCTAAGGCAATTCGTGATTTCATTCATCAATCTTCCAAAACCAATCTTCCATCGATTTCAGACCTCCAAAACCATCGATTTCAATGTTCCAATCAGTCGATTACATTAGTGTTATCCCAACTCCTAAAATCGCGATTTCAGACCTCCAAAAAGTCAATTCCAATCTTTCAAAATCAAAAGTAAAAACCAAATTCGTGCTACAGGAGATTCCAATCACGTTCAAGGTATGAAATTTCTTAAGTTTATGTATTAATGGATAGTTACATTAGTGTTATCCCAACTCCTAAAATCGCGATTTCAGACCTCCAAAAAGCCAATTCCAATCTTTCAAAATCAAAATTAAAAACCAAATTCGTGCTACATGTGATTCCAATCACGTTCAAGGTATGAAATTTCTTACGTTTATGTATTAATGGATAGTTATATGGTTCTAAGTCATTCGCTCTTTCGAATTTCTGCAAAACAAATTTCTGAAATCGACTTCTAGACTGTGATATTATTAGACTGTGACGACTTTGTTTTGTTTTTAGTTATTGCTTGTTCTATTTATTTAAATTTATATTTCAACGATGTTGACGACGATTGAGTTCACAATCGAGTTTCTGTCGAGAAAATGTTTATTATTCTTGTTTTGAAAATCAGTCTATATTTATTATTCGACGTTCGACAAAGTAAATTGTGTTTGTCGATGACTTTAATGTTCTTGTCATTTTGCCAGGCTTCATGAATCATCATCATTACAGCTTCTGTGAGGCTTCTACCAGCTCTAAGCAGTAGTTCAAGTACACCGTCAAAAGCTCCTGATAAATGGAGATCAAAATCAAATACGGGTCAATCAAGACAAATATCTGCTAGTTTGAAAATTAACTACAACAGGTTCAGATGTGGAGGACTATTTTGAGGTGTAGAGAGGTAGTATAAGAACTCAGTCAGATGAACTGGCATCAACAATGGGCAAGATATTTTTCATTTCAGTCTTTGAAAGGCCAAGCTCTTTTCACTTAAGAAGTCCCTCACGTGTTTATGATGATTTCATAGGCGTTATTTGTTGGATTTGTTGCGGCATCGATTATGAAATTATTATGTATTTGTAGATGAGTAAGAACGTTTAATGTTATGTTTAGGAATTAGTAGTAGTAGTAGCTATGAAACAACAACAATTGATGCACTTTTAATGTTATGTTTAGGAATTAGTAATTGTAGTTGTGTGTTGAAGTTTAATGGTAGTTAAATGTTATTGAAGAATCATCTCAGTGCAGTTAGTGTTTCTATTACTAACTGAATAAGAAGTTGTTCTTCTTTATGCAATTTCAATTTCTTTGTCCATAATTTATGCAATAGTATTTTCTGTAGTTTAATTATTATTAAGCTTCAAGCAAAAGTTTAATATACACGCTTCAATATAAACAAGAGCAGCAGCACAGCTGCTGCACTTAAATAAAGAAGCAGCAGCACATGAGTGTAATAATAAAGAAGCAGCAGTACATCAGTGTAATAATAAAGAAGCAAGAACACATCGCTTAATACGTATAGCAGACAACAAGTGAATTTAACTACGATGTCTTTGCACTTTTATTTTCTCAAAGAATCATAAATAAAGAAGCAACAACAACATAGCTTCAATAACAACAACATCAACAATAGTTTAATATAGGCTCTTCAATATAACTTTTATTTTCTGCACTTAAAAGTTTAATAACAACAGCAGCAGCATAGCTTCAATATCCTTCAAAAAATACAGAGACTGGTTCACTACAGCTCTAACCACAACTAAAAATACTACCCTATAACCCAGTGACTAGAAATAAACGCAGCAACATCATAATAGCAGCAGCACAGCAACAACAACATAAACAACAAACAGTAGCGACTTCAATATTCCTTTCTTTTGCATCAAATATCTTCTGTCATTCCCTTTGTATTCTAGAGTAACATATTGACTGTAAATTGGCTAGCATGCCTTCTCAAAAGCTAAGAAAGAAATCTTGCATACCATGCCGTTATTTTACTGCGGCAAATTCAAATTCAGTTATTTCTTGTTAATTGTCATCTGCGTTGATTTTATACTTTGTTCTGGCCTTTGGCTATTTTGTTCGACTCATTACTTTTGCCTGTTCAGGATGAGAGCTCGTGAGGGTCTTCTTAAGTGCAAAGAGCTTGGCCTTTCAAAGACTGAAATGAAAAAGATCTTGCCCATTGTTGATGCCAGTTCATCTGACTCATGTTCTTATACTACCTCTCTGAACCTCAAAACAGTCCTCCACATCTGAACCTGTTGTAGTTAATTTTCCTACTAGCAGATATTTGTCTTGATTGACCCGTTTTGATTTTGATCTCCATTTATCAGGAGCTTTTGACGGTGTACTTGAGATACTGCTTAGAGCTGGTAGAAGCCTCCAGAAGTTGTAATGATGATGATTCCTTAAGCCTGGAAAAATGACAAGAACATTAAAGTCATCGACAAACACAATTTACACTGTCGAACGTCGAATAATAAACATAGACTGGTTTTCAAAACAAGAATAATAAAAAAATTCTCGATTGTGAACTCAATCGTCGTCAACATCGTCGAAATATAAATTTGAACAAATAGAACAAACAACAACTAAAAACAAAACTAAGTCGTCACAATCTAATAACATCACAGTCTAGAAGTCGATTTCATGAAAAAAAAATTGCAGAAATTCGAAAGAGGGACTGACTTAGAACCATATAACTATCCATTAACACATAAACTTAAGAAATTTCGTACCTTGAACGTGATTGGAATCTCCTGTAGCACGAATTTGATTTTTAATTTTGATTTTGGAAGATTGGAATTGGCTTTTTGGAGGTCTGAAATCGCGATTTTAGGAGTTGGGATAACTCTAATATAATCGACTGATTGGAACACTGAAATCGACGGTTTTGGAGGTCTGAAATTGACGGAAGATTTGTTTTGGAAGATTGATGAATGAAATCGCGAATTGCCTTAGAATTTTAGGGCATGGAAATCGCTGGTTCTATTTTGGGGTTTAATTAAACACAGACGGGTCGGGTTATATTTTTATTGGGTCTGTGAACACGTGGCGTCTAGGTGGCGTCCACCTAAGCATCTTAGTTAAATTTGGGCAAATTGTACAAGTTTAATAATGAGAAAGGTATATTTGTCCTCAAACTTTGACGGAGGGCAAATATACCCATTTTTCTTATGTTTGAGGGCAAATATGCCCCTTTTTTCTAAAGTATATTTATCTTAATACAGATTGTCTTTAGGACATAAATATACTTTAAAAAAATTCACCAGAAAATTATTGAAGTTGAAAAAGAAAACAAAATGACTTTTAAATAACCTAAAAGGCTGCCTTCATGTCGAAAACTTGAGAATGGAAGAGAAATTAAGTTTGTCTATGTGGCATAATTAATCAAAAAGGTCGGCCATCAAAGGTGACAATTAACTGTGTCGAAGTCGTGAATTCAGCTGACGAAATTACATCTGGGGATTTGTCTATGTGGCATAATTAATCAAAAAGGTCGGCCATCAAAGGTGACAATTAACTGTGTCGAAGTCGTGAATTCAGCTGACGAAATTACATCTGGATGGAGAGAAATATACCCCCGTGTACCACCGAAACCGAAACCAAATTTCACTCAACTTTGTTGTACAAATTTAAGTTTTTCTATGTGGCATAATTAATCAAAAAGGTCGGCCATCAAATATGACAATTCACTGTGTCGAAGTCGTGAATTCAGCGGACGAAATTACATTTGGATCGAGAGACATATATCCGTGTGTATACCACGGAAACCAAAACCAAATTGCACTCAACTTTGTTATACAAATTTATTATAAAAAATGAATATTGGGTCTAACTCAATCTCAAAAGTTAGTTTACAGAGTGAAGATTGTTCAAGTCCATATAAGGAGTTCATGTTCTCATTCCATTTTCGATGTGGGACTCTTAACACCCAGCACGCTCAGACCTAGTTAACTGAAGCGTGGACAATATAATTTGGGGTCCAACATCAGTGAACAAAGAATTGGAATGAGTATGACTCTGAAACCATGTAAAAAATGAATCTTGGGCCTAACTCAACCCCAAAAGCTAGCTTATAGGGTTAGGATTGTCCAAGTTCATATAAGGAGTTCAGGTTCTCATTCCATTTTCGATGTGGGACTCTTAACATTTATCATAATTGTAGGATTTTTATACAAGTATAATTATGATTTATTATTATAGTAGAAATAGAATTTTGCATAATTAGAAATTGTAATTTATATATAAATACCTCTTCATCAATAAAAATAATCAAGAAATTATTTCTTACATATGTCAATGTTTGTATGTGTGGCAACACCATTTTCTGCATCCACAAATTGTACTTTAATGCCTTTCGATATCATACGTAGTGATTTGTGGACATCCCCTATTTTGAGTATGACTGACTGTCGATATTATGTGTTGTTTTTGGATTATATGGATTTTTTCAATTGGAAATAAATCTCAGGTCTACCCTATTTTTTCTTCATTTAGTGTTTTCGTAAAAACACAATTTGAAAAGAGAATTAAATATTTTCAATGTGACAATGGCAGTGAATTCGATAATAACCAATTCAAACAGTTTTGCTCCAAAAACGGTCTTATCTTTCGTTTTTCCTACCCTCACATATCCTCCTAAAATGGTAAAGCCGAACGGAAAATTCGAACCATGAATAACCTCATTTGTGCCCTACTTGCTCACGCCTCAATCCCCTTTAATTCTGGCATTACGCACTTTCCATGACCATCTATCTCCTAAACATAATCTCAAACGAGTCTCTAGCTCAACAGTCGCCCACCCAAATTTTGTTTCGTAGGAACCCCTCCTACCAACATTTGCGTATTTTTGTATTTGTTACCCTCTCTATCCGATCACTCACAAACTCCAACCCCGGCCTTCCCCGTGTGTGTTCCTGGTTACCTTGTCAATCATCGTGGTTACTCGTGCTATGACTTATCGAGCCGTAAAATTATTATTTCACGTCATGTCATATTTGATGAGTCCTAATTCCCCTTTGTCTCTCTACACTCGTCACTTCGACATTCCTACGACTTCCTAGATGATGACCTAAATCCTCCTCTAATTCACCATTTACATAGTCCACCGTCTCAAATCCCGGCACCCGCCACCACCTTGGCCTATCCGGGACTAGCTAACCACCTGGTTCTACCGATGGTGGCCTGAAATAGCCCGCCTCTCTGCAACCACCTTTTGGCAAACCGACGTTCGGCCAGCCAGTATGTCACCCCTGCCTTTCCTCCTCTTCCCGACAGTCCCGCGACAAACCCTCTCTCCCGTCCTGCATCTCGAGACACACTCTCAAACCATGGAAACATGTGTCATGCATGAAATTCATAAACCTAAACGGTTGTTTAACCTTTCTGTTTCAGTTGTCTCTTACCATGTTCCTCGTAATTTGAAGGATGTCTTATCCTACCCTAATTGGAAAACCCCAATAATTGACGAATATAATGCTTTTATTGATAATAAGACGTGGGACCTAGTACCCCGTCCACCTGATGCTAACATTTTTCATTTGATGTGGATTTTTAGACATAAAAAGAAATTTGATGGTTCTTTTGAGAGGTACAAGGCTCGTCTTGTAAGTGATGACAGGTCTTAACAGGTGGGAGTGGACTGTTATGAAACGTCCAGCCTGATGGTAAAGTCTGCAGCCATCTGAATCGTCATCAGCATTGCCATATCCAAGTCTTGGCTCATTCATCAGCTTGATGTCAAGAATTATTCATGAAACGGTATATATATATATATATGCATCAGCTTATGGGTTTCAGGGATCCTATTCATCCGGATTATGTGTGTCTGTTGCGGAAATCACTCTATGGACTGAATAGACTCCTCGAGCATGGTACCAGTAGTTCGTCGATTATGTCTCCTCTTTCGATTTTTCACACAACATATCTGATCATTCCCTATTCATCTACAATAATGGTACAAACATGGCTTACCTATTATTATTATATGTTGATGAAATCATCATCACCACATCATCTGATGCTCTCCGTCGGTCCATTATGTCTCTCTTTTCCTCTGAGTTTGCTATGAAAGATCTGGGCCCTCTGAGTTATTTCTTAGGCATCTCTGTCACTCGACATTCTGGCGGTCTATTTCTATGTCAAAATAAGTACGTCGAAGATATCCTTGACCGTGCAGGCATGACATCTTGAAAACCATCCCACACGTCTATAGACACCAATTCAAAGCTCAACGCTGATTCCGACCCTTCATATTCAGACATGACTCACTATCGTAGCCTGACTGGGCCCTACAGTACCTCACATTCACCGCACTGCATATATTTTATGTCGGTAACAAATCTATTTGCATGCACACCGATCAGAGCACATGCATGCCCTCAAACGTATTATACGATACGTCCAAGGTACACTTCACTTCGGATTAAATCTATATAGGTCTTCACTCACTAGTCTCACTGCTTATTCTGATGCTGACTGGGGTGGATGTCCTAACACCCGACACTCCACATATAGTTAAGCATTTTCCTGAAAGATAACCTATTGTCTTGGTCTTCCAAAATGCAACCTACACTGTTCCGATCCAGTGCAGAAGAAGAATACAAAGGTGTTGCCAACGTCGTCTTTGAGTTTTGTTGGATCTATAACCTTCTAGTTGAGTTTCACTGCTCGATTCAAAAGGCAACACTAGTCTACTGTGATAATATTAGTGTGATATATCTTTCCGACAATTTCATCCAACATCAGCACACTAAGCACATTAAGATGGACATTTATTTCGTTCTCGAAAAAGTAGATCATGGTCAAGTTCGTGTCCTTCGTGTTCCTTCCAGATATCAGATTGGCGACATCTTCACCAAAGGACTTCCGTGCATACTATTTTATGATTTTCGAGTCAGTCTCAGTGTTTGAGAACCTCCTTCTTCGACTGCGGCGATGTAATCAAATATTTTCTAATATTCTTTCATTAATTATATTAATTGTATATCTCCTATTTTAGGTAAAATTATAATCATTTTGTAATTAAGTTAATTAATTACCAGATTGTATCAAAGTAAATATTCTTGTAACCTTATTATAATTGTAAATTATTCATCAATAAAATCAGTGGAATATATTCTTTTAAAGTGGTATCACCTCAACATGTTCCATGTTATTAGATTGTTAGGATCATTTGGTATGCGGATTAAATTATCTTAAGATTATAATTGTGAAATTAATTTATTTCATTTAAGAGGTGAGATAAAATAATCTCAAGTTTGATGGGATAAAGTGAAATATTTTACAATTAATTTGGGCCTCCTTATACACTATCCAGTAGAAGGTATAAATTTATTTTAGGATTAATTTATTCCTTCCACCAAACGGAATATAAAATTAATATCAAACTTAATCCTATGATATTCCATCTTATCTCGTGTATCAAATTATCCCTTAGTACATACTACTAGTATTATTTACTCTATTCATACCAATTTAAATATTTTAGTTTGATTAAGCATAAAATTTAAGGGAAAAAAAAGAAAATTTTAAACTTTATAATCCTAAATTAAAAATATGTGTAATGTATTAAAATATTTTTTAAATTTTATAATTTTAAACTTTAATTTATGATATAAAAAATTTGAATTATCAACTTAATTATAAAGAGACTTTTGTCGGACACGCTAAACCAAAAGTAAGACACAATTGGGACAGGGGAATATATGTTTATTTTGTAAAAAAGGTTCAACCAAGGCCGTTGGACTCACTTGGAGATATTTTTATCCAAGTTTTTCCCCAAGAGAAGGCTAAAGACGGAAATAAAGGAGGTCTTTGTGCGCAGTGCTGATCTAACATTTAAAATAAATTGAATCATCGTGATTTACTTTCTTCACAAATCTATCGAATTGAAGTGTGGAGGCTCGTGAAGCGAGAGACTCCACCCTTTTGGAGCAAAGAGAAGGGTGAAGACAACAAAAGAATAACGTGTAAGTTTCGCAAGACATTTATCACACACTTTGTCCGTCAATCACCATCATCCTATGCCTACGTAATTCGGGTTTGCAATTGCCTTATGTGACCCCCACATATTACAGGAAAAGATATAAAAACGAGAATATAGTTACAATAGGATATCTTTAAATTTTCAGGCCAAAAAAAAAAAAGCATAGAAGATGGAGCAAACACATGAAGGCCAAGAAATAGCAACACTTCCACAAGAACTCATTACTGAAACTCTCATCAGGTTACCTATAAAAACCCTCTTGAAATTCTTATGTGTTTCAAAGTCATGGCGTTCTTTACTCTCAAATACTGAATTCCACAAAACCCATATCAATTTTTCCATCAAGAACCCAAAAATCACTGATTATACACTTGCTGTGGTAGCCACAGTCTCAGGTTTGGGTAAAATCTGCCATGTTTACACCATACACTCTGAAAATTCATGTGTTACTGTGGTTAAACATGGTTCTCCTCCTAAATCTTTGCCTCTCTCTGCTTTTCTTTTGGGTTCTTGCAATGGCTTAATTTGTTTATTTACTGGTTCACTTGAACTAATGTTATTAAACCCATGTACTGGAAAGTTTGATGTATTTCCTGATTTAATGATTCAGTATAAAGTTGGTGATGGTGGTTGTTATGTTAGATATGGATTTGGTTATGATGCATCTGTTGGAGATTATAAGGTTGTCAAAATCTTTAGTTTTCCTCAAAGTGAAGGCAAACATGTGAATATGGTTAATGTTTATAGCTTAAGGGTTAATTCTTGGTCGACTATTCAGGGTTTTGATAGTGGTTATATAAATGGAAATGTTGGTGTGTTTGCAAATGGTGCTCTTCATTGGGTTGGATGCCAAAGTCATATTTCGAGTGCTTCATCAGAGATTGTTACTATGGATTTGGCTACAGAGAGATATGGAAAAATAGCACTTCCTAGTTACGAAGACGGAGGTATTCGTTGGACATTAGGTGTTTCAAGAGGGAGTTTAGTTGCTTGTTGCAACTATGAAGAACCAAATAGGGTAGATATGTGGGTGATGAAGGAGTGTGGTGTTGAGAAATCCTGGACTAAATTAGTTACCATCTCGTCACCAGTTGATCGTAGAGTTTATATTTCACCATTGTTTGTGGGAGAGAATGGTAATGAGTTTCTGGTGACACTTGGCACAGAGCTAACGCTGTACAATTCAAGGAATGCGTCATTCAAGCGACTTGCCAATTATGTGTCGGGTGATTTTCTTCAAGTTCAAGTGGCCACCTACTTAGAGAGCCTTACTTCACCTCATATTTAGTGACGTGATGACAGGTTACACCTTGAAGGTAAAGAAAGAGAGTGTAAAAGATCTCTCTGATTGCCTGGCAGGGGCAGCAGAGCCAAGAGCCAAGTGGGAGCATACACCCTTCGGCGGCGGAAAATTACTAAACTTATTTTTGAGGTATATACAGTAGTGTATTGTTTTTCCTATAGCATTATTTCGTTGTTGTTTCTGCTTTAATTATTCGTATCCCCCTTTTTCAAAACTGATGTGGAATGCTTTACTTGAGCCGATGGTCTATCGAAAACAACCCCTCTATCTCTACGAGGTAGTGGTAAGGTTTGCGTACACTCTACCCTCGCCAGACCCCACTTGTGAGATTATACTGGGTATGTTGTTGTTTTATATATATTAGATGTTGAATCCCTTGACTTATTTGTGTGTTTACGTCTTCATATTTTGAATCCTTTAGTGAGTGAAAATCCTGACTTTGTGTTGCCTGGTTTCCTGTTCTCAAATTTACTGATAACTTGTGTCTTGTCATTGTATCTTTTTGCATTCCCCTTATCTTGTAAGGTGCTATAAATATCATGCTCAATTAGAGTTCTATATTTCTACATAAATCATATCCTGCACCATGTTGTTACAAAATCCTTGAATCCACTAAAGATCAATACCGGATAAGAAAAATTTGGGTAATAAACAGCTGCTTGAATGCATATTAAATATGTACTGATCATCTTCTCGTGAGCTCCTTGAAAGTTCCTAGAGTAATTTGGTTCTTGATAGGTTGTTGAATAACTAGGGATGTGAACTAAGCTGTCCCTTCGGGCCATCCGGTACAAGAATTGTTGAATATATAACAGAGTTGAATAGCTTATTACAGAATGGACACTTGTTTGTCCAACTGGTTTTAGGATTACTTGAAATCGAAGTGCTGCAAGTTTTCCCAGCGCAAGTTTTGGCATGTTCTTGCTCTGCAGGAAGTAGGGCTATGCATTGTTCTGGTGCTCATTAAATGCTCCCCTTCAAGGATGATTAACCTTGCGCACGCGCACACAGAGAGAGGGAGAGAGATATGTGTCTCTATGCATGTGTTTGTTTGTGTGTGCGTGCGAGAGTGCACACACGCGTGTGTTGGAATGCCCCTGAGTGCGACACGTGACGGGTCATGGGTTTAAGGATCTGGATCCGGGCGTTTTAAAGGTGAAATTGAGCTGTTGAAGTTGCTTTAGGAAAGAAAGCATTTGGGCCTAGGTTAATTGGAATTGACTCTTGGGCTATTTTTGAAAGGGTAATTGGACATCACCTACCGGTGATTCCTCTCACATGGCATTTCCAGGCGTAATAGTTACTCAAGACATTATGGTCGACTAAGATATCACAAGGACTCACAATAATACAACCATGAACTTGAAAACATGACAATTAAACGGAAAAACAAACAAAGAAACTACTGGCAGTTGCTTTATTTGTCTTTTCTGCATCAGCAGAGGCTAATAACTAGTCTGTTTGACTGCTTGGTTCATTATTATGAAACTTCAGCACCGTGAAGTACATGTCCATGAAGGTTATTCTAGCCTACTGAAATTAGTTGGTTAGTTTCACATGTCCAGCGTCTTGTTAGCTTGTTTTGTTGTTTCAGCTTCTTGACTACCTTTCATTTTACTTACAAGTTGCTGTAAAGGTGTAGAAGAATTTTTCTTGAAATTTATAATTTAAGGAGTAGGACTTTATGTTGCCGATCATAATTTGAATAAAGAGTTATTTCCTACTTAAACATGCCCTCATTCCGTCGAAAACTGGAAAGTATATGGAATCTATGCTGCTTTCCTTCACTGGAGTATGATTTAAAATCCTATTTTCTCCCCACAAAAAGCAGGATTTTTTAACCATATTAAGGTATTTAGCTTGAAAAGTGAAAACTATGTGTTTCTCATAGTTCCACCGCTACTCTAAAACATACATCTGAACTATGTGAGGATATACTCTATTTTAAAACTGTTTGTGTCTCAGTGCTTTGTCTTCATCATGTCAAAAGTTTTCAGCAGGCATGCATCTGCTTTATAAGCTTTTGATATCTTTCACATATCCTTAAGTTCAGCTCTGAAATTTGATATACTTTTACAAAACTTAGAAGAGGAAAATTTCTAGCCCTGCAGCTCCTGTATATATGTTACAAGTCCACTAAATAATTACAAATAACAAAGTTCTTAATCAAATAGGGTGTGGAAGAATTTCGAACTCAAAGTCATAAAGTTCAAATCATGGATCCACCTGTGGGCAAAAGGATGCCAATTACACGTTCTTGCAAGTGTTGATCCAATTGACATAGCCACGATAGGCCTTGAGCCCTGAAACTATACTCGGTGTCTTTGAATTCCTGAGGTTGTTCAATGGAAGTGCCAAATGATCAAAACTGTTGTGAATCCACACGCATTTTCCCTCTTATTAATAGTTGCTTTTTGACTTAACATCTTGGGGATCTCCCTTCTTCAGGAAGAAACTAATAAGCAGATCAGAGAAATTAAGAGTTTGTGAAGATTAAATAAAGCCCTCCTAAAGGAGGCTCGTTGTGTACGTAAAGAAGTAGTGAGTTGTGTTTTACATGTTAGGATTTGAGTCTCAAATCCGACCTAATCAGAAAACAGTAAATAAGTGAAGGACAAATAACACATAGTGGTTCACCCTCAATGCGAGAGCTACGTCCACTTTACCGCTGTAGATTTTATTATTATCAAAATATGAAGTTTGTGTCTTTTACAATTCTCTCTTTTTCTTGTCTCACACACGCTCTGAAAAAAGAAAACGGCGCTCTAGAATATATATAGCGAAAACTAGGGCGAACATAATACAAGCCTGAAAGTTTTAGGATTTTACAGACATTGATAGGCCTTTAGAGTGTTCCACACACTATGTAGGATTTTAACAGGTCGATCAGCGTTCCACACTCTGCGTAAGATCTTTATAGTGTCGGCGATGAATTAGGCGTCACAACTCAACATTACATTAGGAATATCTATAGTAGTAAAAGTTTCAGGATTTTAACGGGCATTGATAGGCCTTGAGCCCTGAAACTTCACCAAGTGTCTGTCAAAAGAAGTTGCCCATTGCTACTTGCATTTCCCCCCGAACGTTTTGAACTCTAAAAGAAAATGATATGTCTTCTAAGTGGTCATATTTTTTAATTTAGTATTACCCTTTTAACATTGACCTTTTCTCCAACAGTTCAGAAGGTCAATTTCCTTGATGGCCCTAGAGCATCCATATCTCTCCGGAAATATGAGATTCCGTCATGTTTTAGAAATTTGATATGCTCATATCAATAACTCTTAGAACGAAATCTTCAAGAGGTAATGAAAAACTTGTCACAGTGCAAAATGTTGAAGCACATGGATTTGAGGTTGTTACCATAAATGTCAATGGTTTCATCTTTGAATATGGACATTTAATAGTAATCAAATGGATGATTATTTTAGGGAAAACAACACCAAATACCCCTAAAATGTAAAATATTTACCCGCCTCATGCCCCTCCTAAATTAATTTCGCTTTTTATCCAAGCGGCCGAAAATATTTACCCGGATACCCCTCGTCCAAAATCCTTCCTCCATGATATCATCGCAATATATTTATATATCATGATGGATGGTGTCACACCCGTAGTTTTGCTCATTGTGGGACAAAGGCAAAACGAAGGACAAAGTGTGCAGGGTGGGAAACTTTGGTCGTGACACAATGTCAAGGATTAATACATTGTTCCTTTGGCATTCGGTCCAATACAAGTTAGGTGTTGGAGTGAAACAATGTTGGGGTGAAAGGCAAGACGTCCGAGTGAAAGAGTGCTCTTGAGTGAGGGTCGTGTGGTGAGGAGATCATGCGGATTAGCAAAAGATGTGGAACATACACAACATGACATGAAGTATGCAATGCAATGAGAAATGCAAGAAGTGGGCTAAGTGCGAAGGACGTTCAAAGAGTTGAAAATGTCCAAGCACGATTAGCCAATGTTCGGAAAAAAAGAACGTGGGTTTGTGGCTTGCGGATGTGGCCATCTTTCGTGGGAATGTGTGGGAGATGTTCCAACACATGTCTAGAGACTTGAGGCAGAGTGTTAGCATGAGGAGTGTTGGCAAACACGTGACCAAGTCATGCAACACAAAGAGGGCACAAAGAAACAAGTTGATAAAGTCAAAGGCACTAGTGAGTTCCTATAATCATGGGACATGATACGGGTACGTGTGGATGGTTCCTTAGGACATGGGAGATGGTCTAATACTCATACAAAGTGGTCTGGTCCATTAAAGGAGGGTTGATCTTAGACAAAGTCCGAAAGACCAAGTCAATCCTAGTTTCTCAGAATGCAGTTGCGGGTTTGGATGCGATACGGGTTGCGGATCAATTACGGGTCAAACCATAGCATGGAATGAGGTGGGGCATGTTGGATGGTTACCCGCCATGTGATAGGGTCACTAACAAGCAAAGACCAAGTCAATAGGATCGTTGTAAAGGCTCGTGGAAACGTTGCACCAAAACCAGATCGTAGGAAACCGGAAATGGGCAGAACGCGGTCAACTGTTGGTTGTATGCAAGTGCGGCTAAGGTGAGGGCTTAGGAGTATGTGGAGATGACCAAGTCAGACCATGAGGTGTACAAATAAGTGGATATGAGGGTAGACACGTGGAGGTGTCTTTCCATTCCTTTAGGCCAAAGCAAGATCATGGACGAGGCATAACTAGCACATTATGTGTAATGTGTCAGTGGTGTGTAGTGTGATTTCGTGTTCCCCTTTGTAAGAAATATGTTGCCCCTTCCCTTTACTATAAATATACTAAGTGTTAGTCTAGTTTAGATATCCGAAAATAGGTCTAAGTATCCTAAGAGGATCACCCGAAATGTAACCCAAAAGAGAGGATCGCGTAGGATCCGATTTTGAGAGAAAATTGGTGAGGTTCTTTAGAGTGTGAGTCTAGTTGATTCTCCCCATTGGAAATCTGAGTTAGGGGTTCCAAAACATATATAGTGTTAGTCGAAGTTTGTCCCTTCGACTAAGCCAAGTGTACAAACCATAGAGTGTCTTTTGAACTTGTTTGTGAGATGATTAAAACGAAGGTTGGGTTATTGTTGCCCGTAAACGTCTTGTGTGTTATTCTTTCCATCCCAAAGTTATATTATGAGTTTCCATATGTTTGAAGGCTTCCGCAAAGTATTAAAGTTTACTTGATGTTGAGTGAACTTTGAAGAAGGCTGAGGTTGGCGCAAACGTAGTTGCTAACTGACGCGTATCTTGTTAGGCGAAATTTTTATGAACCTAACGGTGGTGTGACAATTGGTATCAGAGCCTAAAGGTTCCTATTAGGCATCTAAAATGTTCCTAAAGTTTTCTAAGGTTCGGGTAGTGAAGCTTAGAATTGTTGGGGCCGATTGTGTTGACAATGGCGGAAAGAACGTACTTGGTGAAGAGAGAGCTATGGATTTTGGTCAGTGGTGTGACAAAATCCTAAGTACTAATACTGTTTTGGGTCGGGGTAAAACATTAGGGAACTTACTTTCCTAATGTTGAACACAAAAAATGTGTTCGGTGAACCTAGTTCATCATTTCTTTGTGGGTGAGTGTTGACAAAAGTGAGGCAATAAAAATGTGAGAATTTCTTCAAAATAAGGTCCAAAAACGTGAGGGGTTGTTGGATTTGGTGTGGGTGTCAAGTGCTTAAGGAGTAGTTAACCTAAAGAATGACAAACACGTGATTGAAGAAGTGAGTGTTGTTGCGGCCTTGGAGGAAATTGCATGGTTTGCTCTTGAATTATTAAATGCCACTAGCAACCATGGTAATTGAGTCAGTATCTAAACCATGTGCAATGTGGTTGCACGTTAGAAATGGAGGTGGACAAGGTTTAGGGGGGTGTAAAACTCCCGATGTTGGTGCCAAATTCCATGAAGGAAGTGTTGATGGAAAGGAGATGTACATTTCTATTGCAATCCTTGTCGAAAGAGATGGAGATGCGGACCAATGATTTGGAGCATATGCATTTGTCTCAAGTGATGTTGAATGTCATATTCAACGCGTTGTTCATTCTTGAGGAGAAGCGGGAGAAATCGCTTGAAGGATGGACGAATTGTGGGTTGTTTTTGCTCGTTTGTGGTCTAATTTCGTGAAGGAAATGAGACCATGTTGTTGTTTTGACTTGTTCAAAGTCATGACCAGAGAAGTAAGGGAGTTGGTATACAAGTGCTTGTCTTACTTGTCTTATGAAGTGGGTGCACAAAAGGAGATTGTGGACCCATGACGCGGATATGTTACCATGGTGTTGTGAGCCATGTGAAAGGTTCACTTTGTACGTAATCTTGCTTACATGATGCGGACAAGATGTGTTCGTGGAGAAGGTGGATGAGATGTTGCCTCGACTCTTTATTTGAGTCATGTTCGAGGGCTACGAAGAAGGAAGTGTAAGACGTCTACAATATGCTTACCTTATGTCCCGAATGGAGATAGGAAGACACGACGGGAAAACAACACCAAATATCCCTAAAATGCAAAATATTTACCCGCCCCATGCCCCTCTTAAATTAATTTCGCTTTTACCCAACCGGCCAAAAATATTTACCCGGATACCGCACGTCCAAAATTCTTCCTCCATGATACTATCGCAATATATTTATATATCATGATGGATGGTGTCACACCCGTAGTTTTGCTCATTGTGGACAAAGGCAAAACGAAGGACAGTGTGCAGGGTGGGCAACTTTGATCGTGACACAATGTCAAGGATTAATACATTGTTCATTTGGCATTCGGTCCAATACAAGTTAGGTGTTGGAGTGAAACAATGTTGGGTGAAAGGCAAGACGTCCGAGTGAAGGAGTGCTCTTGAGTGAGGGTCGTGTGGTGAGGAGATCATGCGGGGTTAGCAAAAGATGTGGAACATACACAACATGACATGAAGTATGCAATGTAATGAGAAATGCAAGAAGTGGGATAAGTGTGAAGGACGTTCAAAGAGTTGATAATGTCCAAGCACGATTAGCCAATGTTCGAAAAAAAGGAACGTGGGTTTGTGGCTTGCGGATGTGGCCATGTTTCGTGGGAATGTGTGGGAGATGTTCCAACACATGTCTAGAGACTTGAGTCAGAGTGTTAGCACGAGGAGTGGTGGCAAAACACGTGACCAAGTCATGCAACACGAAGACGACACAAAGAAGCAAGTTGATAAAGTCCAAGGCACTAGGAGGTCCTATAATCAAGGGACATGATGCAGGTGCGTGTGGATGGTTCCTTAGGACATGGGAGATGGTCTAAGACTCATACAAAGTGGTATGGTCCATTAAAGGAGGGTTGAGGTTGGACAAAGTCCGAAAGACCAAGTCAATCCTAGTTTCTCGAAATGCAGTTGCTTGTTTGGATGCGGTTCGGGTTGCGGATCAATTCCGGGTCAAACCATGGCATGGAATGAGGTGGGGTCTGTTGGAGGGTGTCCCTACATATGATAGGGTCACTAACAAGCAAATACCAAGTCAAGAGGATCGTTGTAAAGGCTCGTGTACACGTTGCACCAAAATCGGATCGTGGGAAACCGGAAATGGACAGAACGTGGTCAAGTGTTGGTTGTGTGCAAGTGAGGCTAAGTTGAGGGCTTAGGACCATGTGGAGATGACCAAGTCAGACCATGAGGTGTACAAATAAGTGGATATGAGGGTAGACACGTGGAGGTGTCTTCCCAACTCATAGTCCAACTCCTCTAAAATACAACTCTTCACCTACTCATTCACCCCTTCAAAATATACTTCACTCTTAGCCATGTTAGCTTTGAGTCCAGATGCTTCATAGAATATGGAAAACTGCTATTGATGAGTACAACTGATTGCATATCTCCCTTAGCAAAGAGGAGGAAATCATCTGCAAAGCACAAATGAGGAATCCCAAGCTTCTGTCATCTTGGGTGGAAATTGAAATCAGGATTAGTCTTTAGTGAAGCAAGCCATCTGTGCAAGTAATCCATGAGTAGAACAAATATGTAGGGACACATAGGATCTCCCTGCCTTAATCCCCTCTCAGCCTTCAAAGTATCAGTCATCTCCCAATTTAGCATGAAAGTATAATTAACAGTTCGTATACAAGACATTATCCAGTTGTCAAAACGGAAAATGGACGAAAGCATGTCAAAGGATCTGGGTTCAACGGCAGCTGAGCCTCAGGAGATTCACCGGCGCCGACGGCGTCACCGGAGGCCGGCGAAGATGAAGAAGCTGAAGAAGATTGGGTAGTTTTGGCCATGGTGAAGAAGATAAGAAGGTTTAAAGATAGGAAGATTTGAAGATTAAAGGTTGGAAAATGAAGAACAGTTGCGTAGGTTTGGGAAGGAGATTTTGTAGAGTGAAAGGTGTAAAGGAGAAGGAGAACGGGTTTTATGGGGATTCAACCATCATTATGAAATATTTCGGCTCACAAACCAAACTGACGGTTCAATTAGAAGACGACAGGTGTCCGAGTTTGCAGATTGATAAGACGTGAGTTAGATTTTGGAGAATAGAAAACAATTCATTTCTCGCCTATTTCATAGTGATTTGAAAAAGAAGCTTGCAAGGAAGACAACAAAGAAATTATTTCCACTTTCCATCACTTCGGTAAACTTTGATCTGAAAAGTGTGGGGACCATCTGTATACGGTAAAACCTTACACGAGACGTGACGAGGTTTAGGTATGGAGTTCGAGGGATGCGATAGAAGTCCGTATCAGACGGAGTTGCATCGAGATAAGTCTGGATATCAAGACGAGATCAGGTAGTGACCGAACCAGTTGATACTGGGAGCGCGTACCCGTTCCGTATATGGCGCCAGCCGTTACTCCTTGCTTATTAAGTGATTATTATTGTCATTAATTACATTTAATTGGAGAGTGATTCTCGGGAATCAATTCCTTGTATTGATAGCTATAAAAGGAGTTCAACCTTCAGGTTGGAAGGGCATCTCGTTTTCATTTGACATTTGTACGATTTTGTTCATTGTAATCATAATCTTTAAGCTCCCATTGTTGGCTCGAAAGCGAAACAGTTAAGCTAAGGCCCCGATTAATTTAGCTGAATGAATTCATCTTGGTTCACGGTAATTCAAGCTATATTTCTTACTTGTTATTTTCATTTACTTATTTACTGTTAATCGCTTATCACTTTATATAACAAATTCATTCACGTATTTTTAAAATCACTTACAAATTCAATTGTACCTTTTTGGGGGTAAACACTGGGGTTCGAATTCTCACCAATAAAGTGAAAGTTCGCCAACCAATTGAGCTACTAAATGTCACGACCCGACTCCGGGGCCGCGACTGGTGCCCTACCAGGGCACCCCGTCAGGTATACATCAGAGAATATCAACGGAACATACATAACGCATAAATCTGTAGATAGTAAACATCACTGGCTAGCCGACAAGGCCGCCTTTCATTGAATATACTCAATCAAAAGTAAAACAGTACAACTTGTTCTTACAGTCCAAACCACAAACGTGACTACAGACCTCTAGGAATAACAACTGTGGCGGGACAGGGCCCCGCCATACCCCTGAATGTACATAATACCTATAGCATCAGGGAAAAATCGTACCAACAAAACAAGCCTCCGGAGGAATGGAGCTTCTGACACCAGACCAGTGATCCTAAGAATGAGGATCCACCACCTGCTTACCCTTACCTGCGGCATGAACGCGGCCGAGAAGGGGTCGATCACAATATGTACTAAGTATGCGAATCGAAAATACCGAAAATACCTCATAAATCTAAAATAGCGAGACATGTATGATAATCAATTTACGATACATCAGGCCTTACTAATAATGAGAATATCAAGCATATACTATATCGCATGAAAATAAGCTCATGATCAAAGCAAGGTCACCCACCCGCAGATCGTTAAGCGCCCTACTCGCAGGACTATTTCACCGCACGGGTCGTGTGGACCCGCATGGTATTCCTCGCATAGTCGTACTACCCGCATGGGACTATTTCACCCGCATGAGCCCTACGGACTCGCATGAGGTATTCCTCGCATCGTGGGTAGCAAATCCACGGAATTTAACCCGCATCCTGGTCGCATGCCTCGGAATCCCTCATCGTAAGCATGTCCAAGGTTCATACCCGTGGAATCCCACCTCACTGTTGGTACGTCCAAGTAAGCTCATACTAAGACAATGGAAGCATACCCGTGGAATCCCACATCACTGTCGGTACGTCCAAGTAAGCTCATACTAAGACAATGGAAGCATACCCGTGGAATCCCCCATCACTGTCGGTACGTCCAAAGGAAACAATAAGAATAACCCGGGGTCTACCCCGTAAGAATACATAACCTAGAACCACCGGCTATCATACATAACATAAGCGCTACCGGCTTATCATAACATAAGCAAGTTAAGAAATCCCCTAACTTCTTATTAACATTACTAATCTATCCTCTCATGTCAGTTTATTTAAGGCACTAACATGTCATTTAAGAGAAAAAACCGGGAATTCAACCCAAGTACCACGTACCTCTAACCTTTTAAGAATGACTTCTTTTTACACAAAACTTTATGCAATTTATGCCTTCAAATCAATTTGTCTTTCACAAATTCAAATCATTTATCCGTACTTATTTTACTTAGAGTAAGTCTTTCTTTTGTTAATCTTCCATAAAGCTAATATAACCAACTTCCCATAAAGCCGTTATATTAACTTTATACTTTAGTCAAATACATTTCCGTAAATCCAAGGGACTTATACTTTTAAAACGAAACAAGTATTATATACTTAAAACACTGCAAGTCCCTTAACTTTGAAAACAAGTTCCTTAACTTAAAAATCAGGTCTCTTATCTTTAGAATAATTCAATACTCAATACTTCCACACCAAGTATTCTATACTTTTTCATGTCAAGAAATCCTTGTCTACCTTATTTAGAATAAACCATTCCCCAAAAACAAGTGAGTTAACTCTCTAACTCAACCAACTTAGACATTTTTAAAACAAGTCAAGTATATCAAATGGATTTACTTAATTTAAATCACGTACGTCTACCGTACTATATAGTTATAACTACTCATGCTCAAGAGATAAGAAAGTCTTCACATACCTCTTCGGGTCAATCCACTTGCTAAGTCCAATATACCGCACGTAGTACGTCAACCTATAATGACCATAATACGTTTATTAACCTCTAGCTTCAACGTAGAATATTCCAAGTGCAAAGTCACTAAATCCTACGGAAAATCGGACAGCATTTCCTTTGTTTCTACATACTTTGTCACCTTCTTCAAGGCCGAATTCACATCCAACGCCACTTTTAAGGCCCAACAATCCAATCAATACAAAGGGGATTACACACCTAATCTTGGATGTGTAAAATTATGTCCCACAATGCATATTTAACTAAATCAATAAGGTAAAGGTAGTATCTTGGCTATAACATGCTTACATATCATTCTTATCCAATCCTTTCATATCCAAACCATATTTCTTACATGCAATTTATCTAAGAGCAATATTTACAACTACAAGTCCTTTCTTCTTCACATGCAACACAATAAACTAGCAAAAGAGAAAGGATTGTTACCTTAGAACTTACCCAAATTAATCCAACAAATTCACTAGCCTCTTTTCCACAATCACCACCACAAAAACTCCTACAAGCTTGCTAACAAGTTTTCTTCTTGTCACCTTTTTCAGATTTTTCTCAAGCCTTGATTTCCTCTTGATTTTCTAGAGAAAAGGGAGAGCTTTTAATTTTTAGAGAGAGAGAAGAGCTTGAAGAATGACCAAGTCTTCAAGACTTGGTCAATAAATAGGACATGCAAAATCAGATTGGGGGGGGGGGGGACACTTGTCACCCTCCCATGGCCTTTTTTAAAACAAAACAGTTCTGATTTTTCCACCCGACCTCAGAACCGCGGCCATGCCCGGGCCATGGCGCTGAAACCTCCGCAACCCTTCAGAACTTCCGGCGCCGCGGCGCTGCATCTTCAGCGTTTTCTCAATTTATCGGTCGCGCCTGCGCACCGGCGCGCGGGTGGCCCCGACCGATGTTGCTTTTACGCCGATCACAGACTGAACTTGTAACCCCCGTAACTTTCTACCCCGATGTCCTATCGACGAACGGTTGGTTGTGTTGGAAACTAGACTCAACGAACTACGTACTAGGCCTTAGAAACACCTAGGAACTCTCAATGTAACGGGACATAAACCGCCTCAAAGTTGACCAACAACCCGTTCGAAACATTCCGTCAATCCATCATTCTAAAATTTAAAACTTAATTCCTTTCGTACGTTCTCAAAAGCATGACCTGAACTACGGGGTGTAACACTAAATCTCTAAATTTGAAAGTCTTCCTTAGTCGTAACCTTCAGCGGAGCCCGGTCAATATTCACACAACAACATTATTTAAATATATTGTAACTGTATTTCTCGTAACTCGTAAGTAATGGAAAAGAGAACATAAAGGTATTTTATATTTTATTATGCAATTTTAAGTCGGTGCATATGGTTAAGGGGACAGAGTAAAATGTCAATAAAACTAGTATTAGAAATTAAAAAGAAAATAGTTTGGAGGGTAAATTGTAAAATCTTCTTAAGGGGAAAAAAAAGTATCCCAACCTGAATTAACGGTAAATCAAGAACTGGCTTTTCTATATCAAAAAACATTCTCTTCTCACTCCCGTTATTCTGCATTTCTACTCTCTTATAATTCCCACCCATTTTTTCTTTACTTTCTTGAATTCTCATTGTCTACAAGCTCTGTTCTTGGTTCGAAGTTAGTCTTTTTTCCATTGAATTTGCTCTGTAACAGGTGAAACATATCTACTGTATTCACAAAGTTGATACAATGGGAATGCCCTTTATACTTCACTGCGATGAAATACCTTCTCATGATTGCATCCGTTGTCGTAACTGCAGAACTCGAGTTGCATTCATCGACGATTACATTGAAGTATGGATTCTCACTCTCTCTCTGCATCATTGTTTCCTATATACTACGATTACATTGGTGTAATGGTCTGAGTTCTAAGTTTTTCTAGCAAGTAATTATTTATAGTATCAATTTGTTTGTGGAAAGACCAAATGCTTCTGTGGGCTACAAACGTTTTTGTAAGATTGTATTAATCTCTCTTGGGAGGCTTTCTCATTAATACAAATATATATAGTGTGTACAATGTAGAATCTTAATACAATAGGATCCTATATTTACCATAATTATATATCACTAATAATTATAAAACATATGGGGAATATATATTATAATATTCCCTAATACACCCCCTCAGTTAGAGCGGGAGGAGGACAGGCGCTGAGACTGGATCTGAAGTCGAGGAATAGCTGTCGAGGAAGTACTTTTGTGGAAATGTATACGAAGAAGGCACATGCAACACCTTAACATGACGGATAGCAACTTTATCCCGAACAAAGTGTATTTCCATCTCTATGTGTTTGATTCGCTGATGCTGAATCGGATTATGAGATATGTTATCACAATACACTAAAGACGTCTTACGCAAGGGACACTGGAGCTCCATAAGAAGATTTCGGAGCCAGCAGATCTCAGTAACGACATTTGCAACGCCTCTATAATCTTCTTCTGCACTCGAACGTGATAGGGGGCTTGACTCTTGGAATACCATGAAATGAGATTATCCCCTAAGAATACACAATAGACAGAGGTGGAACATCGCGTGTCCGAACTTCCTTTCCAATCTACATCTGTATATGATAACAACCTGGTCGGTGCAAAAGGGTAGAGATGCAATCCATAATCAAGAGTGCCCTTAACATATCGAATAATACGCTTAAGAGTAGTAAAATGGGGCTCCGTGGGAGCATGCATAAACAGACACACCTGCTGAACAACATAACCAATATCAGGTCTGGTGAAAGTAAGATATTGAAGTGCATCTGCAAGACTCCTATAGAGAGTGAGATCGGACATTGGATCACCAACAGCATTGAGCTTTGATTTAGAGTCAATCGGAGTGGGCATGATCTTACAGTTTGCCATTTTAACATTGTATACAATCTCCTCTGCATACTTACGCTGACATAGAAACAAAGTATATGCAGATCTAGTCACTGATATCCCCAAGAAATAGCTCAACTTTTCCAAATCAGTCATAGAAAATTCGATTTTGAGTAGTGCAATGATCTCATTTTTCAACACATCAGAGGAGGCAGTAAGAGCAATATCATCCACATATAGCAACAAATAAGCAATACTACCACCTCTATGAAAAATAAAGTGAGAGAATTATCATACCTATTGCATTTGTATAATGTAACTAACAGAGTTTTCATACCACGCTCTAAGGGCATGTTTCAAATCATAAAGTGGCTTACGAAGACGACATACATAATGAGTGATCTCCGGGTGGACAAAGCCTGGCGGGCTGGTGCATGTAAATAGTTTCTTTCAAGTCCCCATGTAAAAAGACATTCTTTACATCAAGCTGATGAATCGGTCAATGCTTACCCATAACAATGCTCAGAACTGTTCAAATGGTAGCCGATTTAACAACCAGACTGAATGTCTCACTACAATCAATACCTTCCTGCTGATATGTACCATTAGCCACAAGGCTCGCCTTATACCACTCCAAATCACCACTGTCTCTAAATTTGTGATGAAAGAGCCACATGTATCGGATAACATTCACCTCATCCGGTCTAGGAACCGGTCCCAAGTGTGTTGTTTCTTTAAAGCAGTAAATTTGTCACACATGGCCACATTCCAATTAGGGTGGCTAATTTTGTGTTTGTATGGATTGAGGATATAGTTTGGGTTGATAGGTTAAAGTGTACTTTGGGTTTGAAAATCCTTTGTTGAGCACGAATTTTCATTTTGTGTGTGGGGACAGGTGCGGGCTGGGGACTGGTCAGGGTTAGGGACTGGCAGTGGGGTAAATCGGTGGTGGAAGGGTGACCAGTGGGTGTCGGGTAAGTGGGAACGATTGGCGATAGTCTAGGTGACTTGATGGTGGTCGGTAGGGGTCGGGTAATGTTCGGTGACTTATGGGTATGTGGATTTGGGTTCTGGTTTCTGGGATAAGTGGATCTTGGGTTGGGGTTACCGATGGTGGAGTGGGTGGCTGGTGAAGATGTTTGTGGGGTCGTGAGATGGTGGTGACTATGTGTTGTTGGTGACTGGTAGTTTCTGTGAGTGGGGTTTGGCCGGAGTGATGATGACAAGGTATGGTCGGAATGGGACGGCAGCGATGGGGGATCGACCTGGTTGGGTACCGATGTGTCGGACAGTGTAGTGACAGTAGATTGGTCTGCCGGAACAGTGGAAGTAACTGTTGGAACAGTTGTGGTGGACGAACCGCCGGAGAAGTGGGGTTGTGACTTAGAGCATGCTAAACGAGAGGGATGCATCAAATTCGTCCATAAAGGTGTAATCCGTGTTTTGGAATAATTGAATGTTTGCAAATGGAAAAATTACTTAGTTGAACGTGACATGGCGTGACACTAGGATTTTACGGGAAGACAAGTCATAGCACAAATATCCCTATGATTGGATGGGAATCCTAAGAAGACACATGGGGTGGTGCGGGGTGCCAGTTTATGAGTGGCCGTAGGCTAGATTTGGATAACATAGGTAATCAAAAATTCGTAGGTGATCATAGGAGGGGATCCGACGGAATAATATTTCGGTGGGTGTCCAATTTTATAGGGTGTGAGTAGGCAAAATATTAATAATATATTCGGCCATTTTGACTGCGTAAACCCAAAAAGAGGGGGGAGAAGCATGAAAAAAGATAGTACGAATCATGTTATTGATGGTGCGAATGATTCGTTCTGCCTTACCATTTTTAAAGGAGGTGTGGAGACACGAAAATTGAAAAACCATGCCATTATTAGTGCTAAATTTGTGGAAGGTGGAATTATTGAACTCACGACCATTGTCACATTGAAATGATTTTTTATATCTTTTTCAAATTGTGTTTTGATATAGACACGGAATTCAAAAACCTTGGCAAGACTTCGGATTTAAATTTAAGTGGGTAAACCCAAATAAAGTGAGAAAAATCATCTAAAAATGATATAATATTTATGCTCATTGAGCTAGTAATGGGAGATGTCCATAAATCAGCATGCATAATGTCAAACGTAGAAAATGTAACACTTAACGATGACTGGAAAGGAAGACGAACATGTTTGCCTAAAGGGCAAGAAAAGTAATGTTGGGCAAGTTCCACATTATTACAACGAATAAAGTTTTTGCTTCTAAGAAAATTAAAAACAGGAGCGCCTGGGTGTCCGAGTCTATTATGTCAAGTTGATGGAGAGATAGCAGTGAGGGAGATGTGTGAGCGGGGACTGGCAGCGGAAGATGATGAGAAAGGATAGATGTCGCATGTGCTATTGCATCTCGTAAGAAGTGTCCCCGTACGTAGATCCTTCATAGAAAAACCAAATGGGTCAAACTCAACAGACACGGAATTGTTACGAGTGAATTTCCTAACATATATTAATTTTTTAATGATGTTGGGAGCATAAAGGACATTATTCAGAGAGAAAGGCAGGTGAGGTGATTGGGTGTATGCTGTACCATACCTTTGAATCAGAATGTGAAGACCATTTTCAACCGTAATAAATTGAGAATACTTTAAACGAAATAACTCAGAAAGGTTACCTGAGGAGCGGGTGAGATGAGATGTGGCTCCAGTATCCATGTACCAATTTTCGTCGGGCTTATGCAGGTTTAGTGAGCTGAAATCTTGGCTCAAGTCGGTAGGGGCCAAGACGTGAGGAGTGGGCTGCTGGTTGGCCTGGACTATATAGGCATGTTGAGGCAGAGGTGTCGGCGAGCGTGGAGTGCAGTCCGATGCCAAGAGGCATGGCCGCCATCGCCATAATAGGCCGATCATCGAACGGAATGAGGCCCAGCCAAATTGGTTGGTCCACTGACCCCAGTTGGCATGTTGGTTGGGTTGTTACTGGCAAGACTTTCCATCGCGACCGCAGCCTTTGTCGCGGCCTCTGCCGCCTCAACCACCGTCGTGGTTGCCCCATGGTTGGTTGTCCAGTGGTGGCGGTTAGGCGGCGATGGTGTCATTCATCACCGGATTTGCAACCGCGAACGCCTTTTGATTGTTCATCTTGTTTGGCACGTCGGGTTTCCTTCAAAAGTAATTGTGAATGTGCCTTGTTGAAACTCGGTAGTGGCCTAGTGGGTCGGCTTGTTGAATCATAGTCGCGAGAGTATCATATTCACCTTTTGGTAAGCCAACAACCAGTTGTAAGACCATTTTGGTTTTAGACACAGGTGTCCCCACGTTGGATAGTTGATCCGCAACTAGTTTCAATTGTTTGCAATATTCTGACATGTTTGCAAAATTCTCGAGACATGTATTGTTGAATTGTTCCTCCAAATACACGGCATGAGTATGTTTGTTGTCCTAGAATATTTCCTCCAAACGAACTCATAACTCACGAGCCGAGGCACCTGTTTTCATGATTGTATGTAGCAAGTCTTTAGAGATGGTGCCATGAATTCAATGTTTGACGATAGCGTCCAGACGACGCCATGTCGAGTCTGCAACGTCTAGAGGGCGAGGGATAGAGTCGCTGATATGGTCAAGCACGTTATACGCGCATGCGTGAATGTAAAATATTTCAACCCGCGAGAAATATTGATCATCTTCTTGATCAAGAATTAAGGGAATGAAATTTTTTATATTTGTGACGGTGAACGCCGGGTGGAAAGAAGAGGTGGACGAGGGAGGGGGTTGTCAAAGACGACGGTGGAGGAGGCGGAAGCCTATAGAAATGTGGGAATAGACATGGTGGTATAGACGAAGAACAGGAAAAACAAAAAAAATCAAAGAACTATAGGAAACAGTAGTGTTCTGTCTTTTTCGTCTTTGGAGGACGTGCCTATAGACCCTATACTATGTCAGGAAGTATAGGCAAAACAATAGTGTTTCTGTGGATGACGTGCCTATACGATGTCGGAAGATATAGGCAGATTTGCTGGAAAAGAAAGAATTGTTGTCGTTGACCGATTGGGTGGGGGCGGTGGTGGCGGAAAAGAAATAGGGTTTAGGTGATTCTCTAATAGTTTTCTTTGATACCCAAAATTTAGGAAAATCTTGAATTAATTGTACTTAACCATTCGTTGAGGAAAAACTATATTGTATAGTTGATGAAATTGCTGCTGATTTCATAAAGATGATATGTAAGATTCAATCCCTTATTTGTGTATGAATCATTATTAAGCATTGAATTCAGTTCATCGCTTATTTTTTCTGTTATATTTATTTGGAACTCAACATTTAGGACAATCATGATTAAACTATATTGTACATTTTGCAGGGGCCAAACATTCCATTCTTTAGTACAGGGTTCTTTAGTAAAATCCAGAATCATCGATTGAAGATGTTGCTAGTTTATCATTATGCACAAGACCACATAAGGAAGACCATAGCACAAATTTTCATCACTCATTGATCCATAGCTTTTCAAACTTCCTCCACAAAATGGGGCGAAACAAGACTTTCAGTGTACAGACTAAATAGAATTACATAACCATGATGGATCTGAACATGGGGATGCTTGAAAGTGTTGTGTTGAATTATATAGCAATAAACTTGAACCATGTTGCAGTAAAATTTCAACTGTATGGGAGATGAAAACTGGCAAAATCAAATGCTCACGAGTCATCGAAGCCACCTTAATCCAGGACTCCACAAGTCCATACACCTTCATTACCCACACATCCATCTGGACCTTATAACCGTCACAAACACTTAATTTACCACCTAAAGTCCCTAGTTCCCAATAAAAATTACCATGAACAAGATCAGGCACTGCTACATTTCCATGTCTTGTCTACAAGGTTTAATGAAAAAGTAAACCACGAGTCATTCTTTTCACTAACACCAGTGGCCATCCAATGAAGTCTTCCGTTTACAAATTTATCAAGATCGTTGCGAAATATAACACTTGGGTACTCTTGAATCCTTTCCCAATAATTACTTCTTAGACTATAAACCCTAAATTCATTATGAAACTCGTAGTCACTGTGTGGTCTTCCTACAACTTCCACAACTTTGTAATCATCTTGACACTCATTGTAACCAAAACCATAAGCCAGATACAAATTATTATACACATTACTTCCGAAAAATGGCAATTTTTTCAACTTTCTTTAAACGGATTGAAAGTATGTATGTCCTAGAACAGTCATTTTAGGGACAATGTACTTGAACACATTCATATTATTAATAAGATTAATATAATTTGTCATTTCAACTATTGAATTATGATTTTGATTGCTTGTGATTATTCATTAATGTGCATCCCTTGACTTTACGTTGTCATTTATAAAGTGAGATATTAATGATAGAACGTAACTCTCAAAATAGTCTTGACTGATGATCATTGAGAATGAAATATCAATGATATATTATAAGTCAATATGTGGTCTGCATCAAATTCTTAGAGAATGTAGTATGTCTCACTTACTACTAGTATGATTACTAGTGATGGACACATAGATACTCTTATAGGGTATTGGTATACTCTGCTGATAAATTATTTGTTATAAATGTCTAGAGTATTATCAACATGTGGGATATAGAGGTCATTTGACTTGAGGTAAATACACACCTAATTTACAGAGTAATGTACTTTGACCCTGTCATAAGCTTAAATTCCTTATAGGATAAGACATGACTTGAGTTGGGTATATTGCGATGTAAACAAAGGTGTAGTTGAGCCAAGAATAGGATTCATTCCTCGATTGGATATTCGAGAGAGAACACTCAGCTTCTCAGTAATATTAGGTCGACCAAGTCATTGGCCAATGCAAAAGACATATTTAGGATATGGTTTAGTTGTCGACTAATATAGATGAGATGAAGTGATCAAGCTATTTGGATAGACACATGGAAAATCCTAAACTTGATCGAGTGTGTCGCGAATGAAAGGAATTTATCATCTCACATAAAGGTTGTGTTTATAGGAGTCATGTAAACGTACTTCACATATTGAGTTCATCATATGGCACAGTCTAGGAGTTCTGTGTGAACCTTAATTTGATTAATGTCGATGTGTGAAGGCCTAAAGGGTGACACAGTCGATTGTCTTTTCGGTCTAAGGGTATATTGAGAAAGTATAAAATATTCGATTTAGAGTCGAGATATTTTAACCAATAATAAATTATGGGATAATTTTCATTTGATGGAAATTATTTAATTAAGTCAAAGTATAGATTTTGAATTTAATTAAAATTAAAACGTGCAGAAATATTAAAACAATGGGAGGCACCGCTACTACCGAGGTCGAGCCGGTGCAAGATTTGAGTGGTTCGCACTTACCAGCCCACTGCATCTCGGATTTTGGGTCAGGTTTTAAGCCTAATCCCAATTTGATTTGTACAATTTTTCCCCTATATATTCGGCACTTAACCCAGAATTTCATAACACTTATTTCATACTTTCTGAACTTAGAGTTCAGAGAATAAAATCCTCTCAAACCTCTGCCAAGATTTCATAGTTTTCCTTACATAGGAATATACCACAGCAAAGGCTTGCGGTCTAAAGGATAATCGCGTGCGCTCCCTCTAGTAGAGACTTCAGATAACACAAACTGTTAGTCTACTTTTATCTTTGCAGAATTTCAATTGTAACGCAATCATACCAGACGAATTGTTGGGATAAGTAAGTTAACAAAATTTTAAACTTTCGCTGTGTCTTACTTATGTGTTTTAGACCCAATAAAACTCTACACGGATTCCATAGAAATAGATCGCCAGAACAATCTATACAAAACAACCCATTACACGAACCCACAACACTATAGTGAACAAATGGTTCTTTGCAAGGAAAATCAAGCTCATCAGATATATGGGGAGATTCTTGATACATAATTGGATAAATAGAGCAATTGTAAAATCTTAGGCTATACTCATTAGAGGTAGTAAAGAGAAGACTGTAGCGAGCATAATCATGTTTCTTGGTTGAAAATTTTAAATGGGTTCTAATGAATTGGGAAGTTGAGACGAGAGAAAGCAAAGATTTAGAAACACACCTCATCCTCAACAAGGATTTTACAGGTAGCCTTAATAGTATTTCAAATATTATTTCTTGGGGCAATGGTCCTCAATCATGGGACATTGATGTTTATGCCAAGAATTCCATCTGTGTTGTCTCTCAAAATCAGAAGTTTCATACATATGGTAGTAAGAAAGGGTTTTGGCTGAGTTGAGCTTTCTAATATTTGGTCACAACTCACAATGAAAAGAGTTCTAAAAATTAAATAATCCATGTTTTTGCAAGGTTAAAATTTTAAACGAAAAAGGGTCAAAAATGCCCTTATGGGTAATAATTCTATCAAAATTGACCCACCTTTTTAAATATAACAAAAAATGACTCAACCTCATCTCTCTCGTTCTCTTCCTCTCTCTCTCGTGCTGCCCCCACCACTGCACATCCATCGTCGCCGTCGGAGAAATCCTCCTCCTATCTCACTCTTTCTCCTCCGCAAACACTAGATCTAGTACACCCGCAGTGATCAAGAACGCCGGTGAAACCCTAGATCTAGTTCGCCTCTTACTGCTACCAAAACCTTAGATCTATTCCGCCGGCGGTAGCTAGACATTGTTAGCCACCTCTCTTTTGTCTTCTCCACTACTCCGGCTAACAGAAGCAACCTTCGACAACCACTACGTTGCTGGCAAACAACCATTGACAGGAACTCCAAATTTTACAAGTTATGTTGATGCAAAGAGAGGCTCTGGAGTCCCTTGAAGTTCACATAAGAAAGCATACGGCATTTGGAGGAAGAAGACAAGTTTGTAATTTGACTGAGATTCGCAGACACCATCTATAACACGGTCTGTGAATCACAGATCATGCTGGCAGGTGACTTTTGGTCAATTTTGGCTATTACTGCATTTGGAGGTTTTGGTCACTTTTGGGCATAGCTTGTAATGCATATTATAAATAGATGCCTTGGTTATTTTGAGAAGGCTTAGCTTTGATGAATATTGATTGAGAGTGAGTCTCTTACTATCTAGATTGTAGTGTTAGGATAGTGCTCCTGCATGAGTGTAGAGATTACTATAGGATTAGTCTTTAATATCTTAAATTGAACCTTTCCATGAATCTATCCAAATGATAATTCAAGCATGAGTGGTTTGTGATCATTCACTTGATTTCAACCCCTTCTTTCTTCCATTCTCGTCTCTAATTCATCTATCAACTCTATCTTACTTTGTGTTATTTAATTTCGCGTTTATCCCAAATCGATTCGTATCAATGGGTCACAGAAATCAAAAGTATAACAAAAGTATATGCAACACGGTTTCTCTTTTCACAACAGTACATACTTTGAAGTAATCAAAATGACATTGGATTAAGTTGAAATAATCAAGAAAAACATTAATAGTTCGTCATCTGCATACTCATGCAACTTTAGAATTGTAACACACACGTCTATGAAAACAGTACCCCTTCTTAGAGCTTTTACTCATTAGCATTCTGTAATGAAACTCAATTTGTCCTAAATTAACTATGATGACTAAGAACGGATAGAAAATTGTCTACTGCTTACAGCAATACTATATAAGCTCTTCCCACCTGATTTTGTCTGCTTGAATTAATTGACAAAATAATATGGCACTCCAACTCTCAAGCTTGTGCTGCCCTGCAGAAGGTAGTATTCAAACCAGCAGTTTCTTTCCATAATAAGCATGTTGGGCTGCATTCGAACCATCGAGTCAAAGACAATTAGTTATGAATAAAACTTTGGAGGAACTTCCAAGTTGAATTTAAGATTCTAAAAAGTCAATTTTGTTGGTGTCACCAACTTTTGTAAAGGATGAATTTTTGAAAGAACCAACTCCCACCATAAGTGTCATACTAACATCCATATGACTTTGTTCCATTTGATGATCCAGCTGTCTGCCCAAGAGCCAAAATTTTCTATGATACACTCATTGAACCATATCTTTCAAACTTGCTGCACAAAATGTGGCAAAACAAGACTTTCAATGTACAAACTGAACTGAATGTCATAACCATGATGGACCTGAATCTGAAGATGATTGAAAGTGTTATGTGTTGAATTATACAGCAATAAACTTGAATCGTGCTGCAATAAAATTTCATCATTCTGGGAGATGAAAATTGGCGAAATCGAATACTCCATAGCGGTAAAATAAGGGATTGAAGCCACATTAGTCAATGACTCCACAAGTCCATACACCTTCATTACCCACACATCCATCCGGACCTTATAACAGTCACAAAACACGCATAGATTACCACCTAAAGTCCCTAATTCCCAATCAAAATTACCATGAACAAGATCGGACACTGCTACATTTCCATATGCCTTGTCTACAAGGCTTAATGAGAAAACAAACCATGAGTCGTTCTTATCACTTACACGAGTGACGATCCAATAAAGTCTTTTGTTTATAAATTTAGCAGGATCGTTGCAAAATATAACACTTGGGTACTCTTGAATCCTTTCCCAAGAATTACTTCTTAGACTATAAACCCTAAATTCATTATGAAACCCCGTAGTCACTGTGTGGTCTTCCCACAGCTTCCACAACTTTGTAATTATCTTGACATGCATTGTAACCAAAACCATAAGCCAGATACGAACTATTATACACATTACTTCCGGAAAATGGTAAATTTTTCAACTTTCTTATAGACGGATTCCATAGAAATAGATCGCCAGAACAATTTATACAAAACAACCCATTACATGAACCCACAACGCTATAGGGAACAAATAGCTCTTTACAAGGAAAATCAAGCTCATCAGATATATAGAGAGATTCTTGATACATAATTGGATAAAGAGAGTAATTGTAAAATCTTAGGCTATACTCATTAGAGGTAGTAAAGAGAAGACTGTAGCGAGCATAATCATGTTTCTTGGTTGAAAATTTTAAATGGGTTCTAATGAATTGGGAAGTTGAGACGAGAGAAAGCAAAGATTTAGAAACAATCCCTCTACCTCTGCGTACACTCTACCCTCCCAGACCTCACGTTGTGGGATTTCACTAGGTATGTTGTTGTTGTAGATTCCCTCATAACTTATACATGTATTAGTTATGCGGGGTTTTAAATTGTAACCCAAACACACTAATTTTATACATGAATAACTCATCTCATAACTAGCTACCAAACATTGTATTACTTATGCAGGATTTTAATACATGAATAACTTACTCTTAACCATCTACCTAACGACCCCTTATTACTTTCATATCCTCAAAAATAGTATAGGAATATACTGATATGGTATCATGGAATACTATTTCAGTCCTTCTCTTGGTCTTTCATGATACCATTATGGTATATAAATATATTGAGATGGTATTATGGAGGATTATATTCATTTACTCAAAAAGACACTTTCTCGAAAAAAAACTCTCTATGATACCATTATCTTATATACATATGTTGTGATGGTATCATGGAAGACTGTGCGGAGGTATGAGAGGTTGGCTATGGATGGGTTCAGGGGGGTAGAGATAGGCCGAAAAAGTATTGGGGAGAGGTGATTTGACGGAATATGGGCGCAGATGCAACTTACTAAGGACATGACCTTAGATAAGGGGTTGTGGAGTATACTGATTAGGGTAGTAGATAGTCGAGCATAGTCCTACTTAATTTTACAAACGGGTAGTAGTAGTGTTATTGTTGTAAGCATGCTTAGCCTATTTGACTAATAGGTGCAGTATTGTTTTATACTTCTTTGTAATTTGATTTATGTTGTTACGTGTCCTTTAGTGTACTTTGTTTAGCTTATTTTTTTACCGGATCTGACTGTTTTTGTCGTTGCAATGTTATTGCTTATGCTCTGTCTTGAGCCGAAGGTCTCTCAGAACTGTCGCTCTACCTACCAAGGTAGAGATAAAGTTTGCGTACACTCTACCCTCACCAGACCTCACATTGTGGATTTCAGTGGGTATGTTGTTGTAGATTCTTTCATAACTTATATATTAGTTAAGTGTGTTTTTAAATGGCAACCCAAACACACTAATTTTATACATGAATAACTCATCTCATAACTAGCTAGCAAACATTGTATTACTTATGCAGGATTCTAATACATGAATAACTTACTCCTAACCAGCTACCTAACGACCCCTTATTACTTTCATATCCTCAAAAATAGTATAGAAATATACTAATATGGTATCATGGAAAGACTATTTCAGTCATTCTCTTAGTCTTTCATGATACCATCATGGTATATAAATATATTGAGATGGTATTATGGAGGATTATATTCATTTATTCAAAAAGACACTTTCTCGGGAAAAAACCTCTATGATACTATTATCTTATATACATATGTTGTATCATGGAGGATTGTTTCAGTCTTTCAATGAGACACTCTTCAGTTTATGGTATCATCGTGATATATAAATATATTGAGATAATATCATGGAGTATTGATTAAGTTCTTCTCTTAGTCCTTCATGATATCATCACGATATATAAATACACTGTGATGGTATTATGGAGGAAAAGTTTTGAGGCGAGGGGTACTCAGGTAATTAGATTTGGTCAGTTGGGTAAAAGGCCAAATAAGTTTACGAAGGGCATGAGACGGGTAATTATTTTACTTTTTAGGGGTATTTAGTGTTGTCTTCCCTATTTAAATTAGGGTATTGCCGTTATCTTTTTAAACTATAACATTTCTTATTTAAAACTTCTTGCATTATTAGGTGGCATAGAGTGACTTAAGACTCTTTATAATGTCTGAAAGATGCAAAAAAAGCATTCAGGTGGTGGCATTTTAAATTTATTTTTTGAAATTAATTATTCTTGGTTCTTATTTCTTTTATTTTGGGATTGGTTGAATTGCTGATTTTATATAAAAGGTTCTCGGGTACTGTACTCGGTATGGGATAACAATTTTGGTGCTACTAATTCGCGACTAAAATAATAACGTGACAAAGACGTTCTTCTAAGCAACTTTTTTTCTAAAATCCTTTAAGAAAATCAAGGTTAAAAATAAGAGATTATTCAAGTTTAATCCAATGAACAAAACATTTAGTCGATATTTAATTCTTGTATTATAGTTCCAACATTACAGTTTTCAGTATAACTTGTTTATAAACCAGATATACACTACAATAACAAGTACTCTCCTAATTTAAGCAAGGAATTTAACATCTGCACATTTGTATCACTTATGAAGTAATTCAAGTAAATATCTTTAACAATCATTAACTAGTAACTTAATACAAAAAGCAATTAACATGTTATAATAATTTATAGTTTGTCCATCATATACTAAGTCTTGCCCATTTTAAAAGGTAAATAAGAACTAGCCAGAAACAAAAGTACATATAATGCTTTAGATCATAAGCTATATACTTTTTTATTCTTCTCCAACAGCATGCATACAGTATATCTTACCATTCATTTGAGCTAGTTCTACTGGTCCTGTGACCCTTCAAATCCACCCAAAATTTCATTGCACTTTTGGAAAAGGTTAGCCAGCTGAAGTGACAAATCTGGACTGTCAATGGCACTGAGATTTTGTTGATAATGACTCTTCCATCCCTCATCCATGGAATATTTCGCATTAGTGGCCACAACAGTCTCATCCAGACCACCAACTTTGTGCTTATACTGAATGCTAGAAGAAACAGGACTTGAAGCGCACAAGATTTCAGAAAGGACCACTTGACACTTTTCAGAACCAATATTGACTTCATCAACCTCTGGATAAGAGTTACTATCTGTGATACCTTTGAGAAATGCTTCTTCTTCTACATCAGACCTGCACGTTGAGTTTTCCTTGGGTAATGACTTCATCTCAGTATCGGACTGCAAAGGCAACTCCTGGAATGACATATGATGTGGTTCACCTTCAAAAAGTCTAACGTCATCAGAACTTTCTCCCATGAACTTTTCTGAACCATCAAAGTTTGTTAAGAGGTAGTTCACGTCAGAGTTGAACAAGGTTCTACTATGGACTGCATAGTCATATGCAGCCTGAGCATTAGACTTGTACATGAATACAATTTGAAATGTTGCTGATCCCCAAGAGATACGGCTAGCTGATTCATCAAATGGCCCAAAATATGCAAACTTGGCGTTTATTTCTGAAGCTGTTGGAAGCACGGTTTGAGAAGGGAACTTTATTACCAGCATTGTTGGTTCAGCTTTCCTTGCAGGCTCCTCAGAAAAATTCCTTTCAGACTTCACTTGCAACGTTGATTGGATGTCAATATCAGCCCCTTCTTGGGGTGTCAAAAAATTTTGGTCACCATACTTCTTTGGCATATGCAAGGACTTCAAGCCCCCCAACTCGTCTTTTCTAGTCTTATCTTTGTCTTGGCATTTCAAGAGAGTCCGCTTTTTGTAAGTCTTCTCATATTCATCCGGACAACAACTCTTTTGGTAAAAGGTTGATCGGGATTGCTTCAACTGCTCAAATGCACCAGCAGCATTTCCCAGTTCTGCTCCATAAAATGGATCACATGCAGAAGCTAGCAAATCGGATAAAAGGCCACCATTTTGTGGAGTTGCGTAGTCATTAAGCCCGTTATTATTCTTCTTTCCACCAGTTTCTCCACCTGATTTTGCTACTAGATTGGCAAACGTAGCATCTTTTTGGAACTTACCTTTCTGCCCTTGGTCATCTGGTGCAGACTCTTCCATCCTCTTCCTTTTAATTTCTCCTTTACATGACTCCTTGGAGTAATCCCATTGATCTTCAAAAGACTTTTCCTCTTCTTTGTTTACAGACGCATCAAAAAGAAGGGTAGGACATTTGAAATTTTGCAATTTCTCTTCTGTTATCATGATAGGCACATCGAGTGCTTGGGAATTTTTACATTTATCCTGTATTTTTGATACCTCTGACCTACTATTATTCCTCTCTAGACCAGCAATTCCAGTAGATGTTAAAGATACTATTGGTCCATTTGGGGTTTCAGCTTCTACCTGAGCACCAATAGTACCTGCAAGAACTTACATAGTTTATCATATCTACCACAATATCTTTAGCTCTTCATAACTGTAAAGAAATAAATCATCGTTTGTACTCTATTTAGATATGCAATACTAATGTGTATTCTAGAAAAAAGAAATATTCAGTAGAATGTGCGTCGAATATGTGAAACTAAAATAGGTCCAATTAAGTAAGCACTTAGGAGGAGACGATAAAATCAAACTGACCATGAGACTGAATTCTGTGACAACTATTTTACGTAGTGAAGTATTGGATTCAAGACACCTAGAAAGGACGTGTTGTTAATCCACAATTACATTATTTTCATAATACAACAACAACAACATACCCAGTGAAAATCCCACAATGTGGGGTCTGGGGAGGGTAGAATGTACACAGACCTCATAATAGAATGGCAGTAATGTTTTGCTGGACAGATATTGGTCTTACTTTCAAATGATTAACAGAGCAAGCACGTCAAAGTTTCTAGCTCGCCATAATACATTGGTCGCCTCCTATTAACATCCACTTTATGCTTCAGAAAAAAATTATGTTTGTAAGGGCAATAAAATGCAATGTCCAACCAAGCTTGATCTCGAATCTATATTATATACTCTCGAGGTAAGTGACCTATTTAGCATCTGAATTTTCTCAAAAAGATGATTTTGTTTCTGGCATAAACAAGAAAAAAACACAATTACAATGGCCTAAAAGACAAATCATGCCAGAGGAAATTTTGATTGATACCTTTAAGTTGATTCCCGACTTTTGAAAAATCTGTAGGATCCTCTGGGCTTGAGCCTTTCGCTCCAAATGCCTGATCGTAGGTCTCATCACCTTTTTCAAATTCATCAAATGCCTGATCATAGGTCTCATCATTCTCTTCAAAAACTACTTTTCTGTAAGCAGTAACCTTTGCTCCGTTAATTATCCCATAAACATTCTGCAAAGATCTTGGAGACCTGGCCAACTGCTTTACAAATGAAAACATCCCTTGTGGCTGGAAACCATCTCTAAATTTTTTAATCTGCTTTGATGAATAAATGGTCCCAGGTGCATCCCCGCTCGCAACAACTTTATAAAGCCCTTCATTTATAGGCTGAAAATTACCTTGGCAGAAGCAAGTCAAGCCAAGTGCTGCTCTCTTTTTCAGCTCATCAATAGCTTCTTCAACTCCCACAATGAAAGTTTGACGTTTTGACTTTATTGACTTCTCCTCAAAATGAGGTTCAAAAGGGATGATTTGATCATGATCAAGCCACGCATAACTACAATCACCATAAAAGGCGACTATAACTAAACCATCATTTCTCATGTCACGGCATAGTGGCAGAGGTACTAGATTCTCGTCGTATATTTGTCCTGGCCACCACGGATGAGACGCTACCTTTGCCCAAACCAGGTCTCCAAAGCCTAATCTATTCTTTGATTCTCCTTCTTTTAAGGAAGTTAGCATAGTACCTTCATAGAATTCCTCTTCCTTGACACCAATTGACGAGATCAAATTGTCAGTTTCAACACCACAACTTTTACCATTAAAACCCCTAAACTCAACCTGACTGCACATGTCTACAGAGACAAATCCTGACCTTTTGATTTGTCACTTACTGTTTTCAGTGAACTGCAGTGAAACCAAGAATTAGAACTTCCCATAATATGACAACAAGGTTAGTATCGTGGTTTAGAGAACAAGAAAATCAAAACCCTTAAAAAACACGTGTCAGAATCTCCCAACACATCTTTAGTTTCTTTCACAAATCCATGATCACAAAATTATGAAAATTAAGGGTGTGTTTGGTATGGAGGAAAACATTTTCTGGAAAATATTTTCAATTTTCCCATGTTTGTTTGGCCAAAATTTTGTAAAACATTTTCTCTAGGAAAATAAATTCCTAAAAAATGAGGAAAATGACTTTCTGCGAAAACAAGTTACATAAGTGATAAGTTCTTGTCTCCTCCCCACCCATCCACCGCCCTCAAGTCCTCAACCCACACCCTTTGGCCAACCCAGCCCACGTCACCCCCAAACCCACACTCCCCACTTCATTCCACCCCATAGTGTTTTGTTTCATTACATGCAAATGCACTTGGAATAATATTTTTTCCTTCCATATCGAACACTAGAAAATAAGTAAGAAACTCACTTGTTTTAAAAGAAAACATTTTCCTTCGTACCAAACACACCCTAACCCTTACTTGCATCCAGGTCTAACCAAAGAAGTCCATGAAGAAAATGCTCGAACAAACAAGAAATACACAACACACACACACATTTTATAACTTCACCAAAATGCAAGACTAAGATATACCCACACAAGAAAGCTACAAAACTAGGTAAACCAAATCCCTGAGGCCCAATTTTCGAGCACTTCCATTGTAGTAATTTTTTTCTGAGAATAAAACAACGAAACATCACATTTACAACTTAAAATAAAAATAAAAAGTAGTTAAAATACCTTCATAGAGGGTGTTAGAGAGGGGGAAACGAAGAGGCTACGAAGAAGCAAAGTTCTCTTTTTTGCAGTGTGCTCTGTTAGACCATGGCAGGGAACATTGTCCCGATAATTTGAATGGCAAGTTCACGTGGAAATAATTATGAATTATTATTTATTTTTTAATAAAAAATAAATAAAACATCAAATTTTATATTTTTCAAGATCTATAAAAAGAGATTAAGTTTACTTCATTTGGACACCGAAATATTTTAGCTATTTTCTCCAAATTTTTATATTATTCCAAATTATTTGCTATTTTTTTTAATATGGATTCTAATTAAAATTTTAATCTTCCTCCAAATTTTATATTTTCTAACTAACTACAAAATCTCAATATTCAACGTCCACAAAATTCACAAAATATGTCATCCAATTTTCAAATGTCATGTCAGCTAATTTGGTATGCAATATCCGTATAACCGAAAAGTTTGGAATTTGGCAAAAGTTTGGAACAATCGAAAATTAATTTTCAATTTGTGATTTTAATATTATCAATATTTTAGTGTGTTTTTTATAAATGGTACGATTAATTTATCTTCATTAATAAAATCATGTATTGTTGTGTTTTAATATTATAATAAATTTGATAAGTGTCAAAATTAAATGAATATAAGTAATTTATAATTTCATTATTATATGTGTAATAATATGAATTACAAGAATAATATCATATACAAACTAGAAAATGAGATACAATGAATATATATGGTGGGGTATATGTATTGATGTGAAGGAAAGAAAAAATAAATTATTTTATAAAATATTTTCTGTTATGAAGTGTATGTGATAAATAAAGATATTTAATGTTCAATTAATTAGTATTGTTGCATTGCCCGCCAGTCAGTGTGGCAGTTGGCACCATCTCATTGATTCTCATTATATATTTTGAGTTTCCCAAAATTTGTATGAGCCATTTCAACAATTTTTTAAAAACAATATACAGATAATAGTGAAAACACTTTTTTGCAAGCAGTGTTTGCATTTTCGAGTTTGAGTATCACCAACAATTTATCAATTGCACCTCGATTAGGACTTTATGGTGCGTGGTGTACCCTTTTTTTTTTTATTAAAATAGGGTGTCAAATGGCACTATTTGTGGATAATTTTAAAAAGTAATGTTCTTACCAAACGACTAAAAAAAGTGTCTAGTTCCTATGGGCTTAAAGCAGTAGCTATGATAAATTTAGACCATTCTCAAAGTTCAAGTACAAATTAGGGCCCTTTTTCCCTTTCCCAAAGAACTTGTACAAACAAGTCATTTAAATCTAAGATTTCCTTCATTTTGTCCATCTTATTAACTTGTTGAACCAATTGTTAAAAAAACCTCTGTTCTCTCTCTTGAATTTTGAAAGAACAACAAAGTTTCAAAGGTGAAGCTTTAACTTGGATTTAATTATTCAAGGGCTTTGTTTTGTGCTTTTAAATTCGTCTCCACTGAGGATAGGGGTTTCTGCGTGATGAATTATTTTTTTCCGAATTGGCTGAGGAAGCATTTGTGAGTGGGAGTTACTATTCTTGTCTTTTTCCATTAATTACTTTTGGTCCGTTCATCTTACACGAACACACCAGCATTTACTTCACTCGTTTTCCGACATCCTACGCTATGTGTCAACGTCGGACTCGATTTGAAAAAGGCAGCTGGTACTTAGCCTTTATTTCCTTCTGAAGACGATACTCGACACTTTCCTTTTATCTTTTCATCTTCTCTTTCATTGTGAGTTCGGGTACTGTAGGAGAAAAGGGTTTTTAGACCCCTTTTTGGGGTCGGAAACACCATTTATGGTGGTTCCGACTATTTTTTCGCTGGTTTCGTTTACATCGATGGGCGGAGTTCCTTCTAAGATCCATTTCTTGGTGTCTTCAAGCTGATTGGTTGGAGCTCCTTGCGTGTTTACCTGCTTTTCAAAAGTGTGGTCTCTCAAGCTTCCGCAAGTTTTGACATCTCTTTAAGCTTCGTTGTCTCATTTAACCACATCCTCGACGTTCTTTCTCCAGGTGTTTTCTTTCCTCTGTTAGTTTCCTTTTGTTCCGTGCTTCTGTCTGTTTCTGCCCCTTCTTCTCCCTTTGTCCTGTCCGTCTTAGCTTTAGTTTTGAGTTTGCTTTTACTTACATGCTTATATTTTAGTTTTGTTCTCGTTTAACCTGTTATAATCTTGTATCTTTTACTTACTGTTTTTGTTTGTTGTGTTTGGCATGCCTATCTTCCTCGTATTATTGTCTTAAACCCCTGTTCTTGACAGCTCTGAAACTAACTCCCCTAGATTTATGTGTATGGGTTTGGTTTAGAACTTACGGAGATTAACCTATGTTTGCTAGCTATAATGGGTAAATGCTCTCGTACTTGTATCTATGTGCTTGTATCTATGTGCTTAATGTTGTTGTCATTCCTGGTGGTTGCTGTTTTCGATTTATTTGCATGTCTGCATATCTACCTTATTTTCTCCTTAGTCGTTAATTTTTCTTAGTCAAACTTTGTTCTTGTTTCCCTTGTCTTGCTAGCTGTGTTCTATGTGCTTAGACCTTCATTTGCTTGTATTAGTTTAAATAACCGCCATTAATGCGCGAGTGTCCGTCATTAATTTCTAATTAGAGCCTTGCATGAACTACTGCTTTTTATTACTGTTCTTCGTGTTCTAGTTGTTCTTCATGGTATTCGTTGTTGATTTTATTTATTTTGTTGCTTGATCTTTTTAGTTTTTCTCTTTCATATTACCTTGTTTGTTTTTTTATTTTTCGCGTTTCGAACACGCTAAGCTATGTCCGGAGTCTGCTGGATGTCTGTTTTGGTAATGATAGCTGTCAACTCCACTGCCTGATTTGTCCTTTCAAGCAAAGAACGTGACAACTATTATTGCTTTTTTCTTATCTGTCTGTTGCCCTTTGACTTCTTCTTTCGTATCGGTTACTGTTATATATACTACTTTAATTTATGTATATATATATATATATATTTATATATTATATATCATTTAATATATAATATATAGCATATATATATATATATATATATTTACTTATAATATATATAGGTTACGTATTTCCCATGTTTGCCTATACTTTCTTATATATTATATATTTTATATTACTCTCTGAATATATAACGTTTCTAATACTTATATATTTTGATTATAATATAATATATATTATATTATATATTTTACTTTCCCTTTTGTATTGGATACTGTTGTCCTTCCTTTTGGTGCAGGTAAAGGCGGACAACTTAGGGCCCAAGCGGTGGTCCTTCAGAAGGCTTGGTCAGAAGGCTTGGTCAGCGTCCTTAGAGTGTTCACGGGTTAGTCGTTTGAATCAACGAGGCACGCGACAAGAGTCATCACATCAGAGACGCTATGTTTGGACAATACTACTACAGCACGACACGGTAGAAGATTGTAGTGGATCCATTGAACTTAGGCTGCGGTAACGCATGCCTATAGAAGTGTTCACGGGTCATCCGTTCGAACCAAAGGGGGCACGCGACGAGAGGTAACTCTTATCCTTGCTTGTTACATTCAATATTGCGTTTTTAATCCAGTATTTTTACTTTCTATATTTTGCTACGCAATTCTAGATTTTTCGATAGGCAAATCTAGGTTTTCTGATAGGCAACATACTAGGCCCTTGCAAACTTTGCATGTTTTTTTTTCTGTTTTTATATTATAGACTGGTGTGTATTATTAAGGAAGCCTTGTAATTTTCAACCGGGCATGTCCGGGTAATTTCTTCAACCTTCCTGAACTAGAGTTGTATAAATAGGTATATCTTTGTAATTCATAACCGGGCTTATCCGGGGACTTATTTACGCATTTCTTTGTTGTAATAGCTCTTTTCCCTGTATTTTCTTGATTTCTTGTATATGTTTTTTTCTTTGTAACTCCCTGATGCCAAAAAAAGGAATAAGGCTATCTTTTCACCTCTACCCATTCGTGTGGGGCAAGCTTCCATTGACATTTCTTCTGTCATGGAGTTTCCCCCGATTAGCAGACTTTCCACTTCTGAGGGGTCCCCCTCGACCTATCTACCTTTGATCCAGGATGCACTCGTTCTCCCTATGCACCCTGTGACGCTGTCAGTGTCTAACGCTGAGCCGACTGCTTCAGTGCAGTTAGTGGTTCCCATGAACCTCTCTTTAAGACCTTGTATTATTCGGGGTGTTCCAGACCCTTCTCTAGTCTCTTCCACAGTCTCACACACCCTTGGTTCGGAGGACTCTTTATCCTCCGACGAAGGGGACATTTCCACTACCATGGTGCCTCCAGATCTGCATATATTGCGACCAACCAGGATAAGGACATACATCTTATACTTAATCCTAAGGAAGCATGGGAAAAATGATTAAGAGTAATAGGGATGCCAATAACGGTTCTAAGCTTCATTTTGTAGACGAACCACATTGTGATGGTCCCATTGTTTTTTATGATGATGATTTTGACGAGTTATCCTCCACCTGGGGGCACCTTTTGGTAGGTTATTTTACTGGAAAATACCCAGAAGGGCCTGCACTGCAAAAATTATGTCGGTCGTGGGGTGTCAAGTATCGTTTTAGCATTCACAGTAGTGGTTGGATCTTATTCAGATTTGACTCAGCCGAAGATAAATTTAAGGTTATCAGTAAGGGGCCACATTTCGTCTATAGCACTGCACTCTTATTAAAGGATATCCCCAAGTGCTTCACCTTTGACACTCAGGAAATTTGTGTAGTTCCTCTTTGGGTTAGACTTCCTTCTCTCCCACTTGAACTATGGAACCCATCGGCGCTAAGTAGAATTCTCTCACGGGTTGGGAAACCAGTTGCCACTGATCTACTAACTCGTAAGAGAAATCAAATCTCTTATGCACGTGCTTTGGTCGAAGTGGACATCTCCAAATACCCTGTCCATGATATCAGGCTTGACATCGGCAAGAATGAGCCCGTTGTTCAAAAAATCTTGTATGAAAAATACCCCAGCTTCTGCACGTCTTGTAGGAGAGTTGGGCACTTGGATACTGAGTGTGAGGCGCATTCGGCGTCCACTAAAAGACGGGTTGAGGATAAGGGTCCCGCTGAGGACAATGGAGATGTGAGGAACAATATGGGTGGTAGGGCGATGCACTCTTACATTGCCACCCCCTACCTCACCCCCTCCATCCACAAAGCAGGTTATTGGCAAAGAGACATAGTTGACTCATTCAGGAGGTCGGCCCGGGGTCAATAAAGGTGGGAACTCTCGCGGTAATGGAGAAGTGTCGGTTATTCTTAGGGGACAGCCTTACGGGGTCCAAACCGAGGCTGGTACAGGTGGAGAGGTATCCGATTTTCAGGGGGGTCAGCCTTCTGGGGTCCAAACTGAGGCTGGTATAGGTGGTGAGGTATTAGATATTCAGGGGGGCCAGCCTTCCGGGGTACAAACTGTGGCTGGTACAGGTCTGCATGCAACTCAGAACTCCAGCGAAATTGGAGAAGTTTCGGTAGACCAGCCTGGGGGCACCCAAACCGGGGCTGGCACATGTGGGAAAAAGTCAGCTATTGATAATGGGGATAGTACTTCGTCAGATAAAACTGTGAGGACACATGATGTGGAAAGCACCAGTGCGCAGAATCCTTCTGCGATGTAATCCGTCGTTTCCCTGGACGACGGGTTCACCAAAGTGGGGAAAAATGATAAATCAGGTCCTAAACTTAAGAATACCATCTTGCCTCTTGGCAAGGCTGTTCTTACCAGGGCCCGAAGCCCCAAACAAAAGAAGAAGGGCAACCCCACGAACTCTACTGATATCTCGAAGAGGTCTGGCCCTCGAGGCTTATCGAAATGATTATCACCTCCTGGAACATAAGGGGCCTGCATGACCCCTCTAAAAAGGATGAGATTTGCGATCTCATCCAGAAGGAGAACATCGATCTTTTTGGTATCATTGAATCTAAGCTCAGTGCTCTAAAACTTGAACGTTTTATGAATTACGCTAGACTCCGGGGCTGGGCTTTCACTCACAACTTTGATAGGCATCCGGCTGGAAGAATCTTCATCATTTGGAACCCAGCCAAGGTTACTCTCACCACGACTGATTCTGATCCCCAAGCTATTCACTATAGTGTAACATGCAGGATATCCCATAAATCCTTCCATGTCACGTTTATTTATGGTATTCACTCTATTATTGCAAGACGTCTGTTGTGGCTCTCTCTAAGGAATTACGGACATAACTTGAATCAGCCTTGGCTTGTCTTAGGTGACTTCAACATCGTCATAAAGGGGGATGAAAGATGCAATATGGCCCAAGTTACTAATTATGACATCAAGGACATTGCTGAATGTTGTAGTGACATCGGACTTACGGACCTTCCGTCGTCTGGTTTCCACTTCACTTACTTCATCAGTAATAAAATGAGCAAACTAGATAGGGCCATGGTTAATTCCATCTGGCTGAATGACGGCTAGTTGGGTCACACCCTGCGTTGTTTCTTTATTTGAGCAACAGGAAACCCGGAATCGCCCATTCAGGTTCTTCAATATGTGGACCACTCACACTGATTTTGGCAATATCATTTCGGACAACTGGACCAGTAACTGATGGGGTTCTGCTCAGTACATCCTCTGTCGGAAACAATCTGGCCTGAAATGGTCTCTTAAAAGGCTCATTGATATGATTTTTTCCCACATTTCTTCTCGTGTTATCAGGGCCAAGGATGAGCTGGCTGCTGCTCAAGCTGATGGTATGGCTCACCCTCATGACTCTGTCAAGCAGGATAAGATTGTCTCTCTTAGTCACATTGACATTCAACTAGGGGATGCGGAGAGGATCTTCCTTAGGCAGCTGACCAAAAGCGAATACCTCAACATAGCGACCGATGCACCAAATTTTTTCATTCTATGATTAAATGGAATAGAGTCAGGAGTTCATTGCGGTTATTACTAAGAATGACGGCTCACTCACAACTTCCGTAGATCAGGTTGCTAATGAGTTTGTCGGCTATTACAAGGTTCTGCTTGGTACTAGGGGTAATTGTATCCATATAGACAATGGGGTGGTTGCGTCGAGCTACTGCCTCTTACATGAACAAGGGGATGATCTAATTCGTCCTATTACTGATGAAAAAATCAGATATGCTCTTTTCGGTATGGGGGATGACAAGGCCCCGGGGCCAGACGGCTTCACCTCGACCTTCTATAAGAAGTCGTGGGACATTGTGGGGAAGCATTTCTGTGATGCGGTAAAGGAGTTCTTTTGTTCGGGCCAGATTCTCAAACAGATTAATCATACTATTATCGCCATTATTCCCAAATCCTCTCATTGCTCTACGATGGGTGATTACAGGCCGATTTCATGTTGCAATATCATGTACAAGGTCATCAACAAGATTATTGCTTCTCGGCTTGAGATGGTTCTGACTTATATTATTGATCACGCTCAATCAGCCTTTGTCCACGGTAGGAGCATGTTTGAGAACATTTATCTTGCTCAAGAGCTCTTACGTAGCTATAATCGTGAGATGATATCACCGATGTGTATGATGAAGGTTGACCTTAGGAAAGCTTTTGACTCAGTTGACTGGTACTTCTTGAAGGATGTCCTACATGGGTGCAACTTCCCGGAACAGTTCGTCAAGCTCATCATGAAATGTATCACTACTACATCTTACTCTGTTTCGGTCAATGGCAGTATCTATGGCCACTTCAAAGGCCAGAAAGGCTTAAGACAAGGAGACCCTCTCTCACCCTCTCTCTTTGTCATTTGCCTTGAGTATTTTTCTATACTAACTAAGATGTCCACTCTTAACAGGGAATTCAACTATTATCCGAAATGTGGAAGTTTAAAGATCACGCACTTAGCATTTGTCGATGACCTGCTACTTCTTTCTAGAGGTGATTCCCACTCAGTACGCATAATCAAGGACTGTTTGGACACTTTCGGTTACTACTCAGGCCTCAACTCCAATGCTCTTAAGTCCAATTTATACACTGCTGGTATTCTGAAAGATGAATTGATCGAGATCAAGGGGATAACTAATATTTAGATCGACACCTTCCCGTTCCGCTATTTAGGAATCCCCTTGGATGCTAGTACCCTTAAAGTCATCCATTACGAGCCCCTTATCAATAAAATTACCTCTTTTATTAACAACTGAACAAGCGCCATTCTCTCATATGCGGGGGAAATGAAGCTCATCAAATAGGTTATGCAAGGCGTCAAATGGTTCTAGCTTTCTATCATGCGCATTCCGTCGACAGTTTGTGACAAGATTATTAGACTTTGTAGGGTGTTCTTTTGGCGTTCGAATCATCCACATGTTTCTTGGAAATCCTGCTGCCTCCCTAAAATCGAAGGCGATCTAGGCTTCAGGGACATCCGTACTTGGACTCATTCTTTATTGGCCAAGTGTCTTTGGAATATTCACGAGAAAAAAGACACACTTTGGGTTCGTTGGATCCACCAAAAGTACTTAACCAACTGCGATATCTGGTCATGGGAGGCTAAGAAGGGTGATTCTGCCCTTATCAAGCATCTTATTCGCATATGTGACCAGATTATTCTACGGGTTGGTTCTCATGCCCTTGCGGTCGACACCCTCAGTGCTTGGCACCATGACAACAATAGTATCGGCGGCACGCAGGCAGCCTATGATTTCTTCAGAATTCGGGGGGTTAAAGCTTATTAGTCGAAAAACGTTTGGAATCCTTGCATTTTGCCTAAACATTTCATCCTATGGCTAGGCATCACCAAAAATTTGCGTACCAAGGACAAAATCGCCTATATCGACACCACTCGGGTGTGTGGGTTGTATGGTAGGGACGACGAGTCTATACCTCATTTGTTCTTTACTTGCGCCTCTTCTACTTTCATCTGCCAACGGATTAGGAGCTGGTTGGGCATCACCAGAACCATGAGCACCATTGACAGTGCGTTGAAGTACATTAGAAAAGAGGGATGCGACACGGGTTGGCAAGCTAAGACTAAAAGAACAGCGCTTGCAACCACCGTCTACCAGATTTGGATGGAACGCAACAAAATGATTTACGATGGGACGGGACTGGATAAGGAGGGAGTCGTCTTCAGAATCAAAACTATTGTCTATTCTATTTTGTTTTCTTTATTTCCGCAATTTACTACTTATTTTGAACATTTGGCTCTCGACAATATTACACACTAGCAGCGTAACGGTATACGCTCTTCCCCTATCATGGGTTTGTCCCATTGGGTTTACCATGATAAGGGTTTACGGAGGCTGTGGCTGCAACCTTATGTCGGTTTCTTTTACATAAGGGATTGACGAGGGTCGTCCTGTATAGGTCCTCTTGACCTCCCGGCCTGTGGGAGACGCTTGAGTTTTGGTTATGACGAGAATGAATCAAATGACTACCCGGCTTGTGGGATGTGCATTTTGATTTTTAGCATCATTTCGCCTACATGGGTTCTCTTGAATGCCCGGCTTGTGGGATCAATCTGAGTAATATGTTTGACGTTAATGAATAATGTGACTTCCCGACATGTGGGTATGCACAGTATTCCTAGCGTCATCCATATTTTGTCCGTGGCTTCGCCTTCGGTTGGTGCTGGTTACTTTATACATTTTTTACCGTTACACCAAAAAAAGTCATTTAAATCTAACGGTAAGTAAACAAGTGTCATTAAGTATTAATAAATAAAGGTAATAGTGTCAAAGTTAATAGTTAATACATTAGGTTCTACTCTATTCTACCAAGGTTTTAGGACGTGACACCTTTATGTCTAGTTTTAGGAAAATCAGGAGTCTTGAAATTCCAACATTCCTGCATCAAGATATAAAAGTTTTAGTGAAGTCGCACAATTTGAGACTTTCAACATGACATAATTTAAAGTTGACTTCAAAAAGTCATCTAGAATGATATTGAAGGTGCTTAATGCCGAATTTTGGATATGTCATAGATCTTCAAGTTTAGATTTTGAGAAAAGATTTCAACGTTATTAGCGAATTTTCTCTATATATTCGTCATATATTGTGTAATTACGAATATTATATAATTATAGTATATAAGGATCCTTACCGAATTAGAATTCCTCTATTGTACACACTATATATATTTTGTAATAATGAGAATACTCCCCGGGGGGAAATTATTACAATCTTACATGAATACAGTATATTTATGGTATATTAGGAATATGATCCTTATCGAAATAGGATTCCTCCATTGTACACCCTATATATATTTTGTAATAATGAAAATACTCCTCAAGGAAAATTATTACAATCTTACATGGTATCAAAAGCCAAAACTCTAAGGTTTCTCTAAGAAATTATGCCCCCCTATCTACCAACCAAACTACTGGCGGCCACCCACCTTGGCCGAGAACACCATCAATTTTCCTTCCAAATATTTGTTTCTCTTAACTTCATTCTCCTACTCCATTAAATTCATCCACTATAATGAATCCTCCTACAACACCAACAATGGCCTCATCCTCAACTGTAATCACCTCTCACATACCAAAATCATTTATTTCACTCTCTGTTCATCCAGCCCTCACCGTCACAAATATCAAGCATTGTCTCCCGATCATCCTTGATCAAGAAAATGATCAATACTCACCATGGATTGAACTTTTTTGTATTCATGCATGTGTCTACAACGTGCTTGACCATATTGACGACTCATTCTCTAGACCGCCTGAGGTTGATGACTATATATATTGGATCGAATAGGCATATTGAAAAGTACAATTTAGGTTATTGGTCGGCAGAGGGTGCTTGGGATGACCGGGATTAGTGGATTCCTTTTTTTAGAGTTTCCTACCCAGGCACGGAATCCACTTGCCAACTGATCCGAGTTTGAATTGGGGAACGAAGTAGCATGTGAATGCCCTCTTTTTTAGGAAGAATTTGACATTGACCAGGAATGAGAGTAGAATGAGCCTAACGACGTACCTTCAACTCGAAAGGTAAGCCAATAAGAGAGAGTTGTCTCCTTCCGTGTGAAAGAATTGGATCTTTTCTTTTAAAGAACAATCCTTTTCCTGGAGTTTTCTTGAGATACCTCAAGATAGGACAAAAAGCCTCCCAGTGATCTTGTCTTGGATTCTGCATGAATTGACTAACCACTCCTAGCGTGCTAAGTCGTAGTATGTTTTTTAAGAAGATCCTTCCCAGTGTGCCAAGCCCCCTCCCAACGGTCTCAGGCCATAGTCTGGGTCAATGAACTAGTCTCGTCCCCCTAACCGTCAAGTTCTGGTTATGACCAGGCGAAAACAGGTCCTCTAGATGCCTTATAACCGGCCTTTTTGCCCATTCCCGCTTATGCGTACTTCATGGCTGATAGGCCTACAGACGCTTGAGGCCCCGGAATAGCCTTGCTTTCACGTTCCCCCTCTATATATGACTTCGTCTTGACGCAACTGTCAAACAATGGATATATGGTAGCATTTCTCATGACTTGCTCCTCAATATAATAAATCAGGCGCCTCGCCCCGCGATTTATGGCTTCAGTTGGAGGAAATTTTCAAGATAACAAGAACACTTGTGCTGTATATTTGGAGGAACAATTTAATACAATACGTCTTAAAAATTTCTCCAACATGACTGATTATTGCAAACAGTTAAAACTTGTGGCGGATCAACTATACAACGTCGGCACGCCTGTTTCTGAAATAAAAATAGTCATACAATTAGTTGCAGGCCTTCCAAAATGTGAGTATGATACTTTGGCCACCATGATACAATAGACTGATATGTTACCTAGTTTCAACAAAGTCTCTTCACAATTGTTTCTAGAAGAAACCCGTTGTGCAAAGCAGGACGAGCACAATAAAAAAACGTTAGCTGTCGAAACTCCTCAGCAAAATCATGTCACCGTCGGCTCACCCCCACCGGAAAATTCAACCGCGACAGAACCTATGTGGCAAGGGTGGTAGAGGCTGCGACGACGGCAGAGGTGGCAAGGGACGTGGAAAGGGCCGCGGCCAGCAGCAACATTCCAGAACCAGTATTGGGCCTCAGCCACTGCACAAGTTCTGGCCCAATACTCTTACTCACAGCAGGGGTTGTTGGGCCCATCACTAGCTTCCCGACCGGCCCAATTTCAGAGGTCTCAGGTCCAATTCACTCAAGCCCAGTTTTTACAGCCTTCCAATGGTCTGGCCCCAACTGATTTGGGATAGGATTTTAGCAATCTAAACTTGCAGCAGTCCGATGATAATTAGTACATAGATTCGGGAACCACATCTTACCTCACTCGCTCTACAGGTAATATTTCTACTCTGTTTCGATTAAAGCATCCTCAATATATTACTGTTGGCAATGGTCATCGCATTCCAATAAAAGACTATGGTACATTCCACACAAAACCACCACATCCACAGTTTCCTTTAAACATATCCTGTATGCACCAAATATCACTAAGAACCTACTTTCTGTCTGTAAATTTACTCGTGATAATTCTGTCTTCATTGAGTTTGGCCCGTTTGGTTTTACTGTGAAGGATCTCCCATTGCTTTGTTCTGGGTAGTTGGCGTAGAATTCTCTCACAAGGCTGACATTTTGTTGTGAAATAGCCTCATGATCGACGAACCTCTCCCAACCATTGGTTTCAATCGCGGCTCTAATGGGCTAATAAATGTCATCCTCATCGAGTGGGTCGGTCTGATAGTCCATTCCTCACTCTTGTATTACTGTCCTACCACTTATCCTGTTGTACCTATCCTCTGCATCCTTGTTGGTGAACCGGGTCACATCATGATCTGGGACTGATGAAGATGAGGTGGTTCGGGTCGTTTGTTTCCTTGAAGTCATTATGATTTATGAAGGTTGTTGGAAAAATTTCAGCAACGTTTCCTTTGTTTCTTTGAGGTTTTCCAACAACTTTCACTCCACACCGCAACAATAACCAACTACAATTCAAACACAACAACAATACACCAATAATTACACCACAATACACCCAGTCCACACACATCGAACAACAACAACAACACACAATACACACCACGCAACCCCCAATCACACAATACCAAAATAGCCCGTACACTACCCAATTCTTGAAGTTACTTTCACCACTAACCAATGAATATCAAGAGAATTGATGAAGATTACCTTTTTGAATAGTTTTTCTTCACAAATTTCTTGACCCAAGTGAAGGAGTGGTGACGGTGAAGGATGTGAGGGTTTCTAATGGGGGTGGTTGTAAGGATTTTTTTGGAAAATTTGGTGGAGTTTGTGGAAGATTTTTGGTGAAAGGGAGAGGATTTTCGAAAGTTTTTTTTAGAGGGATGAAGGGTTTGTGTTTGTGTGGGAGAGGATTTGGGTGATTTAGGGCTTTAAATTCTGAAATCCCGTCTGGCGCCACCTGCAGACCGGCCTGCGCGCCCAAATTATTGTGACCTACTGGACTTTCGTCGTGTTCGCTTCAGCGCCGCGACGCTGCACCGATTTTCTTCCTTCCGTGTTTTTCCGTGCTTCATGTCCAATACTTTCACCTGTCATCACAACACCACAAAAACATCAAAAGTGAGACTGTTCTAACAAAACTAAATTGCATAATTTAAACCTTGGGTTGCCTCCCAAGTAGCGCTGTCTTTAACGTCTTGTAGCCGGACGCAGGTTCCTTATCAAATCATTAGGGTAAATCAACCCCACAACCTATCCACTTAAAAATTATTTTCCTCTTCCTCGCTCTATTTTTCTTTTTAACATCATTGGGTTCAGTAAGATTTATCTGTTTGTCAGCTTTCATGTCATGAACTTTTGTTGCAGCTTTCAAACTAGCTTGTGGGTTCACAGTTGAAGGAATGATCTCCCTAGTTTTGGTCTGTGCTGCTGAACTGTTGTGTCAGTTGTGCTTACTGCAAAGCACTTATTGTTGGCCTAGGACTCAATGGTGGATTTGAACACCTTGAATACCATCTCTTCTTCCTGAACCCGTAGTCTCAAATTCTCCCTTCTCCACATCAATTAGGGCTCTACCCGTTGCAAGGAATGGTCTCCCTAAAATGATGGGTATTTCATCACCTTCCTTCATGTCAAGAATGAGGAAGTCTGCTGGAAAGAAGAACTTTCCCACCTTGACAAACACATCTTCCACTATGCCTCTGGGGTGCACCACGGTTCGGTCAGCCAGCTGTAGATTAACTGTGGTTGGTTTGGCTTCCCCCAAACCCAATATCTTGAACACAGACTGAGGCATGAGATTGATACTAGTCCCTAAGTCACAAAGTACCCTGTTGCATGTTACTTTGTCAATAATGCAGAGCAGGGTGAAGCTTCATGGATCTTTCAACTTAGGAGACAGTTTCTTTTATAAGATGGCACTGCACTCATCTGTCAGCGTTACTGTCACATAATCCGCCAACCTTATCTTTTTTCCAAGTATCTCCTTCATGAATTTGAAGTATGTGGGCATTTGTTCTAACGTCTCAATGAAGGAGATATTGATGTGAAGTTTCTTAAATACCTCCAAGAACATGGAGAACTGCTTGTCTATGGCCTTCTTTTGGAGTCTCTGAGGGTAAGAGATTCTATCAGTGTATTCTCTCAAAGGTGTTGGTGGAGCTTTCTCAACTGTAAGGTGGTCCTCAGTGACCCCCTCATTTCTTTCCTCAATTGTTTTCTCATGAACCACTGCGGGTTGGGAAACAACCCGCTCCAACTGCTTTCCACTCCTTAACAACACTTCCTGACACTGCTCTCTTGGATTGACTTCTGTATTGCTTGGGAGAGTACCCTGCGGCCTGTTGGTTACCATCTTCGCCAGTTGCCCAACCTGCATTTCCAGGTTTCTGAGAGAGGACCTGGTTTCCGACATGAACTGATTCTGCGAATTGGTGAGTGTAAGCAATGAAGCCCTCAGCTCATCAGGCTTCTCCTGTTGTGTAGGTGGTCTAAACTGTTGGGATGAGATAGCCTAATTTTGTGCTTGCTGGTTCTGGTAATTACTTTGATATGGTTGCTGATGGGCCTGGTCGTTCCTCCACAAAAAGTTAGGGTGATTTCTCCACACTGGATTGTATGTGTTGAAATTATAAGGCCGTTGAAAGTTCCCAACTACCTGAACTTGTTCCATTGACACATTATTAGGGTCCACCGTTGTGCATCTATCAAAGGAGTGCGGTCCACCATAAATCTCACAATTTACCGACATCTGGACTGCATTCACAGACATAGTGTTCTGGTGCAGTTGCTTCGTCAGAATGGCCACCTATGCATCCAGGGCAGTGATGACATCTAATTCATGTATGCCCATAGTCTTTCTGTTATTTACTGACCTGTCATCTGCCCCTTGATGATTGTTGGCAGCCATGTCTTCCAGTAACTCATGTGCCTCATTGGCACTCTTTCTCATGAACGCTCCCCCTGCTGCAGCATCAATGATGGTACGAGTAGTACCACTCAGCCCATTATAAAAAATGTGGACTAACATCCACTTCTCTATGCCATGATGTGGGCATTTCCTTTGCAGATCCTTAAATCGCTCCCATGCGTCGTAGAGTGACTCACCATCCACCTGGTAATAATTGTTTAACTCTCCCCTTAACTTTGCCGCTTTTGAAGGAGGGAAGAACTTTGCAAGAAACTTTTGGGCTAGGTCCTGCCAGGTGGTGACGGAGTTGGCAGGTAGTGAGTTCAACCAGCTCTTGGCTCTGTCCCTAAGTGAGAACGGGAAGAGCCTCAGTCTAATGGCATCGTCAGTAATGCCATTGTACTTGAAAATGGCACACAACTCTAGAAAGTTAGCAATAGTGCATGTGGGGGTCTTCAGATGGCAATCTCTCAAACTGTAATGTGTTTTGGACCATGCTCAGGATGGCTGGCTTGATCTCAAAGTTGTTTGTCCTATTCTTTGGGAGTCTCACGATGTCTGCGCACCGATGCAGTGGCGAACATAATCTCCCAAGATTCTTTCTGCTGGGACCGGTATTAACTCCTCTTCATGTTCAGGAACTTCGTTGTTTGCTCCATTCTGATTCGGTGGTTGGTTTTCCATGGTCACTGAATCAGCTATCCTTTTATTTCGCCTGTTTTGTTTGCACGTTTTCTCAATTTCAGGGTTAAAGGGAACAAGTGTATCTGATTCTCTCCTTCTTCGCATACACTAAATCCCTGAAATAGACCAAAATCAACAAACAAATCAAAGCAACAGAGTTCTAACAGTAAAAATAAAAATAAAAATAAAGCCAAAGTAGAAATAAAAATAGCTGGTTCGATATTAGAAGTACGCCAGTCCCCAGCAACGGTGCCAAAAACTTGTTGGGCAATTTCCATGTGCTCACGCAAGTGTACGTATCGTTCACAAGTAGTATAGTCTGATAAGGCCGAATATCGTCCTAAGAGACTGGTTTCTAATTACCGTTCATCTATTTTATGTTATCTATTTAGCAATCGATAATAGAGGTGGTTTTTTTTTTGTTTAACTACTAGAATAATTGCAATAATTAACTAAACTATTGAAGTTGTAATCAGTTATGAAGGAATTAGGGGTTCCAAAATCCTCGACTATCCACTCTATTTAATCCTTAATGCAACTAGAATGACTTTTTCTTCTACGTTAAGATAGCGGTTAACTAGACTGTCTTATATTTCGGTTAGGATATATAATCGCTCAACCTCAGTGCAGAACCCTTCTATATTTCTATGATAGGATTTACCACATAGGAGGATTAAGAACAGTAACCTATAATGCTACACAAGTATCGGGGTACTTTCATCCGCAATTTTAACCTATGTCTATTCAATTACAACATATCTAAATCTCTCCTCTCGGTTCTTGATTCGAAATCATATAGATTATGATAATTAGTGATCAATTAACTATCAAATATTCATATCAACTATTGAATAAATCTTAATCAAATGAAGAAGAAATCAACTAATGCATTAAGTCATGAAATAAAGTTTCAACTGATTCAAAAGGAAAGCCCTAATAAAGTGTTTAGCTCATAGCCATAGTCACGCTAAGAACTAATACAATTTCAAACATTAACTGAATTAAAAAGAAAGAAAGAAAAGTAATGCGAACTAATGTCTTCAATTATAGTTTCCAATCTTTGCTCTGTGATGTGTTGTGTGTTAGAATGACCCTACTTTCTCATAGAATAATCTCTATGGCTTTTAGTATGTTGCAATTTTCGTGCCCTATTGACCCTTCTGCCCCTGAACAAATTAACTTCGGATTCTCGATTTCTGTAACGACGCCGCGACGCCCAAACTTTTGTGGCTTCTTTGATGTTTCGACACCGCGGCCCTGCTGTCCGGCGCCTCGGCGCTGCCTGGATTTCGTCCGGGTCTTCAATTTCTGTCCTTTCCGGCCTCGGATTCCTCCTTTTATGCCCATTTTTCGTTCATTTTCGCCATTTTGCCTTTTTGAACCGATGTGACTCAAAAGAAAGAAAAATAAACCTAATATTATACTAAACACAACAAAAACGAGTAAAATAATAACTAAAATTGACTCAAAAAACGTATACAAAATACGCTTAACAATAACCCAAGTAATTAACTACAAGATAGTCAATAGTCATGAATAAGTTTTCATTATTATTAATAATCAAAAGTAGACTCACAGCCTATCCAACTTAAGCACACATATTTGTGCATTTCATGGCTAATCAATTTCATCAAATTCTATTACAAGTGTTCACTCAATCTCATTGGCTATTGTTTTCAACTTGATTCAGACACACAATACAAAACAAAGACACGAACACTAAGCAAGAAACTAAACCTAGACAATTTAAAAACTACTAACTCAAAACAATAACAACTGACACAAAATAATAAAATTTCCCCCAAACTTACTCAACACATTGTCCCCAATGTGTAAAGTAAAGCAAGAGAAAGAAGAATTACCAACACACAAAGCGATTCAAAATGGTGGCGGGTGACGAGGCGACTGGTACATTGGAGGGAATCCCAGATGTTTTGTTCATTTGGTACATCATCTACAGACCAGTTTTGCATGAACGAGTTTATTTGGTCTACACTTGTGACCTCATACTCGTGTCTTTGTTGCATGTATGTGTTCATGTATTGTTGGTTTTGTATGAGGTATTGGTTCTGCTGGATAATATATTAATTCTATTGGAACAACTGATCCAACCTCCTCACTGGTGGCTCAATACCCAAGGGAGGTGGCTAACTGCTCTCTCCGGGCTCATTCATCTCCGCAGCCTATGGCTCCTCCTCCATCATCTTCTGTCTGCGCCTGGGTGGGCGTTGGACGCCCTCTTCAGCAACATGAGTGGGGTCTAGGTATGCAGCGACTATGGCGCGAGTAAGGGTTTGATGTGGTTTTCTGGTCGTATCATTTGCGCTTGCAGGTAGCCCATATTGTGCACAGAGTGCAGTGATCAAAGACACATGCCCCAACCCACATGTGGTGGTCAATCTGCATATCCCAACTATGTTTTTCGGATTTCAAAACCTACATCTATTATAAGTCATGTCATGATAACATATACCAACTTCACACGATCCATTGGTATGGTAGAAAAATATGTCGACAGGATAATGCGGGCACTGACAAAATATAGTCAAGCTCGGGCAACTTTGTTGAATTGACATCTGTGCATGCCCCTTGACTGACCCTGCGCGTCAGTACATCTAGCACATGGATATGCAACTGTCTCAACGACCTCATCCCATTCAATTTTTCTCACATTTCGGCACCAACTAGCGAAGGTGGTCTCAATGTACCCCTCATCTTTAATATCAGGTGCCCCAATTAATGCGTTAAGGGCCTCTAACCCAACTGGCACCCGTTTCCCTCGCACAAAATAGTGTTCATCAATCTATTCCGGTAAGTTCGCGTAGAACTCATAAATGATAGAGATATTAGGTCTAGGCAGTTAGGAAGTGACAAATTCTCCCCACTCTCTATCTGCAATCATAGCTCGAATCGGCTCACATATCTCATCATCATATGATAAATCTCTAAATTTCATGTCCCTCTCATGAACTAGAGAACGAGAGCATAGCCTGGCGTACCTATCTTGGGATGCCTTATTGGCGAATCTAGTTTCATCATATTCAGGTATAGTAGCTCTAGACGAGGATGCCCTAGAAATACTTCTTCTTGGCCCCATTTTTAAATTTTAGGTACTTGAAAAAAAATCAGCACAGGTTCCCTTGATTTCTATGCTATCCAACCAACAAATAATCAACAACACCAACAACAACAGCAACCCATAACAACAACCAACAACAACAAACAACCACAACAAACAGCACAACACCCAGCAAACAATCTCAAAACAACTAAAACTTTCAGCCCCCAACATAAATTTTCAGCAAACAACAATCCACCCCAACTTTCAACTCTAAAAACTTGAAGTACTTCAAAAGATATCACGAATTTGCAAAAAAGATGGTGAATGTATTACCTTTAGGAAGATTCTTCTTGTAGAAATATATTAGCCCAAATGATGGAGTTTTGTGGAATGTTGAGATGGATGTAGGGAGATTGGGTTGGTAACGTGTAAGATTTATGGAATATGAAGATTTTGGTTGGTCTTTTGGTTGGAGGATGATTTTTCTTTTGGAACTTAGAAAGTGGAAGAGAGGTTTTATGAGTTTGGTGGGAAAAAATGACTAGGTTTAGGGCATTTTATTTTTGAAATACGGACAGGCGCCGCAACTCTTACTCTCCAACGCCGCGGCGCGACCACGAGGACTTCCAGGGATATCGCAGCTCTAAAAACAGGTGCCGCAGCTCTCTCACTGCAGATTTTTAACTGTAGATACTGCCTCACAGGCGCGCGTCCCTTCCTCTTGGCGCTGCGACGCTTTCCCGTCGAAATATTTTTCTTTGCTCTTTGCCTCTCAGGTGCCGCGACCCTTATCTAAGCGCCGCGGTGCACCATTGAAAAAAAATTCTCTGTCTTTCAGCATTTTTGACCATTTGTCCCTCAGAGTTGGCGTCATTTCACCTGCAAAAAAAAACATAAACCAAGAAGCACAAGACCGTAAGACTGTTCAACAACAAAATGAAACAAAATAAAATAAACTAAAATAATATAATTAAAATGTTGGGTTGCCTTCCAGTAGCGCTGTCTTTAACGTCTTTTAGTCGGACGCATATATCTTCATCATTCAAGGTGGTAAACTACCCCCGCAACATAACCATTTCATAATCTTTTTTCTTTCTCTTTCTCTTTCTCTTTCTCCTTTTCTTTTTCTTTCTCCCTGCGCGAGGTTCAGAGTGGTTCATCCCCTTGTCATCAATCACCAGTTTATTAACTTTACCATTATGTTCTTCCCATTGCTTTAATTTTACCCTAAGAGCATCAGTACCCTTGAAGCTTTTCTCAGAGACAATTGTTTCAACTACACCAATGGTAAAACATTTATCACTTGCTAGTGGTTCTGTTGTTGCCCTGAAGACTTTGAATATTACTTCTTCATCCTGAACTCGGAGTTTTAATTCTCATTTATCCACATCAATAAATACTCTCGTTGTGGCTAAGAAAGGTCGTCCAAGGATAATGGGAGCTTCAGCATCCTCTTCCTGTCAAGAATGATAAAATCGGTTGTAAAGATGAATTTACCCACTTTAACTAGCACGTCTTCTATTATACCATGTGGATGCGCCAAAGAACGGTCTGCCAGCTGCAAAGTCACAGTTGTAGGCTTAGTTTCGCCTACTCCAAGCCTACGAAACATTAAGAGGGGTATCAGATTTATGATGGCCCCCAAATCACACAAAACCCGATTGCATTTAACATTCCCTATCGTGCATGGTATAGTGAACCTCTCTTGATATCTCAACTTCTGGGGAACTTTCTTTTGTAAAATTGCACTACACTCATCCGTCAATGTCACTGTCTCATACTCTGCTAGCTTCATCTTTTTAAGAGAATATCCTTCATGAACTTGACATATGTAGCCATATGCTCCAAGGCTTCAACAAACGGGATGTTTATATGCAACTTCTTGAACACCTCTAAAAACTTTAAAAACTGTTTATCAAGAGATTTCTTCTGAAGTCACTGGGGATATGGAATTTTTTCTTGATATTCCCTTACAACTGCTGGTGGTGCCTTCTCTATAATAGGGTGATCTTCAGTAACCCTCTCTTTCTCAAAGCTGCATGTCTTCCCCAACTCATCTTCCTTCTCAACATGTGATTGGGTTGCATTCTGCTCCATTTGTTTACCACTCCTCAATGTGATGGCTTGACACTGCTCATTCGGATTCACAACAGTGTTGATAGGCATATTCCCTTAAAGTCTGTTGTTCAACAGTTGTCCCACCCGTGTCTCCAAATTCCTGATAGATTATCTAGTCTCTGTTATGAATTGGGTTTGAGAATTTGTAAGGGTCAACAAAGCTACTTGCAACTCATTGGGGTCTGTTTGTTGAACTTGTGATTTAGGCTGCTGGGAGGGCTACGCTTGACTCATATGTTGTTGCTGATTGTCATGCTGATAATGCTCTTGGAACAATGGCTGCTGGTTCTGGTTGTTTCTCTATGAAAAAAATGGATAATTCCTCCACCCCGTATTATACGTGTTGGAGAAAGGATTGTTGTAGGACCTCTGAAAACTTCCAACTTCCTGACATGTACTTGCTCCATAGGTATATTATTGGGATCCACGGTTGTGAACCTATCAAAAGTATGTGGACGCCCATAAATTTCACAAACCCCTTGCATCTGAACAATATTTACATACATGGTATTTTGTTGCAATTTCTTCGTCAAAGAATCAACCTGAGCAGTGAGTGCAATGATAGCGTCTAATTCATGGACCCCAGCCACTTTCATGTTGTTTGTTGATCTCTCATTTGACCACTGATGGTTGTTTGTGGCCATGTCTTCTAATAACTTATGTGCCTCATTGACAATCTTGCTCATGAAGGTCCCCCATGCAGCATCAATAATGGTAGGAGTAGTACTACACAACCCGTTGTAAAAATTATGGACCAACATCCACTTCTCAATCTCATGGTGCGGAAACTTCCTCTGCATACCCTTGAACCTCTTTCATGCATCATATAATGACTCTCCATCAAGCTGGTAAAAAATATTTAATTCTCCTCTGAGCTTTGCGGCTTTTGACGGAAGAAAGAATTTGGCAAGAAATTTCTAAGCTAAGTCTTGTCACGTGGTAATGGAGTTCACTTGTAAGGAGTTCAACCAACTCTTGGCTCGATCCCTGAGTGAGAATGAGAAGAGCCTCAATCTAATATCGTCATCAATCATACCATTGTATTTGAATATCACACATAGTTTCAGGAAGTTTGCTAGATGCATATGTGGATCTTCTGACGGCAAATCCCCAAACTGAATTGTTTCTTGAACCATGTGCAAGTTCGCTGGCTTGATTTCAAAGTTATTGGCTTCCACAGCCGGTAGCCTGATGCATGTCTGCACCCCTGTAACTGTCGGCAATACATAGACCATAGTCCCTTAAGCTCAGATCTGCAGGATGCTGGACTCGTCCCATCACGTCTGTCGGTACCTCTTCATTCAATCCGTTCTGATTCTGTTGATCTGTCATTAATAATAAATCAACAATTCGTTTATTCCTCCTGGTTTGTTTACACACTTTTCAATCTCTGGGTCTAGAGAGACAAGTGTGTCTGCTTCACATAAAACAAAACTCCTTGAAATTGATCAAACACAACACACGCAGATCAAGGAAAAAATGTGTTCTAAAAAAACCAAATTAGAAATAAGATTAGTTACTTCGATATTGATAAGATTTCAGTCTCCGGCAACGGCGCCAAAAACTTGTTGCGATTTTTCTATATGCTTACGCAAGTGTACGTATCACAGTGTAGTAATAATCTCGGTAAGACCGGGTATCATCCACATAGACTGAAATATCAAGTATCGATTAACGAACCTTTAGTTTCTATTTGACAAACGTTAATAAGTTTGGTTTTTAAACTAATAACTAACAAATAAATAATAAGCAAGAATAAACTAAGGATGATAATACTTGGAGTTTAAATCAGTTATGAAGGTAATTAAGGCTTCCAATATTCTCAACTATCCACTCCATCACTTGTTAATGCAATACTAATGATTCTTCTCCTTATTAAGATATCAGGTTAACGAAGAAGTTATATATTCCGGTTAGGACATATAAAAACTCAACTCAAGTGGGAATTTTATATATTTCTATGAAACATTCAACCACATAAGAGGATTAAGATCAATAACCTAAGTACTACACAGACAATCGTGATACTGTCGTTCAAGATTAAACCTACGTCTAAACAACTATAGCATATTCAAATCTCGATTTGAAATCATATAAGTAATGAGAATTAATGGTCGGTTAATTATCACACAATAATCACAAGTTGAATAGATCTCAATATACGAAGAAACAATACTAGCAATGCATTAAGTTATGAAAGAGTTTCAAACGATTCGACGGAAAACTCTAATAAAAGAATTTAGCTCATAGACATGCTAAGCACTAATTCAATATCCAACATGTTATACCCCGTAGTTCTGACCCTACGTATGAGAGCGTACGAAAGCATGTAAGACTTAAAATTTTCTAAGGATAGGTTGACGGATTGTTTCGGTCGGGTTTTAGTCAACTTTGAGGCGGGTTATGACCCAGTACATTGAGATTTCCTAAGTGTTTAAAAGGCCTAGGGCATAGTTCGTGGAGTCTAGATTCCAACGCAACCAACCGTTCGTCGATAGGACGTCGGAGTAGAAAGTTATGAGAGTTACAAGTTCGGTCTGCGCAATGACGTAAATGTGTTCGACAGCGCGAATGGCGCATACGGATGCAGTGGCGCACGAAAGCATCGAGGTCGCTGAAGTTGCAGCGCGCCAGACAGCGAGGCCGCGTCGAAAGTTCGAAGAGGTGCAGAGGTTTCAGCCGCGCTGGTCGCATAAATTTCGGTCGGACCAAAAATCGGGCCGACCGACCTGGGACCGGACGAACCGACCGAAATTCGATCCGGTCTTGGTCCGTGTTTTTAATAATTCGGTTTTCGGTCCGTCGGTCCGTCAGTCGAGTTCTAAGAAAATATTTTTATTTTTTTTTATTTTTTTTATAATATATATATATATATATAATATATATTGAATTATATAATTCCTAATATATATAATATATATAATTTATAATTTTCTAAATTCCTAATATATATAATTCCTAATTTTCTAAATTCCTAATATATATAATTCCTAATTTTCTAAATTTCTAATATATAACATTATATAATTCGGGTTAAGGACCCGCTTTTATTTTAAAATTGAATTACCAATACTGAAATTGACATTCTCGGACGCGGTGCCACGAAATATTTACGTTGAAATCTATTGTACATCGCAAGATATTTAGATTTGAAAATGGGAAAAACGTAACGATTTGGGGGAAAAGAGAAATTGAGGGGCAAGATGGACGTTTTTGGAGAAATCGGACGAATCAAACTGCCTATGCAGTTTGGCCACCCCCGTATCGAAAAAATACGCGAAATCAAAAAAAAAATTAGGTAAAACGGACGTCCGAGCGCAAAGTTATGACCGTATAAAGTTTGATCAATTTACAACCTATATTTCATATGTCAATACGTCCGGGGGGGGGGGCTGGCGGAGGACTGGGGCCTGGGGGCTGGGAAATCAAATTCGGTCCAATCGGTCAAAACCCGACCGGACCGAATTGACGACCGGGCCGGACCGGACCGAGAAATTGGTCGGTCTTGGTCCGGATAATCCGGCGTTCGGTCCTCGGTCGGTCCGGTTCGTCCGGTCCGGTCCGGTCTCGACTTTTGTGCACCCTGGCGCATGGCCGGCGGATTTTTGGGCGGAAAAACTTAGGAAAAGTCAGATTTTTCTTTTAAAAGACCTTGGGAGGGTGACAAGTGTCCCCCCACATCTGATTTTGCATGCATTATATTGACCAAGTCTTCAAGACTTGGTCATATTTCATCTCTCTCTCTTAGACAAAAGCTCCTCCTTCTCTCTTAAAAGTTCAAGCTCCTCATTCTCTCTAAAATCCCAAGAGGCATTCTAGCCTTAGGAAAAATCTGAAAAAGTAAAAGCAAGAGGGAAGCTTGTGGCTAGCTTGTGAAGGTTGTTGTGGTGGTGTTCTTGAAAAGGAAGCTAGCAAGTGGTTGGAAAAATTTGGCTAAAGCTTTAAGGTAACATTTCTTCCTTTAAAATTAGTTTCTAGTGTTGCATGTTAAGAAGGAAGAACTTGTGGTAGTAAATAATGCTCTTAGAGTCATTGCATGCAAGAAATGTGGTTTGGATATAAAAGAATTGGTTAAGAAGATACTATGAGCATGTTGTAGCCTAAAAACTACCTTAGAATTGTTAAGTGAATTGTTGTACCTTATGGGGCAGAATTTTACACACCCAAGTTTAGGTGTGTAATCCCCTTTGAAATGTTGGATTGTTGAACCTTAAATGTGGCGTTTGGATGATAAATTCGTCCTTGTGAAAGGTGGCAAAGTATGTAGATTCAAAGGAAATGCTGCCCAATTTTCCATAGAATTTAGTGGCTTTGAGTTTAGATTATTCTACATTGAAATTAGAGGTTAATAAACGTATCATGGTTATTTTAGGTTGACATATTACTTGCGGTAGTTTGGACTTAGCAAGTGGATTGATCAAAAAGGTATGTGAAGCTTTCCTATCTCTTGAGCATGAATAGATGAAACTATGTAGTACGGTAGACGTACAAAATTTGGTATTCTTACTTGTTTTAAGTATATAATGACTTGTTTCGTTTTAAGAATGTATAAGTCCCTTGGTTAGGGGAAAAGTATGATTTTACTAAAGTGTAGAGTTAATCTAACAACTTTATGGAAAGTTGGTTTATTAGCTTCATAAAAGGTTAATAAGAAGAGATTTACTCTAAGTAAGATAAGTATATGAAGAGGCAAATTGGTTTTAAGGCATCAATTGCCCAAGAGTTTTTATGTATAAAGGAGAGTCATTTTTAAAGGAGTTGAAGCATGTAGTACTTGGGTTAAATTCCCGGTGTTCTTTTATTAATGATATGATTAAGTGTCTTAAGTAAACTAAAATGAGAGGGTATATGAACAAGACTAATAAGAAGTTATAAGTTTTCTTAACTTACTTATGATTATGATATGATGACAGTTTGAGCTAGGGTAAGAGTATATCTGAGGGGCAAGCCCCAAGATCGTTATACCACCTTCTCCAGGGTAAGAGTATGTCTGAGGGGCAAGCCCCAAGATCGCCATACCACCTTCTTCAGTGTAAGAGTATATCTGAGGGGCAAGCCCCAAGATCGTTATACCATCTGCTTCAGTGTAAGAGTATATCTGAGGGGTAAGTCCCCAAGATCGTTATACCATCCGCCTGTGGTAAGAGTATATCCGGCGGGTAAGTCCCAAGATCGTTATACCACCTGTTAGTGGATTTGCTATCCATGACGCGAGAATACCTCACGCGAGTCCTTATGGGCTTATGCGGGTGAAATAGTCTCACGCGGCGGTACAACCTATGCGAGAATACCTCATGCGGTCCACGGGACTACGCGTGAAATAGTCCCTGGAGTAGGGGTGCTTATTGATACTACGGGCGAGGTACCCTGTTTTGATCCTAAGGCCCCTATTTTATGCAGTATTATATATATATACTTGTCACTCTCATTGTTAGTAAGACACAGTAAAAGGTGTTTTTTTATTTTCTTCCATGACTCCAGCTTACTTTTAGACTTATGATATTATTATTACAGTATTTTCCAGCTTTACATACTTGGTACATATCATGACCGAATTTCCTGGGCCGTTCATGCCGCAGGTAAGGGTAAGCAGATTGTGGATCCTCGTTCTTAGGATCACTATTCCGATGTCAGAAGCTCCATTCCTCCGGAAGCTTGTTCATTGGTACAGATATTCCCTGATGCTATAGGTATTTTGTACATTCAGGGGTATAGCGGGGCCCTGTCCCGCCACAGTTGTTATCTTTAGAAGTCTGTGGTCATCTATGTGTTTTGGGCTATAAGAACCAGTTGTACTACTATACTTTTGTTTAAGAATGTTTTATGGAAAGCGACCTTTATCTACCGCCAGTGATGTTTACTTTTTTATAAGTTATGTGTTATGTATGTTCCGCTGCTATTCTCTGACATATACCTGACGGGGTACCCCGATAGGGTACCAGTCGCGGCCCCGGGGTCGGGTCGTGACAAAAGTGGTATCATAGTAGTTAGTCCTCGGAAAGTGTCCACAGACCGTGTCTAGTAGAGTCTTGATTATCGGTGTGTCGTGCACCACATCTATAATCAGGAGGCTGCAGAATATTTAGGATTGGTTTCTATTCTTTCACTCTAAGATCGTGCAATAGAGCTGAGTTATAGATTGAACCTCCTCTGATGTTTTCCTTTATATATCAGTTATGCCTCCACGCAAGGCAACCACGGCCCAGAAGGCCAAGGCAGCTGAGGGTGCTGCTAGTGGGACGCGGAGAGTCACGAGGGCACAGGCCCTGTCCTTACTAGAGATGATGTTTAGGGCGGCGAGTTCCACGTCGTCGCCAGCCTCAGCAGAGTTCGAGGCAGCGGACTGGCCATCGAGACCGCATGCAGACGAGCCTCCACCCCATCGTGGTCCGAGTACAGAGATTACGGAGCGGTCGATTCGCCATCGACCAAAGATAGTGGCGGCACGGGTGAGCAGCGCCAACCCTAGAGCCGATTACTTGGATTCGGGATTTCTTGGGTTATCACCCACCCGAAGTTCTATGGTTCGAGATTTGAGGAGGATCCGCAGGAGTTTGTCCAAGCGATTCTGGAAGGTCGTCCTTGGCATCCGAGATCGAGTATGTTATACTAACTTCTACCTGCTACGCGATATTGCGTTGAACTGGTTTGAGTCATGGGTATTGTCGAGGTGAGGATGCTCTTCCGGTGATTGGGAGGAGTTCACGGAGGCGTTCTAGACCACTTCTTGCCTCCCGACGAGGTGAGAGCCCGCGTAGATAGGTTCTTGACCTTGAGACAGACGGAGGACTATCGGGAGTACACAGGAGTTCGACTCTTTGGCGGATATCGCACACCATAGTAGCCGACATGGCGCATGTGGTTCATCGATATGCGATGGGGTTAGACCGTCATATGATTATCGTGATGCTCAGGGGTGCTCTTCACCGGTGATGGATATTGCCGAGACGCAGCGCACGCACGCGGATCAAGCGAGAGAGCAGGATCGCTAGATTTGGGCCACCAAGAGGCCGAGACAACAGTTCTCGTGGCGATTTGAGGCGACAACCTCGCAGCAGACTAGGTCCACATTCCACCAAGACAAAGTGCTCCTTCTCGCTTTTCCGCGAGGTCCGTCAACAGGTTATTCGTGAGCAGTCGTGGCTCCAAGACTTCAGTTTTCGCGAGGCAAAGCATCGACTAATCGAGACCACCTACCTCTCGCGTTCACGCGGTAGGTCTCATCCGGCGAGTGCCATATGGGTTCGGGGCGTGCTACTCTTGTGGCGGGCCATCGAAGAAGGATTGTCCGCCCCAGGCGGCGGAGCGTTACGGTCAGCCGACGGGTCTGCGATGGATCTTCATCTTCGATGGTTAGACGCCCCGGAGGGCAGGGTACTTATGGGCCAGCAGGCCGCGGCAGAGGTCGTGGTAGGGGTTCCAGTTCTAGCGGTCCTCAGAACCGCATACATGCTATGTCGGTCGACAGATGCGAGGCGTCGCCGCCGCTGTCAGTACATTGTTGGTTTCTTGCTGTGATGTATATGCTTTGATAGATCCAGGTTCTACCTTGTCCTACATATCTCCTCATATATCCAGTAGAATAGGGATAGAGCCCGAGTCCATAAGACCTTTTGAGGTGGCTACGCCAGTAGGTGATTCAGTGGTAGCTGAGCGGGTGTATAAGGCTTGCCCTGTGACTATAGATAGTCGTCAGACTCTAGCCGACTTGATAGAGTTGGATATGACAGACTTTGATGTGATTATGGGTATGGATTGGCTAGCATCATGCTATGCCAACGTGGACTGTAGAGAGAGATTAGTTCGGTTCGGTTTCTACGAGCCGTTATCGAGTGGAAGGGAATATCGCATCGCCGGCGGTAAGTTTATTTCTTACCTCAAGGCTAGGAAGATGGTGCGGAAGGGGTATATCTACCATATGGTTCGGGTATTCGACATCGAGGTCGAGGTACCGACCTTGATCGATTCGGTCGTTAGAGAGTTTCCAAATGTATTCCCAGATGAGCTTCCGGGTATCCCTCCTGAGAGGGAGATTGAGTTTTGCATTGATATGGCGCCAGATACTCGACCGATATCTATTCCGCCATACAAGATGGCACCTTCCGAGTTGAAGGAGTTGAAAGACCAGCTGAAAGATTTGCTGGAGAAAGGCTTTATTAGGCCAAGTGTTTCTCCTTGGGGAGCGCCAGTGTTATTTGTAAAGAAGAAGGATGAGACGCTGCGTATGTGTATTGATTACAGGAAGCTGAACAAGGTAACTATCAAGAACAGGTATCCCCTCCCCAGGATTGACGATTTGTTTGACCAGTTGCAGGGTGCAAAGTGTTTTTCCAAGATAGACTGCGATGCAGTTATCATCAGGTGCGAGTTAGAGAGATAGATATCCCAAAGACTGCATTCAGGACCCGGTATGAGCACTATGAGTTCAGGGTGATGTCTTTCGGGTTGACCAACGCCCCAACAATATTCATGGATTTGATGAATAGGGTGTTCAGGCCATTCTTGGATATGTTCGTTATAGTGTTTATTGATGATATCTTGGTGTATTCGCGAGCATACGAATCATTTGATAGGACGGTATTAGAGTCCTCCGAGACCGGCGATTGTATGCCAAGTTCTCGAAGTCGTGTTCAGTTAGCTTCGGTGGCTTTCTTAGGGCATGTTATCGGGGCCGATGGTATTCGGTTGATACGGCAAGATTGAAGCGATCGAGACTTGGCGGACCCACTACACCGGAGTGCGCACTTTTGGGCCTTGCAGGTTATTATCGGAGGTTTGTAGAGAAGTTTGCTTCTATTTCAGCACCTTTGACTAAGCTGACTTAGAAGGCAACTATGTTCCGGTGGACGGATACTTGTGAGGAAAGTTTCCAGTTGCTAAAGGAGAAGTTGACGACCGCCCCAGTTCTTACTCTTCCAGAGGGCTTAGATGGATATGTGGTTTATTGTGACGCGTCAGGTGTCGGGCTTGGGTGCGTGCTGATGCAGCACGGCAAGGTTATATCTTATGCATCTCGACATCTTAGGAAGCATGAGAATAACTATCCCACACATGACTTGGAGTTGGCAGCAGTGATTCATGCCTTGAAGATCTGGAGACATTATTTGTATGGAGTTCATGTGGACATTTACACAGACCACAAGTGTCTCCAGTATATCTTCAACCAGAGGGAGCTGAACTTGCGACAGAGACGGTGGTTGGAGCTATTTAAGGATTACGATGTTGATATTCTGTACTACCCAGGGAAGGCCAATGTAGTTGCAGATGCCCTTAGTCGCAGATCGATGGGTAGTCTGTCTGATTTTCAGTCAGAGAAAAAAGATATGGTCCGAGAGTTACATCAGCTAGCGAGCCTTGGGGTTCGTTTGGTTGATTCTGTTAGTGACGGAATTCGGGTTCGAGAGGTTGCCGAGTCTTCCATCGTCGAGGAGGTGAAGAGGCGACAGTATGAGGATCCGATTTTGGTACGGTACCGAGATGCAGCTCTCCAGAAGGAGAAGAGTCTATTTGAGGTAGCGCTTGATGGGGTGCTAAGATTCGAGGGCCGGTTGTGTTCCCGATGTGACAGGACTTCGCAACAGATTCTCGTGTGAGGCACACAGTGCTCGTTATTCTATTCATCCGGGGTCGACTAAGATGTATCATGACCTCAGATGCGTGTATTAGTGGGATGGCCTTAAGCGGGACATTGCGTAGTTCGTGGCGCAGTGCCCGAATTGTCAGCAGGTTAAGGTTGAGCACCAGAAGCCCGGTGGGCTGTTGCAGGCTATTGATATTCCGACTTGGAAGTGGGAGGTAATAAATATGGATTTTATTACAGGGCTACCTACCACTCAGAGGAAGCATGATTCCATTTGGGTGATTGTCGACATGCTGACGAAATCAGCCCATTTTCTTCCGGTCAGAACGACGTTCTCAGCTGAGGACTATGCCAGATTATATATTAGAGAGATTGTGAGACTGCACGGAGTCGGTGTCGATTATATCGAGATAGAGAGCCCGGTTCGGCTAACTTACGGAGGTCTTTTGAAGGATTAGGGACACAGTGAGTCTCAAGACGGTGTTTCCTCCTCGGGCCAGACGGGCCGTAAGCGACTATCCGCAACACGAGGATATGCTGCGGGCTTGTGTTATTGATTTCAGGGGTAGCTGGGAGGATCATTTGCCTCTTGTGGAGTTTGCTTACAACAACAACTACCATTCCAGTATTCAGATGGTGCCTTATGAGGCCTTATACGGGAGGAAGTGCAGGTCACCGATAGGCTGGTTCGAGGTGGGAGAAGTTGATTAGTCGGGCGGACTTAGTTCAGTGACGATGGATAAGGTGAAGCTTATCCGAGGCGGTTGTTAGCGGCTCAGTCGGCAAGTCGTATCAGATCATCGGCGTCGACACTTGGAATTTGAGATAGATGATTGGGTTTTTCTAAAGGTATCGCCATGAAGGCGTGATGAGATTTGAAAAGAAGGAAGCTTAGCCCAAGGTACATTGGGCGTGTCGATTGTCCGTAGAGTAGGCAGGGTTGCCTATGAGTTAGATCTGCCGTCCGATTTGGAGGTGGTACATCCAGTTTTCCATGTGTCCATGTTGCGGAAATGTATTGGAAATCCATCTAGAGTGCACCCGGTTCACGATGTCCAAGTGACAGAGGAGCTATCGTATGAGGAGAGTCCCATAGCGATACTCGATCGTCGAGTTAGGCGACTTGGATGAAAGACGTGGCTTAGTCAAGGTCTTATGGCGAGCGAGCAGGAGGAAATGGCGTGGAAGCAGAGGATGACATGATGAAGAAGTACCCTCACCTATTTCCTATACCTCCGTGTAACCCACTTTCCGCTTGTTAGTTTTGATTTAGCATTTACGCTTGGTATGTTGTGGCTCGTGGAGCTTCTTTTCTGCAAAAGAATAGTTAAAAGGGTCTATGTCGATGTTGTGATTTGAGTAAGCCTAGAAGGAACATTCGGGATGAATGTTTCTAAGGGGAGAATGTTATACCGTAGTTCGACCTACGTGTGAGAGCGTCTGAAGCATGTAAGACTTAAAATTTTCTAAGGATAGGTTGTGATTGTTCCGGTCGGGTTTTAGTCAACTTTGAGGAGGGTTATGACCCGGTACATTGAGAGTTCCTAAGTGTTTCAAAGGCCTAGGGCATAGTTCGTGGAGTCTAGATTCCAACGCAACCAACCGTTCGTCGATAAGACGTCGGAGTAGAAAGTTATGAGAGTTACAAGTTCAGTGCGCAGTCGGACAGAAATGTGTTTCGGACAAAGCGCGGCGTGCGGCGCGCCGGATGCAGGCGGCGCGAAAGCATCGAGGTCGCTGAAGTTGCAGCGCCAGACAGCAGGCCGCGACGTCGAAAGTTCGAGAGGTGCGGAGGTTTCAGGCCGCGCGCCGAAGCGGATTTTGGGCGGAAAAACTTAGGAAAAGTCGATTTTTCTTTAAAAGACCTTGGGAGGTGACAAGTGTCCCCATCTGATTTTCATGCATTATGAAGACTTGGTCATATTTCATCTCTCTCTTAGACAAAAGCTCCTCCTTCTCTTAAAAGTTCAAGCTCCTCCTTCTCTCTAAAATCCCAGAGACATTCTAGCCTTAGGAAAAATCAAAAGTAAAAGCAAGAGGAAGCTTGTGGCTAGCTTGTGAAGGTTGTTGTGGTGGTGTTCTTGAAAAGGAAGCTAGCAAGTGGTTGGAAAAATTTGGCTAAAGCTTTAAGGTAACATTTCTTCCTTTAGAATTAGTTTCTAGTGTTGCATGTTAAGAAGGAAGAACTTGTGGTAGTAAATAATGCTCTTAGAGTCATTGCATGCAAGAAATGTGGTTTGGATATAAAAGAATTGATTAAGAAGATATTATGAGCATGTTGTAGCCTAAAAACTACCTTAGAATTGTTAAGTGAATTGTTGTACCTTATGGGGCAGAATTTTACACACCCAAGTTTAGGTGTGTAATCCCCTTTGAAATGTTGGATTGTTGAGCCTTAAATGTGGCGTTTGGATGATAAATTCGGCCTTGTGAAAGGTGGCAAAGTATGTAGATTCAAAGGAAATGCTGCCCAATTTTCCATAGAATTTAGTGGCTTTGAGTTTAGATTATTCTACATTGAAATTAGAGGTTAATAAACGTATCATGGTTATTTTAGGTTGACATATTACTTGCGGTAGTTTGGACTTAGCAAGTGGATTGATCAAAAAAGTATGTGAAGCTTTCCTATCTCTTGAGCATGAATAGATGAAACTATGTAGTACGGTAGACGTACAAGATTTGATATTCTTACTTGTTTTAAGTATATAATGACTTGTTTCGTTTTAAGAATGTATAAGTCCCTTGGTTAGGGGAAAAGTATGATTTTACTAAAGTGTAGAGTTAATCTAACAACTTTATGGGAAGTTGGTTTATTAGCTTCATAAAAGGTTAATGAGAAGAGATTTACTCTAAGTAAGATAAGTATATGAAGAGACAAATTGGTTTTAAGACATCAATTGCCCAAGAGTTTTTATGTATAAAGGAGAGTCATTTTTAAAGGAGTTGAAGCATGTAGTACTTGGGTTAAATTCCCGGTGTTCTTTTATTAAAGATATGATTAAGTGCCTTAAGTAAACTAAAATGAGAGGGTATATGAACAAGACTAATAAGAAGTTATAAGTTTTCTTAACTTACTTATGATTATGATATGATGACAGTTTGAGCTAGGGTAAGAGTATATCTGAGGGGCAAGCCCCAAGATCGTTATACCACCTTCTCCAGGGTAAGAGTATGTCTGAGGGGCAAGCCCCAAGATCGTCATACCACCTTCTTCAGTGTAAGAGTATATCTGAGGGGCAAGCCCCAAGATCGTTATACCATCTGCTTCAGTGTAAGAGTATATCTGAGGGGAAAGTCCCCAAGATCGTTATACCATCCGCCTGTGGTAAGAGTATATCTGAGGGGTAAGTCCCCAAGATCGTTATACCACCTATTCCGTGGATTTGCTACCCATGATGCGAGGAATACCTCATGCGAGTCCTTATGGGCTTATGCGGGTGAAATAGTCCCATGCGGGCGGGTACAGCCTATGCGAGGAATACCTCATGCGGGTCCACAGGACCTATGCGGGTGAAATAGTCCAGGAGTAGGGGTGCTTATTGATACTACGGGCGAGGTACCCTGTTTTGATCCTAAGGCCCCTATTTTATGCAGTATTATATATATATACTTGTCACTCTCATTGTTAGTAAGGCACAGTAAAAGGTATTTTTTTATTTTCTTCCATGACTCCAGCTTACTTTTAGACTTATGATATCATTATTACAGTATTTTCCAGCTTTACATACTTGGTACATATTGTGTACTGACCCCCTTCCTCGGGGGCTGCATTCATGCCGCAGGTAAGCAGATTGTGGATCCTCGTTCTTAGGATCACTATTCCGATGTCAGAAGCTCTATTCCTCCGGAAGCTTGTTCATTGGTACGGATATTCCCTGATGCTATAGGTATTTTGTACATTCAGGGGTATAGCAGGGCCCTGTTCCGCCACAGTTGTTATCTTTAGAGGTCTGTGGTCATCTATGTGTTTTGGGCTATAAGAACCAGTTGTACTACTATACTTTTGTTTAAGAATGTTTTATGGGCGCACTTTATCTGGCGGTGATGTTTACCTTTTTATAAGTTATGTGTTATGTATGTTCATTGCTATTCTCTCGACATATACTGACGGTACCGTTGCAGGTACGCCATCGTGGTCGGGTCGTGACACAACATAACTGAATTAAAGTAAAAAGAAAATAAAGAACTGAACAATGACGATCTATAATTGTTTCCTAGCCTCCGTTTTCTCATCCAAATATTCGATATGAGATGAGATCCGCCCCTCAGAAAACGTCTCCCTCCCTATATATATGAGTACCACTTAATGGCCATTTTTGGCCCTTTAAAATTAGGTTTTCTCACCAAATTAAGTCTTCCGCGCCGCGGCGCTAATTCAGCAGAAAATCACTTAGGTTCACTGGAAATAAGGCGCCGCGACGCCTTCGACGGTGATTTTTTTTCTTCAGCTTCTGGTTTTAACTTTTAAGCGCCCCGGCTCTATCTTCTTCCGCCGCAACTCTGCAGCATCGCGGCTCTTGATCATTTCTCGTCCGTTTTTTCGCCAGATTTCTTCTATCTTCCCGGGGGTTCTTTGAGCGCTTGCTTGGTGTTTGGTTATGCACTTTTAGCATCCAAATAAGCCAAATTCATCTTGAATTCGCCATATCCCATCTGAGTCGCTTAAGAATTGAAAACACTAAACAAAGCGCATAACACGTTACAAAACAACTAAAAGACACCCTAAAACAAACTCAAAAATAGTACTAAAATGGACTTAACACTGTCCGTCAGCCACAGTAAACCCGACAACACTTCATCAGCATCGTCGCACCAGCACAACCAACCAACCCCCACCTTTCTCGTACCCGACAATACCTACTCACATAACATCGTCTCCGACCATACCCCCACCAGTGTCGACCCACCTAGATCTAACTCTACCAGTCGCCACACCTAACCCACTGCACTGTTCCGGAACCTTTGAACCAAACAACCCGCAACAACACCCATATTTTAGGAAAGCATAAAATTTGAAATAAAATTGTTTAGGAAGTGCTTTATTTTATGAATTATATATGTAATTTTCATACGTATTTAATGAATTATTATTTTATATTTTCAGTGGGCCTCAAAGATTTTTTTTAAAATTATTATCTTATGTATTTATCGAGGTTATTATTTTATTCCATTGACCAAAGTCGGGACCAGGGAAAATTATTATTTAATCGAGGTTATTAATTTATCGAATATTCATTTATCGAGGTTTTACTGTAGTATTAAATACCAATACTTCTTCTCAACAAAATGTTATCCAAACGCAACTCCATTATATAATGCAAAAACTTTTTTCATACAAAAAAACAATTCTAAAATGTAGTTGTAGTAGTTCAGTTGATTGACTATCTCTTATTGGTGAGGATTCAAATTTCACACTATAATCCCCTCTCTCATTTCTCGTTTCTCTACCCTATGTAATAATTTAAAAAGTTTTTTTTTTTTTAAATCTTAAAGGTAGTCCAAAAGCCAACTAAGTGTAGATATCCCCCCTTATTAATTGGTCACCACTCTCCCGAAAAAGTTTTAAAAGGAGGTCAACAAGCCACCCAATAAAGGAAAAGAAAGAATAGTCCATTTCAATTCCTGAATTATTGCTTTGTTTTATTTTTATTCTTATAAGTATTTAATTAAACACATAATTTTTTTTATTTAATTATGTGATTTTAATCCCTAAAACTAACAATTGTCATAAAAATAACATAAATATTATTAAAAAAATCAAGCACATAGTTACCATGAAAGTTGCCAAAGAAACAAGTTTTCTGCAACATGAGGTGATATGTTAATGATATTTTTGAAAGTGTTTATTGCGTTTACTTCTCGCGCCTCATGAAATGCTCCTTCGGACATGAAAAGAGAAATGTTCAATTTTTATCGGACTATTGAATTAAGAAAAGTAACCAAAGGTAGCCAAATTGGTGTAGTAGTAAAGCGTGAGATCGCAAGATTACGAGTTCGATCCCTGCATAAACCTTATTGGTTGAATCTTAATTGGCTGAAGTGATTTGCAGACTATTACGTCAGTCCGGGTTTATCCTGTGAGCACTCAAAGAGTAGCGGCTGCGGGTTCCTTCGTCAACAAAAAGAAAAGTAAAAAAGTCTGCAATATATTACTAAAGACTATATGGGCTCGTTTGATACGTCGTACTGGACTGTATATTTTTATATGGATTGTACTGTATTGTAATTGACTGTATTAATATATAATGGACGATATTAGAGTATTAATATATAATGGACTGTACTTTTTTATTTTTTTATTTTTTTTAGTACAGTACATGGGATACCCATCTATTAAATAGGTCTAAAAAATGGCAGTTGAAGTGTACTATTTTTAGAAATAGTACAGTCAAATCCGACTGAAAACGCCACTATACGCTTTATTTTTTTTATTCAGTGCAGTCCAGTATAGCGTACCAAACGAGCCCTAAATATTGCTACATTGATTGGCTACTAGTGCTGTCACAATATCATCACTAATATTTTTTTTTTTTGTTGACGAAGGAACCCGCAGCCGCTACTCTTTCGAGTGCGCACAGGGTAAACCCCGGACTGACGCAGTAGCCTGCAAACCACGTCAGGCATGTAAACCACACTTGGCAAGCCATGTGTGCCAACAACCAAAGAAGGTTTATGCGAGGATCGAACTCGCGTGGCCTTGCGGTCGCCCATCTCTTCTGTGCACACCATGCGGGTATATCATCACTAATATGACTAAATAAGCAATGGATTTTTGTATATCCAAATCTTACCATATCATCATTAATATTATGTAAATTCTTATCAAATGGTGCTTATAAGTATCATTTATGGCAATTTCAGGAGGAGGTCACAAAATATGGTGAACATTGGAGTTATTAGATAAATAAAAATTCATATCGAGTTCTCTTAAATATTTAACTTTCATTTAGTTTCAACTTAGATTAATATTGCACATCCAAAATAATTAAAAATTAAATATACTTAACTAAATAATAGGAGAACTTAAACAGAAAATAAAGTCAATATTTTATTTTTATTTGCCCAAAAGGAAAAACAAGAGAATATTTTCTTCTCCTCTCCCTTTCCTTTTTCATCTAAACACCACCGCCATTAAATCCAACTTTTAAGCCTTTTTCATCCCCCCACCCCCACCCCCACCTACCCGGGAAAACTTCTTCCTTCTTCATTCCAAGAAGTTTCCCGGGTCGCTGCTTGCCCCGTATTGCTATTTTCAGCGCTTCTTGAATTTGAGCTCTGAAATGATGACTCTTCTCAGGTATTATTTCCTATTATTAAATGTATTTATTAATCTCTATTTATTCAGACCCACTAGGTTCTTTTACTAAAAAATAATATTTTAAAGGTAAATTAGGAGTTTTATTAATTTAGAGATTCTTGCTCATTTAAAAATCCATTCTTGTAATTTCTTTAACCCTGTTCCTTGTTCTTTTTTATGTATAGGTCAGTATATTCTTGTTTTTGTGGATGATATATAGAATATGTAAATGACCCATATTGTTATTTGTGTACCTGTCTTTAGCTTTGGTGGCTTTTGGGTTTCAGTTGAGCTAAATTGGGGATTTTTTTTAAAGTTTGAAACTTTTGGGGTTGTAATGGAGCTAAGTGTGAAGTTCTTTTTTATGAAGTTTGAACACAAGTTTTTTTTTTTTTTTTGGTTTGCAGATAATTGTTGTGGGTGTTAGGGGAGATGGAAGAAACGGGGCAGCTTAAAAGAGCTTTTATAGATGCTACTGCTGGTGCAATTTCTGGTGGTATATCCAGGACTGTAACGTCACCTCTCGATGTTATTAAAATAAGATTCCAGGTAATATATTTTTGTATCTGCGTACTGCATCAAACCCCAACTAGTTTGGGATCGAGGTGCTGTAGTAGAAGTTGTTGTTATTGTGCTTGGCATTTATACAAATACTGGTAATAACATAGTATTGGTTATACCTTGGCCTTTTGGCTAGGATCAACTGTAGTATCTGTTCTTATCAGCGTAATAGCATTGTATTCCCGGAAAACATAATCAGCTTTATGATCAAGATGACCAATAATCATAAAAGGATCAGTCATCTTTCTAACATTGTTATGAATTGGATATTTCTAACTGCTTTCGTTATTAACATTGTTAAAATAAAACAGCGGGAGGGTGCATGCTTATACAATTGGTTTGCCCCATCAGAACTAGTCCTGTAGATTGACCTTTTTAGGTTCTCTCACTAGTGTTATCCTTGTTATCCCGATGATGCTTTGACTTCTCTCTAAAAGGCAGTCAGAACAACAGTTTGAGATTTTCAAATTTGCAAACTTTAATTACTTCAGGAATATGTGTGATTGTAGAGATAACCTACTTTTCTCAGCCTTGGCCCGATCATCTGTTGAATCTCTAATTCTTGCTGTTGGATGATTTGCATTCGTGTGCCATAGAGAACCCTCAAACATTCCACTAATTAAGCTCAAGGCTTACACTTTTACATGTAGAGGCCGTAAGCGGCAAAAACCCTCAATTAGTTTATAGAACTTTCGTCCTATTTCAAAATCATATTCTTCCACAAATTCTCCTCCGTAAAAGAATTGTTGGCATTTAGTCTCCGCGGTACTGAATCCAGCTTTCTCATGCTCCTTTGACAATATTTTCTCCGCTTCTTCATTTTCATCAGACCTCTTTATTGGGTTAACATAAAAATTGCCTTGCTCTTCTCTGTATATTAAGTACAATTGTACATAGATAGCTCCTTATAAAAAAATGTACATAAAGAGCTGATGTTTTTGATATATTCAAATCTTTTTACAGGTTCAACTGGAACCCACTACTCAGTGGGCCTTGCTTACAAGAACTGTATATGGCAATTCAAAATATACGGGGATGCTGCAAGCCAGTAAAGACATACTCAGAGAGGAAGGTTTACCGGTATACTTCCTATCATATTGAGGACTTTTTAGGAATCTAATAATTATTTTGATGCATGTGTTAATCAAAGAGTTCTTGACGCTTGGATATATTACTAATCATTCTTCTCAGATTATTTATTTTGCACTCACATAAATTTGGAAATTTACTCTCTTTTGTTGCTTGAAAAATATTTAGTTCTTAAAAATCAAGGCATGCACTCTATGACATGTTGTGAAAACTCCTCGCGGTTATATACTTACTTTACTATACATGTTGCTCTCGTCATTTTTCTACCCAGTTGATGAAAATTTTGTGGTGTATCAAACCCTGGTACGAGTAATGGTGCAATGGTGGGGGTTTATCTACTTGTTGAGTTCAAGCTTGTGGCTTTCTTCCTTCCTTAAAAATTCTATCTCTCCAATTGATGCACGTTAAAGCAAACTCACACTAAATTACCCAAAAAAAGGCCGCTGGTGGGGTTACTGTTTCTGTTCCTCCCATGTTCTATATTTATGGTGTTATTCATGTGTGCCTCAGAAGTTAATTGAAGTTTGATGTTTGTGAGTCCAACAATTATGCCCTTCTTATCTTCACATATTTTAGTTTACTTGTTTGTATCAAGAGACGTTTCTACTTATTAGTTTTAATATTTGATGATGGTATCTTCTGAAATTATGCAGTGTTCTCAAATTTATTCTGTTTTCCTTGCTCATACGACAGGGATTTTGGCGGGGTAACGTTCCTGCTTTACTGATGGTTATGCCATACACTGCAATACAATTTGCAGTATTGCACAAATTGAAAACTTTTGCTAGTGGCTCTTCAAAGTCAGGTCTGTATCGTAGTCTGACCTGCTCGGGTAGATTAGTTAGATTTTATTTATAGTTCTCCCCTTTTCTCCTCTGTCACAGGCTGTACAACTTTGCACCATGTGTGCTTTTAGAATCTGACAATATAGAGAAGTTTTATCTAGTCTAAGTTCAGTCCGGAAATCTGATTTGCATATCTGTTCAAAGAACTTTAAGTAAGCTATCTTGTGCTTCCCCCGAGTAAGCTGACATGTCTGATGGCATGATTCTTTTCTATGATGCAGAGGATCACGTTAACTTGAGCCCTTATCTTTCTTACATCAGTGGAGCATTAGCAGGCTGTGCAGCTACTGTTGGTTCTTATCCGTTTGATCTTTTGAGAACCATTTTAGCCTCTCAAGGAGAGCCAAAGGTACACGCCAATTATCTATGATATGTGTCTATTGTATAACCTTTGTTGCATGTGATGCAAACATGCTTATACCTGTGGAACCACGTCTCTTGTGATGCAAATCATGTTTGTATTGGGTATTTTTGACAAACTTGTATCTATAAAAGGGGACAAGCTTGACATATTCTCCTTCACCTCTAGTTATATGCAGTGTTTTTACTCAAGTTATATATAGACGTAGTGGATTGACTGATTGGTCACTGTCATGTCAAAGAAAAAACCGAACAAAAATGTAGTTGTGGATGGACAATGTTGATTTGGTCCTCGGTTGTCAAGGCATGGATGTGGGAGAAAATACACAAACTTACGGTCTTTCTGAATGTGTAGATATTGGACGCTTGAATATAGTCAATATACAGAATCCATTATGCAATAACTACTACTTGATGTAAAAGTATGCAGTGTCATTGTTTTCATTATTTTTCCCATGTGCTTGTTATAGTGATTACAATTTAATTTGATGTTCAAATACTTGAAGTAAGTTGAGTTTGCACTTCAGCCATGGTTGGTTGGGGAAATTGCTTAGTCATGCATCATTTGATTTAAGTTAATGGGCATGGGTAGATCATAGATGATAAAGTCATGATCACAAATTCACGTTAGTGGTTTTTTTTCCGAAGGAAAAAAATCAAGTGAGAGTGAGATATAAGTATAACACTCCAATTTTGTTGTATTAGCATTTTGTATACCATTTCTGCAGTCATGTTAACTAGGTTTCATGGGACTTATGTGGTATGCTCATGAACAGGTTTATCCAAATATGAGGGCTGCAGCTGTTGATATATTCAAAACTCGTGGCATTCAAGGACTGTATTCTGGATTGACACCTACTCTTGTTGAGATTGTTCCCTATGCTGGTCTACAATTCGGAACTTATGATACATTCAAACGCTGGATGATGGTAAACCCTTACCATCTTTTGAAAAGTTTCATAGTCTCTCACTCGTCATGTTTGATACTGTTGACGGTTGGGCCATCGATGATAATTTACTGAAGTGGGTATATGCCGCTCTGTTGGATTTTTAACTTGGGAGAACCTTTGTAGATGAGACCACAAACACTTTCTAAATTCATAGAGGACATTTATGTGCATAAGCTGTTAAATTATGAGAGATGTTTTTACCTGTAATACTAAATATACAGAAAAAGGTAGTCCATATGTCCTAAATATTTTCTAGATTAACGTCCAAAGGTTACCCTAGGCTTAGGTCAAAGCAACTTATTGCTAGTTGTAATTTTTTTATGGTGAAATAGAAGAAATGATAAAGTACATGAAAGATTATAATGTAGAAGATTTAAGATTTTTTTGGACGTGCATAAATTTATCTAAAATTACATTTTCCCGAAATCTAGTTACTTTTGAAGAGTCTACTACACAAGTTTTGGGGTCGAGGGAGTTGTATATGCATTAGTAGACGCCAATTGGGCTCATCATCAATGTCGTTAGATGAATTCTGGACTACGGATGCATAGTAGTCATCTGTTGGGTATGACTAAATGTATTAGATGAATCCAATTCTGGACTGTGGAAGTCCTATCCCTGAATCATTTTAGTTCAGGAAATCTGAGGATTAGAGTGACTGATTTTATTTAGCTATGTGTTCTTGAATTATTTAGCTTGATAAGAACTTTAACTACACTAGTAGTTTGTGCATTTTACACTGGTTAACACTTTGATACAACAACAACATACTCAGTGAAATCCCACATCGTGGGGTCTGGGGAGGGTGGAGTGTACGCATACCTTACCTCTACCTTTACCTTGGTAGGTAGAGCGACTGTTTTCGAGAGACTCTCGGCTCAAGACAAAGCATAAGCACAAACAAAGCAAAAGCAAATCAAGAGAAACAATATATGGCCAAAGTTACACTAACAAAGTTAAAATGACAGAAATTAAAGAGAAAGGGATTTGAAGATTACCTTTTCCTGATGCAGCGACGAGAGCTCAACGATCACCTTTCTTTCACCGACGACAATGATTCGACGTAACCCCATTAAATTTTAAGAAAAGAGACTAGATTTTAGAGCTTTAAACTATGGGTGGCTAGTGGGCTGGGGCGGGACGGGGGGAAGGGTCGGGACTGGGGCTCCGGCGGGATTAGCGGGACAGACAAATGTCCCGTCCCGTCCCACATCTTGCCGGTAAAAGGGACCGGTACCGGTGTTGGGGGATCGGGGCGGGGTCGGTTTAGACACTCAATTTTAAAATATAATATATATATATATATATATATATATATATACTTCAATAATTGAACAATATAGTATAATAAAAACATCCCAAGGTTGTTTTTGCAAATCACATAGTAAAATTGCAATTAAAAATTACATAGTTAACCATACTTTTTTTTAATTTTCTCACAATGTCTTGAGGATCTTCGGGTGGAATTGAAAGTTGGTCAAATTGTTCGACATCGCTTTCTGTTCCCTCGGACAAGATTTCGTTGTAGTTGTAGTCTTCTTTTTCGTTGATCTCCGATTGACCGCACATTCTACGCTCTGTTCGAATCCAATCTCTGAATAGAACTGCAATCTCCAATATGTCTTCCGCCAATGAATGTCTGTGCTCTCCTATTTAAAATCTTTCCGAAGAAAAAATGCTTTCAGACGCTGTTGATGACGCTTGAATGTTCAAAACATCTCGGGTCATCTTTGCTAGTGTCGGAAATGTCTTTTCATTGTCCCTCCAGTATTTCAAGTATTCATGTCCTTCATCATTGTCAATTAATTCGTACAGTACAACACCCTGCAAAACATGAACATTAAATTCCCTAACTTGTGAAGAAGTTGAACCACTAAACATTTTATTTCTAAGGCCTTGAATACTAGCCGCATAAATTACATGTTTTTATAAGGTTGCAGCGAAGTAGTAGAAGATGGTACAATAGCCGGTTGATTATTTGCACTTTGTTGTTGGTAATACATATATACTTTTTTGCATTCAGTGTGTATGCTAGACGTAACTTCTTTAGTTAGTTCGTGAATTGGTTCTTCATTTGGACTTGTAGGTGGAAGTATTGGTATACGATCATAAATCATTTCAACAAGTGTTTTACAACCGTCTACTTTAATAATCGGATTTAATACAACACCAATAATATAAATAGTGGAAATAGGAAAAACTATTTTTTAATTTTTTAAACATTTTTTCAATAGATGCCTTATAAGTTTGTTTTTCCATATATTCATTAAGTAACAAGAATATTAGAGCTATATAAAATAACATAGTTGAAATAGTAGGATAATAAATACCAGAAAATTCTTTAGTAGCTTGAAAAATTCTCTAAAAATCCAGTAAGTTCTAAAAAAAAATTCCAATCATTATCTAAAAACATATCCATTGGATTTTTATTATGGGCGTTAAATAATAAAGTTATAGGTTTTCTATAATCGTAAGCAACACGTAGTTGTTTATATAGAGAATTTCACCTAGTCGCTACTTCTTCAGAAATTTTTCTATAAGGTAATCCACAATCGTGACAAAAATAAAGTTTATAGCAAATTGTATTTTATCAAGAATGTTTTCAAAAAGTTTAGGCTATCCTTTATAAATATGAACACACATCTTATATGAAAATAATCAGGAAAAATGGAGTTAATCGAACTTTTAAAAGTCATATAACATAATCATTAGAACTAACATTATTTAATGTAATAGTCATAATTTTATTAACTATTCCATAATAATCACAAATTTCATTAATATTTTGTGCAATAAAACTTCATGTGTGTCTATCATCAATATATCTATATGCTAAATACGTTTTGCATAGACCAATTTTGATCTATCCAATGACATGTTACCGTTAAATAATCATTACCGTTAGTACTACGACCTATGTCAGAAGTGATAACCACTTTGTCATTAAAATGAAACAATGCATAACGTAAATATTGTTGATTCACTTGCAAATTTAAAAACATCCCTTCTAACATTTGATCTAGGAAATCCGTTAAAAGCAGGATTATACATTTCTCTAATGTAATGAATAAAACCAGGAGAGGAAGGAAATGCAAAAGGCAAACCCTCCACCGCAACTAATTTTGCTATATTTTCTCTATCTTTATGTTTATCATATTTAGGACAAAAAATTCCCCCGTTGTCGGGTTAATTTAACCCTGGTCGGGGACACTATTTGAATCTTGTTACGACTCAGAGGGCATTGGCACACCCAATTTTTTAGCCTGATATTGATTCCACCTAGCTGTGCTCGCCTTGTACATGTATCAATAAACCTCCTGTCCCACATTGACCTTTTCCGGTTTTAAATTTATAAATATTTTTGTTAATTTTACATCTAACTACTTGATTCTCTTAGTCCCTCGAAAAAAAATCTCAGATTTTAATTTTTGTTGTGTGGGGCCTCGACTCATACTAGAGGGAATATGAAGCATTTCAGTTTCAGTTTGAGGCCGAGACTCAGTCTGATCTTGAGGTTGAGGTGCACTAGTGAGTGTGTCATTATCGTCAAAATTAAAGTGTGGTTCAGATGCAGAATATACCTCATCTTCTAATGGTATATCATTTAAAAAAGCAGTTTCATCTATGAATGAAATCAATCAAATCATCGGGACTAGGAATATGATTACTAGAAGAAGTACCCTTACCCTTGTTACCCATACTAGAAGAAACACCCTTACCCTTAATCATACGTCCAAGACATTTCACTATAATTATGCAAATAAATAATTAAAGCAAATGAAATGAAGTGTGATAATTAAATTTAAGTAACAATAATAATTTAAAGAAGGAAAGAAGGTATCAAGCACCGACGTTACGTCGACGTATAATCGAGGCTGAAAATTAAAATTTTGCTCGATGGATGATCAAGGTAGTTGTCAACTTCACTCTCAATTTTTTAACTTTGATATAAATGAGCAAAAAAATATAATATTTAGTAGGCAATGTTTGTCCTGAGCCGGGAGTCTCTCGGAAGCAGGAGCTCTACCTTGGTTACCTACCAAAGTAGAGGTAAGGTCTGTGTACACTCTACTCTTCCCAAACCCCACGTCGTGGGATTGTACTGGGTATGTTGTTGTAGTAGTAGGCAATGTAGAATTGTAGAGAGATAAATTAAGAGATCTGTGAAAAAATGAAGAGGAAAATGAGGTATTTATAGTTGAGAAATAGGGTAGTGTAAATATACTAACTTAGGGGTTAACAATAAATATTAAGGGGTAGGTGGGTTTATGGGGTGGGGGTGGGCGGGGGGAAAAATGGCCGTTATAGCCGTTGCACAACGGCCAAAATCGAAATTTGGCCGTTGCAACGGTTATTTTTGCAGAGGGGGGCAGGGTCGGGTTGGGGCGGGTCCTATCGGGATCGGGATGGGCGGGACGAGTTCAGGTCCCGTCCTGAGTTCGAACCCCGACACTGATTTGTTTTAGGGGGGATCGGGGTGGGTATCGGGACTGGCCGAGATCGGGCCGACCCGGCCTTCTGGCCATCCTTACTTTAAACTCGACCGATTCATTTTTCAAGTCGATCGTGTAAGGAACACTGTTCCAGCCCGTTCAATCCGTGGTTGTGAAGAAGAGGATGGGATTCTATTTATAGAGCCACAATTCTAGGGTTTTAGAAGCCTAAAACCGATGTGGGACTCCGTAATATTTGGATTTGAAATTGTTCCTTTGAAGTCCGGATTCAAAGAAATTCGAAAAAAAGGAATTGAAAAAGAGGGAAAATGGGACGAGTAACCGTTTGGAATTTGAATTCGTCCGAGCTAGAAGACACTATAAATTGGTTTGCCATTTTTGGACGAGCAGGTCCTGAGAAAGTCGAGGAAATCCTAGCAAAAACTGGCTCTTCATGAGCTGGATGTTGGAGAAAAGCGAGGCGGCGTATAGGAGAAGCTGTGCTAGGGTTCGTTGTGTTGGCTGAATCAAAACAACTTTGATAGATGCTGAAAATTAAAAAGAAAGTGACTGAGAAAGAAATGAAATTGCTACTGGTAATAGATTGTGCGAGGATTTTAAACACAATTTACAACCAAGAAAGTTGTCCGTATGGAGTGGACAACAAAACTCCCAGAATCTGATATTTAAACATACATTCAATCCCCTTAAAAAATAATCCTAACTAGATATTAATAGGACACATATTGTCTACAATAAACAACTAGAAAACTGTAAAGCGTAATCTGATAGTAGTTGGAATATTGGTAACTGCCGGTGATAATTAAGGAGGCAGTTTCTTTTGGCTGATTAGATCCACCTCATGTGCAGTTCCAGAATCTTTATTTCCTCTTTCATGCTTTCTTCTAAAATGTCTTCAAAGGTGGGGTCGTATCGGTGCATCCCCCTGAAAAGATGCCTTGTCCTCAAGGTGAAAGGAAGGAAACTGACCAGCAAGTAAGTCATATTCTTCCCAACTAGCTTCCTCAACAGGACGATCACGCCATTGAATGAGTAATTCCAAAGTTGAAATCCCAGATACCTTTACCCAACGGTGTGATAAAACTCTCAGGCTCCACCATGAATTCCAAATCAGCCGAAAGCGGTAATGGTGGAGGTGATGGAATATCAGCATAGCCATGAGCAGGACGAAGCAAGGAGACATGAAAAATTGGATGTACCTTCGCAGTTGGAGGCAGCTGCAATTCGTAAACAGGACCCACTTTGCGAACAATTTTATATGGACAAAAATAGCGAGGAGACAACTTTTCATTAGGACGTTTAGCCAGACTCTTCTGACGATAAGGCTGCAGACGAAGTAAAACAGCATCATCCACATCAAAAGATAATTCACGTCGCTTAGAATCAGTTTGGGATTTCATACGAGATTGAGCCTTCAAGAGGTTGGACTGCAATAACTTTAACATCAGGTCACAGGCCAAAAGCTGCTCTTCAAGATCAGCAAGTTTAGTTTCTCCAGGGACAAAAGGATGCAATGCTGGTGGCTCCCTCCCATACACAACTTGAAAGGGAGTCATATTAGTCGATGGATGGTAGCCCGTGTTGAAAGAATACTCAGCCTAAGCTAATAAATATTGATACCAAGACTTGGGCTTTTCATGCGCAAAACAACACAAATAGGTTTCAAGGCATCGATTCACCACCTCCGTTTGGCCATCGGACTGAAGATGGTAAGCAGTACCCATACGAAGACGAGTACGACTAAGACGAAAAAGTTCTTGCCAGAAAGCACTTAAGAAAATAGCATCACGATCTGAAAGAATGGAACGAGGTAAGCCATGTAACCAGACAATTTCCCTACAAAATAAAACAGCCACTGTTTTGGCAGTGAACGGATGAGATAAAGCCAGAAAATGACTATTTGTTGAACCTTCCACTACCACAAGAACAGTGTCATAGCCATTTGAAGAAGGTAGACCCACAATAAAGTCCAGGGAAATGTCTTCCCAAAGTCTGTTAGGAATTGGCAAAGGCTGCAAAAGACCACTTGGAGCCAAGGTTTCATATTTATTTCGCTGACAAATCAAACAATTCTGGACAAACAACTTAACATCCTGCTTCAAACACTACCAGAAAAGGTTTGCAGAAACTCTTTTGAGAGTTTTCAAATATCCCCCATGTCCTGTTGGAGAATCATGTGCCTCAGCTAAAATCTTGGCTTTAAGCTCAGGATAATCAGGAATTACCAACCGAGATTTGTAGTAAAGATGGTTGGCAGATAGTGAAATCTGAATGAGAACACGGGTCAACAGAAAGTTGATCTAAAAGTTGCTTGGTATGTGGATCAGCTTCAAGTGCTTCCCTTAAAGTAATAAAATCTAATGAAACAGGCATTGCTAGAGTCAAAAGATCAGCATGTTGAGAGCGGCGAGACAACACATCAGCTCCTTTATTTTCACATCCCGCTTTATAGACAATAGTAAAATCAAACGGCAATAACTTCATCAATAAACGCTGCTGTGCAGTAGTGGTTACCCTCTGATTCAGGAGATATTTTAGGCTGCAATGATCAGTTGTGACGATAAAATGTCGACCCAATAGACTGTGCTTCCACTTTTGTAATGCAGGAACTAAAGCCAATAACTCACGATCATATGTAGATTTAATCCGATTAGAAAAGGAAATCCCTTACTGAAATAGACTAGAGGATGATTTTGTTGAAGTAGAATAACACCAACACCATCAGCTGAAGCATCACATTCAACAGTAAATTGTTGAGTGAAATCGGGTAGACAAAGAACTGGTACTGATGTCAAGACTCTTTTAAAATGCTGAAAAGCCTCTTCTGCCTTTGGATTCCATGCGAAAGCATCTTTTTTGGTCAGATCTGTCAAGGGACGAGCGATAATACCATAGTTCTTAACAAACCGCCGGTAATAACCTGTAAGTCTCAAAAAACCTCGAAGTTCTTTCACATTCTTTGGTAGAGGCCAATCCAAGATTGCGGATATTTTATCTGGATCCACGGCTACTCTCTTTCTAGAAATCACATGACCTAGAAACCCAATCTGAGGTTGTGCAAACAGTCACTTTTTGGGATTAGCAAAGAAAGAATTGGTGAAAAGGAGATGGAAGAACTATCTGGAGATGGTTTTGGTGTTGCTGAAGGGTAGGACTAGTCTAAAATATCGTCAAAGAAACCAAGATGAATTTTCGGAGATACTGTCCGAATAGGTCATTCATTGCGGATTGGAAAGTGACGGGAGCATTAATGAGTCGAACGGCACGGAATTTTTACTGTCCAGAATGAGTTCGAAAAGCTGTTTTATGGATATCAGCTGGCTGGACCCGAATTTGATGGTACCCTGAACGAAGATCTATCTTTGAAAAAATAGCGGCTCCATGTAATTCATCCAGTAACTCATCAATATTGGGAATCAGATACTTATTTGGTACAGTTACCTTATTAAGGCTGCGTTAATCAACACAAAACCTCCACGAATCATCTTTCTTTTTCACTAGCAAAACTGGGCTAGCGAATGGACTTGAACTAGGATGAATGAAACCAGATTTTAGTAAAGCAGCAACTTGGTTCTCAATTTCGGTCTTTTGGCCATGTGGGTAACGATAAGGTCTTATGTTTGGAGGTTTAGAATTTGGTAACAGAGGAATAACATGGGAATGTGCTCTAAATGGTGGAAGAGATGTTGGTTCAGAAAACACAGACCGGAACTCATCTAAAAGTGTCTGAATTGGATTACCTGAATTCTCTGACAAATTGTTAAAAGATTTGAGGGAAGCCGTAGTGGAATTTGTCGATCTCACTCCTTGCAGTTGTAACGTTTCCCTTGCCAATTGAAAATTATGAACATATCCTTCCAGTTAGCTTGAATAGTGTTAAGAGAAGCTAACCATTTAATACCAAAGACCATATCAGCCCCTCCAATTGCAAATTGGTAGTAATCTTGAGTGATGGTGAAGTTGGGCAACTGAATTTGAAGATTTCAGCAAACTTTATTGCAGCGGATGATGTCCCCATTCCCTATTTGCACACCGAACATTGGAACTATTTATACTGGAATTTTATGCTCTTCTACAATGGATTCCGCCACAAAATTGTGTGGAACCACTATCCACAAGAATCAAAATTCGTCTCTGATTGATTTCGCGCAGAAGCTTCATTGTAGTACCAACTGAATCACCCAAAATGGCATGAAAGAAATTTCAGCAACGTCAGTTTCTTGAGGGTTGCCATCGTCACCGCCTGTGGCGTTAACTTCATCAATGTCGTCCAATTGATCTCCTCCTGTAAGTTTCATGAGAGACAGTTTCGTTGATTTTCATCTATGACCTGGTGCAAATTTCCCATGGCAACGATAAAAAAGTCCTTGGGCCATAGGATTTCTCCTCTCGGTATCCCATGATCGAGTTTGAAGAGGTTGGGACGTGACTGGATTGGAAGAAACACTACCTCATGAATTTTATGTGCAGAGGAAGAAGCGTTGTTCTGGGTATTTTTAATAGATTGCAATGGTACAGTGGGTCTAATGGTTGGCGTCCAAATGGGCCCTCTATTGCTTCGGATTGGGCTTAATTTATTTTCAAATTCAAGTGCCAAACTCATAGCCCTATAAACTGTTCTGGGCTTGTGAATCCTAACATCAGATTTAAGTTCCTCTTTTTGCCCATTCATGAACACCCCTAACAGACAGTGATCTGCCCAGTCCGTGACTCTAGATGAACGTTTTGCAAATTCTTGACGGTACTCCTGTATAGAACCTGTTTGTCGGATGCTACAAAGATGCTCGTTCGAATTTTGGAACTCCGCAGGACCATAGTTTTCTTGCAATGCTTTAACAAGCTCTTCCCGATAGAATAAATTTCGCTCACGATTAATCCAAGAGAAGAGATCGAGAGCATCATCTTCCAGATACATAGCAGCAATGTCCGCTTTGTGTTCATCTGGAGTTTGATAGTAGCAGAAATATTTTTCTGCCTTCAAAATCCAACCTCTAGGATCCCCTCCAAATCTGGGGAATTCCATCTTCGTGTGTGGCCTCCGTGAAGGATTTTTTGGCCATTCTGGACTATTTATGTCTTCTTCCTCTTCTTGCCAAGCGTTTGCATTTTTTCCTCCATTACCTGTTCGGTGACGGGTTTTCTCTTGTTGGGTGCAGCCAATCTGGGCTTTCAATGTAGCACCATCTGCTGCCAACGAATCAATTGTATTTAGTTCCGATGCTATGACAGATAATTGCTGGGCAAGGGATTCCGCATTAGGAGCATCTTCTTGAGAATTAGAAGATCTGGTATTGACCATGTTGGATCGACCTTGCTCTGATGCTAAAATGATGAGGCTGGAAATTAAAATGTAAGTGACTGAGAAAGAAATGAAATTGCTACTGGTAGTAGATTGTGCAAGGATCTTAAACACAATTTACAACCAAGAAAGTTGTTATGGACAAAACTCCCGGAATCTGATATTTAAACATACATTCAATTCCCTTAAAAAGTAATCCTAACTAGATATTAATAGGACATATATTGTCTACAATAAACAACTAGAAAACTGTAAAGCCTAATCTGATAGTAGTTGGAATATTGGTAACTGCCGGAAATAATTAAGGAGGCAGTTTCTTTTGGCGGATTGGTTCCACCTCATGTGCAGTTCCAGAATCTTTATTTCCCCTTTCATGCTTTCTTCTTCTAAACTATGTCTTCAAAGGTGGGGTCGTATCACACTTGAGAATCATTATTGTAATCTAATTCATAGCCTAGCCGTGGGTGTGTATATGAGTTTGTATCTACTCTAAGTCTTTAGATGCATCGGTCTTCTAATTATACATCGATTATAGGAGGAAGCACATACAGGACTTTAGTTCCTAAGATGTATTTTACAATGTTTGTCAAAGTTAACATAATTTGAAATTTGAATCCCGAGAAGTAAAAGTGCCACATAAATTGAGATAGTAGGAGTGATAATAATAATAATAATAATAATAATAATAATAAATAATAATAAAATACGAATATAATAGAATGGTGGTTATGTTTGTCCTGAAAAAATCTGACCTAAATTCACTGCACTATTCTGGAGATTGCCGAGACATGTATTTATGTGTCAAAAGCTTATGCACATAGCTTAGTATAACAGTTAAAGTTTCATTTGATTATTAACTTCTTATTTGTTGTATAGTGAGAATATGTTCTTACTACCAATTTTTGCTCAAAAGAAACCTAAATATAGCAAGTGTTCTCAATAGTTTTGGTCTCTCACAATATGTATTTATATATGTAGGCCTGGAATCTTAGATCTTCTAATGATATCCATGGTGATGAACATCCGTCAAGCTTCCAGCTTTTCATCTGCGGTTTAGCTGCTGGGACATGTGCGAAAGCTGTCTGTCATCCTCTCGATGTTGTGAAGAAGAGGTTCCAGGTAGATTTCTCTTTCAGTTGATCCTGTCTTGGTTTAATCCGAATACAACAAAAACTTAAGGTTACTAATATTTTAAGAATAGCCTTTACAGGTCTGCTTGCGGGTCGTCTTTTTTTTCTCTCCTTTTCTATGATTGAAATTCCCTCCCCCTTCTCCGGTAGTAGTTTCAAACTTTGACTAACATGGTTAAAATATATTTATCATCATTACCCACTACGATCCATGTGCAATGCAGATGTGTCATGTGTGCAATATAATGACCAAATTCTTTGTCATATTAAACTCGGGCCAATTCTTTTATCTGTGATCAGCTCTTTTTTTTTAAAATAATAATTTGGTATGTCCTTTAGCATTGTTAAAAAGATAGTATTGTTATTCATGATATTGATCCGATTCAAGGAAAGAGATAACAAAATCATATGCAAGTGAGTATCCATTGCTCATGACAACAGTTAATGTTGTAACCATATCCTTGCAGATCGAAGGACTACAAAGACATCCGAGGTATGGAGCTCGACTAGAGCCTCGTGCCTACAGGAATATGTATGATGGCCTCAGACGGATCTTGATCGAGGAGGGTTGGGCCGGTCTTTATAAAGGGATTGTCCCCTCAATTGTTAAAGCTGCACCTGCAGGTGCTGTAACATTTGTTGCTTACGAGTATACGTCAGACTGGTTAGAGTCCACATTGACTTGAAGCTGCGGAATACTTTTTTCTTACCTCCTCCTTGGTGGTGGCTACTGGAGAGGGCCTGATAATTTTGAGGTTTTGTTTATTTTTTGTCATTCTTTTTCTCCTTGTATCTTAAGAAGCCCCTGGAAGTAAAAAATGGGGCAGTGTTTATATTGTTCAAATTAACCGACTAGTTTCAGGCCATAATTTACACTTCTTGTAAGAACGGGAGTACTATAGGTTTCATTCGGTTGGATGATCTCTTTTTGTCTGTACAAGACACTCTGCTGATCACAGTTTTTAATGCCTTTGATAATATGGAAGGTTTCATGGAAGCTCTTGGTGCTTTGCAGCTCCTGTTTTTGTTCTTTCATCTTTTAGGTCTCCATTAGATGGTTTTTAACTGATTCCCTCCACAAGGCAATGGTAAAAATTGCTGGAGCCAATCATTGAGACTGTCTTGCCTTACGATTAATTTCTTGTTTGGACTAGGTAGTTATTAGTGGCTTAAACATCTTCAATTCGATATACCAATCAAGTCCAGTATATCTTACCACGTCCATAAGAATGAGCGCATTTAGATTTCTGCATTGAGTTGTTGCATACCCTGTAATTCTCTTGATGTGAATATATTTAAGTCTGCGTCAAAATGAATAAGTCGTCCCAGTTATAAAGCAGAAGTCTATTGGTTTTCACAAAGTCCCCGATCTATTGATCTCGTTCTTTTCATGTAGAAGCAAAATAAAATAGAAAGGAGTTGGTTTTTGTTAGATATTTGCAACACATCATCAGGCTCTGTAAAATTAAGCTTCTCGAATATGAAAGAAGAAAAAAAGTCCCCTTCGGGTGCAACAAATATCATTAGGATCAGTTTCTAAAGTTATCATGGCTACTGTATTCATTTTTTCTCCAGGACCATGATAGTAGGTCATTATTACAACAGACGAACTTACAGCTGCAAAATTGTGATAAATTGATGCATAAAGGTAACCACCTCAGGGGAAGTGTGACCTCACTCATTTCTTTGAACTATCCATGTCTGTAAATATGATATACACACTTAAGTATTCCTCTTCTTACTGGTGTCTTCTGGAGGCAAAGATACGAACTGCAGAATCCTCTGAACCTGAGCGGCATCAACTCGAAACCGCTCAGCAATTCCGTTGATATCCATAGGTCCTTTGTGATAATCCGATCTACCTTGATGCAGGAGTATAATTTCTCTTATCTGTGCCACATTCAGCGTACCTGTAGGAGCAGGCCTTTCCTCATATCGGCTAGACTCTGGTGTTATATTCCTTAGCTTAGGTAAGGGTCTATCATACTTCTCCACCACTGATGCCTGTCACAGTAGCCAGGAATTAACTTATTATACTGATACATGTCAACCTAAACATCTAGTCAGGCAGCACAAATTCAGTGCTGGATAACTCAAGAACTTTATTCCATTTGCACCCAAAAGGGAACCCCATTGTTGAGATTAAAAATACTGTGAAGGAAAGAATATCCAACAAGAATTGTTAACTACAAAGTATGACATTATTTTCTTAAGATTAACCATCATCTAAAGAATCACAAATAGGAGCATGGAAGTGTACAACCATGGTGATCATATATCAATGTACCTACCTCAAACTTAAAGACTTTTTAGGTAAGGCTCAAACAACTTAGACTTAAAAAGACTTCAATAGGATTGCCAATTTTCAACAAATTAGTGCAAGTTGAATTCTTGATGCCTGCAATAGATCATGTGATTATTTCATTGCCCCATCCCCTTCTGCCAGAAAAGGAAAAAAGAATTGACTGATGGATGAGTTGGTACTAATTAAAGCTCCTCACTTGCACAGTTCACACTACTCCTTACTTGCATATAAATATGTGATATGAGGTGGCAACAAGAGGTGGAATGGGCTACTATCAACGCTAAGGGACAGAATGCCAAAGATGGTATATATCGCATGACTCTAGCAGCCTGTGTCTATTACTTGTGGTTGGAGAGAAACCAAAGGCAATTCCAAGGGAAGAAGAGAAGTGGGCAGCAATATGTCGAAGTATAGTTCAAGAAACTATAGTAGGGGCAATTTGTATGCGGACAGTTGAGAAATTTGAATTACTATCCTAAGCAGTAGGAAACAGCATGGTGAATGAGGCTGGGTGATTCATAGATTCATAGCTAGTTTGTCTGAGGTCAAGCCGGTTTGATCTCTTGGTTTTTTGCTCTGATTGTAAATATCTTCTCTGGTAATTTACATACTTATTTACCCAAAAAAAAGAAGGGATTCCATGTGAGCCGGACCAAATTAAGTTAAACTAGGACAATAAGAAAAAAATATTTCTTCTAATACTTCATCTTGGATTTCTGGTGTACGCTACCAATTGGCACAAGAAAATTTAGAATATACTTCCTCGAAGGGAAGGACAAGATTGGTCCCTCTAAATCATCATTATTAAAGAAGGCGTGTGAGAAATTAGACACATGAACCAAAAGCTTTATGCAACAATCGGAATAATGATTGACTAATCACCTAATTTGAGAAATAATCTATGAGTGTCTCAATAGTTGCAGAGTCAATAGGGCGCACGTTCAATCTGAAAGTTAATATGCAAACAAATGAAACTCACCTCACCCATCTCTAGCTTCCCGCCAGGCTTAGCTTGAATTCTACCAACCATTTTACTAAGCATTGCATCGAACTTGGGATCTCTCTCTTCAAGGCTGTTTTTAACAGCAACCTTTGGGCTGCTCTCTTAAGAAGCAGAAGCACATAGTCATTTATCAAATAAGTATTTGTGAAATCCTACAAAATTCTTGCAATGGAAATTATTGAAGCTAGTTTTTTTCCTGGGCAGATAGAAAAGTAAACAAGCAAAAGACATTAATGATCCAGCAAAAAAAGGCACATAAACGGGTGTCATCAATGTTAAATTCAAGGCTGGCAATTTTTTGTGCAATGTCATTAAAACTCACTCCATCTCAAATTAATAGACCAGTTTAGCTAATGGAAACTCAAATTTGACTTAATTTTGCAACAAGTTTTGGAATCATATCAACTCATATTTTGAAAATAATAATTAGATATTCGGGGATATATGAGATAAACTTTCATTTGTTCCCATTTCACAAGTACAAACACATACATATTGCAATGCTAAATATAAATGGACAGCATTCAATATCTTTTTTTAAATCAGTGGATTAATGATCTGTTTCTCACTGAGAGTTATCTTCGAACAAAAGCAAATTACCCAGGCAAAAACCAAATGTGGCCTTAAGCTATTCACACAACTTGCATTGAGAGATTACTCAAAAGCATAAAAACTAACATAAACATAGTCCAACTACCACAGCAACTCGGTACAATTTACCTGTGCTTCTGAGTACACATGCATACCCAAAACACTATTGACCATTCTAGCTACATACTAGTTTTACGTATCCTAACCCTTGCAGGAGGGTCGCAATAAGTTTGCAGTCAAATTTGACAAATTATGGCCTAATGGTCAATAAAGTGGGTGCAAACCTTGACGACCAAGGTTCAAATCCCAACAAAAAAAGACCTACGAAAATTATTTCCATATTGTATGCGGCAGAATGTTGGTCAGTCAAGAACTCTCATGTTCAAAAGATGAAAGTTGTAGAAATGAGAATGTTGAGATGGATAGATGGGCATACTATGAGAGATATGATTAGGAATGAAGATATTCGGGACAAGGTGGGAGTGACACCCGTGGTGGCCAAGATAAGGGAAGTGAGGTTGAGACGGTTCGGACATGTGAAGAGAAGACAATGCCTCAATGAGGAGGTGTGAGAGGTTGGTGGTGGTGAGTTTAAGGAGAGTTAGAGGTAGGCCGAATAAGTATTGGAGAGAAGTGGTTAGACATGATATGACGCATCTTCAGCTTACCGAGGACATAACCCTGAATAAGGGGTTTTCAAATTAGGGTACACGATTAGTAGGTAGTTGAACGCTGTCTCACTTTCCTGTGGGATTGGCTTGGTGGTAGTTTGTAGCACGTATCTCTTCCTTCCATACCAGTAGTAGTAGTATTATCCTTGTAGTTCCTTATTCTTCGACTTTATTTTACTATGTGTTGTTCCTTGTACATTAGTTTTAGTGTTATTTAGTTGTTTCTACTACTCCTTTCTTTCATATTGCTTTGCCTAGCTTTCCTTATTATTTGTCATGATTTCTTCACTTTCATATTGTCCTTTTCCATAACTGCGTTGAATTATTTTGCTAGAGTCGAGGATCTATCGAGAACAACATATCTACCTCAAAGGTAGGGGTAAGGTCTGCGTAAACACTCTCCTCCCTAGGCCCCACTTGTGAGATTACACTGGGTATGTTGTTGTTGTAAGCCTTAATGAGAAAAGTTACCAACTGTGAGGTACCTGATGAAATAGTCGAGGTGCGTGTAAGCTAATAGATACTACAAGTATTAAAAAATGTTTGTGGTAAAATTATGATACATCAAAATTCATATAAATAACCCCAACTATTTTGGTATAGATGTGTAGTTGATCAATTTGATTAATAATGATGCATCAGTTATGTTCTTGAGGAAATTACAACTGAATCTAAAAGTGACCATAAGAAGTTGATAAGAATATTGGCTTCAAATGAGAAACATTTTCCTCCTACCACTCCCATATTCTTTCAATATCTTATTCTCACCTTCAAAATGGTAGTTTAATTCAATACCAGCGATTAACAGTTCATGCAACAAACAACTCAGTTTTTGCAGATACCCTTCTAATGGAAACTAAAATGAGGCACAACCATACATTGATTATTCTAAATTTCCCTTTTATGGCAGTGGTTTGTAAACTTGCAGTTGCAGTAGGTTGAAGGCAAGTGTGAAGCTAGCAAAATTTATGATTAAGAAATGAAACCGATGCAAATGGAACGAAAATGATAGCAAGGACTCATATAGCCGACCCAACTAACTTGGAACTGGGCATACTTGTACTTGTGGTTGTAGTAGTGAATAGGTGGCTTTAAGTGATAGGGGATTTGAACCTAAAGACAACATAGGAGGGAGGGGGGTCAAAAGTATATATATACTTTGTTTAAATAAGGCCCTTTGACTAACAAGGTTACTCTGTACTGTCCTCTCCCCCCATACACACACCAATTAGTCTCATGTTTTCCTTTCAATTTCACTTCCTAACTCAATCATCTGTCAGAGATGTAACATACTCCTTTCATCTAAAAAAGAATCACACTAGTTTTTGAAGAGACACAAATCTTTTAGAAATAACTTTTTTGGTACAAAAATTTGAAATTTATACTGCAGTAGTAAGTAATTTTCAACAACAACATACCCAGTGTAATCCCACTAGTAAGTAATTTTATGTAGTGTAAGAAATTAAACTACCTGCAGCATGAATAAAACCCAAGTTGTAAAATTACAAAGGATAAAATAGAAATAAATGAATTGATATTCTAGCATACCGGCAACTGGACCAACATTATCGGAGGGAGTGTTATTGACCCCCGGTGGTCTCCGGTCGATGGGTTTCTTGAGTTGGGATGAGGCGGCATCGACAGTAGAACTTCCGATCCTTCCAGTTGCTCGACGAAATGCCTGACCCATTCCCCCCCCCCCCCCAAATGTTATGTATATAATATAATACTATATCTTCAAGTTTGGTTTTATGGGTTTTTATTTCTCAGTAAATTGGATGGAGAGTTATGGGAAAAATTAGGATTGCGTTGAATACAACATCCACGTAGAGGCTTTTACAGTCACCCCGTCTCTATTTTTTGGTGTCCCAACTCCCAAACAGGTCGATTGTTACTTGAATTACATTATTTTGATGAATATACTTATTAAGTCGTATAACATGAAATTGTATTATAAGTTAACTTTTGGAGTTGAGTTAGATACAAGATCTATTCAGCCATATTCATTTCAATTTTTTGTTCAACGATGTTGAACCCCCAAATTATATTATTCACGCTCCAATTAAGTGCGGAGAATATTAAGAGTCTCATCAGATATGGAATGAAAACATGACTTGGACAATCCTGACCATATAAGCTAGATTTTATGGTTGAGTTAGGCCAAAATCAATTCTTTATAATAATATTTAAATAATATAACTTTCTTATTGTCCAAATAAATGAAATGAGATGAATCATATAAATAAACTTTTTAATTGATTCAGGATATAATAAAATCGGATTCTATTAAGGCAAGAGAACGAATAGTCACTTGACGGTAAGAAAAAGTGCTTAATACATTCTATTCAAATTTAATTGTGAATGAAAAAGAAAAAGAAAATCATGAGAACCCTCAATTGCTTAGGAGTTGTTACAATTTGAAAAAAATTAAAATATTATAAAAAAAGTATGAGTACGAGTAAATTTATTAATCCTATAAAAAATGGTAGAGTAAAAAATATTAAATTTTTAATAATAAGCAATGATAAAATAAGAAAAAGACAAGATAATAATGTGACCACACTAAATTGATCACTAACATAATATGATAATTCTCATCATTACATAAGAATGATGAATTTAACGATATAATACAATAATTTTTTTAATAACAATCATTATATATAAGGTAGCCAAGTTGGTGAAAGAAGCGCGAGGCCACGAGTTCGATCCCCGCATAAACCTTCTTGTTGAGCTCACACATGGTTTGCCAAGTGTGGTTTATCTACCGACGTGGTTTGCGCTATCACACTGGAGTTTACCCCGTATGACTGAAAGAGTAGCGGCTGCGGGTTCCTTTTGGAACATTCCTCACACGCGATTTCTTTTTTTTTATATTTAATGTTCATATTAGATTACACTAATTTAATATTCTCTTCCCTATTACTAATTAACCATCACTTTAGCTCAAAAAATCATTTTAAAATAATTATCACTCAAAGAATTTAACATTAAAATTAACAATTACTTTGGAGTATACCTGTAGTATAAAAAAGTAGTTCTTTTGATATTGCTAGTCTCAAACCCATTTGTTAGAGTGTATTAGTCTCTTTTGAAGAGTCTTTCTCATTAATACAAAATATATATAGGTGTACAATGTTGAATTTTTCTATAATAAAGATCTTAATTCTATCATAATTATACAATACAAAATATGATAAATATGTGCATTGGTACACGTGCTAATACACCCCCTCAGTTTGAGCGGAAGAAGGTCGGACACTAATCTGAAGTCAAGGAAGAGTTGTCTGGGAAGACCTTTTGTGAATATATTTGCATACTGATAAGAAGAAGACACATGTAATACTTCGACATGACCTAGAGCAACCTTCTCATGAATAAAGTGAATGTCTATCTCAATATGATTGGTTTGCTGATGCTGAACCGAATTATGAGATAAATAGATGACAGATATGTTATCACAATAAACTAAAGATGTCTTACGCAACGGACACTGAAGCTCCAAAAGAATGTTTCGGAGCCAACAGATCTCAGCAACAACATTAACAACATCTATGTACTCTGCTTCTACACTCGAACGTGATAATATGGCTTGTGTCTTGGCAGACTAAGAAATGTGATTATCCCCAAGAACACACAATAGCCTGAGGTGGATCGTCGCGTGTCTTGACAGTCTGCCCAATCAACATCCTTATATGACAATAACCTGGTCGGTGATGATGGGTAGAGATGTAATTCATAATAAAGTGTGCCCTTAACGTATCAAATCGAATGATACGTTTAAGGGCAGTAAAATGAGGCTCCCTATGGGCATGCATGAATAAGCATACCCGCCAAACATCATAAGCAATATCAGGTCTGGTGAAAGTAAGGTACTGTAGAGCACCTGCAAGACTCTGGTAGATAGTGGGATCTGACACTAGATCACCATCCAAAGTACTGAGCTTTGATTTAGAGAGTCAACTGGAGTAGAAATGATCTTGTAATTTGTCATTTTAGCCATTTACACAATCTCTTTTGTATACTTATATTGACAAAGAAACATAGTGTCAGCTAAGGCTGGCCAACGGGGCAGGGTGGGGCGGGGTCGGGGCTGGCGGGGTCGGGGTCCATCGGGGCTGGGGGTAGGGCAGGATCGGGGTTCATCGGGGCTCGAGGTAGGGCAGGGTCGGGGTTCATCGGGGCTGGCGGGGTTGGGGCCGGCTGGGTCTGTCGCCGTGAATGTCCGTGCTCTCCTATTTGATATCTGCCGACGAAGAAGTGCTTTCAGACGTTGTTGATGACGCTTGAATGATCAACACATCTCGGGCCATCTTAGATAGTGTTGGAAATGTCCTCTCATTCTCCCTCCAGTATTTTAGCAAGTCTTCAAGTCCCTCTTCATTTTCAATTGCTTCGTACGGTACAACACCCTGCAAAACAAAAACATTAAATTCGCTAATTTGGTTAGAAATGTTACCACTAAATATTCCATGTCTGAGGCTTTCAATACTAGCCGCAGCATGTCGTTTTTGAGGTTGTGTCGAAGAAGAAGAAGATGACATGGAAGCCGGTTAGTTGCTAGCACTTTCTTGTTGGTAATGCGTATATACTTTTTTACATTCATTTTGTATGCTAGACAACACTTCTTCTCCAGTTCTTTCAATAGGTGGTGGGTCATTTGGATTTTTAGAAGATGGATGTGGAAGTTTATCTATGCAATCATAAATAGTTTCAATAAGTGTTTTATATAGATGGATTTAATACAACACTAATAATATAAATTGGGGGAATAAAAATAAAATATTTTTTCATTTTTAGAAACATTTTTTTAATTGGTGCCTTATAAGCTGATTTTTTCATATATTCACTAAGTAATATAAATATTAGAGCTATATAAAATAACATTGATGAAATAGTAGGATAATAAATACCGGAAAATAGCTAGATAAAATTTCTCTAAAAATGTATTAAGTTCTAAAATTGTATCCCAATAGGAATCAATAATCATATCTGTAGGATTTCGATTACGGGCGAATTGGGTTACATGTTGTCGCGCCCGATTTCGACCGCGACTTTCTAAAAGCGAACTCCATTCTGTCGCGCCCGATTTCGATCGCGACTTTCTAAAAGCGAACCCTGCTTAAATAAAAAATGTTAGAAAATAAATAATAAAATGCTAAATAGTTAAAAATGGTTTAAGATGTTAAAAGGGTGCTTAAGAATTAAAAGGGGGCTAAAACTTAAAATGTTAAAAAAAAGTGTTAAAAATATTAAAAAGGTGCTAAGGGATTAATTTTAAAAGTAAAGGGTGCTAAATATTAAAGTGGTGCTTAAAAGGTGCTAAAATGCTAAATGTGCTAAATGCTAAGGGTGCTAAAGGTGCAAAAGGGTTGCTAGGGTTCGCGGAGTCGCCACCTAATTAGTTTGGGTGAATTAGGACACATAAATGTCAACTTAGGTTAAAGTCAACACTAACTCCATTCTTTATGGTCTGCTAAACTTAGTGAGATTCTGGGTAAGGGTTCTTTATTAATCTAGAGGGAAGGGGTTAGGCACCCTCTAAGATCCGTTATCTTGCGGTTGTCCTGCCAAACCTAGGGTAATTATTATGCTATAGAAGAATGCATGTTTTTAAAGTATTTAAGCAAAGGATATTTATAAGCATAAGTGTAGTTTAGCCTGCATAAAATATAAGATTTATATAAAGCGAATCTTAGTTGAAGACATGCATTTAAAATAGTTAGAAGACGTATTAAATTATTCTATAGGGTATATATATTGCTCCGTATAACATAGCAGTAATAATGCTAAGCCTATGATGACGGAAAATACGATGTGAAAAATATCATGCAAAGGTTTAATGATCCTATATATTTTATGTGGATGCCAATAGGAATTTATAAAAGAAAAAAAAATGATTTTTCTCAAGTTAGGATTTAGTAGCTATTGTCTTGGTTACCTAAATAATTATGCGACTAAATGATTTAATTATAGTTTAAGAAATGTGTGTCAAGCCAGAATGATTAACTTAAAAGAAGTAGATTTCTAACGTCAAACTAATCCCGAAAGGCGCTCAAAGTACACTAATGTTAGTGTAACGTTAAACAATTAAATACTGAATGGGGCGGGGGCAAAAAATAAAGAAAATAAAGAAGATGACTCGAAGGATGACGATGTCTTTTCGCCGGTGGTTTTGGAATTCCGATGCGGATAGAGAAATGCACATAGATGCGGGTGTTAATTTGCCACGATGAGTCTCGCCATGAGACTCTTTGTTGGTCCGGTGCGTTTCATGTAAAAATAAAAGAAGATAAGGATTAGTATATATCGCAAACCTTACAATAATGTAAACAAATAAGGTATTCACGTAAACACCTATGCCTTTTATTGCTTAATTGTATCAATACCAAACTAAATGATCCAAATAAAGTAAAGACCCAAATGTTATCCAGCCCAAACCGGGCTTCAGTAAACTGAAGTAGCCGAGACAAACAAGCCCAAACAACATATATATTTTATAGAAACATAGAAATTATGTTACTTTGGATATATAGAGAACATGAGACATGTACAGTGCACTGCAATTACACCAAAGGCAACAAAGAATGACAGCCATCAAAACAGGCAGTGACAGTTTATGCAAGCAGAGCCAATATGCATTCAGACAGGGAAATTACAGACATGTAAATATTCATTCAAACAGGGAAATTATAGGCATGCCGAGATTACAGGATGAATCATGTCTAGCTTAAAATATAAACAGAGATGGAGTTGATATACATGATGTAACACCCCATTTTAAACCGGAGTCGAAAACGGGATTCTAGCGAACTTTGCTTGAATAAATGATGTTAGAAAATAAATACAAGTGCTAAATGTTAAAAGAAGTGTTAAATGTAAAGGGGTGCTTTAAAAAGGTGCTAGAATGCTAAGGGTTCGCGGAGTCGCTACCTAATTAGTTTGGGTGAATTAGGACACCTAAATGTTTAACTAGTTTAAAGTAAAACATTAACTCCATTTTAATGGTCTGCTAAACTTAATGAGATTCTGGGTAAGAGTTCTTTATTATCCTAAAGGGAAGGGGTCAGGCACCCTAAAGGATCCGCTAACTTGCGGTTGTCCGTTCAAACCTAGGGCTAATTATATATGCTAAGAATGCGTGTTTTGAAAATATAAAAGATGCTTCAGAATATTTTATAAAAGTAGGCATGTTGATAAAAGTCCGTAAAACTAATGCTATAAAAAAAAGCTTTAAAGTATGCATTTATATTGTTTATAGATATATGCAATGTTGGTTTATGATCAAAGATATGCTTTTAAAATCAAACATGTATGACGTAGTGCAAAAGGTAATTTTTGTTATTTTATGATAAGAAGGCTATTCAACATAAATTATTTATATTGTGCTAATAAAAGTGCTTGTGGGAAATGCAATTTATTTTATCATGTTAGTGCGAGTTGAATTATTTAGTAAAGCTTAGACATGCATGACAAGTAACTTAAAGTGCATTTCCGATTTTAAAACTACCCACCCAATTTATTTATCCCAACGGGCTAATTGTTCTATGTCTCCTATTAATTACAAAGTTAAAGAATTAGGCAACAATTTAAACAAATAATATAAAAGGTGGATATGATCACGGCTCTCAAGACGTGTGGCGACATCATCTTGTCCTATTTTGTCTTAGGAATCTCTGAAGCGGGAATGCGAATGCGGGTGCACATGGACGCGGGTTGACATTTGAAGTGGCTCGCGATGAGTCTCGCCGTGAGACTCTTCGTTTTGCTCCGATGCATTTCATGTAACAAGAAAGGAAAGATAAGGATTAGTATATGTTCAATTTTTTTTTTAACCAAGCAACTACCCAACCAACAGTATTAACATACACATTGATAAATAGACATGCATTGTTTTGCTTCAGTTAACACAAGACCAAACCAAGTATTCATTAACTAAATGGGCATCAGATACCATAGACATATGCAGGTAGCTTTATAGTATTAGCTTTGAACAGATACTCAAGCGGTCTATTCATGGCAAGCGAGGTATTGGAAAAAGATTCACTTAGCATATAAGTACAAAACATACACCTCAGTTCCTAATTTTCTTTGAATTTGAAACGTGACATAAGCAGGCTACTCAAGCAGACTCTCAGTTGACGTATAGAGAGGCAAACATGACTATGAACTAATGTCATTCAAGACATCTAATATAAGCATGAATATGTTTCACATAGGTAAAAGAAGATTCAGCACGCATGCAGGGTGTTCATGTTGAGGCTACCAGCTAACAATCCTAAAAATGGGCAGTCATAGACTTATGCAAGGTCAAAAATGCTTTGTGTATCCATATAGGCTGACATATGTGGTAAATCATTCAGTATATTTGAAACATTTATGAATGAGGACAGACAATTGGCGTGTGACATAAACTACGATACATGTTATAAAACATTACAAGGCCTAATATAGCATATAAGTGATTTTATGAACTTAATAATATCTCAAGGGCCTTATGATTGGTAGATTCACAGACTAGCAGTCTATGATATGGAGTGACATAAAGGTGAAGCTCTAAGGTTAACAGTAACAACAAACACATGCACATTAGTTACTAAAATGCAGTAGACAAACTAGATTGACCTCAATAACTATATCAGACCGAAACTAGACTCAGATTGACAGGAATTGACACCAGACATTGTCAAATTTAACAAAACAACCAAACAATATGTGACTCTCATCAGGTTTTAACCCCTTTTGATCCTCAGGAAATAGAGACATCCACATAAAGTGCCAAGGTAAGCATACATAAACTCTAGTGAGAAAACAAACATATGGACATGATGGGTGGCTATCAACTGGAAGTTCAGCAATTATCAAACCTAGACTACTCCCTGAGAGGTGACAATATGCACACGAGCATCATATGGCCAAATAGTGAAGCTAAACAGGTTATCAAGGATCATATTCAAACTATGTTATCCTGAACCAACATATTAGATGTAAAATAGGCTACAAGCATATTGGACAAACACTAATAGGTCTAGGTAAAGTTTACATCATTTTAAATCAACATGAATACTTAGTCATAAGCTAACACATGAAACTACAGTCTTGTAATACCCTTTTATGCTTAAGCTGATCAGTTTTGAGCTTCTGATTCCGATAGATATATCACCAGCAATTCATTATCTTAGATTCAGAACAAATGACCATTTTAAATTCTTTTACCTAAACTAGGAAGTTTGTCTACCAGTATACATACTTGCGTGAAATTGAATGCTTAATAACAGACAACAAGTCATCATGTTAACTACACATCCTATACATGACTGAAACAAACTTCAAACCAACACATCCTACAAGCCACGAAAATCCAAATCAGTAGAGAATGAGCGACGAGTTTACCTTCTCCTGACAAATAACCGGCAACAGATCAAGTCATCGATCCAATCGACGGGTTTCGGGTTTTGGGTTTGCAATGCGAATGAAAGGGCAAGGTTTCGTTTGCTGGTTTTTGGCTGGAACTAAAAGGAAGGGATTCGAACCTTTATTCTTGCGATGCTAATTCTTTGGGCGCTGACTCCCTGACTCCCGACGCCTTGCTGTGTTCTCCCCGTCTATGCTCTGTGTTCGACTCACTGCTCTCTCGTGCTGTGCTCTGCCGTCTGTGCCTTTCGTATTGTGCTATCCACTGCCCCTCGAATCCCCCGACTCAGTCCTGAATCGATGCCCTCGAATGTCTATTGCCTGTGCGTTATATAGCCTAACTCTAGGTTCTAATGTTGGTAAGTAAATAAAGGTTGATTCTGTGCTATTTCTAGGTGTGATTTGGTACTGATTCGATCGCGATTTAGGGATTTGGGTGATGAATATGGTAAGGAACGAGCTGTCTGGGGTGCGTGGGTAAAGGAAAGCTTGATTACGCCGGATTCTCAGGCGAGAATCTCGGCTGGGTGATGGGCGAGGTGCTGGCGGCGGTTTGAAATTTTTAGGGTTCTTCGTTTATGAAGGTGAAGTGAGGTTTTGTTCTGGGCTGTTTGCGGGAGAAGAGGGAGGAAGGTAAAGGCTGAGAGGGAAAAGGTTAAATGTCTTGGGCTGGGCGGTGATAAGGGAAAAATAATGGCTCAAGTATAGGGCTGTGCTGGGCTGTGCGATAAGGGCGTGGGCTTTGGGCTGAGCGGAAGGATAAAGAAATAAGTGGGCTTCGGGTGTTGGGCCGCTGGTAATTTAAATTAGGTATTAGTTTAGGTAGTAAGTATTTAATTAGTGGTAAGCTAAATTAATAAATTGTGCTTAAATTATCTAGGTGCTTTATTAATCTAATTGTTATAAGCGCGGGTGTGCTATTTAATTAGTGCTTAATATTTTAGAATGCGGCGCTATTTATTTAAAATCTTATTTATTGTGCATTATTATTTAAAATAAGTTATGAAATTGCTTTGCGTATTAATAAATGCGACTATGCTACGACGTCATTGCTAAATTTTATTATTAATTAAGAATCATGACAGGGCTTAAAATTAGTTAATGCGGGCGCGGGACTCTAAGTTCTTAATACTCTACGTAAGAAGCGGTGTCATTATTAAATTATTTATTTATTTATGCCTGTATTAATATTTTATCGCTGCATTTTATTATTTAAAAATTATTGAAAAATTAGTGTAATTTTATAGTTAATGACTGGACGGGAGGGTCAAAATTGGGTGTCAACAGTTGTCCCTCTTTGTATGGAGATGATGGAAGAATCTTCGGACAAAGACGTTGACTCATAGCCAATTTTGTCTCGATCCTCAGAATTGAAAGGTTTGGGCAAATAGAAAAGGCTGACGCAAAAAATCAAAATCTGTCCCAGTGTCGAGTTATGACGACACTGGGCTACCATGGTCTAAACACCAAGGCGGGCTAACGCGGACTCAAAGCTGTCCCAGTGTCGAGTTATGACGACACTGGGCTACCATGATCAAAACCAAGGCGGGCTAATGCGGGCTCAAAATTTGTCCCAGTGTCGAGTTATGACGACACTGTGCTGTGGTGTAGAGAATAAAATAAAATAAACGGGCTTGAACCTGGGGTGTACCGCTATGGTTTATGGTGCTGGGTTTTATGGTGATGTGGAACGAGTGGACCGACGCTCGAGGCCGCTTCTGCCATTTGTCGGGAAGGTTGGCCCCCCGACAAATTGCCCCGGTTCGCTGTAAGAGAAAATCCACGTTGTGCTCCATCTTTTGCGCCTCGTAGATCAAGCTAAGATAGAGGCATTAGTGCATAACTGTCAAAACAAAATAATGTAAGAATGTGAATTCTGTGTTGTGGTTGTAGTCAAATGAAATGGTGTGATGATACGCCGTCTTGTATAGACGAGATGCAGATGTTCGTCGTTGTATAGACGAAATGCAAATGACGCCTTGTATGGGCGTTGTCGTCGTTGTATAGAAGAAATGCAAACGTTCGTCGTTGTATAGACGAGATGCAAATGTCGCCTCTTAGGACATAGATAAAAAATTGTTTTATATATGGAGTTGTGTCGTAATTCATGCGTAATCAAAACTAGATGAAATAATTAAAGTGTAAATGATGTAGCCTGTGATTTTTGAAAGATGTATTTGATGTAGACTTGTTGCAGTTTGACTTTGCGAGCGAATCTGTTGTGTTGGAATGTTGCTATTGGCGTCGTTTTCGGAGTTGTCGTCGCTTTTGGACTTGTTGTGTTGATGACGTTGTTGCCTGGACGTGTTGCTGCTGCCCCTGTAGACTAAAGCTCAAGAAAGAGTTAGTGCATAACTGCTAAGACAGCATAAAAAAGCATGAATGAGAAAAAATGCAATTTTGAGAACAGAGAAAATTGTCCCTGCGTCGATGTGATATGTTGATGATGGCGTCGTTTTCGGACTTGGCGTCGTTTTCGAACTTGTCGTCGTGTTGGCGTCGTTTTCGGACTTGGCGTCGTTTTCGGAAGTGGCGTCGTTTTCGGACGCGGAGTCGTTTTCGGACTCGGAGTCGTTTTCGGACTCGACGTCGTTTTCGGACTGGGCGTCGTTTTCGGACGCGGAGTCGTTTTCGGACTCGGGGTCGTTTTCGGACTTAGCGTCGTTTTCGGACGTGGCGTCGTTTTCGGACGTGGTGTCGTTTTCGGACTCGGAGTCGTTTTCGGACTCGACGTCGTTTTCGGACGTGGCGTCGTTTTCGGACGTGGCGTCGTTTTCGGACTGGGCGTCGTTTTCGGACGTAGCGTCGTTTTCGGACGCGGAGTCGTTTGACCGAGTCATTTCGACTCGACGTCGTTTTGACCGGCGTCGTTTTGGACGAGTCGCTGACTCGACGTCGTTTTCGGACGTGGCGTCGTTTTCGGACGCGGAGTCGTTTTCGGACTCGACGTCGTTTTCGGACGTGGCGTCGTTTTCGGACGCGGAGTCGTTTTCGGACTCGGAGTCGTTTTCGGACTCGGGGTCGTTTTCGGACCGGGCGTCGTTTTCGGACGTGGCGTCGTTTTCGGATGTGTTGTGCTTCTAACGTCGTTGTCTGGACGTGTTGCTGATGCTCCTGTATAATAAATGCTCCTGCAAGCTAAGCTTGAGAAAAATTAGTGTATAACTGGTAAAACAAGATGATAAATAAGAAATGTAATTGTGAATAGGGATGTCTTCCCTGTATGATATGTGGGGTGTTGTGAATGCTGAGATGTTGTCCATGCTAGATGCTGCCACTGACGAATTGCCATGATGCCTTTGTTGTGCGTTTGTGCACTGCATGAGTTGCGATTTGACTCTAGGCCCGAGCTGATGCGCTATAATTTGTTGCGGGATTTGAACTCTGATTGTTGATGTTTGTCTGCTTCTGCTGCTTCTGAAGAATTTTGTTGTATTTTCTGCTTCTGCTAGTATGCAGAAACTTTGTTGTACCTTCTGCTAATATGAAGGACCTGCGCTCAAAGAAAAATTTGTGAGTTTGGGGGGGGGGGGGGGCGGTTGATTCGCTTTGACTTTGTAGTTTTGACTCTTGATGTCGGACGTCTGCCTTGTTTGGGACCCATAACCCCTGCCTGGCTTCCTACCTTGTCCCAGTTTCGAAAAAAGGGTGTTTGGCCTAAGGGGGTCTCAATGGAGTTGCTTGTGTGTTTTTGTTATTTTCAAAACGAAGGGAAAGTTTCCTAATGGTGTGACCGAAGCCGATTTAGGCCGCCTACGTATCCCCATGAGGGAATCAGGTCATGACGTAGTTCATTACAAGCAAATATTGGATAAAATTCTAAAGGTGGGACCGAGGCCGATGTGGCCGCCTACGTATCCGCCAAGGGAATCAGGTCACACGTAGTTCAGATTACAAGCAAAAGAACAATTGGGATATTTCTAAAGGTGGGACCGAAGCCGATATGGCCGCCTACGTATCCGCCAAGGGAATCAGGTCTAACGTAGTTCCAATTACATATGAAGGGCAAAAATATATTAAACTAACTATTTTAGGACTCGGCGGGCCAAAGCAGGGGCATGAGTCCATTTCTTCTTGCTTCGTGTCTTAGAGGGCGGGGTCTTCAGCGGGATCATACCGGATCACATTGTATTTATGTTTCCTTTTCAGCAACGAGCAGACTTTAGAGCCTTTCCACGCAGTTTTTGTATCTTTTTTTTTTTGATTTCTGCGAAGTGCATGTTTTGATGAATGACTGATTCAGGTGCAACAGGCTCTAGCCAAGGAGCATTTCTCTTCCTTTGGAGATTGATTGATGATTCAACGACAGTCCCTTCCAAACTGTTTTGTTCAACAATCATGTTCACATAGGCATCATCGTGTCCGTAAGTGGTTGTTGTTTATATTGGGGACTTTTAAGTTGGATGACTCCATCTTTGATCAATTCCTCGATTTTGTCTTTGAGGTATAACAATTTTCGTGTCGTGTCCTCTGCACCGGAGTGGTATGCATGATGTTTAGTTTTATCGTGCCCGGGAGGTAGGCACAGGGTATTTCGAATTGGGTGGAGTATTCTTGCGGCTTTCAGCTTCTCATACACTTGGGCTATGGGTTCGCCTAAAGGTGTATAGGTTTTTGTTGGTTTTCTTTCGGCATCTATGCGGGTTTGGGCAGTTTGGTGTCTTGAGTTCGTGATTGTGGTGAGTATTTTGGATATCTTTGGTTGGGTATGGTAAGCGGGATATGGGGCGTAGTCGATAATGTGGATTTTGAGTGTTTTGGTTATAGTAAGGAGGCGGTGGACTGTGATACACTGGATGTTGTTCTGGCCTATGCTCCTGAATGACCATGATAGAGGGTGATGCATTTCTTCTCCTCTGTGAGGTACCTCCTATGGAATCGATCGCATTGCCTCGCTAGTTGCTTGTAGAGGTCGAGTTTGTAATTCGCTGTCTTAATGCCTTCTTCCACGAAGTCGCCATTCTTACGACTTCCGCAAAACTTCGCCCAATTACACCGATCATCCTTTCATAATATGTCGCGTCTTTCAACGCGCACGAACAAAGTGGTCATTTCGCTCTGCCGTTGGAAATTTGGACGCTTCGACCGCCACCTCGGCGTATTCCCGAAAGTTTCGTGATTTCTTTCGTGCTTCATAAGATAAAATCTGCAAGATGTCGATGTTGAATCTAAATCTATCCATGAAATCTTGTGCCATGGCATTCCAACCGCCCCATTTTCGAGGGTCTTGGCATGTACGATCACCCTCGCCGGTTAGACTCACGATGAATAGCTTCATGATGATTGCTTGATTTTTACCAACTCCAATCAATTTATCGCAATATGACCTTAGATGAGCTCGAGGATTCCCTTTCCATCGAACATGTCAAATTTGGGCACCTTGTACCCCGGGTAATTCAACGTCGAGTGCCTACATAAGTTTTCATATTCCAAACCTTCTTCCCCTTGTTCATCCGAATGCTTTTGAATGCCTCTTTCAAACTACAATTTCTTTTGCCATATTTTCATCACTGGCTCGAGTCCGCGCTCCATTTCCTTGTATTGATCTGTCTCTTGGGAGGATGTATGCATAATAAATGGTTGGCTTTCGATCGGATGTGCTAATCCCTCATATTGTTTGTGTGTCATCTGCTCGTATTGGGTGGCTTGGCAATTTGGGTTGAGTGGGGAGATATAAGTAGGTGGAGGTTGAGATGTGTATGTAGTGAACGGATCGTTTTGGAGGTCGGCTTGCAAATTGACCGGGCGAGTGACATTTTGGTGTGAGCTGGTATGTTGCGGCCTCTGCGGGGAGCTTTGGGGAAGTGGAGGCTCAAGGGCTTGTGACACGATTGCATTTGTCCTTTGCTCTGGGAGTGGTGCATTCAAGCTAATGTAGCGGGGTTGTGATATTTCGGAGCCTTTCTATTTCGGCTTGCATGATTTCCATTTGCTGCAATAGTGTGGCGAGGTTTTGATCATTGGTGTTTCTCCTTTCCAACGCCTCTGCATCCTCTACAGGAACGGGGATGAGTCCTAAGTTGTTTCGTTCCGGTGCCTCTGGATTAGTCATTTATTGGATGATTGTGCTTCTGCCAGTCAACGCGAATCAACCTTTTGGGGATAAGCTAGACAAAAATAAACCTTTAACAAATGAAGCAAACCAAGTTAGTATAATATGCAAAAAGTTGCAGCCAATATATACTAATAAGCAAATTGCAAATCAAGTGCGTGTTCTAACATGTTTGGGACCTCTTTATGCCAGAGGTAGGCCTAAACGTCAAATATGCGAGGTTATGATGGATTTGTCCAAGTCGCCCAACTGTAATGCTTTTGTTGGAAATGGCGACCAAATGACGGTGCACTTTTTCCAATTTCAGCATGACATGATTAGGTTTGGATTTGTCTATCATTGCCAAGCTACACATATCTTTGGTTGGTCGTTGGGTTGAGAAACCCGTCGACAAGTTTGGTGTCTTCCTAATTGTGGTGTCGATGCCAGGGACCGACCCACCTAAGGTAAATGCATGCATGCCCTAAAATAAGGGTGGTATAGCTCTATCTTAAGTTTCTAAGATTTGGCTTTTCTAGACGCAAGGTTCCCGAGCGGACAAATCGAGTGAGAAGGCTACGCGGCCACCGGTTAGACCGGACACTCCACGTATGTTACCAACTCTCCTAAATTTGGGTTTTGAAGAAAGAATTTTGCTGATGCACCAAGAGCACCTCGCATGTAGTGTGTGATTGTGTGAATTTTCCAGAATGGAAGAAATATGAGCGGAATGCCAGTTTAAGAAAAGCGGTAAAGCAGGTAGCAATTAAAATAAACAAAATATAGCACACAAAATTAAATGCAAAAAATAATGCCAAATAATAACCCTAGGTTTGTTATGGTTAAGAACCTTAATTCCCCAGCGGAGTCGCCATCTGTAACACCTCATTTTAAACCGGAGTCGAAAACGGGATTCTAGCGAACTCTGCTTGAATAAATGATGTTAGAAAATAAATACAAGTGCTAAATGTTAAAAGAAGTGTTAAATGTAAAGGGGTGCTTTAAAAAGGTGCTAGAATGCTAAGGGTTCGCGGAGTCGCCACCTAATTAGTTTGGGTGAATTAGGACACCTAAATGTTTAACTAGTTTAAAGTAAAACATTAACTCCATTTTAATGGTCTGCTAAACTTAATGAGATTCTGGGTAAGGGTTCTTTATTATCCTAAAGGGAAGGGGTCAGGCACCCTAAAGGATCCGCTAACTTGCGGTTGTCCGTTCAAACCTAGGGCTAATTATTTATGCTAAGAATGCGTGTTTTGAAAATATAAAAGATGCTTCAGAATATTTTATAAAAGTAGGCATGTTGATAAAAGTCCGTAAAATTAATGCTATAAAAAAAAGCTTTAAAGTATGCATTTATATTGTTTATAGATATATGCAATGTTGGTTTATGATCAAAGATATGCTTTTAAAATCAAACATGTATGACGTAGTGCAAAAGGTAATTTTTGTTATTTTATGATAAGAAGGCTATTCAACATAAATTATTTATATTGTACTAATAAAAGTGCTTGTGGGAAATGCAATTTATTTTATCATGTTAGTGCGAGTTGAATTATTTAGTAAAGCTTAGACATGCATGACAAGTAACTTAAAGTGCATTTCCGATTTTAAAACTACCCACCCAATTTATTTATCCCAACGGGCTAATTGTTCTATGTCTCCTATTAATTACAAAGTTAAAGAATTAGGCAACAATTTAAACAAATAATATAAAAGGTGGATATGATCACGGCTCTCAAGACGTGTGGCGACATCATCTTGTCCTATTTTGTCTTAGGAATCTCTGAAGTGGGAATGCGAATGCGGGTGCACATAGACGCGGGTTGACATTTGAAGTGGCTCGCGATGAGTCTCGCCGTGAGACTCTTCGTTTTGCTCCGATGCATTTCATGTAACAAGAAAGGAAAGATAAGGATTAGTATATGTTCAATTTTTTTTTTTTTTTTTTTTTAACCAAGCAACTACCCAACCAACAGTATTAACATACACATTGATAAATAGACATGCATTGTTTTGCTTCAGTTAACACAAGACCAAACCAAGTATTCATTAACTAAATGGGCATCAGATACCATAGACATATGCAGGTAGCTTTATAGTATTAGCTTTGAACAGATACTCAAGCGGTCTATTCATGGCAAACAGGGGTATTGGACAAAGATTCACTTAGCATATAAGTACAAAACATACACCTCAGTTCCTAATTTTCTTTGAATTTGAAACGTGACATAAGCAGGCTACTCAAGCAGACTCTCAGTTGACGTATAGAGAGGCAAACATGACTATGAACTAATGTCATTCAAGACATCTAATATAAGCATGAATATGTTTCACATAGGTAAAAGAAGATTCAGCACGCATGCAGGGTGTTCATGTTGAGGCTACCAGCTAACAATCCTAAAAATGGGCAGTCATAGACTTATGCAAGGTCAAAAATGCTTTGTGTATCCATATAGGCTGACATATGTGGTAAATCATTCAGTATATTTGAAACATTCATGAATGAGGACAGGACAAGGTGGCATGTGACATAAACTACGATACATGTTATAAAACATTACAAGGCCTAATATAGCATATAAGTGATTTTATGAACTTAATAATATCTCAAGGGCCTTATGATTGGTAGATTCACAGACTAGCAGTCTATGATATGGAGTGACATAAAGGTGAAGCTCTAAGGTTAACAGTAACAACAAACACATGCACATTAGTTACTAAAATCTGTGTAGACAAACTAGATTGACCTCAATAACTATATCAGACCGAAACTAGACTCAGATTGGCAGGAATTGACACCAGACATTGTCAAATTTAACAAAACAACCAAACAATATGTGACTCTCATCAGGTTTTAACCCCTTTTGATCCTCAGGAAATAGAGACATCCACATAAAGTGCCAAGGTAAGCATACATAAACTCTAGTGAGAAAACAAACATATGGACATGATGGGTGGCTATCAACTGGAAGTTCAGCAATTATCAAACCTAGACTACTCCCTGAGAGGTGACAATATGCACACGAGCATCATATGGCCAAATATTGAAGCTAAACAGGTTATCAAGGATCATATTCAAACTATGTTATCCTGAACCAACATATTAGATGTAAAATAGGCTACAAGCATATTGGACAAACACTAATAGGTCTAGGTAAAGTTTACATCATTTTAAATCAACATGAATACTCAGTCATAAGCTAACACATGAAACTACAGTCTTGTAATACCCTTTTATGCTTAAGCTGATCAGTTATGAGCTTCTGATTCCGATAGATATATCACCAGCAATTCATTATCTTAGATTCAGAACAAATGACCATTTTAAATTCTTTTACCTAAACTAGGAAGTTTGTCTACCAGTATACATACTTGCGTGAAATTGAATGCTTAATAACAGACAACAAGTCATCATGTTAACTACACATCCTATACATGACTGAAACAAACTTCAAACCAACACATCCTACAAGCCACGAAAATCCAAATCAGTAGAGAATGAGCGACGAGTTTACCTTCTCCGGACAGCGAACCGGGGCAGCGTATCAAGTCATCGATCCAATCGACGGGTTTCGGGTTTTGGGTTTGCAATGCGAATGAAAGGGCAAGGTTTCGCTTTGGTTTTTTGGCCGAACTAAAAGGAAGGGATTCGAACCTTTATTCTTGCGATGCTAATTCTTTGGGCGCTGACTCCCTGACTCCCGACGCCTTGCTGTGTTCTCCCCGTCTATGCTCTGTGTTCGACTCACTGCTCTCTCGTGCTGTGCTCTGCCGTCTGTGCCTTTCGTATTGTGCTATCCACTGCCCCTCGAATCCCGACTCGATCTGAATCGATGCCTCAATTTCTATTGCATGTGCGTTATATAGCCTAACTCTAGGTTCTAATGTTGGTAAGTAAATAAAGGTTGATTCTGTGCTATTTCTAGGTGTGATTTGAGTGCGGTCGATCGCGATTTAGGGATTTGGGTGATGAATATGGTAAGGAGCAGTATGCAGGGTGCGTGGGTAAAGAAAGCGATTACGCCGGATTCTCAGGCGAGAATCTCGGCTGGGTGATGGGCGAGGTGCTGGCGGCGGTTTGAAATTTTTAGGGTTCTTCGTTTATGAAGGTGAAGTGAGGTTTTGTTCTGGGCTGTTTGCGGGAGAAGAGGGAGGAAGGTAAAGGCTGAGAGGGAAAAGGTTAAATGTCTTGGGCTGGGCGGTGATAAGGGAAAAATAATGGCTCAGTATAGAAAGTCTTTGAAATGCGATAAGGGCGTGGGCTTTGGGCTGAGCGGAAGGATAAAGAAATAAGTGGGCTTCGGGTGTTGGGCCGCTGGTAATTTAAATTAGGTATTAGTTTAGGTAGTAAGTATTTAATTAGTGGTAAGCTAAATTAATAAATTGTGCTTAAATTATCTAGGTGCTTTATTAATCTAATTGTTATAAGCGCGGGTGTGCTATTTAATTAGTGCTTAATATTTTAGAATGCGGCGCTATTTATTTAAAATCTTATTTATTGTGCATTATTATTTAAAATAAGTTATGAAATTGCTTTGCGTATTAATAAATGCGACTATGCTACGACGTCATTGCTAAATTTTATTATTAATTAAGAATCATGACAGGGCTTAAAATTAGTTAATGCGGGCGCGGGACTCTAAGTGCTTAATACTCTACGTAAGAAGCGGTGTCATTATTAAATTATTTATTTATTTATGCCTGTATTAATATTTTATCGCTGCATTTTATTATTTAAAAATTATTGAAAAATTAGTGTAATTTTATAGTTAATGACTGGACGGGAGGGTCAAAATTGGGTGTCAACACATGAATATTCCAAGTATACATGATATTTTACGCCTTGTATATCCTAGTATATAACGTGTATACCTTCACATAATATAGACAAAATGACAATTTCAGGTTGCAAGGTGGACAGAGAACATTCCCCTGCTATTTCCAAGCAAAGATATGAACAACTTAGGCTATGCCATACAGAACTGGATCCGAGATAACATTTCACAGATATACGAGGTTGTTTTAAGCCAAACAAAAATAACTTGAACACTGGATCGCACACAGAAGAATTTAATGAGATAACATGCTAACATAGGAACATCTTGAGTGGACAGCCAATTTGGTAGTTTACTTAGCAAAATATCGGCCATGAATGTCGCAGACCTAAAATATTAACACATAAAATAAAGCATACTGGTACAGAGGGGTAAATAAGAAGGTCAAACCTAGATGGCATACTACATAGTTAAAGTGAAGGCAATTTCTTGGATCTCCTCATTCAGTATTCTCAAAGCATATGTTTCACATGAATTGGTCTATAACTTAGAAACATCGAATCTTCTTGAGACGAATTAAACTATGTCGAACACTTATATAACAATATTAACAAATCATCAAAGTATATAACGAAAACACATGAATTCACATAAGGAACCAAATTCGGGGAAAGTGGGTTTACCTTCTCCGGCGTGACGAACCGAGGCGTATCAAGTCGTCAGACACTCGACGGGTTTTGGGTTTGCGATGCGAATAGAAGGGCAAGGTTTATTTGTTTCTTTGCTGGAACTAAAAAAAAAGAAGGGATTTGAACCTCCTATTCTTGCGATGCTAAGGATCTGGATGCTAAGCCCCCTGACTGAGTTCTGTTCTAATGCCCGTACTGGTTTCGCCCTCCAAACTCTATGTCCTGCTGTCTGCTCGCATGTGTAAAAATGATTGCCCCCCCTGACCCTGTTCTATTGTGCTCTTCCTGTGTTGTTGTTGGACTCCTCAGGCCCCGCCTACTCTCTCTTACGTGTTCGTGATGCCTCAATCGATGCTATGGGTCTCTGCCTCTGCTCTCCCTCAGCATGTGCTTATATAGCCCTCGTTTGAGTTCTAATATTGGTAAGTAAATAAAGGCGGATTTTGGACGATATTGGTGCTGATTCGTATTGATTTGCTACTGATTTTGTGTGATTCGAACGGGTTCTGATTTGAGGGGATTTGGTTAGTTATGGTAAGAAATCGTTGGCTGGGTGTGTGTGGATAAAGGAAAGCCCGGATTCTCCGGCGAGAAATCCGGGCATGGCGGCGAAGGTGTGGCGAACTAGGGTTTCGCGTAAGGGCTGCTGGGTTTCTTTTTAGGTTTGGGCGATGAGGGAGAGACGATGGGTATAAGGGCTGCTGAACGTTTAAAGGGGTGAGTTGGGCGTGGGCTTGCGGGTTGAATGCGGGTCACGGGTCGCGGGTTTGGGCCAGGGCGTGGGCTGGTGAGTTAGTTAATTAGGGTATTAGTTTTAGGTTAGTGTTTATAATTAAGTGTTAGTTTTAGGTGCTATTTAATTAGTGTTTAATTAAATTAATAGATTGTGCTCAAGTTATTTAGGTGCTTCATTAATCTAATTGTTATAATAAATGCAGGCGTGTTATTTAATATTTTAGAATGCGCTATCATTTAAAATCTTATTATTGTGCATTATTGCGAAGTTAAATTAAAAATGAATTGAGTTTAGGTTAAATTATTTAAATGCTAAATGCAAGTATGATATTTAAGAATTGTTTAAAGCTTTTATAAATGCGACGCTATTAAGTGCATGTATTAGTTTTAAAATGATTTTAAAATTACAAATGATTATGAAATTCTCTTGAGTATTAATAAATGCGGCTATGCTACTTGACACGACGTTGTTGCTAAATTATTTATTTTATGTATTTATTATTAATTAAGAATCATGAATTAATTAATGCGGGCGCGAGACTCTAAGTGCTTAAAACTCTACGTAAGACACGATGCCATTATTAAAATGTTTATTTATGCCTGTATTAATGTTTTATTGTTGTATTTTATTATTATAAAATTGCTTTAAAATTAGTGTAATTTTATAGTTAATGACTGGACGGGAGGGTCAAAATTGGGTGTCAACAGTTGTCCCTCTTTGTATGGAGATGATGGAAGAATCTTCGGACAAAGACGTTGATTCATAGCCAATTTTGTCTCGACCCTCAGAACTAGAATGTTGGTCAATTTAGGCAAGGTTGACGCGGACTCAAAAATTGTCCCAGTGTCGAGTTATGACGACACTGAGCTACCCTGGTCAAAACACCAAAGTGGGCTAATGCGGACTCAAAATTTGTCCCAGTGTCGAGTTATGACGACACTGGGCTGTGGTGTAAGGAATAAAAATAAAATAAACGGGCTTGAACCTGGGGTGTACTGCTATGGCTTATGGTGCTGTGGAATGAGTGGACCGACGCTTGAGGCCGCTTCTGCCATTCATTGGGAAGGTTGGCCCCCCAACAAATTGCCCCGGTTCGCTGTAAGAGAAAAGCCACGTTGTGCTCCTGCTCCTGCATGCTAAGACTTAAGCAAACGGTTAATGCATAACTGTTAAAGCAAAACAATGTAAGAATGTGAATTTGTGCTGTGGTTGTAGTCAGATTGTATACACTATAAAATGAAATGATGTGATGATACGCTGTCCTGTATAGACGAGATGCATATGACGTCGTTGTATGGATGAAATGCAGATGTTCGTCGTTGTGCAAATGTTCGTCGTTGTATGGACGAAATGCAGATGTCCGTCGTTGTATGGACGAGATGCAGATGTTCGTCGTTGTATAGACGAGATGTAGATGTTCGTCGTTGTATGGACGAGATATAGATGTTCGTCGTTGTATGGACGAAATGCAGATGTTAAATGCGTTGTATGGGCCGAAATCTGAGATGTTAAATGCGTTGTATGGGCGAGATGCGAGATGTTAAATCGTTGTATGGGCGAGATGCGAGATGTTACGTCGTTGTATGGGCGAGATGCGAATGTTAAATGCGTTGTATGGGCGAATCTCAGATGTTAAATCGTTGTATGGATGAGATGTAGATGTTCGTCGTTGTATGGGCGAAATGTAGATGTTAAATGCGTTGTATGGATGAAATGCGGATGTTAAATGCGTTGTATGGGCGAGATGTAGATGTTAAATGCGTTGTATGGGCCGAAATGCGGATGTTAAATGCGTTGTATGGGCGAGATGTGGATGTTAAATCGTTGTATGGGCGAAATGCGAATGTTAAATCGTTGTATGGGCGAGATGTAGATGTTAAATCGTTGTATGGGCCGAAATGTAGATGTTAAATGCGTTGTATGGGCCGAAATGCGAGATGTTAAATCGTTGTATGGGCGAGATGTAGATGTTCGTCGTTGTATGGGCGAGATGTAGATGTTAAATGCGTTGTATGGGCGAAATGCGGATGTTAAATGCGTTGTATGGGCGAGATCTGAGATGTTAAATCGTTGTATGGACGAGATGTAGATGTTGAGATGTGAATGTTGTATTGGAATGTTATTGTCCTCCTTGTTCCTGTTGACTCTTGGTGCTCCGCTGCCGTCAGGCTCTCTTTTAAAATTTGTCCCAGTTTACGTCGATCTTTCGAGCATATGGAATCATATTTGTCGGTGTCCTTTCGTGGCGAAGTCCTTAAAAATTGTCGATTTATTGTGGCCCAGTCGGATATATGTCGTCGCCTGGACATAATGCTGATAACGTCGTTGCCTGGACGTGTTGCTGCTCCTGTAGAATAAATGCTCCTGCAAGCTAAGCTTGAGAAAAAGTTAGTGTATAACTGTTAAAACAAAATGATAAATATTTGAGAAAGGCAATTATGTGGGTAGAGATGTCGTCCCTGAGATGTTTCCTTGCAACTGGCGAATTGCCATGATGCCTTTGTTGTGTGCTTTATGCCCGAGCTGATGCGCTAGATTTTGTTGCGGACTTTTGAATTCTGACTGTTGATTGTCGGTGCCCCTCTCTGCTTATGTTGTTTCTTTCTGCTTTTGCTAATATGAAGAACTTTTGTTGTATCTTCTGCTAATATGAAGGACCTGCGCTCAAAGAAAATTTTTGTAAGTTTTGGGGGGGTGGTCGATTCGTATTTGACTTCGCCGCCTTGTTCCTTGATATCTGCGTGCCTGGCCTGTTTGGACTTGCAACCCCTGTCTGGTTTCATACATTGTCCCAGTTTTGAAAAGGGTGTTTGGCCTAAGGGGGGTCTCAATGGAGTTGCTTGTATTCTTGTTATTTTCAGAACGAAGGGAAAGTTTCCTAATGGTGTGACCGAAGCCGATTTAGGCGCCTCGTATCCCGTGAGGAATCAGTCATGGCGTAGTTCATTACAAGCGAATATTGGGTAAAATTCTAAAAGGTGGGACCGAGCCGATGTGGCGCCTACGTATCCGCCAAGGGAATCAGTCGAGCGTAGTTCGATTACAAGCAAAGAGAAATTGGGATTTTTCTAAAGGTGGGACCGGCGATGTGGTACGCCTGCGTATCCGCCGAGGAATCAGTCACACGTAGTTCGATTACAAGCAAAAGAGAAATTGGGATTTTTCTAAAAGGTGGGACCGAAGCCGATGTGGCCGCCTACGTATCCGCCGAGGAATCAGTCACGTAGTTCGATTACAAGCAAAGAAATTGGGATTTTTACGAAAGGTGGGACCGGCGATGTGGCGCCTCGTATCCGCCCGAGGAATCGGGTCACTGCGTAGTTCGATTACAAGCAAAAAGAAATTGGGATTTTTACGAAAGGTGGGACCCGGCGATGTGGCGCCTGCGTATCCGAGGAATCGGGTCACACGTAGTTCGATTACAAGCAAAGAGAAATTGGGATTTTCTAAAGGTGGGACCGGCCGATATGGCGCTACGTATCCGCGAGGAATCAGTCTAACGTAGTTCCGATTACAAGCAAAAGGAAATTGGGATTTTCTAAAAGGTGGGGACGAAGCGATGTGGCGCTGCGTATCCGCCGAGGAATCGAGTCTAACGTAGTTCGATTACAAGCAAAGGGAAATTGGGATTTTCTAAAGGTGGGGCCGAAGCGATGTGGCGCTGCGTATCCGCCGAGGAATCGAGTCTAACGTAGTTCCAATTACAAGCAAAGTAATTACATGGAAAATAAAGCACTCTAAATGTAGTATCTCTTCACTGCATCTGCGTTGATGGCCCTTGGCCACACTTCGCCATCCATTTCAGCTAAGATGAGGCCCTCGCATAGCACTCGGTGAACCATGTAAGGCCCTTGCCAATTGGGCGCGAATTTCCCTTTCGCCTCACTTTGGTTAGGGAATATACGTTTCAGCACCAGCTGTCCTGGTTGGAAGTTTCTTGGTCGTACCTTCTTATTAAAAGCTCTGGCCATTCTGTTCTGGTAAAGTTGTCCGTGACAGACTGCATTCATTCGTTTCTCATCAATAAGCATCAATTGTTCGTACCTATTCTGTATCCATTTGGCTTCATCTAGTTCGGCTTCCTGGATGATTCTTAAAGACGGTATTTCCACTTCCGCTGGCAGCACAACTTCCGTTCCATAAACCAAGAGATACGGTGTTGCTCCTGTGGAGGTCCGGATTGTAATCTGGTAACCAAGAGGCGAAAGGCAAATTTTCATGCCAATGCCTGTAGTTATCTATCATCTTCCTCAGTATCCTCTTGATGTTCTTGTTGGCCGCTTCGACTGCTCCATTCATTTGTGGTCGATATGGAGTAGAGTTGCGATGAATGATCCTGAACTTATCACACATTTCCTTCATCGCACCACTATTGAGATTGGACGTTGTCGGTTATGATTGATTACGGAATTCCAAGCGACAAATGATGTTGTGATGAACAAAATCCACTACTACTTTCTTGGTCACAGACTTGTATGATGATGCCTCTACCCATTTTGTAAAGTAATCGATCGCCACTAGGATAAACCTGTGTCCATTTGACGCCGCTGGCTCAATAGGACCGATGACGTCCATGCCCCAAGCTGCGAATGGCCATGGGGAACTAGTGATATTGAGTTCATTTGGTGGCACGTGAATCAAGTCGCCATGGACCTGGCATTGATGGCACTTTCGCCTGGCCCGATGCAATCTGTTTCCATCGTCATCCAGAGGTAACCTCCTCGTAGTATCTTCTTTGCTAGCATGAAACCGTTCATGTGGGGTCCGCACATACCTCCGTGTGTCTCTTCTAATAACTTGTTTGCTTCTTGAGTGTCAACACATCTTAACAAACCCAAATCCGGAGTTCTCCGATAAAGGACCTCGCCGCTCAGGAAGAAATGGTTTGCTAACCTCCGAAGAGTCTTCTTTTGTATGTTGGTCGTGCCTTCCGGGTACTCACCTGCCTTGAGGTACCTCTTGATCTCGTCATACCAAGGTTTTCCCTCTGATTCTTCATCTATCTGAGAACAATAGGTGTTTGCTCGGCCGACATCTACTTTGATTGGGTCAATATAGTTCTTGTCTGGATGTTGAATCATGGAGGACAAAGTTGCTAGAGTGTCTGCAAACTCATTTTGAGCCCTCGGAGTATGCCTGGACTCTATCTTAACGAACCTCTTGCGCAATTCTTTCACGCAGTGTAGGTACGGAAGTATCTTCCTATTCTTGGTGGCCCATTCGCCTTGCACTTGGTGAATCAACAGGTCTGAATCCCCTACGACCAACAACTCTTGTATGTTCATGTCAATAGCCATTCGAGTCTGGTATGCACGCCTCGTATTCGACATATTATTGGTGCACTGAATCGAGCTTTCGATATTGGGTAGTGTTGTCGGTTCGATACAAAGCGCTCCGATACCTACTCCTTTGAAATTTGCGGCGCCATCGAAGAACATTCTCCAGCCTGGGTATTCTTCTAAGATGTCTTCTCCTACAAACATCACTTCTTCATCTGGAAAGTAGGTCCGCAAGGGGATGTATTCCTCGTCTACCGGATTCTCTGCGAGATGATCTGCTAATGCTTGCCCTTTGACTGCCTTTTGGGTGACATATACGATGTCGAATTCACTTAAAAGAATCTGCCATTTTGCAAGTTTTCCAGTAGGCATAGGCTTCTGAAAGATATACTTGAGCGGGTCCATCCTTGAGATGAGGTAGGTGGTGTATGCGGATAAGTAATGTCTGAATTTTTGTGCAACCCAAGTCAAGGCACAACACGTGCGTTCCAGCATTGTGTAACGAGCTTCATAAGGCGTGAACTTTTTACTCAAGTAGTATATTGCTTGTTCCTTCCTTCCCGTCTCATCATTTTGTCCTAACACACATCCGAATGCATTTTCCAATACGGATAAGTATAATAGCAAAGGCCTCCCGGGTTCTGGAGGCACCAAGCCGTGGTTGTGGATACTCTTTGATTTTGTCAAGGGCTTGTTGGCACTCAATGTCCACTTAGTGGCGGCGTCTTCTTTAACAACTTAAATATTGGTTCGCATATCACCGTTGATTGTGCTATGAACTCTGCGATATAATTCAAGCGGTAGAAAACTCATCACTTCCTTGCGATTTTTGGAGCGATCCTTGAATGGCTTTTATCTTGAAGGATCCAACTCTATTCCCGTTACGCTCGCAATGAAACCCAACAATTTTCATTGGGGACGCCAAGGCACACTTTGCCGGTTAACCGAGGTTGTATTGCCTCAATCGTTCAAAAAACTTCTTGGATGGACCAAATGGTGCAGAGCCCTCGTGACTTGATAATGACATCATCGCGTAGACTTGATTTCCTTATGGATCATATCATGAAAAATGGTAGTCATGGCTCTCATGTAAGTGGCACTGCGTTTTTAAGTCCAAATGGCATGACTCGATAATAATATACCCCACGGAGTATGAGCGCATGATCTCTGCATCTTAACGTTCATTAAGATTTGATGGTACCCAGCGAAACAATCGACAAATGACTGCAACTCATGCTTCGCACAATTGTCGATGAGTAAATAAATGTTCGGAAGGGGGAAATCATCCTTAGGGCTTGCCTTGTTGAGATCCCGGTAATCAACACAAACTCGTATCTTACCATCCTTCTTTGTTACTGGCACAATATTGGCTAACCAAGTAGGGTATTTTGCTACGAATGACATTTGCGTCGATTGTTTGGAGATCTCCTCATTGACTTTCAAACTCGATCGGCTTGATTTTCCTTGGTTTTGCTTCATGGAAGGCATGATGGTTCAATGGGCGACTTATGAGAAAGCGATGTACGTGCTTAGACCTAGCATATCATCATAGGACCAGCGAATATGTCGACATCTTTGATAGGGCGCGGATCTTCTTTCGTGCGGTATTCAAGTGAGCGATCCTTGTCTCCTTCACGACTTTATCATCTCCTAGGTTTCTTGTTTACATTTCATCCAGTTAGGTTTGGCTTATCCTCGAACTTTCCTAACTCTTAGTTAATTCCCCAACGGAAAATTTCCTTCGGGTTACATTGGATTATTCGACTTTGTTCGCTTGTTTCATGACATGTCACATTTTCATTATCGACAAGTATATTATTTTGTATCTTTGAAAGAAAGGGAATAAAAGCGTTGATTAAAACATAACTTGTTATTAAAACTTCAAAAGGAAATAAGCTCGTAAAGCGTGTTCCATAATTCGGAAAAATACGAATTGAATTGTTTAAAAGCGTCTAATTATTAATTCTACCGGACTCATGAAAAAATAGTGTTGGAGTGCAGTCCGATTGCTCAAGACATCTCATGGCTCTGCACTCCAAATGGTCTGGTCGTCTGTGTAGTCTTCCAAAATCGCATGACATTCTGCTTCTTCCCAGAAATGAAAAGGCCTTGAAGTCCCTCCGCAAGAATGTCTGCATCCTCCTCTTACGGTAGTGGCGGGGTATGCTTTGTGAATGAATGATTCGAGGGTGGAGCAGGTCTTGGCGGATGAGACTCACCCTTCCTTACGTGATCAAATAACATCATCTCGCCGGCGGTGGTGATATCCAGGGCCAAAAGTGTCCTTCTTCTCCGGCGGTGAATCGGCTCCGTGATTCCTACTAATTTTGGTCCAAGTCCTCGACCTGGCTCAAAACCATTTCTCAGCATCTCTCGGGCCACCATTTTGGGAGTGCGAGGCAGTTGCATTCCTTTAGCCTTGCTAACGTCTACGATCTTGTTCATGTGGTAGACAGATCCATCCAGTTTTTCCATACTCTCGATGACTGGAATTGCCCCTTTGGTGTTAACAGTGTTGTCCTTGTCTCCCTCAACCACAACTTCATGATGATTCCAGATGAATTTCAAAACCTGATGCAAAGTGGAAGGGGCGGCTCGACCACGTGGATCAAGGTCTCTGAGTAACAAATTGTAGCATGTGGATATGTCGATACACGGAATTCTATCTCGAACTCTGCGGGCCCAATCTGTAGTGTCAAGTCGGTCTCGCGCGGCGCTCCTCGAGTCCCATGAAACCTTTTACCGCATGTAGCTCTCACGGAGTTTCCCGATGTTGACTCACAAAGTCGAAGAGTATTCAAAGGGCATACATTAACGGTGACCCCATCAATCAAGACTCGAGATAAACTTATTAGCACACTTGTTGTTATGTTCAATGCCTTATTATGACCCCCGCGCCGGAGAAATTCATTCTCATGGAAAATTATCTTTTGCACCTCTTTAATTTGCCGTCGGTCTTTGAAAAGTTCTCATCGCCGATCTCGGTACGTGAGCTTCTTTCAAAACCTCCGTCAAAGAGGTTCGGTGGTTCAAGGAATTCATCAGCGGTGACAATAGAGATTTGTCTTTGGTGTTTTACTCAATTTCTACAATGGAATAGTCTCCTGTAGGCATCTTTCTCCAAAATTCCTCTACTTCTGGTTCGGTCACAGTCTTTTTCTGGGGTGTCTTTCGCGATACTTCTACAGATGAGTAACGTTGTCCGGACCTCGTCACCCCTGCTGCAACAACTTCTACCACCTGTTGCTATCTACCCTCATTATGTTGCTTGATCGAATGGCTCCATCCTGGTACTAAGACTGACCTTAGAGGCTTATGACGGCTCAACTCTACTTCCAATGGCGCCCTGGCCTTGGCAGTAATCACATGGGCAATGTGGGCTGAAGATCCCCCTGTCTCCTTCTCCTTGATTGGTATGATGGTCCCTTCCATATCGTACACATCATCGAAGGTGATCATGTGCACGCCAGCATTGTCGTGATTTGGTAGGGGATTGTTGTTGACATTAGGGGAGGGTTCTTTCAACCGAATAGCTCCTTCTTTGATTAGTTCCTCAATTCTGTTTTTCAATGCATAACAACCATCTGTATTGTGCCATGATGCTCCGGAGTGGTATGCACAATGCTTATTCTCATCATGCCATGGTGGGAGTGGATTGGGATTTTGCCATGGGATCGGCTGTATAAAACCAGCGGCTCTTAGTCTTTCATATAGTTGGGAGTATGGTTCAGCCAACGGGGTGTATGATTTTGTGGGCCTCCTCTCGGTGTTGGTTCGGGGTCTGGGTGTGTTTTGTGTGTGGTATTGTTGTGGGGGTGGGTATCTTTGAGTCGGTATTGTGAGGAATTTGTGTGGGCGAACGCCCGTGGCGGGTTGTATATTGGCTGGGTGGTGTAGATGGGTGAAGGTTGATGGTATGTGGAAGTATTTTGGCTAAAATGGTCATAGGGAGGGTTTTGGAATGTGGGGGTTTGGTATGTTTGGGGTTGGTATGTTTGGGGTTGGGGTTGGTATGTCAGGGCTCGATTCGTTTTGTGTTGTTGCACCGTCATGATAGGGGCTGCACCATCCTTTTTCTTCTTATTTATCCCTCCCATTGACTCTGATTGTATTGCTTTGCTTGTTGCTTGCAGCGGTCGTGATCCTACATTCTCGATCCTTCTTCCACAAAATCTCCCATTTTTACTACTTCAGAAAAATTGCGTCCAATAACGCTGATCAACCTCTCATAGTACGTGGGGTCCTTTAGGGATTGTACAAACAGTGTTGTCATTTCACTTTCTTCCATAGGTGGCTGGACCTTCGCTGCTTCAGATCTCCACCTCATCGCATATTCCCTAAAGGTTTCTATTGACTTTTCTCCAATTTCATGAGATAGAATCTGTCCAGGACGTTGTCCGTATTAAACCTGAACCTGTCCACAAAGTCCTGTGCCATCGCCCCCCAACTACGCCACTTTCTTGGATCCTGGCTAGTATACCAATCCAAGGCTTCTCCAGTCAAGCTCCTAATAAACAACTTCATGATGATCGATTGATCCCTTCCCACACCCACTAACTTGTCGCAATAGGACCTCAAGTGTGCACGAGGATTACTTTTGCCATCAAACATGTCAAACTTTGGTACCTTGTATCCGATGGGCAGTTCGACGTCGGGATGCATGCATAAATCCTCGTACTCTAATCCCTCATGACCCTTGTCCATCTGAAGGTTCTTAAAAGCTTTCTTCAAATCGTGGATTTCTCTGGCCATGTTTTCATCTATCCCAGCTCTTGTCCTCTTCTCCATCTCTTCATATCGAGCAAACTCCGGGGAAGGTATAGGTACGGGTGTGAGATGTGGGGCATGGGTCACATATACGGGTGATCCGTATTGTTTATTATGGTATGTCATCGGTGCGGGTTGAGTAGGTTGGTTGTCTTGGGCGGGTAAGGTGGCTTGTATCATCTGGGGCTGAGGTGTGTGCGGGTTAGGGTCATTTATGGTCTGTGGGTTACGAGGAGGTGTGTTGTTGTGTTGTGGATTTGGGGGCTGTGGGTTATGAGGAGGCGTGTTGTTGTATTGTGGATTGGGAGGTTGTGGGTTATCTGTTGGGTGTTGGGGATGGCGTCGAAAAGACGGTGAATTAGGAAGTGTGGGTAGTTGTGTGTTGAGGCTTATGGATAGCTTAGTAATTTCTCGGAGTCTATCCATTTCTGCTTGCATGACCGCCATTTGTTGCAGTACTTGAGCAAGGTATTCGTCGGAATATGGAGCATTCCCCCTTTCTGATGTTTCTGGTTCCTCTCGTTGAATGGCAATGAGTCCCAAGCCATCCTGTTCGTTTGCCCCTGAATCATTCATTTTTGTTGCTCGTGCTTTAGATCTTGTGAAATATGGGTGCTCCGCCAGTGCTTGTCAACACAAACCGGCCGATAAGGGGAGTAGTACAGCAAAATCCTTTTATTCAAAACATGTGTTAGTATTAAACAGAATAGCAGAATATATGGGCATATAATGAAGCTTCACCAAATAAAGTAGATTAAAGCGCGTCCTAATATGCAAGGGGCCTCTATTATGCCAGAGGTAGGCCTAAACGTCACGTTAGATGTACCCAAGCCATTGTATTGGAATGCCTTTATTGGAAATGAAGCCAATTGAAATGACACTTTATAAGAGAAACAATGAAAATCTCAAACTATGTTGTCGATGTGATAGTGAAACTTAGGTCTTCTTTGGTATAGCTCTGCTGTTCCAAGTATTGTCTGCATCGTGCATTAGGGCCCACGTATGCGGGGTGATGACCTTTTCTTTTAGTAGACAATCTTTCATCCTATTGCTCGTGCCACGCCCGAAACCTTGCTCTCCTTTTGTGGGTTGTCTTTGTTGTGATCCTCTTGCAACCGTATGCGATATTCGGATGTGCATCCCGCTTGTTCATCTCCGATGTTTACCTTGTTAATGTCGTCCCATTCTCTCAAAATTTGTCTAGTTCGGGCACGATAAAGCTTGGTCCAAATGTGACTTCGAAACTCCCCATGTCGATCGGTGGGATTATCTGCTTTTGGCGAATTGTCGGAAATGCAGCGTAGGGGAGCGTATGGTTGCAGACCCTTTAAACCAATGAGCTCAATATAGTATAATTCTTTACCGCGTACAAAGGCTCCATTTTTGTGAGGGAGTAAAGGATATTTCCATTGGATCTGATCCTGGGTGCGGGATGTCAAAAACTTGCACCAATCTTTGGTGCCGACCGGTGACACAAACCGTTTCGTCCTATCATAGAAGCTGTTGATCTTGTAAGATGCGCTGAAACAAACGTCTGTCATATTTGACCGTTGGTAAAAATGCTCCATGGCCCACATTTGTAAGATAAGATTGCAACCTTCAAAGAAGTTTGTCTGGCCTCTTTTGCATTTCCCAAGAGCTCGGAATATTTCTGCCAAAATCATAGGAACCAAAGTGGGTTGTATGCCGTCAATTCCCTCGAAAAGTGATCTGGCCACGGAACATATGCAAGTACTTATCTTGCCATACTCAAGAGGAAAAATCAAGGTGCCAAGTAGAGCGACAGTGAATGCAATAGGACGCCTGTTTTGCCAATGGCGTAGAGTACATGAGAATTCTGTTTTGCATGTCTTGTAAGCGTTATTATGTCCATACCTCTCGTAAAGATAGTCAAGAGACACCCAGTTGTTCTCGAAGCAACGCAATTCCTTAGTATTCTTAAGACCCATGTAGCGGAGGAATTTCTTCCCTGATTGGCTGTTGGGAATAATCTGTCTTCTACCTTGGTAAATTAGGCTGGTGAAATAATGCACTTCTTCCAATGTAGGAGTTATTTCGAAATCCTTGAATTTGAAAACGACTCGGTCTGGATCCCAAAACTGGATTAAAGCTCGGATCAAATGCGGATCTGGCGAAATACCAAATAGTGAGATGAGACACCCCAACTTCTTCCTAATCATCGTCTGACTGCTAATGTCGAAATCTTCCCACCATACTCTTAGCTTATTAGGAACTCCGCTAACCATTCTTATATGATACAAATGCTGAAAAAGAAATAAACTTACATTTCCAACTTGGGCATGTCTTTTGGCTTGGATAGATCTATCATGATTGTGCAACACATAATATGCTGGTTGGTCGTTGGGTTGAGAAACCCATCGACAAGTCTGGTGTTTTCCTAATCGTGGTGTCGATACCAAGGACCGACCCACCTAAGGTAAATGCATGCATGCCTTAAAATAAAGAGTGGTATAGCTCTATCTTAAGCTTGCTAAGATTTGGCTTACTAGGCCAAGGTTCTAGGCGGACTACTCGAGTGAGAAGGCTACGCGACCACCGGTTGGACCGGATTCTCCGCGCAAAATACCAACTCTCTTAAATTTGGGGTGTTTGAAAGAAATTTGCAGGTGCGCAAAGCACACCCGCGTGTTGTGTGTGATAGTGTGAATTTTCCATAAGGGAGGAAGTATGAGCGGAATGCCAGTTTAAGGAAAGCAGTAACAAATAGCAGTTAAAACAATATGCAGATGTTTATATGTAAAGCAAAATAGTTTAGGCAAAACATAAAAGCAAATAAGTGTGAAACACAAAATAAGCAAATAAATAAAAAATAAAGAAAGAAAAATAGTGAAGCACAATAATTAACCTATGTTTGTTATGGTTAAGAACCTGTCTATCCCAGTAGTCGCCATCTTTATCGCGCCCGATTTAATAGCGACTTTCTAAAAGCGAACTCCGTTCGCGACTTTCGCGAACCACGACTTTCTAAATAAAAAATGTTAGAAAATAAATAATAAAATGCTAAATAGTTAAAAATGTTTTAAGATGTTAAAAGGGTGCTTAAGAATTAAAAGGGGGCTAAAACTTAAAATGTTAAAAGTGTTAAAAATATTAAAAAGGTGCTAAGGGATTAATTTTAAAAGTAAAGGGTGCTAAATATTAAAGTGGTGCTTAAAAGGTGCTAAAATGCTAAATGTGCTAAATGCTAAGGGTGCTAAAGGTGCAAAAGGGTTGCTAGGGTTCGCGGAGTCGCCACCTAATTAGTTTGGGTGAATTAGGACACCTAAATGTCAACTTAGGTTAAAATCAACACTAACTCCATTCTTTATGGTCTGCTAAACTTAGTGAGATTCTGGGTAAGGGTTCTTTATTAATCTAGAGGGAAGGGGTTAGGCACCCTCTAAGATCCGCTAACTTGCGGTTGTCCTGCCAAACCTAGGGTAATTATTATGCTATAGAAGAATGCATGTTTTTAAAGTATTTAAGCAAAGGATATTTATAAGCATAAGTGTAGTTTAGCCTGCATAAAATATAAGATTTATATGAAGTGAATCTTAGTTGAAGACATGCATTTAAAATAGTTAGAAGACGTATTAAATTATTCTATAGGGTATATATATTGCTCCGTATAACATAGCAGTAATAATGCTAAGCCTATGATGACGGAAAATACGATGTGAAAAATATCATGCAAAGGTTTAATGATCCTATATATTTTATGTGGATGCCAATAGGAATTTATAAAAGAAAAAAAAATGATTTTTCTCAAGTTAGGATTTAGTAGCTATTGTCTTGGTTACCTAAATAATTATGCGACTAAATGATTTAATTATAGTTTAAGAAATGTGTGTCAAGCCAGAATGATTAACTTAAAAGAAGTAGATTTCTAACGTCAAACTAATCCCGAAAGGCGCTCAAAGTACACTAATGTTAGTGTAACGTTAAACAATTAAATACTGAATGGGGCGGGGGCAAAAAATAAAGAAAATAAAGAAGATGACTCGAAGGATGACGATGTCTTTTCGCCGGTGGTTTTGGAATTCCGATGCGGATAGAGAAATGCACATAGATGCGGGTGTTAATTTGCCACGATGAGTCTCGCCATGAGACTCTTTGTTGCTCCGGTGCGTTTCATGTAAAAATAAAAGAAGATAAGGATTAGTATATATATCGCAAACCTTACAATAATGTAAACAAATAAGGTATTCACGTAAACACCTATGCCTTTTATTACTTAATTGTATCAATACCAAACTAAATGATCCAAATAAAGTAAAGACCCAAATGTTATCCAGCCCAAACCGGCTTCAGTAAACTGAAGTAGCCGAGACAAACAAGCCCAAACAACATATATATTTTATAGAAACATAGAAATTATGTTACTTTGGATATATAGAGAACATGAGACATGTACAGTGCACTGCAATTACACCAAAGGCAACAAAGAATGACAGCCATCAAAACAGGCAGTGACAGTTTATGCAAGCAGAGCCAATATGCATTGAACGAAATTACAGGACATGTAAATATTCATTCAAGCAGGAAATTATAGGCATGCGAGATTACAGGATGAATCATGTCTAGCTTAAAATATAAACAGAGATGGAGTTGATATACATGAATATTCCAAGTATACATGATATTTTACGCCTTGTATATCCTAGTATATAACGTGTATACCTTCACATAATATAGACAAAATGACAATTTCAGGTTGCAAGGTGGACAGAGAACATTCCCCTGCTATTTCCAAGCAAAGATATGAACAACTTAGGCTATGCCATACAGAACTGGATCCGAGATAACATTTCACAGATATACGAGGTTGTTTTAAGCCAAACAAAAACAACTTGAACACTGGATCGCACACAGAAGAATTTAATGAGATAACATGCTAACATAGGAACATCTTGAGTGGACCAACAGACTGGTAGTTTACTTAGCAAAATATCTGGCCATGAATGTCGCAGACCTCAAATATTAACACATAAAATAAAGCATACTGGTACAGAGGGGTAAATAAGAAGGTCAAACCTAGATGGCATACTACATAGTTAAAGTGAAGGCAATTTCTTGGATCTCCTCATTCAGTATTCTCAAACAGACATGTTTCACATGAATTGGTCTATAACTTAGAAAAATCAGAATCTTGCTGAGACGAATTAAACTATGTCGAACACTTATATAACAATATTAACAAATCTGTCAAGAAGTATATAACAGAAAACACATGAATTCACATAAGGAACCGAAATTCGACAGGAAAGTGGGTTTACCTTCTCCGGGCAGCGAACCGAGGCAGCGTATCAAGTCGTCGGTACACTCGACGGGTTTTGGGTTTGCGATGCGAATAGAAGGGCAAGGTTTATTTGTTTCTTTGCTGGAACTAAAAAAAAGAAGGGATTTGAACCTCCTATTCTTGCGATGCTAAGGATCTGGATGCTAAGCCCCCTGACTGAGTTCTGTTCTAATGCCCGTACTGGTTTTGCCCTCCAAACTCTATGTCCTGCTGTCTGCTCGCATGTGTAAAAATGATTGCCCCCCCTGACCCTGTTCTATTGTGCTCTTCCTCTGTTGCTGTTGGACTCCTCTGAGCCCTGCCCTACTCTCTTCTGTGTTCGACTGATGCCCTCAATCGATGCTATGGGTCTCCTGCCTTGCTCCTGCTCTCCCCTTGCATGTGCTTATATAGCCCTCGTTTGAGTTCTAATATTGGTAAGTAAATAAAGGCGGATTTTGGACGATATTGGTGCTGATTCGTATTGATTTGCTCACGATTTTAATGTGATTGACGGGTTCTGATTTGAAGGGATTTGGTTAGTTATGGTAAGAAATCGTTGGCTGGGTGTGTGTGGATAAAGGAAAGCCCGGATTCTCCGGCGAGAAATCCGGGCATGGCGGCGAAGGTGTGGCGAACTAGGGTTTCGCGTAAGGGCTGCTGGGTTTCTTTTTAGGTTTGGGCGATGAGGGAGAGACGATGGGTATAAGGGCTGCTGAACGTTTAAAGGGGTGAGTTGGGCGTGGGCTTGCGGGTTGGGCTGCGGGTCACGGGTCGCGGGTTTGGGCCAGGGCGTGGGCTGGTGAGTTAGTTAATTAGGGTATTAGTTTTAGGTTAGTGTTTATAATTAAGTGTTAGTTTTAGGTGCTATTTAATTAGTGTTTAATTAAATTAATAAATTGTGCTCAAGTTATTTAGGTGCTTCATTAATCTAATTGTTATAATAAATGCAGGCGTGTTATTTAATATTTTAGAATGCGGCGCTATCATTTAAAATCTTATTATTGTGCATTATTGCGAAGTTAAATTAAAAATGAATTGAGTTTAGGTTAAATTATTTAAATGCTAAATGCAAGTATGATATTTAAGAATTGTTTAAAGCTTTTATAAATGCGACGCTATTAAGTGCATGTATTAGTTTTAAAATGATTTTAAAATTACAAATGATTATGAAATTCTCTTGAGTATTAATAAATGCGGCTATGCTACTTGACACGACGTTGTTGCTAAATTATTTATTTTATGTATTTATTATTAATTAAGAATCATGACAGGGCTTAAAATTAATTAATGCGGGCGCGGGACTCTAAGTGCTTAAAACTCTACGTAAGAAACGATGCCATTATTAAAATGTTTATTTATGCATGTATTAATGTTTTATTGTTGTATTTTATTATTATAAAATTGCTTTAAAATTAGTGTAATTTTATAGTTAATGAATGGACGGGAGGGTCAAAATTGGGTGTCAACACATGTCTTCTATACTCATAAGTAACACGTAGTTGGTTGTATAAAGAATTCCTTCTAGTGCATACTTCTTCGAGAATTTTTCTGTAAGGTAGTTGGTAATCGTGACAAGTTTTTTTATATTCTTTTATTCTTTGTATTCTATTACTTTTAAAAATAAAGTTTATAGCAAATTGTATTTTTTCAAGAATGTCTTCAAAAAGTGATAGACCATCCTTTACAACTAAGTTATAAATATGACATGCACATTTTATATGAAAATTATCTGAAAAAGATGGAGTTAAAACATTTTTTAATAATCTAACAGGAGTAACATTAGAAGAAGCGTTATCTAATGTAATAGTCATGATTTTATCAATTATGCCATAATAATCGCAAACTGAAAAAATATTTTATGAAATAAAAAGACCAGTGTGCCTACTATCAATATCTATATGCTAAAATATATTTTTGCATGGAAAATTTATAGTCTATCCAATGACATGTTACAATTAAATAATCATGGCCGTTAGTACTACGGCCTAAATCAGACGTAATAGATACTTTGTCAGGAAAATGATATAATGAATAATGTAAATATTGTTGATATTCGTGTGCAAATTTAAAAACATATCTCCTAACAGTTAATCAAGGAAAACTGTTATAAGCAAGATTGTACATTTCTCTTATATAATGAATAAAATCAGGAGATTCAGAAAATGAAAAAGGCAAACCCTCCACTGCAACTAATTTTGATAATGCTTCCCTATCTCTTTGTTTATCGTATTTAGGGCCTACAATCCCCCCCGGTCATAGGGTTAATTTGACCCTGTACATGGTCCGGGACAGTATATGAACCTTGTCCCGACTGAGAGGGCATTGGCGTACCCGCCTTTTTAGCCTTATATTCCTCCCACCTAGCTGTGTGAAATCTATTCAAATGCGTATTAAACCTCTCGTCCCGCTCTGACCTTTTTCCATTTTAATTTTATAATTTTTTTTACAAATTATGCATCTAGTAACTTGATTTTCTACGTCCTTATAAAAAAAGCCCGTACATTTGATGTTAATTTTCGTTCTGGTGGACCTCGTCTCATACTAGGGGGAATAGGAGGCGATTCGGTTTGAGGTGCATTAGTGGGTGTGTCATCTAGATTAGTGGGTGTGTCATCTAGATTAGTGGGTGTGTCATCTAGATTATCTTCTAAATTAAAGTCTTGTTGAGTTTCAGAAAATAGCTCCTCGTTTAAATCTAATGGTACTTCAGGAAATAATTCAGTATCAATAAAATTGTCATGTCTAGGAGGAATAGGATGATTAGAAGAAGTATTCTTACCCTTATTACCCCTACTAGAAGAAGCAATACCCTTACCCGTAATCATACGTTTAAATCCTTTCATTATAATTATGTAAATAAATAATTAAAAATAATGAAATTAAGTGCGCTAATTAAAGTAAAGAAACAACAATAATTTAATGAAAGAACGAATGTATCAAACGCTGATGTTACATCGACGTGTAATCGAGAGGTTGAAAATTGAAGCTTTGCTCGATGGATGATCCTCAAGCTAGTTGTTAACTTCACTCCCAAATGAATAAATAAAATTGAATATTTAGTAGACAATGTAGAGAGAATGAGAGATAGATTGGAGATTATTGGAGAGATTGTAGGAAGATTTGTGAGAAAGAATGAAGAGAAAATGAGGTATTTATAGTTAAAAAATTGGGTTAAAGTGTAAATATAATAACTTAGGGGTTATAAATAAATATTAAGGAGATAGGGGGTTTGGGGTGTGGGAGGAGGGAATTTGGCCGTTGCACAACGACCAAATTGTGTATAGTCGTTGTGCAACGGGTGGGAGAGGGGTCGGGGTGGGGTCGGGGAAATTTCTCAACCGTGCGAAACGATCTGAAATCTGGTATTCGATCCGATCTGCAGGATCGGAAGTCGGGTAGTCCCGCCACGTTGGACAACATTAGTGTCAGCAGATCTAGTTACTGAAATTCCCAAAAAATAGCTCAACTTTTCCAAGTCAGTCATAACAAATTATGTTTTGAGCAATGCAATGATCTCATTTTTCAACAACTCAGATGAGGTAGTAAGCACAATATCATCAACATACAATAATAACTATGCAACACTACTACCTCAATGAAAAATAAATAGAGAATTATCACACTTGTTGCATACAAACTCAATCTGCATGATATAATGTGCAAAGCGATCATACCACGCTCTAGGGGCCTATTTTAAAACATAAAGTGACTTACGGAGATGACATACATACTGAGGGGCGGATGGAGGGAAAAAACAGACGGTTGATGTATATAAACCGTTTCTTTTAAATCTGCATATAGAAATATATTTTTCACATCAAGATGATGAATATGTCAGAGTTTACCCATAGCAATACTCAGGAGTGTGCAAATATTGGTCATTTAACAACCGTACTGAATGTCTCACCACAATCTATACCCTCTTGCTGATTAGTGTCATTAGCCACAAGTTGTGCCTTGTGCCTCTCTAGATCATCATTATCTCTGTATTTGTGATGAAAAAAGTCACATGTATCAGATCATATTCACCCCCTCCAATCTAGGAACCAAATTCCAAGTGTGTTATTTTGTTTAAATATTAAATTCCTCACACATGACCGCATTTGTCACGACCCGAGCTGACGGGTCTCGACTGGTGCCCTACCTGGGCACCCTTATACCCATACATCACATATACTCTATTGAGACTCGGAAGAAAAATATGGAAATATGAAATCAAATAAATACAGGCAAGCCGGCAAGGCTGCCACTATATACAGAATATCCAAAACGAGTACAACTCACACATGTTCAAATACATATACAACTCACACCTGTCTACAAGACCTCTAAGAGTTTGATAATGACATGTGACGGGACAAGGCCCCGTCGTACCCCTGAATATACATAAGTCTAAAATCAAAGACTTTACCAAAATGACAAGCTCCGGAACAGTGGAGCTATCTCAAAAGTTGGGCAAGAATTCTAAGCTCGAGGATCATCAAACTGAGTACTTATACTTGCGGGCATGAAAACAGCCCCCCCGGAGAAGGGGGTCAGTACAACAATGCACTAAGTATGAAAGCATAAAGTACAAAAATTAATATCATAATTGGCCAGAGGATGACAGGGGCAAGTATGAAAATCAAATACCAGATCCAACCGTGCCATATAAAATAAGAGTCAACTGTACCTTTTAAAAAAAAAAGAGTCATATCAAGATCATGAATGTCTGTCCCTATAAAAAAGGAAAGTGAAATGGGTATCAATACCCGCATCATAGATACATGTCCATGGAATCATATACCCTCATGTGAATCTATACCCGCATCATGGATGTAAGTCCATGGAATAATATACTCTCATGTGAATCTATACCCGTATCATGGATGTAAGTCCATGGAATAATATACTCTCATGGGAATCTATACCCGCATCATGGATGTAAGTCCATGAAATAATATACTCTCTCATTTTAGAAAAACCAAGGCACTATCACATCTTTCATTTTAAGGATAAAGACTCAATGAAATTACGTACGTCCGCCGTACACCCATGTCATATAAATATCATGCCAAAAGAAGAAAGGATAGTTCCACATACCTTATCGGCTATACCAACACGACAAGTAGAATACGCCTCAATTAGTACTTCAACCTATAATAACAATAACACGTATATCAACTACATGCTTACTAGTGTAGTCATATACCAAGTAATGGTTCTCCTTTCATATAAAAAATTTGGGCAACACTTCCCCTATTTATACATACGTTTTCACCTTACAAATAAGGCCAATAACATCAATAACCAAGCACCAATTAAGGGCATAACCAAAAACAGCAACCAAGGTGAATTACACACCTACTTCACATGTTAATCCGACCTCTTAATCCATATAAAACAGTCCACTAAAACAGTCCATATTCTAACAACAATGAGGGTAGAATGTGAAGTCTTTCTACACCATTCTACACCCTTAATCCTTTAGGACTTACATTAGCAATTACCACATCAAAACATGCATAATGGTAACTGAATTTGCAGCATTATAACCCCACAAAACAACCCCTAAAACAATACCACAACGTCTCACAATTTCATGCAGTTCTCGGCCAACAACCATACCATAACCCTTTTAATAATTCCTTATAATCCAATTCACATTTCAACATGTTTATATAAACCATAACAACTTGTAATAACAAGATTTTCTTCATTTTAACATGCAAGTAGTGACGATAATAACAACAATAACCAACGAATCCAACAACACCAAAAAATGTCAAGAATCGTCTCACATGCCAAAAATGTCCCATACATTTCTTATTCTCCATTTCTCTTAAAACAAGTTTATCTATTAACTATAACATCATTTAAATTCTAATTACTTCAAGAGTTAGAAGAAATCTTACCTTAGTTTTATCACAAAACAGTCCACAAGTCTCGGCCAAACCGTGAACAATTTTCACTTTTGCACCACTTCTTAACGTTACAATCATACACACGTATCCTCTACAAGCTTGTAACTATCTTGCTTTCATGTTTTTCTTCCACAAGTTCATAAACAAGCTTAGGGTTTCAAGACAATTTTCTTGGTCATGTACCGTAACCCACTGTTTTGTTTTTTAAGGTTAGCTTGGTTTAGAACTTAGTTAAGGAACTTAATCTTGAAAAATAAGTTAATCTTGTTCTTCACTTCTATGGTTTTCGAAAACTTCAAAAACAAGGGAGAGATATGGGGGTTTGAAGGATGAAGATATTTGTGTTGCAAAGTCTTGCAAGACTTGTGTTTAATAGGTGTATGTAGCACAAGTGGAGGGGGTCCCATGAACCCACTTGTCCACTTGTCTTCTCTTCACATAAAAATATCTCCACACTTAGCCAATTTTTCTCAATATTTTCGATGGCCTCACTTCACAATACCAAGACTTAATAATTCAACACTAAGTCCATAATTCTATTGAAAATAATTTAACTACTAGTATTAATTTTTGTCATCACATTAGTCTCGAAAATTTTTCATATAAGAAAATGTAAAGATCCTTTCCTTCCAACATTCAAATCTTATTTCCATAATCATGTTCTCACTTAGTAGTCATGGAATTATGGGGTGTAACATTCTTTTCCTCTTAGAAACATTCATCCCGAATGTTCGTAATAGGTCTCAAACTATACAAATTTCGGCATAGTCTCCTTTAACTATACCTAACAACCAATAATCAGCAAACACAAAGATGTCTCACATGGCCACAATATAACACATAGTCTCATCAATTAATATAGGCAAGTAAGGAATCGAATTACCTGTAGGCGTAGGGAACAAGTGAGGATACTTCCTATTCATCTCCTCTTCTGCTTCTCATGTCATCACTTCCCTCCGGTCGCCATTAAAACCCTTCTCGGAAACCGTATTATTGTTTCGCCACAAAACCTTGATGGAAGCCACATCCTTAGTCCATAACCTTCTAACCTAGCGATCAAGTATGGCTATGGGACTCTCCTCATACGCCAACTCCTCTGTCACCTGGACATCATCTACTGGGAAGACTCTAGAAGGATCACCAACACACTTACGTAACATCAATACATGAAAAACTGGATGTACCGCTTCTAAATCAGATGGTAGATCCAACTCATAGGCAACCTTGCCTACCCTGTGAATAATCTGATAAGGTCTAATGTATGTCGGGCTAAGCTTCCCTTTCCTACCGAACCTCATCACACCCTTCATGGGTGATACCATCAAGAATACCCAGTCATCAAGCTAAAACACTAAGTGTCGATATCGATTATCTGCATACGACTTCTGTCGAATCGGTCTAAGGATGAAATATTGTACTGAGACTCACCTGTGTTCCCAAATCCTTCTGGAATGATCTCTAGAAGTTAGCTGTAAACTGAGATCCTCTGTCTGATATGATAGATGTGGGAACCCCGTGCAGTCTCACTTTCTCCCTGATGTATAGCCTAGCATAGTCCTCAACCGAGTAAGTAGTCCTAACTGGAAGAAAATGGGATGATTTCGTCAGCCTATCCACAATAACCCATATGGAGTCATACTTTCTCTGAGTACGAGGTAAACCTGTAACGAAGTCCATATTAATCAACTCCCACTTCCAAGGTGGGATCTATATCCCCTACAATAATCCACCAGGATTCCGATGCTCAACCTTAACCTATTGGCAATTCGGGCACTGCGCAACAAACTCCGCTATGTCCCTCTTCATGCCATCCCACCAATATACGCATCTAAGGTCATGATACATCTTTATTGACCCCGGATGAATATAATACCGAGCACTGTGTGCCTCTCCCATAATCTGCTGCCGTAGCCCTGCAACATCAGGTACACACAATCAGCCTTCGTACCTTAGAACCCCATCAGGTGCAACCTCAAATAAAGTCTTCTCCTTTCGAAGAGCTGCATCTCTATACCGTACCAGAACATGATCCTCATACTGATGCCTCTTCACCTCTTCTACGATAGAGGACTCGATAACTCCTCAAATAAGAACTCCACTATCTCCAAAATTGGCCAACCGGACTCCAAGGTTCGCTAACTGGTGTATCTCACGAACCATCTCCTTTCTTTTCGATTGTACATCTATCAAACTACCCATAGACCTACGACTAAGAGCATCCGCTACCACATTGGCTTTCCCCGGGTGGTACAAGATATCAACATCATAGTCCTTAAGTAACTCTAACCACCGTCTCTGCCGTAAGTTCAGCTCCTTCTGTTTGAATATATATTAGAGACTCTTGTGATCCATAAAAATGTTAACATGAACTCCATATAGATAATGTCTCCATATCTTCAAAGCATGTATCACCGCTGCTAACTCCAAATCGTGGGTAGGATAATTCTTTTCGTGCTTCCTGAGCTGTCGGGATGCATAAGCTATAACCTTACCATGCTGCATCAACACACAACCTAGCCCAACACCCGAAGCATCACAATAAACAACATACCCCTCTAGTCCCTCAGGAAGAGTTAGAACTGAAGCAGTAGTCAACTTGTCCTTCAACAACTGGAAGCCTTGCTCACAAGCATCCGTCCATTGGAAGTTAGCCGCCTTCTGAGTTAGCCTAGTCAAAGGCACTAAGATAGAGGCAAACTTCTCCACAAACCTCCGGTAATACCCTGTAAGCCCCAGAAAACTATGTACCTCTATAGGAGTCGTAGGTCTGGGCCAAGTCTTAACTGCCTCAATCTTCTGGGTATCCACCTGAACACCATCAGCTCCGACAATATGCCCCAATAATGCCACTGAGGCCAACCAGAATTCACACTTAGAAAACTTAGCTTACAACTTCCGGTGCTGGAGGACCCCAAGTAATGTCCTCAAATGGTCTGCATGCTCCTGCTCTGAACGAGAATAAACCAGGATGTCATCAATGAATACTATAACAAAAGTATAAAAGAATGGCTTGAACACCCGATTCATTAAATCCATAAACACTGTTGGAACATTGGTCAACCCAAACTACATCACCCTAAACTCATAATGCTCGTATCGGGTCCTGAATGCTGTCTTTGGGATATCTGCCTCTCTTACACGCACCTGATGATAACCGGACCACATGTATATCTTCAAGAAACACTTAACACCCTACAACTGGTCAAATAAATCATCAATCCTGGGAAGGGGATACATGTTCTTAATGGTTACCTTATTCAGCTGCCTATAATCGATGCACATCCGCAGCGATCCATCCTTCTTCTTCACAAATAATACCGGTGCTCCCCAAAGAGATGTACTAGGCTCAATGAAACCTTTTTCCAGCAAGTCTCTCAGCTTCTCTTTCAACTCCTTCAACTCTGCAGGTGTCATCCTATAAGGAGGAATGGATATCGGTCGGGTATCTGGCAGTACATCTATACTGAACTCTATCTCCCACTGTGGAGGAAACCTGGAAGATCATCAGGGAATACCTCTGAGAACCTATGGTATGGCGACTACATATAATCACCGAACAATTTTTATATACACGCCTAGCCATGACTGAATCTCCTACCAGCGTAGCTACCTCAAAAGGTTCTATCGACTCAGGTTCTATCCCAATTATACTAGCAACAAGGGGAGATATATAGGACAAAGTAGAACCTAGATATATCAATGCATACACGTCACGGAAAAAGATCAATAATATACCTGTAACAACATCCGGTGACGCTTCCTGATCGTGTTTACTGGCCAAAGCATAAATGCGGTTCGAAGGACCGCCAGAACTAGAAACTCTGCCATGACCTCTGCCACGGCCTGCTAACCTGTGAATACCCTGCCCTGCGGGGCGCATAGCTATGGAAGATGATGAACCAGCAGCTGACCCAGTAAGTTGTGCCATACCTCCTGTACCACCTCTGGAAGGACAATCTCTCATCATATGGCCTTGGCGGCCGCAAGAATAGCAAACACTTGTAGCAAAAAGGCATTCCTCAACATGATATCTACCATACTGCGAACACCGAGGCAAAGATGGCCTCGACCGAGTACAACCTCTGTTCCTCTGCGAACCTGAAGCCACAGCTCTAACGCTCACGAATACCTGGACGGTCGAACCTCTGCACGCACTGCTGTAGGGAGCACTGCTGTCTTGGTGGGATGGATATCTCACTCTTCTTTGAAAGCCCGCTCGAAACTCACCCGATCCGGTCGATCGCCTCTTATCTTTGGCCTCCGTCATGACCTCTGTCCGGTCGACGCCCTCTATGTCGGTCCTCAACCCCCTGTGCATATGCCTGGATACGAGCAATGTCCATGCCTGGCTGAAGAGCCACTGCCATGCACCCATCGATCAAATAGTGGTCCAGCCCCATCACATAGCGATGAACTTTACCCGTCATATCCGCCACAATGGTAGGCGCATACCTAGCCAATGAATCGAACTCCAGGCTATACTCTCAAATGGTCCTGCCACTCTGCCTCATCTGCAGGAATCTATCAACTCTGGCACGTCTCATCTCTGTAGGCAGAAAGTGACCAAGGAATGCCTCTGTAAACTCATCCCATGTAGCTGGAGGAACATCCTCTCCTCTAGACAACTCCCAAGACTCATACCAGTTAGTAGCTATATCACACAAGCGGTATGAAGCCAAGTTAACCGAATCAGTCTCTGAAGCCTTTATTACCCTAAGTGTGCGCTGCATCTGTCGGATGAACTCCTGCGGATCATCCTCGGGCTGTGACCCAAAAAACTCTGGAGGGTTACAGTTCAAGAAATCACGAACCCTCAAACTATCAGACATAGGATCAACTCTTGGTCCCTGCCTGCGGTTCTGCCCTGCCACTAATCTAGTCAGCAGTTGAACTGCATCTCTCATGGACCTATCCTCTGCCCCTTGTTGAGGAACTGGAGGCTCAAGTATCGGGGCCTCTGGAGCTGCTCTAAGCTCCTCTGGTGATAACGGTGTAACCGAACTCGCTGACTGGCGCACAATCTCAGGCATAGACTGGGCATGTGCCCTAGTAACTCTATGAGTCTAACTAGTAGCTCCTGCTACTGACTTGACCTTCTAGGCCACTGTTGCCCTCTTCGGAGGCATAGCTGAAACACAATAATACGTTAGAGAGGGGAATTCTCTTAATAACACAACTCTATCACACGATCTATGAGATGAAAGAATGGAAATCAATCCTAAATGTAGTGTAGGCTCATGTTTATAGGTGTGGTGCACAACACACCGATAACGAAGACTCTACTGCACACGGTCTGTAGACATTCTGAGGACTACCTGCTCTGATACCACTTTTGTCACTATCCGAGCCGACGGGCCGCGACTGGTGCCCTACCTGGGCACCCTATACCCATACATCACATATACTCTACTGAGACTCGGAAGAAAAATATGGAAATCTGAAATCATATAAATACAGGCAAGCCGGCAAGGCTGCCATTATATACAGAATATCCAAAACGAGTACAACTCACACATATCCAAATACATATACAACCCACACCTGTCTACAAGACCTCTAAGAGTTTGATAATGACATGTGACGGGACAAGGCCCCACCTACCCCTAAATATACATAAGTCTAAAATCAAATACTGTACCAAAATGACAAGCTCCGGAACAGTGGAGCTATCTCAAAAGTTGGACAAGGATCCTAAGCTCGAGGATCACCAAACTGAGTACCTATACATGCGGGCATGAGCGGCCCCAGGAAGAAAGTCGATGCAACAATGTACTAAGTATGAAAGCATAAAGTACATAAATTAATATCATAACTGGCCAAAGAATGACAGGGGCAAGTATAAAAATCAAATACCAGATCCAACCGTGCCATATAAAATAAGAGTCAATTGTACCTTTTAAAAAAAATAAGAGTCATATCAAGATCATGAATGTCTGTCCCTATAATCATGTACTGTCATGGGTATCAATACCCGCATCATAGATACATGTCCATGGAATCATATACCATCATGGGAATCTATACCCGCATCATGGATGTAAGTCAATGGAATAATATACTCTCATGGAAATCTATACCCGCATCATGGATGTAAGTCAATGGAATAATATACTCTTATGAGAATCTATACACGCATCATGAATGTAAGTCCATGGAATAATATACTCTCTCATTTTAGAAAAACCAAGGCACTATCACATCTTTCATTTTAAGGATAAAGACTCAATGAAATTACGTACGTTCGTCGTACACCCATGTCATATAAATATCATGCCAAAAGAAGAAAAGATGGTTTCACATACCTTATCGGCTATACCAACACGACAAGTAGAATACACCTCAATTAGTACTTCAACCTATAATAACAATAACACGTATATCAACTACATGCTTACTAGTGTAGTCATATACCAAGTAATGGTTTTCCTTTCATATAAAAAATTTGGGCAGCACTTCCCCTATTTATACATATGTTTCCCCTTAATAATAAGGCCAATAACATCAATAACCAAGTACCAATTAAGGGCATAACCAAAACAGCAACCAAGGTAAATTACACACCTACTTCACATGTTAATCCGACCTCTTAATCCATATAAAAACAGTCCACTAAAACAGTCCATATTCTAACAACAATGAGGGTATAATGTGAAGTCTTTCTATACCATTCTACACCCTTAATCCTTTAGGACTTACATTAGCAATTACCACATCAAAACATGCATAATGGTAACTGAATTTTCAGCATTATAACCCCACGAAACAACCCCTAAAACAGCACCACAACGTCTCACAGTTTCATGCAGTTCTCGGCCAACAACCAATACCATAACCCTTTTCATAATTCCTTATAATCCAATTCATATTTCAACATGTTTATATAAACCATAACACCTTGTAATAACAAGATTTCCTTTATTTTAACATGCAAGTAGTGACGATAATAACAACAATAACCAACGAATCCAACAACACAAAAAACTGTCCAGAATCGGCTAACATGCCAAAAATGCCCCATGCATTTCTTATTCTCCATTTATCTTAACATAAGTTCATCTATCAACTATAACATCATGTAACTTCTAATTACTTCAAGAGTAAGAAGAAATCTTACCTTAGTTTTATCACAAAACAATCCACAAGTCTCGGCCAAACCGTGACCAATTTTCAGTTTTGCACCACTTCTTCACGTTACAATCACACACACGTATCCTCTACAAGCTTGTAACCATCTTGCTTTCATGTTTTTCTTCCAACAAGTTCATAAACAAGCTTAGGGTTTCAAGACAATTTTCTTGGCCATGTACCGTGACCCATTGTTTTGTAAGGTTAGCTTGACTTAAACTTAGTTAAGGAACTTAATCTTGGAAAATAAGTTAATCTTGTTCTTCACTTCTATGGTTTTCGAAAACTTCAAGAACAAGGGAGAGATATGAGGATTTGAAGGATGAAGATATTTGTGTAGCAAAGTCTTGCAAGACTTGTGTTTAATAGGTGTATGTAGCACAAGTGGAGGGGGACCCATGAACCCCACTTGTCCACTTGTCTTCTCTTCACATAAAAATATCTCCACACTTAGCCAATTTTTCTCAATATTTTCGATGGCCTCACTTCACAATACCAAGACTTAATAATTCAACACTAAGTCCATAAATCTATTGAAAAGAATTCAACTACTAGTATTAATTCTTGTCATCACATTAGTCTCGAAAATTGTCCATATAAGAAAATGTAAAGATCCTTTCCTTCCAACATTCAAATCTTATTTTCATAATCATGTTCTCACTTAGTAGCCATGAAATTACGGGGTGTAACAACATTCTAGCCGGGGTCTAGTTTAGCTAATTTTGTGTTTTTGAGAATTGGTGATACAGTTTGGGTGGACAAATTGAATTGGACTTTGGGTTTGAAAATACCGTGTTGGGCTTGAGTTTCCATACGATGGGTTGGGGCTAGGGATGACAACATATCGGATCTGGACCGAATCGTACTAGATCCAGATCCATATCCGTTTTTCATACTTGGATCCAGATCCATCGGGTCCATAAAAAATAGATCCAAATCCAGATCCATCGGATCGGATCTGGATCCACATGTAATTTTTTTGCCTTGAATAATATTCCAACATGTTGCAACTTTTTTGACAAAATAAAACACAAATCTGATTGAAAAAAATGTTTGAGTTTATTCAATCAACCTACATAAACATGACACCATAAAGGTGTGGCGTCAAGTCGCAATTTAAGAAAATAAAATACTTGATCAAGTTAGTAAATGAAAAGCATGCCAGTGGTTTACAAATATTGAATCAATTCCTTGTAATAAGAAAGTGTTTCCTTAAACAAGAAAATTTAATTCAATAAAGCAATAATTTGAACCCGAAACACACGCAACAACCTCAAATGAAATAAAAGTAACGAAATGCAGCCAAGCCAATGCATTCACAGTCTACTTGGGAAATGTCTATGTTTTGAAGTAAAATTAATCTTTTAAAATAGTGTTATTCACCCAACAAAGAAAAGTGTTTTCTTACAAAACTTTTATCATCGAGTAGGCTAAATGGTTAGAAATTAGTTCTAGTTTATGGATATATTTAATAAAAAACGGATCCACAGATCGAATCTGGATCGGATACGGATCTCAAATACAAGATTCAGATTCGATCCGGATCATTCAGGTCAAAATTTTAAAGATTCATATCCTATAAAACGGATCTGGACCGGGTCCAGGATCTACTGTCATCTCTAGTTGGAGCAGGGGCATTTTTGGTATTTGGTGGCAGAGTCTGGTTTTGGGTGTTGGTCGACGGGATCGAAAGTGTGTCGGGACTATGTGTGACGGCGGTGACTGGATGGGTTGTAGTCGACCGGGTAGTGGGTTGGGTTAGTTTGTTGAGTGGTGGTATGACGGTGACTGAGTGTTTTGGGGTTGACCGGGAACTAGAACGATGACTGGATGTGACGGCACAGTGGGTCATGTTATGGTTATGGTTGCCGGAGACGGGAAGATGGGGCGACCTGTAGAGAAATAGGGAGCCGATTGTCGGTGATAGTGAGGGAAATCAGTGGTGACATGAGTTGACCTATCGAACTCCCGACATCGGCAGTGGTGAATTATGAATGAGGTAGAGAGGAGGTCGATCGATTAGCGTCGGTGGGATGGACTATCGGTGGTGTCCTTTGCACGATAGAGGTATTGTCGGTAGTGACAGTGTCACATGGTGATGACAAGGATGAGGAAGGTGAAGTTTACGACAGCCATAGATGTCGACTAGACGACCGACGATTGCAGTTGGTGCGATGGCTGCTGCCGGAACGGAGGCAGCATGACGAAATATATGCTGGACAAGCGGTGATGGGTTTGAATCTTTGAAGAATTGGTAATTATTGACTCGAAATTATTTGATGTTGTCAAACAGGAAGACATATTCGACAAATGTGATGTGACGAGAAATTATAATTTTATCGGTGGAGAGCTCATAGCACAAATACTCTCTATGATTTGACGGGAAACCTAAGAAGGCGCACAGAGTAGACTGGGGTGCTAATTTGTGAGGTGTCGTGGATGTCATATTAGGGTAACATAGAAAACCAAAAATTCTAAGGTGGTCATATGTGGGATCCGACGGTAAAAAAATTTGGTGGGTGTCCTATTTTGAATCGCACGGGTAGATAAAATGTTGAGAATGTTTTCTGCTATTTTTAATGCATATACCCAAAAATTAGGGGGAGAGACGCATGAAAAAGTAGGGAATCATATTATTAATGGTTCAGAGAATTCTTTCGACTTTTCCATTTTGAGGGGAGGTATGGGGGCATGAGAAATGAAAAATCATGCTGTTAGCCGCACAAAATTTATGAAAGAATGAATTATTAAACTCACGATCATTATCATATTGAAACGATTTTATGTCCTTTTCAAACTTTTAACCAGTGTACGAAACTCAACAAATTTGGAGAACACTTGAGATTGAGTTGAGTGGATAGACCCAAATAAAGTGAGAGAAATCATCCAAAAATACCAGATAATATTTGTGGCCTAAATTACTGATTATGAGAGATGTCCATACATTAGTGTGAATAATATCAAAGGGAGAGAAAGTAGTACTCATAGAAGTCGTAAATGGTAGTCTAACGTGTTTGCCTAACTGACACGAAGAGCAACTATGAGAAAGATTCCGTTTATTGCATTGGATTAAATTTCGGTTTGTAAGAGAATAAAAAATGTGAGGACCCGGATGACCAAGTCTACTATGACACATGTTTTGAAACGGAAAGAGTAATGAATTGCCATCATATTTGAACTATATATATATATGACTATTTTTCAAAAATTATGCAAATTAATCAAAAAAAAATATTGAACTTAATCATATTAGTTTATAATTAACCTCCTTGCTTTTAATTTGTGATAAGCGAATTCCAAAGCAATATAAAATATAAGTCTTTTATAGTTCTATTAGTGAACTGACTTATTTTCCATGTTGGGCTCGTGCTTACCAATATCTAGTTAAATAAGAAATTAGAAGGAACGTTTATGAATATTAGATGTGACTGAATTTTTATATTAAATGGAAGAATAGACACAAGTCACACAACCGGTATATCCTTTAAATTATATAAATTATATTAAAATTAAGTAATAAATTACAGTTAAAATACATATCAACGAATTCATTATACTTGAGCGATAAATTTTATGTAAAGAACACATTTTACGTATTTATTTATTTGGTGCAACTATCATACAAGTATAAATATTTGCTTTCCTTTTATAGTTGGAACTTCTAGGGCTGGCCAGTGGGCCGGGCCAGTCCGGTCCCGTCCCGACCCCTATTAAATAAATAAATAAAAAATTAGCGGGTTCGGG